>JALGQZ010000004.1:66763111-71668111 GCA_023105745.1 Austropuccinia psidii
GGCAATGGGGCCAGTTTGGGAAAGATTGGAATGTTATTTGGAATTAGCCATAGGGCTATTGTGTTGTACACTCAAAGAGTGATCCAGATATTAATAAAGTTGAAGCACAAATTGATTATGTGGCAAAAAATAGAACAAAAACAAGAGATGCCTCAAGTAATCCAGGCAGAAGACTTGCCTGGGTGCATTGGGTTTATTGATGGGTGTCTAATACCATTATCACAACCTCCCCCCAATGATGGTGAAGCCTATTTTGATTGCAAAAAGAGGTAAGCTTTTCAGTTTTTATTATTTATTTAATTTCTAATTATTTTTTACAATCAAGGTATTCTATGTCAATACAATTGGTTTGAAATATAAACAAACAGTTCAATGCTCTACATGTTGGTTGTACTGGGTAACTTCATGATTCAAATGTCTATAAACATATGAAAATAGCACAAACATCTCAAGATTTTTTATGAAAAGGATCAGTACTTACTTGCCAATTCAGCATATGCAAGCTCTCCTTGGGTTGTTCCAACATATAAGGGAGTGGTAGCACAGAATGAATCCAACCTTTCTTTCAATTACTGTCTAGAAAAATCAAGGGTCAGAATCAAGAATGCCATTGGAATTTTG
This sequence comes from Austropuccinia psidii, assembly GCA_023105745.1. Taxonomy (NCBI): domain Eukaryota; kingdom Fungi; phylum Basidiomycota; class Pucciniomycetes; order Pucciniales; family Sphaerophragmiaceae; genus Austropuccinia; species Austropuccinia psidii. Next base: position 66,763,733 of record JALGQZ010000004.1, read on the forward strand.
AAGGGGAGGTGTTTTTCTCTAAGGGAAATTCAAAAAAAAATGAGGGATAATCATGAAATTGAATATTTGATTAGTTGGTTTTTTATTGCACAATTTTAAATAATATTTTAGCACAAATTGGTGATGAATGGTTTGATTTATATAAAGATGATGATCCACCACATGCAAAAAAATCTGTCCAATAACAAAATTGGAGAAGATGTTGTAAATATGTGTGAAAAACTTAAACCAATAACTTTAACATGGAAAGATAGTCAATTGTTAATTTCATCAGGACCATTGATTTATGTACTTAATTTAATGGAATACAATGGAGTGGAGATGTTATTGGGTAAAATAAAACTATTTACAATTAATATTTTTTTAGTTCTTTTTTGGTCCTGTATATTTCTTTCAAAGTACAAATTGAATTTTGAATTAAATTTCTCTTAAATTGAAATGGTTAAAAAGTTCTATATATTCTGTGTTTGAATGGCCAAGGTGAGAAATGATTTGTTTTGAATCATGGATGTGTTATCTTTGGCTTAAGGTGAGTTTTATTTTATGATTTGATTTGGTATTATTATTCTAATGATTTTCTATATTTGGTTTACTCCTAAATGTTACAAAAATGTGTAATCAACCCCCCCCCAATGGGTGTTTGCAGCAATAATTGTGAGCCTGTGAGGTATGTATAACATACCCATAAGGCCACAAATGACTTTATACAGAGTTAAATTTGCCTTTAACAGAATTTTTAATTGAATTTAAAATAAAAAATAACGAAACATTAGTATAACTTTTTTTTGGATAAACAAAGTTATAAATATTATGTCATTTTTGGATTCTAAACCAAAAATAACCTAGGGTAAACCCAAAAATACTTATTTCTTATGTTATTGGAAGATTTAAGAAACTCAAAGTACTAATGTAACATTTTTTAACATTTTTATAAATTGTTAAATTTAAGCTTAAATAAGCTTAAATTTAAAGTTGCATAAGGTTTATGCAAACTTACCAAAGTTTTAGTTAAAATTGAGGTATGGTGTATATTTACTGAATTGGCTAAGGATTTTCCATAAAGGATGTAAATCCTGTGTGGGCTAAACTTAAAAGTGCTTAAGGCCATAGTATGGCTTTAAATAAATAAAAGGGAAAAATCCATGCAAAAAGGTGGGACAAAGGCAAAAGACCAAATAGAGCTGGGGTACCCAACTTTTTGGATCTTCAAGGATTCAATTAAGGTTTTCCACCTGTATTGGAGGATTTTCAACCTTATTTAAACTTTAAGATTAGACTTTGATCCAACCTTAAAGTTTAAACTTGTTTTATCCCAAATTGGACAGGAATTTCAAGCTGCCACTGGGTAAATCCCTATATGCAGGCTTGAAATGAAGGTTTTAGGAACTTTCAAAACTTAATTAAGCTAATCAAAAGTTAAGGTTTAGTTTGTATTGCTATTTTATGTGGAAAAATAGCAATAACTTCAAAAATTCATTAAAAATCCAATTCTTAATGGATTTGCTTGAAGATTTCACACAGCTTACAATTTAATTTTATCTATGTATAAATTAAATTTTAAGTATCTTTTATAAATGAATTTACTGGGTAATTAGCCTGGAAATTTACTCTTTTAATTAAGCTCAAAGAAAATTATGATTTCTTTAAAAATTAATTAAAAATTTAGTTTAAGAGATTTATGCTTTAAACTCCATCTTTAAGTTGCTCATGTGATGAAATTTAATATAACTAAACTTATTTTATATTACAACCTAAAGTAATTAGTTTAAATGAGGATTAAAGTTACTTGGAGTTAAGAATAACACTGGTAACTTTAAATTGGAATTAAAAATAAGTTTCCTTAAGTTAAGAACTTTATTTTTTAAGCATGGTTTTTCAGTTTTGACCCAAGAACGCCCTCTATATTCATTATGAATCATGAGAGTTTTTCTGTAGACATAAAAAGAGTCTTTTCATCACTGTTTCTGTCCATCATCATTATTAATACAATTATATTAGACATTTAAACAGGTAAAGTTTTATTATATATAAAATCTTTTTATCAAAATATTTCTTAAGCATTTTATTCTTTATAAATCTTAAATTAAAGAATTGAAATCATAGAAATTAGATTATTTTTGTAATCATCTATAATATATTTTATTTTATAAAATTATTGTCTTTAAAATATCTTTTAAAATCCACAAATTCCTCTCAGAACTCTTGAATCATATTTTTTGTTATAAAAATTGCTTGATCTTTTAAAATATTGATTTTTGGCGTGTTTTTAACCTATAATTATTATTTAATATAATAACTTTTGTTGTCTGACTTGTTGTATTAAGTAAATATTATAAGTAAGTTTTCTCTAGATTTCTATATTTTTTTATCTATTATTTATTTTTTTGTATAGAATTTTTCTATAAGAATTATTTCTGCACAGTGTGTGTTTTAATTCTTTTATAAATACCATTTATATCACTTATAAGTGGTTAAATATTTATATCTTCCACATGTAATTGTCTCATTAAGAGCTTTACACTTCTTATTCTTATAATTTTCAGTGACTATAACAGTAATAGAATAATTATAATTCATTATAATTATTATATTTTAAAATGATAATTAAATTTATTTTTTATATATAATTATTTTTGATAATGATATTTAAATTTGTGATTATAATATTTTATTATATCATATTTTTCTACTGAGGACAGTTATAGTACTCTTGATATTGTTACTATTATTGAGAGTTTCATAGACAAACCTTACAATAATAGCCTGACCTCATTCTATGACTAATTGGCCGTGTCATCATTTTTATGGCCATTTGATCCATACTGGTGTTTTGTGGCCTTTGGGCCACACCTCCTTCCACTGGCCAATCCTCCACCTCACCAACCCCCAGGCTGATTCCTTTGTTTTGGGCCTGGGGGCTCCATCTGGACTTCCAGGGGCCTTTGGCCCTTGGGCCCACCCCTTTTATTATGGGGGTTTTGGGCCATTTAGACCCCCTATGGCCTCTACAGTCCATGGGCCATAATCCAAGGCCCACGGTCTGTGGGACCCCTAGGTGCCTTTTGGCCCAAATCCAATGAGGCCAACCACCTACCTCCAGGGCTAGGTGGGTCCACCTGAGCCAATTTTGGCCCCCAATGGCCAAAAGGACCCCAGGACCCAAAATGGGCAAGAACCAAATATTGGACACTTTCAACCCCTTGCCTTTGGAAATCACCAGAGACCACCAAACCAAGCTCAGCAAGGTTTCCCCTTCATTCGGGGGAAAGACCTCTCTTCACCAATGTACTCCGTACCGTGGATTCAGGAATGGTGCATATATGGTATAATATACCATTATGCACCAATTTTGCTCATAAATCCAATGGTGATTGTTTCAGGACCAAATTAGGCCATTTTAAACCAAGTCCCCAAATCCATCACTCATTTCAAAGAAAGTATTTTCAGTCATTCAGTCTTGCAATCCATGGCGGCTACCAGAAGACCATCCAAGGACCCCAACCACCTGGCCCTGCAGGAGCTGGGTTGTACTTTCTTTCAGGATTATTCCAAGGGAAATTTAAAGAGGTTATAAAGCATTCAATCAGTTGTAAAGGCATCAAGTACTTCAATACTCCTTGGACAACTTAATTGGTCCATACAGGTTGTATTCAAGCAAGCTGTATGGCATTGGCCCTTTTGGGCCAATTCATATTCCACTGTGGGAATTCCATAACACAGTTCAATTTCAAAGATGTACAGATCTGTATTGACCAAAAAAAGTCAATACAGCCAGGGATCAACCCTCCAGCATCAGTCTTCAACTCTTTCACATATACTGGCTACCTTTTCTTCCCTGGGGACTTTTTCCCCAGTTAATTAATATATTGGATTTATTATTATCCTTATTTTCTTTTCCTTTATTAAAGTAAATACTGATAATCTTAAGTCAGTCATTTGCACCTCTTCTTCTTTACCTGTCAGTGGATATTGGTGGTCATATCCTTTACTAATTACATTGTTCTTTCTGACATGTTGAAACAGTGAATTGAGGATTCATTTGGTTGGCTCTTTGGCTTTTGGCTTTCTTATTATCTTGGCCATTGACTTCCTTTTCTTTTTATCTTGTGGTACACTGGTATTTGCTCTTATTCTTCTTTAAAGAAATTTATTCCTTTTTGTTCCTTTATTCTTTTGGAGCCTTCCAAGTGATTCTTGATTCTTGAGTGCCAGGCCACTCTTTCTTCCATAAGAGCCCCTGTGAAATTACATTAATTAACTCATAATTTATTTTCATTATTTTAGTTCTTCCTCTATAATTTCATTCACTCATTTAATCAGACTTATGACTCTATAATGCTTATGAAATTTATGATTTATTGTCACTTCTCAATTTTATCTCATTCATTTTTCATTCTTCAAAATTGAAAGCTGACACAATTTTTATTTCTGTTTTCTTTTTTAAATTTTATTTCAAATCATAAATTTAATTTCATTCATAATTAAGGCATAATCTTAAATTAATTTGATTTTCAAATTTCTCATCAAATTATTCAGACACATTATTCACATCAAGATTCATATTTGATTCATTATTCAAGAATTTTCATTTTTCAAGAAGAGCTCACTTGATTTTGATTTTAAATAATTGATATTTACTTCAAGAAAATTGATTGACCTGAAGATTTCATTGATTTTGCTGATTCTTCACATCAAAAATTGTTGACATAAAATTGATTTGCCTCAAGAATTCATTTGATTGATTGATTGATTCCACAAGAGTTTGATTTTGATTGATTTCACTTATTGATTTATTGACTTGAAGAACTCATTTTGACATATTTATTGATTACCTCAATATTTCATTTGATTCATTGATTTTCTTAAAGACATTGATTTTGATTTTTTATTTTGACTTTAAGTTTTCCAGTTGATTTACCTCAAGATTTTCACTTCAAATTTTGATTTTATTCATTTATTAAATTTTTCATTCCTGATATCATGCCCATTCAATATTCACCTCCTGCAGGACAGACCAGATCTCAGGCCAGAGCTCAAGCTGTTCTCACTCCAACTCCAAGAGCTCCTCCTGACAGAAACCCAGCAGTTCTTCAACTGAGGGCCCACAATGGAAGGAGAAGCACCATCCAGGAAGTAAGGAAGAGATCCAAGAAGTTCAATTTCACTTTCAGGAGTAGTCGGCGGATTTCCAGGACTTTCAAGGACCACTTTCAAGGGTCCTGGTGAAGATGGTGAAGAGGAGGAGGGGAATTCTGTGGAAGAGGAAGAGTCTGATGGTACTTAAGGTGTTCCTTCTTCTGTGGGGGCATCCCAAGGTACTGGAGGACCAACTATAGCCCAGTATACTCAGCCTGTCTCTCATCAGTCTGAACCACCTTTGTGGGCCATTATGCAGAAAATGATTGAGATCATGGACAATATTCAAGCAGATTCATCTTCTGACCCATCAAGACCACCAGCCTTCAAGACTCCATCTATGAAGGCACCATAATGCTTTGATGGGACTCAGCTTTTCAAACTTAGAAGCTTTATTCAGTCTTGTCAACTTATTTTTCATAATGATCTGGCCAGCTTCTCTCAAGACAGAAAGAAAGTCCTTTATGCCACTTCATTTCTCATTGGCAGGGCTTAAAAATGAATTGAGCCTTAGCTCTCTAATCTCACCAATCAAGATCCAAATTACTTTCACAACTCTTGGCAATTATTAGAATCCCAACTCTTCACCTTATTTGGAGACCAAAATGAAGTCAGAAAAGCTGAAGCAGAATTGAATTCTTTAAGAATGAAAGAAGGTGGTAATGTAGAATTATACATTGCTGATTTCAGAGGTGTGAGCCTTTGGGATATGACCACATATCCAAAAAGGACACAAAAAAATTTCTGTAATAATTATACTTATGATAATTATCTCAAAGACTAGTAAAAATACCATAAATAAGTACAAAGTCTGATCTAACTCATAATCTAATGAGTAAACATGTGAAAGAGATTACACCATTAGATTCCTCATGGTAAACTACACATATGTCATTTTATGGCATATCTGAAAAGTCAATAATTACTGAAGAATAAGTAATAATACCTTAAAAAAGGTATAAAACCTTATTTAACTCAGAAGCCAATGAAACAACATGTAAAATAAACTGTACCATTGGATTCTCCAGAAAATACCACACATAAAAAAATTATGAAGATATTCTCTAAAGTAAATACTTAATGAATTAAGATGAATATATGCACTTTTTTGGTCAATGCATATATTCATGGTTTTTAGCTAATATCTCATGAAATATACAAGATAGAGAGATAAACCAAAAAAAGTAACCATTTAATTACTGTAAGAGAACAGATATGAATTTAAGTTTACAAGTTATAAAGAAGGTTAAAACCTGTAAGGGATTATTGACTAAAATAAATGGAGCTGTTGACCACTTTGTTGTGAAAGTGGTCCAAACTTAAAAAAAAGTGGACAGTAAGATTTGACTAGTTCATGCGTGAAGAATGATGTAATTCCCATTATAATGTTCAAGGTATAACCCCTTGAAATCATGGTTTGAAGTTTGAAATATTAAATTTCAACAGAAAAGATCAGTTACAAGAAAAATCATCAAAAATAGAGTTTTGATGATGTAATGAAATCCTCTTGGAAGTTCAATAAGGGTCATCCAAGCTATCAGAAACCACTCTCAGAATAGCTGTAGCGTGTATAACTTAAACACTATTGATGATCAAAGTTTAAGCTTAAATTTGATCATTTATGATCACTCACTGTAATCCTATTTTAAGCTTAACAGTTATATAGGTGATAAAACTGGTGAATACTATTAGATTATGAGTAATACTAATAAAATAAACAAATTTTAGGATTCTGCCAAGCCTATGATTTCATCAAATTTAGAGTTATAGTGATAACTCTAAATAATGGTGTAATAATGAGATAAGATGGTTTGATAATGATGTAATCATCACTAAAGCTTAAAATACTGATCATTTCTAGTAGATACCGTCAGTACACATCTACTAGAAGGGAGGTATTTACTATAAATAGAGCTATTTTTACTCCATTTTCCCCTCAGACACATCAAAAAATTAAAACAATTAAGTTAAAAACTAAAATCTTTATTCTTTATATATAAATAATTTATATTATCAGAAACCAAAGGTAATATTTATTATAATCATAATTTCAACATGATTACTTCAATTGTTCTGCTGTTTTGCTATAATTCTCTTAAAAATCTCATTTCCACATAAAATCAAGAAAATTTTTTATTTCTCTTATTTTTATTTGTAAATAAAATTTAAATAAGTTGTATCTACATTATTTGGCATAAATCCATCCAAAATTATTATATTAAGCAGCAAAAGTAGGTTATTTTCTCTCATCATAATAATTTCTCTCTATTATTACTATTAATAATTCTTCAATTAATATAAATAGTATTTATATTGATATATAACTTTAATATTGGTAATATTATTGTTATTAATTGTTTTTTATTAATAAAAAACAAATTTTTATGCCTTTATTATTTATTGGTAACCATAATAAATTGATTTTAAATATATCAGTTATCTTATATTAATATAATTATTTATCATATTTTTTTTCATAATATAAATTATATTATTATATTCATTTAATAATATAATTATTTTTACACCATAATGATAATAATTTATTATCATTATAATTATTTTTTATCTTATTCATTTTATTTATAAGCACATTCATAGTATAATAAGTAAAATGTTAGTCATTTTTACTTATTGTTTCATAGGCAAACATTACATTTGGGGGCCTGGCCCTGATATTTACTTTAAAAGACCTGTAAAAAGATTATAATTGGGTTTATCCAATAAAAAATATAATTATAATCATAAAATTATATAATAATTTTATATTTATGGATTTTAAAAGCTATTGAGGCATTTGGAAAGAAATTGTACTGTCTTACACATGGTTTTTCACATCTTTAGACTTGCAAGAACTTTCTTTGAGTGACTCTAGTTATTAGAAGAGATATTTTTTAAATTAAAAATAATTTTATATTATAAATTAATTTCATAATAGAATCATATTCATTTTTATTTTATTATTCCAAGATAAAAACATAAAAAAGAATGAAAAAAGTTGTTTTTATTCATTTTTTTTCGTTTCTTTATTCATTTCATTTATTCAAAGATATAAAAGCAATTTTGACGTGGAAAATTGCCATATCTTACCAAAAATAACACTTCTTATCTAAAAGACTTATATTTATTTGTATTTTTTAGTGTTTGAAGATAATCCAACAGAGGACAATCAAGCCACTGTTGAAAGATTGGTGGAAGAAACTTGCCCAAGCTCTCCAACACAAATTGTAACTAAGAAATTAGACTTTGCAGGACCCACTATTCAGGAATCTGAAGGTGTGTATCTTCTTTATAAATTTCCATAAGAAGAATTTGTGTCCTGAAATCTTCTTATTTCTGATTTCTCAAATAATGACTACCTGAAGAGGCTCCCAATATTCCATCCAATCAGATGGAGCTGGACTCAGAGGTAGAATTGATCCCTCAAAAGGGAAAAGAAAGGGCAATATCCCCAGTGGAACAGAATCCACACAAGGAAGTGCCTTATCCCAAAGAAAATTCCCAGAACTACCTATGATATCTGAACCAGAGTTACAACTAAGTATGAGTAACTCGAACATGTACAAATCACATTCAGAGGGCTCAGATAGACATTTACATGAGCCAGTACAAGCAGTACTACACAGTGTACAAAGACAAGGACTGGGAAATGTTGCCACAAATACACCAAGGAGTGATGAACTCCTGGCACATCCTCAAAGAGTTTCTCAAAGAGGGGAATTAGTGAGATACTCTAATGGATGGAACCCACTATCATCAAAACCTCAAATCACAAAGATCAAGGAGTACCATGCCAAAAAGAAGGAGGAAACTGTCAGCCTGTGACTCAAAACCAGAGCACAAGCATGACAGCCAAAATACCATAAACCAATGGTATAGCCAAAATACCACCAAAACATGGAACTGAGCCAAATAAGCTCAAAAGGTATCAAAAGAAAGAGGAAACTCACCTCTTTGTGAAAATATAAGTCCCATCACCATAGGACAAGAAATAACAAAGTTATTCCTGCTCAAAGTTATTGCTGAGCATAAACCTTAATTTTCACCTCTCATCTAAAATCAAGAAGGAGAGGCTTAACCCCATCAAATGGGTATTCAAAATGAAGCTCTAAGCCAGGGCTATCTAATGGTACTAGCCAAACTGAGCTAGCACCAGTATTACTTGAGTTATGGTCAAATTCAGACCAAATAAGGGTGAACAAAACATTCACCTCTCATCTAACTTTTACAGTTTTAGTGTGAGATACCTAAAGTGGGGTATTTTTGGAAAGAGAACAATCAGGGCTATCTGATGGTGCCATCCATTTCCTCATAGCTCAACTACAACAGAAGTTATTGGCCAAACAAGCTTAATACAGCTTTTGCCCAGACCACGCCAAAGTACAAAAATACTTGTACATGGGATAACTTTGTCATATTTAATGATAACGATGTCAAGTTGGGTACCATTGTGTAGAGCTCATACAGAGCTATTCAATGAACCAACCTTGAGCTTGATATCTCGAAAACTGACAGAGTTATGACCATTTTAAGGTCAAAATCCCACCTGCTGTCAGATACAGCCTTACCATGGGATAATATCCCATAACCATGAATATGAGGTGTCAAATAGATGAAGAAGCATGTTTTTACTTCAATACCTCATATGTCAGTCAATACTGGGGTCCCATACAGGTTCTGTACAGCATTCTATGCGTCATACACATCAGAATCAGGCTGTGAGGTCCCCAGATGAAAATTTTCATCCTGTATTGGTGAAAACCGCCCAGATGTGGTTTCAAAACCACATCTGAGCCCAATACAGGGTATACAGGCTGTTTGCAAACCACAAGCCTGTCATAGAGAGTGAAAAATCTTCACTTCCTCTACGTGGAAAGGTCTAGCAGCCTTTCCACCTCAATTTCAGGATAAAAGGAGGGCTTTTCACAGCCAAAAGCCTTTCCTCATCCTGCTCTTGAATACCCTACGTAGTAAACTGTCAAAAACAGTTTTACTCTTGGGTAATAAACAGGTATAATTATATATTTAATTATTGTAACTCTTATTATAGTAACCCAACTGGTAAGATTGCACCCTGGGTTCTCAATAGCGCTCACCACCACTATTCTTCAATAGTAGAACCCTTTAAATATATTATAAATCATCTATTAAATCAAAAACCCTTATTTTTAATCAATTTTCTACGTGTCACAGTCATAATTCTAGTTGTAAATACTCTTATTACCACTTCAATATAGACTCAGCCTGACATTTTGGGGGCCTGGCCGTGTTTTAAATCTTTTTTTGGACCTTATAAGTAAGTCTTTTTCTCTCTTTATGACTTATTAACCAGTGTTTTATCTTTTTTAGGCGTAATTTCTCTATTTAAATATATATTTTATATATATTTATCCTTTTTTTTATATATACTCATATTATAAGAGTATTTTTCACGTGGCTAATACCCACTGAATATAACTATTTTTGGCGTGTTTTGTATATAAAAACACATAAGCCATCAATAAGTCCTGTATTCTTGACTGAATAAGGACACCTCTGACTGAAAAACCATCAGTTGAGGCGTGGATTAAGTGTATTGTTAACTCAATAACACTTATACAAAACCACTTGTACAGAATACACTTGAAAACCACAAGTGTATCTGTGGGATACTGGCACACAAACAGTGTGACAGGGTACCAAAAGCTGTAATTCTGACGTGAAATTGTTGATTCAATTACACTGTCATTATACAGGGCACATTGTAGTAACATACAAGCCCAGAGGCCAATCTTAGACGTGCAAAACCAGCATTTTTAAGAAGTCTTAACTGACATAAGTCCTCCCTTTTCTGCCTTGATTTCAGTCGAAGAAAATTACATCCCACTTGAGACCCAGTCACAGGCCAACACACCAGTGACACCCTCAGAACCAGAGGGCAGCAAGGGCAAAGGAAAGAGGCACAGTGAAGGTCTCATCACAGCCAAGAAGTGGACACCAATAGCCACTCAGAGAAGTAGAAAACCACGAAACTCTGCATCCATACAAGGTAAACCAACCTTAACCACTTGTACAGGAAAGATTACAATTATTAACCCAGTTGTAACTTCCAAAGGCAAACTGCCCAAGTCAGCAGACAGTAAATTTGTACAAGGCACAGTCAAAGGTAAATACCCTAAGAACATAAAGTTTTTGACTGCTTGAAAACACTGATATGTCCCCTGTATACCTCAGAGACCTTGGCTTCCAAAGGAACCAGCCAGAGGATAGAGGAGGATTGTCCAGAACCAGAAGACCTGAAAGAGGACACCCTGGACACAGTGGTGGATGGCAAAACAATGAGAGAGATAATATCAACCTTTCCATTCACACTCCAATTCAACAGAAACCTCAAACCAGAGGACTGGAAGGATATGGATCAAGTTCTTCAGATCCACCAACTCCTCAAAAATTTATTTCAATGGAGCATGGACAACAAGAGGTTCAACCTAGCAACTCACTGGGCAGAACTGGGATCAAGTTTCCAGAAGATCTGTCTCAAAGATATAGACTTCAAAGACCTTATGGTAATCACCAAAGGTTGGAATCCTACCAGGCAGCACAGACTTCTGGAGGCAAGGGCACAGAGGATAAGGGAGAATCAAGCCACTATCCTAGCTATAGAAGAACAGTTGACCCAGACAGGGCCTACTCAGATTCCTTCAGGTTCACAAGGAGCAGGCCAAATCAACTCTCCAGTGGCTTCACACCATTCAGACACCAGCAGATCAGTGGCCAAGAGTCAACATTCTTCACAATTCCAGGAAGTTTCCAGGAGAAGACAAGGAAACAAGGGCAAGAACAAAAACTCCTTCAACCAGAGGAGGAAAGAGTCAGACCCCATGATCCAGAAGCTGTTGGATTTGGTAAAGGAAGTACACAAGAACCAGAAGTAGCTGTAAACCACTCTAGAATCAGTAGTCCTAGTAATAGAAACATTACCCCCACTCAGACTGAAAATAACATTGTCACATCTGAGAGTAACATCAACAGTGATACACTGTGGTTACAAGTGTCCCAATATGCTGAACAATCTGCAAAGCAATTTGCAGAAATTAAAGCTAGCCAAGAGAGGATGAGACAGACTCAAGCCTCCTTGGAACAAATAGTTAAGAATCTTCAAGAAGGATATGCTCAACTGAGCAAAGCCTCTGAAGAATCCAACAAAATACTGAATATAGTCTTTGAGGAACAACACCACAGCACAAGGGACAGGGAGTGTCTGGATCAAGACATTGAAAAATTGTTTAATGCCTACCATAGCTTGAAGCCCCAACCACAAGGCCAAGCTATGCAGAATCCATATAAACCAGATGACATCAAACCAGATGCCATGTTGTTGAATAAGGCAAGATCTCCATCACAATACCAGGATGGAGATGGCATGTCTTATTCAGAGAAGGAAGCCTTGAAACAGATTCCTGAGGCCTCAAACTGGCCCAAATTCTCTGGATCAGGAGAATATGATCATATGGAACTCATAGATTATATTGATGGACTCTTCATTGATGTACCAAGCAGACCAGACTACTGGATTACTGCTAGATTGAATACTGCATTTAAAGGTCATGCAAGTATATGGTATACAGAAATGAAAGAAATCCATGGCAGATGAAACTGGCCATGGTGGAAGAGTCAAATAATCCAAAAGTACAGTAATGGAACTTGGATATGGCAAAAGACCATGTCATTTGAAAATGACAAATACTCTGTGGACAAAGATCCATATGAGTGGTGTCTCAGAAAGTCTAAAAGACTTAAAGCCATTGATCCTCAGATGAACATCCAGATGAGGAATCACAAAATTCTGACACAACTGCCAGGAGAATTAGAGCATGCAGTGAAATGCAGATGCAACCAAAATTGCACTCTAGATGACATAGCCAATACCTTACAAGACATAAGGAAGAGGACAAATATAGGGAAATTCACCCCATATAGAAGCAGTAGTTTCAAGGAGAGACAACCTTTCAGGGTGGAGTTTAAAGACAAACCCAGAGAAAGAGTGGCAGAAGTGGCAAAGAAGAAGAATTCTTGTCACAATTGTGGTTCAACAGACCACTATGCCAACAACTGTCCAAAAGCAAAGAAAAAAGTCTATGCTATAGAAAAAGTCCCTGAAGAAGAACCTCCAACAGAGGATTCTGAATCAGACTCTATGGGAGATGCCATCAGAGAACCATCTGATGATGATCAAGACCCAAGAGAGGAATTTCTAGTGGAATACCAAGAGGAAACCCCACTGGAAATCCAGGATATACAGTTGGAAGCAGGCATGCCACAGGACACTGCCAACAAGAACTTGTGCAAACACACACAAGATGCACAAACATTCCTGGTTACACCAACCAAAGGAATGGCATATATACATGGAACAGCCACAAAAATGACTGTATGTATTGAAAATGCTCAGCACCCACTGATCATTGACAGTGGAGCACATTGCTCCATAGTGGCCAGAAATTATCTGGATAACCACTTCCCAAACTGGGAAAAGCAGCTCTTGCCCACTAAGGCAAGGAACTTCAAAATTGCAACAGGGAAGATGACTTCCATTGGGACAATTATCACAGAGATAATTATACCCCACAGGAAGGGTAATATCAGACTCAACCCAGAGTTTGTAGTGCTTGAAGATGCCCACATCCAAGGGTTTTTACTGGGAACAGATTACCAGAGGATGTATGGCATAGATATTTACAACAGTAAAAACAGGCACATTACCATTGGTACCAACAAGGAAAAGAAATTTTCACTTGATATATACCACATATCTTCACAGGATCCACTAGAAGAACTCTTGAAGGAATTCAAGGAGGGACAGTTTAGCACTACCCTCACCAGTAAACAAAAACTAAGTTTACTGAAGATGCTGAGGAAGAACAGACCAGTATTTGCCATTGGTGAAGAGCCACTAGGCAAGATTAAAGGCCATGATATAGAACTATATCTGGATGTGGAAAGACCTTATCCGCCCATGCTGAGGAGACCTCCTTATCCAGCAAGTCTGGAAACCAGGAAAGAAATTGAAAAACACATCAATGAACTCCTGGACATGGATGTCATCAGGAAGATTGGACATGATGAAATAGTGGAAATCACCACTCCTGTCCTGATCACCTGGCATGATGGCAAGTCTAGATTGTGTGGAGACTTCAGAGCCCTGAATAACTACACAAAAGCAGACAGGTACCCTATACCAAGGATACCTCATGCCTTGGATAAGCTGGCCAAAGCCAAATACATAACCAAGATGGATTGTTTGAAAGGTTTCAACCAGAATGGAGTTAAACCAAACTCCATGAAGTTGCTCAGAATAATATGCCATATGGGCATATATGAGTACACCAGGATGCCATTTGGCATCAAGAATGCACCAGCCCACTTCCAAAGGATGATGGACACCATATTTCAAGAAGAAATAATGGAAGGCTGGATGGTAGTATATATTGATGATATCATTATATACTCAGAGACATGGGAAGACCATGTACAATACATAGACAGAGTGCTAAGTAAATGTACACCCATCAATCTGAAAATTTCACTTAAAAAGTGTAATTTTGGCCAACAAGAGCTACTAGCTCTAGGACACAAAGTCTCAGGCCTTAGTCTGGCAATTGACCAGAACAAAGTAGCAGCAGTACTGCAAAAGCCAGTACCAAAGAACATCAAAGAGATGCAATCTTTCCTTGGATTTGCTAGCTACTATAGAAACCACATCAAAAACTTTGCCCACATAACTAGTAGTTTATACAAGTTATGCTCAAAGGATGTGGTTTTTGAAATAACCAAGGAAAGGAGGGATGCATATGAGAGGATCAAATATGAACTCAAAAATGCACCTGTGCTCATCTTGCCTGACTTTGAACTACCATTCAAGTTATATATAGATGCAGCATGCAGCCAAGGCTTGGGAGCAGCCCTTCACCAAAGACAAATTGTGGATGGTGAACCAAGAGAAGGTGTAATATGTTACATCTCCAGGCAACTGAAAGATTCAGAAGCCAGGTATGGGGCCACCCAGACAGAATGTCTATGTCTAGTCTGGGCTCTAGAAAAACTCCATTATTATTTGGAGGGTGCAGTCTTTGAAGTCTACACAGACTGCACAGCCTTGAAGTCTTTACTAAACATGAAGACTACTAATAGACACATGCTGAGATGGCAAATAGCCATCCAGGAGTATAGAGGGAACATGACCATCATATACAAGGAAGGTAAAAGCCATACCAATGCAGATGGCCTTAGCAGATGGCAACTGGACAATGTCAAAAGCAATCCAGCTTATGACCCTGAAGTTGCTGCAAAAATTCCTATCCATTGTATGGAAATAAATAGGAAGAAGAACTTCAGATTCTCTGAATGGGAACCAGGGAATGGTACCCTTGACAGTGGAAACACTGATTCAGAAGGGACAGAAACCCCCATACTGGGAATAGGTTCCTCAGAACTGCACAATGAATTTTTCAATGCAGTACTGAAATCTTATGCTAAACACAAACAGTGTAGCATACTACTCCAACTCCTTCAACAAAAATACAGGAGCCCAGAACTGGAAACCCAGCTGGAGGAACCCTGGTTGAGGGCCTATAAGGACAATAAATTCTTCCTTATAGATGGCCTGATTTATCACAGAGAAAAGCACACCAGTGCACTCACAGTGATAGACAGAGACCACATCTCTTTAATCCTGCAGGAGTGCCATGAATGCCCCTATATGGGACACATGAGTGAGGACAGGACTAAAGAGAGGGTAGCAAGCACAGCTTGGTGGCCCAAGTGGGAGCAAGAGTTGAGTGAATACATCAACACTTGTGAAAGATGCCAAAAGGCAAATAGAAAACATGGGAAGAAATATGGGTTGCTTCAACACATAGAAGAACCCAAACACCCATGGGAAACCATCAACATGGACTGGGTCACAGGACTTGTCCCAGGAGGCAAAGAAAACTACAATGCCTGCTTAATCATACTTGATAGGTTAAGCAAGAGCATGAGATGTCTACCATGCCATAAAGAGGACACAGCCATGGACACTGCTCTGTTATTTTGGAATAACATCATATCCACCTGTGGAGTCCCTAAGATCATAATTAGTGACAGGGACCCAAAATTCACATCTGAATTTTGCACCAATTTATATGACATGCTTGGAACCAAGCTTGCTTTTTCCACAGCTTACCATCCACAAACAGATGCCCTAGCTGAGAGGATGATCCAAACAATGGAGGACATCCTCAGGAGGTTCTGTGCCTATGGCATGGAATACAAAGACCATGAGGGATATACCCATGATTGGTTCACCCTCTTACCAGCAGTCCAACTGGCTTATAATACAAGCCAGCACTCTACCACAGGAAAAACACCTGCACTGGTAGAGAAAGGGTGGAATCCCCTGTTACCTGTGGATCACTTGAAGAAAAATCTTCTGACCATCCACCCCACAGGCAAAGACTTCCATGATATGTGGAAGAAAGCCTGTGATACTGCTGCTAAATGCATAGCTGAGGCCAAAGAGTATAACAAGCAGAGGTGGGACAAATCACATATGGAACCTGACTTCAAGGAAAGGGACCAGGTGTTAGTGTCTACACTAAACTTTAACAATCTCAAAGGACCCAAGAAGATGAGAGACTCATTTGTAGGGCCCTTCACTATCATTAAGTTGATAGGGAAGAATGCAGTAGAGGTCAAGCTCACTGAGGAGTTTTCTAGGAAACACCCAGTCTTTCCAGTAAGCCTGGTCAAACCATACTTCCAAACAGAGGAGGATAAATTCCCCTCAAGGAAGAAAAACATCACTCCACCAGAAATAGTGGAAGTAGAAGACTCTCCTGGACCTGTGAGTAAAATCATCAGGGCCAGAAAAATCGGACTTAATGGGAAGGATCAGAGACAATATCTAGTCAGATTCAAGAACCAGACAGCTGACAAAGACAAATGGTTGGCAGAGGATGCCATACCAGATGGAAACCTTCATTTAAGGAGATTCAGAGCCTCTAGGAGGACTGAACAGTCTCATCCATGATGAGCCTTTTTTAGAGGGAGGGTATGTCAGCCTGTGACTCAAAACCAGAGCACAAGCATGACAGCCAAAATACCATAAACCAATGGTATAGCCAAAATACCACCAAAACATGGAGCTGAGCCAAATAAGCTCAAAAGGTATCAAAAGAAAGAGGAAACTCACCTCTTTGTGAAAATATAAGTCCCATCACCATAGGACAAGAAATAACAAAGTTATTCCTGCTCAAAGTTATTGCTGAGAATAAACCTTAATTTTCACCTCTCATCTAAAATCTAGAAGGAGAGGCTTAACCCCATCAAATGGGTATTCAAAATGAAGCTCTAAGCCAGGGCTATATAATGGTACTAGCCAAACTGAGCTAGCACCAGTATTACTTGAGTTATGGTCAAATTCAGACCAAATAAGGGTGAACAAAACATTCACCTCTCATCTAACTTTTACAGTTTTAGTGTGAGATACCTAAAGTGGGGTCTTTTTGGAAAGAGCACAATCAGGGCTATCTGATGGTGCCATCCATTTCCTCATAGCTCAAATACAACAGAAGTTATTGGTCAAACAAGCTTAATACAGCTTTTGCCCAGACCACGCCAAAGTACAAAAATACTTGTACATGGGATAACTTTGTCATATTTAATGATAACCATGTCAAGTTGGGTACCATTGTGTAGAGCTCATACAGAGCTATTAAATGAACCAACTTTGAGATTGATATCTCAAAAACTGACAGAGTTATGACCATTTTAAGGTCAAAATCCCACCTGCTGTCAGATACAGCCTTACCATGGGATAATATCCCATAACCATGAATATGAGGTGTCAAATAGACAAAGAAGCATGTTTTTACTTCAATACCTCATATGTCAGTCAATACTGGGGTCCCATACAGGTTCTGTACAGCATTCTATGCGTCATACACATCAGAATCAGGCTGTGAGGTCCCCAGATGAAAATTTTCATCCTGTATTGGTGAAAACCGCCCAGATGTGGTTTCAAAACCACATCTGAGCCCAATACAGGGTATACAGGCTGTTTGCAAACCACAAGCCTGTCATAGAGAGTGAAAAATCTTCACTTCCTCTACGTGGAAAGGTCTAGCAGCCTTTCCACCTCAATTTCAGGATAAAAGGAGGGCTTTTCACAGCCAAAAGCCTTTCCTCATCCTGCTCTTGAATACCCTACGTAGTAAACTGTCAAAAACAGTTTTACTCTTGGGTAATAAACAGGTATAATTATATATTTAATTATTGTAACTCTTATTATAGTAACCCAACTGGTAAGATTGCACCCTGGGTTCTCAATAGCGCTCACCACCACTATTCTTCAATAGTAGAACCCTTTAAATATATTATAAATCATCTATTAAATCAAAAACCCTTGTTTTTAATCAATTTTCTACGTGTCACAGTCATAATTTTAGTTGTAAATACTCTTATTACCACTTCAATATAGACTCAGCCTGACAGAAACCAAGGAAGAAGCCCCAAGCCAACCCACTTCCCCAAGAAGGGAAGAAGAACAAGAAAAAGAACTGGAGAAAACCATATTCCCCAAGTTAGAGGATTCCAAAAACCTGTCACAACCACAAATAATCACCCCCTCAATGGGTGTTGCGGAAATTCCAACCTGAACCCGAGTTATGGTTAATTGGCCATATAATATGTTTATGGGAAATTGTACCCTTTTGGTTCTATATGGCCTCTTGGCCATAACATTCTTCCACTGGCCAAATATGTCCCCAGGCCATATCCTGCCTTCATTGGCCAATTTTTCACATCACCAACCCCCAGGCCATTATCCTTGGTTTTGGGCCTGGGGGGTCTTTTCAGTCTTCCAAGCACCAATGGCCCCTTGGCCCTGCAGCGGTTGGGTTGTCATTTTCTCATCAGAACTATTCTAAGGGAAATTCTCAGAGGTTATCAATATTTTCAATAATTGTCAAGGCATGAAGTATTCAGCATCCCTTGGACAACTCAATTGGTCTATACAGGTAGTAATAAAGCATCCTGTATGGCCTTGGCCCAATTGAGCCAATTCATATTCCACTGTGGGAATCCAGTCACACAGTTCAATTCTCAGGATGGCCAGAACTGTATTGGCCAAATTCAGACAATAAAGGCAGATGATTCACCTTCCAGGATCAGCCTTTCAGCTTTTCACATATACTGGCCACCTTTCATCAGCTGGGGACTTTTTCCCCAGTTAATTAATATGTTGGATTTATTTTTATCCTTATTTTCTTTTACCTTATTAAAGTGAATACTGATAATCTTAAGTCAGTCATTTTCATCTTTTCTTATTTGCCTGTCAGTGGATATTGGTGGTCATATCCTTTACTAATTCCATTGCTCTTTCTGACAGGTTGAAACAGTGAATTGAGGATTCTTTGGTTGGCTCTTTGGCTTTTGGCTTTCTATGATCCTGGCCATCTCCTTCCTTGTCTTTTATTCTTTGGCATACTTGTCTTTACTATTATTTTCCCTTAAAGAAATATATTCTTCTTATTTCTTTATTCTTTTGGAGCCCTCCAAGTGAGTTCTTGATTCCTGAGTTCCAGGCCACTCTTTCTTCCATGAGAGCCCCTGTGACATTATATTAATTAACTCATAATTTCTTTTCATTCTGTTCATTCATTCCTTTATAATTCTGATTCACTCATTTCATCCAAATTATGACTCTTTAATGCTTATGAAATTTATGATTCTTTGTCACTTCTCAATTTTCTCTCATTCATTCTTAATTTTGAAAATTGAAAGCTGACCCAAATTTGATTTCTGTTTTCTCTTTTGGATCTTATTTCAAATCATCAATTTAATTTTATCATTAATTCAGGCGTAATCTCATTTTTCATTTGATTTTTTCAAATTGGTAATCAAGAGTGTTCAGAAACACTGTTAATATCAAGTTTCATTTTGAATTATTCTCCAAGAAATTTTGATTTTAAGGAAGACTTCACTGGAATTGAATTGATTGATTGATTGATTTGACATATAATTGATATTGACTTGAAGAAAATTGATAGACCTGAAGATTTGAGGGACTTTGCTGATTTTATCACATCAGGATTTTTGACATAAATTGATATTTCCCCAAGAATTCATTTGATTGATTGATATTTGCAGGATTTGATTTGGATTGATTTTTACATATTGATTTATTGACTTGAAGATTTGATTTGACATTGATTGATTGATTACTTCAAGATTTCATTTCTTTTTTAATTCTATTTAGTGAATTTCCTCAAGATTTGATTGTTGATTTTTAACTTCAAGAAAATTTTGATTTTTTATTCATTTAATTCAATTTTATCCCTGAAGTAATGCCCATTCAAAATTCACCTCCTGAAAGACAGACCAGATCTAAGGCCAGAACTCAAGCTATTCTTACTCCAACTCCAAGAGCTCCTCTTGATGGCACCCCAGCAGTTCCTCAACTGAGGGCCCAATTGGATAGAGGACCACGTATGGAAGGAAGGAAGAGGGCCAAGAAGATCAAATTCATTCTCAGGAGTAGTTGGCGGGTTTCCGGGAAGTTCAAGGACCATTTTCAAGGGTTCAGGTGAAGATGGTGAAGAGGAGGAGGCAAATCCTGTGGAAGAGGAAGAGTCTGATGGTACTGAAGGTGTTCCTGCTCCAGTGGGGGCAGCCCAAGGTACTTGAGGACAAAATCTAGCCCAGCCTGATCAGCCTGTCTCTCATCAGTCTGAGACATCCTTATTGGCCATTATGCAGCAGATGACTCAAATTATGGCCAATTTTCAAGCAGCTTCAGTTTCTGAGTCATCAAGACCACAAGCCTTCAAGACTCCATCTATGAAGGCACCAGAATGCTTTGTGGGACTCAGCCCTTCAAAGTCAGAAGCTTCATTCAGTATTGTCAATTGATCTTTCATAATGATCCAGAAAATTTCATTCAAAACAGAAAGCAAGTTCTCTATGCCACTTCATTTCTCATTGGCAGGGCTGAAAAATGGATTTATCCTTAGCTTTCCAATCTGTAAGGTGTGGATATGAAACTTTGATTAAAAATCAAGTACTTTTCCTGTCCTCAAAATTTTTATAAGGTAAGAATCAAGTAAAAATAGTAAGAAATATTATTTTTAAGCGAAAACACGCCAAATTTATTGTTTATAACTTTATTAGTATAAAACAATAATATTATAAAGATTTATTGTTTTACCAACAGTAAACATTTATCCAAAAATACTCTACAAGAAATATTTAAGGCTACAAAAGAAATTTCTTCAAGAGAAATTTCAATTGGAATTAATTGAGCAAAGATGTCAGCCTGTGACTCAAAACCAGAGCACAAGCATGACAGCCAAAATACCATAAACCAATGGTATAGCCAAGATACCACCAAAACATGGAGCTGAGCCAAATTAGCTCAAAAGGTATAAAAAGAAAGAGGAAACTCACCTCTTTCTGAAAATATAAGTCCCATCACCATAGGACAAGAAATAACAAAGTTATTCCTGCTCAGAGTTATTGCTGAGCATAAACCTTAATTTTCACCTCTCATCTAAAATCTAGAAGGAGAGGCTTAACCCCATCAAATGGGTATTCAAAATGCAGCTCTAAGCCAGGGCTATCTAATGGTGCTAGCCAAACTGAGCTAGCACCAGTATTACTTGAGTTATGGTCAAATTCAGACCAAATAAGGGTGAACAAAACATTCACCTCTCATCTAACTTTTACAGTTTTAGTGTGAGATACTTAAAGTGGGGTCTTTTTGGAAAGAGCACAATCAGGGCTATCTGATGGTGCCATCCATTTCCTCATAGCTCAACTACAACAGAAGTTATTGGCCAAGCAAGCATAATACAGCTTTTGCCCAGACCACGCCAATGTACAAAAATACTTGCACATGGGATAACTTTGTCATATTTAATGATAACCATGTCAAGGTGGGGACCATTGTGTAGAGCTCATACAGAGCTATTCAATGAACCAATTTTGAGCTTGATATCTCAAAAACTGACAGAGTTATGACCATTTTAAGGTCAAAATCCCACCTGCTGTCAGATACAGCCTTACCATGGGATAATATCCCATAACCATGAATATGAGGTGTCAAATAGACAAAGAAGCATGTTTTTACTTCAATACCTCATATGTCAGTCAATACTGGGGTCCCATACAGTTTCTGTACAGCATTCTACGCGTCATACACGTCAGAATCAGCCTGTGAGGTCCCCAGATGAAAATTTTAACCCTGTATTGGTGAAAACCGCCCAGATGTGGTTTCAAAACAACATCTGAGCCCAATACAGGGTATACAGGTTGTTTGCAAACCACAATCCTGTCATAGAGAGTGAAAAATATTCACTTCCTCTACGTGGAAAGGTCTAGTAGCCTTTCCACCTCAATTTCAGGATAAAAGGAGGGCTTTTCACAGTCAAAAGCCTTTCCTCATCCTGCTCTTGAATAACCTACGTAGTAAACTGTCAAAAACAGTTTTACTCTTGGTTAATAATTAGGTATAATTATAAGTTTTAATTATTGTAGTCTTTTATTATTGTAACCCAACAGATAAAGCTGCACCCAGGGCTTTCAACAGCGCTCACCACCACTATAACCACTATAGTAAAGCCCTTTAAATTTATCCTTAATCATCTCAAAAGCTTCTTAAAGCATTTTTACCGTGTCACAAACATAGTTTGAGTTGTAAATAGCCTACATTACCACTCTTTCATAGTTTCATCCTGACATTTTGGGGGCCTGGCGGTGTTTTAAATCTTTTTTTGGACCTTATAAGTAAGTCTTTTCTCTCTTTATGACTTATTAACCAGTGTTTTATCCTTTTTTAGGCGTAATTTTTCTATTAAAATATATATTTTATATATATACTCATATTATAAGAGTATTATTCACGTAGTTAAGACCCACTGAAAATAACTATTTTTGGTGTGTTTTGCATATAAAAACACATAAGCCATCAATAAGTCCTGTATTCTTAACTGAATAAGGACACCTCTGACTGAAAAACCATCAGTTGAGGCATGGTTAGGTGTATTGTCAACCCAATAACACTTAGACAAAGCCACTTGTACAGAATACACTTGAAAACCACAAGTGTATCTGTGGGATACTGGCACACAAACAGTGTGACAGGGTACCAAAAGCTGTAATTCTGACGTGGAAGGGTTGATTCAATTACACTGTCATTATACAGGGCACATTGTAGTAACATACAAGCCCAGAGGCCAATCTTAGACGTGCAAAACCAGAACTTTTAAGAAGTCTTAAATGACATAAGCCCTCCTTTTTTCTGCCTTGATTTCAGTGGAAGAAAATTACATCCCACTTGAGACCCAGTCACAGGCCAACACACCAGTGACACCCTCAGAACCAGAGGGCAGCAAGGGCAAAGGAAAGAGGCACAGTGAAGGTCTCATCACAGCCAAGAAGTGGACACCAATAGCCACTCAGAGAAATAGAAAACCACGAAACTCTGCATCCATACAAGGTAAACCAACCTTGACCACTTGTACAGGAAAGATTAAAATTATTAACCCAGTGTCACAGCCACGTATTTTGACCCTCCTCCTTGATGGCGGCGGCAATCCAACCTGGAGCCAATTGGCCATGTCATATCATTTATGGCCAATTGACCCCTTTTGGGTGTTCCATGGCTCTTATGCCATAACCCACTCCATTGGCCACTTATGGCCTCCATCATCCTTTATGGCCTCAGGCCATATCCTGCGTCATTGGCCCTCTTGGCCAATTTCCACCTCACCAACCCCCAGGCCTCCATCACTGTTTTTGGGCCTGGGGGGGTCCTTTTGTCTCCCAGGCCCCATGGCCACCTTCCTTGGTTTCCTGGCCACCCCTTTCATTATGGGGGTTTTGGCCTAAATGGCCTTTTTGGGCCATTTAGGCCCCCCACGGCTTCTACGGTCCGCGGGCCGTAATACGCGGTCCGTACGGTCCGTAAGCCGCGGTCCGCGGTCCGTAGGCGGGTTAGGCCCCTTTTGGCCTAATCCAATGAGGCCAAAAGGGGCCAAAGGGGGCAGCCACCTAGCCCCCAAGGCCAGGTGGGTCCCAAACCACAATTGGGCCCACCTGAGCCATTTTTGGCCACCAATCCCTTGGACCCAAATTGGACCAAAAACCACCTTGGATCCATTTTTGGCCCTGGACCACCATAGACCAACTTCACCGTCATGGCCTCTGGCAACCACCAGAGGCCACCAAATCATCTCAACAAGCTTTTCCCTCAACTTAAGGGGAATTCTTTCCTTTCCTTCATGCACTCCGTACTCAAGATTGCAGGTGTGGTGCATATATGGTATTATATACCATTATGCACCATTTTTACTCAGCAATCCAATGGTGACGTTTTCAGGACCCAATTCCACCTTTCCATTTCAAGGTCCATAATTCCAACGCCCATTTTCGAAGGAGGACTTTCCAGCTTATCAGTCTGGCAATCCATGGCGGTAATTCAGAAGATCATTCAAGGATCCCAACCACCTGTATCTGCAGGAGTTGGGTTGGTACAATTCATTCAGGATTATTCTAAGGTCAATTCGCAAGAGGTATTACATAATTCAATCAGTTGTCAAGACATCAAGTATTCAATACTCCTTGGACAACCCAATTCATCCATACAGGCCTTATTCAATCAACCTGTATGGCCTTGGCCCAATTGGGCCATTTCTTATTCCACTGTGTGAATTCCATCACACAGTTCAAATTTCAAGATGGCCAGAACTGTATTTCCCGATTCGGACAATACAGTCATTGATCCACCTTCCAGGATCAACCTTCCAGCTTTTCACATATACTGGCCACCTTTCAGCACCTGGGGACTTTTTCCCCAGTTAATTAATATAGTGGATTTATTTTTATCCTTATTTTCTTTTACATTATTAAAGTTAATACTGATAATCTTAAGTCAGTCATTCAGCACCCTTTTCTTTTATTTCCTCGCCTGTCCAGTGGATATTGGTGGTCATATCCTCATACTAATTCCATTTCCTTTTCTGGCAGGTTGAAACAGTGAATTAAGGATTCACTTGGTTGGCTTCTTGGCTTTTGGCTTCTTTATTATCTTTGGTCATTGGCTTCATCTTTTTCTTATCTCATCTTTTGGCATACTTGTTTTCCCCTTTATTCTTTCTTAAAGAAATTCATTCTTATTATTCTTTTATCTTTGGAGCCCTCCAAGTGAGTTCTTGATTCCTGAGTGCCAGGCCCTCTTCTTCCAAGAGCCCCTGTGACACCCAGTTGTAACTTCCAAAGGCAAACCGCCCAAGTCAGCAGACAATAAATTTGTACAAGGCACAGTCAAAGGTAAATACCCTAAGAACATAAAGTTTTTGACTGCTTGCAAACACTGATATGTCCCCTGCATACCTCAGAGACCTTGGCTTCCAAAGGAACCAGCCATAGGATAGAGGAGGATTGTCCAGAACCAGAAGACCTGAAAGAGGACACCCTGGACACAGTGGTGGATGGCAAAACAATGAGGGAGATAATATCAACCTTGCCATTCACACTCCAATTCAACAGAAACCTCAAACCAGAGGACTGGAAGGATATGGATCAAGTTCTTCAGATCCACCAACTCCTCAAAGATTTATTTCAATGGAGCATGGACAACAAGAGGTTCAACCTAGCAACTCACTGGGCAGAACTGGGATCAAGTTGCCAGAAGATCTGTCTCAAAGAGATAGATTTCAAAGACCTTATGGTAATCACCAAGCGTTGGAATCCTACCAGGCAGCACAGACTCCTGGAGGCAAGGGCACAGAGGATAAGGGAGAATAAAGCCACTATCCAAGCTATAGAAGAACAGTTGACCCAGACAGGGCCTACTCAGATTCCTTCAGGTTCACAAGGAGCAGGCCAAATCAGCTCTCCAGTGGCTTCACACCATTCAGAAACCAGCAGATCAGTGGCCAAGAGTCAACATTCTTCACAATTCCAGGAAGTTTCCAGGAGAAGACAAGGGAACAAGGGCAAGAACAAAACCTCCTTCAACCAGAGGAGGAAAGAGTCAGACCCCATGATCCAGAAGCTGTTAGATTTGGTAAAAGAAGTATAAAAGAACCAGAAGTAGTTGTAAACCACTCTAGAATCAGTAGTCCTAGTAATGGAAACATTACCCCCACTCAGACTGAAAATAACATTGTCACATCTGAGAGTAACATCAACAGTGATACACTGTGGTTACAAATGTCCCAATATGCTGAACAATCTGCAAAGCAGTTTGCAGAAATTAAAGCTAGCCAAGAGAGGATGAGACAAACTCAAGCCTCCTTGGAACAAATAGTTAAGAATCTTCAAGAAGGATATGCTCAACTGAGCAAAGCCTCTGAAGAATCCAACAAAAGACTGAACCAAGTCTTTGAAGAACAACACCACAGCACAAGGGACAGGGAGTGTCTGGATCAAGACATTAACAAATTGTTTAATGCCTATCATAGCTTGAAGCCCCAACCACAAGGCCAAGCTATGGAGAATCCATATCAACCAGATGACATCAAACCAGATGCCATGATGTTGAATAAGGCAAGATCTCCATCACAGTACCAGGATGGAGATGGCATGTCTTATTCAGAGAAGGAAGCCTTGAAACAGCTTCCTGAGGCCTCAAACTGGCCCAAATTCTCTGGATCAGGAGAATATGATCATATGGAACTCATAGATTATATTGATGGACTCTTCATTGATGTACCAAGCATACCAGATTACTGGATTACTGCTACACTGAATACTGCATTTAAAGGTCATGCAAGTATATGGTACACAGAAATGAAAGAAATCCATGGCAGAAGAAACTGGCCATGGTGGAAGAGTCAAATAATCCAAAAGTACAGTAATGGAACTTGGATATGGCAAAAGACCATGTCATTTGAAAATGACAAATACTCTATGGACAAAGATCCATATGAGTGGTGTCTCAGACAGTCTAAAAGACTTAAAGCCATTGACCCTCATATGAACATCCAGATGAGGAATCACAAACTTCTGACACAACTGCCAGGAGAATTAGAGCATGCAGTGAAATGCAGATGCAACCAAAATTGCACTCTAGATGACATAGCCAATACCTTATATGACATAAGGAAAAGGACTAATATAGGGAAATTCACCCCATATAGAAGCAGTAGTTTCAAGGAGAAACAACCTTTCAGGGTGGAGTTTAAAGACAAACCCAGAGAAAGAGTGGCAGAAGTGGCAAAGAAGAGGAATTCTTGTCACAATTGTGGTTCAACAGACCACTATGCCAACAACTGTCCAAAAGCAAAGAAAAAAGTCTATGCTATAGAAAAAGTCCCTGAAGAAGAACCTCCAACAGAGGATTCTGAATCAGACTCTATGGGAGATGCCATCAGAGAACCATCTGATGATGATCAAGACCCAAGAGAGGAGTTTCTAGTGGAATACCAAGAGGAAACCCCATTGGAAATCCAGGATATACAGTTGGAAGCAGGCATGCCACAGGACACTGCCAACAATAACTTGTGCAAACACACACAAGACGCACAAACATTCCTGGTTACACCCACCAAAGGAATGGCATATATACATGGAACAGCCACAAAAATGACTGTATGTATTGACAATGCTCAGAACCCCCTGATCATTGACAGTGGAGCACATTGCTCCATAGTGGCCAGAAATTATCTGGATAACCACTTCCCAAACTGGGAAAAACAGCTCTTGCCCACTAAGGCAAAGAACTTCAAAAGTGCATCAGGGAAGATGACTTCCATTGGGACAATTATCAAAGAGATAATTATACCCCACAGGAAGGGTAATATCAGACTCAACCCAGAGTTTGTAGTGCTTGAAGATGCCCACATCCAAGGGTTTTTACTGGGAACAGATTACCAGAGGATGTATGGCATAGATATTTACAACAGTAAAAACAGGCACATTACCATTGGTACCAACAAGGAAAAGAAATTTTCACTTGATATATACCACATAACTTCCCAGGATCCACTAGAAGAGCTCTTGAAAGAATTCAAGGAGGGACAGTTTAGCACTACCCTCACCAGTAAACAAAAACAAAGTTTACTGAAGATGCTGAGGAAGAACAGACCAGCATTTGCCATTGGTGAAGAACCACTAGGCAAGATTAAAGGCCATGATATAGAACTATATCTGGATGTGGAAAGACCTTATCCACCCATGCTGAGGAGACCTCCTTATCCAGCAAGTCTGGAAACCAGGAAAGAAATTGAAAAACACATCAATGAACTCCTGGACATGGATGTCATCAGGAAGATTGGACATAATGAAATAGTGGAAATCACCACTCCTGTCCTGATCACCTGGCATGATGGCAAGTCTAGATTGTGTGGAGACTTCAGAGCCCTGAATAACTACACAAAAGCAGACAGGTACCCTATACCAAGGATACCTCATGCCTTGGATAAGCTGGCCAAAGCCAAATACACAACCAAGATGGATTGTATGAAAGGCTTCCACCAAAATGGAGTTAAACCAAACTCCATGAAGTTGCTCAGAATAATATGCCATATGGGCATATATGAGTACACCAGGATGCCATTTGGCATCAAGAATGCACCACCCCACTTCCAAAGGATGATGGACACCATATTTCAAGAAGAAATAATGGAAGGCTGGATGGTAGTATATATTGATGATATCATTATATACTCAGAGACATGGGAAGACCATGTACAATACATAGACAGAGTGCTAAGTAAATGTACACCCATCAATCTGAAAATTTCACTTAAAAAGTGTAATTTTGGCCAACAAGAGCTACTAGCTCTAGGACACAAAGTCTCAGGCCTTAGTCTGGCAATTGACCAGAACAAAGTAGCAGCAGTACTGCAAAAGCCAGTACCAAAGAACATCAAAGAGATGCAATCTTTCCTTGGATTTGCTAGCTACTATAGAAACCACATCAAAAACTTTGCCCACATAACTAGTAGTTTATACAAGTTATGCTCAAAGGATGTAGTTTTTGAAATAACCAAGGAAAGGAGGGATGCATATGAGAGGATCAAATATGAACTCACAAATGCACCTGTGCTCATCTTGCCTGACTTTGAACTACCATTCAAGTTATATATAGATGCAGCATGCAGCCAAGGCTTGGGAGCAGCCCTTCACCAAAGACAAATTGTGGATGGTGAACCAAGAGAAGGTGTAATATGTTACATCTCCAGGCAACTGAAAGATTCAGAAGCCAGGTATGGGGCCACCCAGACAGAATGTCTATGTCTAGTCTGGGCTCTAGAAAAACTCCATTATTATTTGGAGGGTGCAGTCTTTGTAGTCTACACAGACTGCACAGCCTTGAAGTCTTTACTAAATATGAAGACTACTAATAGACACATGCTGAGATGGCAAATAGCCATCCAGGAGTATAGAGGGAACATGACCATCATATACAAGGAAGGTAAAAGCCATACCAATGCAGATGGCCTTAGAAGATGGCCACTGGACAATGCCAAAAGCAATCCAGCTTATGACCCTGAAGTTGCTGCAAAAATTACTATCCATTTTATGGAAATAAATAGGAAGAAGAACTTCAGATTCTCTGAATGGGCACCAGGGAGTGGTACCCTTGACAGTGGAAACACTGATTCAGAAGGGACAGAAACCCCCATACTGGGAATAAGCTCCTCAGAACTGCACAATGAATTTTTCAATGCAGTACTGAAATGTTATGCTAAACACAAACAGTGTAGCATACTACTCCAACTCCTTCAACAAAAATACAGGAGCCCAGAACTGGAAACCCAGCTGGAGGAACCCTGGTGGAGGGCCTATAAGGACAATAAATTCTTCCTTATAGATGGCCTGATTTATCACAGAGAAAAGCACACCAGTGCACTCACAGTGATAGACAGAGACCACATATCTTTAATCCTGCAGGAATTCCATGACTGCCCCTATATGGGACAAATGAGTGAGGACAGGACTAAAGAGAGGGTAGCAAGCACAGCTTGGTGGCCCAAGTGGGAGCAAGAGTTGAGTGAATACATCAACACTTGTGAAAGATGCCAAAAGGCAAATAGAAAACATGGGAAGAAATATGGGTTGCTTCAACATATAGAAGAACCCAAACACCCATGGGAAACCATCAACATGGACTGGGTCACAGGACTTGTCCCAGGAGGCAAAGAAAACTACAATGCCTGCTTAATCATAGTTGATAGGTTCAGCAAGAGCATGAGATGTCTACCATGCCATAAAGAGGACACAGCCATGGACACTGCTCTGTTATTTTGGAATAACATCATATCCACCTGTGGAGTCCCTAAGATCATAATTAGTGACAGGGACCCAAAATTCACATCTGAATTTTGGACCAATTTATATGACATGCTTGGCACCAAGCTTGCGTTTTACACAGCTTACCATCCACAAACACATGGCCTAGCTGAGAGGATGATCCAAACAATGGAGGACATCCTCAGGAGGTTCTGTGCCTATGGCATGGAATACA
This sequence comes from Austropuccinia psidii, assembly GCA_023105745.1. NCBI lineage: Eukaryota > Fungi > Basidiomycota > Pucciniomycetes > Pucciniales > Sphaerophragmiaceae > Austropuccinia > Austropuccinia psidii. The sequence continues at coordinate 66,794,361 of JALGQZ010000004.1, forward strand.
AGGATCATGAGGGATACACCCATGATTGGGTCACCCTCTTACCAGCAGTCCAACTGGCTTATAATACAAGCCAGCACTCTACCACAGGAAAAACACCTGCACTGGTAGAGAAAGGGTGGAATCCCCTGTTACCTGTGGATCACTTGAAGAAAAATCTTCTGACCATCCACCCCACAGCCAAAGACTTCCATGATATGTGGAAGAAAGCCTGTGATACTGCTGCCAAATGCATAGCTGAGGCCAAAGAGTATAACAAGCAAAGGTGGGACAAATCACATATGGAACCTGACTTGAAGGAAGGGGACCAGGTGTTAGTGTCTACACTGAACTTTAACAATCTCAAAGGACCCAAGAAAATGAGAGACTCATTTGTAGGGCCCTTCACTACCATTAAGTTGATAGGGAAGAATGCAGTAGGTGTCAAGCTCACTGAGGAGTTTTCTAGGAAACACCCAGTCTTTCCAGTGAGCCTGGTCAAACCATACTTCCAAACAGAGGAGGATAAATTCCCTTCCAGGAAGAAAAACATCACTCCACCAGAAATAGTGGAAGTAGAAGACTCTCTTGGACCTGTGAGTAAAATCATCAGGGCCAGAAAAATCAGACTTAATGGGAAGGATCAGAGACAATATCTAGTCAGATTCAAGAACCAGACAGCTGACAAAGACAAATGGTTGGCAGAGGATGCCATACCAGATGGGAACCTTCATCTAAGGAGATTCAGAGCCTCTAGGAGGACTGAACAGTCTCATCAATGATGAGCCTTTTTTAGAGGGAGGGTATGTCAGCCTGTGACTCAAAACCAGAGCACAAGCATGACAGCCAAAATACCATAAACCAATGGTATAGCCAAGATACCACCAAAACATGGAGCTGAGCCAAATTAGCTCAAAAGGTATCAAAAGAAAGAGGAAACTCACCTCTTTGTGAAAATATAAGTCCAATCACCATAGGACAAGAAATAACAAAGTTATTCCTGCTCAAAGTTATTGCTGAGCATAAACCTTAATTTTCACCTCTCATCTAAAATCTAGAAGGAGAGGCTTAACCCCAACAAATGGGTATTAAAGATGAAGCTCTAAGCCAGGGCTATCTAATGGTGCTAGCCAAACTGAGCTAGCACCAGTATTACTTGAGTTATGGTCAAATTCAGACCAAATAAGGGTGAACAAAACATTCACCTCTCATCTAACTTTTACAGTTTTAGTGTGAGATACCTAAAGTGGGGTCTTTTTGGAAAGAGCACAATCAAGGCTATCTGATGGTGCCATCCATTTCCTCATAGCTCAACTACAACAGAAGGTATTGGCCAAACAAGCATAATACAGCTTTTGCCCAGACCACGCCAATGTACAAAAATACTTGTACATGGGATAACTTTGTAATATTTAATGATAACCATGTCAAGTTGGGTACAATTGTGTAGAGCTCATACAGAGCTATTCAATGAACCAATTTGAGCTAGATATCTCAAAAACTGACAGAGTTATGACCATTTTAAGGTCAAAATCCCACCTGCTGTCATATACAGCCTTACCATGGGACAATATCCCATAACCATGAATATGAGGTGTCAAATAGACGAAGAAGCATGTTTCTACTTCAATACCTCATATGTCAGTCAATACTGGGGTCCCATACAGTTTCTGTACAGCATTCTACGCGTCATACACGTCAGAATCAGGCTGTGAGGTCCCCAGATGAAAATTTTCACCCTGTATTGGTGAAAACCGCCCAGATGTGGTTTCAAAACCACATCTGAGCCCAATACAGGGTATAAAGGTTGTTTGCAAACCACAAGCCTGTCATAGAGAGTGAAAAATCTTCGCTTCCTCTACGTGGAAAGGTCTAGTAGCCTTTCCACCTCAATTTCAGGATAAAAGGAGGGCTTTTCACAGTCAAAAGCCTTTCCTCATCCTGCTCTTGAATAACCTACGTAGTAAACTGTCAAAAACAGTTTTACTCTTGGTTAATAATCAGGTATAATTATAAGTTTTAATTATTGTAACCCAACAGATAAAGCTGCACCCAGGGCTTTCAACAGCGCTCACCACCACTATAACCACTATAGTAAAGCCCTTTAAATTTATCCTTAATCATCTCAAAACCTTCTTAAAGCATTTTTACCATGTCACAAACATAGTTTGAGTTGTAAATAGCCTACATTACCACTCTTTCATAGTTTCATCCTGACAAAATAACCGCAAGCAATTAATTAAAAAACAGAGTCTTTAAAAAGAATATTAAAGAGAAAACACGCCCAAAAGTGACCAGAGTGAATTTGGAAACAAAATGACAAAGTTTACAGTGATGAAAGATGCTTTAATTCACTTTTGGGGTGGTTCAGGGGTAAAAGTGATTATAAAAGTTACAAAAAATGATTATAATGATTTTTTCACGTGGTGAAAAGGTTTAAAATGATTTAAAAAAGGTGGTTGGAATCTTTTATTGATTGGTTTAACAATGTTTAAACTAATTATAAAAGGAAAAGATTCTAACATGAAGAGAAAAGTGGGGCAAAGAAGACATTCTTTTATAGACATCAATTTTCTTACTCCAAAAGTAAAATTTACTCTTGTCAGTCGTGAAAAACAGTCTGACAACAGAAAAGCCAATTATGGCATCATTGAACCCTGTTTTAGACCAAAAAAGGGCTGGTTTAAGCCATTTTTAGCCATTACTATAGCAATACCTGGTCTAGAGCCTTCAAAACACGTCAGAATGTGTGTAAGAGACGTAGAAACCAGTTAAAGCTGTTTTTACTATGATTGTTTTATCTTAAGGGTAGTTTTACCCTCCTGGCAACAGCTAAAACTACCCCAGTTGGTATCAAAACCTCATCATCAATTGAGTCCACAGACTCCATAACTCAATTCCAGGCCATAAGTGATGAACATTTGCGTGAACTTTGACACCACACGCCTGTCAGCAAGGATTTTGGGGGTCTAGCCCCCCCTTAGAGCTGGAGTTCCTTTCCCCCCCCAAATTTAATCTTTCCAATTTATTTTTCCTTTGATTCCTCATCACGTATTATACTTATAATTTACATATGTAATTCAATTGAGTTGTACAGTTCAATACAGTAATAATTGATACCTCATATGTAAATCAAAGTTCACTTATGTAATACACACGCACATTTTGACATTTCAATTGAATTCAATTGAAAATACTTTAATTCCTCATAGCTTCTAAAATATACACAACACCTCAATCTTAACACAATTTTTGGTGATTAATACTACATGTGGTGTGAATGAAATTAAAGTTTTGAGGATTTTCAATTTTCATACAGAAAATACTAAAAACTTAATTTAAGCTTATTTAGAGTTGAGCTACAAAATTTTCACTCAGAGGTGACCCCACCTGATTTTTTATGAGGAATCCAATGGTGAAATAATTTTTATATGTTTATTTATTGGATAAAAAGTTACAATAATTTTTTTTAACTTCTTTCCAAATTTATTTATTTTTTTACAATTTTGTTGAAAATTCATTTTTACTTAATTTTTTCAAGTATAAATGTAATTTTATAATTTCAAAATTTAATGTAATTTTATTTTTAAATTGTAATTAAATTTTTAATTTTGAATATAATTTTATATTTATATTTTGATTTTTATTTTAATAATATAAATAAATTTATTTTATTTATATTTATATGTTAATGTTGTATTTGTGGTCTTTTGGGTATATGAAATTACCTCTAAGGCTCACACAATCTCACCATTCAAGATCCAAATTACCTTCTCAATTCTTGGAACTTGTTTGAATCTCAACTGTTTACTTTATTTGGGGACCCAAATGAAGTCAGAAAAGCCAAAGCAGAATTGGATTCTCTAATAATGAAAGAAGTTGGCCATGTTTCCTTGTACATAGCCGATTTCAGAAGTTTGGTTTCAAGAATTGGAGATTGGGGTGAAAGGACTCTTATCCATCTTTTCAGGAAGGGATTGCCATCCAGGATTTTGCATCAGTTGGCCTCCCATCCTTCAAGAATTGACTCTCTCCAAGACTTAATTGACATTACCCTGGAGCTTGATACCAGGTACCATGAGAGGCAAAAAGAGAAGAGTCATCATCAAGAGAAGAAGTATGAAGCCTCAAAGTCAAATTCTTCTCATAATCAAAATTCTTCAAGCTCAAGTCATAAGAAGAAGAGGAATTTTCAGAAGAGGGACAAGCCCCATTCTTCTTTCCTGAATAAAGACTTCAAGTTAATGAATTCTGAAAAAGAGAGAAGAATCAAGGAGGGTCTATGTACCTATTGTGGTGGGAAGCATAGTCTTGACTCCTGTTTCAAAAGGCCTCAAAAACAAGCTTACCCAATGTAACAACTACTCACCAGGGGTAAGGGTATTCATTAATACACCCACTCAAAGACCTCAAATCAGCAGATCCACTATTTGCATCAGCATTCAGTTTCAGCAATCTTCCTTACTGAAACATACATACAGTCTGGTTCATCAATACAGCCTGTCAATACTTTTACAGGTTGGAATCACCCAATACAGTTTGGATACACCATTTCCAAACTGTATGATCACTCAATACTACCACTCCTCTTGTACAGGCCCTGTACAGCTGTACAGGACCTGTATTGGCCAGACTCAAATCAATCATCCAATCCTTTCATGAAAATTCTCTCTCTGGATCAGGGCTGGTGATTCTCACATATACCAGCCCCTCCTTCTCCCCCCTGGGGATTTTTCCCCAATAATTAATTTAGTTTATTTATTCTTTTATGAATATTATTATCCTTATTTTGGGTATTATATTTATTTAATATTAAGTTAGTCTTTTCCTTTTCTTTCTTTGCCTGTACAGTATGAGCTGGGTGGCCATATACTTATTAACCCTTCTCTTTTCATTCTGACAGGTTGAAACAGTGGAATTGGACTTGTTTGTGGTTGGCTCTTCTATTTCTTACTCTTATTATTTTGTTGCTGATTTTATTATATTTCTTTTATTAGTAATTCATATTTTAACACTTTTAAGTGTATTCCTCTCTATGATATCCTTGAGCCCTCCATAAGTGAGTCCCCATTTACTGGGTGCCAGGCCTTCTTCACTTAGAAGAGCCCCTGTGACATTAAATTAATTATCTCATATTTGATTCTTTCTCTTCATTCTTTTAAATTAATTTCTCTCATTCATCAATTATGATTTTTTATGACTTTATGATTCTTTAATGATTATGATTTTTCTCTCATCAATTTTCATCTCATTCATTTCATTCATATGAAAATTGATTCTTCCTATTTTCCTTAATCATTTCTGACCATCTCATTCCATTTCATTTTTTATATTTCAAATCAAACTTCTTTTGTCTTCATATTCATTTTTTATCAGGGGTTATTGATTGGTTGATTGATTGGATTATTCATTGGGACTCATTTGGTTTATTGATTCAGAGATTCAGGATTTTATTTGGATTGGACTTATTGACTCTGAATTCTCAGGATATTTGATTGATCCTCAAGAATTGATTTTGATTATTGATTGATTTTGACTCATGAGGACATTGAACTGATTCCTGAAGATATTGATTTGAATGATTGATGCCTCAAGACTTTGATTTTCATATTGAAGACACTTATTGATTGATTATTGATTTACTCAAGATTATTTATGTTTGAATTTGAATTGATTGTTGATATTTTTTGAATTGATTGATTGATTGTTGATTGAATTTGATTTCACCTCAAGACTGTTGATTGGTTCCTCAAGATTCATCAAGATTTTCATTGTGACTGATTTGGCCAAGCTTTGATTTCTGTTTAATACCATCAATTTATTATTCTAATTATTCATAATGCCAGGTCAGCATAGCCCTCCAGCCAAGAACACTAGATCTCAAAGAAATCCAGCTGTTCTCAATCCTACAGCAAGGGTTCCTCTTGACCACACACCATCAGTTCATCATCTGAGTGCAAACTTGGACAGAGGATCACCAATGGAAGGAGAAGCACCCTCAAGAAGAGGGGGAATGAAATCAAGAAGATCAAGATATTTCTCTGGACTCTTGGGTGGCTACCCTGGCATGTCTGAAGGTGCAAGAGCAAGACTAGGGGAAGCTGAAGATGAAGAGGGGGAAGAGTCTGTGGAAGAGGAAGATTCTGGGGAGACTGAAGTGGAAGATGCTTTGGCAAATGCTCCAGAGGTGCCTCAGGGTTCTAATCTAGCCCTTTCTAATCAACCTCTTATCTCTCAGACTGAACCAAGTCTCCTCAAGATGATGGAGAAAATAACTAAATTCATGGGGCAACTAACTCAAGCAGTGACCCCCAGGGAAAATTCCAAAGCCCCTGCTTTCAAGACTCCATCCATGAAGGCACCACATTCTTTTGATGGTACCCAAGCTCATAAATTGAGAGGATTTATCCAATCCTGTCAGTTAATTTTCCATAATGACCCAGCAAAATTCTTCTCTGACAGGAAGAAAGTTCTTTACTCAACTTCTTTTCTCACTGGTAGAGCTGGAAAGTGGATTTAAACCTATCTCTCAAATATTTCCAATGAAGATCCTTCCTACCTCCTCAATAATTGGCAGTTATTTGAATCTCAATTATTCACTCTGTTTGGTGACCCCAATTAAGTCAGAAAGGCTGAACAGGAGTTGGACAATTTGAGGATGAAGGAAAGTGGTCATGTATCCTTGTACATTGCTGATTTCAGAAGCTTAATGTCAAGAATTGGAGATTTGGAGGAAAGAGCTTATATCCATGTTTACAGAAGAGGATTGGCATCAATATTATTGGATCAGTTGGCTTCACACTGTCACAGGGGATCTTATGGAAGCAAGAGTGGCCTGGCACTGAGTAATCAAGAGCTCACTTGGAGGGCTCCAAAGGATATAAGAAATTATGATGATTAAATTTCTTTAAAGAAGAATAAGGGAAAAGACAAGTATACCAAAGATAAAGAAAAAGATAAGAATCCAAAGGCCAAGAATAATAAGGGAAGTGTCACAACCATGTAAATCCGCCCTCTTGGACCTCAATATGGCATATCCATGCCATATCCAATGTATGGCAATTTTACCATATCCAAAATGTTTGGCCAAATTGGTAATTGTCATGTTTTATGGCCTCAATGGTCATTCTATTATCTGGGGCCAACCAGGCCCCTTCACCATCATCAAGCCATCTTAGGCTTTCTCTGTGCTTTTGGGAATCTTGGGTATTTTCCATACAACAGGGAAAATACAGCCCAAAGACCTGTATTTGGCTTTTTAAGCTTTAAATACAGTTTGTGCACTTTTTGCGCATTTAGCTGTATTAAGCCATCTAGGCCATATTTCTCATGTATTATGTGAAATATGCCCAAAAAGGTCATATAAGGCCTTTTGGGGCTTAATTGCCTGTTTTGTGCATTTTGCGCACTTTTCACAAATACAGTTTTTAAGCTGTATTAGCTGTATTTGGCCAAAAATCCAAAAATGGCCAAATACCCCCAAAACCACTTTGTCACTTCTGAAGCTTCCAAAAACCCAAATTTCATTCATATCCTCCTGGCATCATTCCAAAAGACCTTTGACCCATTTCAATCTTCAATAAACAAAAGTGCCATATATGGTGTTATACAACATTATGCACTTTTTTCATCAGAAATCCAATGGCAGAAATTTCAAATGGTTATTTCAACTTTTCGACAGGTCATCAAGGCACACCTTCCAGAAGATTCACCAAGGCTCAAGGGCAAGTGTCATAATCTCAAATACCAATGACGCCATCAAGCAATCAATGGTTATTATCAATCACAGTATTCCTCCAAGGGAATACTGGCTGTTCATTCTCAAGGGATATTCAAGAGGAAGTTGCAAAATCAGTTGTCAAGTGTCAATGATCCATCCATCCTACTTGGGAACCACATTCATTTCAATACAGTCTGGATGCACCAAGACCTGTATTTCAATCATACATCATGGGAACATCATTCAACACAGTTCATTTCCCAATCTGGAAAGGTATACACTCCATCAGGCAATCATTACAGCTTCCAGTATTCAATACAGGATCACTGCTAGCCTGAAGGAGTCAAGCTCTCAAATTTTCACATATACCAGCCTCCTTTGACCCTGGGGGCTTTTCCCCCAGTTCATTAATATATTTTGATTTTATTTTATCTTTATCTATTTTATCATTTTTTTCACTGAATACTGATATTATCAAGTCAGTCATTTAGCACCTTTTCTCTTTTCTTTCTTTGCCTGTCAATGGATATTTGGTGGTCATATCCTTACTAATTCCATTTTTCATTTTGGCAGGTTGAAACAGTGATTAAGGAATTACTTGGTTGGCTCTTTGGCCATTTGGCCTCTCATTTGTCTTATTGAATCTCATCTTTGTACTTAAATCCTTCTTAGAGGAATTTATTTTTTTATTCTATTTTATTTATTCTTTGAAGTCTTCCAAGTGAGTTCCCTGATTGCTGATGCCAGGCAGCTCTTGATTTTCTGTCCAAGAGCCCCTGTGACATTATATGAATTAACTCATAATTTCTTTTCATTCTTTTCATTCTTTCTTTATAATTTCATTCACTCATTTCATTGAAATTATGACTCTTTAATGCTTATGAACCTTATGATTCATTGTCACCTCTCAATTTTCTCTCATTCATTCTTCATTCTGAAAGTTGAAAGCTGACCCCAATTTTATTTTTTGTTTCTCTTTTTGAAATCTTATCTCAAATCATGATTTTTAATTCATTCATAATTCAGGCGTCATCTTAATTTTCATTTGATTTTCAATTTTTTCATCAAGTTATTCAGACACATTCTTCACATCAAGATTCAGATTTGATTCATTCTTCAAGAATTCTGATTTTTAAAGAATAACTCACTTGAATTTGATTTGATTGATTGATTTGACATAAATTGATATTGACCTCAAGAAAATTGATTGACCTGAAGATTTCATTGATTTTGCTGATTTTTCACATCAAGAATTTTGACATAATTTCATTTTTCCTCAAGAATTCATTTTGATTGATTGATTGATTCTGCAAGAATTTGATTTTGATTGATTTGACACATTTGATTCATTGAATTCAAGTTTTCATTTGATATTTGATTGATAGATTTACCTGAAGATCTCATTTGATTTATTGATTTTTGTTGATTTTCTTCAAGATATTGATTTTCATTTTTGACTTCAAGCATCATTTCAAATTGCCTCAGGCTCTCATCTTCAAATATTGATTCTTGTTCATTTATTTCATTTTTATGCTGAAATCATGCCCATCCAACACTCACCTCCTGCAAGGAAGACAAGATCTCAGGCCAGAACTCAAGCTGCTCTCACTCCAACTTCCAGGGCTCCTCTTGATGGCACCCCAACAGTTTCTCAACTGAGAGCCAAATTGGACAGAGGACCCCTTGTGGAAGGAAGGAAGAGTGCCAAGAAGATAAAGCTCATTTTCAGGAGTAGTTGGCGGATTCCCAGGAACTTCAAGGACCACTTTCAGAGGTCCTGGGGAAGATGGTGAAGAGGAGGAGGAGAATTCTGTGGAAGAGGAAGAGTCTGATGGTACTGAAGGTGTCCCTGCTCCTGTGGAGGCACCCCAAGGTACTGGAGGGCCAACTCTAGCCCAGTCCAATCAACCTGTCTATCATCAGTCTGGACCATCTTTATTGGTCATCATGCAGCAAATGACTCAGATTATGGCCAACCGTAAAGCAGCTTCATCCTCTGAAGCATCAAGACCACCATCCTCCAAGACTCCATCTATGAAGGAACCAGAATGCTTTGATGGGACTCAACCCTTCAAAGTTAGAAGTTTTATTCAGTCTTGTCAACTGATTTTTTCATAATGATATGGCAAACTTCTCTCAAGAAAGAAAGAAGGTCCTTTATGCCACTTCATTTCTCATTGGCAGGGATGCAAAATGGATTGAGCCTTATCTTTCCAATCTCACCAATCGAGATCCAAATTACCTTCTCAGTTCATCAAAATTATTTGAATCTCAACTCTGCACCTTATTTGGAGACCCAAATGAAGTCAGAAAAGCTGAAGAAGAATTGGATGCTTTAAGAATAAAAGAAGGTGGGCATGTATGTTTATAAATTCCTGATTTCAGAATTCTTGTCTCAAGAGTTGGAGATTGGGGTGAAAGGGCTCTTATCCACCATTTCAGGAAGGGATTGCCATCCAGGATTTTGGATCAATTGGCCTCCCTGTCACAGCCAAGGAGGCAGGGGCATTACTAATCATCTTCAACAATCAATACTTCATTGATACCCTTCAAAACCCAATCAGCAAAGGGGTTTCATTCAACATTCTCCAAATACAGTTTTCAGACCTCAATACAGTTTCATACAGGCAAGAACCAAATACAGGCGCAAATACCTGTATTGACTGTATAACCTGTATTGGATTCACCAATACAGGATTCAATCCCACATCAAACTTCTTCCAGCATACAGGCAAGCTGTAAGGTGTGGATATAAAACTTTGATTCAAAATCAAGTACTTTTGCTGTCCTCAAAATTTGTATAAGGTAAAAATCAAGTAAAAATAGTAAGAAATATTATTTTTAAGAGAAAACACGCCAAATTTATTTTCAATAACTTTATCAGTATAAAACAATAATATTATAAAGATTTACTGTTTTGCCAACAATAAAAATTTATCCAAAAATACTCTACAAGAGATATTTAAGGCTACAAAAGAAATTTCTTCAAGGGCAATTTCAATCGGAATTAATTGAGCAAAGAACTGCAAGCAATTAATTCAAGAACAGGGTCTTTAAAAAGAATATTAAAGAGAAAACACGCCCAAAAGTGACCAGAGTGAATTTGGAAACAAAGTGACAAAGTTTACAGTGATGAAAGATGCTTTAATTCACTTTTGGGGTGGTTCAGGGGTAAAAATGATTATAAAAGCTACAAACAATGATTATAATGATTTTTTCACGTGGTTAAAAGGTTTATAATGATTTTAAAAAGGTGGTTGGAATCTTTTATTGATTGGTTTAACAATGTTTAAACTAATTATAAAAGGAAAAGATTCTAACATGAAGAGAAAAGTGGGGCAAAGAAGACATTCTTTTATCGCCATCAATTTTCCTATCCCAAAATAAAATTTACTCTTTTTAGTCGTGAAAAACAGTCTGACAACAGAAAAGCCAATTATGGCATCATTGAACCCTGGTTTAGACCAAAAGAGGGCTGGTTTAAGCCATTTTTAGCCATTTTAGACCCTTAAATCAGCCATTACAATAGAAATACCTGGTCTAGAGCCTCTAAAACACGTCAGAATGTGTGTAAGACACGTAGAAACCAGTCAAAACTGTTGTTACCAAGATTGTTTTATCTTAAGGGTAGTTTTACCCTCTTGGAAACAGCTAAAACTATCCCAGTTGGTATCAAAACCTCATCATCAATTGAGTCCACAGACCCTGTAGCTCAATTCCAGGCCAAAAGTGATGAGCTTTTGCGTGAATTTTGACACCACATGCCTGTCAGCAGGGATTTTGGGGGTCTAGCTCCCCCTTAGAGCTGGAGTTCCTTTCCCCCCCAAATTTAATCTTTCCAATTTCTTTTTCCTTTAATTCCTCATCATGTATTATACTTATAATTTACATATGTAATTCAATTGAGTTGTACAGTTCAATACAGTAATAATTCATACCTCATATGTAAATCAAAGTTCACTAATGTAATACACGTGCACATTTTGACATTTCAATTGAATTTAATTGAAAATACTTGAATTCCTCATAACTTCTAAAATATACACAACACCTCAATTTCAAAACAAATTTTGGTGATTAACACTACATGTGGTGTGAATGAAATTAAAGTTTTGAGGATTTTCAATTTTCATACAGAAAATACTAAAAGCTTAATTTAAGCTTATTTAGAGTTGAGTTACAAAAGTTTCACTCAGAGGTGACCCCACCTGATTTTTTATGAGGAATCCAATGGTGAAATAATTCTTATATGTTTATTTATTGGATAAAAAGTTATAATAATGTCTATTTAACTTTTTTCCTTTTTTTTTTTTACAATTTTGTTAAAAATTCATTTTTACTTAATTTTTTCAAGTATAAATGTAATTTTATAATTTCAAAATTTAATGTAATTTTATTTTTAAATTGTAATTAAATTTTTAATTTTGAATATAATTTTATATTTAAATTTTGATTTTTATTTTAATAATATAAATAAATTTATTTTATTTATATTTATATGTTAATTTTGTATTTGTGGTCTTTTTGGTATATGAAATTACCTCTAAGGCTCACACAAGTATCTCAACACTAAAACTCCAAGGCTGGTATTTCTCACATATACCAGCCCCTCTTCATCCACCTGGGGGTTTTCCCCCAGTTAATTAAAATATTGGATTTATTATTTAATATTATTTTATTTCTCATTAAGAAATATTATTTTATTAATTATTAAGTTAGTCTTTGCCTTCCCCCCCCTGTTCAGTAGAGTCCTGGTGGCCATATCCTTTATTAATCCTTTTCTCTTTTCTGAACAGGTTGAAACAGTGGTACAGGATTATTTGTGGTTGGCTCTTTATTATTGCTTTTGTTTTCTCATATCTTTTAATGCTTATTATTTTATGACTAGGAATCTATCCTCTTATTCCATTACTCTTATCATTGAGTATTTTACTCTGAGCCCTCCATAAGTAAGTCTGTTCACTGAGTGGTAGGCCCTCTTCATTTAGAAGAGCCCCTGTGACACTCCCATCCTTCAAGAATTGATTCTCTTCAAGAATCAATGGATATTACCCTGGAGCTTAATACCAGCTACCATGAGAGGCAAAATGAAAAGAGTCATCATCAAGGGAAGAAGCCAGAAGCCTCAAAATCAAATTATTCTCATCCTCAAAGTTCTTCAAGCTCAAGTCAAAAGAGGGACAAGCCCCATTCTTCTTTATTGAATAAAGATTTAAAGTTGATCAATTCTGAAAAAGAAAGACAAATCAAGGAGGGTCTATGTACCTATTGTGGTGGGAAGCATAGTCTTGAGTACGGTTTCAAAAGGCCTCAAAACAAGCTTACCCAACCGTCAGGCAAATTTCCCAGCCAGGGAAAAGCCTGAGTGAAGATCATGTTGTGTTCAATGGTCTTCACTGTTTTCAATCCAGAGCACAATTGTGCATTCTGAATACTGGTGTCAAAAATTCTCTTAAATTTTTTGTTTTTTCTTCTCTCTCTGATATGTTTTACAGTATTCTCATTGATTCTGGTGCTACCAACTCATTCATTGCAAAGCAGTTTAACCATGATGAAGGTTGTTACTCCTGTCTATCACCAGTACTTGGATGTATTCTCCAAGGTGAAAGCAGAGAAACTTCCTCCTCACCGTGCCTTTGATCATCATATTGAGCTGGAGGGGTCTCTACCTCAAGTTGGGGTGATCTACTCTTTATCAAACCAAGAGTCAGATACACTCAGGGACTACATTTCAGAGAATGTAGAGAAAGGTTTCATCCGGCCAAGCTCCTCTTCAACAGGAGCACCTGTCCTCTTTGTCAAAAAGAAAGATGGTGGCCTCCGTTTGTGTGTTGATTACCGCAAACTCAATGCTGTTACTAGGAAGAACAAGTATCCTGTTCCTCCTATGAATCAGCTTCTTACTGCTTTCAATGGTTCTTCTATCTTCTCCAAGATTGATTTGTGTGGTGCATATAACCTGCTCAGAATCAAGGAGGGTGATGAACATTTGACATGTTTTAGAGCTAAATATGGCAGCTATGAGTATTTGGGTATTCCATTTGGGCTCACTAATGCTCCTGCCTCTTTTCAAAACCTTGTCAATGATATTTTTTATGATCTTCTTGATATTTATGTGGTGGTTTATTTGTATGACATTATGGTCTTTTCCAAATCTGAAGAAGAATATGTCACTCATGTGTCCACTGTTCTTTCCAGACTCAGAGCCAATAACCTCTTTGATAAGGCCTCCGAGTGCATGTTTCATGTTTCTAGTGTAGAGTATTTGGGTTATGTTGTTTCTTCTGAGGGTCTCAAGATGGACCAAGCAAAAGTCCAGCAAATGCTCAATTGGCCACCTCCAAGAAGCCTCAAGGCTCTTCAATTGTTCTTTGGCTTTGCCAATTTTTACCGCCGTTTCATCAAGAATTATTCAAAGAAGATTATTTCACTCACAAGTTTCCTCAAGAAAGATTCCCGTTTTCCCCTCAATGAGGAAGCTCTTAGACAGTTTCATCAACTCAAAGGGGAATTCACCATTGCTCCAATTCTTTCCCACTTCAATCCTTCTCTACCCACCATTGTAGAGACTGATGCATCAGATTATGCCTTGGGTGCTGTACTAAGTCAGATTTCTGACTCAGGAAAACATCCCATTTCATTTGACAGCCACAAGCGTCTCCCAGCTGAGCTCAATTATGAGATTCATGACAAGGAACTCCTTGGCATAGTCTGGGCTCTCAAGGGCTGGAGAGCTTTTCTCCTTTCCCTTTCTTCCTCTTTTGAAGTTCTCACCAATCATTCCTCACTTCAATATTTTATGTCATCAAAATTCTCACTCAATGTCAAGCCCGCTGGGCTGAATTTCTCTCTGAGTTCCATTTTTCAATCACTTACTGCCCTGGCCTCCTGGCCACCCTTCCAGATGGGACAATGTTTACCCAGAGAGGGGTGAAGACTTCATCAGCAAGAATCCAATGAATTATCAAAAAATAATCAAGCAAGATGAGATTCAAGCCTCAAAATTCTTTGCAGTCAAGGTGGAAGAATTTTCAAATTTGATTGAATCAATTCAAAAGGCATTATGGCAAGATTCTCAATATAGAAGTACTATTCAAGATTTGGGTAAAGGTAAATCTGTCCAAGATTATTCTCTTGATTCCTCTTCCCAACTTCTCCTTTTGAAAGATTGGGTGGTGGTCCCAAATGATCCCACAATTCAGCTCAGCATACTTCAAAAGAGGCATGACTCTCCTCTAGCTGGACACCCTGGCCAAGAGAAGACTCTAAAACTTGTCAAATGGGATTTTCACTGGCCTGGCATGACTTAATTCATCAAGGATTATGTATCATCCTGTCAACAGTGTTCAAGAAACAAGAATATTCACCACAAGGAGTTTGGACTCCTCAAACCTCTTCCAATTCCAAATAGTCCTTGGATTTGTCTTTCAATGGATTTAATCACTCAATTGCCAGTGTCCAATTCCTTTGACTCAATCCTTGTCATAGTGGACAGATTCTCAAAAATGGTAGTTTTCATTCCAACAATGCCTTCAATAACTTCACTGGATTTGGCCCATTTGTTCATCAAGAATATTTTCTCAAAGCATGGCCTTCCTTCAAGCATTGTTAGTGATAGAGGTTCTCTTTTTGTTTCTTCCTTTTGGACCAATCTTTGTCAGGAGCTCAAGATTTCAAGAGAGCTGTCAACTGCTTACCATCCAGAAACTGATGGACCGACAGAGAGGGTAAATCAGATACTAGAACAGTACCTTTGGATGTATGTCAGCTATCATCAAGATGATTGGAACACCTGGCTCCCTCTTGCTGAATTTGCCTACAATAACTCTGACCACTCTTCAACAAAACAATCACTATTTTTCACTTTTTATGGAAGAGATCCACAATTTGACTCAGTTCACATCACTCAAGATACTCCTGCTGGAAAGTTATCAACAAAAATACAATCAGTAAAGCAAGATGTCAAGAGAGAACTTGAGGTTCCCATAAACAGGTTTAAGAGGTATGCAGATAAAAGTAAAGCAATCCACCTGTTTTCAATCCTGGTGACATGGTATGGCTTTCTTCCAAGAACATCAAATCAACTAGACCCACCAAAAAACTGTCTGAAAGATGGTTGGGTCCTTTTCCAATATTGAAGAAAGTCAGCACTCATGCCTACCACCTCAAGCTCCCATCTCAATGGAAGTCCATCCACCCAGTCTTCCATATTTAACTCTTAGAACCACCAAGAAATCAAAAATCCCAAATAGGAATCAAAAGCCTCCTGCTCCAATCATAATTGAAGAAGAAGAGGAAGGGGATGTCTCCCAAATACTTGACTCAAAGCTTAAGAGAGGAAAATTATGGTATTTGGTGGAATGGAAAGGTTTCAGTCAAGACTCAGAAAGATCCACTTGGGAACCAACTGAAAACCTCAAGAATTATCCTGAACTGGTTAAGGATTTTCATTCTTTATATCCTGACAAGCCAGGACCCAATTCTTCAAGAGCTTGATTTGTTATGGTTCTTGGTGGGCAGAGGAATTATGAAAAGTAAGTCCCACTCCTTTTATTGTCACAGCCAAGGAGGCAGGGGCATTACCAATCATTACTTCATTGATACCCTTCAAAACCCAATCAGCAAGGGGGTTTAATTCAACATTCTCCAAATACAGTTTCACACAGGCAAGACCCAAATACAGGCGCAAATACCTGTATTGACTTTATAACCTGTATTGGATTCACCAATACAGGATTCAATCCCACATCCAACTTCTTCCAGCATACAGGCAAGTATCTCAACACTCAAACTCCAAGGCTGGTATTTCTCACATATACCAGCCCCTCTTCATCCGCCTGGGGGTTTTTCCCCCAGTTAATGAAAATATTGGATTTATTATTTAATATTATTTTATTTCTCATTAAGAAATATTATTTTATTAATTATTAAGTTAGTCTTTGCCTTCCCTCACCTGTTCAGTAGAGTCCTGGTGGCCATATCCTTTATTAATCCTTTTCTCTTTTCTGAACAGGTTGAAACAGTGGTACAGGATTCTTTGTGGTTGGCTCTATATTATTGCTTTCGTTTTCCTCTCATATCTTTTAATTCTTATTATTTCATGACTAGGAATTTATCCTCTTATTCCATTACTCTTATAATTTGAGTATTTATTCTGAGCCCTCCATAAGTAAGTCTGTTCACTGAGTGCCAGGCCCTCTTCATTTAGAAGAGCCCCTGTGACATTATTTTAATTAACTCATAATTGCTTCTTTTTCTTTTCATTCATTTTATTCATTTCTCTCATTCTTCAATTATGATATTTTCACGATTTTATGATTTTTATGATTCTTATGATTTCATTATCTCTCATCAATTTTCATCTCATTCATTTCATTAAAATGAAAATTGATTCTATTTCTCATTTCAAAAATTCTGCTAACCATTTCACTTTATTCTTATAATTCTCATTTCTCTTTTTGTCTGAATTCACGTTTTTATCAGGTTATTTGAGTGGAATTATTTGGGTTAATTGATTCATAATTCAGGTTTTTTATTGATTTGGGGTATTCAGTGATTTTGGTTTTGAAATTTCTCAAGTTTATTGATTGATTGATTGAGTCCTCAAGACAGTGATTTCACCTCAAGATTTTGAATTGACTTTGATTGAATTGATTTGATTCCTCAAGATAGCTGATTTATCCTCAAGATTTGATTTAATTGATTGATCTGAATTTGATTCCTCAAGAAAATTGAATTGAATCTTTAAGATATTGATTGAATTCCTCAAGACACAATTATTTTGATTTTGATTGACTTGATTTGACTTATTGATTGAAATTGATTATTCATACAAATATGATTTTGTCATTTTCATTCTTCAAGATTTCCCAGAGTATTTTCAATTCAAGACTGTTATTGATTCTTCAAGATCATCAAGATTCTCATTTAATTTGATTTGGTCAAGCCTTATTTTATTCAAAGTATCATCAAGTTTTTATTCATTCTTCTTTCATAATGCCAGTTCAGCATAGCCCACCAGCCAAGAATACAAGATCCCAGAGACATCAAGCTGTTCTCACTCCTACAGCATGGGCTCCTCTTGACCGCACACCATCAGTTCATCAACTGAGTGCAAATTTGGACAGAGGACCACCAATGGAAGGAGCAGCACCCTCTAGAAGATCAAGATCACTCTCTGGACTATTGGGTGGTTATCCTGGTGTTTCTCAAGGGCCTAGGAGTAGATTGGGGAAAGCTGAAGATGAGGAGGGGGAGGAGTATGTGGAAGAGGAAGAATCTGAGGAGACTGAAGTAGCAGCTGCCTTGGCAGGTTCTCCTGAAGCTTCTGAGGCTCCAAATCCAGCCCTTTCTAATCAACCTTCTGTCTCTCAAGCTGAACCAAATTTCCTCAAGATGATGGAGCAAATGACTCAGTTTATGGGAAAATTCACTCAAGCAGTTGCCCCAAAGGAAAATTCAAAAGTCCCTGCATTCAAACCTCCATCAATGAAGGCACCTGATTCTTTTGATGTTATAAAGCTCATAAATTGAGAGGATTCATTCAATCCTGTCAATTAATATTCCATAATGACCCAGCAAACTTCTTCTCTGACAGGAAGAAGGTGCTTTACTCAACTTCTTTTCTTATTAGTAGAACTGGAAAATGGATTGAACCCTATCTCTCAAATATCTCCAATGAAGACCCATCTTATCTCCTCAATAACTGGCAGTTATTTGAAACCAAGTTATTCACTCTGTTTGGTGATCCCAATTAAGTCAGAAAAGCTGAACAAGAGTTGGACAATTTGAGGATGAGGGAAAGTGGTCAAGTTTCCTTGTACATAGCTGATTTCAGAAGTTTAATGTCAAGAATTGGAGACTGGGGGGAAAGGGCCTATATTCATGTATATAGGAGAGGCTTGGCATCAAGATTGTTGGACCAATTGGGTTCTCACCCTGGAACGTTTGATAGTCTTCAAGAACTCATGGACATCACCTTGGAATTAGATACCAGTTACCATGAGAGGCAGAAGGAAAAGGGCATTCATCAAGAGAAGAAGCCTCCAATCAGTGAATCCAACTCCTCCAAGCCCCCTCAAAGTTCATCATCACAGAAGCCTTATCACAGGAAGAATAAAAAGGGGAAGAATTTTCAAGTGTCCAAAGACAAGCCTCATGCTGCTCTTCTCAATAAGGACAACAAATTAATTGGTTCTGAAAAGGAGAGGAGGATTAAAGAAACCTTGTGCAATTATTGTGGTGGAAAGCACGCATTTGAAAAATGCTTCAAGAGGCCTGAAAATAGGCAAGGGTCATCAAAATGCTCCCCTAACAAGAAGGGAAAAGCCTGAGTGGGAATAATGATGTGTTCAATGGATCTCAATTATTTCCTTCAAGAGCACAATTGTGCACTCTGAATACTAGTGTCAAAAAATCTTCAAAATTTCTTATTTTTTCTTCAATCTCTGATATTTTTTATAGTATTCTCATTGATTCTTGTGCTACAAACTCCTCTATTGCAAATAATTTTGCTCTCAAGTACTAATTGACCATGTCAGAGCTCCCTGAAAAGATTCCTCTTTTCATTTTCCATTCCAATGAATCCCCTTCCCTGTTCATCACCCATTATACCAAGTGGGTTGTTGATTTACCTTCCTTCCCAAGCTTTAAATGGGATTTCTTTATCATAGGTTCACCCAAGGGAGAAGACCTGATATTGGGATATGATTTTATTCACCATTTTAATCCCATTATTGATTGGAAAAATGGATTGATCACCTATGATTCTAGTCATAAGGATTCTAGTGGTATTATTTCTTCTACTAGGAATGACTTTTCCACTGCTGTAAACAGTGTTGCTCTGGTTGGTGAACTTAAGACACCTTCCCTTCCTCCTTCTGTCCATAACCCCTCCATTTTCCCCTCTCAGTCATTACTTCCATTAAGAGATGAAGTCTCCAAAGAGATAAAAGATGTTGCTATATCTTCACTTCATCTCTTTCAAGGGGATATGGAACTTCCTCCTTTATCTTTTCATGCCTCCCTGGAGGAGTAGTGGGATGAGGAGGAAGAGCCAGAAGAGATTGAAACTGTGCTGAAGGTAGTCCCTCCTGTTTATCACAAATATTTGGATGTATTCTCCAAAGTGTAAGCAGAGAAACTTCCTCCACACCGTGCCTGTGATCATCATATCAAACTGGAGGGTCTTCTACCTCCAGTTGGTGTTATCTACACTTTATCAAAGAATGAGTCAGAAACACTGCGGGCCTAAATTTCAGAGAATGTAGAGAAAGGTTTCATTAGACCAAGCTCCTCCTCAACAGGAGCACCTGTCCTTTTTGTCAAGAAAAAGGATAGTGGTCTTTGTTTGTGTGTTGACTACCACAAACTTAATGCTGTCACTAGGAAGAACAGGTATCCTGTTCCTCCAATGAATCAGCTTCTTACCGTATTCAACAGTGCTACTATCTTCTCCAAGATAGATCTGTGTGGTGCTTATAATCTCCTGAGAATTAAAGAGGGGGATGAGCACTTAACTGCCTTTAGAACAAAATATGGTAGCTATGAGTATTTGGTTATGCCATTTGGCTTAACCAATGATCCAGTATCATTCCAAAATTTTGTGAATGATATCTTTGCAGATTATTTGGATGTTTTTGTTGTAGTGTACTTAGATGATATTATGGTCTTCTCTAGCTCTTTGGATGAACATGTTGAACATGTGGCCTCTGTTCTCCAAAGACTGAGAGACAATAATCTGTTTGCTAAAGCCTCAAAGTGTGTATTCCATGCCTCAAGTGTGGAATACTTGGGCTATGTTGTTTCAAGTGATGGCCTCAAGATGGATTGTTCAAAGGTTCAACAAATCCTCGATTGGCCTCAGCCCAAGAACATCAAGACCCTCCAATCTTTTCTTGGATTTGCCAACTTTTATCATTGTTTCATTAAAAATTATTCCAAAAAATCTCTGCTCTCACTTCCTTCCTTAAAAAGGTTCTCCCTTTCTCTTCAATGAGGAAGCTCTTAGTCAGTTTCAAATACTCAAAGAAGCTTTCACCACTGCTCCTATTCTCTCTCATTTTAATCCTTCTCTTTCAGCTATTGTGGAGACTGATGCTTCTGATTATGCCTTGGGTGCTGTACTGATTCAGGTGAATGACTCAGGAAAGCATCCCATTGCATTTGATAGTTGCAAGCTCTTACCACCTGAACTCAACTATGAAGTTCATGACAAGGAACTCCTTGGCATAGTTTGGGCTCTCAAGCGCTGGAGAGCCTTTCTCCTTTCTCTTTCTGATTCCTTTGAGGTCTTGACAGACCATTGTTCCCTTCAGTATTTTATGTCCTCTAAAGTCCTTACTCCTTGTCAAGCCCGTTGGGCAGAATTTCTATCTGAATTCCACTTTATCATCACTTACCGCCCAGGCAGGCTGGCCACTTTACCAGATGCCTTGTCACGTCAGGAAAATGTGTACCCAGAGAGGGGGGTGGATTTCATCAGCAAGAATCCTCAAAATTTTCATCAAGTTCTCAAGCAAAATGAAAATCAAGAGTCAAGATTCTTTTCAATAAAAGTTGATACTTTTTAAGATGTAGTTGATCAAATTCAAAGACAAAGACTATAAGGAAATCCTCAAGAAATTAGCAAGAGGAGAATCAGTCCCAGACTATTCTCTTGAACCTCAAGCAAAATTATTATTGCTCAAAGATAGAGTAGTCATTCCAAGCAATCATGAAATTCAATTGGACATTCTTCAAAAGCGTCATGACTCACCGTTGGCTGGCCATCTGGGCCAGGAGAAGACCCTCAAGCTCATCAAGCGGGATTTTTATTGGGCTGGAATGAATCAAATAATCAAGGACTATGTGTCCTCATGTCAGCAATGTTAAAGAAAGAAAAACATCTACCATAAGAAGTTTGGGCTACTAAAGCCTCTTTAAATTCCATCTGGTCCTTGGAATTCTTTATCAATGGACTTTATCACTCAATTTCCCTTGTCAAGCAACTTTGATTCAATTTTAGTAGCTGTAGACAGATTTTCAAAAATGGCAATATTTATTCCAACTTATTCAGCAATCACTTCTTTGGACTTAGCTCAAATATTCATTAATCATGTCTTTTCCAAACATGGTCTTCCAATCAGTATTCTTAGTGATAGAGGTTCATTATTTGTTTCATCATTTTGGACTCAATTGTGTCAGCAGCTCAAGATATCAAGAGATCTTTCAACTGCCTTTCACCCTGAAACAGATGGACAGACAGAGAGGGTAAATCAGATTCTAGAACAGTATCTTTGGATGTATGTCAGTTACCATAAAGATGACTGGCACACCTGGATCCCTCTGGCTGAATTTGCCTATAATAATGCAGAACATTCATCAACAAAACAGTCTCCATTTCTCAATATTTATGGAAGAAATCTCAGCTTTGATTCAATTCACATTTCTCAAGATACACCTGCTGGAAAGCTATCATCAAAACTCCAATCAGTACAGCAAGTTGTCAAAGAAGAATTAGATTCAGCAATAAAGCGTTTTGAGAAGTATGCAGATAGAAATAGAGCAATTCCACCTGATTTCCAACCTGGGGACAAAGTATGGCTAGCTTCCAAGAACATCAAGACAACAAGACCCACCAAGAAACTTTCAGAAAGATGGCTGGGACCCTTTGAAGACCTCAAGAAGATTGGCAGCCATGCATATCACCTCAAGTTGACTCAACAATGGAAGTCAGTTCACCCTGTTTTCCATGTGTCCTTGTTAGAACCAGTGAAGCGATCAACTATCCCAAATCAACACCAATTGCCACCACCTCCAGTAATAGTAGAAGAGCAAGAAGAATGGGAAGTGGCTCAGGTTCTGGACTCAAAACTCAAGAGAGGTTCATTATGGTATTTAGTGGAGTGGAAAGGATTCAATGAAGACCTAGAAAGAACAACTTGGGAACCGGCTTCCAGCCGTACCAACTCCCCTGACCTTGTGAAAGATTTTCACACTTTGTATCCAGACAAGCCTGGCCCAAATGCCTCAAGAGTTTGATTTATGGTGCTTGGTGGGTATTGGAGGTTATGAAAGTAAGTTCCTCTCCTGGAATGCACCTTTAAGGGGGTATTCTACCCGAATTCGTTGGAAGCATCACCTTGGCCACTTTGTGAGCACTTGTAAATTCTTTGGACAGGTTCAGAAGGCCTTGCAACATCATACCCTCAAGAATTTGGACCTTTCATCAAGATATGGCCCAATCTTTTCTCTTATATTCTTTCCTTCTTTAATCATGCCATAAATTATCCTTCAAGATATTCATTACCACAATTCATGTTATGGCATAATTTCCTTTTCATTTATGGTGCTTGGTGGGGAGTGAAAGTTATGAAAGTAAGTTCCATCTCCTGGTATGCATCCCTGAGGGGTCTACTTCTTGTAAAACATTACCTTGGCCACGCTGTGAGCATCAAATGCTTGATTTTATCTTTCAGAACATTTTGGCCAAAATTAAGCAGCTCACCACAAGAAGGACAACCCTCAGGCGTTTCTGATTTCTTTCGTTACTCTCTTTTTCTCTCAATTCTTTTCATTTTTATTTTTCATTTCATTTTCTTTTACTTGTATGTTTTATTTTTTATTTTTTATTTCTTATTTCAAAAGCAGTAGTCATCACTCCCATATCATGTTTGGGGAGTCAATTAATTCAATGATCAAAGAGCAAAACACTAGTAATGGTAAAGACCAGCTACAGATAACCCTCATCAAAACTTCTTCAAGTCAGCCTTAAACTCATTCCTTAAGATCAAAATTGAAAGCCAAAACCCAATCAGCAAGGCATTTATGGCAATTGACCAGTCAAGGAGGAGATAAGAAGAAAGACATTCAGGAAGAAATCAAGATCAAAAAGGAAAAAACTGCTTCAAATGGCCCAATTGGCCAATTTCATGAATTTATGCACTTTGGCACAAATGGCCATATGAGACCTCAAAACTTCAAAATAGCTCATTTTTATCATTTTTCATCAAAATATGCTTAATTATGCATATTGGCAAATTTGCGCATTTGCGCACTTTTGTGCAAAAGGCCTCTTTATCTTGTCAAAAGGCTTCAAAAGGCCTTTTTGGCCCATTTCATCATAATTGCGCATTTTGCACAAAAATGCGCAAAATGTCCAGAATCCATTATAAGGCCATTTTCTCATCATTAATCATTTTTTTTCAACTTTTTCACCAATATATGCCATTATGGCATATATGCGCATTTGCGCAAATTGCGCAAATTGGCCAAAAAACCCTTTAATCACAAAATAAGGGATCTTTGACAGGACTTCTAAGATGGTTCAAAACCTCAAGTATTGGCAATTTTATGCCAACACTCTCAAGATTCAAATTATTATGAAATAAGGTGTTCTTGGGACATAAGCCCAGGTCACCCCCTTTTCAAAAGCCATGAGGACTCAAGAAAGGTTTAGTGAAGACACTCAAGACAAGAATGAATATAATTTATGAAGAATGAAGGCATTTTGAAGGAAAAGAGGGAATTCAGACTCAAGGTCAAGGAGAAGATACCTACAAGTGATTAAATGAATATTTTGTTTGAGTATTGATTGAAGAAGAAAGTTTAATGGAATAAATTTAAGGAATTGGGGGAAAGAACTGTATGGATTGATTGCAAGCTCATCAAGGCTCACTATACTTATGGTTCTCAGAGCTCACCACTTTCAAGAGCGGGATAATGTCACAGCCAAGGGGGCAGGGGCATTACCAATCATTACTTCATTGATACCCTTCAAAACCCAATCAGCAAGGGGGATTCATTTAACATTCTCCAAATACAGTTTTCAGACCTCAATACAGTTTCATACACGCAAGACCCAAATACAGGCCTGTCATCAATACAGGCGCAAATACCTGTATTGACTTTATAACCTGTATTGGATTCACCAATACAGGATTCAATCCCACATCCAACTTCTTCCAGCATACAGGCAAGTATCTCAACACTCAAACTCCAAGGCTGGTATTTCTCACATATACCAGCCCCTCTTCATCCGCCTGGGGGTTTTCCCCCCAGTTAATGAAAATATTGGATTTATTATTTAACATTATTTTATTTCTCATTAAGAAATATTATTTGATTATTTATTAAGTTAGTCTTTGCCTTCCCTCACCTGTGCAGTAGAGTCCTGCTGGCCATATCCTTTATTAATCCTTTTCTCTTTTCTGAACAGGTTGAAACAGTGGTACAGGTTTATTTGTGGTTGGCTCTTTATTATTGCTTTTGTTTTCCTCTCATATCTTTTAATTCTTATTATTTCATGACTAGGAATTTATCCTCTTATTCCATTACTCTTATCATTTGAGTATTTATTCTGAGCCCTCCATAAGTATGTCTGTTCACTGAGTGCCAGGCCCTCTTCATTTAGAAGAGCCCCTGTGACAGGTATTCACCTTTATGGGTATTCTACTCTTTTCTGTTGTAAGCATCACCTTGGCCACTCTGTGAGAACTCTGCAATTTTGGACACAGATCTTTGGCCTGGCATTCAACATTAATTCCAAAATTATGGCCTTTTTTGACTTGGGCAAATGGACCATTTCTTTTTTCATTTCACTTCCAAGTCTTTCCAATTCCAAGTCATTCTTTCAATAAATTCATTTTCTTTTATGGCACTTGCAGGAGTGGTAATTACCAAAAGTAAGTTCCTCTCCTGGTGTGCACTTCCCTGAGGGGTCTACAATCTGTCAAAACATTACCTTGGCCACTTTGTGAGCACCTGGAATCAAATTTCTCCTTCCAGGTACTTGGCCAATTTCAAAATCAGTTATCAACCTCTGTGATAAAGATTGGAACCTCCTCAAGATTTATTTCTCTCTTATTTTTTCTTTTTTCTTTTCTTATTTACATTTTCATTCATTTTTTTATTTTTATTTTTATTTTCATCTTAAATTTTCTCTTATCATGTCAAATTTCATGTCAAGGTTATCATTCATTTAATTCATCATCAAATCTTGAAGGCAATGTCAAAAGAAGATCAAGCAAGTCCCACATCATATGCCAACATTTTAATACCAGTATCAAATTTATTTTCTGAAAAGAACTCTTCATTATCCCTCTCTCAAAACCTTTTCCAATAGCCTCAATAGGCTTCACCTTGTATTGGTGTTCAGGAGCTCACCATTTCAAGGTGGGGGGGTACTGTCACAACCATGTAGATCCACCCTCTTGGACCTCAATATGGCATATCCATGCCATATCCAATATATGGCAATTTGGCCATATCCATAATCATTGGCAAAATTGGTCATTGTCATGCTTTATGGCCTTAATGGTCATTCTATCATCTGGGGCCAACCAGGCCCCTTCACCATCATCAAGCCATCTTAGGCTGTCTCTGTGCTTTTGGGAATCTTGGGTATTTTCCATAAAACAGGGAAAATACAGCCCAAAGACCTGTATTTGGCTTTTTAAGCTTTAAATACAGTTTGTTCACTTTTTGCGCATTTAGCTGTATTAAGCCATCTAGGCCATATCAGGCCTTTTGGGGCTTAATTGCCTGTTTTGTGCATTTTAGTGGGGTCTTTTTGGAAAGAGAACAATCAGGGCTAGCTGATGGTGTCATCCACTTCCTCATATCTCAACTAGAACAAAGGCTATGGGGCAAACAAGCCCAATACAGCTTTTGCCTAAAACACGCATATGTACAAAATATCTTGTACATGGGATAACCTTTCCATATTTGATGATAGCCATATCAAATAAGGTACCACTGTGTAGGACACATACAGGGCTACACACAGAACCAATTTTGTGGTTGATATTTCAAGAACCGGCAAAGTTATGGCTGATTTAAGCTCAAAATCCCACATTTTGGCCAATACAGCCTTACCATGGGATAATGTCCCATAACCATGATTATGAGGTGTCAAGAAGACAAAAAAGCATGTTTATACTTCAATATCTCATAAGTCAGTTGATACTGGGGTCCCATACAGTTTCTGTAAAGCATTCTATGCATCATACACGTCAGAAGAAGGCTATGTGGTCCCCAGATGAAAGGTTTCACCCTGTATTGGTGAAAACTGCCCAGATGTGGTTTCAAAACCACATCTGAGCCCAATACAGGCTATACAGGCCTTTGCAAGCCACAAGCCTGTCTAAGAGAGTGAAAAAATCTTCACTTCCTCTATGTGGAAAGATCCAGTAGCCTTTCCACCCCATTTCAGGAGTAAAAGAGGGCTTTTCACAGCCAGAAAAGCTTTCCATATCCTGCTCTTAAATTCCAATGAAGTACAACTGTCAAAAACAGTTATACTCTTGTAAAATAACCAGGTATAATTATAATCTTAATTATTGTAGTCTTTATTATTGTCATCCAACAGGTAAAGCTGAACCCAGGGCTTTCAACAGCGCTCACCACCACTATTTTATAATACTAAAGCCCTTTACATTTTACTATAAACCCTTATTCTCTATCTATATCTTTATTTTAAATCTTTTAAAACATGTCACAGTAACAGTTAAAGTTGTAAATGGCCTAATTATTACTTCTACATAGACTCAACCTGACATTTTGGGGGCGCGGCCATGTTTTAACCTTTTTTGGACCTTAAAAGTGATTTTTTTTACTTATTTTCTCTATTTCTGACATTTTGTTTTATGTTTTTAGGCATAATTTCTTCTTAATATATATATATATATATATATTATATTTCTTTATACTCATATTAAAAAGAGTACCTATCACGTGGCTAATAGCCACAGGACCTTTATTTTTGGCATGTTTTACATATAAAAACACTTTAAGCCATCAATAAAGTCTTTTTTTGTTTAAATAAAGACACCTCTTACTGTAAAACCAACAGTTGAGGCGTTGTTGGGCATATTGTTAATTCAATTACCCTCTTACATACCACTGTTATCAGTTGATACTTGCTAATTACAAGTTATTCTGTGAGATATTGGTATACAAACAGTATACCAAATATCTGTAAGCTGTATTTCTGACGTGGAATTGTTAATTCAATTACACTGTCATTATACAAGGGAATATTGTAGTAATATACAAGCCCAGAGGCCATTCTTAGATGTGCAAACAGAATTTGAAGAAGTCATAACTGACATTAAGCCCTCTTTTCTTGTTTGATTCAGTGGAAGATAACTTCATACCACTTGAAACCCAGTCACAGGCCAACATACCAGTGACACCCTTAGAACCAGAGGGAAGCAAGGGAAAAGGAAAGAGGCACAGTGAAGGCCTGATTACAGAAAAGAAGTGGACACCCATTGCCACTCAAAAGAGTAGAAAACCATGAAATTTGGCTTAAATACAAGGTAAACCAACCTTAACAGCTTTTACAGGTAAAATTACTATAATTAAACCAGTTGTAACCTCTAAAGGTAAATTGCCCAAATCAGCAGACAAAAAATTTGTACAAGGCACAGTCAAAGTTAAATACCACAAGAGCATAAAGTTTTGGACTGCTTGCAAACACTGACATGTCACCTGTATACCTCAGAGACCTTGGCTTCCAAAGGAGCCAACCAGAGGACAGAGAAGGATTGTCCAGAACCAGAAGACCTGGAAGAGGACACCTTGGACACAGTGGTGGATGGAAAAACAATGAGGGAGATAATATCAACCTTGGCATTCACACTCCATTTCAACAGGAACCTTAAGCCAGAGGACTGGAAAGACATGGATCAAGTTCTTCAACTCCACCAACTCCTCAAAGATTTATTTCAATGGAGCATGGACAACAAGAGGTTCAACCTGGCATCTCACTGGGCAGAACTTGGAACAAGTTGCCAGAAGATCTGTCTCAAAGAGATAGACTTCAAGGACCTTATTGTAATCACCAAAGGTTGGAATACTACCAGGAAGTTCAGACGCCTGGAGGCAAGGGCAACCAGGATAAGGGAGAATCAAGCCACTATCCAAGCTATAGAAGAACAGCTGACCCAGACAGGGCATACTCAGATTCCTTCAGGCTCACAAGGAGCAGGCCAAATCAGCTCTTCAGTGGCTTCACACCATTCAGAAACCAGAAGATCAGTGGACAAGAGTCACCATTCTTCACAATTCCAGGAAGCTTCCAGGAGAAGTCAAGGAAACAAGGACAAAAACAAGACCTCCTTCAACCAGAGGAAGAGAGAGTCAGACCCCATGATCCAGAAGCTGTTGGATTTGGTGAAAGAAGTCCACAAGAACCAGAGGTAGTTGTAAATAACTCTAGAATCAGCAGTCCCATTAATAGAAATATTACCCCCACTCAGATTGAACATAATTTTGTCACACCTGAGAGTAATTCAAACAGTGATGCACTGTGGTTCAAAATGTCCTAATATGCTGAGCAAACTCAAAAGCAGTTTGCACAACTTGAAGCAAGCCATGAGAGGATAAAAGAATTAACAGCCTCCATGGATAAAATTGTTAAAACTCTTCCAGAAGGACATGCTCAATTGACAAAGGCCTCTGAGGAAACCAACAAAAGACTGAATCTAGTCTTTGAAGAACAACACCACAGCAAAAGGGACAGGGATTGTCTGGATCAAGACATAAACAAACTGTTTAATGTCTACCATAGCATGAAGCTCCAACCACAAGGCCATGTTATGGATAATCCATATCACCAAGATGACATCAAACCAGATTCAATGTTGATGAATACGGCAAGATCTCTATCACAATACCAGGATGGGCATAATATGTCTTATTCAGAGAAGGAAGCCTTGAAACAACTTCCTGAGGCCTCAAGCTGGCCCAGATTCTCTGAAACAGGAGAATATGATCATATGAAACTCATAGATTATATTGATGGACTCTTAATTGATGTACCAAGCATACCAGATTACTGCATTACTGCTAGACTAAATACAGCATTTAAAGGTCATGCTAGTATATGGTACACAGAAATGAATGAGATCCATGGCAGAAGAAACTGGCCATGGTGAAAGAGTCAAATCACCAAAGGTACAGTAATGGTACTTGGATATGGAAAACGACCATGTCTTTTGACGATGACAAATACTCTGTGGACAAATATTGATATGAGTGGTGTCTTAGAAATTCTAAAAGATTAAAGCCATTGATCTTCAGATGAACATCCAAATGAGGAATCACAAGCTTCTGAAACAACTGCCAGGAGAACTAGAGCATGCAGTAAAATTCAGATGCAACCAAAATTTCACTCTAGATGACATTGCTAATACCTTACAAGACATAAGGAAAAGAACTAATATAGGCAAATTCACCCCATATAAGAGCAGTGGTTTTAAAGAGAAACAATCTTTCAGGGTGGAGTTTAAAGAAAAACCCAAAAAAGGGTGGCATAAGTGGAAAAGAAGAAGAATTCTTGTCACAATTGTGGGTCAACAGACCAGTATGCCAACAACTGTCCAAAGGCAAAGAAAAAAGTCTATGCCATTGAGAAAGTCCCAGAGGAGGAATCCCCAAAAAAGGATTCTGAATCAGACTCCATGGGTGATGCCATCAGAGAACAATTTGATGATGACCAATACCCAAGAGAAGAATCTCTAGTGGAATACCAAGAGGAAACCCCATTAGAAATTCAGCACATACAGTTGGAAGCAGGGATGCCACAGGACACTGCCAACAAAACCTTGTGCAAACATACACAAGATGCACAAACATTCCTGGTCACACCAACCAGAGGAATGGCATATATACATGTGACAGCCACAAAAATGACTATCATTGATAGTGGGGCACACTGCTCCATAGTTGCCAGAAATTATCTGGATAACCACTTCCCAAATTGGGGAAAAAGGCTCTTGCCAACCAAAGCAAGGAACATTAAAAGTGCTTCAGGGAAGATGACTTCTATTGGGACAATTATCAAAGAGATAATTATACCCCACAGGAAGGGTAATATCAGACTCAACCCAGAGTTTGTAGTGCTTGATGATGCCCACATCCAAGGCTTCTACTGGGAACAGATTACCAAAGGATGTATGGCATAGATATTTACAATAGTAAAAACAGGAACATTACCATAGGTATCAACAAGGAGAAGAAACTTTCACTTGATATATACCAAATCTCTACCCATGATCCACTGGAGGAGTTACTGAATGAATTCAGAGAGGGCCAGTTTAGCACTACCCTCACCAGTAAACAAAAACTAAGTTTACTGAAGATGCTGAGGAAGAACAGACCAGCATTTGCCATTGGTAAAGAGCCACTAGGCAAGATCAAAGGCCATGATATAGAACTATATCTGGATGTGGAAAGACCTTATCCACCCATGATCAGGAGACCCCCTTATCCAGAAAGTCTGGAGACCAGGAAAGAAACTGAAAAACATATCAATGAACTCTTTGACATGGATGTCATCAGAAGGTTGGAAATAATGAAAGAGTGGAAATAACCACTCCTGTCATAATCACCTAGAATTATGGAAAGTCTAGACTGTGTGGAGACTTCAGAGCTCTGAACAACTACACAAAAGCAGACAGGTACCCTATACCTAGGATACCTCATGCCTTGGATAAACTGGCAAAAGCCAAATACATAACCAAAATGGACTGTATGAAAGGTTTCCACCAAAATGGAGTTAAACCAAACTCCATGAAATTTCTCAGAATAATATGCCATATGGGCATATATGAGTATACCAGGATGCCATTTGGCATCAAAAATGCACCAGCCCACTTCCAAAGGATGATGGACACAATATTTCAAGAAGAAATATTGGAAGGCTGGATGGTGGTATATATTGATGATATCATTATATACTCAGAGACATGGGAAGACCATGTACAATACATAGACAGAGTGCTAAGTAAATGTACACCCATCAATCTGAAGATTTCACTGAAAAAGTGTAATTTTGGCCAACAAGAGCTACTAGCTCTAGGACATAAAGTCTCAGGTCTTAGTCTGGCAATTGACCAGAATAAAGTAGCAGCAGTACTGCAAAGGCCAGTGCCAAAGAGCATCAAAGAGATGCAATCTTTCCTTGGGTTTGCTAGCTACTATAGAAACCACATCAAGAATTTTGCCCACATAACTAGTAGTTTATACAAGCTATAATCAAAAGATGTAGTTTTTGAGATTACCAAGGACAGGATTGATGCATATTAGATGATAAAATACAAGCTCACAAATGCACCTGTGCTCATATTGACTGACTTTGAACTGCCATTCAAGTTATTCATAGATGCAGCATGTAGCCAAGGCTTAGGAGAAGCCCTGAACCAAAGACAAATTGTAAATGGTGAACCATGAGAGGGAGTAATATGTTACATCTCTAGGCAAGTGAAATATTCATAAGCCAGGTATGGGGCCACCCAGACTGAATGTCTATTTCCAGTCTGGGCTCTGGAAAAACTCTATTATTATCTGGAGGTTGCAGTCTTTGAAGTCTACACTGACTGCACAGCCTTGAAGTCTATACTGAACATAAATACTACAAATAGACACATGCTGAGATGGCAAATAGCCATCCAGAAGTATAGAGGGAATATGAACATCATATACAAAGAAGTTAAAATTCATACCAATGCAGATGGCCTTAGCAGATGGCCACTGGATAATGTCAAGAGCAATCCAGCTTATGAGCCTGAAGTTGCAGCTAAGATCCCTATCCATATCATGGAAATAGATAGGAGGAAGAACTTCAGATTCTCTGAATGAACACCAGGAAGTGGTACCCTTGACAGTGGAAACACTGATTCAGAAGGAACATAAACTCCCATACTGGGAATAAGTTCCTCAGAACTGCACAATGAATTTTTCAGTGCAGTACTGAATTCTTATGCCAAACACAAACAGTGTGGCACTTTACTACAACTCCTTAAGCAAAAATACAGGCATCCCAGCTGGAAGAACCCTGGTTGAGGGCCTATAAGGATGACAAGTTCTTCCTTGTAGATGGCCTTCTTTACCACAGAGAGAAGCACACAATTGCGCTCACAGTGATAGATAGAGACCACATCTCCTTGATCCTGCAGGAATGCCATGACTGCCCCTATATGGGACACATGAGTGAGTACAGGACTAAAGAAAGGGTAGCAAGCACAGCTTGGTGGCCCAAGTGGGAGAAAGAGTTTAGTGAATACATCAACACTTGTGAAAGATGCCAAAAGCCAAATAGGAAAAATAGGAAGAAGTATGGGTTACTTCAACATATAGAGGATCCCAAGCACCCATGGGAAACCATCAATATGGACTGGATCACAGGAATTGTCCCAGGAGGCAAAGAAAACTACAATGCCTGTTTAATCATAGTTGATAGGTTCAGAAATAGTATGAGGTGTCTACCATGCCATAAAGAAGACACAGCCACGGACACTGATCTGTTATTCTGGAATAACGTCATATCTACCTGTGGAGTCCCTAAGATCATCATTAGTGATAGGGACCCAAAATTCACATCTGAATTTTGGACCAACTTGTATGACATGTTTGGCACCAAGCTTGCATTTTCCACAGCTTACCATCCACAAACAGATGGCCTAGCTAAAAGGATGATTCAGACAATGGAGGACATCCTTAAAAGGTTCTGTGCCTGTGGCATGGAATACAAGGACCATGAGGGATATACCCATGACTGGGTTACCCTTCTACCAGCTGTCCAGCTGGCTTATAATACAAGTCAGCACTCTACCACAGGAAAAATGCCTGCACTGGTAGAGAAAGGGTGGAATCCCCTTTTGCCTGTGGATCACTTGAAGAATAATCTTCTGACCATCCACCCCACAGCCAAGGACTTCCATGACATGTGGAAGAGGGCTTGTGACACAGCTGCCAAATTGATAGCTGAGGAAAAAGAATATAATACGCAGAGGTGGGACAAGACACACTTGTAACCTGACTTTAAGGAAGGGGACAAGGTGCTAGTGTCTACACTAAACTTTAATAATCTTAAAGGACCCAAGAAGATGAGAGACTCCTTTGTAGGGCCCTTCAATATCATTAAGTTGATAGGAAAGAATGCAGTTCAAGTAAAACTTACAGAGAGATTTTCCAGGAAGCACCCAGTCTTTCCAGTAAGTTTAGTCAAACCATACTTCCAAACAGAGAAGGACAAATTCCCCTCCAGGAGGAGAAACTCCACACCACCAGATATAGTGGAAGTGGAGGATTCCCCTGGACCTGTGAGTAAAATCATCAGGGCCAGGAAGATCAGACTTAATGGGAAGGATCAAAGACAATACTTAGTCAGATGCAAGAACCAAACAGCTGATAAGGAC
Source organism: Austropuccinia psidii (assembly GCA_023105745.1). Taxonomy (NCBI): domain Eukaryota; kingdom Fungi; phylum Basidiomycota; class Pucciniomycetes; order Pucciniales; family Sphaerophragmiaceae; genus Austropuccinia; species Austropuccinia psidii. The sequence goes on from JALGQZ010000004.1 coordinate 66,828,240, forward strand.
AAATGGTTGGCAGAACATGTCATACCAGATGGCAAATTTCATTTAAGAAGATTAAGAGCCTCTAGAAGGAATGAACAGTCTCATCAATGATGAGCATTTCCTAGAGGGAGGGTATGTCAGCCTGTGACTCAAAACCAGAGCACAAGCATGACAGCAAAAATACCATACACCAATGGTATAGCCAAGATACCACCAAAAGATGGAGCTGAGCAAAATTAACTCAAAAGGTATCAAAAGAAAGGGTAAACTCACCCCTTTCCAAATACACAAGTCCAATCATCATAGGACAAAGAATAACAAAGTTATTCCTGCTCAAAGTTGCTGCTGAGCATAAACCTTAATTTACACCTCTCATCTGAAATACAGAGTAAGAGGCTGAACCCCATCAAATGGGTATGCAAAATGAAGCTCTAAGTCAGGGCTATCCAATGGTACCAGCCAAACTGAGCTAGCAACAGTATTACAGAAGTTATGGTCAAATTCAGGCCAAATAAGGGTGAACAAAACATTCACCTCTCATCTAACTTCTACAGTTTTAGTGTGAGATACCTAAAGTGGGGTCTTTTTGGAAATAGAACAATCAGGGCTATCTGATTGTGTCATCCATTTCCTCATATCTCAACTAGAACAAAAGCTATGGGACAAAGAAGCCCAATACAGCTTTTGCCTAAAACACGCATATGTACAAAATATCTTGTACATGGGATATCTTTGCCATATCTAATGATAACCATATCAAATAAGGTACCATTGTGTAGAGCACATACAGGGACACACACCAAACAGGATTTTGAGGTTGATCTCTCAAGAACTGACAAAGTTATGGCTTTTTTAAAGTCAAAATCCCACATCCTGGCCAATACAATCTTACCATGGGATAATATCCCATAGCTATGATTATGAGGTGTCAAACAGACAAAGAAGCATGTCCATACTTCAATACCTCATAGGTCAGTCAATACTGGGGTCCCATACCGTTTCTGTACAGCATTCTACGCATCATACATGTCAGAAGAAGGCTATCTGGTCCCCAGATGAAAGGTTTCACCCTGTATTGGTGAAAACTGCCCAGATGTGGTTTCAAAACCACATCTGAGCCCAATACAGGCTATACAGGACTTTGAAAACCTCAAGCCTGTCTCGAGAGTGAAAAAAAACTTCATTTCCTTTACGTGAAAAGGTCCAGTAGCCTTTCCACCCCATTTCAGGCTAAAGAGAGGGCTTTTCACAGCCAGAAAAGCTTTCCACATCCTGCTCTTAAATTCCTATGTAGTACAACTGTCAAAAACAGTTATAATCTTGGAAAATAACCAGGTATAATTATAATCTTAACTATTGTAGTCTTTATTATTGTCATCCAACAGGTAAAGCTGCACCCAGGGCTTTCAACAGTGCTCACCATCACTATTTTAGAATATTAAAGCCCTTTAAATTTTATTATAAACCTTTATTCTCTATCTATATCTTTATTTTAAGTCTTTTATCAAGTGTCACAGTCACAGTTAAAGTTGTAAATAGCCTAATTACTACTTCTACATAGACTCAACCTGACATCATGCCAGTCAGCAAGGATTTTGGGGGTCTAGCTCCCCCTTAGAGCTAGAGTGACCTTTCCCCCCCAGAATTAATCTTTCCAATTTATTTTTTCTTTAATTCCTAATCATGTCATAAAATTATAACTTACACATGTAATTAAATTGAGTTTTTAATTACACATCTGTAATAATTGATACCTAATATGTAAAATAAAGTTCACTTATGTAATACATGCCCACATTTTGACATTTCAATTGAATTCAATTGTAAATACTTCAATTCCTCATAACCTCTAAACTAAACACCACACCTCAATTTGAACACAAAAATTGATAACTAACACCACATGTGGTGTGAATTAAATTAAGGTTTTGAGTATTTTCATACTTTTGTACAAAAAATACTAAAAACTTAATTTAAGCTTATTTAGAGTTGAGTTACAGAAATTTCATCCAAAAGTGACCCCACTTTATTTTTTATGAGGAATCCAATGGTGTGATAATCTCTTTTTGTTTATCTATTGGATCAAAAGTTATGATATATTCTATATAACCTTTTACCAAAAATATTTTAATTTCACAATTTTTATTAAAAACTTATTTTTACTTAATTTTTACAAGTAAAAATGTAATTTCATAATTTTAAATTTTATTGAAATTTTATTTTTAAATTATAATTAAATTTTGATTTTTAAATAAAAATTCGTATTTATATTTCAATTTTTATTTTTATAATAAATTTATTTTATTTTAATTTGTATCTTAATTTATCATTTGTGGTCTTTTGGGTATATGAAAATACCTCTAAGGCTCACAATATTCCACTTGGGATTTCTACCTTTCTTTTCCCTTTTGAAAGATCAATTCTACCTCTGAGTCCAGATCCATCTGATTGGATGGAGTATTGGGAACCTCTTCTGGTAGGCATAATTTAAGAAAATGAAAAATAAAAAGATTTCAGGACAATAATTTCTTTTTATGGCAATTTATAAAGGATGTACTCACCTTCAGAGTCCTGAAGGGTCCTGGAAAGTCCAATTTCTTAGCTTTTTCTTTATTAATTAAAATTGGTGTTGGAGAACTTGGGCAAGCTTCTTCCACCAATCTTTCAACAGTGGTTTGATTGTGCTCTGTTGGATTGTCTTAAAAAACTAAAAAAGACAAATAAATATAAGTATTTTATATAAGAAGTGTTTTTTTTGGTAGGATATGGCAATTTTCCACGTAAAAACTTCTTTTATATCTCAGAATAAGTGAAATGAATAAAAAATGAATACAAATAACTTCTTTTGTTTGTTTTTTATATTGTTCAATGTTTTTATATTTTCATTTTCAAGAATAAAATAAAAAAATGAAGATGATTCTTTTATCAAATTAACTTATAATATAAAATTATTTTTGATTTATAAAATATCTTTTTTGCTCACCAGAGTCACTCAAAGAATGTTCTTGAAAGTCTAAGGATGTGAAAAACCACCTGTAAGACACTACAATTGATTGCCAAATTCCCCAATAGCTTTTAAAATAAATAAATATAACTTTATGGTTATAAATATAGTTTATTATTGGATAAACGAAGTTAGAATCTTTTCAAAGGTTTTTTTAAGTAAACATTATGGCCAGGCCCCCAAATGTAAGGCTTGACTATGAAAAATAAGTAAAAATTACTAATATTTTACTTATTTTACTCTTAATGTCCTTATGAATAAAATAAATAAGAAAAAAATAATCATAATAATAAGAATTATTATAATTATGGTGTAAAATTAATTATATTATCAAATAAATATAATAATATAATAAGTAAATATATTAATATCTGATAATTAATATATTCAAAAGCACTTTCCTATTGTTACAAAAAAATCGTAAAGGCATAAAGAATTGTTTTTTATTGATAAAAAACAATCAATAGTTAAAATATTACTAATATTAAGCTTATTTATTAATATAAATACTATTTATATTAATGGAAGAATTATTAATAGTAATAATGGAGAGAAATTATAATAATAAGAGAAAATAACCTACTTTTGACGCTCAATATAATAATTTTGGAAGAATTGTTTATGCCAAATATTGTAAATACAACTGATTTAAATTGTATTTACAAATAAAAGTCAAATAAATTACAAATTTTGTTAATTTTATGTCAAAATAAGATTTCTAAGAGATTCATAACAAAACAAGAGTACAATTGAAGTAATCATGTCAAAAATGATGATTACAATAATAATAGCTTTTAGTCTTTGATAAGAGAAGAGATTTATATACAAAGAATAAAAGCTTTTACCTTTTTGATTTAATTGTTTAATTGTTTTTATGCGTCTGAGGGGAAAATAGAGTAAAAAGAGCTCTATTTATAGTAAATACCTCCCTTCTAGAGTCCAGTAGGCTTCTAGTAGACATCTACTGATGGAATCCACTGGAAAAGATCAGTTTTTTAAGTTTTAGTGATAATTATGTCATGATCCCACCATCTTATCTCATTATTATGCCATGATTTAGAGTTATGACTATAAATCTAAGTTTGATGACATCATAGGCTTGGAAGAAGTCTAAACTTCATGGACTTTAATAGTATTCACCAGTTTTATCACTTTTATAATTTTTAAACTTAAAATAAGATTACAGTGAGTGATCATAAATTATGAATTTTAAGCTTAAACTTTGATCATTAATACTTTTTAAGCTATACACAATAAAGCTATTCTGAGAGTTAATTCTGATATCTTTGCACGTCATTATTAAGCTTCCACAGGCATTTCATTACATCATCAAAACTCTATTTTTGATGATTTTTCTTGTAACTCATCTTTTCTGTCAAAATTCAATGTTTTAAACTTCAAACCATGATTTCAAGGAGTTATACCTTGAATATTATGATATAATTACATCATTATTCACGTATGAGCTATTAGAATCTGACTATCTACTTTTTTTAAGTTTGAACCACTTTCACAACAAAGTGGTCAACAGCTCCAGTGATTTTGTTCAATAAACCCTTACAAGTTATAACCTTGTTTATAACTTGTAAAAGAAAGTTCATATCTGTGTTTTCAAAGTAATTACGTGGTGAATTTATGTTTGGTTTAACTCTCTGTTCTGTATATTTCAAGAGATATTAGCTAAAAACCATGAATATATGCATTGACCATAAAAGTGCATATTTCAGCTTAATTCCTTAAGTATTGACTTTAGAGAATTGTAATATAATTGTTTCATGTGTAGTCCTTTGTGTGGAATCCAATGGTTCAGTTTATTTTACATGTTGTTTCTTTGGTTCCTTATTTAAATAAGATTTTATGTCTTTTTTAGGGTATTATTACTTACTCTTCAGTAATTATTGATTTTTCAGATATGCCATAAAAATGACATAAGTTTATTTTACCATGAGGAATCTAATGGTTTAGTTTGGTCCACATGTTTACTCATTCTATTCTGCGTTAATTCAGATTTTATACCAATTTATGGTATTTTCATTAGTGTTAAGATAATTATTATAAGCATAATTATTATAGAATTTTATTGTGACCTTTTTGGATATGTGGTAATATCTGAAAGGCTCACAAATAAAGCCAACAGAAGCAAGGTATTGAGCAAGCCAAATGGAATTCCTTTGCTTAGTATGGGCTTTAGAAAACCTACACTACTATTTGGATGGAATAGTGTTTGATGTAATTACAGATTGCAATGCTGTAAAATCTTTATTAAACATGAAAACTCAAAATAGACATATGCTAAGATGGTAAATTGAAATCCAAGAATATAAAGGAAATATGACTATAGCTCATAAATCTGGTAATATTCATAAAAATGCAGATGGTCTTAGCAGATGGGCTCTGGAAAATACATCTGAAAATCCAGCATGGGTACCATAGCAAGAGCACCATATAGAAGGCATAAGTGCAACAGATATAGGCACAGCATTCTTTAACCAAGTAAAAGAGAGCTATAAAATTGACAAAAACCTCCATATCTTATGCCAACTTCTAATGAAAGACTGTAAAGACCTATCACTTTCATCAAGACTAGAGGAAAAATAGAAAAAAGCATATGATGAAGGAAGATTCTACCACCTTCATGGAATCCTCTATCATAGAACTAAGCATACATGTGTTATGGCTTTAACAGATAGAACACTAATAAATACTATACTACATGAATGTCATGATAGTGTTGCATATAGAAATCTCTCAGAAGACAGAATCCTAGAGAGGGTAAAAACCTGCTCTTAGTGGCCAAATTGGAAGAAAGATGTTGCAGAATACTTCCAAACCTGTGACAGATGCCAGAAAGCAAATAGAGACACAGGAACAAAATTTGAAATGATGATCCAAAGCCAGGAACCAAAATCCCCTTGGGAAATAGTTCACATGGATTGGGTAACAGCCTTACCTCCAGGAGGGGACAGAAGTTACAATGAATGCCTAGTATTAGTTTACAGATAAAGCAAAACTCCAATGTTCCTACCATTTCACAAGGATGTTACAGCTATGGACACAGCCATAATGATATGGAATAGATTTATTAGCCACACAGGCTTATTCCAAAATATCATAAGTGATAGAGACAAAAATTTCACTTCAGCATTATGGAAAAACCTCCATAACCTGTTTGGAAAAAAATTATCATTTTCAACAGATTACCACCCCCAAAATGATGGTCTAGCAGAAAGAATGATACAAACATTAGAAGACATGATAAGGAGATTCTATGCTCATGAACTAGAATTAAAAAATTCTCATGGTTTTACCCATGATTGGTTTACATTGATACCAGCTCTTGAACTGGAATATAAAAAATGAAACCATTTTTAAATTGGTAAAACAACAGAAATGCTAGAAAAAGGGTGGAATCCAAGACTTCCTTATGATACCCTCAAAAAGGACTTAGTGGATATTCACCCAACAGCAACTAGTTTCAAATTAATGCTTGACAAAGCAAGACACCATGCAAACAGATGCATGCAAGATTCATTCAAATATGCAAAAGAAAGATGGGATAAAAGCCACAAACCACCTGACTTCAAAGTAGGAGACTTGGTCTTAGTGTCAACTATAAATTTCAATAATCTAAAAGGTCCAAAGAAATTGAAATATTCCTTTGCAGGACCATTTATGATAAAAGCACTACATGTACCTAATGCTGTGCAACTAGAGCTCACAGGTGAATTAATGAACAAACACCCAGCTTTACCTGTAAGCCTGATAAAGCCTCACAGCTGAAATGACAAAGAATTATTTCCGTTAAGAAATAAACCCCCACTTGAAATCCCCCCTTAGAGGAGGGAGAAGAAAAGAAAATTGTGAAAGTACTTAAAGAAAGAAAGGGAATACCTTGTAAGCTAAAGAAAACCAACTCAGGAAGGTGAATGGCTACTTGAGAGAGATATAACAAATTCCGATAAACTACTAAGAAGGTTCAGAAATTAAAGAAACCCCAAAGAAGAAAATACTAATAATTATTGAGCTTCAAGACAAAGAAAGTCTATTGAAGAGGTAGGAAAGTGGATGATACCTTAATTAGCTATATCAGATTGTAGTACAATACTTTTTGGTGGTAGGTAATGTGAGCATTTGAGATATGAGCATACATCCATAAAGATCACACAAAAACCTTTATGCTAATTATACTCTTAATAATTATCTTAAAGCCAATAAAAATGCCATAAATACGCATAAACTTTGAATTAACTCAGGATATAATGAGTAAGAATGTAAAATAAATGACACCATTAGATTCCTCATGGTAAAATACACATATATCATATTTATGGCATATCTACAAAGTCAATAATTACTGAATAATAAGTGAGAAGACCCTAAACAAGAGATAAAATCTTATTTAACTCAGAGGTCAATGAAGCAAAATGTAAGATATATTCCACCATTTGATTACCCATAAGAAACTACACATAAAAAATTTTCATATCGATTCTCTAAAGTGAATACTTAAGGAATTAAGCTGAATATATGCACTTTTTTTGTCAGTGCATACATGAATGGTTTTTAGCTGATATCTCTTGCAATCTAAATGATAGAGAGTTAAGAAAAAAATGAATTCTCCACCTAATTACTTTACAAACACAGATATGAACTTTATTTGACTTTTTTTAAACAAGGTTGTAACTTGTAAGGGTTTATTGAACAAAATTACTAGAGCTGTTGACCACTTTGTTGTGAAAGTGGTCCAAACTTGAACCAAAGTGGATACTCAGATTCTATTAGTTCATACGTGAAGAATGATGTGTTTTTTATCAGAATATTCAAGGCAAAACTGCTTGAAATCAAGGTTTGAAGTTTAAAATATTGAATTTTGAGAGAAAAGATGAGATACAAGAAAAATCAACAAAAATAGAGTTTTGATGATGTAATAAAATTCTGTTGGTAGTTTAATGAGGACATGCTAGGCCATCAGAAGTCACTCTTTGAATAGCTTTAGTGTGTATAACTTCAAACCTATTAATTATCAAAATTTATTCTTAGAATTGATCATTTATGATCACTCACTGTAATCTTCTTTCAAGTTTAACAGTTATATATGTGATGAAGCTGGTAGATACTATTATATTATGATTAATATTAATAAAATTCAGGAGTATTAGGATTCTGCAAAGTGTCACAATACTGTCTCCCAGAACTCAGCAGAAAAGGCTATTAAGCCAGTTGAAAGACCGGTTAATACTGGCAAGTTGTAGATCACATTCCACCATGTGACAGTACCCCCGGGTTTAGAGCACTGCATCCCGAAGTTCATGTAACTGATGGTATTACCCATGTCACCCTCACGGAGTTACATTAGTCACAACAGGAGCCTACAAGGAACCCCCAAGGGGCAGAATGCTTGTACGCCAATGGAGTGGAAAGCCCAGCAATTTATGGTTGTTTGATTGAGACCTCCTCTTGTCTCCAACCGGAATTGCACCCATGACATTGGTAACCAGTTTATTTTCACAATGCTGTCTGCCAGACCTCAGAAAAGGCAACTCTCGCCAAAAAGGCTATTAAACCAGTTGAAAGACCGGTTAATAATGGCAAGCTGTAGATCACATTCCACCATGTGACACAAAGCCCATGATGTCATTAGAATTAGAGCTATAGTGATAACTATAAATAGTGGCATAATAATTAGATAAGATGATTTGATCATGACTTAATCATCACTAAACCTTAAGATACTGATCATTTCCAGTGGATAACATCAGTAAGTGTCTACTAGAAGCCTACTGGACTTCAGAAGGGAGGAATTTACTATAAATAGAGCTCTCTTTAATCTATTCCCCCCAGATGCACAAAACAATAAAACAATTAATTTGAAGGCAAAATCTTCATTCTTTGTATATAAATACTTTATATTATCAAACACAAAAGGTAATATTCATTATAATCATCAATCTTGATGTGATTACTTCAATTTTTCATTTGTTTTGTTAAAAATCTCTTGAAAATCTTATTTTCACACAAAATCAAGAATATTTGTAATTCTTGTATTTTTGTTTGTAAATACAATTTAAAGATAAGTTGTATATACATTATTTGGCATAAAATCTTTCAAAACTATTGTATTAAGTGTTCAAAGTAGGTTATTTTCTCTTATTATAATAATTTCACTCTATTATTACTATTAATAACTCTTTAATTAACATAAATAGTATTTATATTAATATATAGCTTTAATATTAGTAATATTATTGTTATTAATTGTTTTTTATAGATAAACAAGCAATTTTTTACGCCTTTATTATTTGTTGTTAAAAATAATAAAGTGCTTTTAAAGTCATTATTTATTAAATATTAATATATTTATTTATTATATTATTCTTTTAAAATATAAACTATATTATTATGTTTATTTAATAATATAATTATTTTACACCATAATTATAATAAATCTTTTATTATTATAATTATTTTTATTTTATTTATTTCATTTATAAGGACATTCAGAGTACAATAAGTGAAATATTAGTAATGTTTACTTATTGTTTCATAGTCAAACCTTACAGGGGTAAAGGAAGTTTCAAGTTTATACCTACTCAAACTCACCAAACCAAAAAATCCTTGATTTTTATGTGTATTACGTTTCAGAAATCCACATTTGAAACACTAATAAAACTTGGATTCACCAATACAGCCTGTCACTAATTGTACAGGCTGAATTCACAAGCCTGAAAGCAGATGATCACCCACCTTCACCAAAACTCTTGCAAAGACCCTGTACATCCATACAGGGGCTGAATTATCAAAATAAATCAAAAAAAGATTCTTCTCAGGAAATCTTACTCTTTGTATCAGGGATGGTGGATTCTCACATATACCAGCCCCTTTTCCTCCTTCTGGAGGCCTTTTCCCCAGTTAATTAATATAATTTGATTTATTACTTTGTAGATATTCTTATTATTAATTTTAGAATATCTTATTTATTGGTACAAAGTTGGTGTTTGCATTTCCTCACTTGTTCAGGGGATATTTAGTGGCCATATCCTTATTAACCACTCTTTCTTCCTGGAAGTTTGAAACAGTGGACTTGGACTTTTTGGGTTTGGTCCTTTATTTATTTATTTATTTATTTATTTATTTATTTATTTATTTATTTATTTATTTATTTATTTATTTATTTATTTATTTATTTATTTATTTATTCATTTATTTATTTATTTATTTATTTCTTTATTTCTGCTGTCTTCATTAAATTTATTATCATTAGAAACTGCATCCTTATTACACTCTTAAGTGTATTCTTTCTCATTAAATTCTGAGCCCTCCACAAGTGATTTTCAGCTCATTGAATGACAGGCCCCCTTCATATAGAAGAGCCCCTGTGACGAAATCCCTATATGCAGGCTTTTAATAAAGGTTTTGAAAACTGTAAAAGATTATTCAATTTTAAGTGAGCTTAAAATTGATATCAAGATCATTGAAAACTCATTAAAAGATAAGGCTTAGTGTGTATTGCTATTTTTACATGGAAAAATAGAAATAACTTTAAAAATTCATAGAAAAGCCAATTCTTGATGGATTTAATTGAAATTTTTGCATAGATTACAATTAAGTGCTATATGCATATGAATACATCTTGCAGTATCCTTTCTTATTGTTATTATTTGGTATTAAGGCTTTAAAATACCTCTTCCAATGATTCTTGAAGAAAATTTGGATTTCTTCAAAAATCAATTAAACATCTTATATAAATGATTTATTTTTGGAAGTATTATTTCAAGTTTTTATTTTGATTAGCTTCAATACAAAAAAAATTAATTCCAGAGTAAAACATAAAATAATAAGATTCATTGAGCATTAAAGATATTTGGAGTTAAGAATAACACTGGTATCTTCAAAATAAGATGAAAAATAAGATACCTTATGTTAGGAACCTTATTCCTAAGTGTGGATTTTTAGTTTTGATCTGAGAAAGCCCTCTATATAAATTATTGATCATAATTGTAAGGTTTGACTATGAAACAATAAGTAAAAATTACTAATTTATTACTTATTGTACTCTGAATGTCCTTATAATTGAAATAAATAAGATTAAAATAATAATAATAATAAAGAAATATTATTATTATGGCGTAAAAATATTATATTATCAAATAAATGTAATAATATAATTAATGTTATATAAAATTATAATATTGTAAATAATATATTAATATAAAATAATTAATATATTATAAAGCTCTTTATTATTGTTACCAACAAATAATAAAGGCGTAAAAAAACTGTTTTTTATAAATAAAAAACAATTAATAACAATAATATTACCAATATTAAAGTTATATATTAATATAAATACTATTTATATTAATTAAGAATTATTAAGAGTAATAATAAGAGAAAAATTATTATAATAAGATGAAATAACCTACTTTTAACACTTAAAATAATAATTTTGAGATATTTTACGCCAAAAGAATATAATACAACCTTTTAAAATTGTATTTACAATAAAAATAAAGAAAATTTACTAAATTTCTTGATTTTACGTGGAAATGAGTTTATAGAGAGATTTATGACAGAAACAATTAAAGAATTGATTTAATCACACGAACGTAGTGATTAATAATAAGATGGTCTTTGGTCTTTAATAATATAAGAGTTTTATATATAAAGAATAAAGAAATTACCTTTTATTTAATTGATTTAAAGTTTTTGATGCGTCTGAGGGGTAAATAGAGTAAAAAGAGCTCTATTTATAGTAAATACCTCCCTCCTAGAGTCCAACAGGCTTCTAGTAGACGTGTACTGATCATATCCACTGGAATTGATCAATATTTTAAGGTTTGGAGATGATTACATCATTATCAAACCATATTACATCATTATTACACCATTATTTAGAGTTATCACTATAACTCTAAAGTTGATGACATCAGAGGCTTGGCAGAACCCCAAATTTCGTGTATTTTATTAGTTTTAATCATAAACTAATAGTATTCACCAATTTTATCACTCTTAAGACTGTTAAACTTAAATTAAGATTACAGTGTGTGATCATAACTGCTCAAATTAAGCTCAAACTTTGATCCTCAATAACTTTTAAGATTTAGACGCTACAGCAATTCAGAGAGTGAATTCTGATAGCCTGGCATAGCCTTATCATGCTGCCAAGAGCTCTTTATTACATCATCAAAACTCTAATTTTGATGATTTTTCTTGTAACTCATCTTTTCTGTCGAAATTCAATATTTTAAACTTCAAACCTTGATTTCAGGGGGTTATACTCTGAATTTAATAATAAAAATTACATCATTCTTCACAGATGAGCTAGTAGAATCCAACTGTATACTTTTTTTTAAGTTTGGAGCACTTTCACAACAAAGTGGTCAACAGCTCTGTTGATTTTTATCAATATTTCATCATAGGTTTTAACCTTGTTTATAATTTGGAAAATAAAGTTCATATCTGTGTTCCTACAGTAATTACGTGGTAACTTTGTTTTTGGTTCATCATTCTATCATGTATAGTTTAGAAGATATTAGCTATGATCCTTGAATATATGCGTTGACCAAAAAAGTGCATATATTCAGGTTAATTCCTTAAGTATTAACATTGGAAATTAGCTTATTAATTGTTTTATGTGTGGATCTTCATGGGTAATCCATTGGTACAATTTATTTCACATGTTGTTTCATTAGTTCTTGAGATAAATAAGGTTTTATGGTTTTTATAAGGTATTATACCTTATAATTCCTTAAATATTGTCTTTACAGCTATGCCATAAAAATGGTATATGTGTATTTTTCCATGGGGAATCCAATGGTATAATTTATTTTACATGTTGATTCATTGGTTTTTAAGTTAAACCAATTTTTGTACCAATTTATGGTATTTTTTGTATATTTAAGTAATTATTCTTAATGTATAATTATTCTAAGTAATTTTAATATAATTATATTAAAGGTATAATTTATTCTGAGTCTTTTTTGTGACCTTATTGGGTATGTGGTCATATCTCAAAGGCTCACATTCCCTACCACCAAAAAAGATTGTACCACAATCTGATATGTGTGATTAGGGTATCATCCACTGTCCTACCTCTTCATTAGACTTTGTTAGTCTTGAAGCTCAATAATGCTTAACTTTTCTATTTTTCAGGCTTTCTTTCATGTCTGAACCTTCTTAGTAGTTTATCAGCATTTGTTATATCTTTCTCAAGTAGCCATTCATCTTCTTGAGTTGAATTTCTATACCTTACAAGGTATTCCCTTTCTTTTTTGTCTCTTGTCCTTCTTTCTTTAAGGACTTTTACTATTTTCTTTTCTTCTCCTTCTTCCAAGGGGGGAATTTCAAGTGGGGGTTTATTTCTTAGTGGAAATAACTCCTTGTCACTTGAACTGTAAGGTTTTATTAGACTTACAGGGAAAGTTGGGTGTTTGTTCATTAGTTCACCTGTGAGTTCTAATTGCACAGCATTGGTTCCATGAAGTGCTTTTATCATAAATGGTCCTGCAAAGGAATCTTTCAATTTCTTTGGGCATTTTATGTTATTGAAATTAAGGGTTGATACTAAAACCAAGTCTCCTATTTTGAAATCAGGTGGCTTATGACTTTTATCCCATCTTTCTTTTGCATATTTAAAAGAATCTTGCATGCATCTGTTTGCATGGTGTCTTGCTTTGTCAAGCATTATCTTGAAACTGCTTGCTGTTGGATGTATATCCACTAAGTCCTTTTTGAGGGTATCATAAGGAAGTCTTGGATTCCAACCTTTCTCTAGTATTGCTGGTGTTTTGCCAGTAGAAGAATTGATTGATGTCTTATATGCCAGTTCAAGTGCTGGTATTAGTGTACACCAATCATGGGTAAAACCATCAGAATCTTTGAATTCTAGCCCATAAGCACAGAATCTTCTGATCATATCCTCTAGGGTCTGTATCATTCTTTCTGCTAGACCATCAGTTTGAGGATGATAAGCTGTTGAGAATGATAGCTTTGTCCCAAACAAGTTATGGAGATTTTTCCATAATGCTGAAGTGAACTTTGGGTCTCTGTCACTTATAATATTTTGGAATAAGCCTGTGTGGCTAATGACTTTATTCCATATCATTATGGCTGTATCCATAGCTGTGTCATCTTTATGACATGGTAAGAACATGGGAGTTTTACTGTACCTGTCAACTAACACTAGGCATGCATTATAACTCCTGTCTCCTCCTGGAGGTAAGGCTGTTACCCAATCCATATGAACTATTTCCCATGGGGATTTTAGTTCTTGGATTTGGATCATCATTCCAAATTTCTTTCCTGTGGCTCTGTTGGCTTTTTGACATCTGTCACAGGTTTGGCAGTACTCTGCAACATCTTTCTTCCAATTTGGCCACCAAGAGCAGGTTTTCACCCTCTCTAGTGTCCTATCTTCTGAGAGATGTCCAGATGCAACACTATCATGACACTCATGTAAAATAGTGTTTATTAGTGTTCTGTCTGTTAAGGCCATAACACATGTGTGTTTTGTTCTATGGTAAAGGATTCCATCAAGGAGGTGAAATCTTCCTTCATCATATGCCTTTTTCCATATTTCATCTAGTTTTGATGAAAGTGATGGATCTTTGCAGTCTTTCATTAGAAGTTGGCTTAAGATATGGCAATTTTCTTCTGTCTTATAGCTTTCTTTAACTTGGTTAAAGAATTCTGTGCCAATTTCTGTAACACATATTCCTTCTATATGGTGCTCTTCTTGTGGTACCCATGCTGGATTGTCAGGGGTATTTTCCAGAGCCCATCTGCTAAGACCATCTGCATTTTTATGAATATTTCCAGATTTATGAACAATAGTCATATTTCCTCTATATTCTTGGATATCAATTTGCCATCTCAGCATATGTCTATTTAGAGTCTTCATATTTAATAGTGATTTCACAGCATTACAGTCTGTGATTACATCAAATACTGTGCCATCCAAATAATAATGCAGTTTTTCTAAAGCCCACACTAGGCATAAGCATTCCATTTGGCTTGCTCCATACCTTGCTTCTGTTGGCTTTATCTGCCTTGAAATGAAACAAATTGGTCCTTCCACTGGTTTATCATTGATAATTTGTGTTTGGTGAAGTGCAGCACCTAGTCCTTCTCCACAAGCATCAATGTACAGTTTGAAGGGTAGTTTCCAATCTGGCATCAGAAGAAATGGGGCATTTGTTAAGGAATTTGTCAATTCTTCATATGCCTTGACTCTTTCTTCTGTCATCTCATAGACTGTATGTTGGTCACATAGCTTATACAAGGATTTAGCAATCTTTGCAAAGTCCTTTATATGCTGTCTATAGTAACCAGCAAATCCTAGAAATGATTGCATTTCTTTTTTGGTTTGAGGCATTGGTTTAAGTAGTACTGCTGCTACTTTATTTTTGTCTATGCCTAGACTAAGGCCAGATACTACATGTCCTAGTGCCTTTAATTCACTATATGCAAAATGACATTTTTTCAAGGAAATTTTCATATTCACTTGGACTATTTTTTGTAGTACTCTTTCTAGTCTTGTAAGGTGATTTTCCCAAGTTCCTGAGCAAACTATGATATCATCAATATAGATAATCAACCATCCTTCTGATAATTCTTCAGGGAATATGGTATTCATCATTCTTTGATAATGGGAAGGTGCATTCTTTATTCCAAATGGCATTCTTAAGTATTCAAAAATTCCACAATGGACTATTATTCTTAGTAGTTTCTTGGCATTGTCTGTTAAGACATTTTGATGAAAACCCTTAAGAGCATCCATAGCTGTGATGAACTTAGCTTGTGACAATTGGGTCAATGTCTCATGGATTCTGGGTATTGGATATCTGTCTGGAATGGTATAGGTATTCAGGGCTCTGAAGTCTCCTACCATCCTTGATTTTCCATTATGCCAAGTTATAATGACAGGTGTAGTAACTTCTACTTGTTCATTATGTCCAACCTTTCTTAATATTCCAAGGTCCATTAATTCTTTAATTTGCACCTCTAAGGCTTCTCTAGCTCTTGGACTGGCTGGATAAGCAGGTCTTCTTAATAAAGGTGGGTAAGGTTTTTCTACATTAAGAATTATATCCACTTCATGTCCAATTATGGCACCTAGTGGCTCTTTGTCAGTTGCAAAGGCATTTTTATACTTAAATAAGAGGTCAATCAATTTTTCTTTCATTTTTTCTGTTAATTCTTGATTGAATTCTGCCTCTTTGAGTTGTTCAGATATAAATAGTTCCTTTTCTGGAATTTTTTCTTCATTCTTAATAACTGTGATTTGTTTTTTGTTATTTAAGAATCCAAACTTTTGTCTTTTGTTATCTCCTATGGTAAAATATCTATCCTTTTGGTTGGAGATATCTAAACCATAGATTGATAAGTAGTCATTCCCAAGTATGAAATGATTACTAGTACAGTTGTCCATTACTAAAAACTCTACTTTAATTCTGACACATTGTGAGGGATGAGGAAAAATTAGTGTTAAATCAATTATTCCAAGGGGCTTCATGCTCTCACTTGCACTACTAAATTTGACACCTTGTATTGGCATAAGTTCTTCTTGCCAGTCTGGGACAATGGTTTTTAAATAACCTTTGCCAACACAAGTGCAATATGCTCCTGTATCCAAGTTAACCTTTCCTTCTTGGTTATCAACCATAACAATACTTATACTTGATTTTCCAGCTGTATATCCCATTCCTCTTGCAGGTTTGGTTCTATACATTTTGGCATCTTGTATGTTTGTCAGATTTGTGTCAGATGTTCCAACTTGTGGCAAGTTTGAATTAACATCCAGTACTTCATAAATTATATCAATATTATTAATTTGTGCATTAATTATATTGATTTCATCACTTTCAGAGCTTTCTGACTCTTCTGTCTCTTTTTCAGAGTCAGATTCCTCTTCTTTGTCATTGTGGTTTTCTGTTTCCACAATTTCATTAATCTTTGCTTTTTTAAGGCAATTATTGGCTAAGTGTCCAATGCCTCCACATTTATGGCATTTTCTTTGCTCATTATTGTTGGATGTATTGGGCTTAAAGGATTCTTTTGATTTATCTTTTTTGATAAATGGTTTATTTGGGCTTTTAATGTCCAATTTTTTCCAAGTCCTGCCAATTTTTGTTCTTGTCACTATATCTTCTAGTGCATTTATATACTCTTCTGTGGAGCATGGTTCTATACATCTGCTTCTTAGGGCATGTTCTAGTTCCCCTCCACATTTTTTAAGTATTTTCAT
The DNA here is from genome assembly GCA_023105745.1 of Austropuccinia psidii. Classification (NCBI taxonomy): domain Eukaryota; kingdom Fungi; phylum Basidiomycota; class Pucciniomycetes; order Pucciniales; family Sphaerophragmiaceae; genus Austropuccinia; species Austropuccinia psidii. Next base: position 66,845,468 of record JALGQZ010000004.1, read on the forward strand.
ATGCACCATCTTCTGTGACATTTCTGGGTACAGTGCATTAAGCCTTTCAACTTGTTTTAAGAACCAAGTTAAAGGTTTATCTTTCTCTGGGTCAAAGAAAGAATTTTCAAATGCATTTTCTATTTTATACCTCCAGGCATCATTTGCCCATTTGGTGATTATTTCTTGTTTCCACCAAGACCAGGTATTTTTACCATTTGTTTGTCTTATGCCATAATACCATCTTTTTGCAGATTTCTCAAACAATGAATGTAATCTTGCAGTGATTAATTCATCTGGTATGGCATAGTCTTCTTGTAACATGTCAATTGTTTTAATAAATGACATGTGGTCATATTCACCTTCTCCTGTGAATGTTGGCCATTCCTTCAATTGAGGTGCTTCCTTCATTAAGACTTGGTTATTATCTTGGTGACTCAAGTCTGTTATGAAAGGATTTGACAATTCCTCTTTCGTTTTAACAGGGCTTCTTATATGAGAAAATGGTGTTGATAACTTTGGCATATTTAAATTAGCCTCATTAATTTTATCCATTTTTTCTGTAATAAGCCTTATTTCACTTCGAATATCATCTTTCAGATGCATTCTTGCTTCATCACTTTTTTCCACATGGTCCAAAAGTAATTTTTGGTGTGATGAAGTCTTTTCTTCAAATTTTTCTACAGAAATACTTAATTTATTTAATTTTTCTGTAAGATTGTCAATACTCACATCATAATTGATTGTCAAAGTCTTGTCTTTGATATCTTTTATGTATTTATACAATTCTTGTTGTCCTTGTATTAATTTTTGAGTATTGTCAATTAAATTCTTTGGTTTATTATTTTCAACAATAAACTTAATGTTGTCAATTTCTTTCTTGTTTTGCACAACAATTTTTGTTAAAGAAGATAAATTGTTATTTATTTCTTGTAGTGATAATAAACTATCTTTAATTTCTTTTAGAGGTAATATACTATTTTTAATTTCTGTTAAAGTATTTACAACATCTTTGGACAAGGTTATTTCTTTGGGAAATGAGGTTGTCTCATTCTTTGCTCTTCCTTGTCCTTGAATTCCATCAAGGTTCTGGCCATGTTGAAAACATTGTCCATGGCATCCTTTTGGATTCTTGGGATTCTGTAGCTTGGGGAATATGGTTTCTTCCAATGCTTTTTCTTGTTCTTCTTCCCTTCTTGGGGAAGTGGGTTGGCTTGGGGCTTGCTGGTAGAAGCTACTGGGGCTTCTTCCTTGGTTGCCTCCCTCTTTTTGGCATGGTAGTCCTTGATTTTTTTGATTTGAGGTTTGGATGACAGTGGATTCCATCCATTGGAGCATTTCACTATCTCCTCCTCTTTGAGGAACTTTTTCAGGCTGTGCCAGGAGTTCATCACTCCTTGGTGTATTTGAGGCAACATTTCCCAATCTTTGTCCTTGTACACTGTGCAATACTGCTTGTACTGGCTCATGTAGATGTCTATTTGAGCCCTCTGAATGTGATTTGTACCTGTTTGAGTTACTCATACTTAGTTCTAATTCAGGCTCAGATATCATGGGCATTTCTGGGACTTGCCTTTGGGATAAGGCACTTCCTTGTGTGGATTCTGTTCCACTGGGGATATTGCCCTTTCTTTTCCCTTTTGAGGGATCAGTTCTACCTCTGAGTCCAGCTCCATCTGATTGGATGGAGTATTGGGAACCTCTTCTAGTAGTCATAATAAAAATAAAAGTATTTTAGGATAAAAATTCTTTTTATGGCAATTATAAAAGAGGTGCTCACCTTCAGAGTCTTGAATGGTGGGTCCTGGAAAGTCTAATTTCTTAGCTTTCTTTCTTTTGGTGATAACTGGTGTTGGAGAACTTTGACAAGTTTCTTCCACCAACCTCTCAACAGTAGCTTGGTTGTCTTCTGTTGGGTTATCTTCAAACACTAAAAAAGACAAATAAATATAAGTCTTTTTATAAGAAGTGTTATTTTTGGCAAGATATGGAAATTTTCCACGTAGAAATTGCTTTTATATCTTTAAAAACTTGGAATGAATAAAGAAAAGAATAAAAATGAATAAAAATAACTTTTTTATTGGTTTTTAGTATTTTTTAATATTTTTTATATTTTTTATTTTTAAGGAATAAAATAAAAATTGATATGATTCTTTATAAAATTAAATTATAATAAAAATTATTTTTAATTTATAAACTATTTTTTTTAATCACTAGAGTCACTCAAAGAAAGTTCTTGCAAGTCTAAGGATGTGAAAAACCATGTGTAAGACAGTACAATTGCTTTCCAAATGCCTCAATAGCTTTTAAAATCAATAAAATATAAAATTATTATATAATTTTATGATTATAAATATAATTTATTATTGGATAAACCCAAATAGAATCTTTTTAAAGGTCTTTTAAGTAAATATCACGGCCAGGCCCCCAAATGTAAGGTTTGACTATGAAACAATAAGTAAAAATTACTAATTTATTACTTATTGTACTCTGAATGTCCTTATAATTGAAATAAATAAGATTAAGATAATAATAATAAAGAAATATTATTATTATGGCGTAAAAATATTATATTATTAAATAAATGTAATAATATAATTAATGTTATATAAAATTATAATATTGTAAATAATATATTAATATAAAATAATTAATATATTATAAAGCTCTTTATTATTGTTACCAACAAATAATAAAGGCGTAAAAAACTGTTTTTTATAAATAAAAAACAATTAATAACAATAATATTACCAATATTAAAGTTATATATTAATATAAATACTATTTATATTAATTAAGAATTATTAAGAGTAATAATAAGAGAAAAATTATTATAATAAGATGAAATAACCTACTTTTAACACTTAAAATAATAATTTTGAGATATTTTACGCCAAAAGTTTATAATACAACCTTTTCAAATTGTATTTACAATAAAAATAAAGAAAATTTACTAAATTTCTTGATTTTACGTGGAAATGAGTTTATAGAGAGATTTATGACAAAAAAAATTAAAGAATTGATTTAATCACACAAAAGTAGTGATTAATAATAATATGGTCTTTGGTCTTTAATAATATAAGACTTTTATATATAAAGAATAAAGAAATTACCTTTTATTTAATTGATTTAAAGTTTTTGATGCGTCTGAGGGGTAAATAGAGTAAAAAGAGCTCTATTTATAGTAAATACCTCCCTCCTAGAGTCCAACAGGCTTCTAGTAGACGTGTACTGATCATATCCACTGGAATTGATCAATAATTTAAGGTTTGGAGATGATTACATCATTATCAAACCATATTACATCATTATTACACCATTATTTAGAGTTATCACTATAACTCTAAAGTTGATGACATCAGAGGCTTGGCAGAACCCCAAATTTCGTGTATTTTATTAGTTTTAATCATAAACTAATAGTATTCACCAATTTTATCACTCTTAAGACTGTTAAACTTAAATTAAGATTACAGTGTGTGATCATAACTGCTCAAATTAAGCTCAAACTTTGATCCTCAATAACTTTTAAGATTTACACGCTACAGCAATTCAGAGAGTGAATTCTGATAGCCTGGAATAGCCTTATCATGCTGCCAAGAGCTCTTCATTACATCATCAAAACTCTAATTTTGATGATTTTTCTTGTAACTCATCTTTTCTGTCGAAATTGAATATTTTAAACTTCAAACCTTGATTTCAGGGGGTTATACCGTGAATTTAATAATAAAAAATTACATCATTCTTCACGAATGAGCTAGTAGAATCCAACTGTATACTTTTTTTTAAGTTTGGAGCACTTTCACAACAAAGTGGTCAACAGCTCTGTTGATTTTTATCAATATTTCATCATAGGTTTTAACCTTGTTTATAATTTGTAAAATAAAGTTCATATCTGTGCTCCTACAGTAATTACGTGGTAACTTTATTTTTGGTTCATCATTCTATCATGTATAGTTTAGAAGATATTAGCTATGATCCTTGAATATATGCGTTGACCAAAAAAGTGCATATATTCAGGTTAATTCCTTAAGTATTAACATTGGAAATTAGCTTATTAATTGTTTTATGTGTGGATCTTCATGGGTAATCCACTGGTACAATTTATTTCACATGTTGTTTCATTAGTTCTTGAGATAAATAAGGTTTTATGGTTTTTATAAGGTATTATACCTTATAATTCCTTAAATATTGTCTTTACAGGTATGCCATAAAAATGGTATATGTGTATTTTTCCATGGGGAATCCAATGGTATAATTTATTTTACATGTTGATTCATTGGGTTTTAAGTTAAACCAATTTTTGTACCAATTTATGGTATTTTTTGTATATTTAAGTAATTATTCTTAATGTATAATTATTCTAAGTAATTTTAATATAATTATATTAAAGGTATAATTTATTCTGAGTCTTTTTTGTGACCTTATTGGGTATGTGGTCATATCTCAAAGGCTCACAATAATAGCTGTTTTTTAAGTCATAAAAGGAGAATTTTAATCACTGCTTTTGTCTATCATCATCTGTCACAGCCAAGGAGGCAGGGGCATTACCAATCATATTCTACAATCATTACTTCATTGATACCCCTCAAAACCCAATCAGCAAGGGGGTTTCATTCTACAGTCTCCAAATACAGTTCCAGACCTCAATACAGTTTTCATACAGGCAAGACCCAAATACAGGATTCACCAAATACAGTCCTGTAATCAATACAGGCGCAAATACCTGTATTGACTGTATAACCTGTATTGGATTCACCAATACAGGATTCAATCCCACATCCAACTTCTTCCAGCATACAGACAAGTATCTCAACACTCAAACTCCAAGGCTGGCATTTCTCACATATACCAGCCCCTCTTCACCCACCTGGGGGTTTTTCCCCCAGTTAATTAAAATAGTTGATTTATTATTTATTATTATTTTATTCTCACTTTGGAATATTATTTTATTACTTATTAAGTTAGTCTTAGCCTTCTTTCACCTGTTCAGTAGAGTCCTGGTGGCCATATCCTTATTAATTCCTTTTCTCTTTTCTGAACAGGTTGAAACAGTGACTCAGGATTATTTGTGGTTGGCTCTTTATTATTGCTTTTGTTTTGTCTCTCTTATCTTTTATGCTTATTATTTTATGACTAGGAATTTATCCTCTTACTCCATTACTCTTATCATTTGAGTATTTTCTTTTGAGCCCTCCATAAGTAAGTCTGTTCACTGAGTGCCAGGCCCTCTTCATTTTAGAAGAGCCCCTGTGACATTATTTTAATTAACTCATAATTGCTTCTTTCTTTTCATTCATTTTATTCATTTCTCTCATTCTTCTATTATGATTTTTTAATGATTATGAACTTTAATGATTTTATGATTTTCATCAATTTTCATCTCTCTCATTTCATTCTCATGAAAATTTATTCTTTCTAATTTCTCTATTCTGCTGACCAATTCACTTTATCCTCTATCATCTTCATTTCTCTTTTGTTTGAATTGAGGTTTATTCAGGTTTTATTGATTGGAATTAGTTGGGTTAATTGATTCATCATTCAGGGATTTATTGATTTGGGGTATTCAGTGGTTTTGATTGAAATTTCTCAAGATTATTGATTGATTGATTGATTGTTCAAGACATTGATTTCACCTCAAGATTTTGAATTGACTTTGATTGATTTGATTTGATTTGATTTGATTGACTTCATTTGATTCTTCAAGATACCTGATTTATCCTCAAGATTTGATTTAATTGATTGATTTGAATTTGATTCCTCAAGAAAATTGAATTGATTTTTGAAGATATTGATTGGATTCCTCAAGACTTAATTGATTTGATTTTGATTGACTTGATTTGACTTATTGATTGAAATTGATTATTCATAAGAATTTGACTTTGTCATCTTCACTCTTCAAGATTTATTCATATTGATTCACTTCAAGACTATTGATTGATTTCTCAAGTTCATCAAGATTCTCATTTAATTTGATTTGGTCAAGCCTTAATTTATTCAAAGTATCATCAAGTTTTTATTCATTCTTCTTTCATAATGCCAGTTCAGCATAGCCCACCAGCCAAGAATACAAGATCCCAGAGACATCAAGCTGTTCTCACTCCTACACCAAGGGCTCCTCTTGACCGCACACCATCAGTTCATCAACTGAGTGCAAATTTGGACAGAGGACCACCAATGGAAGGAGCAGCACCCTCCAGAAGAGGAGGTGTGAAGTCTAGAAGATCAAGATCATTCTCTGGACTATTGGGTGGTTATCCTGGTGTTTCTCAAGGGCCTAGAAGTAGATTGGGGGAAGCTGAAGATGAGGAGGGGGAGGAGTCTGTGGAAGAGGAAGAATCTGAGGAGACTAAAGTGGCAGCTGCCTTGGCAGGTGCTACTGAAGCTCCTGAGGCTCCAAATCTAGCCCTTTCTAATCAACCTTCTGTCTCTCAAGCTGAACCAAATTTCCTCAAGATGATGGAGCAAATGACTCAGTTTATGGGACAACTCACTCAAGCAGTTGCCCCAAGGGACACTTCAAAAGTCCCTGCATTCAAGACTCCATCAATGAAGGCACCCGATTCTTTTGATGGTACTAAAGCTCATAAATTGAGAGGATTCATTCAATCCTGTCAATTAATCTTTCATAATGACCCAGCAAACTTCTTCTCTGACAGGAAGAAGGTGCTTTATTCAAATTCTTTTCTTACTGGTAGAGCTGGCAAATGGATTGAACCTTACCTCTCAAATATCTCCAATGAAGACCCTTCTTACCTCCTCAATAACTGGCATTTGTTTGAAACCCAGTTATTCACTCTGTTTGGTGATCCCAATGAAGTCAGAAAAGCTGAACAAGAGTTGGACAATTTGAGGATGAGGGAAAGTGGTCAAGTTTCCTTGTACATAGCTGATTTCAGAAGTTTAATGTCAAGAATTGGAGACTGGGGGGAAAGGGCCTATATTCATGTGTATAGAAGAGGCTTGGCATCAAGATTGTTGGACCAATTGGCTTCTCACCCTGGAACTTTTGATAGTCTTCAAGAACTCATGGATATCACCTTGGAATTAGATACCAGGTACCATGAGAGGCAGAAGGAAAAGGGCAGTCATCAAGAGAAGAAGCCTCCAATCAGTGGATCCAACTCCTCCAAGCCTCCTCAAAGTTCATCATCAAAGAAGCCTTATCATAAGAAGAATAAGAAGGGGAAGAATTTTCAAGTGTCCAAAGACAAGCCTCATGCCGCTCTCCTCAATAAGGACAACAAATTAATTGGTTCTGAAAAGGAGAGGAGGATCAAAGAAGGCTTGTGCAATTATTGTGGTGGAAAGCACCCATTTGAAAAATGTTTCAAGAGGCCTGAAAATAGGCAAGGGTCCTCAAAAGGCTTCCCTAGCAAGCAGGGAAAAGCCTGAGTGGGAATCATGATGTGTTCAATGGTTCTCACTTATTTCCTTCAAGAGCACAATTGTGCACTCTGAATACTAGTGTCAAGAAATCTTTAAAATTTCTTATTTTTTCTTCAATCTCTGATATTTTTTATAGTATTCTCATTGATTCTGGTGCTACAAACTCTTTTATTGCAAAGAATTTTGTTCTCAAGTACTCATTGACCATGTCAGAGCTCCCTGAAAAGATTCCTCTTTTCATTCTGGATTCTAATGAATCCACTTCCCTGTTCATCACCCATTATACCAAGTGGGTTGTTGATTTACCTTCCTTCCCAAGCTTTGAATGGGATTTCTTTATCATAGATTCACCCAAGGGAGAAGACCTTATATTGGGCTATGATTTTCTTTACCATTTTAATCCCATTATTGATTGGAAAAATGGATTGATCACCTATGATTCTAGTCATAAGGATTCTAGTGGTATTATTTCTTCTACTAGTAATGACTTATCCACTGCTGTCAACAGTGTTGCTCTGGTTGGTGAACTTGAGACACCTTCCCTTCCTCCTTCTGTCCATATCCCTTCCATTTTTCCCTCTCAGTCATTACTTCCATTAAGAGATGAAGTCTTCAAAGAGATAAAAGATGTTGGAGAAGATGTTGCTATATCTTCACTTCATCTCTTTCAAGGGGATATGGACCTTCCTCCTTTATCTTTTCATGCCTCCCTGGAGGAGCAGTGGGATGAGGAGGAAGAGCCAGAAGAGATTGAAACTGTGCTGAAGGTAGTCCCTCCTGTTTATCACAAATATTTGGATGTATTCTCCAAAGTGAAAGCAGAGAAACTTCCTCCACACCGTGCCTGTGATCATCATATCGAACTGGAGGGTCTTCTACCTCCAGTTGGTGTTATCTACTCTTTATCAAAGAATGAGTCAGAAACACTGCGGGCCTACATTTCAGAGAATGTAGAGAAAGGTTTCATCAGACCAAGCTCCTCCTCAACAGGAGCACCTGTCCTTTTTGTTAAGAAAAAGGATGGTGGTCTCCGTTTGTGTGTTGACTACCGCAAACTTAATGCTGTCACTAGGAAGAACAGGTATCCTGTTCCTCCAATGAATCAGCTTCTTACCGTCTTTAACGGTGCTACTATCTTCTCCAAGATAGATCTGCGTGGTGCTTATAATCTCCTGAGAATTAAAGAGGGGGATGAGCATTTAACTGCCTTTAGAACCAAATATGGCAGTTATGAGTATTTGGTTATGCCATTTGGCTTAACCAATGCTCCAGCTTCATTCCAAAATCTTGTGAATGATATCTTTGCAGATTATTTGGATATTTTTGTTGTAGTGTACTTAGATGATATTATGGTCTTCTCTAGCTCTTTGGATGAACATGTTAAACATGTGGCCTCTGTTCTCCAAAGACTGAGAGACAATAATTTGTTTGCTAAAGCCTCAAAGTGTGTATTCCATGCCTCAAGTGTGGAATACTTGGGCTATGTTGTTTCAAGTGATGGCCTCAAGATGGATTCTTCAAAAGTTCAACAAATCCTCAATTGGCCTCAGCCCAAGAACATCAAGGCCCTCCAATCTTTTCTTGGCTTTGCCAACTTTTATCGTCGTTTCATTAAAAATTATTCCAAAAAAATCTCTGCTCTCACTTCCCTTCTCAAAAAAGATTCTCCCTTCATCTTCAATGAGGAAGCTCTTAGCCAGTTTCAGATACTCAAAGAAGCTTTCACCACTGCTCCTATCCTCTCTCACTTTAATCCTTCTCTCCCAGCTATTGTAGAGACTGATGCCTCTGATTATGCCTTGGGTGCTGTACTGAGTCAGGTGAATGACTCAGGAAAGCATCCCATTGCATTTGATAGTCGCAAGCTCTTACCAGCTGAACTCAACTATGAAATTCATGACAAGGAACTCCTTGGCATAGTTTGGGCTCTCAAGCGCTGGAGAGCCTTTCTCCTTTCTCTTTCTGATTCCTTTGAGGTCTTGACAGACCATTGTTCTCTCCAATATTTTATGTCCTCTAAAGTCCTTACTCGTCGTCAGGCCCGCTGGGCTGAATTTTTGTCTGAATTTCACTTTGTTATCACTTACCGCCCAGGCAGGCTGGCCACTTTACCAGATGCCTTGTCACGTCGGGACGACGTGTACCCAGAGAGGGGGGTGGATTTCATCAGCAAGAATCCTCAAAACTTTCATCAAGTTCTCAAGCAGAATGAAATTCAAGAGTCAAGATTCTTTTCCATAAAAGTTGAAATGTTTTCAGATTTAGTTGATCAGATCCAAAGACAAGTATGGCAAGACAAAGACTATAAGGAGATCCTCAAGAAATTAGCAAGAGGAGAATCAGTCCCAGACTATTCTCTTGAACCTCAAGCAAAATTGTTATTGTTCAAAGATAGAGTAGTCATTCCAAGCAATCATGAAATTCAATTGGACATTCTTCAAAAGCGTCATGACTCACCGTTGGCTGGCCATCCTGGCCAGGAGAAGACCCTCAAGCTCATCAAGAGGGATTTTTATTGGGCTGGCATGAATCAAATCATCAAGGACTATGTGTCCTCATGTCAGCAATGTTCAAGAAACAAGAACATCCACCATAAGAAGTTTGGATTACTCAAGCCTCTTCAAATTCCATCTGGTCCTTGGAATTCTTTATCAATGGACTTTATCACCCAATTGCCCTTGTCAAGCAACTTTGATTCAATTTTAGTAGTTGTAGACAGATTTTCAAAAATGGCAATATTTATTCCAACTTATTCAACAATCACTGCACTGGACTTAGCTCAAATATTCATTAGTCATGTCTTTTCCAAACATGGTCTTCCAATCAGTATTGTTAGTGATAGAGGTTCATTATTTGTTTCATCATTTTGGACCCAATTATGTCAGCAGCTCAAGATATCAAGAGATCTTTCAACTGCACTTCACCCTGAAACAGATGGACAGACAGAGAGGGTAAATCAGATTCTAGAACAGTATCTTCGGATGTATGTCAGTTACCATCAAGATGACTGGCACACCTGGCTCCCTCTGGCTGAATTTGCCTATAATAATGCAGAACATTCATCCACAAAGCAATCACCTTTTTTCACCATTTATGGAAGAAATCCCAGCTTTGACTCAATCCATGTTTCTCAAGATTCACCTGCTGGAAAGTTATCAACAAAACTCCAATCAGTACAGCAAGTTGTCAAAGAAGAATTAGAGTCAGCAATAAGAAGATTCAAGAAGTATGCAGATAGAAATAGAGCAATTCCACCTGATTTCCAACCTGGGGACAAAGTATGGCTAGCTTCCAAGAACATCAAGACAACAAGACCCACCAAGAAACTTTCAGAAAGATGGTTGGGACCCTTTGAAGTTCTCAAGAAGATTGGCAGCCATGCATATCACCTCAAGTTGCCTCAACAATGGAAGTCAGTTCACCCTGTTTTCCATGTGTCCTTGTTAGAACCAGTGAAGCAATCAACTATCCCAAATCGACACCAATTGCCACCACCTCCAGTAATAGTGGAAGAGCAAGAAGAATGGGAAGTGGCTCAGGTTCTGGACTCAAAACTCAAGAGAGGTTCATTATGGTATTTAGTGGAGTGGAAAGGATTCAATGAAGACCCAGAAAGAACAACTTGGGAACCAGCTTCCAACCTTACCAACTCCCCAGACCTTGTCAAGGACTTTCACACTTTGTATCCAGACAAGCCTGGCCCAAATGCCTCAAGAGTTTGATTTATGGTGCTTGGTGGGGATTGGAGTTTATGAAAGTAAGTTCCTCTCCTGGCATGCACCTTTAAGGGGGTATTCTACCCAAATTTGTTGTAAGCATCACCTTGGCCACTTTGTGAGCACTTGTCAATTTTTTGGACAGATTCAGAAGGCCTTGCAACATAATACCCTCAAGATTTGGACCTTTCACCAAGATTTGGCCCAATCTTTTCCTTTATTTTCTCTTCTTTCTTTAATCATGCCATAAATTATCTTTCAAGACATTCATTATCAAATTCATCTTATGGCATATTTCAATTTTCATTTATGGTGCTTGGTGGGGAGTGGAAGTTATGAAAGTAAGTTCCATCTCCTGGTATGCATCCCTGAGGGGTCTAATTCTTGTAAAACATTACCTTGGCCACGCTGTGAGCATCAAATGCTTGGTTTTATCTTTCAGAAAATTTTGGCCAAAATCAAGAAACTCACCACAAGAAGGACAACCCTCAGGAATTTCTTATTTCTTTCTTTACTCTCTCTTTCTATCAATTCTTTTTCATTTTTATTTTTTATTTTATTTCTTTTACTTGTATGATTTATTTTCATTTCTTGTTTCAAAAGCAGCAATCATAACTCCCATATCTTGTTTGGGGAGTCAATTTATGTAATAATCAAGAGCAAACACTAGTAATGGTAAAGACCAGCTACAGATAATCCTAATCAAAATTTCTTCAAGGCTTCTCTAAACTTAGCAACCATGGCATCTTCATAAGCAACTGCCTCCCTGGCCAAAGCAGCAGTGGGCTCCCCTGGAATAGCACTCTTCATAGCCTTATCAACAAACACCTCAGTCAAAGCATCAACTTCAGCAAATAGATTGGTGACCACCTTCTTGTTCACCCTTTTCTGATCAGTGAAGTTGCCAGTAATATTCCAGCGGCGACGGTTTTCAAAGATTGATTCAGGCTCTGGAGACATTGGGTCTCTAGAAGTGCTGGCCACTGGTGGTTGAATATTGGTAGAGGTGGAGGCAAGTGTGGAGGGCCTGGTTGGGGATCTAATTGGAAGCTGAGGTGGTTGGGGGGACCTGATCACTTCATTATGGGTGGTACTGGCTTGGACTGGGGATTGTGAGGTGGATTGGATTCTTCTTTTCTGGATTGGGGTAGTCATTTCAAGCTCTTCTCCATCAATCTCATCACTGCCTTCAGCATCAGTATCATTTTCATCTTGAACCACCAAATTTCTCTTCAATTTTCCAAGTCTTCCATCCTTTCTGGTAACCAAAATGGGAACCTCTGGGGCCACTCCAATGGGATTTCCTTGGGGGTGAATTGATCCTCCAATGGCTGCCCAGGAACCACTGGTATTATTCCATTGTTGGACACCTCTCATTCTAGATCCAGTCACTGAAGAAGAAGAAAATAAAACATAGAAGTCAGTAACCCATCAATTTTATGGCCAATCAACTCACAATTGGAGTGACCAGAGGTGGCATCAGAGGTGGGAGGTTCATCAACAGGAGCTTCCAATCCAAATCTTCCACCCTTCTTGATGCTGCTCCATAATCTTCTGGCATCTTCAGGAAAGCTATAGTGGGCTTGAGAACAATTTCTTTTTCCAAGATTGCAAAATTGACACCTGGTGGACCTAGCAGTAGCAGATTCCACACAAGGAATCCCTTTCCTCTTACAATTGGTGCAGGGTGGTTCAATAACTCTGACAGATTTAAAACCATTATAGGTTTTATTGATGTCCCAAATCTCTGTAGGGGCCATACTCTCTTCAGAAAGCTCCCTCAAGTTATCAAAAACACCAGGACCATAAAGTACAGAAGGTAGGGAATCAGAGTGATTGGAATCACAAAGGGAAGTCAGCCTTGAACTCATCTTCAAGTCAAAATTTCAAATTCAAGACCAAGAGAGTTATGGGCAATTGCAAGTCAGCAAGGCAGTTATGGCAATTGACCAGTCAAGGAGGGGATAAGAAGGAAGACATTCAAGAAGAAATCAAGATTAAAAGAAGAAAAACTGCTTCAAATGGCCCAATTGGCCAATTTCATGGATTTATGCACTTTGGCACAAATGGCCACATCAGACCTCAAAACTTCAAAATAGCTCATTTTTTATCATTTTCCATCAAAATATGCTTAATTAGGCATATTGGAAAATTTGCGCATTTTGCGCATTTGCGCACATTTGCGCACTTTTGCGCAAAAGGCCCTTTATCTTGTCAAAAGTCTTCAAAAGGCCTTTTTGGCCCATTTCATCATGATTGCGCATTTGCGCACTTTGCGCATTTTTGCGCATTTTGCGCAAAAATGCGCAAAATGGCCAGGTTACTCTACAAGGCCAATTTTTCATCAAAATCAAGTTTTTTCAATTTTTTCAATATTATATGCCATTATGGCATATATGCGCATTTGCGCACTTTGCGCATTTTTTGCGCATTTTGCGCAAAAATGCGCAAAATGGCCAGGACACTCTATAAGGCCAATTTTTCAATTTTTTCAATATTATATGCCATTATGGCATATATGCGCATTTGCGCACTTTGCGCATTTTTGCGCAAATTGGCTAAAACCCCCTTTGAAACACCAAATCAAGGATTTTGGCCAGGACCTCTTAAATGGTCCATAACCTCAAGTATTGGCCACCTTATGCCAACACTCTCAAGATGAAAATTATGATGATATCAGGTGTTCTTGGGACATAAACCCAGGTCACCCACTTTTCAAAAGCCATGAGGACTCAAGAAAAGTTTTGGTGAAGACACTCAAGACAAGAATGAAGAAATTTTAAGAAGAATGGAAGTGTTTTGAAGTACAAGAGGGAATTCAGAATCAAGATCAAGGGGAAAATACCTACAAGTTATCAAGTGAAGGTTGTTTGAGTATTGTTGAAGAAGAAGGTTTAATGGGATAAATTTAAGGAATTGGGGGAAAGAGCTGTATGGATTGTTTCAAGCTCATCAAGACTCACTGTACTTATGGTGCTCAGAGCTCACCATTTTCAAGAGGGGGATAATGTCACAGCCAAGGAGGCAGGGGCATTACCAATCATATTCTACAATCATTACTTCATTGATACCCCTCAAAACCCAATCAGCAAGGGGGTTTCATTCTACAGTCTCCAAATACAGTTCCAGACCTCAATACAGTTTTCATACAGGCAAGACCCAAATACAGGATTCACCAAATACAGTCCTGTAATCAATACAGGCGCAAATACCTGTATTGACTGTATAACCTGTATTGGATTCACCAATACAGGATTCAATCCCACATCCAACTTCTTCCAGCATACAGACAAGTATCTCAACACTCAAACTCCAAGGCTGGCATTTCTCACATATACCAGCCCCTCTTCACCCACCTGGGGGTTTTTCCCCCAGTTAATTAAAATAGTTGATTTATTATTTAATATTATTTTATTCTCACTTTGGAATATTATTTTATTACTTATTAAGTTAGTCTTAGCCTTCTTTCACCTGTTCAGTAGAGTCCTGGTGGCCATATCCTTATTAATTCCTTTTCTCTTTTCTGAACAGGTTGAAACAGTGACTCAGGATTATTTGTGGTTGGCTCTTTATTATTGCTTTTGTTTTGTCTCTCTTATCTTTTATGCTTATTATTTTATGACTAGGAATTTATCCTCTTACTCCATTACTCTTATCATTTGAGTATTTTCTTTTGAGCCCTCCATAAGTAAGTCTGTTCACTGAGTGCCAGGCCCTCTTCATTTTAGAAGAGCCCCTGTGACATCATCATTCAATCAATCAGACATTTCAAAAGAGGTAATATTTTATTCTATTATTAAATCTGATATTATTTAAGTAATTCTTAAAGTAACTTATTCCTTATAAGGTCTAAATAAATATTCAAATGATAGAATTTCCATTATATTTTTTCAATAACCAGTAATTTATTTTATCATATAAAATTGTTTTATTAAAAATTTCTTTCAAATCCACAAATTTCCTATAAAAAGCCTTAAAGCTGATTTTTATTAAAAAATTGTTCATTATTTGAAAAATATCAGTTTTTTGCTGTGTTTTTAACTTATAAAAATTATTTAATATTATAACTGTTGTTGTTTGACTTACGGTATCAAATTAATATTACAAGTTTTCTCTAAATTTCTATCTCTTTTTTTATCTAGTATTGGCTTTTTTATATAGAATTTCTCTAGATAATTTTTCTTTGCACATTTTGTTTGATAATTTATTTTTGCATGTCATTATTTAACACATATAATTGTCCCATAAAGAGCTTTTATATTTCTTATAAATAGAGTTGTCATTGACAATAATATTAATTATTAAAAATTCTTTTATTATCAAAATTATGCAATAATAATTAATTCTTCTTTTTTATATGATTATTTTTGATAATTATATTCATTTGTGGCTATAATAGTTAGCTTTATTATATTTTTTACTGTGGACAGTCATAGTAATCTTGATTTCCCTTAATATTATTAAGGAATTCATAGACAAACTTGCACTTTATTCATCAGTAAGTCCAATTCCCTCATTTACCATTGAAATATCTTCAAATAAATGTAAGATTTTCATTGGGATTGATGATCCAGAATCAAGGATACCCCTTGGGGGAGGCAGTTGAAATCCTATCCTTCATTTTTGGTTACCAAATTCACTTTCAAAAAACTATCCTACTGAGAGAAGTAAATGATGAGGGGTCTCCTGGGTGGTCTGCACAAAAAAAGAGTATGAATGGGTGATTATTCATACCACTTCTTCTGACTATGAAGACTTTAACAGGTTCACTTTTTTTATTATCAGGGAATCTTCCTGGGTGTAGCTTCCAACAATCTTCTTCAGTGTGTTTTGTCAGTGAAATTTGGAAGGTATAACTGAATCTGGTGGAGGGATTTTGATTTTATGTTTTTTTGTTGAGTAGCTAAGGCTTTTGCATTTTCAATGGTTTTTCAGTCTGTTGTATGTAACACTGTAATTCTTCAATAGTGTCTTTGAGAGAGGTTGACATTTTCTCAATTTGACATTTTTTAACAAAAGTATCCTGGTGGTTTGATATTGGGGAGGAAGCTTGATACTTTCCCACATAGCTACAACTGAATCTACAAGAGTAGTTGTTTTAGTGGCTTTATCATCAATACACCTACTTAGCTTTCTTGTATTTTTGAGTAATTTCCTAAACGCTTCTTCTAGTCTTGACTTGCAAAGGTAAGCTGAAAAAATCCTGTTTAGGTATGTTGTTTGACTTCGGATTGTCTTGGGTTGTTAGAAGGATTAGATTGAGGTCCATAGTTTGGTGGGGTCATTGACTGCTTGTGTGGAGAATTGGGAAGCTATTTTTACATTTGAATTAATGAAAATGATTTCAAGGGCAAACTCTTTGCAAATGGGATCTAGTTTTAGAATTTCTGGTGAACTAGCTTGGCCTTCTTTTCCTAGGACAAGGTCATAAAGGTTTTGCATTCAAACCTTCCAGTCAATAAAGTTTCCTCCATTGAGTTTGTTCTTTTTTGGTGGGTTCGATGGTAAATTCAACTATTGTGATAACGCCAATTACTGTAGAATTACTGGTCTTATAATCTGATAAACAAACACAGCTCTCTGCAATGAGAGGTTATTAATAAGTCTTCTAATTGCTATGATAGATAATTAAACCAGTAGCCAGTAATACTAATATAGCAAGTAAGCAAGAGTATCGCGACAACAAGGATTATTCATAACTGAAAGTTTACCTGATATAAATCAATCAATTTGGAGAAATTCCTATACACCCAATGATATCAATAGTACGCAGTACTCTAAGATAAAGAATGAGTATTGTTAGTGAACGTTTGGCGGTAATATTAGTTTAGTAGATAGAATACCTATGCTCCTCCACACCATGCGTACGAGTACTGGAATACAACTAAGATAATAACAACTATAAATTAATAATCGTAAAATAGATCTCTCTTGCTCGATAAACGATTGAAGCTAGCTCTATTTATTTTGTTGACAACCCCAACGGACTGAGTGTAAATAGCCCTACTTAATATTATCCCCACTACTTCTCCCTGATAATTCAATGTATCATTTACTTTCATATCTGCTGCTTCTCTCTAATGAATTTCTCATATGAGATTAACCGCTATCACCAAGAGGAACTTATCCATTTCATAACACTCCTCCAGGTTCTTCAAGGTGTAATTGCTTAAATACTTCCTGCATCTTGACTACTCCAAGAGGTTTTGTCAGCATATCCGCTATCATATCACTGGTTGATAGTTGAACCACCTTGACTAAGTTCTTCATAATGCAATCACGTACATACTGATAACGTACTTCAATATGTCTAGTGTTGGCATTGAGTGAAGCCTGCTTAGATATTATGACTGCTCCCGAGTTATCATTATAAAGAATAGGTCGGTCAATCTTTTGTCCTAGGTCAGAGAATACAAAAGCAAGCCATTCTAGCTGCTTAAAACATATATTCATGAAGATGTATTCAGCTTCAGTTGTAGATTGAGCAATGACTGATTTTTTTTGCTCAGCCAGCAGACTGGATTACCATGGGCTAAAATAACGTAGTCAGAGATTAATTTGCAATCTTCCTTAATATTGGCGTAATAAGCGTCTTCCCAACCGTTCAATTGTTCCTTTCCCAAATTATGACTATATATCAATTGCTTATTCTTTGTACCCTTCAGCTAACGCAGTAGATGCTTGAGAGAGCTCCAATGACATCTATTTGGCTTAGTGGAGTATCTTGATAACTGATTCACTTTAAATAACACGTCCGGTCATGAGTGATGAGCCAGGTAATTCAGACTTCCAATAGCCTGCTGAAAAGAGGTGACATCAACTACTTCCTCCGTGTCGCTTGAATCTAATTCAATCAGAAAGTTGTCATTACAGGGAGTTTTTACTGTGTTGCTGTCTTGCATTTCAAATTTTCAAAGAATTTTATTGATAAGATCAGTTTGGTCAATTCCTAATGTATTTTTGGCCCAGTTTAAGTTGTAGCCCAGATGTTGCATTGGCGTTTTCTTGAACTTAAGCTTCAAGAAATACAAGTATGTCCTTTTCTGAACTACTAATAACAAACCCGCTGTCAACATGGATGTGGAGTAGCATAGATTGGCTGGAATTAAAAAACAACGATTTGTCCAACCATGCACTTGAAAAATTAAGTTTGCTGAGTATATCAGTCAACTTGGATTTCCACATCTGTGGTGCCTGCTTTGTACCATAAAGATATTTTCTAAGCCACCAGACCCAGCTCTCCTTTCCCTTTACTTCATATCCTTTAACCTGTTTGACATATACTAAGGCATCCATCTGACCATGAAGGAATGCAGTTTCAATGTCAAACTGGTAAGGAAAATAAGCAAAATTCACAACTAGGGATAGCATGACCTTAAAGGTTTCATTGCGACCCACAGAAGCCCAAGCGTCATAGTAATGAGACATATGTTCTTGATGATTGCCCAACACCACCCAGCAAGCCTTATAGCGGTAAATTGCACCAAACTCGTTATGCTTACAGGTGAGTCACCACATTCCCCCAATCACTTTGTTGGGTTTATCAGGGTACGGAACTAGTTCACCAGTGCTGTGTGACATTAGTGAATTGAATTCATTGTTCATTGTCTTTTTCCACTCAGATGCTTCCAGTGGATCACCCACAGCTTGTGAGTAAGGGACTACATCAGTGAGGAGTAATCAATCAGTACTTTGAGTTCTTCTTTCCCCTTCTACAATATTATCTTCACTAATGGAGCCAGAGATGTTTCTTGGCGCTTTGTCATAATAAGGTACATAGTTTCACAGGGGCTCTTCTAAATGAAGAGGGCCTGGCACTCAGTGAACAGACTTATTTATGGAGGGCTCAGAATAAAATACTCAAATGATAAGAGTAATGGAGTAAGAGGATAAATTCCTAGTCATAAAATAATAAGGATTAAAAGATATGAGAGGAAAACAAAAGCAATAATAAAGAGCCAACCACAAATAAACCTGTACCACTGTTTCAGCCTGTTCAGAAAAGAGAAAAGGATTAATAAAGGATATGGCCACCAGGACTCTACTAAACAGGTGAGGGAAGGCAAAGACTAACTTAATAATTAATAAAATAATATTTCTTAATGAGAAATAAAATAATATTAAATAATAAATCCAATATTTTAATTAACTGGGGGAAAAACCCCCAGGTGGATCAAGAGGGGCTGGTATATGTGAGAAATACCAGCCTTGGAGTTTGAGTGTTGAGACACTTGTCTGTATGCTGGAAGAAGTTGGATGTGGGATTGAATCCTGTATTGGTGAATCCAATACAGGTTATACAGTCAATACAGGTATTTGCGCCTGTATTGATGACAGGCCTGTATTTGGTGAATCCTGTATTTGGGTCTTGCCTGTATGAAACTGTATTGAGGTCTGGAAACTGTATTTGGAGAATGTTGAATGAATCCCCCTTGCTGATTGGGTTTTGAAGGGTATCAATGAAGTAATGATTGTAGAATATGATTGGTAATGCCCCTGCCTCCTTGGCTGTGACATTATCCCCCTCTTGAAAGTGGTGAGCTCTGAGCACCATAAGTATAGTGAGTCTTGATGAGCTTGCAATCAATCCATACAGTTCTTTCCCCCAATTCCTTAAATTTATCCCATTAAACTTTCTTCTTCAATCAATACTCAAACAAAATCTTCATTTGATCACTTGTAGGTATTTTCCCCTTGATCTTGATTCTGAATTCCCTCTTTTCCTTCAAAATGCCTTCATTCTTCTTAAAATTCATTCATTATTGTCTTGTGTGTCTTCACTAAACTTTTCTTGAGTCCTCATGGCTTTTGAAGAGTGGGTGACCTGGGCTTATGTCCCAAGAACACCTGATTTCATCATAATTTGAATCTTGAGAGTGTTGGCATAAAATGGCCAATACTTGAGGTTTTGGACCATTTCAGAAGTCCTGGCCAAAATCCCTGGTTTTGTGATTAAAGGGGTTTTTGGCCAATTTGCGCAAAGTGCGCAAATGTGCATATATGCCATAATGGCATATATTGGTGAAAAAATTGAAAAAAAGGGATTAATGATGAAAAAATGGCCTTATAATGGATTCTGGCCATTTTGCGCATTTTTGTGCAAAATGCGCAATTATGATGAAATGGGCCAAAAAGGCCTTTTGAAGCCTTTTGACAAGATAAAGAGGCCTTTTGCACAAAAGTGCGCAAATGCGCAAATTTTCCAATATGCATAATTAAGCATATTTTGATGAAAAATGATAAAAATGAGCTATTTTGAAGTTTTGAGGTCTGATATGGCCATTTGTGCCAAAGTGCATAAATTCATGAAATTGGCCAATTGGGCCATTTGAAGCAGTTTTTTTTTTCCTTTTTTATCTTTATTTCTTCTTGAATGTCTTTCTTCTTATCCCCTCCTTGACTGGTCAATTGCCATAAATGCCTTGCTGATTGGGTTTTGGCTTTCAATTTTGATCTTAAGGAATGAGTTTAAGGCTGACTTGAACAAATTTTGATGAGGGTTATCTGTAGCCGGTCTTTACCATTACTAGTGTTTTGCTCTTTGATCATTGAATTAATTGACTCCCCAAACATGATATGGGAGTGATGACTACTGCTTTTTAAATAAGAAATAAAAATAAAATATACAAGTAAAAGAACAAGAATTAAGAGAAAAAGACAGTAAAGAAATAGAAATAAGAAATGCCTGAGGGTTCTCCTTCTTGTGGTGAGTTGCTTGATTTTGGCCAAAATGTTCTTAAAGATAAAATCAAGCATTTGATGCTCACAGCGTGGCCAATGTAATGTTTTACAAGAAGTAGACCCCTCAGGGATGCATACCAGGAGATGGAACTTACTTTCATAACTTCCACTCCCCACCAAGCACCATAAATGGAAAAGAAATTATGCCATCACATGAATTGTGGTAATGAATGTCTTGAAAGATAATTTATGGCATGATTAAAGAAAGAAAAGAAAATAGGAGATACGATTGGGCCATATCTTGATGAAAGGTCCAAAATCTTGAGGGTATGATGTTGCAAGGCCTTCTGAACCTGTCCAAAGAATTGACAAGTGCTCACAAAGTGGCCAACGTGATGCTTACAGTAAATTGGGGTAGAATACCCCCTTAAAGGTGCATTCCAGGAGAGGAACTGACTTTCATAACCTCCAATCCCCACGAAGCACCATAAATCAAAATCTTGAGGCATTTGGGCCAGGCTAGTCAGGATATAAGGTGTGAAAGTCCTTGACAAGGTCTGGAGAGTTGGTAAGTTTGGCAGCTGGTTCCCAAGTTGTTCTTTCTGGGTCTTCACTGAATCTTTTCCACTCAACTAAATACCATAATGAACCTCTCTTGAGTTTTGAGTCCAGAACCTGAGCCACTTCCCATTCTTCTTGCTCTTCCACTATTACTGGAGGTGGTGGAAATTGGTGTCAGTTTGGGATAGTTGATTGCTTCCCTGGTTCCAACAAGGACACATGGAAGACAGGGTGAACTGACTTCCATTGTTGAGGCAACTTGAGGTGATATGCATGGCTGCCAATCTTCTTGAGAACTTCAAAGGGTCCCAACCATCTTTCTGAAAGTTTCTTGGTGGGTCTTGTTGTCTTGATAATCTTGGAAGCTAGCCATACTTTGTCCCCAGGTTGGAAATCAGGTGGAATTGCTCTATTTCTATCTGCATACTTCTTAAAACGCTTTATTGCTGACTCTAATTCTTCTCTGACAACTTGCTGTACTGATTGAAGTTTTGATGATAACTTTCCAGCAGGTGTATCTTGAGACATGTGAATTGAATCAAAGCTGGGATTTCTTCCATAAATAGTGAAAAATGGAGATTGTTTTGTTGATGAATGTTCTGCATTATTATAGGCAAATTCAGCCAGAGGGATCCAGGTGTGCCAGTCATCTTGATGGTAACTGACATAAATCCAAAGATACTGTTCTAGAATCTGATTTACCCTCTCTGTCTGTCCATCTGTTTCAGGGTGAAAGGCAGTTGAAAGATCTCTTGATATCTTGAGCTGCTGACACAATTGAGTCCAAAATGATGAAACAAATAATGAACCTCTACCACTAACAATACTGATTGGAAGACCATGTTTGTAAAAGACATGATTAATGAATATTTGGGCTAAGTCTAAAGCAGTGATTGTTGAATAAGCTGGAATAAATATTGCCATTTTTGAAAATCTGTCTACAACTACTAAAATTGAACAAACTTGCTTGAAAAGGGCAATTGAGTCATAAAGTCCATTGATAAAGAATTCCAAGGACCAGATGGAATTTGAACAGGCTTGAGTAATCCAAACTTCTTATGGTGAATGTTCTTGTTTCTTGAACATTGCTGACATGAGGACACATAGTATTTGATGATTTGATTCATTCCAGCCCAAGAAAATCCCTGTTGATGAGCTTGAGGGTCTTCTCCTGGCCAGGATGGCCAGCCAATGGTGAGTCATGATGCTTTTGAAGAATTTCCAATTGAATTTCATGATTGCTTGGAATGACTACTCTATCTTTGAACAATAATAATTTTGCTTGAGGTTCAAGAGAATAGTCTGGGACTGATTCTCCTCTTGCTAATTTCTTGAGGATTTCCTTATAATCTTTTTCTTGCCATACTTCTCTTTGAATTTGATCAACTACATCTGAAAAAATATCAACTTTTATTGAAAGGAATCTTGACTCTTGAATTTCATTTTGCTTGAGAACTTGATGAAAATTTTAAGGATTCTTGCTGATGAAATACACCCCCCTCTCTGGGTACACGTCGTCCCAACGTGACAAGGCATCCGGTAAAGTGGCCAGCCAGCCTGGGCCATAAGTGATGATAAAACGGGATTCAGATATAAATTCAGCCCAATAGGCTTGATGACGAGTAAGGACATTAGAGGACATAAAATACTGAAGAGAAAAATGGTCTGTCAAGACCTCAAAGGAATTAGAAAGAGAAAGGAGAAAAGCTCTCCAGCGCTTGAGAGCCCAAACTATGCAAAGGAGTTCCTTGTCATGACCTTCATAGTTGAGTTCAGCTGGTAAGAGCTTGCGACTATCAAATGAAATGGGATGCTTTCCTGAGTCATTCACCTGACTCAGTAGAGCACCCAAGGCATAAGCAGAAGCATCAGTCTCTACAATAGTTGGTAGAGAAGGACTAAAATGAGAGAGAATAGGAGCAGTGGTGAAAGCTTCTTTGAGTATTGGAAACTGAATAAGAGCTTCCTCATTGAAGATAAAGGGAGAATCTTTTTTAAGGAGGGAAGTGAGAGCAGAGATTTTGTTGGAATAATTTTTAATGAAACGTCAATAAAAGTTGGCAAAGCCCAGAAAAGATTGGAGGGCCTTGATGTTCTTGGGCTGAGGCCAATTGAGGATTTGTTGAACTTTTGAAGAATCCATCTTGAGGCCATCACTTGAAACAACATAGCCCAAGTATTCCACACTTGAGGCATGGAATACACACTGTGAGGCTTTAGCAAACAAATTTACCAACTGGAGGTAGAAGACCCTCCAGTTTGATATGATGATCACAGGCACGGTGTGGAGGAAGTTTCTCTGCTTTCACTTTGGAGAATACATCCAAATATCTGTGATAAGCAGGAGGGACTACCTTCAACACAGTTTCAATATCTTCTGGCTCTTCCTCCTTATCCCACTGCTCCTCCAGGGAGGCATGAAAAGACAAAGGAGGAAGGTCCATACCTGTAAGATGTGACTATGAAACTGATGATAATATTACTATCAATCAACAGTACTATGTCTGTTCTTATGAAATATAATAATAAAGTATTATTATAACCACAATTAAATAATTAAAAAAAATTATTTCTTTCACGTATTAAGCACTACTAGTTATTTTAACAGTGAGAAAGTAATTGTCTACTAGAATCAATTACAAGAAGAATTTAATAATAAAAACTTCTTTATTAAAATAATAAAATTATTTTAATATATAACTATCTTTTGCAAGAATAATTATAAAGATAATTCTTGAAGAAAACTATTACTAGAGAAAAACTTTAAGAATTAAGAATAAATGACTCACTAATACTCCAAAGAACTTATTGATAGATAAGAGTAGAGAAATTTGACGTAGAATTGTGGATTTAAGGGATCAAAAGGATTTATAACAGTATTACAACAATATATAGTTGGATTCTAGGATTTCACGTCTTTCTGGATGATTTGGAAAGATTTAAAACACTTAAGAATAGCTTTAACTAATACTTACTTGTTGGTAATAATGATTTAATAAATTGATAAGATGATGATACGGAAAAAACAGCCAGAATAGGCTTCTTTTAAGTCAACAACAGCTCACAGAGGCGTGCCATGGAGCAAACTGAAAAACCAGTGAGTGAGAAAACAATAAACCCTTTTGGATTAATGATTGCATCATCTGTTGTCACGTAAGATTATCATAATTACTTAATTGATGCTTTTACGTGACTACCAACCCCAATATGGTTAAGAATAAAAGGAGTAACATCTGTAAGCCTTCTTTTATTCTAAAATAATCATTGATTTCTCAAAGTTATCAATGTTATTGCCAATTTCATCACAGGTTGTAATTACTGTGAATTTTTGAAGATTCAGTGTTTCGCGTAGAATGGTCAAAAATGGACTGTAAGTAAAACTTTTAATTTTACTAGTAAAACCATAACTCTTTTTGGTTGTACCATAGATAATACAGTTCTTCATTGGTCCTGAAAGTTTCAGAAAGATTAATTAAGAACTGTACTTTTAATGAATTTTTGAAGTTCTTACCTCATTTCTACGTAGAATTGCAAATAGCAGTATTTTGCTGGTTGCTATGAGGTAAATCAATGAATATGGATCCCAAAAGGGTTTAATTACTCTTTTAGGGTCTAGTCATGGAAAGTCATCAAGAATTGACGTGGTTACAGGAGCCTAAGTAGCTTATTACCTCCTTGGCACGTCAAAATAGCAGGTTATTTGCTATTTTTCTTATGATTACAGTAGGTGTAACTTGGTAACCAAGTTCCCAAAGAGTTTTAGTTTACCAATTGGGCCAAGATGAGCCATGGATCCATGCTCTGGAGCTATCCATGCCTCTGAGGCCTCAGAAGTTGGGTACCCTGGCTCTCTTTGATGTCTTTTGTCCCCCTTGCCTAATTTTTACGTCAAAATAGTAACTTAAGCTTAAAGTGAGATATCCACTATGGGTGTATCAAAAGTCCATGTAAGAATACCATGATATTAAGTGCTCAAAACATGCATAACACTATTCTTAGTGTATATGTAGCATGGGATTTCTCACTTTCCCATTATTTTGGCTAAAAATCAAGAAAAACAAAAAATTTCACGGATCTTTTATGTGGTATTAATGATGTGGTATTGAAGTATTTTCCATTTTACCACCTCAAATACTTAAATTGAGCTTATTCACTCTATGGAGCTACCCTAGGTGAATTTTTGTGTAGAATCCAAATCTGGTCTTAAATCCATGGATTTACTTACTCAATAAAAGGTTATTCATCTTTTCTGAAATTGAAAATGATGAATTTTGGATATATGCATGACTTATGAGTTTTGCATAATTCAAAATTTCTTTTTAAGATAATTGTGGCCTATTTGGGTATGTAAAATATACCTCAAGGCTCACATTCCCTCCCACCAAAAAATAAAATTGTACTACAATTTTATTAGTGAAAAAAGAATAAGGCCCCAAAGGGGGTAATGTCCACTGTCCAACCTCTTCACATTACTCAGATCAAGTAATTTAAAGCACATTTATAGACATATTCAGGCTTGTGGCCTTCTTTCATGTCTAAATCTTCTTAAGAGTTTATCTGAGTCAGGTATTTCTGATTCTGCCATCCATTCATCTTCATGTACTGGATTTCTATATCTGACAAGATATTCTCTTTGATTTTTACCCCTAAGTCTCCTTTCTTTAATGACTTTCTTTATCTTTTTGTCTTCATTCTGTTCAACAGGTGGTACAGTTAAAGGAGTTGGGTTTCTTAAAGGAAACAATTCTTTATCAGCTGGTTGATAAGGTTTTATCAAGCTGACTGGAAATGTGGGGTGTTTATTTTCCAATTCACCACTCAATTCCACTTGAACTGCATTGGTTCCATGTAAAGCAACAATAACAAAAGGTCCTACATAAGAATCTTTAAGTTTCTTTGGGCCTTTGATATTATTAAAATTCAAGGTTGAAACTAGAACTAAGTCCCCTACTTTGAAGTCTGGTACTTTATGACTCTTGTCCCACTTCTGTTTTGCATAATCAAAAGCATCATCCATACTCTGTTTTGCATGGTGTTTTACTTTATCAAGCATTAATTTGAAGCTGGAAGCTGTAGGATGAATGTCAATCAAGTCTTTCCTCAGTGTGTCTGCTGGGAGTCTTGGATTCCATCCTTTTTCTAACATAGCAGGAGTTTGTCCTGTGGAAGAATGGACTGATGTCTTGTATGCCAATTCTAATGCAGGTATCAGAGTGCACCAGTCATGGGTAAAGCCATCTGAGTCTTTGAATTCTAATCCATAAGCACAAAATCTCCTTATCATGTCTTCTAAAGTTTGAATCATCCTCTCTGCTAGCCCATCTGTTTGAGGGTGATATGCTGTAGAGAATGATAACTTAGTCCCAAACAATCTATGAAGATTGGTCCAAAGTGCAGATGTGAATTTGGGATCTCTGTCACTTATGATATTCTTAAATAACCCTGTATGAGAAATAACTCTACTC
Source organism: Austropuccinia psidii (assembly GCA_023105745.1). Lineage (NCBI taxonomy): Eukaryota > Fungi > Basidiomycota > Pucciniomycetes > Pucciniales > Sphaerophragmiaceae > Austropuccinia > Austropuccinia psidii. The sequence continues at coordinate 66,872,256 of JALGQZ010000004.1, forward strand.
CATAAAAGAAGAGCTGTATCCATAGCAGTGTCATCTTTATGACATGGTAAGAATATGGGAGTTTTGCTATATCTGTCTACAATGACTAAACAAGCATTATAACTTTTGTCACCACTTGGAGGAAGTGCTGTGACCCAATCCATGTGAACAACTTCCCAAGGGGATTTTGGTTCTTGAATATGGATCATCAATCCAAATTTCTTGCCTGTACTCCTGTTTGCTTTTTGGCATCTATCACAGGTATGGCAATATTCAATGGTTTCTTTTCTCCAAGATGGCCACCATGCGCAGTTCTTCACCTTTTCAAGTGTTCTGTCTTCTGATAGGTGTCCAGAGTAAATGCTATCATGGCATTCATGAAGAATGGTATTGATAAGCAATCTACTACACAGTGTCATCACACAAGAATGCTTTGTTCTATGGTAAATAATCCCATCAAACAAGTGAAATCTTCCTTCAGAATAGGAATTTTTCCAAACTTCATCAAGTGCATTAACTAAAGATGTATCTTTGCAGTCTTTATCTAATAAAGAAGTCAAGATATGGCAATTCTTGTCTTGTTTATAAGACTCTCTGACCTCTTCAAAGAATTCAGTCCCAATATCAGTTATGTTAATTCCTTCAATTGGAATCTGTGGTTCAGCTTCCAAAGGTACATAAGCTGGGTTATCAGGAGTGTTGGCTAAAGCCCATCTACTAAGTCCATCAGCATTCTTGTGAATGTTTCCTGCTTTATGAACTATAGTCATGTTTCTTCTATATTCTTGAATGGCTATTTGCCATCTCAACATATGTCTGTTGGGAGGTTTCATGTTAAGAAGTGATTTTACGGCATTACAGTCAGTTATCACTTCAAAAACACTGCCATCAAGATAATAGTGTAGTTTCTCAAGTGCCCATACCAAACATAAGCACTCCATTTGGCTTGCACCATATCTGGCTTCTGTTGGTTTTATTTGTCTTGAGATATAACAAACTGGTCCTTCTGTAGGTTTGTCATCAATAATCTGGACTTGATGTAGGGCTGCCCCTAGTCCATCTCCACATGCATCAATGTACAATTTAAAAGGAATATTCCAGTCAGGCATGAGGAGTAAAGGTGCTTCTGTAAGGGCTTTCTTTATCTTCTCATAAGCTTTAATTCTTTCCTGTGTCATCTCAAATACAGTCTGTTGATCACAGATTCTATAGAGTGACTTGGCTAGAATTGCAAAATCTTTCAAGTGTTGCCTATAGTAACTAGCAAATCCAAGAAAAGACATCATTTCTTTTTTATTCTGGGGTATTGGCTTAAGTAACACTGCTGCTACTTTATTCTTGTCAATACCCAAGCTCAAACCAGAAACAACATGTCCTAATGCTTTGAGTTCTTCAAAACCAAAATTGCATTTCTTAAGTGAAATTTTCATGTTCACTTCTGCAACTTTATGAAGTACTCTTGCAAGTCTTTCAAGGTGCAAAGACCATGAGTCAGAACATATAATAATATCATCAATATAAATGATAAGCCATCCTTCAGACAATTCTGTGGGGAAGATGGTATTCATCATTCTTTGATAATGAGATGGAGCATTTTTAATGCCAAATGGCATTCTAAGATACTCAAAAATGCCACAGTGGGTGATAATTCTAAGTAATTTCTTAGCTTTAGGCGTCAAAACATTTTGATGAAAGCCTTTCAATGCATCCATTGATGTTATATACTTGGCTTTAGACAATTGAGTCAAGGTTTCTTGAATTCTAGGGATTGGATACCTATCTGGAACTGTGTAGGTATTCAAAGCTCTAAAATCTCCAACCATTCTTGACTTATCATTATGCCATGCAATAATAACAGGTGTTGTCACTTCAACTTCCTCATTATGGCCTACTTTCCTTAGCACACCAAGTTGGATCAACTCTTGGATATGTTTTTCCAAGGCCTCTCTAGCTCTGGGACTGGCTGGATAAGCTGGTCTTCTAAGTACTGGAGGATATGGTCTGTCAATATTAAGAGTAATATCAACTTCATGTCCTCTTATAGCGCCTAATGGTTCATTATCAGAGGCAAATGCATTTTTATATGTGTATAACACATTAATAAGCTCATTCCTCATCTTTGGTGACAATGATTGATTAATTTGTGCTCCAACAAGTTGATTAGTCACAAATTCATCTTTGTAAGTATCCTTGACAGAAGATACTACAGATATCTGTTTTGGCATATTGGAGAAAGCAAATTTTTGTCTCTTGTTATCTCCAATTGTGAAATATCTGTCTTTATGGTTATTTATATCAATACCATAAATATTCAAGTAATCATTTCCAAGAATGATGTGCTGAGATGTGCAATTATCCATTACTACAATCTCAGTTTTCATTCTTACACTTCCTGCTGGATGTGGGAATACAATATTAGTGTCCAATATGCCCAAGGGGTACATATTGTTACTGGCACTACTGAATTGTACACCTTCTATTGGTAATAGATGGTTTTTCCATTCAGGAAGTATAATTTGGAGATAATCTTTGCCAACACAAGTGCAAAATGCTCCTGTATCCAAATTTACTTTGGCTTCAATATCACTCATCAGAACTGATGTGATACATGATGCTCCAGCAGTATAACCCTTTCCTCTAGCAGGTTTTGTTCTACACATTCTGGCATCTTGGATATTGATCAGGTTGCAGCAATCTTCACTGTACTGTGGCAAGTGGGTATGGACTTCTGTGACCTCAAAGAAAGCTGAAATGTTTTCAATAGGATAGTCCTCCACTGGTGTATCTTCAGAGACTGCAGAATCTTGATCAGACTCCTCTTTCTCTTCAGTACACTTAATTTGTTCAATGACTTGAACTTCATTGATTTTTGTCTTCTTAGGACAAGTGTTGGCTAAATGTGAAGTACTTCCACATTTATGACACTTCAAGACAGGTCTTTCTGGTCTTCTTTCCTCTCTAGGAATCTTTGAGACTATTTTGGACTCTATTGGGTTTTTAATCCAAGTCTTACCAATTCTTGTCCTGGTAATGATATCTTCCATAGCATTAATGTAGTCCTCTGTTGAACAAGGTTCCACACATCTGCTTTTGATAGCATGTTCCAGTTCTCCTCCACACTTTCTTAATATTTTCATATTAATCATAGTGTCAGACATATCTGGGTGTAAAGCAGATAATCTGTCTTTTTGTTTGAAGAACCAAGTAAGTGGTTTGTCTTTTTCTGAGTTAAAAATGGCACTTTCAAAAGCATTCTCCATTTTAAACCTCCAAGAATTATTGGCCCATTTGGTAATCACTTCAGATTTCCACCAAGACCAGTCATGTTTACCATGATCAATCCTCATTTTGTGATACCATTTCTTTGCAGTTCTGGTAAACAAACAGTGTAATTTTCCCACTATGATTTCATCAGGTATATTAAAGTCTTCTTGCAACATATCAATAGTTCTGATGAATTCAATATGGTTATATTCTCCTTCACCAGAGAATGTTGGCCATTCTTCTATTTTGGGAATATCTCTTGCAGAGTAGGCATTTTCTCCTAAGAATGGAGTCAAACTTTCTTTGACAGAAAGTTTTTCTTCAGTCAAAGGTGTAGAATGTCTTGGCATATGTGGTTCATGATTCTTATGAATTTGCTCCACACTTGCAATTATATCATTCTTCAATTTCTGCCTTTCACTGTCACTTTTTGCTAAATGTATAGCAAATTGATTGGTGTTCTTAACTATTTGTAAGACATGGTCTTCAAGAGTTTTAAGTCTATCATTTTCTTTAAAAATGGAAGGATCCTCTGTGTCATTATTTTGACATTGGGTCTCAATTCTTTCACAAGCATTGCTAATTGACTCAAGGTGTGAGCCTTGAGGTATATTTTACATACCCAAATAGGCCACAATTATCTTAAAAAGAAATTTTGAATTATGAAAAACTCATAAGTCATGCATATATCCAAAATTCATCATTTTCAATTTCAGAAAAGATGAATAACTTTTTATTGAGTAAGTAAGTCCATGGATTTAAGACCAGATTTGGATTCTACACAAAAATTCACCTAGGGTAGCTCCATAGAGTGAATAAGCTCAATTTAAGTATTTGAGGTGGTAAAATGGAAAATACTTCAATACCACATCATTAATACCACATAAAAGATCCGTGAAATTTTTTGTTTTTCTTGATTTTTAGCCAAAATAATGGGAAAGTGAGAAATCCCATGTTACATATACACTAAGAATAGTGTTATGCATGTTTCGAGCACTTAATATCATGGTATTCTTACATGGACTTTTGGTACACCCATAGTGGATATCTCACTTTAAGCTTAAATTACTATTTTGACGTAAAAATTAGGCAAGGGGGACAAAAGACATCAAAGAGAGCCAGGGTACCCAACTTCTGAGGCCTCAGAGGCGTGGATAGCTCCAGAGAATGGATCCATGGCTCATCTTAGCCCAATTGGTAAACTAAAACTCTTTGGGAACTTGGTTACCAAGTTACACCTACTGTAATTATAAGAAAAATAGCAAATAACCTGCTATTTTGACGTGCCAAGGAGGTAATGAGCTACTTAGACTCCTGTAACCACGTCAATTCTTGATGACTTTCCATGACTAGACCCTAAAAGAGTAATTAAACCCTTTTGGGATCCATATTCATTGATTTACCTCATAGCAACCAGAAAAATACTGCTATTTGCAATTCTACGTAGAAATGAGGTAAGAACTTCAAAAATTCATTAAAAGTACAATTCTTAATGAATCTTTCTGAAACTTTCAGGACCAATGAAGAACTGTATTATCTATTGTACAACCAAAAGGAATTATGGTTTTACTAGTAAAATTAAAAGTTTTACTTACAGTCCATTTTTGACCATTCTACGTGAAACACTGAATCTTCAAAAATTCACAGTAATTACAACCTGTGATGAAATTGGCAATAACATTGATAACTTTGAGAAATAAATGATTATTTTAGAATAAAAGAAGATTTACAGATGTTACTCCTTTTATTCTTAACCATATTGGGGTTGGTAGTCACGTAAAAGCATCAATTAAGTAATTATGATAATCTTACGTGACAACAGATGATGCAATCATTAATCCAAAAGGGTTTATTGTTTCCCACTCACTGGTTTTTCAATTTGCTCCATGGCACGCCTCTGTGAGCTGTTGTTGACTTAAAAGAAGCCTCTTCTTGCTGTTTTTTCCAAGAATCATCTTATAAATTTATTAAATCATTATTACCAACAAGTAAGTATTAGTTCAACTATTCTTAAGTGTTTTAAATCTTTCAGAAATCAATCAGAAAGACGTGAAATCATAGAATCCAACTATATATTGTTGTAATACTGTTATAAATCATCTTGATCCCTTAAATCCACAATTCTACGTCAAATTTCTCTACTTTTATCTATCAATAAGTTCTTTGGAGTTTTAGTGAGTCATTTATCTTTAATTCTTAAAGTTTTTCTCTAGTAATAGTTTTCTTCAAGAATTATCTTTATAATTATTCTTGTAAAAGATAATTATATATTAAAATAATTTTATTATTTTAATAAAAGAAGTTTTTATTATTAAATTCTTCTTGTAATTGATTCTTGTAGACAATTACTACTCAGTGTTATAATCACTAGTAGTGTATAACACGTGAAAGAAATAATTTTATAATTATTTAATTGTGGTTATAATAATTTTTATTATTATATTTCATAAGAACAGACATAGTACTGTTGATTAATAGTAATATTATCATCAGTTTCATAGTCACATCTTACATTTGGGGGCCTGGCCGTGTTTTTTGAACCTTGTACCCTTAATTAATATATTTTTAAAGCTCTAAAATATATTAATTTAAAAATTTTTTCTTTCATTTTAAAGTTAAAATAATTCTTATTTTTGAAATTGTTTTGAAAATCTTTTCATTGAGGAATTTGGTTTAATTTTATACTGTTTTTACACGTGGCTTTTTCACATCCAAAAACTTATAAAATTATTCTTTGAGTTACTCTGAATTAATTTTCATTCAAAATCTTAAATTTTAATTTTTTTTCTTTAAAAAGAATAATTTTTTTAATATTAAAAAATAATCAAATTCATAAAAAATCTTTTAAAAATATCTCAAAACACAAAAATAATTTCTTTTATCATATTTTTTTTTTCTTTAAGTGTCTTTAATCAAATACTGTGCAGCTGGTAACAAACTCAGTAAAAGATACATCAATAGTCCAGAATCTTCAGAAGCAGAATCTGAAGACAGTATTGAGGTGCAGATTGCTAAAAGAGGCACTTTATTCAACTCAGAAAAAGCTAAATTACCACCAAAAGGTGTGTATTTTATCTTATATTTTCACCTTTTATCTTTAAATTGACGTGAAAATGGTGCAACTATTCAGTCCAACCAGATGGATGTGGACAAGGAAGAGGCAAGACCAAATCCAGAAGTGCCAAGTCTTCCACAAGAAAGACACATTTGGAGGATGCCAGAGTTGCCCCCCATTCCCCAAGGTCTGTACCAACAGATTTTGACGTGAATTCAGAGCCTGAACTGATTTATGGTAATATTTCCAGGGCTGAACCACTTTCAGGTGGCAGCAATAGAAATATATCAATGCCAGTACAAAAACTGGTTCAGAGCAGCCAAGGAAGAGGAGTGGGAAATCTGCCCAAGCCTTTGGCAGGGGGGCATGAACTCCTACTTACACATCAAGAGCTTTCTGGGTCAGGAGAAGACCATAGAACTCTTAGGAGGATGGAGCCCCCTGTCTTGCAATGACAAGGTCAAAAAGATAAAGAATTGTTTGAAGAACCAAAGTCTTTTATCCATAGACCAGAAGAAAGAGTTGGAAATGACTCCAGCTTTGGAGACAGAGGCACCAGTGGCATCTACCAGCTCCAAACCAGCTCCAGAAGCGCCCAAGGACAAGCCCAAAGGACCTCAAAAGAAACAGAGAGGTCCCAAGAACCATCAAGGCAAGGGCAAAGGCAAAGCCAATTGGCACAGACCTTACCTACAAGGGTACAGGATCCCCAAATTGGAGCCTTCAGCCATGGACAGTGTCTTCAATATGGCCAGAACTCTTATGGAATTCACAGCCAAGGAGCAGGAAAGGATGAACAGGACTTTTCCACGCAAATAAATGATGTACATAGAAGTATTAGTGTAGAAATTGGCAAACTTGAGTCAAAGTTAAAGCAAATTACATTAGACATCAATGATTTAAAGAAAAATGACAAGCAACATTCTGATTGGCATCAAGTGACAACTGTCACCCTTGAGTCAATTAGCAATGCTTGTGAAAGAATTGAGACCCAATGTCAAAATAATGACACAGAGGATCCTTCCATTTTTAAAGTAAATGATAGACTTAAAACTCTTGAAGACCATGTCTTACAAATAGTTAAGAACACCAATCAATTTGCTATACATTTAGCAAAAAATGACAGTGAGAGGCAGAAATTGAAGAATGATATAATTGCAAGTGTGGAGCAAATTCATAAGAATCATGAACCACATATGCCAAGACATTCCACACCTTTGACTGAAGAAAAACTTTCTGTTAAAGAAAGTTTGACTCCATTCTTAGGAGAAAATGCCTACTCTGCAAGAGATATTCCCAAAATAGAAGAATGGCCAACATTCTCTGGTGAAGGAGAATACAACCATATTGAATTCATCAGGACTATTGATATGTTGCAAGAAGACTTTAATATACCTGATGAAATTATAGTGGGAAAACTACACTGTTTGTTTACCAGAAATGCAAAGAAATGGTATTACAAAATGAGGATTGATCATGGTAAACATGACTGGTCTTGGTGGAAATCTGAAGTGATTACCAAATGGGCCAATAATTCTTGGAGGTTTAAAATGGAGAATGCTTTTGAAAGTGCCATTTTTAACTCAGAAAAAGACAAACCACTTACTTGGTTCTTCAAACAAAAAGACAGATTATCTGCTTTACACCCAGATATGTCTGACACTATGATTAATATGAAAATATTAAGAAAGTGTGGAGGAGAATTGGAACATGCTATCAAAAGCAGATGTGTGGAACCTTGTTCAACAGAGGACTACATTAATGCTATGGAAGATATCATTACCAGGACAAGAATTGGTAAGACTTGGATTAAAAACCCAATAGAGTCCAAAATAGTCTCAAAGATTCCTAGAGAGGAAAGAAGACCAGAAAGACCTGTCTTGAAGTGTCATAAATGTGGAAGTACTTCACATTTAGCCAACACTTGTCCTAAGAAGACAAAAATCAATGAAGTTCAAGTCATTGAAGAAATTCAGTGTACTGAAGAGAAAGAGGAGTCTGATCAAGATTCTGCAGTCTCTGAAGATACACCAGTGGAGGACTATCCCATTGAAAACATTTCAGCTTTCTTTGAGGTCACAGAAGTCCATACCCACTTGCCACAGTACAGTGAAGATTGCTGCAACCTGATCAATATCCAAGATGCCAGAATGTGTAAAACAAAACCTGCTAGAGGAAAGGGTTATACTGCTGGAGCATCCTGTATCACATCAGTTCTGATGAGTGATATTGAAGCCAAAGTAAATTTGGATACAGGGGCATTTTGCACTTGTGTTGGCAAAGATTATCTCCAAATTATACTTCCTGAATGGAAAAACCATCTATTAACAATAGAAGGTGTACAATTCAGTAGTGCCAGTAACAATATGTACCCCTTGGGCATATTGGACACTAATATTGTATTCCCACATCCAGCAGGAAGTGTAAGAATGAAAACTGAGATTGTAGTAATGGATAATTGCACATCTCAGCACATCATTCTTGGAAATGATTACTTAAATATTTATGGTATTGATATAAATAACCATAAAGACAGATATTTCACAATTGGAGATAACAAGAGACAAAAATTTGCTTTCTCCAATATGCCAAAACAGATATCTATAGTATCTTCTGTAAAAGATACTTACAAAGATGAATTTGTGACTAATCAACTTGTTGAAGCACAAATTAATCAATCATTGTCACCAAAGATGAGGAATGAGCTTATTAATGTGTTATACACATATAAAAATGCATTTGCCTCTGATAATGAACCATTAGGCGCTATAAGAGGACATGAAGTTGATATTACTCTTAATATTGACAGACCATATCCTCCAGTACTTAGAAGACCAGCTTATCCAGCCAGTCCCAGAGCTAGAGAGGCCTTGGAAAAACATATCCAAGAGTTGATCCAACTTGGTGTGCTAAGGAAAGTAGGCCATAATGAGGAAGTTGAAGTGACAACACCTGTTATTATTGCATGGCATAATGATAAGTCAAGAATGGTTGGAGATTTTAGAGCTTTGAATACCTACACAGTTCTAGATAGGTATCCAATCCCTAGAATTCAAGAAACCTTGACTCAATTGTCTAAAGCCAAGTATATAACATCAATGGATGCATTGAAAGGCTTTCATCAAAATGTTTTGACGCCTAAAGCTAAGAAATTACTTAGAATTATCACCCACTGTGGCATTTTTGAGTATCTTAGAATGCCATTTGGCATTAAAAATGCTCCATCTCATTATCAAAGAATGATGAATACCATCTTCCCCACAGAATTGTCTGAAGGATGGCTTATCATTTATATTGATGATATTATTATATGTTCTGACTCATGGTCTTTGCACCTTGAAAGACTTGCAAGAGTACTTCATAAAGTTGCAGAAGTGAACATGAAAATTTCACTTAAGAAATGCAATTTTGGTTTTGAAGAACTCAAAGCATTAGGACATGTTGTTTCTGGTTTGAGCTTGGGTATTGACAAGAATAAAGTAGCAGCAGTGTTACTTAAGCCAATACCCCAGAATAAAAAAGAAATGATGTCTTTTCTTGGATTTGCTAGTTACTATAGGCAACACTTGAAAGATTTTGCAATTCTAGCCAAGTCACTCTATAGAATCTGTGATCAACAGACTGTATTTGAGATGACACAGGAAAGAATTAAAGCTTATGAGAAGATAAAGAAAGCCCTTACAGAAGCACCTTTACTCCTCATGCCTGACTGGAATATTCCTTTTAAATTGTACATTGATGCATGTGGAGATGGACTAGGGGCAGCCCTACATCAAGTCCAGATTATTGATGACAAACCTACAGAAGGACCAGTTTGTTATATCTCAAGACAAATAAAACTGTGAGCCTTGAGGTATATTTTACATACCCAAATAGGCCACAATTATCTTAAAAAGAGATTTTGAATTATGCACAACTCATAAGTCATACATATATCCAAAATTCATCATTTTCAATTTCAGAAAAGATGAATAACTTTTTATTGAGTAAGTAAATCCATGGATTTAAGACCAGATTTGGATTTTACACAAAAATTCACCTAGGGTAGCTCCATAGAGTGAATAAGCTCAATTTAAGTATTTGAGGTGGTAAAATGGAAAATACTTCAATACCACATCATTAATACCACATAAAAGATCCGTGAAAATTTTTGTTTTTCTTCATTTTTAGCCAAAATAATGGGAAAGTGAGAAATCCCATGTTACATATACACTAAGAATAGTGTTATGCATGTTTTGAGCACTTAATATCATGGTATTCTTACATGGACTTTTGGTACACCCATAGTGGATATCTCACTTTAAGCTTAAATTACTATTTTGACGTAAAAAATAGGCAAGGGGGACAAAAGACATCAAAGAGAGCCCGGGTACCCAACTTCTGAGGCCTCAGAGGCGTGGATAGCTCCAGAGCATGGATCCATGGCTCATCTTGGCCCAATTGGTAAACTAAAACTCTTTGGGAACTTGGTTACCAAGTTACAACTACTGTAAAACATCAGAAAATAGCAAATAACCTGCTATTTTGACGTGCCAAGGAGGTAATGAGCTACTTACACTCCTGTAACCATGTCAATTACTAATGACTTTCCATGGATAAACCCCAAAAGAGTAATTAAAACCCTTTTGGGACCCATATTCATTGATTTACCTCATAGCAACCAGCAAAACACTGCTATTTGCAATTCTACGTAGAAATGAGGTAAAACCTTCAAAAATTCATTAAAAATACAATTCTTAATGAATCTTTCTGAAACTTTCAGGACTAAAGGAGAACTGTATTATCTATGGTACAACCAAAAGGAATTACAGTTTTACTAGTAAAATTAAAAGTTTTACTTACAGTCCATTTTTGGATATTCTACGTGAAACACTGAATCTTCAAAAATTCACAGTAATTACAACCTGTGATGAAATTGGCAATAACATTGATAACTTTGAGAAATCAATGATTATTTTAGAATAAAAGAAGATTTACAAGTGTTACTCCTTTTATTCTTAACCATATTGGGGTTGGTAGTCACGTAAAAGCATCAATTAAGTAATTATGATAATCTTACATGACAACAGATGATGCAATCAATAATCCAAAAAGGTTTATTGTTTTCTCACTCACTGGTTTTTCAGTTTGCTCCATGGCACGCCTCTGTGAGCTGTTATTGACTTAAAAGAAGCCTCTTCTTGCTGTGTTTTCCGTATCATCATCTTATAAATTTATTAAACCATTATTACCAACAAGTAAGTATTAGTTCAAGCTATTCTTAAGTGTTTTAAATCTTTCAGAATCAATCAGAAAGACGTGAAATCATAGAATCCAACTATATATTGTTGAAATACTGTTATAAATCATCTTGATCCCTTAAATACACAATTCTACGTCAAATTTCTCTACTCTTATCTTTCAATAAGTTCTTTGGAGTATTAGTGAGTCATTTATCTTTAATTCTTAAAGTTTTTCTCTAGTAATAGTTTTCTTCAAGAATTATCTTTATAATTATTCTTGTAAAAGATAATTATATATTAAAATAATTTTATTATTTTAATAAAAGAAGTTTTTTATTATTAAATTCTTCTTGTAATTGATTCTTGTAGACAATTACTGCTCACTGTTATAATCACTAGTAGTGTATAACACGTGAAAGAAATAATTTTATAATTATTTAATTGTGGTTATAATAATTTTTATTATTATATTTCATAAGAACAGACATAGTACTGTTGATTAATAGTAATATTATCATCAGTTTCATAGTCACATCTTACAAAAACCAACAGAAGCCAGATATGGTGCAAGCCAAATGGAGTGCTTATGTTTGGTATGGGCACTTGAGAAACTACACTATTATCTTGATGGCAGTGTTTTTGAAGTGATAACTGACTGTAATGCCGTAAAATCACTTCTTAACATGAAAACTCCCAACAGACATATGTTGAGATGGCAAATAGCCATTCAAGAATATAGAGGAAACATGACTATAGTTCATAAAGCAGGAAACATTCACAAGAATGCTGATGGACTTAGTAGATGGGCTTTAGCCAACACTCCTGATAACCCAGCTTATGTACCTTTGGAAGCTGAACCACAGATTCCAATTGAAGGAATTAACATAACTGATATTGGGACTGAATTCTTTGAAGAGGTCAGAGAGTCTTATAAACAAGACAAGAATTGCCATATCTTGACTTCTTTATTGGATAAAGACTGCAAAGACACATCTTTGGTTAATTCACTAGATGAAGTTTGGAAAAATTCCTATTCTGAAGGAAGATTTCATATGTTTGATGGGATTATTTACCATAGAACAAAGCATTCTTGTGTGATGACACTGTGTAGTAGATTGCTTATCAATACCATTCTTCATGAATGCCATGATAGCATTTAATCTGGACACCTATCAGAAGACAGAACACTTGAAAAGGTGAAGAACTGTGCATGGTGGCCATCTTGGAGAAAAAAAACCATTGAATATTGCCATACCTGTGATAGATGCCAAAAAGCAAACAGGAGTACAGGCAAGAAATTTGGATTGATGATCCATATTCAAGAACCAAAATCCCCTTGGGAAGTTGTTCACATGGATTGGGTCACAGCACTTCCTCCAAGTGGTGACAAAAGTTATAATGCTTGTTTAGTCATTGTAGACAGATATAGCAAAACTCCCATATTCTTACCATGTCATAAAGATGACACTGCTATGGATACAGCTCTTCTTTTATGGAGTAGAGTTATTTCTCATACAGGGTTATTTAAGAATATCATAAGTGACAGAGATCCCAAATTCACATCTGCACTTTGGACCAATCTTCATAGATTGTTTGGGACTAAGTTATCATTCTCTACAGCATATCACCCTCAAACAGATGGGCTAGCAGAGAGGATGATTCAAACTTTAGAAGACATGATCAGGAGATTTTGTGCTTATGGATTAGAATTCAAAGACTCAGATGGCTTTACCCATGACTGGTGCACTCTGATACCTGCATTAGAATTGGCATACAAGACATCAGTCCATTCTTCCACAGGACAAACTCCTGCTATGTTAGAAAAAGGATGGAATCCAAGACTCCCAGCAGACACACTGAGGAAAGACTTGATTGACATTCATCCTACAGCTTCCAGCTTCAAATTAATGCTTGATAAAGTAAAACACCATGCAAAACAGAGTATGGATGATGCTTTTGATTATGCAAAACAGAAGTGGGACAAGAGTCATAAAGTACCAGACTTCAAAGTAGGGGACTTAGTTCTAGTTTCAACCTTGAATTTTAATAATATCAAAGGCCCAAAGAAACTTAAAGATTCTTATGTAGGACCTTTTGTTATTGTTGCTTTACATGGAACCAATGCAGTTCAAGTGGAATTGAGTGGTGAATTGGAAAATAAACACCCCACATTTCCAGTCAGCTTGATAAAACTTTATCAACCAGCTGATAAAGAATTGTTTCCTTTAAGAAACCCAACTCCTTTAACTGTACCACCTGTTGAACAGAATGAAGACAAAAAGATAAAGAAAGTCATTAAAGAAAGGAGACTTAGGGGTAAAAATCAAAGAGAATATCTTGTCAGATATAGAAATCCAGTACATGAAGATGAATGGATGGCAGAATCAGAAATACCTGACTCAGATAAACTCTTAAGAAGATTTAGACATGAAAGAAGGCCACAAGCCTGAATATGTCTATAAATGTGCTTTAAATTACTTGATCTGAGTAATGTGAAGAGGTTGGACAGTGGACATTACCCCCTTTGGGGCCTTATTCTTTTTTCACTAATAAAATTGTAGTACAATTTTATTTTTTGGTGGGAGGGAATGTGAGCCTTGAGGTATATTTTACATACCCAAATAGGCCACAATTATTTTAAAAAGAAATTTTGAATTATGCAAAACTCATAAGTCATGCATATATCCAAAATTCATCATTTTCAATTTCAGAAAAGATGAATAACTTTTTATTGAGTAAGTAAGTCCATGGATTTAAGACCAGATTTGGATTCTAGACAAAAATTCACCTAGGGTAGCTCCATAGAGTGAATAAGCTCAATTTAAGTATTTGAGGTGGTAAAATGGAAAATACTTCAATACCACATCATTAATACCACATAAAAGATCCGTGAAAGTTTTTGTTTTTCTTGATTTTTAGCCAAAATAATGGGAAAGTGAGAAATCCCATGTTACATATACACTAAGAATAGTGTTATGCATGTTTTGAGCACTTAATATCATGGTATTCTTACATGGACTTTTGGTACACCCATACTGGATATCTCACTTTAAGCTTAAATTACTATTTTGACGTAAAAATTAGGCAAGGGGGACAAAAGACATCAAAGAGAGCCAGGGTACCCAACTTCTGAGGCCTCAGAGGCGTGGATAGCTCCAGAGCATGGATCCATGGCTCATCTTAGCCCAATTGGTAAACTAAAACTCTTTGGGAACTTGGTTACCAAGTTACACCTACTGTAATTATAAGAAAAATAGCAAATAACCTGCTATTTTGACGTGCCAAGGTGGTAATGAGCTACTTAGACTCCTGTAACCACGTCAATTCTTGATGACTTTCCATGACTAGACCCTAAAAGAGTAATTAAACCCTTTTGGGATGCATATTCATTGATTTACCTCATAGCAACCAGCAAAATACTGCTATTTGCAATTCTACGTAGAAATGAGGTAAAAACTTCAAAAATTCATTAAAAGTACAATTCTTAATGAATCTTTCTGAAACTTTCAGGACCAATGAAGAACTGTATTATCTATAGTACAACCAAAAAGAATTATGGTTTTACTAGTAAAATTAAAAGTTTTACTTACAGTCCATTTTTGACCATTCTATGTGAAACACTGAATCTTCAAAAATTCACAGTAATTACAACCTGTGATGAAATTGGCAATAACATTGATAACTTTGATAAATAAATGATTATTTTAGAATAAAAGAAGATTTACAGATGTTACTCCTTTTATTCTTAACCATATTGGGGTTGGTAGTCACGTAAAAGCATCAATTAAGTAATTATGATAATCTTACGTGACAACAGATGATGCAATCATTAATCCAAAAGGGTTTATTGTTTTCTCACTCACTGGTTTTTCAGTTTGCTCCATGGCACGCCTCTGTGAGCTGTTGTTGACTTAAAAGAAGCCTCTTCTTGCTATTTTTTCCAAGAATCATCTTATAAATTTATTAAATCATTATTACCAACAAGTAAGTATTAGTTCAACTATTCTTAAGTGTTTTAAATCTTTCAGAAATCAATCAGAAAGACGTGAAATCATAGAATCCAACTATATATTGTTGTAATACTGTTATAAATCATCTTGATCCCTTAAATCCACAATTCTACGTCAACTTTCTCTACTTTTATCTATCAATAAGTTCTTTGGAGTGTTAGTGAGTCATTTATCTTTAATTCTTAAAGTTTTTCTCTAGTAATAGTTTTCTTCAAGAATTATCTTTATAATTATTCTTGTAAAAGATCATTATATATTAAAATAATTTTATTATTTTAATAAAAGAAGTTTTTATTATTAAATTCTTCTTGTAATTGATTCTTGTAGACAATTACTACTCACTGTTATAATCACTAGTAGTGTATAACACGTGAAAGAAATAATTTTATAATTATTTAATTGTGGTTATAATAATTTTTATTATTATATTTCATAAGAACAGACATAGTACTGTCGATTAATAGTAATATTATCATCAGTTTCATAGTCACATCTTACACAAGGGTGACAGTTGTCAATTGATTCCAATCAGAATGTTGCTTGTCATTTTTCTTTAAATCATTGATGTCTAATGTAATTTGCTTTAACTTTGACTCAAGTTTGCCAATTTCTACACTAATACTTCTATGTACATCATTTATTTGCGTGTAAAAGTCCTGTTCATCCTTTCCTGCTCCTTGGCTGTGAATTCCATAAGAGTTCTGGCCATATTGAAGACACTGTCCACGGCTGAAGGCTCCAATTTGGGGATCCTGTACCCTTGTGGGTAAGGTCTGTGCCAATTGGCTTTGCCTTTGCCCTTGCCTTGATGGTTCTTGGGACCTCTCTGTTTCTTTTGAGGTCCTTTGGGCTTGTCCTTGGGCGCTTCTGGAGCTGGTTTGGAGCTGGTAGATGCCACTGGTGCCTCTGTCTCCAAAGCTGGAGTCATTTCCAACTCTTTCTTCTGGTCTATGGATAAAAGACGTTGGTTCTTCAACCAATTCTTTATCTTTTTGACCTTGTCTTTGCAAGACAGGGGGCTCCATCCTCCTAAGAGTTCTATGGTCTTCTCCTGACCCAGAAAGCTCTTGATGTGTAAGTAGGAGTTCATGGCCCCCTGCCAAAGGCTTGGGCAGATTTCCCACTCCTCTTCCTTGGCTGCTCTGAACCAGTTTTTGTACTGGCATTGATATATTTCTATTGCTGCCACCTGAAAGTGGTTCAGCCCTGGAAATATTACCATAAATCAGTTCAGGCTCAGAATTTACGTCAAAATCTGTTGGTACAGACCTTGGGGAATGGGGGGCAACTCTGGCATCCTCCAGATGTGTCTTTCTTGTGGAAGATTTGGCACTTCTGGATTTGGTCTTGCCTCTTCCTTGTCCACATCCATCTGGTTGGACTGAATAGTTGCTTCCATTTCTGGTATGCACCATTTTCACGTCAATTTAAAGATAAAAGGTGAAAATATAAGATAAAATACACACCTTTTGGTGGTAATTTAGCTTTTTCTGAGTTGAATAAGGTGCCTCTTTTAGCAATCTGCACCTCAGTACTGTCTTCAGATTCTGCTCCTGAAGATTCTGGACTATTGATGTATCTTTTACTGAGTCTGTTACCAGCTGCACAGTATTTGATTAAAGACACTTAAAGAGAAAAAATATGATAAAAGAAATTATTTTTGTGTTTTAAGATATTTTTAAAAGATTTTTTATGAATTTTATTATTTTTTAATATTAAAAAAATTATTCTTTTTAAAGAAAAAAATTAAAATTTAAGATTTTGAATAAAAATTAATTCAGAGTAACTCAAAGAATAATTTTATAAGTTTTTGGATGTGAAAAAGCCACGTGTAAAAACAGTATAAAATTAAACCAAATTCCTCAATGAAAAGATTTTCAAAACAATTTCAAAAATAAGAATTATTTTAACTTTAAAATGAAGGAAAAAATTATTAAATTAATATATTTTAGAGCTTAAAAATATATTAATTAAGGGTACAAGGTTCAAAAAACACGGCCAGGCCCCCAAATGTAAGATGTGACTATGAAACTGATGATAATATTACTATCAATCAACAGTACTATGTCTGTTCTTATGAAATATAATAATAAAGTATTATTATAACCACAATTAAATAATTAAAAAAATTATTTCTTTCACGTATTAAGCACTACTAGTGATTTTAACAGTGAGCAAGTAATTGTCTACTAGAATCAATTACAAGAAGAATTTAATAATAAAAACTTCTTTATTAAAATAATAAAATTATTTTAATATATAACTATCTTTTGCAAGAATAATTATAAAGATAATTCTTGAAGAAAACTATTACTAGAGAAAAACTTTAAGAATTAAGAATAAATGACTCACTAATACTCCAAAGAACTTATTGATAGATAAGAGTAGAGAAATTTGACGTAGAATTGTGGATTTAAGGGATCAAAAGGATTTATAACAGTATTACAACAATATGTAGTTGGATTCTAGGATTTCACGTCTTTCTGGATGATTTGGAAAGATTTAAAACACTTAACAATAGTTTTAACTAATACTTACTTGTTGGTAATAATGATTTAATAAATTGATAAGATGATGATACAGAAAAAACAGCAAGAATAGGCTTCTTTTAAGTCAACAACAGCTCACAGAGGCGTTCCATGGAGCAAACTGAAAAACCAGTGAGTGAGAAAACAATAAACCCTTTTGGATTAATGATTGCATCATCTGTTGTCACGTAAGATTATCATAATTACTTAATTGATGCTTTTACATGACTACCAACCCCAATATGGTTAAGAATAAAAGGAGTAACATCTGTAAATATTCTTTTATTCTAAAATAATCATTTATTTATCAAAGTTATCAATGTTATTGCCAATTTCATCACAGGTTGTAATTACTGTGAATTTTTGAAGATTCAGTGTTTCACATAGAATGGTCAAAAATGGACTGTAAGTAAAACTTTGAATTTTACTAGTAAATCCATAATTCTTTTTGGTTGTACCATAGATAATACAGTTCTTCATTGGTCCTGAAGGTTTCAGGAAGATTCATTAGGAATTGTATTTTTAATGAATTTTTGAAGTTTTTACCTCATTTCTACGTAGAATTGCAAATAGCAGTATTTTGCTGGTTGCTATGAGGTAAATCAATGAATATGCATCCCAAAAGGGTTTAATTACTCTTTTAGGGTCTAGTCATGGAAAGTCATCAAGAATTGACGTGGTTAAAGGAGCCTAAGTAGCTTATTACCTCCTTGGCACGTCAAAATAGCAGGTTATTTGCTATTTTTCTTATGATTACAGTAGGTGTAACTTGGTAACCAAGTTCCCAAAGAGTTTTAGTTTACCAATTGGGCCAAGATGAGCCATGGATCCATGCTCTGGAGCTATCCACGCCTCTGAGGCCTCAGAAGTTGGGTACCCTGGCTCTCTTTGATGTCTTTTGTCCCCCTTGCCTAATTTTTACGTCAAAATAGTAAATTAAGCTTAAAGTGAGATATCCACTATGGGTGTATCAAAGGTCCATGTAAGAATACCATGATATTAAGTGCTCAAAACATGCATAACACTATTCTTAGTGTATATGTAGCATGGGATTTCTCACTTTCCCATTATTTTGGCTAAAAATCAAGAAAAACAAAAAATTTCACGGATCTTTTATGTGGTATTAATGATGTGGTATTGAAGTATTTTCCATTTTACCACCTCAAATACTTAAATTGAGCTTATTCACTCTATGGAGCTACCCTAGGTGAATTTTTGTGTAGAATCCAAATCTGGTCTTAAATCCATGGATTTACTTACTCAATAAAAAGTTATTCATCTTTTCTGAAATTGAAAATGATGAATTTTGGATATATGCATGACTTATGAGTTTTGCATAATTCAAAATTTCTTTTTAAGATAATTGTGGCCTATTTGGGTATGTAAAATATACCTCAAGGCTCACAATACACCCTTGAAAGAGATGAAGTGAAGATATAGCAACATCTTCTCCAACATCTTTTATCTCTTTGAAGACTTCATCTCTTAATGGAAGTAATGACTGAGAGGGAAAGATGGAGGAAGGGAAGGTGTCTTAAGTTCACCAACCAGAGCAACACTGTTGACAGCAGTGGAAACGTCATTACTAGTAGAAGAAATAATACCACTAGAATCCTTATGACTAGAATCATAGGTGATCAATCCATTTTTCCAATCAATAATGGGATTAAAATGGTGAATAAAATCATAGCCCAATATCAGGTCTTCTCCCTTGGGTGAATCTATGATAAAGAAATCCCATTCAAAGCTTGGGAAGGAAGGTAAATCAACAACCGACTTGGTATAATGGGTGATGAACATGGAAGTGGATTCATTGGAATCCAGAATGAAAAGAGGAATCTTTTCAGGGAGCTCTTACATTGTCAATGAGTACTTGAAGACAAAATTCTTTGCAATAAAGGAGTTTGTAGCCCCAGAATCAATGAGAATACTATAAAAAATATCAGAGATTGAAGAAAAAATAAGAAATTTTAAAGATTTTTTGACACTAGTATTCAGAGTGCACAATTGTGCTCTTGAAGGAAATAAGTGAGAACCATTGAACACATCATTATTCCCACTCAAGCTTTTCCCTGCTTGCTAGGGGAGCATTTTGATGACCCTTGCCTATTTTCAGGCCTCTTGAAGCATTTTTCAAATGGGTGCTTTCCACCACAATAATTGCACAAGCCTTCTTTAATCCTCCTCTCCTTTTCAGAAACAATTAATTTGTGTCCTTATTGAGGAGAGCAGCATGAGGCTTGTCTTTGGACACTTGAAAATTCTTCCCCTTCTTATTCTTCTTGTGATAAGGCTCATTTGATGATGAACTTTGAGGGGGCTTGGAGGAGTTGGATTCACTGATTGGAGGCTTCTTCTCTTGATGAATGCCCTTTTCCTTCTGCCTCTCATGGTAACTGGTATCTAATTCCAAGGTGATGTCCATGAGTTCTTGAAGACTATCAAACGTTCCAGGGTGAGAACCCAATTGGTCCAACAATCTTGATTCCAAGCCTCTCCTATATACATGAATATAGGCCCTTTCCCCCCAGTCTCCAATTCTTGACATTAAACTTCTGAAATCAGCTATGTACAAGGAAACTTGACCACTTTCCCTCATCCTCAAATCGTCCATTTCTTGTTCAGCTTTTCTGACTTAATTGGGATCACCAAACAGAGTGAATAACTTTGTTTCAAATAACTGCCAGTTACTGAGGAGATAAGATGGGTCTTCATTGGAGATATTTGAGAGATAGGGTTCAATCCATTTTCCAGTTCTACCAATAAGAAAAGAAGTTGAGTAAAGCACCTTCTTCCTGTCAGAGAAGAAGCTTGCTGGGTCATTATGAAAGATTAATTGACAGGATTGAACAAATCCTCTCAATTTATGAGCTTTAGTACCATCAAAAGAATCAGGTGCCTTCATTGATGGAGTTTTGAATGCTGGAGCTTTTAAATTTTCCTTTGGGGCAACTGCTTGAGTGAGTTGTCCCATAAACTGAGTCATTTGCTCCATCATCTTGAGGAAATTTGGTTCAGCTTGAGAGACAGAAGGCTGATTAGAAAGGGCTATATTTGGAGCCTCAGGAGCTTCAGGACCAACTGCCAAGGCAGCTGCTACTTCAGTCTCCTCAGATTCTTCCTCTTCCACAGACTCCTCCCCCTCCTCATCTTCAGCTTCCCCCAATCTACTCCTAGGCCCTTGAGAAACACCAGGATAACCACCCAATAGTCCAGAGAATGATCTTGATCTTCTAGACTTCACACCTCCTCTTATGGAGGGTGCTGCTCCTTCCATTGGTGGTCCTCTGTTCAAATTTGCACTCAGTTGATGAACTGATGGTGTGCGTTCAAGAGGAGCCCTTGGTGTAGGAGTAAGAACAGCTTGATGTCTCTGGGGTCTTGTATTCTTGGCTGATGGGCTATGCTGAACTGGTATCATGAAAGAAGAATGAATAAAAACTTGATGATACTTTGAATAAAATAAGGCTTGACCAAATCAAATTAAATGAGAATCTTGATGATCTTGAAGAATCAATAAACAGTCTTGAAGTGAAAATACTCTGAGAAATCTTGAAGAATGAAAATGACAGAATCCAATTCTTATGAATAATCAGTTTCAATCAATAAGTCAAATCAAGTCAATAAATCAATCAAATCAGTAATAAAGTCAATTCAAAATCAAATCAATTTTGTCTTGAGGAATTCAATCAATATCTTCAAAAATCAATTCAATTTTCTTGAGGAATCAAATTCAAATCAATCAATTAAATCAAATCTTGAGGATAAATCAGCTATCTTGAGGAATCAAATCAGATCAATCAATTAAATCAAATCAGAGTCTTGAGTTAAGTCAATTTCTTGAGCAATCAATCAATAACTCAATAAATCTTGAGAAATTTCAAAATCAACCAATGATAACCCCAATTGAATAACTCCTGAAACAATAAATCAATTAATCCCAAATTCCAATCAATTAAACCTGATAAAAACCTGAATTCAGACAGAAAATGAAAATTAAAATTGATTCAGAATTAAGAGAAAATGAAATGGTCAGCAAAGTTTTGAAATGAGAAAGAGAATCAATTTTCATTTGAATGAAATGAATGAGATGAAAATTGATGAGAGATAATGTGAGCCTTAGAGGTAATTTCATATACCCAAAAGACCACAAATATAAAAAATAACATATTAATATAAATAAAATAAATTTATTTATATTATTCAAATAAAAATCAAAATATAAATATAAAATTATATTAAAAATAAAAAATTAATTATAATTTAAAAATAAAAAATACATTAAATTTTGTAAATATAAAATTACATTTATACTTGAAAAAATTAAGTAAAAATGAAATTTTAACAAAATTGTGAAAAAATAAATAAATTTGGAAAAAAGTTAAATAAAATTTATTATAACTTTTTATCCAATAAATAAACATATAAAATTTATTTCACCATTGGATTCCTCATAAAAAATCAGGTGGGGTCACCTCTGAGTGAAATTCTTGTAACTCAACTCTAAATAAGCTTAAATTAAGTTTTTAGTATTTTCAATACAAAAGTTGAAAATCCTCAAAACTTTAATTTAATTCACACTACATGTGGTGTTAACCATCAATTTTTATGTTAAAATTGAGGTGTTGTGTTTAGTTTAGAAGTTATGAGGAATTGAAGTATTTTCAATTGAATTCAATTGAAATGTCAAAATGTGCGCATGTATTACATAAGTGAACTTTGATTTACATATGAGGTGTCAATTATTACTGTATTGTACTGTACAATTGAATTGAATTACATATGTAAATTATAAGTATAATACATGATGAGGAATTAAAGGAAAAATAAATTGGAAAGATTAAATTTGGGGGGGAAAAGGAACTCCAGCTCTAAGGGGGAGCTAGACCCCCAAAATCCTTGCTGACAGGTGTGGGATGTCAAAATTCACGCAAAAGTTCATCACTTTTGGCCTGGAATTGAGTTACAGGGGCTGTGGACTCAATTGGTGATGAGGTTTTGATACCAACTGGGGTAGTTTTAGCTGTTGCCAAGAGGGTAAAACTACCCTTAAGATAAAACAATCAGAATAAAAACAGTTTTAACTGGTTTCTACGCCTCTAACACACATTCTGACGTGTTTTGAAGGCTCTAGGCCTGGTATTGCTATAGTAATGGCTGATTTAAGGGTCTAAAATGGCTAAAAATGGCTAAAAATGGCTTAAACCAGCCCTTTTTTGGCCTAAACCAGGGTTCAATGATGCCATAATTGGCTTTTCTGTTGTCAGACTGTTTTTCACGACTGACAAGAGTAAATTTTACTTTTGGAGTAAGAGAATTGATGGCTATAAAAGAATGTCTTCTTTGCCCCACTTTTCTCTTCATGTTAGAATCTTTTCCTTTTATTAATTAGTTTAAAACTGTTAAACCAATCAATCAAAGATTCCAACCACCACTTTTAAATAATTTTAATCCTTTTAACCACGTGAAAAAATTATTATAATCATTGTTTGTAACTCTTATAATCATTTTTACCCCTGAACCACCCCAAAAGTGAATTAAAGCATCTTTCATCACTGTAAACTTTGTCACTTTGTTTCCAAATTCACTCTGGTCACTTTTGGGCGTGTTTTCTCTTTAATATTCTTTTTAAAGACTTTGTTCTTTAATTAATTGCTTGCAGTTCTTTGCTCAATTAATTCCAATTGAAATTGCTCTTGAAGAAATTTCTTTTGTAGCCTTAAAATATCTCTTGTAGAGTATTTTTTGGGATAAATCTTTATTGTTGGTAAAACAATAAATTTTTATATTATTGTTTTATACTAATAAAGTTATAAACAATAAAATTGGCGTGTTTTCTCTTAAAAATAATATTTCATACTATTTTTAACTGAATTTTACCTTATACAAATTTTGAGGACAGGAAAAGTACTTGATTTTTAATCAAAGTTTCATATCCACACCTTACATTTGGGGGCCCAGCCGTGATATTTTACCTGTGACATATTTTTTTTACTCTTTTTAAATCTTTTTTCTTATATTGAAAAATTTAAAAACATATAAAAAATACTTATAATTCAAAAAATCCATAAAAAATAACTTTTTTTCATATTATAAGTGAGGCTTATATTTTTATTTCTTTTTTGAAATAACCTTTTTTTTACTTAATTAATTGGCTTTTTCATTAATTTTAGTGTCTGACAACGTGGTAAGACAAGAAAACATTGAAACAGTCTCAACAGTAACCAGCATTATCCCTGCCAGTACTGTTAATTCTGATCATAATAGTACTATTATTGTGACTCAAAATAACCAGCCTGAACCAATATCTTCTGAATTGATTAACTTGGACATAAGTAATACCCTTCAGAAAGCTAAAAATTTGGCCAATAGTAAGTTTTTAACGTAAAAATACTATTTTAAGCCTTTTTTAACCATAATTATGCCTTCAACCAGGTCAGGAGCCAGCTACAACCCCTCAAGCAGCTCCCAAAAAGGTAATAGACGTGATTATGGCAGAAGCCAACCAGGTACAGAAGGAAAAGGGTCAGTTGATGACTTCCAAACAACTAAATTGGGTCATTCTGAAGCTGATAATACTATTTTACCTTGAAAAAGAGCTGACACCGCCACAACAAGCCTCTGTGGACATATACAAAGCCAGCCACAGTGCATACAACAATGCACTTCAATTCAAGGAGTACCAGATCCTTGCAGACCTGTGGAAGAATTGCATGAATTCTTACCTGACAGTAAGAAAATTCTTGGGCCATCCCAACACTTGCAAATTGCTCAATGGATGGCATCCGTTGATGGAGAAGAAAAACATGATGCTTTTGACACTAGAATGGAGGAAAAACAACCCTCCACCACCCAAACCAGTGCCAAAAACAGCCCCAGTGGCCAGCAGCAGCAGCGATTCCAACGTGAAAAAGCAGCCACAAGCTCCAAACAAGGGCAAAGGGAAGGCACCAGCCCCAAAACCTTACAGCCAGGGCTACAGAATCCCAAAGATTCAGCAGGATGCCATGGAAAATGTATTTCAGATGGCCAGAACCATGATGGAATTACAGAAGAAGGATGAAGCCAGATTAAGGTTCCAGAAATGATTTCTGACATATTTGATTCCATCCCAGAGTTGTATAATGCTATAAATGACGTGGAAAAACATCTTTCTGATAAAAATGACACCATTTGTAACAACATTAAAACAAACAACCTGAGTCTGTGCCAAATTAATGAAACACTTATGTGTTTTGAAAAAGTTTTGAGAACAATTAAAAATTCCAATAATGATAATTCTTCTAACAATAAAATAAATGAACAATCTGCCATTATTAAAGAATTAACAGATAAATATTCTAAATTCAATATTGATGACATAATTGAAACAAGAATTAAACAAGCCATAAATCTTATCAAGACAGATAACAAGAAAGTCCTTGATGACATTTCAAATTCATTTACTGAAGTAAAGACATATACCATTGCCTTGAAAAAGTGTTTTGATGCTTCACAAGAAGAAGTATCAAAATTATCAATGAAATTGAATCAAGTCACTGCTGATAATACAAGACAGAAAGAGTTATGGCAAGAACTTACACATAAAGAAGACATGTATAAAATTGAAGTAATAAATTTAATACAAAGCTTCCAACATGAATACAGAAATTCCCAAAGGTGTAGCAACAGTAAAATGAATGACATTGAACAAATACTGAACACCTTGCCAAGAATGTCTACACCTCTAAATCAAAATGAGGGCACAAGAATTTCAAATCCACAAGTATTGAATCCTGATAATTCACAATTAAAAAATGAATTATCCACTTCTTTTCATAACTTAGAACCATCAATGGGCCAAGCACTCTTGAAAGAAGTGCCAAAACTTAAAGAATGGCCCCACTTCAGTGGTGAAGGAGAGTATGACCATATGGAATTCATTAGAGGTATTGACATGATCAAAGAGGATTTTGAATTACCAGACAGATTGGTAACAACCAGGTTTAACACCTTGTTTACCAGATCAGCTCACAGATGGTACATCAAAATAAGACAAGCACATAGACACCAGAGTTGGACTTGGTGGAAAACCCAAATCATCAACAAATGGGCAAATGATGCTTGGAGGTTTAAAGTTGAAACAGCCTTTGAATCTGCCAAATTTAATGCTGATAAAGACAAAGCTTTACCATGGTTTTGCCAACAGAAGGACAGATTAACAGCATTATATCCTGACATGTCAGAATTTATGATCCATAGAAAAATTCTGAGACAATGTGGAGGTGACTTAGAGCATGCTGTCAAAAGCAGGACTACTGAACAATCTTCAGCAGAAGATATTATCAATATACTAGAAGAAGTAACCACCAGAACCAAAATTGGTTCTAATAGGGTGAATCTCAAAACAAGGTTTAATACACCTTGGAAAGATTCTGTGGACAAAAACCCCAAAGAAAATTCTAGTAATATTAAATATAAATCTGCAGATACAGTCAGAAAATGCCATATTTGCCAAAGCACCACCCATTTAGCCAATGCATGTCCAAAGAGGGGGAAAATCAATGAAATTGACATTGAAAAGGAATCAGATGTTGAAAAAGAAGACATAATTGAAGACAATTCAGATGATAAGTCATCCATATTTTCTGAATCTTCAAAAGATATAGAAAATATCAATGCCACTTTTGACATCATGGAATCTTATTCCCACTTACCACAATTGAGCAATCGTCAAGTTTATTTATCAAAAGTTCAAGATGCACAACTTATGAAGACAAAACCAAACAGAGGAAAAGGTTATACAGCTGGTAACTCCTGTATAACAGAAGTGGTGATTGACAACAAGCCCACCAAACTTTTGCTTGACCCAGGAGCCTTCTGCTCTTGTGTTGGAAAATCCTTTCTTAAGACTTGTGTGCCAAATTTTGAAGACCAATTGTTACCAATTGATGGTATAAAATTCAACAGTGCAAGTAACCCAATGAAAGCATTGGGAATCTTTGAGACCAATGTCATATTCCCACACATAAATGGGAATTTAAGGATCACAGTTGAATTTGTTGTTATGGAAAATTGCTCTAGTACCCATTTTATATTGGGAAATGACTATTTGATCATGTATGGGATAGATTTACATAATAACAAAGACAGATACTTTACAATTGGGGACAATAAGCGCCAGAAATTTGCCTTTTTACCATTTAAAAGACAAATTACAGTAAACAAAGTATCACCAGTCAACTTAGAGTTAGAAAAATTCAAGTCTGAACAGTTAAATGAGGCTGAGATAAGCCTTCATCTGACTGATAAACAAGAAAATGAACTTTCTTCCCTTTTGTATGACCACAAAGGAGCATTTGCTACAGACAAAGAACCTCTGGGAGCAATTATTGGTCATGAATTTGACATCATTCTTAACATTGAGAGACCTTATCCACCACTCTTAAGAAGACCTGCTTATCCAGCAAGTCCAAAATCAAGAGAAGCTCTAGAAATTCATATCAAAGAACTTCTAGACCTTGGTGTAATAAGAAAAGTAGGCCACAATGAGGAAGTAGAAATAACTACACCAGTCATAGTGGCGTGGCATAATGGAAAATCCAGAATGGTTGGGGACTTTAGAGCTCTGAACACTTACACTGTTCCAGACAGATACCCAATACCAAAAATCCAAATTGCCCTTACTCAAATATCTCAAGCAGTGTATATAACCACTATGGATGCCCTTAAAGGATTCCATCAAAATGTGGTAACACCAAGGGCAAGAAAATACTTGAGAATTATTGTTCATTGTGGAGTGTATGAATACTTAAGGATGCCCTTTGGTATCAAAAATGCACCTTCACACTTCCAAAGAATGATGAATGAAATCTTCCCTGAAGAACTCTCAGAGGGATGGTTAATCATTTACATTGATGACATTATTATCTGTTCAAAGAATTGGGAGGAGCACATGTACAGATTATCAAGAGTTTTGACAAAAATCCAATCAGTAAACATGAAAATCTCCTTGAAGAAATGTCATTTTGGATTTAAAGAACTTAAGGCACTAGGACATGTTGTATCTGGTTTGTCCCTTGGAATTGATAAAAACAAAGTTGCAGCAGTATTGTTAAAACCCATGCCTCAGAGTAAGAAGGAAATTCAGTCATTCTTAGGTTTTGCAGGATATTACAGGCAACACATTAAAGACTTTGCATCCATAGCAAGACCACTTTATAAGTTGTGTGACAAAGACACAGTATTTGAGATGACTGTTGACAGAGTCAAAGCTTTTGAATCTCTAAGAGAAGCATTGACCACTGCTCCACTCTTACTGATGCCAGACTTTAAATTGCCTTTCAAACTGTATATTGATGCATCAGGGGATGGACTAGGTGCTGCACTTCACCAAGTTCAGATCATAAATGACAAACCTGTAGAAGGACCAATATGTTTCATATCCAGGCAAATCAAACCAAC
Organism: Austropuccinia psidii; assembly: GCA_023105745.1. Classification (NCBI taxonomy): domain Eukaryota; kingdom Fungi; phylum Basidiomycota; class Pucciniomycetes; order Pucciniales; family Sphaerophragmiaceae; genus Austropuccinia; species Austropuccinia psidii. Next base: position 66,900,757 of record JALGQZ010000004.1, read on the forward strand.
TGAAGCCAGATATGGAGCAAGTCAAATGGAATGTCTATGCCTTGTCTGGGCCTTGGAGAAATTGAACTATTTCTTAGAGGGATGTGTTTTTGAAGTAATAACAGATTGTACAGCTGTGAAATCACTTTTGAACATGAAAACACCTAACAGACACATGCTCAGATGGCAAATAGCCATACAATAATACAGAGGCAATATGACTATTGTTCATAAGGATGGGAATATTAATAAGAATGCAGATGGACTAAGCAGATGGCCATTACCAAATAACATTGATAATCCTGCTTATGCTCCAGAAGAAGCTTCACCACAAATTCCAATAGAAGGAATAAGTGTTACAGACTTGAACACCACCTTCTTTGAAGAAGTCAGAAATAGTTACACTCAAGATAAGAATTGTAGCATCTTATGCCAATTACTTAACAAAGACTGTAAAGACAACTCCCTAATACATGCCTTGGATGAAGTATGGAGAAAATCTTATAATGAAGGAAGATTTCACCTACTGGATGGTATAATTTACCACAGAACCAAGCACACATGTGTCATGACAGTTGTAGAGAGGTCATTAATCAATCTTGTACTGAAAGAATGCCATGATAGTCCCTTTTCAGGACATCTTTCTGAAGACAGAACAAGAGAGAAAGTGAAGACCTGCATATGGTGGCCAATGTGGCAAAAAGATGTTGCAGAGTATTGCAAAACCTGTGACAGATGCCAAAAGGCAAATAAATCCACTGGCAAAAGACTTGGAAATATGATGAAAATCCAAGAACCAAACAGACCTTGGGAAATTGTCCATATGGATTGGGTAACTGGCCTACCACCAGGAGGTGACAGGAGCTATAATGCTTGCCTAGTAATTGTGGACAGATTCAGTAAAAATCCAATCTTTTTACCATGTCACAAAGATGATACAGCCATGGATACAGCTCTTCTGATATGGAATAGAGTAGTGTCATGGACTGGGATATTTACAAATATCATCAGTGATAGAGATCCCAAATTCACTTCAGCACTATGGACAAATCTTCACCAATTATTTGGCACTAAACTGTCTTTCTCTACAGCCTACCACCCACAAACTGATGGCCTGGCTGAAAGAATGATCCAAACCTTAGAGGACATGGTGAGAAGATTTTGTGCATATGGCCTTGAATTCAAAGATTGTGATGGATTTACCCATTATTGGTGTACTCTGTTACCAGCACTGGAATTAGCATATAAAACATCAATCCATGCTAGTACCAATCAGACTCCTGCTATTCTAGAAAAAGGATGGAACCCCAAGTTACCCCAAGACTCCTTGAGGAAAGACTTAATTGAAATACATCCCACAGCTGCTAGCTTCAAAGGAATGCTAGACAAAGCTAGAAAGCATGCAGTAAAATGCATGGAGGACTCTTTTGCATATGCTAAAGACAAATGGGATAAATCTCATGCAACTCCAGATTTCACAGTGGGGGACCTAGTTCTTGTATCCACCACTAACTTCAATAACATCAAAGGATGTAAAAAGTTGAAAGACTCCTTTGCAGGACCTTTTGTGATTAAGGCCCTCCATGGAGAGAATGCTGTTGAAGTAGAGTTATCTGAAGAACTTAGCAATAAGCACCCTACATTTCCAGTGAGCTTGATAAAACCATATAAATCTAGTGATGCTGAGAAATTTCCCTTGAGGAATAAGGTTCCCCAAGTTATACCTCCTATTGAGACATCTGGTACTAAGAAAATAACCAAAGTTCTTAAAGAAAGGAAATTAAGAACCAAGAAAGTAAGGGAATACCTTGTTAGGTACAGTGACCCAACTTGTGAAGATGAATGGTTAGAAGAAAAAAATATACCAGAAGCTACCAAACTCCTGAGGAGATTCAGACACACTAGAAACACCAATATTACAAAGTAATATTCTTTTTTAGGGGGAGGGAATGTGAGCCTTAGAGGTAATTTCATATACCCAAAAGACCACAAATATAAAAAATAACATATTAATATAAATAAAATAAATTTATTTATATTATTAAAATAAAAATCAAAATATAAATATAAAATTATATTAAAAATAAAAAATTAATTATAATTTAAAAATAAAAAATACATTAAATTTTGTAAATATAAAATTACATTTATACTTGAAAAAATTAAGTAAAAATGAAATTTTAACAAAATTGTGAAAAAATAAATAAATTTGGAAAAAAGTTAAATAAGATTTATTATAACTTTTTATCCAATAAATAAACATATAAAATTTATTTCACCATTGGATTCCTCATAAAAAATCAGGTGGGGTCACCTCTGAGTGAAATTCTTGTAACTCAACTCTAAATAAGCTTAAATTAAGTTTTTAGTATTTTCAATACAAAAGTTGAAAATCCTCAAAACTTTAATTTAATTCACACCACATGTGGTGTTAACCATCAATTTTTATGTTAAAATTGAGGTGTTGTGTTTAGTTTAGAAGTTATGAGGAATTGAAGTATTTTCAATTGAATTCAATTGAAATGTCAAAATGTGCGCATGTATTACATAAGTGAACTTTGATTTACATATGAGGTGTCAATTATTACTGTATTGTACTGTACAATTGAATTGAATTACATATGTAAATTATAAGTATAATACATGATGAGGAATTAAAGGAAAAATAAATTGGAAAGATTAAATTTGGGGGGGAAAAGGAACTCCAGCTCTAAGGGGGAGCTAGACCCCCAAAATCCTTGCTGAAAGGTGTGGGATGTCAAAATTCACGCAAAAGTTCATCACTTTTGGCCTGGAATTGAGTTACAGGGTCTGTGGACTCAATTGGTGATGAGGTTTTGATACCAACTGGGGTAGTTTTAGCTGTTGCCAAGAGGGTAAAACTACCCTTAAGATAAAACAATCATAATAAAAACAGTTTTAACTGGTTTCTACGCCTCTAACACACATTCTGACGTGTTTTGAAGGCTCTAGGCCTGGTATTGCTATAGTAATGGCTGATTTAAGGGTCTAAAATGGCTAAAAATGGCTAAAAATGGCTTAAACCAGCCCTTTTTTGGCCTAAACCAGGGTTCAATGATGCCATAATTGGCTTTTCTGTTGTCAGACTGTTTTTCACGACTGACAAGAGTAAATTTTACTTTTGGAGTAAGAGAATTGATGGCTATAAAAGAATGTCTTCTTTGCCCCACTTTTCTCTTCATGTTAGAATCTTTTCCTTTTATTAATTAGTTTAAAACTGTTAAACCAATCAATCAAAGATTCCAACCACCACTTTTAAATAATTTTAATCCTTTTAACCACGTGAAAAAATCATTATAATCATTGTTTGTAACTCTTATAATCATTTTTACCCCTGAACCACCCCAAAAGTGAATTAAAGCATCTTTCATCACTGTAAACTTTGTCACTTTGTTTCCAAATTCACTCTGGTCACTTTTGGGCGTGTTTTCTCTTTAATATTCTTTTTAAAGACTTTGTTCTTTAATTAATTGCTTGCAGTTCTTTGCTCAATTAATTCCAATTGAAATTGCTCTTGAAGAAATTTCTTTTGTAGCCTTAAAATATCTCTTGTAGAGTATTTTTTGGGATAAATCTTTATTGTTGGTAAAACAATAAATTTTTATATTATTGTTTTATACTAATAAAGTTATGAACAATAAAATTGGCGTGTTTTCTCTTAAAAATAATATTTCATACTATTTTTAACTGAATTTTACCTTATACAAATTTTGAGGACAGGAAAAGTACTTGATTTTTAATCAAAGTTTCATATCCACACCTTACAGATAATGAAATCATAAAATCATAAAATCATAAAATCATGGAAAGATCATAATTGAGCATGAGAGAAATGAATAAGAATTAATGAAAGAAAAAGAAGCAATTATGAGTTAATTAAAATAATTTCATAGGGGCTCTTCTAAATGAAGTGGGCCTGGCACTCAGTGAACAGACTTACTTATGGAGGGCTCAGAATAAAATACTCAAATGATAAGAGTAATGGAGTAAGAGGATAAATTCCTAGTCACAAAATAATAAGAATTAAAATATATGAGAGGAAAACAAAAGCAATAATAAAGAGCCAGCCACAAATAATCCTGTACCACTGTTTCAACCTGTTCAGAACAGAGAAAAGGATTAATAAAGGATATGGCCACCAGGACTCTACTGAACAGGTGAGGGAAGGCAAGGACTAACTTAATAATTAATAAAATAATATTTCATAATGAGAAATAAAATAATATCAAATAATAAATCCAATATTTTAATTAACTGGGGGGAAAACGCCCAGGTGGATCAAGAGGGCCAGCCTTGGAGTTTGAGTGTTGAGATACTTGCCTGTATGCTGAAAGAAGTTGGATGTGGGATTGAATCCAATACAGGTATTTGTGCCTGTATTTGGTGAATCCTGTATTTGGGTCTTGCCTGTATGAAACTGTATTGAGGTCTGAAAACTGTATTTGGAGAATGTTAAATGAAACCCCCTTGCTGATTGGGTTTTGAAGGGTATCAATGAAGTAATGATTGTTGAAGATGATTGGTAATGCCCCTGCCTCCTTGGCTGTGACACATAGTTGTAGCTCTTGGATTTCTGAGTGATTTGAGCCTTGGGAAGGAGAGGAGGTAGAGGAGTCTGGCCTACTGAGGCAGAGGATTGAAAACCGGGACCACTTGGAGGTTCTTCAACTGAAGACTCACAATGGTTAGAGACCGGAATTTGCAACTTGATTGAAATTGGAACCATGGAAGGAAGGACAGAGGATGGCTGACACAGAGCAGGGATTGAATTGGTTGCTGATGGGGTATAGTCTCTTGACACTCAAATTTTTCCCGTGTCAGAATTAAGCAGCCTCAATCCATCCGAATATTTTTCAAACGTCAGAGCACGCAGAATCTCTCCACATGGTTCTATCTTGGTGGTAACCTTGATACCAAAAGGAATAAGTCACTCATACCTAGTAATTGGTTCAATAAAGCATTTCTTATCTTCTAATACTGTCATGGGTGATCTCATGTTTAGATGTTTGTGTGGAAGAGCATTTAACAACAAAGACGCATGCAGTGCTGCCTCATCCCATTAAGAATAGGGGATTTTAGATTGTCCAAGTAAGCAACGTATCTTGGACAACAAGGTCTTATTAAATCTCTCTGCCACTCCGTTAGTTTGAGGAGATTCAGGAAGACCCCTTTCTAGAGAAATACTGTGAACCTTAAGATAATTGAGGAACAATGAGGAACTAAATTCTCCCCCACGGTCTGTGTGGAGGTAGGCCGGCACTATATTTAGTTTGTTCTTGATCTCCATAATGAATGACATGATAAAGTCATCAGCTTGAATTTTTTCAGACATTGCATATATGTGATTAAAGTGACTGTAGTCGTCAACAAGTACCAGTACATACTTGAAGCCCTTGCAAGTAGGAGGGTTAATCAATAAGGTATCCAAGTGAAGTTTGAAAAAAGGTGCATCAGCACAAGGTAGAGACTGTGAGTGAGGGAGATTCTTAATCTTAGCTTGTTGACATACTTGACAATCAGAAGCATGGGTGAAGCTTCCATCTATCCTGCCTTCATTGAGAAGGACCTTAATATAAGAATCAGATGGATGACCAAGGGTCGTATGCCAATCTAGATCTGTTGTTGGCAATGAATAGATTGGTCTGTCTGGTAGTTTAGCAGCAAACAGATTACCTTGTCGGAAAAAAGTGGTAATAATTTGATTATCGTGTTTGATTAGGAAGAGATTTGATTTCTAGATTAGCTTCATACCGTGTTCACATATCTGTGAGATGGACAGAAGGTTTACCGGCCCATTTGGCACATAGTATACTGGATACAGCCTGATGCCGTTGAGAAGTAAAGTCCCTTGATGAGTTACTTTAACCGGAGTTTAGAAGGTATTGATTTGCTTCTTAACAGGAGTGGGATCTTCAAGTAACGATAAATTATTGACAAAGGTCCTTCCAGCACCAGGATCAAGGTAGATTAAGTCTTGGCACTGATGTCCCACCATTGCATTGACTTCCTCAAAGATAAACGCTTTTGAGTCTGATCCTAGGGGTTGAGAAAGCTCCTTTGAATCGGATGCAGCATTTAGTGATGGTAGGTTACCTGCATTCTGTAACCTTTCTAGCAGTTGTTCAATTTTATCCAACCACTTGCTGGTGTCCTCAACCTGAGGGTGGTTGGTTATTGTTTTTGGCCTTCTTTTTTTCTTTGAAGCTCTTTTTCTTATTACTATTTTCTGATTGACTCTTGACCTTGGTTTTAGATGATTTGGCCTGCTTATTCTTGTCAAATAGCAGTGTATGTTTGTGAGTTGACTGTCGATGAGAATGCTCAAGAGCCACCCTATCCGTTATTGTGTCTAAATTAAAAGGTTTAGTGTCATATAGCATCTGGCGTAGGCTTCTCAATTCTTTGTCGTTGTCGAGGCTTTGAAGGAAGAAAGCTGCGGCCATACTGGATGATAAACTCATGCTGATGGAGGAACCAGTAGAAATAGACAAGTAGCTTGCATGGACCTTGTGGAAGTTGTCAATGTGCTTTTCTAATGAAGAGGTAGGATTGTATTTAAGGTTTATAGGTTTATGGAGAGTTTGAAAAATGACTATTACAAAAAATTTTCAACAACTATTTCCCAGTCCCATCCAGCAATGATAGAAAGACAACCTATTGTTGAGAAGAACGCCTTCAAATTTGGTACTAACACTGGACCATAGCAGAGCAAAAGCTGCACTGTTTTTCTTTTTGAATTTGCTGGTTTTCTTGTTGTCTTCTGATGGTGGGTCAAGCAGGTAATCCATGCCTTTGCTAATTAGATAGTTTTCAAACTGACAACTCCACTGTACCCAGTTGGTACGTGTGAGTTTAGTCATTTTAGCTTTGATGGTCTCCTCCTCCAAAGAGGATTCCTTGGTGTCCATCGTGATATTCGGCATTCTCCTAAAGCAAAGTTATTCTAGCTCTGGTTTAATTATTATAGGCAATTACCCAACTAACTCTCGCTACCATGCAATGAGAGGTTATTAATAAGTCTTCTAATTGCTATGATAGATAATTAAACCAGTAGCTAGTGATATTAATATAACAAGTAAGCAAGAGTATTGCGACAACAAGGATCATTCATAACTGAAAGTTTACCTGATATAAATCAATCAATTTGGAGAAATTCCTATACACCCAATGATATCAATAGTACGCAGTACTCTAAAATAAAGAATGAGTATTGTTAGTGAACGTTTGGCGGTGGTATTAGTTTAGTAGATAGAATACCTATGCTCCTCCACACCGTGCGTACGAGTACTGGAATACAACTAAGATAATAACAACTATAGATTAATAATCGTAAAATAGATCTCTCTTGCTCGATAAATGATTGAAGCTAGCTCTATTTATTTCGTTGACAACCCCAACGGACTGAGTGTAAATAGCCCTACTTAATATTATCGCCACTACTTCTCCCTGATAATTCAATGGATCATTTACTTTCATATCTGCTGCTTCTCTCTAATGAATTTCTCATATGAGATTAACCGCTATCACCGAGAGGAACTTATCCATTTCATAACACTCTCAAGAATCAAAACTTTAGTAACTTTGAATTAACAAATCTTTGGGACAGGGACGGAAACGGACCTGAAGAGTGCAATAGGGAAAAAAGAAAACAAGATGAGGAACAAACTTTTGATGGCAACAGGATGGGATTAAATAGTCTAAAACATCTTGTGGCAAGCTCGATATTGCACTATATTTTGAGGATAAAAAATGGTTGGAGTAACCCTACGAAAGTTATTTACAAAAGAGACGCAACGCTAAGAAAGATTATAAAAGATTACCAACGATCTTAAAAATAGTTCATTTAGTTTTAGTCACAGTGATACTTATTCTTTCACTTATAAGCGGCGTTCTAAGGTGATGCCGTGCTTTTGTTTAGTTCACCATACTTGGCGTTCGGCGGTGCCACAGGCGGTGTCATCCACGTTTATTTACACCAAGGATTCTCTGTAACCTTCTTACAAGTTCTGTTGGGCGACGCTCTCTTTTTCTCCAGCTGAAATATACAGTACTCCTAAGGCAATGTTACATTCATCTTTCTTTTTCAAAGGATGAGCAAACAGCACACGATTGAGTCACTTTCAATAAACTACCATCCGGAAGGTTGACATCTGAGAGGTAGGCCATGGGTCGTGCGTACAAAAATATAAAATAAATGAGGAATTTCAAGGCGTCTTCAGTGTCCGGAAGAGTGCTATGGTACAATGTTGTCATGGAAGAAATCACGAGCACTCAAATTGTACAGTAAAACTGCCACCTTTTGCCATTTGAATGAAGTTCGGCAAAAAACAATGTGCCCATCAAGCCGCCTAGGTGATGAATTACTCTTTTTCTCTGTTCTGCAAATAGTGCTTTTCACTTCTTAAAATTGTCACACCTGGTAATGAGATTTTTTGCGCATAAACATCCAATATTTTCGCTCTTTTATTCCCTTTTTGAGATTTGCTAACGGATAGAATTTTTTTTCAGTACAACTCGTTATAAATAGGTCTTTCAAAATGCTCAAAGCTCAATTCACCCTTATCTTAATTGTAATGTTTTCAATGGCTCTTTTCTTTTGCATCTTCATGGGCTCAACACTAGCCATCACGGAATCGAGGGAACCCGATCTCTCTAAAAGCTTTATCAGCCGACATAATCCTTCACATTCGACCCTCCACCGTCGTCAACCTCAGTTTCATCACCCACTTTTTACGCCTGATCATATTAGCCGCTTCACAGCCCGGCCGATGTCTCCGAGGGCCGCGGATGAGAAAAATGCTACCGGTAAAGGAAGACCTAAGCCACTGCCAACCTGCGACCTTTACCCGTTAACCCCTGCAACTTGGAAAAAACTTGATTTAGATGATTACCTTCGATTTTGTGAAAAGGCTGATGTAATGGATCTAACCGTAAGAATGATGATATGTTCATTAAAATTGAACGGGCTCAAAAAATCTAAATACTGCCTACTGATTTCTGGCGTACGCAATTTAAATCTAAATAGGATTTTGCTGCATCCCAAAAGCTTACAAATTTCGTATGTGGTATGGGCGCAAATTGTAATGCTGGACAGTTGTGCTACCCGGTAATGGGTAAGGCTTGGTATGTTTTTTTTGCCGCCCAACAATGGAATGTTTGGAACAACATGGCATTTAATGCGGTAACTTATGCATTAAATATGGTCAGAAGTATGTCTATCAATAAAAGTTTGACATTAAGCACATGAAAGTATGACTTATCGTGTTTTATTTTGTGTGTTTTGGGATTAATAGATAACATTGGGAGTATAGTGAACTCAATGTAGGTAAAAGCAACTAGCAAAGCATAAAAGTACGCGGCTTAGATGGACTTTTGATTTTTTCAGGAATCCAGTGATGGATAATACCGAGATTTGGCAAGAGAAAAATAAGCAGTCAATGGATGGAGCTTTTTCACAGGTTATGGGGACACGTAAGTAGTTATATTTCTTTATATTTGATTATTTAGTCTTTGGTGATTAATTTATAACTTCTCCAGTTTTTATAGACCTGCCATACCTTATGGGTAATAAAGTGGGACCGATTGGTTATATAATCAATGCCTTTAGCCTTATAACTACCGCAGTATTCGACGTATTGGCTTTTGCGAAGGATTTCAACCCAAAAGAGCCAATACGTCAAGGATTTGATGTGGTCAGCAGGTTTTCCATTACTCAAAGTTTTTTTAGCTCATCATGAAGGTTTGATTATGTCGGTCATAGTGGATAGCTGCAGCCAACTACCTCAATGATGTTGAGCACACGATACACAATATTTTGGATGAGCGGATGAAAAAAGCCATTGCATCACCAATTTCCTCACCCGAAGGTCTTTATGGTGCCCTAGCTGGTGGTGCATATATGACGCCACACCATTTATTAACATTTCCTCAGCTCGAGGATTTGTACCGCTCTAGCTTCTTGGAAGTAGCTTTGAATTTGGTGTTTAATATCATGGTAATGGTTTTCTGTTTGTTTTAGCTTGTTTCTGAGTGACATATTTGGAGGAGCTCAGTCTGCATACTGTTCCTTATGTTTTCTCGCCTCCGGCTCATCATTTTAAAGAATGCCTACATCGTGGTTGGGGACAAAGTGAGATAGTTATCTTAATTCTCGCAACTATTTTTTCATTGCTAATGACTTGATCCCCATATAGAGCTGTACAGACAAGGGTGATAACGGGGCGGCTAAAGACGACGCCAGGTTGACGTACTGCGAGAAACATGGGGAGCCGTAAGGATTGATTCTTCTTTTTGAAAGTCTCAAAATAGTAGTTTATAAGCTTATTTCTTTTGGGCATAGAATGTGGGAAATAATAAGTGTTAAAAGTCAAAAATTTCCAAATGCTCATGTAATTAAACAGGAGTTGGAAATTTCTACCAAAGCGATTGTTCAAATTTCCTGGAAGTGTCAAAGCAAGTACGGAAAATTCAGATACAATCCCTATGCAGATGGGTCGGTCATTATTTTATATTAGGTTTGAAATGAGCTTGGCCGTCATGCTGATAATTTAAAATTGCAGTCATCTCCCTGAAAAGAAAAACAGCGAATGCGTGTTTAATTTGCCTGTGTGCGATTGTAGGACAGGGAGTCAGTAGCCTTTCAATTTAGTTATTTTTTAGAAGCTAACAAATTGCAATTTGCTCATGCCGGCTATTTGGACTTAACAGACCTTGCAGTAAGGTATGAAGGCAAGGATTTAAACATCGCCTGCCGAGAAGTAGGCAAACTACCCATCTAACTTAATGGAGGAAGAAATGCCACTACTTTGCAAAAATATCCCTTGACCTCAGCGCTCATACATCACAGACCCTTATTTGTTCAATCGAAACCATGCATTATGTCAGCCATGGGGCCGGAAGTACACATTTTTCCGAAGGCCCAGTTTTGTAACCCGGCGTCACACGAGATTAACAGCCGTTCTTAGTAATTTTCCATTACGATTTTGCTCTTGTCAACATCTAAAAAAAATGAAGAACTTGTGCTAAATGTCACATAGTGGTAAGACCAAGCCAAGACTATCCAGCTAATGGTTTTGCAATTGAGAACAATATAATACCTCACCCTTATTTCAAAGTTAACTTTAATAAACTACAAGTATTTTTTATCGGATCAACTAGGTATCCAGACTGAACCAGAACCCAGTTAATAAATGTAAAATTCAACGTATAAACTAAAGATATATTTCAGTAAGATATGAGAGTTTTTTGTTAGATAAAGAATAAGTAAGGTACCTAAAGGATAGAACACAATATAACTAATAATAATAATTAGGATAATAACAATGATCGTGATGTAACACTGGTAGTAACTGCAATAAGACGAGTGAGTAATATACTCAATCAATTTGAGTGGAGCTAGTGATCTTACCGCCTAATAATTAGTAAAGCTTGACAATGTGGATAAGACTGAAAAATATTAAGAAAAAAAAATATGAATAAAAGAAAAAGATTTTAATAAATAAAAGAGACAATGATGTGGACATGATTTTTCGTACAAAGAACTCCTGGGTTATATAAGACTTAGTTCACAAATATAGCCGCATTTCTAGACTTTGGTTACATGGGTCCGTGGTAGGTCATCTGATGTTCCCAGATATCATTTAAGCGTCCATTGATCTTACTACTTTGTCTGCTAATCTTCTAGCAGTCTTCTTCCTGGATACAAACAGTCCCCCTTGCGAACAACACCAGATGAGAGCAAAAAGAAAAAAAAATCATACAAGATTTAGGTAGCTTCTAGAATGTAATAGAATAGTTTTGCCAACTGCCTTGGTCAGGAAGTCAGCTGCCATGAGATGAGTAGAGATGTAGTTCAACTTGATGGTGGATTGTTTTTAAGAGATCTTGAATATAGTGGTACTTAATATCCATGTGTTTTGTTTTAAAACCATTGTGGTTTGTATTTGAGTGTGCAAGATCGATTGCACCTTTTTCGTCATTAAGAAGTTGAGGAGTCAGAGTCTTGTTAATTCCAATTTCCTTCATTAATTGCATCAGCCATTCTACCTCCTTCGTCATATCAGATAGGGACTTCTATTTGGCTTCTGTTGAGTGTGATACTGTAGGTTGTTTCTTTGTTTGCCATGTAGGGCGGTGGGCAGGGCACCCCTGGGCATGCCTCCCTTGTGGGACACAGCCTTAAAATGTGGGTGGGTGGGAGTTTGGTGGGGGAGAACCCCTATTTGAGGCTGGCCTTGCCCTATAATTTTTCCAGCAAACCAACAGACCAACTCCCTTTTCTCAATTGATTTTTTTTGTCTTTTTTTTCTTCAAACTCCTCCACTTTTTCTTAAAAAAAACAACTCAATGTTACTTTTTCTTTCTTCCTTCCATATTTAATTAAAGATTTATTTATTAATTTGACTTTTTCTTATCCAGTTTCTTGATTGGAAATCTTTTTTTTTGACTCTAATATAACCCAAAAATATCACCACCCCCATGAAATGCAAGCAATGGGAAAACCCCCTTGAATGTCAATGGATCACGTTGGAGTGAGTTTCTTATGTCAAAGCTTAATTATGATTCACCATCACATCAACACAAAGCAAAATTGTGAGCCTTAGAGGTATTTTCATATACCCAAAAGACCACAAATGATAAATTAAGATACAAATATAAATGTAATAAATTTATTTATATTATAAAAATAAAAATTGAAATTTAAATACAAATTTATATTTAAAAATTAAAATTTAATTATAATTTAAAAAAAAAATTATAATAAAATTTAAAATTATGAAATTACATTTTTCACTTGTAAAAATTAAGTAAAAATGAATTTTTAATAAAAATTGTGAAATTGAAATATCTTTGGTAAAAAGCTATATAAAAATATATTATAACTTTTTATTCAATAAATAAATATAGGGAAATTATCACACCATTGGATTCCTCATAAAAAATAAAGTGGGGTCACCTCTGGATGAAATTTCTGTAACTCAACTCTAATTAAGCTTAAATTAAGTTTTTAGTATTCTTCGTACAAAATAAATGAAAATCCTCAAAACCTTAATTTAATTCACACCAAATGTGGTGTTAACCATCAATTTTTGTGTTAAAATTGAGGTGTTGTGTTTAGTTTAGAAGTTATGAGGAATTGAAGTATTTTCAATTGCATTCAATTGAAATGTCAAAATGTGCGTGTGTTGAAGTGGCTTGAAGGCTCTAGACCAGGTATTGCTATAGTAATGGCTGATTTAAGGGTCTAAAATGGCTAAAAAATAGCAAAAAATGGCTTAAACCAGCCCTTTTTTTGGTCTAAACCAGGGTTCGATGATGCCATAATTGGCTTTTCTGTTGTCAGACTGTGTTTTACGACTGACAAAGAGTAAAATTTAATTTTGGAGTAAGAAAATTGATGGCTATAAAAGAATGTCTTCTTTGCCCCACTTTTCTCTTCATGTTAGAATCTTTTCCTTTTATAATTAGTTTATACATTGTTAAACCAATAAATAAAAGATTCCAACCACCCTTTTGAAATCATTTTAAACCTTTTAACCACGTGAAAAAATCATTAGAATCATTGTTTTTAACTCTTATAATCATTTTTACCCCTGAACCGCCCCAAAAGTGAATTAAAGTGTCTTTCATCACTGTTAACTTTGTCACTTTGTTTCCAAATTCACTCTGGTCACTTTTGGGTGTGTTTTCTCTTTAAGTATCTTTTTTTAAAGAATTTTTTCTTTAATTAATTGCTTGCAGTCCTTTCCTCAATTAATTCCAATTGAAATTGCTCTTGAAGAAATTTCTTCTGTAGCCTTAAATATCTCTTGTAGAGTATTTTTGGATAAATCTTTATTGTTGGTAAAACAACAAATGTTTATTATAGTATTATTTTATACTTATAAAGTTAAAAACAATAAAATTGGCGTGTTTTCTCTCAAAAATACTATTTCTTACTATTTTTAAATAATTTTTACCTTATACAAATTTTTAGGACAGGAAAAGTACTTGATATTTTATCAAATTTTCATATCCACACCTTACGTTTGGGGGCCCAGCCGTGATATTTTACCTGTGACATTTTTTTTTTACTCTTTTTTAATCCTTTTTCTTATATTGGAAAATTCAAAAAACATATAAAAAGTACTTATAATTCAAAAAATCCATAAAAAATAACTTTTTTTTATATTATAAGTGAGGCCTATATTTTAATTCTTTCTTTGAAATACCTCTTTTTTACTTAATTAATTGGATTTTTCATTAATTTTAGTGTCTGACAACGTGGTAAGACAAAAAAACATTGAAACAGCCTCCACAGTTACTAGCATTATACCTGCAAGCACTGTGATTTCTGATCATAATAGCACTGTTATTATAACTCAGAATAACCAACAAGAGCCAATTTCTTATGAATTAATCAAGTTGGACATTACTAATACTCTTCAGAAAGCTAAATATTTGGAAAATAGTAATTTTTTGATGTAAATAAATATGCCTTCAACCAGATCAGGAGCAAGCTATAAGCCCTCAAGCAGCTCCCAAAAAGGTCATAGACGTGATTATGGCAGAAGCCAATCAGATACAGAGGGACAAGGGTCAGTAAAAGACTTCCACAACAATAAATTGTTCAATTCTGAAGCTTATGACACTATTTTACCTTCAAAAAGAGCTGACACTTCCACAAGAAGCCTCAGTGGACATCTACAAAGCCAGCCAGAAGGCTTACAACAATGCACTGCAGCACAAAGAGTACCAGATCCTTGCAGATCTGTGGAAAAACTGCATGAACTCATACCTGACTGTAAGAAAATTCCTGGGTCATCCCAACACTTGCAAGTTACTCAATGGATGGCATCCATCAATGGAAAAGAAGAATATGATGCTTTTAACAGCAGAATGGAGGAAAAACAACCCTCCACCACCAAAGCAAGTGCCAAGACCAGCCTCAGTGGCCAGCAGCAGCAATTCCAATGTTAAAAAGCATCCTGAAGCTCAAAACAAGGGCAAAGGGAAGGAACCAGCCCCAAAACCTTACAGCCAGGGCTACAGGATTCCAAAGATTCAGCAGGATGTCACGGAAAATGTGTTTCAGTTGGCCAGAACCATGATGGAATTACAGAGAAAGGAGGAAGCCAGATTAAGATTCCAGAAATGATTTCTGATATATTTTATTCCATCCCAGAGTTGTATGAAACTATAAATGACGTGAAAAAACATCTTTCTGATAAAAATGAAACCACTTGTAATGTAAGATGTAACTATAAAACTGATGATAATATTACTATTAATCAACAGTACTATGTCTTTTCTTATGAAATATAATAATAAAATATTATTATTACCACAATTATATAATTAAATAATTATTTCTTTCACATGTTAAACACTACTAGTGATGCTAACAGTGAGCAGTAATTGTCTACAAGAATCAATTACAAGAAGAACTTAATAATAAAAACTTCTTTTTATAAAGATAATTCTTGAAGAAAACTAATTTTAGGGAAAGAAATTTAAGAATTAAAGATAAATGACTCACTTATACTCCAAAGAGCTTATGGAAAGATATAAGTAGAGAAATTTGACGTAGAATTGTGGATTCAAGGGATCAAAATAATTTATAGCAGGATTACAACAATATATAGTTGGATTCTATGATTTCACGTCTTTCTGATTGATTATGAAAGAATTACAACAATCAAGAATAGTTTAACTAATACTTACTTGTTGGTAACAATGATATAAATGGATAATAATATGATTTGGAAAAAACAGCAAGAGGAGGCCTCTTTTAATTCTAAGACAGCTCACAGAGGCGTGCCATGGAGCAAACGGAAAAACCAGTGAGTGAGAAAACAATAAAAATTTTTGGATTATTGATTGCATCATCTGTTGTCACGTAAGATTATCATAATTACTTAATTGATGCTTTTACATGACTACCAACCCCAATATGGTTAAGAATAAAAGGAGTAACATCTGTAAATCTTCTTTTATTTGAAAATAATCATTGATTTCTAAAAGCTATCAATGTTATTGGAAATTTCATCACAGGTTCTAATTACTGTGAATTTTTGAAGATTCAGTGTTTCATGTAGAATAATCAAAAATGGACTGTACGTAAAACGTTTAATTCTACTAGTAAAACTGTGATTCTTTTTGGTTGTACCATAGATAATACAGTTCTCAATTGGTCCTGAAAGTTTCAGAAAGATTCATTAAGATTTGTATTTTTAATGAATTTTTGAAGTTTTTACCTCATTTCTACATAGAATTGCAAATATCAGAGTTTATCGGGTTGCTATGAGGTAAATCAATGGATACATGTCCAAAAAGGGTTTTAATTACTCTTTTAGGGTCTATTCATGGAAATTAATTAAGAATTGACATGGTTACAGGAGTCTAAGTAGCTCTTCACCTTGTTGGAATGTCAAAATAGCAAGCTATCTGCTATTTTCTTATGATTTACTGTAGTTGTAACATGGTAACCAAGTTCCCAAAGTGTTTTAGTCTACTAATTGGGCCAAGATAAGCCATAAATGCAAGCTTTGGATCTGTCCACGCATCTGAGGCCTCAGAAGTTGGGTACCCTGGCTCTCTTTGATGTCTTTTGTCCCCCTTGCCTATTTTTCACGTCAAAATAGAAATTTAAGCTTCAAGTGAGATATTCACTATGGGTGTACCAAAAGTCCATGTACGAATACCATGATATTAAGTGCCCAAAACATGAATAACACTATTCTTAGTGTATATGTAACATGGGATTTCTCACATTCCCATTATTTTGGCGTGAAATTAAGAAAAACAAAATTTTCACAGATCTTTTATGTGGTATTGATGATGTGGTGTTGAATTATTTTCCATATTACCACCTCAAAGAGTTTATTTGAGCTTATTCACTCTATGGAGCTACCCTAGGTGAATATTTGTGTAGAATCCAAATCTGGCCTTAAATCCATGGATTTACTTACTCAATAAAGCGTTATTCATCTTTTCTGAAATCAGAAATGATGAATTTTGGATATATGCATGACTTATGAGTTATGCATAATTCAGAATTTATTTTTAAGATAATTGTGGCCTATTTGGGTATGTAAAATATACCTCAAGGCTCACATGTAACAAAATTAAAACAAACAACTTGAGTTTGTGCCAAATTAATGAAACACTTATGTGTTTTGAAAAGGTTTTAAGAACAATTAAAGCTTCCAATAATGATAATTATTTTGGCAATAAAATAAATGAACAGCCTGCCATTATTGAAGAGTTAACAGACAAGTATTCTAAATTCAATATTGATGACATAATTGAAACAAGAATTAAAAAAGCCATAAATATTATCAAGACAGATACCAAGAAAGTCCTTGATGACATTTCAAATTCATTTACTGAAGTAGAGACATATACCATTGCCTTGAAAAAGTGTTTTGATGCTTCACAAGAAGAAGTATCAAAATTATCAATGAAATTGAATCAAGTAACTGCTGATAATACAAGACAGACAGAATTATGGCAAGAGCTGACACATAAAGAAGACATTTATCAAATTGAAGTAATAAATTTAATACAACCCTTCTGACATGAATACAGAAATTCCCAAAGGTGTAGCAACAGTAAAATGAATGATATTGAACAAATACTGAACACCTTACCAAGAATGTCCACACCTCTGAATCAAAATGAGGACACAAGGATTCCAAATCCATAAGTATTGAATCCTGATAATTCACAGTTAAAAAATGAATTATCCATTTCTTTTCATAACTTGGAACCATCAATGAGCCAAGCACTTTTGAAAGAAGTACCAAAACTCAAAGACTGGCCTCACTTCAGTGGTGAAGGAGAATTGGAACATATGGAATTAATCAGAGGAATTAACATTATTAAAGAAGATTTTGAATTACCAGACAGATTGGTAACCGCAAGATTTCACACCTTGTTTACCAGATCAGCTCACAGATGGTATATCAAATTAAGACAAGCACATGGACACCAAAGTTGATCTTGGTGGAAAACCCAGATTATCAACAATTGGGCGAATGATGCTTGGAGATTTAAAGTGGAAACAGCCTTTCAATCTGCAAAATTTAATGCTGATAAAGACAAAGCTTTACCATGTTTTTGCCAACACAAAGACAGACTAACAGCATTATACCCTGACATTTCAGAATTTATGATCCACAGAAAGATTGTGAGACAATGTGGAGGTGACTTTGAGCAGGCTATCAAAGGCAGGAATACTGAAAAATCTTCATCAGATGATATTATCAATATATTACAAGAAGTAACCACCAGAACCAAAATTGGTTCTAGTAGGGTGAATCTCAAAACAAGGTTTAATACACCTTGGAAAGATTTTGTGGAAAAAAACCCCAAAGAAAATTCTAATAATAAGTATAAATCTGCAGATACAGTCAGAAAGTGCCATATTTGCCAAAGCACCACCCATCTAGCCAATACATGTCCAAAAAGGGGAAAAATCAATGAAATTGATATTAAAAAGGAACCTGATGTTGAAAAAGATGACATAATTGAAGACAATTCAGATGATAAGTTATCAATATTTTCTGAATCCTCAAAAGATATAGAAAATATTAATGCCACTTTTGACATCATGGAATCTAATTCCCCCTAGCCACAATTGAGCAATGGTCACCTTGATTTATCAAAGGTTCAAGATGCACAACTTATGAAAACAAAACCAAACAGGGGAAAAGGCTATACAGCTGGTAACTCCTGTATAACAGAAGTGGTGATTGACAACCAGACCACTAAGCTTTTGCTTGACCCAGGAGCCTTCTGCTCTTGTGTTGGTAAATCTTTTCTTAAAACTTGTGTACCAAATTTGGAAGACCAATTGTTACCAATTGATGGTATTAAATTCAATAGTGCAAGTAATCCAATGAAAGAATTAGGAATTTTTGAGACCAGTGTCATATTCCTACACATTAATGGGAAGTTAAGAATCACAGTTGAATTTGTTTTTATGGAAAATTGCTCTAGTACCCATTTTATATTGGGAAATGACTATTTAATCATGTATGGGATAGATTTTCATAACAACAAAGACAGATACTTTACTATTGGAGACAATAAGTGTCATAAATTTGCCTTTTTACCATTTAAAAGACAAATTACAGTAAATAAAGTATCACCAGTCAACTTAGAATTGGAGAAATTCAAATCTGAACAGTTGAGGGAGGCTGAAATAAGCCTTCATCTGACTGATAAACAGGAAAATGATCTTTCTTCCCTTTTGTATGACCACAAAGGAGCATTTGCTTCAGACAAAGAACCTCTAGGAGCAATTGTTGGTCATGAAGTTGACATCATTCTTAATATTGAGAGACCTTATCTACCACTCTTGTGAAGACCTGCATACCCAGAAAGTCCAAAGTCAAGAGAAGCTCTGGAAACTCATATCAAAGAACTTCTAGAGCTTGGTGTAATAAGAAACGTTGTCCATAATGAAGAAGTAAAAATAACTACACCAGTCATAGTGGCATGCCATAATGGAAAATACAGAATGGTTGGAGACTTTAGAGCTCTGAACACTTATACTGTTCCAGATAGGTACCCAATACCAAAAATCCAAATTGACCTTACTCAAATATCTCAAGCAGTGTATATAACCACTATGGATGCCCTTAAAGGATTCCATCAAAATGTGGTGACACCAAGAGCAAGAAAATATTTGAGAATTATTGTTCATTGTGGGGTATATGAATACTTAAGAATTCCCTTTGGTATCAAAAATGCACCATCACACTTCCAAAGAATGATGAATGAAATATTCCCTGAAGAGCTTTAAGAGGGATGGTCAATCATTTACATTGATGAAATTATTGTCTGTTCCAAGACTTGGGAAGAGCACATGTACAGATCGTCCAGAGTGTTGACAAAAGTTCAATCAGTGAACTTGAAAATCTTTTTGAAAAAATGTCATTTTGGATTTAAAAACTTAAAGCACTAGGACATGTTGTATCTGGTTTGTCCCTTGGAATTGACAAGAATAAAGATGCAGAAGTATTGCTAAAACCCATGCCTCAGAACAAAAAGGAAATCAAGTCATTTTTAGGTTTTGCAGGATATTACAGGCAACACATTAAAAATTTTGCATCCATAGCAAGACCACTTTATAAGTTGTGTGACAAAGACACAGTATTTGAAATGACTGTTGACAGAGTAAAAGCTTTTGAGTCTCTAAGAGAAGCCTTGACCACTGCTCCACTCTTACTGATGCCAGACTTTAAGCTTTCTTTTAAGCTGTATATTGATGAATCAGGGGATGGCCTGGGTGCTGCACTTCACCAAGTTCAGATCATAAATGATAAACCTGTATAAGGACCCATATGTTTTATATCCAGGAAAATCAAACCAACTGAAGCCAGATATGGAGCAAGTCAAATGGAATGTCTATTCCTTGTCTGGGCCTTGGAAAAATTGAGCTACTTCTTAGAGGGACATGTTTTTGAAGTGATAACAGATTGTACAGCTGTCAAATCACTTTTAGACATGAAAACACCTAACAGACATATTCTCAGATGGCAAATAGCCATACAATAATACAGGGGCAATATGACTATTGCTCATAAAGATGGGAATGTTCATAAAAATGCAGATGGGCTAAACAGATTGCCATTACCAAATGATATTGATAATCCTGCTTATGTGCTAGAAGAAGCTTCACCACAGATCCCAATAGAAGGAATAAGTGTTACAGACTTGAACACCCCCTTCTTTGAAGAAGTAAGAAACAGTTACACTCAAGATAAGAATTGTAGCATCTTATTCCAATTACTTAACAAAGACTGTAAAGACAACTCTCTGATACATGCCTTGGATGAAGTATGGAAAGAATCTTATGATGAAGGAAGATTTCACCTACTGGATGGTAGAGCTTACCTCAGAACCAAGCACACATGTATCATGACAGTTGTGGACAGGTCATTAAGAAATCTTGTACTAAAAGAATGCCATGACAGCCCCTTTTCAGGACATCTGTCTGAAGACAGAACAAGAGAAAAAGTAAAGACCTGCATATGGTGGCCAATGTGGCAAAAAGATGTTGCAGAGTATTGCAGAACCTGTGACAGATGCCAAAAGGCAAATAAATCCACTGGCAAGAGACTTGGAAATATGATGAGAATCCGAGAACCCAGCAGACCTTGGGAAATTGTACATATGGATTGGGTAACTGGCCTACCACCAGTAGGTGAAAGTAGTTATAATTCTTGCCTAGTGATTGTAGACAGCTTTAGTAAAACTCCAATCTTTTTACTCTGTAACAAAGATGATAAAGTCATGGATACAGCTCTTCTGATATGGAATAGATTAGTGTCATGGACTGGGATATTTACAAATATAATTAGTGACAGGGATATCAAGTTCAGTTCAGCACTATGGAAAAATCTTCACCAATTATTTGGCACTAAGCTGTCTTTCTCTACAGCCTACCACCCACAAACTGATGGTCTGGCTGAAAGGATGATCCAGACCTTAGAGGACATCATGGTAAGAAGAATTTGTGCATATGGCCTTGAATTCAAAGATTGTGATGGATTTACCCATTATTGGTGTACTGTGTTACCAGAACTGGAATTAGCATATAAAACATCAATCCATGCCAGTACCAATCAAACTCCTGCTATCCTAGAAAAGGGATAGAACCCCAAATTACCCCAAGATTCCTTGAGGAAAGATTTGATTGAAACAAATCCCACAGCTGCTAGCTTCAAGGGAATGCTAGACAAAGCTAGGAAGCATGCAATAGGGTGCATGGAAGACTCTTTTGCATATGCTAAGGACAAATGGGATAAATCACATGCAACTCCAGATTTCAAAGTAGGGGATTTAGTTCTTGTATCCACCACTAACTTCAATAACATCAAAGGATGTAAAAAGCTGAAAGACTCCTTTGCAGGACCTTTTGTTATTAAGGCCCTCCATGGGGAAAATGCTGTTGAAGTAGAGTTATCTGAAGAACCTAGCAATGACATCCTACATTTCCAGTGAGCTTGATAAAGCCATATAAATCTAATGATGCTGAAATATTTCCCTTGAGGAATAAAGTTCCCCATTTTATATCTCCTATTGAGTCATCTGGAAGTAGGAAAATTACCAAAGTTCTCAAAGAAAGAAAGTTGAGAACCAACAAAGTAAGGTAATACCTTGTTAGGTACAGTGACCCAGCTTGTGAAGATGAATGGTTGACAGAAAAAGACATAACTGAAGCTACTAAACTTCTCAGAAGGTTCAGGAACACTAGAAATAAAAATATTACAAAGTAATATTCCTTTTTTGGGGGGAGGGAATGTGAGCCTTAGAGGTATTTTCATATACCCAAAAGACCACAAATGATAAATTAAGATACAAATATAAATAAAATAAATTTATTTATATTATAAAAATAAAAATTGAAATATAAATACAAATTTATATTTAAAAATAAAAATTTAATTATGATTTAAAAATAAAATTACAATAAAATTTAAAATTATGAAATTACATTTTTCACTTGGAAGAATTAAGTAAAAATGAATTTTTATTGAAAATTGTGAAATTGAAATATCTTTGGTAAGAATTGATATAAAAATATAGTATAAATTTTTATCCAATAAATAAACATAAAGAAACTATCACACCACTGGATTCCACATAAAAAATAAAGTGGGGTCACCCCTGGATGAAATTTCTGTAACTCAACTCTAAATAAGCTTAAATTAAGTTTTTAGTATTTTTTGTACAAAAGTATGAAAATCCTCAAAACCTTAATTTCATTCACACCAAATGTGGTGTTAACCATCAGCTTTTGTGTTAAAACTGAGGTGTTGTGTTTAATTTAGAAGCTGTGAGGAATTGAAGTATTTTCAATTGAATTCAATTGAAATGTCAAAATGTGCGCGTGTATTACATAAGTGAGCTTTAATTTACATATGAGGTATCAATTATTACAGATGTGTAATTAAAAACTCAATTGAATTACATGTGTAAATTATAATTGTATTACATGATGAGGAATTAAAGAAAAAATAAATTGGAAAGATTAATTCTGGGGGGGAAAAGACACTCTAGCTCTAAGGGGGAGCTAGACCCCCAAACTCCTTGCTGACTGGCATGGGATGTCAAAATCCACACAAAAGTTCATTGCTTTTGGCCTGGAATTGAGTCACAGGGTCTGTGACTCAATTGATGATGAGGTTTTGATACCAACCAGGGTAGTTTTAACTGCTGCCAAGAGGGTAAAACTACCCTTAAGCTAAAACAATTTTAGTAAAAGCAGTTTTAACTGGTTTCTACACCTCTTACACACATCCTGACGTGGTTTGAAGGCTCTATACCAGGTATTGCTATAGTAATGGCTGATTTAAGGGTCTAAAATGGCTTCAACCAGCCCTTTTTATGGTCTAAACCAGGGTTCAATGATGCCATAATTGGATTTTCTGTTGTCAGACTGTTTTTCACGACTGAAAAAGAGTAAATTTTACTTTTGGAGTAAGAAAATTGATGGCTATAAAAGAATGTCTTTGCCCCACTTTTCTCTTCATGTTAGAATCTTTTCCTTTTAAAATTAGTTTATACATTGTTAAACCAATCAATAAAAGATTCCAACCACCCTTTTAAAATCATTCTAAACCTTTTAACCACGCGAAAAAATCATTATATTCATTGTTTGTAACTCTTATAATCATTTTTACCCCTTAACCGCCCCAAAAGTGAACTAAAGCATCTTTTATCACTGTTAACTTTGTCACTTTGTTTCCAAATTCACTCTGGTCACTTTTGGGAGTGTTTTCTCTTTAAATATATTTTTTAAAGACTTTGTTCTTTAATTAATTGCTTGAAGTCCTTTCCTCAATTAATTCCAATTGAAATTACTCTTGAAGAAATTTCTTTTGTAGCCTTAAATATCTCTTGTAGAGTATTTTTGGATAAATCTTTATTGTTGGTAAAACACTAAATTTTTATTATATTAGTATTTTATACTTATAAAGTTAAAAACAAGAAAGTTGGTGTGTTTCCTTTTAAAAAAACTATTTCTTACTATTTTTAAATAATTTTTACCTGATACAAATTTTGAGGACAGGAAAAGTACCTGATATTTTGTCAAAGTTTCATATCCACACCTTACAAAAATGCTCATATAGTAATGAGATTTTCAATGATTCTCAACCACATCAACTCTTCATGCACTTAAAGGATAGATGTCAGAAAATCCCACCAGATATGAAATCAAAATATATCCAGGAAGTCCTCCAAGATTTGCAAAAAAGTGATTCCAAGGAGGTTTCAACATCTGGTACAAGCACCAGACTTTAAACTCCACTATCAAGAGCTTCAAGAATAATACCAAAACAATCTTATGGTGATACACCATCAACCGCCTCCTATTTCTGATGCATGAGCAATGATTGCACCCAAGAGCTACATGACCTTATCCTCAAAGCCTTGATTGTTTCAAATGTATTGTTCTGTTTTCTTGACAATAAACACTTTCAATATTATCAAAGGGCACTTGTACATTCCCCTTATAAGCTTCCAACTCATGACTTGATCTGCAATAATGTCTTGCCTTTGCTCCATGAAAAATGCAAGGCAATGATTTTGGAGAAAGTAATCAATACCCAACGAATGACCTTATCTATTGATGGGCGGAAATATGTCTCTGGTTGTTCTTTGTATGCATTGCTATTACTCAAGGGTCAAAATATCAAACAATTCATCAATGTATTAGATATCAACTTAAAAAGACATACCGCTGAGAACTTGTATGAAGGAGTTAAGAACTGCTTTCATTGCAAACAAATATCATTGAGAAAAATATCAGCAGTCATGACTGATTCCCCTTCAGTAATGATCAAATTTCAGGTAAGTAGTCCATTTCAAGACTCATCATTTAATTACTACTCAATCTTAATAGTATTTATCTTATTTTATAGAAACTTCTGACAAATGATAACCCTCACATTGTGAGGACTCATTGTGTCTTACAATCATTTAATCTCATTGCAAAACACTTTGCCTCACATTGAGAAATGACTTCAATTGTGAAGGTTAACAAAATGTTAGTAAATTATGTTACAACCTCTTCTTACTAGAGTGAGTACCTTCCGAAGTGGGCTAAAAAAGAAAATATCATTCATGGGCTTTCAACTTTGTGTGCATCACAATGGTACTCACTTTCAAAAGCATGTATGAGTGTTCAATCACATGAGGAAGATTTCAAAACATTCTTGAGCACATTCTGAAATCCCACAAGTGATACACCCCCAATACCAGCCACCGTAAATCAGTAATTGAAGATAGAGACCACTTTACTTGCAACAATACCCTGGTTTCCCTCCTTAACCCAGTAGTTGATGCAATTTTGCAGTTGGAACATAAACATACTGAACTATCAGCTTTATGGAAAGAATTTTCAAACATTTATTTTTCACTTATATCTACCACTGTTTATGATTGCTTCACCAATGTCAAAAATCACTGTCTCAAAGTCATTCATCAACGTGCTCAAGATTTCCAAGCAGATATCTACATCATCTCATTTTTTTACACCCGTCTTTTTGCAATGTGGCAGTATCTCAAAAATTCACTGAAAGCTATCACAGTAATGATTTTAGTTCTTGCCAGAGATTGGAAGTCCTCTAAGGAGGATGCTGAGGTTTTGAATTCCACAAATTAAACCATATTACAGTCAGCATGAACCATTTGGACAAAAATGCAATGGTATGTGCTTTTCTACTCCCTCAAATTGTCTGAAGAGAATTTTAATTATTGAGGCAATACATTTTCCACAGGTGTATTTTCAAGTAAGGCAATTGATTATGGGCTTGGTCTACCTGATACAGCACAATGTTTGCCACTGAATATTTGTGAGCTTGTACCACATGCAGCAGGGGTTGAAGGACTGTTTTCTGTCATGGCTTCAATCAAAGCCAAGTAATGAAACCCAATGTTGCCAATGAGACTGAAAATGATAAGTCAAATAAAGCTACATCTAATTCAAGAAATCCCACAAAAACCACTCACACAGCCCAAGAAAAACAAAAACATTGAGAATGCTAATTATCACATCATGTGTGGAAATGACTTTTTTCAATTCACCAATTGACTTAAAAGAATTTGAGGAGGGAATCTTCTCTTATGCAAACATGGATGTGATTTCACAACAAGACACATTCATGGAAATATTAATTGATTTTTGATCATGGGATGAAGCTAACCAACAAATCATTGTGGGTGCAGTTCCAATTGAGGATTGAGAGATTTCAATTTTTCAGAGAACCATGATTTGAGACCCTTACAATATGCAGATTTGAGGGACTTATCTTTTAGTACTTTTAGGGTTTTTTTTCTTTGTTGTTTTCTTTATTTCTTTTCTTGAGTGAAATAAATTTTTTAAGCCTATAATTAGACATTTAAGGTGGCATGGCGTGCCATCACCCCCATCAGCTAAGGGCGTGCCAAAAGAAGTTTTGGCATGGCACCATGGGAAGGCCCGCCCACCACCCTATCGCCATGAGATAAGATTGCTATTTAGAGTGATTGTATAACCAGAGGTCAATTGTCTGTCCATTACTGAATTTCCCCAGTCTGCATCAGTGTGTCCTATTACTCCCCTACTCCCAGTATTTGTGTAGTTTAGTGCTAAGGTCTTTGTGTGATACAAGTACTGGAGTACTTGCAAACACATTGACCAGTGAGTTATTCCTGGATTTTCCAGGAACTGAGAAAGATGAATTACTGGAAATTTGATGTCAGGTCTAGAGTTCAAACTGATGAAGTTGAGTGCCCCAATGGCACTTCGATAGTTGATTGCCAGTCCTTTAAAAACTGTGATCCTGTGAGGTATGTATAACATACCCATAAGGCCACAAATAACTTTATACACATTTAAATTTGTCTTTAATAGACTTTTTAATTGAATTTAGAATAAAAAATAACAAAAAATAAGTATAAATTGTTTTTGTATAAACAAAGTTATCAATATTATGTCATTTTTGGATTCTACACCCAAAATAACCTAGGGTACATCCATAAGGTGTTATACCCAAAAACACTTATTTCTTATGCTATTAGAAGATTTAAGAAACTCACAGTACTAATGTAACTTTTTTAACATTTTTTAAAAATTGTTAAATTTAAGCTTAAATAAGCTTAAATTTAAAGTTGCATAAGGTTTATGCAAACTTACCAAAGTTTTAGTTAAAATTGAGGTGTGGTGTATATTTACTGAATTGGCTAAGGATCTGCCATACAGAATGTAAATCCTGCGTGAGCTGAATTTAAAAGGGTTTAAGGCCATAGTATGGCTTTAAATAAATAAAAGGGCAAAATCCACGCAAAAAGGTGGGACAAAGGAAAAAGACCAAATAGAGCTGGGGTACCCAACTTTTTGGATCTGCAGGGATTCAACTAAGGTTTTCCACCTGTATTGGAGGATTTTCAACCTTATTTAAACTTTAAGATTAGACTTTGATCCAACATTAAAGTTTAAACTGGTTTTATCCCAATTTAGACAGGAATTTCAAGCTGCCAAAGGGTAAATCCCAATATGCAGGCTTGAAGTCAAGGTTTTAAAAACTGTCAAAGCTTAATTAAGCTTAAGACTTTAAATTTTAAAGCATTAAAACCTTATCAAAACTTAAGGTTTGGTGTGTATTGCTATTTTATGTGGAAAAATAGCAATAAGTTCAAAAATTCATTAAAAATCCAATTCTTAATAGATTTGCTTGAAGCTTTCACACAGATTAAAATTCAATATTATATGTATATAAATTCAATTTTAAGTCTCTTTTATAAATAGGTTTCCTGGGTATCTAGCCTGGAAATTTACTCTTTTAATTGAAGCCCAAAGAAAATTATAATTTCTTTAAAAATTCATTAAAAATTGAGTTAAGAGATTTCTGCTTGAAACTCTATTTTTAAGTTGTTCATGTGATGAAATGTAATGTAAATAAGTTTATTCATATTAAAAACTTAAAATAATTAGTTTAAATGAGGATTAAATTTACATGGAGTTAAGAATAACACTAATAACTTTAAATAGGAATTAAAAATAAGTTACCTTAGGGTAAGAACTTTTTTTTAACCATGTTTTTTCAGTTTTGACCTGGGCACGCCCTCTATATTCATTATTAATCATTAGAGCTGCTCTTAAGACATAAAAAGAGTCTTTTCATCACTGTTTTTGTCCATCATTCATTATTAATCCAATCATATTAGAAATTCAAACAGGTAGAGTTTTATTAAATAGAAAATCTTATTATTAAAGTAATTCTTAAGTTATTTTATTCCTTATTAATTCAAATTAAAGAACTGAAATCATAGAATTTAGATTATTGTTGTAATCACCAATAATATATTTTATTATATAAAATTATCATCTTAAATATCTTTTAAAAATCCACAAATTCCTCTTAAAAACTCTTTAATGATAAATTTTATTATAAAATGCTGTTTTATCTTTAAAAATATTGATTTTTGGCGTGTTTTTAACTTATAATTATTATTTGATATAATAACTGTTGTTGTTTGAGTTGTTGTATTAAGTAAATATTATAAGTAAGTTTTCTCTAAAGTTCAATATATTTTTTATCTAGTATTAGTTTTTTTATATAGAATTTTATTCTATAAGTATTATTTCTGCACAGTGTGTGTTTTAATTCTTTAATAAATAATATTCATATTATTTATAAGTGGTTAATATTCTTATTTTACACGTGTAATTGTCTCATTAAGAGCTTTACACTTCTTATTGTTATAACTTTCAGTGACTATAACAATAATAGAATAATTATAATTTCTTATTATTATATTTTTAGAATAATAATTAAATTCTTTTATATATATAATTATTTTTAATAATTATATTTAAATTTGTGGTTGTAATACTTCATTATATTATACATTTCTACTGAGGACGGTCATAGTACTCTTGATTTTGCTACTATTATCAAGCATTTGATAGACAAACCTTACATTTGGGGGCCTGGCCATAATTTTAACCACTTTTTGGGACATAAATCATATTCTAGACCTTATTTTACTGTTTTTTGACGTAAAATTGCCATATTTATCTTAATATTGGCTTTTTTGGGACTTGTCCCTTATAAATAATCGGTATAATATTAATAAAGTTATTTTTTCTTAAGAATAATGTTTGAAAAAATATACTATTGAGTGACTTGGAATAAATTTCTTTTGTCTAACTAGTGGGTTTTTCACATCACAGACTCGAAATTTATTCTTTGAGTTATTCTAGTATAAAGTACATAATAACACAATTTTGATTAATAAACTTGTTAATTGCAGAATTATTATTTCTTTAAAGAAAATAAAAAATCAAATAAAAAATAAAAAATTAAAAATCTTTACTAAAAATATTTTTTCTTTCATCTTAGACATTTTTCTTTATTTTTGACATAATTTGCCATAAATTACATTAAAACAGCTTTATTCAATAAGTTGAGTTTATAAGTTATTTTTATTATTTGATAAAATAACTTATATTTTTATTTTTCTCTAGTGTCATCAATCAGCAACAGCTCTTCAGACTCTGAAGCCTCAGAGTCTAGTATTGAAATTCAAACTAGCCTAGCACCAAGGGGTTTAATAACCAAAGAACCCTTTAAAGGTCCAGCAGGTGAATTCAATCCATTCTTAGTCTATTTTTTTCTTAAAATTGACGTGCAATGACTCCTACTAGAAGTGGAAGTAATTAATCCATCCAATCAAATGGATCTGGACCAGGACATTCCAGTCACAAATCAAAAAGACAAGAATGTCAGCCCAGAGGAGAGGCACAAATGGAGGATGCTAGAACTTCCACCAGTTCCTAAAGGTTAGCCAGCACCTTTGAACCTCTTATTGAGAGTCCAGAAACTGACATAACTGCTATTGCTGTTAGACCTGAATCATTTCCAATAGGCAGCAGTGGACATTTACCAGTCTCAGTACAAGAACTGGTTTATGGCGGCCAAACAGCAAAAGTGGGAACTTCTCCCAAGTCTTTGGATAGGCACCATGAGCTCTTATCTTCAAGTGAAGAAGTTCATGGGGCCAGAAAAGACAGAAGATCTTCTGAAGGGTTGGACATCAATTTCTTTCAAAGGACAAGTCCAACAGATAAAAGCTTGGTTTAAAAACCAAAGCATGTTATCAGAGGATCAGAAGAAGAAGTTGGCACAAGGCAAGGAAAACAGCCCAGTGGAAGCTCCCCAAGCATCAACCAGCAAACCTCCACCTCAACAAGTGCCAAGAAAGCCCAGGCAAGCCCCAAACACCAATCAGAAGGGCAAGCAAAAGGCAAAGGGAAAGGGAAAGCCCAAGTGGAACAAGCCTTACCCACAGAATTACAGAATCCCAAAGAAAGAAAAGACAGCCATGGACACTGTGTTCAATATGGCGAGAACTCTGATGGAATTAAAAAACCAGGAGAAGGAAAGATTGAACCAATCTTTCCCAAAGAAATAGATCTTTTTAAGCTTGTAACTCAATTTGAATCTTGTAATAAAGAAATTATGACAAAGTTTATAGCATTTGAGTATATCCAACAAAAGCTGGGTAATGAGATATTACAAGTGAAAGACCAACAAAAGACCATTATTGGACTTGAAAATGTTACTAAGGACAATATTGTGTCTTTGACACAAATTTGTGCAAGTATTGAGTCTAAAGTTACTTTACTAAATCAACCAGATTACAATTCAATTTCTTTTATAACTGGACAGCTAAGAGAACTGAAATCACAAGTTCAAAACTTGGAATATACAACTGGTCACAATGCAGCTCTTTTGCAAGAACAATTGGAAAAAAGTGATAAAGCAAGACTTGAATTGAAAGAGGACATTCAATCAAGTATTAATAATATATCACTGAAAAATGAATTGCCAAGGCAATCCACACCAATTCTTGACAGAAATGTGCTTAATGATTTACATCATACCATTTGAAGTCATGAGGTGGGAACTGCTTGCAATTTCAAAGACATTCCAAAATTAGAGGAATGGCCAACCTTCAATGGTGAAGGAGAATATAATGATATGGAGCTTATTGAAACAATTGATATTTTTGAAGAAGACTTTAACATACCAGATGAATACATAAGTGCCAGATTACACTCATTATTTACCAGATCAGCGAAGAAATGGTATTACAAAATGAGGCAAGACCATGGTAAAGATTCTTGGCCTTGGTGGAAAGAACAAATTATTTCCAAATGGGCAAATGATTCCTGGAGATTTAGAATGGAAAATTCTTTTGAAGAAGCCATTTTTAATATTGAGAGGGACAGGCCCATGTGTTGTTTCTTAAACAGAAGGACAGATTAACTGCCCTTCATGCTGATATGTCTGAAACAATGGTACATGAAAGGATATTAAGAAAGTGTGGTGGTGACCTTGAGCATGCTATAAGAAGCAGATGTATTAAGCCTTTGTAAGGTTTTTCTATGAAACTCTTGATAATAGTAGCAAAATCAAGAGTACTAAGACAGTCCTCAGTAGAAATGTATAATATAATGAAATATTACAACCACAAAATTAAATATAATTATTAAAAATAATTATATAAAAAAAGAATTTAATTATTATTATAAAAGTATAATAATAAAAAATAATAATAATTACTCTATTATTGTTATAGTCACTGACAGTTATAACACAAAGAAGTGTAAAGCTCTTAATGAGAAAATTACACGTGGAAAATAAGAATATTAACCACTTATGAATAATATAAATATTATTTATAAAAGAATTAAAACACACACTGTGCAGAATTAATTCCTATAGAATAAAATTCTATATAAAAAAACTAATACTAGATAAAAAAGATATAGAACTTCAGAGAAAACTTACTGTGAGCCTTGGGGTATATTTTACATACCCAAATAGGCCACAATTATCTTAAAAAGAAATTTTGAATTATGCATAACTCATAAGTCATGCATATATCCAAAATTCATCATTTTTTATTTCAGAAAAGATGAATAACTTTTTATTGAGTAAGTAAATCCATGGATTTAAGGCCAGATTTGGGTTCTACACTAAAATTCACCTAGGGTAGCTCCATAGAGTGAATAAGCTCAAATCAACTCTTTGAGGTGGCAAAATGGAAAATACTTCAATACCACATAAAAGATCCGTGAAGAGTTTTGTTTTTCTTAATTTCACGCCAAAATAATGGGAAAGTGAGCAATCCCATGTTACATATACACTAAGAATAGAGTTATGCATGTTTTGAGCACTTAATATCATGGTATTGTTACATGGACCTTTGGTACACCCATAGTGGATATCTCACTTTAAGCTTAAATTACTATTTTGACGTGAGAAATAGGCAAGGGGGACAAAAGACATCAAAGAGAGCCAGGGTACCCAACTTCTGAGGCCTCAGAGGCGTGGACAGCTCCAAAGCTTGGATCCATGGCTGATCTTGGACTAATTGGTAAACTAAAACCTTTTGGGAACTTGGTTACCATGTTACAACTACAGTAAAACTTAAGAAAATAGCAAATAACCTGCTATTTTGACGTGCCAGGGAGGTGAAGAGCTACTTAGAATCCTGTAACCATGTCAATTCTTAATGAATTTCCATGGATAAACCCCAAAAGAGTAATTAAAACCATTTTTGGACTTGTATCCATTGATTTACCTCATACCAACCAGTGAAACACTGATATTTGCAATTCTACGTAGAAATGAGGTAAAAATTTCAAAAATTCATTAAAAATACAATCCTTGATGAATCTTTCTGAAGCTTTCAGGACTAATGGAGAACTGTATTATCTATGGTACAACCAAAACGAATTACAGTTTTACTAGTAAAATTCAAAGTTTTACTTACAATCCATTTCTGACTATTCTACGTGAAACACTGAATCTTCAAAAATTCACAGTAATTACATCTTGTGATGAAATTGGCAATAAAATTGATAACTTTGAGAAATCAATTATTATTTTGGAATAAAAGAAGATTTACAGATGTTACTCCTTTTATTCTTAACCATATTGGGGTTGGTAGTCACGTAAAAGCATCAATTAAGTAATTATGATAATCTTACGTGACAACAGATGATGCAATCAATAATCCAAAAAGGTTTATTGTTTTCTCACTCACTGGTTTTTCAGTTTGCTCCATGGCATGCCTCTGTGAGCTGTTGTTGACTTAAAAGAAGCCTCTTCTTGCTGTTTTTTCCATATCATCATCTTATTATCATTTTAAATCATTATTACCAACAAGTAAGTATTAGTTACAGTTATTCTTAAGTGTTTCTAATCTTTCAGAATCAATCAGAAAGACGTGAAATCATAGAATCAAACTATATATTGTTGTAATACTGTTATAAATCCATTTTGATCCTTAAATCCACAATTCTACGTCAAATCTCTCTATCTTATCTTTCAATAAGCTCTTTGGAATATTAGTGAGTGATTTATCTTTAATTCTTAAAGTTTTTCTCTAAAATTAGTTTTCTTCAAGAATTATCATTATAATTATTCTTGCAAAAGATAATTATATATTAAAATAATTTTATTATTTTAATAAAAGAAGTTTTTATTATTCAAATCTTCTTGTAATTGATTCTAGTAGACAATTACTTGCTCACTGTTAAAATCACTATTAGTGCTTAACACGTGAAAGAAATAATTCTTTAATTATTTAATTGTGGTTATAATAATATTTCATTATTATATTTCATAAGAACAGACATAGTACTGTTGATTAATAGTGATATTATCATCAGTTTCATAGTCACATCTTACATTTGGGGGCCTGGCCATGTTTTTTGAACCTTGTACCCTTAATTAATATATTTTTAAGTTCTAAAATATATTAATTTAATAATTTTCTCTTTCACCATAAAGTTAAAATAATCCTTATTTTTGAAATTGTTTTGGAAATATTTTTCATTGAGGAATTTGGTTTAATTTCATACTGTCTTTACACATGGCTTTTTCAGATCCAAAAACTTATAAAATTATTCTTTGAGTTACTCTGAATTAATTTTCATTCAAAATCTTAAATTTTAATTTTTTTTCTTTAAAAAGAATAATTTTTCTAATATTAAAAAATATAAAACTTATAAAAAATCTTTAAAAAATAATTTAAAAAGTAATTTTTTCTCTTTTATAATTTTTTTTAGTGTCTTTAATCAAATACTGTGCAGCTGGCAACAGAGTCAGTAAAAGATATATCACTAGTCCAGAATCTTCAGAAGCAGAATCTGAAGACAGTATTGAGGTGAAAATTGCTAAAAGAGGCACCTTATTTAACTCAGAAAAAGCTAAATTGCCACCAAAAGGTGTGTATTTTATCTTATATTTTCACCTTTTATCTTTAAATTGACGTGAAAATGGTGCATACCAGAAATGGAAGCAACTATTCAGTCCAACCAGATGGATGTGGAAAAGGAAGAGGCAAGACCAAATCCAGAAGTGCCAAGTCTTCCACAAGAAAGACACATTTGGAGGATGCCAGAGTTTCCCCCCATTCCCCAAGGTCTTTACCAACACATTTTGACGTGAATTCTGAGCCTGAACTGATTCATGACCATATTTCCAGGGCTGAACCATTTTCAAGTGGCAGCAATAGAAATATATCAATTCTAGTACAAAAATTGGTTCAGAGAAGACAAAGAAGAGGAGTGGGAAATATGCCCAAGCCTTTGGCAGGGGGCCATGAACTCCTACTTACACATCAAGAGCTTTCTGGGTCAGGAGAAGACAATAGAACTCTTAGGAGGATGGAGCCCCCTGTCTTGCAAAGACAAGGTCAAAAAGATAAAGAATTGGTTGAAGAACCAAAGTCTTTTATCCATAGACCAGAAGAAGGAACTGGAAATGACTCCAGCTTTGGAGACAGAGGCCCCAGTGGCGTCTACAAGCTCCAAACCAGCTCCAGAAGTATCCAAAGAAAAACCCAAAGGACCTCAGAAGAAGCAGAGAGGTCCCAAGAGCCATCGAGGCAAGGGCAAAGGCAAAGCAAATTGGCACAGACCTTACCCACAAGGGTACAGGATCCCCAAATTGGAGCCTTCATGTAAGGTGTGGATATGAAACTTTGATTAAAAATCAAGTACTTTTCCTGTCCTCAAAATTTGTATAAGGTAGAAATCAATTAAAAATAGTATGAAATATTATTTTTAAGAGAAAACACGCCAATTTTATTGTTTATAACTTTATTAGTATAAAACAATAATATTATAAAAATTTATTGTTTTACCAACAATAAAAATTTATCCAAAAAATACTCTACAAGAGATATTTTAAGGCTACAAAAGAAATTTCTTCAAGAGCAATTTCAATTGGAATTAATTGAGCAAAGAACTGCAAGCAATTAATTAAAGAACAAAGTCTTTAAAAAGAATATTAAAGAGAAAACACGCCCAAAAGTGACCAGAGTGAATTTGGAAACAAAGTGACAAAGTTTACAGTGATGAAAGATGCTTTAATTCACTTTTGGGGTGGTTCAGGGGTAAAAATGATTATAAGAGTTACAAACAATGATTATAATGATTTTTTCACGTGGTTAAAAGGATTAAAATGATTAAAAAGTGGTGGTTGGAATCTTTGATTGATTGGTTTAACAGTTTTAAACTAATTAATAAAAGGAAAAGATTCTAACATGAAGAGAAAAGTGGGGCAAAGAAGACATTCTTTTATAGCCATCAATTCTCTTGCTCCAAAAGTAAAATTTACTCTTGTCAGTCGTGAAAAAAAGTCTGACAACAGAAAAGCCAATTATGGTATCATTGAACCCTGGTTTAGACCAAAAAGGGCTGGTTTAAGCCATTTTTAGCCATTTTTAGCCATTTTAGACCCTTAAATCAGCCATTACTATAGCAATACCAGGCCTAGAGCCTTCAAAACACGTCAGAATGTGTGTCAGAGGCGTAGAAACCAGCTAAAACTGATTTTATTATGATTGTTTTATCTTAAGGGTAGTTTTACCCTCTTGGCAACAGCTAAAACTACCCCAGTTGGTATCAAAACCTCATCATCAATTGAGTCCACAGACCCTGTAACTCAATTCCAGGCCAAAAGTGATGAACTTTTGCGTGAATTTTGACATCCCACGCCTGTCAGCAAGGATTTTGGGGGTCTAGCTCCCCCTTAGAGCTGGAGTTCCTTTTCCCCCCCAAATTTAATCTTTCCAATTTATTTTTCCTTTAATTCCTCATCATGTATTATACTTATAATTTACATATGTAATTCAATTCAATTGTACAGTACAATACAGTAATAATTGACACCTCATATGTAAATCAAAGTTCACTTATGTAATACACGCGCACATTTTGACATTTCAATTGAATTCAATTGAAAATACTTCAATTCCTCATAACTTCTAAACTAAACACAACACCTCAATTTTAACACAAAAATTGATGGTTAACACCACATGTGGTGTGAATTAAATTAAAGTTTTGAGGATTTTCAACTTTTGTATTGAAAATACTAAAAACTTAATTTAAGCTTATTTAGAGTTGAGTTACAAGAATTTCACTCAGAGGTGACCCCACCTTATTTTTTATGAGGAATCCAATGGTGAAATAAATTTTATATGTTTATTTATTGGATAAAAAGTTATAATAAATTTTATTTAACTTTTTTCCAAATTTATTTATTTTCTCACAATTTTGTTAAAGTTTCATTTTTACTTAATTTTTTCAAGTATAAATGTAATTTTACATTTACAAAATTTAATGTATTTCTTATTTTTAAATTATAATTAATTTTTTATTCTTAATATAATTTTATATTTATATTTTTATTTTTATTTTAATAATATAAATAAATTTATTTTATTTATATTAATATGTTATTTTTTATATTTGTGGTCTTTTGGGTATATGAAATTACCTCTAAGGCTCACATCCCCTCCCCCTAAAAAAAGAATATTACTTTGTAATATTGGTGTTTCTAGTGTGTCTGAATCTCCTCAGGAGTTTGGTAGCTTCTGGTATATCTTTTTCTTCCAACCATTCATCTTCACAAGTTGGGTCACTGTACCTAACAAGGTATTCCCTTACTTTCTTGGTTCTTAATTTCCTTTCTTTAAGAACTTTGGTTATTTTCTTAGTACCAGATGTCTCAATAGGAGGTATAACTTGGGGAACCTTATTCCTCAAGGGAAATTTCTCAGCATCACTAGATTTATATGGTTTTATCAAGCTCACTGGAAATGTAGGGTGCTTATTGCTAAGTTCTTCAGATAACTCTACTTCAACAGCATTTTCTCCATGGAGGGCCTTAATCACAAAAGGTCCTGCAAAGGAGTCTTTCAACTTTTTACATCCTTTGATGTTATTGAAGTTAGTGGTGGATACAAGAACTAGGTCCCCCACTTTGAAATCTGGAGTTGCATGAGATTTATCGCATTTGTCTTTAGCATATGCAAAAGAGTCTTCCATGCACCTTACTGCATGCTTTCTAGCTTTGTCTAGCATTCCTTTGAAGCTAGCAGCTGTGGGATGTATTTCAATTAAGTCTTTCCTCAAGGAGTCTTGGGGTAACTTGGGGTTCCATCCTTTTTCTAGAACAGCAGGAGTCTGATTGGTACTAGCATGGATTGATGTTTTATATGCTAATTCCAGTGCTGGTAACAGAGTACACCAATCATGGGTAAATCCATCACAATCTTTAAATTCAAGGCCATATGCACAAAATCTTCTCACCATGTCCTCTAAGGTTTGGATCATTTTTTCAGCCAGGCCATCAGTTTGTGGGTGGTAGGCTGTAGAGAAAGACAGTTTAGTGCCAAATAATTGGTGAAGATTTGTCCATAGTGCTGAAGTGAATTTGGGATCTCTATCACTGATGATATTTGTAAATATCCCAGTCCATGACACTACTCTATTCCATATCAGAAGAGCTGTATCCATGGCTGTATCATCTTTGTGACATGGTAAAAAGATTGGAGTTTTACTGAATCTGTCCACAATTACTAGGCAAGCATTATAGCTCCTGTCACCTCCTGGTGGTAGGCCAGTTACCCAATCCATATGGACAATTTCCCAAGGTCTGTTTGGTTCTTGGATTTTCATCATATTTCCAAGTCTTTTGCCAGTGGATTTATTTGCCTTTTGGCATCTGTCACAGGTTTTGCAATATTCTGCAACATCTTTTTGCCACATTGGCCACCATATGCAGGTCTTCACTTTCTCTCTTGTTCTGTCTTCAGAAAGATGTCCTGAAAAGGGACTATCATGGCATTCTTTCAGTACAAGATTGATTAATGACCTGTCTACAACTGTCATGACACATGTGTGCTTGGTTCTGTGGTAAATTATACCATCCAGTAGGTGAAATCTTCCTTCATTATAAGATTTTCTCCATACTTCATTCAAGGCATGTATTAGAGAGTTGTCTTTACAGTCTTTGTTAAGTAATTGGCATAAGATGCTACAATTATTATCTTGAGTGTAACTATTTCTGACTTCTTCAAAGAAGGTGGTGTTCAAATCTGTAACACTTATTCCTTCTATTGGAATTTGTGGTGAAGCTTCTTCTGGAACATAAGCAGGATTATCAATGTTATTTGGTAATGGCCATCTGCTTAGTCCATCTGCATTCTTATGAATATTCCCATCCTTATGAACAATAGTCATATTGCCTCTGTATTCTTGTATGGCTATTTGCCATCTGAGCATGTGTCTGTTAGGTGTTTTCATGTTCAAAAGTGATCTCACAGCTGTACAATCTGTTATTACTTCAAAAACACATCCCTCTAAGAAATAGTTCAATTTCTCCAAGGCCCAGACAAGGCATAGACATTCCATTTGACTTGCTCCATATCTGGCTTCAGTTGGTTTGATTTGCCTGGATATGAAACATATTGGTCCTTCTACAGGTTTGTCATTTATGATCTGAACTTGGTGAAGTGCAGCACCTAGTCCATCCCCTGATGCATCAATATACAGTTTGAAAGGTAATTTAAAGTCTGGCATCAGTAAGAGTGGAGCAGTGGTCAATGCTTCTCTTAGAGATTCAAAAGCTTTGACTCTGTAAACAGTCATCTCAAATACTGTGTCTTTGTCACACAACTTATAAAGTGGTCTAGCTA
This sequence comes from Austropuccinia psidii, assembly GCA_023105745.1. Taxonomy (NCBI): domain Eukaryota; kingdom Fungi; phylum Basidiomycota; class Pucciniomycetes; order Pucciniales; family Sphaerophragmiaceae; genus Austropuccinia; species Austropuccinia psidii. Next base: position 66,939,802 of record JALGQZ010000004.1, read on the forward strand.
TGGATGCAAAGTCTTTAATGTGTTGCCTGTAATATCCTGCAAAACCCAAGAATGACTGAATTTCCTTCTTATTCTGAGGCATGGGTTTTAACAATACTGCTGCAACTTTGTTTTTATCAATTCCAAGGGACAAACCAGATACAACATGTCCTAGTGCCTTAAGTTCTTTAAATCCAAAATGACATTTCTTCAAGGAGATTTTCATGTTTACTGGTTGGATTTTTGTCAAAACTCTTGATAATCTGTACATGTGTTCCTCCCAAGTCTTTGAACAGATAATAATGTCATCAATGTAAATGATTAACCATCCCTCTGAGAGTTCTTCAGGGAAGATTTCATTCATCATTCTTTGGAAGTGTGAAGGTGCATTTTTGATACCAAAGGGCATCCTTAAGTATTCATACACTCCACAATGAACAATAATTCTCAAGTATTTTCTTGCTCTTGGTGTTACCACATTTTGATGGAATCCTTTAAGGGCATCCATAGTGGTTATATACACTGCTTGAGATATTTGAGTAAGGGCAATTTGGATTCTTGGTATTGGGTATCTGTCTGGAACAGTGTAAGTGTTCAGAGCTCTAAAGTCCCCAACCATTCTGGATTTTCCATTATGCCACGCCACTATGACTGGTGTAGTTATTTCTACTTCCTCATTGTGGCCTACTTTTCTTATTACACCAAGGTCTAGAAGTTCTTTGATATGAATTTCTAGAGCTTCTCTTGATTTTGGACTTGCTGGATAAGCAGGTCTTCTTAAGAGTGGTGGATAAGGTCTCTCAATGTTAAGAATGATGTCAACTTCATGACAAATAATTGCTCCCAGAGGTTCTTTTTCTGTAGCAAATGCTCCTTTGTGGTCATACAAAAGGGAAGAAAGTTCATTTTCTTGTTTATAAGTCAGATGAAGGCTTATTTCAGCCTCATTCAACTGTTCAGACTTGAATTTTTCTAACTCTAAGTTGACTGGTGATACTTTGTTTACTGTAATTTGTCTTTTAAATGGTAAAAAGGCAAATTTCTGGCGCTTATTGTCCCCAATTGTAAAGTATCTGTCTTTGTTATTATGTAAATCTATCCCACACATGATCAAATAGTCATTTCCCAATATAAAATGGGTACTAGAGCAATTTTCCATAACAACAAATTCAACTGTGATCCTTAAATTCCCATTTATGTGTGGGAATATGACATTGGTCTCAAAGATTCCCAATGCTTTCATTGGGTTACTTGCACTGTTGAATTTTATACCATCAATTGGTAACAATTGGTCTTCAAAATTTGGCACACAAGTCTTAAGAAAGGATTTTCCAACACAAGAGCAGAAGGCTCCTGGGTCAAGCAAAAGTTTGGTGGGCTTGTTGTCAATCACCACTTCTGTTATACAGGAGTTACCAGCTGTATAACCTTTTCCTCTGTTTGGTTTTTTCTTCATAAGTTGTGCATCTTGAACTTTTGATAAATCAACTTGACCATTGCTCAATTGTGGTAAGTGGGAATAAGATTCCATGATGTCAAAAGTGGCATTGATATTTTCTATATCTTTTGAAGATTCAGAAAATATGGATGACTTATCATCTGAATTGTCTTCAATTATGTCTTCTTTTTCAACATCTGGTTCCTTTTCAATGTCAATTTCATTGATTTTCCCCCTCTTTGGACATGTATTGGCTAAATGGGTGGTGCTTTGGCAAATATGGCATTTTCTGACTGTATCTGCAGATTTATATTTAATATTACCAGAATTTTCTTTGGGGTTTTTGTCCACAGAATCTTTCCAAGGTGTATTAAACCTTGTTTTGAGATTCACCCTACTAGAACCAATTTTGCTTCTGGTGGTTACTTCTTCTAGTATATTGATAATATCTTCTGCTGAAGATTGTTCAGTAGTCCTGCTTTTGACAGCATGCTCTAAGTCACCTCCACATTGTCTCAGAATTGTTCTATGGATCATAAACTCTGACATGTCAGGATATAATGCTGTTAATCTGTCCTTTTGTTGGAAAAACCATGGTAAAGCTCTGTCTTTATCAGCATTAAATTTGGCAGATTCAAAGGCTGTTTCAACTTTAAACCTCCAAGCATCATTTGCCCATTTGTTGATGATTTGGGTTTTCCACCAAGTCCAACTCTGGTGTCCATGTGCTTGTCTTATTTTGATGTACCATCTGTGAGCTGATCTGGTAAACAAGGTGTTAAACCTGGCTGTTACCAATCTGTCTGGTAATTCAAAATCCTCTTTGATCATGTCAATACCTCTAATGAATTCCATATGGTCATACTCTCCTTCACCACTGAAGTGAGGCCATTCTTTAAGTTTTGGAACTTCTTTCAAGAGTGCTTGGCCCATTGATGGTTCCAAGTTATGAAAAGAAGTGGATAATTCATTTTTTAATTGTGAATTATCAGGATCCAATACTTGTGGATTTGGAATTCTTGTGCCCTCATTTTGATTTAGAGGTGTAGACATTCTTGGTAAGGTGTTCAGTATTTGTTCAATGTCATTCATTTTACTGTTGCTACACCTTTGGGAATTTCTGTATTCATGTTGGAAGCTTTGTATTAAATTTATTACTTCAATTTTATACATGTCTTCCTTATGTGTCAGTTCTTGCCATAACTCTGTCTGTCTTGTATTATCAGCAGTGACTTGATTCAATTTCATTGATAATTTTGATACTTCTTCTTGTGAAGCATCAAAACACTTTTTCAAGGCAATGGTATATGTCTTTACTTCAGTAAATGAATTTGAAATGTCATCAAGAACTTTCTTGTTATCTGTTTTGATAATATTTATGGCTTGTTTAATTCTTGTTTCAATCATGTCATCAATATTGAATTTAGAATATTTATCTGTTAATTATTTAATAATGGCAGATTGTTCATTTATTTTAATGTTAGAAGAATTGTCATTATTAGAATTTTTAATTGTTCTTAAAACTTTTTCAAAACACATAAGTGTTTCATGAATTTGGCACAGACTCAGGTTGTTTGTTTTAATGTTGTTACAAATGGTGTCATTTTTATCAGAAAGATGTTTTTTCACGTCATTTATAGCATTATACAACTCTGGGATGGAATCAAATATGTCAGAAATCATTTCTGGAACCTTAATCTGGCTTCCTCCTTCTTCTGTAATTCCATCATGGTTCTGGCCATCTGAAATACATTTTCCATGGCATCCTGCTGAATCTTTGGGATTCTGTAGCCCAGGCTGTAAGGGATTTGGGCTGGTGCCTTCCCTTTGCCCTTGTTTGGAGTTTGTGGCTGCTTTTTCACGTTGGAATTGCTGCTGCTGGCCACTGGGGCTGTTTTTGGCACTGGTTTGGGTGGTGGAGGGTTGTTTTTCCTCCATTCTAGTGTCAAAAGCATCATGTTTTTCTTCTCCATCAATGGATGCCATCCATTGAGCAATTTGCAAGTGTTGGGATGGCCCAAGAATTTTCTTACTGTCAGGTAAGAATTCATGCAGTTTTTCCACAGATCTGCCAGGATCTGGTACTCCTTGTACTGAAGTGCATTGTTGTAAGCTTTGTGGCTGGCTTTGTATATGTCCACTGAGGCTTCTTGTGGCGGTGTCAGCTCTTTTTGAAGGTAAAATGGTATTATCAGCTTCAGAATGACCCATTTTAGTTGTTTGGAAGTCATCAACTGACCCTTTTCCTTCTGTACCTGGTTGGCCTCTGCCATAATCACGTCTATTACCTTTTTGGGAGCTGCTTGAGGGGTTGTAGCTGGCTCCTGATCTGGTTGAAGGCATAATTATGGTTAAAAAGGCTTAAAATAGTATTTTTACGTCAAAAAACTTACTATTGGCCAAATTTTTAGCTTTCTGAAGGGTATTACTTATGTCCAAGTTAATTAATTCAGAAGATATTGGTTCAGGCTGGTTATTTTGAGTCACAATAACAGTGCTATTATGATCACAATTGACAGTACTGGCAGGGATAATGCTGGTTACTGTTGAGGCTGTTTCAATGTTTTCTTGTCTTACCACGTTGTCAGACACTAAAGTTAATGAAAAAGCCAATTAATTAAGTAAAAAAAAGGATATTTCAAAAAAAGACATAAAAATTTAAGCCTCACTTATAATATGAAAAAAATTATTTTTTATGGATTTTTTGAATTATAAGTATTTTTTATATGTTTTTAAATTTTTCAATATAAGAAAAAAGATTTAAAAAGAGTAAAAAAAATATGTCACAGGTAAAATATCACGGCTGGGCCCCCAAATGTAAGGTGTGGATATGAAACTTTGATTAAAAATCAAGTACTTTTCCTGTCCTCAAAATTTGTATAAGGTAGAAATCAATTAAAAATAGTATGAAATATTATTTTTAAGAGAAAACACGCCAATTTTATTGTTTATAACTTTATTAGTATAAAACAATAATATTATAAAAATTTATTGTTTTACCAACAATAAACATTTATCCAAAAAATACTCTACAAGAGATATTTTAAGGCTACAAAAGAAATTTCTTCAAGAGCAATTTCAATTGGAATTAATTGAGCAAAGAACTGCAAGCAATTAATTAAAGAACAAAGTCTTTAAAAAGAATATTAAAGAGAAAACAAGCCCAAAATTGACCAGAGTGAATTTGGAAACAAAGTGACAAAGTTTACAGTGATGAAAGATGCTTTAATTCACTTTTGGGGTGGTTCAGGGGTAAAAATGATTATAAGAGTTACAAACAATGATTATAATGATTTTTTCACGTGGTTAAAAGGATTAAAATGATTAAAAAGTGGTGGTTGGAATCTTTGATTGATTGGTTTAACAGTTTTAAACTAATTAATAAAAGGAAAAGATTTTAACATGAAGAGAAAAGTGGGGCAAAGAAGACATTCTTTTATAGCCATCAATTCTCTTGCTCCAAAAGTAAAATTTACTCTTGTCAGTCGTGAAAAACAGTCTGACAACAGAAAAGCCAATTATGGCATCATTGAACCCTGGTTTAGACCAAAAAGGGCTGGTTTAAGCCATTTTTAGCCATTTTTAGCCATTTTAGACCCTTAAATCAGCCATTACTATAGCAATACCAGGCCTAGAGCCTTCAAAACACGTCAGAATGTGTGTCAGAGGCGTAGAAACCAGTTAAAACTGTTTTTATTATGATTGTTTTATCTTAAGGGTAGTTTTACCCTCTTGGCAACAGCTAAAACTACCCCAGTTGGTATCAAAACCTCATCATCAATTGAGTCCACAGACCCTGTAACTCAATTCCAGGCCAAAAGTGATGAACTTTTGCGTGAATTTTGACATCCCACGCCTGTCAGCAAGGATTTTGGGGGTCTAGCTCCCCCTTAGAGCTGGAGTTCCTTTTCCCCCCCAAATTTAATCTTTCCAATTTATTTTTCCTTTAATTCCTCATCATGTATTATACTTATAATTTACATATGTAATTCAATTCAATTGTACAGTACAATACAGTAATAATTGACACCTCATATGTAAATCAAAGTTCACTTATGTAATACACGCGCACATTTTGACATTTCAATTGAATTCAATTGAAAATACTTCAATTCCTCATAACTTCTAAACTAAACACAACACCTCAATTTTAACACAAAAATTGATGGTTAACACCACATGTGGTGTGAATTAAATTAAAGTTTTGAGGATTTTCAACTTTTGTATTGAAAATACTAAAAACTTAATTTAAGCTTATTTAGAGTTGAGTTACAAGAATTTCACTCAGAGGTGACCCCACCTTATTTTTTATGAGGAATCCAATGGTGAAATAAATTTTATATGTTTATTTATTGGATAAAAAGTTATAATAAATTTTATTTAACTTTTTTCCAAATTTATTTATTTTCTCACAATTTTGTTAAAGTTTCATTTTTACTTAATTTTTTCAAGTATAAATGTAATTTTACATTTACAAAATTTAATGTATTTTTTATTTTTAAATTATAATTAATTTTTTATTCTTAATATAATTTTATATTTATATTTTTATTTTTATTTTAATAATATAAATAAATTTATTTTATTTATATTAATATGTTATTTTTTATATTTGTGGTCTTTTGGGTATATGAAATTACCTCTAAGGCTCACACTTCAGCAGTGGACAGTGTGTTCAACATGGCCAGAACTCTCATGGAAGTCACAGCCAAGGAACAAGAAAGGATGAAAAGGACTTTTCCATGCAAATAATTGATGAAATACACTTTGTTAAGTCTAGTATTGATGTAGAACTTGGCAAATTTGATGCAAAGATAAATAGAATCATATTGGACATAAGTGAATTAAAAAGAAATTACAAAAAATATACTGAATGGTATGAATTAAAAAAGGCCATATTTGATTCAATTACCAATGCTTGTAGCAGAATTGAGAGTACATGTCAGATTCAGAATGATGAAACGGAAGATCTTTCTATTTTTAAAGTGACTGATCAGCTTAAGATTCTACAAGATCATGTCTTGAAGATAGTTGAAAATACCAATCAGTTTGGTACACATTTAGCAAAAAGTGACAGTGAAAGGCAGAAGTTAAAGAATGAAATCATTGAAAATGTAGAACAAATTCATAAGAACTAAGAACCACATATGCCAAGACATTCTACACCTTTGACTGAATAAAAACGTTCTGTTAAAGGAAGTTTTACCCCACTTCTAGGGGAAAATGCTGTCTCTGTCAAAGATATTTCCAAATTAAAAGAATGGCAAACATTCTCTGGTGAAGGAGAATATAACCATATTGAGCTCATCAGGACTATTGATATGTTACAGGAAGACTTTAATATACCTGATGAAATCATAGTGGGGAACTTACACTCTCTGTTTACCAGGACTGCAAAGAAATGGTATTACAAGATGAGGATGGATCATGGAAAACATGATGGGTCTTGGTGGAAATCTGAAGTCATTACCAAATGGGCCAACAATTCTTGGAGGTTAAAAATGCAAAATGCTTTTGAAAGTGCCATTTTTAACTCAGAGAAAGATAAACCACTTACTTGGTTCTTCAAACAAAAAGACAGATTATCTGCTTTACACCCAGGTATGTCTGACAGTATGATTAATATGAAGATATTAAGAAAGTGTGGAGGAGAACTGGAACATGCTATCAAAAGAAGATGTGTAGAACCCTGTTCAACAGAGGACTACATTAATGCAATGGAAGATATCATTACCAGAAAAAGAATTGGTAAAACTTGGACTAGAATCCCTAGGGAATCCAAGATGATCCCAAAGATTCCCAGAGAGGATAAAAGACCAGAAAGACCTGTCTTGAAGTGTCATAAATGTGGAAGTACTTCACATTTAGCAAACACTTGCATCAAAAAGACAAAAATCAATGAAGTTCAGGTCATTGAAGAAATTCAGTGTACTGAAGAGAAAGAAGAGTCTGATCAAGATTCTGCAGTCTCTGAAGATACACCAGTGGAGGACTATCCCATTGAAAATATTTCAGCTTTCTTTGAAGTCACAGAAGTCCATACCCACTTTCCACAGTACAGTGAGGATTGCTGGAACCTGATCAATATCCAAGATGCCAGAATGTGTAAAACAAAACCTGCTAGAGGAAAGGGTTACACTTCTGGGGCATTCTCACAACCACAAGTTTGACCCTCCTCCTTGATGGTTGCGGCAATCCAACCTGGAGCCAAGTTGGGGCCAATTGGCCACATCATATCTTTTATGGCCAATTGGCCCCCTTGGGTGTTCTATTGCATCCACGCCATAACACCTTTCCCATTGCCATATCCTGCCGTCATTGGCCTTCTTGGCCAATTCCCACTTCACCAACCCCCACACCTTCATCTTTGATTTTGGGCCTGGGGGGTCATTTTGTCTTCTAGGGGCCTCCAGGCCACTAGCCATCATCTTTGGATTCAGGGCCACCCCTTTCATTAATGGGGTTTTTGGCCATTTAGGCCCCCCTACGGCTCCTACGGCCTGTGGGCCATGATTCACGGTCCACGGTCCGTGGTCCGTAGGCTATCTAGGCCCCTTTTGGCCTAATCCAATGAGGCCAAAAGGGGCCAGCCACCTAGGCCCCAAACCACAATTGGGCCCACCTGGACCATTTTTTGGCCATCACCCCCTTGGACCCAAAAATGACCAAGAACCTCATGGACACCTTTTTGGCCATAAATCCCGTAGGACCCAATTTTGGCCATGGACCACCATGGATCAATAGTTCAGCCATGGCCTCTGGCCACCTCCAGAGGCCATCAGATCAGCTCAGCCCGTCTTTCCCCTCAACTCCAGGGGATTTCCTTCTTTCCTTCATACCATCCGTACTCAAGGTTGCAGGCATGGTGCATATATGGTATTATATACCATTATGCACCATTTTTGCTCAGCAATCCAATGGTGACGTTTTCAGGATCCAATTCTACCTTCCCAACTCAAGGTCTTAAACCCCAACGCCCATTTTGAAGGAGGATTAATCAGCTCATCAGTCTGACAAGTTATGGCGGCAATCAGAAGACTCTTCAGGGATCCCAACCACCTGTATCTGCAGGAGTTGGGTTGGCACAATTCATTCAGGATTATTCAAGGACAATCCTCAAGAGGTATTACATCATTTCAACCAGTTGTCAAGGCATAAAGTATTCAATACTCCTTTGGACAACCCAATTCATCTGTACAGGCCTCATTAAATCAACCTGTATGGTCTTGGCCCAATTGGGTCATTTCATATTCCACTGTGAGAATTCCATCACACAGTTCAATTTCAAGATAGCCAGAACTGTATTTCCCGATCCGGACAATACAGCCATTGATCCACCTTCCAGGGTCAATCTTTCAGTTTTCACATATACCGGCTACCTTTCAGCACCTGGGGACTTTTTCCCTAGTTAATTAATATATTGGATTTATTTTTGTCTCTATTTTCTTTTACATTATTAAAGTTAATACTGATAATCCTCAGTCAGTCATTAGCACCCTTTCTCTTTGTTTCTTCGCCTGTCAGTGGATATTGGTGGTCATATCCTTTACTAATTCCATTGTTCTTTCTGGCAGGTTGAAACAGTGAATTGAGGATTCACTTGGTTGGGTTCTTGGCTTTTGGCTTTCCTTTATCTTTGGCCTCTGGCTTCATTCTTATTATTCTTTGTTATCTTTGGCATATTTGTCCTTTCTCTTATTCCTGCTTAAGAAATATATTGCTTAGTATTTCTTATTATCTTTTGGAGCCCTCCAAGTGAGCTCTTGATTCCTGAGTGCCAGGCCCTCTTGCTTCCATAAGAGCCCCTGTGACAGGCATCCTGTATCACATCAGGTTTGATGAGTGATATTGAAGCCAAAGTAAATTTGGATACAGGGGCATTTTGCACTTGTGTGGGCAAAGATTATCTCCAAATTATACTTCCTGAATGGAAAAAACATCTATTACCAATAGAAGGTGTGCAATTTAGTAGTGCCAGTAACAATATGTACCCCTTGGGTATATTAGACACTAATCTTGTATTTCCACACCCAGCAGGAAGTGTAAGGATGAAAACTGAGATTGTTGTAATGGATAATTGCACATCTCAGCACATCATTCTTGGAAATGATTACTTGAGTATCTATGGTATTGACATAAATAACCATAAAGACAGATATTTCACAATTGGGGATAACAAGAGACAAAAATTCGCTTTTTCCAATATGCCAAAACAAATATCTGTAGTATCTTCTGTCAAGGATACTTACAAAAATGAATTTGTGTCTAATCAACTTGTTGAAGCACAAATTAATCCATCATTGTCACCAAAAATGAGGAATGAACTTATTAATGTGTTATACACATACATAAATGAATTTGCCTCTGATAATGAACCATTAGGTGCTATAAGGGGACATGAAGTTGATATTACTCTTAATATTGACAGACCATATCCTCCAGTACTTAGAAGACCAGCTTATCCAGCCAGTCCCAGAGCTAGAGAAGCATTGGAAAAACATATCCAAGAGTTAATCCAACTTGGTGTAGTAAGAAAAGTAGGCCATAATGAGGAGGTTGAAGTAACAACACCTGTTATTATTTCATGGCATAATGACAAGTCAAGAATGGTTGGAGATTTCAGAGCATTGAATGCCTACGCAGTTCCAGATAGGTATCCAATCCCTAGAATTCAAGAAACCTTGACTCAATTGTCTAAAGCCAAGTATATAACATCAATGGATGCATTGAAAGGTTTCCATCAGAATGTTTTGACGCCTAAAGCCAAGAAATTACTTAGAATTATCACTCACTGTGGTATTGATGAGTATCTTAGAATGCCATTTGGCATTAAAAATGCCCCATCCCATTATCAAAGAATGATGAATACCATCTTTCCCACAGAATTGTCTGAAGGATGGCTTATCATTTATATTGATGATATTATCATATGTTCTGATTCTTGGTCCTTACACCTTGAAAGACTTGCAAGAGTACTTCACAAAGTTGCAGAAGTGAACATCAAAATTTCACTTAAGAAATGCAATTTTGGTTTTGAAGAACTCAAAGCAGTAGGATATATTGTTTCTGGTTTAAGCTTGGGTATTGACAAAAACAAAGTAGCAGCAGTGTTACTTAAGCAAATACCCCAGAATAAAAAAGAAATGATGTCTTTTCTTGGGTTTGCCAGTTATTATAGGCATCACTTGAAAGACTTTGCAATTCTAGCCAAGTCACTTTATAGAATCTGTGATCAACAGACTGTATTTGAGATGACACAGGAGAGAATTAAAGCTTATGAGAAGATAAGGAGAGCTCTTACAGAAGCACCTTTACTCCTCATGCCTGACTGGAATATTCCTTTTAAATTGTACATTGATGCATGTGGAGATGGATTAGGGGCAGCCCTAGGTCAAGTCCAAATTATTGATGACAAACCTACAGAAGGACCAGTTTGTTACATCTCAAGAAAAATCAAACCAACACAAGCCAGATATGGTGCAAGCAAAACAGAGTGCTTATGCTTGGTATGGGCACTTGAGAAATTACACTATTATCTTGATGGAAGTGTTTTTGAAGTGATAACTGACTGTAATGCAGTAAAATCACTTCTTAACATGAAACCTCCCAACAAACACATTTTGAGATGGCAAATAGCCATTCAGGAATATAGAGGAAACATGACTATAGTCCACAAAGCAGGAAAAATTCCCAAGAATGCTGATGTACTTAGCAGGTGGGCATTAGCCAACACTCCTGATAACCCAGATTATGTACCCTTGGAAGCTGAACCACAGATTCCAATTGAAGGGATTAATAAAACTGATATTGGGACTGAATTCTTTGAAGAGGTCAGAGAATCTTATAAGCAAGACAAAAATTGCGATATCTTGACTTCTTTATTAGATAAAGACTGCAAAGATACATCTTTGGTAAATGCACTAGATGAAGTTTGGAGAAATTCCTATTCTGAAGGGAGATCTCACTTGTTTGATGAGATTATTTACCACAGAACCAAACATTCTTGTGTAATGACATTATGCAGCAGATCTCTTATCAATACAGTTCTTCATGAATGCCATGATAGCATCTACTCTAAACACCTGTCAGAGGACAGAACACTTGAAAAAGTAAAGAACTGTGCATGGTGGCCATCTTGGAGAAAAGAAACCATTTAATATTGCCACACCTGCGACAGATGCCAAAAAGCAAACAGGAGTACAGGCAAGGAATTTGGACTTATGATCCATATTCAAGAACCAAAATCCCCATGGGAAGTTGTTCACATGGATTGGGTCACAGCACTTCCTCCAAGTGGTGACAAAAGTTATAATGCTTGTTTAGTCATTGTAGACAGATATAGCAAGACTCCCATATTCTTACCATGTCATAAAGATGACACTACTATGGTGTAAGGTTTGACTATGAAACAATAAGTAAAAATTACTAATATTTTACTTATTGTACTATGAATGTCCTTATAAATGAAATAAATGAGAGAAAAATAATTATAATAATAAAGAATTATTATAATTATGGCATAAAAATAATTATATTATCAATGAAATATGATAATCTAATTTATATTATAGAATATAATATAATAAAATAAATATATTAATATAAAATAATTAATATATTTAATGGCACTTTATTATTGTTACAAACAAATAATAAAGGCATAAAAAACAAGTAATAACAATAATATTACCAATATTAAAGTTATAAATTAATATAAATACTATTTCTATTAATTGAAGAATTATTAAAAGAATAATAAAGAGAAAATTATTATAATAAGAGAAAATAACCTACTTTTAATACTTAATATAATAATTTTGAGATATTTTACGCCAAATAATGTAAAGAAAACTTATCCAAATTGTATTTAAAATAAAAAATATAGAAAATTACAAATATTCTTGATTTTTACGTGGAAATGAGATTTTAGAGAGATTTTTAACAAAAACAATTAAATAAATGATTTAATCACGTCAAAATTGATGATTATGATAAGATGATCTTTGGTCTTTGATAATATAAAAGTTTTATATATAAAGAATAAAGATATTACCTTTTTAATTGTATTGATTTAATGTTTTTGATGTGTCTGAGGGGAAAATAGAGTGAAAAGAGCTCTATTTATAGTAAATACCTCCCTCCTAGAGTTCAACAGGCTTCTAGTAGACGTGTACTGATGATATCCACTGGAATTGATCAATATTTTAAGGTTTGGTGATGATTACATCATGATCAAACCATATGACATCATTATTACGCCATTATTTAGAGTTATCACTATATCTCTAAGTTTGATGACGTCAAAGGCTTGGAAGAACCCCAAAATTCGTGAATTTTATTAGTTTTAATCATAAAATAATATTATTCACCAATTGTATCACTAATATGACTGTTAAACTTAATTTAAGGTTACAGTGAGTGATCATAAATGATCAAGTTAAGCTCAAACTTTGATCCTTAATAACTTTTAATATTTACACGCTACAGCAATTCAGAGAGTGAATTCTAATAGCTTGGCATAACCTTATTATTCTTCCAAGAGCATGTCATTACATCATCAAAACTCTATTTTTGATGATTTTTCTTGTAACTCATCTTTTCTGTCGAAATTTAATATTTTAAACTTCAAGCTATGATTTCAAGGGGTTATACCTTGAATATTATAATAAAAAATACATCAATCTTCACGAATGAACTAGTAGAATCCAACTGTCTACTTGTTTTTAAGTTTGGACCACTTTCATAACAAAGTGGTCAACAGCTCTGTTGATTTTAATCAATAATTCCTTACAGATTTTAACCTTGTTTATAGCTTGTAAAATAAACTTCATTTCTGTATTCCTACAGTAATTATGTTATGACTTTATTATTGGTTCATCACTCTATCATGCATAATTCAAGAGATATTAGCTAAAATCCTTGAATATATGCGTTGACCAAAAAAGTGCATATATTCAGGTTAATTCCTTAAGTATTAATTTTGAAGCTTAGCTTCTTAATTGTTTTATATGGAGATGTTTATGGAGAATCCAATTGTACCATTTATTTTACATTTTGTTTCATTGGTCTTTGAAATAAATAAGGATTTGTGTTTTTTATAAGGTATTATTACTTATAACTTATTAAATATTGACTTTACAGAAATGCCATAAATATGGTATATGTGTATTTTACCATGGGGAATCCAATGGTATAATTTATTTCACATGTTTATTCATTGGTGTTTAAGTTAAACCAAGTTTTATGCCAATTTATGGTACTTTTGTAGTTTTAAGGTACTTATTTCTTAATGTATAATTATATTAAATATTTCTTGTGAAAGTTTTGGGTATGTGGTCATATCTCAAAGGTTCACATATGGATACAGCTCTTCTTCTATGAAGTAGAGTTATTTCTCATACAGGATTATTTAAGAATATCATAAGTGACAGAGATCCCAAGTTCACATCTGCACTTTGGACCAATCTTCATAGATTGTTTGGGACTAAGCTATCATTCTCTACAGCATATCACCCTCAGACAGATGGGCTAGCAGAGAGGATGATTTAAACTTTAGAAGACATTATCAGGAGATTTTGTGCTTATGGGTTAGAATTCAAAGACTCAGATGGCTTTACCCATGACTGGTGCACTCTGATACCTGCATTAGAATTGGCATACAAGACATCAGTCCATTCTTCCATAGGACAAAATCCTGCTATGTTAGAAAAATGATGGAATCCAAGACTCCCAGCAGACACACTGAGGAAAGACTTGATTGAAATTCATCCTACAGCTTTCAGCTTCAAGATAATGCTTGATAAAGTAAAACATCATGCAAAACAAAGTATGGATGATGCTTTTGATTATGCAAAACAGAAGTGGGACAAGAGTCATAAAGTACCAGACTTCAAAGTAGGGGACTTAGTTCTAGTTTCAACCTTGAATTTTAATAATATCAAAGGCCCAAAGAAACTTAAAGATTCTTATGTAGGACCTTTTGTTATTGTTGCTTTACATGGAACCAATGCAGTTCAAGTGGAAATTAGTGGTGAATTGGAAAATAAACACCCCACTTTTCCAGTCAGCTTGATAAAACCTTATCAACCAGCTGATAAAGAATTGTTTCCTCTAAGGAACCCAACTCCTTTAACTGTCCCACCAGTGGAACAGAATGAAGACAAAAAGATAAAGAAAGTCATTAAAGAAAGGAGACTTAGGGGTAAAAATCAGAGAGAATATCTTGTCAGATATAGGAATACAGTACATGGAGATGAATGGCTGGCAGAATCAGATATACCTGACTCAGATAAACTATTGAGAAGATTTAGACATGAAAGAAGGCCACAAGCCTGAATATGTCTATAAATGTGCTTTAAATTACTCGATCTGAGTAATGTAAAGAGGTTGGACAGTGGACATTAACACCCCTTTGGGGATTTTTATTATTTCTATCGGTGATAAAATTGTAGTACAATTTTATTTTTTGGTGGGAGGGAATGTGAGCCTTGAGGAATAATTTACATACCCAAATAGGCCACAATTATCTTAAAAAGAAATTCTGAATTATGCATAACTCATAAGTCAAGCATATATCCAAAATTCATCATTTTTGATTTCAGAAAAGATGAATAACTTTTTATTGAGTAAGTAAATCCATGGATTTAAGGCCAGATTTGGATTCTACACTAAAATTCACCTAGGGTAGCTCCATAGAGTGAATAAGCTCAAATTAACTCTTTGAGGTGGTAAAATGGAAAATACTTCAATACCACATCATCAATACCACATAAAAGATCCATGAAAATTTTTGTTTTTCTAAATTTCATGCCAAAATAATGGGAAAGTGAGAAATCACATGTTACATATACACTAAGAATAGTGTTATGCATGTTTTGAGCACTTAATATCATGGTATTATTACATGGACTTTTGGTACACCCATAGTTGATATCTCACTTTAAGCTTAAATCACTATTTTGACGTGAAAAATAGGCAAGGGGGACAAGCAACATGAAAGAGAGCCAGGGTACCCAACTTCTGAGGCCTCAGAGGCATGGACAGCTCCAAAGCTTGGATCCATGGCTTATCTTGGCCTAATTGGTAAACTAAAACCTTTTGGGAACTTGGTTACCATGTTACAACTACAGTAAAACTTAAGAAAATAGCAAATAACCTGCTATTTTGACGTGCCAAGGAGGTAAAGAGCTACTTAGACTCCTGCAACCATGTCAGTTCTTAATGAATTTCCATTCATAAACCCCAAAAGAGTAATTAAAACCCTTTTTGGACTTGTATCCATTGATTTACCTCATAGCAACCAGTGAAACACTAATATTTGCAACTCTATGTAGAAATGAGGTAAAAATTTCAAAAATTCATTCAAAATACAATTCTTAATTAATCTTTCTGAAACTCTCAGGACTAATGGAGAACTGTACTATCTATGGTACAACCAAAAAGAATTACAGTTTTACTAGTAAAATTCAAAGTTTTACTTACAGTCCATTTTTGACTATTCTATGTGAAACACTGAATCTTCAAAAATTCACAGTAATTACATCCTGTGATGGAATTGGCAATAAAATTGATAAATTTGAGAAATCAATTATTATTTTGGAATAAAGGAAGATTTACAGATGTTACTCCTTTTATTCTTAACCATATTGCGGTTGGTAGTCATGTAAAAGCATCAATTAAATAATTATGATAATCTTACATGACAACAGTTGATGAAATCAATAATCCAAAAAGGTTTATTGTTTTCTCACTGACTGGTTTTTCAGTTTGCTCCATGGCATGCCTCTGTGAGCTGTTGTTGACTTAAAAGAAGCCTCTTCTTGCTGTTTTTTCCACATCATCATCTTATTATCATTTTAAATCCTTATTGCCAACAAGTAAGTATTAGTTACAGTTATTCTTAAGTGTTTTTAATCTTTTAGAATCAATAACAAAGACGTGAAATAATAGAATCCAACTATATATTGTTGTAATACTGTTATAAATCCATTTTGATCCTTAAATCCACAATTCTACGTCAAATCTCTCTATCTTATCTTTCAATAAGGTCTTTGGAATATTAGTGAGTGATTTATCTTTAATTCTTAAAGTTTTTCTCTAAAATTAGTTTTCTTCAAGAATTATCATTATAATTATTCTTGCAAAAGATAATTATATATTAAATAATTTTATTATTTTAATAAAAGAAGTTTGTATTATTAAAATCTTCTTGTAATTGATTCTAGTAGACAATTACTTGCTCACTGTTAAAATCACTAGTAGTGTTTAACACGTGAAAGAAATGATTCTTTAATTATTTAATTGTGGTTATAATAATATTTTATTATTATATTTCATAAGAACAGACATAGTACTCTTGATTAATAGTGATATTATCATCAGTCTCATAGTCACATCTTACACTTACTTATAATATTCATTTAATACAACAAGTCAAACAACAACAGTTATTATATTAAGTAAGAATTATAAGTTAAAAACATGCCAAAAATCAATATTTTTAAAGATAAAACAGCTTTTTATCATAAAATTTATGATTAAAGAGTTTTTAAGAGGAGTTTGTGGATTTTTAAAAGATATCTAAGATGATAATTTTATATAATAAAATATATTATTGGTGATTACAACAATAATCTAAATTCTATGATTTAAATTCTTTAATTTAAATTGATAAAGAATAAAACAAATCAAGAATTACTTTAATAATAAGATTTTATATTTAATAAAACTTTACCTGTTTAAATTTCTAATATGATTGGATTAATAATGAATGATTCACAAAAACAGTGATGAAAAGACTCTTTTTATGTCTTCAGAGCAGCTCTCATAATTCAAAATGAATATAAAGGGCGTTCTCAGGTCAAAACTGAAAAACCATGCTTAAAAATAAAGTTCTTAACTGAAGGTAACTTATTTTTAATTCCTATTTAAAGTTATTAGTGTTATTCTTAACTCCATGTAGCTTTAATCCTCATTTAAGCTAATTATTTTAAGTTTTTAATATAAATAAACTTATTTAAATTAAAGTTCATAACATGAACAACTTAAAAATAGAGTTTCAAGCAGAAATCTCTTGAAATCAATTTTTAATTTTTTTTTAAAGAAATTATAATTTTCTTTGGGCTTTAATTAAAAGAGTAAATTTCCAGGCTAAATACCCAGGAATCCTATTTATAAGAGATACTCAAAATTTAATTTATGTACAGATGATATTTAATTTTAATCTGTGTGAAAGCTTCAAGCAAATCTATTAAGAATTGGATTTTTAATGAATTTTTGAACTTATGGCTATTTTTCCACGTAAAATAGCAATACACACCAAACCTTAAGTTTTGATAAGGTTTTAATGCTTGAAAATTTAAAGTCTTAAGCTTAATTAAGCTTTGACAGTTCTTAAACCCTTGACTTCAAGCCTGCATATTGGGATTTACCCTTTGGCAGCTTGAAATTCCTGTCTAAATTGGGATAAAACCAGTTTAAACTTTAATGTTGGATCAAAGTCTAATCTTAAAGTTTAAATAAGGTTGAAAATCCTCCAATAAAGGTGGAAAACCTTAGTTGAATCCCTGCAGATCCAAAAAGCTGGGTACCCCAGCTCTATTTGGTCTTTTTCCTTTGTCCCACCTTTTTGCGTGGATTTTGCCCTTTTATTTCTTTAAAGCCATACTATGGCCTTAAACCCTTTTAAATTCAGCTCACGCAGGATTTACATTCTGTATGGCAGATCCTTAGCCAATTCAGTAAATATACACCACACCTCAATTTTAACTAAAACTTTGGTAAGTTTGCATAAACCTTATGAAACTTTAAATTTAAGCCTATTTAAGCTTAAATTTAACAATTTTTAAAAAATGTTAACAAAGTTACATTAGTACTGTGAGTTTCTTAAATCTTCTAGCAACATAAGAAATAAGTGGTTTTGGGTATAACACCTTATGGATGTACCCTAGGTTATTTTTGGTGTAGAATCCAAAAATGACATAATATTTATAACTTTGTTTATCCAAAAAAAGTGATACTTATTTTTTGTTATTTTCTACTTTAAATTCAATTAAAAAGTGTATTGAAGACAAATTTAAATGTGTATAAAGTTATTTGTGGCCTTTTGGGTATGTTATACATGCCTCACAGGCTCACATTCCCTACCAGCAAAAAAAATTGTACCACAATTTTTCTCTTGTAGTATACCCCCAAGTGATTTGGGGGGGTATAATCCACTGTCCAACATCTCTACTTATACTTTTTGAAGTATGTAAAGCACACAATTCAAGCTTTTCATTGAGCAATTGGTCTTCTCTCATGTCTGAATCTTCTGGGAAACTTTTAGGAATCAGGTATTTTGCTTTCTACAATCTATTCATCTTCATGTTGTGGATTTTTATACCTGACTAAGTATTCTCTTTCATTTTTTCCCCTAAGTCTTCTTTCTTTCAAGACTTTTAGTACCTTTTTCTCCTCACTTTAATCTAGTGGGGGTACTTCTGAGGGTGTTTCATTTCTCAAAGGAAATAATTCCTTATCACTTGAAGTGTAATGCTTTACTAGACTGACAGGGAAATTTGGATGTTTGTTTTACAGTTCTCCTGACGATTCTACTTGTACTGCATTTGTCCCATGAATGGCTTTAATAATAAATGGTCCCGAAAAGGAATCTTTTAATTTCTTTGGGCCTTTAATGTTATTAAAGTTCAAGGTTGAAACTAGTATTACGTCCCCTACTTTGAATTCTGGCGTCTTATGACTCTTATCCCATTTCTGTTTAGCATATTCAAAGGCATCATTCATGATTTGTTTTGCATGATGTCTTACTTTATCAAGAAATAACTTAACGCTTGAAGCAGTTGGATGAATATCAACCAGATCTTTTTTCAAAGTATCAATTGGAAGTCCGGGGTTTCATTCTTCCAACATGGCAGGAGTTTTGCCTGTTGAAGCATGGATGGAGGTCTTGTAGGCTAATTCCAATGCTGGTATAAGAGTACACCAATCATGGGTAAAGCCATCAAAATCTTTAAACTCCAGGCCATAAGCACAAAATCTTCTGATCATGTCCTCAAGGGTTTGAATCATTCTTTCTGCCAGCCCATCTGTTTGTGGATGGTAGGCTGTTGAGAATTATAGTCTTGTACCCAAAATATTATGTAAATTAGTCCATAAGGCTGATGTAAATTTTGGGTCTCTGTCACTAATGATGTTTTTAAAGAGACCAGTATGGGATATTACTCTATTCCAGATCAAAAGAGCTGTATCCATAGCTTTGTCATTTTTGTGACATGGTAAAAATATTGTTGTTTTGCTATATCTGTTCACAATAACAAGACATGCATTGTAGCTTTTATCACCTCCAGGTGGTAAGGCAGATACCCAATCCATGTGAACCACTTCACATGGGGTACTTGGCTCTTGAATATGGATCATTAAACCAAATCTTTTACCAGTAGCTTTATTAGCTTTCTGGCATCTATCACAACTGTGACAGTACTCAATGACATCTTTTCTCCAATATGGCCACCAGGCACATGTCTTAATTCTTTCCATAGTTCTGTCTTCAGACAGATGTCCAGAATATATATTATCATGGCATTCTAGTAGTATGGTGTTAATCAAAATTCTACTACATAGGACCATGACACATTTTTGTTTAGATCTATGATATAGTATACCATCAAACAAATGGAATCTTCTATTATCATAAGATGTTTTCCAAATATCATCCAGAGACTTAGCCAAGGCTACATCTTTGCAATCTTTGTCAAGTAGAGCAGTAAGAATATGACAATTCTTATCTTGCTTATAGCTTTCTCTAACTTCTTCAAAGAATTCTGTTCCAATGTCTGTGATATTAATTACTTCAATTAGCATTTGAGGTTCTGCACTTTTAGGAACATAGGCAGAGTTATCAGGTGTATTTGGTAATGCCCATCTACTTAAGCCATCGGCATTCTTATGAATATTTCCAGCTTTATGTACTATGGTCATATTGCCCCTATAATCCTGTATAGCAATCTGCCATCTTAACATGTGCCTGTTTGGAGTTTTCATGTTAAGAAGTGATTTTACTGCATTACAATGAGTAATTACTTCAAACTCACTACCATCAAGATAGTAATGAAGTTTTTCCAAAGCCCAAACAAGGCAAAGGCACTCCATCTGGCTAGCTCCATATCTGGCCTCAGTAGGTTTAATTTGTCTTGAAATAAAGCAAATTGGACCTTCATAAGGTTTGTCATTTACAATTTGAGCTTGATGAAGAGCAGCTCCCAAACCTTCACCACATGCATCAATATACAGCTTGAAAGGAAGTTTCCAGTCTGGCATCAATAATAATGGTGCATTGGTCAAGGAATACTTGATTTTATCATATGCTTGAATCCTCTCCTGTGTCATTTCAAAAACAGTTTGTTGATCACAAATTCTGTATAATGATCTGGCATGGATTGCACAATCTTTAAGTTGTTGCCTGTAATAACTGGCAAACCCTAAAAAGACATCATTTATTTTTTGTTCTGGGGCATTTTTTTCAGTAAAACTGCAGCCACTTTGTATTTGTAAACACCAAGGCTCAGTCCTGAGACTACATGTGCTAGAGCTTTCAACTCATGAAACCCAAAGCCACATTTCTTGAGAGATATTTTAATGTTCACTTGAAGAATTTTTCTCAGTACTAATGAAAGTCTCTCTAAATGTAATTGCCAGGTTTCTGAGCAAATGATAATGTCATCAATATAAATGATTAACCATCTTTCTGACAATTCATGTGGGAAGATGGTATTTATCATTCTCTGATAATGAGAGGGTGCATTTATAATACCAAAAGGCATTCTCAAATACTCATAAATCCCACAATGAGCAATTAGTATCAATAATTTCCTAGCATGAGGTGTCAAAACATTCTGATGAAAGCCTTTCAGAGCATCCATGGAAGTAATGAATCTTGCTTTGGATAATTGAGTCAAAGTCTCATGAATTCTAGGGATTGGATACCTTTCTGGAATAATATAGGTATTCAGCGCTCTAAAATCACCAACCATCCTTGACTTATCATTATGCCAAGTAATGATTACTGGAGTTGTGACTTCTACCTCCTCATTGAATCCAACCTTTCTAAGAACTCCCAGTTTCATTAGCTCATTAATATGATTTTCTAATGCTTCTCTAGCCCTAGGGCTAGCTGGGTAAGCTGGTCTTCTTAATAGTGGTGGATAAGGCCATTCCAAATTAAGCATAATTTCCACTTCATGGCCTTTTATAGCCTCAAGTGGTTCATTATCTTAAGCAAAGGATTCTCTGTATTGAAATAAAATTTCAATCAGCTCTTTCTTCATTTCTAGTGTTAATTCATGACTAATTTGTGCTTCAATCAATTGACTTGACACAAATTTTTCCTTATTAACATTTTTCACTTGTTTAATGACAGTAATTTCTCTTTTTTCTAGAGCAAAAGCAAATTTTTGCCTTTTATTTTCCCCTATAGTGAAATACCTGTCTTTATGATTATTAATATCAATACCATAAATATTGAGATAATCATTCCCAAGTATAAAGTGTTGTGGAGTACAATTATTCATGACAAAAACTTCAACTTTCAATCTTATACTTCCTGCAGGATGAGGAAATATTATTGCTTCTTCAAATATACCCAAGGAATGCATATTTTGGCTAGCACTGCTGAATGGTATACCTTCAATTGGCATTAATTTGTCTTGCCAATTGGTATAAACTTTGTCAAGATAATCTTTTCCAACACAAGTGCAAAACGCCCCTGAGTCAAGGTGTATCTTGGCTTCTGTATTGTTTATCACAATATTAGTGATACAAGATGAACCAGATGTATAACCTTTACCTCTGACAGGTTTGTTTTTCTGCATTTTAGCATCTTGCACATGTATGAGATCCATACATTCATCACTATACTGTGGTAAATGAGTGTGTACCTCAGTGACCTCAAAAGAAACATTAATGTTTTCTATACTAAGCTCCTCTGGTACTTATTCTTCTTCTGAAGGCTCAGGATCACTGTCATGTAAAGATACATCAGTCTGTTCTTTTGTGTCTTCCACTTTTTCAACATTTATCTCATTGATTCTTGCTTTTGTTGGGAAAGTGTTTGCTAAAGGAGATGTACTTCCACATTTGTGACATTTCAAAGGAAGTCTTTCTTGTGGCTTGTTTGGCTTTTAAATTGGTTTCCCATTAGTCTTATCGTCTATTGGGGATTTGGACCAATTTCTTCCAGTTTTTGTTCTAGTAGTGATGTCCTGCTTGAGCACATTCTGAAATCCCACAAGTGATACACCCTCAATACCAGCCACTGTTATCTCAGTAATTGAGGATAGAGACAACTTTACTTGCAACATTACCCTGGTTTCCCTCCTTAACCCAGTAGTTGATGCAATTTCGCAGTTGGAGCATAAACATACTGAGCTATCAGATATATGGAAAGATTTTTCAAACATTTATTCTTCACTTATATCTACCACTGTTTATGATTGCTTCACCAATGTCAAAAATCACTGTCTCAAAGTCATTCATCAACGTGCTCAAGATTTCCAAGCAGATATCTACATCATCTCACTTTTTTACACCCGTCTTTTTGCAATGTGGCAGTCTCTCTCAAACATTCACTGAAAGATATCACAGTAATGATTTTAGTTCTTGCCAGAGATTGGAAGTACTCTAAGGAGGATTCTGAGGTTTTGAATTCCACAAATTAAACAATATTACAGTCAGCATGAACCATTTGGACAAAAATGCAATGGTATGTGCTTTTCTACTCCCTCCAATTATCTGAAGAGAATGTTAATTATTGAGGCATCACAGGCTTGGTCTACCTGATACAGCACAGTGTTTGCCACTGAATATTTGTGAGCTTGTACCACATGCAGCAGGGGTTGAAGGACTGTTTTCTGTCATGGCTTCAATCAAAGCCAAGTACTGAAACCCAATGTTTCCAATGACACTGAAAATGATAAGTCAAATAAAGCTACATCTAATTCAAGAAATCCCACAAAAACAACTCACACAGCCCAAGAAAAACAAAAACATTGAGCAGGCTGATTATCACATCATGTGTGGAAATTACTTTTTTCAATTCACCAAGTGACTTAGAAGAATTTGAGGAGGGAATCTTCTCTTATGCAAACATGGATGTGATTTCACAACAAGACACATTCATGGAAACATTAATTGATTTTTGATCATGGGATGAAGCTAACCAACAAATCATTGTGGGTGCAGTTCCAATTGAGGATTGAGAGATTTCAATTTTTCAGAGAACCATGATTTGGGACCCTTACAATATGTGGATTTGAGGGACTTATCTTTTAGTATTTCTTTCTTTGTTTTCTTTATTTCTTTTCTGTAAGAACTTAGCTTTTAGGGTTTTTTTCTTTGTTGTTTTCTTTATTTCTTTTCTTGAGTGCAATAAATTTTTTAAGCCTATAATTAAACATTTAAGGTGGCATGGCAGGCCATCACCGCCATCAGCTAAGGGCGTGCCAAAAGAAGTTTTGGCATGGCACCATGGGAAGGCCCACCCACCACCCTATTGCCATGAGATAAGATTGCCATTTAGAGTGATTGTATAACCAGAGGTCAATCTTCTGTCCATTACTGAATTTCCCCAGTCTGCATCAGTGTGTCCTATTACTCCCCTACTACCAGTATTTGTGTAGTGTAGTGCTAAGGTCTTTGTGTGATACAAGTACCGGAGTACTTGCAAGCACACTGACCAGTGAGTTATTCCTGGATTTTCCAGGAACTGAGAAAGATGACTTACTGGAAAGATGATACCAGGTCTAGAGTTCAAACTGATGAAGTTGAGTGCCCCAATGGCACTTCGATAGTTGCTTTCCAGTCCTTTAAAAACCCTTATTTCATCTTCAGTGGCATTACTCAGTTGAATGTTTGGTTTGAGTGGTGTATTCGATGGAGTGAGATTTTTGATTTCATATTCTTCTGCTGTGCGAACTCCTTTTGTTGTGGGTTAAATAATAGGCAGTACCTTGAGGGGGAAATTATTGGTGAGTCTGTTTTGAATTTTAGAATTAGCCAATAACCATGGGTGCTAAGGTGTATTAGCTGCCCCTCTAAATATACTAAAAAAGATACCCTTTTTGATGAGATCACAAATCAATCATTTAGTTTTCTGGATTTTAAATTAGAGAGTTTTTTTCAGCAGTCTCTATCTGTTTTTCAATAAAATATCACTATCATAATAATGGTAATAGTTAATATTTGTTTAATAATCAATGTTTTGCTTAAATTCTTGTAATTGATTATAGTTATTTTTAATCAATGCTTCTGGGATTCCTACTTTCAATACCTGAGATATTTGAAGATTTTTTTTAAGAGCACTATTAGTATTAATAATAATCTTAATACATAATTAATACTTAACAGGTGATTCAATAATACTATCAATATAGCTATAATAATTTAAGGGTAAGATAATTTTATAATGGTGGTTTTGTTTAATATGAGGGTAGGATATGAGTGACATAATAGTAATATAATACTATTAGGATAAATATAAATATAATCCAATATACCTAAAAGTTTTATGATATAAGGTATAAGTGTCAGCCTATGACTCAAAAGCAGAGCACAAGCATGACAGCCAAAATACCATAAACCAATGGTATAGCCAGGATACCACCAAAACATGGAGCTGAGCCAAACCAGCTTAAAAGGTATCAAAAGAAAGAGGAAACTCACCTCTTTCTGAAAATATAAGTCCCATCACCATAGGACAAAGAATAACAAAGTTATTCCTGCTTAAAGTTATTGCTGAGCATAAACCTTAATTTTCACCTCTCATCTAAAATCCAGAAGGAGAGGCTTAACCCCATCAAATAGGTATGAAAAATGAAGCTCTAAGCCAGGGCTATCCAATGGTACCAGCCAAACTGAGCTAGCACCAATATTACTGGAGTTATGGTCAGTTTCAGGCCAAATAAGGGTGAACAAAACATTCACCTCTCATCTAGCTTCTACAGTTTTAGTGTGAGATACTTGAAATGGGGTCTTTTTGGAAAGAGTACAATCAGAGCTATTTGATGGTGTCATCCATTTCCCCATATCCCAACTAGAACAAAAGTTATGGGGAAAATAAGCTCCATACAGCTTTTTGCCTATACCACGCAAATGTACAAAGTCTTGTATATGGGATAACTTTGCCATATTTAATGATACCCCTATCAAATGAGAGACCATTGTGTAGAGCACATACAGGGGTACACACTGAACCAATGTTGAGGTGGATATCTCAATAATTGACAAAGTTATGGCTGTTTTAAGGTCAGATTCCCACCTGCTGTGATATACAGCCTTACCATGGGATAATATCCCATAACCATGAATATGAGGTGTCAAATAGACAAAGAAGCTTGTTTTTACTTCAATACCTCATATGTCAGTCAATACTGGGGTCCCATGCAGCTTCTGTACAGCATTCTATGTATCATACACGTCAGAATCAGGCTGTGAGGTCCCCAGATGAAACTTTTCACCCTGTATTGTTGAAAACTGCCCAGATGTGGGGTCAAAACCACATCTGAGCCCAATACAGGCTATACAGGCTGTTTGCAAACCACAAGCCAGTACTAAAGGGTGAAAAATCTTCACTTCCTCTACGTGGAGAGGTCTAGCACCGTTTCCACCCCATTTCAGGATAAAACAGAGGCTTTTCACAGCCAGAATTGTTTCCTCATCCTGCTCTTGAATATCCTACGTAGTAAACTGTCAAAAACAGTTTTACTCTTGGGTAATAATCAGGGTATAATTTCAATTTTAATTATTGTAGCTCTTATTATAGTAATCCAACTGGTAAGACTGCACCCAGGGTTCTCAATAGCGCTCACCACCACTATTCTTCAATAGTAGAACCCTGTTATTATATTATAAACCATTATATTAAATTAAAACTCTTATTTTAAAATTATTTCCACGTGTTACAGTCATAGTTCTAGTTGTAAATAGCCTAATTACTGCTTCAACATAGACTCCAGCTGACATTTTGGGGGCCTGGCCATGTTTCAAACTTTTTTGGACCCTTTTAAGTGAGTTTTTTCTGTTATTTCTCACTTTTTGACAATTGTTTTATTCTTTTTAGGCGTAATATTTATTAAATATATATATATTATATATATTATATATATGTTTTTCTTTTTTTGGTATATATACCACTTTATACTCATATTTTAAGAGTATCTGTCATGTGGCTAATAGCCACAAGACCCCTATTTTTGGCCTGTTTTACATATAAAAACACTTAAGCCATTAATACAGTCTCATTTCTTGATTAAAATAAGACACCTCATACTGATAAACCAACAGTTGAGGCGTGGTTGGACATATTGTTAGCTCAATTGCCCTGTTACACACCACTTTTGACAGTTTACACTTGCTAATCACAAGTTATTCTGTGAGATATTGGTATACAAACAGTATACCAAATATCAGTAAGCTGTATTTCTGACGTGGAATTGTTAATTCAATCACACTGTCATCATACAAGGGCACATTGTAGTAATATACAAGCCCAGAGGCCATTCTTAGACATGCAAAACCAGCATTCTTTTTTGAGAAGTCTTAACTGACATAAGCCCTCTTTTTCCTGCTTTGATTCAGTGGAAGATAACTTCTTACCACTTGAAAGCCAGTCACAGGCCAACACACCAGTGACACCCTCAGAACCAGAGGGGAGCAAAGGAAAAGGAAAGAGGCGCAGTGAAGGCCTGATAACAGCAAAGACATGGGCACCCATTGCCACAAAGAAGAGTAGAAAACCACGAAATTCTGCATCAATACAAGGTAAACCAACCTTGATAACTTGTACAGGGAAAATTACTATAATTAACCCAGTTGTAACCTCTAAAGGTAAATTGCCCAAATCAGCAGACAACAAATTTGTACAAGGCACAGTCAAAGGTAAATACCCTAAGAACATAAAGTTTTTGACTTCTTGCAAACACTAACATGTCACCTGTACACCTCAGAGATCTTGGCTTCCAAAGGAACCAACCAGAGGACAGAGAAGGTTTGTCCAGAACCAGAAGACCTGAAAGAGGACACCTTGGACACAGTAGTCAAGGCAAAACACTGAGGGAGATAATATCAACCCTGCCATTCACACTCCAATTCAATGGAGACCTAAAACCAGAGGACTGGAAAGACATGGATTAAGTTCTTCAGCTCCACCAACTCCTCAAGGACTTATTCCAATGGAGAATGGAAAACAAGAGGTTCAACCTGGCATATCACTGGGCAGAATTTGGAGCAAGTTGCTAGAAGATCTGTCTCAAAGAGATAGACTTCAAAGACCTGATGGTAATCACCAAAGGTTGGAATCCTACCAGGAAGTTCAGACTCCTGGATGCAAGGGCACAGAGGATAAGGGAGAATCAAGCCACTATCCAAGCTATAGAAGAATAGTTAACCCAGACAGGGCCTACTCAGATTCCTTCAGGCTCACAAGGAGCAAGCCAAATCAGCTCTCCAGTGGCTTCACACCATTCAGAAACCAGCAGATCAGTGGCCAAGAGTCACCATTCTTCACAATTCCAGGAAGTTTCCAGGAGAAGACAAGGGAACAAGGGCAAGAACAAAACCTCCTTCAACCAGAGGAGGAAAGAGTCAGACCCTATGATTCAGAAGCTGTTGGATTTGGTAAAAGAAGTACACAAGAACCAGAAGTAGTTGTAAACCACTCTAGAATCAGTAGTCCTAGTAATAGAAACATTACCCCCACTCAGACTGAAAATAACATTGTCACATCTGAGAGTAACATCAACAGTGATACACTGTGGGTACAAATGTCCCAATATGCTGAGCAATCTGCAAAGCAGTTTTCAGAACTTGAAGCCAGCCATGAGAGGATGAAAAAATTACAAGCCTCCATGGAAAAAATAGTAAAGAATCTTCAAGAAGGACATGCTCAATAGAGCAAAGCCTCTGAAGAAACTAACAAAAGACTGAATCTAGTCTTTGAAGAACAACACCTCAGCAAGAGGGACAGGGATTGTCTGGACCAAGACATAAACAAATTGTTTAATGTCTACCATAACTTGAAGCCCCAACCACAAGGCCAAGTTATGGAAAATCCATATCAACCAGATGACATCAACCCAGATGCCATGTTGATGCATAAGGAAAGATCTCCATCACAATACCAGGATGGAGATGGCATGTCTTATTCAGAGCAGGAAGCCTTGAAACAGCTTCCTGAGGCCTCAAGCTGGCCCAAATTCTCTGGCTCAGGAGAATATGATCATATGGAACTCATAGATTATATTGATGGACTCTACATTGATGTACCAAGCATACCAGACTACTGGATTACTGCTAGATTGAATACTGCATTTAAAGGTCATGCTAGTATATGGTACACAGAAATGAAAGAAATCCATGGAAGAAGAAACTGGCCAAGGTGGAAGAGTCAAATCATCCAAAAGTACAGTAATGGAACTTGGATATGGAAGAATACCATGTCATTTGAAAATGACAAATACTCAGTGGACAAAGATCCATATTAGTGGTGTCTTACAAAGTCTAAAAGACTTAAAGCCATTTATCCTCAGACGAACATCCAAATGAGGAATCACAAGCTTCTGACACAACTGCCAGGAGAACTAGAGCATGCAGTAAAATTCAGATGCAACCAAAATTGCACTCTAGATGACATTGCCAACACCTTACAAGACATAAGGAAAAGGACTAACATAGGGAAATTTACCCCATATAAGAGCAGTGGTTTCAAAGAGAAACAACCTTTCAGGGTGGAGCTTAAAGACAAACCCAAAGAAAGAGTGGAAGAAGTGGCAAAGAAGAGAAATTCTTGTCACAATTGTGGTTCAACAGACCACTATTCCAACAACTGTCCAAAGGCAAAGAAGAAAGTCTATGCCATTGATAAAGTCCCAGAGGAGGAATACCCAACAGAGGATTCTGAATCAGACTCTATGGGCAATGCCATAAGAGAACAATCTGATCATGAACAGGACCCAAGAGAAGAATTTCTAGTGGAGTACCAAGGGGAAGCCCCACTGGAAATTCAGGACATACAGTTGGAAGCAGGCATGCCACAAGATACTGCCAACAAAAACTTGTGCAAACATACACAAGATGCCCAAACATTCCTGGTTACACCAACTAAAGGAATGGCATATATACATGAGACAGCCACAAAGATGACTGTCTGTATTGACAATGCTCAGCACCCGCTGATCATTGATAGTGGAGCACACTGCTCCATAGTGGCCAGAAATTATCTGGATAACCACTTCCCAAATTGGGAAAAACAGCTCTTGCCCAGTAAAGCAAAGAACTTTAAAAGTGCATCAGGGAAGATGACTTCTATTGGGACAATTATCAAAGACATAATTATACCCCACAGGAATGGTAATATAAGACTCAACACAGAGTTTGTAGTGCTTGATGATGCCCACATCCAAGGGTTTTTACTGGGAACAGATTACCAGAGGATGTATGGCATAGACATTTACAACAGTAAAAATAGGCACATCACCATTGGTACTAACAAGGAAAAGAAATTTTCACTCGATATATACCAGATATCTTCTCAAGATCCACTAGAAGACCTTCTGAAGGAATTCAGAGAGGGACAGTTTAGCAATACCCTCACCAGTAAACAGAAACTAAGTTTACTTAAGATACTGAGAGAACAGACCAGCATTTGCCATTGTTGAAGAGCCATTAGGCAAGATCAAAGGCCATGATATAGAACTATATCTGGATGTGGAAAGACCTTATCCACCCATGCTTAGGAGACCTCCTTATCCAGAAATCCTGGAAACCAGGAGAGAAATTGAGAAACATATCAATGAATTCCTGGAAATGGATGTAATCAGGAGGATTGGACATAATGAAATAGTGGAAATCACCACCCCTGTCCTAATGTAAGGTTTGACTATGAAACAATAAGTAAAAATTACTAATTTATTACTTATTGTACTCTGAATGTCCTTATAATTGAAATAAATAAGATTAAAATAATAATAATAATAAAGAAATATTATTATTATGGCGTAAAAATATTATATTATTAAATAAATATAATAATATAATTAATATTATATGAAATTATAATATTATAAATAATATATTAATATAAAATAATTAATATATTATAAAGCTCTTTATTATTGTTACCAACTAATAATAAAGGCGTAAAAAACTGTTTTTTATAAATAAAAAACAATTAATAACAATAATATTACTAATATTAAAGTTATATATTAATATAAATACTATTTATATTAAATAAGAATTATTAAGAGTAATAATAAGAGAGAAATTATTATAATAAGATGAAATAACCTACTTTTAACACTTAAAATAATAATTTTGAGATATTTTACGCCAAAAGAGTATAATACAACCTTTTCAAATTGTATTTACAATAAAAAATAAAGAAAATTTACTAAAATTCTTGATTTTACGTGGAAATGAGTTTATAGAGAGATTTATGACAAAAACAATTAAAGATTTGATTTAATCACGTAAAAATAGTGATTAATATTAAGATGGTCTTTGGTCTTTAATAATATAAGAGTTTTATATATAAAGAATAAAGAAATTACCTTTTATTTAATTGATTTAATGTTTTTGATGCGTCTGAGGGGTAAATAGAGTAAAAAGAGCTCTATTTATAGTAAATACCTCCCTCCTAGAGTCCAACAGGCTTCTAGTAGACGTGTACTGATCATATCCACTGGAATTGATCAATATTTTAAGGTTTGAGGGTGATTACATCATGATCAAACCATATTACATCATTATTACACCATTATTTAGAGTTATCACTATAGCTTTAAGTTTGATGACATCAGAGGCTTGGAAGAACCCCAAATTTCGTGGATTTTATTAGTTTTAATCATAAACTAATAGTATTCACCAATTTTATCACTCTTAAGACTGTTAAACTTAAATTAAGGTTACAGTATGTGATCATAACTGCTCAAATTAAGCTCAAGCTTTGATCCTCAATAACTTTTAAGATTTACACACTACAACAATTCAAAGAGTGAATTCTGATAGCCTGGCATAACCGTATTATGCTGCCAAGAGCTTTTCATTACATCATCAAAACTCTATTTTTGATGATTTTTCTGGTAACTCATCTTTTCTGTCAAAATTCAATATTTTAAACTTCAAACCTTGATTTCAGGGGGTTATACCCTGAATTTAATAATAAACATTACATCATTCTTCACGAATGAGCTAGTAGAATCCAACTGTATACTTCTTTTTTAGCTTGGAACATTTTCACAACAAAGTGGTCAACAGCTCTGTTGATTTTTATCAATAATTCATCATAGGTTTTAACCTTGTTTATAATTTGTAAAATAAAGTTCATATCTGTGTTCTTACAGTAATTACGTGGTAACTTTATTTTTGGTTCATCATTCTATCATGTATAGTTTAGAAGATATTAGCTATGATCCTTGAATATATGCGTTGACCAAAAAAGTGCATATATTCAGGATAATTCCTTAAGTATTAACATTGGGAATTAGCTTGTTAATTGTTTTATGTGTGGATTTTCATGAGGAATCCACTGGTACAATTTATTTTACATTTTGTTTCATTAGTTCTTGAGATAAATAAGGTTTTATGGTTTTTATAAGGTATTATACCTTATAATTCCTTAAATATTGACTTTACAGATATGCCATAAAAATGGTATATGTGTATTTTTCCATGGGGAATCCAATGGTATAATTTATTTTACATGTTGATTCATTGGTTTTTAAGTTAAACCAATTTTTGTACCAATTTATGGTATTTTTTGTATATTTAAGTAATTATTCTTAATGTATAATTATTCTAAGTAATTTTAATATAATTATATTAAAGGTATAATTGTTCTGAGTCTTTTTTGTGACCTTATTGGGTATGTGGTCATATCTCAAAGGCTCACATTCCCTACCACCAAAGAAGATTGTACTACAATCTGATATGTGTGATTAGGGTATCATCCACTGTCCTACCTCTTCATTAGACTTTGTTAGTCTTGAAGCTCAATAATGCTTAACTTTTCTATTTTTCAGGCTTTCTTTCATGTCTGAACCTTCTTAGTAGTTTATCAGCATTTTTTATATCTTTCTCAAGTAGCCATTCATCTTCTTGAGTTGGATTTCTATACCTTACAAGGTATTCCCTTTCTTTTTTGTTTCTTGTCCTTCTTTCTTTAAGGACTTTTACTATTTTCTTTTCTTCTCCTTCTTCCAAGGGGGGAATTTCAAGTGGGTGTTTATTTCTTAGTGGAAATAATTCTTTGTCACTTGAACTGTAAGGTTTTATTAGACTTACAGGGAAAGTTGGGTGTTTGTTCATTAGTTCACCTGTGAGTTCTAATTGCACAGCATTGGGTCCATGAAGTGCTCTTATCATAAATGGTCCTGCAAAGGAATCTTTCAATTTCTTTGGGCCTTTTATGTTATTGAAATTAAGGGTTGATACTAAAACCAAGTCCCCTATTTTGAAATCAGGTGGCTTATGACTTTTATCCCATCTTTCTTTTGCATATTTAAAAGAATCTTGCATGCATCTGTTTGCATGGTGTCTTGCTTTATCAAGCATTATCTTGAAACTGCTTGCTGTTGGATGTATATCCACTAAGTCCTTTTTGAGGGTATCATAAGGAAGTCTTGGATTCCAACCTTTCTCTAGCATTGCTGGTGTTTTGCCAGTAGAAGAATGGATTGATGTCTTATATGCCAGTTCAAGTGCTGGTATTAGTGTACACCAATCATGGGTAAAACCATCAGAATCTTTGAATTCTAGCCCATAAGCACAGAATCTTCTGATCATATCCTCTAGGGTCTGTATCATTCTTTCTGCTAGACCATCAGTTTGAGGATGATAAGCTGTTGAGAATGATAACTTTGTCCCAAACAAGTTATGGAGGTTTGTCCATAATGCTGAAGTGAACTTTGGGTCTCTGTCACTTATAACATTTTGGAATAAGCCTGTGTGGCTAATGACTTTATTCCATATCATTATGGCTGTATCCATAGCTGTGTCATCTTTATGACATGGTAAGAACATGGGAGTTTTACTGTACCTGTCAACTAACACTAGACATGCATTATAACTCCTGTCTCCTCCTGGAGGTAAGGCTGTTACCCAATCCATATGAACTATTTCCCATGGGGATTTTGGTTCTTGGATTTGGATCATCATTCCAAATTTCTTTCCTGTGGCTCTGTTGGCTTTTTGACATCTGTCACAGGTTTGGCAGTACTCTGCAACATCTTTCTTCCAATTTGGCCACCAAGAGCAGGTTTTCACCCTTTCTAGTGTCCTATCTTCTGAGAGATATCCAGATGCAACACTATCATGACACTCATGTAAAATAGTGTTTATTAGTGTTCTATCTGTTAAGGCCATAACACATGTGTGTTTTGTTCTATGGTAAAGGATTCCATCAAGGAGGTGAAATCTTCCTTCATCATATGCCTTTTTCCATATTTCATCTAGTTTTGATGAAAGTGATGGGTCTTTGCAGTCTTTCAGTAGAAGTTGGCTTAAGATATGGCAATTTTTGTCTGTCTTATAGCTTTCTTTAACTTGGTTAAAGAATTCTGTGCCAATGTCTGTAACACATATTCCTTCTATATTTTGCTCTTCTTGTGGTACCCATGCTGGATTGTCAGGGGTATTTGCTAGAGCCCATCTTCTAAGACCATCTGCATTTTTATGAATATTTCCAGATTTATGAACAATAGTCATATTTCCTCTATATTCTTGGATAGCAATTTGCCATCTCAGCATATGTCTATTTTGAGTCTTCATATTTAATAGTGATTTCACAGCATTACAGTCTGTGATTACATCAAATACTGTGCCATCCAAATAATAATGCAATTTTTCTAAAGCCCATACTAGGCATAAGTATTCCATTTGGCTTGCTCCATACCTTGCTTCTGTTGGCTTTATCTGCCTTGAAATGAAACAAATTGGTCCTTCCACTGGTTTATCATTGATAATTTGTGTTTGGTGAAGTGCAGCACCTAGTCCTTCTCCACAAGCATCAATGTACAGTTTGAAGGGTAGTTTCCAATCTGGCATTAGAAGAAATGGGGCATTTGTTAAGGAATTGTTCAATTCTTCATATGCTTTGACTCTTTCTTCTGTCATCTCATAAACTGTTTGTTGGTCACATAGCTTATACAAGGATTTAGCAATCTTTGCAAAGTCCTTTATATGCTGTCTATAGTAACCAGCAAATCCTAGAAATGATTGCATTTCCTTTTTGGTTTGAGGCATTGGTTTAAGTAGTACTGCTGCTACTTTATTTTTGTCTATGCCTAGACTAAGGCCAGATACAACATGTCCTAGTGCTTTTAATTCACTATATGCAAAATGACACTTTTTCAAGGAAATTTTCATATTCACTTGGACTATTTTTTGTAGTACCCTTTCTAGTCTTGTAAGGTGATTTTCCCAAGTTTCTGAGCAAACTATGATATCATCAATATAGATAATCAACCATCCTTCTGATAGTTCTTCAGGGAATATGGTATTCATACTCTTTGATAATGGGAAGGTGCATTTTTTATTCCAAATGGCATTCTTAAGTATTCAAAATTTCCACAATGGACTATTATTCTTAGTAGTTTCTTGGCATTGTCTGTTAAGACATTTTGATGAAAACCCTTAAGAGCATCCATAGCTGTGATGAACTTAGCTTGTGACAATTGGGTTGATGTCTCATGGATTCTGGGTATTGGATATCTGTCTGGAATGGTATAGGTATTCAGGGCTCTGAAGTCTCCTACCATACTTGATTTTCCATTATGCCAAGTTATAATGACAGGTGTAGTAACTTCTACTTGTTCATTATGTCCAACCTTTCTTAACACTCCAAGGTCCATTAATTCTTTAATGTGCACCTCTAAGGCTTCTCTAGCTCTTGGAATGGCTGGATAAGCAGGTCTTCTTAATAAAGGTGGGTAAGGTTTTTCTACATTAAGAATTATATCCACTTCATGTCCAATTATGGCACCTAGTGGCTCTTTGTCAGTTGCAAAGGCATTTTTATACTTCAATAAGAGGTCAATCAATTTTTCTTTCAATTTTTCTGTTAATTCTTGATTGAATTCTGCCTCTTTGAGTTGTTCAGATATAAAAAGTTCCTTTTCTGGAATTTTTTCTTCATTCTTAATAACTGTGATTTGTTTTTTGTCATTTAAGAATCCAAACTTTTGTCTTTTGTTATCTCCTATGGTAAAATATCTATCCTTTTGGTTGGAGATATCTATACCATAGATTGATAAGTAGTCATTTCCAAGTATGAAATGATTACTAGTACAGTTGTCCATTACTACAAACTCTACTTTAATTCTGACACATTGTGAGGGATGAGGAAAAATTAGTGTTAAATCTATTATTCCAAGGGGCTTCATGCTCTCACTTGCACTACTAAATTTGACACCTTGTATTGGCATAAGTTTTTGTTGCCAGTCTGGGACAATGGTTTTTAAATGACTTTTGCCAACACAAGTGCAATATGCTCCTGTATCTAAGCTAACCTTTCCTTCTTGGTTATCAACCATAACAATACTAATACTTGATTTTCCAGCTGTATATCCCATTCCTCTTGCAGGTTTGGTTCTATACATTTTGGCATCTTGTATGTTTGTCAGATATGTGTCAGATGTTCCAACTTGTGGCAAGTTTGAATTAACATCCAGTACTTCATAAATTATATCAATATTATTAATTTGTGCATTAATTATATTGATCTCATCACTTTCAGAGCTTTCTGACTCTTCTGTCTCTTTTTCAGAGTCAGATTCCTCTTCTTTGTCATTGTGTCTTTCTGTTTCCACAATTTCATTAATCTTTGCTTTTTTAAGGCAATTATTGGCTAAGTGTCCAATACCTCCACATTTATGGCATTTTCTTTGCTCATTATTCTTAGATGTATTGGGCTTAAAGGATTCTTTTGACTTATCTTTTTTGATAAATGGTTTATTTGGGCTTTTAATGTCCAATTTTTTCCAAGTCCTGCCAATTTTTGTTCTTGTCACTATATCTTCTAGTGCATTTATATACTCTTCTGTGGAGCATGGTTCTATACACCTGCTTCTTAGGGCATGTTCTAGTTCCCCTCCACATTTTTTAAGTATTTTCATATGCACCATCTTCTGTGACATTTCTGGGTACAGTGCATTAAGCCTTTCAACTTGTTTTAAGAACCAAGTTAGAGGTTTATCTTTCTCTGGGTCAAAGAAAGATTTTTCAAATGCATTTTCTATCTTATACCTCCAGGCATCATTTGCCCACTTGGTGATTATTTCTTGTTTCCACCAAGACCAGGTATTTTTACCATTTGTTTGTCTTATGCCATAATACCATCTTTTTGCAGATTTCTCAAACAATGAATGTAATCTTGCAGTGATTAATTCATCTGGTATGGCATAGTCTTCTTGTAACATATCAATTGTTTTAATAAATGACATGTGGTCATATTCACCTTCTCCTGTGAATGTTGGCCATTCTTTCAATTGAGGTGCTTCTTTCATTAAGACTTGGTTGTTGTCTTGATTACTCAAGTCTGTTATGAAAGGATTTGACAATTCCTCTTTTGTTTTAACAGGGATTCTTATATGAGAAAATGGTGTTGATAACTTTGGCATATTTAGATTAGCCTCATTAATTTTATCCATTTTTTCTGTAATAAGCCTTATTTCACTTTGAATATCATCTTTCAGATGAATTCTTGCTTCATCACTTTTTTCCACATGGTCCAAAAGTAATTTTTGGTGTGATGAAGTCTTTTCTTCAAATTTCTCTACAGAAATACTTAATTTATTTAATTTTTCTGTAAGATTGTCAATATTCACATCATAATTGATTGTCAAAGTTTTGTCTTTGATATCTTTTATGTATTTATATAATTCTTGTTGTCCTTGTATTAATTTTTGAGTATTGTCAATTAAATTCTTTGGTTTATTATTTTCAACAATAAACTTAATGTTGTCAATTTCTTTTTTGTTTTGCACAACAATTTTTGTTAAAGAAGATAAATTGTTATTTATTTCTTGTAGTGATAATAAACTATCTTTAATTTCTTTTAGAGGTAATATACTATTTTTAATTTCTGTTAAAGTATTTACAACATCTTTGGACAAGGTTATTTCTTTGGGAAATAAGGTTGTCTCATTCTTTGCTCTTCCTTGTCCTTGAATTCCATCAAGGTTCTGGCCATGTTGAAAACATTGTCCATGGCATCCTTTTGGATTCTTGGGATTCTGTAACTTGGGGAATATGGTTTCCTCCAATGCTTTTTCTTGTTCTTCTTCCCTTCTTGGGGAAGTGGGTTGGCTTGAGGCTTGCTGGTAGAGGCTACTGGGGCTTCTTCCTTGGTTGCCTCCCTCTTTTTGGCATGATAATCCTTGATTTTTTTGATTTGAGGTTTGGATGACAGTGGATTCCATCCATTGGAGTATTTCACTATCTCCTCCTCTTTGAGGAACTTTTTCAGGATGTGCCAGGAGTTCATCACTCCTTGGTGTATTTGAGGCAGCATTTCCCAGTCTTTGTCCTTGTATACTGTGTAATACTGCTTGTACTGGCTCATGTAGATGTCTATTTGAGCCCTCTGAATGTGATTTGTACCTATTTGAGCTACTCATACTTAGTTCCAATTCAGGCTCAGATATCATGGGCATTTCTGGGACTTGCCTTTGGGATAAGGCACTTCCTTGTGTGGATTCTGTTCCACTGGGGATATTGCCCTTTCTTTTCCCTTTTGAGGGATCAATTCTACTTCTGAGTCCAGCTCCATCTGATTGGATGGAGTATTGGGAACCTCTTCTGGTAGTCATAATTTAAAGAATAAGAAAAAATAAAAGTATTTTAGAATAAAATTCTTTTATGGCAATTTAAAAAGAGGTGCTCACCTTCAGAGTCTTGAATGGTGGGCCCTGGAAAGTCTAATTTCTTAGCTTTCTTTCTTTTGGTGATAACTGGTGTTGGAGAACTTTGACAAGTTTCTTCCACCAATCTCTCAACAGTAGCTTGGTTGTCTTCTGTTGGGTTATCTTCAAACACTAAAAAAGACAAATAAATATAAGTCTTTTTATAAGAAGTGTTATTTTTGGCAAGATATGGCAATTTTCCACGTAGAAATTGCTTTTTTATCTTTGAAAAATTGAAATAAATAAAGAAATCAATAAAAATGAATAAAAATAACTTTTTTATTGGTTTTTAATATTTTTTAATATTTTTTTTATATATTTTTATTTTTATTTTTAAAGAATAAAATAAAAAATAAATATGATTCTTATAAAATTAAATTATAATAAAAATTATTTTTAATTTATAAAATATCTCTTTTAATCACTAGAGTCACTCAAAGAAAGTTCTTGCAAGTCTAAGGATGTGAAAAACCACGTGTAAGACAGTACAATTGCTTTCCAAATGCCTCAATAGCTTTTAAAACCAATAAAATATAAAATTATTATATAATTTTATGATTATAAATATAATTTATTATTGGATAAACCCAAATAGAATCTTTTTAAAGGTCTTTTAAGTAAATATCACGGCCAGGCCCTCAAATGTAAGGTTTGACTATGAAACAATAAGTAAAAATTACTAATTTATTACTTATTGTACTCTGAATGTCCTTATAATTGAAATAAATAAGATTAAAATAATAATAATAATAAAGAAATATTATTATTATGGCGTAAATATATTATATTATTAAATAAATATAATAATATAATTAATATTATATGAAATTATAATATTATAAATAATATATTAATATAAAATAATTAATATATTATAAAGCTCTTTATTATTGTTACCAACTAATAATAAAGGCGTAAAAAACTGTTTTTTATAAATAAAAAACAATTAATAACAATAATATTACTAATATTAAAGTTATATATTAATATAAATACTATTTATATTAAATAAGAATTATTAAGAGTAATGATAAGAGAGAAATTATTATAATAAGATGAAATAACCTACTTTTAACACTTAAAATAATAATTTTGAGATATTTTACGCCAAAAGAATATAATACAACCTTTTCAAATTGTATTTACAATAAAAAATAAAGAAAATTTACTAAAATTCTTGATTTTACGTGGAAATGAGTTTATAGAGAGATTTATGACAAAAACAATTAAAGATTTGATTTAATCACGTAAAAATAGTGATTAATATTAAGATGGTCTTTGGTCCTTAATAATATAAGAGTTTTATATATAAAGAATAAAGAAATTACCTTTTATTTAATTGATTTAATGTTTTTGATGCGTCTGAGGGGTAAATAGAGTAAAAAGAGCTCTATTTATAGTAAATACCTCCCTCCTAGAGTCCAACAGGCTTCTAGTAGACGTGTACTGATCATATCCACTGGAATTGATCAATATTTTAAGGTTTGAGGGTGATTACATCATGATCAAACCATATTACATCATTATTACACCATTATTTAGAGTTATCACTATAACTTTAAGTTTGATGACATCAGAGGCTTGGCAGAACCCCAAATTTCGTGGATTTTATTAGTTTTAATCATAAACTAATAGTATTCACCAATTTTATCACTCTTAAGACTGTTAAACTTAAATTAAGGTTACAGTATGTGATCATAACTGCTCAAATTAAGCTCAAACTTTGATCCTCAATAACCTTTAAGATTTACACGCTACAACAATTCAGAGAGTGAATTCTGATAGCCTGGCATAACCTTATTATGCTGCCAAGAGCTTTTCATTACATCATCAAAACTCTATTTTTGATGATTTTTCTGGTAACTCATCTTTTCTGTCGAAATTCAATATTTTAAACTTCAAACCTTGATTTCAGGGGGTTATACCCTGAATTTAATAATAAAAATTACATAATTCTTCACGAATGAGCTAGTAGAATCCAACTGTATACTTTTTTTTTAGTTTGGAACATTTTCACAACAAAGTGGTCAACAGCTCTGTTGATTTTTATCAATAATTCATCATAGGTTTTAACCTTGTTTATAATTTGTAAAATAAAGGTCATATCTGTGTTCTTACAATAATTACGTGGTAACTTTATTTTTGATTCATCATTCTATCATGTATAGTTTAGAAGATATTAGCTATGATCCTTGAATATATGCGTTGACCAAAAAAGTGCATATATTCAGGATAATTCCTTAAGTATTAACATTGGGAATTAGCTTGTTAATTGTTTTATGTGTGGACTTTCATGGGGAATCCACTGGTACAATTTATTTCACATGTTGTTTCATTAGTTCTTGAGATAAATAAGGTTTTATGGTTTTTATAAGGTATTATACCTTATAATTCCTTAAATATTGACTTTACAGATATGCCATAAA
Source organism: Austropuccinia psidii (assembly GCA_023105745.1). Classification (NCBI taxonomy): domain Eukaryota; kingdom Fungi; phylum Basidiomycota; class Pucciniomycetes; order Pucciniales; family Sphaerophragmiaceae; genus Austropuccinia; species Austropuccinia psidii. The sequence goes on from JALGQZ010000004.1 coordinate 66,980,595, forward strand.
AATGGTATATGTGTATTTTTCCATGGGGAATCCAATGGTATAATTTATTTTACATGTTGATTCATTGGTTTTTAAGTTAAACCAATTTTTGTACCAATTTATGGTATTTTTTGTATATTTAAGTAATTATTCTTAATGTATAATTATTCTAAGTAATTTTAATATAATTATATTAAAGGTATAATTGTTCTGAGTCTTTTTTGTGACCTTATTGGGTATGTGGTCATATCTCAAAGGCTCACACCTAATCACCTGGCATGATGGAAAGTCTAGACTGTGTGGAGACTTCAGAGCTCTGAATAACTACACAAAAGCAGACAGGTACCCTATACCCAGGATACCTCATGCCTTGGATAAACTGGCAAAAGCCAAATACATAACCAAAATGGACTGTATGAAAGGCTTCCACCATGATGGAGTTAAACCAAACTCAATGAAGTTACTCAGAATAATATGCCATATGGGTATATATGAGTATACCAGGATGCCATTTGGCATCAAAAATTCACCAGCCCACTTCCAAAGGATGATGGACACAATATTTCAAGAAGAAATACTGGAAGGCTGGAGGGTGGTATATATTGATGATATCATTATATACTCAGAGACATGGGAAGACCATTTACAATACATAGACAGAGTGCTAAGTAAATGTACACCCATCAACCTGAAAATTTCACTCAAAAAGTGTAATTTTGGCCAACAAGAGCTACTGGCTCTAGGACACAAAGTCTCAGGTCTTCGTCTGGCAATTGACCAGAATAAAGTAGCAGCAGTTCTGCAAAATCTAGTACCAAAGAGCATCAAAGAGATGCAATCTTTCCGTGGGTTTTCTAGCTACTATAGAAACCACATGAAGAATTTTACCCATATAACTAGTAGTCTATACAAGTTGTGTTCAAAAGATGTAGTTTTTGAAATCACCAAGGAAAGGAGGGATGCATATGAGAGGATCAAATATGAACTCACAAATGCACCTGTGCTCATCTTGCCTGACTTCAAACTACCATTCAAGTTATATATAGATGCAGCATGTAGTCAAGGCCTAGGAGCAGCCCTTCACCAAAGACAGATTGTGGATGGTGAGCCAAGAGAAGCAGTAATTTGTTACATCTCAAGGCAACTGAAAGATTAAGAAGCCAGGTATGGGGCAGCCCAGAATGAGTGTCTATGTCTAGTCTGGGCTCTAGAAAAACTCCATTATTATCTGGAGGGTGCAGTCTTTGAAGTCTACACAGACTTTACAGCCTTGAAGTCTTTACTGAACATGAAGACTACAAATAGACACATGCTGAGATGGAAAATAGCCATCCAGGAGTATAGAGGGAACATGACCATCATATACAAGGAAGGTAAAAGCCATACTGTTGCAGATGGCCTTAGCAGATGGCCACTGGACAATGTCAAAAGCAATCCAGCTTATGACCCTGAAGTTGCAGCCAAGATCCCTATCCACTTCCATGAAGTGGATAGGAGGAAGAACTTCAAATTTTCTGAATGGACGCCAGAGAGTGGTACCCTGGACAGTGGAAACACTGATTCAGAGGGAACAGAAACTCTCATACTGGTAATAAGCTCCTCAGAACTACACAATGAATTTTTTAGCGCAGTACTGAAGTTTTATGCCAAACACAAACAGTGTGGCATATTACTTCAACTCCTTCAACAAAGGTAAAGGAGTCCAGAGCTGGAATCCCAGCTGGAAGAACCCTGGTTGAGGGCCTATAAGGATAACAAGTTCTTCCTTATAGATGGCCTGCTCTGGTGCAGAGAGAAACACACAAGTGCTCTCACAGTGGTAGACAGAGACCACATCTCTCTGATCCTGCAAGAATGCCATGACTGCCCCTATATGGGACACATGAGTGAGGACAGGACCAAGGAGAGGGTAGCAAGCACAGCTTGGTGGCCCAAGTGGGAACAAGAGTTGAGTGAATACATCAACACTTGTGAAAGATGCCAAAAGGCAAATAAGAAACATGGGAAGAAGTATGGGTTACTTCAACATATAGAAAAACCCAAACACACATGGGAAACCATCAATATGAACTGGGTTACAGGACTTGTCCCAGGAGGCAAAGAAAACTACAATGCCTGCTTAATCATAGTTGATAGGTTCAGCAAGAGCTTGAGGAGTCTACCATGCCACAAGGAAGACACAGCCATTGATACTGCTCTATTATTTTGGAATAACATCATATCTACCTGTGGAGTCCCTAAAATCATCATTAGTGATAGGGACCCAAAATTCACATCTGAATTTTGGACCAACTTGTATGACATGCTTGGCACCAAGCTTGCTTTTTCCACAGCTTACCATCCACAAACAGATGGCCTGGTAGAGAGGATGATCCAAACAATGGAGGACATCCTTAGGAGGTTCTGTGCCTATGGCATGGAGTATAAGGACCATGAGGGATATACCCATGACTGGGTTACCCTTCTACCAGCTGTACAACTGGCTTATAATACAAGTCAGCACTCTACCATAGGAAAAACACCTGCACTCGTAGAGAAAGGATAGAATCCCTTGCTGCCTGTGGATCACTTGAAGAATAATCTTCTCACCATCCACCTCACAGCCAAACACTTCCATGATATGTGGAAGAGGGCGTGTGACACAGCTGCTAAATGCATAGCTGAAGCAAAAGATTATAATAAGCAGAGGTGGGACAAGAAACACATGGAACCTGACTTTAAGGAAGGGGACCAGGTGTTAGTGTCTACACTGCGCTTTAACAATCTTAAAGGACCCAAGAAGATGAGAGACTCATTTGTAGGGCCCTTCACTATCATTAAGTTGATAGGCAAGAATGCAGTGGAAGTCAAGCTCACAGAGGAGGTTTCCAGGAAACACCCAGTCTTTCCAGTGAGCTTAGTCAAACCATACTTCCAAACTGAGGAGGGTAAATTCCCCTCCAGGAAGAAGATCCTCACACTACCAGAGATAGTGGAATTGGAGGATTCCCCAGGACCTGTGAGTAAAATCATCAGGGCCAGAAAGATCAGACTTAATGGGAAGGATCAAAGACAGTAATTAGTCAGATGCAAGAACCAGACAGTTGATAAGGACAAATTGTTGGCAGAAGATGCCATACCAGATGGGAACCTTCATCTAAGGACATTCAGACCCTCTAGGAGGACTGAACAGTCTCATCAATGATGAGCCTTTTTGAGAGGGAGGGTATGTCAGCCTGTGACTCAAAACCAGACCACAAGCATGACAACCAAAGTACCATAAACCAATGGTATAGGCAAGATACCACCAAAACATTGAGCTGAGAAAAACCAGCTCAAAAGGTATCAAAAGAAAGAGGAAAATAACCTCTTTCTGAAAATATAAGTCCCATCACCATAGGACAAATAATAACAATGTTATTCCTGCTCAAAGTTATTGCTGAGCATAAACCTTAAATTTCAGCTCTCATATAATTTCCAGAAGGAGAGACTTAACCCCATCAAATGGGTATTAACGATGAAGCTCCAATCCAGGGCTATCCAATGGTACCAGCCAAACTGAGCTAGCACCAATATTACTGGAGTTATGGTCAATTTCAGGCCAAATAAGGGTGAACAAAACATTCACCTCTCATCTAACCTCTACAGCTTTAGTGTGAGATACTTGAGGTGGGGTCCTTTTGGAAAAAGCACAATCAGGGCTATGTGATGGTGCCATCCATTTCCCCATAGCTCAACTAGAACAAAAGTTATGGGGCAAATAAGCTCAATACCACACAAATGTACAAACTCTTGTACATGGGATAACTTTGCCATATTTTATGATAACCATATCAAATGAGCAACCGTTGTGTAGAGCACAAACAAGGCTACACACTGAACCAACTTTGAGTTTGATATCTCAAGAATTGACAAAGCTATGGCTGTTTTAAGGTCAGATTCCCACCTGCTGTTATATACAGCCTTACCATGGGATAACATCCCATAACCATGAATATGAGGTGTCAAATAGATGAAGAAGCTTGTTTTTACTTCAATATCTCATACGTCAGTCAATACTGGGGTCCCATACAGTTTCTGTACAGCCTTCTATGCGTCATACACGTCAGAATCAGGCTGTGAGGTCCCCAGATGAAAATCTTCACCCTGTATTGGTGAAAACTGCCCAGATGTGGTTTCAAAGCCACATCTGAGCCCAATACAGGCTATAAAGGCGGTTTTCAAACCACAAGCCAGTACTAAAGGGTGAAAAATCTTCACTTCCTCTACGTGGAAAGGTCTAGCACCCTTTCCACCCCATTTCAGGATAAAACGGAGGCTTTTCACAGCCAGAATTGTTTCCTCATCCTGTGTCACAACCACGTATTTTGACCCTCCTCCTTGATGGCGGCGGCAATCCAACCTGGAGCCAAGTTGGGGCCAATTGGCCATGTCATATCATTTATGGCCAATTAACCCCTTTTGGGTGTTCCACGGCTCTTACGCCATAACCCATTCCATTGGACACTTATGGCCTCCATCATCCTTTATGGCCTCAGGCCATATCCTGCGTCATTGGCCCTCTTGGCCAATTTCCACCTCACCAACCCCCAGGCCTCCATCACTGTTTTTGGGCCTGGGGGGGTCCTTTTTTCTTCCAGGGGCTTCCAGGCCCCATGGCCACCTTCATTGGTTTCCTGGCCACCCCTTTCATTAGGGGGGTTTTGGCCTAAATGGCCTTTTTGGGCCATTTAGGCCCCCCACGGCTTCCACGGTCCGTAAGCCGCGGTCCGCGGTCCGTAAGCCGCGGTCCGCGGTCCGTAGGCGGATTAGGCCCCTTTTGGCCTAATCCAATGAGGCCAAAAGGGGCCAAAGGGGGCAGCCACCTAGCCCCCAAGGCCAGGTGGGTCCCAAACCACAATTGGGCCCACCTGAGCCATTTTTGGCCACAAATCCCATAGGACCCATTTTTGGCCCTGGACCACCATGGACCAACTTCACCGTCATGGCCTCTGGCAACCACCAGAGGCCACCAAATCATCTCAACATGCATTTCCCTCAACTTAAGGGGAATTCTTTCCTTTCCTTCATTCACTCCATACTCAAGATTGCAGGTGTGGTGCATATATGGTATTATATACCATTATGCACCATTTTTACTCAGCAATCCAATGGTGACGTTTTCAGGACCCAATTCCACCTTTCCATTTCAAGGTCCATAATTCCAACGCCCATTTCGAAGGAGGACTTTTCAGCTTATCAGTCTGGCAATCCATGGCGGTAATTCAGAAGATCATTCAAGGATCCCAACCACCTGTATCTGCAGGAGTTGGGTTGGTACAATTCATTCAGGATTATTCTAAGGTCAATTCTCAAGAGGTATTACATAATTCAAATCAGTTGTCAAGACATCAAGTATTCAATACTCCTTGGACAACCCAATTCATCCGTACAGGCCTTATTCAATCAACCTGTATGGCCTTGGCCCAATTGGGCCATTTCTTATTCCACTGTGTGAATTCCATCACACAGTTCAAATTTCAAGATGGCCAGAACTGTATTTCCCAATTCGGACAATACAGTCATTGATCCACCTTCCAGGATCAACCTTTCAGCTTTTCACATATACTGGCCACCTTTCAGCACCTGGGGACTTTTTCCCCAGTTAATTAATATACTGGATTTATTTTTATCCTTATTTTCTTTTACCTTATTAAAGTTAATACTGATAATTTTAAGTCAGTCATTCAGCACCCTTTTCTTTTATTTCCTCGCCTGTCCAGTGGATATTGGTGGTCATATCCTTATACTAATTCCATTTCCTTTTCTGGCAGGTTGAAACAGTGAATTGAGGATTCACTTGGTTGGCTTCTTGGCTTTTGGCTTCTTTATTATCTTTGGCCATTGGCTTCATCTTTTTCTTATCTCATTTTTTGGCATACTTGTTTTCCCCCTTATTCTTTCTTAAAGAAATTCATTCTTATTATTCTTTATCTTTGGAGCCCTCCAAGTGAGTTCTTGATTCCTGATTGCCAGGCCCTCTTCTTCCAAGAGCCCCTGTGACATCCTGCTCTTGAATATCCTACGTAGTAAACTGTCAAAAACAGTTTTACTCTTGGGTAATAATTAGGGTATAATTATAATTTTAATTATTGTATCTCTTATTATAGTAATCCAACTGGTAAGACTGCACCCAGGGTTCTCATTAGCGCTCACCACCACTATTCTTCAATAGTAGAACCCTGTTATTATATTATAAACCATTATATTAAATTAAAAATATTATTTTAAAATTATTTCCACATGTCACAGTCATAGTTCTAGTTGTAAATAGCCTAATTACTGCTTCAACATAGAGTCCAGCTGACAATAAGGGTCAGATGATATCCCTTCTATAAATAAGGGTTATTGATAGATTAGGTAAGATCACTAATGATAATATCTTCAAATACTAATTCAACACTACTAATATAGTGGTAAGACTATCAAATAATATTAAACTCTTTCATTAATATTACAGATATCTTTCATTATTCAATCATAAATGATACTATAAGATACTGAGCCTTGCTACTGATATTTTTCAATATAAATACTAGATTATCCTACTAGAGGATGGATGGATCAATCCTCAATATTATTGTCTGAATAAGAAGAATGGGGGGGGAAACAGGGAGAGAGGCCCTTTATTTATACCCTCTGGGTCCTCCATAGAGCCTTCCCAAAACAAGGGACTTAGAAAAATTCCACCTTGAGAGATTTTTGGTGGTGGGTAAATTAAAAATGGTGTCATTTTATCAAGATATTACACCATATGTCTGGTTGATTGCACCATTCTGAACCTTATTATTGTCAGTGCACAGCCTTGAGACATTTTTGCTAGTGGTTAAATTTGGAATGGTGTCATTTGTTAAGGATATTTCACCATATGTTTGCTTGATTGCACTATACTTATTCAATTATACTGATATTTTAACTAAACTTTATTCTTATTGTGCACAGCCTTGAGAAATTTTGCTAGTGGTTAAATTTGGAATGGTCTCATTCGATACAGATATTGCAACATATGTTTGGTTGATTGCACCATTTTTTTTAAAACTGTATTCTTATCTCTACTAACATTATTTTCTTCTTCACAGCCTTGATTTGTATTCAATTGAGTATTTTTCTATCTGAAATTTAATTTGTGAGTAATACCTGTAATGTTTGGTTAAGGGAGTTTAAGTGGGGATTGAGTAATGTAACACTATGTTAACTTATATGTAAGTGTTTTTTTATGTCAAGACATGTAACACATGATGTTGTAAGAGTAATTGTATCACTTATGTAATATTACACATACTTATTCATATTGAATATTTAAACAAGCTGCATTATTTTTAAGCATATTCTTGTACCTAGTATAGAGTTCACAGTATAATTTCTCCTTTAATCCCTGATATATAGAGAATTATTGATGTTATGGATTTGAGGCAATATGTGAGTATGGATAAAATTTGTTGTAGATTCCAGTGGAATGTTTATTTTTGTTATTTTAATGAAATTATCTTCCTTTTTCTTTCCATTCTTTACTTTTATCTCTGTTTTCTTCTTATATATATATATTATTATTATTGGTTAAAGTTTTAGATTTGACATTGTGGATTTGAACCCTTGGAAGAACTGGTATGGAATACCACACCACCAATTTGTCAATTTAATATTCCTGAGACAGCAAGAATCCTCCAGTCAAATGGTTTACTTTCACACCCAGGAGCAACTCAGCCTTCCCCAGATCTTTCATATTGAAAGCATTTTGAATCTCCTGCTTGAAGGATGTTAAGTCTAGGCCAAAAATAGCCAGATCATCAACATGAATGTATATCCACACAGGTTTTCATTCTGTCCTATAGAATACACATGGGTCTGATACAGAACACTTAAAACATGCCTTCTTGAGCCAGCTAGCCAGGTGGTTGTACCATGCTAGCGGAGCTTGCTTTGTGTAGTCGGATCACCTTCTTTTCCTTGTCTTCGTTTATTCCATACGGTATAGCCAGAGTGAGTTCTTCCACCAAAGGTGTATTGAGAAAAGCACTCTTTACGTCCATTTGGTGGAACAAGTAGTTGTTTCTTGCGGCATGAAATATTAGTAGTTGTAATGAACTGATTTTTCCGGTTGGTGAGAACGCTTTCAAGTAGTCTAGCCCTTCTATTTGATGAAATCCCTGAGCACACAGTCTCACTTTGTGCTCAGTTACACTGTGATTATGCTCGCGTTTGACTTTGAAGACCCAAGTAGTGGTTATTGGATGGTCTGATGGCTTTCTGTCCACTATTTCCCAGACATTCAGTCTATTAATGTTATCAAGCTCTTTCTTTATTGCTGCTTGCCAATTCTCTGTGTCTTTTCCTTGCATTGAATTTTTGAAGTTTCTTCATACTTCATTAAGTTCATTTTTCATGGTGGTGTGAGCTTGTTGACTGAAAGGTAAAATGTTCTCTGTGATGATATTGCTGGTGATCAGTGTAGGATGCTATGGTCCTATCACCTTGATTCTTCTTACAGTTAATTCCTTCAAAGCTCATGAAAGACATCTTCTTTGGGAGTACTGTCAGGAGTTAGATCACCAGTGTCAGCTTCCAAAGATATATTTTCATTCTCAACCTCAAAGGTAACATAAGGGAACTCCATAGGGACAATTGGTGAATTTACAGCAAGAGAGGGAAAAATAGATTCATCAAATTTGACATGCCTACTTATCACTACTGATTTGTCTGCTACCCTCAGAATCCGATAGGCCGACACTTGATTTGCATAGCCCAGCATGATTCCCACCCATGACACTGCATCAAATTTTCCCATTCTAGCTGAATCTGGGATTCTGACCCACGTTTTTCATCCAAATAGTCTGAGGTTGCTTATTGGAGGAGCTATCTTGTGCCACAGCTCATATGTTGATTTGTTGCCTTTTTTCACCATGTTGCATAACATTGTTGCCATTGCTTCTGCCTCTGCCCAGTATTGTGTAGGTAGTTTCAATTGCAGCATTAAACACCTTGTCTTTTCAATGACTGACCAATTAGCCCATTCCGCTCTGCCAGTGTGTTGAGGTGTGTGTGGTGGGCTAAACACATGATTTATTCCTTGTTCTCTGGTAAGATTTTTGAAACTACTATTTTTAAGCCTGCCTCCTCCATCGGAAGTAATGTTCAGTATTTTACAATTTAATTTCTTCTCTGCATATACCTTGAAATTCCTAAAGTGAGTGAAAGCCTCACTCTTTTTCTTGAGGAACTTCATGCTGAAGTATCCTGAGAACTGGTCCACCAGGTTCATAAAGTATTTCACACCTGCTAGTGATGGTGTTGGAATTGGACCACACAGGTCCATGTGGATATTTTCCAGGAGTTAAGTGGTCTTTTGAAAAGAGTGTTGAAAAGGAAGTTTTGGGAGTTTGCACATGGCGCAGATGTTGCAAATGTCATCCCACTTAAATTCTGGGAGCAACTTCTTGATACCTTAATCATGCATATGCCCCAATCTATAATGCCAGTTTAGGTTTACAGTATTCAAGCGCTTTGCCTCCCTTGACATTGCAATTCTAGCTTCTAATATCTCACTGGTCACATTGCAAACAAATTCTGGCTTTGCTTCGATGTTGAGATATATCTCAGAGTTTTTCACCAGCCGCTTTATTTTCATCTCTTCTTCCAATTGCAACATTGCTATAATATTTGCTGTTAAGCCAGGTACATGAAGGCAGTCCTTGAGTGTCCACATTTCTCCATTTCTGTCTAGAACCTTCGCAGTTCCTGTTGCTGTTGTAGATAGTGTGTATTTGTTGTAGCCAGTTGAGATGGGAATGTTGGTGACATATTTGATATTGGCAAAGAAACATCTGTCATTGAACAGGTGGTTTGACACTCCTGTGGCCAGTACCACTGTCAATTCCTTATCCTTTCTGCAATGAGTATGCACCCTTGTCATTAGTGCTTGGGAAATAGTTAGATTGACCCTTGCCTCCTTGTTGTATTTTTCACGCCACAGTTCTGGATATAGTTGCAAGAAGCGTTTGTCTGGATGACTGGCTGGAGGGTTGTGCCTTCTGTCTTTGCAGTAGTGGATAGTTTTTGATCAAAAGACTTCCCTATTTAACGCTAATTTTTGGTTATTATTTTGATTATGTAGTGCTTCTTCCTTAAGTGTGTCAGGTTGAGTCTATGATGAAGCAGTAATTAAGCTATTTAAAGCTTCAACTATGACTTTGACACGGTGATGAAGGTTTAAAATAAGGGTTTATAAATAAAATAAAAGGGCTTTACTATTGTGGAATAGTGGTGATGAGTGCTGTTGAAAGCCCTGGGTGCAGCTTTACCTGTTGGGTTACAATAATGAAGTCTACAATACTAAAGTTTATAGTATAGTCTGACTATTTTCCAAGAGTATAACTGTTTTTGACAGTTGTACTACATAGGAATTCAAGAGCAGGATGAGGAAACCTTTTCTGGCTGTGAAAAGGGCCCTTTTTAACATGAAATGGGGTGAAAAGGTAGCTAGACCTTTTCACGTGGAGGAAGTGAAGATTTTTCACTCTTCAGGACAGGCTTGTGGTTTGCAAAAGGCCTGTATAGCATGTATTGTGCTCAGATGCCGTTTTGAAACCACATCTGGGCAGGTTTAACCAATACAGGGTGAAGATTTTCATCTGGGGACCACACAGCCTGATTCCAACATGTATGATGTGTAGAGTGCTGTACAGAACCTGTATGGGACCCCAGTATTGACTAAACTATGAGGTGTTGAAGTAAAAACAAGCTTTTTTGTCTGTTTGACACCTCACAATCATGGTTATGGGATATTATCCCATGGTAAGGCTGTATTTGCCAAACTGTGGGAATTTAACCTTAGAACAACCATATCTTTGTGTTTTTTTTAGATATCAACCTCATAATTGGTTTGGTGTGTATCCCTGTATGTGTCCTACACAATGGTACCTCATTTGATATGGTTATCATTCAATATGGCAAAGTTATCCCATGTACAAGAGTTTGTACATATGTGTGGTTTTAGGCAAAAGCTGTATTGGCCTTGTTTGCCTTATAGCTTTCGCTCTAGATGAGATATGGGTAAATGAATGGCACCATCAGATAGCCCTGATTGTTCTCTTTCAAAAAAAAACCACTTTAGGTATCTCACACTAAAATTGTAGAAGTTAGATTAGAGGGGAATATTTTATTCACCCTTATTTGGGCTGCATTTGACAATAACTTCAGTAATACTAGTGCTAGCTCAGTTTGGCTGGTACAATTGGATAGCCCTGCCTTGGAGCTTTTTTTTGAATACCCATTTGATGGGGGTAGGACTCTTACTCTGTATTCCAGATGGAAGGTGAAATTTAAGGTTTATGCTCAGCAACAACTTTGAGCAGGAATAACTTTGTTATTCTTTGTCCTATGGTGATGAGAGTTGTATATTGGGAAAGGGGTAAGTTTCCTCTTCCTTTTGATAAATTTTGAGCTGATTTGGCTCAGCTCCATGTTTTGGTGGTATCTTGGCTATACCTTTGATTTATGGTATCTGACTGTCATGCTTGTCCTCTGGTTTTGAGTCACAGGCTGAAATACCCTCCCTATAAAAAAGGCTCATCATTGATGAGACTGTTTGGTCCTCCTAGAGCCTCTGAATATCCTTAAATGAAGGTTCCCATCTGGTATGGCATCTTCTGCCAGCCATTTGTCTTTATCGGCTGTTTGGTTTTTGAATCTGCCTAAGTATTGTTTCTGATCCCTACCATTAAGTCTGTCTTCCTGGCCTTGATGATTTCCTTCACAGGTCCAGGGGAGTCCTCGTCCTCCACTATATCTGGTGGGGTGATGTTTCTTTTCCTGGAGGGGAATTTATCCTCCTCTGTCCGGAAGTATGGCTTGACTGAGCTCACTGAAAAGACTGGGTGTTTCCTGGAAAATTCTTCTGCGAGTTTGACTTCCACTTGATAGTGAAGGGCCCTACAAATGAGTCTATCATTTTCTTGGGTCCTTTAAGGCTATGAAAGTTTAGTGTAGACACTAACACCTGGTCCCCTTCCTTAAAGTCAGGTTCCATGTGTGTCTTGTCCCACCTCTGCTTGTTATATTCTTTGGCCTCAGCTATGCATCTGGCAGCTGTGTCACAGGGCTTCATCCACATTTCATGGAAGTCTCTGGCGGTGGGGTGGATTGACAGAAGGTTTTTCTTCAAGTGATTCACTGGCAGCAAAGCGGCCCACCCTTTTTCTACCAGTGCAGGTGTTTTTCCTGTGGTAGATTGCTGACTTGGATTATAAGCCAGTTGGACTGCTGGTGGAAGGGTAACTCAGTCATGGGCATATTCTTCATGGTCCTTGTATTCCATGCCATGGGCACAGAATCTTCCAAGGATGTCTTCAATTGTCTGGATCATATTTTCAGCTAGGCCATCTGTTTGGGGATGGTAAGCTTTGGAAAATGCAAGCTTGGTTCCAACAATGTTATACAAGTTGGTCCAAAATTCAGATGTGAGCTTTGGGTCCCTATCACTGATTATGATTTTGGGGACCCCACAGGTGGATATGATGTTGTTACATAATAACAGAGCAGTATCCATGGCTGTATCCTCTTTGTGACATGGTAGGCACCTAATACGCTGGCTGAACCTACCAACTATGATTAAAGAGGCATTGTAGTTTTCTTTTCCTCCTGGTTCAAGTCCTGTAACCCAGTCCATATTGATGGTTTCCGATGGGTGTTTGGGTTCTTCTATGTGTTGAAGTTCCCATACTTCTTCCCATGTTTCCTATTTGCCTTTTGGCATCTTTCACAAGTGTTGATGTATTCACTCAACTCTTGTTCCCACTTGGGCCACCAAGGTGTGCTTGCTACCCTCTCCTTGGTCCTGTCTTCACTCATGTGTCCCATATAGGGGCAGTCATGGCATTCCTGCAGGATCAGAGAGATGTGGTCTCTGTCTACCACTGTGAGTGCACTTGTGTGCTTTTCTCTATGGTAGTGCAGGCCATCTATAAGGAAGAACTTATTATCCTTATAGGCCCTCAACCAGGTTTCTTCCAGTTGGGATTCCAGTTCTGGACTCCTGTACTTTTGTTGAAGGAGTTGTAGTAATATGCCACATTGTTTGGTTTTGGCATAGGATTTCAGTACTGCACTAAAAAATTCATTGTGAAGTTCTGAGTAACTTATTGCCAGTATGGGGGTTTCTGTTCCTTCTGAAACAGTGTTTGCACTGTCAAGGGTACCACTTCCTGGTGCCCATTCAGTGAGTCTGAAGTTCTTCTTCCTATCTATTCCCATGAAATGGATAACGATCTTGGCTGAAACTTCAGGGTCATAAGCTGGATTGCTTTTGACATTATCCAGTGGCCATCTGCATTGGTATGACTTTTACCTTCCTTGTATATGATGGTCATATTCCCTCTATACTCCTGGATGGCTAATTTCCACCTCAGTATGTGTCTATTGGTAGTATTCATGTTTAGTAAAGACTTCAAGGCTGTGCAGTCTGTGTAGACTTCAAAGACTGCACCCTCCAAATAATAATGGAGTTTTTCTAGAGCCGGACTAGACGTAGAAATTCAGTCTAAGTGGCCCCATACCTGGCTTCTGAATCTTTCAGCTGCCTAGAGGTGTAACATATTACTCCCTCTCTTGGTTCACCATCCACAATTGGTCTCTGGTAAAGGGCTGCTCCTAAGCCTTGGCTACATGCTGCATCTATGTATTACTTTAATGGTAGTTCAAAGTCAGGCAAGATGAGCACAGGTGCCTTTGTGAGTTCATATCTGATCCTCTGATATGGATCCCTCCTTTCCTTGGTAATTTCAAAAACTAAATCTTTTGAACATAACCTGTACAAACTGTAGTTATGTGGGAAAAATGTTTGATGTGGTTTCTATAGTAGCTAGCAAACCCAAGGAAATATTTCATCTCTTTGATGTTTCTTGGTACTGGCTTGGGCAGTACTTCTGCTGCTTTATTCTGGTCAATTGCCAGACTAAGACCTGAGACTTTATGTCCTAGAGCTAGTAGCTGTTGTTGACCAAATTACACTTTTTAAGTGAAATTTTCAGATTGATGGATTTACATTTACTTGGTACTCTGTCTATGTATTTTACATGGTCTTCCCATGTATCTGAGTATATAATAATATCATAAATATATACTACCATCCAGCCTTCCAGTATTTCATCTTAAAATATTGTGTCCATCATCCTTTGGAAGTGGGATGGTGCATTTTTAATGCCAAATGGCATCCTGGTTTACTCATATATGCCCATATGGCATATGATTCTGAGTAACATTATGGCATTTGGTTTAATTCCATTTTGGTGGAAGCCTTTCATACAATCCATTTTGGTTATGTATTTGGATTTTGCCAGTTTGTCTAAGGCATGAGGTATCCTTGGTATAGGATACCTGTCAGCTTTTGTGTAGCTATTTAGAGCTCTGAAATCTCAACATAGCATAGACTTACCATCATGCCAGGTGATCAGGACTGGGGTGGTAATTTCCACTATTTCATTGTGTCCAATCTTTCTGATGACATCCATGTCCAGAAGTTCATTGATATTTTTTTTTAATTTATCTCCTGGTTTCCAGACTTTCTGGGTAAGGAGGTCTCCTGAGCATGGGTGGATGAGGTCCTTCCACATCCAGATATAGTTCTAAATTATGACCTTTAATCTTGCATAATGGTTCCTCCCCAATGGAAAATGCTGGTCTGTTCTTTCTCAGCATCTTCAGTAAGCTTAGTTTTTGTTTACTGGTGAGGGTAGTGCTAAACTGGCCCTCTCTGAATTCATTCAGTAGTTCTTCCAGTGGATCTTGGCCAGATACGTGGTATATATCAATTGAAAATTTCTTTTCCTAGTTGGTACCAATGGTAATGTGCCTTTTTTACTGTTGTAAATGCCAATGCCATACATCCTCTGGTAATCTGTCCCCAGTAAGAACCCTTGGTTTTGGGAATCATCAAGCACTACAAACTCTGGATTGAGTCTGATATTACCCTTCTTGTGCCTATTTGGGATTTTTGATGTCTTTACTGGTTCTAAGAGTGAAATATGGAAGACTGGGTGGATGAACTTCCATTGAGATGGGAGCTTGAGATGGTAGGCATGAGTGCTGATTTTCTTAAAGATTGGAAAGGGATCCAACCATCTTTTAGACAGTTCTTTGTGGGTCTGGTTGATTTGATGTTCTTTGAAGAAAGCCATACCATGTCACCAGGATTGAAAACAGGTGGACTTGCTGTACTTTTATCTGCATACCTCTTAAACCTGTTCATGGCAACTTCAAGTTCTCTCTTGATATCTTGCTGTACTGATTGGTTTTTGTTGATAACTTTCCAGCAGGAGGATCTTGAGTAATATGAACTGAGTCAAATTGAGGATGTCTTCCATAAACAGGTAAAAACAGGGATTGTTTTGTTGAATAGTGGTCAGAGCTATAGTAGGCAAATTAAGCCAGAGGGAGCCAGGTGTTACAATCATTTTGATGATAACTAACATACATCCAAATGTACTGTTCCAGCATCTGATTTACCCTCTCTGTCTGTCCATCAGCTTCTGGATGGTAAGCAGTTGACACATCTCTTGAAATTGTGAGCTGTTGACAAAGATTAGTCCAAAAAGAAAAAAAAAGGGAACCTCTATCAATAACAATGCTTGAAGGAAGGCCATGCTTTGGAATATGTTCTTGATGAATAAATGGGCCAAATCCAGTGAAGTTATTGAAGACATTGTTGGAATAAAAACTGCCATTTTTGAGAATCTGTCCACTATGACAAGGATTGAGTCAAAAGAATTAGACAGTGGCAATTGAGTGATGAAATCCATTGAAAGACAAATCCAAGGACCCTTTGGAATTGGAAGAGGTTTGAGGAGTTCAAACTTCTTGTGATGAATATTTTTGTTTCTTGATCACTGTTGAAAGGATGATACATAATCCTTGATAATTTGAGTCATGCCAGACCAGTGAAGATACCACTTGAAAAGCTTGAGAGTCTCTCTTGGCCAGGGTGTCCAGCTAGAGGAGAGTAATACCTCTTTTGAAGTATGCTGAGCTGAATTGTGGGGTAATTTGGAACCACCACCCGATATTTGAACAGGAGAAGTTGGGAAGAGGAATCAAGAGAATAATCTTGGACAGATTTACCTTTACCAAAATTTTGAGGAATAATTCTATATTGATAATCTTTCCATAATGCCTTTTGAATTGAATCAGTCACAGGGGCTCTTCTAAGTGAAGAGGGCCTGGCACTCAGTAAACGGGGACTCACATATGGAGGGCTCAAGGATATGATAAGGAGGAATAAACTTAAGAGTGTTAAGAGATGAATTACTAATAAAAGAAATATAAGAAAAGCAGCAAAAAAAGAATAAGAGTAAGAAATAGAAGAGCCAACCACAAACAAGTCCAAGTCCACTGTTTCAACCTGTCAGAATGAAAAGAGAAGGGTTAATAAGGATATGGCCACTCAACTCATACTGTATAGGCGAAAAAAGAAAAATGCAAAGACTAACTTAATATGAAATAAATATAATACCCAAAATAAGGATAATAATATTCATAAAATAATAAATAAATTAATTAAATGGGGAAAAATCCCCAGGAAGTAGAAAAGGGGCTGGTATATGTGAGAATCACCAGCCCTGATGCAGAGAGAGAATTTTAATGAGAGGATTGGATTATTGAATAGAGTCTGGCCAATACTGGTCCTGTACAAGAGGAGTGGTAGTATTGCGTGATCATAAAGTTTGAAATGGTGTATCCAAACTGTATTGGGTAATTCAAACCTGTACAAGTATTGGCAGGCTGTATTGATGAACCAGATTGTATGTATGTTTCAGCAAGGAACATTGCTGAAACTGAATGCTGATGCAGATAGTGGATCTGCTGATTTGAGGTGTTTGAGTTGGTGTATTAATGAATACCCTTACCCCTGGTGAGTGGTTGTTACAGAATCCACCTTGACTGAAAAGAATTTTGAGGCTTGAATTTCATCTTGCTTGATTATTTGTTGATAATTCATTGGATTCTTGCTGATGAAATCTTCACCCCTCTCTGGTTAAACGTTGTCCCAACGTGACAATGCATCTGGAAGGGTATCAAAGTGGCCAGGGCGGTGAGTTATTTAAAAATGAAATTTAGAGAGAGGCTCAGCCCAGTGAGCTTGATGGAAAGTGAGAATATTTGATTTCATGAAATATTGAAGTCAAGAATGATTGGTGAGAACTTCAAAGGAGGAAGAAAGAGAAAGGAGAAAAGCTCTCCAGTGCTTGAGAGCCCAGACTATGACAAGGAGTTCCTTTTCATGAATCTCATAGCTGAGCTCTGCTGGAAGAGGCTTGCGACTATCAAATGCAATGGAATTGTTTCCTGAGTCAGAGACCTGACTCAGTACAGCACCCAAGGCATAATAAGAAGCATCAGTCTCTACAAGATTGGGTAAAGAAGGATTGGAGCTGTTCTGAAAGCCTCTTTGAGTTGATGAAAGTGTCTAAGAGCTTGCTCATTGAGGGGAAAATGTGAATATTTCTTGAGGAAAGTTGTGAGTCGACTAATTTGCTTTGAATAATTCTTTATAGAATGCCAATGAAAGTTGGCAAAGCCAAGGAATGATTGAAGAGCCATGGGGTTTCTTGGAGGTGGTAGATTGAGAACTTTCTGGACTTTTGCTTGGTCCATCTTGAGGCCTTCAGAAGAAACATATAGGCAGTTGGAGGGCTTAGCAAAGAGGTTCTTGGCTCTGAGTCTGGCAAAAACAGTGGACACATGAGTGACATGTTCTTCTTCAGATTTGGAAAAGACCATAATGGCATTCAAATGAACCAGAACATAAATATCAAGAAGATCATAAAAAATATCATTGAAAAGAGGCAGGAGCATTGGTGAGCCCAAATGGCATAATCAAATACTCATAGCTGCCATATTTAGTTCTAAAACATTTCAAATGTTCATCACCTTCCTTGATTCTGAGCAGTTTATATGCATCACGCAGATAAATATTGGAGAAGATAAAAGAACCATTGAAAACAGTAAGAAGCTGATTCATAGGAGGAACAGGATACTTGTTCTTCCTAGTAACAGAATTGAGTTTTCTGTAATCAACACACAAACAGAGGCCACCATCTTTATTTCTGACTAAAAGGACAGGTTCTCCTGCTGAAGAGGAGCTTGGTGGGATAAGAACTTTCTCTACATTCTCTGAAATGTAGGCCCTGAGTGTATCTGACTCTTGGTTTGATAAAGAGTAGATCACCCCAACTGGAGGTAGAGACCCCTCCAGCTCAATATTATGATCACAGGCGCGGTGAGGAGGAAGTTTCTCTGCTTTCACCTTTGAGAATACATCCAAGTACTGGTGATAAACAGAAGGAAAAACCTTCATCATGGTTTCTATTTCTTCTGGCTCTTCCTCTTCATCCCACAACTCCTCCAGGGAGTCATGATAAGATGAAGGAGGAAGGTCCATATTCGCAAAGAAAAGATGAAGTGAAGATACAGAACTATTTTCTCCATTATCTTGAATCTCTTTGAATACTTCATCTCTAGAGGATATTAATGACTGATGGGAATTAAGGGAAGGAATATGGACAGAAGATGGAAATAATGGTGTTCTAGAATCACCAACCAGAGCTACACATGATTTGGCAGAAGAAAAGTAATTACTGAAAGATTTTGAGGGATCATAAGAGTCCTTATGACCAGAATTCAAGGTTATCAGCCCTTGCCTCCAATCAATGGATGGGTTAAAATGATTGAGAAAGTCAAATCCCAATTAGAGGTCTTCTCCCTTGGGAGTATCAATGAACAAAAAGTCCCATTCAAAGCTTGGAAATGAAGGAAGCTCAACAATATATTTGGTATGGTGAGTCACAAATAAGGAAGGGGACTCAGAGGAGTCCATAATGATGAGTGGAATCTTCTCTGGGAGTTCTGACATAGCCAAAAAAGACTTGTGAACAAACTGCTTTGCAATAAATGAGTTGATAGCACAAGAATCAATGAGAAAGCTGTAAAAAACATCAGAAAGAGAATAAAAAAAAGAATTGAAGAGAATTCTTGACACCAGTATTCAGAATGCAAAATTTTGCTCTGGATCAAAAACAGTGAAGACCATTGAACACAACATGGTCTTCACTCAGGATTTTACCTGGCTGGGAAATTTGCCTGACGGTTGGGTAAGCTGTTTTTGAGGCCTTTTAAAACAGGAATAAAGACTATGATTCCAACCACAATATGTATATAAACCCTCCTTGATTCTTCTTTGTTTTTCAATTTCATCAAACTTTAATACCTATTCAATAAAGAAGAATGGGCCTTGTCCCTCTTGTGAAAATTCCTCTTCTTCTTTTGACTTGAGCTTGAAGAATTTGACTTTGAGGCTCTTGGCTTCTTCTCTTGATGCTTACTCTTTTCATTTTTCCTCTCATGGTACCTGGTAGAAAGCTTTAGGGTAATATCCGTTAAGTCTTGAAGAGAGTCAATTTTTTAAGGATGGGAGGCCAACTGATCCAATATCCTGGATTGCAATCCCTTCCTGAAATGATGGATGAGAGAGCTTTCACCCTAATCTCCACTTCTTGAGACCAAACTTGTGAAATCAGCAATTTATAATGATACATGCCTACCTTCTTTCATTCTTAAAGAATCCAATTCTGCTTCAGCTTTTCTGAAATCATTTGGGTCCCCAAATAAGGTGAAGAGTTGAGATTGAAATAATTTCCATGAATTGAGAAGGTAATTTGGATATTGATTGGTGAGATTGGAAAGATAAGGCTCAATCCATTTTGCAGCCCTGCCAATTAGAAATGATGTGTCATGAAGAAGTTTTCTTTCTGTCTTGAGAGAAATTTGCAGGATCATTATGAAATATCAATTGAAAAGACTAAATGAAGCTTTTAACTTTGAAGGCTTAAGTCCCATCAAAGCATTCTGGTGACTTCATGGATGGAGTCTTGAAGTCTGGTGGTCTTGATGCTTCAGAAGATGAAGCTGCTTGAAGATTGGCTATAATATGAGTCATTTGCTGAATAATGGCTACTAAAGATGGTTTAGACTCATGAGAGACAGGATGATTAGACCGGGATAGAGCTGGCCCTCCAGTACCTTGGGATGCCTCACAGGAGCAGGAACACCTTCAGTACCATCAGAATCTTCCTCTTCCACAGAATTCTCCTCCTCCTCTTTACCATCTCCACCAGGACCTTTGAAAGTGGTCCTTGAAATTCCTGGAAAGCCACCAACTACTCCTGAAAAAGAACTTGATCTTCTTGGCCTTCTTCCTTCCTTCCTGGATGGCTCTGCTCCTTCCACAATGGGTCCTCTGTCCAAATTGGCCCTCAGTTGAGGAACTGCTGGGGTGCCATCATGAGGAGCCCTTGGAGTTGGAGTTAGAACAGCTTGAGCTCTGGCCTGAGATCTTGTCTTTCTTGCAGGAGGTGAATGTTGAATAGGCATAATTTCAGGAATGAAATAAAATAAAATGAAATGAATTTAATCAAATCAGAATTTGAATATGAAAAGCTTGAGGCAAATCAACTGAAACTTGAAGTCAAAATCAAAATCAAAAATAAATATCTTGAAGAAAAAATCAATGAATAAAAAATGAAATCTTGAGGTTGTCACAACCATGGAAATTACCCTCCTGGACTCCATATGGCATATCAGTGCCATATGCATCTTATGGAAATTTGGCCATATACATAATCACTTGCCAAATTGGCCCTCTCATCTTTTTCTGGCCTTTTATGGTCATTTCACTCCTTGGGCCAACCTGGCCCCTTCACCATCATAAGGCCCTTCCTGGCCTTTCTCTGCTTTTGGGCGCTCTTTTGTATTTTCCAGTCAACAGGGAAAATACAGCCCAAAATTCTGTATTTGGCTTTTTTAAGCTTTAAATACAGTTTGCGCACTTTTGTGCATTTTCGCACACTTTGTGCATTTTGCGCATTTTTGCTGTATTCAACTTTATATGCCATTTTCCCATGTATTATGGGAAATATGTCCAGAAGGCCATATCAGGACAATTGGGGGTTAATTGCCAGTTTTGTGCATTTTGCGAACTTTTGTGCATTTTGTGCACTTTGTGCAAATACAGTTTTTAAGCTGGATTAGCTGTATCTGGCCAAAAACACAAGAATGGCCAAATATCCCAAAAGACACTTTGTCACCTCTGAAGCCTCCAAAACCCAAGTTTCACTGTTATCCTCCTGGGATCATTCCAAAAGACCTTTGGCCACATTCAACCTCCAATAACCACAAATGCCATAAATAGTGTTACACACCATTATGCACCTTTTTTCACCAGCAATTCAATGGTGAGAAAATGAAATGTTTATTTCAACTTTTTATTCAGGTCATC
Source organism: Austropuccinia psidii (assembly GCA_023105745.1). NCBI lineage: Eukaryota > Fungi > Basidiomycota > Pucciniomycetes > Pucciniales > Sphaerophragmiaceae > Austropuccinia > Austropuccinia psidii. The sequence goes on from JALGQZ010000004.1 coordinate 67,001,914, forward strand.
AAGGCAGAAAGTCATCCAGAGAATTCATCAAGGCTGGAGGACCAGTGTCAATATCAAATACCAATGTTGTAATCAAGCAATCATTGGCTATTCTCGTTCACAGTATTCCTCCAAGGGAATACTAGCAATATATTCTCAAGGGATATTCAAGAGGCAGTTCCAAAACATTCATTTCAATACAGTCTGTATTCATCAGGAGCTGTATTTCAATCATACATCATGGGAAAATCATTCAACACAGGAAATTTTACAATCTGGCAAGGTATACACTCCATCAGACAATCAATACAGCTTCCAGTATTCAATACAGACAAGTTTCCATCCTGAAGGAGTCAATCTCTCAACCTTTCACATATAACAGCCTCCTTTGACCCTGGGGGGTTTTTTCCCCAGTTAATTAATATATTTTGATTTTATTTTATCTTTATTTATCTTACCATTTTTGTTAAGTGAATACTGATATTATCCAGTCAGTCATTTAGCATCTTTTCTCTTTTCTTTCTTCACCTGTAAATGGATATTTGGTGGTCATATCCTTACTAATTCCATGGTTCATTTTGGCAGGTTGAAACAGTGATTAAGGACCTAATTGGTTGGCTCTTTGTCCATTTGGCTTTCCATTTATCTTATTTCATCTCATATTTGTACTTGAATTCTTCTTAAAGAAATTCAATTCTTTATTCTTTTGGACTCTTCCAAGTGGGTTCCCTGATTGCTCAGTGCCAGGCTACTCTTGTTTTTCTGTCCAAGAGCCCCTGTGACATTATGTTAATTAACTCATAATTTCTTTTCATTCTGTTCATCCTTTTTTTATAATTTTATTCATCCATTTCATCAAAATTATGACTCTCTAATGCTTATGAAATTTATGATTTGCCATCACCTCTCAATTTTGTCTCATTCATTCTTCATTTTGAAAATTTAAAGCTGACCCAATTTCATTTTTGTTTCTCTTTTTTTAAAGATCTTATTTCACATCATCAGTTTCACTTCATTCATAATTCAGGCATAATGTTAAATTTTCATCAAGTTATTCAAATATGTTCTTCACATCAAGATTCATATTTGATTCATTCTTCAAAAATTTTGATTTTTAAAGAAGAACTCACTTGATTTTGATATGATTGCTTGATTTGACATAAATTGATCTTGACCTCAAGAAAATTGATTGACCTGAAAATTTCATTGATTTTGCTCATTTTTCACATCAAGAATTTTGATATAAATTGATTTTGCCTCAAGAATTCATTTTGATTGATTGGTTTGCTGCAAGATTGTAAGGTGTGGATATGAAACTTTGATTAAAAATCAAGTACTTTTCCTGTCCTCAAAATTTGTATAAGGTGAAAATCAATTAAAAATAGTATGAAATATTATTTTTAAGAGAAAACACGCCAATTTTATTGTTTATAACTTTATTAGTATAAAAAAATAATATTATAAAAATTTATTGTTTTACCAACAATAAAATTTTATCCAAAAAATACTCTACAAGAGATATTTTAAGGCTACAAAAGAAATTTCTTCAAGAGCAATTTCAATTGGAATTAATTGAGCAAAGAACTGCAAGCAATTAATTAAAGAATAAAGTCTTTAAAAAGAATATTAAAGAGAAAACACGCCCAAAAGTGACCAGAGTGAATTTGGAGACAAAGTGACAAAGTTTACAGTGATGAAAGATGCTTTAATTCACTTTTGGGGTGGTTCAGGGGTAAAAATGATTATAAGAGTTACAAACAATGATTATAATGATTTTTTCACGTGGTTAAAAGGATTAAAATGATTTAAAAGTGGTGGTTGGAATCTTTGATTGATTGGTTTAACAGTTTTAAACTAATTAATAAAAGGAAAAGATTCTAACATGAAGAGAAAAGTGGGGCAAAGAAGACATTCTTTTATAGCCATCAATTCTCTTACTCCAAAAGTAAAATTTACTCTTGTCAGTCGTGAAAAACAGTCTGACAACAGAAAAGCCAATTATGGCATCATTGAACCCTGGTTTAGACCAAAAAGGGCTGGTTTAAGCCATTTTTAGCCATTTTTAGCCATTTTAGACCCTTAAATCAGCCATTACTATAGCAATACCAGGCCTAGAGCCTTCAAAACACGTCAGAATGTGTGTCAGAGGCGTAGAAACCAGTTAAAACTGTTTTTATTATGATTGTTTTATCTTAAGGGTAGTTTTACCCTCTTGGCAACAGCTAAAACTACCCCAGTTGGTATCAAAACCTCATCATCAATTGAGTCCACAGACCCTGTAACTCAATTCCAGGCCAAAAGTGATGAACTTTTGCGTGAATTTTGACATCCCACGCCTGTCAGCAAGGATTTTGGGGGTCTAGCTCCCCCTTAGAGCTGGAGTTCCTTTTCCCCCCCAAATTTAATCTTTCCAATTTATTTTTCCTTTAATTCCTCATCATGTATTATACTTATAATTTACATATGTAATTCAATTCAATTGTACAGTTCAATACAGTAATAATTGACACCTCATATGTAAATCAAAGTTCACTTATGTAATACACGCGCACATTTTGACATTTCAATTGAATTCAATTGAAAATACTTCAATTCCTCATAACTTCTAAACTAAACACAACACCTCAATTTTAACACAAAAATTGATGGTTAACACCACATGTGGTGTGAATTAAATTAAGTTTTTGAGGATTTTCAACTTTTTGTATTGAAAATACTAAAAACTTAATTTAAGCTTATTTAGAGTTGAGTTATAAGAATTTCACTCAGAGGTGACCCCACCTGATTTTTTATGAGGAATCCAATGGTGAAATAAATTTTATATGTTTATTTATTGGATAAAAAGTTATAATAATTTTTATTTAACTTTTTTCCAAATTTATTTATTTTCTCACAATTTTGTTAAAGTTTCATTTTTACTTAATTTTTTCAAGTATAAATGTAATTTTATATTTACAAAATTTAATGTATTTTTTATTTTTAAATTATAATTAATTTTTTATTCTTAATATAATTTTATATTTATATTTTGATTTTTATTTTAATAATATAAATAAATTTATTTTATTTATATTAATATGTTATTTTTTATATTTGTGGTCTTTTGGGTATATGAAATTACCTCTAAGGCTCACATTCCCTCCCCCTAAAAAAGAATATTACTTTGTAATATTGGTGTTTCTAGTGTGTCTGAATCTCCTCAGGAGTTTGGTAGCTTCTGGTATATCTTTTTCTTCTAACCATTCATCTTCACAAGTTGGGTCACTGTACCTAACAAGGTATTCCCTTACTTTCTTGGTTCTTAATTTCCTTTCTTTAAGAACTTTGGTTATTTTCTTAGTACCAGATGTCTCAATAGGAGGTATAACTTGGGGAACCTTATTCCTCAAGGGAAATTTCTCAGCATCACTAGATTTATATGGTTTTATCAAGCTCACTGGAAATGTAGGGTGCTTATTGCTAAGTTCTTCAGATAACTCTACTTCAACAGCATTTTCTCCATGGAGGGCCTTAATCACAAAAGGTCCTGCAAAGGAGTCTTTCAACTTTTTACATCCTTTGATGTTATTGAAGTTAGTGGTGGATACAAGAGCTAGGTCCCCCACTTTGAAATCTGGAGTTGCATGAGATTTATCCCATTTGTCTTTAGCATATGCAAAAGAGTCCTCCATGCACCTTAATGCATGCTTTCTAGCTTTGTCTAGCATTCCTTTGAAGCTAGCAGCTGTGGGATGTATTTCAATTAAGTCTTTCCTCAAGGAGTCTTGGGGTAACTTGGGGTTCCATCCTTTTTCTAGAACAGCAGGAGTCTGATTGGTACTAGCATGGATTGATGTTTTATATGCTAATTCCAGTGCTGGTAACAGAGTACACCAATCATGGGTAAATCCATCACAATCCTTGAATTCAAGGCCATATGCACAAAATCTTCTCACCATGTCCTCTAAGGTTTGGATCATTCTTTCAGCCAGCCCATCAGTTTGTGGGTGGTAGGCTGTAGAGAAAGACAGTTTAGTGCCAAATAATTGGTGAAGATTTGTCCATAGTGCTGAAGTGAATTTGGGATCTCTATCACTGATGATATTTGTAAATATCCCAGTCCATGACACTACTCTATTCCATATCAGAAGAGCTGTATCCATGGCTATATCATCTTTGTGACATGGTAAAAAGATTGGAGTTTTACTGAATCTGTCCACAATTACTAGGCAAGCATTATAGCTCCTGTCACCTCCTGGTGGTAGGCCAGTTACCCAATCCATATGGACAATTTCCCAAGGTCTGTTTGGTTCTTGGATTTTCATCATATTTCCAAGTCTTTTGCCAGTGGATTTATTTGCCTTTTGGCATCTGTCACAGGTTTTGCAATATTCTGCAACATCTTTTTGCCACATTGGCCACCATATGCAGGTCTTCACTTTCTCTCTTGTTCTGTCTTCAGAAAGATGTCCTGAAAAGGGACTATCATGGCATTCTTTCAGTACAAGATTGATTAATGACCTGTCTACAACTGTCATGACACATGTGTGCTTGGTTCTGTGGTAAATTATACCATCCAGTAGGTGAAATCTTCCTTCATTATAAGATTTTCTCCATACTTCATCCAAGGCATGTATTAGAGAGTTGTCTTTACAGTATTTGTTAAGTAATTGGCATAAGATGCTACAATTATTATCTTGAGTGTAACTATTTCTGACTTCTTCAAAGAAGGTGGTGTTCAAATCTGTAACACTTATTCCTTCTATTGGAATTTGTGGTGAAGCTTCTTCTGGAACATAAGCAGGATTATCAATGTTATTTGGTAATGGCCATCTGCTTAGTCCATCTGCATTCTTATGAATATTCCCATCCTTATGAACAATAGTCATATTGCCTCTGTATTCTTGTATGGCTATTTGCCATCTGAGCATGTGTCTGTTAGGTGTCTTCATGTTCAAAAGTGATCTCACAGCTGTACAATCTGTTATTACTTCAAAAACACATCCCTCTAAGAAATAGTTCAATTTCTCCAAGGCCCAGACAAGGCATAGACATTCCATTTGACTTGCTCCATATCTGGCTTCAGTTGGTTTGATTTGCCTGGATATGAAACATATTGGTCCTTCTACAGGTTTGTCATTTATGATCTGAACTTGGTGAAGTGCAGCACCTAGTCCATCCCCTGATGCATCAATATACAGTTTGAAAGGTAATTTAAAGTCTGGCATCAGTAAGAGTGGAGCAGTGGTCAATGCTTCTCTTAGAGATTCAAAAGCTTTGACTCTGTCAACAGTCATCTCAAATACTGTGTCTTTGTCACACAACTTATAAAGTGGTCTTGCTATGGATGCAAAGTCTTTAATGTGTTGCCTGTAATATCCTGCAAAACCCAAGAATGACTGAATTTCCTTCTTATTCTGAGGCATGGGTTTTAACAATACTGCTGCAACTTTATTTTTATCAATTCCAAGGGACAAACCAGATACAACATGTCCTAGTGCCTTAAGTTCTTTAAATCCAAAATGACATTTCTTCAAGGAGATTTTCATGTTTACTGATTGGATTTTTGTCAAAACTCTTGATAATCTATACATGTGCTCCTCCCAAGTCTGTGAACAGATAATAATGTCATCAATGTAAATGATTAACCATCCCTCTGAGAGTTCTTCAGGGAAGATTTCATTCATCATTCTTTGGAAGTGTGAAGGTGCATTTTTGATACCAAAGGGCATCCTTAAGTATTCATACACTCCACAATGAACAATAATTCTCAAGTATTTTCTTGCTCTTGGTGTTACCACATTTTGATGGAATCCTTTAAGGGCATCCATAGTGGTTATATACACTGCTTGAGATATTTGAGTAAGGGCAATTTGGATTTTTGGTATTGGGTATCTGTCTGGAACAGTGTAAGTGTTCAGAGCTCTAAAGTCCCCAACCATTCTGGATTTTCCATTATGCCACGCCACTATGACTGGTGTAGTTATTTCTACTTCCTCATTGTGGCCTACTTTTCTTCTTACACCAAGGTCTAGAAGTTCTTTGATATGAATTTCTAGAGCTTCTCTTGATTTTGGACTTGCTGGATAAGCAGGTCTTCTTAAGAGTGGTGGATAAGGTCTCTCAATGTTAAGAATGATGTCAACTTCATGACCAATAATTGCTCCCAGAGGTTTTTTGTCTGTAGCAAATGCTCCTTTGTGGTCATACAAAAGGGAAGAAAGTTCATTTTCTTGTTTATCAGTCAGATGAAGGCTTATCTCAGCCTCGTTTAACTGTTCAGACTTGAATTTTTCTAACTCTAAGTTGACTGGTGATACTTTGTTTACTGTAATTTGTCTTTTAAATGGTAAAAAGGCAAATTTCTGGCGCTTATTGTCCCCAATTGTAAAGTATCTGTCTTTGTTATTATGTAAATCTATCCCATACATGATTAAATAGTCATTTCCTAATATAAAATGGGTACTAGAGCAATTTTCCATAACAACAAATTCAACTGTGATCCTTAAATTCCCATTTATGTGTGGGAATATGACATTGGTCTCAAAGATTCCTAATGCTTTCATTGGGTTACTTGCACTGTTGAATTTTATACCATCAATTGGTAACAATTGGTCTTCAAAATTTGGTACACAAGTCTTAAGAAAAGATTTTCCAACACAAGAGCAGAAGGCTCCTGGGTCAAGCAAAAGTTTAGTGGGCTTGTTGTCAATCACCACTTCTGTTATACAGGAGTTACAAGCTGTATAACCTTTTCCTCTGTTTGGTTTTTTCTTCATAAGTTGTGCATCTTGAACTTTTGATAAATCAACTTGACCATTGCTCAATTGTGGTAAGTGGGAATAAGATTCCATGATGTCAAAAGTGGGATTGATATTTTCTATATCTTTTGAAGATTCAGAAAATATGGATGACTTATCATCTGAATTGTCTTCAATTATGTCTTCTCTTTCAACATCTGGTCCCTTTTCAATGTCAATTTCATTGATTTTCCCCCTTTTTGGACATGTATTGGCTAAATGGGTGGTGCTTTGGCAAATATGGCATTTTCTGACTGTATCTGCAGATTTATATTTAATATTACCAGAATTTTCTTTGGGGTTTTTGTCCACAGAATCTTTCCAAGGTGTATTAAACCTTGTTTTAAGATTCACCCTACTAGAACCAATTTTGGTTCTGGTGGTTACTTCTTCTAGTATATTGATAATATCCTCTGCTGAAGATTGTTCAGTAGTCCTGCTTTTGACAGCATGCTCTAAGTCACCTCCACATTGTCTCAGATTTTTTCTATGGATCATAAATTCTGACATGTCAGGATATAATGCTGTTAATCTGTCCTTTTGTTGGCAAAACCATGGTAAAGCTCTGTCTTCATCAGCATTAAATTTCGCAGATTCAAAGGCTGTTTCAACTTTAAACCTCCAAGCATCATTTGCCCATTTGTTGATGATTTGGGTTTTCCACCAAGTCCAACTCTGGTGTCCATGTGCTTGTCTTATTTTGATGTACCATCTGTGAGCTGATCTGATAAACAAGGTGTTAAACCTGGCTGTTACCAATCTGTCTGGTAATTCAAAATCCTCTTTGATCATGTCAATACCTCTAATGAATTCCATATGGTCACACTCTCCTTCACCACTGAAGTGAGGCCATTCTTTAAGTTTTGGAACTTCTTTCAAGAGTGCTTGGCCCATTGATGGTTCCAAGTTATGAAAAGAAGTGGATAATTCATTTTTTAATTGTGAATTATCAGGATCCAATACTTGTGGATTTGGAATTCTTGTGCCCTCATTTTGATTTAGAGGTGTAGACATTCTTGGTAAGGTGTTCAGTATTTGTTCAATGTCATTCATTTTACTGTTGCTATACCTTTGGGAATTTCTGTATTCATGTTGGAAGCTTTGTATTAAATTTATTACTTCAATTTTATACATGTCTTCCTTATGTGTCAGTTCTTGCCATAACTCTGTCTGTCTTGTATTATCAGCAGTGACTTGATTCAATTTCATTGATAATTTTGATACTTCTTCTTGTGAAGCATCAAAACACTTTTTCAAGGCAATGGTATATGTCTTTACTTCAGTAAATGAATTTGAAATGTCATCAAGGACTTTCTTGTTATCTGTCTTGATAATATTTATGGCTTGTTTAATTCTTGTTTCAATTATGTCATCAATATTGAATTTAGAATATTTATCTGTTAATTCTTTAATAATGGCAGATTGTTCATTTATTTTATTGTTAGAAGAATTATCATTATTTGAATTTTTAATTGTTCTCAAAACTTTTTCAAAACACATAAGTGTTTCATTAATTTGGCACAGACTCAGGTTGTTTGTTTTAATGCTGTTACAAATGGTTTCATTTTTATCAGAAAGATGTTTTTTCACGTCATTTATAGCATTATACAACTCTGGGATGGAATCAAATATGTCAGAAATCATTTCTGGAACCTTAATCTGGCTTCCTCCGTCTTCTGTAATTCCATCATGGTTCTGGCCATCTGAAATACATTTTCCATGGCATCCTGCTGAATCTTTGGGATTCTGTAGCCCTGGCTGTAAGGCTTTGGGGCTGGTGCCTTCCCTTTGCCCTTGTTTGGAGTTTGTGGCTGCTTTTTCACGTTGGAATTGCTGCTGCTGGCCACTGGGGCTGTTTTTGGCACTGGTTTGGGTGGTGGAGGGTTGTTTTTCCTCCATTCTAGTGTCAAAAGCATCATGTTTTTCTTCTCCATCAATGGATGCCATCCATTGAGCAATTTGCAAGTGTTGGGATGGCCCAAGAATTTTCTTACTGTCAGGTAAGAATTCATGCAATTCTTCCACAGGTCTGCAAGGATCTGGTACTCCTTGAATTGAAGTGCATTGTTGTATGCACTGTGGCTGGCTTTGTATATGTCCACAGAGGCTTGTTGTGGCGGTGTCAGCTCTTTTTGAAGGTAAAATAGTATTATCAGCTTCAGAATGACCCAATTTAGTTGTTTGGAAGTCATCAACTGACCCTTTTCCTTCTGTACCTGGTTGGCTTCTGCCATAATCACGTCTATTACCTTTTTGGGAGCTGCTTGAGGGGTTGTAGCTGGCTCCTGACCTGGTTGAAGGCATAATTATGGTTAAAAAAGGCTTAAAATAGTATTTTTACGTCAAAAACTTACTATTGGCCAAATTTTTAGCTTTCTGAAGAGTATTACTTCTGTCCAAGTTAATCAATTCAGAAGATATTGGTTCAGGCTGGTTATTTTGAGTCACAATAACAGTACTATTATGATCAGAATTAACAGTACTGGCAGGGATAATGCTGGTTACTGTTGAGGCTGTTTCAATGTTTTCTTGTCTTACCACGTTGTCAGACACTAAAATTAATGAAAAAGCCAATTAATTAAGTAAAAAAAAGGTTATTTCAAAAAAGAAATAAAAATATAAGCCTCACTTATAATATGAAAAAAAGTTATTTTTTATGGATTTTTTGAATTATAAGTATTTTTTATATGTTTTTAAATTTTTCAATATAAGAAAAAAGATTTAAAAAGAGTAAAAAAATATGTCACAGGTAAAATATCACGGCTGGGCCCCCAAATGTAAGGTGTGGATATGAAACTTTGATTAAAAATCAAGTACTTTTCCTGTCCTCAAAATTTGTATAAGGTGAAAATCAATTAAAAATAGTATGAAATATTATTTTTAAGAGAAAACACGCCAATTTTATTGTTTATAACTTTATTAGTATAAAACAATAATATTATAAAAATTTATTGTTTTACCAACAATAAAATTTTATCCAAAAAATACTCTACAAGAGATATTTTAAGGCTACAAAAGAAATTTCTTCAAGAGCAATTTCAATTGGAATTAATTGAGCAAAGAACTGCAATCAATTAATTAAAGAATAAAGTCTTTAAAAAGAATATTAAAGAGAAAACACGCCCAAAAGTGACCAGAGTGAATTTGGAAACAAAGTGACAAAGTTTACAGTGATGAAAGATGCTTTAATTCACTTTTGGGGTGGTTCAGGGGTAAAAATGATTATAAGAGTTACAAACAATGATTATAATGATTTTTTCACGTGGTTAAAAGGATTAAAATGATTTCAAAGTGGTGGTTGGAATCTTTGATTGATTGGTTTAACAGTTTTAAACTAATTAATAAAAGGAAAAGATTCTAACATGAAGAGAAAAGTGGGGCAAAGAAGACATTCTTTTATAGCCATCAATTCTCTTACTCCAAAAGTAAAATTTACTCTTGTCAGTCGTGAAAAACAGTCTGACAACAGAAAAGCCAATTATGGCATCATTGAACCCTGGTTTAGACCAAAAAGGGCTGGTTTAAGCCATTTTTAGCCATTTTTAGCCATTTTAGACCCTTAAATCAGCCATTACTATAGCAATACCAGGCCTAGAGACTTCAAAACACGTCAGAATGTGTGTCAGAGGCGTAGAAACCAGTTAAAACTGTTTTTATTATGATTGTTTTATCTTAAGGGTAGTTTTACCCTCTTGGCAACAGCTAAAACTACCCCAGTTGGTATCAAAACCTCATCATCAATTGAGTCCACAGACCCTGTAACTCAATTCCAGGCCAAAAGTGATGAACTTTTCGTCAATTTTGACATCCCACGCCTGTCAGCAAGGATTTTGGGGGTCTAGCTCCCCCTTAGAGCTGGAGTTCCTTTTCCCCCCCAAATTTAATCTTTCCAATTTATTTTTCCTTTAATTCCTCATCATGTATTATACTTATAATTTACATATGTAATTCAATTCAATTGTACAGTTCAATACAGTAATAATTGACACCTCATATGTAAATCAAAGTTCACTTATGTAATACACGCGCACATTTTGACATTTCAATTGAATTCAATTGAAAATACTTCAATTCCTCATAACTTCTAAACTAAACACAACACCTCAATTTTAACACAAAAATTGATGGTTAACACCACATGTGGTGTGAATTAAATTAAGGTTTTGAGGATTTTCAACTTTTTGTATTGAAAATACTAAAAACTTAATTTAAGCTTATTTAGAGTTGAGTTATAAGAATTTCACTCAGAGGTGACCCCACCTGATTTTTTATGAGGAATCCAATGGTGAAATAAATTTTATATGTTTATTTGTTGGATAAAAAGTTATAATAATTTTTATTTAACTTTTTTCCAAATTTATTTATTTTCTCACAATTTTGTTAAAGTTTCATTTTTACTTAATTTTTTCAAGTATAAATGTAATTTTATATTTACAAAATTTAATGTATTTTTTATTTTTAAATTATAATTAATTTTTTATTTTTAATATAATTTTATATTTATATTTTGATTTTTATTTTAATAATATAAATAAATTTATTTTATTTATATTAATATGTTATTTTTTATATTTGTGGTCTTTTGGGTATATGAAATTACCTCTAAGGCTCACAAAGATTTAATTTTGCTTGATTTTAATTATTGAATTATTGACTTCAATATTTCATTTGACATTGATTGATTGATTTTCCTGAAGTTTTCATTTTGACTTATTTGATTCATTTAATTCAAGTTTTCATTGTTATTTGATGAATTTATTTACCTGAAGATCTCATTTGATTTATTCATTTTTATTAATTTTGACTTTTGACTTCAAGCATTATTTCAAATTGCCTCAAGTTCTCATCTTCAAATCTTGACTATTGTGCCTTTTATTCCATTTTTATCCTGAAATCATGCCCATCCAACACTCACCTGCTGCACCGCAGACAGGATCTCAGGAGAGAACTCAAGCTGTTTTTACTCCAACTCCAAGGGCTCCTCTTGATGGCATGCCAGCAGCTTCTCAACTGAGGGCCAAATTGGATAGAGGACCCATTTTGGAAGGAGCAGCACTGTCCAGGAAGGAAGAAAGAGTGCCAAGAAGATCAAGTTCATTTTCAGGAGTAGTTGGTGGATTTCCAGGAACTTCAAGGACCATTTTCAAGGGTCCAGGTGAAGATGGTGAAGAGGAGGAAGAGTCTGATGGTACTGAAGGTGTCCCTGCTCCTGTGGGGGCATCTGTCACCGGGGCTCTTCGAAGTGAAGAGGGCCTGGCACTCAGTAAACTGGGACTCACTTATGGAGGGCTCAAAGATAAGATAAAAGGGGATACACTTAAGAGTGTTAAAGATAAATTGCTAAAGAATAAATATAAGAAAAGCAGCAACAAAAGATAAGAGTAAAAGAATAGAAGAGCCAACCACAAACAAGTCCAAGTCCACTGTTTCAACCTGTCAGAATGGAAAGAGAAGGGTTAATAAGGATATGGCCACCCAACTCATACTGTACAGGCGAAGAGAGAAATGCAAAGACTAACTTAAGATTAAATAATTATAATACCCAAAATAAGGATAAGAGTAATTATAAAATAATAAATAAACTAAATTAATTAACTGGGGAAAAGTCCCCAGGGGGGAGAAAGAGGGGCTGGTATATGTGAGAATCACCAGCCCTGATCCAGAGGAAGAATTTTCATGAGAACAATTGATGATTGAATTGAGTCTGGCCAATACAGGTCCTGTACAAGAGGTGTGGTGTATTTGAGTGATCATACAGTTTCATACTGGTTTATTGAAACTGTATTGGGTGAATCCATCCTGTACAAGTATTGACAGGCTGTATTGATGTACCAAACTGTATGCATGTTTCAGAATGAAGATTGCTGAAACTGACTGCTGATGCAGATACTGGATTTGCTGATTTGAGGTGTTTGAGTGGGTGTATGAATGTATACCCTTACCCCTGATGGATGGTTGTTACAGTATCCCCCTCTTGAAACTGGTGGGCTCCTGAACACCATAATACCCTGCCACTGTTGAGTGGCATCTCAATATCCCCACATTTTTTCAAAAAAATTTTCTTTTTAATTTTCTTTTCCTCTTGACCATTATCCTGAAAATCCTTCATTCCTTCTTCCCTGCCAAATTCAATTGATTCCCCCTTTTTCCAAGCTTGAGTGAGTATTCCTTCCAGAATATGCCATTCTTTTCTTTTGATTCAATCAGCCATGCCTTGGGATGTGGCCTTGGGATACATCCCAGAATAAAGGCCATTGAGCACCTGTGCTCAGAAATTGGGGCCCAATGAGTATATGACTTGTACTCATTGACCAGACTTAATCCAATGAATGAGTGAAACTTTCCTCCAAGGGGTCTTGTCCCCATCATCCAAGGAATTGGCCTCAGACAGCCCTCCAAGTGGGTTTTGGGCTGTGGCCTCCATCCTGAGTGATCTTGATGAAATTTGCTTTTTATGGCCTTTTAGGCCTTTTTGGGTGTTTTAGTGATTAGGGCATTTTTGTTGATTTTTGGCCATAATAGGCCTTTTTTGAGTCTTTGGGATCCTACGGTCCGTGGGCCGTGGACCGTACGCCGCGGTCCGCGGTCCGTGGGGGCTATTGGAGGCCCCCAGGACCAAAATGGAGCCCCTGGGCCCAAATTTGCTGGGGACCCAGGGTGACCAAGGGGTCCAGAAATGGCCCTTACCCATTTTTTACCCTACATGGCCTGGACCCAGTGATGGGGTCCAGGACCATCAAGATCCTGGCCTCCCCAAAGTTGCAGGGGAGGCCCTGGGTGATGAGTTCAGCCCCAAAGGGGTATGAACCTTCACCTTAGAGGCTTTGAGGGGGGGCATAATTGAGTTATGGCCCCATTTCCTTGAGTCAAGTTCCTTTTTTCTTGATATGGAGTGGATTGATTCTGACGTCTTGAATCTTCTGCTTGCATATTCTTCAGTTATGAGTTCCAAACTGACTGAGCTCACTGAATCTTCCCCTTCTGCACCGCCACCGTCTATTCCTCATGGTTCTGGCGTCTTCAGTCGATTGTCTTCTCCTTCTATGGCGTCTTCTGGCCATTTTGACCCCTCCCAAACATATGATGGGTTCAGAGCAGTTGAAGTCCTTGATCCTGCCTGTACTGAGTGTTTGGCCAGGGGTAAGGATTGCTTTCAACATTACAATCCTCGATCGTCAAAATGCCATTTCTGCTTTATTGGGAAGAAGCCATGCCGCCGTACCGGATCAACTTTGTCCCGGGTCAAGAGACAGTTGTGGAGTAGGAAGGATGGGCCTTATGGGAAGGAATTCCCCACTCTTGAGGAGCCTACCCCTGATGCCACTTCTGGATTTTCTCAATGTGAGTGCTTTGCATATTTTGATTGAATTGGTGCTGATATCTTGATGTAGTGACTGGTTCCAGGCAGAGGGATGTGGCCAGATGGACTAATGTTGGAGGGTCCATTCCAATTGGTGGTAGGCCCATCCACTACAGCTCAGAAATTCCAATTTCAAGGAGCAATGCTGATGGAGTGGTGAAAGTAGTGAAGAAGCTAAGAAGAATTGTTGATTCCCCATCAGATCCAGATGCTGAAGGAAGTGATGAGTTGGATGGTGAAGAAGTTCAAGTTATTCCCCATTCAAGTGGCCATCCATCCAGCAATTCCTCCTCTCAACCTCTTGCCAACACCAGATTCCAAAGTCAAGTCATTCGCAGTACTCCAAGAACCTTTCAACCAATGCTTGCCTCTATTCCTACAACCCTTCCTCCTCCTTCGCCAACTATTTCCCATACCACCAGGCCTGCCTTGATTCCAGCAGTAAGACCATCACCAGTTCAACAGCCTAGAAACTCACCCATAACCACCTCCCGTCAACTCCAACCTGTGGCCAGCTCCAGCAGAAGAAGAGATGGATTATCCCCTTTGCCGTTTCCTGCCGCCCAAGTCTTCCAAAGAAGAGAAAGTTGGCCTATCCGGGTTACCAGAGAAGATCCCAACGCGGCTAGTGAAAATCAAGATGCTGTGGCCAGATTGTTCAGGAGGGTTGATAGAAATAGCAGAGAGGTGATTATGTATGCCAATGACAGGACTATTCCAGGTACTGCTTCTGAAGAGACGGCTGCAAAATTTGCCTGGTATGAGGATGAGTTGATAAATGACTTCCAGAGAACTTTTGATGACTTGGGTAGAGATAACTAGTTTCCTTTTCCTTGTTTGTGTTTGGTTTGGCTTCTATCCCCACTCTTATAAATACTAAAAAATAAAAAATAAAAAATAAAAAAGATAATGGAACCTCCCAATACATGATTTGGGGAGGGGATGCTGCTGCTTTAAAGAAATAAAAGAAAGAAAATTATACAAGTAAAGAAAGAAAGAAAAATAATAAGAGAAAATGAGAGTAAAGAAAGAAATAAAGAAAAATCCTGATGGTTGGTCCTTCTTGTGGTGAGTTGCTTGATTCTGGCCAAAAAAAGTGTCTGAAAAGTGAAAACCAAGCATTTTGATGCTCACAAAGTGGCCAAGGTGATGTTTTACAAGAAGTAGAACCCTCAGGGATGCATACCAGGAGATGGAACTTACTTTCATAACTTCCACTCCCCACCAAGCACCATAAGACTGAAATAAATTGCCATAAATGCCTTCTGAAATGATTTGCCATAAATGACTACTGAAATGAATTGCCGTAAATGACTTGAAGTAATGAATGTCTTGAATTATGATGATTGGCATAAAATGAAATGATAATAAAGAAAGAAAATTAAACATAAAGAAAGAAAGAAAATATTTGGCCATATCTTGATAAGGTCCAAATGGAGGGTATTGATGTTGTATGCTTCCTGAACCTGTCCAAAGAATTGACAAGTGCTCACAAAGTGGCCAAGGTGATGCTTACAACAACATATGGGTAGAATACCCCCTTAAAGGTGCATTCCAGGAGAGGAACTTACTTTCATAACTTCTTCTCCCCACCAAGCACCATAAAATCAAACTCTTGAGGTATTTGGACCAGGCTTGTCTGGATACAATGAGTGGAAATCCTTGACAAGGTCTGGTGAGTTGGTAAGGTTGGAAGCTGGTTCCCAAGTGGTTCTTTCTGGGTCTTCACTGAATCCTTTCCACTCTACAAGATACCATAAATTACCTCTTTTGAGTTTTGAGTCCAGAACCTGAGCCACTTCCCATTCTTCTTGCTCTTCCACTAAAACTGGTGGTGGCGGCAATTGATGACGATTTGGGATAGTTGAATGCTTGACTGGTTCTAATAAGGACACATGGAATACAGGGTGAACTGTCTTCCATTGCTGAGGCAACTTGAGGTGATATGCATGGCTGCCAATATTCTTAAGAACTTCAAAGGGTCCCAACCATCTTTCTGATAATTTCTTGGTGGGTCTTGTTGTCTTGATGTTCTTGGAAGCTAGCCATACTTTGTCCCCAGGTTGGAAATCAGGTGGAATTGCCCTATTTCTATCTGCATACTTCTTGAATCTCCTTATTGCTGACTCTAATTCTTCTTTGACAACTTGCTGTACTGATTGGAGTTTTGTTGATAACTTTCCAGCCGGTTAGTCTTGAGAAATATGGATTGAGTCAAAGCTGGGATTTCTTCCATAAATGGTGAAAAAAGGTGATTGCTTGGTTGATGAATGTTCTGCATTATTATAGGCAAATTCAGCCAGAGGGAGCCAGGTGTACCAGTCATCTTGATGATAGCTGACATACATCCGAAGGTACTGTTCTAGTATCTGATTTACCCTCTCTGTCTGTCCATCTGTTTCAGGGTGAAAGGCAGTTGAAAGATCTCTTGATATCTTGAGCTGCTGACACAATTGAGTCCAGAATGATGAAACAAATAAGGATCCTCTATCACTGACAATACTGACTGGGAGTCCATGCTTGGAAAATACATGGCTAATGAATATTTGAGCTAAATCCAGAGCAGTGATTGTGCCATAAGTTGGAATGAAGATTGCCATTTTTGAGAATCTGTCCACAACTACTAAAATTGAATCAAAGTTGTTGGACAGTGGCAATTGAGTGATAAAGTCCATTGATAATGAATTCCAAGGACCAGATGGAATTGAAAGAGGCTTGAGTAATCCAAACTTATTGTGATTAATGTTCTTCTTTCTTGAACATTGCTGACATGAGGACACATAGTCCTTGATGAATTGATTCATGCCAGCCCAATAAAAATCCCTCTTGATGAGCTTGAGGGTCTTCTCCTGGCCAGGATGGCCAGCCAATGGTGAGTCATGACGCTTTTGAAGAATATTGAGTTGAAGTTCTTCATTGCTTGGGATTACCACTCTATCTTTGAATAATAATAACTTGGCTTGAGGTTCAAGAGAATAATCTGGAACTGATTCACCTCTTGCTAGTTGCTTGAGTATTTCTTTATAGTCTTTGTCTTGCCATACTTCTTCTTGAATCTTGTCAACTAAATCTGAGAAAATTTCCACTTTGATTGAGAAGAATCTTGACTCTTGAATTCCATCTTGCTTAAGTACTTGATGAAAATTCTGAGGATTCTTGCTGATGAAGTCCACCCCCCTCTCTGGGTACACGTCGTCCCGACGTGATAAGGCATCTGGTAAAGTGGCCAGCCTGCCTGGGCGGTAAGTGATAGTGAAATGAAATTCTGAGAGAAATTCAGCCCAACGGGCCTGATGACGAGTAAGAACTTTGGAAGACATGAAATATTGCAAGGAAGAGTGGTCTGTCAAGACCTCAAAAGGATTGGAAAGAGAAAGAAGAAATGCTCTCCAGCGCTTGAGAGCCCAAACTATGCCAAGGAGTTCCTTGTCATGAATCTCATAGTTGAGCTCAGCTGGTAAGAGCTTGCGACTATCAAATGCAATGGGATGCTTTCCAGAGTCACTCACCTGACTCAGTACGGCGCCCAATGCATAATCAGAAGCATCAGTCTCTACTATAGTAGGTAGAGAAGGATTAAAATGAGATAAGATAGGAGCAGAGGTGAATGCTTCTTTGAGTGCTTGAAAGTGACTAAGAGCTTCCTCATTGAAGATGAAGGGAGGATCTTTTTTAAGGAGGGAAGTGAGAGAAGTGATTTTTTTAGAATAATTTTTAATGAAACGTCGATAAAAATTGGCAAAGCCAAGAAAAGATTGAAGAGCCTTGATGTTTCTGGGCTGAGGCCAATTGAGGATTTGCTGAACTTTTGAAGAATCCATCTTGAGGCCATCACTTGAAACAACATAGCCCAAGTATTCCACACTTGAGGCATGGAATACACACTTGGAGGTTTTGGCAAACAGATTATTGTCCCTCAGTCTTTGGAGGACAGAGGCCACATGTTTGACATGTTCCTCCTCAGAACTGGAAAAGACCATAATATCATCTAGATAAACCACAACAAACACATCCAAAAAATCTGCAAAGATATCATTTACTAGATTTTGGAAAGAAGCAGGAGCATTGGTCAAACCAAATGGCATGACCAAATACTCATAACTGCCATATTTGGTTCTAAAGGTAGTTAAGTGCTCATCCCCCTCTTTGATTCTCAGAAGGTTATATGCACCACGCAAATCTATCTTGGAGAAGATAGTGGAACCGTTGAATACGGTAAGAAGCTGGTTCATAGGAGGAACAGGGTATCTGTTCTTCCTAGTGACAGCATTGAGTTTGCGGTAGTCAACACACAAACAAAGACCTCCATCCTTTTTCTTGACAAAAAGGACAGGTGCTCCTGTTGAAGAGGAGCTTGGTCTAATGAAACCTTTCTCTACATTCTCTGAAATGTAGGCCCGCAGTGTTTCTGACTCTTGATTTGATAATGAGTAGATAACACCAATTGGAGGTAGAAGACCCTCCAATTCTATATGGTGATCACAGGCGCGGTGTGGAGGAAGTTTCTCTGCTTTCACCTTGGAGAATACATCCAAATATTGGTGATAAGCAGGAGGAACAACCTTCAAAACAGTTTCAATTTCTTCTGGCTCTTCCTCCTCATCCCACTGCTCCTCCAGGGATGCATGAAAAGATAAGGGAGGAAGGTCCATATCCCCTTGGAAGAGATGAAGTGAAGATATAGCAACATCTTCTTCAACATCTTTTATCCCTTTGAAGACTTCATCTCTTAATGGAAGTAATGACTGAGAGGGAAAAATGGAAGGGATATGGACAGAAGGAGGAAGGGAAGGTGTCTTAAGTTCACCAACCAGAGCAACACTGTTGACAGCAGTGGAAAATTCATTACTAGTAGAAGAAATAATACCACTAGAATCATAGGTGATCAATCCATTTTTCCAATCAATAATGGGATTAAAATGGTAAAGAAAATCATAGCCCAATATTAGGTCTTCTCCCTTGGGTGAATCTATGATAAAGAAATCCCATTCAAAGCTTGGGAAGGAAGGTAAATCAACAACCCACTTGGTATAATGGGTGATGAACAAGGAAGTGGATTCACTGGAATCCAGAATGAAAAGATGAATCTTTTCAGGGAGCTCTGACATGGTCAATGAGTACTTGAGAACAAAATTCTTTGCAATAAAAGAGTTTGTAGCACCAGAATCAATGAGAATACTATAAAAAATATCAGAGATTGAAGAAAAAATAAGAAATTTTAAAGATTTCTTGACACTAGTATTCAGAGTGCACAATTGTGCTCTTGATGGAAATAAGTGAGAACCATTGAACACATCATGATTCCCACTCAGGCTTTTCCCTGCTTGCTAGGGAAGCCTTTTGATGACCCTTGCCTATTTTCAGGCCTCTAAATGGGTGTTTACCACCACAATAATTGCACAAGCCTTCTTTAATCCTCCTCTCCTTTTCAGAACCAATTAATTTGTTGTCCTTATTGAGGAGAGCAGCATGGGGCTTGTCTTTGGACACTTGAAAATTCTTCCCCTTCTTATTCTTCTTGTGATAAGGCTTCTTTGATGATGAACTTTGAGGAGGCTTGGAGGAGTTGGATCCAATGATTGGAGGCTTCTTCTCTTGATGACTGCCCTTTTCCTTCTGCCTCTCATGGTACCTGGTATCTAATTCCAAGGTGATATCCATGAGTTCTTGAAGGCTATCAAAAGTTCCAGGGTGAGAAGCCAATTGGTCCAACAATCTTGATGCCAAGCCTCTTCTATACACATGAATATAGGCCCTTTCCCCCCAGTCTCCAATTCTTGACATTAAACTTCTGAAATCAGCTATGTACAAGGAAACTTGACCACTTTCCCTCATCCTCAAATTATCCAACTCTTGTTCAGCTTTTCTGACTTCATTGGGATCACCAAACAGAGTGAATAACTGGGTTTCAAATAACTGCCAGTTATTGAGCAGATAAGAAGGGTCTTCATTGGAGATATTTGAGAGGTAAGGTTCAATCCATTTGCCAGCTCTACCAGTAAGAAAAGAAGTTGAGTAAAGCACTTTCTTCTTGTCAGAGAAGAAGTTTGCTGGGTCATTATGAAAGATTAATTGACAGGATTGAATGAATCCTCTCAATTTATGAGCTTTAGTACCATCAAAAGAATCAGGTGCCTTCATTGATGGAGTCTTGAATGCAGGGACCTTTGAAGTGTCCCTTGGGGCAACTGCTTGAGTGAGTTGTCCCATAAACTGAGTCATTTGCTCCATCATCTTGAGGAAATTTGGTTCAGCTTGAGAGACAGAAGGTTGATTAGAAAGGGCTAGATTTGGAGCCTCAGGAGCTTCAGGAGCACCTGCCAAGGCAGCTGCCACTTCAGTCTCCTCAGATTCTTCCTCTTCCACAGACTCCTCCCCCTCCTCATCTTCAGCTTCCCCCAATCTACTTCTAGGCCCTTGAGAAACACCAGGATAACCACCTAATAGTCCAGAGAATGATCTTGATCTTCTAGACTTCACACCTCCTCTTCTGGAGGGTGCTGCTCCTTCCATTGGTGGTCCTCTGTCCAAATTTGCACTCAGTTGATGAACTGATGGTGTGCGGTCAAGAGGAGCCCTTGGTGTAGGAGTGAGAACAGCTTGATGTCTCTGGGATCTTGTATTCTTGGCTGGTGGGCTATGCTGAACTGGCATCTTGAAACAAGAATGAATAAAAACTTGATGATACTTTGAATAAAATAAGGCTTGACCAAATCAAATTAAATGAGAATATTGATGATCTTGAAGAATCAATAAACAGTCTTGAAGTGAATCAATATGAATAATTCTTGAAGAGTGAATATGACAAAGTCAAATTCTTATGAATAATCAATTTCAATCAATAAGTCAAATCAAGTAAATCAAGTCAATTCAAAATCAAATCAATTAAGTCTTGAGGAATTCAATCAATATCTTCAAAATCAATTCAATTTTCTTCAGGAATCAAATTCAAATCAATAAATCAAATCAAATGTTGAGGATAAATCAGGTATCTTGAAGAATCAAATCAAGTAAATCAAATCAAATCAAATCAATCAAAGTCAATTAAAAATCTTGAGGTGAAATCAATGTCTTGAGGAATCAATCAATCAATAAATAATCTTGAGAAATTTCAAAATCAAAATCACTGAATACCCCAAATCAATAAAATCCCTGAATGATGAATCAATTAACCCAAATAATTCCACTCAAATAACCTGATAAAAACCTGAATTCAGACAAAAAGAGAAATGAGAATGATAAAGAATAAAGTGAAATGGTAAGCAGAATTTTTTAAATGAGAAAGAGAATCAATTTTAATTTGAATAAAATGAATGAGATGAAAATTGATAAGAGAGAAAAATCATAAAAATCATAAAAAATCATAAAATCATGAAAAGATCCTAATTGAAGAATGAGAGAAATGAATAAAATGAATGAAAGAAAAAGGAGCAATTATGAGTTAATTAAAATAATGTCACAGGGGCTCTTCTAAAATGAAGAGGGCCTGGCACTCAGTGAACAGACTTAATTATGGAGGGCTCAGAAGAAATACTCAAATGATAAGAGTAATGAAATAAGATGATAATTTCCTAGTCATTAAATAATAAGAGTTAAAATATATGAGAGGAAAACAAAAGCAATAATAAAGAGCCAACCACAAATAATCCTGTACCACTGTTTCTGTCACAACCACGAGTTTGACCCTCCTCCTTGATGGTTGTGGCAATCTAACCTGGAGCCAAGTTGGGGCCAATTGGCCACGTCATATCATTGATGGCCCATTGGCCCCCTCTGGGTGTTCAATGTCTCTTACGCCACAACCCATTGTAATGGTCATTTATGGCCTCCATCATCCTTTTTGGCCTCAGGCCATATCCTGCCGTCATTGGCCCTCTTGGCCAATTCACACCTCACCAACCCCCATGCCTTCATCATTGATTTTGGGCCTGGGGGGTCCTTTTTGTCTTCTAGGGGTCTCCAGGCCCCCTAGCCACCACCAGTGGATCCAGGCCCCCCCTTTTCATTAGGGGGTCTTGGGCCTAAATGGCCTTTTTGGGCCATTTAGGCCCCGTACGGTCCGTGCGCCGCGGCCCATAAGCCGCAGTCCGCAGGCCTTTTAGGCCCCTTTCGGCCTAATCCAATGAGGCCAAAAGGGGCCAAACACCTAGCCCCCAAGGCCAGATGGGCCCACCTGAGCCAAAATTGGCCATATTCCCCTTGGACCCAAAATTGGCCAAAAACGCCTTGGACACCTTTTTGGCCACAAATCACGTAGGACTCATTTTTGGCCATGGACCACTATGGACCAATATCTCTGTCATGGCCTCTGGCAACCACCAGGGGCCACCAAATAAGTTCATCAAGCTTTTCCCTCAACTTAAGGAAGATTCTTCCATTCCTCCATGCACCCCGTACTCAAGGTTGCAGGAGTGGTGCATATATGGTGTTATATACCATTATGCACCATTTTTGCTCAGAAATTCAATGGTGACATTTTCAGGACTCAATTCCACCTTCTCAACTCAAGGCACCAAAATCCAACTCCCATTTTGAAGGAGGATTTTTGGACTCATCAGTTTGGTAATCCATGGCGGCAAGCAGAAGACCATTCAAGGACTCCAATCACCTGGCTATGCAGGAGTTGGTTTGGTACTCTCATTCAGGATTCTTCCAAGGTTCATTCTCAGAGGTATTTCATCATTTCAATAAGCTGTCAAGGCATCAAGTATCTCAATACTCCTTGGACAACTCAATTGGTTCATACAGGCGGCAATTAATCAAGCTGTATGTACTTGGCCCCATTGGGCCAATTCATATTTCACTGTGGGAATTCAATCACACAAGTCAATTTCAAGATGGCCAGAATTGTATTGGCCCGATTCGGACAATACAGCCGGTGATCCACCTTCAGGATCAATCTTTCAGTTTTTCACATATACTGGCCACCTTTCAGCACCTGGGGACTTTTTCCCCAGTGAATTAATATATTGGATTTGTTTTTATCCTTATTTTCTTTTACATTATTAAAGTTAATACTGATAATCTTAAGTCAGTCATTAGCACCTTTCTCTCTTTCTTTCTTCGCCTGTCAGTGGATATTGGTGGTCATATCCTTTACTAATTACATTGTTCTTTCTGGAAGGTTGAAACAGTGAATTGAGGATTCACTTGGTTGGCTTCCTTTTATTCTGGCCTCTGGCTTCATTCTTCTTATTCTTTGTTATCTTTGGCATATTTGTCCTTTCTCTATTTCCTGCTTAAGAAATCTATTCCATAGTATTTCTTATCATCTTTTGGACCCCCCAAGTGAGTTCTTGATTCCTGAGTGCCAGGCCCTCTTACTTCCATAAGAGCCCCTGTGACATTATATTAATTAACTCATAATTTCTTTCATTCTATTCATTCATTCTTCATCAATTTCATTCATTCATTCATCGAAATTATGACTCTTTAATGCTTATGAAAATTTATGATTCTTCGTCATCTCTCAATTTTCTCTCATTCATTTCCTCATTCTGAAAATTGAAAGCTGACCCAAATTTTATTTTTCTGTCTATCTTTTCAATGTTAATCTCAATCATCAATCTCATTTTATCCTTCATTTCAGGCGTCTTGTTATTTTGAATTTCAGATTATTCATCAAATTATTCAGACATGTTCTTCATATCAGGATTCAATTTGATTTTCTCTTCAAGAATTTTGATTTCAGGAAGAATTCACTTGATAATTGATTTGATTGACTGATTCGACATAACTGATATTGACTTCAAGATATTTGATTGACCTGAAGATTTTTCCATTCATTTGCTGAATTTCACATCAAGACTTTGACATAAATTGATTTTTGACTCAAGAATTCATTTGACTGATTGATTTTCACTGCAAGATTTGATTTATTTTATTGAATTCAAGATTTTCATTGATTTTGATTCTTTGGCTTCAAGACTCATCTGATTGATTGATTGACGTACTTGAAGACTTTAATTGATCCATTGATTTTTTCCCCTCAAGATTTGATTTGATTTGATCCTCAAGACTATTTAGGTTTTGCCTCAAGTTTTGTTCAAACTTTGATTCTTTTATTTAAATTTTACTCTTATTTAAATCATTCCACTCCAACACTCACCTCCTGCAAGACAGACAAGATCCCAGGCTCGAACTCAAGCTGTTCTTACTCCTACTCCAAGAGTTCCTCTTGATGGCACCCCAGCAGTTACTCAACTGAGGGCCCAATTAGATAGAGGACCCCGCATGGAAGGAGAAGCACCATCCAGGAAGGAAGGAAGAGTGCCAAGAAGATCAAATTCTTTTTCAGGAGTAGTTGGTGGTTTTCCAGGCATGTCAAGGACTAGTTTCAAAGGTCCAGGTGAAGACGGTGAAGAGGAGGAGGAGAATTCTGTGGAAGAGGAAGAGTCTGAAGGTACTGAAGGTGTTCCTGCTCCGGTGGGGGCATCCCAAGGTACTGGAAGACCAACTCTAGCCCAGTCTGATCAGCCTGTCTCTCATCAGTCTGAACCATCGTTATTGGCCATTATGCAGGAAATGACTCAGATTATGGCTAATCTTCAAGAAGCTTCTTCTTCTGATTCATCAAGACCACCAGCCTTCAAGACTCCATCTATGAAGGCACCAGAATGCTTTGATGGGACTCAACCCTTCAAAGTCAGAAGCTTTATTCAGTCATGCCAGCTTATTTTTCATAATGATCCGGCAAACTTCTCTCAAGACAGGAAGAAGGTTCTTTATGCCACTTCATTTCTTATAGGCCGGGCTGCAAAATGGATTGAGCCTTATCTTTCTAATCTCACCAATCAAGACCCAAGTTATCTTCTCAATTCTTGGCCATTATTTGAATCCCAACTCTTCACTTTATTTGGAGACCCAAATGAAGTTAGGAAAGCTGAAGCAGAGTTGGATGGCCTTAGAATGAAAGAAGGTGGCCATGTTTCACTATACATAGCGGATTTCAGGAGTTTGGTTTCAAGAATCGGGGATTGGGGAGAAAGAGCTCTCATCCATCATTTCAGGAAGGGATTACCATCCAGGATTCTGGATCAATTGGCCTCCCATCCTTCAAATATTGATTCTATTCAAGACTTAATGGATGTTACCCTGGAACTTGATACCAGGTACCATGAGAGGCAAAAGGAGAAGAATCATCATCAAGAGAAGAAGCCTGAGGCCTCAAAGTCAAGTTCTTCTCATCCTCAAAATTCTTCAAGCTCAGGTCAAAAGAAGAAGAAGAATTTTCAGAAGAAGGACAAGCCCCATTCTTCTTTGTTGAATAAA
The DNA here is from genome assembly GCA_023105745.1 of Austropuccinia psidii. Classification (NCBI taxonomy): domain Eukaryota; kingdom Fungi; phylum Basidiomycota; class Pucciniomycetes; order Pucciniales; family Sphaerophragmiaceae; genus Austropuccinia; species Austropuccinia psidii. The sequence continues at coordinate 67,027,303 of JALGQZ010000004.1, forward strand.
GATTTCACGCTCATGAACTCTGAAAAAGAAAGAAGAATCAAAGAGGGTCTTTGTACCTATTGTGGTGGGAAGCATAGTCTTGAGTCCTGTTTCAAAAGGCCTCAAAACAAGCTTACCCAACCGTCAGGCAAATTTCCCAGCCAGGGAAAAGCCTGAGTGAAGATCATGTTGTGTTCAATGGTCTTCACAGTTTTCCTTCCAGAGCACAATTGTGCATTCTGAATACTGGTGTCAAAAATTCTCTTAAAGTTTTTGTTTTTTCTTCTCTTTCTGATGTTTTTTACAGTATCCTCATTGATTCTGGTGCTACACACTCATTGTATTGCAAAGCAGTTTGTTCACAAGTACTCATTGACTACGTCAGAGCTTCCAGAGAAGATTCCCCTTATCATTCTTGACTCCTCTGAGTCTCCTTCCTTATTTGTGACTCACGATACTAGATATATGGTTGAGCTTCCTTCCTTCCCAAGCTTTTAATGGGACTTTTTAGTCATTGATACTCCCAAGGGAGAATACCTCATATTGGGCTTTGACTTTCTCAATCATTTTAATCCTTCTATTGATTGGAGGCAAGGGCTGATCACCTTTAATCCTGATCATTTGGACTATTCTGATCCTTCTAATTCTGTCCGTAATGACTTTTCTTCTGCCAAATCTTGTGCAGCTCTGGTTGGTGATTCTAGAACACCATCATTTCCATCTTCTGTCCATATTCCTTCCCTTAATTCCCCACAGTCATTACTATCTCCTAGAGCTGAAGTCTTCAAAGAGATTCAAGATGTTGGAGAAGATAATTCTGTATCTTCACTTCACCTCTTATTTGGGAATATGGACCTTCCTCCTTCATCTTATCATGACTCCCTGGAGGAGTTGTGGGATGAAGAGGAAGAGCCAGAAGAAGTAGAAACCGTGATGAAGGTTGTTCCTTCTGTCTATCACCAATATCTGGATGTATTCTCCAAGGTGAAAGCAGAAAACCTTCCTCCTCACCGTGCCTGTGATCATCATATTGAGCTAGAGGGGTCTCTACCTCCAGTTTGGGTGATCTACTCTTTATCCAAAAAAGAGTCAGATACACTCAGGGCCTACATTTCAGAGAATGTAGAGAAAGGTTTCATCCGGCCAAGCTCCTCTTCAACAGGAGCACCTGTTCTTTTTGTCAAAAAGAAAGATGGTGGCCTCCGTTTGTGTGTTGATTACCGCAAACTCAATGCTGTTACTAGGAAGAACAAGTATCCTGTTCCTCCTATGAACCAGCTTCTCAATGTCTTTAATGGTTCTTCTATCTTCTCCAAGATTGGTTTGCGTGGTGCATATAACCTGCTCAGAATCAAGGAGGGTGATGAACATTTGACTTGTTTTAGAACTAAATATGGCAGTTATGAGTACTTGGTTATGCCATTTGGGCTCACCAATGCTCCTGCTTCTTTTCAAAATCTTGTCAATGATATCTTTCAAGATCTTCGCAATGTTTATGTTGTGGTTTATTTGGATGACATTATGGTCTTTTCCAAATCTGAGGAAGAACATGTCACTCATGTGTCCACTGTTCTTTCCAGAATCAGAGCCAATAACCTTTTTGCTAAGGCGTCCAAATGCCTGTTTCATGTTTCAAGCGTCGAATATCTTGGTTATGTAGTTTCTTCTGAAGGCCTCAAGATGGACCAAGCAAAAGTCCAGCAGATTCTCAATTGGCCGCCTCCAAGAAACCTCAAGGCTCTTCAATCCTTCCTTGGCTTTGCCAACTTCTACCGCCGTTTCATAAAAAATTATTCAAAAAAGATCAGTTCACTCACCAGTTTCCTCAAGAAGGATTCCTGTTTTCCCCTCAATGAGGAAGCTCTTAGTCAGTTTCATCAACTCAAAGAGGCTTTCACCACCGCTCCAATCCTTTCCCACTTCAATCCTTCTCTACCCACCATTGTAGAGACCGATGCATCAGATTATGCCTTGGGTGCTGTACTGAGTCAGGTCTCTGACTCAGGAAAACATCCCATTGCATTTGATAGCCGCAAGCTTATCCCAGAAGAGCTCAATTACGAAATTCATGACAAGGAACTCCTTGGTATCGTCTGGGCGCTCAAGCGCTGCAGGGCTTTTCTTCTTTCACTGGCTTCCCCTTTTGAAGTTCTTACCAATCACTCTTCCCTTCAATACTTCATGACCTCCAAAGTACTCACTCGCTGTCAAGCCTGTTGGGCTGAATTCCTTTCTGAATTCCATTTCTCAATCACTTACCGCCCTGGCCGCCTAGCTACTCTTCCGGATGCCTTATCACGTTGGGACAACGTTTATCCGGAGAGGGGGGAGGATTTCATCAGCAAGAATCCAATGAATTTTCAGCAACTCATTAAGAAAGATGAAGTTCAACCCTCAAAGTTTTTTGCAGTCAAGGTGGAATCTTTTTCAAATTTGATTGATTCAATCCAGAAGAAATTATGGCAAGATCCCCAGTACAGAAGTATCCTTGAAGATTTGGGTAAAGGTAAATCTGTTCAAGATTATTCTCTTGATTCCTCTTCCCAACTCCTTCTCTTCAAAGATCGGGTGGTAGTTCCAAATGACTCCACAATTCAACTTAGTATTCTTCAAAAGCGTCACGATTCTCCTCTAGCTGGCCACCCTGGCCGAGAGAAGACGCTCAAACTTGTCAAGCGGGATTTTCACTGGTCCGGCATGACTCAATTTATCAAGGATTATGTTTCATCCTGTCAACAGTGCTCAAGAAACAAGAATATTCACCATAAGAAGTTTGGATTCCTCAAACCTCTTCCAATTCCAAATGGTCCTTGGATTTGTCTTTCAATGGATTTCATCACTCAACTGCCCCTGTCCAATTCATTTGACTCAATCCTTGTCATAGTGGACAGATTCTCAAAAATGGCAGTTTTTATTCCAACAATGTCTTCAATAACTTCATTGGACTTGGCCCATTTATTCATCAAGAATATCTTTTCAAAGCATGGCCTTCCGTTAAGCATTGTCAGTGATAGAGGTTCACTCTTTGTTTCTTCTTTTTGGACCAATCTTTTCCAGCAGCTCAAGATTTCAAGAGACTTGTCAACTGCTTACCATCCAGAAACTGATGGACAGACAGAGAGGGTAAATCAGATACTAGAACAGTATCTTTGGATGTATGTCAGTTATCATCAAGATGATTGGAACACCTGGCTCTCTCTGGCTGAATTTTCCTATAATAATGCTGATCACTCTTCAACCAAGCAATCCCCGTTTTTCACTTTTTATGGAAGAGATCCACATTTCGATTCAGTTCACATCACTCAAGACACTCCTGCTGGAAAGTTATCAACAAAAATCCAATCAGTACAGCAAGATTTCAAGAGAGAACTTGAAGCTTCCATAAACTTGTTCAAAGGTATGCAGATAAAGGTAGAGCAAGTCCACCTGTTTTCAATCCTGGTGACATGGTATGGCTTTCCTCCAAGAATATCAAATCAACCAGACCCACCAAAAAACTATCTGAAAGATGGTTGGGTCCTTTTCCAATCTTGAAGAAAGTCAGTTCCCATGCTTACCACCTCAAGCTTCCATCTCAATGGAAATCCATCCACCCAGTCTTCCATATCTCACTCGTGGAACCAGTCAAGACATCAACAATCCCAAATTGGCATCAAGAGCCTCCTCCTCCAATTACCATTGAAGAAGAAGAGGAATGGGAAGTTTCTCAAGTACTGGATTCTAAGCTCAAGAGGAGAAAATTATGGTATCTGGTGGAATGGAAAGGTTTCAGTCAAGACCCAGAAAGATCCACTTGGGAACCAGCAGAAAACCTCAAGAATTGTCCTGACCTTGTCAAAGATTTCCATTCTCTGTATCCTGACAAGCCAGGACCCAATTCTTCAAAAGCTTGATCTTTTATGGTGCTTGGTGGGGAGAGGAATTACCAAAAGTAAGTCCCACTCCTGGTATGCACCTTTAGGGGTATTCTATTCCTCCTTGTTGTAAGCATCACCTTGGCCACTCTGTGAGCACTTTGCAATTTGAACACAGATGCGTTGGCCTGGCTTTCAACATCAATTCCAAGATTATGGCCATTTTTCACTTGGCCAAATGGACCATTAAATTTCATTTTTCTTTCCAAGTTTTCCAATTCAAGACACTCCTTAATACAATTTATATTCTTATTTATGGCACTGACGGGATTGGCAACTTCTAAAAGTAAGTTCCTCTCCTGGTGTGCACTTCCCTGAGGGGTCTACAATCTGTCAAAACATCACCTTGGCCACTCTGTGAGCACCTTGCATCAAACTCTTTTATCCAGGTCCTTGGCCACTTTGAAAAATCAACTTTCGTAATCCGTGATGAAGATTGGATTCCTCCTCGAAATTCATTTCTCTTTTATTTTTCTTTTCTTTCTTTATATCTGTTTCTTTTTCTTTTTATTCTTTATACTTTCTTATAACCCTTTAATGCCAAATCTTTATGTCAAATCACGTCTTCAACATTGTCAAAGCCAAATGTCAAGAGAAGACCAAGTCAACCTCAATTCATATGCCAACAAGTTTATCAGTTCAGTTTTTCTTTTAAAGATTCAATGCCTCTGGAATCCCTCCGTCAAATCCATCTCAATAGCCTCAACAGGCTTCTACCTCATCTTGGTGCTCAGGAGCTCACCATTCAAGGTAGGGGGGGTACTGTCACAACCACGAGTTTGACCCTCCTCCTTGATGGTTGCGGCAATCTAACCTGGAGCCAAGTTGGGGCCAATTGGCCACGTCATATCATTTATGGCCCATTGGCCCCCTCTGGGTGTTCAATGGCTCTTACGCCACAACCCATTGTAATGGTCATTTATGGCCTCAGGCCATATCCTGCCGTCATTGGCCCTCTTGGCCAATTCACACCTCACCAACCCCCAGGCCTTCATCATTGATTTTGGGCCTGGGGGGTCCTTTTTGTCTTCTAGGGGTCTCCAGGCCCCCTAGCCACCACCAGTGGTTCCAGGCCCCCCCTTTTCATTAGGGGGTCTTGGGCCATTTAGGCCCCCTACGGTCCGTACAGTCCGTGGGCCGCGGTCCGCAGGCCTTTTAGGCCCCTTTTGGCCTAATCCAATGAGGCCGAAAGGGGCCAAAGGGGGCAACCATCTAGCCCCCAAGGCCAGGTGGGCCCACCTGAGCCAAAATTGGCCATATTCCCCTTGGACCCAAAATTGGCCATATTCCCCTTGGACCCAAAATTGGCCAAAAACGCCTTGGACACCTTTTTGGCCACAAATCACGTAGGACTCATTTTTGGCCATGGACCACTATGGACCAATATCTCCGTCATGGCCTCTGGCAACCACTAGGGGCCACCAAATAAGTTCATCAAGCTTTTCCCTCAACTTAAGGAAGATTCTTCCATTCCTCCATGCACCCCGTACTCAAGGTTGCAGGAGTGGTGCATATATGGTGTTATATACCATTATGCACCATTTTTGCTCAGAAATTCAATGGTGACGTTTTCAGGACTCAATTCCACCTTCTCAACTCAAGGAACCAAAATCCAACACCCATTTCGAAGGAGGATTTTTGGACTCATCAGTTTGGTAATCCATGGCGGCAAGCAGAAGACCATTCAAGGACTCCAATCACCTGGCTATGCAGGAGTTGGGCTGGTACTCTCATTCAGGATTCTTCCAAGGTTCATTCTCAGAGGTATTCCATCATTTCAATAAGTTGTCAAGGCCTCAAGTATCTCAATACTCCTTGGACAACTCAATTGGTTCATACAGGCGGCAATTAATCAACCTGTATGTACTTGGCCCCATTGGGCCAATTCATATTTCACTGTGGGAATTCAATCACACAAGTCAATTTCAAGATGGCCAGAATTGTATTGGCCCGATTTGGACAATACAGCCGGTGATCCACCTTCAGGATCAATCTTTCAGTTTTTCACATATACTGGCCACCTTTCAGCACCTGGGGACTTTTTCCCCAGTTAATTAATATATTGGATTTATTTTTATCCTTATTTTCTTTTACATTATTAAAGTTAATACTGATAATCTTAAGTCAGTCATTAGCACCTTTCTCTCTTTCTTTCTTTGCCTGTCAGTGGATATTGGTGGTCATATCCTTTACTAATTCCATTGTTCTTTCTGGCAGGTTGAAACAGTGAATTGAGGATTCACTTGGTTGGCTTCTTGGCTTTGGCTTCCTTTTATTCTGGCCTCTGGCTTCATTCTTCTTATTCTTTGTTATCTTTGGCATATTTGTCCTTTCTCTATTTCCTGCTTAAGAAATATATTCCATGGTATTTCTTATCATCTTTTGGAGCCCTCCAAGTGAGTTCTTGATTCCTGAGTTCCAGGCCCTCTTACTTCCATAAGAGCCCCTGTTCAGAAAAGAGAAAAGGATTAATAAAGGATATGGCCACTAGGACTCTACTGAACAGGTGAGGGAAGGCAAAGACTAACTTAAGAAATAATAAAATAATATTTCTTAATGAGAAATAAAATAGTATTAAATAATAAATCCAATATTTTAATTAACTGGGGGAAAAACCCCCAGGCGGATGAAGAGGGGCTGGTATATGTGAGAAATACCAGCCTTGGAGTTTGAGTGTTGAGATACTGGCCTGTATGCTGGAAGAAGTTGCATGTGGGATTGAATCCTGTATTGGTGAATCCAATACAGGTTATACAGTCAATACAGGTATTTGCGCCTGTATTGATGAATGGCCTGTATTTGGTGAATCCTGTGTTTGGGTCTTGCCTGTATGAAACTGCATTGAGGTCTGAAACTGTATTTGGAGAATATAGAATGAAACCCCCTTTCTGATTGGGTTTTGAAGGGTATCCATGAAATAATGATTGTTGCTGATTGGGTCTTGAAGGGTACCAATGAGGTAATGAGTGTGGAAGATGATTGGTAATGCCCCTGCCTCCTTGGCTGTGACACATGTGTACAAAGAAATTTGCACATGGCATAACTTTCCCATATACAATGATAACCATATCGAATGAGGTATCATTGTGTAGATATCATCCAGGGACTCAAAACTAACCAATTTTGAGCTTGATATCTCAAAAACTGACAGAGGTATGGCAGTTTTTAGCTCAAAATCCCACAGTTAGACCAATACAGCTTCACTGTGGGATATTCTCCCATAAGTATGATTATGAGATGTCAAATAGACAAAGAAGCATGTTTATACTTCAATAACTTGTAATTAATTCCATAGTGGGCTCCCATACAGGTTATGTACAGCATTATACATGTCATACACATGGGAAGAGGGATTTATGGTCCCCAGATGAAAATATTCACCCTGTCTTGGTGAAACCTGCCCACATGTGGTTTCAAAACCACATCTGAGCCCAATACAGAGCCTACAGGCACTATGAAAACCTCACTCCAGTATCTGGAAGTGAAAAATCTTCACTTCCTCTACATGGAAAGGTCTGGAGGACTTTTTCACCCAAGGTTAGGATAAAAAGGAGCCTTTTCTCCACCAGAAAAGGTTTCCTCATCCTGCTCTTGAGTTCCTATGTAGTACAACTGTCAAAAACAGCTATGCTCTTGGAAAATAATCAGGTAAGCTTCTAATTACAATTATTGTAGTCTTCATTATAATAACCCAATTGGTAAAGCTGCACCCAGGGCTTTCAACAGCGCTCACCACCATTAAAAATCTTTCAGTAAATCCCTTATATTTTGATTTAAACCTTTTTTTATAGTTATTATCCATGTCACAGTCGTATGTTAGGTTGTAAATACTAGTATCATCACCTCTTCATAGTCTCAGCCTGACATCTTCCTTTGCTTCTCTGTACCAGTTTTTGTACTGGCACTGATATATTTCTATGGCTCCACTTTGAAATGGTTCAGACCTTAGAATATTACCTTGAATCACTTCAGGATCAGAGTTCACATCAAAGTTCTTGGGTACAGACCTTGGGGAATGGGGGCAACTCTGGCATCCTCCAGACATGCCTTATTGAGAGAGACTTACCAGATCTGGATTTGGTCTTGCCTCTTCCTTGTCCAGATCCATCTGGTTGGACTGAATAGTTGATTCCATTTATTTTATGCACCATTTTCTTTTCAATTTAAGAGAAAATAAAAGATAAAGACAGAAACGCACACCTTTGGGTGGTTGTGTTGCTCTTTCTTCTTTCAATAAAGTTCCTCTTTTAGCAATTTTCACTTCAATAATCTCTTCAGATTCTGCTTCTGAAGATTATGGACTGGTAATATATCTTGTACTGAGCTTATTACCAGCTGAAATTTACTTGATTAAAGACACTAGAGAGCAAAATTATTTTTCATACTTTTAAATTACTTTTAACATTTTTTGTAAGTTTCTTATTTTTTAATATTAAAAAAATTATTCTTTTTAATCAAAAAGGTTAAAATTGAGAGTTTTAATTAAAGATTAATTCATATTAGCTCAAAGAGTAATTTTATAAGTTTTTGTATGTGGAAAAGCCATGTGTAAAACCAATTAAGATTAAACCAAATTCTTCAATGAAAAAGATTTTAAAGACAATTTCAAAAAATAAAAATAATTTTAACTTTTAATTGAAAGAAGAAACATTTTTAAATTCATCTATTTTAGAGCTTAAAAATATATTAATTCAGGGTACAAGGTTCAAAAAACACAGCCAAGCCCCCAAATGTAAGATGTGTCTATGAACCTTTTGATAATATTACTATTAATCTACAGTACTATGACGGTTCTTATTAAATATACCAATAAAAATTATTATAGCCACAATTAAATAATTAATTAATTGTTTATTTACTCCTTTTACTTGTTATACACTACTAGTGATTATAACAGTAAGAAGTAATTGTCTACAAGAATCAATTACAAGAAGTATTCAATAATAAAATTCTTTTAACATATTATTCTCATTTTCAATAAGAATTATAATTTTAATTCTTGAAGAAAAACTAATACTAGAGGAAGAAATTTAAGAATTAATTAAAACCACTAAGTAATACTCCAATGAGCCTTGGAAAGAATTTGGTAGAGAGATTTAATTGATAAATTGTGTATTTACAGGATCAAAAAAGATTTATAGCAGTATCACAACAATAGATAGTTGATTTCTATGACTTTATCCCTTTCTGATTGATTCTTCCAGATTTGAAACACTTATGAAAAGATTTAACTAATACTTACTTGTTGGTAACAAAGATATAATTGGATAATAAGATGATTTTTGGAAAAAGCAGCAATAGGAGGCCCCTTATAAGTCAAAAACAGCTCACAGAGGCGTGCCATGGAGCAAAATAAAAGATCAGTGAGTGAGAAAACAATAATCCTTTTTAAATCATTGATTTTGTCATCTTTTTTCACGTAAGATTATTGGAATTATTTAATTAGTGCTTTTACATGACCACCAACCCATTCATGGTTAAGACTAAAAGGAGCAACAACTATAAATTTTATTTTATGTCAAAATAATCATTGATTTCTCAAAGGTATCAATGTTATTGCCAATTTCATCACAGGTTGTAATTACTGTGAATTTTTTGAAGATTCAGTGTTTCACATAGAATAGTCAAAAATGGGCTGTACGTAATACTTTTAATTTTACTAGTAAAACTGTGATTATTTTTGGTTTTACCAAAGATAATTCAATTCTCCATTTGTCCTGAAAGTTTCAGAAAGATTAATTAAGAATTGTATTTTTAATGAATTTTTGAAGTTTTTACCTCATTTCTACATAGAATTGCAAATATCACTTTTTAACTGGTTGCTATGAGGTAAATCAATGGATAAAAGTCCAGAAAGGGTTTTTATTACTCTTTTGAGGTTTATCCATGGAAAATCATTAAGAATTGGCATGGTTACAGGAGTCTAAGTAGCTTTTTACCTCCTTGGCACATCAAGATAGCAGGTTATTTGCTATTTTCTTACAATTGACTGTAGTTGTAACATGGTAACCAAGTTCCCAAAGTGTTTAAGTTTACTAATTGGGCCAAGCTCAGACATGTATCCAATCTTTGGAGCTGTCAACGACTCTGAGGCCTCAGAAGTTGGGTACCCTGGCTCTCTTTGATGTCTTTTGTTCCCCTTGCTTATTTTTCATGTCAAAATAGAAATTTAAGCTTAAAGTGAGATATCCACTATGGGTGTACCAAAAGTCTATGTAAGAATACCATGATATTAAGTGCTCAAAACATGCATAACACTACTCTTAGTGTATATGTACCATGGGATTTCTCACATTCCCATTATTTTGGCGTGAAATTAAGAAAAACAAAAATTTTCACGGATCTTTTATGCGGTATTGATGATGTGGTAGTGAGGTATTTTCCATATTACCACCTCAAAGAGTTAATTTGAGCTTATTCACTCTATGGAGCTACCCTAGGTGAAGTTTTGTGTAGAATCCAAATCTGGCCTTGAATCCATGGATTTACTTACTCAATAAAAGGTTATTCATCCTTTCTGAACTAAAAAAGGATGAATTTTGGATATATGCATGACTTATGAGTTATGCATAATTCAAAATTTATTTTTAAGATAATTGTGGCCTATTTGGGTATGTAAAATATACCTCAAGACTCACACTTGTCATTTTCACATGAAATGGTCTTCTGCCATATGGTGTATTTTCTGTGAATTTTTGAAGATTCAGTGTTTCATGTGGAATCATCTAAAATGGACTGTAAGTAAGACTTTTAATTTTACTTATGGAACCATAATTCTTTCGGGTTTCTCCATGAGTAATACCATTCTATATTTTCCTCAAACCTTCAGAAATATTCATCAGTAATTAGTTTTTTAATTCATTTTTGAAGTTTTTACCTTCTTTCTACATAGAATTGCAAATAGCACAATATAGCTGGTTGCTATGAGGTAAATCAATGAATACAAGTCAAAAAGATGGTTTTAATCACGGTTTTAAGGCTTATGTGTGGAAAATCATTAATAATTTGCATGTTTACAGGAGTCTAAGGTGCTCTTTACCTCCTTGTCATGTCAAAATAGCAGCTTATTTGCAATTTTCTTAAGACTTAATGAGATTTCAACTTGACAAACAGGTTCCCAAAATTTTTTGGTATACCAATTTGCCCATTATCAGCAATTTATCCAAGCTTTAGAGCTATCCACACCTGAGAGGCCTCAGAATTTGGGAGCCCTGGATTTCTTTCTCAGCCTGTGACTCAAAACCAGAGCACAAGCATCAGAGCCAAATACCATAAACCAATGGTATAGCCAAGATACCACCAAAATATGGAGCTGAGCCAAATCAGCTCAAAAGGTATCAAAGTAAAGAGGAAACTCAACCCTTTCCAAATATACAAGTCCCATCATCATAGGACAAAGAATAACAAAGTTATTCCTACTCAAAGTTGTTTGTGAGCATAAACCTTAATTTTCACCTCTCATCTGAAATACAGATTAAGAGGCCTAACCCCATCAAATGGGTATGCAGAATGAAGCTCTAAGCCAGGGCTATCCAATGGTACCAACAAAACTGAGCTAGCACCAGTATTAAAGAAGTTATTGTCAAATTCAGCCCAAATAAGGGTGAACAAAACATTCACCTCTCATCTAACTTCTACAGTTTTATTGTGAGATACTTAAAGTGGGGTTTTTTGGAAAGAGAACAATTGGGGCTATCTTATGGTGCCATTCATTTCCCCATATCTCACCTAGAACAAAAGGTATGAGACAAACAAGCCCAATACAGCTTTTTGCCTAAAACATGCATATGTACAAAAATCTTGTACATGGGATAACTTTCCCATATTTAATGATAACCATACCAAATAATGTACCATTGTATATAGCGCATACAGGAATACACACTGATTCAATTTTGAGGTTGATATCTCAAGAACTGACAAAGGTATAGCTGCTTTAAGGTCAAAATCCCACACTTTGACCAATACAGCCTTACCATGGGATAATATCTCATAACTATGATTATGAGGTGTCAAACTGATGAAGGAGCTTGTTCTTACTTCAATTCCTCATAGTTCATTCAATACTGGGGTCCCATGAAGGTTCTGTACAGCATTCTACGTGTCATACATGTCAGAATCTGGCTGTGTGGTCCCCAGAGAAAAATATTCACCCTGTATTGGTGAAAACAGTCCATATGCGGTTTCAAAACCACCTCTGAGCCCAATACAGGCTATAAAGGCCTTTTGTAAACCACACGCCTGTGCTAGAGAGTGAAAAATCTTCACTTCCTCTATGTAGAAAGGTCTAGCCACCTTTTCACCCCATGTGAGCCTTGAGGTATATTTTACATACCCAAATAGGCCACAATTATCTTAAAAATGAATTTTGAATTATGCATAACTCATAAGTCATGCATATATCCAAAATTCATCATTTTTAATTTCAGAAAAGATGAATAACTTTTTATTGAGTAAGTAAATCGATGGATTTAAGGCCAGATTTGGATTCTACACAAAGCTTCACCTAGGGCAGCTCCATAGAGTGAATAAGCTCAAATTAACTGTTTGAGGTGGTAAAATGGAAAATACTTCAATACCACATCATCAATACCACATAAAAGATCCATGAAAATTTTTGTTTTTCTTAATTTCACGCCAAAATAATGGGAAAGTCAGAAATCCCATGTTACATATACACTAAGAATAGTGTTATGCATGTTTTGAGCACTTAATATCATAGTATTCTTACATGAAGGTTTGGTACACCCATAGTGGATATCTCACTGTAAGCTTAAATTTCAATTTTGACGTAAAAAATAAGCAAGGGGGACAAAGGACATCAAAGAGAGCCAGGGTACCCAACTTCTGAGGCCTCAGAGGCGTGGACAGCTCCAAAGCTTGGATTCATGGCTGATCTTGGCCTAATTGGTAAACTAAAACCTTTTGGGAACTTGTTTACCATGTTACAACTACAGTAAAACTTAAGAAAATAGCAAATAACCTGCTATTTTGACGTGCCAAGGAGGTAAAGAGCTACTTAGACTCCTGTAACCATGTCAATTCTTAAGGACTTTCCATGGATAAACCCCAAAAGATTAATTGAAACCCTTTTTGGACTTGTATCCATTGATTTACCTCATAGCAACCAGTGAAACACTGATATTTGCAATTCTACGTAGAAATGAGGTAAAAACTTCAAAAATTCATTAAAAATAAAATTCTTAATGAATCTTTCTGAAACTTTCAGGAATAATGGAGCGCTGTATTACCTATGGTACAACCAAAAATAATTACAGTTTTACTAGTAAAATTAAACGTTTTACTTACAGTCCATTTTTGACTATTCTACGTGAAACTCTGAATCTTCAAAAATTCACAGTAATTACATCCTGTGATGGAATTGGCAATAACATTGATACATTTGAGAAATCAATGATTATTTTGGAATAAAAGAAGATTTACAGATGTTACTCCTTTTATTCTTAACCATATTGGGGTTAGTAGTCACGTAAAAGCATCAATTAAGTAATTGTGATAATCTTACGTGACCACAGCTGATGCAATCAATAATCCAAAAGGGTTTATTGTTTTCTCACTTACTGGTTTTTCAGTTTTCTCCATGGCACGCCTCTGTGAGCTGTTGTTGACTTAAAAGAGGCCTCTTCTTGCTGTTTTTTCCAAATCATCATCGTATTATCATTTAAATCATTATTACCAACAAGTAAGTATTAGTTACAGCTATTCTTAAGTGTTTTAAATCTTTCAGAATCAATAAGAAAGACGTAAAATCATAGAATCCAACTATATATTGTTGTAATACTGTTATAAATCCATCTTGATCCTCACATTCACAATTCCACGTCAAATCTCTCTATCTCATCTTTCAATAAGCTCTTTGGAATATTAGTGAGTGATTTATCTTTAATTCTTAAAGTTTTTCTCTAAAATTAGTTTTCTTCAAGAATTATGATTATAATTATTCTTGCAAAAGATAATTATATATTAAAATAATTTTATTATTAAAATCTTCTTGTAATTGATTCTGGTAGACACTTACTTGCTCACTGTTAAAATCACTAGTAGTGCTTAAAATGTGAAAGAAATAATTCTTTAATTATTTAATTGTGGTTATAATAATATTTTATTATTATATTTCATCAGAACAGACACAGTACTGTTGATTAATAGTGATATTATCATCATTTTCATAGTCAAATCTTACACCCCATTTCAGGATAAAAAGGAGGCTTTTCACAGCCAGAAAAGCTTTGTCCATCCTGCTCTTGAATTCCTACGTAGTTAACTGTCAAAAACAGTTTTACTCTTGGAAAATAATCAGGTTATACTATAAATCTTAGTATTGTAGCTCTTATTATAGTAATCCAACTGGTAAGACTGCACCCAGGGCTTTCAGCAGCACTCACCACCACTATCTCCTGATAGTAAAGCCCTTTTATTTTATTAAAAACCTTTATTCTTAACCTTTTTTTCCATGTCACAAACATAGTTAAAGTTGTAATTAGTCTATTTTACACCTTTATCATAGTTTCATCCTGACACCCTTTGATGTCTTTTGTCCTCCTTAGCTATTTTCACATCAAATATAGTAATTTAGGCTTCAAGACTGATATCCACTATTGGTGCATCAAACCTGTATGTAAGAATACCATTATTGTAAGTGCCACAAACATGCATAACATTATTCTGAGTGTATATGTAACATGGAATTTGTCCTATTCCCAATATTGTGGCATGAAATTCAGAAAAACAAAAATCTTCACAATTCTTTTATATTGTGTTGAATTATTTTCCATATTACCACCTCATCGAGTTAATCTAAGCTTGCTCACTTGATGGGGCTTCCCTAGGTAAAGTTTTGTGTAGAATTCAAATCTGGCCTCAAATCCATGTATTTAATTACTCACAAGAATTTTATTAATCTCTTCTGAAATCCTAAATGATGAATTTTAAATATATGAATGACTTATGGGTCATGCATAAGTCAGAATTTCTTTCAAAGATAATTGTGGTCTATTTGGGTATGTAAGATATACCTCAAGGCTCACAAAAACAATATAATATCTAAATACTATTGGAAAAAGTATATTTCTATGATTTTGAATCTTTATGATTTATCTCAAAATATTAAAAACACTTAAGAAAAGATTTTAACTAATACTTACTTGTTGGTATTAAATATATTATTGAATAATAAGATGGTTTGGAAAAAACAGCAAGTCAACAACAGCTCACAGAAGTGTTCCATGCAGCAAACTGAAGAACTAGTGAGTTATAAACCAATTATCCTCTTTGGATTATTGATTGCATCATCTGTTGTCACATAAGATTATCATAGTTATATAATTAAATCCTTTACATGACTACCAACCCATTTATGGGTAATAATAAAAGGAGTAACAACTTTAAATCTCCTTTTATTTAAAAATAAACATTAATGTTTCAAATTTATAAATGTAATTGGAAATTTCATCTACCGTTGTATTTTCTGTGAATTTTTGAAGATTCAGTGTTTCACATGCATTCATGAAACATGGACTTTAAGTAAAAATTTCAATTTCGATTATGAATTTATGACTCTTTTTGGTTTTTTTATGGATTGTACCATCTTCCATTTCTTCTGGACGGTTCAGAAAGATTCCTTAACAATTGTATTTTAATGGATTTATGAAGTGTTTACCTTATTTCTACATAGAAATTCAGGCTTAAATACTGATATCCACTATGGGTGTACCAAAACTGTGTTTTGAACAGCCAAAAACATGCATAACACTATTATTAGTGTATATGTAGCATTTGATCTCTCACATTCCCATTATTGCCATGTGAAATTGAAAAAAACACAACATTTAACAACTCTTTTATGTGGTGTTGAAGTATTTTCCATATTACCATCTCATAGAGTTAATTTAAGCTTATTCACTCCATGGAGCTACCCAAAGTGAATTTTTGTGTATAATCCAAATCTGGTCTTAAATTCATGGATTTACCTACTCTTAAAAGAATTATTCATCGTTTCTTGAATAAAAAATGATGAATTTTGGATATATGCATGACTTATGGGTTATGCATAGGTTAAAATTTAACTTTATGTTTATTGTGGCCTATTTAGATATGTAAATTATACCTCAAGGCTCACATCAATATCCATAGTTTTCCATATTTGTGTAGTACAAGGCTATTTAAGCCTAGTAGTCTACTGTTTATAAATCCCAGATAATCAATATCTATCAGCTAATATCCAATTAGTGTCACAACCACTGGAAATCCCCTTCAAATTGGTGGCTTATGGAAATTCTTGCCTGAACCAATTTATGGCCAATTGGCCCCTGGTGGTGTGAAGTGGCTTTTGTGCCACGCCCACCTGTCCTAGCAATTTTTAGCCTTTGGAACCACCTCCATATTCCCTTTCCTCCCAGGTCATCTCAATGAAATTGGGCCTTGGGGACTTCTCAGCATTCCAGGGGCTATGGCCCTTCCTACCTATTCCAGCCTTTCTAGAAAAAACCCTTTGATTAGGCTGTTTGGGGCCTAAATGTTCTTTTTTGAGCCAGTCAGGTCTCCTACGTCCTCTATGGCTTGCAGGCTGTATATAATGGCCTGTGGTCCCCTTAGGCCCCTTTTGAGCCAATTCCAATGTGGCCACAGGGGGGAAAGGGGACATACCTTTGGGTCCCAAACCACAAGCTGGCCCACCAATCCCAAAGCCTTGGGGATTTGCATTTTTGCCACCATCTCTGGCAGCTACCTTCAGAAGGGTTCCCCTCAAGACAAGGGAAACCCTTCCACAGCCATGGGGCATATATGGTATTAGATAACATTATGCATCATTTTTCCTCAGCCATGCGATGTTGATGTTTTCAGGACTCCATTTATTAATTTTATGTCAAGTCACCAGTCCATCAATTTATTTCAAAAGAAAGTTCGATCAACTCAAGTCTGTAATCCATGGGGGTATTCAGAATAGCATTCAAGGACACCAATCACCTGGTCCTTAAGGTATTTGTCATTCCAATTCAACAGTATTCCACCAAGGGAGTACTTGCCAAGGATTCTTCAAGGGCGATTTCAAGAGGTTTTTGTTTTTCAAGGCATCAAGAGCTCCAGAACTCCTTGGAAAACTTAATTGGTACATACAGGATGCATTCAGGCAGCCTGTATATCATTTACCTCTTTTGGTAAATTCATTCATGAAATGTGGGAATTCAAGACACACAGTCCCTTCCTCAAGGTGGCCCAGCTGTATTTTCTCAAAACAGTAAACACAGCTGTATGCCAATCATACAGTTGGTTCCACAACCTCCCAGGATCATTTTTTCAACTTTTCCCATATGCTGGCGACCCTTTCAATCCTAAGTACTTTTTCCCATTTAATTAATCTATCAGATTTCTTTTTATTATTATTTTATGTTCACTCTTGAAAGTAAATACTGATATTCATAAGTCAGTCATTTGTGCCTTCTTCTTTTCCTGTCAGTGGATATTGGTGGTCATATCCTTTACTAGTTCCATTTCTTTCAGAAGGTTGAAACACTTAATTGAGGATTCATTTGGTTTGCTCTTTGATCTTTGGCTTCCTTTCTTATCTTCTGCATATTTTGCAATTGCTCTAATTGATACTTAAATAAATATATCTTTCAATTATTACTTTATTCTTTTGGAGCCCTCCAATTTAGCTCTTTATTCCTGAGCACCAGGCCACTCTTGTTATCCCCAAGGGCCTCTGTGACAAGGATAGATTTCCATGACGGTTGTAAAAATTGTGAATTTTCTACATACATATGCAGATTTCACATTAAATTAGATGATAATATTGGAGGAAATTCTTTTGAGATAATTGAATCTTCTTTCTTCAAAAATTAATTTCAATCGAAAAAGCTAGTTTGCATTATCAAAACTTGATGAAATCCTGATATTTGAGATTGATTTACAAATATTGAGAATTATTAAAAGCTGAGAATATATATTTTTTTCTATACAGTATCATGTTTTTTATGAAAAATTGAAATACAATAGGTATTATGGATCTGAAAAATTCTCATTTTAATAAATGATTGGTAATTTAGTTAGATATTTTTATCTGGAAATGTAAATACAAGCTTTCTTTTCTTTAACCTATAAAAATATCAGTTAGGATATTTGGGTTTTGTGATTTACTCACAATGTTGTCATACTATAGGGTGTTTATGAAATTTTCCAATTCTCATAAAAAATAATAATCAACAATATATCCTAGAAAATGGGTTCCTTTGCACAATCTTTGAGCTTTTATGTGCTAGAACTAATAAAAATGGAGGTTTGAATAAATTAGGGCTCTTAGGACTTGCCTAAAAATTCACTCAAAAATTATTTAGAACATAATTTTCAACAAAACATGATAATAAGGCCTTAAATTAGTGAAAACAAGAATAAAAAGCCAGCAATAATTGGTTAAATTCCTTTTGGAAAGCCTTCTTTTAATTTCAAATCTCACACCGTATTGTAAAACTATTTTCCAAATGACAATATGGTAATTTATCTTTTTTGAGGTTCAATTAGTTTAAATGAGGATAATTCAAGCATTCAGGACAAAGGAAGAATAGAAAATAACTATTCTCTTAAATTTTAAGGACTGAGGAGTACTGATGATGATCAAAATATTTTGATATTCTTTCCCATGTTTGAAAATATCTCAATATAAGTAAATTATTCTAAGAACAAGAAAGTAACTCAAATTAATCATTTTATATGTGAAAAGGAAGAAGGATAAATTGACTTGGAGTGATTTACAAAATGATATTCTAGGAGTATTGTACTCATCTTTATTTTCTACTTGATGGTATTTTCCTTGAAGAACTTTATGGAATATGAGATTATTATGGAATTAAAATTCAATGTAGCTCAATGAAGTGTATGTAGATGATCTTCCAATATTTGAAATCCGGCTTGGAAGATAGCCATCTAGTAATAGCAAGCTAGAATCAAATATGAATCAAATTTGAAATTGGGTTGGACTTGCTACTCCTGCTGGCAGGGGTAGCGTTTTTTCATGATGAGTCATGAACATAAAAGATAAAAATGGACCAAAGTGCAGCTGGTCATTAGTATATATTTTGATAAGGCAAGATCTAAGTAGAAAGGGACCGGAACAGCTAAAGTTATCCCAGATAGGATTTTATTATAACATTGAATTATGGGTCCTTTGCACATTTTCCAATTTTTCATCATTTTGGCCAATTTTGGGTCTGGTGGTTTTTTGTATGTTTGAACTTCCCTGCAGTGCACAGACTATGGTACATAGAGGGTAAGAGAAAAAAAGGGGCCTGAACAAAGGTGGATCCCAAATTCTAGAAATGATCATCAGGGAAGCTCTCCTGTAAATGATGGACCCAAGACCTTGGCAGAAAGGTTAAAGAAGTTTGATAAACCTTTGGTGACACAATTTGTGACACACCACAAAGGGATACATAATCATTAATATAAAGGTGAATAATTGCACTTGAGACATGGAAGGAGATTTCAAATAGGTAATTTTGTCAATTTTCCCCAAATAAACACTTATTTGTTCAGAATATCAATTTTAAAAACAACATTTGATTTGACCAAAAAATCCTGTCATGTTTTCAAACAAAATTCTCTTTCATAAAAAAAAGCACCCTATCACTTTCAGGAATTTCTTTTTTTTCCTTTGAATTCTTTTTTGTTGAAAATCCAATTCTTTCATAACTTTTTTTCAAATATTGATTTATTTTGAAAAACCATTTTTCATTAAAAATGGATTTTTCTTTTTGAAACTAAAATCTCTCTTTAAAGATTTATTTCTATTTGGAAGAAATTTTGTTTGGTTGAAAATTGGTTTTTGATTGAAAAATAAAAAATTTAAAACTGACTTTTATTTGAAAAGAATTTTCAGAACTTGGTTTTTTTGGCAAAAAATTAATTTTTGTGAATTTTAAATTTTTTCAAAAAAAATTAAGAAAAACTACTGTCTGTTTTAACATGCCTAAAACTGATATTTGTGAGCCTTGATGTATATTTTACATACCCAAATAGGATACAATTATCATCAAAATAAATTTTGAACTATGTATTACCCATAAGTCATGCATATTTCCAAAATCTATTAATTTGTATTTAAGAAAAGATGAATAAATGTTTTGTGAGTAAGTAAATACATGGATATAAGGCCAAATTTTGATTCTACACAAAACCCTCACCTAGGGTAGCTTCATAGAGTGAACAAGCATAAGTTAACTCTACAAGGTGGAAATATAGAAAATACTTCAACACCACATCATCAATATCACATGAAAGAATTGTGAAAAAAAAATTTTCCTCAAATTCATTCTAAAATAATGGGAATGTGAGAATTACATGTACACTCAGAATAGTGTTATGCATGATTGTGGCACTTCATATTACTTCATTCTTACATAGAGGTTTCATACACCCATAGTGATCCTCAGTCTTTGCCCCCAAATTACTATTTTTGACATGAAAATAGCTAAGGGGGACAAAAGACATCAAAGAGAGCCAGGGTAATGAGAATCTCTGACTCCTGTAACCATGTTGATTATGAATTATTCTGCATGAATAAGCCATAAAAGAGTAATTAAGACCCTTTTTGAACTAGTATCTATGTATTTACCTCATTGAAACCAGCTATTATTATGCTATTTCCTTTTCTATCTAGAAATAAGGTAAAAACATCAAAAATTCATTAAAAATGCAGTTCTTAATGAATCCTTCTGAAACTTTCAGGACCAATGTAGAAAGTAATAATCCATACAATAAAAAAAGCATTCTGACTTCATAATTTAAATTCAAAGTTTTACTTACAGTCCATTTTTGATGATTCTACATGAAACATTGAATCTTAAAAAATTCACACAAAATACAATGTGTGATGAGCTTTCCAATAAAATTGATTACTCTGAGAAATCGATTTTTATTTGTAAATAAAAAAATTGAAGTTTCTACTCTGTTATTTCTTAACCATAACTGGGTTGATAGTCATGTAAAAGGACTTAATTAAGTAATTATGATAAGCTTATGTGACAACAGGTGATGTAACCAAGAATCCAAAGAGGATTAATGGTTTATCACTCATTTTTATTTGAGTTTTTTCCATGGAACACCTCTGGGAGCCGTTGTTGACTTAAAATAGGCCTCCTCTTGCTGTTTTTTCCAAATCATTGTATCATTCAACCATGTCATTGGTCCCAACAAGTAAGTATTAGACAATTCTTTTCTTAAGTGTTTCAAATCTTTCTAAATCAATCAGAAATATATGAAAAATATAAATAAACTCTTCCAATAGTATTCAACTATATATTGTTGTAATTCTGCTATAAATCTATTTTGATCCTCTAAATCCACAATTTATCTGTCAAATCTCTCTACCAAATTCTTTCCAAGGTTCTTTGGAGTATTAGTGAGTGGTTTTAATTAATTCTTAAAGTTTTTTCTCTAGTAATAGTTTTCTTCAAGAATTATAATTATAATTATACATTAAAATAATTTTATATTATTTTAATAAGAAGTTTTATTATCAATACCCCTTGTAATTGATTCTAATAGACAATTACTGCTTACTGTTATAATCACTAGTAGTGTATAAGAGCATCTCAATTAGTTTTTCTAAAAATGGAGAGCTATAACTCACAGATAGCTCCCCAATTCTGTAAGATGGCTTCTTGATGTGCAATGCAAAGTTGCAGCATAGGTATCTGGGGAGGTAAATTACTTTCACAGAAACAGTATTTTTTTCTAATTGAGTAGGGGTGGTTGAGTGATGGTTTGGATGTTCCAAACACAAATTTCACACATAATGATTGGTGTTGTGGGAGCTAGAGGGTTGCCAGACCCAAGGTCCTTTTTTAGCAATGGAGATAAATGAAATTTTCCTTTAGCAACACTGGTGGGGCTGGATTTTGGATGTGGGAGGGGCTAAAATGTGAAATCTCACTATTTAGCAATGCTGGTGGGGATGCTCTAACAAGTAAAAGAAATAATTTAGCATTCATTTATTCATTTTTGGTTATAATAAATTCTTCTATTTTATTTCATAAGAACAGTCATAGTACTCTTAATTAATAGTAATATTATCAAGAGTTTCATAGACACATCTTACAATATTACAGATGGGAAACAGTGTCAAGCTGTAGTGTTTCCAAAATCTGTGTTAGTGGACACCTTTTTCAATGGATTTTCACAGGTTATGGGACCTGGAAGGCCAATTGAAGCCCATGAATCACCTACCATGCTGTTTTTTGAGCATTTCATGTCATGGACCTGCATAAAACCATGAATCAAACTCAAACCATTAACCACACTTGTCAAGAGCCATCATACAATAAAATCTCAAATTTTAATTCCCAAAATCACATCAAAAATATGGGCCTTAGAAAAAATCTTTTGATTTTGGTTGACAAAAAGTATATGGGTTATTTTGTTGGACGAATTAGGCATTTCAGCCCATTTTTATGCAGGCAACTTGGTGGACCCCCAAGTCCAATGGTTTAGGCAGGTCATGGCGCAAAAGGTATGAGCTATGACACCTTCTAGGTGATCTTATTGCTCTGCCAAAACTCCCACAATCCACATCCGCTTAGATCACAGGCTGTAACCTTCTTCAAAGTTTCGTTGTGCTATGCTGTCTTTCTCTCCAGCTCAAACATGAAGTACCTAGTGGCCGATCTCATCTTTGTTTTTCAAAGGATGAGCAACCAGCATACGGTTGATGAGGAAGTCAAAGGCGTCTTTATTGTTCGGTGGAGTGCGATGGGGGGTTTCTTTATTCCACACCAGTGCCATCTATGTTTAAGTAACATGATCTCTCCAGAATGAAAAAAAAAAAAACAGAGAATGGAAGTGGGCGCAGGGCCTAACCGATAAAGGGACCTGGCATAATGTTGTCATGGAAGAAATCACCAGCACTTCAACTGTACAATTGCCACCTTTTGCCCTTTGAAGGACATTCTGACGAAAACAATGTGTTCATCAAGCTACTGAGGTCGTGAACCACTCCTTCTTTATTCTGCAAAGAGTGATTTTCACTTCTTGAACTTGTCACATCTGGTGATTTAAATCTTTTGCGTCAACCATCTAATATTTTCGTTGTTGTATTATCGTTCTGAGCTTTGTTAGTCCATAGGTGGTTTTTTTCCTTCAACTCGTTACAAATAGTTCTTTAAAATGTATGAAGCTCAATTCACCCTTATCTTGCTCTTAATATTTTCAATACCTCTTTTCTTTTCCATCTTCATGGGCTCAACGCTAGCCATCACGGCATCGAGGGAAACCGATCTCTCTAAAAGATCGATTAGCCGACAAACTCCTTCACACTTGACCCTCCATCGTCGTCAACCTCAGTCTCATCACTCGCCTTTTACACCTGCGCATATGAGCCGTCTCGCGGACCGGCCAATGTCGCCAAGGGCCGCGACTGGGAATAATGCTGCAGGAAGATTTAAACCACTTCCAACCTGTGACTACTACCCGCTGACGCGTGAAACTTGGAAGAAACTTGCTTTAGATAGCTACCTTCGCTTTACTGAGAAGGCCGATACGATGGACCTAACTGTGAGCTTTATATGTTTATGAGACTCAACAAGTCTCAATGTTATCTATTGATTGATTACATAGTTAATATAAATCTAAATAGGCATTTGCTGCATCCCAAAAACTTACGAATTTCGTTTGTGGTATTGGAGCAAATTGTAATGCTGGGCAGTTGTGCTACCCTGTTATGGGTAAGGCTTGGTACGTTTTTTTTTCCGCCCAGCAGTGGAATGTTTGGAACAACAAGGCGTTCACTGCGGTCACTTATGCATTAAATATGGTCAGAAGTATGCTCATCAATAGAAGATTGGTATCAAGCACAAACAAGTATGACTGATCGTGTTTTCCTTTTTACCTTTCGCAAATAAAAGATAACATTGGGAGTATAGTCAACTCAATGTAGGCACAAGTGACTAGCAAAGCATAAAAGTACGCGGCTTATGTGGACGTTTGATTTGTTCAGGAATCCAGTGATGGATAATACTGAGATTTGGCAAGAGAAAAATAAGCAGTCAATGGATGGCGCTTTTTCACAGGTTATGGGGACACGTGAGTAGTTATATTTCTTTATATTTGATTATTTAGTCTTGGTGACTAATTTATAATAACTTCTCCAGTTTTTATAGACCTGCCATACCTTATGGGTAATCAAGTGGGACCTATTGGTTATATAATCAATGTCTTTAGCCTTCTAACTACCGTAGTACTAGACACACTGGCTTTTGCGAAGGATTTCAACCCAAAAGAGCCAATACGTGAAGGATTTGATGTGGTCAGCAGGTTTTCCATTACTCAAAGTTTCTCTAACTCATCATGAAGGTTTTATTATGTCGGTCATAGTGGATAGCTGCAGCTAACTACCTCAATGATGTTGAGCACGAGATACATGATGTTATGGATAAGAGGATGAAGAAAGCCATTGCATCACCCATTTCCTCACCCGAAGGCCTTTATGGTGCCCTAGCTGGTGGTGCATTCATGGATCCCTACCATCTGCTAACATTTCCTCAGCTCGAGGATATGTACCGCTCTAGCTTCATGGAAGTGGCTTTGAATTTGGTGTTCAATATCATGGTAATGGTTTTCTGTTTGTTTTAGCTTGTTTCTGAGTGACATATTTGGGGGAGCTCAGTCTGTATGCCGTTCCTTATGTTGTCTCGCCGGCGGGTCATTATTTTAAAGAATGCCTACATCGTGGTTGGGGACAAAGTGCGAGCTTTATCCTAATTCTCACAACTTTTTGTTGATTGCTAATGAGTTGATTCCCATGTAGAACTGTACAGATAAGGGTACTAACGGGGAGGCTAAAGACAACGCGAGGTTGACGTACTGCGATAAGCATGGCGAGCCGTAAGGGCTGGTTCTTCTTTTGGAAAGGTTCGGAATATAAGCTTATGAGCTTATTTCTTTTTGGCGTAGAATGTGGGAAATAATCAGTGTTAAAAGTCAAAAATTTCCGAATGCTCATGTAATTAAAGATGAGTTGGAAATTTCTACCAAAGCGATTGTTCAAATTTCCTGGAAGTGTCAAAGCAAGTACGGAAAATTCAGATACAATCCCTATACAAATGGGTCAGTGATTATTTTACGTTAGGCTTAAAATGAGCTTAGCCGACATGCTGATGATTCAAGATTCCAGGAAACTCCCTGAAAAAAAAAACACCGAATGCGTGTTTAATTTGCCTGTGTGTGATTGTAGGACAGGGCGTCAGTGTCTTTTTGAGTCTTTTCGTTTTGTGGAGTCTAACAAATTGATTATGCCTGGTATTTGAGCCTAACAGCACTTTCAGTAAGGTATGCCTATAAGGACTTGAACATCGCCTGCCGAGAGCTAGGCAAACTACCCATCTGAATTAGTGGAGGAAGAAATGCCACTGCTTTGCAAAAAAATCCTTGACCTCAGCGCCCATACGTCACAGACCCTTATTCGTTTAATTCAAATTATGTAACATGCCAGCCATGGGGCTGAAAACGCACATTTTTCTTAGGCCCAGTTTTGTACCATGGCATCACACTCGATTACAAGCCATTTATAAGAATAAAAACTGACGACTGGTAGTCGGCAAGTGCTAACAAAGCTCAACGCACCCAGCCAACGTAATTCAATCCTGTAATATTGGAATATACCGATTATTATCAAATATGTTGTATTTATCAAAGTTCTCTTCTCTTTATGTTATATAAAGGAGACACTTTTGTATCTAGCTTCCTTCTCATGTAGTACCGCCTATTAAAGACTACCATCCCTTGACCATGCGATTGAAGAAATCACAAGGGTCATCTATTAAAATGAGGAAAACCAAGAAAAAAAAGCTTTCATATCAAAAAACAAAAAGACTGATGAAGAAAACCTCATTCAAAAAATATCCCACCTCAAAATCAGGATATTACAACTGTTTGACTAAACACTATGAAGCCAAAAGCAACAGATTCAAAATGAACCAACTGACTCCTCCCCTACTCTTCTGTAGTTAATGTCAGAATTCTTGAGCCAATGGGTTATAAATCTTTCATTTATACCAAGCATAATTGGTTGCTTCTAGTAAGCCACAAGTAGATATGGAGCCTTAGGAATAGTTAGAAAGAAAGAATAAAGAGTATCTGTATGAAGAAGAGCCACTCTTTACAAAGAGGATACTTTATATTGTATGTACAAAGAAAGAAATTCTGCAATTATACAAAATAAAATAAGAGATTTAAGAGTACAAAATAATTAACTAAAGTGACCAAAACTAACTAAATCAAGAAGTGCATTGAACAACGGAAACAGTATCTAGTAAAAATTAACTGAGTCACTCATGGTGATCCTAATACAATAACAGCTTCCTCACCTAGAGTAATGCCTCAGCTTTTTTATTGTAAGCTTTGAATAAGAAACAATAAGTGAATATTACCAATATTTCACTTATTGTACTATGATTGTCTTTATGAAATTAATATATAAGACAAAGAATAATTATGTTAATAAAGAATTATTATAATTATGGCGTAAAGTAATTATATTATTGAATAAATATAATAATATAATTTATATCATAAAAGAATAATATGATAAAAATAAATATATTAATATTTAATGATTAATATATTTAACACTCTTTATTATTGGTACAAACAAATGTTAAAGGTGTGAAAAAAAATTTATAGTAATAAAAAGCAATTAATAACAATAATATTACCAATATTAAAGATATATATTAATATAAATACTATTCATATTAATAATGAAGTTATTAAGAGTAATAATAGAGAGAAATTATTATAAAAAGAGAAAACAACCTACTTTTAGCACTTGATATAATAGTTTTGAAAGATTTTATGCCAAAAAATGTAAATAAAACTTATTTAAATTTTATTTACAAAATAAAATAAGAGAATTTACAAATATTCTTAATTTTATGTGGAAAATAGGATTTTTAGAGAAATTTGACAAAAACAATTATAAAATTGAATTAATGACATCAATATTAATAATTAGAATAAAGATTACCTTTGTTATTTGATAATGTAAAAGAGTTATATATGAAGAATAAAGATTTTACCTTTTTGTTTAGTGTTTTATTGTTTTTGATGCATCTGAGGGGGAAATGAAGTAAAAAGAGCTCTATTTATAGTGAATTCCTCCCTTCTAGAGTCCAACAGGCTTCTAGTAGACACTTACAGATGTTATCCACTGGAATTGATCATTATTTTGAATTTTAGAGATGATTACAACATTATTTTGCCATCATTTAGAGTTATCACTATAACTCTAAGTTTGATGACATCATATGCTTGGAAGAAACCTAAGATTTGTGTATTTCATTAGTATTAATCGTAATCCAATGGTATCAACCAGCTTTATAGCTTATATGACTGTCAAACTTAAAAAAAAGATTACAGTGAGTGATCATAAATGATCAATTTTAAGCTTAAACTTTGATCATTAATAACTCTCAAGTTATACATGCTAAAGCCATTCAGAGAGTTGATTCTGATAGCTTGCAATTTCCTTATTAAGCTTCAAAGATAATTTAATTACATAATCCAAACTCCATTTTTGATAATCTTTCTTGTAACTCATCTTTTCTGTCAAAATTTACTATTTTAAACTTCAAACCATGATTTCAGGGGGTTTTACCTTGAATATTATGATAAAAAACATCATTATTCACCTATGAACTAGTAGAATCTAAGTATCCACTTTATTTTGAGTTTGGACCACTTTCACAACAAAGTGGTCAACAGCTCTAGAAATTTTGTTCAATAAACCCTTACAGGTTATAGCCCTGTTTCTAACATGTCAAATAAAGTTCATATCTGTATTCTTACAGTAATCATGTGTTAGATTTATTTTTGGCTTAACTCTCTATCATGTAAATTACAGGAGATATTAGCCAAAGACCATGAATTTATGCACTGATCATGAAAGTGCATATATTCAGCTTAATCCCTTAAGTATTAAATTTAAGGATATGACATCAAATTGCTTTATATGTAGGCTTTCATTGGAAATTCAATGGTGCAAGTTATTTCCCATTTTATTTAATTGGTTTCTGAGATAAATAAGAATTTATGTCTTTTTATGGCATTTTTACTTATCACTCATTAGGTATTGACTTTACAGATATTCCATAAAAAAGATATATCTGTGTTTTATCATGAGAAATCTAATGGTGTAATTTATTTCACAAGTTTATTAATAATATTCTAAGTTAATTAAACATTTATGCCTTTTAAGGAATTTTCACTCATTTTAAGATAATTATTTAAAAGAAATAACTATTGAAAAATTTCTTTGTGACCTTTCTCAATATGTGGTTATATCTCAAAGGCTCACATTCCCTACTACAAAATAATATTGTACCACAATCTGATATATTTAATTGGGGTATCATCCACTGTCCTACCTCTTCATTAGACTTTGTTAGTCTTGAACCTCAATGATGCATAATTTTTCTATTCTTTGGGTCTTCTTTCATATCTGAACCTTCTTAGTAGTTAACCAGAATTAGTTATCTCTTTCTCAATTAGCCATCAATCTTCTTGAGTTGGGTTTCTATACCTTACAAGGTATTCCCTTTCTTTTTTTTCTTGTCCTTCTCTCTTCAAGGACTTTTACAATTTTGTTTTCTTCTCCTTCTTCTAGAGGGGGGTTTCAAGTGGGGATTCATTTCTTAGTGGACATAATTCCTTGTCACTTTAGCTGTGAGGTTTTATCAGACTTCCAGGTAAAGCTGGGTGTTTTTTCATAAGTTCACCTGTTAGCTCTAATTGCACAGCATTATGTCCATGTAGTTTGTTTATCATAAATGTTCCTGCAAAGGAGTATTTCAATTTCTTTGAGCCTTTGATACTATTAAAATTCAGAGTTGATACCAAGACCAAGTCTCATACTTTAAATTCAGGTGGTTTATGACCTTTATCCCATCTTTCTTTTGTATATTTGGAATAATCCTGCATAC
Source organism: Austropuccinia psidii (assembly GCA_023105745.1). Classification (NCBI taxonomy): domain Eukaryota; kingdom Fungi; phylum Basidiomycota; class Pucciniomycetes; order Pucciniales; family Sphaerophragmiaceae; genus Austropuccinia; species Austropuccinia psidii. Next base: position 67,056,182 of record JALGQZ010000004.1, read on the forward strand.
ATCTGTTTTCATGATGTCTTGCTTTGTCAAGAATCAATTTAAAACTTCTTGCTGTTGGATGTATATCCACTAAGTCCTTTTTGAGGAAATCATAAGGAAGTCTTGTATTCCAACCTTTTTCTAACATTGCTAATGTTTTGACAGTTGAAGAATAGATTTATGTTTTATATCCCAGTTCAAGAGCTGGTATCAGAGTACACCACTCATGGGTAAAGCCATCAGAGCCTTTTAATTCTAGTTCATAAGCACAGAGTCTTATGATCATGTCTTCTAAGGTCTACATCATTCTTTCTTCTATACCATCACTTTGAGGGTGGTAAGCGGTTGAGAATGATACCATTGGTCCAAGCAAGTTATGGAGGTTTGTCCATAATTCTGAAGTGAATTTTGGGTCTCTTCCGCTTATGATATTTTGGAATAAGCCTGTGTGGCTAATAACTTTATTTCATATCATTATGGCTTTGTCCATAGCTGTGTCATCTTTATGAAATGGTAAGAAAATTGGAGTTTTGCTTTATCTGTCAACCAGTACTAGGCATGCATTATAAATCCTGTCTCATCCTGGGGGTAAGGCTGTTACCCAATCCATGTGAACTATTTCCCATGGGGATTTTGGTTGTTGCAGTTGGATCATCATTCCAAATTTCTTGCCTGTGCCGCTGTTTGCTTTTTGACATCTGTCACAGGTTTAGCAGTATTCTGAAACATCATTTCCCCAATTTGGCCACCAAGAGCAGGTTTTTACCCTTTCCAGTGTCTTATCTTCTGAGAGATTTGCAGATGCAACACTATCATGAAATTCATGTAATATAGTATTTATTAAGGTTCTATCTGTTAAGTTCATAACACATGTGTGTTTTTTCCTATGATACAATATTCCATAAAGGAGGTGGAACCTTGCTTCATCATATTTTTTTCCATATTTCATGTAGTTTGAATGAGAGTGATGGGTCTTCGCAGTCTTTCATCAGAAGTTGGCATAGGATATGACAGTTCTTATCCATCCTATAGCTTTCCTCAAGCTGGTTAAACAATTCTGTGCCAATATATGTGACATATATGCCTTCTATATGGTGCTCTTCCAGTGGTACCCATGCTGGGTTTCCAGGTGTATTTGCTAAAGCCCATTTGCATTTTTGTGAATATTTCCAGATTTCTGAGCTATAGTCATATTTCCTCTATATTCTTGGATAGAAATTTGCCATCTTAGCATATGTCTATTTGGTGTCTTCATGTTGAACAAAGATTTTAAATCATTACAGTCCGTAATCATATCAAACACTGTACCATCCAAATAATAATTTAATATTTCTAAAGCCCACACTAAGCAAAAAAATTCCATTTAGCTTGCTCCATATCTTGCTTCTGTTGGCTTAATTTGTTTTGAAATGAAGAAAATTGGTCCTTCAACAGGTTTATCATTGATGATTTGTGTCTGGTGTAGTGCATCACCAGTGTAGTGCAGCACCTAATCCTTCTCCACAAGCCTCAATGTATAGTTTGGAAGGTAGTTTGCAATCTGGAATTGGAAAAAATGGGGCATTTGTGAGGGCATTTTTCAACTCCTCATATGCTTTGAATATTTCTTCAGTCATCTCATAAAATGTCTGTTGGTCACAAAGTTTATACAAGGATTTGGCAATTATTGCAAAGTCCTTTTTATGCTGTCTGTAGTAACCAGCAAATCCTAGAAATGTTTGCATTACTTTTTTGGTTTGGGGAATTTCTTTCAGTAGTACTGCTGCTACTTTTTTTTATCTATTCCCAAACTTAGTCCAGATACAACATGTCCTAGTTCTTTTAGTTCACTATATGAAAAATGACACTTTTTCAAGGATATTTTCATATTTACTTGCACTATCTTCTGTAGTACCCTTTCTAGTCTAGTTAAGTGACTTTCCCAAGTTTCTAAGCAAACTATGATGTCATCAATATAGATAATCAACCATCCTTCTGATAACTCTTCAGGAAATATGGTATTCATCATCCTTTGACAATGGGAAGGTGCATTTTGTATACCAAATGGCATCCTTAAATATATATATATTCCACAGTGGACTACTATCCTCAGTAGTTTCTTAGCATTATCTGTTAAGACATTTTGATGAAATCCCTTTAGAGAATCCATGGCTGTAATGAATTTAGGCTGTGACAATTGTGTTGATGTCTCATGGATTCTGGGTATTTGTAAGATGTATCTATGAAACTGTTGATAATATTACTATTAATCAAAAGTACTATGACTGTTCTTGTGAGATATAATAATAAAAATCATTATAGCCACAATTAAATAAATATTTATTTATTTATTTCTTTTACTTGTTATACACTACTAGTGATTATAGCAGTAAGCAGTAATTATCTACTAGAATCAATTACAAGAAGTATATAATAATAAAAGTTCTTTAAAATAATGAAATTACTTTAATATATAATTATCTTTTTCAATAATAATGATAAATATAATTCTTGAAGAAAACAATTACTGTCAGCCTGTGATTCAAAACCAGAGCACAAGCATGACAGCCAAAATACCATAAACCAATGGTATAGCCAAGATACCACCAAAACATGGAGCTGAGCCAAATAATCTCAAAAGGTATCAAACAAAAGAGGAAACTCACCTCTTCCTGAAAATATAAGTCCTACCACCATAGGACAAGAAATAACAAAGTTATTCCTGCTCAAAGTTATTGCTGAGCATAAACCTTAATTTTCACCTCTCATCTAAAATCTAGAAGGAGAGGCTTAACCCCATCAAATGGGTATTCATAATGAAGCTATAAGCCAGGGCTATCCAATGGTACCAGCCAAACTGAGCTAGCACCAATATTACTGGAGTTATGGTCAATTTCAGGCCAAATATGGGTGAACAAAACATTCACCTCTAATCTAACTTCTACAGTTTTAGTGTGGAATACCTGAAGTGGGGTCTTTTTAGAAAGGGCACAATCAGGGCTATCTGATGGTGTCATCCACTTCCTCATATCTCAACTACAGCAGAAGTTATGGGGCAAACAAGCTCAATACAGCTTTTTGCCTAAAACACACAAATGTACAAAACTCTTGTACATGGGATAACTTTTCCATATTTAATGATACCCATATTACATGAGGTACCATTGTGTAGAGCACATACAGGGCTACACACCGAACCAATTTTGAGGTTGATATCTCAAGAATTGACAAAGTTATGGCTGTTTTAAGGTTAAAATCCCACCTGCTGTCATATACAGCCTTGCCATGGGATAATATCCCATAATCCTGAATATGAGGTGTCAAATAGACGAAGAAGCATGTTTTGACTTCAATACCTCATATTTCAGTCAATACTGGGGTCCCATACAGTTTCTGTACAGCATTCTATGCGTCATACACGTCAGAATCAGGCTGTGAGGTCCCCAAATGAAAATTTTTACCCTGTATTGGTGAAAACCGCCCAGATGTGGTTTCAAAACCACATCTGAGCCCAATACAGGCTATACAGGCTGTTTGCAAACCACAAGCCAGTACCAGAAAGTGAAAAAATCTTCACTTCCTCTACGTGGAAAGGTCTAGCACCCTTTCCACCCCATTTCAGGATAAAAAGGAGGCTTTCCACAGCCAGAATTGTCTCCCCATCCTGCTCTTGAATTCCTACGTAGTACAACTGTCCAAAACAGTTATACTCTTGGAAAACAATCAGGTATACTTTAAATTTAAGTATTGTAGCTTTTATTATTGTAATCCAACAGGTAAAAGTTGCACCCAGGGCTTTCAACAGCACTCACCACCACTATATCCCTGTAGTAAAGCTCTTAATATCTTAAATTAAATCATTTTCTATCAACTTTATTATCTTTTAAAACTATTTTTACCATGTCACAGTCATAGTTGAAGCTTGTAAATACTTATATACACCTTTATCATAGACTCACCCTGACATTTTGGGGGCCTGGCTGTGTTTTTTACTTATTTTTGGACCTTACAAGTAAGTTTTTCTCTTTTTATCATCTATTGACACCTGTTTTACCTTTTTTAGGCATCATTTTCTCTTTAAATATATATTCTATATATATATATATATTTAAATTTTTGAATAAATACTCATATATTATAGAGTATCTGTCACGTGGCTAATAACCACAAGACTAGGATTTTTGGCGTTTTTTGTATATAAAAACACTTTAAGCCACTAATACAGCCTTGATTCTTAAGTGAATTAAGACAGCTCATACTGATAAACCAACAGTTGAGGCGTGTTTGGGCACATTGTTAACTCAATTACCCTGTAATACACCATCTTTTGACAGATTATACTTGCTAATTACAAGTATTCTGTGAGATATTGGCATACAAACAGTATACCACATATCAGTTAGCTGTATTTTTGACGTGGAATTGTCAATTCAATTACATTGTCATCATACAAGGGCATCTGTAGTAACATACAAGCCCAGAGGCCATTCTTAGACGTGCAAAACAAGCCTTTTAAGAAGTCTTAACTGACATAAGCCCTCTTTTTCCTGTTTGATTCAGTGGAAGAAAACTTCATACCACTTGAGACCCAGTCACAGGCCAATATACCAGTGACACCCTCAGAACCAGAGGGCAGCAAGGGCAAAGGGAAGAGGCTTAGTGAAGGCCAAATTACAGCCAAGAAGTGGACACCAATAGCCACTCAGAAGAGTAGAAAACCACGAAACTCTGCTTCAATACAAGGTAAACCAACCTTAACCACTTGTACAGGAAAGATTACAATTATTAACCCAGTTGTAACTTCCAAAGGCAAACTGCCCAAGTCAGTAGACAATAAATTTGTACAAGGCACAGTCAAAGGTAAATACCCTAAGAACATAAAGTTTTTGACCGCTTGCAAGCACTGATATGTCCCCTGCATACCTCAGAGATCTTGGCTTCCAAAGGAACCAGCCAGAGGACAGAGAAGGATTTTCCAGAACCAGAAGACCAGGAAGACGACACCTTGGACACAGTGGTGGATGGCAAAACAATGAGGGAGATAATATCAACCTTTCCATTCACATTCCAATTCAACAGCAACCTCAAACCAGAGGACTGGAAGGATATGGATCAAGTTCTTCAGATCCACCAACTCCTCAAAGACTTATTTCAATGGAGCATGGACAACAAGAGGTTCAACCTAGCAACTCACTGGGCAGAACTTGGATCAAGTTGCAAGAAGATCTGTCTCAAATAGATAGACTTCAAAGACCTGATGGTAATCACCAAAGGTTGGAATCCTACAAGGCAGCACAGACTCCTGGAGGCAAGGGCACAGAGGATAAGGGAGAATCAAGCCACTATCCAAGCAATAGAAGAACAATTAACCCAGACAGGGCCTACTCAGATTCCTTCAGGTTCACAAGTAGCAGGCCAAATCAGCTCTCCAGTGGCTTCACACCAATCAGAAACCAGAAGATCAGTGACCAAGAGTCACCATTCTTCACAATTCCAGAAAGTTTCCAGGAGAAGACAAGGAAACAAGGGCAAGAACAAAGCCTCCTTCAACCAGAGGAGGAAAGAGTCAGACCCTATGATCCAGAAGCTGTTAGATTTGGTAAAAGAAGTACACAAGAACCATAAATAGTTGTAAACACTCTAGAATCAGTAGTCCTAGTAATAGAAACCTTACCCCCACTCAGACTGAAAATAACATTGTCACATCTGAGAGTAACATCAACAGTGATACACTGTGGTTACAAATGTCCCAATATGCTGAACAATCTGCAAAGCAGTTTTCAGAAATTAAAGCTAGCCAAGAGAGGATGAGACAAACTCAAACCTCCTTGGAACAAATAGTTAAGAATCTTCAATAAGGATATGCTCAACTGAGCAAAGCCTCTGAAGAAACCAACAAAATACTGAATATAGTCTTTGAAGAACAACACCACAGCACAAGGGACAGGGAGTGTCTGGATCAAGAAATTAACAAGTTGTTTAATGCCTACCATAGTTTGAAGCCCCAACCACAAGGCCAAGCTATGGATAATCCATATCAACCAGATGACATCAAACCAGATGCCATATTGATGAATAAGGCAAGATCCCCATCACAATACCAAGATGGAGATCGCATGTCTTATTCAGAGAAGGAAGCCTTGAAACAGCTTCCTGAAGCCTCAAACTGGCCCAAATTCTCTGGATCAGGAGAATATGATCATATGGAACTCATAGATTATATTGATGGACTCTTCATTGATGTACCAAGCATACCAGACTACTGGATCACTTCTAGATTGAATACTGCATTTAAAGGTCATGCAAGTATATGGTACACAGAAATGAAAGGTATCCATGGAAGGAGAAACTGGCCATGGTGGAAGAGTAAAATCATCCAAAAGTACAGTAATGGAACTTGGATATGGAAAAAGACCATGTCATTTGAAAATGACAAATACTCTGTGGACAAAGATCCATATGAGTGGTGTCTTAGACAGTCTAAAAGACTCAAAGCCATTGATCCTCAGATGAACATCCAATTGAGGAATCACAAACTCCTGACACAACTGCCAGGAGAACTAGAGCATGCAGTAAAATGCAGATGCAACCAAAATTGCACTCTAGATGACATAGCCAACACCTTACAAGACATAAGGAAGAGGACTAACATAGGGAAATTCACCCCATATAGAAGCAGCAGTCTCAAAGAGAAACAACCACTCAGGGTAGAGTTTAAAGAAAAACCCAGAGAAAGAGTGACAGAAGTGGCTAAGAAGAAGAATTCTTGCCACAATTGTGGTTCAACAGACCACTATGCCAACAACTGTCCAAAGGCAAAGAAAAAAGTCTATTCCATAGAGAAAGTCCCTGAGGAAGAACCTCCAACAGAGGATTCTGATTCAGACTCCATGGGTGATGCCATCAGAGAAGCATCTGAGGATGATCAAGACCCAAGAGAGGAATTTCTAGTGGAATACCAAGAGGAAACCCCACTTGAAATCCAGGACATACAGTTGGAAGCAGGCATGCCACAGGACACTTCTAACAAGAACTTGTGCAAACACACACAAGATGCACAAACATTCCTGGTTACAACAACCAAAGGAATGGCATATATACATGGAACAGCCACAAAAATGACTGTTTGTATTGACAATGCTCATCATCCACTGATCATTGATAGTGGAGCACACTGCTCCATAGTGGCCAGAAACTATCTGGATACCCACTTCCCAAACTGGGAAAAACAGCTCTTGCCCACTAAGGCAAAGAACTTTAAAAGTGCATCAGGGAAGATGACTTCCATTGGGAAAATTATCAAAGAGATAATTATACCCCACAGGAAGGGTAATATCAGACTCAATCCAGAGTTTGTAGTGCTTAATGATGCCCACATGCAAGGATTTTTACTGGGAATAGATTACCAGAGGATGTATGGAATAGACATTTACAACAATAAAAATAGGCACATCACAATTGGTACTAACAAGGAAAAGAAATTTCCACTTGACATATACCAGATATCTTCTCAAGATCCACTAGAAGAACTTCTGAAGGAATTCAGAGAGGGACAGTTTAGCACTACCCTCACCAGTAAACAAAAACTAAGCTTACTTAGGATTCTGAGAAAGAACAGACCAGCATTTGCCATTGGTGAAGAACCATTAGGCAAGATCAAAGGCCATGATATAGAACTATATCTGGATGTGGAAAGACCTTATCCACCCATGCTGAGGAGACCTCCTTATCCAGCAAGCCTGGAAACCAGGAAAGAAATTGAGAAACATATCAATGAACTCCTGGATATGGATGTCATCAGGAAGATTGGACATAATGAAATAGTGTAAATAACCACCCCAGTCCTAATAACCTGGAATTATGGCAAGTCTAGATTGTGTGGAGATTTCAGAGCCCTGAATAACTACACAAAAGCAGACAGGTACCCTATACCAAGGATACCCCATGCCTTAGATAAACTGGCTAAAGCCAAATACATAACCAAAATGGATTGTATGAAAGGCTTCCACCAGAATGGAGTTAAACCAAACTCCATGAAGTTACTCAGGATAATATGCCATATGGGTATATATGAGTACACCAGGATGCCATTTGGCATTAAGAATGCACCAGCCCACTTCCAAAGGATGATGGACACCATATTTCAAGAAGAAATAATGGAAGGCTCGATGGTAGTATATATTGATGATATCATTATATACTCAGATACATGGGAAGACCATGTACAATACATAGACAGAGTTCTAAGTAAATGTACACCCATCAATCTGAGAATTTCACTCAAGAAGTGAAATTTTGGCCAACAAGAGCTACTAGCTCTAGGACATAAAGTCTCAGGTCTTAGTCTGGCAATTGACCAGAACAAAGTAGCAGCAGTACTGCAAAAGCCAGTACCAAAGAACATCAAAGAGATGCAATCTTTCCTTGGGGTTGCTAGCTACTATAGAAACCATATAAAACATTTTTCACACATAACTAGTAGTTTATACAAGTTATGTTCAAAAGATGTAGTTTTTGAAATAACCAAGGAAAGGAGGGATGCATATGAGAGGATCAAATATGAGCTCACTAATGCACCTGTGCTCATCTTATCTGACTTTGAACTACCATTCAAGTTATATATAGATGCAGCATGCAGTCAAGGCCTAGGAGCAGCCCTTCACCAAAGACAAATTGTGGATGGTGAACCAAGAGAAGGAGTAATTTGCTACATCTCAAGGCAGCTGAAAGATTCAGAAGCCAGGTATGGGGCCACCCATACTGAATGTCTATGTCCAGTCTGGGCTCTAGAAAAACTCATTATTATTTGGAGGGTGCAGTCTTTGAAGTCTACACAGACTGCACAGCCTTGAAGTCTTTACTAAACATGAAGACTACAAATAGACATATGCTGAGATGGCAAATAGCCATCCAGGAGTATAGAGGGAACATGACCATTATATACAAGGAAGGTAAAAGCCATACCAATGCAGATGGCCTCAGAAGATGGCCACTGGACAATGTCAAAAGCAATCCAGCTTATGACCCAGAAGTTGCAGCAAAAATCCCTATCCATTTCATGGAAATAGATAGGAAGAAGAACTTCAGATTATCTGAATGGGCACCAGAAAGTGGTACCCTTGACAGTGGAAACACTGACTCAGAAGTGACAGAAACTCCCATACTGGGAATAAGCTCCTCAGAACTGCACGATGAATTCTTCAGTGCAGTACAGAAGTCTTATGCCAAACACAAACCGTGTAGCATACTACTCCAACTCCTTCAACAAAAGTACAGGAGTCCAGAACTGGAAACCCAGCTGGAAGAACCCTGGTTGAGGGCCTATAAGGACAATAAGTTTTTTCTTATAGATGGCCTGCTCTACCACAGAGAGAAGCACACAAGTGCACTCAAAGTGGTAGACAGAGACCACATCTCATTGATCCTACAAGAATGCCATGATTGCCCCTATATGGGACACAGGAGTGAAGACAGGACCAAAGAGAGGGTAGCAAGCACAGCTTGGTGGCCCAAGTGGGAACAAGGGTTGAGTGAATACATCAACACTTGTGAAAGATTCCAAAAGGCAAACAGGAAACATGGGAAGAAGTATGGGTTACTTCAACACATAGAAGAACCAAAGCACCCATGGGAAACCATCAACATGGACTGGTTTACAGGACTTGTCCCAGGAGGCAAGAAAACTATAATGCCTGTTTGATCATAGTTGATAGGTTCAGCAAGAGCATGAGGTGTCTACCATGCCATAAAGAAGACACAGCCATGGATACTGCTCTGTTGTTTTGGAATAACATCATATCTACCTGTGGAGTCCCTAAGATCATCATTAGTGATAGGGACCCAAAATTCACATCTGAATTCTGGACTAACTTATATTACATTCTTGGTACCAAACTTGCTTTTTCCACAGCTTACCATCCACAAACAGATGGCCTAGCTGAAAGGATGATCCAAACAATGGAGGACCTCCTCAGAAGATTCTGTGCCTATGGCATGGAATACAAGGACCATGAGGGATACACCCATGATTGGGTTACCCTCTTACCAGCAGTCAAACTGGCTTATAATACAAGCCAGGACTCTACCACAGGTAAAACACCAGCACTAGTGGAGAAAGGGTGGAACCCCCTGTTGCCTGTGGATCACTTGAAGAAAAATCTCCTAACTATCCACCCCACAGCCAAAGACTTCCATGATATGTGGAAGAGGGCCTGTGACACAGCTGCCAAATGCATAGCTGAGGCAAAAGAATACAACAAGCAGAGGTGGGAAAAATCACATATGGAACCTGACTTCAAGGAAGGGGACCAGGTGTTAGTGTCTACACTGAACTTCAACAATCTCAAAGGACCTAAAAAGATGAGGGACTCATTTGTAGGACCTTTTACTATCATTAAGTTGATAGGAAAAAATTCAGTGGAAGTCAAACTCACTGAGGAATTTTCAAGGAAACATACAGTCTTTCCAGTGAGTTTGGTCAAACCTACTTCCAGACAGAGGAGGATAAATTCCCCTCCAGGAGAAAGAACCCCACACCACTAGAGATAGTGGAAGTGGAGGACTCCCCTGGACCTGTGAGTAAGATCATCAGGGCCAGGAAGATCAGACTCAATGGGAAAGATCAAAGACAATACTTAGTCAGATTCAAGAACCAGACAGCAGATAAAGACAAATGGTTGGCAGAGGATGCCATACCAGATGGTAACCTTCATTTAAGGAGATTCAGAGCCTCTAGGAGGACTGAACAGTCTCATCAATGATGAGCCTTTTTTAGAGGGAGGGTATGTCAGCCTGTGACTCAAAACCAGAGCACAAGCATGACAGCCAAAATACCATAAACCAATGGTATAGCCAAGATACCACCAAAACATGGAGCTGAGCCAAATCAGCTCAAAAGGTATTAAAAGAAAGAGGAAACTCACCTCTTCCTGAAAATATAAGTCCTACCACCATAGGACAAGAAATAACAAAGTTATTCCTGCTCAAAGTTATTGCTGAGCATAAACCTTAATTTTAACCTCTCATCTAAAATCTAGAAGGAGAGGCTTAACCCCATCAAATGGGTATTCAAAATGAGGCTCTAAGCCAGGGCTATCCAATGGTACCAGCCAAACTGAGCTAGGACCAATATTACTGGAGTTCTGGTCAATTTCAGGCCAAATAAGAGTGAAAAAAACATTCAACTCTCATCTAACTTCTACAGTTTTAGTGTGGGATACCTGAAGTGGGGTATTTTTAGAAAGATCACAATCAGGGCTATCTGATGGTGTCATCCACTTCCTCATATCTCAACTACAGAAGAAGTTATGGGGAAAACAAGCTCAATACAGCTTTTTGCCTAAAACACGCAAATGTAGAAAAATCTTGTACATGGGATAACTTTGCCATATTTAATGATACCCATATCAAATGAGGTACCATTGTGTATAGCAAATACAGGGCTACACACTGAACTAATTTTGAGGTTGATATCTCAAGAATTGACAAAGTTATGGCTGTTTTAAGGTTAAAATCCCACCTGCTGTCATATACAGCCTTGCCATGGGATAATATCCCATAATCCTGAATATGAGGTGTCAAATAGACGAAGAAGCATGTTTTGACTTCAATACCTCATATTTCAGTCAATACTGGGGTCCCATACAGTTTCTGTACAGCATTCTATGCGTCATACACATCAGAATCAGGCTGTGAGGTCCCCAAATGAAAATTTTCACCCTGTATTGGTGAAAGCCGCCCAGATGTTGTTTCAAAACCCCATCTGAGCCCAATACAGGCTATACAGTCTGTTTGCAAACCACAAGCCAGTACCAAAAAGTGAAAAAATCTTCACTTCCTCTACGTGGAAAGGTCTAGCACCCTTTCCACCCCATTTCAGGATAAAAAGGAGGCTTTCCACAGCCAGAATTGTCTCCCCATCCTGCTCTTGAATTCCTACGTAGTACAACTGTCCAAAACAGTTATACTCTTGGAAAACAATCAGGTATACTTTAAATTTAAGTATTGTAGCTTTTATTATTGTAATCCAACAGGTAAAAGTTGCACCCAGGGCTTTCAACAGCGCTCACCACCACTATATCCCTATAGTAAAGCCCTTAATATCTTAAATTAAATCATTTTCTATCAACTTTATTATCTTTTAAAACTATTTTTACTGTGTCACAGTCATAGTTAAAGCTTGTAAATACTTATATACACCTTTATCATGCACTCACCCTGACAATTACTAGAGAAAAGCTTTAAGAATTAAGACAAAACATTCACTAATACTCCAAAGAACATATTCAAGATAACAGTAGAGAAATTTGATGGATAATTGCAGATTTAATGGATCAAAATGGATTTATAACAGTATTACAACAATATATAGTTGATTTCTATTATTTCACGTCTTCCTGATTGATTCTGAAAGAATAAAACACTTAAGAAAAGATTAATTAATACTTACTTGTTGGTAATAATGGTATAATTGAATAATGTGATGATTTGGAAAAAACAGCAAGAGGAGGCATCTTTTAAGTCTAAGAGAGCTCACAGAGGTGTTCCATGGAGCAAACTGAAAAACCAGTGAGTGAGAAAACAGTAATAATTTTTGGATTAATGATTTCATCATCTGTTGTCATTTAAGACTATCATAATTACTTAATTGATGCTTTTACATGACTACCAACCCAAATATGGTTAAGAATCAAAGGAGTAACAACTGTAAATATTCTCTTATTACAAAATAAAAATTCATTTCTAAATTTTATCAATTTTATTGGAAATTTCATTCCAGAGTGTATTTTCTGTGAGTTTTTGAAGATTCAGTGTTTCATGTCAAATCATCAAAAATGGACTATAAGTAAACCTTTCAATTTCACTTACAAAAGTAAGATTATTTTTGGTTTTGATATGAATTATACTGTTTTTAATTTGTCCTGAAAGCTTCAGAAGGATTAATTAAGAATTTTATTTTTAATGAATTTTTGAAGTTTTTACTTCATTTCTATGTAGAATTGCAAAAAGCATGATATTGCTGGTTTCTATGAGGTAAATCAATGGATACTAGTCCAAAAGGGGTTTCAATTACTATTTTAGGGTTTATCCATGGAAAATAATTAATAATTCACATGGTTGCAGAAGTCTAAGTTGCTCTTTACCTCCTTGGCATATCAAAAGAGCAGCTTATTTGCTATTTTCTTATGATTTAATGAGATTTTGACTTGGTAACCAAGTTCCCAAAAGGTTTTAGTATACTAATTGGGCCAAGATAGGCCATGGATACAATATTTAGAGCTTTCCACACCTCAGAGGCCTCAGAAGTTGGGTACCCTGGCTCTCTTTGATGTCTTTTGTCCCCCTTGACTATTTTCACATAAAAAATAGAATTTCAGGCTTAAAGACTGATATCCACTATGGGTGTACCAAAAGTGTATGTAAGAATACCATAATATTAAGTTTCAAAAACATGCATAACACTATTCTTAGTGTGTATGTAACATGGGATTTCTCACATTCCCATTATTTTGGCATGAAATTGAGAAAGACAAAACGTTTCACAATTGTTTTGTGTGGTATTGAAGTATTTTCCATATTACCACCTCTTAGAGTTAATTCAAGCTTATTCACTCTATGGAGTTAACCTAGGTGAATTATTGTGTAGAATCCAAATCTGGCCTTGAATCCATGGATTTGCCTATTCACAAAAAATTTATTCATCTTTCCTGAAATAAAAAATAATGAATTTTGCATATATGCATGACTTATGGGTTATGCATAGTTCAAAATTTATTTTGAAGATATTTGTGGCCTATTTGGGTATGTAAAATATACCTCAAAGCTCACAGTATTGGATATCTGTCAGGGATAGTGTAGGTATCTAGAGCTCTAAGGTCCCCTACCATCCTTCATTTTCAATTATGCCAAGTAATAATAACAGGTGTAGTGACCTCTACCTGTTCATTATGTCCTACTATCCTCAATACCCCAAGGCCCATTGATTGTTTAATGTGTACCTCTAAGGCTTCTCTAGCTCTTGGGCTATCTGGGTAAGCTGGTCTTCTTAACAGGGATGGATAAGGTTTTTCCACATTAAGGATAATGTCTACTTCATGTCCAATAATGGCACCTAGTGGTTCTTTGTCAGTTGCATAGGAATTTTTATATTTGAGTAAGAGGTCAATCAATTTTTCTTTCATTTATTCTATTAATTCTTGATTGAATTCTTCCTCTTTAAGCTGGTCCCTTATGAAAAATCTTTTTCTGGGCTATTCTCTTCATTTTTTATGACTGTAATTTGGTTCTTGATATTTAAAAAACCAAATTTTTCCTCTTATTGTCTCCTATGGTAAAATATCTGTCTTTTTTATTTGAGATATCTATGCCATAAATTGACAAGTAATCATTTCCAAGTATAAAGTGGTTACTAGTACAGTTGTCCATTAATACAAACTCTACTTTTACTCTTATACATTGTGAAGGGTGAGGAAAAATTAATGTTAAGTCAATTATTCCAAGCGGCTTCATGCTTTTACTTTCACTAATAAATTTGACTCCTTGTATTGGTATGAGATTTTCTTCCCAATCTGTTACAATTGATTTCAAATAACTTTTACCAACACATGTGCAGTATGCTCCTGTTTCCAAGCTCACTTTTGCCTCTTGGTTTTCAACTATGACAATGCTTATACTTGACTTTCCAGCTGTATATCCCATTCCTTTTTCTTGTTTGGTTCTATACAGTTTGGCATCTTGTATGTCTGTCAGGCTTATATCAGATGTTCCAACTTGTGGTAAGTTTGAGTTGGCATCTAATACTTTATATATTAAATTGATATTTTAATTTGTGAATTAATTATATTAATTTAATCACTTTCAGAATTTTCTGACTCTTTGGTACCTTTTTCAGAATCAGATTCTTCTTCTTTGTCATTGTGGTCTTCTGTTTCCACAATTTCATTGATTTTTGCCCTTTTAAGGCAATTAGTGGCCAAATGTCAAGCACCTCCACATTTTTGGAATTTTCTTTCTTCATTACTGCTGAGTGTATTGGGCTTGAAGGGTTCCCTTGGTTTATTTGGACTTTTGATGTCCTATTTTTTCCAAGTTCTACTAATATTAGTTATTTTTTCTATATCTTCTAGTGCATTGATATACTCTTCTGTTCAGCATGTTTCTATAAACCTGCTTCCCAGGGAATTTTCCAATTCTCCTCCACATTTTTCAAGTATCTCCATGTGCACCATCTTTTGTGACATTTGTGGGTACAGTGCATTTAATCTTTCAGCTTGCTTTAAGAACCAGGTCAATATTTATCCTTCTCTGGGTCAAAGGATGAATGTTTAAATTCATTTTCTATCTTTTACCTCCAGGTATCATTTGCCCACTTGGTAATTATTTCATTTTTGCACCAAGACCAGGTATTTTTACCATTGGTTTTTCTTATGCCAGAATACCATCTTTTTGCAGTTTTTTCAAATAATGAATGTAATCTTGTGGTGATTAATTCATCTGGTATGGTATAATATTCTTTTAACATATCAATTGTTTCAATAAATGAAATATGGTAATATTCACCTTCACCTTTAAATGTTGGTTATTATTTTAATTGAGGTTCTTCCTTCATTAAGATTTTGTTAGTGTCTTGATGACTCAAGTATTTTATGAATGGATTTTTTATTTCCTCTTTTGGTTTCACAGGACTTCTTATGTGAGAAAATGGGGTTGATACCTTTGGCATATTTAAGTTAGCCTCATTTATTTTATCCATTTTTTCAGTAATAAGTCTTATTTTACTTTAAATGTCATCTTTAATAATCATTCTTTCTTAATAACTCTTTTCTACATGGTCTAGACATAATTTTTGATGTTATGAAGTCTTTTTTTCAAATTTTTCAACAGAAATACTTAATTTGTTTAATTTCTCTTTTAAATTGTCAATGCTAATGTCATAATTGATTGTAAAATCTTTTTGTTTAATATCTTTTATTTATATATACAATTCTTGTTGTCCTTGTATTAATTTTTGAGTATTGTCAATCAAGCTTTTTGTTTATTATTTTCAACCATAAATTTAATGCTATCAATTTTCTTTTTATTTTTTACAACAATTTTTGTTAAATCTTATAAATTGTTATTTATTTCTTGTAAGGATAATAACCTCTTTTTGATGTCTTTAAGAGGTAAAATACTATTTCTAATCTCTTTTAAAGTATTCAAAACATCAGGAGACAAAGTTATCTCTTTGGGAAATGAGGTTGTCTCATTCTTTGTTCCTCTTTGTCCTTGAATTCCATCAAGGTTCTGGCCATGTTGAAGAAATTTTCCATGGCATCTTTTTGTATTTGTGGGATCCTGTAGCTTGGGGAATATTGTTTCCTCCAATTCTTTTTCTTGTTCTTCTTCCCTTCTTGGGGAATTTGGTGGGCTTGAGGCTTGCTGGTAGAAGCTACTGGGGCTTCTTCCTTGCTTGCCTTCCTCTTTTTGGCATGGTATTCCTTTATCTTATTGATTTGAGGTTTGCATGATAGTGGATTCCATCCATTGCAGTATCTCACTATTTCCTCCTCTTTGGGCAATTTTTTCAGGATGTGCAGGAGTTCATCACTCCTTAATGGATTTGTGGCAACATTTCCCAATCTTTTCCTTGTACACCATCTAATACTGCTTGTCATGGCTCATATAAATTTCAATTTGAGCCCTCTGAATGTGATTTGTCCCTGTTAGAGTTACTCATACTCAGTTCCAACTCTGGTTTGGAAATTATGGGCATATCTGAAGCTTGCCTTTTGGATATGGCACTTCCTTGTGTGGATTCTGTTCCACTGGGTATTTTTCCCTTTCTTTTCCCTTTTGAGAGATCAACTCTACTTCTGAGTCCACCTATGTCTGATTTGATGGAGTATTGGGATCCTCTTCTGGTATTCATAATAGAAATTCAAGAAAATAAAAATGTTTTATGGCAATTAGAAAGAGGTACTCACCTTCAGAGTCCTGAATAGTGGGTCCTGGAAAGACTAATTTCTTAGCTTTATTTTTCTTATTGACAATTGGTGTTGGAGACCTTGGAAAAGGTTCTTCCACCAATCTCTCAACAGTGGTCTGATTGTCCTCTGTTGGGTTGTCTGAAATCACTAAAAAAGACAAAAATATAAGTATTTTTATAAAAAGTGTTCTTTTTATGAGATATGGAAATTTCCACAAAAAATTTCTTTTCCAAATTAAATGAATAAAAGGAAATGGACAAAAATGAATAAAAATACCTTTTTATTGGTTTTTTAATTCTTTATTTTCAAAGAATAAAATAAAAATGAAGATGATTCTTTTGAAATCAAATTATAATATAATCTTATTTTGAATTTATAAAAATCTCTTTCAATCACTAGAGTCACTCCAAAAAATTTCTTGCAAGTCAAAGGATGTGAAAGGCCATGTGTAAGACAGTAAAATTGCTTTCCAAATGCCTCAATAGCTTTTAAAATCAATAAATATAAGATTATCATATAATTTATTATTAGATAAACCCAATTTGAATCTTTTTTAAAGGTCTTTTAAGTAAATATCACAGGCAGGCCCCCAAATGTAACATTTGATTATGAAGCAATAAGTGAATATTACCAAGATTTCACTTATTGTACTAAGAATGTCCTTATTAAATTGATAGATAAGATGAAAAAAAATTATATTAATGAAGAATTATTATAATTATGCTGTAAAATAATTATATTATTAAATAAATATGATATAATTTATATTATAAAAGAATAATATAATAAAAATATATTAATACTTAATAATTAATATATTTAAAACTCCTTATTGTTGTTACAAAAAAATGATGAAGGCGTAAAAAATTGGTCTTTCTTAATAAAAAACAATTAATAACAATAATATTACCAATATTAAGGTTATATATTAATCTAAATACTACTCATATCAATAATGAAATTATTATAAAAGGAGAAAATAACCTACTTTTAACACTTAATATAATATTTTGAAATGTTTTACACCAAAAAATGTAAATACAACTTATTCAAATTTAATTTACAAAATAAAATAAGAGAAGTTACAAATATTCTTAATTTTATGTGGAAAAGAGGAATTTTAAAGAAATTTGACAAAAAAAATTAAACAATTGAAGTAATAAGGTCAATATTGATGGTTATAATGAAGATTGACTTTGTTCTTTGATAATATAAAATAGTGATATATAAAGAAGAAAGATTTTACCTTTTTGTTTAGTGTTTTATTGTTTTTGATGTGTCTGAGGGGGAAATAGAGTAAAAAGAGCTCTATTTAAAGTAAATTCCTCCCTTCTAGAGTACAAAGATCTTCTAGTAGACGTTTACCAATGTTATCAACTGTAATTGATAATTAATTTAAGGTTTATTGATGAGTACATCATAATTAAACCATCTTATCTCATTATTATGCCATTATTAAGAGTTATCACTATACCCTCAGGTTTTCTGACATCATAGGCTTTGAAGAAGCCTAAACTTGGTGGATATTATTATCATTAATTATGATATAATATTATTTACCAGTTTTACCACTTATATGACTGTTAAACCTAAAATAAGATTACAGTGAGTGATCATAAATGATCAATTTTCAAGGTTAAGTTTTGATCATTAATAACTTTTAATTTATACATGCTACAGAAAATCAGACAGTGAATTCTGATATCCTGGCCTTTCCTTATTAAAATTCCAGGAGCATTTCATTACATCATCAAAACTCTATTTTAATGATCTTTCTTGTAACTCATCTTTTCTGTCAAACGTTACTTTATTAAGCTTCAAACCATGATTTCAGGGGTTTTTACCTTAAATATTATGATAAAAATACATCATTATTCACTTATGAGCTATTAGAACTTAAATGTTCACTTTATTTTAAGTTTGGACCACTCTCACAACAAAGTGGTCAACAGCTCTAGCAATTTTGTTTAATAAACCCTTACAAGTTATAATCTTCTTTGTAGCTTGTCCAATAATGTTAATACCTGTATTATTACAGTAATTAAGGGTTAAACTTTTTTGGCTTGACTCTCTATAGTGTATATTTCAGGAGATATTAGCTAAAAACAATGAATGTATGCACTGATCATAAAAGTGCATATATTCACCTTAATTCCTTAATTATTAACTTTATAGATATGAAATAAAAAGATTTTATGTGTAGTTTTTCATGGTAAATCCAATGGTGCAATTTATTCCACATGTTATTTCATTGGTTTCCAAGATAAATAAGAATTTATGTCTTTTTATGGCATTTTTACTCATTACTCATTAGGTATTGACTTTACAGGTATGCCATAAAAAGATATATGTGTGTTTTATCATGAGAAGTATAATGATGTAATTTACTTCATATGTTTATTCTACAGATTCTAAGTTGATTAATCATTTATGCCTTTTATGGCATTTTTACTTATTTTAAGATAATTATTCAAAAGAAATAATTATTGAAAAACTTCTTTGTGACCTTTTTGGATATGTGGTTATATCTCAAAGGCTCACATTTATCCTTCATTGTGAAATTTACTTCTCAATAATATAGCCTTGTTTGATTCCTTCCTGTTGAAATTTACAGATCATAAATTTATATCCATTTTGGTCAATCACAACTAAGCTGTTACTCCTCATGGCATAAATAGAGGAAGTGTGTTCCTTCCAATATGTATTCTTTCCTCATCTATTAATTATGGTGTTTTTCTAAGGAAAGAAGTATATTAGAAGTAAATGTCAATCCTCAGCCTTATTATTGGGTTAAGGTAGTGAAGCACTAATGAGGTAAACCTATTCAAGGTAAAGATAGAATTCTTAGTCTGAGTATAGGGATAAGGTAGTGGAGCACTAATAACATGGACCTAAATGTAAGACAAAAAGAATAACATATCTACATTTAAGCTGTGGGTAGCTATAATGGATTTACAATTAGTGATGGGTGATTGCCTATTCTGTAAGATCTTTCTATGAAGCTGTTGAAATTATTACTATTAGTCAAAATACAATCAATTCCCTCATTAAATGATAATTACTATAGCCAAAAATCAATAATTGATTGCTTAATTATTCTTTTACTTTCTATACACTACTCTTGACTATAACAGTAAGTAGTAATTCTCTGATAAAATTAATATTGAATAAAACTACATAATTTGGAGAAAATACTTTGAGAATTTAGAAAAACAATCATGAATACTCCAAAAACAGCCTTCAAAATATTTGTAAGAGTGATTTGAAATATTATTGGTGGATTCTAAAATTGAACATTAGGTAAATAACATTAATGCTACAATTGTAGTTAAAACACTATTCAAAATGGTAATTTCTTTATAGCTGATGTATTTCTTGTCTTTTTTAAATATAAAAAGAGCTAAAACATACTTAATAATTAATGTGTAATATATTATCAAAGGTTTATTTAATTTACTGAAGGATGATGATAAATATTTGAATAAACAGAAAAATTAGGCTTCTTTCAAGTCTAAAAAATCTCTTAGAGAAATCCAGAGGATTCAAGTTAAAACAAACAAGTGATAAACCAGCTACCGTATTTGGATGAGTTATTGCATCACTTGGTAACATGTAAGATTATTATAATCACTCAATTAATTGATTTTGTGTGGACTCCAACCCATTTATGACTAAGAACTAATCAATATTCAACTATTAATGTTTCTTATTTCAAATTGATAAATTTTATTTAAAATTTTACCACAGTTTTCAATCTCTGTGAATTTTGGGAGATTCAGTGTTTCATACAGAATCATCCAAAAAGGACTCTTAAGTAAAAATTTAAATTGATCTTATGAACTAATAATTATTCTTGATTTTGATTAATAATCTCCAGTTTCTCTAAATAATCCTAATTTCTAATATTGACTTCTCAATTATTGTATTTTGAAATTATTTGTGAAGTTTTACCTCATTTTTCTATGTGGTGCAGGCTAATTACATAATAACAGCTGGTTACCATGAGGTAATTCCATTGATACTAGTCCAAAATTGGATTTAATTTATTTTTTTTCAATCAAGAGACATGGTTACACAAGTCAGAGGTGCTCATGACCTCCTTGGAAGGTCAAAATAGCACCTCATTTCTTATTTCATCATGAGTTAACAGGACTTGGCCTTAGTATCAGGGATTGAAGTGTCTTGGCTGACTTCTTCTGTAATTATAAGCCATATATTGAAACATTTCGGCTTTCTAAACCACAGAGGCCTCTGAACTTTGGGTTCCCTGGCTCTCCTCACTGTCCCATGTCTCCCTCAGCCATTTTCATGTCAAAAATAGTAATTCAGGATTCAACACTGGTATTCACTATTGGTGCAGCAAACTTTCATTTATCAATAAATTAATTTAAAATCCCACAAAAATGAATGAAAATAATTTTTGTGTATATATAGCATGGAAATTTCCAGAATCCCATTATTTTTGCATTAAAATGCAAAAAAACAGAAAAATACTCAAATCCTTTATGTAGCATTGATGATTAGTTGTTGGATTATTTTCAACTTTAATAACTATAAAGTTAAACAAAGGTTTCAACACTTATCCAGCTATTCAAGGTGAGGTTTTGTGTAGAAATCCAAATCTTGTCTCAAGCTTTTTGAGAAAATTATGAATTTTGAATATTCACATGACGTATTTTTTTGGAATATTCAAAAAGCTGTTTAACTTTATTTGTGTCCTATGTTTTTATTTAAAATCAACCCCAAGGCTCAGATTCCCTGTCAGCAAAAAAACAGCTTTCCCAAAAATTTCTCCATCTCTAAATATTCCCATTAGAGTGTTCATTTCCAAATTCCAACCTCTCTCTAATACTTGTATCAATTAGTAAAAGCACATTTACAGACACATTTAGGCTTTTCTGATTTTATATATCAGAACAGCTATTCTCTTTTTTATTTACCCCTAATTCTACTTAATTTGATTAATTTCTTAATTTTCATATCTTCATTTTGTTTGTGAGCCTTAGAGGTATTTTCATATACCCAAAAGACCACAAAGAATGAAAATAATGAATGAATTCCAAATATAAATATAAAATTTAAATTCAAGAAATAAAACTTATAATGAAAATGTAACATTAAATTTACATTAAAATGTGAAAATGTGAAAATATATCTTAGCATGAAAAAATTAAGGTAAAAATCCATTTTAATCAAAAATATTAAAATAAAAATATTTTTTGGAAAAAATTTAATAAAAATTATTATAACTTTTTTTCAAATAAATAAACTCATTAAAATTATCTCACTATTGGATTCCTCATAAAAATCAGGTTGGCTCACCTCTGAGTGAAAATTCTATAACTCAACTCTAAATATGCTTAAATTAAGGTTTTAGTATTTTCTGTATGAAAATCTGAAGATCCTCAAAACCTCAACATGATTGACATCACATGCAGTGTTAACCATCCAATTTCCTGTAAGAATTGAGGTGTGGTGTGTAGCTTAAAAGCTATGAGGGATTGAAGTAGTTTCAATTAAAATCTGAAAATGTGCATGTGTATTACATAAGTTAACTTGAATTGACATATGATTAATTAATAATTACAGTTTTTTAATATAAAATTTCAAACATATTACCTGTTTAAAGCTTACAAATAGTATATGATGAGAAATTAAAGAAAAAATAAATTGGAAAGATTAATTTTGGGGGGGAAGGAATGTTGGCTCCAAGAATGCCAGACTCCCCCGAATTCCTTGTTGACAGGAATTGGATGTCAAAATTCATGCAAAAATTCATCACTTTTTTCCTGGAATTGAGTCACAGGGTCTGTGAATCAATTAATGATGAGGCTTTGATACCAACCACGGAAGTTTTAATTGTTTCCAAGAGGGTAAAACTACCCTTAAGCTAAACAAAACTTAGTAAAAACAGCTTTAACTAGTTTTAAGGTCTCTTAACCACATTACTAAATGTTTTTAAGGCTTTGAGCCAAGTATTACTATAGCAGTGGCTTATTTAAGGGGCTAAAATGGCTAAAACCAGCCCTTTTTTGGTCCAAAACAGGGTTTAATGATGCCATAATTTTCTTTGCTGTTTCCAATGTGTTTCTTAATATCTGACCAACAGCTGATATCCAAATTTAAAACATTGGTTTAGAAATTAATTCACAGGACTGCACTATTCAGATATTTCCACATGAAAACATTAATAAAAATGTAAAAAATAAAATATGTCGGCTATATTTCATGACTAAAAAGGAGAACAATAACTAACTGGTCATAGCAGTTGTTCTTCTTCCTCCCCATTTTTTTTAAATAATTTATATTGAAATGAAATCTCTTTCAAAAATAGAATTAATGATATTTTTTCAAGAATAAAATAAAATTAGATCTAAAAAAGTAGTAATTCACAAAGGTAATTTATTTTTTATTTTATATATTGAAAGATTTGGATTGAGTAATATTTTCAAAAAAAGAACTAAATCAATAAATACTATTTTTTAAGAAAATGGAGTTTGATAAAAACTTTTATTTAAAAAAAAGAAGTTGATCAATATTTTTGTAAAAAGAAAGTTTATCAATTGATTCTCCTTTTAAAAAAATGTTCTGAAATCAATTTAATTATTATATTAAGAGAAAGATAATTATTTCTTTTTTAAATATATATTAAGTAACACTAAGCTTTTATTTAATGATTCATATTTAAATAATATCTACTTACAAATTAGAGCTAAAACTGATTTCTTTTGGAAAGAAATTATTAGATCTACAGAAAGTACTAATAGAAAGAAATCAGTTATTTTCTATTTTATTTGAAATTCTTTTATATATTGAAGTATTTGAATTTATTAATATTATTGAAGAAATAATTAAATTTATCAATACTATTTTTTAAAAAATATAGTCTTATCAATCCCTTTTTTAAAAAGCTATTAGATTGATCAAAGCTTGCCATTTTAAAAAAAATTAGATCAATAACTATGTTTTTCAAGAAGAAGTCAGACTTATAAATCCTAATTTTAAAAAATAACTATTGATTAATGTATATGAATAGTAAAAAAAGGGGGTATTCAATTTTTCAAATGGATAGTAATCAAAAATGACATTTTTTCAATTATTGATATAGAAATCAAATTCAATTTAAAAATAGAATTAATTATGAGACTTTTTTTAAAAAAAATATGATATTATCTGCAGAAATTAGTAGTAAAAATAGGTCAGCTACTTTCTATTCTATTTAAAATGGACTTTTTCAAAAAATAATCAGATTGATAAATATTTTTTTAAAAAGTAAATCTTATCAATCAAAGGTCTTTTTTAAAAAGAATGAATAGTAAAGTAAAATAAAATAGCTTTTTTAAAACAGATTATAATAAACGCTCACATTATTTTTCAATTATTGATATTGAAATAAAACCAACTTCGAAAATAAAATTAACAATGAGATTTTTTAGGAAAAATATGATAGGATCTACAGAAATTAGTAGTGAGAATAAGTCAGTTACTTTCTAAAAAATATACAAAAATATCATAAATATAATAAATTCTTTAGCAACCACTTATTCTTTCAAAACAAAATTTATTAAAATTTCAAAAATAAAGTGAATTTCATGAGTAATCAGGCCATTTGTTTTGTTAATAGTAGAAAATTTCTTCGAATTCTTCAAAAATTTCTTCAAAAATAAAACTATTAAAAAATATTTAGTTATGGATTTTTTCAAAAGAAAATCTGTTATTTATGTTTTATTTTTAAATCTATGAAATAAAATGCAAAATTTTAATTAAATTATATCAAATAACCTTCATTTATATAGAAATGAAATTAAAATAGCCACCAAATTGAATAATTCTATTTTTCTTCTTATAAATAATCAAAGCTAAGCTCATATTAAAGGAACCAGATTAATCCGAGGAGGTTGAAAATGACAATTTCTATTTGATTAAAAATTATTTTGCTTTATTTTGGTTTTTTCAAACTCACTTCTTTATGATAAAATATATCAAAATAACGAATTATTATAACAATTTAATTTAATTTCATCTCATCTTTTCACATATATTATCTGAAGAACCATTTTCATGTATTTATGATATTACTTGAAGCTCAAGTGGGTCATTATCATTATATGCTTCAAGCCATTGATCACCAATTTTGATATGAGATTATGTAATATTAAATATCTGATTACCCAATCAACAAAATTTTGAACATCTTCCCCATTTTCCATTTTACATTGAATTTGCTGAAATTATTACCAGAAACCTTTAAGTATTTCTATTGTATGCTATATATGCACACCTGATTGGTCCAGGAAATAATTAAAAAAATATCATTTAATTCCTGTGTAAAATTTCCTTTTTATGCAGGAATTATAAATTTGGAGCTTAAGTATGCTGAATAAGAAAGTAAGTCTTGATTTTCTCAGAAAACTTTGTCTGGAATTTGACAAATATTCATATTTTTATATACTCTTGAGTCAAGCATTTACCCTGGAAGTCCTACATGTAATTCTCTAAAAAAATCCTTTGCATCACATAAAAGCTTAATTAACATGTAGTAGCTATATAAAAGCAAAAATATCAGCTCTTTATAAATCAATATAAAAATGGGTATCACATACTTCTTCTTTCAATCAAAGTAAACCTCAGTATCATTGGGCGGCTTTTCATATAATGTAATCAATCTTCCATCAATAAATCCAATGCAGCCTGGAAAACCCACAGCTTGCATTACCTGTGACAGCTCTACCCATTTATTTTCATCTGGCTATATAAGATATCTTTATTTGTGATTTAGAAGTGCTGATATAATATTTTGTGTATCATGTATCACAGTTCCTTGTAAAATTCCTAAAATTTATCCAATACAACCAACAGAAGATCCTGTTCCATTGCTACATAGCTGTCACAGTTCTAAAGCCAATTTTATTTCAATATTACATTTCTTTACCTTAGAATTCTTTTTGAATACTTAATTATGGCTTAGAAGATTCACCAGTTCTTGACAGATATAAGATGATGTTGGCCATAATTGTCTAAATTTTGCAAATGTTAAGCTTTCCAAATAACATGCTTGGTAAATATATGGGGTGTAATGAAATTGACCTTGCTTCGGATATTGCTTTTCAAATAAGTAGCCAAGGGTTAAAATTTCTTCTTCAAGTTCTTCATCAGTCTCACCTTCCATGGCATATGTGTAATGGACTCTTTTTAAATCAAAATTAACTTTGATTGTGGGAGCTCTTTAAAATTACAAAAGAATTAATTTGGTATGGTTAAAGATATTTTGAAATGAGGTAGGGTTTTTTTTGGTAAAGATGGAATTTGATATTAAAAAAAAGTTTTTGGGAATTTAAAACACCATGGCTTTTGAGGTGTTATTTTTTCAAAATGGAAAAAATTAATTGTTTCATTTAGTTCAAAAAAAATTGGGGTTTTTGTGTTTAGTATATAGTAACTTTGAAGGGGGATATTGTTCAATTTTTTAACCATTGAAGATTATCTTATTCAATTCAATGAGTTTTCAAACCAGATTTTTTGAGTAAAAACCTATTATTTTTAAATTCATTAGTTATTATTAATATAAAAATTAGAAAATTTTACACACCTGAAGATTTACCAGAATCAGAATCTTGATGAAAGCCAATACCTTTCATAATTTTACCTAGGAGATTTTTATTGGTTTTTATCTCTTTTCTATTTTTGGATAAGGTCACTAAAGTAAAAATGAAATTGTTCAATATTTGAGATTTTAAATAAGAATTTTGAAATGGGTTTATTTCATAAATGAAAACTGGTAAGGAAGAATTCTTGGTTTTATCAATGATTAAATAAGAATGAGGAAGAGGTTTTGTTGCTTGAAGCTGTAATGATTTGAAATTATCAAATTTCTTATCAATTGAGATGGAAAATATATTCCTATATGATCTGTTGGAATGCACAAGGTTGGAGGTTATCTGTTTTAAATAATTTATATTTTGTCTTTGGCTTTTGGTAAATTCTCTTTCATTATTTGGATATATATCATTAACTTCATGATTTTCTATATTTGGTTTAGTCCTAACCATGAAATCAAGAGTAGTAATAATATTTTCATCATTGCTAAAACCATTTTTATTTACTGAATCTGGTTTAGTCCTAATCATTGAATTATCAGATTGGTTTTGAAAGAGAGAGATAGAAGAAGATTTTTTTTACAAATTTTAATGATGAAAGGAGGGAATTTATATTAAATGAAATTGAAAAAATAAAACCCTTCTAAATGATTCACCCCTATATTAACAAAAACAATTAAAAGATGAAAAAATTAATCATCATCATCATCATATATCATTATAAAGATATAAAAAAAATTAAAAATTAATCAACATCTTCATAAATCATCATAAAGATGTAAAAAAATCAGTATTATAATAATAAATCAAAAAATATCAGTATTATAATAATAAATCAAAAAAAATATTATTATAAGAATTACCTTGGATTATTATAAAAAATCATTAAAATATATATATATAATAATTTTTTGTTTCATCATTCATTATGATAAATAATAATAATCATAAAAATAATAAATTCAATTAGTATTTTGGAAGGCCTCAGATGGTCTCCCAAATGCATCAGGAGGCCACCCAACACAATTTGGGGGCTATTGGGAGTAAAATTCAAAAAAAAAGCCAAATCAATTAAGAACTCTGGTAGCCTAGAACCTCCCAGAGTGATTATTGGGAAGTTATAGGTGTAATTCAGGTGACAGAGGTGGGTGTTTGGGTTGGAGTGAATGATTATAGGGTGGTGGTGTGGTATTCTATACCATTTTTTTCACTGGGATCAAGCTCATAGTAACCCATAAAAGCAGTAAATTCAACCCACAGGCAGACTTACAGTCAAATTTTAAACCAAAAGTTACATATAGCAAACTATTTACAACAAATAAGGTACCACCCTTTAATTAAACACCCCACTCAGCTTTACACTCCTCTTTGGCCAAAAGACTCATGTAACATTAAAATGACACCTTCATGAACTACACAGCCACTATTCATTCAACATAGAAAAGTCACATGATGCAAAGCTCAACCCCATGGAATTCCTGAAATTCTATAACAACCACTATTTAGGGGTAAGGGTATTCATACTTGAACCCACACAAACACCTCAAACCAGAAAATCCACTGTGTGTATCAGAATTTAGTTTCAGCAATATTCCTTGCTGAAACATGCATACAGTCTGGTTTATCAATACGCCTGTCAACTTCTGTACAGTTTAGATACACCATCCTGAAACTGTATGATCACTCAATACCACCACACCTCTTGTACAGATCCTGTACAGATGTACAGGACCTTTATTTGCCAGACTAAATTCAATCATCAATTATTCTCATGAATATTCTGTCTGGATCAGGGCTGGTGATTCTCACATATACCAGCCCCTCTTTCTCTCAACTGGGGACTTTTCCCCAGTTAATTAATTTAGTAATTATTATTTTATAAATATTCTTATCCTCATTTTGAGTACTATATTTATTTGATTTTAATTTAGTCTTTGCATTTTCTTTCTTTGCCTGTACAGTATGAGTTGGGTGGCCATATCCTTCTTAACCCTTCTCTTTCCGTTCTGACAGGTCGAAACAGTGGAATTGGACTTGTTTGTGGTTGGCTCTTCTATTTCTTAATCTTATTCTTCTTGTTGCTGCTTTCTTATATTTCTCTATTTAGTAATTTCATCTTATTACACTCTTAAGTGTATTTTCCAATTTACCATAACTTGAGCCCTCCATAAGTAAGTCCCAATTTACTGAGTTCCAGGTCCTCTTCACTTAGAAGAGCCCCTACTTCTTGCTTTTAATTCATGTAAATTAATTTCTCTCATTCTTCAAAATATGACTCTTTTATGATCCTATGATTTCTCCCTCATCAATTTTTATCTCATTCATTTTATTCAAATGAAAATTGATTATTATCATTTCTTAATCATTGCTGACCATCTCAATTTTCATCAAATCACATTTTCCTTTTTTTCCTTATTCAGTTCTTATTAGGAATTTTCTATTGATTGGTTGATTGATTGGGATTTATTTGGGTTATTGATCCAGAGATACAGGATTCTGTTTGGATTGGATTGATTGACTGATTTGAATTGCTCAAAAAAACTGATTATCCTAAATAATTGATTTGATTATTTATTGACTTTATTCATCAATATGTTCAACAGATTCCTGAAGATATTGATTGATTGATTTATTCCTCAAGACATTGATTGATTATTGATTATGAAATTCTTCAAGATTTATTTATATTTGATTTTGATTGACTTTTGATATTGACTGAATTGATTGATTTTTTGATTGATTTTGATTTCACCTCATGACTTTTGATTGATTCCTCAAGATTCATCAAGAATTTCATTTATATTGATTTGTCCAAGCTTTTGATTCTTTATTTTCAAGTACCATCAATTTATTTTCTTATTATTTCATAATGCCAGTTCATCATACCCCCCAGCCAAGAATAAAAGATCTCAAAGACATAAAGCTGTTCTTACTCCTGCAGCAAGGGTTCCTCTGGACTGCACAGCATCATTTCATCAAATGAATTCAAATTTGGACAGAGGACCACCAATGGAAGGAGCAGCACCCTCCAGAAGAGGAGGTCTTAAGTCAAGAAGATCAAGATCATTCTCCGGCTTGTTGGGGGTGGTTCAAGAATTTCTCAAGGGCCTAGAAGTAGATTGGGGGAAATTGAAGATGAAGAGGGGGAGGAGTCTTAGGAAACTGAAGTGGCAGGTGTCCCTGAGTCTTCTGAAGCTGAAATTCTAGCCCATTCTAATAAAGCTATTGTCTCCCAACCTGAACAAAATTTCCTCAAGATGATGGAGCAGATGACTCAAGTCATGGGGCAACTCACTCAAGCAGTTTCTTCCAGGGACAACTCCAAAGCCCCTGCATTCAAGACTCCATCAATGAAGGCACCTGATTTTTTTGATGGTACTCAAGCCCATAAATTGAGAGGATTTATACAATCATTTCATTCAATTTTCCATAATAATCCATCAAATTTCTTCTCTGACAGGAAGAAAGTTCTTTACTAAACTTCTTTTCTCGCTGGTAGAGATGGCAAATGGATTGAGCCTGACCTATCAAATATTCCCAATGAAGATCCTTCCTATCTCCTCAATAATTGGCAGTTATTTGAAACCCAATTATTCACTCTGCTTGGTGACCCCAATGAAGTCAAGAAAGCTGAACAAGAGCTGGAAAATTTGAGGATGAAGGAAAGCGGTCATGTTTCCTTGTACATTTCTTATTCCAGAAGTTTAATGTCAAGAATTGGAGATTGAGGGGAAAGGGCTTATATTAATTTTTCTAGAACAGGAATGGCATCAATGTTATTAGATCAGTTGGTTTCTCACCCTGGAACTTTTGACACTCTTCAAGAACTCATGGATGTCACCTTGGAACTAGATACCAGGTACCATGAGAGGCAGGAGGAAAAGGTTGGAAATCAAGAAAAGAAGACTCCTGTCACTGGATCCAATTCCTCAGGGCCTACTCAAGGCTTTTCTTCAAAAAAGCCTCACCATAGGAAGAATAAGAAGGGAAATAAATTTCAATATTCAAGGGTAAATCCTCATTCTTCTCTCCTCAATAAGGATAATGAATTAATTGGTTCTGAAAATGAGACGAGGATTCAAGAGGGATTGTGTACTTATTGTGGTGGAAAGCACCCAATTGAAAAATGCTTCAAGAGACCTGAGAACAAGCCTGGGTCATCATCAAGAGGCTTCCCTAGCAAGCAGGGAAAAGCCTGAGTGGGGATCATGATGTGTTCAATGGTTCTCACTTATTTCCTTCAAGAGCACAATTGTGCACTCTTAATACTAGTGTCAAGAAATCTTTAAAGTTTCTTATTTTCTCTTCTGTCTTTGATATTTTTTATAGTATTCTCATTGATTCTGGTTGTACAAACTCTTTTATTGCAAAGATTTTTGCTCTCAAGTACTCAATTACTGTGTCAGATATCCCTGAAAAGATTCCTCTTTTCATTCTGGATTCAAATGAATCCCCTGCCTTGTTCATCACTAGTTATACCAAGTGGGTAGTTGACTTCCCTTCCTTCCCAAGCTTTGAATGGGACTTTTATATCATAGATTCACCCAATGGAGAACACCTAATATTGGGCTATGATTTCCTCTACCATCTTAATCACATTATTGATTGTAAAAATGGATTGATCGGCTATGATTCTAGTCATAAGGATTCCAGTGGTATCAGTTCTTCTACTAGTAATGACTTGGCCACTTCTGTCAACAGTGTTTCTCTGGTTGGTGAACTTAAGACACCTTCCCTTCCTGCTTCTGGCCATATCCCTTCCATCATTCCCTCCCAGTCATTACTTCCATCAAGAGATTTTCAAACAGATAAAAGATTTGGGAGAAGATGTTGCTATATCCTCACTTCATCTCTTTCAAGGGGATATGAACCTTCCTCCTTTATCCTTTCATTCCTCCCTAGAGGGGCAGTGGGATGAGGAGGAAGATCCAGAAGGGAGTAAAACTGTGTTAAAGGTAGTCCCTCCTGCTTATCACCAATATTTGGATGTATACTACAAGGTAAAGAAGAGAAACTTCCTCCACACCGCACCTGTGATCATCATATCAAATTGGAGCATCTTCTACCTCCAGTTGGTGTTATATACCCGTTATAAAATCAAGAGTCAGAAACACTATGGTCCTACATTTCAGAGAATTTGGAGAAAGGTTTCATAAGGCCAAGCTCCTCTTCGACAGTGTCAGGCTCAGTCTATGATAAAGGTGTATAATGGTATTTAAAAACTTTAACTATGACTGTTACACAGTGAAAATGATATAAAATGTGTTTTATAATGATAATAGGTGGTTTAAAATAAGTTATTAAGGGCTTTACTATAATATAGTGGTGGGGAGCATTGCTGAAAGACCAGGGTTCAGTCTTACCAGTTGGGCTACTATGATAAGAACTAAAATACTTGAGTTTAAAGTATAACCTGTTTATTTTCCAAAATTAGAACTGTTGTTTACAGTTTCACTACGTAGGAATTCAAGAGCAGGATGAGGAAACCTTTTCTGGCTGTGAGAAGGCCCCTTTTTATCCTAAAATGGGGTGAAAAGGCTTCTAGACCTTTCCATGTAGAGGAAGTGAAGATTTTTCACTCCCAAGCACTGGCTTGCGATATTCAAAAAGCCTTTATAGCCTGTATTGGACTCAGATGTTGTTTTGAAACCACATCTGGGCAGTTTTCACCAATACAGGGTGGAAATGTTCATCTGGGGACCACATAGCCTGATTCTGACATGTATTATTCATAGAATGCTGTACAGCACCTGTATGGGACCCCAGTATTGAATGAACCATGAGTTATTAAAGTATAAATATTCTTCTTTGTCTTTTTGACACCTCAAAATCATGGTTAGGGGATATTATCCCACTATAAGGCTGTATTGGAGAAACCGTGGGATTTTGAAGTTTAAGCAGCCATAACTTTGTTATCTTTTGATATATAAACCTCAAAATTGGTTCAGTGTGTAGCCCTTGATGTGTTCCACACAATGGTACCTCATTTGATATGGTTATCATTGAATATGGCAAAGCTATGCCATGTACAAGTCTTTTTGTACATATGTATGTTTTGGTCAAAATCTGTATGGAGCTTGTTTGCTACATAACCTTTGTTCTAGGTGGGGTATGGGGAAATTGATGGCACCATCAGATAGGCCTTATTTTGCTCTTTCCAAGGACACCCCACTTTAGTTATCTTACACTAAAACTGTAGAAGTTAGATGAGAGGTGAATATTTTGTTCACCCTTATTTGGACTGATTTTGTCCATAACTTCTGTAATACTGGTGCTAGCTCAGTTTGGATAGTACCATTGGGTATCCTTGACTTGGAGCTTCATTTTGAATACTCATTTGATGGGGTTAAGCCTCTTCCTCTGCATTTCAGATGAGAGGTGAGAATTAAGGTTCATGCTCAGCAACAACTTTGAGCAGGAATAACTTTGTTATTCTTTGTCCTATGATTATGGGACTTGTATATTTGGAAAGGGGTTAGTTTCCTCTTTCTTTTAATACTTTTTGAGCTTATTTGGCTCAGCTCCATATTTTGGTGGTATCTTGGCTATACCATTGATTTATGGTATTTGGCTGTCATGCTTGTGCTCTGGTTTTGAGTCACAGGCTGACATACTCTCCCTCTAGACAAGGCTCATCACTGATGAGACTGTTTAGTCCTCCTAGAGGCCCTGAATCTCCTTAGATTAATGTTCCCATCTGGTATGGCATCTTCTGCCAACCACTTGTCTTTGTCAGCTGTCTGGTTCTTGAATCTGACTAAGTACTGTCTTTGATCCTTACCATTGAGTCTGATCTTCCTGGCATTGATGATTTTCTTCACAGGTCCAGGGGAATCCTCCACTTCCACTGTTTCTGGTGGGATGGGGTTCTTCTTCCTTGAGGGGAATTTGTCCTCCTCTGTCTGGAAGTATCGTTGACTAAACTCACTGGAAAGACTGGGTGTTTCCTGGAAAATTCCTCTGTGAGTTTGACTTCCACTGCATTTTTCCCTATCAATTTAATGATATTGAAGGGCCCTAAAAATGAGTCTCTCATCTTCTTAGGTCCTTTGAGATTATTAAAGTTCAGTGTAGACACTAATACTTGGTCCCTTCTCTAAAGTCAGGTTCCATGTGTGATTTGTCCCATCTCTGCTTGTTACATTCTTTTTCCTCAGCTATGCATTTGGCAGCTGTGTCACAAGCCCTCTTCCACATTTAATTGGATTCTTTGGCTGTGGGGTGGATGGTCACAAAATATTTCTTCAAGTGATCCACAGGCAATAGGGGATTCCACCCTTTCTCTACCAGTGCAGTTGTTTCTCCTGTGGTATAGTGCTGTCTTTTATTAAAAGCCAGCTGGACTGCTGATAGAAGGGTAACCCAGTCATGGGTGTATCCCTCATGGTCCTTGTATTCCATGCCATAAGCACAGAAGCTTCTAAGGATGTCCTCCATTGTCTGGATCATCCTTTCAGCTAATCCATCTGCTTGTGGATGGTAAGCTGTGGAAAATGAAAGCATGATGCCAAGCATGTCATACAAGTTTGTCCACAATTAAGATGTGAACTTTGGGTCCCTATCACTAATAATGATTTTTGGGACTCCATAGGTAGATATTATGTTATTCCAAAATAACAGAGCAGTATCCATTGCTGTGTCCTCCTTGTGACATGGTAGGAACCTCATACTCTTGCTGAACCTATCAACCATGATCAAGAAGGCATTGAAGTTCTCTTTGCCTCCTGGGACAAGGCCTGTGACCCAGTCCATGTTAATGGTTTCCCATGGGTTTTTGGATTCTTCTGTGTGTTTAAGTAACCCATACTTCTTCCCATGTTTCCCATTTTCCTTCTGGCATCTCTCACAAGTGTTGATGTATTCACTCAACTCTTGATCCCATTTGGGCCACCAAGCTGTGCTTGCTACCCTTTCCTTGGTCCTGTCTTCACTCATGTGTCCCATATAGGGGCATTCATGGCATTCCGGTAGGATCAAGGATATATGGTCTCTGTGTATTATTGTGAGTGCACTAGTGTTCATCTCTCTATGGTAGAGAAGTCCATCTACAAGGAAAGATTTTTTGTCCTTATAGTCCCTCAACCAGGGTTACTCTAGCTGGGATTCTAGTTCTGGGCCCTGTACTTTTTCTGAAGTAGTTGCAACAATATGCCACACTGTTTGTGTTTGGCATATGTCTTCATCACTGCATTGAAGAAGTCATTATGCAGTTCTGAGGAGCTTATTCCCAATATGGGAGTTTCTGTTCCTTCTAAATAAGTGTTTCCACTGTCTGGGAGATCATTTTCTGGTGCCCATTCAGAAAATTTGTAGTTTTTCCTCCTATCTATCTCCATGAAATGGATAGGGATTTTGGCTGCTGCTTCAGGGTCATAAGCTGTATTGCATTTGGAATTATCCAGTGGTCATCTGCTGAGGACATCTGCATTGGTATGACTTTTAACTTCTTTGTATATGATGGTCATGTTCCCTCTATACTCTTGGATGGCTATTTGCCACCTCAACATGTGTTTATTAGTAGTCTTCATGTTTAGTAAAGACTTCAAGGCTTTGCAGTCTGTGTAGACTTCAAAGACTGCACCCTCAAGATAATAGTATAGTTTCTCAAGAGCCCAGACTAAGCATAGACATTCAGTCTGGGTGGCCCCATACCTGCCTTCTGAATCTTTCAGCTGCCTAGAAATGTAATGTATTATTTCCTCTCTTGGTTCATCATCTACAATTTGTCTCTGGTGAAGGGCTGCTCCCAAGCCTTGGCTACATGCTGCATCTATGTATAACTTGAATGATAGTTCAAAATCAGGCAAGATGAGTACAGGTGCATTTGTGAGCTCATGTTTGATCCTCTCATATGCATCCCTTAATTCTTTGGTAATTTCAAAAACTACATCTCTTGGACATAACTTGTACAGACTACTAGCTATGTAGTCAAAGCTTTTGATGTGGTTTCTATAGTAGCTGGAAAGCCCAAGGAAAGATTACATCTCTTTAATGTTTTTTGGTACTGGCTTTTGCAGTACTGCTGCTACTGTGTTCTGGTATATTGCCAGACTGAGACCTGGGACTTTATGTCCTAGAGCTAGTAGCTCTTGTTGGCCAGAATTGCACTTTTTAAGTGAAATTTTCAGATTAATGGGTGTGCATTAACTTAGCACTCTGTCTTTGTACTGTACATGGTCCTCCCATGTCTCTGAGTATATAATGATGTCATCAATATATACCACCATCCAGCCTTCCAATATTTCTTCTTGAAATATTGTGTCCATCATCCTTTGGAAGTGGGCTGGTGAGTTTTAAATGCCAAATGGCATTCTGGTATCCTCATATATGCCCATATGGCATATGATTCTGAGTATTTTCATGGAGTTTTGTTTAGCTCCATTATGGTGGAAGCCTTTCATACAATCCATCTTGGTTATGTATTTGGCTTTTGCCATTTTGTCTAGGGCATGAGTTATCCTTGGTATAGGGTACCTGTCAGCTTTTGTGTAGTTTTTCAGAGCTCTGAAATCTCCACGCAGCCTAGACTTGCCATCATGCCAGTTTATCAGGACAGGAGTAGTGATTTCCACTATTTCATTGTGTCCAATTTTTCTGATTACATCCATTTCCAGGAGTTCATTAATATGTTCTTCAATCTCCTTCCTGGTTTCCAGACTTGCTGGGTATGGAGGTCTCCTGAGAATGGGTGGATAAGCTCTTTCCACATCCAGATATAGTTCTATATCATGGCCTCTAATTTTCCCTAGGGATTCTTCACCAATGGCAAATTCTGGTCTGTTCTTTCTTAGCATCTCCAGGAAACTTAGTTTCTGTTTACTGGTGGGGTAGTGCTAAACTGGCCCTCTCTGAATTCATTCAGTAGTTCTTCCAGTGGATCCTGGGCAGATATTTGGTATATATCAATTGAAATTTTCTTTGCCTTGTTGGTACCAATGGTAATGTGCCTGTTTTTACTATTTTAAATATCAATACCATATGTCCTCTGTTAATATGTCCCCAGTAAGTAGCCTTGGATTTGGGCATCATCAAGCACTACAAGCTCTGGATTGAGTCTGATATTGCCCTTCCTATGGGGTACAATTATCTCTTTTATAATTGTCCCAATGGAAGTCATCTTTGCTGAAACACTTTTGAAGTTCTTTTCCTTGGTTGGCAAAAGTTGTTTTTCCCAATTTGGGGAGTGGCTTCTCAGATAATTTCTGGCCACTATGAAGCAGTGTGCCCCACTTTCAATGATCAATGGGTGTTGGGCATTGTCAATGCAAACAGTCATTTTTGTGGCTGTCCCATGTATGTATGCCATTCCTTGGTGTCACAGGGGCTCTTCTAAGTGAAGAGGGCCTGGCACTCAGTAAACTGGGACTTACCTATGGAGGGCTCAGAATATGGTAAGAAAGAATACACTTAAGAGTGTTATGGAATGAATTACTAAATGAAAGAATATAAGAAAAGCAGCAAAAAATAATAATAGTAAGAATAAAAGGCCAACCACAAAAAAGTCCAAGTCTACTGTTTCGACCTTTCAGAATGGAAAGAGAAGTGTTAATAAGGAGATGGCTACCCAGCTCATACTGTACAGGAAAGGAAAAGAAAAAAGGCTAAGACTAACTTGAAATAAAATAATTATAACACTCAAAATAAGGATAATAATAAGTATAAAATAATGAATATACTAAATTGATTAACTGGGGAAAAATCCCCAGGGGGAGAAAGAGGGGCTGGTATATGTGAGAATCACCAGCCCTGATCCAGACAGAGAATTTTCATGAGAAGATATGATGATTGAATTGAGTCTGGCCAATACAGGTTCTGTATGGATGTACAGGATCTGTACAAACGCATTGGTGGTATTGAGTGATCATACAGTCTGGGGATGGTGTATCAACACTGTATTGGGTAATTCTAACCTGTACAAGTATTGAAAGGCTTTATTGATGAACCAGACTGTATGCATGTTTCAGCAAAGAAGATTGCTGAAACTGAATTCTGATACACACAGTGGATTTGCTGGTTTGAGGTGGTTGAGTGGGTGTAAGTATGAATAGCCCTACCCTTGATTAGTGGTTGTTACAGTATCCCCCTCTTCAGACTGGTGGGCTCCTGAACACAATAATGCCCTGCCACTGTTGAGTGGCATCTCAATATCCCCCCATTTTTTCAAAAAGGATTTCTTTTAATTATATTTTCCTCTTGACCATTATCCTGAAAATCCCCTCTTCATTTCTTCACTGTCATACTTGATTTGAATTATCTTCCCCCTTCTTTCAACTTCACAATATGCTTCTTTTTGGATTCAGTCATTTCCTTCCTTTCAAGGCATGGCTGTTGGGTTTTATCCCAAAATGAGTGCCATAGAGCTCTTCTGCTCAAAATTTGATGGCAAATGAGTATATGATCATATACCTCATTGTGAATGGGACAACTTGATGTTTGGCCCTTCTTGCCCTGATTGGAATTACTTCAAAAGTCTTCAAGGGGGGCCTTCTCCCCATTGTCCCTGAAAATGCCTTAAATGGTGGATTTTGGATCCCTTTAGCCCTACCATTGAGTTTGGGTCTTGGCCCTTCTTGCCCTGATTGGAATTACTTCAAAAGTCTTCAAGGGGGGGCCTTCTCCCCATTGTCCCTGTAAATGCCTTAAATGGTGGATTTGGGATCCCTTTAGCCCTACCATTGAGTTTGGGTCTTGGCCCTTCTTATGGTGATTTTTGATTTTCATGGCTCCGGGGTATGTTTTGGCCCATTTGGGTATTGGGTTGATTCTGGGGTCCTACAGTCTGTGGGCCATGGGGGCCATTGGAGACCCTCTGAGCCCAAAGTTTCTGGGGCCTTCAGGGGTCCCATGGCCTGGCCCCATTAGAAGGGTCCAGGACCATCAAGATTCTGACCTCCCGCAAGTTGCAGGGGAAGTACTGAGTGGTGACTTCAGTCCAAAAGAGAAATTTACTCACCACCTTAAGGACTTTGAGAGGGGGAATCATTGAGTTATAGCCCCACTTCCTTGGGGTCATCTTTTTCAGGCTTGAAGTGATTCAATTCTGATGCCTTGAATCTTCTGCTTGCATATTCCTTAGTCATGAGTTGCAAACTGACTGAACTCACTGAACATTCCCCTTCTGCGCCGCTACCATCTGTCCTTCATGGTTCTGGCATTCTCAGTCAATTTTCTTCACCATCAATGGCTTCTTCTGGCAATTTTGATCCCACCCAAACTTATGATGGTTACAAGGCAGTTGAAGTTCTTGATCCTGCTTGTACCAAATGTTTGTCGGAGGGGAAGGATTGTTTTGAAAATTTCAATCCCAGATCTTCAAAATGCCACTACTGCTTTGTTAGGAAGAAGCCATGCCACTGTACTGGGAAGCAAGCTTCAAATGTCAAGAGGTATTTGTGGAGTAAGAAAGATGGGCCTTTTGGAAAAGAGCTCCCAGTTTCTGAGGCCCCTACTCTTGATGGTACTTCAGGTTATTCTGCTTGTGATTTAAATGATTTTGTTGCTTGAAATGGATACTGATATCTTGATTCAGTGACTGGTTCTAGGAAGAGGGATGTGGCCAGGTGGACTAATGTTGGAGGGCCTATCCCAGTTTGTGGTAGGCCAATATACTCCAGCTCAGAAGTTCCAATTTCCTGGATCAATACTAAGGCATAATGAAGCAAATAAGACAAATTGCCAATTACTCACCTGATCCGGATGCTTAAGGTAGTGATGAGCTGTATGGTGAAGAAGTTGAGGTGATTCCTCACTCTGCTGGTAATCCATCCAATACTTCTCCTTCCAAGCCTCCTCCCAAGAGATTCCAAATTCAAATCATCCCCAGTACCCCCAGAAATTTCCAACCCACTCTTGCTACCATTCCTGCTTCACCACACTCTTCCCATACCAAGCCTGCCTTGAATCCAGCAGTAAGACCATCCCCCATCCAACATCCCAGAAACTCACCCATAGTCACCTCACAACAACTCCAACCTGTGGCCAGTACCAGTGGAAGAAGAGAAGAACTTTCTCCTTTGCCGTTTCCTGCCACTCAAGTGTTTCAGTGCAGGGATTGATTGCCTATCCAAGTTACCAGAGAAGATCCAAATATGGCGAGTGAAAATCAGGATGCTGTGGCCAGGGTTTTTAGGAGGGTTGATAGAAATAGTAGGGAGGTGATTATGTATGTTAGCCTTGAGGTATATTTTACATACCCAAAAAGGCCACAATTATCTTAAAAATAAATTCTGAACTATGGATGACCCATAAGTCATGCATATATCCAAAATTCATCATTTTTGATTGCAGAAAAGATGAATAAATTTTCATTGAGTAAGTAAATCCATGGATTCAACACCAGATTTGGATTTTACACCAAGGTTCACCTAGAGTAGCTGCATTGAGTGAATAAGCTCAAATTAACTCTTTGAGGTGCTAATTTGGAAAATACTTTAATACCAAATCATCAATACCACATAAAAGATCTGTGAAAATTTTTGTTTTTCTCTATTTCATGCCAAAATAATGGGAATGTCAGAAATCCCATGTTACATATACACTAAGAATAGTGTTATGCATGTTTTGGGCACTTAATATTATGGTATTCTTAAATTCACTTTTGGTACACCCATAGTGGATATCTCACTTGAAGCTTAAAGTTCTATTTTGACATAAAAAATAGGCAAGGGGGACAAAAGACATCAAAGAGAGCAAGGGTACCCAGCTTATGAGGCCTCTGAGGCGTGGAAAGCTCCAAAGCTTGGATCAATGGCTTATCTTGGCCTAATTGGTAAGCTAAAACCTTTTGGGAACTTGGTTACCATGTTACAACTTCAGTAAATCATAAGAAAAAAGCAAATAACCTGCTATTTTTACATGCCAAGGAGGTAAAGAGAAACTTAGACTCCTGTATGCATGTCAGCGACTTTCCATGGATAAACCCCAAAAGAGTAACTAAAACCCTTTTTGGACTAGTATCCATCGAATTACCTCATTGCAACCAGCCATAGACTGCTATTTGCAATTCTACATAGAAATGAGGTAAAAATTCAAAAATTCATTCAAAATACAATTCTTAATGAATCTTTCTGAAACTTGCAGGACCAATTAAAAACTGCATAATTCATATGAAAGTCAAAAATAATTATACTTTCATATGTAAAATCAAAAGTTTTACTTAGAGTCCATTTTTGAGGATTCCACGTGAAACGCAGAATCATTAAAAATTTAAAGAAAATACATTCTGTGATGAAGTTTCCAATAACATTGATAACTTTGGGAAATAAATGATTCTTTTTAAATAAAAGAAGATTTAAAGTTTTTACTCCTTTTATTCTTAACCATAAATGGGTTGGTAGTCACATAAAAGCCTCAATTAAGCAATTATGATAATCTTACATGACAACAGATGATGCAATCAATAATCCAAAAAGGTTTATTGTTTTCTCACTCACTGGCTTTTCAGTTTTCTCCATGGTACGCCTCTTTGAGCTGTCTTAGACTTAAAAGAGGCCTCCTCTTGCTGTTTTTTCCACATCATCATCACATTATTCATTTATATCATTGTCCAACAAGTAAGTATTAGTAAGACTTTTCTTAAGTGTTTTATTCTTTCAGAATCAATCAGAAAGACGTGAAATCATAGAAATCAGCTATATATTGTTGTGATATTGCTATAATATCATTTTGATCCATTAAATCCACAATTCTACATCAAATCTCTCTGCTTTATCTTTCAATAAGTTCTTTGGAGTATTAGTGAGTGATTTATTTTTGAATTCTTAAAGTTTTTCTCTAGTAATAGTTTTCTTCAAGGATTATCTTTATAATTATCCTTGAAAAAGATAATTATATATTAAAATAATTTTATTATTTTAATAAAAGAAGTTTTTATTATTAAATTCTTCTTGTAATTGATTCTTGTAGACAATTACTGCTCACTGTTAAGATCACTAGTAGTGTATAACACGTGAAATAAATGAGTCTTTAATTATTTCATTGTGGTTATAATAATTCTTTATTATTATATTTCATAAGAACAGTCATAGTACTGTTGATTAATAGTAATATTATCAACAGCTTCATAGACGCATCTTAAATTTGGGGGCCTGACTGTGAATTTAACCATAGACTTGGCTTTAATCATATTCTTGACTTCAGTAATACATTAATTTAATAACTTTTTCTTTCAATTTAAAGCTGAATTTTTTTTATTTTTGAAATTGTCTTGAAATCTTTTCCATTGAGGAATTTGGTTTAATTTTATACTGTTTTTACATGTGGATTTTTCACATCCAAAAACTTATAAAATTATTCTTTGAGTTACTCTGAATAAATTTCATTCAAAATCTTGAATTTTATTTTTTTTTTCTTCAAAAGAATAATTTTTTAATATCAAAAATTAAAACTTATAAAAAAAATTTTAAAAATATTTTAAAAATATAAAAAATAATCTTTTTTCTTTTTCTAGTGTCTTTGATCAAATACTGTGCAGCTGGTAACAGACTCAGTAAGAGATATATTACCAGTCCAGAATCTGAGGACAGTATTTAGGTGCAAATTGCTAAAAGAGGCACCTTATTCAACTCTTAAAAGACTAAATTACCACCAAAAGGTGTTTTATCTTTATATTTTCACTCTGTATCTTAAAATTGACATGAAAATGGTGCATACCAGAAATGGAAGCAGCTATTAAGTCCAACCAGATGGATGTGGACAAGGAAGAGGCAAGACCAAATCCAGAAGTATCAAGTCTTCCTCAAGAAACACACATTTGTAGGATGCCAGAGTTGCCCCCCATTCCCCAAGGTCTGTACCCACAAACTTTGATGTAAATTCTGAATCTGAACTGATTCATGATAGTATTTTATGGGCTGAACCACTTTCAAGTGGCAGCCATTGAAATTTATCAATTCCAATACAAATATTGGTTCAGAGCAACCAAAGAAGAGGAATGGGAAATATGCCCAAGCCTTTGGCAGGGGGCCATGAGCTCCTACTTACACATCAAGAGCTTTCTGGGTCAGGAGAAGACCATAAAACTCTTAGGAGGTTGGAGCCTATTGTCTTGCAAAGACAAGGTCAAAAAGATAGAGAATTGGTTGCAGAACCAAAGTCTTTTATCCATATACCAGAAGAAGGAACTG
This sequence comes from Austropuccinia psidii, assembly GCA_023105745.1. Taxonomy (NCBI): domain Eukaryota; kingdom Fungi; phylum Basidiomycota; class Pucciniomycetes; order Pucciniales; family Sphaerophragmiaceae; genus Austropuccinia; species Austropuccinia psidii. Next base: position 67,098,827 of record JALGQZ010000004.1, read on the forward strand.
GAAATGACTCCAGCTTTGGAGACAGAAGACCCACTGGGGTATACCAGCTCCAAACCAGCTCCAGAAGTGTCCAAAGACAAGCCCAAAGGACTTCAGAAGAAACAGAGAGGTCCCAAGAGCCATCAAGGCAAGGGAAAAGCCAAAGCCAATTGGCACAGACCATACCCACAAGGGTACAGGATTCCCAAATTGGAGCCTTCAGCCGTGGACAGTGTGTTCAATATGGCCAGGACTCTCATGGAATTTACAGCCAAGGAGCAGGAAATGATGAACAGAACATTTCCACAAAAATAGTAGATGAAATACATTTTGTTCAATCCAATATTGATGTAAAAATTGGTAAACTTGATTCCAAGTTAACTGAAATAACATTAGACATCAATGACTTAAAAAAGAATGACAAACAGTCTGCTGAGATGCATAAGTCTGTAATTACCACACTGGAATTACGTACTGATACATGTGACAGAATTGAGAGTAAATATCAATTTCAAGATGATGAAATGGAAGATCTTTCCATTTTAAACATTAATGATCAACTTAAAATTCTGAAAGATCATGTCTTGGAAATAGCTAAAAATACCAATCGGTTTGCCACACATTTGGCAAAAAGTGACAGTGAAAGGAAGAAGTTAAAAGATGAAATCATTGCACAAGTAGAACAAATTCATAAGAATTATGAGCCACATATGCCAAGACATTCTACACCTTTGACTGAAGAAAAACGTTCTTCTAAAGAAACTTTGACCCCATTCTTAGGAGAAAATGTTATTGCTTCAAAAGATATTCCCAAATTGGAAGAATGGCCAACATTCTCTGGTGAAGGAGAATACAACCATATTGAGTTCGTCAGAACTATTGATATGTTGCAAGATTTTCATATACCTGATCAAATTGTAGTGGGAAAATTACACTCTCTGTTTACCAGAACTGCAAAGAAATGGTATTACAAGATGAGGATAGATCATGGGAAACATGATTGGTCTTGGTGGAAATCTGAAATGATTACCAAATGGGCCAATAATTCTTGGAGATTTAAAATGGAGAATGCTTTTAAAGGGCCATTTTCAACTCAGAAAAAGATAAACCACTTACTTGGTTCTTAAAGAAAAGAGACAGATTATCTGCTTTACACCCAGATATGTCTGACAATATGATTAATATGAAAATATTAAGAAAATGTGGAGAAGAGCTCGAACATGCTATCAAGTGCAGATGTGTAGAATCCTGTTCAACAGAGGACTACATTAATGCAATGGAAGATATCATTACCAGAACAAGAATTGGTAAGACTTGGACTAAAATCCCTATAGAGTCCAAGATGGTCCCAAAGATTTCCAGAGAGGACAGAATACCTGAAAAACCTGTCTTGAAGTGTCATAAATGTGGAAGCACTTCACATTTAGCCAACACTTTCACCAAAAAGACAAAAATCAATTAAGTTAAAGTCATTGAAGAAGGTCAGTGTACTGAAGAGAAAGAAGAATCTGACCTAGATTCTGAAGTCTATGAGGATACACCAGTAGAGGAGTATACCATTCAAAACATTACAGCTTTCTTTGAGGTCACAGAAGTCCATACTCACTTTCCACAGTACAGTGAGAACTGTCATAACCTGATCAATATCCAAGATGCCAGAATTTGTAAGACCAAACCTGCTAGAGTAAATGGTTATACTACTGGAGCATCTTTTATCACATCAATTCTGATGAATGATTTTGAAGGCAAAGTAAATTTGGATACAGGGACATTTTGCACTTGTGTGGGCAAATATTATCTACAAGTTATACTTCCTGAATGGAAAAACCATCTGTTACCAATAGAAGGTGTGCAATTTAGTAGTTCCAGTATCAATATGTACCCTTTGGACATATTAGACACTAATATTGTGTTCCCACACCCTGAAGGAAGCATAAGAATCAAAACAGAGATAGTAGCTATGGACAATTGCACATCTCAACATATCATCCTTGGAAATGATTACTTGAATATTTATGGTATTGACATAAATAACCATAAAGACAGATATTTCACAATTGGAGAAAACAAAAGACAAAAATTTTCTTTTTCCAATATGTGAAAAAAAAATATCCATAATATCTTCCAAGAAAGATACTTATAAGGAAGAATTTGTAGCTAATCAGCTTGTTGAAGCACAAATTAATTCATTATTGTCAACAAAGATGAGACATGAGCTTATTGATGTGTTATACACATATAATAATGCCTTTTCCTCTGATAATGAACCATTAGGCTCTATAAAAAGGCATGAAGTTGCTATTACTCTTAATATTGACAGACCATACCCTCCAGTCCTTAGAAGACCAGCTTGTCCAGCCAGTCCCAGAGCTAGAGAAGCCTTGGAGACACATATTGAAGAGTTGATCCGACTTGGTGTACTAAGGAAAGTAGGCCATAATGAAGAGGTTGAAGTGACAACACCTGTTATTATTGCTTGGAATAATGATAAATCAAGAATGGTTGGATATTTTAGAGCATTGAATACCTACACAGTTCCAGATAGGTATCCAATTCCTAGAATACAAGAAACGTTTACCCAATTATTTAAAGCCAAGCTTATAGCATCAGTGGATGCATTGAAAGGCTTTAATCAGAATGTTTTGACACCTAAAGCTAAGAAATTACTTATAAGTATCACTCACTGTGGTATTTATGAGTATCTTAGAATTCCATTTGGTATCAAAAATGAACCATCTCATTATCAAAGAATGATGAATACCATCTTCCTACAGAATTATCTGAAGGATTGCTTACCATTTATATTGATGATATTATCATATTTTATTATTCATGGTCTTTACACCTTGAAAGACTTGCAAGAGTACTTCACAAAGCTGCAGAAGTGAATATGAAGATTTAACTCAAGAAATGTAATTTTGGTTTTGAAGAACTCAAAGCATTAGGACATATTGTTTCTGGTTTAAGCTTGGTTATTGACAAGAATAAAGTGGCAGCAGTGTTACTTAAGCCAATACCCTAGAATAAAAAAAATGATGTCTATTCTTGTATTTGCCAGCTATTACAGGCAACAATTGGAAGATTTTGCAATTCTAGCCAAGTAACCCTATAGAATCCGTGATCAACAAACAGTATTTGAAATGACACAGGAGAGAATTAAAGCTTATAAGATAAGGAAAGCTCTTACAGAAGCACATTTACTCCTCATGCCTGACTGGAATATACCTTTTAAATTGAACATTGATGCATGTGGAGATGGATTAGGGGAAGCCCTATATCAAGTCAAAATTATTGATGACAAACCTACAGAAGGACCAGTTTGTTACATCTCAAGACAAATCAAACCAACAGAAGCCAGATTTGGTGCAAGCCAAATGGAGTGCTTATTTTTGGTATGGGCACTTGAGAAATTACACTATTATCTTTATTGCAGTGTTTGTGATGTGATAACTGACTGTAATTCTGTGAAATAACTTCTCAACATGAAAACTCCTGACAGACATATTTTGAGATGGCAAAAAGCCATTCAAGAATATAGAGGAGACATGACTCTAGTTCACAAAGCAGGAAACATTCACAAGAATGCTGATAGACTTAGCAGGTGGGCATTAGCCAACACTCCTGATAACCCAGCCTATGTACCTTTGCAAGCAGAACCACAGATTCCAATTGAAGTATTTAACATAACTGATATTGGGAGTGAATTTGTTGAAGAAGTCAGAGAATCTTATAAGCAGAAAAAGAATTGCCATATCTTGACTTCCTTATTAGATAAAGACTGCAAAGATCAATCTTTGCTCAATGCACTGGATGAAGTTTGGAAAAGTTCCTATTCTGAAGGAAGATTTCACTTGTTTGATGGAATAATTTACCACAGAACCAAACATTCTTGTGTGATGACATTGTGTAGTAGACTGCTTATCAATACCATTCTTCATGAATGCCATGATAGCATCTACTCTGGACACCTGTCAGAGGACAGAATACTTGAAAAAGTGAAAAACTGTGCATGGTGGCCATCTTGGAGAAAAGAGACCATTGAATATTTCCATTCCTGTTACAGATGCCAAAAGGCAAACAGGAGTACAGGCAAGAAATTTGGAATTATGATCTGTATTCAAGAACCAAAATCCCCTTGGGAAGTTGTTCACATGGATTGGGTCACAGCACTTCCTCCAAGTGGTGACAAAAGTTATAATGCTTGTCTAGTCATTGTAGACAGATATAGCAAGACTCCCATATTCTCACCCTGTCATACAGATGACACAGCTATGGAGTAGGGTTATTTCTCATACAGGATTATTTAAGAATATCATAAGTGACAGAGATCCCAAGTTTACATCTGCACTTTGGACCAATCTTCATATATTGTTTGGGACCAAGTTATCATTCTCTACAGCATATCACCCTCAAACAGATGGGCTAGCAGAAAGAATGATTCAAACTTTAGAGGACATGATCAGGAGATTTTGTGCTTATGGGTTAGAATTCAAAGACTCAGATGGCTTTACCCATGACTAGTGCACTCTGATACCTGCATTAGAATTGGCATATAAGACATCAGTCGATTCTTCCACAGGTCAAACTCCTGCTATGTTAGAAAAAGGATGGAATCCAAGACTCCCAGCAGATACACTGAGGAAAGACTTGATTGACATTCATCCTACAGCTTCCAGCTTCAAAATAATGCTTGATAAAGTGAAAAATCATGCAAAACATAGTATGAATGATGCTTTTTGATATGCTAAACATAAGTGGAACAAGAGTCACAAAGTACCAGACTTCAAAGTAGGGGACTTAATTCTAGTTTCAACCTTGAATTTTAATAATATCAAAGGCCCAAAGAAACTTAAAGATTCTTATGTAGGACCTTTTGTTATTGTTGCCTTACATGGAACCAATGAAGTTCAAGTGGAATTAAGTGGTGAATTGGAAAATAAACACCCAACGTTTCCAGTCCGCTTGATAAAGCCTTATCAACCAACTGACAAAGAATTGTTTCCTTTAAGGAACCAACTCCTTTGACTGTACCACCAGTGGAACAGAGTTAAGACAGAAAAATAAAGAAAGTCATAAATTAAAGGAGACTTAGGAGTAGAAATCAGAGATAATATCTTGTCAGATATAGAAATCCAGTACATGAAGATGAATGGTTGGAAGAATCAGAAATACCTTACTCAGATAAGCTCTTAAGAAGATTTAGAAATGAAGGAAGGCCACAAGTCTGAATATGTCTATAAATGTGCTTTAAATTACTTGATCTGAGTAATTTAAAGAGGTTGGACAGTGGAAATTAACCCCCTTTGGGGCCTTTTTCTTCTTTTGTACCATTGATCACATTGTAGTACAATTTTACTTTTTGGTGGGAGGGAATGTGAGCCTTGAGGTATACTTTACATACCCAAATGGGCCATAATTATCTTAAAAATAAATTCTGAACTATGCATAACCCATAGGTCATGCATAAGTCCAAAATTCATCATGTTTTATTTCAGAAAAGATGAGTAAATTTTTATTGAGTACGTAAATCCATGGATTTAAGGCCAGATTTGGACTCTACACAAAAATTCACCTAGGGTTGCTGCATTGAGTGAATAAGCTCAAATTAACTCTTTGAGGTGCTAATATGGAAAATACTTCAATACCACATAAAAGATCCATGAAATCTTTTTTTTCTCTATTTCATGCCAAAATAATGGGAATGTGAGAAATCCCATGTTACATATACACTAATAATAGTGTTATTCATCCTTTGGGCACTTGATATTATGGTGTACTTACATGCACCTTTGGTACACCCATAGTGGATATCTCACTTGAAGCTTAAAATTCTATTTTGACATTGAAAATAGGCAAGGGGGACAAAAGACATCAAGGAGAGCCGGGGGACCCAGCTTATGAGACCTCTGAGGTGTGGACAGCTCCAAAGCTTGGATCCATGGCTTATCTTGGCCTAATTGGTAAGCTAAAACCTTTTGGGAACTTGGTTACCATGTTACAACTTCAGTAAATCATAAGAAAAAAGCAAATAACCTGCTATTTTGATGTGCCAAGGAGGTAAAGAGCAACTTAGACTCCTGTAACCATGTCAACAACTTTCCATGGATAAACCCCAAAAGAGTCATTAAAACCCTTTTTGGACTAGTATCCATTGATTTACCTCATAGCAACCAGCCATAGACTGCTATTTGCAATTCTACATAGAAATGAGGTAAAACTTCAAAAATTCATTAAAAATACAATTCTTAATGAATCTTTCTGAAACTTTAAGGACCAATTAAGAACTGTATATTTCATATAAAAATCAAAAAGAATTATACTTTCATATGTAAAACCAGAAGTTTTACCTACAGTCCATTTTTGAGGATTCCACGTGAAACACAGAATCATTAAAAATTTAGAGAAAATACATTCTGTGATGAAATTTCCAATAACATTGATAAATTTGGGAAATAAATGATTATTTTGGAATAAAAGAATATTTACAGTTGCTACTCCTTTTATTCTTAACCATAAATGGGTTGGTAGTCACATAAAAGCCTCAATTAAGCAATTATGATAATCTTACATTACAACAGATGATGCAATCAATAATTCAAAAAGGTTCATTGTTTTCTCACTCACTGGCTTTTTGGTTTGCTCCATGGTACGTCTCTGTGAGCTGTCTAAGACTTAACAGAGGCCTCCTCTTGCTGTTTTTTCTACATCATCATCACATTATTAATTTATATCATTGTTACCAACAAGTAAGTATTAGTCAAACTTTTCTTAAGTGCTGTATTCTTTCAGAATCAATCAGAAAGACATGAAATCGTAGAAATCAGCTATATATTGCTGTAATATTGCTATAAAATTATTTTGATCCATTAAATCCACAATTCTATGTCAAATCTCTTGGCTTTATCTTTCAATAAGTTCTTTGGAGTATTAGTGAGTGATTTATTTTTAAATTCTCAAAGCTTTCCTCTAGTAATAGTTTTGTTCAAAGATTATCTTTATAATTATTCATGCAAAAGATGATTATATATTAAAATAATTTCATTATTTTAATAAAAGAAGTTTTTATTATTAAATTCTTCTTGTAATTGATTCTTGTAGAAAATTATTGCTCACTGTTAAGATCACTAGTAGTGTATAGCCCGTGAAAGAAATGATTCTTTAATCATTTAATTGTTTTTATAATAATTCTTTATTATTATATTTCATAAGAACAGTCATAGTATTGTTGATTAATAGTAATATTATCAACAGTTTCATAGACACATCTTACAATGTATTCTAATGATAGGACAACTCCAGGGACTTCTTCTGAGGAGATGGCTGTGAAACCTTCCTGGTATGAAGATGAGTTGATTAATGATTTCCAGAAAACCTTTGATTATTTGGGTAGAGATAACTATTTTCCTTGTTCTTGGTTGTGTTTGGTTTGACTTCTATCCCCACTCTTATAGCTACTAAAATAAAAATAAAAAATAATTGGAACCTCCCAATAAATGATTTGGGAGGGGATGCTGTTGCTTTAAGAAAGAAATAAAAAGAAATGTACAAGTAAAGAAAAGAAAGAAAATGAGAGAAAGTGAGAGTAAAGAAGAAGAAATAAAAAAATTCCTGAGGTTGTCCTTCTTGTGGTGAGTTGCTCGACCTTGGCCGAGAATTGTCTGAAAGATAAAAACCAAGCATTTGATGCTCACAAAGTGGCCAAGGTGATGCTTTACAAGTAGAACCCTCAGGGATGCATACCAGGAGATGGAACTTAGTTTCATAGCTTCCACTCCCAACTAATCACCATAAAACAAATACCTTTGCCATAATTGACTTGTAAGTAATGAATTTATTGAATAAATGTGATTGGCATAAGCTGGAAACAATTAAAAAATGAAATAATAAGGAATTCGGCCATATCGTGAAGAAAGGTCCAAATTTGAGGGTATTGATGTTGGAAGGGCTTCTGAATCTGTCCAAAGAATTGACACCTGCTCACAAAGTGGCCAAGCGGATGCCTACAACCACATTTGGGTAGAATACCCCCTTGAAGGTGCATGCCAGGAGAGGAGCCTACTTTCATAACCTCTTCTCCCCACCAAACACCATAAAATCAGACTCTTGAGGTAATTGGGCCAGGCTTGGCTGGATACAATGAATGGAAATCCTTGACCAGGTCTCGTGAACGGTAAGGTTGGGAGCTGGTTCCCAAGTTGTTCTTTCTGGGTCTTCACTGACTCCTTTCCACTCTAAAAGATACCATAATTTACCTCTTTTGAGTTTTGAGTCCAGAACCTGAGCCACTTCCCATTATTCTTGCTCCTCCACTAGAACTGGTGGTGGTGGCAAGTGATTATGATTTGGGATGCTTGACTGCTTGGCTTGTTCTAGTAATGACACATGGAATACAGGGTGAACTGACTTGCATTGAGAAGGCACCTTTAGGTGATAAGGATGACTTCTAATCTTCTTCATGACTTCAAAGGGTCCCAGCCATCTTTCTGAAAGTTTCTTGGTGGGTGATGTGGTCTTGATGTTCTTGGAGCTAGTCATACTTTGTCCCCATGTTGGAAATCAGGTGGAATTGACCTATTTCTATCTGCATACTTCTTGAATCTCCTTATTTCTGACTATAATTCTTCTTTGACAACTTGCTGTACTGATTGGAGTTTTGTTGATACCTTTCCAGCAGGTGAGTCTTGAGAAGTATGAATTAGGGCAAAGCTGTGATTTCTTTGTTGATAAATGTTCTGCATCATTGTAGGCAAATTCAGCCAGAGGGAGCCAGGTGTGCCAGTCATCTTGATGGTAACTGACATACATCCAAAGATACTGTTCTAGAATCTGATTTAACCTCTCTGTCTGTCCATCTGTTTCAGAATTAAAAGCAGTTAAAAGATCTCTTGATATGTTGAGCTGCTGATATAAATTGGTCCAGAATGATGAAACAAATAAAGATCCTCTATCACTGACAATACTGACTGAAAGTCCATGCTTGGAAAAGACATGGATGATAAGGATTTGAGCCAATTCCAGGGAAGTCATTGTTCCATAAGCTGGAATGAAGATTGCCATTTTTGAGAATCTATTCACAGCTACTAGAATTGAATCGAAGTTGTTGGCTAGTGGCAATTGAGTGATGAAGTCCATTGATAAAGAATTCCAAGAACCAGATGGAATTGAAAGAGGCTTGAGTAATCCAAACTTCTTATGATGAATGTTCTTTTTTCTTGAACATTGTTGAGATGTTTACACATAGTTCTTAATGAATTTATTCATGCCAGCCCAATAAAAATCCCTCTTCATGAGCTTGAGGGTCTTCTCCTGGCCAGGATGGCCAGCCAATGGTGAGTCATGATGTGTTTAAAGAATATTGAGTTGTATTTCTCCATTGCTTGGGATTACCACTCTATCTTTGAATAATAATAACTTAGCTCAAGGTTCAAGAGAATAATCTGTAACAGATTCACCTCTTGCTAGTTGCTTGAGTATTTCTTTATAGTCTTTGTCTTGCCATGCCTCTTTTTGAATCTTGTCAACTAAATCTGAGAATATTTCAACCTTGATTGAGAAGAATCTTGACTCTTGAATTCCATCTTGCTTGATTACTTGATGAAGATTTTGAGTATTCTTGCTGATGAAGTCCACCCCCCTCTCTGGGTACACGTTGTCCCAACATTACAAGGCATCTGGTAAGATGGCCAGCCTGCCTGGGCGGTAAGTGATAGTGAAATGAAACTCAGAAAGAAGTTCAGCCCAACGGGCATGAAGACATGAAATACTGAAGAGAAGAGTGGTCTGTCAAGACCTCAAAGGGATTGGAAAGAGGAAGAAGAAAAGACCTCCAGTGCTTGAGAGCCCAAACTATTCCAAGGAGTCCCTTGTCATGAATTTCATAGTTCAGCTCAGCTGGGAGAAGTTTGCAACTGTCAAATGCAATGGGATGCTTTTCTGAGTCATTCACCTGACTCAGTACAGAACCCAAGGCATAATCAGAAGCATCAGTCTCTACAATAGTTGGTAGAGAAGGATTGAAATGGGATAAGATAGGAGCAGTGGTGAATGCTTCTTTGAGTATTTGAAACCAACTAAGAGATTCCTCATTAAAGATAAAAGGAGAGTCTTTTTTAAGAAGAGAAGTGAGAGAAGTGATTTTTTTGGAGTAATTTTTAATGAAAAAATGATAGAAATTGGAAAAGCCAAGGAAGGATTGAAGAGCTTTGATGTTCTTGGGGTGAGGCCAATTGAAGATTTTCTGGACCTTTGAAGAATCCATCTTGAGGCCATCACTTGAAACAACATAGCCCAAGTATTCCACAGATGAGGCATGGAATACACACTTGGAGGTTTGGAAAACAAATTATTGTCCCTCAGTCTTTGGAGGACAGAGGCCACATGTCTAACATGTTCCTCCTCAGAACTGGAAAAGACAATAATATCATCTAGATAAACTACAACAAAACTATCCAAGAAATCTGCAAATATATTATTCACAAGATTCTAGAAAGAAGAAGAAGTATTGGTAAGTCCAAATGGCATAACCAAATACTCATAACTACCATGTTTGGTTCTGATGGCAGTTAAGTGCTCATCCCCCTCTTTGATTCTCAGGAGATTATAAGCACCATGCAGATCTATCTTGGAGAATATGGTCAAACTGTTGAATACAGTAAGAAGCTGTCTCATAGGAGGAACAGGATACCTGTTCTTCCTAGTGACAGCATTTTGTTTGCGGTAGTCAACACACAAACAAAGCCCTTCATCGCTTTTATTGACAAAAAGGACAGGTGCTGTGGTATTCCATACCATTTTGTCAGTTTGTATTAAGAGAAAAAAAAATTATTACATAATCAGGAAGGAGATAAAATCAACATTAGCCATAAATTAATTTTTTGCTGAGTAATCAATTAAATTGATTGGTAATCAACTGAATCGCTTAGTAATTATCAGGAGATAAGCATTCCAGGAAACTCAATTGATTACATAAGCAAATGACATCATTTCCCCACAATTTCAAGAACTCAATTGAAAATACAGGTCTCATGATCCAACACCACCAAACCCTATTTCATAATACAGGTCACATGCCAAAAGCTCAAATTGGAGACCTGAAAAATTCTAAGTCCCCTTTTTTCTGACACTCCCATGGAGGCCCCAAAAAACTATAAATAGAGGTCCCCTCCCCCCCTCAATTTGTTTTTCCTCATGGCCTAGACAGAGGCTCATCACAAAAACATAACTTCTTAATATTTTTTCTGAGGGAAATCCCCTCCATCCATCCACATTATCCTAATTTTTTAGGAATACTCAGTAGCACTGTCTGAGTGATTTCTAATTAATAGTAGTTAACAGTTGGTCTACTTTAATTCATAAACTCATCTCATTGACTATCCCATTGATATTGTTACCCCATTCCTAAGTTTTTCTCAGTAGCTAAGCTCAGTAGCACTGTCTGAGTGATTTATAATTAATAGTAGCTAACAGTTGGTCTACTTTAATTCATAAACTCATCTCATTGACTACCTCCATTCCTCAATCTGCTCAGTCGCCAAGCTCAGAAGCATTGTCTGGGTTTTTTATAGATAATAGTAGTTAACAGTTGGTCTACATTGTCTTATAAATCCATCCCATTGACAAAGGTCTTTACTCAGTAGTAAATTGCACAATAGTAGTGTCTGTTATCCCAGGTTATCATCATAAAATTATCAAACCCTTAAAAAAGATAGTAGTGTTTGTTATTATCAGTTATCATATTATCAACAGTGTTATCATCAAAAATTGGAAATCCCTCAAGGTGTTACTGTTCTCAGTAAAGGAATTAAAAAGTCTTTTCCTAGTTTTATATCTTTCTTTATTTGTGTTAAGGTTTACTAAGCCATTGCTTCCAGATCAAACAAAGTCTGATAGAGTTTGTTGAATATACTTTTCTGACTAGCCACCATCAAATAAAATAAATGGATTGTGAACTCAAGTCAAGATAATTCATCATTTTCGGGAAGGGCAGTTCAGATTATTCTGACACACAAGCAGAGCAAGGGTTACAATCTTGAACAGAAATTCAAAACTGTTCTATTGTAATTTCCCTTTCCAGGTACTGCCTCATTTATCCCACACAAGAGGAGTTCCCACATCTGGTGTCCCAACAGTGGCATGCAGATAGGAATAAAATTCAGACATTATTCAGCTTGATCTTAAAACAATAAAATTAACCAAATAAATAAAATCAAAACTGGAAACAAATAAAACTGTCAATCAAAACTCATCATCTAATCCATCATCATCATCCTCATATCATTATTATTATCCACTTAAAACCTCAACACCCACTGGTCAAGAATCTCAAGTAGAATATAGTAATCTTTTCCCAACACCAAAAACAGAAGAAAAGGAAAGGGAGAAGATCAGGAAGCTCTTCTCCAATCTCATTCAAGAATCAAGAAAAGGAATAAATAAATCAAAGGAGCTAGAAGGAAAATATTATAAAATAGAAATGGATCAACAATTCACCTCAAATTTACCACCATTCTCACCTGAGGATACTGGGGAAGAACAGTATGCTGAGGAAAGTGAAGAAGAAGATCAAACTGTACAGATTCAGAGTTTGATGAAGCAAATGCAGGATATAATATCAACTCAAAGGAAAAAGAAGGGAAAGACAAGAGGTTCTACATCTTATACACCTGGAGGAAGCCCTAATGAACCAACACTACCAAGGCATGTAAGACCAGAAGAGTCACCATCATCACCTACACCTGGACCTAGACCTACATCCACTCCAAATCCAAGTCCCTTGCAACATCAAATACTCAGACAGGAAAGGCCTGTTGTTAAAATAAAAGCTAAAGATTATAACCTAAACTTCAATGGAGAAGAAGTAGAAAAATTTATCAGCAAAGTAGAAAGGATAGCTCAGATAGAAGGAGCTAGAGAAGAATATTTAGCAATGCAGATGGCATTTTGGACAACTGATTCAAAAATCAGTGATGCCATAGAAGCTATTCCAGGCTATGAAGAAGGAAACTGGAGCCAACTCAAGAAGGATCCCATTACTAAATGGGGAAGAGTTGAGCCAGAAAGAAGATATAGAAAGGACTCAATTATCAATTTATTCAATGATACTCAAGATGCAGGAGGAATTGGTACTCTCTCACAATATAAAAGGTTTATAGGGGAGTATGAAACTATCATTACTTATATTCTTAGATATAAATATATTCTGCAAGAAAATATGTTTCATGAAGATTTGTTGGACTGTCTCTCTGCAGACATAAAGGGAGCTATCAGTAAAGTCATGATAAAGGAGAATTTCATGGTTAGAGCAGAAGATGGAGGATATCTAATACCACCAATGAAGATCTTGAAGAAGTACATTGAACAGGAATTGGAAGCAAGGATATTAGTCACTGAAAGACTTTCACCTCCAAGAATATCTGAACAAAAAGAATCCAAAAATAAGGAAAGAAGGGTTCAATTCAAGGAAGAGATATTTCCAGGAATGCAAGAAGCCCTCAAGAAAATGAAAGAACTTACAAAAACCCTAAAAGAACAAAGGGAAGTATTAAAGGATGAATCACCTTCTGAAAATGAAGATGTTAAACAGTTCATGGATCAATTAAATGAATTAACTAATGTAGCTACACCCCAAAAGAGAATAATTAATAACCCTCAGTCAAACAACCAAGGATTTAGACCAAGAGATAATGTTTCTCCACCACCAAACAGAAGTGTACCCTATGTTCCAGCACAGAATGTACCAAAGTTTTCTATTAAATGTTACTATTGCATGGAAGAAGGTCATTCAGTTGGAAGATGTCCTGAACTAGTAGATGATCAAAACAAGAAATGGGTTATCAGACAAGGTTTAAATTATTTATATCCCAACTGTGAAAGGGTCCCTAATGATGGAAAATTTCCACCAAAATATTTAGTTAGGGAATTTCAGAAGGAACAAGAGGAACTCAAAAGAAAGTTAGAGGAAAAGAACAAAGAGGAAGAACAAAAGAAAAAAGAAAAATCAACTTCTTTTATATCCATGGATAATTGGGGTGATTGGGAACCACCATGCATTTCAACAGGATTAGAAGAACCTTTTGGGTATGCTTATGGTTTGAGGAACACAAAGCAAAGGATTTAAAATCAAGAGGAATCTAAGTCTCAACCCCTTCCCTCAAAAGAGAATATTCAACCCAAAGACACTATAAAGAAGAAAACTAGTATTCCTGTTGAATTAATTGAAGAAGAAGAAGTTGAGGAAGAAAAGGTCATAATACCTACAAAATATAAATCATCAAAGCCAGAAGAGGTTGTTAAACCACCAGAACCAACCAAACCAAACCCAAATACACCAGCTAAATAGAAGGATATTGATAAGAAAGTTCTAATCAAACCACCAAAGTTGGAAGTAAACAAAAATCCTTTAATTGAAGAAGAAGGATCTATAATTGAAAAGGTCATGAAGAAGTTCATGGATCAGAAAATTAACCTCACTTTAGAAGAAATAGTCACAATCTCACCCAGGTTTATGCAAGAATTAAAATTTCTCTCTGATACAGAAAAGAAATATTTGATGTCACTCAGATCTATTAAAGCTGAAGAACAAAAATTACCCCAAGAGAAAATTATTGTCATAGATAAAATACATTTTTCCTGCCCACTAGGAATTATGGATATTCTTATTGGTCAGAAATAGTACACAGTAAAAGCTTTGGTGGATACTGGAGCTGAATCAAATATCATACCTGATAATGAATCAATCAAAGCAGGATTAGCTATGAGGACTTTAGACATGAAACTCAGAGGAATAGGAGGACACAGTACTGCAATTGTTGGTTTAGCAGAAAACACACCTATAATATTACCATCTGGAGATGAAAGAAGACTTCATTTTTTGTTGCTAGAGGAGCAGTCCACACTGTTGGTGGGAGACGTTTTCTGGCTGATAATGGAATAAGGCTTGACCATTCACAAGATCAAGGAGAAATTCTAAGCTATAAAGAACCTGATGGAAGAAGATTTTGCATCCCAATATGCTCACCAGAAACCAAAGGATGGCATATACACCCACCAAAGGAAATGGAGCTGTGTAATTCTACCCAAATTGAAGAATGGAAGATAAATCATATAAGTAATATCAGAAGATTTCAAGAATTACTTCAAGAAAATCCAAGAATAAACAAAAATCAAGTACCTATAAAGCAAAATCCAGAAATTCACCTCAAACGTTCCAAAGCTGAAGTAACTAGCAATGAATTGAAAATTAGCGTAAACAATAATGTAAACCCCAATTATCCTCAAACATTTGAGAATACTCATAGCTCTAAAATGGAAGCCTCCACTCAAATTGAAGTGGAACTAGTACAAAATGAAGGCTTAAAGCCAAAGCAGCTATTTAACAGTGTCTCACCTGTGTGTGGTAAATATTCTTGTCATAT
Source organism: Austropuccinia psidii (assembly GCA_023105745.1). Classification (NCBI taxonomy): domain Eukaryota; kingdom Fungi; phylum Basidiomycota; class Pucciniomycetes; order Pucciniales; family Sphaerophragmiaceae; genus Austropuccinia; species Austropuccinia psidii. The sequence continues at coordinate 67,114,219 of JALGQZ010000004.1, forward strand.
TATTAAGGAACAAAAACCTGTTTCTGAATTCTACAAACCATTTGTAGAATCTATATTTTCAAAACCAACGCATAGTCTTTCACCAATGGATTTGTTGAGAGTGACGTCTGGTGCTCCAATCAAGTTTACCCAAAAATTGTTCAATAAATTCAAAAACAAGAAAATGCAAAAAGAATTTAAGAGAGATTCTCCTGTTGAAAACCAAGATCAAAATAATGAAGAAATATGTTCAGAGTTATCTTCTATTAATTCTAGTCAAGAAGAAACCCATAAAATGAAAAATCACCAAATTAGTCCAAGCCTTGAAGATTCTATACCCAGTGGGGAGACCTTGAGCCTCATTGAAGATAAGCCTTTATCCCATAATGAAAAAAAACATAAAAATAAATAATCAATTATTCAGTAATGTAAATTACTTCAGTATTCAGAAAGAAGATAAAATTAAAGAAATAAATGAACATCAAGAATGTAACACCAAAAATGAAAATATGACCCAAGTGGAGGAATTCAACTCACCAATTTATGTTAGAATAGGATGGGAGAAATATCCTGTCATGTCAATTCTGAACCCAAACATACAAGAAAATATCTTACCATTGAAAATTGGATTAAGTATTGGAATGAAGCCCAAAAAGAAAAATAAAACAAAACATGAAATAATAATGAAGAAAGTACAGGTTGTTATGCCAACTGATGAAACAATTTATTTACAATTTACTGTTGAGGGAGCAACAAACTTTCTAATTTTGGGAAAGGAATTCTGTAATTACTTTACTGTTATAAATAATATTCATGAATCCTCAATATAAGTTGAAGAAAGTACAAACTTACAAGATAATGAAATGAATGAAGAGGAAGAAGAACAATATTCCAATATGTTTATTTTTAGCATACTCAACAATTCAGAAGAATCATTTAATACAGAAATAAGAATTATGCAAAAGAAAGATATGCATAATGAAATTTTTCTAAGGTATATAAACCTGAAATAATTGATCTTACTCTAGATTCACCTACACCATTTCTGAGAGAAACCAAGGCTTTACCACCACTATCAATAGTATCAATAGAAAGTGAACCAGAATTTACCATCATGAAAGAATTCCCCAATTCAAATAGTCTATTAATTCAATCACAACAAGAAATGTGCAAAATAGAATTACTAGCACATCAACAAACATTCAATCAGAACATGAATCAAGAGTGATCAGCCTTAAACTATTTGATTGACCCAATTTTATTTAATTATGACAATAATCAATCATCATCCTCACCTCACTCTTTAGAGGAAGATTTGATAGATCTTACCCTCATTAGTATAGAGGATAAATTAATAAACAGTGTAAAAAACAAAAAAGCTCAAGAATTTCATGTTCATAATCTTAATTTAGCTCATAAAGAAGATTTTCAACCTTCAAATCATGGAAACAAACATGAAAAAGAGTTTCAGTTAGAAGATTTGATTAATCAAGAATACCTTTTGTTCACTTCTGAATTGGAAAACTGTAATTTTGGATCACCTAGTCCAATTATTAAAAGCCTCAACCTAGAATATTCAGGATACTTTAGTCAGCAAAATGTAGTACCTCAAGAAGATACTTTGATTGCCTTACCTGATGAAATTTTGGATAAATTACAACCCCTTGAAGAAGAAATACCAGTCACAAGCCTTGAAATAATGAATAATCTTCAGCCAAAGGAGTATTACCAAGAATTGACACAAGAGGAAGAGGACTTACTTGAAATATATGATGGATTAATCAATCCAAATAAAAAAAACAAGAAAGAAAAGACAAATAATGAAATAAGTTTAATTGAGGAAGAAAACAATGATAACTCCTCAATTGACTTACTTTTTATTAATGAAGAAAAGAAAATTACAAAAAGTAAAATAACAAAAAAGTTTATAAATGAATTTTATAAACAAAATTTCAACTTTAATAAAAAGGTTGATGTTGAATTAAAATTGAAATTTAAACATCATAAAACCCCATTATATCTCAAGGAACTCCAATTTAAAATTGAAAAAGAAATTCAATATTTTTTTAATAATAAATTTGAGAGTAGTATAATTTTTAATTTAAAAAAAAAAAAAAATTCTACAAAATTCACAAAGATATAAAAAAAAATCAATTAAAAAAAAAATTAATTAAATATAATATAGCTATATTATTTTTTTATGTTATTGTTTTTCATTTCAATCTCACTATTTTATTTTATTTTATTCTTTTTTTTCCTTCTTACTTAAAATTTCTTATTGTTTTTTATACAAAAAAAAAAAAAGAAAAAAGAAAAAAGAAAAAATGGGACCATAACATCTTACAAGTCTGAAAGTACCCTTACACATTTCAGGCTTCAAACATCTTTTTTTTCTTTCGCTTCGGAGCTGTTATCAATTATTTAGCTTATCTTATTATTATTCTTTTTTATATATACTTTATTATTTATTTATTTTATTTTATTTTTTTTACCTTAATTTTTTATCTTGAATATATATATATATATAAACCTTACACTATTTTTTGCATTATAAAGTCTTATAGACACAAAATCTTAACCTAACGCGAGTTAGTTATTTTTTATTTTTTATCCATTTTGCATTCATAGCAGACTAGGTAAAACAAAAGAAGCATAAATAAAAAAATAAAATAAACATGTTTTTATATAATTTTATTTTTTTTTATTTTCAAACAGTTTTATGTTTTAAAGAAAAAAAAATATATATAATTATAATAATAAATCAATAAAAAAACCCTGGGGGAGGCTATAATGATGCTCACCTGGCTACAACATCCACAAGCAAAATGTTGTGGTGGAGCGATATTACCTATTATTAGTAAAAAAAAAAAAGTAAATAACATAAAAAAACAAATAAATCAAAATAATGTGTGAGGCAAGGAGGTCAGGCAGAGTAATACCCATAATCCGCACTTCCACAAACATCTGCTAGCAACACTGCAAGCCTAGTTTATATATATATATAATAAAAATAAAAAAAACTTACTCTTCAAGACGTTGGTATAAATAAATAATTTGAGAAATTCCACAACAAACAGTCTTGAGCAAGTTGTCAGTAGCATAAGGAGGACGACCTTGGCTATAAGTGACCTCCATTAAGTAACCTAAATTGGTTACTGCAGCATCGAATTTGGCAAACACAATCCCGAAATCATGCTTTAACCTGTTTTCGGAAAGGATTGAACGATTGGAATTTTTTGGAGAAGCTGAGATGGTAAGGGCAGTCGCGAAAGAAGGAAGGGGGGAATCGCTACGAATGATAGAAGGCGTAGTCGGGGCAGAACTAGCCAAAAAGATAGGAGAAGCACGTTGATCATGGGAAGGGTCCTCGACAATAGTAGAAGAAATGGTAAATAAATTAAAAAAAGGGTCTCCCATTGATGGAATGGCAAACTTGTAATGGATGTTTCAAAGTACAATTTGAACAGATTGAGAACCTTCAGAAGAAGGTTTGATTTCAATGGAAAAAGACATATCTACGGAAGAGCAGGTTGATAATAAAAAAAGGGCAACATCCAGTCTTATATAAAAATAATAATAATAATAATAAATAAATCAAGAGGGACTTACCCTTTCAAACCCTATCATCAAACACACATAAATGCCCAAAAGCCACATCCTAACCGTAAACTAGAAAAGGTTATCATTATGACCTACTAAAAAAAGCAGAAGAAACAAGGTTATAAGAAGGAATGACTCACCATAAATTTCTCTGACAAAATTAGATTTAAAATATATATAAATGCATCAGTACTATATAAAAAAAAACGCCACCATCGAAATTCAGAAGAGATTTGCATTTGAAGCGTAGCATCCATTGGGAAAGATAACAATACATATTAAAACTTTAATTCAAAATAGATCGTCAACATGGTGAACAGCTAAATAAATCAAGATAACCGTATAATGAATTAAAAATAATCTAATTCATCGTAACTAATACATAAACAGACCACGAAAAAGTGTCAATCTAGTTATTAAGCTAATTAAAGAAAAAGAAGAAGAGAATTGCCAACGTGGCTAGTCTCTAAACGCGCTAACAAAGATATTTAACAAGCTAGTGGAAGCATAAATAAGTTAAAATAATAAAATAAATAAGTAAAAAAAATTATCATATAATAATAATAAATTAATAAATTAACTAGCTACTGTAATTGGGAGATATAATAATCGCGCGAGCTTCAAATTTAAAGCGTTTGTAGCGCTGCACAGCACGCGCGACTCCCACAGCTGGTTTCCTTTTATTTTCTTTACTGTTTATACCTATTACTTAAATATTGTATATGTTTTAAATTAATATATATATAATATAGTAGAAAATCTATATTATAATAGAATCAATAAAATAATATTAGTATTTAATAGTTAATTAAATGTGACACTATCTATAAAATATATATATTTAAATCCAGACTAAATACATTTTAAAAAAAAATATGTATATATTATAGTTAATTAAATCTAATTAGCTTAAAGTATAAATTAATTAAATTAAATCAATAATTAATTAATTAATTGTCATTCAACATACTATAAATTTATATATATATAATACATTTAAAATAGATAATAATAAATAATTAAATAAAATCTTTTCAGAATAAAAATTAAAATTTTAATTCAATTCAACAGCATACATTTGAATACCACTTTTAATAGAATAGTTCAATTAAATAAAACAAATTTTTTATTTTATTTTTTAATTCAGATTTTTTTAAATAACAAAAATAATATATAAAAAAACTCTCTTATTGAACCATTTAAAGAGCAAAAAAAAAATTAATATTTTTTTTTTATTGAAAAGTTTTTTTTATTAGATGGAGAGGGGTTGAAACCCTTCTATCTCTCAACATTTTCAGAACAAAATAATACAACAAAAAACAATAATAAAATAATAAAAACACCAACACCAACAAACAACATAAAATATGGTCCTTGACATGACCTTAAACTGTCTGGAGCACTCTTATCTTATTCATCAATCAATTTCAAAGCTCAAGAAAGGTCCTAGACCTGACCTTAAACTGTTCAAATTATATTTTATTATTTTTTATCAAGAATTATATGAGATATATCAATAACCAAGAAATGTTCCTTGATATGACCTTAAACTGTCTAAATGATATTTATCAATAATTATATGAAGCCCCTCAAGATTCAAAATATGATCCTCAATATGGCCTTAAGCTGCCTGATTACTCATAAACAAAACACATTATTATTATTATTATTATTATTAATCAAATCAAATCTTACCAAAAGCTCAAGAAATGGTCATTGATATGACCTTAAACTGCATCATCAAGATTTTTCAACTTCATTAATCACCTCAAGAAATTAATTTGCTAACTGTAATTAGTCAAGATGGTACCTATGAATAAAAACAAAGAAGCAAAACAAAGACAAAATTTAAGGAAAAATGATGTTATCAAAAAGAAAGAGGAGAATATTAGAGCTCAAGAGGCATAAAATATGAATGAAGAAAACCAGTATAAAGAATTTCAATCAGGAATTAAAACAAACTCTCATGAGAATTGGAGTTTTTTTCTTTTGGAAGAAAATGGTACCTCAAGATCAAAAAAAAAGAGAGAGAGAGAGAGAAATAAAGAAATCAAGAAAGGATACTCAATAAAAAAAATTATTATTCATTTCAACAAGAAATAAAGAAGAATTCAAGTGTTTTTTTTTCATTAATCCTCACTGGAAATGCTGGGGACAGCATTAAATGGAGAGTGGGATGTGGTATTCCATACCATTTTGTCAGTTTGGATTAAGAGAAAAAAAAATTATTACATAATCAGGGAGGAGATAAAATCAACATTATTAATAAATTGATTTTTTGCTGAGTAATCAATTAAGTTGATTGGTAATCAACTGAATAACTTAGTAATTATCAGGAGATGAGCATTCCAGGAAACTCAATTGATTACATAAGCAAATTACATCACTCCCCACAATTTCAAGAACTCAATTGATAATACAGGTCTCATGATCCAACACCACCACACCTTATTTCATAATACAGGTCACATGCCAAAAGCTCAAATTGGAGACCTGAAAAATTCTAAGTCCCCTTTTTTTGACACCTCCATGGAGGCCCCAAAAAACTATAAATAGAGGTCCCCTCCCCCCCTCAATTCTTTTTTCCTCATGGCCTAGACAGAGGCTCATCACAAAAACATAACTTTTTAATATTTTTTCTGAGGGAAATCCCCTCCATCCATCCACATTATCCTAACTTTTTAGGAATACTCAGTAGCTAAGCTCAGCAGCACTGTCTGAGTGATTTATAACTAATGGTAGTTAAGAGTTGGTCTACTTTAATTCATAAACTCATCTCATTGACTACCTCCATTCCTAAATCTGCTCAGTAGCCAAGCTCAGAAGCATTGTGTGGGTTTTTTATAGATAATAGTAGTTAACAGTTGGTCTACATTGTCTTATAAATCCATCCCATTGACAAAGCTCTTTACTAAGTAGCCAAGCTCAGTAGTAAATTGAATAATAGTAGTGTCTGTTATCCCAGGTTATCATCATAAAATTATCAAACCCTTAAAAAAATAGTAGTGTTTGTTATTATCAGTTATCATATTATCAACAGTGTTATCATCAAGAATTGGAAATCCCTCAAGGTGTTACTGTTCTCAGCAAAGGAATTAAAAATTCTTTTCCCAGGTTTATATCTTTATTTATTTGTGTTAAGGCTTACTAAGCCATTGTTTCCAGATGAAACAAAGTCTGATAGAGTCTGTTGAATATACTTTTCTGACTAGCCACCATCAGATAAAATAAATTGATTGTGAACTCAAGTCATGATAATTCAGCATTTTAAGGAAGGGCAGTTCAGATTATTCTGACACACAAGCAGAGCAAGGTTTACAATCTTGAACAGCAATTCAAAACTGTTCTATTGTAATTTCCCCTCCCAGGTACTGCCTCATTTATCCCACACAAAAGGAGTTCCCACAGTGCTCCTGTTGAAGAGTATCTTTGCCTTATGAAACCTTTCTCTACATTCTCTGAGATGTAGGCCTGCAGTGTTTCTGACTCTTGATTTAATAATTAGTAGATAACACCAACTGGAGGTAGAAGACCATCCAGTTTGATATGATGATCACAGGCGCAGTGTGGAGGAAGTTTCTCTGCTTTCACCTTGGAAAATACATCCAAATATTGGTGATAAGGAGAAGGGACTACCTTCAACACAGTTTCAATTTCTTCTGGCTCTTCCTTCTCATCCCACTGATCCTCCAGGGAGGCATGAAAAGATAATGGAGGAAGGTCCATATTCCCTTGAAAGAGATGAAGTGAAGATATAGCAACATCTTCTCCAACACGTTTTATCTCTTTGAAATCCTGATCTCTTGATTTAAGTAATGACTGAGATGGCATGATGGAAGGGAAGTTGTCTTAATTTCACCAACCAGAGCAACACTGTTGACAGCAGTGGCCAAGGCATTGCTAGCAGTAGATTTGATACCACTAGAATCCTTATGACTAGAGTCATAGGTGATAAATTGTCACAGGGGCTCTTCGAAGTGACAAGGGCCTGGCACTCAGTAAACTGGGACTCACTTATGGAGGGCTCAAGGATATGGAAAGAAGAGATACACTTGAGAGTGTTAAAGATGAATTACTAAAAGAATAAAAATAAGAAAGCAGCAACAAAGAATAAGAATAAAGAAATAGAAGAGCCAACCACAAACAAGTCCAAGTCCACTGTTTCAACCTGTCAGAATGGAAAGAGAAGGGTTAATAAGGATATGGCCACCCAACTCATACTGTACAGGCAAAGAGAGAAAATGCAAAGACTAACTCAAAATTAAATAATTATAATACCCAAATATGAGGATAAGAATAATTATGAAATAATAAATAAACTAAATTAATTAACTGGGGAAAAGTCCCCAGGGGGGAGAAAGAGGGGCTGTGTCACAACCATGGCAATTCACCTCCTTGGATCCCCATATGGCATATCAAGCCACAGTTCTTTTATGGCCAATTGGCCATATCCATCACCAGTGGCCAATATGGCCACGTCATCATCTTATGGACCATTTATGGCCATTTGTGACTTGGGGCCTTCATGGCCCTTCACCTCAATCCAGAACCCATAGCGGCAATTTATTCCCAAATGGGTATTTCTGGTCATTTCCCACAAAACCAGGGGAAATGGCCCAAATGGCTGTTTTTGGCCATTTGGGCTCATAATGCGCATTTGCGCACATTTGCGCACTTTGACGCAAAGTGTCCAAAAGACACTTTCCCGCCTTTTGGGCCAGTTTTTGGCTCAGAACCCAAAAGTGGCCAAAAGCCCCAATGGGCCCAGAAACACCTTTCCAAGCTCTGAAGCCATCACATCCATCCTTTTCCCCTCTGCCTTTCCACCTCAAGACCTTTGGACGTAATCTTCTTGCCAATCAACCAATATGCCATAGAGGATGTTATATATCATTGTGCATCTCTTTTCAACAGCAATTCAATGGTGGAAATATCAAATGGTCTTTTCAACATTCCAACATCTCATCACGTCATCAAGGCACCCAATCATTCAGAGGAATCATCAAGGCTCAAGAGCAAGTGTTTCAGCGTCAAAGACCAATGACGCCATCAAGCAGTCATTGGTTATTCTCACTCCAAATATTCCTTCCAAGGGAGTACTGTCAATTCATTCTCAAAGTGTAATCAAGGGGCAGTGCCAAAAAGAAGTTGTCAAGTGTCAAAGCTCCACTCAATCCCTCTTGGCAACCATATTCATTTCAATACAGTCTGATCCATAAAGAACTGTATTTCATTTTCAAGCATGGGGAGTTCATTCAACCCAATTCAATTTCAATATTAGCCAGCTGTATCAATTCCCAAAACAATCAATACAGCCTCCAGGATCAATACAGATCAGTTTTCAGCCTGAAGAACTCAAGCTCCCAACTTTTCACATATACCGGCTACCCTTTCCACCCTGGGGGGTTTTCCCCAGTTAATTAATATATTTTGATTTTATTTTATCTTTATTTTCTTTTCATTTTAGTTAAGCAAATACTGATATTATTAAGTCAGTCATTTAGCACTTTTCTCTTTCTCTTTCTTCGCCTGTCAATGGATATTTGGTGGTCATATCCTTACTAATTCCATTATTCATTCTTGGCAGTTTGAAACATTGATTAAGGACTTACTTGGTTGGCTCTTTGGCCATTTGGCTTCCCTTTCCTCTTTTGCACCTCATCTTGTACCTGCATATCTTTTAGAGGAATTTATTCTTTATTTTTATTTCTTTATTCTTTGGAGTCTTCCAAGTGAGTTCCCTGATTGCTGAGTGCCAGGCCACTCTTGTATTTCTGTCCAAGAGCCCCTGTGACAGGCCGGTATATGTGAGAATCACCAGCCCTGATCCAGAGGAAGAATTTTCATGAGAATAATTGATGATTGAATTAAGTCTGGCCAATACAGGTCCTGTACAGCTGTACAGAACCTGTAAAAGAGGTGTGGTTTATTTGAGTGATCATACAGTTTCATACTGGTGTATTGAAACTGTATTGGGTGAATCCAACCTGTACAGGTATTGACAGGCTGTATTGATGTACCAAACTGTATGCATGTTTCAGAATGAAGATTTCTGAAACTGAATGCTGATGCAGATACTGGATTTGCTGATTTGATGTGTTTGAGTGGGTGTATGAATGAATACCCTTACCCCTGATGGATGGTTGTTACAGTATCTCCCTCTTGAAACTGGTGGGCTCCTGAACACCATAATACCCTGCCACTGTTGAGTGGCATCTCAATATCCCCACATTTTTTCAAAATATTTTCTTTTTAATTTTCTTTTCCCCTTGACCATTATCCTGAAAATCCTTCATTACTTCTTCTCTGTCAAATTCAATTGATTCCCCCCTTTTTTTCCAAGTTTGAGTAAGTATTCCACTTTGAAATATGCATTTCTTTTCTTCTGATTCAATCAACCATGCCCTTGGGACGTGGCCTTGGGATATATCCCAGAATAAGGGCCACTGAGCTCTTGTGCTCAAAAAATGATGCCCAATGAGTATATGAAGTGTACTCATTGGGCAAGGCTTAATCAAATGAAATCTTGAAAAACTTTCCTCCAGGGGTCTTGTCCCCATTGTCCATGGAAATGGCCTCAAACAGCCCTCCAAAGTGCTTTTGAGCTGTGGCCTCTACCCTGATAAATCTTGATATATCTTGATTTTATGGCCTTTTGGGCCTTTTGGGTGTTGTGGTGAATTTGGGCATTTTTATGATTTTTGGCCATATTTGGCCTTTTTGCATCTTTGGGGTCCTATGGTCTGCGGGCCGTACGCCGCGGTCCGCGGTCTGTGGGGGCTATTGGAGGCCCCCAGGACCAAAATGGAGCCCCTGGGCCCAAATTTGCTGGGGACCCAAGGGGCCCAGAAATGGCCCAACTTCAAATTTCACCATACATGGCCTGGACCCATTGATGGGGTCCAGGACCATCAAGATCCTGGCCTCCCCAAAGCTGCAGGGGAGGCCCTGGGTGATGAGTTCAGCCCCAAAGGGGTATGAACCTTCACCTTAGAGGCCTTGAGGGGGGGCATAATTGAGTTATGTCCCCATTTCCTTGAGGTCAAATTCTTCTTCTTGATATGGAGTGGATTCATTCTGACATCTTGAATCTTCTGCTTGCATATTCTTCAGTTATGAGTTCCAAACTGACTGAGCTCACTGAATCTTCTCCTTCTTCACCGCCACCGTCTGTTCTTCGTGGTTCTGGTGTCTTCAGTCAATTGTCCTCCCCTTCCATGGCGTCTTCTGGCCATTTTGATCCCTCCCAAACCTATGATGGGCTCAGAGCAGTTGAAGTTCTTGATCCTGCCTGTACTGAGTGTTTGGCCAAGGGTAAGGATTGCTTTCAACATTACAATCCTTGATCATCAAAATGCCACTTTTGCTTTGTTGGGAAGAAGCCATGTCATCGTACCGGATCCACTTTGTCCCAGGTCAGGAGGCACTTATGGAGCAGGAAGGATGGGCCTTATGGGCAGGAATTCCCCATTCTTCAGGAACCTACCCCTGAGGCAACCTCAGGATTTTCTCAATGTGAGTGAATTGCATATCTTCATTGAATTGGTGCTGATATTTTGATGTAGTGACTGGTTCCAGGCAGAGGGATGTGGCCAGATGGACTAATGTTGGAGGTCCCATTCTAATTGGTGGTAGGCCTATACACTACAGCTCAGAAATTCCCATCTCAAGGACCAATACTGATGGAGTAGTGAAGGTAGTGAAGAAACTAAGAAGAATTGTTGATTCCCCAACAGATCCAGATGCTGAAGGAAGTGATGAGTTGGATGGTGAAGAAGTTGAAGTTGTTCCTCATTCAGTTGGCCATCCATCCAGCAATTCCTCTTCTCAACCTCTGTCACAACCATGGCAATTCACCTCCTTGGATCCCCATATGGCATATCAAGCCACAGTTCTTTTATGGCCAATTGGCCATATCCATCACCAGTGGCCAATATGGCCACGTCATTATCTTATGGACCATTTATGGCCATTTGTGTTTTGAGGCCTTCATGTCCCTTCACCTCAATCCAGAACCCATAGCAGCAATTTATGCCCGAATAGGTATTTCTGGTCATTTCCCTCAAAACCAGGGGAAATGGCCCAAATGGCTGTTTTTGGCCATTTAGGCTCATAATGCGCATTTGCGCATTTTTGCGCACTTCGACGCAAAGTGTCCAAAATACACTTTCCTGCCTTTTAGGCCAGCTTTTGGCTCAGAACCCAAAAGTGGCCAAAAACCCCAAAGGGCCCAGAAACACCTTTCCAAGCTCTGAAGCCATCACATCCATCCTTTTCCCCTATGCCTTTCCATCTCAAGACCTTTGGACGTAATCTTCTTGCCAATGAACCAATATGCCATAAATGATGTTATATATCATTTTGCATCATTTTTCAACAGCAATTCAATGGTGGCAATATCAAATGGTCATTTCAACATTCCAACATCTCATCACGTCATCAAGGCACCCAATCATTCAGAGGAATCATCAAGGCTCAAGAGCAAGTGTTTCAGCGTCAAAGACCAATGACACCATCAAGCAGTCATTGGTTATTCTCACTCCAAGTATTCCTTCCAAGGGAATACTGTCAATTCATTCTCAAAGTGTATTCAAGAGGCAGTGCCAAGAGAAGTTGTCAAGTGTCAAAGCTCCACTCAAGCCATCTTGGCAACCATATTCATTTCAATACAGTCTGGATCCATCAAGAACTGTATTTCATTTTCAAGCATGGGAAATTCATTCAACCCAGTTCAATTTCAATATTAGCCAGCTGTATCAATTCCCAAAACAATCAATACAGCCTTAAGGATCAATACAGATCAGTTTTCAGCCTGAAGAACTCAAGCTCCCAACTTTTCACATATACCGGGTACCCTTTCCACCCTGGGGGTTTTTTCCCAGTTAATTAATATACTTTGATTTTCTTTTATCTCTATTTTCTTTTCATTTTAGTTAAGCAAATACTGATATTATTAAGTCAGTAATTTAGCACTTTTCTCTTTCTTTTTTTTTCGCCTGTCAATGGATATTTGGTGGTCATATCCTTACTAATTCCATTATTCATTTTTGGCAGGTTGAAACAGTGATTAAGGACTTACTTGGTTAGCTCTTTGGCCATTTGGCTTCCCTTTCCTCTTTCGCATCTCATCTTGTACCTGCATATCTTTAGAGGAATTCATTCTTATTATTTTTACTCTTTATTCTTTGGAGTCTTCCAAGTGAGTTCCCTGATTGCTGAGTGCCAGGCCACTCTTGTATTTCTGTCCAAAAGCCCCTGTGACATTATATTAATTAACTTGTAATTTCTTTTCATTCCATTCATTCTTTCTTTATAATTTCATTCACTCATTTCATCGAAATTATGATTCTTTTACGCTTATGAACTTAATGATTCATTGTCACCTCTCAATTTTCTTTCATTCATTCTTCATTTTGAAAATTGAATGCTGACCCATTTTTTATTTTTGTTGTTCTTTTTGAAAATCTTTTCCAAATCATCAAATTTTCATTTCATTCATAATTCAGGCGTCATCTTGATTTTCTTTGATTTTCAAATTTTTCATCAAGATATTCAGACACATTCTTCACATCAAGATTCATAATTGATTCATTCTTCAAGAATTTTGGTTTTTAAAGAAGAATTCACTTGATTTTGATTGATTTATTTATTTGACATATTTTATATTGACCTCAAGAAAATTGATTTACCTGAAGACTTCATTGATTTTGCTGATTTTTTCACATCAAGAATTTTGAAATAAATTGATTTTTCTTCAAGATTTCATTTGATTGATTGATTTTTGCAAAATTTTGATTTTGATTGATTTGATTCATTGATTTATTGACTTGAATACTTCATTTTGATTTGATTCATTGATTTACTTCAAGACATTGATTTGATTTTGACTTCAAGACTTCATTTGATTTTGATTTATTGACGTACTTGAAGATTTTCATTTGATTCATTGATTTTCCTCAAGATTTGATTGTTGACTCTTTTCACTTCAAGCAAATTTTGTTTTTAATTCATTTTTATTCCTGAAATCATGCCTGTTCAACATTCACCTCCGGCAAGACAGACAAGATCTCAGGCCAGAGCTCAAGCTGTTCTCACTTCAACTCCAAGAGCTCCTCTAGATGGCACCCCAGCAGTTCCTCAGCTGAGGGCCCAATTAGATAGAGGACCCCGCATGGAAGGAGCAGCACCATCCAGGAAGGAAGGAAGAGGGCCCAGAAGATCAAGTTCATTTTCAGGAGTAGTTGGCGGATTTCCAGGAACTTCAAGGACTATTTTCAAAGGTCCAAGTGAAGATGGTGAAGAGGAGGAGGAGAATTCTGTGGAAGAGGAAGAGTCTGATGGTACTGAAGGTGCTCCTGCTCCGGTGGAAGCATCACAAGGTACTGGAGGACCAACTCTAGCCCAGTCTAATCAGCCTGTCTCTCATCAGTCTGAACCATCTGTATTGGCCATCATGCAGCACATGACTCAGATTATGGCCAATCTTCAAGAAGCTTTATCTTCTGAAGCATCAAGACCACCAGCCTTCAAGACACCATCTATGAAGGCACCGGAATGCTTTGATGGGACAAAGCCCTTCAAAGTTAGAAGCTTTATTCAGTCCTGTCAATTGATTTTTATAATGATCCGGCAAACTTCGCTCAAGACAGACAGAAGGTCCTTTATGCCACTTCGTTTCTCATTGGCAGGGCTGCAAAATGGATTGAGCCTTATCTTTCCAATCTCACCAATCAAGACTCAAATTACCTTCTCAATTCTTGGCCTTCATTCGAATCTCAGCTCTTCACTCTATTTGGTGACGCGAATGAAGTCAGAAAAGCAGAAGCTGAGTTGGATTCTTTAAGAATGAAAGAAGGTGGGCATGTATCCTTATACATTGCTGATTTCAGAAGCTTAGTCTCAAGAATTGGGGATTGGGGTGAAAGAGCTGTCATCCATCATTTCAGGAAGGGATTGCTATCCAGGATTTTGGATCAATTGGCCTCCCATCCTTCAAGAATTGACGCTCTTCAAGACTTAATGGAGGTTACCCTGGAGTTTGATACCAGGTACCATGAGAGGCAAAATGAAAAGAGTCATCATCCAGAGAAGAAGCCAGAAGCCTCAAAGTCAAGTTCTTCTCATCCTCAAAATTCTTCAAGTTCAAGTCAAAAGAAGAAGAAGAATTTTCAGAAGAGGGACAAGCCCCATTCTTCTTTGTTGAATAAAGACTTCAAGCTCATGAATTCTGAAAAAGAAAGAAGAATTAAGGAGGGTCTTTGTACCTATTGTGGTGGGAAGCATAGTCTTGAGTCCTGTTTCAAAAGGCCTCAAAACAAGCTTACCCAACCGTCAGGCAAATTTCCCAGCCAGGGAAAAGCCTGAGTGAAGACCATGTTGTGTTCAATGGTCTTCACTGTTTTCCATCCAGAGCACAATTGTGCATTCTGAATACTGATGTCAAGAATTCTCTTAAATTCTTTGTTTTTTCTTCTCTTTCTGATGTTTTTTACAGTATTCTCATTGATTCTGGTGCTACCAACTCATTTATTGCAAAGCAGTTTGTTCACAAGTATTCATTGACTACGTCAGAACTTCCAGAGAAGATTCCCCTCATCATTTTAGACTCCTCTGATTCTCCTTCTTTATTTGTGACTCACCATACTAAATATATGGTTGAGCTCCCTTCCTTCCCAAGCTTTGAATGGGACTTTTTAGTCATTGATACTCCCAAGGGAGAAGACCTCATATTGGGCTTTGACTTTCTCAATCATTTTAATCCGTTTATTGATTGGAGGCAAGGATTGATCACCTTGAGTTCTGATGATAAGGACTATAATGATCCTTCAATTTCTTTTAGTAATGACTTTTCATCTGCCAAATCATGTGCAGCTCTGGTTGGTGATTCTAGAACACCATCATTTCTGTCTTTTGTCCATATTCCTTCCCTTAATTCCCATCAGTCATTACTATCATCTAGAGATGAAGTCTTCAAAGAGATTCAAGATGTTGGAGAAGATAATTCTGTATCTTCACTTCATCTCTTTTTTGGGAATATGGACCTTCCTCCTTCATCTTATCATGACTCCCTGGAGGAGTTGTGGGATGAAGAGGAAGAGCCAGAAGAAATAGAAACCGTGATGAAGGTTGTTCCTTCTGTTTATCACCAATACTTGGATGTATTTTCCAAGGTGAAAGCAGAGAAACTTCCTCCTCACTGCGCCTGTGATCATCATATCGAGCTGGAGGGGTCTCTACCTCCAGTTGGGGTGATCTACTCTTTATCAAACCAAGAGTCAGAGACACTCAGGGCCTACATTTCAGAGAATGTAGAGAAAGGTTTCATCCGGCCAAGCTCCTCTTCTACAGGAGCACCTGTTCTTTTTGTCAAAAAGAAAGATGGTGGCCTCCGTTTGTGTGATGATTACCGCAAACTCAATGCTGTTACTAGGAAGAACAAGTATCCTGTTCCTCCTATGAATCAGTGTCTCACTGTTTTTAATGGTTCTTCTATCTTCTCCAAGATTGATTTGCGTGGTGCCTATAACCTGCTCAGAATCAAGGGAGGTGATGAACATTTGACTTGTTTTAGAACCAAATATGGTAGTTATGAGTACTTGGTTATGCCATTTGGGCTTACCAATGCTCCTGCTTCTTTTCAAAATCTTGTCAATGATGTTTTTTATGATCTTCTTGATTTTTATGTTGTGGTTTATTTGGATGACATTATGGTCTTTTCCAAATCTGAGGAAGAACATGTCACTCATGTGTCCACTGTTCTTTCCAGACTCAGAGCCAATAACCTCTTTGCTAAGGCTTCCAAATTCCTATTCCATGTTTCTAGTGTAGAGTATTTAGGTTATGTTGTTTCTTCTGAAGGCCTCAAGATGGACCAAGCAAAAGTCCAGCAAATTCTCAATTGGCCACCTCCAAGAAACCTCAAGGCTCTTCAATCATTCCTTGGCTTTGCCAATTTCTACCGCCGTTTCATCAAGAATTATTCAAAGAAGATTAGTTCACTCACAAGTTTCCTCAAGAAAGATTCCCGTCTTCCCCTCAATGAGGAAGCTCTTAGACATTTTCATCAACTCAAAGAGGCATTCACCACTGCTCCAATCCTTTCTCACTTCAATCCTTCTCTACCCACCATTGTAGAGACTGATGCATCAGATTATGCCTTGGGTGCTGTACTGAGTCAGGTCTCTGACTCAGGAAAACATCCCATTGCATTTGATAGCCGCAAGCTTCTCCCAGCTGAGCTTAATTATGAGATTCATGACAAGGAACTCCTTGGAATAGTCTGGGATCTCAAGTACTGGAGAGCTTTCCTTCTTTCTATTTCTTCCCCTTTTGAAGTTCTCACCAATCATTCATCTCTTCAATATTTTATGTCTTCCAAGATTCTCACTCGCCGTCAAGCCCGCTGGGCTGAATTTTTATCTGAATTCCATTTCTCAATCACTTACCGCCCTGGCCGCTTGGCCATCCTTCCAGATGCCTTGTCACGTCGGGACGACATTTACCCAGAGAGGGGGGAGGAGTTCATCAGCAAGAATCCAATGAACTATCAGAAGATAATCAAGCAAGATGAAATTCAAGCCTCAAAGTTTTTTGCAGTCAAGGTGGATTCATTTTCAAATTTGATTGATTCAATTCAGAAGGCAGTGTGGCAAGATCCTCAATATAGAAGTGTCCTTGAAGATTTGGGTAAAGGTATATCTGTCCAAGATTATTCTCTTGATTCCTCTTCCAAACTTCTCCTTTTCAAAGATTGGGTGGTGGTCCCCAATGACCCCACAATTCAACTCAATATACTTCAAAAGCGGCATGACTCTCCTCTAGCTGGACACCCTGGCCAAGAGAAGACTCTAAAGCTTGTCAAGTGGGATTTCCACTGGTCCGGCATGACTCAATTTATCAAGGATTATGTATCATCCTGTCAACAGTGTTCAAGAAACAAAAATATTCATCACAAGAAGTTTGGACTCCTCAAGTCTCTTCCAATTCCAAGTGGTCCTTGAATTTGTCTTTCAATGGATTTCATCACTCAACTGCCACTGTCCAATTCCTTTGACTCAATCCTTGTCATAGTGTACAGATTCTCAAAAATGGTGGTTTTTATTCCAACAATAGCTTCAATAAATTCATTAGATTTGGCCCATTTATTCATCAAGAATATTTTCTCAAAGCATGGCCTTCCTTCAAGCATTGTTAGTGATCGAGGTTCTCTTTTTGTTTCTTCTTTTTGGACCAACCTTTGTCAGCAGCTCAAGATTTCAAGAGACTTGTCAACTGCTTATCATCCAGAAACTGATGGACAGACAGAGAGGGTAAATCAGATACTAGAACAGTACCTTCGGATGTATGTCAGTTATCATCAAGATGATTGGAACACCTGGCTCCCTCTTGCTGAATTTGCCTACAATAACTCTGACCACTCTTCAACAAAACAATCACCGTTTTTCACTGTTTATGGAAGAGATCCTCATTTTGACTCAGTTCACATCACTCAAGATACTCTGGCTGGAAAGGTATCAACAAAAATCCAATCAGTACAGCAAGATGTCAAGAGAGAACTTGAAGTTGCCATAAACAGGTTTAAGAGGTATGCAGATAAAAGTAGAGCAAGTCCACCTGTTTTCAATCCTGGTGACATGGTATGGCTTTCTTCCAAGAACATCAAATCAACCAGACCCACCAAAAAGCTGTCTTAAAGATGGCTGGGTCCTTTTTCAATCTTGAAGAAAGTCAGTACTCATGCCTACCACCTCAAGCTCCCATCTCAATGGAAATCCATCCACCCAGTCTTCCATATGTCCCTCCTGGAACCAGTAAAGACATCAACAATCCCAAATTGGCATCAAGAGCCTCCTCCTCCAATAATCATTGAAGAAGAAGAAGAATGGGAAGTCTCTCAAATACTGGACTCAAAGCTCAAGAGAGGAAAATTATGGTATTTGGTGGAATGGAAAGGTTTCAGTCAAGACCCAGAAAGATCCACTTGGGAACCAACTGAAAACCTCAAGAATTGTCCTGAACTTGTCAAAGATTTTCATTCATTATATCCTGACAAGCCAGGACCCAATTCTTCAAAAGCTTGATTCATTATGGTGCTTGGTGGGGAGAGTAATTACCAAAAGTAAGTCCCACTCCTGGTATGCACCTTTAGGGGTATTCTGCTCTTTTGCTGTAAGCATCACCTTGGCCACTCTGTGAGCACTTTGCAAATTTTGGACACAGATTTTTGGCTGGGCTTTTCAAAATCCAATTCCAAAATTATGGCCATTTTTACTTGGGAAAATGGACCATTCACTCTTTATTTTCTTTTCCAAGCCTTTTCAATTCAATTCATTCCTTCAACATTCTTGTTTTCTTTTTATGGCACTGGCGGGAGTGGTAACTACCAAAAGTAAGTTCCTCTCCTGGTGTGCACTTCCCTGAGGGGTCTACAATCTTGTCAAAACATCACCTTGGCCACTTTGTGAGCACCTGGCATCAAATTTCTCTTTCCAGGTCCTTGGCCAATTTCAAAATCGGTTATCAACCTCCGTGATGAAGATTGGAACCTCCTCAAGATTCAATTCATTTTTCTCTTTTCTTTTCTTTTCTTTTATTTTCATTTTCATTCTTTAATCTTATTTTATTTTCATTTTAAATTTTCTTTTATCACGTCAAAAAATTTTCATTCATTTTAAAATTCAATTCAAATCATGAAGCCAATGTCAAAAGAAGATCAAGCAAGTCCTGCGTCAAATGTCAAATTTTTTAATATCAGTTTTCAAATTTTTAATCTTAATCAGTCCTCTTGAATCACTCTTGCAAAATCTTTCCAATAGCCTTAACAGGCTTCACCTTGTATTGGTGCTCAGGAGCTCACCATTCCAAGGTGGGGGGTACTGTCACAACCATTGCAATTCACCTCCTTGGATCCCCATATGGCATATCAAGCCACAGTTCTTTTATGGCCAATTGACCATATCCATCACCAGTGGCCAATATGGCCACGTCATTATCTTATGGACCATTTATGGCCATTTGTGTTTTGGGGCCTTCATGGCCCTTCACCTCAATCCAGAACCCATAGCGGCAACTTATGCCCAAATGGGTATTTCTGGTCATTTCCCTCAAAACCAGGGGAAATGGCCCAAATGGCTGTTTTTGGCCATTTGGGCTCATAATGCGCATTTTTGCGCACTTTGACGCAAAGTGTCCAAAAGACAGTTCCCCGCCTTTTGGGCCAGTTTTTGGCTCAGAACCCAAAAGTGGCCAAAAACCCCAAAGGGCCCAGAAACACCTTTCCAAGCTCTGAAGCCATCACATCCATCCTTTTGCCCTCTGCCTTTCCATCTCAAGACCTTTGGACATAATCTTCTTGCCAATGAACCAATATGCCATAAATGATGTTATATATCATTGTGCATCATTTTTCAACAGCAATTCAATGGTGGCAATATCAAATGGTCATTTCAACATTCCAACATCTCATCACGTCATCAAGGCACCCAATCATTCAGAGGAATCATCAAGGCTCAAGAGCAAGTGTTTCAGCGTCAAAGACCAATGACACCATCAAGCAGTCATTGGTTATTCTCACTCCAAGTATTCCTTCCAAGGGAATACTGTCAATTCATTCTCAAAGTGTATTCAAGAGGCAGTGCCAAAAGAAGTTGTCAAGTGTCAAAGCTCCACTCAATCCATCTTGGCAACCATATTCATTTCAATACTTTCTGGATCCATCAAGAACTGTATTTCATTTTCAAGCATGGGAAATTCATTCAACCCAGTTCAATTTCAATATTAGCCAGCTGTATCAATTCCCAAAACAATCAATACAGCCTCAAGGATCAATACAGATCAGTTTTCAGCCTGAGAACTCAAGCTCCCAACTTTTCACATATACCGGCTACCCTTTCCACCCTGGGGGGTTTTTCCCCAGCTAATTAATATACTTCGATTTTAGTTTATCTTTATTCTCTTTTCATTTTAGTTAAGCAAATACTGATATTATTAAGTCAGTCATTTAGCACTTTTCTCTTTCTCTTTCTTTGCCTGTCAATGGATATTTGGTGGTCATATCCTTACTAATTCCATTATTCATTTTTGGCAGGTTGAAACAGTGATTAAGGACTTACTTGGTTGGCTCTTTGGCCATTTGGCTTCCCTTTCCTCTTTTGCATCTCATCTTGTACCTGCATATCTTTAGAGGAATTCATTCTTATTATTTTTACTCTTTATTCTTTGGAGTCTTCCAAGTGAGTTCCCTGATTGCTGAGTGCCAGGCCACTCTTGTATTTCTGTCCAAGAGCCCCTGTGACAACCTCTTGTCAACACTAGATTCCAAAGCCAAGTTATTCCCAGCACTCCAAGAACCTTCCAACCAATGCTTGCTTCTATTCCTACAACCCTTCCTCCTCCTTCACCAACTACTTCCCACACCACCAGGCCTGCCTTGAATCCAGCAGTAAGACCATCATCAGTTCAACAGTCCAGAAACGCACCCATAAACACCTCCCGTCAACTCCAACCAGTGGCCAGCTCCAGCAGAAGAAGAGATGGATTGTCCCCTTTGCCTTTTCCTGCCGCTCAAGTTTTTCAAAGAAGAGAATGTTGGCCTATCCGGGTTACCAGATAAGATCCCAACGCGGCTAGTGAAAGTCAAGATGCTGTGGCCAGATTGTTCAGGAGGGTTGATAGAAATAGCAGAGAGGTGATTATGTATGCCAATGACAGGACTATTCCAGGTACTGCTTCTGAACAGATGGCTGCAAAATTTGCCTGGTATGAAGATGAGTTGATAAATGATTTCCAGAGAACTTTTGATGATTTGGGTAGAGATAACTAGTTTTCCTTTTCCTTGTTTGTGTTTGGTTTGACTTCTATCCCCACTCTTATAAATACTAAAAAATGAAAAAATAATGGAACCTCCCAATACATGATTTGGGAGGGGATGCTGCTGCTTTAAAGAAATAAAAGAAAGAAAATTATACAAGTAAAGAAAGAAAGAAAATTATACAAGTAAAGAAAGAAAGAAAAATAAAAGAATAAGAGAAAATGAGAGTAAAGAAAGAAATAAAGAAAAATCCTGATGGTTGGTCCTTCTTGTGGTGAGTTGTTCGATTCTGGCCAAGAAGTGTCTAAAAAATGAAAACCAAGCATTTGATGCTCACAGAGTGGCCAAGGTAATGTTTTACAAGAAGTAGAACCCTCAGGGATGCATACCAGGAGTTGGGACTTACTTTCATAACTTCCACTCCCCACCAAGCACCATAAAATTGAAAAGAATTTGTTATAAATGACTTCTGAAATGAATTGCCGTAAATGACTTGAAGTAATGAATGTCTTGAATTATGATGATTGGCATAAATGAAATGATAAATAAAAGAAAAGAAAAAGAGAAAGAAGGAAAAACATTTGGCCATATCTTGATAAGGTCCAAATCGGAGGATATTGGTGTTGTATGCTTCCTGAACCTGTCCAAAGAATTTACAAGTGCTCACAAAGTGGCCAAGGTGATTCTTACAACAATATATGAGTAGAATACCCCCTTAAAGGTGCATGCCAGGAGAGGAACTTACTTTCATAACTTCTTCTCCCCACCAAGCACCATAATCAAACTCTTGAGGTATTGGGACCAGGCTTGTCTGGATATAATGAATGGAAATCCTTGACAAGGTCTGGTGAGCTGGTAGGGTTGGAAGCTGGTTCCCAAGTGGTTCTTTCTGGGTCTTCACTGAATCCTTTCCACTCTACAAGATACCATAATTTACCTCTTTTGAGTTTTGAGTCCAGAACCTGAGCCATTTCCCATTCTTCTTGCTCCTCCACTAGGATTGGTGGTGGTGGCAATTGATGTCGATTTGGGATAGTTGAATGCTTGACTGGTTCTAATAAGGACACATGGAAGACAGGGTGAACTGACTTGCATTGAGAAGGCACCTTTAGGTGATAAGGATGACTTCTAATCTTCTTCATGACTTCAAAGGGTCCCAGCCATCTTTCTGAAAGTTTCTTGGTGGGTGATGTGGTCTTGATGTTCTTGGAGCTATTCATACTTTGTCCCCATGTTGGAAATCAGGTGGAATTTCTCTATTTCTATCTGCATACTTCTTGAATCTCCTTATTGCTGACTCTAATTCTTCTTTGACAACTTGCTGTACTGATTGGAGTTTTGTTGATAACTTTCCAGAAGGTGAGTCTTGATAAATATGGATTGAGTCAAAGCTGGGATTTCTTCCATAAATGGTGAAAAAGGGTGATTGCTTGGTTGATGAATGTTCTGCATTATTATAGGCAAATTCAGCCAGAGGGAGCCAGGTGTACCAGTCATCTTGATGATAGCTGACATACATCCAAAGATACTGTTCTAGTATCTGATTTACCCTCTCTGTCTGTCCATCTGTTTCAGGGTGAAAGGCAGTTGAAAGATCTCTTGATATCTTGAGCTGCTGACACAATTGAGTCCAAAATGATGAAACAAATAAGGATCCTCTATCACTGATGATACTGACTGGAAGGCCATGCTTGGCAAATACATGACTAATGAAGATTTTAGCTAAGTCCAGAGCAGTGATTGTTCCATAAGCTGGAATGAAGATTTCCATTTTTGAGAATCTGTCCACAACTACTAAAATTGAATCAAAGCTGTTTGACAGTGGCAATTGAGTGATGAAGTCCATTGATAATGAATTCCAAGGACCAGACGGAACTGAAAGAGGCTTGAGTAATCCAAACTTCTTTGATGAATGTTCTTGTTTCTTGAACATTTCTGACATGAGGACACATAGTCCTTGATGAATTGATTCATGCCAGCCCAATAAAAATCCCTCTTGATGAGTTTGAGGGTCTTCTCCTGGCCAGGATGGCCAGCCAATGGTGAGTAATGACACTTTTGAAGAATATTGAGCTGAAGTTCTTCATTGCTTGGGATTACCACTCTATCTTTTAATAATAATAACTTGGCTTGAGGTTCAAGAGAATAATCTGGAACTGATTCACCTCTTGCTAGTTGCTTGAGTATTTCTTTATAGTCTTTGTCTTGCCATACTTCTTTTTGAATCTTGTCCACTAAATCTGAGAAAATCTCCACTTTGATTGAGAAGAATCTTGACTCTTGAATTCCATCTTGCTTAAGTACTTGATGAAAATTTTGAGGATTCTTGCTGATGAAGTCCACCCCCCTCTCTGGGTACACGTCTTCCCGACGTGACAAGGCATCTGGTAAAGTGGCCAGCCTGCCTGGGCGGTAAGTGCTAGTGAAATGAAATTCTGAGAGAAATTCAGCGCAACGGGCCTGACGACGAGTAAGAACTTTGGAAGACATGAAATACTGCAAGGAAGAGTGGTCTGTCAAGACCTCAAAAGGATTGGAAAGAGAAAGAAGAAATTCTCTCCAGCGCTTGAGGGCCCAAACTATGCCAAGGAGCTCCTTTTCATGAATTTCATAGTTGAGTTCAGCTGGTAAGAGCTTCCAACTATCAAATGCAATGGGGTGCTTTCCTGAGTCATTCACCTGACTCAGTACGGCGCCCAATGCATAATCAGAAGCATCAGTCTCTACAATAGGAGGTAGAGATGGATTGAAATGGGATAGGATAGGAGCAGAGGTGAAAGCTTCTTTGAGTTCTTGAAACTGACTAAGAGCTTCCTCATTGAAGATGAAAGGAGAATCTTTTTTAAGGAGGGAAGTGAGAGAAGTGATTTTTTTAGAATAATTTTTAATGAAACGACGATACAAATTGGCAAAGCCAAGAAAAGATTGAACGGCCTTGATGTTTTTGGGCTGAGGCCAATGGAGGATTTGCTGAACTTTTGAAGAATCCATCTTGAGGCCATCACTTGAAACAACATAGCCCAAGTATTCCACACTTGAGGCATGGAATACGCACTTGGAGGCTTTGGCAAATAAATTATTTTCTCTGAGTCTTTGGAGGACAGAGGTCACATGTTTGACATGTTCCTCCTCAGAGCTTGAGAATACAATAATATCATCTAGATAAACCACAACAAACACATCCAACAAATCTGCAAATATATCATTTACAAGATTCTGGATGAAGCAGGAGCATTGGTCAAACCACATGGCATGACCACATACTCATAACTACCATACTTGGTTCTGAAGGCAGTTAAGTGCTCATCCCCCTCTTTGATTCTCAGAAGGTTATATGCACCACGCAAATCTATCTTGGAGAAGATAGTGGAATCATTGAATACGGTAAGAAGCTGGTTCGTAGGAGGAACAGGGTATCTGTTCTTCCTAGTGACAGCATTGAGTTTGCGGTAGTCAACACACAAACAAAGACCTCCATCCTTTTTCTTGACAAAAAGGACAGGTGCTCCTGTTGAAGAGGAGCTTGGTCTAAGAAAACCTTTCTCTACATTCTCTGAAATGTAGGCCCGCAGTGTTTCTGACTTTTGATTTGATAATGAGTAGATAAAACCAATTGGAGGTAGAAGACCCTCCAATTTGATATGGTGATCACAGGTGCAGTGTGGAGGAAGTTTCTCAGCTTTCACCTTGGAGAATACATGCAAATATTGGTGATAATCAGGAGGGACTACCTTCAACACAGTTTCAATTTCTTCTGGCTCTTCCCCCTCATCCCACTGCTCCTCCAGGGATGCATGAAAAGATAAGGGAGGAAGGTCCATATCCCCTTGAAAGAGAGGAAGTGAAGATATGGCAACATCTTCTCCAACATCCTTTATCTCTTTGAAGACTTCATCTCTTAATGGAAGTAATGACTGAGAGGGAATAATGGAAGGGATATGGGCAGAAGAAGGAAGGGAAGGTGTCTTAAGTTCACCAACCAGAGCAACACTGTTGACAGCAGTGGCTAAGTCATTACTAGTAGAAGGAATAATACCACTAGAATCCTTATGACTAGAATAATAGGTGATCAATCCATTTTTCCAACAATAATGGGATTAAAATGGTAAAGGAAATCATAGCCCAATATCAGGTCTTCTCCCTTGGGTGAATCTATGATAAAGAAGTCCCATTCAAAGCTTGGGAAGGAAGGCAAGTCAACTACCCACTTGGTATGATGGGTGATGAACAAGGCAGGAGACTCATTAGAATCCAAAATGAAAAGAGGAATCTTTTCAGGGATCTCTGACAGATTCAATGAGTACTTGAGAACAAAATTCTTTGCAATAAAAGAGTTTGTAGCACCAGAATCAATGAGAATACTATAAAAAATATCGGAGACAGAAGAGAAAATAAGAAACTTTAAAGATCTCTTGACACTAGTATTCAGAGTGCACAATCGTGCTCTTGAAGGAGATACGTGAGAACCATTGAACACATCATGATCCCCACTCAGGCTTTTCCCTGCTTGCTAGGGAAGCCTCTTGATGATTACCCAGGCTTTTTCTGAGGTCTCTTGAAGCATTTTTCAATTGGGTGCTTTCCACCACAATAAGTACATAACCCCTCTTTAATCCTCCTCTCCTTTTCAGAACCAATTAACGTATTGTCCTTATTGAGGAGAGCAGCATGGGGCTTGTCCTTTGAATATTGAAACTGCTTGCCCTTCTTGTTCTTCTTCTGATGAGGCCTCTTTGAAGATGAGTTTTGAGGAGGTCTAGATTGATTGGATCCATTGACTGGCGCCTTCTTTTCTTGATTGCCACCCTTTTCTTTTTGCCTCTCATGAAATCTTGTGTCTAATTCTAAAGTGACATCCATAAGTTCTTGAAGAGTATCAAAAGTTCCAGAGTGAGAAGCCAACTGATCCAATAATCTTGATGCCAATCGTCTTCTGTAAACATGGATATAAGCTCTTTCCCCCCAATCTCCAAATCTTTACATTAAGCTTCTGAAATCTGCAATGTACAAGGAAACATGACCACTCTCCTTCATCCTCAAATTGTCCAACTCTTGTTCAGCTTTCCTGACTTCATTGGGGTCACCAAACAGAGTGAATAATTGAGATTCAAATAAGGGCCAATTATTGAGGAGGTAGGAAGCGTCTTCATTGGAAATATTTGAGAGATAGGGTTCAATACACTTTCCAGCTCTACCAGTGAGAAAAGAAGTTGAGTAAAGAACTTTCTTCCTGTCAGAGAAGAAATTTGCTGGATCATTATGAAAGATTAATTGACAGGATTGGATAAATCCTCTCAATTTATGAGCTTGAGTACCATCAAAGGATCAGGTGCCTTCATGGATGGAGTCTTGAAAGCAGGGTCTTTGGAATTGTCCCTGGGAGCAACTGCTTGAGTGAGTTGCCCCATGAATTGAGTCATCTGCTCCATCATCTTGAGGAGACTTGGATCAGTTTGAGAGACAAGAGGTTGACTAGAAAGGGCTAGATTAGAACCCTGAGGCACCTCTGGAGCATTTGCCAAGGCATCTGTCACTTCAGTTTCCCCAGAATCTTCCTCTTCCACAGACTCTTCCCCCTCTTCATCTTCAACTTCCCCTTGTCTTGCTCTTGCACCTTCAGACATTCCAGGGTAGCCACCCAAAAGTCCAGAAAAGGATTTTGATCTTCTAGATTTCATTCCACCTCTTCTTGAGGGTGCTGCTCCTTCCATTGGTGGTCCTCTGTCCAAGTTTGCACTCAGTTGATGAACTGATGGTGTGCAGTCAAGAGGAGCCCTTGCTGTAGGAGTGAGAACAGCTTGAATTCTTTGGGATCTAGTATTTTTGGCTGGGGGGCTGTGCTGAACTGGCATTTTGAATAAAATGAAATAAAACTTGATGGTATGAAAATAATAATCAGAACTGGGCCAAAACAATCACAATTAAAATCTTGATGAATCTTGAGGAATCAATTCAAATCTTGAGGTGAAATCAAATTCAGTCAACAATCAAATCAATTCAACAATCAACAATCAATTCAAATCAAATATCAATAATCTTGAGTAAATCAACAATCAATAATCAATCGATCAATAAATCAGTGTCTTCAATATGAAATCAAGGTCTTGAGGAATCAATTAATCAATTTAAAATCTTCAGAAATCAATTCAATATCTTGATGAGTCAAATCAGTCAATAATAAAAATTAATTCTTGAGGATCAATAAAATATCTTGAGGATTCAAAATCAATCAATAATCAAACTCAGCTCTTGAGGATCAATCAATATCTTGAGAAGTCAAAATAAATCAATCCAATTCAAATAAGAATCCTGAACCGCTGAATCAATAATCAATGAATCCCAATGAATAATCCAATCAATTAGACCAATAAACCAATAATCAATTCTGAATAAGACCTGAATAAGAACACAGAAAAGATTGATTTTATAAAATGAAATGGTCAGCAATGATTAAGAAAGAAAAAGAATCAATTTCATATGAATGAAATGAATTAGATGAAATTGATGAGAGAGAAAAATCATAATCATTAAAGATCATTAAGTCATAAAGAGATCATAATTGATGAATGAGAGAAATGGATATAAATGAATTAAAAGAAAGAATCAAATATGAGTTAATTAATTTAATGTCACAGGGGCTCTTCGAAGTGAAGAGGGCCTGGCACTCAGTAAACTGGGACTCACTTATGGAGGACTCAAGGATATGGAAAGAAGAGATACACTTGAGAGTGTTAAAGATGAATTACTAAAAGAATAAAAATAAGAAAGCAGCAACAAAGAAATAGAAGAGACAACCACAAACAAGTCCAAGTCCACTGTTTCAACCTGTCAGAATGGAAAGAGAAGGGTTAATAAGGATATGGCCACCCAGCTCATACTGTACAGGCGAAGAGAGAAAATGCAAAGACTAACTTAAAATTAAATAATTATAATACCCAAATATAAGGATAAGAATAATTATGAAATAATAAATAAACTAAATTAATTAACTGGGGAAAAGTCCCCAGGGGGAGAAGGAGGGGCTGGTATATGTGAGAATCACCAGCCCTGATCCAGAGGAAGAATTTTCATGAGAATAATTGATGATTGAATTGAGTCTGGCCAATACAGGTCCTGTACAGCTGTACAGAACCTGTACAAGAGGTGTGGTGTATTTGAGTGATCATACAGTTTCATACTGGTGTATTGAAACTGTATTGGGTGAACCCAACCTGTACAGGTATTGACAGGATGTATGGATGTACCAAACTGTATGCATGTTTCAAAATGAAGATTGCTGAAACTGAATGCTGATGCAGATACTGGATTTTCTGATTTGAGGTGTTTGAGTGGGTATATGAATGAATACCCTTACCCCTGATGGATGGTTGTTACATAAATCCATTTTCCCAATTAATAATAGGATTAAAATGGTAGAGGAAATCATAGCCCAATATCAGTTTATCTTCTTTGGGTGAATCTATTATAAAAAGATTCCATTCAAAGCTTGGGAAGGAAGGCAAGTCAACTACCCACTTGGTATAATGGGTGATGAACAAGGAAGGGGATTCATTTGGATCCAGAATGAAAAGAGGAATCTTTTCAGGGAGCTCTGACATAGTCAATGAGTACTTGAGAAAAAGATTCTTTGCAATAAAAGAGTTTGGAGCACCAGAATCAAGGAACATACTGTAAAATATATCAGAGACAGAAGAAAAAATAAGAAACTTTAAAGATTTCTTGACACTAGTATTCAGAGTGCACAATTGTGCATTTGAAGGAAATAAGTGAGAACCATTGAACACATCATGATCCCCACTCAGGCTTCTCCCTGCTTGCTAGGGAAGCCTCTTGATGCCCAGGCTTGTTCTGACGTCTCTTGAAGCATTTTTCAATTGGGTGCTCTCCACCACAATAAGTACATAACCCTTCTTTGATCCTCCTCTCCTTTTCAGAATCAATTAATGTATTGTCCTCATTAAGCAGAGCAGAATGGGGCTTGTCCTTTGAAGCTTTAAATGGCTTTCCCTTCTTGTCCTTCTTATGGTGAGGCCTTTTTGATTATGAGTCTTGAGGAGGCCTCGAATAATTGGATCCAGTAACAGGAGGCTTCTTTTCTTGATGACTACCCTTCTCCTTCTGTCTCTCATAGTATCTGGTATCTAATTCCAGGGTAATTTCCTTGAGTTCTTGAAGAGTATTAAAGTTACCAGGGTAGGAAGCCAACTGGTCCAAAAGTCTTGATTCCAATCCTCTTCCATAAACATGAATGTAATCTGTTTCTCCCCAATCTCAAATTCTTGACATTAAGCTTCTGAAATCAGCAATGTACAAGGATACATGACCACTTTCCTTCATCCTCAAATTTTCCAATTGTTGTTCAGCTTTCATGACTTCATTGGGATCACAAAACAGAGTGAATAATTGAGTTTCAAATAACTGCCAATTATTGAGGAGGTAGGAAGGATCTTCATTGGAAATATTGGAGAGGTAAGGTCCAATCAATTTGGCAGCTCTACCAGGGAGAAAGGAAGTTGAGTACAGAACTTTCTTCCTGTCAGTGAAGAAATTTTCTGGATCACTATGGAAAATAAATTGAAAGGATTGGATAAATCCTGTCAATTTATGAGCTTGAGTACCATCAAAAGAATCAGGTGCCTTCATTCATGGAGTCTTGAATGCAGGGGCTTTGTAATTGTCCCTGGTGGCTGCTTCTTGAGAAAGGTATTCCATAATAGTAGCCATTAGCTCCATGATCTTGAGGAGACTTGAATCAGATTGAGAGACAGGAGGTTGATTAGTAGGGGCTAGATTAGAACCCTGGGGTACCCCTGGAGCATTTTCCAAAGCATCTGCCACTTCAGTTTCCCCATAATCTTCCTCTTCCACAGACTCCTCCCCCTCTTCATCTGCAGCTTCTCCTAGTCTTTCTCTTGCACCTTCAGACATTTCAGAATAGCCACCAAATCAACCAGAGAAGGATCTTGATCTTCTTGATTTCATTCCCCCTTTTCTGGAGGGTGCTGCGCCTTCCATTGGTGGTCCTCTGTCCAAATTTGCACTCAGTTGATGAACTGATGGGTGCAGTCAAGAGGAACCCTTGCTGTAGGAGTGAGAACAGCTGGATTTCTTTGAGATCTAGTACTCTTGGCTGGAGGGCTATGCTTAACTGACATTGTTGGAAAATTAAGAATAAAAACTTGATGATACTTCACAAAAGGCATCAAAGCTTGGCCAAATTAGCAATCAATGAAATCTTGATGATCTTGAGGAATCAATCAACAGTCTTGAGGTGAAATCAAATTCAATCAAATAATCAATCAAGCAATTCAGCCAATATCAACAATCAATTCAAATCAAATATTGATAATCTTGAAGAATTCAATAATCAATCAATCAATCAATGTCTTCAATGTCAATGCAAGGTCTTGAGGAGTCAATCAGTAAAATCAATATCTTCAGGAATCAAAATCAATCAATAATCAAAAATAAATTATTGAGGATAAATCAGTCATCTTGGGGAATTCAAAAGTCAATCAGTCCAATCCAAATAAAATCCGCAATCTCTGAATCAATAACCCAAATGAATCCCAATCAATTAACCAATCAATAACTCCTGATAATACCTGAATAAACAAACAAAGAGAAATTTGATTTGAGATAAAAATGAAGTGAAATTAGATGGTCAGCAATTATTGAAAAACAAAAAGAATAAAATTCAATATTAATATAACTAATGAGAGAAAAATCATAATCATGAGAAATCATAAGATCATAAAAGAGTCATAATTTGATGAATGAGGGAAATGAAGTTAAATGAATGGAAAGAAAGAATCAAATAGGAGTTAATTAATTTAATTTCAGAGGGGCTCTTCTAAGTGAAGAGGGCCTGGCACTCAGTAAACTGGGACTTACTTATGGTGGCTCAGGATATGGTAAGAAAGAATACACTTAAGATTGTTATGGAATGAATTATTAAATAAAATAATATAAGAAAAACAGAAACAAAGAATAAGAGTAAAAATAAAAGAGCCAACCACAAAAAAGTCCAAGTCCACTGTTTCAACCTGTCAGAATTGAAAGAGAAGTGTTAATAAGGATATTAACTGGGGAGAAAATCCCTAGGGGGGAGAAAGAGGGGCTGGTATATGTGACAATCACCAGCCCTGATCCAGACAGAGAATTTTCATGAGAGGATTGGATGATTGAATTGAGTCTGGCCAATACAGGTCCTGTACAGCTGTATAGGGCCTGTACAAGAGTAGTGGTAGTATTGAGTGATCATACAGTTTGAAAATGGTGTATCCAAACTGTATTGGGTAATTCCAACCTGTACAAGTATTGAAAGGCTGTATTGATGAACCAGACTGTATGCATGTTTCAGCTAGGAAGATTGCTGAAACTGAATGCTGATGCAAATTGTGGATCTGCTGATTTGAGATGTTTGAGTGGGTGTATTGATGAATACCCTTACCCCTGGTGAATGGTTGTTACAGTATCCCCCTCTTGAAGCTGGTGGGCTCCTGAGCACCATAATACCCTGCCACTGTTGAGTGGAATCTCAATATCCCCAAATTTTATCAAAAAAATTTCTTTTTAATTTTCATTTCCTCTTGACCATTATCCTGAAAACCCCCTTTCAATTCTTCCCTGTCAAATTAATTTGATTCCCCCTTTCTTATAGCTTGAGTAAGTCTTCCACTTTGAGATATGTCTTTTTCTTCTTCTGATTCAATAAGTCTTCCATCTTGGGGCATGGCCTTGGGTTGTATCCCAAAATGATGGCCACTGAGTTCTTCTGCTCACAAAATGATGCAAAATGAGTATATGAAGGTATACTCAACTGCCAAGGGCCAACCTGCTTTTGGACCCTTCTTTCCCAGCTGAAATGTCCTTGAAAAAGTCTTCAAGGGGTCTTGTCCCCATTTGCCTTGGAAATACCTCCCCCTGGCCTTACCATAGTCTTTTGGTCCTTGGCCCTTGCTAAAGCAATTCTTGATGGTTTTTAATTTTATGGCCTTTCGCTCCTTTTTTGGGTCTTGGGTGAAGCTGGCTTAATTTGGGTATATGGTCCTTTTTGGCCATTTACTCGTCTTTGGTGTCTTACGGTCCGCAGGCCATGGGGGCTATTGGAAGCCCCCTGGGCCCAATTTTGCTGGGTATCCAGGGGTGCCCTGGGACCATAAATAGGACCATTGCCTGGACACCTTGAGAGGGTCCAGGACCATCAGAAACTGACCTCCCCAAAGCTGTAGGGGAGGTCCTGGGTGATGAATTCAGCTCCAAAGGGGTTTTGAATCATCACTTTGGAGGCTTTGAAGGGGGCCATAATTGAATTGTGGCCCCATTTCCTTGAGGGCATGAATTCCCTTTTGCTGGAAGTGGACTTATTCTGACATATTGAATCTTCTGCTTGCATATTCTTCAGTTATGAGTTCCAAACTGACTGAACTCACTGAATCTTCTCCTTCCATGCCGCCACCATCTGTCCTTTGTGGTTCTGGCATCTTCAGCTGATTGTCTTCACCCTCCATGGCTTCTTCTGGGCATTTTGATTCTTCCCAAACACATGATGGCTACAAGGCAGTTGAGTACCTTGATCCTGCTTGTACTGAGTGTTTGGCCATGGGCAAGGATTGCTTTCAACACTACAATCCTTGATCTTCAAAGTGCCATTACTGTTTTATTGGAAAGAGGCCATGTTGTTGTACCGGGGTGCCAACTTCTAATTTCAGGAGGTATTTATGGAGTAGGAAAGATGGGCCTTTTGGGAAAGAGTTCCTAGTTTCTGAGGCACCTACTCCTGATGGAACTTTGGGGTTTTCTCATTGTGAGTAATTTGAGTATTTTGATTGAATTTGGTACTTATATTCTTTATTTAGTGACTGGTTCTAGGTAGAGCAATGTGGCAAGGTGGACTAATGTTGGAGGGCCAATATATTCCAGTTCAGAAGTCCCAATCTCCAGGATCAATACTGAAGGGGTAGTTAAAAGGATAAGAAGGATTTCTGATTCCCCAACTGATCCAGATGCTGAAGTTAGTGATGAGTTGGATGGTGAAGAAGTTGTAGTTATTCCTCATTCAGTTGGCCACCCATCCAGCACTTCCTCTTCTCAACATTTTGTCAACAGATTCCAAAGTCAAGTTATTCCCAGTACCCCCAGAGCTTTTCAACCTGTTCTTGCTTCCATTTCTACTACCCTTCCTCCTGATTCACCAAGTCCTTCCCATTCCAGGCCTGCTCTGAATCAAGCAGTAAGACCATCACCCATCCAGAAACCCAGGAACTCACCCATAACCACCTCCCAACAACTCTAACCTATGGGCAGTTCCAGTAGAAGAAGAGATGGATTGTCTCCTCTGCTGTTTCCTGCTGCTCAAGTCTTTCAATGTAAGGTTTGACTATGAAACAATAAGTAAAAATTACTAATATTTTACTCATTGTACTATGAATGTCCTAATAAATAAAATAAATAAGATAAAACTAATTATAATAATAAAGAATTATTCTAATTATGGCGTAAAAATAATTATATTATTGAGTAAATATAATAACATAATCTATGTTATGAAAAAATAATATAATAAATAAATATATTGATATAAGATAATTAATATATTTAGAAGCACTTTATTATTGTTACCAACAAATAAAAATTGCGTCAAAAATTGTTCTTTATTAATAAAAAACAATTACTAACAAATAATATCACTACTATTAAATTTATGAATTAATATAAATACTATTTATATTAATTATAAAATTATTTAGAGTAATAATAGAGAGAAAATTATTATAATAAGAATAAATAACCTACTTTTAATACTTAATATAATAGTTTCAAATAGGTTTATGCCAAAAAATGTAAATTCAACCTTTTTAAATTGTATTTACAATAAATTTTAAGAGAAATTACAAATGTTCTTAATTTTAGGTGGAATTGAGGTTTTCAAGAGAATTGTAAACAAAACAGTTAAATAAATATAATAATCACATCAAAGATGATGATTATAATAAGATTATCTTTGGTCTTTGATAATATAAGAGTTTTTTATATAAATAATAAAGAAATTACCTTTTGATTTAAATATTTTAGTGTTTTGTAAGTGTCTGAGGGGAAAACAGAGTAAAAAGAGCTCTATTTATAGTAAATACCTCCCTCCTAGAGTCCAGAAGGCTTCTAGTAGACGTGTACTGATGCTTTCTACTAGAATTGATCAATATTTTAAGGTTTGGTGATGATTACATCATGATCAAACCATCTTACCTTATAATTACGCCATTATTTAGAGTTATCACTGTAACTCTAAGTTTGATGACATCATAGGCTTGGCAGAAGCCTAAGCTTTGTGTACTTTATTAGCATTAATCATGTTCTGATAGTATTCACCAGTTTTATCACTTATATGACTGTTAAAGTTGAAATAAGATTACAGTGAGTGATCTTAAATGATCAAATTGAAGCTTAAGCTTTGATCATTAATAACTTTTAAGTTATACACGCTACAGATATTCTAAGAGTGGATTCTGATAGCTTGGCATGTCCTTATTACAATTCTAAGAGAATTTCATTACATCATCAAAACTCTATCTTTGATGATCTTTCTTGTAACTCATCTTTTCTGTTGAAATTTAAGATTTTAAACTTCAAACCATGATTTCAAGGGGTTATACCTTAAATATTATAATACAAAATACATCATTCTCCACAAATGAACTAGTGGACTCTGACTGTCTCCTTTTTTCAAGTTTGGACCACTTTCACAACAAGGTGGTCAACAGCTCTATTTATTTTAATCAATAACCCATTACAGGTTTTGACCTTGTTTATAACTTGTGAAATAAAGCTCATTTCTGTGTTTCTACAGTAATTACGTGGTGACTTTATTTTTGGCTTATCACTCTATCATGTATATTTCAAAAGATATTAGCTAAAATCCTTGAATATATGTGTTGACCAAAAAAGTGCATATATTCAGCTTAACTCCTTAAGTATTGACTTTGAATATTAGCTTCTTAATTGTTTTATGTGTATAAATCTATGCGGAATCCAATGGTACAATTTATTTTACATGTTGTTTCATTGTTATTTGAAATAATTAAGGATTCATGTTTCTTATAAGGTGTTATTACTTATAACTCTTTGAATATTGAGCTTACAGATATGCCATAAAAATGGTATATGTGTATTTTACCATGAGGAATACAATGGTGTAATTTATTTCACATGTTTATTCATTTGATTCTAAGTTAAACCAAGTTTTATGCCTATTTATGGCAGTTTTGTAGCTTTAAGGTAGTTATTTTTAAGGTATAATTATTTTAAATATTTCTTGTGACCTTTTTGGGTATGTGGTCATATCTCAAAGGTTCACATTCCCTACCCCCAAAAAAGATTGTACCACAATCTGATATGTGTAATTAGGGTATCATCCACTGTCCTACCTCTTCAATAGACTTTGTTAGTCTTGAAGCTCAATAATGCTTGATTTTTCTATTCTTTAGGTTTTTCTTTCATGTCTGAACCTTCTTAGTAGTTTTTCAGCATTTGTTATACCTTTCTCAAGTAGCCATTTATCTTCTTGAGTTGAGTTTCTATACCTTACAAGGTATTCTCTTTCTTTTTTGTTTCTTGTCCTTCTTTCCTTAAGGACTTTCACAATTTTCTTTTCCTCTCCTTCTTCCAAGGGGGGAATTTCAAGTGGGGGTTTCTTTCTTAGTGTAAATAGTTCTTTATCACTTGAGCTGTAAGTTTTTATCAGACTTACAGGGAAAGCTGGGTGTTTGTTCATTAATTCACCTGTGAGTTCCAATTGCACAGCATTGGGTCCATGAAGTACTTTTATCATAAATGGTCCTGCAAAGGAATCTTTCAATTTATTTGGGCCTTCTATGTTATTAAAATTAAGGGTTGATACTAGGACCAAGTCTCCTATTTCGAGGTCAGGTGGCTTATGACTTTTATCCCATCTTTCTTTTGCATATTTGAAAGAATCTTGCATACATCTGTTTGCATGGTGTCTTGCCTTGTCAAGCATTATCTTAAAACTGCTTGCTGTTGGATGTATATCCACTAAGTCCTTTTTGAGGGTATCATAAGGAAGTCTTGGATTCCAACCTTTTTCTAGCATTGCTGATTTTTTGCCAGTAGAAGAATGGATTGATGTTTTATATGCCTGTTCAAGGGCTGGTATTAGTGTACACCAATCATGGGTAAAACCATCAGAATATTTGAATTCTAGTCTATAAGCACAGAATCTTCTGATCATGTCCTCCAAGGTTTTTATCATTCTTTCTGCTAAAACATCAGTTTAAGGATGGTAAGCTGTTGAGAATGATAACTTTGTCCCAAACAAGTTCTGGAGATTTGTCCATAATGCTGAAGTGAATTTTGGGTCTCTGTCACTTATGATATTTTGGAATATGCCTGTGTGGCTAATGACTTTATTCCATATCATTATGGCTGTGTCCATAGCTGTGTCATCTTTGTGACATTGTAGGAACATTGGAGTTTTGCTATACCTGTCAACTAACATTAGGCATGCATTATAACCTCTGTCTCCTCCTGGAGGTAATTCTGTTACCCAATCCATATGACCTATTTCCCAAGGGGATTTTGGTTCTTAGATTTGGACCATTATTCCAAATTTTTTTCCTGTGGCTCTGTTGGCTTTTTGACATCTTTCACAGGTTTGGCAGTATTCTGCAACATCTTTCTTCCAATTTGGCCACCAAGAGCAGGTTTTTACTCTTTCTAGTGTTCTATCCTCTGAGAGATGTCCAGCTGAAACACTATCATGACACTAATGTAAAATAGTGCTTATCAGGGTTCTATCTGTTAAGGCCATAACACATGTGTGTTTTGTTCTACGGTAAAGGATTCCATCAAGGAGGTGGAATCTTCCTTCATCATATGCCTTTTTCCATGTTTCATCTAATTTTGATTAAAGTGATGGATCTTTGCAGTATTTCATTAGAATTTGGCTTAAGATATGGCCATTCTTGTCTATCTTATAGCTTTCTTTGACTTGGTTAAAGAATTCTGTTCCAATGTCTGTAACACATATTCCTTCTATATGGTGCTCTTCCTGTGGTACCCATGCTGGATTGTCAGGGGTATTTGCTAGAGCCCATCTGCTAAGACCATCTGCATTTTTATGGATATTACCAGATTTATGAGCAATAGTCATATTTCCTCTATATTCTTGGATAGCAATTTGCCATCTCAGCATATGTCTATTTGGAGTTTTCACATTTAATAGAGATTTTACAGCATTACAGTCTGTAATCACATCAAATACTGTTCCATCCAAGTAATAATGTAATTTTTCTAAAGCCCACACTAAGCAGAGGCATTCCATTTGGCTTTCTCCATATCTTGCCTCTGTTGGCTTTATCTGTCTTGGAATAAAACAAATTGGTCCTTCCACTGGTTTATCATTGATAATTTGTGTCTGGTGTAGTGCAGCACCTAGTCCTTCTCCACAAGCATCAATGTAAAGTTTAAAGGGTAGTTTCCAATCTGGCATTAGAAGAAATGGGGCATTTGTTAAGGAATTTTTCAATTCTTCATATGCCTTGACTCTTTCTTCTGTCATTTCATAGACTGTTTGTTGGTCACATAGTTTATACAAGGATTTGGCAATTTTTGCAAAGTCCTTTATATGCTGTCTATAGTAACCAGCAAATCCTAGAAATGATTGAATTTCCTTTTTGGTTTTAGGAACTGGCTTAAGTAGTACTGCTGCTACTTTATTTTTGTCTATGCCTAGACTAAGTCCAGATACAACATGTCCTAGTGCTTTTAGCTCACTATATGCAAAATGACACTTTCTCAAGGAAATTTTCATATTCACTTGCACTATTTTTTGTAATACCCTTTCTAGTCTTGTAAGGTGATTTTCCCAAGCTTCTGAGAAAGCTATGATATCATCAATATAGATAATTAACCATCCTTCTGATAATTCTTCAGGAAATATGGTATTCATCATCCTTTGATAATGGGAAGGTGCATTCTTTATACCAAATGGCATTCTTAAGTATTCAAAAATCCCACAGTGGACTATTATCCTTAGTAGTTTCTTGGCATTGTCTGTTAAGAAATTTTGATGAAAACCCTTTAAAGAATCGATGGCTGTAATGAACTTAGTGTGTGACAATTGTGTCAATGTCTCATGGATTCTGGGTATTGGATATCTTTCTGTAATGTTATAGGTGTTCAGGTCCCTGAAGTCTCCTACCATTCTTTATTTTCCATTATGCCAAGTTATAATGACAGGTGGAGTGACCTCTACCTGTTCATTATGTCCTAATTTTCTTAATACTCCAAGGTCCATTAATTCTTTAATGTGTACCTCCAAGGCTTCTCTAGCCCTTGGACTAGCTGAGTAAGCAGGTCTCCTCAGTAAAGGTGGTTAAGGTTTTTCCCCATTAAGAATTATATCCACCTCATGCCCAATTATGGCACCTAGTGGCTCTTTGTCAGTTGCAAAGGCATTTTTGTACTTAAATAAGAGGTCAATCAATTTTTCTTTCATTTTTTCTGTTAATTCTTGATTGAATTCTGCCTCTTTGAGTTGTTCAGATATGAAAAGTTCCTTTTCTTTACTTTTCTCTTCATTCTTAATAACTGTAATTTGGTTTTTGCTATTTAAGAAGCCAAACCTTTGTCTTTTGTTGTCTCCTATGGTAAAATATCTATCTTTTTGGTTAGAGATATCTATACCATAAATTGACAAGTAGTCATTTCCAAGTATGAAGTGATTACTAGTACAGTTGTCCATTACTACAAACTCTACTTTAATTCTGACACATTGTAAGGGGTGAGAAAAAGTGAGTGTTAAATCAATTATTCCAAGGGTCTTCATGCTCTCACTTGCACTGCTAAATTTGACACCTTGTATTGGCATACGTTTTTCTTGCCAATCTGGAACAATGGTTTTTAAATAACTTTTACCAACACAGGTACAATATGCTCCTGTATCCAAGTTCACTTTTTCCTCTTGGTTATCAACCATACCAATATTTATACTTGATTTTCCAGCTGTATATCCCATTCCTTTTGCAGGTTTGGTTTTATACATTTTGGCATGTTGTACATTTGTCAGGTTTGTGTCAGATGTTCCAGCTTGTGGTAAGTTTGAGTTAACATCTAGTACTTCAGAAATTATATCAATATTATTAATTTGTGCATTAATTATATTAATTTCATCACTTTCAGAAGTTTCTGACCCCTCTGTCTCTTTTTCAGAGTCAGAATCCTCCTCTTTGTAATTGTGGTTTTTTGTTTCCACAACTTCATTAATTTTTGCCTTTTTGAGGCAGTTTTTGGCTAAGTGTCCAATACCTCCACACTTACAGCATTTTTCTTTGCTCATTATTGTTGGATGTATTGGGCTTGAAAGCTTCTTTTGATTTTTCTCTTTTGATAAATGGCTTATTTGGACTTTTAATGTGCAATTTCTTCCAAGTTCTTCCGATTTTTGTTCTTATCACTATGTCTTCTAGTGCATTGATATACTCTTCTGTGGAGCATGGTTTTATACACCTTCTTCTTAGGGCATGCTCTAGCTCTCCTCCACATTTCTTAAGTATTTTAATGTGCACCATCTTTTGTGACATTTATGAGTACAGTGAATTTAGTCTTTCAACTTGTTTTAAGAACCAAGTTAAAGGTTTTTCTTTGTCTGGGTCAAAGAAAGAATTTTCAAATGCATTCTCTATCTTGTACCTCCAGGCATCATTAGCCCAGTTGGTGATTATTTCTTGTTTCCACCAAGACCAGGTGTTTTTGCCATTTGTTTGTCTTATGCCATAATACCATCTTTTTGCAGATTTTTCAAACAATGAATGTAATCTTGCAGTAATTAATTCATCTGGTATGGCATAATCTTCTTGTAGCATGTCAATTGTCTTGATAAATCACATATGGTCATATTCACCTTCTCCTGTGAATGTTGGCCATTCTTTTAATTGAGGTGCTTCCTTCATTAGGACTTGGTTATTTTCTTGGTGACTTAAGTCTGTTATGAATGGATTTTTTAATTCCTCTTTTGGGTTTGACAGGGCTTCTTATGTGAGAAAATGGGATTGATAACTTTGCCATATTTGAGTTAGCCTAATTAATTTTATCCATTTTTTCAGTAATAAGCCTTATTTCACTTTGAATGTCATCTTTCAGATGCATTCTTGCTTCATCACTTTTTTCCACATGGTCCAAAAGTAATTTTTAGTGTGATGAAGTTTTTTCTTCAAATTTTTCTACAGAAATACTTAGTTTGTTTGATTTTTCTGTAAGATTGTCAATACTCACATCATAATTGATTGTCAGAGTTTTATCTTTGATATCATTGATGTATTTATACAATTCTTGTTGTCCTTGTATTAATTTTCGAGTGTTATCAATTAAGATCTTTGGTTTATTATTTTCAACAATAAACTTAATGTTGTCAATTTCTTTTTTATTTTGTACAACAATTTTTTTTAAAGAAGATAAGTTATTGTTTTTTCTTGTAATGATAATAAACTGTTTTTAATTTCTTTTAAAGGTAATATACTATTTTTAATTTCTGTTAAAGTATCTACAACATCTTTGGAAAAGGTTATTTCTTTGGGAAATGAGGTTGTCTCATTCTCTGTTCTTCCTTGTCCTTGAATTCCATCAAGGTTCTGGCCATGTTGAAAACATTGTCCATGGCATCCTTTTGGATTTTTGGAATCCTGTAGCTTGGGGAATATGGTTTTCTCCAATTCTTTTTCTTTTTCTTCTTCCCTTCTTGGGGAAGTGGGCTGGCTTGGGGCTTCTTCCTTGGTTGCCTCCTTCTTTTTGGCATGGTACTCCTTGATCTTTTTGATTTGAGGTTTGGATGATAGTGGATTCCATCCATTGAAGTATCTCACTATTTCCTCCTCTTTGAGGAAATTTTTCAGGATTTGCCAGGAGTTCATCACTCCTTGGTGTATTTGAGGCACCATGTCCCAGTCCTTGTCTTTGTACACTGTGTAGTACTGTTTGTACTGGCTCATGTAAATGTCTATTTGAACCCTCTGAATGTGATTTGTACCTGTTTGAGTTAGTCATACTTAGCTCTAATCATTGTTCAGATATCATGGGCATTTATGGGACTTGCCTTTGGGATAAGGCACTTCCTTGTGTGGATTCTGTTCCACTGGGGATATTTCCCTGCCCTTTCCCTTTTGAGGAATCAATTCTTCCTCTGAGTCCAGCTCCATCTGATTGGATGGAGTATTGGGAGCCTCTTCTGGTAGTCATGTTTTAAGAAATAAGAAATAAGAGGATTTCAGGACAAGAATTCTTCTTATGGCAATTCATAAATGAGGTACTCACCTTCAGAGTCCTGAATAGTGGGTCCTGGAAAGTCTAATTTCTTAGCTTTCTTTTTCTGAGTGATTATTGGTGTTTGAGAGCTTGGACAAGTTTCTTCCACCAATCTTTCAGCAGTGGTTTGGTTATCCTCTGTTGGATTGTCTTCAAACACTAAAAGAGACAAATAAATATCAGTCTTTTATATAAGAAGTGTTATTTTTGCTAACATATGGCAATTTTCCATGTAAAAATTGCTTTTATATCTTAAAAAATGAAATTAAATAAAGAAAGAAAATTAAAATGAATGAAAATAACTTTTTTTATTGGTTTTTATTTTGTTTTTTTTTATTATTTTTTATGTTTTTTATTTTTAAAGAATAAAATAAAAAAAATGAATATGATTCTTATAAAATTAAATTATAATAAAAATTATTTTTAATTTATAAAATATCTCTTTTATTCACTAGAGTCACTCAAAGAAAGTTGTTGCAAGTCTAAGGATGTGAAAAACCACATGTAAGACAGTACAATTGCTTTCCAAATGCCTCAATAGTATTTAAAATCAATAAATATAAAATTATTATATAATTTTATGATTATAATTGTAATTTATTATTGGATAAGCCCAATTAAGACCTTTTTAAAGGTCTTTTAGAGTAAATAT
Organism: Austropuccinia psidii; assembly: GCA_023105745.1. Lineage (NCBI taxonomy): Eukaryota > Fungi > Basidiomycota > Pucciniomycetes > Pucciniales > Sphaerophragmiaceae > Austropuccinia > Austropuccinia psidii. The sequence continues at coordinate 67,156,578 of JALGQZ010000004.1, forward strand.
CATGGCCAGGCCCCCAAAGGTAAGGTTTGACTATGAAAAAATAAGTAAAAATTACTAATATTTTACTTATTGTACTATGAATGTTATAATAAATAAAATAAATAAGATAAAACTAATTATAATAATAAAGAAGTATTATAATTATGGCGTAAAAATAATTCTATTATTGAGTAAATATAATAATATAATCTATATTATGAAAAAATAATATAATAAATAAATATATTGATATAATATAATTAATATATTTAAAAGCACTTTATTATTGTTACCAACAAGTATAAATGTGTAAAAAATTGTTTTTTATTAAGAAAAAACAATCAATAACAATAATATTACTAATATTAAAGTTATGAATTAATATAAATACTATTTATATTAATTATAGAATTATTTAGAGTAATAATAGAGAGAAAATTATTATAATAAGAATAAATAGCCTACTTTTAATACTTAATATAATAATTTTGAAGAATTATATGTCAAAAAGTGTATATACAACCTTTTTAAATTGTCTTTACAATAAATTTTAAGAGAAATTACAAATATTCTTAATTTTACGTGGAATTGAGATTTTTAAGAGAATTTTAAACAAAACAGTTAAATAAATATAATAATCATGTCAAATATGATGATTATAATACGATTATCTTTGGTCTTTAATAATATAAGAGTTTTATATATAAAGAATAAAGAAATTACCTTTTGAATTAAATATTTTAGTGTTTTGTAAGCATCTGAGGGGGAAAAAGAGTGAAAAGAGCTCTATTTATAGTAAATACCTCCCTCCTAGAGTCCAGAAGGCTTCTAGTAGACATTTACTGATGCGTTCTACTAGAATTGATCAATAATTTCAGGTTTGGTGATGATTACATCATGATCAAACCATCTTACCTCATAATTACGCCATTATTTAGAGTTATCACTATAACTCTAAGTTTGATGACATCACAGGCTTGGCAGAAGCCTAAAACTCATGGATTTTATTAGTATTAATCATATTCTAATATTATTCACCAGGTCTATCACTTATATGACTGTTAAACTTGAAATAAGATTACAGTGAGTGATCTTAAATGATCAAATTTAAGCTTAAGCTTTGATCATTAATAACCTTTAAGTTGTACACCCTACAGCTATTCTAAGAGTTTATTCTGATAGCTTTGAATGTCCTAATTACACTTCCAAGAGCATTTCATTACATCATCAAAACTCTATTTTTGATGATTTCTCTTGTAACTCATCTTTTCTGTCCAAATTCAATATTTTAAACTTCAAACCATGATTTCAAGGGGTTATACCTTGAATATTATAATACAAAACGACATTCTTCACAAATAAACTAGTAGAATCTGACTGTCTACTTCTTTTTAAGTTTGGACCACTTTCACAACAATGTGGTCAACAGCTCTATTGATTTTAATCAATAATCCATTACAGGTTTTAACCTTGTTTATAACTTGTGAATGAAGTTCATTTCTGTGTTCCTACAGTAATTACATGGTGACTTTATTTTTGGTTTATCACTCTATCATGTATATTTCAAAAGATATTAGCTAAAATCCTTGAATATATGTGTTGACCAAAAAAGTGCATATATTCAACTTAACTCCTTAAGTATTTACTTTGGAGATTAGCTTCCTAATTGTTTTATGTGTATAAGCTTAGGGGGAATCCAATTTTACAGCTTTTTTACATTTTGTTTCATTGGTATTTGAAATAATTAAGCATTCATGTTTTTTATAAGGTGTTATTACTTATAACTCTTTGAATATTGACTTTACAGATATGCCATAACAATGGTATATGTGTATTTTACCATGAGGAATCCAATGTTGTAATTCATTTCACATGTCTACTCATTGGACTTTAAGTTAAACCAAGTTTTATGCCCATTTATGGCAGCTTTGTAGTTTTAAGGTAATTATTTTTAAGGTATAATTATTTTAAATATTTCTTGTGACCTTTTTGGGTATGTGGTCATATCTCAAAGGTTCACCTTCAAAGAAGAGATTTTTGGCCTATCTGGATTACCCGAGAAGATCCAAATTCAGCGAGTGAAAACCAAGAAGCTGTGGCCAGATTATTCAGGAGAGTTGATAGAAATAGCAGGGAGGTGATTATGTATGCAAATGATAGAACTATTCCAGTTACTTCTTCAGAAGGGATGGCTGCAAAATCTTCCTGGTATGAAGATGAATTGATAAATGACTTTCAGAGAACCTTTGATGATTTAGGTAGAGATAACTAGTTTCCTTGTCTTTGTTTGTGTTTAGTTTGACTTCTATCCCCACTCTCATAACTACCAAGAATAAAAAATGAAAAAATAAATGGAACCTCCCAATACATGACTTGGGAGGGGATGCTTCTGTTTTAACAAAATGAAAGAAAATGAGAGAAAAGAGAGTAAAGAAAAAGAAATAAGGAAATTCCTGAGGTTGTCCTTCTTGTGGTGAGTTGCCTGATTTTGGCCAAACATTTCTGAAAACAAAAACCAAGCATTTGATGCTCACAAGTGGCCAAGGTAATGGTTTACAAGAAGTAGAACCCTCAGGGATGCCTACCAGGAGATGGAACTTAATTTCATAACTCTCACTCCACACCAAGCACCATAAAATGAAAACAAATTTGCCTAAATGACTTGAAGTAATGAATGTTTTGAATAATGCTGATTGGCATCAATTGAAATATTGATAAAGAGAAAGAAAAAGGAAAAGAAAGAAGTGATTGGGCCATATCTTTATAAGTTCCAAATTGGAGGGCATTGATGTTGTAAGGCTTTCTGAATCTGTCCAAAGAATTGACAAGTGCTCACAAAGTGGCCAAGGTGATGCTTACAACAACATATGGGTAGAATACCCCCTTAAAGGTGCATTCCAGGAGAGGAACTTACTTTCATAACTTTTTCTCCCCACCAAGCACCATAACATCAAACTCTTGAGGTATTTGGGCCAGGCTTGTCTGGATACAATGAATGGAAATCCGTGGCAAGGTCTGGTGAGTTGGTAAGGCTAGAAGCTGGTTCCCAAGTGGTTCTTTCTGGGTCTTCACTGAATCCTTTCCACTCTACAAGATACCATAATTTACCTCTCTTGAGTTTAGAGTCCAGAACCTGAGCCACTTGCCATTCTTCTTGCTCCTCCACTAAAACTGGTGGTGGTGGCAATTGATGTTGATTTGGGATAGCTGATTGCTTCGCTGGTTCTAATAAGGACACATGAAATACAGGGTGAACTGATTTGTCATTGTTGAGGCAACGTGAGGTGATATGCATGGCTACCAATCTTCTTCAGAACTTCAAAAGGTCCCAACCATCTTTCTGATAATTTTTTGGTGGGTCTTGTTGTATTGATGCTCTTGGAAGCTAGCCATACCTTATCCCCAGCTTGGAAATCAGGTGGAATTGCTCTATTTCTATCTGCATACTTCTTGAATCTCCTTATTGCTGACTCTAATTCATATTTGACAACGTGCTGTACTTATTGGAGTTTTGTTGATAACTTTCCAGCAGGTGAGTCTTGAGAAACATGGATTGAGTCAAAGCTGGGATTTCTTCCATAAATGGTGAAAAAAGGTGATTGCTTTTTTGATGAATGTTCTGCATTATTATAGGCAAATTCAGCCAGAGGGAGCCAGGTGTTCCTGTAAGGTGTGGATATGAAACTTTGATTAAAAATCAAGTACTTTTCCTGTCCTCAAAATTTGTATAAGGTAAAATTCAGTTAAAAATAGTATGAAATATTATTTTTAAGAGAAAACACGCCAATTTTATTGTTTATAACTTTATTAGTATAAAACAATAATATAAAAATTTATTGTTTTACCAACAATAAAGATTTATCCAAAAAATACTCTACAAGAGATATTTTAAGGCTACAAAAGAAATTTCTTCAAGAGCAATTTCAATTGGAATTAATTGAGCAAAGAACTGCAAGCAATTAATTAAAGAACAAAGTCTTTAAAAAAGAATATTAAAGAGAAAACACACCCAAAAGTGACCAGAGTGAGTTTGGAAACAAAGTGACAAAGTTAACAGTGATGAAAGATGCTTTAATTCACTTTTGGGGTGGTTCAGGGGTAAAAATGATTATAAGAGTTACAAACAATGATTATAATGATTTTTTCACGTGGTTAAAAGGATTAAAATGATTTAAAAGTGGTGGTTGGAATCTTTGATTGATTGGTTTAACAGTTTTAAACTAATTAATAAAAGGAAAAGATTCTAACATGAAGAGAAAAGTGGGGCAAAGAAGACATTCTTTTATAGCCATCAATTCTCTTACTCCAAAAGTAAAATTTACTCTTGTCAGTCGTGAAAAACAGTCTGACAACAGAAAAGCCAATTATGGCATCATTGAACCCTGGTTTAGACCAAAAAGGGCTGGTTTAAGCCATTTTTAGCCATTTTTAGCCATTTTAGACCCTTAAATCAGCCATTACTATAGCAATACCAGGCCTAGAGCCTTCAAAACACGTCAGAATGTGTGTCAGAGGCGTAGAAACCAGTTAAAACTGTTTTTATTATGATTGTTTTATCTTAAGGGTAGTTTTACCCTCTTGGCAACAGCTAAAACTACCCCAGTTGGTATCAAAACCTCATCATCAATTGAGTCCACAGACCCTGTAACTCAATTCCAGGCCAAAAGTGATGAACTTTTGCGTGAATTTTGACATCCCACGCCTGTCAGCAAGGATTTTGGGGGTCTAGCTCCCCCTTAGAGCTGGAGTTCCTTTTCCCCCCCAAATTTAATCTTTCCAATTTATTTTTTCCTTTAATTCCTCATCATGTATTATACTTATAATTTACATATGTAATTCAATTCAATTGTACAGTACAATACAGTAATAATTGACACCTCATATGTAAATCAAAGTTCACTTATGTAATACACGCGCACATTTTGACATTTCAATTGAATTCAATTGAAAATACTTCAATTCCTCATAACTTCTAAACTAAACACAACACCTCAATTTTAACACAAAAATTGATGTTTAACACCACATGTGGTGTGAATTATATTAAAGTTTTGAGGATTTTCAACTTTTGTATTGAAAATACTAAAAACTTAATTTAAGCTTATTTAGAGTTGAGTTACAAAAATTTCACTCAGAGGTGACCCCACCTGATTTTTTATGAGGAATCCAATGGTGAAATAAAATTTATATGTTTATTTATTGGATAAAAAGTTATAATAAATTTTATTTAACTTTTTTCCAAAATTATTTATTTTTTCACAATTTTGTTAAAATTTCATTTTTACTTAAATTTTTCAAGTATAAATGTAATTTTATATTTACAAGATTTAAAGTAATTTTATTTTTAAATTATATTTAATTTTTTTATTTTTTAATATAATTTTATATTTAAATTTTGATTTTTATTTTATAAATAAATTTATTTTATTTATATTAATATGTTATTTTTTATATTTGTGGTCTTTTGGGTATATGAAATTACCTCTAAGGCTCACATTCCCTCCCCCTAAAAAAAGAATATTACTTTGTAATATTGGTGTTTCTAGTGTGTCTGAATCTCCTCAGGAGTTTGGTAGCTTCTGGTATATCTTTTTCTTCTAACCATTCATCTTCACAAGTTGGGTCACTGTACCTAACAAGGTATTCCCTTACTTTCTTGGTTCTTAATTTCCTTTCTTTAAGAACTTTGGTTATTTTCTTAGTACCAGATGTCTCAATAGGAGGTATAACTTGGGGAACCTTATCCCTCAAGGGAAATTTCTCAGTATCACTAGATTTATATGGTTTTATCAAGCTCACTGGAAATGTAGGGTGCTTATTGCTAAGTTCTTCAGATAACTCTACTTCAACAGCATTTTCTCCATGGAGGGCCTTAATAACAAAAGGTCCTGCAAAGGAGTCTTTCAACTTTTTACATCCTTTGATGTTATTGAAGTTAGTGGTGGATACAAGAACTAGGTCCCCCACTTTGAAATCTGGAGTTGCATGAGATTTATCCCATTTGTCTTTAGCATATGCAAAAGAGTCTTCCATGCACCTTACTGCATGCTTTCTAGCTTTGTCTAGCATTCCTTTGAAGCTAGCAGCTGTGGGATGTATTTCAATTAAGTCTTTCCTCAAGGAGTCTTGGGGTAACTTAGGGTTCCATCCTTTTTCTAGAACAGCAGGAGTCTGATTGGTACTAGCATGGATTGATGTTTTATATGCTAATTCCAGTGCTGGTAACAGAGTACACCAATCATGGGTAAATCCATCACAATCTTTGAATTCAAGGCCATATGCACAAAATCTTCTCACCATGTCCTCTAAGGTTTGGATCATTCTTTCAGCCAGGCCATCAGTTTGTGGGTGGTAGGCTGTAGAGAAAGACAGTTTAGTGCCAAATAATTGGTGAAGATTTGTCCATAGTGCTGAAGTGAATTTGGGATCTCTATCACTGATGATATTTGTAAATATCCCAGTCCATGACACTACTCTATTCCATATCAGAAGAGCTGTATCCATGGCTGTATCATCTTTGTGACATGGTAAAAAGATTGGAGTTTTACTGAATCTGTCCACAATTACTAGGCAAGCATTATAGCTCCTGTCACCTCCTGGTGGTAGGCCAGTTACCCAATCCATATGGACAATTTCCCAAGGTCTGTTTGGTTCTTGGATTTTCATCATATTTCCAAGTCTTTTGCCAGTGGATTTATTTGCCTTTTGGCATCTGTCACAGGTTTTGCAATACTCTGCAACATCCTTTTGCCACATTGGCCACCATATGCAGGTCTTCACTTTCTCTCTTGTTCTGTCTTCAGAAAGATGTCCTGAAAAGGGGCTATCATGGCATTCTTTCAGTACAAGATTGATTAATGACCTGTCTACAACTGTCATGACACATGTGTGCTTGGTTCTGTGGTAAATTATACCATCCAGTAGGTGAAATCTTCCTTCATTATAAGATTTTCTCCATACTTCATCCAAGGCATGTATTAGAGAGTTGTCTTTACAGTCTTTGTTAAGTAATTGGCATAAGATGCTACAATTCTTATCTTGAGTGTAACTATTTCTGACTTCTTCAAAGAAGGTGGTGTTCAAGTCTGTAACACTTATTCCTTCTATTGGAATTTGTGGTGAAGCTTCTTCTGGAACATAAGCAGGATTATCAATGTTATTTGGTAATGGCCATCTGCTTAGTCCATCTGCATTCTTATGAATATTCCCATCCTTATGAACAATAGTCATATTGCCTCTGTATTCTTGTATGGCTATTTGCCATCTGAGCATGTGTCTGTTAGGTGTTTTCATGTTTAAAAGTGATTTCACAGCTGTACAATCTGTTATTACTTCAAAAACACATCCCTCTAAGAAATAGTTCAATTTCTCCAAGGCCCAGACAAGGCATAGACATTCCATTTGACTTGCTCCATATCTGGCTTCAGTTGGTTTGATTTGCCTGGATATGAAACATATTGGTCCTTCTACAGGTTTGTCATTTATGATCTGAACTTGGTGAAGTGCAGCACCTAGTCCATCCCCTGATGCATCAATATACAGTTTGAAAGGTAATTTAAAGTCTGGCATCAGTAAGAGTGGAGCAGTGGTCAATGCTTCTCTTAGAGATTCAAAAGCTTTGACTCTGTCAACAGTCATCTCAAACACTGTGTCTTTGTCACACAACTTATAAAGTGGTCTTGCTATGGATGCAAAATCTTTAATGTGTTGCCTGTAATATCCTGCAAAACCTAAGAATGACTGAATTTCCTTCTTATTCTGAGGCATAGGCTTTAATAATACTGCTGCAACTTTGTTTTTATCAATTCCAAGGGACAAACCAGATACAACATGTCCTAGTGCCTTAAGTTCTTTAAATCCAAAATGACATTTCTTCAAGGAGATTTTCATGTTTACTGATTGAATTTTTGTCAAAACTCTTGATAATCTGTACATGTGCTCCTCCCAAGTCTTTGAACAGATAATAATGTCATCAATGTAAATGATTAACCATCCCTCTGAGAGTTCTTCAGGGAAGATTTCATTCATCATTCTTTGGAAGTGTGAAGGTGCATTTTTGATACCAAAGGGCATCCTTAAGTATTCATACACTCCACAATGAACAATAATTCTCAAGTATTTTCTTGCTCTTGGTGTTACCACATTTTGATGGAATCCTTTAAGGGCATCCATAGTGGTTATATACACTGCTTGAGATATTTGAGTAAGGGCAATTTGGATTTTTGGTATTGGGTATCTGTCTGGAACAGTGTAAGTGTTCAGAGCTCTAAAGTCCCCAACCATTCTGGATTTTCCATTATGCCACGCCACTATGACTGGTGTAGTTATTTCTACTTCCTCATTGTGGCCTACTTTTCTTATTACACCAAGGTCTAGAAGTTCTTTGATATGAATTTCTAGAGCTTCTCTTGATTTTGGACTTGCTGGATAAGCAGGTCTTCTTAAGAGTGGTGGATAAGGTCTCTCAATGTTAAGAATGATGTCAACTTTATGACCAATAATTGCTCCCAGGGGTTCTTTGTCTGTAGCAAATGCTCCTCTGTGGTCATACAAAAGGGAAGAAAGTTCATTTTCTTGCTTATCAGTCAGATGAAGGCTTATTTCAGCCTCATTTAACTGTTCAGACTTGAATTTCTCTAACTCTAAGTTGACTGGTGATACTTTGTTTACTGTAATTTGTCTTTTAAAGGGTAAAAAGGCAAATTTCTGGCGCTTATTGTCTCCAATTGTAAAGTATCTGTCTTTGTTATTATGTAAATCTATCCCATACATGATTAAATAGTCATTTCCCAATATAAAATGGGTACTAGAGCAATTTTCCATAACAACAAATTCAACTGTGATCCTTAAATTCCCATTTATGTGTGGGAATATGACATTGGTCTCAAAGATTCCTAATGCTTTCATTGGGTTACTTGCACTGTTGAATTTTATACCATCAATTGGTAACAATTGGTCTTCAAAATTTGGTACACAAGTCTTAAGAAAAGATTTTCCAACACAAGAGCAGAAGGCTCCTGGGTCAAGCAAAAGTTTGGTGGGTTTGTTGTCAATCACCACTTCTGTTATACAGGAGTTACCAGCTGTATAACCTTTTCCTCTGTTTGGTTTTGTCTTCATAAGTTGTGCATCTTGAACTTTTGATAAATCAACTTGACCATTGCTCAATTGTGGTAAGTGGGAATAAGATTCCATGATGTCAAAAGTGGCATTGATATTTTCTATATCTTTTGAAGATTCAGAGAATATGGATGACTTATCATCTGAATTGTCTTCAATTATGTCTTCTTTTTCAACATCTGGTTCTTTTTCAATGTCAATTTCATTGATTTTCCCCCTTTTTGGACATGTATTGGCTAAATGGGTGGTGCTTTGGCAAATATGGCATTTTCTGACTGTATCTGCAGATTTATATTTAATATTACTAGAATTTTCTTTGGGGTTTTTGTCCACAGAATCTTTCCAAGGTGTATTAAACCTTGTTTTAAGATTCACCCTACTAGAACCAATTTTGGTTCTGGTGGTTACTTCTTCTAGTATATTGATAATATCCTCTGCTGAAGATTGTTCAGTAGTCCTGCTTTTGACAGCATGCTCTAAGTCACCTCCACATTGTCTCAGAATTTTTCTATGGATCATAAATTCTGACATGTCAGGATATAATGCTGTTAATCTGTCCTTTTGTTGGCAAAACCATGGTAAAGCTTTGTCTTTATCAGCATTAAATTTGGCAGATTCAAAGGCTGTTTCAACTTTAAACCTCCAAGCATCATTTGCCCATTTGTTGATGATTTGGGTTTTCCACCAAGTCCAACTCTGGTGTCCATGTGCTTGTCTTATTTTGATGTACCATCTGTGAGCTGATCTGGTAAACAAGGTGTTAAACCTGGCTGTTACCAATCTGTCTGGTAATTCAAAATCCTCTTTGATCATGTCAATACCTCTAATGAATTCCATATGGTCATACTCTCCTTCACCACTGAAGTGAGGCCATTCTTTAAGTTTTGGAACTTCTTTCAAGAGTGCTTGGCCCATTGATGGTTCCAAGTTATGAAAAGAAGTGGATAATTCATTTTTTAATTGTGAATTATCAGGATCCAATACTTGTGGATTTGAAATTCTTGTGCCCTCATTTTGATTTAGAGGTGTAGACATTCTTGGTAAGGTGTTCAGTAATTGTTCAATGTCATTCATTTTACTGTTGCTACACCTTTGGGAATTTCTGTATTCATGTTGGAAGCTTTGTATTAAATTTATTACTTCAATTTTATACATGTCTTCTTTATGTGTAAGTTCTTGCCATAACTCTGTCTGTCTTGTATTATCAGCAGTGACTTGATTCAATTTCATTGATAATTTTGATACTTCTTCTTGTGAAGCATCAAAACACTTTTTCAAGGCAATGGTATATGTCTTTACTTCAGTAAATGAATTTGAAATGTCATCAAGGACTTTCTTGTTATCTATCTTGATAATATTTATGGCTTGTTTAATTCTTGTTTCAATTATGTCATCAATATTGAATTTAGAATATTTATCTGTTAATTCTTTAATAATGGCAGATTGTTCATTTATTTTATTGTTAGAAGAATTATCATTATTGGAATTTTTAATTGTTCTCAAAACTTTTTCAAAACACATAAGTGTTTCATTAATTTGGCACAGACTCAGGTTGTTTGTTTTAATGTTGTTACAAATGGTGTCATTTTTATCAGAAAGATGTTTTTTCACGTCATTTATAGCATTATACAACTCTGGGATGGAATCAAATATGTCAGAAATCATTTCTGGAACCTTAATCTGGCTTCCTCCTTCTTCTGTAATTCCATCATGGTTCTGGCCATCTGAAATACATTTTCCATGGCATCCTGCTGAATCTTTGGGATTCTGTAGCCCTGGCTGTAAGGTTTTGGGGCTGGTGCCTTCCCTTTGCCCTTGTTTGGAGTTTGTGGCTGCTTTTTCACGTTGGAATTGCTGCTGCTGGCCACTGGGGCTGTTTTTGGCACTGGTTTGGCTGGTGGAGGGTTGTTTTTCCTCCATTCTAGTGTCAAAAGCATCATGTTTTTCTTCTCCATCAATGGATGCCATCCATTGAGCAATTTGCAAGTGTTGGGATGGCCCAAGAATTTTCTTACTGTCAGGTAAGAATTCATGCAATTCTTCCACAGGTCTGCAAGGATCTGGTACTCCTTGAATTGGAGTGCATTGTTGTATGCACTGTGGCTGGCTTTGTATATGTCCACAGAGGCTTGTTGTGGCGGTGTCAGCTCTTTTTGAAGGTAAAATGGTATTATCAGCTTCAGAATGACCCATTTTAGTTGTTTGGAAGTCATCAACTGACCCTTTTCCTTCTGTACCTGGTTGGCCTCTGCCATAATCACGTCTATTACCTTTTTGGGAGCTGCTTGAGGGGTTGTAGCTGGCTCCTGACCTGGTTGAAGGCATAATTATGGTTTAAAAAAGGCTTAAAATAGTATTTTTACGTCAAAAACTTACTATTGGCCAAATTTTTGGCTTTCTGAAGTGTATTACTTATATCCAAGTTAATGAATTCAGAAGATATTGGTTCAGGTTGATTATTTTGAGTCACAATAACAGTACTATTATGATCAGAATTAACAGTACTGGCAGGGATAATGCTGGTTACTGTTGAGGCTGTTTCAATGTTTTCTTGTCTTACCACGTTGTCAGACACTAAAATTAATTAAAAAGCCAATTAATTAAGTAAAAAAAAGTTTATTTCAAAAAAGAAATAAAAATATAAGCCTCACTTATAATATGAAAAAAATTATTTTTTAAGGATTTTTTTTTGGATTATAAGTATTTTTTATATGTTTTTAAATTTTTCAATATAAGAAAAAAGATTTAAAAAGAGTAAAAAAAATATGTCACAGGTAAAATATCACGGCTGGGCCCCCAAATGTAAGGTGTGGATATGAAACTTTGATTAAAAATCAAGTACTTTTCCTGTCCTCAAAATTTGTATAAGGTAAAATTCAGTTAAAAATAGTATGAAATATTATTTTTAAGAGAAAACACGCCAATTTTATTGTTTATAACTTTATTAGTATAAAACAATAATATAAAAATTTATTGTTTTACCAACAATAAAGATTTATCCAAAAAATACTCTACAAGAGATATTTTAAGGCTACAAAAGAAATTTCTTCAAGAGCAATTTCAATTGGAATTAATTGAGCAAAGAACTGCAAGCAATTAATTAAAGAACAAAGTCTTTAAAAAAGAATATTAAAGAGAAAACACGCCCAAAAGTGACCAGAGTGAATTTGGAAACAAAGTGACAAAGTTAACAGTGATGAAAGATGCTTTAATTCACTTTTGGGGTGGTTCAGGGGTAAAAATGATTATAAGAGTTACAAACAATGATTATAATGATTTTTTCACGTGGTTAAAAGGATTAAAATGATTTAAAAGTGGTGGTTGGAATCTTTGATTGATTGGTTTAACAGTTTTAAACTAATTAATAAAAGGAAAAGATTCTAACATGAAGAGAAAAGTGGGGCAAAGAAGACATTCTTTTATAGCCATCAATTCTCTTACTCCAAAAGTAAAATTTACTCTTGTCAGTCGTGAAAAACAGTCTGACAACAGAAAAGCCAATTATGGCATCATTGAACCCTGGTTTAGACCAAAAAGGGCTGGTTTAAGCCATTTTTAGCCATTTTAGACCCTTAAATCAGCCATTACTATAGCAATACCAGGCCTAGAGCCTTCAAAACACATCAGAATGTGTGTCAGAGGCGTAGAAACCAGTTAAAACTGTTTTTATTATGATTGTTTTATCTTAAGGGTAGTTTTACCCTCTTGGCAACAGCTAAAACTACCCCAGTTGGTATCAAAACCTCATCATCAATTGAGTCCACAGACCCTGTAACTCAATTCCAGGCCAAAAGTGATGAACTTTTGCGTGAATTTTGACATCCCACGCCTGTCAGCAAGGATTTTGGGGGTCTAGCTCCCCCTTAGAGCTGGAGTTCCTTTTCCCCCCCAAATTTAATCTTTCCAATTTATTTTTTCCTTTAATTCCTCATCATGTATTATACTTATAATTTACATATGTAATTCAATTCAATTGTACAGTACAATACAGTAATAATTGACACCTCATATGTAAATCAAAGTTCACTTATGTAATACACGCGCACATTTTGACATTTCAATTGAATTCAATTGAAAATACTTCAATTCCTCATAACTTCTAAACTAAACACAACACCTCAATTTTAACACAAAATTGATGGTTAACACCACATGTGGTGTGAATTAAATTAAGGTTTTGAGGATTTTCAACTTTTGTATTGAAAATACTAAAAACTTAATTTAAGCTTATTTAGAGTTGAGTTACAAAAATTTCACTCAGAGGTGACCCCACCTGATTTTTTATGAGGAATCCAATGGTGAAATAAAATTTATATGTTTATTTATTGGATAAAAAGTTATAATAAATTTTATTTAACTTTTTTCCAAATTTATTTATTTTTTCACAATTTTGTTAAAATTTCATTTTTACTTAAATTTTTCAAGTATAAATGTAATTTTATATTTACAAAATTTAAAGTAATTTTATTTTTAAATTATATTTAATTTTTTTATTTTTTAATATAATTTTATATTTAAATCTTGATTTTTATTTTATAAATAAATTTATTTTATTTATATTAATATGTTATTTTTTATATTTGTGGTCTTTTGGGTATATGAAATTACCTCTAAGGCTCACAGTTCCAGTCATATTGATGGTAACTGACATACATCCAAAGATACTGTTCTAGAATCTGATTTCCCCTCTCTGTCTGTCCATCTGTTTCAGGATGAAAAGCAGTTGAAAGAACTCTTGATATCCTGAGCTTCTGACATAAATTGGTCCAGAATGATGAAACAAATAAAGATCCTCTATCACTGACAGTACTGACTGGGAGTCCATGTTTGGAAAAGACATGGCTGATAAAGACTTGAGCTAATTCCAGAGCAGTGATTGTTCCATAAGTTGGAATGAAGATTGCCATTTTTGGGAACCTGTCCACAGCTACTAGAATTGAGTCAAAGCTGTTTTACAAGCGCAATTGAGTGATAAAGTCCATTTATAAGGAATTTCAAGGACCAGATGGAATTTGAAGAGGCTTGAGTAATCCAAACTTATTGTGATTAATGTTCTTCTTTCTTGAAGATTTCTGACATGAGGACACATAGTCCTTAATGAATTTATTGATGCAAGCCCAATAAAAATCACTCTTGATGAGCTTGAGGGTCTTCTCCTGGCCAGGATGGCCAGCCAATGGTAAGTCATGACACTTTTGAAGAATATTGAGTTGTATTTCTTCATTTCTTGGGATTAACACTCTATCTTTAAATAATAATAACTTGGCTTGAGGTTCAAGAGAATAATCTGGAGCTGATTCACCTCTTGCTAGTTGCTTGAGTATTTTGTTATAATCATTGTCTTGCCATACTTCTTTTTGAATGTTGTCAACTAAATCTGAGAATATTTCAACCTTGATTGAGAAGAATCTTGACTCTTGAATTCCATCTTTCTTGATTACTTGATGAAAATTATGAGGATTCTTGCTGATGAAGTCCATCCCCCTCTCTGGGTACATGTTGTCCCAACGTGACAAGGCATCTGGTAAAGTGGCGAGCCTGCCTGAGGGTAAGTGATAGTGAAATGAAACTCAGAAAGAAATTCAGCCCAATGGGCCTGATGACAAGTAAGAAATTTAGAAGAGTGGTCTGTCAAGACTTCAAAAGGATTTGAAAGAGAAAGAAGAAAAGCTCTCCAGCGCTTGAGAGCCCAAACTATGCCAAGGAGTTCCTTGTCATGAATTTCCTAGTTGAGCTCAGCTGGGAGCAGCTTGTGACTATCAAATGCAATGGGATACTTTCCTGAGTTATTCACCTGACTCAGTAAAGCACCCAATTCATAATCAGAAGCATCAGTCTCCACTATAATTGGTAGAGAGGGATTGAAATGAGAATGGGTAGGTGCAGTGGTGAATGCTTCTTTGAGTATTCAAAACTGGCTAAGAGCTTCCTCATTGAAGATAAAAGGAGAGTCTTTTTTGAGAAGGGAAGTGAGAGAAGTGATTTTTTTAGAGTAATTTTTTATGAAACAACGGTAAAAATTGGCAAAGCCAACAAAGGATTGAAGAGCCTTGATGTTTCTAGGCTGAGGCCAATTGAGGATTTTCTGAACTTTTGAAGAATCTATCTTGAGGCCTTCACTTGAAACAACATAGCCCAAGTATTCCACACTTGGAGGCTTTAGCAAACAAATTATTCTCTCTCAGGCTTTGGAGGACAGAGGTCAAATGTTTGACATGTTCTTCCCCAGAGCTGTAGAAAACCATAATATCATCTAGATAAACCACAACAAAAACATCCAAAAAATCTGAAAATATATCATTCACAAGATTCTGGAAAGAAGCTGGAGCATTCGTAAGGCCAAATGGCATAACCAAATACTCATAACTACCATATTTGGTTCTAAAGGCAGTTAAGTGCTCATCCCCCCTTTGATTCTCAGGAGATTATATGCACCACACAGATCTATCTTGGAGAAGATAGTGGAACCATTTAATATGGTAAGGAGCTGGTTCATAGGAGGAACGGTATACCTGTTCTTCCTAGTGAAAGCATTGAGTTTGCAGTAGTCAACACACAAACTAAGACCTCCATCCTTTTTCTTGACAAAAAGGAAAGGTGCTCCTGTTGAAGAGGAGCTAGGTCTTATGAAACCTTTCTCTACATTCTCTGAAATGTAGGCCCGCAGTGTTTCTGACTCTTGGTTTTATAATGAGTAGATAACACCAATTGGAGGTAGAAGACCCTCCAATTCAATATGATGATCACAGGCATTCTGTGGAGGAGGTTTCTCTGCTTTCACCTTGGAGAATACATCCGAATATTGGTGATAAGCAGGAGGGACTACCTTCAACACAGTTTCAATCTCTTCTGGCTCTTCCTCCCCATCCCACTTCTCATTCAGGGAGGAAGGTCCATATCCCCTTGGAAGAGATGAAGTGAATATATAGCAACATCTTTTATCTCTTTGAAGACTTCATCTCTCAATGGAAGTCATGACTGAGAGGGAATGATGGAAGGGATATGGAAAGAAGAAGGAAGGGAAGGTGTCTTAAGTTCACAAACCAGAGCAACACTGTTGACAGCAGTGGCAAAGTCATTACTAGCAAAAGGAAGAATATCACTAGAGCCCTTATGACTAGAATCATAGGTGATAAATCCATTTTTCCAATCAATAATTAGATTAAAATGGTAAAGGAAATCATATCCCAACATCAGGTCTTCTCCTTTGGGTGAATCTATGATAAAAAAGTCCCATTCAAAGCTTGGGAAGGAAGGCAAGTCAACTACCCACTTGGTATAATGGGTGATGAACAAGGCAGGGGATTCATTAGAA
This sequence comes from Austropuccinia psidii, assembly GCA_023105745.1. Taxonomy (NCBI): domain Eukaryota; kingdom Fungi; phylum Basidiomycota; class Pucciniomycetes; order Pucciniales; family Sphaerophragmiaceae; genus Austropuccinia; species Austropuccinia psidii. The sequence goes on from JALGQZ010000004.1 coordinate 67,172,992, forward strand.
TCCAGAATAAAAATATTAATCTTTTCAAGGAGCTCTGACATAGTCAATGAGTACTTGAGAACAAAATTCTTTGCAATAAAAGAGTTTGTAGCACCAGAATCAATGAGAATAATATAAAAAATATCAGAGACAGAAGAAAAAATAAGAAACCTTAAGGATTTCTTGAGACTAGTAGTCAGACTGCACAATTGTGCTCTTGAAGGAAACAAGTGAGAACCATTGAACACATCATGATCCCGACTCAGGCTTTTCCCTGCTTGCTAGGGAAGCCTCTTGATGATGACCCAGGCTTGTTCTGAGGTCTCTTGAAGCAGTTTTTAATTGGGTTCTTTCCACCACAATAAGTACGCAACCCCTCTTCAATCCTTTTGAACCTTTGAGATATGACCACATACCCAAAAAGGTCACAAGAAATATTTAATTTAATTATACATTCAAAATAAGTACCTTAAAACTACAAAAATACCATAAATTGGTATAAAACTTGGTTTAACTCAAACACCAATGAATAAACATGTGAAATAAATTATACCATTGGATTCCCCATGGTAAAATACACATATACCATTTTTATGGCATATCTGTAAAGTCAATATTTAATAAGTTATAAGTAATAATACCTTATAAAAAACACACATCCTTATTTATTTCAAAGTCCAATGAAACAACATGTGAAAAAAATGTTACCATTGGATTCCCCATAAACCTCCACACATAAAACAATTAATAAGCTAAGCTTCAAAATCAATACTTAAGGAATTAACCTGAATATATGCACTTTTTTGGTCAATGCATATATTCAAGGATTTTAGCTAATATCTCTTGAACTATGCATAATAGAGTGATGAACCAAAAATAAAGTCATCACGTAATTACTGCAGGAATACAGAAATGAAGTTTATTCCACAAGTTATAAACAAGGTTAAAATCTGTAAGGAATTATTGATTAAAATCAGCAGAGCTGTTGACCACTTTGTAGTGAAAGTGGTCCAAACTTAAAAAAAAGTAGACAGTTGGATTCTACTAGGTCACTCGTGAGGAATGATGTATTACTTATTATAATATTCAAGGTATAGCCTCTTGAAATCATAGTTTGAAGTTTAAAATATTAAATTTTGCCAGAAAAGATGAGTTACAAGAAAAATCATCAAAAATAGAGTTTTCATGATGTAATGAAATGCTCTTGGAAGCATAATGAGGTTATGCCAAGCTATTAGAATATACTCTCTGGATTGCTGTAGCGTGTAAATCTTAAAAGTTATTAAGGATCAAAGTTTGAGCTTAAATTGATCATTTATGATCACTCACTGTAACCTTAAATTAAGTTTAACAGTCATATAAGTGATCAAATTGGTGAATACTATTAGTTTATGACTCAAACTAATAAAATCCACGAAATTTGGGGTTCTTCCAAGCCTTTGACATCATCAAACCTAGAGTTATAGTGATAACTCTAAATAATGGCATAATATTGATGTAATCATCACCAAACCTTAAAATATTGATCAATTACAGTGGATATTATCAGTACACGTCTACTAGAAGCCTGTTGAACTCTAGGAGGGAGGTACTTACTATAAATAGAGCTCCTTTTACTCTGTTTTCCCCTCAGACACATCAAAAACATTAAATCAATACAAATAAAAAGGTAATATCTTTATTCTTTATATATAAAACTTTTATATTATTAAAAACCAAAGTTCATCTTATTATAATCATCAATTTTGACGTGATTAAATCATTTGTTTAATTGTTTTTGTTAAAAATCTCTCTAAAAAACTCATTTCCACGTAAAAATCAAGAATACTTGTAATTTCTCTATTTTTTATTGTAAATACAATTTGTATAGGTTGTATTTACATTATTTGGCGTAAAATATCTCAAAATTATTATATTAAGTATTAAAAGTAGGTTATTTTCTCTTTATTATTCTTTTAATAATTCTTTAATTAATATAAATAGTATTTGTATTAATTTATAACTTTAATATTGGTAATATTATTTTTATTAATTGTTTTTTATTAATAAAAAACAATTTCTTATGCCTTTATTATTTGTTTGTAACAATAATAAAGTGCTATTAAATATATTAATATATTTATTTTATTATATTATATTTTATTAATAATATACTTATTTTTACGCCATAATTATAATAATTCTTTATTATTGTAATTATTTTTATCTTATTTATTTCATTTATAAGGACATTCATAGTACAATAAGTAAAATATTAGTAATTTTTACTTATTGTTTCATAGTCAAACCTTACATTTGGGGGCCTGGCCGTGATATTTACTGTAAAAGACCTTTAGAAAGATTCTAATTGGGCTTATCCAATAATAAATTATACTTATAATCATAAAATTATATAATAATTTTATATTTATTGATTTTAAAAGCTATCGAGGCATTTGGAAAGCAATTGTACTGTCTTACATGTGGTTTTTCACATCCTGAGACTTGCAAAAACTTTCTTTGAGTGACTCTAGTGATTAAAAAAAGATATTTTATAAATTAAAAATAATTTTATATTATAAATTAATTTTATAAAAAGAATAATATTCATTTCTATTTTATTCTTTAAAAATCCAAATTATAAAAGCCAATAAAAAAGTTATTTTATTCATTTTCATTTCATTTCTTTAATTATTTTCATTTTTTTTCTATAAAAAAAAGATATAAAAGCAATTTTTACGTGGAAAATTGCCACATCTTACCAAAAATAACACTTTTATATAAAAGACTTATATTTATTTGTCTTTTTTAGTGTTTGAAGACAACCCAACAGAGGATAACCAAACCACTGTTGAAAGATTGGTGGAAGAAACTTGTCAAAGTTCTCCAACACTAATAGTTACCAAAAGAAAGAAAGCCAAGAAATTGGACTTTCCAGGACCCACCATTCAGGACTCTGAAGGTGAGTACCTCATTTATAAGTTGCCATCAGAAAATTCCTGTTCTGAAATCCTCTTATTTCTTATTTTTCTTATAATATGACTACCAAAAGAGGCTCCCAATACTCCATCCAATCAGATGGAGCTGGACTCAGAGGTAGAATTGATTCCTCAAAAGGGAAAAGGAAGGGCAATATCCCCAGTGGAACAGAATCCACACAAGGAAGTGCCTTATCCCAAAGGCAAGTCCCAGAAATTCCCATGATATCTGAACCTGAATTGGAACTAATTATGAGTAACTCAAACAGGTACAAATCACATTAAGAGGGCTCAAATAGACATTTACATGAGCCAATACAAACAGTACTACACAGTGTACAAGGACAAAGATTGGGAAATGTTGCCTCAAATACACCAAGGAGTGATGAACTCCTGGCACATCCTGAAAAAGTTCCTCAAAGAGGAGGAAATGGTGAAATACTCCGATGGATGGAATCCACTATCATCCAAACCTCAACACAAAAAGATCAAGGAGTATCATGCCAAAAAGAAGGAGGCAACCAAGGAAGAAGCCCCAGTAGCTTCTACCAGCAAGCCCCAAGTCAACCCACTTCCCCAAGAAGGGAAGAAGAACAAGAAAAATAATTGGAGAAAACCATATTCCCCAAGCTACAGGATCCCCAAGATCCAAAAAGATGCCATGGACAATGTCTTCAACATGGCCAGAACTTTGATGGAATTCAAAGACAAAGAGGAACAAAGAATGAGACAACCTTGTCTCCTGATGTTGTGAATACTTTAACAGACCTTAAAAATAGTATTTTACCTCTTAAAGACATTAAAAATATTTTATTATCTTTCCAAGAAATAAATAACAGTTTATCATCTTTAACAAAACTTGTTGTACAAAATAACAAAGAAATTGATAACATAAAATTTATGATTGAAAATAATAAACCAAAAGTATTAATTGACAATACTCAGAAATTAATACAAGGACAACAAGAGTTGTATAAATATATAAGTGATATCAAAGAAAAAACTTTGACAATCAATTATGATGTGAGTATTGACAATCTTACAGAAAAATTAAACAAATTAAGTATTTCTGTAGAAATATTTGAAGAAAAGACTTCATCACACCAAAAATTACTTTTGGAACATGTGGAAAAGAGTGATGAAGCAAGAATGCATCTGAAAAATGACATTCAAAGTGAAATAAGGCTTATTACTGAAAAAATGGATAAAATTAATGAGGCTAATTTAAATATGCCAAAGTTATCAACACCATTTTCTCACATAAGAAGCCCTTTTAAACCAAAAGAGGAATCAACAAATCCATTCATAACAGACTTTAGTCACCAAGACAATAACCAAGTCTTAATGAAGGAAGCACCTCAATTGAAAGAATGGCCAACATTCACAGGAGAAGGTGAATATGACCACATGTCATTTATCAAAACAATTGACATGCTACAAGAAGATTATGCCATACCAGATGAATTAATCACTGCAAGATTACATTCATTGTTTGAAAAATCTGCAAAAATATGGTATTATGGCATAAGACAAACAAATGGCAAAAATACCTGGTCTTGGTGGAAACAAGAAATAATCACCAAGTGGGATAATGATGCCTGGAGGTACAAAATAGAAAATGCATTTAAAAATTCTTTCTTTGACCCAGACAAAGACAAACCTGTAAGTTGGTTCTTGAAACAAGTTGAAAGACTTAATGCATTGTACCCAGAAATGTCACAAAAAATGATGCATATGAAAATACTCAAGAAATGTGGAGGAGAGCTAGAACATGCCCTAAGAATCAGGTGTATAGAACCATGCTCCACAGAAGAGTATACTAATGCACTAAAAGACATAGCGACAAGAACAAAGAATTGGCAGGACTTGGAAGAAATCGGACATTAAAAGCCCAAATAAACCATTTATCAAAAAAGATAAATCAGAAGAATCCTTCAAGCCCAATACATCCAACAATAATGATCAAGGAAAATGCCATAAGTGTGGAGGTATTGGACACTTAGCCAATAATTGCCTTAAAAAGGCAAAGATTAATGAAATTGTTGAAACAGAAAACCACAATGACAAAGAAGAGGAATCTGACTCTGAAAAAGAGACAGAAGAGTCAGAAAGCTCTGAAAGTTATGAAATCAATATAATTAATGCACATATTAATAATATTGATATAATTTATGAAGTACTGGATGTTAACTCAAACTTACCACAAGTTGGGACATCTGACACAAACCTGACAAACATACAAGATGCCAAAATGTATAGGACCAAACCTGCAAGAGGAATGGGATATACAGCTGGAAAATCAAGTATAAGTATTGTTATGGTTGATAACCAAGAAGGAAAAGTTAACTTAGATACAGGAGCATATCGCACCTGTGCTGGTAAAAGTTATTTAAAAACCATTGTCCCAGACTGGCAAGAAAAACGTATGCCAATACAAGGTGTCAAATTTAGTAGTGCAAGTGAGAGCATGAAGCCCCTTGGAATAATTGATTTAGCACTAATTTTTCCTCATCCCTCACAATGTGTCAGAATCAAAGTAGAGTTTGTAGTAATGGACAACTGTACTAGCAATCACTTCATACTTGGGAATGACTACTTATCAATTTATGGTATAGATATCTCCAACCAAAAGGATAGATATTTTACCATAGGAGACAACAAAAGACAAAAGTTTGGCTTCTTAAATAACAAAAAACAAATCACAGTTATTGAGAATGAAGAAAAAATTCCAGAAAAGGAACTTTTTATATCTGAACAACTTAAAGAGGCAGAATTCAATCAAGAATTAACAGAAAAAATGAAAGAAAAATTGATTGACCTCTTATTTAAGTATAAAAATGCCTTTGCAACTGACAAAGAGCCACTAGGTGCCATAATTGGACATGAAGTGGATATAATTCTTAATGTGGAAAAACCTTACCCACCTCTACTAAGGAGACCTGCTTACCCAGCTAGTCCAAGGGCTAGAGAAGCCTTAGAAGTACACATTAAAGAATTAATGGACCTTGGAGTATTAAGAAAGGTAGGACATAATGAACAGGTAGAGGTCACTACGCCTGTCATTATAGCTTGGCATAATGGAAAATCAAGGATGGTAGGAGACTTCAGAGCCCTGAATACCTATACCATTCCAGACAGGTATCCAATACCCAGGATCCATGAGACATTGACACAATTGTGCCAAGCTAGGTTCATCACAGCCATGGATTCCTTAAAAGGTTTTCATCAAAACGTCTTAACAGACAATGTCAAAAAACTACTGAGGATAATAGTCCACTGTGGAATTTTTGAATACTTAAGAATGCCATTCCTCATAAAAAATGCACCTTCCCATTATCAAAGAATGATGAATACCATATTTCCTGAAGAATTATCAGAAGGATGGTTAATTATCTATATTGATTATATCATAGTTTGCTCAGAAACTTGGGAAAATCACCTTACAAGACTAGAAAGAGTACTACAAAAAATAGTCCAAGTGAATATGAAATTTCCTTGAAAAAGTGTCACTTTGCATACAGTGAATTAAAAGCACTAGGACATGTTGTATCTGGACTTAGTCTGGGCATAGACAAGAATAAAGTAGCAGCAGTACTACTTAAACCAATGCCTCAAACCAAAAAAGAAATGCAATCATTTCTAGGATTTGCTGGTTACTATAGACAGCATATAAAGGACTTTGCAAAAATTGCTAAATCCTTGTATAAGCTATGTGACCAACAAACAGTCTATGAAATGACAGAAGAAAGAGTCAAGGCATATGAAGAATTGAGAAATTCCTTAACCAATGCCCCATTTCTTATAATGCCAGACTGGAAACTACCCTTCAAACTGTACATTGATGCTTGTGGAGAAGGACTGGGTGCTGCACTACACCAGACACAAATTATCAATGATAAACCAGTGGAAGGACCAATTTGTTTTATTTCAAGACAGATAAAGCCAACAGAAGCAAGATATGGAGCAAGCCAAATGGAATGCCTCTGCTTAGTGTGGGCTTTAGAAAAATCACATTATTAATTGGATGGAACAGTATTTGATGTCATTACAGACTGTAATGCTGTAAAATCTCTATTAAATATGAAAACTCCAAATAGACATATGCTGAGATGGCAAATTGCTATTCAAGAATATAGAGGAAATATGACTATTGTTCATAAATCTGGCAATATTCATAAAAATGCAGATGGTCTTAGCAGATGGGCTCTAGCAAATACCCCTGACAATCCAGCATGGGTACCACAAGAAGAACATCATATAGAAGGAATATGTGTTACAGACATTGGCACAGAATTCTTTAACCAAGTTAAAGAAAGCTATACGATAGACAAAAATTGCCATATTTTAAGCCAACTTCTAATGAAAGACTGCAAAGACCCATCACTTTCATCAAAACTAGATGAAACATGGAAAAAGGCATATGATGAGGGAAGATTCCACCTCCTTGATGGAATCCTTTACCATAGAACAAAACACACATGTGCTATGGCCTTAACAGATAGAACCCTGATAAACACTATTTTACATGAGTGTCATGATAGTATTGCAGCTGGACACCTTTCAGAAGACAGGACACTAGAGAGGGTGAAAACCTGCTCTTGGTGGCCAAATTGGAAGAAAGATGTTATAGGATACTGCCAAACCTGTGACAGATGTCAAAAAGCCAACAGAGCCACAGGAAAGAAATTTGGAATAATGATCCAAATCCAAGAACCAAAATCCCCTTGGGAAATAGCTCATATGGATTGGGTAACAGCATTACCTCCAGGAGGAGACAGAAGCTATAATGCATTCCTAGTATTTGTTGACAGGTATAGAAAAACTCCCATGTTCCTACCATGTCATAAAGATGACACAGCTATGGACACAGCCATAATGATATGGAATAAAGCTATTAGCCATACAGGCTTATTCCAGAATATTATAAGTGACAGAGACCCAAAGTTAACTTCAGCATTATGGACAAATCTCCATAACTTGTTTGGGACAAAGTTATCATTCTCAACAGCTTACCATCCTCAAACTGATGTTTTAGCAGAAAGAATGATACAGACCTTAGAGGACATGATCAGAAGATTCTGTGCTTATGGACTAGAATTCAAAGATTCTGATGGTTTTACCCATGATTGGTGTACACTAATACCAGCTCTTGAACTGGCATAAAAAACATCAATCCATTCTTCTACTGGCAAAACACCAGCAATGCTAGAAAAAGGTTGGAATCCAAGACTTCCTTATGATACCCTCAAAAAGGACTTAGTGGATATACATCCAACAGCAAGCAGTTTTAAGATAATGCTTGACAAGGCAAGACACCATGCAAACAGATGTATGCAAGATTCTTTCAAATATGCAAAAGAAAGATGGGATAAAAGTCATAAGCCACCTGATTTCAAAATAGGAGACTTGGTCCTAGTATCAACCCTTAATTTCAATAACATAAAAGGCCCAAAGAAATTAAAAGATTCCTCTGCAGGACCATTTATGATAAAAGCACTTCATGGACCCAATGCTGTGCAATTGGAACTGACAGGTGAACTAATGAACAAACACCCAACTTTCCCGGTAAGTCTGATAAAACCTCACAGTTCAAGTGACAAGGAGTTATTTCCACTAAGAAATAAACCCCCACTTGAAATTCCCGCCTTGGAAGAAGGAGAGGAAAAGAAAACAGTAAAAGTCCTTAAAGAAAGAATGACAAGAAACAAAAAAGAAAGGGAATACCTTGTAAGGTATAGAAATTCAACTCAAGAAGATGAATGGCTACTTGAGAAAGATATAATAAATGCTGATAAACTACTAATAAGGTTCAGACATGAAAGAAAACCTGAAAAATAGAAAAGTTAAGCATTATTGAGCTTCAAGACTAACAAAGTCTATTGAAGAGGTAGGACAGTAGATGATACCCTAGTTACACATATCAGATTGTGGTACAATCTTTTTTGGTGGTAGGGAATTTGAACCTTTGAGATATGACCACATACCCAAAAATTTCACAAGAAATATTTAATATAATTATACATTAAAAATAAGTACCTTAAAACTACAAAGATACCATAAATTGGTATAAAACTTGGTTTAACTCAAACACCAATGAATAAACATGTGAAATAAATTATACCATTGGATTCCCCATGGTAAAATACACATATACCATTTTCATGGCATATCTGTAAAGTCAATATTTAATAAGTTATAAGTAATAATACCTTATAAAAACCACAAATACTTATTTATTTCAAAAACCAATTAAACAACATGTAAAATAAATGGTACCATTGGATTCTCCATAAACCTCCACACATAAAACAATTAATAAGCTAAGCTTCAAAATCAATACTTAAGGAATTAACCTGAATATATGCACTTTTTTGGTCAATGCATATATTCAAGGATTTTAGCTAATATCTCTTGAACTATGCATAATAGAGTGATGAACCAAAGGTAAAGTCATCACGTAATTACTGTATAAATACAGAAATGAAGTTTATTTCACAAGTTATAAACAAGGTTAAAATCTGTAAGGAATTATTGATTAAAATCAGCAGATCTGTTGACCACTTTGTTGTGAAAGTGGTCCAAACTTAGAAAAAAGTAGACAGTTGGATTCTACTAGTTCATTTGTGAAGAAGGATGTATTTTTTATTATAATATTCAAGGTATAACCTCTTGAAATCATAGCTTGAAGTTTAAAATATTAAATTTCAACAGAAAAGATGAGTTACAAGAAAAATCATCAAAAATAGAGTTTTGATGATGTAATGAAATGCTCTTGGAAGCATAATGAGGTTATGCCAAGATATTAGAATTCACTCTCTGAATTGCTGTAGCGTGCAAATCTTAAACGTTATTAAGGATCAAAGTTTGAGCTTAATTTGATCATTTATGATCACTCACTGTAACCTTAAATTAAGTTTAACAGTCATATAAGTGATAAAATTGGTGAATACTATTAGTTTCTGATTGAAACAAATAAAATCCACGAAATTTGGGGTTCTTCCAAGCCTTTGACATCATCAAACTTAGAGTTATAGTGATAACTCTAAATAATGGCATAATAATGATGTAATCATCACCAAACCTTAAATTATTGATCAATTACAGTGGATGTAAGGTGTGGATATGAAACTTTGATTAAAAATCAAGTACTTTTCCTGTCCTCAAAATTTTTATAAGGTGAAAATCAATTAAAAATAGTATGAAATATTATTTTTAAGAGAAAACACGCCAATTTTATTGTTTATAACTTTATTAGTATAAAACAATAATATTATAAAAATTTATTGTTTTACCAACAATAAAATTTTATCCAAAAAATACTCTACAAGAGATATTTTAAGGCTACAAAAGAAATTTCTTCAAGAGCAATTTCAATTGGAATTAATTGAGCAAAGAACTGCAAGCAATTAATTAAAGAACAAAGTCTTTAAAAAGAATATTAAAGAGAAAACACGCCCAAAAGTGACCAGAGTGAATTTGGAAACAAAGTGACAAAGTTTACAGTGATGAAAGAAGCTTTAATTCACTTTTGGGGTGGTTCAGGGGTAAAAATGATTATAAGAGTTACAAACAATGATTATAATGATTTTTTCACGTGGTTAAAAGGATTAAAATGATTTAAAAGAGGTGGTTGGAATCTTTGATTGATTGGTTTAACAGTTTTAAACTAATTAATAAAAGGAAAAGATTCTAACATGAAGAGAAAAGTGGGGCAAAGAAGACATTCTTTTATAGCCATCAATTCTCTTACTCCAAAAGTAAAATTTACTCTTGTCAGTCGTGAAAAACAGTTTGACAACAGAAAAGCCAATTATGGCATCATTGAACCCTGGTTTAGACCAAAAAGGGCTGGTTTAAGCCATTTTTAGCCATTTTTAGCCATTTTAGACTCTTAAATCAGCCATTACTATAGCAATACCAGGCCTAGAGCCTTCAAAACACGTCAGAATGTGTGTCAGAGGCGTAGAAACCAGTTAAAACTGTTTTTATTATGATTGTTTTATCTTAAGGGTAGTTTTACCCTCTTGGCAACAGCTAAAACTACCCCAGTTGGTATCAAAACCTCATCATCAATTGAGTCCACAGACCCTGTAACTCAATTCCAGGCCAAAAGTGATGAACGTTTGCGTGAATTTTGACATCCCACGCCTGTCAGCAAGGATTTTGGGGGTCTAGCTCCCCCTTAGAGCTGGAGTTCCTTTTCCCCCTCAAATTTAATCTTTCCAATTTATTTTTCCTTTAATTCCTCATCATGTATTATACTTATAATTTACATATGTAATTCAATTCAATTGTACAGTACAATACAGTAATAATTGACACCTCATATGTAAATCAAAGTTCACTTATGTAATACACGTGCACATTTTGACATTTCAATTGAATTCAATTGAAAATACTTCAATTCCTCATAACTTCTAAACTAAACACAACACCGCAATTTTAACACAAAAATTGATGGTTAACACCACATGTGGTGTGAATTAAATTAAGGTTTTGAGGATTTTCAACTTTTGTATTGAAAATACTAAAAACTTAATTTAAGCTTATTTAGAGTTGAGTTACAAGAATTTCACTCAGAGGTGACCCCACCTGATTTTTTATGAGGAATCCAATGGTGAAATAAATTTTATATGTTTATTTATTGGATAAAAAGTTATAATAATTTTTATTTAACTTTTTTCCAAATTTATTTATTTTCTCACAATTTTGTTAAAGTTTCATTTTTACTTAATTTTTTCAAGTATAAATGTAATTTTATATTTACAAAATTTGATGTATTTTTTATTTTTAAATTATAATTAATTTTTTATTTTTAATATAATTTTATATTTATATTTTGATTTTTATTTTAATAATATAAATAAATTTATTTTATTTATATTAATATGTTATTTTTTATATTTGTGGTCTTTTGGGTATATGAAATTACCTCTAAGGCTCACAGTGGATATTATCAGTACACGTCTACTAGAAGCCTTTTGGACTCTAGGAGGGAGGTATTTACTATAAATAGAGCTCTTTTTACTCTGTTTTCCCCTCAGACGCATCAAAAACATTAAATCAATACAAATAAAAAGGTAATATCTTTATTCTTTATATATAAAACTTTTATATTATTAAAAACCAAAGTTCATCTTATTATAATCATCAATTTTGACGTGATTAAATCATTTGTTTAATTTTTTTGTTAAAAATCTCTCTAAAAAACTCATTTCCACGTAAAAATCAAGAATACTTGTAATTTCGCTATTTTTTATTGTAAATACAATTTGTATAGGTTGTATTTACATTATTTGGTGTAAAATATCTCAAAATTATTATATTAAGTATTAAAAGTAGGTTATTTTCTCTTTATTATTCTTTTAATAATTCTTTAATTAATATAAATAGTATTTGTATTAATTTATAACTTTAATATTGGTAATATTATTGTTATTAATTGTTTTTTATTAATAAAAAACAATTTTTTACGCCTTTATTATTTGTTTGTAACAATAATAAAGTGCTATTAAATATATTAATTATTTTATATTAATATATTTATTTCATTATATTATATTTTATAATATCAATTATATTATCATATTTTATTAATAATATAATTATTTTTACGCCATAATTATAATAATTCTTTATTATTATAATTATCTTTATCTTAATTATTTCATTTATAAGAACATCCATAGTACAATAAGTAAAATATTAGTAATTTTTACTTATTGTTTTATAGTCAAACCTTACAATCCTCCTCTCCTTTTCAGATCCAATTAATTTATTGTCCTTATTGAGGAGAGCAGCATGGGGCTTGTCCTTTGAAGATTGAAATTTCTTTCCCTTCTTATTCTTCCTTTGGTGAGGCCTCTTTGAAGATGAGTTCTGAGGAGGCCTAGATTTATTGGACCCAGTAGCAGGAGGCTTCTTCTCTTGATTTCCACCCTTTTCTTTTTGCCTCTCATGATATCTTGTGTCTAATTCTCAAGTGACATCCATAAGTTCTTGAAGAGTGTCAAATGTTCCAGGGTTAAAAGCCAACTGATCCAATAATATTGATTCCAATCCTCTTCTGTAAACATGGATATAAGCTCTTTCCCCCCAATCTCCAATTCTTGACATTAAGCTTCTGAAATCAGCAATTTACAATGATACATGACCACTTTCCTTCATCCTCAAATTATCCAACTCCTGTTCAGCTTTCATGACTTCATTTGGGTCACCAAACAGAGTGAATAATTGAGCTCCAAATAACTGCCAATTATTGAGGAGGTAGGAAGGATCTTCATTGGAAATATTTGAGAGATAGGGTTCAAAACATTTCCAGCTCTACCAGTGAGAAAAGAAGTTGAGTAAAGAACTTTCTTCCTGTCAGAGAAGAAATTTGCTGGATCATTATGGAAAATCAATTGACAGGATTGGATAAATCCTCTCAATTTATGAGCTTGAGTACCATCACAAGAATCAGGTCCCTTCATGGAGGGAGTCCTGAAAGCAGAGGCTTTCGAATTGTCCCTGGGGGTAACTGCTTGAGTGAGTTGCCCCATTAATTGAGTCGTTTGCTCCATCATCTTGAGGAGACTTGGTTCAGTTTGAGAGACAAGAGGTTGACTAGAAAGGGCTATATTGGAACCCTGAGGCACCTCTGGAGCATTTACCAAGGCATCTTTCACTTCAGTCTCCCCAGAGCCTTCCTCTTCATCTTCAACTTCCCCTAGTCTTGCTATTGCACCTTCAGACATGCCAGGATAGCCACCCAAGAGTCCAGAGAAAGATCTTGATCTTCTTGATTTCATCCCCTATCTTCTAGAGGGTGCTGCTCCTTCAATTGGTGGTCCTATGTCTAAATTTGCACTCAGTTGATGAACTGATGGTTTGCGGTCAAGAGGAACCCTTGCTGTAGGAGTGAGAACAGCTGGATTTCCTGGAGATCTAGTGTTTTTGGCTGGTGGGCTATGCTGAACTGGCATTGTGAAGAATTAGAATAAAAAATTGATGGTATTGAAAAACAGAAATAAAAGCTTGGCCAAATCAAGCACAATAAAGGTCTTGATGAGTCTTGAGGAATAAATTCAAATCTTGAGGTGAAGTCAAATTCAATCAATAATGAAATCAATTCAATCAATAATCAACAATTAATTCAATTCAATATCAATAATCTTGAAGAATACAATAAGCAATCAGTCCATCAATCAATCCATGTCTTCAAGGTCAATTCAAGGTCTCAAGGAATCAATCAGTCAATCAATATCTTAAAGAATCAACATAAATAAATAATCAATAATCAATTCCTGAGGATAAATCAGTTATCTTGAGAAATTCAAAAGTCAATCATATAAATCCAAATAAATCCTGAATTGCTGAATCAATAACCCAAATTAATCCCAATCAATCAACCAATTAATAAACAATCAATAACTCCTGATAAGACCTGAATAAAAAAACAAAGAGAAGTTTTATTGAAATAAAATGAAGTGAAATGAGATGGTCAGCAATGATTAAGAAAAATAGAAAGAGTCAATTTTCATATGAATTAAATGAATGAGTTGAAAATTAATGAGAGAAAAATCATAATCATAAAAAATCATAAGATCATGAAAGAGTCATAATTGATGAATGAGAGAAATGAATGTAAATGAATTAAAAGAAAGAATCAAATATGAGTTAATCAATTTAATGTCACAGGGGCTCTTCTAAGTGAAGAGGGCCTGGGACTCGCTTATGGAGGGCTCAAGATATGGTAAGAAAGAATACACTTAAGAGTGTTAAGAGATGAATTACTAATAAAAGAAAGATAAGAAAAGCAGAAACAAAAGAATAAGAGTAAGAAATAGAAGAGCCAACCACAAAAAAGTCCAAGTCCACTGTTTCAACCTGTCAGAATGAAAAGAGAAGGGTTAATAAGGATATGGCCACCCAACTCATACTGTACAGGCAAAGAAAGAAAATGCAAAGACTAACTTAATATTAAATAAATATAATACCCAAAATAACAATAATAATATTAATTAAATGATAAATAAACTAAATTTATTAACTAGGGAAAAGTCCCCAGGGGGGAGAAAGAGGGGCTGGTATATGTGAGAATCACCAGCCCTGATCCAGAGAGAGAATTTTCATGGGAGGATTGGATGATTGAATTGAGTCTGGCCAATACAGGTCCTGTACAAGAGGAGTGGTACTATTGAGTGATCATACAGTTTGGAAATGGTGTATCCAAGCTGTATTGGGTAATTCCAACCTGTACAAGTATTGACAGGCTGTATGGATGAACCAGACTGTATGCATGTTTCAGCAAGGAATATTGCTGAAACTGAATTCTGATGCAAATAGTGGATCTTCTGATTTGAGGTGTTTGAGTGGGTGTATTGATGAATACCCTTACCCCTGGTGAGTGGTTGTTATACTGATTTGGCTCAGCTCCATGTTTTTGTGGTATCTTGGCTATACCATTGATTTATGGTATTTGGCTGTCATGCTTGTGCTCTGGGTTTGAGCAACAGGCTGACAAACAATAGCACTTGTCCTTTTTGTTAGAAAAAGGATGGTGCCCTTTGCTTGTGTGTTGACTACCACAACCTCAATTCTGTCACTAGTAAGAACAGATATCCTTTTCCTCCTATGAAGCAGCTTCTTACCATATTCAATGGTTCCACTATCTTTTCCAAGATAGATCTGCATGGTGCATATAATCTCCTGAGAATCAAAGAGGGGGATGACCACTTAACTGCCATTAGAACCAAATATGGTGGTTATGCCATTTGGGCTTCCCAATACTCCTGCTTCTTTCAAAATCTTGTGAATGATATATTTGCAAATTTCTTGGACATTTTTGTTGTAGTTTATTTAGATGAGATTATGGTCTTTCCTAGTTCTGAGGAGGAACATGTCAAACATGTGGCCTCTGTCCTGCAAAGACTGAGGGACAATAATTTGTTTTCCAAAGCCTCAAAGTTTTTATTCCATTCCTCAAGTGTGGAATACTTGGGTTATGCTTTTTCAAGTGATGGCCTCAATATGGATTCTTCAAACATTAAGCAAATACTCAATTGGCCACAGCCAAAAACCCTCAAATCCTTTCAATATTTCCCTGGCTTTGCCAATTTCTATTGTCATTTCATTAGAAATTCCTCTAAAGAAATCACTTCTCTCACTTCCCTCCTCAAAAAAGACTCTCCTTTTATCTTCAATGAGGAAGCTCTCAGTCAGTTTCAAATACTCAAAGAAGCTTTCACCTCTGCTCCTAGCCTTTCCCATTCAAATCCTTCTCTACCAACTATTGTAGAGACTGATGCTTCTGATTATGTGTTTGGTGCTATACTGAATCAGGTGAATGACTCAGGAAAGTATCCCATTTCATTTGATAGTTGCAAGCTTCTCCCAGCTGAGCTGAACTATGAAGTTCATTACAAGGAACTTCTTGGCATAGTTTGGGCTCTCAAGCACTGGAGGTCCTTTCTTCTTTCTCTTTCCAATTCTTTTGAGGTCTTTGCAGACCATTCCTCTCTTCAGTATTTCATTTCTTCCAAAGGTCTTACTCATCATCAAGCCTGTTGTACTGAATTTCTTTCTAAGTTTCATTTCACTATCACTTACCACCCAGGCTGGCTGGCCACTTTACCAGATGCCTTGTCACATCAGGACAGCATGTACCCAGAGAGGGGGTTGGACTTCATCAGTAAGAATCCTCATAATTTTCATCAAGTAATCAAGAAAGATAGAATTCAAGAGTCAAGATTCTTCTCAATCAAGGTCAAAATATTCTCAGATTTAGTTGATCAGATTTAAAAAGAAGTGTGGAAAGACAAAGACTACAAGGAAATACCAAAGCAACTAGCAATAGGTGAATAAGTTTCAGATTATTCTCTTGAACCTCAAGCCAAGTTATTATTATTCAAAGATAGAGTGGTAATCCCAGGAAATTGAAAAATCCAACTCAATATTCTTCAAAAGAATCATGACTCACCATTGGCTGGCCATCCTGGCCAGGAGAAGACCCTCAATCTCATCAAGAGGGATTCTCATTGGGAAGGCATGAAACAATTAATTAAGGACTATGTGTCCTCATGTGAGAAATGTTGAAGAAACAAGAACATTCATCATAAGAAGTTTGGATTACTCAAGCGTCTTCAAATTCCATCTGGTCCTTGGAGTTCATTATCAATGAACTTTATCACTCAATTTCCCTTTTCAATCAACTTTGATTCAATGTTAGTAGTTGTGGACAGGTTCTCAAAAAGGAAATCTTCATTCCAGCTTATGGAACAATCACTGAACTGCACTTAGCTCAAATCTTCATTAACCATGTCTTTTCCAAACATGGTCTCCCAGCCAGTATTTTCAGTGATAGAGAATCTTTATCTGTTTCATCATTCTGTACCAATTTATGTCAGAAGCTCAAGATATCAAGAGATATTTAAACTGCCTTTCATCCTGAAACAGATGGACAGACATAGAGAGAAAATCATATTCTAGAACAGTATCTTTGGATGTATTTCAGTTACTATCAAGATGACTGGCACACCCGGCTCCCTCTGGCTGAATTTTCCTACAATAATGCAGAACACTCATAAAGAAAGAAATCACCTTTTTTTCACCATTTATGGAAGAAATCCCAGCTTTCACTCAATCCATATTTCTCAAGACTCACCTTCTGGAAAGTTATCAACAAAACTCCAATCAGTACAGCAAGTTGTCAACAAAGAGTTAGAGTCAGCAATAAGGAGATTCAAGAGGTATGCAGATAGAAATAGTACAATTCTGCCTTATTTCCAACCTGGGGATAAAGTATTGCTAGCCTCCAAGAATATCAAAACTACAAGACCCAGCAAGAAGCTTTCAGAGAGATGGTTGGGACCTTTTGAAGTCTTGAAGGAAGCTGGAAGCCATGAATATCACCTCAAGTTGCCTTTGCAATGGAAGTCAGTTCACCCTGTCTTCCATGTGTCATTACTAGAGCCAGTCAAGCAGTCAAGTATCCCAAATCAAAATCAATTTCCACCACCACCAATTCTAGTGGTGGAGCAACCAGAATGGAAAGTGGCTCAGGTTCTGGACTCAAAACTCAAAAGAGGTAAATTATGCTATCTTGTAGAGTGGAAATGATTCAGTGAATACCCAGAAAGAGCTTGGGAACCAGCTTCCAGCCTTACCAGCTCACTAGACCTTGTCAAAGATTTCCACTCATTGTATCCTGACAAGCCTGGCCCAAATACCTCAAGAGTTTGATTTCATGGTGCTTGGTGGGGATTGGATTTTATGAAAATGAGTTTCCTCCTGGCATGCACCTTTAATGGGGTATTCTACCCAAATATGTTGTAAGCATCACCTTGGCCACTTTGTGAGCACTTGTCAATTCTTTGGACAGATTCAGAAGGCCTTGAAACATCAATACCCTTTAATTTGGACCTTTCATCAAGATATGGCCAAATTTCTTCTTTTCTCTATTTTATTCTTTCTTTTCCAGCTTATGCCAATTATCATCATTCAAGACATTCATTACTTCAAAGTCAATTATGGGAAAGTCGTCTGTGTATGGTGCTTGGTGTGGAGTGGAAGCTATGAAAGTAAGTTCCATCTTGTTTTATGCATCCCTGAGGGTTCTACTTCTTGTAAAATATCACCTTGGCCACTCTGTGAGCATCAAATTCTTGGTTTTTATCTTTCAGAAAATTCTTGGCCAAAATCAAGCAACTCACCACAAGAAGGACGAACCTCAGGAATTTATTTATCTTTTTTCTTTACTCTCTTTTTCTCTCAATTTCTTTTCTCTATTTTACTTGTATAATCTTATTTCTTTTATTTCTTTAAATCAGCTGCATTCCCTCCCATATCATGTATTTGGAGGTTCCAATTATTTTCAGTTTTTAGTATTTTATAAGAGTGAGGATAAAAGTCAAACCAAACACAAACAAGAAAAAAGTAACCTAGTTATCTCTACCCAAATAATCAAAAGTTCTTTGGAAATCATTAGTCAGCTCATCTTCATACCAGGAAACGTTTGCAGCCATCTCCTCAGAGGCAGTACCAGGAATAGTTATATCATTAGCATACTCAATCACCTCCCTACTATTTCTATTAACTCTTCTGAACAACCTGGCCACAGCATCTTGATTTTTACTTGCCATATTTGGATCTTCTCTGGTAACTCATATAGGCCAATGATCCCTTTTCTGAAACACTTGGGCGGCAGGAAACGGCAAAGGAGAAAGTTTGTCTCTTCTTCTACTGGAGCTGTTTAGAGGTTACTATGGGGGATGGTGTTACTGCTGGAATCAAGGCAGGCCTGGTAGTGGAAGAACTTGGTGTGGCAGGAGCAAGAGTTTGTTGGAAAGTTCTGGGAGTTCTGGGAATGATGTGACTTTGGAATATTTTGGCTGGAGGATGAGAAGGTGAAGTACTGTATTGATGTCCAATGCAATTATGAACCACCTCAACTTCTTCACCATCCAATTCATCACTACCTTCAGCATCAGGATCAGGTGGGGAATCAGCTATTTGTCTTATCCCTTTCACTACACCTTCAGTATTTATCCTGGATATTGGGACTTCTGAGCTGGAATAGATTGGCCTACCACCAGCTGGGATGGGCCCTCCAACCTTAGCTCACCTGGCCACATCCCGCTTCCTAGAACCAGTCACTATATCAAGATATCAGTATTCAATTCAATCAAGAAATTCACCAGACTCACAATTGAAATACCCTGAGGTACCATCAGGGGTAGGGGCTTCAGAAACTGGGAACTCCTTCCCAAAAGTCTCATCCTTATTACTCCATAAATATCTTCTGACATTGGAATCCAGAAGTCCAGTAAAACAACATGGATTCTTCACAACAAAGCAAAAATGGTACTTTGAAGATCTTGGACTTTAATTCTGAAAACAATCCTTCCCTTTTGCCAAACACTCAATACAAGCAGGATCAAGAACCTCAACTGCTTTGTAACCATCATAAGTTTGGGCAGGATCAAAGTGACCAAGGTGAATCCAATCAACTAAGGATGCCAGAACCACAAATCACAGATGGTGTCCGTGAAGAAGGAGAATATTTAGTGAGTTCAGTCAGTTTGGAACTCATGACTAAAGGGATATACAAGCAGAATAATTCACTTCAAGCCTGAAAAATTCATCAAGGAAGTTGGGCCATAACTCAATTATGGCCCCCCTCAAAGTCTTCAAGGTGAAGATTCAACGTCTTTTTGGGTTCAAATCACCACCGAGGACCTCCCCTTCAACTTTTGGGAGGTCAAGCTCTTGATGGTCCTGGACCCTCTCAATGGTCCCAGGCCATATAGGTGAAGTTTGGTCCATGGACCCCTGGAAGCCCCAGCATATTTGGGCCCAGGGGGTCATTTTGGTCCTGGGGGACTCCAATAGCCCCCATGGACCGTGGACCATGGTGTATGGCCCACGAACCATAGGACACTAAAAGACCTAAAGAACCAAAATTTTAAAAAATGGCCATGGTGATGGCCAGGACCCAAAATCACCATTATGGTCTAAACTGGCCCCAAGGGCCTTTTTAAAGGACAATTGGGACAAGACCCCTCCTTTGACTCTTCAAAATTTTCAATC
Organism: Austropuccinia psidii; assembly: GCA_023105745.1. Taxonomy (NCBI): domain Eukaryota; kingdom Fungi; phylum Basidiomycota; class Pucciniomycetes; order Pucciniales; family Sphaerophragmiaceae; genus Austropuccinia; species Austropuccinia psidii. Next base: position 67,193,496 of record JALGQZ010000004.1, read on the forward strand.
AAGGCAAGAAAGGCCCAAAACATCAAGTTGGCCAAATCACAATTAGATATATTTTCATATACTCATTTGCCATCATTTTTTGAGTAGAAGGGCTCTATGGAATTATTTTTGGGATACAACCCAAGGGCCATGAATTGCAAAGAGGATAATTACTGAATTCAAAAAAAAGCATATTTCAAAAGCTGAAAAGGACTTACTCAATGTAAAAGAAGGGGGAAGATGAATTAAATCAAGTATGACAGTGAAAAAGAAGATTGGATTTTCAGGATAATTGCCAAGAGGAAAAGATAAATTAAAGAGAAAATTTTTGAAAAAAATGCGGGAATATTGAGATGCCACTTAACAGTGGCAGGGTATTATGGTGTTCAGGAGCCCACCAGTTTCAAGAGGGGGATACTGTAGCAACCACTAGTCAGGGGTAAGGGTATTCATACTTACACCCACTCAAACACCTCAAACCAGCAAATCCACTGTGTGAATCAGCATTCAGTTTCAGAAATCTTCCTTTCTGAAACATGCATACAGTCTGGTTCATCAATACAGCCTTTCAACTTCTGTACAGGTTGGAATTACCCAATACAGCTTGGATACACCATCCTGAAACTGTATGATCACTCAATACCACCACATCTCTTGTACAGATCCTGTACAGCCATAAAGGACCTTTATTGGCAAGACTCAATTCAATCATCAATTATTCTCATGAAAATTCTCTTTCTGGATCAAGGCTGGTGATTCTCACATATATCAGCCCCTCTTTCTCCCTCCTGGGCACTTTTCCCCAGTTGATTAATTTAGTTATTTATTATTTTATAAATATTCTTATCCTCATTTTGGGCATTATATTTATTTGATTTTAATTTAGTCTTTGCATTTTCTTTCTTTGCCTTTACAGTATGAGCTGGGTGGCCACATCCTTATTAACCCTTCTCTTTCCATTCTAACAATTTGAAACAGTGGACTTGGACTTGTTTGTGGTTGGCTCTTAGATTTCTTACTCTTATTATTCTTGTTTCTTCTTTCTTATATTTTTTTATTTAGTAATTTTATCTTATTACACTCTTAAGTGTATTTTCCAATTTACCATATCTTGAGCCCTCCATAAGTAAGTCCCATTTTACTGAGTGCCAGGCCCTCTTCACTTAGAAGAGACCCTTTTACAAAGTCATTTGCATTACCGCCACAATAATTACCCCTTTTATATCCACATTAACCCCACTTGAAACCTTAAAACACCCTGAAAATTCTTTACACCACTCATCACCTCATGCAAACAAAAACTAGTTACAAAAGGCTTCATGCAGCACACACTCTTATTTAGATCTAAACCCCATGAATATGCACAGCATATGTCAAACTAAAAAATCACATCATCTCATATAAAAAATTAAATTCATCAGTGCAAGAAATTATCACCTGAACCCATTTTAAAGCTCAAAAAGAAGAAAAACAACCATGTAAACTGCATAAATTAAATGGCCACTTCAACCAAGCCTAAAATATGACATTCAAAGGAAAGACAAGGTCATCATGTGATACTGCACCCACCAACAGCATATCATGTGACAGAAAAAAGTCTGTGCACATGAGAGATCCCAAGCCAAAATGAAATCACCTCAATCATGCAAAGAAAATCCAAGAATATCATGTCATAATCAGCTCACCAAAGGATAATCATGTTATAAATGAAGTCTGTGCAGAGAAAAAATTATTTACAAACATTAAATCACCTGACCCATGCAAAAAAAGGTCCTCATCAAAAACAAAGTCACATGATGAAATAAAGAGGAATTAAAGTTTGAAAAGACAGCTCCCATGGAGGGCCCCCTGGGCCCCCAACTGGTATAAATAGAGGGGCTCTCTCCCCCCAAAATTTTGAAACTCCCTAGATGCACATTATGAGCACAGGAATAAGTCATCTCTAAGTTGGGATTTAGTTCAGTATATCATAGTAAATTTACTTTCCTGGTAGCTAAGCTCAGTGGAATCTTATTATTGAAAATAAAAATTATCCAGTACCCAAAATTCGGGTTACTACTCTATTAAAATATTTTATCCAGGAAAATTAACACCATTTATCAAAATTTTAAATTAACTTAACTCTTTGAAAGTTCAATATCAAACATTCTTACCTCTTAAACTTTACAAATACAATTTACCTTATTATTAACCACTTTTAAAAAAATGGCAAACACTTTTTAAAAAGAAAATATATTTTACTTAATTATAACTTTAAATTAACAAAATTACCTTTATCAACACTCATAAAATTTTCCAGAAAACCTTTAATGATCCATGTTACCAAGATTTTATCACCAAAGAATAAACCACTCACCCCAATTTCATTAAAAATGAAAGTTATATAGACAAGTATTTCATTGAAAAACATGAATTTAACCAAAATTACTGACATTATATTTCATATTATATATTGAATAGGTCTGATCTTAGACCTCTGAAGTTTTCAAGCCACTTACTAATTTGATTTTTGTTTGTGAGTTCCAAGGAATATTTTTTTTCAGTATTTTAAGAGGGGGAGGCAATACACCCTTTCCACCCTTGGTTACAGGAGTTATTGGCAATTCAAAAATAGTTACCTGTGATATCCCCCTCCAGGTACTAACACATTTTAATGCCACACAAGAGGAGTTCCTAAAGTGAATTATGGATGATTTACAATCAGGGGTGATGTTAGATTTAAGGGTGAATGGGTTGTGGATATTTTAATGCATTATAATAGGGTGGTAAATGGTGATGATGATGATTTTTGAGCTAAATTGATGTTTTAATGATGAGGATATTCAAGAGAAATAATAGAACTCTATCTATGTTTTTTCTTTTTGTTTTGAATAAATATGAAAAATAAATAAATGAAACTCTTGAGTGAAATTTCTAAAAAAAAAAAAAAAGAAAAAAGAAAAAAACCAAAGATTAAAATGAGTTTTAATTAGAATTTTTTTTTTAATAAATGTTTGAAAATAAAATGAAAAAGAAAATATTAGTTTTTTTTTTTAATTGTTTTAAAATAAATTCAAATTCATTAAAAAAAATTAATAATTTATTGAAAAATAAAAAAAAATAAAAATTTAAATTTAAATTTAAACAAAATAATAAGTCTTTTAAAAATTTAAATTTAAATGTGAAAAAAAAAATTAAAAATTAAAAATTAAAAATTATAAAAAGTTATAAAAAAAATTTTCAAAAAAAAAATTCATGTTTTTTTTTTAAAAAAAAAAAATTGATTTAAATCTAAATTTAAATTTAAAAATAAAAATAATATTGTAAATTCAAAAAAAAAAAAAAAAAAAAAATCCAATATAAAAAAAGAAAAATAATTTTTTATTTTTTTTAAAAAAATTAATTTAAAATATAAATAACTTAATAAATATCATCAAAATCAAAAAAAAAAATTGATTAAAGCTTAATAATAATAATTAATTTAAAATATTTTAATTTAATTCTTAAAATTGAACTTTAAAAAAAAATAAAATTTGATTTATTTATTTATTATAAAGAAAGGGTGTTGGTAAACCAATGTAATTAATTTGTTAAGAGCACATAAGTTGTGTTTTTTCAATGAAATGTAGCTATTAATGGAATTGTTAATGACATTTATAGCATTGTTAATTTGATTTATGGCATTTTTAAGGCCATTTATGGAATTTTTTAACTTCCAATGATGCAATAAATTAAATTTTTGATTAAATTGATATCATAAATGAAATTTGTCAATTTACTTAAAAACATGGACATAAAAAAAAAAGGACTTTTTTTTTGAACTTAACAATTGTCAAAGCAAAAAAAAAAATCCCAAAAAATTTTGAACTTCTTGGTTTTTTTTTTTTTTTTTTTTCTCAAGATTCTTTCCCTTTGTATTTTTTTTTAAACAAAAAAAAAAAATTAAAATTAAAATTAAAATTAAAATCAAAATTAAATTAAATTTTTTTTTAAAAAAAAAATTAAAAAAATTTAAAAATTAAAATTTGAAATAACCCTTTTTTTTGAAATGATTTTTAAAAAAAAAAAAAAAAAAAAAAGAAAAAGAAAATTAGATTTCATTAAAAAAACAAAAAACATACATATTCATAAACTTTTTTTTTGTCTCTTAAAAAATTCATTCTTTTTTTTTTTTTTTTTCTTATTCAAATTAAAAAATTTAATTCTTTAATTCTTAATTCTTTTTTATTTTTTTTTTTTATTTTTTTTTTTTCAAAAAAAACTTACATATTTTTACCAATTTATGTTTAAAAAACATATAAGTTTATGTTAAAAACAAATAAGTGACCCCAATTTTTTCAAAAAAAAAAATTCCTTAGGATAAGTTTTGAGGATTTTTTTTTTAATTTTTTTTTTTTTTTTGTCATATTTTTCCCAACTTAGAATGTTAATATTGACAAATTTTTTCAAATTTTTTTTTTTTTTTTTTGCCAAATTTCACAAATTTGGTCAATTTGACAAAATTGCATATTTTTTTAAAAAAAAATCATTTAAAATCTTTCCACTTATGAATTTCCTTCATTTTTTTTAAAAAAAATTGAAGGGGAAAATCTGGAGAATAAAGAATCAGAAGCTCATAATTTTGGGAATTTTTTTTGGTGGGACAAGTGAAGGTGCAAAAAGAGTTTTTTTTTTCCTGTCTTTGCAATATGAATATTTGTACAAAATTAATATAAAAACTTCCCACTTATGAATTTCCTTAAAAATATTTTTTAAAATGAAGGGTTCAATCTGGAAAATAAAGAACCAGAAGTCTATGAATCTGGGGAGTTTTTTTTTTGGTGGGACAACAAGTGAAGGTGCAATGAGTGTTTTTTTTTCTTGTTTTTAATATGACTATTTTTAAGTACAAAAGCTCCACATGTTTGATAAAAAAAGGGGGACTGAGGTGTGATTTAAGCAAAAAATAGGACTGAGGAGGGGGTTAATTGGCATAAATTTTATATAAAAAAATCAATCAATCTGAATCAATCTCAAAAATAGTTGGTCTTTTCTGAGGGGGGGAGGAAGATTTTACAAATATAAAATCCTGTATTTCTTAAATTCATCAGCCCACCCCAGGGCTTGTGATTGGGTATGAAATTCCCAATTCACAGTAATGGTGGGGACTGGATAAACTTTGGAAATGATTATATCTAAAGGAAAAAAATTAGAACAGCTATCCAAGAAGCAGATAAAAATTGGGGGATTATCATTTGGAGGAAAGAAATAAGGGAAAAATAAGAAATATTGGACTTTGGAATAAAATAAAACTTGTCTGTGATACTTATTTGCAATTGGATCCCCCATTTCAGGTATGGATATCCACTTGATTATTTGAGCCTGGCCAACATCTTCATACCATTCAATTCTTTCCAAATAAGAGGATACTGAGGGAATTAAAGTGTTCATGGATTCATAAAGGTATTGATTTTGTTGAATTTCTTCAGCCAAGTCACCTCTGACATCATCCCATTGATCTTCAGTCTTGTAAATGTAGTGGGATACTGTTCTGTAGCCACAGTTTCCATCACTCTGGACATTGATGGCCTTGAAGATGTATTTCAATATAAACTTGGTCAAGTCTTCTGAGCCAGGTATCTGATAAAATAAGGTCAAAAGATGAATAAATATTAAAATAAACAAGAGAAATATACATTAAAAAGAATCAGAAACTCACAAAAAAGCTTGGAGAATTCATCACTTGTGTGATAATTGCTTTGACAATTCTCACAGGTCAAGTCAATTGAATCATATATCTTCAAACTGGTGGCAGGCTTTTGAAATTTTCTTTGTGATGTTTTGCTTCCAATTTCCAATCTTCTGGACCTTCTAAGGATGACTTCTGATTAATTTAATTCAGTTTCTGAGGGTAGTGAATCTGATGAACTGATTGATTTAGATAATGAGTCCTCAGAATCTTCAAAATTTTCATATGAGTCCACTTCCATAATTGGAGAGGGGGAATTTGACTGTGATCTTGATTTTTTACTGGTCACTTTTGATGGGGGTCTTCCTCTTCTCTTGGATTGACTTTCAATAATTTCAATTCTTGATGGTTCTCTTTTGTTTGTATTTTTATTTTTATTCTTAGCTCCTTGAGGTCTTCCATTGATATTCTTGCATTCTAGTGGATCTTGATAATATTTATCATCCTCTTGACTTTTGGGAATTCGATCAAATGAGACTTTTCCAGTCAGAACATCTTGAAAATTTTGAATAATTGGGGTTATTTCTGCCATTAGTCTTTGAAAAAGGTCTTCCCCAATATCTTTAAATATTCTCTTGGATTCATTCTTTCTTTCTTTTTCAACACTTTGATCATCACCTTCTAAACTAGTATGAGAAAAATATGACAAAGAAAATCAGTTAATACGGAAAAAAGTAAGAATTTGGAGCTAAAAAACCCTCAGATGAAAATTCAAATGCCACTGAGGATGGAAGTCTGATATCTCAATCCTTTGGAACCTGGAAAATGCCTTTTGGGTCTTATGATTGCAAGGAATTCCTTGATAATTGTTGTATTTGTTGGTGAATTTTTCATTGGGAGTAAATTTGGTTTTGAAATTTTCAAAGGAAATCTGAAGATCATGATGAGACACCTTACCATTGAGAGCACAGATGTTTGGAGGAAAATTCTTGACATGGACAATCATTTCTTTGGAGATTCTGTTTATGATTTCAATAAATTTTTCTCTTAATGCCATGTGGAGAGCCCTGACTACCTCCAGGAGAGTACCAGTGGACCTTTGGAGCCAAAGTTTAACCATGGCATGGGCACCTTCAACTCTGGAGGTGGAGCCCACACCCAGGTGGAAATGGTGGTTGGTCCAGGCTGGCACATAATACTCCTTTAGAGGAAGCCATGTCTTTTCCAAATATTGCAGGACTTAAGGACTTTTGACTTGCTTTTGAAGCTTCTTCAAATTGTCTTTGAAAGACTTTTCAGTGGATGAATGAATAACCTGAGAAATGAATCCCAAAGTCATTAATAAAAAAACAATAATAAGAAAAAAAAGTGAAATAAAGTGAAAGATAAAATTATATTACTTGATTCCAAAGGCCCATAAAATTTTCAAAATCAGTTATATGATCAATTTTCTTTATGCAATTAGCAGATACATCTTTATTGATGTGCCAAATTCATAACATGACTTAGAAGTCTGAGAAGAGCTTCTTAAGAGAGTTTTTCAAGGCCAGATCCCTATCAATAACAATAACTGGAGGGGGAACAAGATTATTGTTGTTGAGGATTTTTTCTATTTATTGATTTAATTCCCAAGTATATGAGGGTTCAGTTTAATTCTTCATAAAACAAAAAGCTCCAGAAAAGGTCTGATTGGTTGAGCTGAATCCAACAATATGAAAAAGGGGAATTTTTTACTTATTGGTTTTATAATTACAATCCATAAGAATGACATTAGGAAATCCATGAAGGAGTTTTATGGCAAGGGGGTGAGTGAAAAACAAGGAGGTATTGTGTCCCTCAGCATCCCTTTCAGAGGACCAAACAAAATTTTCTTCTTTGAGGGTGTCAATAAGAGCATCAATGGGTCTTCTGCCTTGCAGTTTATCTTTCTTGATTTTCTTGACTTGGTTGTAAATGTCTTGAAAGATTACGGGCCTGTCAGAATCCCTCTGGCTGCATAATTGGGCCTGAATTTGCCTTGGCAGAATCAGTCATTCAGACATTTGAGCAATTTGGGATGTTTCTTGCTCATTAAATTTCCTGAAATAAGGATGTGCCATGATATTTTCAGTGGCATCATGGGTATGTTCAGGATTTTTTGACTTTAAGAGTCCAAGTGGTACTCTTGGAATATTTGCTGGAATAAATTCTAAAAGGACAGTCAAGCTTTCTTGAAGTGATTGTTTTGGAGGGGCTTTTGTTGGGATTTGGGGTCCCAGACCTGTCACAACCTATTTCAATTTGGTTGTGGGTCATATTGGACCTCAAGGTGGACACAGCATACCCCTGAGCCCTGGAAACATTATTCACATGCTTCCAAAGAAGCTCAAGGGTCTGAAATTCACCTTCAGTGGGGGATTGCAGCATTTTCAAGTAAAAAAGATGTATAAATTTGAAAAAAAAAGGGGAATTCAGGGATTTGGAATGGAGTAAGAACCTCTGGAAAGGTGAACAAGAAGTGAAAAAATGTATGAAAAATTAAGAGATGTGGTTAAGAGTGAAAAAAATTGGTTTAATTGTGGGATTAATGGATGAGGGAAGATAAAAAATTGGAAATTTAGAGACTTGAAAGCAGTTTGTTGTGGTGGAAAATGCAGTCTTTGGGGGAAAAAAAGAAAGAAAAGTGTGAAAAGCTTCTCAAAATTGCTTTGGTAATGCTGTTTTTCAAAAAAAAAATTGTTTGTGGTGGGGATAATGTGGATTATTTGGGGTGTTTGGTCTTTTTGTTTTGGGGGGGGAGCAGGGAAAAAAAATCCGAGACAATTGGAAGTTAGAGGGGTTTTGGGGAGAAAACCCCTTTTTGGGACATGTTTTGGCCAAATACAAGCGCATTTTATGTTTTATTTTTAATTAAAAATGGGCTCAGGGAACCCCTTACTTGTTTTTACCAATTTATGGCCAAAATATGTAAACACATAAGTTCTTATGTGTTTTTTACCAATACCCTTAATTATAGATTTAATTAATTAAATTAAATTAAAAATTTAAAAAAAATATTATTTTTTTTTCTAAAGTTATAATTATAATTATTAATCATTAATAAAAAAAGAAAAAAATAATAATAAGTTGAGGGGGGGGGGGGAGGATGAAATTTAAATTTTTTTTTAAAAAAAAAAAAAAAACAATTATTATTATTATTTTAAACTTTTTTTTTAAAAATTCTAAAATTAAATTTTTTTTAAAAAAAAAAAAGTTAAAGTGAGGGGGGGGGGAGGAGGGAATGAGATATTTAAAAAAAAAAAATTTAAAAAATTTAAAATTAATTTTTTTTTTTAAAAAAAAAAAAAAAAAAAAAAAAAAAAAAAAAAAAAAAAAAATATTAAAAAAATAACTTAAGGAAGAGGGGTGGCATGAGATTTCAAAAAAAAAAAAAAAAAAAAAAATTTAATTTAAATTAATTTTTTTTTTTAATAATATAATTTTAAAAAAAAAAAAATTTTTTTTTTTTTTTTTTTTTTTATATTTTATTAATTTAATAAATTTAATTTTTTTTTTTTTTTTTTTTTATATTTTATTAATTTAATAAATTTAATTTAAGTTAATTTTTTTTCTTTTTTTTCATTAATTTAAAATTCTTCTTAAATTAACTTTTAATTAATTAATTAATTAATCAATTAATTATATATATATATAGGGTATTGGTAAAAACACGTAAGCAAATTGGTAAAAACACGTAAGAGCTTACGTGTTTTGGCCATAATTTGGTAAAAACACGTAAGGGGTGCCCTGGGCCCATTTTTAATTAAAAATGAAACACAACAATGCCTGTATTGGGCCAAAACATGCCCAAAAGAGGTTTTTTTCCCCACAAAACCTCTCTAACTCCAAATTGTTTCAGATTTTTTTGCCCAGCCCCCCCCCCAAAAAAAAAGCCCAAACACCCCAACAATCCACATTATCCCCACCACAAACAATTTTTTTTTTTTTTTGGAAAAACAGCATTACCAAAGCCATTTTGCAAAGCTTTTCACCCTTTTTTTATTTTTTTCACCCAAAGACTGCATTTTCCACCACAACAACCTGCTTTCAAGCCTCCAAATTTCCAATTTTTTACCTTCCCTCATCCATTAATCCCATATTTAAACCACTTTCTTTCACTCTTAACCCCTTCTGTCCATTTTTCACACCTTTTTTCACCTCTTTTTCACACTTCGAAAGGTTCTTACCCCATTCCAAATCCCCAAATCCCCCCTTTTTTTCACTTTTACACATATTTTTCATTCAAAAATGCTCCAACCCCCCACTGAAGGTGAATTTCAGACCCTTGAGCTTCTTTGGCAACATGTGCATAATGTTGCCAGGGCTCAGGGGTATGCTGTGTCCACCTTGAGGTCCAATATGACCCACAACCAAATTGAAATATGTTGTGATAGGTCTGGCACCCCAAATCCCAACAAAAGCCCCTCCAAAACAGTCACCTCAAGAAAGCTTTACTGTCCTTTTAGACTTTATGCCAGGAAATATGCCAAGAGTACCACTTGGACTCTTAAAGTCAAAAATCCTGAACATAGCCATGATGCCACTGAAAATATCATGGCACATCCTTCTTTCAGGAAATTCAATGAGCAAGAAACATCCCAAATTGCTCAAATGTCTGAATCACTGCTCATGCCAAGGCAAATTCAGGCCCAATTATGCAGCCAGAGGGAGTCTGACAGGCCTGTAATCCTTCAAGACATTTATAACCAAGTCAAGAAAATCAAGAAAGATAAACTGCAAGGCAGAAGACCCATTGATGCTCTTATTGACACTCTCAAACAAGAAAATTTTGTTTGGTCCTCTGCAAGGGATTCTGAGGGACACATTACCTCCTTGTTTTTTACTCACCCCCTGGCCATAAAACTTCTTCATGGCTTTCCTCATGTCATTCTTATGGATTGTACTTATAAAACCAATAAGTACAAAATGCCTCTTTTTCATATTGTTGGATTCAGCTCAACAAATAAGACCTTTTCTGGGGCTTTTTGTTTGATGAAGAATGAAAATGAAACTTCATATACTTGGGCATTAAATCAATACATTGAAAAGGTCCTCAACAACACCAATCTTGTTCCCCCCCCCCATTTATTGTTATTGACAGGGATCTGGCCTTGAAAAACTCTATTAAGAAGCTCTTCCCAGACTCCAAAGTCATGCTATGCATTTGGCACATCAACAAGGATGTATCTTCTCATTTCATGAAGAAAATTGGTCATGGAACTGATTTTGAAAATTTTATGGGCCTTTGGAATCAAGTAATATACTTCTTCATTTTATTTCATGTTATTTCACTTTTTTTCTTATTATTGTCTTTATTAATGACTTTGGGATTCTTTTCTCAGCTTATGTATTCACCCACTGAAAAGTCTTTCAAAGACAACTGGAAGAAGCTTCAAAAGCAAGTTAAAAATGCTGAGGTCTTGCAGTATTTGGAAAATACTTGGCTTCCTCTAAAGGAGTATTATGTGCCAGCCTGGACAAACCACCATTGCCACCTGGGTGTGGGCTCCACCTCCAGAGTTGAAGGTGCCCATGCCATGGTTAAACTTTGGCTACAAAAGTCCACTGGTACTCTCCTGGAGGTAGTCAGGGCACTCCACATGGCATTCAGAAAACAATTTATTGAAATTATCAACAGAATCTCCAAAGAAATGATTGTCCATGTCAAGAATTTTCCTCCACACATCTGTGCCCTCAATGGCAAGGTGTCTCATTATGCTCTTCAGATTGCCTTTGAAAATTTCAAAACAAAATTTCCTCCAAATGAAAAATGCACCAACAAATACAACAATTATAAAGGCATTCCTTGCAAGCATAAGACCCAAAAGGCATTTGCCAAGTGCCAAAGGCTTGAATTATCAGACTTCCATCCTCAGTGGCATTTGAATTTGCCTGTGAGGGTTTTTTAATTTCTTCTTATTATTTTTTTCTTATTAACTGATTTTACTTGTCATATTATTCTCAGACTGGTTTTCAAGGTGATGATCAAAGTGTTGAAAAAGAAAGAAAGAATGAAGCCAAGAAAATATTTGAAGACATTGGGGAAGACCTGTTTCAAAGACCAATGGCAGAAATCACCCCAATACTCCAACATTTTCAAGATGTTTTGACTGGAAAAGTCCCATTTGATCAAATTCCCAAGAGTCAAGAGGATGATCAATATTATGAAGACCCTCTAGAATGCAAGAATATCCGTGGAAGACCCCAAGGAGCCAAGAATAAAAACAAAAGAGAACCTTCAAGATTTGAAATCATTGAGAGTCAAACCAAGAGAATAGGAAGACCCCCATCAAAAGTGACCAGCACAACAACTTCCAGATCCCAGTCAAATGTCCCCTCTCCAATTATGGAAGTGGACTCATCTGAAGATTCTGAAGATTCTGAGGACTCATTATCTAAATCCATCAGTTCATCAGATTCACTACCCTCAGCAACTGAATTAAATAAATCAGAAGTAATTCTTAGAAGGTCCAGAAGATTGGCAATTGGAAGCAAAACATCACAAAGAAAATCACACAAGCCTGCCACCAGTTTGAATATCTATGATGCAATTGACCTGACCTGTGAGCATTGTCAAAGCAACTATCACACAAGTGATGAATGCTCCAAGCTGTTTGTGAGTTTCTGATTCTTTTTAATGTAATTTTATGTTGTTTATTTTGATATTTATTCATTTTTTGAACTTATGTTATCAGATAACTGGCTCAGAAGACTTGCCCAAGTTTATATTGAAATACACTTTCAAGGCCATCAATTTCCAGGGTGATGGAAACTGTGGCTACAGAACAGTATCACACTTCATTTACAAGACTCAAGATCAATGGGCTGATGTCAGAGGTGACTTGGCTGAAGAAATTCACCAAAATCAAGACCTTTATGAAGCCATGAACACCTTAATTGCCTCAGTATCCTCTTATTTGGAAAGAATTGAATGGTATGAAGATGTTGGCCAGGCTCCAAAAAGCAAGTGGATGTCCATGCCTGACATGGGGGATCCAATTGCAAATAAGTATAAAAGACCAGTTTTCTTTTATTCCACAGCCCAATCTTTTTCCTTTTTCCCTTATTTCTGTCCTCCAAATGATAATCCCCCCATTTTCATCTTCTTCTTGAATAGTTGTGCTCATTTTTTTCCATTGGACATCATCATTTCTAAAGTTTATCCAGTCCCCCCCCATTACTGTGAACTGGGAGATTCATGCCCAAAAACAAGCCCTGGGGTGGGCTGATAAATTTAAGAAACACAGAATGTTGTATTTGTCCAATCTTCCTCCCCCCTCTCAGAAAAAACCAACTATTTTGGAGGTTTATTCTGATTGAATGATTTTTGTATATACAATTTATGCCAATTATCCCCCTCCTCAGTTATTTTTATTGCTTAAATCCCACCTCAGTCTCCTTTTTTATCAAACATGTGGAACTTTTGTACTTGAAAATAGTCATATTACACACAAGAAAAAAAACAGTTTAAAAAAAAACACCCATTGCGCCTTCACTTGTGGTCCCACCCAAAAAATTTTCCCAATTCATGAGCTTCTGGTTCTTTATTGTCCAGATTGAACCCTTTAATTTAAAAAAAAAAAATGAAGGAAATTCATAAGTGGGAAGTTATTAAATTCACTTTTTAAAAATAGGCATATTACAATGACGGGAAAAAACATTTGAAAAAAAAACTCTTTTTGTGCCTTCACTTGTCCCACCCAAAAAAAATTCCCAAAATTATGAGATTCTGGTTCTTTATTCTTCACATTGAACCCTTTATTTTAAAAAAAAAAAAATGAAGCAAATTCATAAGTGGGAAGATTTTAAATGAATTTTTGAAAAAAAATGCCATTTTGGCATATTGGCCAAATTTGTGAAATTTGGCAAAAAAAAAAATTTTTGAAAAAATTTGTGCTTATTGACATGCCAAGTCGGGAAAAATATGGCAAAAAAAAATTAAAAAAAACCTCAAAACTGAGCCTGAGGAATTTTTTTGAAAATTAAGGTCACTTACGTGTTTTTACCATAAATTGGTAAAAACACGTAAGTTTTTAGTAAAAACATGTAAGGGCTTACATGTGTTTACCAACACCCTTCATATTATATAATTATTTTTTTAATTTTTTTTCATTAATTTAAAATTCTTCTTAAATTAATTAATTAATTTTTTTTTTTTTTTTTTTTTTTTTTTTTTTGGTTTAATTTAAATCAACATTAAGTTTAAAAAAATCCCAAAATATTTTTTTTTTTTTTTTTTTTTTTTTTTTTTATAAAAGTGTACCTTTTTTTTTTCTTATTTAATTTAATTTAATTTATTAATATCAAAAAAATCAATTAAAATTTGATTTTATTAAAAATTTAATTGATTATTTTTTTTATTTTTTTTTTTTTTTTAAAAAAAATAATCTATATAAATATTAAATGATTTTATGGATGAGGAAGGCTCAAAGTTATTTTTCATATTTGAATTAATGTGTTTTTGCTTTTTGTACAAGGCATTATGATATATGGTTGCAGAAATATAAAATGATTGTAAACTTTTTGATCAGATTTTTAAAACTAGATTTTGCAAGAATATGTTGTACAGTTATCAATCATGAATTGTGAAAACTAATATGGGTTGGGTTTCAAACCAAAATCCCAGATGCATGGTATTTGGTGAAGATACCAGGGCACTCAGTTCAAGTTTCATGTAGTTTAAACATGAAAAACCTGGGTTTTACCCTTGGGATTTGGAAACCAAATCCTGTGTTATTTTAGTGGGATTTGGTGACTTTGAAACCCCCTAATGACTGAATTTGTAGAGGTTTAATTTTTTTTATTTAGTTAACAAATTCAAAAAGTGTATTTCAGTAAATACCATCAAAGTGAAATTTGTAAACTCAGGGGAGAGTCATAATTCTTTTAGGCTTATCAATTTAACCAAGTAGTAGATTCCAGTTTGTTTGTTGTTGTTTTTTTTTGCTTGCAAAAATCTTGAGTTTGAAATCAGTAGATAAAAGGTAAGAACAAAATATCATTTTATGAAACTTCCACATTAAAAGTGAGATGATTTTAATAATAATTCACCTGGACCTATTTGTCAAATGGATAATTGTATTATAAGAGGGCCAAGCTCAATTTGACTAAAATCCAAAATGGCAAGTTGCAGTCAAGAGATTCACGGTGTCTTATAGGTTATAAAACCCCCCAGATTTTTTGAACTATAACTAAGAAATGACAAAGTGACCATTATGAATAGATTAAGATATGAATTGATTTGAATTTAACAATAGCTAAAAGGGCAAATCGGATAAGAAATGAAAATTAATTACAAGCAACTTGGCTTAAAGCTGACTTAAAACAAACGTTAATTAAAGCGTTAAGTGATAGAAATTAGCTTTTAACCAAGAAAAAGATCATGAATGCTAATCATATTACATATCCGACGAAAAGTTTGAAATCCTAAGAACGAGATTAAGACAAAACCAAGGATTTGTTTTTGATTTGTTTTAGTTTTTTTAAATTCAATTGTTTGATGCTGAATGACTATTTTGATTACTTTTAACCAAAAAAAAAAAAAAACCTGGTTATGACTTATCAACTTTTTAATTTTAATGGCTTATTCAAGATGTTTACTTTTAATTTTAATTTTTTCAAGTCACGTAAAAGATCAAGATCTTGACCCAAGATAAGCTTCCTATTTTTTAAGAGGAAAAAGTTTGCTTTTGGAATGATTAATAAATAAAACCAATTCAAATGAATGAAAAAAAAGACCCACTTGTTCTTCAGCCAACATATCAGCCATTCGATCACCACTATCTTCTACCCAACTTAAACGTTGATGATGAGTTTGATGATGATTATGAATAGCTTCCACTTCAGCAATCATATTATCTACAATAGCAGTACCTATATCCCTGCTACTAAGTTCGTTTGTTGTGATTCTTGAATTAGTTAGATTGGTTACTAAACGTCTTCTTCTTCTACGCCTAGGTAAAGTGATTAATTTTGGTAAAGGTCTAATATCTAAATCTAAGCTAACATTTGTAGCAGCTTGTAACGCTTCTATTAGATTGATTACCCCACGATCGTCTTTAGCTTGTAATAAGAATTGTTCACCTTCAGCTCTTACACGAACCACATATTTTCTTTTAATATAATCAGCAGCTAAACCTGATTCAGCATTTTGAAGGGTATAAACCCGATGTAAATGATTATGTTGAGAAGGAAAATTTGAAGCTTTTGCTAGAGCTGCTTCTTTAAGAGAAGTTGCAGGAGCTGAATCTAATTGAGTTTGATGAAAATGTAAAGGATGATTAGATTGACGATTTGAGCTTTGACCGCATTTTAAAGCTAAAAGGGAAGGTCTTCGATGAACAAAATGAAAAGCATAAGGATCTAAATTTTTGGAGATTGGATGAATGTTTGGATCTGAACGATAGATACGCATCATGGTACCATGTAAGATGATGTATTGCCTTTTCCAACTTCGATCTTTAGCTTGAATTCCAGGAGATTTGAATTCCATTTTTCTAGGCATCCAACCTTCTAAATGAATTGCACAACTATAAGGGGGTAAACCTTCACGACCTTCTTCTTCACGTGGGGAGATGAGATGATGTTTAAGTTTGATTGAATTTTGAAAGAGATGAAAATAAGGAGGAGGATCTGAAGTCAAAGGACGCATTTCATACATAGATTGACGACGTTGAATGGAACAAGTAGGATTTAAAATTGAAGGAGAAGGATTAAGTTGAAGATTATTTGTGGGATTTTGATTTGAAAGATTAAGTTGAAGATTATGATGATGAGAGTCATGAATATTAGGTAAACCAGGTGATTGAATTAATTTTGTGGAAGCAGGAGATAGATTAGAAGACGTCGTTGAGATTTGATGATGATGATGATGATGTGAATCAAGTAAAGTAGGACTAAAATGTGAAATTAAAGAAGATCGACGACTCAAAGGAGCTCTAATTGTAGAAGTTGAAGGTGAAAAGAGTAAGCGCCTAGCTCGTTCACCAGGTGATTGAAGAGGAGATGAATTGGGTTTAGGAGAAGATAAATCAAAGTAAGAAACTGATGAATTGATAGGTTTAGTTTTTGAATTATCTAATGAGATTTGATTTGAGTTGAAGATTAATTTATCGGATGAAAGATTTGTAGTTGAATTTGATGTTGTATGGTTGATATTGATTTGATTAGATTGATGATCATGATCATGATGACGTAAAGGATTGAGAGGGGTTGATTGATTTTGAGGAGAATTTGTTAAAGGATTAGAAGATTGAATAGAATGAAGGTTATCATTATTAATAAAAGAATTTTGATTAGATTGAAGTGAATGATTTTCGATTTTGAAAGAGTTTGAGGAATGATTTTGAATTTCAGATTGACAAGTTAAAGAATTAAGTTTAGGTAAAAAGCAAACTCCAGATGAAATTTGAGAAGATTGATGTAAGGGATCAATAATTGATAGTTGATGATTTAAATTGATTGAATTTGAAGAAAGATTTCTGGGTGAAGGAGTAGGTTTAACTCTTGAAGATAAACTTGAAATGGGAATTTGAGGTGATTGAATGAATAAAGTTTTATTAACGCAATCTTGTAAAGTTTCTTGATTAAAATGAGCTAAAGAAGATGATGAAAAAAGATTAAAAGTTTATTGATTAGTTAATTAAGATGAAGATCAAGTAAATTAAGATTATGACTTACCTTTTCTTATAGGTTTAGGAGTAGTTTGAATTAAATTTGAGAGATCGGTATGAATTAAAGAAGGGGAAGAAATTGATTTGGATGTAATAGTAGGAATTAAATTTGAATCAAGTGATTTGGAGGGTGATAGATTGTTTGATATTTTTGTTGGATTGAATAAATTTCCAAATTGAGGATTTAGATTGATATCAAGTTGAGGAGGTGAGATTAAAAAGTCATGAATTGAATGATTATCCATAGGAATGATTTGATTAGATGAAGTTGATGAAAGGATTGATGAAGGAGAAGGAAGGTTTAAAGGATTAAGATTTGATGAAGATTCGCTTGATGATGATGAATTAAATTTTTGACAAGGTAAAGTAATTTTGAAATCTTGACCAGTTGATTTAGGGATTTGAAGTGATTGATGATTTTCTGAAGATGATGAAGAGGAAGATGATGATGAAGAAGAAGAAGAAGATTTGGAAGAAGATGAATTAGTGGTAGTAGTAGTAGTAGTAGTAGTAGATTTTGAAGAGGATGAGATTTTAAAGCAAGATATTTTTTTGATTAAATGATGATTTGATTTAAAGATTTGATTTGAAGAAGTTAGAATTAATTTTGAAGAAGATAAATTTGAATTAGAAGAGTTAGATGAATTAATTTTATGTAATGATTTATTGATTAAATTTGATTTTTGATTTAAATTTGAATTAGATTGATGAATTGTTTGATTTGATAAATTAAAATATTTTGGGTTATTCGTTAGATGACCAATCATAATCATTTAAATTTAAATTTAATTGGATTAAAAATTTTAAGATTTTTTATTTAAATTTCAAAAAAATTTGAATTAAGAATAAAATATAATAAATTTTAAAGATTATTTTAATCCAAAAAAAAGGGGTAAAAAAAAAATAAAAAAATGAAAAATAAAAAAATGAAAAAATGAAAATTGTAGAAATTAAATTTTTAAATTTTTAAAAGAAGAAGATTAAAATTTTAAATTTGAGTAAACTGTTTGAGTTATAAATTGATTAGTAATAACAAGGTTTAAAATGATAATCAAATTTAAATATTTTTGAAATCTCTTCTTGACTCTTAGTGACTGTATTAGTAGGCTCAAGGCTGTAGATACTCTAGTCGCAAAAGCCAAGACAATTTAATTTTTAATTTACACTGTAAATTAAAATTACAAGGCTACAAGCAAATAAGCAATTAAAGCAATTAAGCACTGTACAGTACAGTACAGTACAGCAGTAGCGATGAAAAAGAAGAACAAAGATTTTAATTTCACAACATTTTAACAGCTCACAACTCACAAATCAACAGTAAGCCAACTAAGCCAACTAAGCCAACTAAGCCAGTATGCCAGTAAGCCAGTAAGCCACTAAACCATAAAATCACAGCTTCAAATTTTAAAAATCTCAGAAACTCTGACTCAGACATTGTCATCAAATTTCAAATTTCAAATTTCAAATTTCAAATTTCAAATTTCAAATTTCAAATTTCAAATTTCAAATTTCAAATTTCTAAATCAATTTCCGCTTAAAGAAATTCTACTATAACTGTACAGAAACAGTACAAAACAGTACACAGCTGTATTGTACAGTACTACACACGTGCACCCGTGCTGCACCATACTGTACTGCACAACTATATAGCACAGAAATTTAAAAATAAAAATAAAAAATAAATCAAGGTAAAAATTTATTTTAATCAATGAATCCCAAAATTCAAGATCTTCTTGATGCTTTCATGATACAAATCATGAAATGAATGATCAATTAATTAATTATTTATTTATTTTTATTTAAAGAGTTTTTTTTTATTATTTTTTTCATGAAAATATTAGAAAATTAATTAAATTATGAAAATTTTATAACCATATTTTTAGAAGGATAAAAAGAAAAGACATCACAATCCCTTATCAATTAAATTCCACTTGAGGGTAGGATTCTATTAAATGAACCATGGGTAAAAATTTAATATTTTGTTTCATATCTTAAAAGTTTACAAGAAAACATTATAAAAATTTCCTCTTCAGGTAATCAGATCAATTATAAAAGTATTTTATAACAATTTCATATATTTTTTTAAGTGACAATGGGAATTCAAACCTTACTACTTCATTTCTAATTTATATCATAACCTTTCAACTGTAAATGATCAACACTCATAAGATGGAATTGAATATTCCTTTCATAAAACAAAGAAGGATATTGTGGATTATTGATGCCATTGATGAAACTCATATACAACTCCTATCATCATATCAACATAAGCAGAAGAACTAAATCAATAAAAAGGGTTAAGATTTAATTATTTTTTATTATTTTGTTAATGAATATGATAATTTAATTACTTTTGAAATAAATTGATAATTTCATATTAAAGTAAATATTATGAATAATTTATTTATTTAAGTTAATTAAGGTGGTGTGAAAAAGCTCCATTAATTATATCATTTTATTTGAAAATTTCAAATTAAAAAAAAAAAATAATAAAATAATATTTCAAAATATTTTAAATTTATATAAATTTATTTGATTATTTAGTTTATTCAAAAAAAAAAAAAAAAAAAAAAAAAAAAAAAAAAAAAAAAAAAACTTTCTAAATCTTAATAAGAATTTTTTTTTTTAACTAAAACAAAAAATTAAATTTTCATTTTAAAATTATATTAAATAATTAATTAAATTAATATATTTAAAATATATAATTTATTATAATTATTAATAAAAAAAATAAAATAAAAAAAAATCAAATAATCTTGTTAAAAAAGAAATTTTTTTTTTTATTGAAAAATCATAAAAATATTTATTTTATAATTAATTCCTTAATGTTTTTTTTTTCTTGATTATTTCATTTTTTTTCCAATAATAATAATAATAATAATAAATTAAAATATTAATTAATTTTTTAAAAAAAAAAAAAAAAAAAAAAACTAAAAAAAAAAAAGTTTTTAATTTATTTTATTTTAGTTTATTTATTAAACAAAAAAAAAAAATTAAAAAATTTGAAAAAAAAAAAAATTATAAATTTTATTTAGTTTTATAATGATTAATTTTTTTTTTTTTTTTTTTTTTTTTTAAAAAAAAAAAATATTTTAATTAAATTTTCCAATAATTATTTTATAAAAATACAATTTAATAATAATTATGTATCATTAGTTTTAAATTAATTAATTAAATTTATCTAATTAAAAAAATAAAATTATTATTTAATTTAAAATAAATATATATTTTTCAATTAAGTTGACATTATTAATGAAAAAAAAAAAAAAGTTTCACTGACTAAAGCTTAATAATTAAATATTATTTTATTTATTTAAATAAAGTTGTGTGATTATCCATAATCTAAATTAAATTTTAAAGAATAGATAAGGCTTAATTTAGTTCATATTTCTATTTCATCATCATATTTTGAATATTATAAGGTTTATTTATTTAAAGTAAATTAGAATATAAAGATTAAATAAATGGTTGCTTTAGCTTTGATATTTTGAAACCCATAAATTGTGAAAGATTATAATCCTTATTTTGAACATTAGTTTTAAACTGATGAATGTTATAATTTTAATAATTAAAGTAGTTAAAAGGGTAATAGTTCTTAATAAAAGACCAAAAAATATCACTTGACTGGATTTTAAGAGGAAAGTTTTCAAAAAAAAAAATTATTAAGGTTTTTCATTAGGGAAGAGAATGATTTTTTTTTTTTTAAAAAAAAAAAAAAAAGGGTGAGTAATAAATATTTACAAAAAACCTTAATGAAATTTATATAAAAAATTCTCTTGGATTTTAATTCCAAATTTCATACTTTAATTAAAAACAAATATTTAAAATTTATAAAATTTTTATTCTTAAGTTAAATTTTTTAAATAAATATAAATTTAAATATACAAATATTTTAATAAATAACTTAAGATTTTATTAATTAAATTATTAATATTATTATAAATTATATTAATATTTTATTTAAAAAAAAAAATAAAAAATTATAAAACTAATTTAAAAATTATATTTTTTAAAATTATTTTGAAATTGCTCTTTTAGTAAAAAAAAAAAAAAAAAAAAACTTAACTTTTTTTGAAAGATTTTTAAGAAATAAGTATTTTTATTAATGATTAAATCAATAATTAAAAAAAAAAAAAAATTTAAAATCATAAAAAATTTGTAATAATATATTTAATTTTTTTTCCATAAGTTGTCAAAACCATAAAAAATCCTCATTCAGAGAAAAAATTTAATAATTGGTTTTTGTTAAATGATATATTATTTAAAAGGAAGATAATATATCACAAGGTAAAAAGATAATTTAGATAGATAATTAAAATCTCAATAAGTTAAATGGGTGATTATAATCATCATGAAAAATTGAATATTTTCCTTTCTTACTAATTATTTCATTTTTCTAACTTAATCAAGACAAAATTATTTTTCTTCTTTTTTCCTTTTTTTTAACTAATCTTTTTTTTTTATCCTTATCTTAATTCTGTTTTTGGTCTTTTTTTTTCTTTTTTGAAAAAAATTTTCATCTATATCATTATCTTTCAATATAATTTAATAATTTGTATCTTTATCTCTTATTTTTTTTCTTCTTTTTATATAATTCATTTTTTAATAATCTTGAGTTTCTCAATTTAATATCTTATTAAATTAAAATAAAATTAATCTTATCAGTTTTTTTTTTTAAAAAAAAAAATTCTACTTTTTTCTTAGAATTTTCCTATTAAATAAAATAATTTATAAATATTTTTTATAATTTTCTTTATGAAATATTTAAATTAAATCATTGATTAAATTATATCTTCTTTAAAAGAAGTGAAAATTTTATTCTTAAAAGTTTTAATTTAAATTCTCAAAGGTTCATCTAAATGATTTATCAGATTTAAATAAATGATTTATTTAATAAATTATCTTGTTAATAATGTGGATTCTTTCATTTCATAGTTTTAAGCTTGTAAGCTCAAAATTTAATTATTTAAACTAATAGAATTTTCTAAAAAAAATATTAAAATTATCTTTATAATACTATTTTTTTGATAAAAAAGAATTGGCTTCTTCTTCCCCTTATGATTCTTCAGCTCAAAAAATTGAAGAATTTTTCTTTTTTTTTAAAAAAAAAAAAATTGACAATTTTTAAAATTATTAAAAATTAAACTTGAAATAATATAAATTTTTTTAAACAAAAAATAAAAATAAAAACTTTTAATATGAAATTTTAAAGAAAAAATAAAAATAAAAAATAAAAAATGAATAATTTTTTTTTTTTTAAATTGGATTTTTTTGAAAAAAAAAAAATAAAAAATAAAATTAGATAATTAAAAATATTCAATGTTTATGTTTTTTTTTTATGATTTTTAATTTAATTAAATTCATAAAAACATTTAAAAAAAAAAAAAAAAAAGAAAAGAAAAAAAAACCTTTTTTTTTTTTTAATTTTTTTTTTTATGATAATTTTATTTAATATAATAAAAAATAAAATAAAAAATAAAGAATTGAATTAAAACAAAAAATTAAAAATTGAAAAAAAAAAAAAAAAATTAAAATTCTTGAAAGTTTTAATATTGAGATTTAAAATTTAAAATTTTTAATTGAAATCATTAAAAAAAATAATAATAATTAAATTTAATCATTAAATTTAACTTTTTTTCAAAAAAAAAAAAAAAAAAAAAAAAAAAAAAGAAAAAAAATATCAGTATATATAAAATTATAGTTTTTTTTTTTCTTTATTCTCTAAAAAAAAAAAATATGCTTTACAATTGATTCCAAAAACAAAAAATTTAACAACTATTTGATTATAGATTAAGTTTTTCTTTTGTTTATCAAATGAAATTTGATTTTAACCTTTTTGGAGTTTTTTGTTTTTGAATAAAAAAAAAGAAAAAAAAAATTATTTAAATATTTTTTTTCTTTAAAAATTAAAAAAAAAGAGAATATTTTTCTCTCAAATAATTAATTGTATAATAAATAAGATAATATTCTTTTTTTTTTTTGATTCTATTTTGGAATAAGGTAATAAATTATGAAGATCATAAAGTAGTATTTAAAGAAAAATATAAACTTAAAATAAAATTCAAGTTTAATAGTAATTATTATATTCTTAATTAAATATTAAATTTAAAGATTATAAATAAGATTTAAAGATGAAGTATTTATTAAAAGCTGAAAAATTCAATTTATAATCAAGCCAATACAGTATTGATTTCTTGATTTTTCCCTGTAATTCTTATCTTGTCATTAAAGTCTTTTTTCATTTAAGATATCATTTATTTAATTCAGGGAAAGGATTTTATTAATATAATTGAGTCCATTTATTTTCAATTGGTTTAAAAAGATTTTGTAAGATTACAAAATTTATCACCAACTTTATAAATTTTTAAACTAATTATTAAATTATTTGTTTTATTTCTCATCCTTCTTGAAAGTTACCATAACCATTTAAAAAAAATTAATATCATTTCAAATATTTAATTTTGATCTAGATGAGAAAATATTTTGGTTTATGTACTATTTTCATTGGGAAATTCAATAATTTTTCTGATAAAAACCAATTTAAAATAAATTATTGTCAATAAAATAGAAGATAATTCTATCTAATATAAAACTATTGAGGGCCTTTTATTATTTTAATATTTTGATATACATTTGAGTCAAGAAGCAAGCCAGAAAATTTAAAATTAAGTTTAATAAAATCTAAAAAAATAATTCAATTTAAATTGAGTATCTAGATTTAATTTTAATCAGATTAAGGAAAAAACCAATTCTAATTGTAAAAGAACATACCTTACTTTTTTTATCAAAATAAGACTTCCCTTGTCTTGAAGGTCTCTGAGACAAGTTTATAATACTTTTATAAATAAAAATTACAAAAACCAGAAATCCAATTTCTTTAATTACCTCTAATATCTTCATTATTTTTGAAAAAAATTAGCCAAGTTATATAATATTTTTCATACTTTATCATGTATAAAGGAAAATAAACCCATGGATAACTATAAAAAGAATCCTTAGTTTCAAAAATGCAACACCATTCTAATTATATCCTGATAGTAATAATTCCACTAAAAATTATATTTCCAGATCTATCTGTTTACATCATGAGGAGTTATAAGAAAATTGATCATATTTATTATTTAATAAGAATCTTTGAAAAGATCCAAAATCTCTATGGAAAATATTTTCAAATTTTTTAATTAAATAATTGGACCAAATTTCCTAATTCATATATATATAATCATTAGTATCTTTTTTTGGACCTGGGACAAATTTGGGTACTTAAATGGCTTAATAGTCATATATGTCTTTCTAGATTATTAAAAATACAGGTTGTATTTTAAACATTAAAACTTAGGATTTTTGCGTGAAACAAATTATGGTTTTTTGTTTTTAAATCTTTAAATCTAAGATATATATAAAGAATATTAAAAATTTGATTTTTGTGTTTTGGTGAACAAAAACAAAACACCTTAAATTAAAGATTCTTAATTTAGAATTTGGTATATTTCATATTATTTATTATCAAAAAATAATCAAAACAGTACCATATTAGTTTTTAAAAAAAATTAAAATTTGATTTTTTTTTTCCAATTATTTCTTTATCTTATATTAAAAATAAAATTAATAATATTTTTAAAATCAAAAAAATCATAATTCATTTTTTAGGAAAACTTAAGTAATATATTAATTTAATTAGTTTAGTTATTATTAAGAAAAAATAATAATAAAGAGATCAAAAAACAAAATCTCAAAATATTTTATAAAAAAAATATTAAGCTTATTAAGTATAAAATGAAATTTCATATAATTATTTTCTTCAATTTTTAAATAGTTTTAACACCATCATAACCCTGAACCCCCTCAAAAAAATATTTTTAGAATAAAGAATTTATTTTCATAATCTATTCAAATTTCATACATATTCCAAAATTGATTGATTTTTTTCTTAAAATTATTCTGAAAAAAAAAGGTATAAATTTATCTAAGTTAATTTCTTTTCTTTATAATTTTTAGAGGTTTTCTTGATTAGAACATTACAAGAAAATAAAAAGAAAAAGTAAAAAAAAAATTAAAATTTTTTGTTCAATTTGTATAAGAAGAATTTTACTTCTATATTTTATAAATCTAAAATAAAAACATAAAACTATTATTCTTAACTAATAATAAGAAAAAGGAAAAAAGAAATTCAAAATAAAGATAAAGGAAAACAAAAATGGAAATTTAATTAAATTATATATTAAAAATTTAAATATAAAAAAATATTTTAAAATGATTTTGAATTTAATTATGAAAAAAGAATCAAGATTAAATTGTTTTTCCTACTACTAAAAATTTTTGAAACTTGATTATTAATTGATGAATTAAACAAAACTATAGAAAAAATTGAAAAAATAATATAAAAAATAATAACCAATGATATAAATATATGTTTATTTATTATAATTCTTAAAAAGAAAAGAAATATTTATATGTATTATTTTAATTATCTTTTTTATTTTATATTTCTAAGATATTTTTAAAAATATTCTTAATTTATCAAATATAAAAATAGTATAGAAAATTTATTTCATTAGAGCCTATAAATTAATTTATTTTTTGAGTATTTTTATGGGTTCTGGGGAAAGAATGTAAAAATATTGGAAAAAGTACATAAGTACTTATGTTTTTTGGAAAAAATTTGGTAAAAACACATAACTCATTCTCAAATAACCTTCTTTGGTTCAGATAAAAAAATAAAAAAACAAGGGATTATTAGAGGATCAATAATAATTTACTTTTTAAAATAATAAAAATTATTAATTCCATCAATTAATCTATAATTATCAAAATAAAATAAATAGTATTTCTTTCAATGAAAAAAAAATTTCTATAGTTTTGGTTTCAAAAATTTCATATTTTCCATGAAAAAATTTTCTAACTGTAATTAAAAAAATACCTTAGATTAAATTGAAAAATATTATAATTTTAATTAAAACAATAGAGAATCTTAAACCTGAAATATCACGAATTAGAAATCTCAATTTTTTCATTTCCAAATTCCAAATTTAAATATTGGGTTTTTGGAAATCCCACACATAAATATATATTATATTTTGTGCGTAAAAAAATGGTTTTTAGTGTAAAAATTTCAAATTTTCCTTAAATTTCACAAATTAAGATAAGAAATTATTCTTCCTTAACCAAATTTTATATAAAATGTTTTAATAAATCAAAAACATAAGCCAACCTAATTACATAATTACCAAAAGATCCATCCATAAGTATCTCATTCATTATTTTATAAAATTAAATAAACTGAAATAATTGGAAGAAAATTTGAATTTGGAAATGGATTAAGACATAATATTTATAATTTCAATGTTTTAAAGATTTTATATAAGGATTTAAAAATTTAATCACAAAAAATGAATTTATACTTTTAGTGACCTGATAAAGCTATCCAAAGAAAAATAAAAACAATAATTCTGGACCAATTATGTTTCATTTTAAATAGTGTTTTTTATTATTAGTTTTGATAAAAAATTTCATAATTCATCCTGCTTTAAAAAGAATTCTCCATAAATTGAATTATCTATTTATTCAGAAATATTTGGATCAAATGGTAATGGTTTGGCCTTGAGAAATATTTTAATGATTTTTGAACTTTTAAATCCTCTTAATTTTTTTGAAATTATTTCCAAATTCCAAATTGGTAAGTGTATGTCCAAGTATTCCTTGGTTACCACTGAGAAAGTTGCTTCTGTTTGAAAAATAAAAGGATTTTTTTCATTTAAAACTTACACATCAAGATTTTATTTTTCTCCATTAATGAAGGTAATACCCATTTTTGGGTTTTATCAAATACTCTTTGGAATAAGTGGTTCTCCCACTAAGGTCTTCCCCATTTTTGAGTTGACTTAATTAAGGTTTCAAAGAGTTTTCAAGGACCAATTCTGGTTTCTCATCCTCATACACCAATGAATATTTCTCAATAAGATCTGATTCACTTTCTGAATCTTATCTTAGCCGATTTCCCATACTTTCAGAGTCAGATTTTTAATCTATGTGTTATTCTACTGACTTTTCCTCTATTTCTGATATTTTGTTTTTTCCCTTGGGACCATTATTTTCCTAGTTGTCAGGTGATCCAAATTCATGACATTTTTTTTATTCTCTTTGGTGTTTTTACAACATTGGTAGGTTTGATGTCTTTTTCCATGAGTATCTTTGGTTTTCCTCTGCTATCATGTGACCTATAGGGTGAACTACTTCCAATTGATGTATTTTTTCTTACATCTTGTATAAAATTTGATATGTAATCAATGCTGCTTATTTTGCTACATCTGCACTTGAATTAATTTTCTAAGTCTCCTGGAAGTTTTTTCAGAAGCTTGTGATTTCTCATTTGTAGTGTAGTATTAGAATCAATGGATTTGAGTATTTTTGTATGTTTAATACATCATTTATATGGGTCTTTCTCTGTGGAGTATTTATAATTTTCAAAAGAAATGGTATTTTTCCAAATCCAAGTACCATTACTGTACTTTTTATTATTAGGTTTTCTCCACCATGACCAGCTTTTCCTGCTTTGTATCTCTCTCATTTCAGTGTAACATATGTTTTCATTTCCTCTAAATTAATTGTTTAGTCTTGTTGTGATCCAGTAGTCTTGTATATTTGGAATATCAACAAAACGTCCATAGGTATAATAAATGAGTTTTATGTGATAATATTCTCCAATTTGTGAGAATTTAGGCCAATTTACCACTTCAGTTAATTTCTCAAATGTTTTTTTCTCAGGATAACTTCTTTTTTCACCATCATTGTAAATCGACTCAGACCTTAAGATTGTATTCTGGTATTCAGGAACTTTTGTTTTATGATTTTTCTTCCTATTTAACTTTTGGAAGTTTTCGATTATGAGTTCCTCACCTTGGTTTGTGTGAGGGAAGCAATTTTCTTCTTGTTCCTATTTTTTCATGGATGTAACTAAATTATTTTACAATGTTTTCCTTATTCTTATGGAAATTTCTTAATTCCCTCCTAATAGTATTTTCTTCCTCTAGCATTAAGTTCAACTGTCTATTGGTGTTTTCACATTCTCAACAAATTTTGGCTAAATTTGTCTTTAAGTCTTTGATTACTGTATCTTGGAAGGAATTTCATTTCTTTATTGTTTTAATTTCTGAACTCACTTATTTTACATTATAATATTTCCATTCCATAAATTTCCCCATTTTGGACCATATGAAACTACTACTACCTCTGAAATCATTTGTTTCAAAATTATGAGGGTGTATTTTGTCATCAATAGGCATAGGCTAAGGATCAATTGTGTGAGCCTTTGAGATATGACCACATATTCACAAAGATCACAAGAAAAACTCTCTAATAATTATACTCATAATAATTATCTTGAAACTAGTGAAAATACCATAAATAGGTAAAAAATCTGAATTAACTCAGAATCTAATGAGTAAAATTTTTAAATAAATTACACCATTAGATTCCTAATGGTAAAATACACATATATAATTTTTATGGAATATCTGAAAAGTCAATAATTACTGAAGAATAAGTAATAATACTCTAAAAAAGACATAAAATCTTATTTAACTCAGAAACCAATGAAACAAAATTTGAAATAAATTGTACCATTGGATTCCCCATAAAAAACTACACATAATTTTCTTTTGAAAATTCTCTAAAGTCAATACTCAATGAATTAAGATGAATATATGCACTTTTTTGGTCAATGCATATATTCATGGTTTTTAGGTAATATCTCTTGAAATATAAATTATAGAGAGTTAAACCAAAAATAAATTCACCACATAATTACTGTAAGAAAACAGATATGAACTTTATTTTACAAGTTATGAGCAAGGTTATAACTTGTAAGGGTTTATTGAACAAAATCACTAGAGCTGTTGACCACTTTGTTGTGAAGGTGGTCCAAACTTAAAAAAAGTGTATTTTCAGATTCTACTAGTTAATAAGTAATTAATTATGTAATATTTATCATGATGTTCAAGGTATAACCCCTTGAAATCAAGGTTTGAAGTTTAAAATATTGAATTTGACAGAAAATATGAGATACAAGAAAAATCATCAAAAATAGAGTTTTGATGATGTAATGAAATGCTCTTGGAATTCTAATGAGGACATTCCAAGCTATTAGAATTCACTCTAAGAATAGATTTAGCATATATAACTTAAAATTTATTACTGATAAAAGTTTAAGCTTAAAATTGATCTTTTATGATCACTCACTGTAATCTTATTTTAAGTTTAACAGTTATTAAAGTGATAAAAATGGTTAATAATATTAGATTATGATTAATATTAATAAAATACACAAATCTTAGGCTTCTTCCAAGCCTATTATGTCATCAAACTTAGAGTTATAGTGATAACTCTAAATAATGGTGTAATAATGAGATAAGATGGTTTGATCATGACATAATCATCAATAAACCTTAAAATACTGATAATTTCTAGTTGATACCAACAGTAAATGTCTACTAGAAGCCTACTGGACTCTAGAAGGGAGGTATTTACTATAAATAGAGCTCTTTTTACTCTATTTTCCCCTCAGATGCATCAAAACAATGAAACAATTAAATTGAAAGGTAAAATGTTTATTCTTTATATTATCAAAGACCAAATGCTATCTTTATTATAATCATATTTTTTCATTACTTCAATTGTTCTCCTGTTTTTTTATTATTCTCTTAACAATCTTATTTCCATGTAAAATCAAGAAAGTTTGTAATTTCTTCTATTTTTATTTGTAAATACAATTTAAATAAGTTTTATTTACATTATTTGACGTAAATTCTTCTAAAATTATTATATTAAGTGTTAAAAGTAGCTTATTTTCTCTTATTATAATAATTTCTCTCTATTATTACTATTCATATAGATGGTATTTATATTGATATATAGCTTTAATATTAGTAATATTTTATTTATTAATTGTTTTTTATTAATAAAAAACAATTTTTTACGCCTTTATTATTTGTTTTTAGAAATAATAAATTGCTTTTAAATATATTAATTATCAAATATTAATATATTTATTTAATAATAAAATCATTTTCATGCCATAATTATAATAATTCTTTATTATTATAATTATTTTTACGCCATAATTATAATAATTCTTTATCATTATTATTATTTTTATCTTATTCATTCTATTTATAAGGACATTCAGAGTACAATAAGTAAGCTATTAGTAATTTTTACTTATTGTTTCATAGTCAAAGGTTACAAATTGATTGTGATCTAGTAGCCCTATTGGTAGTTAAATTACCTTTTTTGTTTTTTTTTGGTACCTCTTTGAATAATTTCATTAAAGGAACTGATTATTTCTTCTTCTTTTTGAAAAAAGTCTTGTTTTACATTTGGGCTCCATTTCTTCTGTGTGAGCCTTAGAGGTATTTTCATATACCCAAAAGACCACAAAAGATAAATTAAGATACAAATATAAATAAAATAAATTTATTAATATTAAAAAAATAAAAATTGAAGTATAAATACAAATTTATATTTAAAAATCAAAATTTAATTATAATTTAAAAATAAAATTACAATAAAATTTAAAATTATGAAATTATATTTTTACTTGTAAAAATTAAGTAAAAAATAAATTTTTAATAAAAATTATAAAATTAAAATATTTTTGGTAAAAAGTTATATAAAATATATTATAACTTTTTATCCAATAAATAAACATAAAGAAATTATCACAACATTGGATTCCTCATAAAAAAATAAAGTGGGGTCACCTCTGGATGCAATTTCTGTAACTCAACTCTAAATAAGCTTAAATTAAGCTTTTAGTATTTTCAATACAAAAATTGAAAATCCTCAAAAACTTTAATTTAATTCACACCACATGTGGTGTTAACTATCAATTTTTGTGTTAAAATTGAGGTGTTGTGTTTAGTTTAGAAGTTATGAGGAATTGAAGTATTTTCAATTGAATTCAATTGAAATGTCAACATGTGCATGTGTATTACATAAGTGAACTTTGATTTACATATGAGGTATCAATTATTACTGTATTTTACTGTACAATTCAATTTAATTACATATGTAAATTACAAGTATAATACATGATGAGGAATTAAAGGAAAAAATAAATTGGAAATATTAAAATTGGGGGGGGGGGAAAGGAACTCTAGCTCTAAGGGGGAGCCAGACCCCCAAAATCCTTGCTGAAAGGCGTGTGGTGTCAAAATTCATGCAAAAGTTCATTACTTTTGGCCTTGAATTGAGTCACAGGGTCTGTGACTCAATTGATGATGAGGTTTTGATACCAACCAGGGTGGTTTTAACTGCTGCCAAGAGGGTAAAACTACCCTCAAGTTAAAACAATGTTGGTAAAAACAGTTTTAACTGGTTTCTACGCCTCTTACACAAATTCTTACGTGCTTTGAAGGCTCTATACCAGGTATTGCTATAGTAATGGCTGATTTAAGGGTCTAAAATGGCTAAAAATGGCTTAAACCAGCCCTTTTTTGGTCTAAACCAGGGTTCAACAATGCCATAATTGGCTTTTCTGTTGTCAGACTGTTTTTCACGACTGACAAGAGTAAATTTGACTTTTTGAGTAATAAAATTGATGGCTATAAAAGAATGTCTTCTTTGCCCCACTTTTCTCTTCATGTTAGAATCTTTTCCTTTTATAATTAGTTTAAACACTGTTAAACCAATCAATAAAAGATTCCAACCACCCTTTTTAAATAATTTTAAACCTTTTAGCCACGTGAATAAATAATTATAATCATTGTTTGTAACTCTTATAATCATTTTTACCCCTGAACCACCCCAAAAGTGAATTAAAGCATCTTTCATCACTGTTACCTTTGTCACTTTGTTTCCAAATTCACTCTGGTCACTTTTGGGCGTGTTTTCTCTTTAATATTCTTTTTAAATACTTTGTTCTTTAATTAATTGCTTGCAGTTCTTTGCTCAATTAATTCCAATTGAAATTGCTCTTGAAGAAATTTCTTTTGTAGCCTTAAAATATCTCTTGTAGAGTATTTTTTGGATAAATCTTTATAGTATTATTGTTTCATATTAATCAAGTTATAAAAAATAAAATTGGCATGTTTTTTTCTTAAAAATAATATTTCTTACTATTTTTAATTGATTTTTACCTTATAGAAATTTTGAGGACAGGAAAAGTACTTGATTTTTAATCAAAGTTTCATATCCACACCTTACACTCTGCTTGAAGCTATCAGGAATGACTTGAGAATCCTGAAAAAAAAATTCCTTTGGATTTTAAGTCCTGTATCTTTTTTAATATTATGGGAAACATAGAATTTTTTCCTTCATGCCTTTTTGTTCATTAATCAGATTGAGATCTTCAATATACCATTAATTATATATGATTTGGATTTCTTCTTTATTTCCTTTGATTAAGGTTTCTCCCTCTTCTAAGATTATGAAATATCTATTACAAATTTTTATCTCTTTAAGAAGATTTTGTAAAGTAATTTAATTAAGTAATATTTTATGATTAATTATTCAAAATTCTTCCCATTATTCTGCCATGGTGAAAATTTTGTTTTCCATAATCCATGTTAAAAATTCTTTCAATATTAGATTCATCTGAATTGATTTTACTGCATCTGTTCAATTTTTTGGTTGGACTTGGTTGACTTTGTTTTTTAATGGGACTTTTGGAAGAAGCTTCATTAGAGTAAGTCCCTTTCTAGTCATTTGATCCAGAAGTTGGCTGTCTTCTTCCTCTCATATTTCTCCCTTTCCACATTTATTTCTGATTTCTTGGGTATCCAAGATCTCTGAGAAATGGATTTTTCATGTTAAAAAATGAAAAAAGACAAAAAAATCTGTATTTTTCAAATTTCATTTGCCTTTATAAGTCCCCTGGATATATTTTTACTTTATACTATTTTTCAATTTGCCTTTTTAGTTGATAAGTGTGTTAAACACTGTTATTTTATTTTCAAACTGATTGATTGATTCAAACTGTTTGGTGAATGTCCTCTTGAGCTGATCCAGACTGATTTTTCTGTGATTGTGTCTCTAGTGGAATATTTTATTTTTTCAAATGGAAAGAAAATATAGAAAAAAAAAATAATTCAATTTAAAGAAACAAAATTTCTAATCTTCTATTGTTATTTATTTCTGGATTTGGTTGGATTTTTCTTTTGTAATATTGTATTTTTTATTCATATTTTGACTATATAAAATTCTCTAAGATTTATGTTTAACTTATTTTTAAAAGTAAAATATTCAATATTAAAAGTTTATTCTATTTTATTAAGCTTACATATTAAGTTTGAAAATAAGTTATTCACTTATTTAAATTTAAAATTAAACTTTAAATAGTTCAATTTCCAGTTTTTTTTTTCTTTCTCTTTGGAAGAAAAAAAAATATGTTAATTTCAAAATATTTTTTTTTATAATTAAGTTGTTTTTTGTTTTTTTTGTTTTCTATTTAATCATTTATAAAATAAATCAAATTTTAATCAGTTATTTTTCCCCAATTTGAGTAAAAAAAAAAATAAAAAGGAAAAATATTTTATTAAATTATATTTAACTTAAATATTGAATAATTAAAATAATAATAGATTTATTTTTCAAATATTTTTTTTGGTTTTTAAAATAAATATGATAATTTAAATTAATTTTTATGAAAATTTGATAAAAAAAAAAAAAATTCTTTTAATTTAAATCTATTATTTTTTTATATATTAAAAATTAATTTGAATTATTAATAATAATTAATTATTATTATTAAAGGTTTTTTTTTTTTTTTTTTTTTAAAAAAAAAAAAAAATTATTTAATTTCTTCCTCAACTTGAGTATAAAAAAAAAAAAACTAATAATTCAAGAATATTTAATTTTAATATTCAAAAAGAATTAAATTAATAATAAAATTATTAATTAAATATTTATTTTTTGAATAATATATACTATTTTTTTTCTTTATATTAAAAAATAAACTTAAATAATTAATAATAATTAATTATTATTATTATTATTAAGGTACCCTATTATTATTATTATTATTATTAATTTTCATAATTTTTTTTTTTTTTTTTTTTTTTAAAAATTTTAAAGATTTTTAAAAATTATAGTTAATAATTAAATATACAAAAAAAAATATAATATATCAAGATATATATATATAAAAATATATATAATTTTTAAAAAAAATAAAAAAATTATAAAAATTAGATTAAAAATTAAAAAATATTGACAAAAATAAATTACTAAAAAAAAATTCAAAAATATAATTTAAAAGACTTTTTATTAAATCAAAAAAAAAAAAAAAAAAAATTAAAAAAAATCAAATTTTGATTTTATTTAAATAACTTAAAAATATTAAATTGTAAAAAAAAATTTAAAAATAATATTTTTTAAAAATTAAAAAAATAATATTTTTTTAAAAAAAAAAAAAAAGATTTAAAAAAAAGGTTTTATTTTTATTTTTTTAAATTTTATATATTATAATATTATTTATTAATTTATTTTAAAAAAAAAAAAAAAAATTTTAATTTTAATAATTTAATATAAATTAAATTTTATAAAAAAAATTCAATAAAAAAAAATAATTAATTAATTTTAATTATATTAATTTGATCTTAAGATTATTATTTTTATAATATATTTTTACTATTTTTTGAAAAAAAAAAAACTAAATATATAATAATTAAATCATTTTTAAAGTTAAAAAAAAATCCTTTTTTTTTTTTTTTTTTTTATCATTTTTTGGAGGAATTTTTTAAGTGAATATTAATGTCTTAAAAAAAAAAAATTTTTTAAAATTTATAATTTTTTACTCTTATGGCTAAATTTTAGTTATGTATTATCAATTCTGACAGAATAATAATCAAAATTATGGTTTTAAGACCAAAAATGATCATTATTAATCAATAAAAGGTTAAAAAAAAAATATTCAAAGTCTATTTCAGAATTGTTTTGACCTATAAAGTGTGTTTTTATTACTAATATTAGTCATTATGGTTAGTTTCAAGTTTTTAACTACTATTATTTTAATTATTAAGCTAATAATGGTTAATAAAAGTTTGGTACAAAAAAGTATTGATCAAAAAATCTTTTAACCATGATATCTAAGTAAATTTTTTTGAAATTTAAAGAATTCAATAGAATAAAATTTAATTTCTTTATTATCTCTTAAATTTGATATTCTTAATATTAAACTTTCTCAAAAAATATCAAAATTTATAAGAGTTTAAAGATTTTTTGATGAATTTTTTGTAAATCATTATTTAACTTAAGAAAATTTTAAACCAGATATTTTTGTAAATTTGAAAAAATATATTATTATTATAATTATAAATAATTTTAGGGTTTGATAAGAATATACATTTTGGTATACTTTATAGTACATATTTATGAATATAAGGAAAAGATATAAGGGTTTCTTTACATTTCTATTTTTAAAAAAATCCTCTATTTTGAGTAATAAACATTTCAACCAAGATCTTTATGCTAATTTTTGAGATAAAAGGGTCTAATTTATCTAAAATTAAATCTCTAATTTATATATTTAATTTGGTTATACTTTTGTATATTTTTGTACAAGCCATCTTGGACATTTAAGGGTTTATAATGGTATTTCCTAAATTAGGAGTGATAAAGGAAAATGGATAATTAAATTAGATAGCTCTCATTGAGAGATTTAATAAAATATATTTTTTTTTGTTTAAATTAAATATTCATTAGTTAGATTATAGGTAAAAATAAGTTTTTTTACTTATTTTATCTTATCTTTAATTTTTTTTTATCTTTGTTATTTCTTATCCTATTTTGATAAGGTTGGTATTTTTATAATTGGGGATTTTTACTATTTATATTTATAAATTTATTGGTTTTTTTTTGCCAATAATTTTTATAAAATTACTTATGGTATTATGATTTTATTCTGATGCTCCATCTTGAGTCACAGGCTAACAGAATTGAAGTTGGTGAAGGGCTTATTTTGAGAGGGAAATAATTGAGAAAAGATAAGATGGTATTAATACCAATATGTAACATGGTATTTCTCACATTCCCTATATTTTGGTATGAAATTGAGAAAAACAAAAAAAAAACAACTCTTTCATTTTCTATATAAAAAACTTCAAAGATTTAATTTAATCTTTTCAAATTTTATTATACTACCTTAAGTGATTCTTTTTTTTTTTGGTTTAGAATTCCAATCTTACCTTCAAATTCACGAATTTACTTAATAAAAAAAATTCTTTATTTTTTATTAAATAAAAATTTAATTTTTTTTTTTGAATATATTTATGAATTATAAGTTATTAATAATTTAAAAAAAAAAAATTATTTTAATATTAATTTTTTTGGTTTATTTGATTATTTAAAATATAACTAAAAGATTAAAATTAACAATTGATTTCATTAAGATTTAATTTATAATCATGTTTACTTTTTTTTTTTTTTTTTTTTTTTAATTAAAAATAAATCTTATTTTTTTTAATATTGAAACAAAAAAAATAAATTTTAAATTATTAAAGTATATATATATAGATATATATATTTGAGAAAGAGAGAAAATTTAGAATTAATTAAAAATCTTAAAATAAATTTATTTTTCAAAAAAAAAAAACTAAATAAAATAAATAAAAATTTAATTTAATATTAATTATTTTTAATTATTTTATTTTCAAAAAAAAAAAAAAAAAAAAAAAAAAAAAAAAAAC
Source organism: Austropuccinia psidii (assembly GCA_023105745.1). Classification (NCBI taxonomy): domain Eukaryota; kingdom Fungi; phylum Basidiomycota; class Pucciniomycetes; order Pucciniales; family Sphaerophragmiaceae; genus Austropuccinia; species Austropuccinia psidii. The sequence goes on from JALGQZ010000004.1 coordinate 67,230,494, forward strand.
AAATACTTAAATTTAAATTAATTAAATTTAATTTTTTTTTTTTAAAAAAAAAAATTATTATTATTAAATATTTTATCTTATTTTAATTAATTTTTCAATTATTAATTTTTTTTTATTAATTATTATTATTATTATTTAAAATTTAAAAATCATTTTTAAAATATTTAAAATTATAATTTATTATTAAATTTAAATTTTTCTTATTAAAAAAAAAAAAAGATTTAATTAGTTTCTTAAAAAAAAAAAATATTAAAAAAATAATTTCTAGATTATTAGATATATAGTTTGAAACCCCCCTTTTTTTATTATTATTATTCTATTCCTTTATAATTTTTTTAATACAAGTTATTTAATTTATTTTATTTTACTTATTTATTTATTTTTTATTTTTAGGCCATTTTTTTAAAAAAATTCTTTTTGAATTAACATTAAACCTATTTTGTAATTAATTTTTTTTATTGAAATCAATGTCCATAAGGTGAAATCCAATTTTCTTTTACTTGAGTGTGACCTTCCTATAGATTTTAATCTATTGGTTCCAAAACTTTCATTGAAGTTTGATTTATTAGTCAAAAAATTGATAATAAATAAATGATCTTATTGAGTTAAGTGAATTTAAGGAAGGAGTAGGCCAGAAGAATTTTTTTGGAGTATATTTATTTGTCTTGATTTGTTGACTTGAAATTTTTAGGATGAGGATTTTAGTTAATGAATCAATAATTTTATAATTTGAGAAAATGGTGGATTGAAAGTAATTAAAAATTTATTGTTAGAACCAGTTATTGAATAAAAGAATTCTAAGACAGAAGGAAAGTTTTTTAGTTTTAAATTAGGATTTTTGATATCAAATAATTTAGTTTATGATTTAAAAATTAATTCTAAGTGAAAAAAATTTGGGATTTTTTTTTTTTTTTTAAAAGAAAAAACAAAAAAAAACCACTTGGTGAATATATCAAAAAAGAAAAAATGATTTTATTTAGATCAAATTCATTATTTTTTTAATAAAGAAAGGATTTAATTCTAAAATCCCAATTTTTTTTTTTTTTTTTTTTTTTTTTTTTGAATTCAAGATTCTTTATGTTTTAAATAACTTATTCTTAATAATTTCTAAAATAAAATGAAATAAAATAAAATGAAAATAAAGGGATATTTTAATAAAATAATAACAATAACAATAATAATTATTATTATTAAAGAAAAAAAGGATCTCCTCCAAAAATTCTTAAAAATTTAATTTGAATAAAAATTTTTGATTAAAATGAAAAAAAAAAATTATTTTTTATTTTTTATTTTTTATTTTTAATTGTTTATTTTTTATGTTTTAATTTTTGATTTTTATTTTTTATTTTTTATTTGTTATTTTTAATTTTTTAATTTTTATTCTTTAATTTTTTTTATTTAAAAATCAAATTCAGTTTATGAATCAATTAAATTATAATTATTATTAGTCATCAATCTCCAAGTTTTTTTTTGTTTTTTTTTTTTTAAAAAATTTGTTTTTTAAATTATTTTATATATTAAATTTGTAAGATAGTAGATTATCACCAATATAAATTAATGATTTGTTTTGATCTTAAGAAATAGCGCATATATCCCAATTTGATCTAATCACACACACACTCTCCGCATTGTGGACTTTATAGACAATAAGCTTTGATTATTTTGTACAGTACAACAGTGAAGTAAGTTATTGTTGTATTTTAGATTAATCTAGTTTTAATTTTTATTGTTTTGAAAATTTAATTTCAAGTTTTTCTTTTGTTTTTTTTTGTTTTTTATTTAGTTTTAAAATTTGAAATTAATTTTGAGTAAAATAACCCAAATAAATCTGATGAAGTTTTAAATATTTAAATTTATTTGTTAGATGAGCTATACTGTGTACAAGAAGTTCATATTGGAAAATTTAAATAGACCAAATTTAAATTTATGTGTGCTCACTGCTTACTGCTTAGAGTTGATTTGAGTGTAATTTAATTTAATTTGACGGTTTATGTGACGCCTTCCGCCATTTTATGGCACCAATCCTTCTGACTAAATTTCCGCACTTTCTGCACTCGCCCTGAATTGAGCCCCCTGTCTGCCACAAGTCATCTGTACAGTACAGTATAATCTTTGTTTAATAAAAATCTAAATTTAATTTAATTTAATTTAATTCAATCACACAGTCTAAGACTCTATGGAGGAGCTGTACAGTTGTGTATGGCAACAAGAGAAACTTGTGAGATTTGTAGTGTGTGCCACTGTGTGGTACTCAGCTGAGTTGGTAGAGATTATAGTCAAATAAATTAAAATTTTCCCAAAACTTGAACCTTGGTTAGTGCTTAAGCCTATCTTGGTAACTCGGTTTGATCTTTTTAAATCAACGGTTTGAGTGATTTCTTGAGTGATTTCTTGAGTGAGCTCTTGAGTGAGCTCTTGAGTGAGATTTTATTTTTTTTTCTTAAATCTTTAAAGATAAAGAAATTTTGGTGATTAATCTAGACTATTTTACTTTATTCTACAGTATTTATTTGAATTCGTTCTGTTAAAGTTGTATTGTTTGACTAACTAAATAGTGTGTACACTGTACTGTACTGTACTGTATTGTATTGTGCAGTACTGTACTACTCTGTTTGGTAGAGTACATAGTTTAATACCACACTTGATTCAAGTTTTATGAATTTTTATTTTAATCTATAATCTTCTTAAATATTCTAAAAAAAATTAAATTTAATAAAAATTTCTTTCTTAAAAAAAACAAAATATTAAATAATTTTCATTTTTTTTGTTAATAAATTTTTATTTTAGTTTTGATTAAATTAATTTAAATTAAATTAAATTAAAATAAAATAAAATAAAATAAAATAATTTTTTAAACTTAGAAATTTTTTAAATTGGAGAATCTTATCGATTACATTTACAAATTATTATTTTTTCAACTCAATTTAAAATTGAAATTTATTTATTATTAAATTTCATTCAATCTTTAAATTTTAATTCACTTTCCTTTATACTGTACTCTACTCTACTCTACAGTTAAACAATTCAATTCAATTCAGCAATACATTTTTAGCTTGTTTTATTTTTAATTTTTAATTTTTAATTTTTTCAACTAATTTAGTTTAAAATTTGATTTTGAATTTTTAATTAAAATTAATTTAATCAACTGTTTCTAACTTGACTCAAATTGTACACACTGTAAATTTTGATCATTTTAATAATTTCATTCATCTTTAATTTACTCAATCAAATTCATTTTTAATCTTTACTTTACAAATTTCATCATTCAATCTAAATTAATCAAATTAATCAAATCAATCAATCAATCAATCAATCAATCAATCAAAATTTAAAATAAAATAAAATTTTAAGATTGATTGATTTGTTTTGATTTGATTCGATTTGATTTGTTTTGATTCGATTCGATTCGATTTTATCTTGAAATCTAACTTCTTTTCAATCAATCTCACTCATGTCCGTACTCAGTCCCTTAAACTCATTTGTTCAACCTTCACCCTCTTCTGATTCTTCAACTCCTACTGCAACAACTCCTACCCCTCTCAACACTAATCAATTAAATCAATTAAATCAATTAAATCAAATCGATTCAAGTCATCTCAGTCCTTCATCTTCTTCATTCAATTCACCTAAACCTAAAATTCCTTCAAATTCAAATTCAACCAACATCATCCCTAATGTCATCAATCGTCCACCTCAAAATTCTTTATCAAGATTACCTCATTTACGTCCTTTACGTCGCATGTCATCCACTGGTACTCAACTTAAATTAGATTCTAATTTGGTTTCATCTTGCTCAGATCTCGGTAAAAGAATTAACCCCCTCGGTTTAGAATCTAATTTATCTAAAGAAATCTTGGATGATATCATCATTGGTGGTGAATGCGGTCTAATAGATGGTGGTAAAAATTCTTCAGGAAATTTACCTCCAAATTCTGAAAGCTGGTAATCATCTAAACCTCTTTCTAATCTTGTAAAAACTTGAAAAATATTAATACTTACCCCTTCCCCCCCTTTTTTGTTTTTTTTTTCTCATCTCATAGGATTGCCCATCATCTATCTGCTGTCTTACAACACTCATTTGCTGTCTCATCTTTTCAACCCATCAACAATTTTCAATCATCACATCCTTCTTATTATCATAATTCTACCCCTCAAAATCATCTTTCAAATCTCCTTTTACCTGACACTTTAAGGAATAAGACTTCAATCACTTCATTATCTAGCTTTACACCTTCTTCAACTTCAACAGATGATGATGATGATGATGAAATTGACGAAATTGATGAAACTGAAGAAGCTCAAAGTCAAGTATCAGCAAGCTCATCTTATTCTTTCTCAAACTCAAACTCAAATCAAATTCATTCATCCCTTTCCATTCAATCCACTTTTCCAAACAATTCATCCTCTCCTACTATTTCTCAATTTGATTCATCTCATCTTACATCCTTAACTTCTACTTCTACATCTCGTCCCATCTTACTCAAAATCCTTTCCACTTGGTCTTTTGACGCCAACTCACTTTCTCCTCTTCAAATTCGTACATCTCTTCATATTATGCTCTCAGTTTACCTTAATTATACTCCTGGATTCCTTTCAAAACTTCAAGAAATCGGCTTAATTGATCCTGAAGAATCTCTTAAAAGTCTTGTAAATAATTTAGAAGTCGCTTATGATTCTCGTAACTCTTATCACAACTTTCGTCATGCAGTAGACGTAGTACAAGCCATCTATACTATTCTCTCTTTTGAAGGAATCGTTCCATCACTCAGTTGGGTTTTAAAACAAGAAAATGATTCATCCTCAAAAACCGTTTGGAAAAGATCCCCTATTGGAAAAATTGGTCATTTATTAGATGAAATGACTATTTGGGCATTATTACTCGCTGCTGCTGGTCATGATGTAGGTCATCCTGGACTTAGTAATGCTTTCATGGTAAGTTTTTTTTTTTCCTTTTTTTTTTGGGTTGTCTAAAATCATCTTAAATTATTATTCATCACTTTTCTATTCTTTCTTTCAACATTAGGTTAATGCTCGCACTCCAATTGCTTACGTTTTTTCAGATGGGGCCGTATTAGAAAACTTTCATAAAATTACATTTACTAGAATGTTAAGAGAACATGGATATGGAAAAGTTTTAGATAATCATCATGGATTTAGGCAAGTATTAGTAGGATCGGTTTTGGCAACTGATATGGGTCGTCACTTTCCAATCGTTGAAGAATTAAAACGATTGGCTTCTAAATGGGATTCAATCCAAAATGATTTATCTATTCATCAAAATGACGTTGAACTTTTATCAGAAAAAGTTTTAATCACTGCTGGTTTAATTAAATGTGGTGATATCTCAAATTCGGTTCGTATTTGTCAATTAAATTCTCTCACTATCTTGACATCTTTAATCTAACTTTTCTTTCATCATCAGTCAAGACCTCATCATATCTCTTTAACTTGGTCATCATGTCTTTTAGATGAGTGGTCTAGGCAAGCTGCTCTAGAGACTAATCTACAACTACCAATTAGCGTCGTTACCCTTGATCCTACTGAAAAACGTGCTCAAGCTAAAAGTCAAGTTGGTTTCACAACCCTTTTTGCCTTACCACTTTTTACTGTAATGGAACAATTAAGCCCTAAAGGTTAATATTATGTTTTTTTTTTTTTTTTTACATTTCATCTTGGCTAAATTGTTGATTGACATTTTGATTTTTAAGCATTTCGACCATTTGCTGATAATTGTCGAACTGGATTAAAAACTTGGCAAGCCGTTGTCGAATGTATTGATATCAATACAAATTCATCAAAACGAAATTCAAACTCAAATCTTACTCAAAACATTTTAAATTCATCCAAAACTTTCACTCATCATCATAACTTGAAAATTAATCATCAACAATTATTAGATTCATCTCCACTTTCACCAAACTCAATTCCTTCAAATCATTCTTCTTTTATAGTGCCTTGTCAAAATTCCCCTTTATCACTCACTCAACTTAAATCTGATTCAAGTCATCATCAATCTTCAATTGTTCATTCTAATCCATCTTGTTTATCATCTCAAGATTCAAATGGCTCAAACTTAAATTCTTCAATTATCGATTCTCCCAGATTAAAAGAAAATGATGATACTCATTCAACCCCTAAACCTAATTCTAAAGGATGGTGGCTTACCTCATCATCTCAAAGTAATCATTTTAATCTTAATAAATCATCTTTTATATCATCAAACTCAATTTGGAACTCAAATAATTCAATAAATCAAACTTCTTCTTTAAATCATCCTTCAATTAATCTACCATCTCCTTGTAATTTGGAAAACTCTCATCAACATCATTCCTCATTATCCAATCAAAACTTCAACAATAATTCTCATCAAACTTTAACCATTCAACTCTCTCATTCAAATCAAAATCATTCAATTAGTACATCTCTTTCATCTGATGAAAGTAAAACTAATTCTATTAATGACGATTCATCTTTAAGCTCTTTGGGTTCACCTTTATCTCCTCCTCGATCACCTTACTCAACCCCTGGTGTTTCTTCTACTTCAAGTATCGAATTAAATAAAAATCTTAAACCACCAATCTTAATCGTCAATTCAATCAATACAGATAAAACTATGGATCAAAAAACTTTGGATTTAAATATCGATTTCTTAGAGAATCATTTAAGTGCTTCTCAAAGACCTCGTGATAAAGGAATGTCAGTTGACTTTGGTCTCTCTCGTCGAACAACTACTCGATCCTCTTTACCCTTTCGTAAAAAATCTTATTCTCCTTTTATGGTCAATCAGCAAGTAGCTTGCGCAAGGGGTTGTGGCAAAGTCACTGTAAAATGTGTAAAATGTGCTGCAAAATCTAAAATTAAAATGTATCGTAGTCTTAGTATCGCAAAAACTTCATTTCAAATGCGCTCAGAATACATACCTGGTTTACGTTATATACTTGGACAAAATTCAAATGAAAATAAAATCAATCTTTTAAATCATCATCATGATCAACTTTTGGAAAAGGAAAATGTAAAATCTGATAATCGATCCTCTATTCAATCTGTTCATTTCTCAAATTCCCTTTCACAACTTCATCATCCTTCAAACTCAGTTAGCCAATCACCAACTTCATTAACTCAAGAATCTATTTGGCCACCTTATCCCTTTCGACCATTTTAAACAACTTATTCATCACTTGTTACATAGATTCTGTTTGGAAGTGTTTTTTTTTTTTTTTTTTTAAAAATCAAAAAATAAAAAATAATAATTCCTATACTTAACTTAGCACCCGTTTTTAGTTTGATTGGATTTTGTAATCCCAAACTTATCAATAATGGCAAGAATCATATATATATATATATATATTGTTTCTTTCAAAATCATCCTCGTCTTGTTTTGGGTTTTTGTTTGCCTGACTATTTTCAGTTCGTAGGCAAGTCTTTAAAAAAAAAAAAAAAAATTGTCTTGCAAATTATTTTTTCAGTTTCTTTGTAATTAGGCCATTGAATAATAGACTATAGCCTCCACGTCTTTAGTTTACTTTGTCAAATGTTTATATTTATTTATTATATAGTTATATATACATATATATCGTAGAAAGAATCTTCTTGTTTGTTTGAACAAGCTTATAAAAATGACAATCTATCTCGCTTTTCGATTATTTTTTTTTAAAGTACTCTTTATTTATGCTATTGAATTTGATCATAAAAAGTATAGAGTTCAAAAAAAGGTTTATACAAGTTTATTTGTATCTAGTTTGCTGATTTTATTAAGCTCATATAGGTTCGTATTTCGACAATTGGTTGATTTTTTTGTATTTTGAAGATAAAACTCAAAAAGAAATCAAAATCTAAAGAGGACAAACTTATTATTAGCACAACAATCAAGGGGCTTCTTTGGGTAGGGTATTTTGGAAAATTATTGTCATCAGCCCAGGTCTTATTCCAGCTGTTTGATTTATGACCAAATTTAAAACTCAATTCCACACCTTTGTAAAACCCAGTCTTAAAAAAATATTGAGCAAGCTTCAAATGAGCTTTTTGGAAGTACAAAAAAAAAGCAAGGACAACTTGACAATTGATTTCAAATCAAAGAAAGAAAAATAATTTGAAAAGTAAAAGAAAAAAATTAAATGTTGTTAAAACCACAAAAAACATCCATAAAATATTGAAAGTTGATTAAAATAAAAGGAATAAGAACAAAGTAAAAGTAAAAAGATTAAAATGAATTTTTTTCTTTTTGAAAAAAAATTGATCAAAGTAATTATTTGAAAATTAGAAACTAAAAGAAAAATGTAATTCATTTATAAAAAAGTGAAAAACATATTGAATTTATAGATTTATAAATTGAAAAAAATTAAAGAAAAAATTAAAGAAAAAATTAAATAAAAAAACAATTGAAATAATTCAAAATTAAAAAAAGTAATTGAAATGATTCAAAATTAAAATTAAAAAAGTAAACTAAAAATCATTAAAAATTAAAATTAAAAAAAGTAATTGATTGAAATAATTCAAAATTGAAATAAAAAAAAAAAAAAAAAATTGAAAAAAAAAAAAATGAAAAAAAATTTAAAAATAATTTAAAAAATTTTAAAAAATTTTGAAAAATGAAAAAAATTAAAAAAAAAAAAAAGGAAAAGAATAATAATAATAATAATAATAATAAGGGGTGTAAAAGTCACCAAATCCCAACACTAAATCCTGGGTTTTTTATGTGTAAATCACATGGGATTTTAACTGAGTCCCCTGGTATATTGACCAAATCCCATTCATCTAGGATTTCAATTTGAAATTTAACTCAAATTAGTACTCAAAATTCATAACTGTACAAGATATTCTTCTAAACTTCATTTTGGACAATTTGACCAAACAGATTACAGTCCATTTATACTTCTTAATCCATATAATAATGCCTTGTTTCAAAGCAAGAGACACATCAATTCAGATATGAAAATTACCTCTGGCCTACCTCATTCATCAGGTCACTTAATATGTGAAGATTATTTAACCATAATTAATTGGCTTTCAATCAAATCCAATTTCAAGTCATGTTTTTGGTACTAGTGGTTTAACATCTGTTTGAAAGAACTCCTTCATCAAAGTAAAATGGATTTTAACTTATGGTCATTGAGTTTAACAAAAAAAAAAAAAGAATAATAAAATAAACTAAAATTTATTTAAAGAAGTATTTGAGATCAATGTCAAAAATATAAAAAAAAAAAAATTATATGATATCAAACAAATTCAAAAAAAAATTTTTTTTTTTTTTTTTTTTTAATTGAGGTTAAATTAATTGAAAAAAATTAAATTAAATTAATTAAATCAATTAATAAAAATCTTAAAATTATATGTTTACTTACTATACTGAAATGAATATTCTCTTTAAATACAAACCCAATTTCACTCCTATTGCAAGAAAAAGACAACTTAAATGATAATAATAATGATGATGATGATGATGTTTTGATTGATAAGTTAATTTATCATCTTTACCTCTTTTTTACCTATAATAATTAATTTTAATTTTAATTTTAATTTTTTTTTTAATTTTTTTTTTTTAAATGAAAAAAATAATAATAATTTAAAAATTTTTTTTTTTTAAATTTTTTTAATTTCATTTATTTAATAATAATAATAATAATTTAAAATTAAAATTAAATTTAAATTTAAATTTAAAATAAATAAAAAAAAAAAAATTAATTTTTTTTTTTTTTTTTTTTTTTTTTTTTTTTCTTTCAAAAGATTAAAAATTAAAATTTGTTTTTTTTTTTAAAATTTAAATAAATTATTAAATTCAAATTTTTTTTTCTTTTTTTTTTTTTAAAAAACAAAAAATTAAATTAAAATTAAAATTAATAAATTTAATTCAAATACAAAAAAAAAAAAAAAAAAAAAAAAAAAAAAATTTTTTTAATTCAAGAGAATTTTTAAAATTTAAATTTAATTAAAAAAAAAAAAATTTCAAATGAAAAAATGTTTTTAATTAAAATATTTAAATAATTTTTTTTTTTTTTTTTTTTTTTTTTTTTTTTTTTTTTTTTTTAATAATTATAAAAAAAAAAGGGTTTATTTTATTTTATTTTATTTTATTTTTTTTTTTTTTTTTTAGTATTTATGTTTAATTTGATCAAAATTTTATTAAAAAAAAATTATAATTTTTTTAAATCATTAAAAAAAATTAATTAAAAAAATATTTAATTTTTTAAATTTAAGAAAAAAAAAAAAAATTTTAAATTAAAAAATATGATTTTTTTAAAAAATTTAAATTTCTTCAAAAAAAAAAAAAAAAGAAAAAAAGGATTATTTTTTTTTTTTTTGATTAAAAATAAAAAATTTTTTTTTAAGAAATAATAGAATTTGAAAAAAAAAAAAAAAAAAAAAAAAAAAAAAAGAAAAGTGGAATTTTGAATTAATAAAAAAAAAAATTTTTTTTTTTTTTTTTTTTTTTTTTTTTTTTGATTGATCTCTCCTACTATTATACTGAATGAAAATTTGAAGAATTTTAAAATTAAATTTTGAATTTTTAATCAAATAAAAAAAATTAATATAAATAGGTATAAGTCATGTAATCATTTTATATGTGGTTATTTGTTGAATGAAACTGATTTTTATGTGTAATTAAAGAAATTAAATTAAAAATTAATCTCATTTTATTAAATTCAATTTAAATTTATTAAAAAAATAAAAAATTCAAGTAAATTTTTTTGGATCAAGTTTTTTTTTTTTTTTTTTTTTGTTTTTGTCATAAATACAAAATTCTTCAAGATTTTTTTAAAAAATTAAATTGAAAAGTTCTTATTAATTTCCTTTCTTTTTGGATTTTTTTTTTGCTCAATAAAAGTGAATGAATAATTCTTGCCATTTTCAATTTATTTAATTGTTTTTAAAATTTACTTTTTTTTTTTTTTTTTTTTTTTCTTTTTTTTTTTTCTAAAATTCTTCTTAAATTTTTTTTTTTATATTCATTTTTATCTTATTTTTTTTGATTGATCAATTTAAGCAATTTTTTTTTTTTTTTTTGTTTTTATTTTGATTCACTTTTTTTTTTCTTTAGTTTGTTTGGTTTTTTTTTCTTTAGTTTAATTTCATTTTTTTTATTTTGAGTCACTTTTTTTTCTCCCACCTCTTTATTTCAAACTGAACTTTTTTTCAATTAATTAAGATTATTCAACCAAAAAAATTCAATTTTGTTTTGAAACAGGTAAATCCTTTTTTTTTTTTATAATTTTTTTAACAGCCTCAACCTCTCACTTCTTCACCACTCACTCTTCAATTTTAATTTTGATTTTTTTTTTTTTTTTTTTTAGATTGTTCCAAATAATTTTTTTTATTCAAGTAAGTCTTTCTCCTTTTTGTTTTTTTTTTCAAAGGCTCCACCTCTCACTCAATTTCTTTTTTTAAATAACTTATACTAAAATTCTTTCACTTTTCTAATTATAGGTAAATCAATGAATTTTTTTATTTTTTAACATATTCCTTCTCTATCTATTCATCCACCTCCAACTTAACTCCAACAACACCTTCCATCACCCCAGTCACCCCAACCCTTTCATCCACCACCACCATCACCCCACCCATCCCATTCCACCCACCACTCACCCTGGAACCTCCCACAAATTCTCCTGGGAGGTTCCAGGCCTTAGGCCTTCCAAATCATTCTGAATCAATTCAGAACAATTTTAAACCTTTTCAATGTTAATGGCCTCCAGAGGCCATTAACACTTATTATTATTATTTCTTTTTTCAGACCTGTCTTGAATGCTCAACTGACCTGGTTGATTTTTTTTTGTTTTTTTTAAATCATCATCATCATTAATTTCTGATGTTTTTTTTTTCTTTTGATAATGATGATGACTGAGTTCAATTTTTCCTTTTTTTTAAAACTATCATCATAAATCATTCATGATCTTCTTTTTTATTTTTCTTTTTTCTACTCATGATCATTTTTAACTGATGTTTTTTTTTTGGATGATTATGATTACTGAGCAACTATTGTTTTTTTTCTTTTTTCTAATCATCATTATAAATCATTTATGATTATTTTTTTTTTCTTTTACTTATAATCATAATCATATTGAATTCATGATTATTATTATTTTTTTTTGATGATGATCATTACTGACCTATGTTTCTTTTTTTATTTTTATTTTTGAAAAGTTTTATTTATTTCTTAATATAGGGGAGAATCATTTATAAGGGTTTCTTTTGAAATGTCATTCAATTTCACCCCCCTTCCATCATCCTTGAAGTTCAAAAAAATGCTCATCCTCTCTTTCACTCTTCAAATTATTTTGATAATGTCATGGTTAGGACTAAACCAGACTCAGCACATCATCAGAATGATTTTAAAGATGATGAAGCTATTATTCCTGCTCTTGATGTCATGGTTAGGAATAAACAAAATATAGAAAATCATGAGGATAATAATACCAAATCAAATCATAAAAGAAAGCTCACTCAAAGCCAAAGACAACACATCCATGATTCAAAACAAATTATGTCTCACCTTGGCCATTCAAACACAGAATACAAGAACTTTTCAACCATTTTTATTGACAAGAAATCTGCCAATGCCTCATGGTTAAAACTTCCATCAATCAACACTCTACCCCATCCTTATGTACTCATTTATAAAACCAAAAAGCCCTTTTTACCTGTCATCATATATGAAATAACCCCTTTTGATATATTCTGGCCACTCTCAAATGCTCCAAAACCACATCATGAAATTAATGTCCTTATCTCAAAATCAAAAAGAAATTGAAACCAATAAGCAACTCCTAGGTGGCATTATGAAAGGTATCAGGTTTGGTTCTGGTTCAGATTTTGGCAAATCTGCAGGTGTGTGATCTTTTTTGTTTATTATTTTAATAATTACTAACTAATTACAAAATTATTAGGTGTTTACTCCGGAAAACCGGGTCTAACTCCTCATCAAATTGAAACAGATAATAATAAATGGACCAAAATTTAACAATATGATGAATTTGTTTACTCAAGAATATCCCATTTTTCAAAATTAGCCGTTAATGAAAATCAGTGATTAATAGAAGCAGCCAAATTACCAAATTTAAATCAACTTGAATGGACTTCTGCCAATCCCAAGGAAGAATTCAAATAATTTAACAATTTCATTGTAGCTCAAGATGGCTTTTTAAATAAGCCACACCAAGATTTAAATTATCTCAATGCCTGGAATTATGGTATATTTTATTTTGTATTGAAAAAAGATTTCCATCCCCTTCCAAATGTCTTCACCCCCTCTGGACATGGTGCCACAACCACAAAGATTGACCCTCCTCCATGGGTGTTGCAGCAATTCTAACCTGGAACCAAGTTGGGGCCAATTGGCCACACCATATTGTTTGTGGCTAATTGGTCCCCTCTGGTGCTCTATGGCCATTTGGCCATAACACCTCTTTTTGGCTATTTCTGGCCTCAGGCCATATCCTGCCATCATTGGCCTCCTTGGTCAATTTCAACCTCACCAACCCTCAGGCCTTCATCTCTCTTTTTGGGACTGGGGGGGTCCTTTTGTCTTCTAGGGGCCTTCAGGCCCCCTAGCCATCTCCATCCATCTTGGGACAACCCCTTTCATTAGGGGGGTTCTGGCCTAAATGGCCTTTTTGGGGCCATAATTCACGGTCTGTACGCCGTGGTCCGTGGTCCATAGGCGTATTAGGCCCCTTTTGGCCTAATCCAATGAGGCCAAAGGGGGAAAACAACTAGCCCCCAAGGGCAGGTGGGTCCCAAACCACAATTGGACCCACCTGAGGCAATTTTGGCCACCAACCCCTTGGACCCAAATTTGGCCGAAAAACCTTTGGACACCAAAATGGCCATAGAACCCGTAGGACCCATTTTTGGCCATGGCCTCTGGCAACCACCAGACCAGCTCAGCAAGCACCCCCCTCAACTTAAGGGGAATTCTTTTCATTCCTCCATGCACCCCGTACTCAAGGTTGCAGGAGTGGTGCATATATGGTATTATATACCATTATGCACCATTTCTGCTCAGCAATTCAATGATGACGTTTTCAGGACCAAATCCCACAATTAAAAATCAAGGTCCCAAAATCCAACACCCATTTTGAAGGAGGATTCTTTAACTCATCAGTCTGGCAATCCATGGCGGCAATCAGAAGACCATTCAATGGTCCCAATCACCTGGCCCTGCAGGGGTTGGGGTTGGTAATTTCATTCAGAATTCTTCCCAAGGTTCATTCTTAGAGGTATTGCATCATTTCAATCAGTTGTCAAGGAATCAAGTATTTCAATACTCCTTGGACAACCAAATTGGTCCATACAGGTGACAATTCAATCAACCTGTATGTCCTTGGCCCAATTGGGGCAATTCAATCACACAGTTGTCACAGGGGCTCTTATGGAAGCAAGAGGACCTGGCACTCAGGAATAAAGAACTCACTTGGAGGACTCCAAAAGATGATAAGAAATACTATGGAATATATTTCTTAAGCAGGAGTAAGAGAAAGGACAAATATGCCAAAGATAAAAAAGAGTAATAAGAATGAAGCCAAAGGCCAAAGATAAAAGAAATCCAAAAGCCAAGAAGCCAACCAAGTGAATCCTCAATTCACTATTTCAACCTGCCAGAAAGAACAATGGAATTAGTAAAGGATATGACCACCAATATCCACTGATAGGCAAGGAAAGAAAAGAGAAAAGGTGCTAATGACTGACTTAAGATTATCAGTATTAACTTTAATAATGTAAAAGAAAATAAAGATAAAAATAAATCCACTATATTAATTAACTGGGGAAAAAGTCCCCAGGTGCTGAAAGGTAGCCAGTATATGTGAAAACTGAAAGATTGATCCTGGAAGGTGGATCAATGACTGTATTGTCTGAATCGGGAAATACAGTTCTGGCCATCTTGAAATTTGAACTGTGTGATGGAATTCACACAGTGGAATATGGAATGGCCCAATTAGGCCAAGACCATACTGTCACAGGGGCTCTTCTAAGTGAAGAGGGCCTGGCACTCAGTGAACAGACTTACTTATGGAGGGCTCAGAATAAAATACTCGATGATAAGAGTAATGGAGTAAGAGGATAAATTACTAGTCATAAAATAATAAGAATTAAAAGATATAAGAGAAAAAACAAAAGCAATAATAAAGAGCCAACCACAAATACTCCTGTACCACTGTTTTAACCTGTTCAGAAAAGAGAAAAGGATTAATAAAGGATATGGCCACCAGGACTCTACTGAACAGGTGAGGGAAGGCAAAGACTAACTTAATAAATAATAAAATAATATTTCTTAATGAGAAATAAAATAATATTAAATAATAAATCCAATATTTTAATTAACTGGGGGAAAAACCCCCAGGTGGGTGAAGAGGGGCTGGTATATGTGAGAAATACCAGTCTTGGAGTTTGAGTGTTGAGATACTTGTCTGTATGCTGGAAGAAGTTGGATGTGGGATTGAATCCTGTATTGGTGAATCAAATACAGGTATTTGCGCCTGTATGAAACTGTATTGAGGTCTGAAAACTGTATTTGGAGAATGTTGAATGAAACCTCCTTGCTGATTGGGTTTTGAGGGGTATCAATGAAGTAATGATTGTTGAATATGATTGGTAATGCCCCTCCCTCCTTGGCTGTGACACATACAGGTTGATTGAATGAGGCCTGTACGGATGAATTGAGTTGTCCAAGGAGTATTGAATAATTGATGCCTTGACAACTGATTGAAATGATGTAATACCTCTTGAGAATTGCCCTTGAATAATCCTGAATGAATTGTGCCAACCCAACTCCTTCAGATACAGGTGGTTGGGATCCTTGAAGAGTCTTCTGATTGCCGCCATAACTTGTCAGACTGATGAGCTGATTAATCCTCCTTTGAAATGGGCGTTGGGATTTGAGACCTTGATTTTGAAAAGGTGGAATTGGGTCCTGAAAACGTCACCATTGGATTGCTGAGCAAAAATGGTGCATAATGGTATTGTCACAGGGGCTCTAGTGGAAATACAAGAGTGGCCTGGCACTCAGCAATCAGGGAACTCACTTGGAAGACTCCAAAAGAAATAAAGAATAAAAATAATAAGAATGAATTCCTCTAAAAGATATGCAGGTACAAGATGAGATGCAAAGGAGGAAAGGGAAGACAAATGGCCAAAGAGCCAACCAAGTAAGTCCTTAATCACTGTTTCAACCTGCCAAAAATGAATAATGGAATTAGTAAGGATATGACCACCAAATATCGATTGACAGGCAAAGAAAGAGAAAGAGAAAGGTGCTAAATGACTGACTTAATAATATCAATATTTGCTTTACTAAAATGAAAAGAAAATAAAGATAAAATAAAATCAAAGTATATTAATTAACTGGGGAAAAACCCCCCAGGGTGGAAAGGGTAGCCAGTATATGTGAAAAGTTGGGAGCTTGAGTTCTTCAGGCTGAAAACTGATCTGTATTGATTGTTTTGGGAATTGATACAGCTGGCTAATATTGAAATTGAATTGGGTTGAATGAACTCCCATGCTTGAAAATGAGATACAGTTCTTGATGGATCCAGACTGTATCGAAATGAATATGGTTGCCAAGATCGATTGAGTGGAGCTTTGACACTTGACAACTTCTTTTGGCACTGCCTCTTGAATACACTTTGAGAATGAATTGACAGTATTCCATTGGAAGGAATACTTGGAGTGAGAATAACCAATTACTGCTTGATGGCGTCATTGGTCTTTGACGCTGAGACACTTGCTCTTGAGCCTTGATGATTCCTCTGAATGATTGGGTGCCTTGATGACATGATGAGATGTTAGGATGTTGAAATGAACATTTGATATTGCCACCATTGAATTGCTGTTGAAAAATGATGTACAATGATATATAACATCATTTATGGCATATTGGTTCATTGGCAAGAAGATTATGTCCAAAGGTCTTGAGATGGAAAGGCAGAGGGGAAGAGGATGGATGTGATGGCTTCAGAGCTTGGAAAGGTGTTTCTGCGCCCTTTGGGGTTTTTGGCCACTTTTGAGTTCTGAGCCAAAAGCTGGCCCAAAAGGCGGGAAAGTGTCTTTTGGACACTTTGCGTCAAAGTGCGCAAATGTGCATTATGAGCCCAAATGGCCAAAAACAGCCATTTGGGCCATTTCCCCTGGTTTTGAGGGAAATGACCAGAAATACCCATTTGGGCATAAATTGCCGCTATGGGTTGTGGATTGAGGTGAAGGGCCATGAAGGCTCCAAAACACAAATGGCCATAAAAGGTCCATAAGATGATGACGTGGCCATATTGGCCACTGGTGATGGATATGGCCAATTGGCCATAAGAGAACTATGGCTTGATATGCCATATGGGGATCCAAGGAGGTGAATTGCCATGGTTGTGACAGTACCCCCCACCTTGGAATGGTGAGCTCCTGAGCACCAATACAAGGTGAAGCCTGTTGAGGCTATTGGAAAGATTTTGAGAGAGTGATTCAAGAGGACTGATGAAGATAAAAATTTGAAAACTGATATTAAAAATTTGACATTTGACGCAGGACTTGCTTGATCTTCTTTTGACATTGGCTTCATGATTTGAATTGAATTTTAAAATAAATGAAAAATTTTGACGTGATAATTGACGTGATAAGAGAAAATTTTGAAATAAAAATAAAGAATGAAAATGAAAATAAAAGAAAGAGAAAAGAAGAAAAGAAAATTGAATTGAATCTTGAGGAGGTTCCAATCTTCATCACAGAGGTTGAGAACTGATTTTGGAATTGGCCAAGGACCTGGAAAGAGAAATTTGATTCCAGGTGCTCACAAAGTGGCCAAGGTGATGTTTTGACAAGATTGTAGACCCCTCAGGGAAGTGCACACCAGGAGAGGAACTTACCTTTAGTAGTTACCACTCCCGCCAGTGCCATAAAAATAAAAACAAATATGCTGAAGGAATGAATTTGAATTTGGAGTCTTGGAAATGAATTGAAAAGTGAATGGCCCATTGTCCCAAGTGAAAATGGCCATAAGATTGGAAATGAAGTTGAAAAGCCCGGCCAAAGATCTGTGTCCAAAATTTGCAAAGTGCTCACAGAGTGGCCAAGGTGATGCTTACAACAAAAGAGTAGAATACCCCTAAAGGTGCATACCAGGAGTGGGACTTACTTTTGGTAATTCCTCTCCCCACCAAGCACCATAAAAAATAAAGCTCTTGAAGAATTGGGTCCTGGCTTGTCAGGATATAATGAGTGAAAATCTTTGACGAGTTCAGGACAATTCTTGAGGTTTTCAGTCGGTTCCCAAGTGGATCTTTCCGGGTCTTGACTGAAACCTTTCCATTCCACCAAATACCATAATTTTCCTCTCTTGAGCTTTGAGTCCAGTATTTGAGAGACTTCCCATTCTTCTTCTTCTTCTTCAATGATTATTGGAGGAGGAGGCTCTTGATGCCTATTTGGGATTGTTGACGTCTTGACTGGTTCCAAAAGGGAAATATGGAAAACTGGGTGGATGGACTTCCATTGAGATGGGAGCTTGAGGTGGTAGGCATGAGTACTGACTTTCTTCAAGATTGGAAAAGGACCCAGCCATCTTTCAGACAGCTTTTTGGTGGGTCTGGTTGATTTGATGTTCTTGGAAGAAAGCCATACCATGTCACTGGGATTGAAAACAGGTGGACTTGCTCTACTTTTATCTGCATACCTCTTAAACCTGTTTATGGCAACTTCAAGTTCTCTCTTGACATCTTGCTGTAATGATTGGATTTTTGTTGATAACTTTCCAGCCGGAGTATCTTGAGTGATGTGAACTGAGTCAAAATGAGGATCTCTTTGATAAACAGTGAAAAACGGTGATTGTTTTGTTGAAGAGTGGTCAGAGTTATTGTAGGCAAATTCAGCCAGAGGGAGCCAGGTGTTCCAATCATCTTGATGATAACTGACGTACATCCAAAGGTACTGTTCTAGTATCTGATTTACCCTCTCTGTCTGTCCATCAGTTTCTGGATGATAAGAAGTTGACAGATCTCTTGAAATCTTGAGCTGCTGACAAAGATTGGTTCAAAAGGAAGAAACAAAAAGAGAACCTCGATCACTAACAATGCTTGAAGGAAGGCCATGCTTTGAAAAGATATTCTTGATGAATAAATGGGCCAAATCTAATGAAGTCATTGAAGCTATTGTTGGAATAAAAACCGCCATTTTTGAGAATCTGTCCACTATGACAAGGATTGAGTCAAAGGAATTGGACACTGGAAATTGAGTGATGAAATCCATTGAAAGACAAATCCAAGGACCACTTGGAATTGGAAGAGGCTTGAGGAGTCCAAACTTCTTGTGATGGATATTTTTGTTTCTTGAACACTGTTGACAGGATGAGACATAATCCTTGATGAATTGAGTCATGCCGGACCAGTGGAAATCCTGCTTGACAAGTTTGAGAGTCTTCTCTTGGCCAGGGTGTCCAGCTAGAGGAGAGTCATGCCGCTTTTGAAGTATATTGAGTTGAATTGTGGGGTCATTTGGGACCACCACCCGATCTTTGAAAAGGAGAAGTTTGGAAGAGGAATCAAGAGAATAATCTGTGAAAGATTTACCTTTACCCAAATCTTCAAGGACACTTCTATATTGAGGGTCTTGCCACACTGCCTTCTGAATTGAATCAATCAAATTTGAAAATGAATCCACCTTGACTGCAAAAAGCTTTGAGGCTTGAATTTCATCTTGCTTGATTATCTTCTGATAGTTCATTGGATTCTTTCTGATGAAATCCTCCCCCCTCTCTGGGTAAATGTCGTCCCGACATGACAAAGCATCTGGAAGGGTGGCCAAGCGGCCAGGGCGGTAAGTGATTGAGAAATGAAATTCAGATAAAAATTGAACCCAGCGGGCTTGACGGCAAGTGAGAATCTTGGAAGACATAAGATATTGAAGAGATGAATGATCGGTGAGAACTTCAAAAGGGGAAGAAATGGAAAGAAGAAAAGCTCTCCAGCGCTTGAGAGCCCAGACTATGCCGAGGAGTTCCTTGTCATGAATCTCATAATTAACCTCAGCTGGGAGAAGCTTGCGGCTATCAAATGCAATGGGATGTTTTCCTGAGTCAGAGACCTGACTCAGTACAGCACCCAAGGCATAATCTGATGCATTGGTCTCTACAATGGTGGGTAGAGAAGGATTGAAGTGAGAATGGATTGGAGCAGTGCTGAATGCCTCTTTGAGTTGATGAAACTGTCTAAGAGCTTCCTCATTGAGGGGAAAACAGGAATCTTTCTTGAGGAAACTTGTGAGTGAACTAATTTTCTTTGAATAATTCTTGATGAAACGGGGGTAAAAATTGGCAAAGCCAAGGAATGATTGAAGAGCCTTGAGGTTTCTTGGAGGCGGCCAATTGAGAATTTGCTGGACTTTTGCTTGGTCCATCTTGAGGCCTTCAGAAGAAACAACATAACCTAAATACTCTACACTAGAAACATGGAATAGGCATTTGGACGCCTTAGCAAAGAGGTTATTGGCTCTGAGTCTGGAAAGAACAGTGGACACATGAGTGACATGTTCTTCCTCAGATTTGGAAAAGACCATAATGTCATCCAAATAAACAACAACATAAACATAAAGAAGATCATAAAAAATATCATTGACAAGATTTTGAAAAGAAGCAGGAGCATTGGTAAGCCCAAAAGGCATAACCAAGTACTCATAACTACCATATTTGGTTCTAAAACAAGTCAAATGTTCATCACCTTCCTTGATTCTGAGCAGGTTATATGCACCACGCAAATCAATCTTGGAGAAGATAGAAGAACCATTGAAAACAGTGAGAAGCTGATTCATAGGGGGAACAGGATACTTGTTCTTCCTAGTAACAGCATTGAGTTTGTGGTAATCAACACACAAACGGAGGCCACCATCTTTCTTTTTGACAAAAAGAACAGGTTCTCCTCTAGAAGAGGAGCTTGGCCGGATGAAACCTTTCTCTACATTCTCTGAAATGTAGGCCCTGAGTGTATCTGACTCTTGGTTTGATAAAGAGTAGATCACCCCAACTGGAGGTAGAGACCCCTCCAGCTCAATATGATGATCACAGGCGCGGTGAGGAGGAAGTTTCTCTGCCTTCACCTTGGAGAATACATCCAAGTATTTGTGATAAACAGAAGGAACAACCTTCATCACGATTTCTATTTCTTCTGGCTCTTCCTCTTCATCCCACAGCTCCTCCAGGGAGTCATGATAAGATGAAGGAGGAAGGTCCATATTCCCAAAGAAGAGATGAAGTGAATAAACAGAATTATCTTCTCCAACATCTTGAATCTCTTTGAAGACTTCATCTCTAGACGATAGTAATGACTGATGGTAATTAAGGGAAGGAATATGGACAGAAGATGGAAATGATGGTGTTCTAGAATCACCAACCAGAGCTGCACATGATTTGGCAGAAGAAAAGTCATTACTGAAAGAAAATAAAGGATCATTATAGTCCTTATGATCAGAATTAAAGGTGATCAATCCTTGCCTCCAATCAATAAACGGATTAAAATGATTAAGAAAGTCAAAGCCCAATATGAGGTCTTCTCCCTTGGGAGTATCAATGACTAAAAAGTCCCATTCAAAGCTTGGGAAGGAAGGGAGCTCAACCATATATTTAGTATGGTGAGTCACAAATAAAGAAGGAGACTCTGAGGATTCTGAAATGATGAGGGGAATCTTCTCTGGAAGTTCTGATGTAGTCAATGAATACTTGTGAACAAACTGCTTTGCAATAAATGAGTTGGTAGCACCAGAATCAATGAGAATACTGTAAAAAACATCAGAAAGAGAAGAAAAAACAAAAAATTTAAGAGAATTCTTGACACCAGTATTCAGAATGCACAATTGTGCTCTGGATGGAAAGCTTTGAAGACCATTGAACACAACATGATCTTCACTCAGGCTTTTCCCTGGCTGGGAAATTTGCCTGACGGTTGGGTAAGCTTGTTTTGAGGCCTTTTGAAACAAGACTCAAGACTATGCTTCCCACCACAATAGGTACAAAGACCCTCCTTGATTCTTCTTTCTTTTTCAGAGTTCATGAGCTTGAAATCTTTATTCAATAAAGAAGAATGGGGCTTGTCCCTCTTCTGAAAATTCTTCTTCTTCTTTTGACTTGAGCTTGAAGAATTTTGAGGATGAGAAGAACTTGACTTTGAGGCTTCTGGCTTCTTCTCTTGATGATGACTCTTTTCATTTTGCCTCTCATGGTACCTGGTATCAAGTTCCAGGGTAACGTCCATTAAGTCTTGAAGAGAGTCAATTCTTGAAGGATGGGAGGCCAATTGATCCAAAATCCTGGATGGCAATCCCTTCCTGAAATGATGGATAAGAGCTCTTTCACCCCAATCCCCAATTCTTGAGGCTAAACTTCTGAAATCAGCAATGTATAAGGATACATGCCCACCTTCTTTCATTCTTAAAGAATCCAACTCAGCTTCTGCTTTTCTGACTTCATTCGGGTCACCAAATAGAGTGAAGAGTTGAGATTCAAATAAACGCCAAGAATTGAGAAGATAATTTGAGTCTTGATTGGTGAGATTGGAAAGATAAGGCTCAATCCATTTTGCAGCCCAGCCAATGAGAAATGAAGTGGAATAAAGAACTTTCTTTCTGTCTTGAGAGAAATTTGCCAGATCATTATGAAATATCAATTGACAAGACTGAATAAAGCTTCTAACTTTGAAGGGCTGAGTCCCATCAAAGCATTCCGGTGCCTTCATAGATGGAGTCTTGAAGGCTGGTGGTCTTGATGCTTCAGAAGATGAAGCTGCTTGAAGATTGGCCATAATCTGAGTCATTTGCTGCATGATGGCCAATAGAGATGGTTCAGACTGATTAGACTGGGCTAGAGTTGGCCTTCCAGTACCTTGGGATGCTTCCACCGGAGCAGGAACACCTTCAGTACCATCAGACTCTTCCTCTTCCACAGAATTCTCCTCCTCCTCTTCACCATCTTCACCTGGACCTTTGAAAATAGTCCTTGAAGTTCCTGGAAATCCGCCAACTACTCCTGAAAATGAACTTGATCTTCTGGGCCCTCTTCCTTCCATGCGGGGTCCTCTATCTATTGGGCCCTCAGTTGAGTAACTGCTGGGGTGCCATCTAGAGGAGCTCTTGGAGTTGGAGTGAGAACAGCTTGAGCTCTGGCCTGAGATCTTGTCTGTCTTGCCGGAGGTGAGTGTTGAACAGGCATGATTTCAGGAATAAAAATGAAATAAATGAACTAAAACCAAAATTTTCTTGAAGCAAAAAGAGTCAACAATCAAATCTTGAGGAAAAAATCAGTGAATAAAATGAAAATCTTCAAGTACGTCAATAAAATCAAAATCAAATGAAGTCTTGAAGTCAAAATCAAATCAATGTCTTGAAGTAAATCAATGAATCAAATCAAAATGAAGTATTCAAGTCAATAAATAAATGAATCAAGTCAACCAAAAATCAAAATCTTGCAAAAATCAATCAATCAAATGAAATCTTGAGGCAAAATTAGTTTATGTCAAAATTCTTGATGTGAAAAATCAGCAAAATCAATGAAATCTTCAGGTCAATCAATTTTCTTGAGGTCAATATCAAATATGTCAAATCAATCAATCAATCAAAATCAAGTTAATTCTTCTTTAAAAACCAAAATTCTTGAAGAATGAATCAATTATGAATCTTGATGTGAAGAATGTGTCTGAATATCTTGATGAAAAATTTGAAAATCAAAGAAATCAAGATGACGCCTGAATTATGAATGAAATGAAAATTTGATGATTTGAAAAGATTTTAAAAGAATAACAAAATAAAAATGGGTCAGCTTTCAATTTTCAAAATGAAGAATGAATGAAAGAGAATTGAGAGATGACAATGAATCATTAAGTTCATAAGCGTAAAAGAATCATAATTTCGATGAAATGAGTGAATGAAATTATAAAGCAAGAATGAACAGAATGAAAAAGAAATTGTGAGTTAATTAATATAATGTCACAGGGGCTCTAGTGAAAATACAAGAGTGGCCTGGCACTCAGCAATCAGGGAACTCACTTGGAAGACTCCAAAAGAAATAAAGAATAAAAATAATAAGAATGAATTCCTCTAAAAGATATGCAGGTACAAGATGAGATGCAAAGGAGGAAAGGGAAGCTAAATGGCCAAAGAGCCAACCAAGTAAGTCCTTAATCACTGTTTCAACCTGCCAAGAATGAATAATGGAATTAGTAAGGATATGACCACCAAATATCGATTGACAGGCAAAGAAAGAGAAAGAGAAAGGTGCTAAATGACTGACTTAATAATATCAGTATTTGCTTTACTAAAATGAAAAGAAAATAAAGAAAAAATGAAATCAAAGTATATTAATTAACTGGGGAAAAACCCCCCAGGGTGGAAAGGGTAGCCGGTATATGTGAAAAATTGGGAGCTTGAGTTCTTCAGGCTGAAAACTGATCTGTATTGATCCTTGAGGCTGTATTGATTGTTTTGGGAATTGATACAGCTGGCTAATATTGAAATTGAATTGGGTTGAATGAACTCCCATGCTTGAAAATGAGATACAGTTCTTGATGGATCCAGACTGTATCGAAATGAATATGGTTGCCAAGATGGATTGAGTGGAGCTTTGACACTTGACAACTTCTTTTGGCACTGCCTCTTGAATACACTTTTAGAATGAACTGACAGTATTCCATTGGAAGGAATACTTGGAGTGAGAATAACCAATGACTGCTTGATGGCGTCATTGGTCTTTGATGCTGAAACACTTGCTCTTGAGCCTTGATGATTCCTCTGAATGATTGGGTGCCTTGATGACGTGATGAGATGTTAGGATGTTGAAATGACCATTTGATATTTCCACCATTGAATTGCTGTTGAAAAATGATGTACAATGATATATAACATCATTTATGGCATATTGGTTCATTGGCAAGAAGATTATGTCCAAATGTAAGGTGTGGATATGAAACTTTGATAAAAAATCAAGTACTTTTCCTGTCCTCAAAATTTGTATAAGGTAAAATTCAATTAAAAATAGTAAGAAATATTATTTTTAAGAGAAAACACGCCAATTTTATTGTTTATAACTTTATTAGTATAAAACAATAATATTATAAAAATTTATTGTTTTACCAACAATAAAAATTTATCCAAAAAATACTCTACAAGAGATATTTTAAGGCTACAAAAGAAATTTCTTCAAGAGCAATTTCAATTGGAATTAATTGAGCAAATAACTGCAAACAATTAATTAAAGAACAAAGTCTTTAAAAAGAATATTAAAGAGAAAACACGCCCAAAAGTGACCAGAGTGAATTTGGAAACAAAGTGACAAAGTTAACAGTGATGAAAGATGCTTTAATTCACTTATGGGGTGGTTCAGGGGTAAAAATGATTATAAGAGTTACAAACAATGATTATAATGATTTTTTCACGTGGTTAAAAGGTTCAAAATGATTTAAAAAGGGTGGTTGAAATCTTTTATTGATTGGTTTAACAGTTTTAAACTAATTAATAAAAGGAAAAGATTCTAACCTCGAGAGAAAAGTGGGGCAAAGAAGACATTCTTTTATAGCCACCAATTCTCTTGCTCCAAAAGTAAATTTTACTCTTGTCAGTCGTAAAAAACAGTCTGACAACAGAAAAGCCAATTATGGCATCATTGAACCCTGGTTTAGACCAAAAAAGGGCTGGTTTAAGTCATTTTTAGCCATTTTAGACCTTTAAATCAGCCATTACTATAGCAATACCAGGCCTAGAGCCTTCAAAACACGTCAGAATGTGTGTCAGAGGCGTAGAAACCAGTTAAAGCTGTTTTTACTATGATTGTTTTATCTTAAGGGTAATTTTACCCTCTTGGCAACAGCTAAAATTACCCCAGTTGGTATCAAAACCTCATCATCAATTGAGTTCACAGACCCTGTAACTCAATTCCAGGCCAAAAGTGATGAACTTTTGCGTGAATTTTGACATCCCACGCCTGTCAGCAAGGACTTTGGGGGTCTAGCTCCCCCTTAGAGCTGGAGTTCCTTTTCCCCCCCAAATTTAATCTTTCCAATTTATTTTTCCTTTAATTCCTCATCATGTATTATACTTATAATTTACATATGTAATTCAATTCAATTGTACAGTACAATACAGTAATAATTGACACCTCATATGTAAATCAAAGTTCACTTATGTAATACACGCGCACATTTTGACATTTCAATTGAATTCAATTGAAAATACTTTAATTCCTCATAACTTCTAAACTAAACACAACACCTCAATTTTAACACAAAATTTGATGGTTAACACCACATGTGGTGTGAATTAAATTAAAGTTTTGAGGATTTTCAACTTTTGTATTGAAAATACTAAAAACTTAATTTAAGCTTATTTAGAGTTGAGTTACAAGAATTTCACTCAAGGGTGACCCCACCTGATTTTTTATGAGGAATCCAATGGTGAAATAATTTTCATGTGTTTATTTATTGGATAAAAAGTTATAATAATTTTTATTTAACTTTTTTCCAAATTTATTTATTTTTTTCACAATTTTGTTAAAATTTCATTTTTACTTAATTTTTTCAAGTATAAATGTAATTTTATACTTACAAAATTTTATGTATTTTTATTTTTAAATTGTAATTAATTTTTTATTTTTAATATAATTTTATATTTATATTTTGATTTTTATTTTAATAATATAAATAAATTTATTTTATTTATATTAATATGTTATTTTTGTATTTGTGGTCTTTTGGGTATATGAAATTACCTCTAAGGCTCACATTCCCTCCCCCTAAAAAAGAATATTACTTTGTAATATTGGTGTTTCTAGTGTGTCTGAATCTCCTCAGGAGTTTGGTAGCTTCTGGTATATCTTTTTCTTCTAACCATTCATTTTCACAAGTTGGGTCACTGTACCTAACAAGGTATTCCCTTACTTTCTTGGTTCTTAATTTCCTTTCTTTAAGAACTTTGGTTATCTTCTTAGTACCATATGTCTCAATAGGAGGTATAATTTGGGGAATCTTATTCCTCAAGGGAAATTTCTCAGCATCACTAGATTTATATGGCTTTATCAAGCTTACTGGAAATGTAGGGTGCTTATTGCTAAGTTCTTCAGATAACTCTACTTCAACAGCATTTTCTCCATGGAGGGCCTTAATCACAAAAGGTCCTGCAAAGGAGTCTTTCAGCTTTTTACATCCTTTGATGTTATTGAAGTTAGTGGTGGATACAAGGACTAGGTCCCCCACTTTGAAATCTGGAGTTGCATGTGATTTATCCCATTTGTCTTTAGCATATGCAAAAGAGTCCTCCATGCATCTCACTGCATGCCTCCTAGCTTTGTCTAGCATTCCTTTGAAGCTAGCAGCTGTGGGATGTATTTCAATTAAGTCTTTTCTCAAGGAATCTTGGGGTAACTTGGGGTTCCATCCTTTCTCTAGAATAGCAGGAGTCTGATTGGTACTGGCATGGATTGATGTTTCATATGCCAATTCCAGTGCTGGCAACAGAGTACACCAATCATGGGTAAATCCATCACAATCTTTGAATTCAAGGCCATATGCACAAAATCTTTTCACCATGTCCTCTAAGGTTTGGATCATTCTTTCAGCCAAGCCATCAGCTTGTGGGTGGTAGGCTGTAGAGAAAGACAGTTTAGTGCCAAATAATTGGTGAAGATTTGTCCATAGTGCTGAAGTGAATTTGGGATCTCTATCACTGATGATATTTGTAAATATCCCAGTCCATGACACTACTCTATTCCATATCAGAAGAGCTGTATCCATGGCTGTATCATCTTTGTGACATGGTAAAAAGATTGGAGTTTTACTGAATCTGTCCACAATTACTAGGCAAGCATTATAGCTTCTGTCACCTCCTGGTGGTAGGCCAGTTACCCAATCCATATGGATAATTTCCCAAGGTCTGCTTGGTTCTTGGATTTTCATCATATTTCCAAGTCTTTTGCCAGTGGATTTATTTGCCTTTTGGCATCTGTCACAGGTTTTGCAATACTCTGCAACATCTTTCTGCCACATTGGCCACCATATGCAGGTCTTCACTTTCTCTTTTGTTCTGTCTTCAGAAAGATGTCCTGAAAAGGGACTATCATGGCATTCTTTCAGTACAAGATTGATTAGTGACCTGTCCAGAACTGTCATAACACATGTGTGTTTTGTTCTGTGGTAAATTATACCATCTAGTAGGTGAAATCTTCCTTCATCATAAGATTTTTTCCATACTTCATCCAAGGCATGTGTTAGAGAGTTGTCCTTACAGTCCTTGTTAAGTAATTGGCATAAGATGCTACAATTCTTATCTTGAGTGTAACTGTTTCTGACTTCTTCAAAGAAGGTGGTGTTTAAGTCTGTAACACTTATCCCTTCTATTGGAATTTGTGGGGAGGTTTCATCTGGTACATAAGCAGGATTATCAATATCATTTGGTAATGGCCATCTGCTTAGTCCATCTGCATTTTTATGAATATTGCCATCTTTGTGAACAATAGTCATATTGCCCCTATATTCTTGTATGGCTATTTGCCATCTAAGCATATGTCTGTTGGGTGTTTTCATGTTTAGAAGTGATTTAACAGCGGTACAATCTGTTATTACTTCAAAGACACATCCTTCTAGAAAGTAATTTAGCTTTTCTAGAGCCCAAACAAGGCATAAACACTCCATCTGACTTGCTCCATATCTGGCTTCAGTTGGTTTGATTTGCCTAGATATGAAACATATGGGTCCTTCTACAGGTTTATCATTTATGATCTGAACTTGGTGAAGTGCAGCACCTAGCCCATCTCCTGATGCATCAATATAAAGCTTAAAGGGCAGCTTAAAGTCTGGCATCAGTAAGAGTGGAGCAGTGGTCAAGGCTTGTCTCAAAGATTCAAAGGCTTTTACTCTGTCAACTGTCATTTCAAAGACTGCGTCTTTGTCACATAGCTTATAAAGAGGTCTTGCTATGGATGCAAAATCTTTAATGTGTTGCCTGTAATACCCTGCAAAACCCAAAAATGATTG
This sequence comes from Austropuccinia psidii, assembly GCA_023105745.1. NCBI lineage: Eukaryota > Fungi > Basidiomycota > Pucciniomycetes > Pucciniales > Sphaerophragmiaceae > Austropuccinia > Austropuccinia psidii. Next base: position 67,259,467 of record JALGQZ010000004.1, read on the forward strand.
AATTTCTTTTTTGTTTTGAGGCATGGGTTTAAGCAGTACTGCTGCAACTTTGTTTTTGTCAATTCCAAGAGATAAACCAGATACTACATGCCCTAGTGCTTTAAGCTCTTTAAATCCAAAATGGCATTTCTTTAAAGAAATTTTCATATTGACAGATTGAATTTTTGTCAAAACCCTGGACAATCTGTACATATGTTCTTCCCAAGTTTTGGAGCAGACTATAATGTCATCAATGTAAATGATTAACCATCCTTCTGAAAGTTCTTCAGGGAAGATTTCATTCATCATTCTTTGGAAGTGTGAAGGTGCATTTTTGATACCAAAAGGCATTCTTAAATATTCATAAACTCCACAATGAACAATGATTCTCAAATACTTTCTTGCTCTTGGTGTTACCACATTCTGATGAAATCCCTTAAGAGCATCCATAGTGCTTATATATACTGCTTGAGATATTTGAGTGAGGGCAATCTGGATCTTTTGAATTGGGTATCTGTCTGGAACAGTATAAGTGTTCAGAGCTCTAAAGTCCCCAACCATTCTAGATTTTTCATTATGCCAAGCCACTATGACTGGTGTAGTTATTTCTACTTCTTCATTGTGGCCTACTTTTCTTATTACACCAAGGTCTAAAAGTTCTTTAACATGGCTTTCTAGTGCTTCTCTTGATTTTGGACTTGCTGGATATGCAGGTCTTCTTAAGAGTGGTGGGTAAGGTCTCTCAATATTAAGAATAATATCAATTTCATGACCAATAATTGCCCCTAGGGGTTCTTTATCTGAGGCAAATGCTTCTTTATGGTCATATAAAAGAGAAAAGAGTTCATTTTCTTGTTTATCACTCAAATGAAGGCTTATTTCAGCTTCATTTAAGTGTTCAGACTTGAATTTCTCTAACTCTAAGCTGACTGGTGATACTTTGTTTACTGTAATTTGTCTTTTAAATGGTAAAAAGGCAAATTTTTGGCGCTTATTGTCTCCAATAGTAAAGTATCTGTCTTTGTTGTTGTGTAAATCTATGCCATACATGATTAAATAATCATTTCCCAATATGAAATGGGTACTAGAGCAATTTTCCATAACCACAAATTCAACAGTGATTCTTAAATTTCCATTGATATGTGGAAATATGACACTAGTCTCAAATATTCCCAATGCTTTCATTGGGTTACTTGCACTATTGAATTTTATGCCATCAATTGGCAACAATTGATCTTCAAAGTTTGGTACACAAGTTTTAAGAAAAGATTTACCAACACAAGAGCAGAAGGCTCCTGGGTCAAGCAAAAGTTTAGTGGGTTTGTTGTCAATCACCACTTCTGTTATACAGGAGTTACCAGCTGTATAACCTTTTCCTCTGTTTGGTTTGGTTTTCATAAGTTGTGCATCTTGGATTTTTGATAAATCAAGTTGACCATTGCTTAATTGTGGCAAGTGGGAATAAGATTCCATGATGTCAAAAGTGGCATTGATATTTTCTATATCTTTTGAAGATTCAGAAAATATGGATGACTTGTCATCTGAATTTTCTTCAATTATGTCATCTTTTTCAACATCAGGTTCTTTCTCCACATCAATTTCATTGATTTTCCCTCTCTTTGGACATGTATTGGCTAAATGAGTGGTGCTTTGGCAAATATGGCACTTTCTGACTGTATCTGCAGATTTATTTTTAATATTATTAGAGTTTTCTTTGGGGTTTTTGTCCACAGAATCCTTCCAAGGTGTATTAAACCTTGTTTTGAGATTCACCCTACTGGAACCAATTCTGGTTCTTGTGGTTACTTCCTCTAATATATTGATAATGTCTTCTGCTGAAGATTGTTCAGTAGTCCTGCTCTTGACAGCATGCTCTAAGTCACCTCCACATTGTCTTAGAATTTTTCTATGAATCATAAATTCTGACATGTCAGGGTATAATGCTGTTAACCTGTCCTTTTGTTGACAAAACCATGGTAAGGCTTTGTCTTTATCAGCATTAAATTTGGCGGATTCAAAGGCTGTTTCAACTTTAAACCTCCATGCATCATTGGCCCATTTGTTGACAATTTGGTTTTTCCACCAAGTCCAACTCTGGTGTCCATGTGCTTGTCTCAATTTGATATACCATCTGTGAGCTGATTTGGTAAACAAGGTGTTAAACCTGGCTGTTACCAATCTGTCTGGTAATTCAAAATCTTCTTTGATCATGTCAATACCTCTGATAAATTCCATATGGTCATATTCTCCTTCACCACTGAAGTGAGGCCATTCCTTAAGTTTTGGAACTTCTTTTAATAGTGCTTGGCCCATTGATGGTTCCAAGTTATGAAAAGAGGTAGAAAATTCATCTTTTAACTGTGAATTTTCTCCATCCAATACTTGTGGATTGGGAATTCTTGCACCCTCATTCTGGTTCAGAGGTGTAGACATTCTTGGTAAGGTGTTTAGCAGTTGTTCAATATCATTCATTTTACTGTTGTTACACCTTTGAGAATTTTTTAACTCATGTTGTAAGCTTTGTATAGAGTCTATGACATTCTTTTTATGTTCATCCTCTTTATATGTAAGCTCATTCCATAACTCTGTTTGTCTAGTATTATCAGATATAACTTCATTCAATTTCATTGTTAATTTTGATATTTCCTCTTTTGAGGTATCAAAATCCTTTTTCAAGGCAATTGTATTTGTCTTTACTTCAGCAAATGCTTTTGAAACATAATCCAGAGTCTTTTTATTGTCCTCTTTGATAGTACTAATGGCATGTTTTATTCTTGTCTCAATTATGTCATCAATATTGAGTTTAGAATATTTTTCTGTTAATTCTTTAATAATTGCAGATTGTTCATTTATCTTAATGCCAAAAGAAGTATCATTATTGGAAGTTTTAATTGTTCTTAAAACCTTTTCAAAACACATAAGTGTTTCATTGATTTGGCACAGGCTCAAGTTGTTTGTTTTAATGTTGTTACAAATGGATTCATTTTTATCAGAAAGATATTTTTTCACGTCATTTATAGCATCATACAACTCTGGGATGGAATCAAATATATCAGAAATAATTTCTGGAACTTTAATCTGGCTTCCTCCTTCTTTTGTAATTCCATCATGGTTCTGGCCATCTGAAATACATTTTCCATGGCATCCTGCTGAATCTTTGGGATCCTGTAGCCCTGGCTGTAAGGTTTTGGAGCTTGTGCCTTCCCTTTGCCCTTGTTTGGAGGTTGTGGCTGCTTTTTCACGTTGGAAATGCTGCTGCTGGCCACTGGGGCTGTTTTTGGCACTGGTTTGGGAGGTGGAGGGTTGTTTTTCCTCCATTCTGCTGTTAAGAGCATCATATTCTTCTTTTCCATCAATGGATGCCATCCATTGAGTAACTTGCAAGTGTTGGGATGGCCCAGGAATTTCCTTACAGTTAGGTATGAATTCATGCAGTTTCTCCACAGATCTGCAAGGATCTGGTACTCTTTGTACTGAAGTGCATTGTTGTAAGCCTTCTGGCTGGCTTTGTAAATGTCCACTGAGGCTTCTTGTGGCGGTGTCAGCTCTTTTTGAAGGTAAAATAGTGTCATCAGCTTCAGAATTGGACAATTTATTGTTGTGGAAGTCTTTTACTGACCCTTGTCCTTCTGTATCTGATTGGCTTCTGCCATAATCACGTCTATGACCTTTTTGGGAGCTGCTTGAGGGTTTATAGCTTGCTCCTGATCTGGTTGAAGGCATATTTATGATTAAAAAGGTTAAAAATAGTAATTTTACGTCAAAAAACTCACTATTTGCCAAATTTTTAGCTCTCTGAAGGGTATTACTTATATCCAAGTTAATTAATTCAGAGGTTATTGGCTCAGGTTGGTTATTTTGAGTCACAATAACAGTGCTTGCAGGAATAATACTGGTAACTGTTGAGGCTGTTTCAATGTTTTCTTGTCTTACCACGTTGTCAGACTCTAAAATTAATGAAAAAGCCAAATAATTAAGTAAAAAAAGGTTATTTCAAAAAAAGAAATAAAAATTAAAGCCTCACTTATAATATGAAAAAAAAATATTTTTTTATTGATTTTTTGAATTATAAGTATTTTTTATATGTTTTTTAAATTTTTCAATATAAGAAAAAGAAAAAAAAAGAGTAAAAAAATATGTCACAGATAAAATATCACGGCTGGGCCCCCAAATGTAAGGTGTGGATATGAAACTTTGATAAAAAATCAAGTACTTTTCCTGTCCTCAAAATTTGTATAAGGTAAAATTCAATTAAAAATAGTAAGAAATATTATTTTTAAGAGAAAACATGCCAATTTTATTGTTTATAACTTTATTAGTATAAAACAATAATATTATAAAAATTTATTGTTTTACCAACAATAAAAATTTATCCAAAAAATACTCTACAAGAGATATTTTAAGGCTACAAAAGAAATTTCTTCAAGAGCAATTTCAATTGGAATTAATTGAGAAAAGAACTGCAAACAATTAATTAAAGAACAAAGTCTTTAAAAAGAATATTAAAGAGAAAACACGCCCAAAAGTGACCAGACTGAATTTGGAAACAAAGTGACAAAGTTAACAGTGATGAAAGATGCTTTAATTCACTTATGGGGTGGTTCAGGGGTAAAAATGATTATAAGAGTTACAAACAATGATTATAATGATTTTTTCACGTGGTTAAAAGGTTCAAAATGATTTAAAAAGGGTGGTTGGAATCTTTTATTGATTGGTTTAACAGTTTTAAACTAATTAATAAAAGGAAAAGATTCTAACCTCAAGAGAAAAGTGGGGCAAAGAAGACATTCTTTTATAGCCACCAATTCTCTTGCTCCAAAAGTAAATTTTACTCTTGTCAGTCGTAAAAAACAGTCTGACAACAGAAAAGCCAATTATGGCATCATTGAACCCTGGTTTAGACCAAAAAAGGGCTGGTTTAAGTCATTTTTAGCCATTTTTAGCCATTTTAGACCTTTAAATCAGCCATTACTATAGCAATACCAGGCCTAGAGCCTTCAAAACACGTCAGAATGTGTGTCAGAGGCGTAGAAACCAGTTAAAACTGTTTTTACTATGATTGTTTTATCTTAAGGGTAGTTTTACCCTCTTGGCAACAGCTAAAATTACCCCAGTTGGTATCAAAACCTCATCATCAATTGAGTTCACAGACCCTGTAACTCAATTCCAGGCCAAAAGTGATGAACTTTTGCGTGAATTTTGACATCCCACGCCTGTCAGCAAGGACTTTGGGGGTCTAGCTCCCCCTTAGAGCTGGAGTTCCTTTCCCCCCCCAAATTTAATCTTTCCAATTTATTTTTCCTTTAATTCCTCATCATGTATTATACTTATAATTTACATATGTAATTCAATTCAATTGTACAGTACAATACAGTAATAATTGACACCTCATATGTAAATCAAAGTTCACTTATGTAATACACGTGCACATTTTGACATTTCAATTGAATTCAATTGAAAATACTTTAATTCCTCATAACTTCTAAACTAAACACAACACCTCAATTTTAACACAAAATTTGATGGTTAACACCACATGTGGTGTGAATTAAATTAAAGTTTTGAGGATTTTCAACTTTTGTATTGAAAATACTAAAAACTTAATTTAAGCTTATTTAGAGTTGAGTTACAAGAATTTCACTCAAGGGTGACCCCACCTGATTTTTTATGAGGAATCCAATGGTGAAATAATTTTCATGTGTTTATTTATTGGATAAAAAGTTATAATAATTTTTATTTAACTTTTTTCCAAATTTATTTATTTTTTTCACAATTTTGTTAAAATTTCATTTTTACTTAATTTTTTCAAGTATAAATGTAATTTTATACTTACAAAATTTTATGTATTTTTATTTTTAAATTGTAATTAATTTTTTATTTTTAATATAATTTTATATTTATATTTTGATTTTTATTTTAATAATATAAATAAATTTATTTTATTTATATTAATATTTTATTTTTGTATTTGTGGTCTTTTGGGTATATGAAATTACCTCTAAGGCTCACACCAAAGGTCTTGAGATGGAAAGGCAGAGGGGAAGAGGATGGATGTGATGGCTTCAGAGATTGGAAAGGTGTTTCTGGGCCCTTTGGGGTTTTTGGCCACTTTTGGGTTCTGAGCCAAAAGCTGGCCCAAAAGGCAGGAAAGTGTCTTTTGGACACTTTGCGTCAAAGTGCGCAAATGCGCATTATGAGCCCAAATGGCCAAAAACAGCCATTTGAGCCATTTCCCCTGGTTTTGAGGGAAATGACCAGAAATACCCATTTGGGCATAAATTGCCGCTATGGGTTCTGGATTGAGGTGAAGGGCCATGAAGGCTCCAAAACACAAATGGCCATAAAAGGTCCATAAGATGATGACGTGGCCATATTGGCCACTGGTGATGGATATGGCCAATTGGCCATAAGAGAACTATGGCTTGATATGCCATATGGGGATCCAAGGAGGTGAATTGCCATGGTTGTGACAGGTATATAATACCATATATGCACCATGCCTGCAACCTTGAGTACGGATGGTATGAAGGAAAGGAAGAAATCCCTTGGAGTTGAGGGGAAAGACGGACTGAGCTGATCTGGTGGTTTCCAGAGGCCATGACTGAACTATTGGTCAATGGCCAAAATTGGGTCCTATGGGATTTATGGCCAAAATGGTGTCCATGAGGTTTTTGGTCACTTTTGGGTCCAAGGAAGTGGTGGCCAAAAATGGCTCAGGTGAGCCCAATTGTAGTTTGTGACCCAGGTAGCTGGCCCCTTTTGGCCTCATTGGATTAGGCCAAAAGGGGCCTGAATGGCCTACGGACCATAGGAGCCATAGGGGGCCTAAATGGCCCAAAAAGGCCATTTAGGCCAAAACCCCAATAATGAAAGGGATGGACCTGAATCCAAGGATGATGGCTTGGGGGCCTGGAGGCCCTTATAAGACAAAATGACCCCCCAGGCCCAAAGTCAAAGATGAAGGCCTGGGGGTTGGTGAAGTGGGAATTGGCCCAGAAGGCCAATGACGGCAGGATATGGCCTGAGTCCATAAAATGGCCATTGGAAAGTGTTATGGTGTGGATGCCATAGCACACCCAAGGGGGCCAATTGGCCATAAAAGGTATGACGTGACCAATTGGCCCCAACTTGGCTCCAGGTTGGATTGCCGCAGCCATCAAAGAGGAGGGCAAAACTCGTGGTTGTGACAGTACCCCCCTACCTTGAATGGTGAACTCCTGAGCACAAAGATAAGGTAGAAGCCTGTTGAGGCTGTTGAGACGGATTTGACAGAGGGGTTCCAGAGGTATTTGATCTTGAAAAGAAAATTTAGAACTGATAATTAATGTTGGCATATGAGTTAAGGGTGAAGTAGTCTTCTCTTGACATTTGGCCTTGAAAATGTTGAAGGATTGAATTTGACATAGAAGTTTGGCATAAAGATTATAATAAAAGAAATTTGAAGTGAAATTGAAAAGTGCTCACAGAGTGGCCAAGGTGATGCTTAATACAAAGAAGAGTAGAATACCCCTAAAGGTGCATACCAGGAGTGGGACTTACTTTTGGTAATTCCTCTCCCCACCAAGCACCATAAAAAGATCAAGCTTTTGAAGAATTGGGTCCTGGCTTGTCAGGATACAAAGAATGGAAATCTTTGACAAGTTCAGGACAATTCCTGAGGTTTTTGGCTGGTTCCCAAGTGGATCTTTCTGGGTCTTGCTGAAACCTTTCCATTCCACCAGATACCATAATTTTCCTCTCTTGAGCTTTGAATCCAGTATTTGAGAGAATTCCATTCCTCTTCTTCTTCAATGATAATTGGAGGAGGAGGCTCTTGATGCCGATTTGGGATTGCTGATGTCTTGACTAGTTCCAAGAGTGAGATATGGAAGACTGGGTGGATGGATTTCCATTGAGATGGAAGCTTGAGAACTGACTTTCTTCAAGATTGGAAAAGGACCCAACCATCTTTTGGATAGTTTTTTGGTGGGTATGGTTGATTTGATATTCTTGGAAGAAAGCCATACCATGTCACCAGGATTGAAAACAGGTGGACTTGCTCTACCTTTATCTGCATACCTCTTAAACCGGTTTATGGCAGCTTCAAGTCCTCTCTTGACATCTTGCTGTACTTATTGGATTTTGGCTGATAACTTTCCAGCAGGAGTATCTTGAGTGATGTGAACTGAATCAAATTGTGGATCTCTTCCATAAACAGTGAAAAACGGTGATTGTTTTGTTGAAGAGGGGTCAGAATTATTGTAGGCAAATTCAGCCAGAGGGAGCCAGGTTTTCCAATCATCTTGATGATAACTGACATACATCCAAAGATACTGTTCTAGTATCTGATTTACCCTCTCTGTCTGTCCATCAGTTTCTGGATGATAAGCAGTTGACAAGTCTCTTGAAATCTTGAGCTGCTGACAAAGATTGGTCCAGAAAGAAGAAACAAAGAGTGAAACTCTATCACTGACAATGCTTGACGGAAGGCCATGCTTTGAAAAGATATTCTTGATGAATAAATGGGCCAAATCCAGTGAAGTGATGGAAAACATTGTTGGAATAAAAACCACCATTTTTGAGAATCTGTCCACTATGACCAGAATCGAATCAAAGGAATTGGACAGTGGCAGTTGAGTGATGAAGTCCATTGAAAGACAAATCCAAGGACCATTTGGAATTGGAAGAGGTTTGAGGAATCCAAACTTCTTATGATGAATATTCTTGTTTCTTGAACACTGTTGACAGGATGAAACATAATCCTTGATAAATTGAGCCATGCCCGACCAGTGGAAATCCCGCTTGACAAGTTTGAGAGTCTTCTCTTGGCCAGGGTGTCCAGCTAGAGGAGAATTGTGATGCTTTTGAAGAATACTGAGTTGAATTGTGGAGTCATTTGGGACCACCACCCAATCTTTGAAGAGAAGAAGTTGGGAAGAGGAATCAAGAGAATAATCTTGGACAGATTTAACTTTACCCAAATCTTCAAGGATACTTCTGTACTGAGGATCTTGCCATAATTTATTCTGGATTGAATCAATCAAATTTGAAAAAGATTCCACCTTGACGGCTGAACTTCATCTTGCTTAATGATTTGCTGAAGATTCATTGGATTCTTGCTGATGAAATCCTCCCCCCTCTCTGGATAAACGTCGTCCCAACGTGATAAGGCATCCAGAAGAGTAGCTAGGCGGCCAGGGCGGTAAGTGATTGGAAAATGAAATTTGGAAAGGAATTCAGCCCAACGGGCTTGACAGCGAGTGAGTACTTTAGAGGTCATGAAGTATTGAAGGGAAGAGTGCTCGGTGAGAACTTCAAAAGGGGAAGACAGTGAAAGAAAAAAAGCCCTCCAGCGCTTGAGAGCCCAGACAATTCCAAGGAGTTCCTTGTCATGAATTTCATAATTGAGCTCTTCTGGGATAAGCTTGCAGCTGTCAAATGCAATGGGATGCTTTCCTGAATCAGAGACCTGACTCAGTACAGCACCCAAAGCATAATTGGATGCATCAGTCTCTACAATGGTGGGTAGAGAAGGATTGAAGTGGGAAAGGATTGGAGCGGTGGTGAACGCCTCTTTGAGTTGGTGAAACTGACTAAGAGATTCCTCATTGAGGGGAAAACAGGAATATTTCTTGAGGAAACTGATCTTCTTTGAATAATTCCTGATGAAACAGCGGTAGAAGTTGGCAAAGCCAAGGAATGATTGAAGAGCCTTGAGGTTTCTTGGAGGCAGCCAATTGAGAATTTGCTGGACTTTTGCTTGGTCCATATTGAGGCCTTCAGAAGAAACTACATAACCAAGATATTCCACACTAGAAACATGGAATAGGTATTTGGATGCCTTAGCAAAAAGGTTATTGGCTCTGAGTCTGGACAGAACAGTGGACACATGAGTGACATGTTCTTCCTCAGATTTGGAAAAGACCATAATGTCATCCAAATAAACCACAACATAAACATCAAGAAGATCTTGAAATATATCATTGACAAGATTTTGAAAAGAAGAAGGAGCATTGGTGAGCCTAAATGGCATAACCAAGTACTCATAACTGCCATATTTAGCTCTAAAACAAGTCGAGTGTTCATCACCCTCCTTGATTCTGAGCAGGTTATATGCACCACGCAAGTCAATCTTGGAGAAGATATAAGAACCATTAAAGACATTGAGAAGCTGATTCATAGGAGGAACAGGATACTTGGTCTTCCTAGTAACAGAATTGAGTTTGCGGTAATCAACACACAAACGGAGGCCACCATCTTTATTTTTGACAAAGAGGACAGGTGCTCCTGTTGAAGAGGAGCTTGGCCAGATGAAACCTTTCTCTACATTCTCTGAAATGTAGGCCCTGAGTGTATCTGACTCTTGTTTTGATAAAGAGTAGATCACCCCAACTGGAGGTAGAGACCCCTCCAGCTCAATATGATGATCACAGGCGCGGTGAGGAGGAAGTTTCTCTGCCTTCACCTTGGAGAATACATCCAAGTATTGGTGATAGACAGGAGGAACAACCTTCATCACGGTTTCTACTTCTTCTGGCTCTTCCTCTTCATCCCACAACTCCTCCAGGGAGGAAGGTCCATATTCCCAAATAAGAGGTGAAGTGAAGATACAGAATTATCTCTTCCAACATCTTGAATCTCTTTGAAGACTTCAGCTATAGGAGATAGTAATGACTGTGGGGAATTAAGGGAAGGAATATGGACAGAAGATGGAAATGATGGTGTTCTAGAATCACCAACCAGAGCTGCACATGATTTGGCAGAAGGAAAGTCATTACAGAAAGAATTAGAAAGATCAGAATAGTCCAAATGATCAGGATTAAAGGTGATCAGCCCTTGCCTCCAATTAATAGAAGGATTATAATGATTGAGAAATTCAAAGCCCAATATGAGGTATTCTCCCTTGGGAGTATCAATGACTAAAAAGTCCCATTAAAAGCTTGGGAAGGAAGGGAGCTCAACCATATATTTAGTATGGTGAGTCACAAATAAGGAAGGGGACTCAGAGGAGTCCAAAATGATAAGGGGAATATTCTCTGGAAGTTTTGATGTAGTCAATGAGTACTTGTGAACAAACTGCTTTGCAATAAATGAGTGTGTAGCACTAGAATAAATGAGAATACTGTAAAAAACATCAGAAAGAGAAGAAAAAACAAAAAAATTTAAGAGAATTTTTGATACCAGTATTCAGAATGCACAATTGTGCTCTGGATGGAAAACTGTGAAGACCATTGAACACAACATGATCTTCACTCAGGCTTTTCCCTGGCTGGGAAATTTGCCTGACGGTTGGGAAAGCTTGTTTTGAGGCCTTTTGACACAGGACTAAAGACTATGCTTCCCACCACAATAAGTACACAAGCCCTCCTTGATTCTCCTTTCTTTTTCAGAACCTTTCAACTTGAAGTCTTTATTCAACAAGGAAGAATGGGGCTTGTCCCGCTTTTGAGCATGAAAATTCTTCTTCTTATGACTTGAGCTTGAAGAATTTTGATGATGAGAAGAGTTTGACTTTGAGGCTTCAGGCTTCTTCTCTTGATTATGATTCTTTTCCTTTTGCCTCTCATGGTACCTGGTATCAAGTTTCAGGGTAATGTCCATTAAGTCTTGAAGATAATCAATATTTGAAGGATAGGAGGCCAATTGATCCAGAATCCTGGATGGCAATCCCTTCCTGAAATGATGGATGAGAGCTCTTTCTCCCCAATCACCGATTCTTGAAACCAAACTCCTGAAATTGGCTATGTATAGTGATACATGGCCACCTTCTTTCATTCTAAGGCCATCCAACTCTGCTTCAGCTTTTCTAACTTCATTCGGGTCCCCAAATAAAGTGAAGAGTTGGGATTCAAACAATGGCCAAGAATTGAGAAGATAACTTGAATCTTGATTGGTGAGATTAGAAAGATAAGGCTCAATCCATTTTGCAGCCCTTCCAATAAGAAATGAAGTGGCATAAAGAACCTTCTTCCTGTCTTGGGAGAAGTTTGCCGGATCATTATGAGAGATAAGCTGGCATGACTGAATAAAGCTTCTGACTTTGAAGGGCTGAGTCCCATCAAAGCATTCTGGTGCCTTCATAGATGGAGTCTTGAAGGCTGGTGGTCTTGATGATTCAGAAGAAGAAGCTGCTTGAAGATTGGCCATAATCTGAGTCATTTGCTGCATAATGGCCAATAAAGATGGTTCAGATTGATGAGAGACAGGCTGATCAGACTGGGCTAGAGTTGGTCTTCCAGTACCTTGGGATGCCCCCACCACAGCAGTCAATACAGGTATTTGCGCCTGTATGAAACTGTATTGAGGTCTGAAAACTGTATTTGGAGAATGTTGAATGAAACCCCCTTGCTAATTGGGTTTTGAGGGGTATCAATGAAGTAATGATTGTTGAATATGATTGGTAATGCCCCTGCCTCCTTGGCTGTGACACATACAGGTTGATTGAATGAGGCCTGTACCGATGAATTGAGTTGTCCAAGGAGTATTGAATACTTGATGCCTTGACAACTGATTGAAATGATGTAATACCTCTTGAGAATTTCCCTTGAATAATCCTGAATGAATTGTGCCAACCCAAATCCTGCAGATACAGGTGGTTGGGATCCTTGAAGAGTCTTCTGATTGCCGCCATAACTTGTCAGACTGATGAGCTGATTAATCCTCCTTTCAAATGGGCATTGGGATTTGAGACCTTGATTTTGGAAAGGTGGAATTGGGTCCTTAAAACATCACCATTGGATTGCTGAGCAAAAATGGTGCATAATGGTATATAATACCATATATGCACCATGCCTGCAACCTTGAGTACGGATGGTATGAAGGAAAGGAAGAAATCCCGTGGAGTTGAGGGAAAAGACGGACTGAGCTAATCTGGTGGCCTCTGGTGGTTTCCAGAGGCCATGGCTGAACTATTGGTCCATGGTGGTCCATGGCCAAAATTGGGTCCTACGGGATTTATGGCCAAAATGGTGTCCATGAGGTTTTTGGTCACTTTTGGGTCCAAGGAAGTGGTGGCCAAAAATGGCGCAGGTGGGCCCAATTGTGGTTTGTGACCTAGGTGGCTGGCCCCTTTTGGACTACGGACCATGGGCCGTAGGGGGCCTACATGGCCCAAAAAGGCCATTTAGGCCAAAACCCCAATAATGAAAGGGGTGGCCCTGAATCCAAGGATGATCGCTAGGGAACCTGGAGGCCCTTAGAAGACAAAATGATCCCCCAGGCCCAAATTTAAAGATGAAGGCCTGGGGGTTGGTGAAGTGGGAATTGGCCCAGAAGGCCAATGACGGCAGGATATGGCCTGAGGCCATAAAATGGCCATTGGAAAGTGTTATGGTGTGGATGCCTTAGCACACCCAAGGGGGCCATTTGGCCATAAAAGGTATGGCGTGACCAATTGGCCCCAACTTGGCTCCAGGTTGGATTGCCGCAGCCATCAAGGAGGAGGGCCAAACTTGTGGTTGTGACAACAGTTCAATTTCAAGATGGCCAGAGCTGTATTGGCCAAATTCAGACAATACAGCTGGTGATCCACCTCCCAGGATCAGCCTTTCAGTTTTTCACATATACTGGCCACCTTTCAACACCTGGGGACTTTTTCCCCAGTTAATTAATATATTGGATTTATTATTATCTTTATTTTCTTTTACTTTATTAAAGTTAATACTGATAATCTTAAGTCAGTCATTCAGCACCCTTTCTCTTTTTCTTCCTTGCCTGTCAGTGGATATTGGTGGTCATATCCTTTACTAATTCCATTTCCTTTTCTGGCAGGTTGAAACAGTGAATTGAGGATTCACTTGGTTGGCTTCCTGGCCTTTGGCATACTTCTCCTTTCCCTTTCTTCTTCTTTAAAGAAATCAATCTTTATTATTCCTTATATCTTTGGAGCCCTCCAAGTGAGCTCGTGATTCCTGAGTGCCAGGCCCTCTTGCTTCCATAAGAGCCCCTGTGACACATGGCTTGCACTTTTCCAAATTGAAAATTGAGATTAATTTTTCAAAAAAACCTGGTATCATGGAAATTATTTGGAAGACATCAACAATGGTTCATCATACAACAAAAACTCCTCCAGAAAGTATCAATAATGACAAAATAACTCATTTTGGGTGTTCTTTTCAAATAAACCATAAATTATTCAATTCAGGTGACAGCTTCTTCAAAATGACAACCACCAAAATTAATTCAAAGGTCAATGGGTACTTTGAAAGAAATATGCAGGATAAAAAAAGAACTAAAAAATATTAATTTTAAATAGTTTTATTTTACCAATAACATCACCACTCCATTGTATGCCATTAAATTAAGTACATAAATCAATGGTCCTGATGAAATTGACAATTGACTGTTTTTCCATGCCAAAGTAATTGGTTTAATTTTTTCACTCATATTTACCACACATTCCCCAATGTCATTATTGGCCAGATTTTCCAAATGTGGTGGATCATAATATTCATATAAATCAAACCATTCATCACCAATTTGTGCTAACATATTATGTAAAATTGTGCAAGAAACAACCCAACTAACAAAATATGCAATTTCATGATTATCCCTCATTTGGTTTCACATTTCCCTTAGAAAAAACCACTGCCCCTTCAAAATTCCAATTGCATGCTCAATTCTGACCCTCAATTTTGCTAGACAGTAATTGAAAGAACGGTTGTCTTCATTCTGTGCCACAACTCCCTTATATTCTGGAACAAGCCAAGGAGGGCTTGCATATGCTGAATCAGCAAGTAAGTACTGATCCCTTTCATAAAACTCTTGAGGTATTTGTGCTATTTTCATATGTTGATAGAAATTTGAATCATGAAGTGACCCAGTACAGCCAACATGTAGAGCAGTGAACTGTTTGTTGATATTGCAAACCAGTTGTATTGACATAGAATACCTTAATTGTAAGAAATAAGCAAAAATGAAATAAAGAATAAAGATTCAACAGATTACCTCTTTTTGCAATGAAAATAGGCTTCACCATCATTGGGGGGATGTTGTGATAATGGTATGAGACTCCCATCAATAAACCCAATGCACCCAAGGAAGCCTTCTGCTTGCATTACTTGGGACATCTCTCTTTGTTGTTCTATTGTTGGCCACACAATAACTTTGCACTTCAGCTTCATTAATATCTGGATGACTCTTTGAGTGTACAACACAATATCCCCATGGCTAATTCCAAATAACATTCCAATCTTTCCCAAAGCAGCCCCATTGCCATTTGATCCTAGCCTTGATAATGCCACAGAAAGCTGTATGGCAGGATTGTATTATTTGTTTTGTGATGAGTTTTGAAACATTTTATCAGCTTGAATTTGTGAAACCAATTTTTCAAATGATTCATGTGTGTTACTACATAGCTGTTGAAACGTTTCAGACAATAATGTTTGTAAATCATTCACTGTATACATGTAATTTGATGGATATCTTCTACAAGGATTGATTTATCTTTGTGATGTTATCATATCTAATCAGATTATATATTCCTGGATATCAGAATCACTATCAGAGTTGAGAGCATCAATGAATTGCAGTGTGTTCAAGGTCTGAAGTAAAGGTAGCCTTTGCAATGCCTTGGGCATGTTAAATGAAGAAAAGGCCTGTAGTAAATGCAATTTGAAATCAAATACTTTAATAAATGACAAGTTTATTCAGATTTTATGCAATTTAACATGCCCTTACTGAGCTGTGTGTTTTAAACATATGCCTTTATGGGAAGCTAAAGGTGGGATTTTAGTATTTAAACATGGGATTTGGTACCTTAAAATACCACACCTCTTGAGGTGTGGGATTTCTGAAATCCCAAAAAAATTAATGGGGGATCTTGGCAAAAAAAAATTGGGATTTCGAGTGTGGGATTTGGTAACTTTGACACCCCCTAACTATAATAATAATAATAATAATAATAATAATAAAAGATAAAAAAAAATAATATAAATAATTTAAAAATTTAAAATTTTCTTATTAATTATTATTATTATTAAAAATTTAAGCTCAATTTATGAATTTAGGTTTTTTTAATACAAAAGATTTGAATTTATTTTAAATTGATTTTCTTTTTCTTTAAATCAATTTTTTTTTAATTAAAATTAAAATTAAATTTTTAATTTTTAATTTTGAATTTTAACATTTAAAATTTTCAAAAATTAATTTAATAAGGTTTTAATTTTGTTTTTTTTTTATAAAAAAAAATTCTTATAAATCATCACTTATTTATTAATTTTTTTTTCTTATGGTTAACATAACTTTAGAATCACAATTTTTAAAATATGAATATATTAATAGGGATTTTGAGAATTAAACAAAACGTTTAATAAAAATAATCACCTAAAGGGACTTCAAGTTACTTCAATTACACAATTTGTGAATTAATAAGTGGAAGAATCAAAAATCCATCTAAAGTTCAAGAAATAACCAGTCAAAACATCCACTCAAAGAAGAAAAAGGAGGACCCATGAAGAATAATTCTTGAATTGTAAGAAATTAGACAAAGACTAAATAGAAAAAATACATAGAAGAAACAATTATTGAATCAATTCAAAAGAATATGTCACAGCCAAGGAGGCAGGTGCATTACCAATCATATTCAACAATCATTACTTCATTGATACCCCTCAAAACCCAATCAGCAAGGGGGGTTTCATTCAACATTCTCCAAATACAGTTTTCATACAGGCAAGATCCAAATAAAGTTTCAGACCTCAATACAGTTCATACAGGCAAGACCCAAATACAGGATTCACCAAATACAGGCCTGTAATCAATACAGGCGCAAATACATGTATTAACTTTATAACGTGTATTGGATTCACCAATACAGGATTCAATCCCACATCCAACTTCTTCCAGCATACAGACAAGTATCTCAACACTCAAACTCGAAGGCTGGCATTTCTCACATATACCAGCCCCTCTTCACCCACCTGGGGGTTTTTCCCCCAGTTAATTAAAATATTGGATTTATTGTTTAATATTATTTTATTTCTCATTAAGAAATATTATTTTATTATTTATTAAGTTAGTCTTTGCCTTCCCTCACCTGTTCAGTAGAGTCCTGGTGGCCATATCCTTTATTAATCCTTTTCTCTTTTCTGAACAGGTTGAAACAGTGGTACAGGATTATTTGCAGTGTGAAACTCCTTTTAGTGTGGGATTGGAGAAGGCAGTCTTTGAGGGGGAAATCAAAGGTAAACAGTTTTGAATTGCTGAAATAATCCTGTAACCAAGGGTGCTATGGTGTTTTAGCTGCCCCTCTGAATATACTAAACGATCTCCCTACAGAGCTCACAAATCAATATTTAAGATTGTGGCTTTACAACTAGAGAAGACTTTTGAGCAGTCTCTATCAGACCTATTCAATAACAGATAAGTAACTTATAAGTTAAAAAAATATAAAATATAGTTTTCAAATAATAATATAAGATGATTTTAAGGGTAAGACCTCAATAGTATAAGAGGTTGATTTGATATAATAGTAATAATATATATTTTAAGGGGTAAGTTCAATTTAATGTTATATATGTTATAATACTCAATGGTTTGAGAGGTTAATTGTTAATATAATATAATAATAAGACCTTTAATAATTTATTGGTAAGATATTGTTCAATATATAGAGGATGTTTGTTAAATATATAAAAGATATAATATAATATAAGGGTAGGTTTTTTTATATATAATAATATATAGTTGTAAGGTTGTTTTTTTTTATGAAGATAAAATAAGACTATTTTTCCTTTATAATGTAAAGGTTATGGGGATAAACTCAATATTATGAGTATTATTTATAGTATTATAATTATAAGACTAATAATTTAAGCATAGGGTGGATTAATAATATTAAGTAGACCTTCTGTTAACGACTATTAATTAGAAATCACTATGAATTAAACTTATAAGTCTATAATACTTTAATAAAATAACTAGATTATCCTACTAGTAAGGGATGAATAGTTATTCTCCTTGGTATATAACTAATTGGATTCATGGGGAAAAGAGGAAAAAAAACGAGGGAGAGAGGACCTTTATTTATATTCTTTGGGCCCTCCATAGAGGCACTCAAAAACAAGGGACTTAGAATTTTTCCCCTTCTTTTGACTGGGATAATTTTTTATAGTGGTGAGATACCATTTGTTTGGTTTGTTGCACCAATTTATGTATTATTATGTAATCCGAGATGTTTTTGCGGGTGAAGAATTGTGAGATGGTGTCATTTGATCAAGATATTGCACCATATGTTTGGTATATTGCACAATTTTTGGTGGTATGAGATGATTTTGTACAGTTATTGCACCATAGGTCTGTGCATTGTTTGAACTGTAGGTGGAGAATGCTGTGTATTGTGGGGATTCTATTTATCCTGTATGTGTTTTAATTTTTCTTCCTTTAAATTTAATTCTTCCTTTAATTTATATTTTCTGGCTTATCAGGTGGCTGTGCTTGTGTTTCCACAGATATGCTGTGTAATTTAAGGTTTTGATGTATTTTCCTTGCATAAATTAATTGATTTATTTTCTTTCTGTCTTGTTACTGTTGATTCATACAGTTTTAATTTATTCCTTATTGAAGTGTCCCCAGACTAATCACTGAATTGCTGAGTAATCCAAAGGTTGAGCAGAGCTTGGGTAACTTGAGTGTTACACTACTCCTATTCACTGGTAAATTTAACATTCTTGCTAGCTTGTCTTTTTCTTTTCCTTATTTTATTGTTATTCTTGTAGTCAAATGGACCATTCTTCCAGGATTTTCTTATGGGATTATACATATTGATGAATTTAAATCCATTTTATTGCTGAATTCCTCTATTATAATTGATAATTATTGATTTTTTCTTTGTTATTTCTTCAATTTATAGCCTTATAAATGAAATTTCACTTGAAACTGGGCCATTAAGGTATGGAATACCACATCCCCCTCTCCATTTAATGCTGTCCCCAGCATTCCAGTTTCAAGAGGAATATTTTGGTTCCATTTAGCTATATGTTATTCCATTAAATATTTATTCTAGTAATTTTAAATGATATTTTCTGTTGATATCTCTTTATATTGATTTTGAATCTCCATGTTTTCTTCTTTGTGTTGTCTTCTTCTTGTTCTTGTTTTTTTTTGTAGTATGACTATTTTGTTCATGTTAATATTTAGATATTTGATTTTGATTTATTGGTTGATTTTCATTTCCTATTTTGTTTGTTTGATTGTTTGTTAAAGAGTATTTTCATAATAAAAAATTATGTTATTTTATTTTATTTTGATGAATAATAATGCAGTTTAAGGTCATACTCAGGACCATTTCTTGAGTTATTTGAAGTAATAATTGATGAAGAATAAAGAATAATTTATTCAGACAGTTTAAGGTCTTATCAAGGACCTATTCTTGAAGGAATTTTGTTGGTAAAATATAACAAATGAAATATTTGGACATTTTAAGGTCTTATCTAGGACCTCTCTTCTTTTTATTTTGTTTTTCTGGTTGGGTTGTTCTTTCTTCTTGTTTTTTTTTCTTGCTGAAATTAACCTTAAATGGTAGGGCCATCCCCTCTCCATTTAATAATTGTACCCTCATTTCTATTTTTTTATAATAATATATTTTTTCTAATATAGTATGAATATGATGGGTGTAAAGAAAAATTTCTAAGAGTAATAATATAAAATAATATCAAATCATCACAAAATATAATATGATTTTATATGAATTTGAGATAAAAAGAAAAAATAAGATAAAAAATAAAATAATATGAAGTAATATAAAATAATAATCAGTGAATTAAAATAATATATATTCTTTCTAAAATGATACTAATTAATATAAATGTTAAAGCAATAATAATAAGGAGGATTATTTAACTACTTTTGAGAATAAAAATGGTTTAAGCTCTTGATGAATCTCTTGAATCACTTTTTCTTATAATGGTGGGTGGCCTTTTTATTCTTATTGAGGATTGACACCCCCCTCTCCATTTAATAATTGTAACCTAATTTTAATTTATTTATCCTATTTTTTTAATAATAAATTGAATTTTAATATAAATAATAATTATAAATTTAAGTTAATTCAAATAATAATTATAAGTTTAATTTGGTTTAAATAATAGTAATATATTTAATTTAATATAAGTAATAATAATAAATTTTAATTTAATTTAAATAATAATAGTAAATTTAATTTAATTTATAATAAATTTTTTTTTTTTTTTTAATTTAATACTAAGTGATAATAATATTTTAATTTTTTTTTTTTAATAATAACTAATAATAATAATAATTTTTATGTTTTTTTTTTTTTTGAAGTAGCTGGGTGCGGATACTTCAAAATAAACCAGCTCTACTTCTTATCTCCACTCGCCGCGGTTTTCTTTTTTCTTCTCTACTCTTTATTTTATTTTATTTATTTATTGTTATTATTTATATTTTTTTATTATTATTTGTTTGTATATCTATATTTATATTAATTATATCTATTTATTAATCTTCTTCAATTTCAATTACGCCTCCGTCCTCTATCTGTCTTTGTATCCTTCTTGTCACTTGCTTAAATTCCCTTCAACGCCGCCTGCTCCCCGATCCTTACGTTGCGCCCTTTTTGGCACTCTTTTGGTTGGCAAGTGACCGTATCTGGGTGAGTCACTGTTTTTCTTGTCGCTTCTGCTTCTCTGTTTACTGTATCTACCGTGGCTAATATTTGTCTTTTGGGTTATCTTTTGTCGCTCTGGCTTTTTATTTTTTATTTTTTTATTTTAATACTACTATTTATTTTTATTCCAATGGACCAATCAAACTGCACGATCACAGTAAGCAGCTTTGGAGTTTGATTGTTGGGAGGAATGATGTATTCAAGAGCGATTTGGTTTGTCCATCGTCACTTTCACCTTTTTTTTTTATTTTATATAAATCACTATTACTATTATTGTTTTTTTTTATTTTATTAAATAAAGAACCTAACGCAATATGTCTTCTTTTGCTTTATCCATTTATATCGATGAGAATGGTCGTGAAGTTATAGCGATTCTTCACAGGGGATATCGCTATACCATTCAATGTATATCCAACACTGATTCGAACTCAAGCGCGACTAGACCTTCACCGCCCACCTCGATTACACCTTTCTCTGGGTCGGCTCTTGCCTGGCCTAATTTCAATAACCAATGGCCATCACTCTCCTCCAGCATTAGTTGAACGTGTCATCTCCCAACCGGCTGCCTCCTCTATCAACAATCCTATGCTGGACAGTATATCTATTTCCGCCACAACAGACTCCAATCGTTCCTCCGAGTTATGGCAACTCTTTGATGTTTTTGACCGTCTATTTAGCTGCTATTGCCGCAATTTCTATGACTATGTCCAAAACCATCCTAATGACGCACGTGATTACGGTTCCCTCTCTGGCCAGCGAGCTTCTTTACGAGCGTTAGTGGAGGTGTTAAACGATTTGGCGGAGTAAGTTTTATCTGTTTATTTATTGTACTTCTTCTTTTTTATTTATTTATTTATTTTATTTATGTGTGATTAAATATCTTCACTAGTACCTTTGACGACAAAGATGACGACGAGGAGTAAACAAGGATTAACCTCCAAACCAAGCTATTTCGGTGAGACTTCGGCTTATTATTCTTTTCTTCATAACTGATTCTAACGATCTCTTTTCTTTTCTCTTTATATATATATATATATATATATATTGGAAATAGTAAATGAAAGAAAAATACATAAAATAAAAAAAAAATCCAAAAATAATTAAGTAAAAATGAAAAAATAAGAGAAAGTAAGAACAACCTGAACTTAGGGTGTTACGAATATATTGTAAATCTCTATGCGCGAAATATGGTAAAGGGCTAAAATAAAATAAATAATAAGAAAAAAACTATTTAAACGTTTTCTCTTTTTTCTCTTTTTTTTATATTTGTTATATTTTTTTTTTTGTAATTTAGAAATTTAAAATATTTGAATTTACTGCTTTAGGAAATCATTATGATCTAAGTTATTAAGGCAAACATATCAATGAATTAAGTCACTTTAATTCATTGTTATGCTTTTAAGTATTGGTTTTAGTTAAATGAAGAATTAATTTAGCCAAATAACATAAGATTAAATTAATTAAAATTCTTGAAATGAAATTAAGGTTTTAATTAAACTTGCAACCCAATCAATATAAAATTGATTAAATTTGTGCAAAACATTTATTTTTTAATTAAATATGAAATGGAGGTAAAAATTTTAATCTGCCCAAATAATATAAGATCAAATTAATTAAGATTCTGAATTTTTAAATTAAAGATTAATTTGTTTAGTTAACCCAATCAATATATTATTGATTTAGTCTATGCAACTTATTTATTTATCTTTAAATTGCATTCTGAATGGGGTTAAATGGTTGATAAGATGTATAATTAGAGTTTTGCATAGCCTTTGATATATGAAAAGTTCAAGGGCTAATCTATGGGTGGAAGAAATTTGCTCCATATTCAATATAAAAGGAGGTCTTTTTCTCCCTTATCCACAGAAAAAATTAAAATAATTTGCGTTTCTTTTATAGAATATTTTGAATATTCAAAGTAAATTAATTAAAAGAAAAATAATTTTATAAAGAAATGTTTTCATCTGGGTTTAACCTGGCCAGTTATCCCTTTGATTATGTTTTTTCATTTCTTCTTTATTATTATGATATAATGACTATTTAGAGAAATTAAAACTAATAAGCTTTCTTGAGCTATCTTATTGATTTTTCTGGATGACTTTGATCTTCTTAATTCTTGTTTTTATAAACTGTTATTGTTATTGTTATTCAATCTTGCTTTATTGTCTTGATTATTTTTGAAAAAAATTGTTCTTGTAAGCAGGGGGTGACTAGTAATTTGTAAAAAAAATAAACCAATAATAAAAAAAATATAATTTGAATAAAAAATAACCATAAACAAAACTGGTCACCACTCTTGCTATGTGTATTGTGAGGCTGTGTGTTTTTTTGGCCATATTTGTATATTCCTTCAATTTTGTATTCTATTATTTGACTTCTTTAAATCTTGCAGTTAAACATTCTTGAGTTATTTCTTTGATTCTTCACCTTGGCTTTAATTCTTCAATGGGTTGATATTGAATATTGATGAAGATAAATTTATAGAATAAAATGGAAATTCCCCAGAATTTCATCCCAAAAACTTAAATCACAAAGGATGGATTTAAGAAATAGACACCCACCCTAATTTTTTAGTTGAGTTTTTTTTTTTTTTTTTTTTTTTTTTTTTTTTTTATATACTAATACATAAGATAACATAGAATAATGATACTGATACACTTGAAACACTTTTTTTTATTTTGATGTTTGATATTTTTTTTTATATATATTTTTTATATTTTTTATACTAAATAAAACTAAAATTCATGATATAAGAAAAAGAAAATTTCTTATTATAATAAAAAAAGTCATTGATAATGTGAAAATTTGTTGTCAAGACCATTTTTGAATTTGGCCTTCTTAGCTGTAAGCTCATTTCTTCTTTCTTCATTAAGATATTGATCTTGAAAATCTTCATTCTCATTAGAGTACTCCTGAATAACATTTTCATTTTTATTTTTGTTCTCTTTCCAGTCCTCATTTTTTATTGATTTTTGATATTGCCTTGCCAAATGGGCTTGCAAACTTGGGCATATCTTTTTATTCCGAGTAATCCAAAAATATTCCTTTTCTTCCTTAGTCTTCTTCTTCTTTTTGCTACTTTTATCTTTGATTTTATTTGATTCATTCTTCTTTGGGTTACTAATATCTTCCAACCACTTGACATGTTGGTTTGCACATTTAAAGTTGTCCTTAGAATTATTTTTATTGTGATCCTCAAGGTTGGAATTTCTAAGAGGTTGCCAATTTGTATAACCTTCCCAAGGGTATTCTTCTTCAGTAAGTATAAATTTATGTTCATCTTCAGCTTCCTCTTGTATTGCCATTTGACAAAATAATCCTGCTTCATTCTCATATTCTGATTCAGAAAGATGTTTTCCTAAGATAATTGGCGAGTGTATTGTATTTTTTATGTATTCATTTCTAGCCTGATTTCTAATAGATGAAAGTTTTTTGAATCTTTCTTCAATTTCTTTTGAAATATTAAAGTTATTATGAGCTTCCCCAGAGGCTCTGTCTTCAGTGTGTGAGGGCTTTGGTTTATTTAATTCCTGTTGTATGTCAATTTGTGACAGTGAATTGGTTGAATTTTCATATCTTGACTCATTAATTTTAACTTCATTTATATTCTGAACTGTACTGAAACTGCATTCCATATCTTTTCTTGTTGATGTATAACAAGGGAATTCCATTTTAAAAGGTTCTTCTTCTATCCAAAAAGGTATATCTCTCACTTGATTTTGTTTATTTCCCCTTATAGGGTTTTCAATTATTCTTGTTAAGTCTAATTGTTCTTTGACAAGCCTTGGATCAATATTTTCTATATTAGAGTATGGTTTATTTTCACCACTACTTCCTTCCATCAGACTTCTAGGATCAATGTTTTCAAGATTTGAGGGAAAAGAAGGTTGTGACTTCTCAAAATTATTAAATTTCTTCTTGTTTGTAGCTCCTGTAATAATTATTTGATTGAATCTGAGTGATGGATCAATTAACTCTTGTGGTATAACTGATTCATTTTGATGAAAATTAGGTTTCTTTTCAATCCTACTGGATCCTTTATGACATGTTGAGCTTTCTTGAGGATAAGTATTTTTATTATGGTGTGAGTTTTCAATAGTATCTTGTAGAATTTCATTTAATTGTGGGGTTTCTTTACATTTTGGATGTTGCTCTATAATTTCCTCCTGAATTATATGGCTTTCTTGAGTAACAATGTCTTTATTTTTGGAAATGTTATATTTGATGGAAACTTCTTTTAATGCTTTTAGTGTTGATTTATCAATTTGAGAACTTGAACCTTTAGATTCTGAGGTGACACTGATTATTGTTACAACTGGCTTGATACTTGATTTCCAATTATTCCTAAATATTCCCTTTGAAAGGGACTTCAAAGCTTTTATAGGTGAGATAAGCTTTGTTAATGTTTTTCTTTTGATGTCTTCAGTATTCTTGAAGTTATAACTTTTGATGGCTTGAGATATTTGGTTACAAGTATTCCCATTTTCTCTTC
Source organism: Austropuccinia psidii (assembly GCA_023105745.1). Taxonomy (NCBI): domain Eukaryota; kingdom Fungi; phylum Basidiomycota; class Pucciniomycetes; order Pucciniales; family Sphaerophragmiaceae; genus Austropuccinia; species Austropuccinia psidii. Next base: position 67,284,543 of record JALGQZ010000004.1, read on the forward strand.
ATGAAGTTAAAATTCCTGTAACATTTCTTTCTTTATTGTTTGAATCTATATCTTCTGCACTAATTGGAGCTAGTTCCTCATGAGTTTTCACTTTGTCTTTGGAATCCTTCACTTCTTCACTATCAAGTACTTGATGAGAATTTTCCTGAAACTTGTCTTGGTTTTTGGGCTTTAATTCATTCTCTTTTGGTAATTCCCTCCAATCTTCCAATTTAGAAACTGCACATGTTTCCATTCCTGCTGGTGGGTCTTCTCTCCATCCTACTTTCTGTGGTGAACATCTTGGTAAGCAAAGTCTTCTTCCATCTGGCTCTATATAACAGAATATTTCCCCTTTCTGTTGAGAAAAGTCTAATATTATGTTATTATCTGCAAGGAAAGGCCTTCCCAATACTGTATGCAGTGCTCCTCTTGCTACAAAAAGGTGTATATTTCTTTCTTACCCAGTAACTAAAGTGATTGGGGTAAATTCTGCTAATCCAACTATTGAGGTACAATGCCCACCAATTACCCTTAAATTCATGTTGAGGCATCTTGTGGTAAGTCCTGCTTTTATTGCTGAATCCTCTGGTATTATATTCAATTCTGATCCTGTGTCAACTAATGCCATTATTTCATGTCCTTCTTCTCCTAAATATACTTGCATAAATCCCAATGGACAGGCATAATGTAATTTTGGCTGTTCATAATTACCCAAATGATGATTTATGAGTTTGGTTTGAATTTCCTTTGTATCAATTGAGTTAATGGATTTTTTCTCTTCTTCTGACAGGTTCTTTAATTGATTAAAAAACTTTGGTGACATGACTAAAATTTGCTCCAAGGTAAGATTTATTTTCTGATCCAATACCTTTTTGATAATTTGTGCCATAATCTCTTGAATATCTAATTTCTCCTCTTTTATGATTTTCCTTTCATTGACTTTCTTGATTGGTTCTTAAATATTTTCAGTTTGATCACTTTTAGGTTCCTGTGGAAGTATTTCCTTTTCATTTTTCACCAATTGAGGCTTCTTATATTTAGTTAGAATAATTGTTTTCTCTTCTTCTTTTTTCTCATCTTCAATATAAGCTCCAGGTATATTTGTTCTTTTGTTTATTGGTGTTTTAACTTTTGAATGTGATCTTAAAGCATCTTGATTGGTATTTTCTACTCTTGAGTTTCTTTCTTTGGTATTTCTTAATCCATATTCATTTGAAAGTGGATCATTGACTGATGAAATAGTTGGTGGTTGCCAGCTTCCCCAGTTTTCAACTTTAGCTATAGCAGTTGCACTATCATCTTTCTTTAATTGTATTATGTTCATTGGATTAGGTTTGGGTAGTGCTTCTTTAGCTTCATCTTCTTTTATTTTCTTTGTGAGTTCTTCTAGGTCTTTTGCAAAGTCTTCAACTAACTTCTTTGGAGCTATTTTAACATCAGTTGGAACTCTTTGCCAGTTGGGAAATAAAAATCCACCTCCTTGTCTGCTGACCCATTTCTCATTTTGATCTTCAAAGAGGTAGTTGCATCTATTAACTGAATGTCCTTCCTCCAAACAATAATAGCATTTGAGATATGGTTTTGGTATGCTTTGTGCTGGTGTATAAGGAATATGCCTTTGTGAAAAGGGTGGTAAGCTATCTTTTGGGTACCTTGTTTGATTTTCCTGCTTGAATACCTGTCCTGTTTTATTTTGAGGTAGTACTGCTTCTGTCAATTCCTTAATTTGCTTAATGAAGTCCTTTATTTCTTTCTTTTCTTCTTGATCCTGACTCCTGGGTCTTTGTTGATCTTTAATTTTATTATTGAGCTCCTTCAGTTGATTTAAGGCATTTTCCATGGTGTCATCTTCAAATTGAACTTTCTTTACTTGTGTCTTATGTATATGTGGATGATTCATTTCATAATGGGAGTTTGTGTCTTCAGCTCTGCCCCTTGATATGATCACAGTTTCTAGCTCTTGTTCTATATAGCTCTTCAATACTTTCATTTCTGGTACAATATATCCACCATCCCTTGCTTGGATCATGACCTTCTCTCTTCTCATCTCCTTAATTATGGAAGTCCTAATTTCAGGTGAAAGACTTGCATAGAGCTCTCCATTGTGCTCAACTTCCCTTCTAATATATCCATATTTGTACAGATAATTTGTGATCTTTTCATATTCTCCAATAAATCTCTTGTATTCAGCTAAGTTTCTAATTACTCCTGCTCTTTTGGTATTATTGAAAAGCTTCTCCAAAGATTCTGGTCTATATCTTCTGTCTGGCTCTACTCTTCCCCATTCTGTAGTAAGTTCTTCTTTGAGTTTTTTCCAGTTCTTCTCTTCATAACCTTGCATTGCTTCAATTTTCTCCTTAACTTCTTCAGATGCTGACATAAAGATAACTTGTCTTGCTATATCTTCTCCACTAGCTCCTTCAATTTCAGCTGCTGCTTCCACTCTTTTTATGAATTTTTCTACTTCATTACCATCAAAAACAAGATTATAATCTTTAGCTCTTATCTTAACAATAGGAGAAGTTACCTTAGGAATCTCCTTTTGTAATGGACTTGGATGGTTTGGTGTAGTTGAAAATACTTTCTTTGGGATACTCTGTGATCTTTGTTCTGTTTTGGGTGTGGATGTTGCTCTAGGACCAGGTGTAGGTGATATTGGTGAGTCTTCAGGCCTAACATGCCTTGGCAATGTTTGTTCACTTGGACTGGCTCCAGGTGTGTAAGATGTTTGTTCCCTTCTTTTTCCTTTCTTTTTACTTTGTGTTAATTATAAATCTTGCATTTGCTTCATAAGACTTTGGATCTGTACTGTTTGATCTTCCTCTTCACTTTCTTCTGCATACTGTCCTTCTACAGTATCTTCAGGTAATGGTGGTAAGTCAGATGTTGATTGTTGATTCATTTCTACTTGATAAACTGATCCTTTAAATTCTTTTTTACTTCTCTTGTTTTTCCTTGATTCTTGAATTAACTTGAAGAAAAATCTCCTTAATTCTTCCTTTTCCTTCTGTTCTGTTCTTGGTGTTGCAATAAGTAAATCAATATCCTGAGGTGTTTGATTTTCTGGTGTTCCTTCTTTTACTGGATAATAAAAATGATATGATTGATTTGAGGATTGTGATGGTGATGATGATTTGGAATGGGATTTGTTTCCAGATTCCAGATTTTATGAGAGTGTTGATTGTTAATTCTTGATAATGATAATTATTTTTGTGAGTTATGTTGATTTGGGTTTCTTCTTTTATTGATGATTGACTGATTATTGAATGTTGAAGTTGAATAGCCACTGTTGGGACACCAGATGTGGAACCCCTTTTAGTGTGGGATTGGAGAAGGCAGTCCTTGAGGGGGAAATCACAGGTTAACAGTTTTGAATTGCTGAAATAATCATGTAACCAAGGGTGCTATGGTGTTTTAGCTGCCCCTCTGAATATACTAAACAATCTCCCTACAGAGCTCACAAATCAATATTTAAGATTGTGGCTTTACAACTAGAGAAGACTTTTTAGAAGTCTCTATCAGACCTATTCAATAATCAGATAAGTAACTTATAAGTTAAAAAAATATAAAATATAGTTTTCAAATAATAATATAAGATGATTTTAAGGGTAAGACCTTAATAGTATAAGAGGTTGATTTAATATAATAGTAATAATATATATTTTAAGGGGTAAGTTCAATTTGATGTTATATATGTTATAATACTCAATGGTTTGAGAGGTTAATTGTTAATATAATATAATAATAAGACCTTTAATAATTTATTGGTAAGATATTGCTCAATATATAGAGGATGTTTGTTAAATATATAAAAGATATAATATAATATAAGGGTAGGTTTTTTTTATATATAATAATATATAGTTTTAAGGTTGGTTTTTTTTATGAAGATAAAATAAGACTATTTTTCCTTTATAATGTAAAGGTTATGGGGATAAACTCAATATTATGAGTATTATTTATAGTATTATAATTATAAGACTAATAATTTAAACATAGGGTGGATTAATAATATTAAGTAGACCTTCTGTTAACTACTATTAATTAGAAATCACTATGAATTAAACTTATAAGTCTATAATACTTTAATAAAATAACTAGATTATCCTACTAGTAAGGGATGAATAGTTATTCTCCTTCTTGGTATATAACTAATTGGATTTATGGGGAAAAGAGGAAAAAAAATGAGGGAGAGAGGACCTTTATTTATATTCTTTGGGCCCTCCATAGAGGCACTCAAAAACAAGGGACTTAGAATTTTTCCACTTCTTTTGACTGGGATAATTTTTTATAGTGGTGAGATACCATTTGTTTGGTTTGTTGCACCAATTTATGTATGATTATGTAATCTGAGATGTTTTTGCGGGTGAAGAATTGTGAGATGGTGTCATTTGATCAAGATATTGCACCATATGTTTGGTATATTGCACAATTTTTGGTGGTATGAGATGATTTTGTACAGTTATTGCACCATAGGTCTGTGCATTGTTTGAACTGTAGGTGGAGAATGCTGTGTATTGTGGGGATTCTATTTGTCCTGTATGAGTTTTAATTTTTCTTCCTTTAAATTTAATTCTTCCTTTAATTTATATTTTCTGGCTTATCAGGTGGCTGTGCTTGTGTTTCCACAGATATGCTGTGTAATTTAAGGTTTTGATGTATTTTCCTTGCATAAATTAATTGATTTATTTTCTTTCTGTCTTGTGACTGTTGATTCATACAGTTTTAATTTATTCCTTATTGAAGTGTCCCCAGACTAATCACTGAATTGCTGAGTAATCCAAAGGTTGAGAAGAGCTTGGGTAACTTGAGTGTTACACTACTCCTATTCACTGGTAAATTTAACATTCTTGCTAGCTTTTCTTTTTCTTTTCCTTATTTTATTGTTATTCTTGTAATCAAATGGACCATTCTTCCAGGATTTTCTTATGGGATTATACATATTGATGAATTTAAATCCATTTTATTGCTGAATTCCTCTATTATAATTGATAATTATTGATTTTTTCTTTGTTATTTCTTCAATTTATAGCCTTTTAAATGAAATTTCACTTGAAACTGGGCCATTAAGGTATGGAATACCACAGCGGTTAGCTCTTTATTATTGCTTTTGTTTTTCTCTCATATCTTTTATGCTTATTATTTTATGACTAGGAATTTATCCTCTTACTCCATTACTCTCATCATTGAGTATTTTATTCTGAGCCCTCCATAAGTAAGTCTGTTCACTGAGTGCCAGGCCCTCTTCACTTAGAAGAGCCCCGGTGACATTATTTTAATTAACTCATATTTGATTCTTTCTTTTCATTCCTTTATATTCATTTCTCTCATTCATCAATTATGATTTTTTTTCATGATCTTATGATTTTTATGATTTTTCTTTCTCATCAATTTTCATCTCATTCATTTCATTAAAATGAAAATTGATTCTCTTTCTCATTTCAAAATTTTGCTGAACATTTCATTCTCTCTTAATTCTCAATCAAATTTCATTTTCATTTTCTGTCTGAATTCAGGTTTTTATCAGGTTTAATTGATTGGAATTTGGGATTGATTGATTTATTGTTTCAGGAGTTATTGAATTGGGGTTATCATTGGTTGATTTTAAAATTTTTCAAGATTTATTGATTTATTGATTGATTGCTCAAGAAATTGACTTACCTCAAGACTCTGATTTGATTTAATTGATTGATCTGATTTGATTCCTCAAGATAGCTGATTTATCCTGAAGATTTGATTTAATTGATTGACTTGAATTTTATTCCTCAAGAAAATTGAATTGATTTTTGAAGATATTTATTGAATTCCTCAATACTTAATTGATTTGATTTTGAATTAACTTGATTTACTTGATTTGACTTATTGATTGAAATTGATTATTCATAGGAATTTGACTTGTCATCTTCACTCTTCAAGATTCATTTATATTGATTCACTTCAAGACTATTGATTGATTTCTCAAGTTCATCAAGATTCTCATTTAATTTGATTTGGTCAAGCCTTCTTTTATTCAGAGTATCATCAAGTTTTATTCATTCTTCTTTCATGATGCCAGTTCAGCATAGCCCCCCAGCCAATAATACAAGATCCCAGAGACATCATGCTGTTCTCACTCCTACAGCAAGGGCTCCTCTTGACCGCACACCATCAGTTCATCAACTGAGTGCAAATTTGGACAGAGGACCACCAATGGAAGGAGCAGCACCTTCCAGAAGAGGAGGTGTGAAGTCTAGAAGATCAAGATCATTCTCTGGACTATTGGGTGGTTATCCTGGTGTTTCTCAAGGGCCTAGAAGCAGATTAGGGGAAGCTGAAGATGAAGAGGGGGAGGAGTCTGTGGAAGAGGAGGAGTCTGAAGAGACTGAAGTTGCAGCTGCCTTGGCAGGTGCTCCTGAGGCTTCTGAAGCTCCAAATCTAGCCCTTTCTAATCAACCTCTTGTCTCTCAAGCTGAACCAAATTTTCTCAAGATGATGGAGCAAATGACTCAATTTATGGGACAACTCACTCAGGCAATTGCCCCAAGGGACACTTCAAAAGCCCCTGCATTCAAGACTCCATCAATGAAGGCACCTGATTCTTTTGATGGTACTAAAGCTTATAAATTGAGAGGATTTATTCAATCTTGTCAATTAATTTTCCATAATGACCCAGAAAACTTCTTCTCTGACAGGAAGAAGGTTTTGTACTCAACTTCTTTTCTTACTGGTAGAGCTGGCAAAAGGATTGAACCTTACCTCTCAAATATCTCCAATGAAGACCCTTCTTATCTCCTCAATAACTGGCAGTTGTTTAAAACCCAGTTATTCACTCTGTTTGGTGATCCCAATGAAGTCAGAAAAGCTGAACAAGAGTTGGACAATTTGAGGATGAGGGAAAGTGGTCAAGTTTCCTTGTACATAGCTGATTTCAGAAGTTTAATGTCAAGAATTGGAGACTGGGGGAAAGGACCTATATTCATGTGTATAGGAGAGGCTTGGCATCAAGATTGTTGGGCCCATTGGCTTCTCACCCTGGAACTTTTGACAGTCTTCAAGAACTCATGGACATCACCTTGGAATTAGATACCAGGTACCCTGAGAGGCAGAAGGAAAAGGGTAGTCATCAAGAGAAGAAGCCTCCAATCAGTGGATCCAACTACTCCAAGCCCCCTCAAAGTTCATCATCAAAGCAACCTTATCACAAGAAGAATAAGAAGGGGAAGAATTTTCAAGTGTCCAAAGACAAGCCTCATGCTGCTCTCCTCAATAAGGACAACAAATTAATTGGTTCTGCAAAGGAGAGGAGGATTAAAGAAGGCTTGTGCAATTATTGTGGTGGTAAACACCCATTTGAAAAATGCTTCAAGAGGCCTTAAAATAGGCAAGGGTCATCAAAAGGCTTCCCTAGCAAGCAGGGAAAAGCCTGGGTGGGAATCATGATGTGTTCAATGGTTCTCACTTATTTCCTTCAAGGGCACAATTGTGCACTCTGAATACTAGTGTCAAGAAATCTTTAAAATTTCTTATTTTCTCTTCTGTCTCTGATATTTTTTATAGTATTCTCATTGATTCTGGTGCTACAAACTCCTTTACTGCAAAGAATTTTGTTCTCAAGTACTCATTGACAATGTCAGAGCTCCCTGAAAAGATTCCTCTTTTCATTATGGATTCTAATGAATCCACTTCCCTGTTCATCACCCATTATACCAAGTGGGTTGTTGATTTACCTTCCTTCCCAAGCTTTGAATGGGATTTCTTTATCATAGATTCACCCAAGGGAGGAGACCTGATATTGGGCTATGATTTTCTTTACCATTTTAATCCCATTATTGATTGAAAAATGGATTGATCACCTATGATTCTAATCATAAGGATTCTAGTGGTATTATTTATTCTACTAGTAATGACTTTTCCACTGCTTTCAACAGTGTTGCTCTGGTTGGTGAACTTAAGACACCTTCCCTTCCTCCTTCTGTCCATAACCCCTCCATTTCTCCCTCTCAGTCATTACTTCCATTACGAGATGAAGTCTTCAAAGAGATAAAAGATGTTGGAGAAGATTTTGCTAAATCTTCACTTCATCTCTTTCAAGGGGATATGGACCTTCCTCCTTTATCTTTTCATGCCTCCCTGGAGGAGCAGTGGGATGAGGAGGAAGAGCCAGAAGAGATTGAAACTGTACTGAAGGTAGTCCCTCCTGTTTATCACAAATATTTGGATGTATTCTCCAAAGTGAAAGCAGAGAAACTTCCTCAACACCGTGCCTGTGATCATCATATCGAACTGGAGGGTCTTCTACCTCCAGTTGGTGTTATCTACTCTTTATCAGAAAATGAGTCAGAAACACTGCGGGCCTACATTTCAGAGAATGTAGAGAAAGGTTTCATTAGACCAAGCTCCTCCTCAACAGGAGCACCTGTCCTTTTTGTTAAGAAAAAGGATGGTGGTCTTCGTTTGTGTGTTGACTACCGCAAACTTAATGCTGTCACTAGGAAGAACAGGTATCCTGTTCCTCCAATGAATCAGCTTCTTACCGTCTTTAATGGTGCTACTATCTTCTCCAAGATAGATCTGTGTAATGCTTATCATCTTCTGAGAATTAAAGAGGGGGATGAGCACTTAACTGCCTTTAGAACCAAATATGGCAGTTATGAGTATTTGGTTATGCCATTTGGCTTAACCAATGCTCCAGCTTCATTCCAAAATCTTGTGAATGATATCTTTGCAGATTTTTTGGATATTTTCGTTGTAGTTGTCACATGGTGGAATGTGATCTACAACTTGCCAGTATTAATCGGTCTTTCAACCGGTTTAATAGCCTTTTCGGCAAGAGTTCCCTTTGCTGAGGGCTGGCAGACAGCATTGTGACAATAAACTGGTTACCAACGTCATGGGTTTGATTGCGGTTGGAGACAAGGAGGGGTCTCAATCAAACAACCAGAAATTGCTGGGTTTTCCGCTCCATTGGCATACAAGGGTTCTGCCCCTTGGGGGTTCCTTGTAGGCTCCTGTTGTGACTAATGTAACTCCATGGGGGTCACATGGGTAATACCATCAGTTACATGCACTTCGGGATGCAGTGCTCTAAACCCAGGGGTACTGTCACATGGTGGAATGTGATCTACAACTTGTCAGTATTAATCGGTCTTTCAACCGGTTTAATAGCCTTTTTGGCAAGAGCTCCCTTTGCTGAGGTCTGGCAGACAGCATTGTGACAGTAGTATACTTAGATGATATTATGGTCTTCTCTAGCTCTTTGGATGAACATGTTAAACATGTGGCCTCTGTTCTCCAAAGACTGAGAGACAATAATTTGTTTGCTAAAGCCTCAAAGTGTGTATTCCATGCCTCAAGTGTGGAATACTTGGGCTATGTTGTTTCAAGTGATGGCCTCAAGATGGATTCTTCAAAAGTTCAACAAATCCTCAATTGGCCTCAGCCCAAGAACATCAAGGCCCTCCAATCTTTTCTTGGCTTTGCCAATTTTTATCCTTGTTTCATTAAAAATTATTCCATAAAAATCTCTGCTCTCACTTCCCTCCTTAAAAAAGATTCTCCCTTTATCTTCAATGAGGAAGCTCTTAGTCAGTTTCAAATACTCAAAGAAGCTTTCACCACTGCTCCTATCATCTCTCATTTTAATCCTTCTCTACCAACTATTGTAGAGACTGATGCTTCTGATTATGCCTTGGGTGCTGTACTGAGTCAGGTGAATGACTCAGGAAAGCATCCCATTGCATTTGATAGTTGCAAGCTCTTACCAGGTGAACTCAACTATGAAATTCATGACAAGGAACTCCTTGGCATAGTTTGGGCTCTCAAACGCTGGAGAGCTTTTCTCCTTTGAGGTCTTGACAGACCATTGTTCCCTTTAGTATTTTATGTCCTCTAAAGTCATTACTCGTCGTCAAGCCCGTTGGGCTGAATTTCTATCCGAATTCCATTTCATCATCACTTACCGCCCAGGCAGGTTGGCCACTTTACCAGATGCCTTGTCACGTTGGGAAAACATGTACCCAGAGAGGGGGGTGGATTTCATCGGCAAGAATCCTCAAAAATTTCATCAAGTTCACAAGCAAAATGAAATTCAAGAGTCAAGATTCTTTTCAATAAAAGTTGATATGTTCTCAGATGTAGTTGATCAAATTCAAAGACAAGTATGGCAAGACAAAGATTATAAGGAAATCCTCAAGAAATTAGCAAGAGGAGAATCAGTCCCAGACTATTCTCTTGAACCTCAAGCAAAATTATTATTGTTCAAAGATAGAGTAGTCATTCCAAGCAATCATGAAATTCAATTGGACATTCTTCAAAAGCGTCATGACTCACCATTGGCTGGCCATCCTGGCCAGGAGAAGAGCCTCAAGCTCATCAAGAGGGATTTTTATTGGGCTGGCATGAATCAAATAATCAAGGACTATGTGTCCTCATGTCAGCAATGTTCAAGAAACAAGAACATCCACCATAAGAAGTTTGGATTACTCAAGCCTCTTCAAATTCCATCTGGTCCTTGGAATTCTTTGTCAATGGACTTTATCACTCAATTGCCCTTGTCAAGCAACTTTGATTCAATTTTAGTAGTTGTAGACAGATTTTCAAAAATGGCAATATTTTTTCGAACTTATTCAGCAATCACTGCTTAGGACTTAGCTCAAATATTCATTAATCATGTCTTTTCCAAACATGGTCTTCCAGTCAGTATTGTCAGTGATAGAGGTTCATTATTTGTTTCATCATTTTGGACTCAATTGTGTCAGCAGCTCAAGATATCAAGAGATCTTTCAACTGCCTTTCATTCTGAAACAGATGGACAGACAGAGAGGGTAAATCAGATTCTAGAACAGTATCTTTGGATGTATGTCAGTTACCATCAAGATGACTGGCACACCTGGCTCCCTCTGGCTGAATTTGCCTATATTAATGCAGAACATTCATCAACAAAACAGTCACCATTTTTCACTATTTATGGAAGAAATCCCAGCTTTGATTCAATTCACATTTCTCAAGATACACCTGCTGGAAAGTTATCATCAAAACTCCAATCAGTACAGCAAGCTGTCAGAGAAGAATTAGAGTCAGCCATAAAGCATTTTAAGAAGTATGCAGATAAAAATAGAGCAATTCCACCTGATTTCCAACCTGGGCACAAAGTATGGCTAGCTTCCAAGAACATCAAGACAACAAGACCCACCAAGAAACTTTCGGAAAGATGGTTGGGACCCTTTGAAGTTCTCAAGAAGATTGGCAGCCATGCATATCACCTCAAGTTCCCTCAACAATGGAAGTCAGTTCACCCTGTCTTCCATGTGTCCTTGTTAGAGCCAGTGAAGCAATCAACTATCCCAAATGGACACCAATTGCCACCACCTCCAGTAATAGTGGAAGAGCAAGAAGAATGGAAAGTGGCTCAGGTTCTGGACTCAAAACTCAAGAGAGGTTCATTATGGTATTTAGTGGAGTGGAAAGGATTCAATGAAGACCCAGAAAGAACAACTTGGGAACCAGCTTCCAACCTTACCAACTCCCCAGACCTTGTCAAGGATTTTCACACTTTGTATCCAGACAAGCCTGGCCCAAATGCCTCAAGAGTTTGATTTATGGTGCTTGGTGGGGATTGGAGTTTATGAAAGTAAGTTCCTCTCCTGGCATGCACCTTTAAGGGGGTATTCTACCCAAATTTGTTGTAAGCATCACCTTGGCCACTTTGTGAGAACTTGTCAATTTTTTGGACAGGTTCAGAAGGCCTTGCAACATCATACCCTCAAGATTTGGACCTTTCATCAAGATATGGCCCAATCTATTCTCTTATTTTCTTTTCTTTCTTTAATAATGCCATAAATTATCTTTCAAGAAATTCATTACCAAAATTCATGTTATGGCATAATTTCTTTTTCATTTATGGTGCTTGGTGGGGAGTGGGAGTTATGAAAGTAAGTTCCATCTCCTGGTATGCATCCCTGAGGGGTCTACTTCTTGTAAAACATTACCTTGGCCACGCTGTGAGCATCAAATGCTTGATTTTATCTTTCAGAACCTTTTGGCCAAAATCAAGCAACTCACCACAAGAAGGACAACCCTCAGGCATTTCTTATTTCTTTCTTTACTCTCTTTTTCTCTCAATTATTTTTCATTTTTATTTTTTATTTTTTATTTCATTTTCTTTTACTTGTATGATTTATTTTTCATTTCTTGTTTCAAAAGCAGAAATCATAACTCCCATATCTTGTTTTGGGAGTCAATTTATTTAATAATCAAGAGCAAACACTAGTAATGGTAAAGACCAGCTACAGATAATCCTCATCAAAATTTCTTCAAGGCTTCTCCAAACTTAACAACCATGGCATCTTCATAAGCAACTGCCTCCCTGGCCAAAGCAGCAGTAAGCTCCCCTGGAATAGCACTCTTCATAGCCTTATCAACAAACACCTCAGTCAAAGCATCAACTTCAGCAAATAGAGAGGTGACCACCTTCTTGTTCACCCTTTTCTGATCAGTGAAGTTGCCAGTAATATTCCAGCGGCGACGGGTTTCAAAGATTGATTCAGGTTCTGGAGACATTGGGTCTCTAGAAGTGCTGGCCACTGGTGGTTGGATATTGGTAGAGGTGGAGGCAAGTGTGGAGGGCCTGGTTGGGGATCTTATTGGAAGTTGAGGTGGTTGGGGGGACCTGATCACTTCATTATTGGTGGTACTGGCTTGGACTGGGGATTGTGAGGTGGATTGGATTCTTCTTTTCTGGATTGGGGTAGTCATTTCAAGCTCTTCTCCATCAATCTCATCACTGCCTTCAGAATCAGTATCAATTTCATCTTGAACCACCAAATTTCTCTTCAATTTTCCAAGTCTTCCATCTTTTCTGGTGACCAAAATTGGAACCTCTGGGGCCACTCCAATGGGATTTCCTTGGGGGTGAATTGATCCTCCAATGGCTGCCCAGGAACCACTGGTATTATTCCTTTGTTGGACACCGCTCATTCTAGATCGAGTCACTGAAGAAGAAGAAAAGAAAACATAGAAGTCAGTAACCCATCAATTTTATGGCCAATAAACTCACAATTGGAGTGACCAGAGGTGGCATCAGAGGTGGGAGGTTCATCAAAAGGAGCTTACAATCCAAATCTTCCACCCTTCTTGATGCTGCTCCATAATCTTCTGGCATTTTCAGGAAAGCTATAGTGGGCTTGGGAACAATTTCTTTTTCCAACATTGCAAAATTGACACCTGGTGGACCTAGCAGTAGCAGATTCCACACAAGGAATCCCTTTCCTCTTACAATTGGTGCAGGGTGGTTCAATAACTCTGACAGATTTGAAGCCATTATAGGTTTTCTTGATGTCCCAAATCTCTGTAGGGGCCATACTCTCTTCAGAAAGCTCCCTCAATTTATCAAAAACACCAGGACCATAAAGTACAGAAGGTGAGGAATCAGAGTGATTGGAATCACAGAGGGAAGTCAGCCTTGAACTCATCTTCAAGTCAAAATTTCAAATTCAAGACCAAGAGAATTATGGACAATTGCAAGTCAGCAAGGCATTCATGGCAATTGACCAGTCAAGGAGGGGATAAGAAGAAAGACATTCAAGAAGAAATCAAGATCAAAGGAGAAAGACTGCTTCAAATGGCCCAATTGGCCAATGTCATGATTTTATGCACTTTGGCACAAATGGCCATATCAGACCTCAAAACTTCAAAATAGCTCAGTTTTATCATTTTTTATCAAAATATGCTTAATTATGCATATTGGCAAATTTGCGCAAAAGGCCCCTTTATCTTGTCAGAAGGCTTCAAAAGGCCTTTTTGGCCAATTTCATCATAATTGCGCATTTTTGTGCATTTTGCGCAAAAATGCGCAAAATGGCCAGAACACTTTATAAGGCCATTTTTTCACCATTAATCAAGTTTTTTCGATTTTTTCACCAATATATGCCATTATGGCATATATGCGCATTTGCGCACTTTGCGCATTTTGTGCATTTTTGCGCAAATTGGCCAAAATCCCCTTTAATCACAAATTCAAGGATTTTGGCCAGGACTTCTGAAATGTTTCAAAACCTCAAGTATTGGCCACTTTATGCCAACACTCTCAAGATTGAAAATTATGATGAAATCAGGTGTTCTTGGGACATCAACCCAGTTCACCCACTTTTCAAAAGCCATGAGGACTCGAGAAAAGTTTGGTGAAGACACTCAAGACAAGAATGAAGGCATTTTGAAGTAAAAGAGCAAAAATACCTACAGGTGATCAAATGAGGATTTTTGTTGAGTAATGATTGAAGAAGAAAGTTTAATGAATAAATTTAAGGAATTGGGGGAAAGAACTGTATGGATTGATTGCAAGCTCATCAAAACTCACTGTACTTATGGTGCTCAGAGCTCACCACTTTCAAGAGGGGGATAATGTCACAGCCAAGGAGGCAGGGGCATTACCAATCATATTCAACAATCATTACTTCATTGATACCCCTCAAAACCCAATCAGCGAGGGGGGTTTCATTCAACATTCTCCAAATACAGTTTTCATACAGGCAAGATCCAAATACAGCTTCAGACCTCAATACAGTTCATACAGGCAAGACCCAAATACAGGATTCACCAAATACAGGCCTTTAATCAATACAGGCGCAAATAGCTGTATTGACTGTATAACCTGTGTTGGATTCACCAATACAGGATTCAATCCCACATCCAACTTCTTCCAGCATACAGACAAGTATCTCAACACTCAAACTCCAAGGCTGGCATTCCTCACATATACCAGCCCCTCTTCACCCACCTGGGGGTTTTTCCCCCAGTTAATTAAAATATTGGATTTATTGTTTAATATTATTTTATTTCTCATTAAGAACTATTACTTTATTATTTATTAAGTTAGTCTTTGCCTTCCCTCACCTGTTCAGTAGAGTCCTGGTGGCCATATCCTTTATTAATCCTTTTCTCTTTTCTGAACAGGTTGAAACAGTGGTACAGGATTATTTGTGGTTGGCTCTTTATTATTTCTTTTGTTTTTCTCTCATATCTTTTATGCTTATTATTTTATGACTAGGAATTTATCCTCTTACCCCATTACTCTTATCATTGAGTATTTTATTCTGAGCCCTCCATAAGTAAGTCTGTTCACTGAGTGCCAGGCCCTCTTCACTTAGAAGAGCCCCTGTGACAGAATAGAGGTTACATCAAGAAGAACATTAGCAAGTTCAATGTAATCAAGAGAGGAATCATAAATCAATTTTTTCTTTTTTTTTTGGAAGGAGGTGAATACAAAACAATTCTTTTTTGGAGATTATGAGGGAATTGAAAATGAATTACCTCAAAATGAATTCAAAAACCAATTTACTTATAACTTGGATTGGATTTTTTAAAGGCAAATGAAAATCCAAAAAAAAATAATTATTATTATTATTTACTCAAAAAAATTTCTCCTTGAATACCCTTTAGAGGAGATATAAAGATTTTATCTCTATATATAAGGTAAGTTGTGGTAATTTATTGTAAGTAATCATTAAGAAATTTTTATTAATATTTAGATTATTAAAGATTTTTGTGACAAAACTGTAGGTGGGTGTTTATATTTTCAGCTACAATTTCATCATATGATGATGAAGGTCAGTAAGTAAATAGTTAAGTTTTAAAGGAACTCTAATGAAATGGACTTAATTACTATAGATATAAAATTAATTGAAATTATTTAATAAAAAGAAATTAGTAATGAATTAAATTGAATTAAAATCAAGGAGAATTTACAACTTTTAAACAAATTAAAAAGATATATAAAAAAAGGAGTTAAAGAGATAAATTCTAAAGTTGATAGAAAAAAAATTTTTTTAACAAAAGAAATAAAAAAAAAATTGAAATATTTAAAATTATTAAAAAAAAAAATTAAATTAAGTAAAATTCTTGAAATTATTAAAAAAGAAAAGGAAATAAAATTAATTAAAGGGAGGTTTCAAATTAATTTTTTGAATTTGGAATGGAATTTTTTTTAGAAGAGGATTTTGAAATTAATCTATTCAAAACTAATCTAAAGCATTTTTAAATAAAATGAGGGACCAAAAATTCATGAATAAAATGAATTCCAATATTAAAAGAATGTTGATACGATTGATGATGATCCTAAAACAAGGACAAGATCAAGCAAAAGAACAAGACAGAATTTTACAAGCAAGAGATTAGGAGAGAGTGTGAAGAGGAAAGGCAATTATTGGAAGTACAAATCCAAGCAGAGGATTAACAAAGAAGTGATCAGATAAATCTATACATGATGGGAATTCCCTTGGATGAGCCACCTGCACATTTGCAGAATGGATCAAGGAGTGGTAAGTGAAATCACTAAAACATTTTATTTTAATGAACTAAATCCATATTGAGCTTATTAAGGATCAAAAAAAGGTTAAAGTTGTAACCTTCATTATTAAGAAATTCTGAGTTTTAGATTATTATTATTATTTTTTAAAAAAATCAATTTAAAACATATGAATTGTTGAGAATAGGAAAAATAGATAAATGAATTTGAATTATATGATTTTTAATTTCTTGGCAATTTTTCCTTTTTTTTCCCCATTAGATATTGATAAATTCAAGGAACAATTTGGAAATATTTGTATTCAAGATTTTATAAAAATTTACTCATGTGAATTTCTCTATCAATTTTCTTGGTAAGTCCAATTGTTTCAACCTATGGAATGTTCATTTACAAATGCATTCAACCACCTTGTTTGATTCTGATTAAGATAGTGGCCCATTTGTCCTTTCTGATTAATATTATAAATTTCCAGGCCCACTTCCTAACAATTGGGAAAAGAAATCATACCACAATTGTCCCAAAATTATTAATAAAGGTTTCCTCTCCAGATGAAGCCACCCATCTTTTGGAAGACACCCCCTTAGAAATAAATGGTTCACTTCTGTAATAACTTCAAGATGAGATGGAATATCTCACTCAAGGGAAAGACAATATTCTGAAAAATCTCAAAAACACAAAATCTTGTTCAAGTTTACAAAAAAAAGAAGATTTCTGATTCAACCAAAGCAATCAATTCTAAATATTCAATTCTGGCTCACTTAAAACAAAGGTATTTAAAGGATCTGGAAGAGATTGAGTGAATCTTACAAGATTGATAAGTATTTCCTTTAGTCTTAACATTTTTTTTCAAATGAAATTTTATTGATGTTTTTATGTTTAAAGACTTTTTCATTACCTTTTCACAAGCATGAAATTGTTAAATAACCCAGTGGCATGATCCAACATTTTACACAAATATTTCATTTACAAACAGCAAAATAGATGTTTCCTATCAGTTTTTTAATTGAGAATTTGGTCTACTCCACTGATATGACTTAAGCTTTGTTACCTTGAACTTTATTGTCATGTAGTCATGTGCCTTTGTATCTTTTTACATCAAAATTACCTTTTGTTTCCCTATAATTAATGCATTTTATTCATAATTACTTGTTAGAAGCTCACATATCTCATCCCAACAAATTCTTGGTTAATTTTCTATTATCACATGCATTCAAGAGCTTCCCATGATTATGATTCAGAATATTATTCAAAATCATGCACAAAATTGCTATTTGGACTGTGTGTATGGGTAAAATTGCTTGAGGTGACAGCAAAAATCAAAACCCATTTCTCAAATGTCCAAATTATTGTTATAAAACCATTCTGAAAAGTATATTATATTATTTTTTTGTTATATGAACAACCATTTTAGACTCACCTTGTTTATGAATGCATGTGATTAAATATCACTGAACCCTCATCACTTTTGTTCCGCAATGGTTTGAGGATTGGTAAGCAACCTGAATATCCCAAATTGCCAATGAGGGAACAATTTGGTGGAAATTGTGGGATGCCGTTGATTAGATATCTGCCAATTTGTGATTTTCTAAACACTTGAATGCTGTGAACTGAACCAGGGAGGCCACCATAAACCTATATAGCCCAAAGGAGTCAATACCATGGAAATGTATGAATTCATATTAATCACTCACATTGAAAAAGTTTCCATATGCATAAATGATACACTGAAACACAACAGAGTTACAAACTTTCTGATTGACATAAGCATTCAACTCACCATTTGGTGGGGGAATTATAGGAATGTGGTTACCATCTATGGAACCAATTACATTTGTGAGTGCTTGCCTTTGTGTGAATTTCTACTCTATTTATTTCCATTTTTATGCATCATCAATTTCTGGCAACCTATTGAAGCACAACTCAATTAGTCATATTCAAATCATGTGAACAATTACAAATTGTAATTGAGTACACTATAGTTGAATCATGAAATGACACCTGAATGGTCTTGACAACCACTTTGGTCACTTGATAAGGGGTAAATTTACCCATGTTAAAGATGTTCCCAACTGTCTCAACAGAGCTTCCATGACACAGACTATAAAACTTAATTCCTAACTTATCCTCAATCATTAACCCATGTGAATTATGTTGATAGGAATTTGGTATATGATTCAATAACTGTCACAGGGGCTCTTCTAAGTGAAGAGGGCCTGGCACTCAGTAAACTGGGACTCACTTATGGAGGGCTCAATGATATGGTAAGAAAGAAATACACTTAGGAGTGTTAAGAGATGAATTACTAAATAAAATAATATAAGAAAAGCAGCAACAAGAAATAAGAGTAAGAATAAAAGAGCCAACCACAAAAAAGTACAAGTCCACTGTTTCAACCTGTCAGAATGGAAAGAGAAGGGTTAATAAGGATATGGCCACCCAGCTCATACTGTACAGGCAAAGAAAGAAAGAAGGCAAAGACTACCTCAAAATTAAATAATTATAATACCCAAAATAAGGATAAGAATAATTATAAAATAATAAATAAACTAAATTAATTAACTGGGGCAAAATCCCCAGGGGGGAGAAAGAGGGGCTGGTATATGTGAGAATCACCAGCCTTGATCCAGAAAGAGAATTTTCATAAGATTTGATGATTGAATTGAGTCTGGCCAATACAGGTGCTGTATGGATGTACAGTATCTGTAAAAGAGGAGTGATGGTATTGAGTGATCATACAGTTTAGAAATGGTGTATCCAAACTGTACAAGTATTGACAGGCTGTATTGATGAGCTAGACTGTATGCATGTTTCAGCAAGGAAGATTGCTGAAACTGAATGCTGATTCACACAGTGAATTCACTGGTTTGAGGTGTTTGAGTGGGTGTAAGTATGAATGCCCTTACCCCTGATGAGTGGTTGTTACAGTATCCCCCTCTTGAAACTGGTGGGCTCCTGAACACCATAATACCCTGCCACTGTTGAGTGGCATCTCAATATCCCCACATTTTTTCAAAAATTTTTCTTTTTAATTATCTTTTTCCTCTTGACAATTATCCTGAAAATCCCCTTTCCTATCTCACCTGTCAAATTGATTTGAATTCCCCCCTTCTTAGCTTGAGTAAGTTTTTCCACTTTGAAATATGCTTTTTCTTCTTTTGATTCAGTCAGTCCTTCCTTTTGGGGAATGGCCTTGGGTTGTATCCCAAAATGAGTGCCATTGAGCTCTTATTCTCAAAAATTGATGAATAATGAGTATATGATTCTATATCTCATTTGTCAAGGGCCAACCTGATGTTGGGCTCTTCCTTTCCTTGACTGGAATTGTCTTGGAAGAATATTCAAGGGGGTCTTGTCCCCAATAACCTTGGAAATGCCTCAATATCTGGTCTTGGCCCTTCCTATGGTGATTATTTATGGGAATTGAGTTTATGGCCATTTTGGCCTCTTCTGGGTCTTGAGTGCATTTTTTGATTTAATGAATTTATGGCCCTTTTTGACCATTTCGGGTTCTTGGGGTCCTATGGTCCGTGGTCTGTGGGGCTATTGGAGGCCCCTGGGACCAAGAATGACCCCCTACGCCCAATTTTGCTGGGGACCAAAAGGTGGCCCATTGTAAGGTTTGTCTATGAAACTCTTGATAATAGTAACAATATCAAGAGTACTATGACTGTCCTCAGTATAAAAATATAATATAATGAAATATTATAACCACAAATTTAAATATAATTATTAAAAATAATTATATAAAAAAAATAAATTTAATTATTATTATAATGATATAATAATAAAAAAAAAATATAATAATTATTCTATTATTGTTATAGTCACTGACAGTTATAACAATAAGAAGTGTAAAGCTCTTAATGAGACAATTACACGTGGAAAATAAGAATATTAACCACTTATAAATAATATAAATATTATTTATAAAAAGAATTAATCACACACTGTGCAGAAATAATTCTTTATAGAATAAAATTCTATATAAAAAAACTAATAATAGATAAAAAAAATATAGAACTTTAAAGAAAACTTACTTATAATATTTATTTAATACAACAAGTTATAAAAGAACAGTTATTATATTAAATAATGATTATAAGTTAAAAACACGCCAAAAATCAATAAAATCAAAGATAAAACAACTTTTTATACTAAAATTTATGATTAAAGAGTTTTTGAGAGGAATTTGTGGATTTTAAAAGATATTTAAGATGATAATTTTATATAATAAAATTTATTATAGATGATTACAACAATAATCTGAATTCTATGACTTCAATTCTTTAAATTAATAAATAAAGAATAAAAATAACTTAAGAATTACTTTTAATAATAAGATTTTATATTTAATAAAACTTTACCTGTTTAAATTTCTAATATGATTGGATTGATAATGAATGATGGACAAAATCAGTGATGAAAAGACTCTTTTTATGTCTACAGAGCAGCTCTCATGATTCATAATGGATGTAGAGGGCGTGCTCAGGTCAAAACTGAAAAACCATGCTTAAAAATTAAGTTCTTAACTTAAGGCAACTTATTTTTACTTCCAATTTAAAGTTACCAGTGTTATTCTTAACTCCAAGTAACTTTAATCCTCATTTAGTTTAATTATTTTAAGTTTTAATATAAAATAAGTTTATTTATATTAAAGTTCATCACATGAACAACATAAAATCAGAGTTTCAAGCAGAAATCTCTTAAACTGAATTTTTAATTAATTTTTAAAGAAATCATAATTTTCTTTAAGCTTAATTAAAAAAGTAATTTTCCAGGCTAATTACCCAGGAAACCTATTAATAAAAGATACTTAAAATTTAATTTATATATTGATAATATTAAATTCTAAGCTGTGTGAAATTTTCAAGCAAATCCATTAAGATTTGGATTTTTAATGAATTTTTGAAGTTATTACTATTTTTCCACGTAAAATAGCAATACTCACAAAACCTTAAGTTTTGATAAGGTTTTGATGATTGAAACCTTGAAGTTTTAAACTTATT
This sequence comes from Austropuccinia psidii, assembly GCA_023105745.1. Taxonomy (NCBI): domain Eukaryota; kingdom Fungi; phylum Basidiomycota; class Pucciniomycetes; order Pucciniales; family Sphaerophragmiaceae; genus Austropuccinia; species Austropuccinia psidii. The sequence goes on from JALGQZ010000004.1 coordinate 67,305,810, forward strand.
TAAGCTTTTTAAGCTTGATTAAGCTTTGACAATTCTTAAAACCTTGATTCCAAGCCTGCTTATTGGGATTTACCCTCTTGGCAGCTTGAAATTCTTATCCAATTTAGGATAAAATCAGTTTAAACCTTAAGGTTGGATCAAAGTCTAATCTTAAAGTTTAAATAAGGTTGAAAATCCTCCAATACAGGTGGACAACCTTAATTGAATCATTGCAGATCCAAAAAGTTGGGTACCCCAGCTCTATTTGGTCTTTTTCCTTTGTCCCACCTTTTTGCGTGGATTTTGCCCTTTTATTTATTTAAAGCCATACTATGGCCTTAAACCCTTTTAAATTGAGCTCACGCAGGATTTACATTCTGTATGGCAAATCCTTAGCCAATTCAGTAAATATACACCACACCTCAATTTTAACTAAAATTTTGGTAAAGTTGCATAAACCTTATGTAACTTTAAATTTAAGCTTAATTAAGCTTAAATTTAACAATTTTAAAAAAATGTTAAAAAAGTTACATTAGTACTGTGAGATTCTTAAATCTTCTAATAACACAAGAAATAAGTGTTTTTGGGTATAACACCCTATGGGTGTACCCTAGGTTATTTTTGGTGTAGAATCCAAAAATGACATAATAATTATAACTTTGTTTATCCAAAAAAAGTTATACTTATTTTTTATTATTTTTTATTTTAAATTCAACTAAAAAGTCTGTTTAAGACAAATTTAATTGTTTATAAAATCATTTGTGGCCTTATGGGTATGTTAAACATACCTCACAGGCTCACATTCCCTACCACCAAAAAAAATTGTACCACAATTTTCCTTTGTAGTATACCCCCAAGTTATTTGGGGGGGGTATAATCCACTGTCCAACCTCTCTACTTATACTGTTCAAGTATGTAAAGCACACAATTCAAACTTTTATTGAGGAATTGGTCTTCTCTCATGTCTGAATCTTCTGAGAAACTTTTGGGAATCAGGTATTCTACTTTCTTCAACCCACTCATCTTCATGTTGTGGATTTCTGTACCTGACTAAGTATTCTCTTTCATTTTTACCCCTAAGTCTTCTTTCTTTTAAGACTTTCAGTACTTTCTTTTCCTCACTTGGTTCAAGTGGGGGTACTTCTAAGGGTGTTTCATTTCTCAAAGGAAATAATTCCTTATCACTTGATGTGTAATGCTTTACAAGACTGACAGGGAAAGTTGGGTGTTTGTTTCCTAACTCTCCTGACAGTTCTACTTGTACTGCATTTGTCCCATGGGGGGCTTTAATAATAAATGGTCCTGCAAAGGAATCTTTCAATTTCTTTGGACCTTTAATATTATTAAAGTTCAAGGTTGAAACTAGTATTAAGTCCCCTACTTTGAATTCTGGTGTCTTATGACTCTTATCCCATTTCTGCTTAGCATATTCAAAGGCATCATTAATGCTTTGATTTGCATGATGTCTCACTTTATCAAGCAGCAGCTTAAAGCTTGAAGCAGTTGGATGAATGTCAACCAAATCTTTTTTCAAAGTATCAACTGGAAGTTTGGGGTTCCATCCTTTTTCTAACATTGCAGGAGTCTTGCCTGTTGAAGCATGGATGGAGGTCTTGTAGGCTAATTCCAATGCTGGTATAAGAGTACACCAATCATGGGTAAAGCCATCAGAATCTTTAAACTCCAGGCCATAAGCACAAAATCTTCTGATCATGTCCTCAAGGGTTTGAATCATTCTTTCTGCCAGTCCATCTGTTTGTGGATGGTAGGCTGTTGAAAATGATAATTTTGTACCCAAAAGCTTATGTAGATTAGTCCATAAGGCTGATGTGAATTTTGGGTCTCTATCACTAATGATATTTTTAAAGAGACCAGTATGGGATATGACTCTGTTCCAAATTAAAAGAGCTGTATCCATAGCTGTGTCATCTTTATGACATGGTAAAAAGATTGGTGTTTTGCTATATCTGTCCACAATAACAAGACATGCATTGTAACTTTTATCACCTCCAGGTGGTAAAGCAGTTACCCAATCCATGTGAACCACTTCCCATGGGGTACTTGGTTCTTGAATATGGATCATTAAACCAAATCTTTTACCAGTAGCTTTATTGGCTTTCTGGCATCTATCACAACTATGACAGTACTCAATGACATCTTTTCTCCAAGATGGCCACCAGGCACATGTCTTAATTCTTTCCATTGTTCTGTCTTCAGACAGATGTCCAGAATAAATGTTATCATGGCATTCTAGTAGTATTGTGTTAATCAACATTATACTACATAGGACCATGACACATGTGTGTTTAGATCTATGATATAGTATACCATCAAACAAATGAAATCTTCCATTATCATAAGATGTTTTCCAAATATCATCCAGAGAATTAGCCAAGGCTACATCTTTACAATCTTTGTCAAGTAGAGCAGTAAGAATATGACAATTCTTATCTTGCTTGTAGCTTTCTCTAACCTCTTCAAAGAATTCTGTTCCAACATCTGTGATATTAATTCCTTCAATTGGGATTTGAGGTTCTGCACTTGTAGGAACATAGGCAGGATTATCAGGTGTATTGGGTAATGCCCATCTACTTAAGCCATCAGCATTCCTATGAATATTTCCAGCTTTATGTACTATGGTCATATTGCCTCTATACTCCTGTATAGCAATCTGCCATCTTAACATGTGTCTGTTTGGAGTCTTCATGTTAAGAAGTGATTTTACTGCATTACAATCAGTAATTACTTCAAACACACTACCATCAAGATAATAATGAAGTTTTTCCAGAGCCCAAACAAGGCAAAGGCACTCCATTTGGCTAGCTCCATATCTTGCCTCAGTAGGTTTAATTTGTCTTGAAATAAAACAAACTGGACCTTCATAAGGTTTGTCATTGACAATTTGGACTTGATGAAGAGCAGCTCCTAAACCATCACCACATGCATCAATATACAGCTTGAAAGGAAGTTTCCAGTCTGGCATCAATAATAATGGTGCATTGGTCAAGGCATACTTGATTTTATCATATGCTTGAATTCTCTCCTGTTTCATTTCAAAAACAGTTTGTTGATCACAAATTCTGTATAATGATCTGGCATGGATTGCAAAATCTTTAAGGTGTTGCCTGTAATAACTGGCAAATCCTAAGAAAGACATCATCTCTTTTTTGTTCTGGGGCATTTGTTTCAGTAAAACTGCAGCCACTTTGTTTTTGTCAACACCAAGGCTTAGTCCTGATACTACATGTCCCAGAGCTTTCAACTCATGAAACCCAAAATTACATTTTTTAAGAGAAATTTTCATGTTCACTTGTAGAATTTTCTTAAGTACTAATGAAAGTCTCTCTAAATGTGATTGCCAGGTTTCTGAACAAATGATAATGTCATCAATATAAATGATTAACCATCCCTCTGATAATTCATGTGGGAATATGGTATTCATCATTCTTTGATAATGAGAGGGTGCATTTTTAATACCAAAAAGCATCCTCAAATATTCATAAATAACACAATGAGCTATTATTCTCAATAATTTCCTTGCATGAGGTGTTAAAACATTCTGATGGAAGCCTTTAAGGGCATCCATGGAAGTAATAAACTTTGCTTTGGATAATTGAGTCAAAGTCTCATGGATTCTAGGGATTGGATACCTGTCTGGAATATTATAGGTATTCAATGCCCTAAAATCCCCAACCATCCTTGACTTATCATTATGCCAAGTAATGATTACTGGAGTTGTGACTTCCACTTCCTCATTGTGTCCAACTTTTCTAAGAACTCCCAGTTTCATTAGTTCATGAATATGACTTTCTAATGCTTCTCTAGCCCTAGGGCTAGCTGGGTAAGCTGGTCTTCTTAATAGTGGGGGATAAGGTCTCTCCACATTAAGCATGATATCCACTTCATGGCCTTTTATAGCCCCAAGTGGTTCATCATCAGAAGCAAAGGCTTTTTGAAATTGAAATAAAATTTCAATAAGTTCTTCCTTCATTTCTGGTGTTAATTCAGGACTAATTTGTGCTTCACTTAATTGATCTGACACAAATTTTTCTTTATTAACATTTTTTACTTGTTTAATGACAGTAATTTCTTTTCTTTCTGGAGAAAAAGCAAATTTTTGCCTTTTATTTTCCCCTATAGTGAAATATCTGTCCTTATAATTATTAATATCAATACCATAGATATTGAGATAATCATTCCCAAGTATAAAGTGTTGTGAAGTACAATTATTCATAACAACAAATTCAGCTTTCAATATCATACTTCCTGCAGGGTGAGGAAATATTATTGTAGCTTCAAATATACCCAAAGGATGCATATTCTGGCTAGCACTGCTGAATTTTACACCTTCAATTGGCATCAACTTGTCTTGCCAATTGGTATAAATTTTGTCAAGATAATCTTTCCCAACACAAGTGCAAAAAGCACCTGAGTCAAGATGTATCTTGGCTTCTGTGTTATTTATCACAATATTAGTGATACAAGATGACCCAGCTGTATAACCTTTACCTCTGGCAGGTTTGGTTTTTTGCATTCTGGCATCTTGCACATGTATGAGATCCATACATTCATCACTGTACTGTGGTAAGTGAGTATGTACCTCAGTGACCTCAAAAGAAACATTAATATTCTCTATACTAAGTTCTTCTGATGTTTCTTCTTCTTCTGAAGGTTCAGAATCACTTTCATGTAAAGCTACATCAGTTTCTTTTGTGTCTTCCACTTTTTCAACACTTATCTCATTGACTCTTGTCTTTTTTGGGCAAGTGTTTGCTAAATGAGATGTGCTTCCACATTTATGACATTTCAAAGGAGGTCTGTCATGTGGTTTATTTGGTTTTGAAATTGGTTTCCCACTAGTCTTGTTGTCTATTGGGGGTTTATACCAATTTCTTCCAATTTTTGTTCTAGTAGTGATATCCTCCATAGCATTGATATAATCTTCTGTAGAGCAAGGCTCAATACATCTGCTTCTTATAGCATGCTCAAGGTCACCACCACACTTTCTTAATATCCTTTTATGTACCATTGGTTCAGACATATCAGGATGAAGGGCAGTTAATCTGTCCTTCTGTTTAAGAAACCAAGTCATGGGCCTGTCCCTCTCAATATTAAAAATGGCTTCCTCAAAAGAATTTTCCATTCTAAATCTCCAGGAATCATTTGCCCATTTGGAAATAACTTGTTCTTTCCACCAAGGCCAGGAATGTTTACCATGGTCTTGTCTCATTTTATAATACCATTTCTTAGCTGATTTGGTAAATAATGAGTGTAATCTGGCACTTATGTATTCATCTGGTATGTTAAAGTCTTCTTTGAACATATCAATTGTTTTCATAAATTCCATATGATTATATTCTCCTTCACCACTGAAGGTTGGCCATTCCTCTAATCTTGGAATGTCTTTGAAATTGCAAGCAGTTTCCACATCATTACTTGAAATTGTATGATGTAAATCATTATTCAAGTTAAGAGCATTTCTGTCAAGAAATGGTGTGGATTGCCTTGGCAATTCATTTTTCAGTGATATATTGTTAATACTTGATTGAATATCTTCTTTCAATTCAAGTCTTGCTTTATCACTTTTTTCCAATTGTTCTTGAAAAAGAGCTGCATTGTGGCCAGTTGAATTTTCCAAGTTTTGAACTTGTATTTTCAATTCTCTTAACTGTCCAGTTATAAAAGAAATTGAATTCTCATCTGGTTGATTGAGTAAGGTAACTTTATGCTCAAGTCTTTCACAAATTTGCGTCAAAGACAAAATATTTGCCTTATTAACATTTTCAAGGCCAATAATGGTCTTTTGTTGGTCTTTAACTTGTACTATCTCATTGCCCAGCTTTTGTTGGACATGATCAAATGCTTTAAATTTTGCCATAATTTCTTTATTACAAGATTCAAAGTAAGTTACAAGCTTTACAAGGTCTATTTCTTTGGAAAGGATTGGTTCAATCTTTCCTCCTCCTTGTTTTTGAATTCCATCAAAGTTCTTGCCATATTGAACACATTGTCCATGGCTGTCTTTTCCTTCTTTGGAATTCTGTAATTCTGAGGGTAGGGCTTGTTCCACTTGGGCTTTGCCTTTCCCTTTGCCTTTTGCTTGCCCTTCTGGTTGGTCTTTGGGGCTTGCTTGGGCTTGTTTGGCACTTGTTGAGGCGGATTTTTGCTGGTGGATGCTTGAGGAGCTTCCACTTGGCTGTTGTCCTTGCCTTGGGCCAACTTCTTCTTCTGATCCTCTGATAATATGCTTTGGTTTTTCAACCAAGCTTTTATCTGTTGGACTTGTCCTTTGACAGACATTGGTGTCCAACCCAATAGAAGATCTTCTGTCTTTTCTGGCCCCATGAACTTCTTCACTTGAAGATAAGAGTTCATGGTGCCTATCCAAAGACTTGGAAGGAGTTCCCACTCTTGTTGTTTTGACGCCAGGAACCAGTTTTTCCATTGGGATTGATAAATTTCCACAGTTGCCTGTTGGAAATGGTTCAGGTCTAACAGCAATAGCAGTTATGTCAGCTTCTGGACTCTCAATAAGAGGTTCAAAGGTGCTGGCTAACCTTTGGGAACTGGTGGAAGTTCTGGCATCCTCCATTTGTGCCTCTCCTCTGGGAGGACATTCTTGCCTTTTGGATTTATGGCTGGAATGTCCTGGTCCAGATCCATTTGATTGGATGGAGTAGTTGCTTCCACTTCTAGTAGGAGTCATTTCACGTCAATTTTAATAAAAATTAGAGTAAAAATGGATTGAATTCACCTGCAGGACCTTTAAAGGGCTCTTTGGTTATTAAACCCCTTGGTGCTGGGCTGGTTTGAATTTCAATACTTGACTCTGAGGCTTCAGAGTCTGAAGAATTTTCTCTGATGGAAGACACTAGAGAAATTAAAAATATAAGTTATTTTATCAAACAATGAAAATAACTTATAAACTCAACTTATTGAACAAAGTTGTTTTTATGTAATTTTATGGCAAATTACGTCAAAAATAAAGAAAAAATGTCTAAGATAAAAGAAAAAAAATATTTTTAGTAAAGATTTTTATTTTGTAAAAGATTTTTTATTTGATTTATTATTTTCTTTAAAGAAATAATAATTATGCAATTAACAAGTTATTAATCAAAATTATATTTATTATTCACTTTATACTAGAATAACTCAAAGAATAAATTTCAAGTCTGTGATGTGAAAAAGCCACTAGTTAGACAAAAGAAATTTATTCCAAGTCACTCAATAGTATATTGTTTCAAACAATATTCTTAAGAAAAAAATAACTTTATTAATATTATAAAGATTATTTATAAGGGATAAGTCCCAAAGAAGCCAATATTAAGACAAATATGGCAATTTTACGTCAAAAAAAGTAAAATAAGGTCTAGAATATGATTTATGTCCCAAAAATTGGTTTAAAATCACGGCCAGGCCCCCAAATGAAAGGTTTGTCTATGAAACGCTTGATAATAGTAACAATATCAAGAGTACTATGACTGTCCTCAGTATAAAAATATAATATAATGAAATATTATAACCACAAATTTAAATATAATTATTAAAAATAATTATATAAAAAAAATAAATTTAATTATTATTATAATGATATAATAATAAAAAAAATATAATAATTATAATAAATTATAATTATTCTATTATTGTTATAGTCACTGACAGTTATAACAATAAGAAGTGTAAAGCTCTTAATGAGACAATTACACGTGGAAAATAAGAATATTAACCACTTATAAATAATATAAATATTATTTATAAAAAGAATTAATCACACACTGTGCAGAAATAATTCTTTATAGAATAAAATTCTATATAAAAAAACTAATAATAGATAAAAAAAATATAGAACTTTAAAGAAAACTTACTTATAATATTTATTTAATACAACAAGTTATAAAACAACAGTTATTATATTAAATAATGATTATAAGTTAAAAACACGCCAAAAATCAATAAAATCAAAGATAAAACAACTTTTTATACTAAAATTTATGATTAAAGAGTTTTTGAGAGGAATTTGTGGATTTTAAAAGATATTTAAGATGATAATTTTATATAATAAAATTTATTATAGATGATTACAACAATAATCTGAATTCTATGACTTCAATTCTTTAAATTAATAAATAAAGAATAAAAATAACTTAAGAATTACTTTTAATAATAAGATTTTATATTTAATAAAACTTTACCTGTTTAAATTTCTAATATGATTGGATTGATAATGAATGATGGACAAAAACAGTGATGAAAAGACTCTTTTTATGTCTACAGAGCAGCTCTCATGATTCATAATGGATGTAGAGGGCGTGCTCAGGTCAAAACTGAAAGACCATGCTTAAAAATTAAGTTCTTAACTTAAGGCAACTTATTTTTACTTCCAATTTAAAGTTACCAGTGTTATTCTTAACTCCAAGTAACTTTAATCCTCATTTAGTTTAATTATTTTAAGTTTTAATATAAAATAAGTTTATTTATATTGAAGTTCATCACATGAACAACATAAAATCAGAGTTTCAAGCAGAAATCTCTTAAACTGAATTTTTAATTAATTTTTAAAGAAATCATAATTTTCTTTAAGCTTAATTAAAAAAGTAATTTTCCAGGCTAATTACCCAGGAAACCTATCAATAAAAGATACTCAAAATTTAATTTATATATTGATAATATTAAATTCTAAGCTGTGTGAAATTTTCAAGCAAATCCATTAAGATTTGGATTTTTAATGAATTTTTGAAGTTATTACTATTTTTCCACGTAAAATAGCAATACTCACAAAACCTTAAGTTTTGATAAGGTTTTGATGATTGAAACCTTAAAGTTTTAAGCTTATTTAAGCTTTTTAAGCTTGATTAAGCTTTGACAATTGTTAAAACCTTGATTCCAAGCCTGCTTATTGGGATTTACCCTCTTGGCAGCTTGAAATTCTTATCCAATTTAGGATAAAATCAGTTTAAACCTTAAGGTTGGATCAAAGTCTAATCTTAAAGTTTAAATAAGGTTGAAAATCCTCCAATACAGGTGGACAACCTTAATTGAATCATTGCAGATCCAAAAAGTTGGGTACCCCAGCTCTGTTTGGTCTTTTTCCTTTGTCCCACCTTTTTGCGTGGATTTTGCCCTTTTATTTATTTAAAGCCATACTATGGCCTTAAAAACTTTTAAATTGAGCTCACGCAGGATTTACATTCTGTATGGCAAATCCTTAGCCAATTCAGTAAATATACACCACACCTCAATTTTAACTAAAATTTTGGTAAAGTTGCATAAACCTTATGTAACTTTAAATTTAAGCTTAATTAAGCTTAAATTTAACAATTTTAAAAAAATGTTAAAAAAGTTACATTAGTACTGTGGGATTCTTAAATCTTCTAATAACACAAGAAATAAGTGTTTTTGGGTATAACACCCTATGGGTGTACCCTAGGTTATTTTTGGTGTAGAATCCAAAAATGACATAATAATTATAACTTTGTTTATCCAAAAAAAAGTTATACTTATTTTTTATTATTTTTTATTTTAAATTCAACTAAAAAGTCTGTTTAAGACAAATTTAATTGTTTATAAAATCATTTGTGGCCTTATGGGTATGTTAAACATACCTCACAGGCTCACACCCATGGCCTGGACCCATTGAGAGGGTCCAGGACCATCAAGATCCTGGCCTCCCCAAAGCTGCAGGGGAGGTCCTGGATGATGAATTCAGCCCCAAAGGGGCCTTGAACCAACACCTTGGAGGCTTCAAGGGGGGCCATAATTGAGTTATGTCCCCATTTCCTTGAGGTCATTTTCTTTGGGCTTGAAGTGGACTGTTTCTGATGTGATGGCTGCAAAGTTTGCTTGGTATAAAGATGAGTTGATAAATGAATCCCAGAGAATCTTTGATGATTTGGGTAGAGATAACTGGTTTTCTTGCCCTTGTTTGTGTTGGTCTGACTTCTATCCCCACTGTTCTAAACAACCAAAATGAAAAAAAATAAATGGGACCTCCAAATACATGATTTGGGAGGGGATGCTTTTGCCTTAAAGAAATAAAAGAAAAAAATTATACAAGTAAAGAAAAATGAAAGAAAATGAGAGAAAAAGAAACAGAGAAATTCCTGAGGTTTGTCCTTCCTGTGGTGAGTTCCTTGAATTTGGCCAAGAATTTTCTGAAAGATAAAAACCAAGAATTTGATTCTCACAGAGTGTCCAAGGTGATGTTTTACAAGAAGTAGAACCCTAAGGGATGCATACCAGGAGATGAAACTTACTTTAATAGCTTTCACTCCCCACCAAGCACCATTAAACAGATAACTTGCCATAATTTACTTTGAAGTAATGAATGTATTGAATAAATATGATTGGCATAAGTTGGAAAATAATATAAAGGTAAAAGATAAAAGGAGAGAGGAAATTTGGCCATATCTTGATGAAAGGTCCAAATTTGAGGGTATTGATGTTGCAAGGCCTTCTGAATCTGTCCAAAAAAATGACAAGTGCTCAAAAAGTGGCCAAGGTGATGCTTACAACAACATTTGGGTAGAATACCCCCTTAAAGGTGCATGCCAGGAGAGGAACTTACTTTTATAGCCTATTCTCCCCACCAAGCACCATAAGAAATCAAACTTTTGAGGTATTTTGACCAGACTGGTCTGGATACAATGAGTGGAAATCCTTGAAAAGGTCTGGTGAGTTGGTAAGGTTGGAAGCAGGTTCCCAAGTTATTCTTTCTGGGTCTCTCACTGAATCCTTTCCACTCTACAAGGTACCATAATTTGCCTCTTCTGAGTTTGGAGTCCAGAACCTGAGCCACATCCCATTCTTCTTGCTCCTCCAATGAAACTGGTGGTGGTGGCAATTGATGACGATTTGGGATACTCGACTACTTGACTGGCTCTAGTAAGGACACATGGAATACAAGGTGAACTGACTTCCATTGTTGAGGTAACTTGAGGTGATATGCATGACTTCCAATCTTCTTAATGACTTCAAAGGGTCCCAACCATCTTTCTGAAAGTTTCTTGGTGGGTCTTGTAGTCTTGATGTTCTTGGAAGCTAGCCATACCTTATCCCCAGGTTGGAATTCAGGTGGAATGGACCTATTTCTATCTGCATAATTCTTGGATCTCCTTATTGCTGACTCTAATCCTTCTTTTACAAATTGCTGTACTAATTGGAGTTTTGTTGATAACTTTCCAGCAGGTGAGTCTTGAGAAATATGAATTGAGTAAAATCTGGGATTTCTTCCATAAATGGTGAAAAAAGGGGATTGCTTTGTTGATGAATGTTATGCATTATTGTAGGCAAATTGAGCCAGAGGGAGCTAGGTGTGCCTGTAATCTTGATGGTAGCTAACATACATCCGAAGATACTGTTCTAGAATCTGATTTACCCTCTCTGTCTGTCCATCTGTTTCAGGTTGGAAAGCAGTTTAAAGATCTCTTGATATCTTGAGCTGCTGAAATAAATTGGTCCAGAATGATGAAACAAATAAGGATCCTCAATCACTGACAATACTAACTGGAAGGCCATGTTTGGAAAAGACAAGGCTGATAAAGATTTGAGCTAATTTCAGGGAAGTGATTGTTCCATAAGCTGGAATGAAGATTTCCATTTTTGAGAACCTGTCCACAACTACTAGAATTGAATCAAAGTTGTCTGACAAGGGCAATTGAGTGGTAAAGTCCATTAATAAAGAATTCCAAGGACCAGATGGAATTTGAAGAGGCTTGAGTAATCCAAACTTCTTATGCTAAATGTTCTTGTTTCTTGAACATTGCTGACATGAGGACACATAGTCCTTAATGAATTGATTCATGCCAGCCCAATAAAAGTCCCTCTTGATGAGCTTGAGGGTCTTCTCCTAGCCAGGGTGGCCAGCCAACGGTGAGTCATGACGCTTTTGAAGAATATTTAGTTGGCTTTCTTCATTGCTTAGAATTACCACTCTATCTTTGAATAATAATAACTTGGCTTGAAGCTCAAGAGAATAATCTGTAACTGATTCACCTCTTGCTGGTTGCTTGAGTATTTCTTTATGATCTTTGTCTTGCCATACTTTTTTTTGAATCTTGTGAACTAAATCTGAGAATATTTTCACTTTGATTGAGAAGAATATTGACTCCTGAATGCCATCTTGCTTGATTACTTGATTAAAATTCTGAGGATTCTTTCTGATGAAGTCCACCCCCCTCTCTGGGTACATATTGTCCCAAGGTGACAAGGCATCTGGTAAAGTGGCCAGCCTGCCTGGGTGGTAAGTGATAGTGAAATGAAACTCAGAGAGAAATTCAGCCCAATGGGCTTGACGATGAGTAAGAACTTTCAAATACATAAAATACTGAAGAGAAGAATGGTCTGTCAAGACCTCAAAGGAATTGGAGAGAGAGAGAAGAAAAGCTCTCCAGAGCTTGAAAGCCCAAACTATGCCAAGGAGCTCCTTGTCATGAATTTCATAGTTCAGCTCAGCTGGGAGAAGCTTGCTCCTGTCAAATGCAATGGGGTCCTTTCCTGAGTCATTCACCTGGCTCAGTACACCACCCAAAGCATAATCAGAAGCCTCAGTCTCTACAATAGTTGGTAGAGAAAGGATAGGAGCAGTGGTGAATGCTTCTTTGAGTATTTGAGACTGACTAAGAGCTTCCTCTTTGAAGATAAAGGGAGAGTCTTTTTTGAGAAGGGAAGTGAGAGCAGTGATTTTTTTGAAGTAATTTTCAATGAAACGCCAATAGAAATTGGAAAAGCCAAGGAAGGATTGAAGAGCCTTGATGTTCTTTGGCTGAGGCCAGTGAGGATTTGCTGAACTTTAGAAGATTCTATCTTGAGGACATCACTTGAAACAACATAGCCCAAGTACTACACAATTGAGGCAAGGAATTCACACTTGGAGGCTTTGGCAAACAAATTATTGTCTCTCAGTGTTTGGAGGACAGAAGCCACATGTGTGACATGTTCCTTCTCAGAACTGGAAAAGACCATAATACCATCTAAAAAAACTACAACAAAAATATCCAAGAAATCTGCAAATATGTCATTCACAATATTCTGGAAAGAAGCTGGAGCATTGGTAAGGCCAAATGGCATAACCAAATACTCATAACTACCATATTTGGTTCTGAAGGCAGTTAAGTGCTCATCCCTCTCTTTCATTCTCAGGAGATTATATGCAACATGCAGATCTATCTTGGAGAGGATAGTGGAACTGTTGAATATGGTAAGAATCTTGTTTATAGAAGGAACAGGATACCTGTTCTTCCTAATGAAAGCAGTGAGTTTGCGGTAGTCAACACACAAACAAAGACCTCCATCCTGTTTCTTGACAAAAAGGACAGGTTCTCCTGTTGAAGAGGAGCTTGGCCTTATTAAACCTTCCTCTAAATTCCCTGAAATGTAGTCCCACAGTGATTCTGACTCTTGATTTGATAATGAGTAGATAACACCAACTGAAGGTAGAAGACCCTACAATTTGATATGATGATTACAGGCACAGTGTGGAGGCAGTTTCTCTGCTTTCACCTTGGAGAATACATCCAAATATTGGTGATAAGCAGGAGGGACTACCTTCAGCACAGTTTCAATTTCTTTGTGTTCTTCCTACTCATCCCACTGCTCCTCCAGGGAGGCATGAAAGGACAAGGGAGGAAGGTCCATATCACCTTGAAAGAGATGAAGTGAAGATATAGCAACATCTTCTCCATGTCACATGGTGGAATGTGATCTACAACTTGCCAGTATTAACTGGTCTTTCAACTGGTTTAATAGCCTTTTCGGCAAGAGTTCCCTTTGCTGAGGTCTGGCAGACAGCATTGTGACAATAAACCGGTTACCAACGTCATGGGTTCGATTCCGGTTGGAGACAAGGAGGGGTCTCAATCAAAAAACCAGAAATCTCTGGGTTTTCCACTCCATTGGCGTACAAGGGTTCTGCCCCTTGGGGGTTCCTTGTAGGCTCCTGTTGTGACTAATGTAGCTCCATGAGAGTGACATGGGTAATACCATCAGTTATATGCACTTCGGGACGCAGTGCCCTAAACCCGGGGGTACTGTCACATGGTGGAATGTGATCTACAACTTGCCAGTATTAACTGGTCTTTCAACTGGTTTAATAGCCTTTTCGGCAAGAGTTCCCTTTGCTGAGGTCTGGAAGACAGCATTGTGACACTCCAACATCTTTTATCTCTTGATTTGAGTAATGACTGAGATGGCATGATGGAAGGGAAGGTATCTTAAGTTCACCAGCCAGAGCAACACTGTTGACAGCTGTGGCCAAGGCATTACTAGCAAAAGAATTAATACCACTGGAATCCTTATGACTAGAATCATAGGTGATCAATCCATTTTTCGAATCAATAATGGGATTGAAATGGTAGAGGAAATCATAGCCCAATATCAGGTCTTCTCCTTTGGGTGAATCTATGATAAAAAAGTTCCATTAAAAGGTTGGGAAGGAAGGAAAGTCAACTACCCACTTGGTATAATGGGTGATGAACAAGGCAGGGGATTCATTTGAATCCAGAATGAAAGGAGGAATCTTTTTAGGGAGCTCTGACATAGTCAATGAGTACTTGATAACAAAATTCTTTGCAGAAAACAGTTTGTAGCACCAAAATCAATGAGAATACTATAAAAAATATCAGAGACAGAAGAAAAAAAGAAGAAACCTTAAAGATTTCTTGACACTAGTATTCAGAGTGCACAATTGTGCTCTTGAAGGGAATAAGTGAGAACCATTGAACACATAATGATTCCCACTCAGGCTTTTCCCTGCTTGCTAGGGAAGCCTCTTGATGTCCCAGGATTGTTCTGAGGCCTCTTGAAGAATTTTTCAATTGGGTGCTTTCCACCACAATAGTTGCACAAGCCTTCTTTAATTCTCCTCTCCTTTTCAGAACCAATTAATTTGTTGTCTTCAGTGAGGAGAGCAGCATGAGGCTTGTCTTTGGACACCTGAAAATTCTTCCCCTTCTTATTCTTCCTGTGATAAGGCTTCTTTGAGGATGAATTTTGAGGAGGCTTGGAGGACTTGGATCCGCTGATTGTAGGCTTCTTCTCTTGATGGCTACCCTTTTCCTTCTGCCTCTCATGGTACCTGGTATCTAATTCCAAAGTGATTTCCATGAGTTCTTGAATGCTATCAAAGTTTCCAGGGTGAGAAGCCAATTGCTCCAACAATCTTGATGCCAAGCCTCTTCTATACACATGAATATAGGTCCTTTCCCCCAGTCTCCAATTCTTGACATTAAGCTTCTGAAATCTGCTATGTACAAGGAAACTTGACCACTTTCCCTCATCCTCAAATTGTCCAACTCTTGTTCAGCTTTTCTGACTTCATTGGGATCACCAAACAGAGTGAATAACTGGGTTTTAAACAACTGCCAGTTATTGAGGAGATAAGAAGGGTCTTCATTGGAGATATTTGAGAGGTAAGGTTCAATCCTTTTGCCAGCTCTACCAGTAAGAAAAGAAGTTGAGTACAAAACCTTCTTCCTGTCAGAGAAGAAGTTTTCTGGGTCATTATGGAAAATTAATTGACAAGATTGAATAAATCCTCTCAATTTATAAGCTTTAGTACCATCAAAAGAATCAGGTGCCTTCATTGATGGAGTCTTGAATGCTTGGGCTTTTGAAGTGTCCCTTGGGGAAAATGCTTGAGTTAGTTGTCCCATGAGTTGAGTCATCTGCTCCATCATTTTAAGAAAATTTGGTTCAGCTTGAGAGACAAGAGGTTGATTAGAATGGGCTAGATTTGGAGCTTCAGAAGCCTCAGGGGCACCTGCCAAGGAAGCTGCTACTTCAGTTTCTTCAGACTCCCCCTGATTTACTTCTAGGCCCTTGAGAAATTCTTGAATAGCCACCCAACAAGCCAGAGAATGATCTGGATCTTCTTGACTTCACACCTCCTCTTCTGGAGGGTGCTGCTCCTTCCATTGATGATCCTCTGTCCAAATTTGCACTCAGCTGATGAACTGATGGTGTGCGGTAAAGAGGAGCCCTTGCTGTAGGAGTGAGAACAGCTTGATGCCTTTGAGATCTTGTATTATTGGCTGGAGGGCTATGCTGAACTGGAATTATTGAATAAAGAAAATGAAATTTGATGATACTTGAGAATGAAACAAAGCTTGACCAAATTAATCAAATGAGAATCTTGATGAACTTGAGAACTCAATCAATAGTCTTGTAGTGAATCAATAAGAATAAATATTGAAGAATGAAGATGACAAAGTCAAATTCTTATGAATAATAAATTTTAATCAATAAGTCAAATCAAGTCAATCAATAATCAAATAAAATCAATCAATTAAATTCAAAATCAAATAATTTTTTTTTGATTTGTTGTTTCTTTTTGATTGTTTTTTTGGATTTTTTTTCTTTTTTTTTTCTTTTTTTTTTTTTTTGAATTTTTGTTTCTTTTTGATTTTTTTTCTGTTTTTGATTTGTTTTTTTTGGGATTTTTGATTTGTTTTTTCTTTTTTTTTTTAATTTCTTTTTTTTGATTTTTTTTTTTAATTTTTTATGTTAATTTTTTTTAACTTAATTTATCTCTCTTTTTTTTTTAATAAAGAAAAAAAATGGAAAAATTTGGTTCAAAAACTAAATTAAACAATTTGATTCAAATTATTTTTCAAATTAATTTTTTAATTTTTTTTAATTTTCAATTTTTCTAAGTCTTAGTTTCAATATTTTTTTTATCTAAATCTTTAATTCAATTTATATGAATCCAATTAGATAAGATATGAAATCAGATGGATCTTTTGAGCCTAAATGAAATCTTTTCAAAAAAGACATTAACAGAAAAACATCCAACTCATTACTTCAAGATGAAGATCATTCAGCCAAGGGCTTCAGCAGATGTATTTCCAATGGATAATAAAGCATCCCAAACAAATACAGCTAGCCAAAGATTCAACCAGTGCAGACTTTTCCCACACTCTGAAGCAATCTTCCTGTCACAGGGGCTCTTCTAAATGAAGAGGGCCTAGCACTCACTTATGGAGGGCTCAGATGGAATAAGAATGAATAAGCTTAAGAGTGTAATAATAATGATATTACTAATGAAATTGAATATAAGAAAGAAGCAACAAATAAAAATAAAATTAAAGAACAAAAGAGCCAATAACAAAAAAGTCCAAGTCCACTGTTTCAAGCTGTCAGAAAAAAAGAGAAGGGTTAATAAGGATATGAACAACACAATTCTACTGAACAGGTGAGAAAATGAAAAGAACAACTTGATACCAAGAAATAATATATTCCAAAATCAAGAATAAAAATATTAATTAAATTATGAATCAAATATATCAATTAAAAGGGGGGAAAGAGGGGCTGGTATATATGATAATCCACCATCCGTGATCCAAAGAGTGAATTTTCTTGAGGGGAATCTTAATTTGAATTGATTTGAGTAATAAAGCCCCTTTACAGATTAAAAGTTCACTGAAAATTATATGAAAACAAAAAAAATGAAAGAAGGGCACTGTATTTTCTTTTACTGTGAAATCATTGTCTCATACCCACAGGCCCCATTTTCTTAAGTAAAGTGAAATTTCCTTTTTTGTAACTAAATTTTATTGAAACTAGAATAAAGACTTAAAGAAATTTGCCTTAGTAAAATGATAAAAAATATAAAAAAAGTTGAGAGGTTAAACTTATTCCTAGAAGAAATAAGGTAAGAAAGCTAGTTAACTCAAAGAAAACTTTGAACAATGAAAAAAAGGCCAATAAATTAGTAAGAGGTAGGTCCACCTTGTTGGTAAATGACCATCTACATTTCTGGTGAATTGATAAGAGAAGGTCATCCAAAGTGCTTTGAGGGACATCATCCCATGTGGCCCAGTTGGATTGTTGTGATTTGGTAAGATTTTGTGTCTGATATAATTCTGAGATCATTCCCTTCATCAGCTTCCAAACATTTTTCATTGGGTTGAGAAGCTCAGTTCATTTTTTTGCCATTGGTGGCTGAGGATGGGTGTAAGGTTTGTCTATGAAACTCTTGATAATAGTAACAATTCAAGAGTACTATGACTGTCCTCAGTAGAAACATATAAAATAATAGCATATCATAACCACAAATTTAAATATAATTATTAAAAATAGCTATATATAAGAAATAAATTCAATTACTATCATATAAAATAATAATAAAGAAATATAATAGTTATAATAAATTATAATTATTCTATTATTGTTATAGTCACTGACAATTATAACAATAAGAAGTGTAAAGCTCTCAATGAGACAATTAAATGTGGAAAATATAAATATTTAACCACTTATAAATAATATATAAATATTATTTTTAAAATAATTAAGACACACACTGTGCAGAATCAATTCTTATAGAAAAATTCTTAATAAAAAAACTAATAATAGTTAAAAAAGATATAGAATTTTAGAGAAAAACTTACTTATAATATAAATTTAATACAACAAGTCAAACAACAGCAGCTATTATAATGAAGAATTATTATAAGTTAAAAACACGCCAAAAAATCAATATTTTAAAATATAAAACAAATTTTCATAATAAAAAATATGATTAAAGAGCTTTTGAGAGGAATTTGTGGATTTTAGAAGATATTTCAAAGACAATAATTTTATATAATAAAATATATTATAGGTGATTACAACAATAATCTAATTTCTATGATTTCAATTCTTTAATTTAATATCTATAAAGAGTAAAATACTTAAGAAATACTTTAATAATAAGATTTTATATATAATAAACCTTTACCTGTTTAAATGTCTAATATGATTGGATTGATAATTGATGATGGACAAAAACAGTGATTAAAAGACTTTTTTTATGTCTACAGAGAGGCTCTCATAATTAATAATGGATATAGAGGGCATGCTCAAGTAAAAACTGAAAAACCATGCTTAAAAATAAGGTTCTTAACTTAAGGTAACTTATTTTTAATTCAAATTTGAAGTTACCCGTGTTATTCTTAACTCCAAGTAGCTTTGAACCTCATTTGAGTTAATTATTTTAAGTTTTGATATAATATAAGTTTATTTATATTGAAGTTCATCACATGAACAACTTAAAAATAGATGTCCAAGCAGAAATCTCTTGAACTCAATATTTAATTATATTTTGAAGAAATCTTTATTTTCCTCAAGTATAGTGAAAAGAGTAATTTCCAGGCTAATTACCCAGGAAATCGGTTTTAAATGATACTTAAAATTCAATTTAGATATAGATAATATTCAATTGTAAGCTGTGTGCAACATTCAAGAAAATCCATTAAGAATTGGATTTTGAATGAATTTTTGAATTTATTTCTATTTTTCCATGTAAAATAGCAATACACACTAAAACTTAACTTTTGATAAGGTTTTAATGGTTGTAACCTTCAAGCTTTAAGCTTATTTAAGCTTTGAAAGGTCTCAAAACTTTAATATCAAGCTTGCATATTGGGATTTACCCTTTGGAAGCTTGAAATTCCTGTCCAAATTGGGTTAAAACCAGTTTAAACCTTAGGGTTGCATCAAAGTCTAATTTTAAAGTTTAAATAAGGTTGAAACCTCCCCAATACAGGTGGATAACCTTAATTGAATTGTTGCAGATCCAAAAAGTTGGGTACCCCAGCTCTGTTTGGTCTTTTTCCTTTGTCCCACTTTTTTGTGTGGATTTTTCACTTTTATTTATTTAAAGCCATACTATGGCCTTAAAAACTTTTAAATTGAGCTCATGCAGGATTTACATTCTTTATAGCAACTCCTTAGCCAATTCAGTAAATATACACAACACCTCAATTTTAACCAAAATTTTGGTAAGTTTGCATAAACCTTATGCAACTTTAAATTTAAGCTTATTTAAGCTTAAATTTAACAATTTTAAAAAAATGTTCAAAATGTTACATTAGTACTGTGATATTATTAAATCTTCCAATAAAATAAGAAATAAGCTTTTTTGGGTATAACACCCTATGGGTGTACCCTAGGTCATTTTTGGTGTAGAATCCAAAAATGACATAATATTTATAACTTTGTTTATCCAATAAAAGTTATACTTATTTTTTGTTATTTTTTGTTTTAAATTCAATTTAAAAGTCTGTTGAAGACTAAATCAGCTGTATATAAAATTATTTGTGGCCTTATGGGTATGTTATACATACCTCACAGGCTCACAATGGGAGCATTGTCCTCCATGTAAATGAGTCAATTCCTAACTTGGATCCATGGGGCAGTCTTCATATTATTGGAAAACTATTTTGGCTGAGGTGATTTTTCCTGCAAATATTTCCACTGAGGATTGTTTGGCTGCACAGATTGCTCCCCATATCATGATTGACTGTTGGCTAGAATGATGGTTTACAGCCAAGTTCTCCATAATCCATCTCTCACTCATGGTTCTCCAAATGCAAACATGATAGAATTTTCTGCCTAGGAGGTCAATAATTTCAGAAGTAAGTCAAAAATAAAGTTACTCAACTTAAATGTTGGCTCATTGGTCCAAATCACCTGGGCCCAATCAGAAATTTCCCAGTTGATGCAGGTCTGGGAAAAGGTGAGGCAAGCTTGAAAATCCTCAGGTCAGAGGTAAGGTTTATTGGGTTCTACCTAAGACAATTCACTAAGCTTATGGATCTCATGTTGGATGGTTCCATTTTAAACCTAAGAAACCATTAGAAAACCACAGCAAGTTATAATGCGGTTGAGCTGTCAGAAATCCTGTTCCTTGAGGATAGTCAGTCAACCTGTCTTCTTCTGGGTCTTGAAAGTCCCAATTAATAAAAACTTCATCATTGTATCATAGATGGTCATAAATGGAATCCCACTCAGCTCAGAAATTGCTCAATAGCTGAGTCCAGCTTGTCACATGACAACCATTTTCCTACACACTTTGACATCAAGGTAAGGCATCTATAAAAAACACAGTCAGTGCTTGTGCATTGAGCCAAATAAGAAAAAAGAAAAAGAAAACTGACTTCTTTGTAAGGAGGTGAGTAATGAGAGATTTTGGCAAGTTAAAGAGGTGTTTAAGTAATAAAATTGATTCCTTTTATACTCAGAATGTGGTTCATTTGAAGGGAGACAATAAAAAACCCCCAAATGTGAGTTAAAAAAACAACCACAAAGAGAGTTGGAGAAAGTGCGCACCCTGTGACAAATAAGAAAATTTCTCCGGGAGGCTGATGCATGTGCTGCACACAGTCACGCAATTTTATGGGTTCTCTGCCTGCATTTGCATATAATTGGCAGGAAAATGTACAGGTTCTGTACAAGAGGTGTTGTGGATTTGAGTGATCATACAGCTTCATACTTGTGAATAAAAAACTGTATTTTGTGCATCCAACCTTTACAAGTATTGATAGGCTGTATTGATGAACCAGACTGTATGCATGTTCCAGAAATGAGATTTTATGAGACTTATTACTGATACACACAATGGTTTTCTGGTTTGATGAGTTTGAGTGGTGTTAAGGTTTAATAAACTTACCCCTAAATAGTGGCTGTGACAGTATCCCCTTCTTAAAACTGTTGAGCTCCTGAACACAATAATAACCTTTCACTGTTGAGTTTCATCCCCATATACCCATATTTTTTTCAAAATATTTTGAATTTAATTTTATTTCCTCTTTATAATTATCCTGAAAATCCCCTGCTTTCATCTTCTATGTTCTTTATCCATCAAATACCATTAAACTTTAATTAAGTAAGTAATTTTCAATTTCTTCAAGTTATATCTCTTCCTTGAGTTATTTTCCTTCATGGATCTTGATGTGTATCCCAAAATGAAAGCTGAAAAAAGTTCTTCAGCTTGAAATTTGGTGAATAATGGCTATATGATTGTATAAGCTTTTAAGAATTGGCCAAATTGGTCTTTTGGACCTTTTCTTGAATCCAGTTCAACATATGCATATCTTCTTACCCTGAAATGAGGGATATTGTCCACATAATCTTTGAAAACGTTGACCCAAATGAAATTTGAGGTCATTTTGGGTTCCTTCCTTTGTTATGGAAAATCTTGAATTTTTGGCCATTTTTGGTTTTTTACACTCCATGGCCCATGATCTGTGAGAGTTATTGGAGACCCCCTGGGCCCAAATTTCCTGGGGTTCCAGGGGCTACAAAGAACCCACATGAGCCAATTTGACCTATTGGGAGTGGTCCAGGACCATAAGAAGAGTGACCTCCCCAAAGATTAAGGGGAGGTCCTTGCTTTCTGATTTGGGCCCAAGACAGTCTTGGAGCCCCATATTGAGGTCCTAGAGAGGGCCATAAATGAATTTATGGCCCCAGAACCTTGATGACCTTCAGGCTTGAGATTAATATCTGACTGAATTGAATCTTTTCATTCCATAAGTCTAGAAATTAGCTCTGAACTGCCTGAAATCACTGCATATTTTCCTTCTATTCTTTGTGGGTCTGGTGTCTTTGGTATATTAGGATCACCCTGGTCCATGGCTTCCTCAGGCAACTTTGATCCTAATCAAACCTATGATAGGTAAAAGACAGTTGATTTCCTGTATCCACCCTGCTCTGAGTGTTTGAGGAAGGTTAAACAATGCTTCCAGCATTTTAACCCAAGGTCTTCAAAGCTCCACTCTTGCTTTTTTGGAAAGAAGGCATGTTGACATCCAAGAGTGCCACTTTCCACTGTCAAAAGATACTTGTGGAGCAAGAAGGATGGGTCTTTTGGGAAAGAGTTCTAGTCTATGAGGCCCCTACTGCTGATGTTACTTCAGGCTATTATAGCTAAAAGTTATTTGATTTTCTTGTATGACTTGATACTGATGGCTTTAATTGGTAATTGAAGCCAGGCAGAGGGAGGTTGCAAGGTGGACCCATGTTGGAGGGCCCATTCCCACTGGTGGTAGGCCTATTTACTCCAGTTCAAAGGTCCCCATCTCCAAAATCAATAATCAATATGTGGTGAAAAGGATAAGAAGAGTTACTTATTTAAAAAACAATCCCAATGATGAAGGAAGTGAAACATTTGATGGTGAAGAGGTTGAGGTGGCAAATCCATTTCTTGGAAACCCTTCAAGTACTTCACCCACTCAACCTCTTTTCAAGGATTTCCATAGTAAAATAATTCCCAGTACTCCAAGAAGCTTCCAATCTATCTTTTCCACTGTCCCATCTTCAGTTCCTCTGTAAGGTTTGTCTATGAAACTCTTGATAATAGTAACAATATCAAGAGTACTATGACTGTCCTCAGTAGAAAAATATAATATAATGAAATATTATAACCACAAATTTAAATATAATTATTAAAAATAATTATATAAAAAAAAATAAATTTAATTATTATTATAATAATATAATAATAAAAAAAATATAATAATTATAATAAATTATAATTATTCTATTATTGTTATAGTCACTGACAGTTATAACAATAAGAAGTGTAAAGCTCTTAATGAGACAATTACACGTGGAAAATAAGAATATTAACCACTTATAAATAATATAAATATTATTTATAAAAAGAATTAATCACACACTGTGCAGAAATAATTCTTTATAGAATAAAATTCTATATAAAAAAACTAATAATAGATAAAAAAAATATAGAACTTTAAAGAAAACTTACTTATAATATTTATTTAATACAACAAGTTATAAAACAACAGTTATTATATTAAATAATGATTATAAGTTAAAAACACGCCAAAAATCAATAAAATCAAAGATAAAACAACTTTTTATACTAAAATTTATGATTAAAGAGTTTTTGAGAGGAATTTGTGGATTTTAAAAGATATTTAAGATGATAATTTTATATAATAAAATTTATTATAGATGATTACAACAATAATCTGAATTCTATGACTTCAATTCTTTAAATTAATAAATAAAGAATAAAAATAACTTAAGAATTACTTTTAATAATAAGATTTTATATTTAATAAAACTTTACCTGTTTAAATTTCTAATATGATTGGATTGATAATGAATGATGGACAAAAACAGTGATGAAAAGACTCTTTTTATGTCTACAGAGCAGCTCTCATGATTCATAATGGATGTAGAGGGCGTGCTCAGGTCAAAACTGAAAAACCATGCTTAAAAATTAAGTTCTTAACTTAAGGCAACTTATTTTTACTTCCAATTTAAAGTTACCAGTGTTATTCTTAACTCCAAGTAACTTTAATCCTCATTTAGTTTAATTATTTTAAGTTTTAATATAAAATAAGTTTATTTATATTGAAGTTCATCACATGAACAACATAAAATCAGAGTTTCAAGCAGAAATCTCTTAAACTGAATTTTTAATTAATTTTTAAAGAAATCATAATTTTCTTTAAGCTTAATTAAAAAAGTAATTTTCCAGGCTAATTACCCAGGAAACCTATTAATAAAAGATACTCAAAATTTAATTTATATATTGATAATATTAAATTCTAAGCTGTGTGAAATTTTCAAGCAAATCCATTAAGATTTGGATTTTTAATGAATTTTTGAAGTTATTACTATTTTTCCACGTAAAATAGCAATACTCACAAAACCTTAAGTTTTGATAAGGTTTTGATGATTGAAACCTTAAAGTTTTAAGCTTATTTAAGCTTTTTAAGCTTGATTAAGCTTTGACAATTGTTAAAACCTTGATTCCAAGCCTGCTTATTGGGATTTACCCTCTTGGCAGCTTGAAATTCCTATCCAATTTAGGATAAAATCAGTTTAAACCTTAAGGTTGAATCAAAGTCTAATCTTAAAGTTTAAATAAGGTTGAAAATCCTCCAATACAGGTGGACAACCTTAATTGAATCATTGCAGATCCAAAAAGTTGGGTACCCCAGCTCTGTTTGGTCTTTTTCCTTTGTCCCACCTTTTTGCGTGGATTTTGCCCTTTTATTTATTTAAAGCCATACTATGGCCTTAAACCCTTTTAAATTGAGCTCACGCAGGATTTACATTCTGTATGGCAAATCCTTAGCCAATTCAGTAAATATACACCACACCTCAATTTTAACTAAAATTTTGGTAAAGTTGCATAAACCTTATGTAACTTTAAATTTAAGCTTAATTAAGCTTAAATTTAACAATTTTAAAAAATGTTAAAAAAGTTACATTAGTACTGTGAGATTCTTAAATCTTCTAATAACATAAGAAATAAGTGTTTTTGGGTATAACACCCTATGGGTGTACCCTAGGTTATTTTTGGTGTAGAATCCAAAAATGACATAATAATTATAACTTTGTTTATCCAAAAAAAAGTTATACTTATTTTTTATTATTTTTTATTTTAAATTCAACTAAAAAGTCTGTTTAAGACAAATTTAATTGTTTATAAAATCATTTGTGGCCTTATGGGTATGTTAAACATACCTCACAGGCTCACATCCTCCTTCTTTTCCCACTCTGTCCACTACCATGCCTTCCCCAGTTTCACCAATAAGGCAATCCCTCATTCCACAGCCAAGGCCATCAGAAGTCCTTAGCTCCCAAAAATTTCAAACTGTGGCCAGAGCAAGTAGAAGAGGCAAATATTGGTTGCCTTTGCCATTCCAATCTTCTGAAGCGTTTCAAAGAAGGGATCTTTGGCCTATCAGGGTTACCATAGAGTATCCAAATGTGGTTAAAAAAGGGGAAGATTCATTGGACAGGTGTCACAGGGGCTCTTGGAGAAAACAAGAGTGGCCTTGCACTCAGGAATCAAGAACTCACTTGGAGGGATAAAAAAGATAAACAGAATAAAATAAAAATATATTTCTTGGAAAAAAAGAAGAGAAAGTACAAGATATTACAAAGATAAGAAGGAATCCAAGGGCCAAGAATAATAAAGAAAGCCAACCAAATGAAATCTCAATTCACTTTCTCAACATGCCAGAAAGAACAATAAAATTAGTAAAGGATACGACCACAAATATCCACTGACAGGAAAAGAGAAAAGTGCAAATGACTGACTTAAGAATATAAGTATTTACTTGTAGAAATTAAAAGAAAGTAATAATGAAAAAATAAATCCCATATATTAATTAAATGGGGAAAAAGTCCCCAGGGATGGAAAGGTGGCCAGTATATGTGAAAAGCTGAAGACTGATCCTTGAGGGTTGATCACCCAGCTGTATTGACTATTCTGGGTCAATACAGATCTTTCCATATTGAGAATTGAACTGTGTGTCTTGAATTCTCACAGTGGAATATGAACTGTACCAAATGGGCTAATGCCATACAGGTTGCCTGAATACTGCCTGTATGGACCACTTGTGCTGTCCAAGTAATTCTTAAGTGCTTGATGCCTTGAAGACTGATTTTATTATTGAAAAACTCTTGAAATTTCCCTTAATGAATGCTGGGCCAGTAGTCCCTTTGGGGAATACTGTTGGAATGAAATAACCAAAACCTGAAGGGCCAGGTGATCAGTGTCCTCAAATGGTCTTCTGGTAGCCACCATGGATTGCAAGACTGAATGACTGAAGACTTTCTGAAGCTGATTACTGATACACATACTGGATTTCTGGCTTGATGAGTTTCAGTGGGGCTAAGATTGAATACCCTTACCCCTGAAAGGTGGCTGTGACACCTCCCCACAATGATTTGCTGTGAGTTCCCTCTTATTCTCCTCTCTTTTTTTTGTGAATTGAATGCTTCCACAGGAAAATGAAATGAGAAAAATGGATCAGCTATTGATGTGTGGATTACTACTTTAACCTAAATTTGTTTTTGGTCAGTGATGGCTTTCCTTCACCTGCTAAAAATAAATGATTACATTTTACTTCAACAAACAGTCAATCTCAAGTACCTGAGACAAAGCTACTGAAATGGATACTGCATTATTAAATTTGATATATTTATGTTACCATTCAATGAGTTTCAAATCCAACCATCTCAAATATTGCAATAAAGCATGAGTGTAAGGTGTGGATATAAAACTTTGATTAAAAATCCAGTCCTTTTCCTGTCCTCAAAATTTGTTTAAGGTAAAAATTGATTAAAAGTAGTATGAAATAAGATTCTTAAGGGGGAACACACCAATTCTATTGTTTTTATCTTTCTTAGTATAAAAAAATAATATTATAAAGATTTATTGTTTGAACAACAATAAAAATTTATCCAAAAGCACTCTACAAGAGATATCTAAAGCTACAAAAGAAATTTCAATTGAAATTCATTGAGCAAAGAGCTGCAGGAAATTAAGATAAGAACAGAGTATTCGAAAATATTATTAAAGAGAAAACATGCCCAAAAGTGACCAGAGTGAATTTGGAAACAAAGTGACAAAGTTAACAGTGATGAAAGATGATTTAATTCACTTATGGGGTGGTTCAAGGGGTAAAAATGATTATAATAATTTTTTTACGTGGTTAAAAGTTTGAAAATGATTTGTAAAGGGTGGTTGGAATTTTTTATTGATTTGTTTAACAGTTTTTAAGCTAATTATAGAAGGAAAAGATTCTCACATGAAGAGAAAAGTGGGGCAAAGAAGACATTCTTTTATAGCAATCAATTTTCTTACTCTAAAAGTAATAATTGCTCTTGTCAGTTGTGAAAAACACTCTGAAAACAGAAAAGCCAATTATGGCATCATTGAACCCTGGCTTAAACCATAAAGCACTGGTTTTAGCCATTGCTATAGTAATACCTGGTTTTAAGCCTCTAAAAACATGTCAGAATGTGTATAAGAGACATCAAAAACAGTTAAAACTGTTTTTACAATTATTGTTTTATCTTAAGGGTAGTTTTACCCTCTTGGCAAAAGTTAAAACTACCCTGGTTGGTATCAAAACCTCATCATCAATTGAGACACAGACCCTGTGACTCAATTCCAGGCTAAAAGCGATGAATTTTTGCGTGTATTTTGACATCTCACACCTGTCAGAGAGGAATTTGGGTGTCTGGCTCCCCCTTTTAGCCAAGATTCCTTTTCCCCCCAGAATCAATCTTTCCAATTTATTTTTTCTTTAATTCCTCATCATGTATTGTTTATAATTTACATATGTAATTTAATTGAGTTTTTAAAGTACACAAATGTAATAATTGACACCTCATATGTAAATTAAAGTTCACTTATTTGATACTTCAAGCCTTGAGGTATATCTCACATACCCAAATAGGCCACAATTATCTTAAAAATAAACTCTAAACTATTCATAACCCATAAGTATTGCATATATTCAAAATTCATCATTTTTGATTTCAGAAAAGATGAATAGATTTTTATTGAATAAGTAAATCCATAGATTTAAGGACAGATTTGGATTCTAAAAAGAATTTCACCTAGGGTAGCTCCATAGAGTGAATAAGCTTAAGTCAACTCTTTGAGGTGGTAATATGGCAAATACTTCAATGCCACATAAAGAAATTTTGAAAACCTTTGTATTTCTCAAACTCACACCAAAGTAATGGGAATGTCAGAAATCCCATGTTACATATACACTAAGGATGGTGTTATTAACGTTTGTGAGACTTAATATAATGGTATTCTTACATACACTTTTGGTACACCCATAGTGGATATCTCACTTGAAGCCTGAATTTCTATTTTGACATAAAAAAATAGTTGAGGGGGACAAAAGACATCAAAGAGAGCCAGGGTACCCAGCTTCTGAGGCCTCTGAGGTGTGGACAGCTCTCAAAATTGTATCCATGGCTTATATTGGCCAAATTAGTAAACTAAAACCTTTTGGGAACTTGGTTACCACATCAAAACTTCATTATATCATAAGAAAATAGCAAATAAGCTGCTATTTTGACATGCCAAGGAGGTAAAGAGAAACTTAGACTCCTGTAACCATGTCAATTCTTAATGAATTTCCATCAATAAACCCTAAAAGAGTAATTCAAACCCTTTCTGGACTAGTATCCATTGATTTACCTCATAGCAACCAGCCATATACTGCTATTTGCAATTCTATGTAGGAATGAGGTAAAAACTTAAAAAATTCATTAAAGATACAATTCTTAATTAATCTTTCTAAAACTTTCAGGAAAATTTGAGAACTGTATAATTCATATAAAAACCAAGAAAATTTATACTTTTATAAGTAAAATTAAAAAGCTTTACATACAGTCCATTTTTGATGATTCCATGTGAAATACTGAATCTTTAAAAAATCACAGAAAATAAACTCTGTAATCAAATTTCCAATAAAATTAATAAATTTGGGAAATCAATGATTATTTTGAAATGAAAGAAGACTTACAGTTATGACTCCTTTTATTCTTAACCATAAATGGGTTGGTAGTCATGTAAAAGCATCAATTCAGTAATTATGATAATCTTACATGACAACAGATGATGCAATCAATAATACAAAAAAGGTTTATTGTTTTCTCACTCACTGGTTTTTCATTTTGCTCCATGGCACGCCTCTGTGGGCTGTCTCAGACTTAAAAGAGGCCTCCTCTTGCTGTTTTTCCAAATCGTCACATTATTCTATCATACCTTTATTACCAACAAGTGAGTATTAGTTAAAAACTTCTTCTTAAGTGTTTTATTCTTTCAGAATCAATTGGAAAGACGTGAAATAATAGAAATCAAATATATATTGTTTTAATACTGTTATATATCCATTTTTGATCCTTCAAATCCAGAATTATCCGTCAAATTTCTCTAATTTTATCTTTAATAAGTTCTTTGGAGTATTTGTGAGTGATTTATCTTAATTCTTAAAGTTTTTCTCTAGTAATTGTTTTCTTCAAGAATTCCATTTATAATTATTCTTACAAAAGATAATTATATACTAAATTATTTTTTATTAGTTTAATAAAGAAGTTTTATTATTAAATACTTTTTGTAATTGATTCTAGTAGACAATTACTGCTTACTGTTATAATCACTAGTAGTGTATAACAAGTAAAAGAAATAATCAATTAATTAATTATTTAATTGTGGCTATAATAATTCTTGTTATTATATTTCATAAGAACAGTCATAGTACTGTTGATTAATAGTAATATTATCAACAGTGTCAGCCTGTGACTCAAAACCAGAGCACAAGCATGACAGCCAAATACCATAAATCAATAGTATAGCCAAGATACCGCCAAAAATATGGAGCTGAACCAAATAAGCTCAAAAGGTATCAAAAGAAAGAGGAAGCTCATTCCTTTCCAAATACTAAAGTCCCATCATCATAGGACAAAGAATAACAAAGCTATCCCTGCTCAAAGCTGTTGCTGAGCATAAACCTTAATTTTCACCTCATCTAAAATACAGAGGAAGAGGCTTAAACCCATCAAAGGGGTATTAATAATAAATCTCTACCTCAGGGAAAATTGAGCTGGCACCAGAATTACAGCAGTTATGACTAGAATAAGGTCAAATAAAGGTGATTAAAATATTCACCTCTCATCTAACTTCTACAGTTTTAGTGTGAGATACCTAAAGTGGTTTTTTTGGAAATAGCACAATATGGACTATCTGATGGTTCCATCCATTTCCCCATATCTAATCTAGAACAAAAGATATGGAGCAAACAAGCTCTATACAGTTTTTGGGCAAATCACAAATGTGTATAAGAAAACTTGTATATGGCATAACTTTGCCATCTTGAATGGTAAACATACCAAATGAGGTACCATTGTGTAGAACATATCCAGGGCTACTCAATGAACCAAGTTTGAGCTTTATATCTCAAATACTGATAAGGTTATGGCAGCTTTAAGCTCAAAATCCCACAATTAGACCAATACAGTCTTACTGTGGGATATTCTCCCATAAGTATGATTATGAGGCGTCAAACAGACAAAAGAGATTGTTTATAATTCAATACCCTATAATTCATTCTATACTGGGTTCCCATACAGGCTCTGTACAGCATTATATGCATCATACACATCAGAAGAGGGCTATGTGGCCCCAGGTGAAATTTTGCACCCTGTATTGGTGAAAACTACCCAGATGTGGTTTCAAAACCACATCTGAGCCCAATACAGAGCATACAGACACTATGAAAACCAAAAGCCAGTACTCTGAAGTAAAAAACTCTTCACTTCCTCTATGTGGATGGTCTAGAGGGCCATTCCACCCCATTTTAGGATAAAAAGAGGCCTTTTCTCCACCCAAAAAGGTTTCATCATCCTTCTCTTGAATTCCTACATAGTACAACTGTCAAAACCAGCTATAATTTTAGAAAATAATCAGGTATACTTCTAATTTTAAGTAGGGTAGTCTTTATTATAATAATCCAATTGGTAAAGCTGCACCCAGGGCTTTCAACAGCACTCACCACCACTATAATTCTTTTATTAAAGCTCTTATTGTAAGGTTTATATATGAAAATCTTGATAATAGTAACAATATCAAGAGTAATATGACTGTCCTCAGTAGAAAAATGAAATATAATAAGATATTATAGCCACAAATTTAAATATAGTTATTAAAACAAGTATATAAAAAAATAAATTCAATTATCATTATATAAAATGATAACAAATTATAATTATTCTATTATTGTTATAGTCACTGACAATTATAAGAATAAGAAGTGTAAATCTCTTAATGAGGCAATTACATGTGGAAAATATAAATATTTAACCACGTATAAATAATATATAAATATTATTTATAAAAGAATTAAGACACACACTGTGCAGAAATAATTCTTATAGAAAAATTCTATATAAAAAACTAATAATAGATAAAAAAGATATAGAATTTTAGAGAAAACTTACTTATAATATAAATTGAATACAACAAGTCAAATACAACAGTTATTATATTGAATAATTCTTATAAGTTTAAAACACACCAAAAATCAATATTTTGAATGATTAAAAAACTTTCTATGATAAAAAATATGATTAAAGAGTTTTTGAGAGGAATTTGTGGATTTTTGGAAGATATTTTAAAGACAATAATTTCATAAAATAAAATATATTATAGGTGATTACAACAATAATCTAAATTATATCATTTCAATTCTTTAATTTCAGATTTCTAAAGAATGAAATACTTAAGAAATACTTTAATAATAAGATTTTCTATAAAATAAAACTTTACCTGTTTAAATGTCTCATATGATTGGATTGATAATTGATGATGGACAAAAACAGTGATGAAAAGACTCTTTTTATGTCTACAGAGCAGCTATAATGATTCATAATGGATATAGAGGGCGTGCTCAGGTCAAATCTGAAAAACCATGCTTGAAAATAATGTTCTTAACTTAAGGTGACTTATTTTTAATTCCACTTTAAAGCTACCAGTGTTGTTCTTAACTCCAAGTAACTTTAATCCTCATTTAAGCTAATTATTTTAAGTTTTAATATGAAATAAGTTTCCTTCTATTGAAGTTCATCACATGAACAACTTGAAAATAGATTTTCAAGCAGAAATCTCTTAAACTCAATCTTTAATTTATTTTTAAAGAAATCTTAATTTTCTTTAATTATAATTAAAAGAGTAAATCTCCAGGCTAGTTACCCAGAAATTCTATTTATAAAAAAAACTTAAAACTTTATTTATATGAAGATAATATTAAATTGTAATATGTGTGAAATTTTCAAGCAAAAAAATTAAAAATTGGACTTTTAATGAATTTTTGAAGTTATTACTATTTTTCAACGTAAAATAGCAATACACACCAAACCTTAACTTTTGATAAGGTTTTAATGCTTGTAACATTAAATTTTTAAGCTTATTTAAGCTTTGACAGGTCTCAAAACTTTAATATCAAGCCTGCATATTGGGATTTACCCTTTGGCAGCTTGAAATTCCTGTCCAAATTGGGTTAAAACCAGTTTAAAACTTAAGGTTGGATCAAAGTCTAATATTAAAGTGTAAATAAGGTTTAAAATCCTCCAATACAAGTGAACAAACTTAATTGAATCCTTTCAGATCCGAAAGGCTGGGTACCCCAGCTCTGTTTGGTCTTTTTCCTTTGTCCCATGTTTTTGTGTGGATTTTGCCCTTTTATTTATTTAAAACCATACTATGCCCTTAAACACTTTTAAATTGAGCTCACACAGGATTTACATTCTGTATGGAAAATCCTTGGACAATTCAGTAAATATACACAACACCTCAATTTTAACTAGCATTTTGGTAAGTTTGCATACACCTTATGCAACTTCAAATTTAAGCTTATTTGAGCTTAAATTTAACAATTTTAAAAAAATGTTAAAAAAGTTACATTACTACTGTGAGATTCTTAAATCATCCAATAACAGAAGAAATAAGTGTTTTTGGGTATAACACCCTATGGGTGTACCCTAGGTCATTTTTGGTGTAGAATCCAAAAAAGACATAATATTTATAACTTTGTTTATCCAAAAAAATTTATACTTATTTTTTGTTATTATTTATTTCAAATTTAATGAAAAAGTCTGTTGAAGACTAAATCAGCTGTATATAAAACCAGTTGTGGCCTTATGAGTATGTTCTACATACCTCACAGGCTCACATTCCCTACAGCCAAAAGAAAATTTTACCACAATTTTCTTTTAGTAGTATACCCCCAAGTTAATTGGGGGGTATCATCCACTGTTCAACCTCTCTACTTATACTTTCAAGTATGTAAAGCACACAATTCAGATTTTTCATTGAGGAATTGGTCTTCTCTCATGTCTGAATCTTCCAAGAAACCTGTGGGAATCAGGTATCTTTTCTGCTACAATCCATTTATATTCATGTTGTGGATTTCTGTACCTGACCAAGTATTCTCTTTCATCTCTTCCCCTAAGTCTTCTTTCTTTCAAGACTTTCAGTACGTTTTTCCGTTCACTCTGATCAAGTGGAGGTACTTCTAAGGGTGTACCATTTCTCAAAGGAAATAATTCCTTATCACTTGAAGTGTAATGCTTCATTAGACTAACAGGAGAAGTTGGATGTTTGTTTTCCAATTCCCCTGAAAGTTCTACTTGTACTGCATTTGTCCCATGAAGGGATTTAATAATAAATGGTCCTGCAAAGGAATCTTACAAGAATAATTAGAAAAGATAACTCTTGAAGAAAACTATTACTAGGGAAAAACTTTAAGAATTATGATAAATCACTCACTATTAATCCAATGAACCTTTTTAGAAGATAATAGTAGAGAGATTTGATGTATAATTGTGGATTCAATGGGTCAAAATTGATTTATAACAATAATACAACAATATATAGTTGATTTCTATGATTTCACGTCTTTCTGTGATGATTTATTATAATTCTTAAGGTTTTTCCCTAGTAATAGTTTTCTTCAAGGGTTATATTTATAATTATTCTTGTAAAAGATAATTATATATTGAAATAATTTTATTATTTTAATGATAGAAGTTTTTATTAATAAATTCTTCTTGTAATTGATTCTTGTAGACAATTACTGCTTACTGTTATAATCACTAGTAGTGTATAACATGTAAAAGAAATAATTCTTTAATTATTTAATTGTGGTTATCATAATTTCTTATCATTATATTTCATAAGAACATTCATAGTACTGTTGATTAATAGTAATATTATCAATAGTTTCATAGACACATCTTACAGTGCTTCTGTAATAGCTTTCCTTATCTTCTCATAAGCTTCAATTCTTTCCTGTGTCATTTCAAATAATGTCAGTTGAGCACAGATTCTATAGAGTGACTTGTCTATAATGGCAAAGTCTTTTAGGTGTTGCCTGTAATAGCTGGCAAATCCAATAAAGGACATCATTTTTTTCTTATTCTGGGGTATTAGCTTAAGTAACACTGCTGCTACTTTATTTTTGTCAATACCCAAGCTTAAACCAGAAACAATATGTCCTAAAGCTTTGATTTCTCCAATGCCAAAGTTACATTTCTTGAGTGAAATCTTCATATTCACTCCTGTAACCTTTTCAAGTACTCTTTCAAGTCTTTCAAGGTGCAAAGAACATTAGTCAGAACATATGACAATATCATCAATATAAATGATAAGCCATCCTTCAGACAATTCTGTAGGGAAAATGGTATTCATTGTTCTTTGATAATGAGAAGGTGCATTTTTAATACCAAATGGCATTCTAATATCCTCATAAATACCACAGTGAGTGATAATTCTAAGTAATTTCCTAGTTTTGGGCATCAAAAAAGTTTGATAAAAGCCTTTCAATGAATCCATGGATGTTATATACTTGGCTTTAGAAAATTGGGTCAAAGTTTCTTGAATTCTAGGAATTGGATACCTATCTGGAACTGTGTAGGTATTCAATGCTCTAAGATCTCCAACCATCCTTGATTAATCATTATGCCAAGAAATAATAACAGGTGTTGCCACTTCAAATTCTTCATTATGGCCTACTCTACTTAGTACACCCAGTTAGATAAACTCCTGGATATGTTTTTCCAAGGCCTCTCTAGCTCTGGGACTGGCTGTATAAGCTGGTCTTCCAAGGATTGGAAGGTATAGTCTGTCAATATTAAGAGTAATATAAACTTCATGACCTTTTATAGTGCCTAATGGTTCATTATCAGAAGCAAAGGCATTCTTATATGTGTATAACACATCAATAAGGTCAAGCCTCATCTTTGTTTATAATGATGGATTAATTTGTGCTTCAACAAGTTGATTAGCCACAAATTCTGCCTAATAAGTATCTTTAACAGAAGATATTACAGATATTTTCTTTGGCGTATTGGAAAAAGCAAATTTTTGTCTTTTATTTTCTCCAATTGTGAAATATCTGTCTTTATGGTTATTGATGTCAATACCATGAATATGAAAGTAATCATTTCCAAGAATGATGTGCTGAGATGTGCAATTGTCCATTACTACTATTTCAGTCTTCATTATTACACTTTCTTCTGGATTCAGAAATACAAGATTAGTGTCCAATATGCCCAAAGGGTACATATTATTACTGGCACTACTAAATTGTACACCCTCTATTAGTAATAGATGGGTTTTTTTATCCAGGGAATATGGCTTGAAGATAATATTTGCCTAAACAAGTACAAAATGCCCCTGTATCCAAATTTACTTTGGCTTCAATATCATTCATCAGGATTTATGTGATACAAGATGCTCAAGTGGTGTATCCTTTACCTCTAGAAGGTTTGGTTTTACACATTCTCGCATCCTGGATATTTATCAGGTTACGACAATCCTCACTGTACAGTGGCAAGTGATTATGGACTTCTGTGACCTCAAAGAAATCTGTAATTTTTTCAATGGGATAGTCCTCTCCTGGTGTGTCTTCAGAGACTGTAGAATATAGGTCAGATTCTTATTTCTCTTCAGTACACTGAATTTCTTCAATGAATTTAACTTCATTAATATTTGTATTTTTGGTTCAAGTGTTGGCTAAATGTGAAGTACTCCCATGCTTACGACACTTCAAGACCAGTTTCTCAGGTCTTCTGTCCTCTCTGGTAAACTTTGGGCCCATTTTGGACTCCATAGGGATTTTAGTCCAAGTTTTACCAATTCTTGTTCTATTAATGATATCTTTCATTGCATTAATGTAGTCCTCTGTTTAACAGGGTTCTACACATCTGCACTTGATAGCATGTTCCAGTTCTCCTCCACATTTTCTTAATATTTTCATATTAATCATAGTGTCAGACATATCTGGGTGTAAAGCAGATAATCTGTCTTTTTTCTTGAAGAACAAAGCAAGTGGTTTATCTTTTTCTGAGTTAAAAATGGAACTATAAAAAGCATTTTCCATTTTAAACCTCCAATAATTATTGGCCCATTTGGTAATCACTTCAGATTTTCACCAAAACCAATCATGTTTTCCATGATTTTGTCTCATCTTGTAATACCATTTCTTTGCAGTTCTGGTAAGCAGAGTGTAATTTTCCCACTATAATTTCATCAGGCATATGAAAATCTTCTTGCAAAATATCAATAGTTCTGATTAACTTAATATGATTTTAATCTCCTTCACCAGAGAATGTTGGCCATTCTTCCAATTTGGGAACATCTTTTGCAGAGATACCATTTTCTCCTAGAAAAGGGGTCAGACTTTCTTTCACAGAAAGCTTTTCTTCAGTCAAAGGTGTGGATTGTCATGGAATATGTTTATTGGATTAATGACTCTTATGAATTTGCTCCACTTTTGCAAGTATTTCCTCTTTTAATTTCTTCCTTTCACTGTCACTTCTTGCCAAATGTGTGGCGAATTGACTTGTATTTTCAGTGACTGCCACAACATAGTTTTTCAGAACTCTAAGTTTATCATTGATGTTTCTTGTGGAAAAACTTCCATTTACTCATCTTGGACATTATATTTCCTCTCAATTCTGTCACATGTATTGGTAAGTAATTGCAGTTTGGCAATTACAGACTTATTCATTTAAGCATAATGTTTGTCATTCTTTTTCAATTCACTTATTTCTGATGTTATTTTATGTAACTTTGCATCAAATTTGCCAAGTTCTACATCAATACTAGATTTAACAGATTGTATTTCATCTATTATTTGTGTGGAAAAGTCCTGTTCATCCTTTCCTGTTCTTTGTCTGTGAATTCCATAAGAGTCCTGGCCATATTGAAGACACTGTCCACAGATGAAGGCTCCAATTTGGGGATCCTGTACCCTTTTGGGTAAGATCTGTTCCAATTGGCTTTGCCTTTGCCCTTGCCTTGTTGGCTCTTGGGACCTTTCTGCCTCTTCTGAGGTCCTTTGGGCTTGTCTTTGGACACTTCTGGAGCTAGTTTGGAGCTGGTAGATACCACTGGGCCTTCTCTCTCCAAAGCTGGAGTCATTCCCAATTCCTTCTTCTGGTCTCTGGATAAAAGACTTTGCCTCTTCAACCAATTATTTATCTTTTTGACCTTGTCTTTGAAAGACAATAGGCTCTACCCTCCTAAGAGTTTTATGGTCTTCTCCTGACCCAGAAAGCTCTTGATATGTAAGTAGGAGTTCATGGCCCCCTGCCAAAGGCTTGGGCATATTTCCCACTCCTCTTCTTTGGCTTCTCTGAACCAATTTTTGTATTGGCATTGATAAATTTCTATTTCTTCCACTTGAAAGTGGTTCAGCCCTTGAAATATTATCATGAATTAGTCCAGATTCAGAATTCACGTCAAAGTTTGTGGGTACAGACCTTGGGGAATGGGGGGCAACTCTGGAATCCTCCAGATGGGTCTTTCTTGAGGAAGATTTGACACTTCTGGATTTGGTCTTGCCTCTTCCTTTTCCACATCCCTCTGGTTGGACTTAATAGTTGCTTCCATTTCTGGTATGCACCATTTTCACATCAATTCAAGAGAAAAAGTGAAATAAAAGGACAGAACCACACACCTTTTGGTGGTAATTTAGCTTGTTCTGTTCTGAATAAAGTGTCTCTTTTAGCAATTTGCACTTCAATTCTCTCTTCAGATTCTGCTTCTGAAGATTCTGAACTATTAATATATCTCTTACTGAGCTTATTACCAGCTGCACTGTATCTTATTAAAGACACTAGAGAAAAATTTATAAAAGAGAAAAGAATTATTTTTATATTTTTTTAAAATATTTTTAAAGATTTTTATAAGTTTTATTATTTTTTAATATTAAAAAAATCATTCTTTCAAAGAAAAAAAATTAAAATTCAAGATTTTGATTCAAAATTAATTATAAGTAACTCAAAGAAAAATTTTATAAGTTTTTGGATGTGAAAAGGCCACTTGTAAAACAATATAAAATTAAACCAAATTCCTCAGTGAAAAACATTTGAAGAAAATTTCAAAAATTAAAACAATTTTAACTTTAAATTGAAAGAAAAATAGAAGTAAATTAATATATTTTAAAGCTTAAAAATATATTAATTATGGGTACAAGGTTCAAAAAACACGGCCAGGCCCCCAAATGTAAGATGTTTCTATGAAGCTTGTTGATAATATTACTATTAATCAGTGGTACTATTACTGTTCTTATGAAATATAATAATATAAATTATCATACGCACAATTAAATAAATAAATAAATAATCATTTCTTTTACTTGTTATACACTACTAGTGATTACAACAGTGAGCAGTAATTGTCTACAAGAATCAATTACAAGAAGAATTTAATAATAAATCTTCTTTATTAAAATAATAAAATTATTTAAATATATAATTATCTTTTATAAGAATATTTATAAAAATAAACTTTGAGGGAAACTATTACTAGAGAGAAACTTTAAGAATTAAATTGAAACACTCACTAATACTCCAGAGATCTTATTGAAAGATAATAGTAGAGAATTTTGACAGATAATTGTGGATTTAAAGGATCAAAATTGATTTATAACAGGATTACAACAATATATAGTTGATTTCTATGATTTCAAGTCTTTTTTGATTGATTTTGGAAGAATAAAACACTCAAGAAATAGCTTTAACTAATACTTACTTGTTGGTAATAATGGTATAATGGAATAATGTGATGATTTGGAAAAAACAGAAAGAGGAGGCCTCTTTTAAGTCAACAACAGCTTACAGAGGCAGGCCATGGATAAAAGTAAAAACCCAGTGAGTGAGAAAACAATAAACCTCTTTGGATTATTTATTGCATCATCTGTTGTCATGTAAGAATATCATAATTACTTAATTGATTCTGTTATGTGACTACCAACCCATTTATGGTTAAGAATAAAAAGAGTAACAACTGTAAATCTTCTTTTATTCCAAAATAATCATTTATTTTTCAAAGTTATCAATGTTATTGGAAATTTCATCACAGAATGTATTTTCTGTAAATTTTCAAAGATTCTGTGTTTCACATGGAATCATCAAAAATAGAATGTAGGTAACACTTCTAATTTTACTTATAAAAGTATAATACTTTTTTGGTTTTTATATGAATTATACAGGTCTTAGGTGTTTCTGATGGATTCAGAAAGATTCATTAAGAATTTTATTTTTAATGAATTTTTTAAGTTTTTACCTCATTTCTACATAGAATTGCAAATAGCAGTTGAGGTAAATCAATGGATACTAGTCCAAAAAGGGTTTTAATTACTCTTTTGGTGGCTATCCATGAAAATTCATTAAGAATTGACATGGTTACAGGAGTCTAAGTTGCTCTTTACCTCCTTGGCACGTCAAAATAGCAGTTTATTTGCTATCTCCTTATGATATACTTGTGAGCCTTAGAGGTATTTTCATATACCCAAAAGACCACAAACAAAAAATTAATATACAAACATAAATGAAATAAATTTATTTACATTATTAAAATGCAAATTAAAATATAAAGATTAATTTATATACAAAATCAAAGATTTAATTATAATTTAAAAAATAAAAATACATTAAATTTGAAAATTGTAAAAACGCATTTTTACTTGAAAAAATTAAGTAAAAATGAATTTTCAACAAAATTACCCATAATAAAATAATTTTGGAAAAAATTTAAATAAAATTCATAATAACGTTTTATCTAACAAATAAACATATGAGATTTATTCCACCATTGGATTCCTTATAAAAAATTAGGTGGGGTCACCTCTGAGTGAAAGTTTTGTAACTCAACTCTAAATAAGCTTGAATTAAGTTTTTTGTATTTTCTGTATAAAAGTTGAAAATCTTCAAGACCTTAATTTAATTCACATCACATGTAGTTTTAATCATCAATTTTTGTGTTAAAATTGAGGTGTTGTGTATATTTTAGAATTTATGAGGAATTGAAGTATTTTCAATTGAATTCAATTGAATTGTCAAAATGTGCGCCTGTATTACATAATTGAACTTTGATTTACATATGAGGTGTCAATTATTACATTAGTGTACTGTAAAACTCAATTTAATTACATATGTAAATTGTAAGTATAATACATGATCAGGAATTAAAGGAAAAAATAAATTGGAAAGATTAAATTTGGGGGGAAAAGGAACTCTAGCTCTAAGAGGGAGCCAGACCCCCAAAATTGTTTCTGACAGGTGTGAGATGTCAAAATCCATGAAAAGGTTCATCACTTTTGGCCTGGAATTGAGTCACAGGGCCTGTGACTCAATTGATGATGAGGCTTTGATACCAACCAGGGTAGTTTTAACTGTTGCCAAGAGGGTAAAACTACCCTTGAGATAAAGCAATCTTAGTAAAAGAAGTCTTGACTGGTTTCTACGTCTCTTACACTCATTCTGACGTGTTTTGAAGGCTCTAGGCCAGGTATCACTATAGTAATGGCTGATTTAAGGGTCTAAAATGGGTAAAACCAGCCCTTTTTTGGTCAAAACCAGTGTTCAATGATGCCATGATTTGCTTTTCTATTTTCAGAGTGTTTTCCACGACTGACAATAGTATATGTTACTTTTGGAGTAAGAAAATTGATGGCTATAAAAGAATGTCTTCTTTGCCCCACTTTTCTCTTCATGTTAGAATCTTTTCCTTCTATAATTAGTTTAAACACTGTTAAACCAATCAATAAAAGATTCAAAAACCCTTTTAATATCATTTTGAGCCTTTTAACCACGTGAAAAAATCATCATAATCATTTTTTGTAACTCTTACAATCATTTTTACCCCTGAACCACCCCAAAAGTGAATTAAAGCATCTTTCATCACTGTTAGCTTTGTCACTTTGATTCCAACTTCACTCTGGTCACTTTTAGGCATGTTAACTCTTTAAATATCTTTTTAAATACTTTATTCTTTAATTAATTGCTTGCAGTTCTTTGCTCAATTAATTCCAATTGAAATTGCTCTTGAAGAAATTTCTTTTGTAGCCTTAAATATATCTTGTAGAGTATTTTTGGATAAATCTTTATTGTTGGTAAAACAATAAATTTTTATTATATTATTGTTTTATACTTACAAAGTTAAAAACAATGAAATCGGCGTGTTTTCTCTTTAAAATTACTATTTTTTACTATTTTTAACTTTTACCTTATATAAATTTTGAGGACAGGAAAAGTACTTGATATTTTATCAAAGTTTCATATCCACACCTTACATTTGGGGGCCCAGCTGTGATATTTTACCTGTGACATATTTTTTTACTCTTTTTTTAAATCCTTTTTCTTATATTGAAAAGTTTAAAAAACATATAAAAAATACTTATAATTCAAAAAATCCATAAAAAAATATTTTTTTTTTCATATTATAAGTGAGGCTTATAATTTTATTTCTTTTTTGAAATACCTTTTTTTTTACTTAATTAATTGGCTTTTTCATTAATTTTAGTGTCTGAAAACGTGGTAAGACAAGAAAACATTGAAACATCCTCAACAGTTACCAGTATTATTCCTGCCAGTACTCTTAATTCTGACCATAATAGTACTGTTATTGTGACTGAGAATAATCAACCTGAACCAATTTCTTCTGAATTGATTAACTTGGATATAAGTAATACCCTTCAGAAAGCTAATAATTTGGCCAATAGGAAGTTTTTTGACATAAAATTACTATTTTGAAGCTTTTTAATCATAAAATATGCCTTCAACCAGATCAGGAGCCAGCTATAACCCCTCAAGCAGCTCCCAGAAAGGTCATAGACATGACTATGGCAGAAGCCACTAAGTTACAGAAGAACAAGGGT
Source organism: Austropuccinia psidii (assembly GCA_023105745.1). Taxonomy (NCBI): domain Eukaryota; kingdom Fungi; phylum Basidiomycota; class Pucciniomycetes; order Pucciniales; family Sphaerophragmiaceae; genus Austropuccinia; species Austropuccinia psidii. The sequence continues at coordinate 67,348,064 of JALGQZ010000004.1, forward strand.
CAGTTGATGAACTTCAAATTAATAAATTGTGTCATTTTGAAGCTGATAAAACTGTTTTACCTTTAAAAAGAGCTGACACCACAACAGGAAGCCTCAATGGATATTTACAAAGCCAGTCAGAAGGCTTACAACAATGCATTGTAGCACAAAGAGTAACAGATCCTTGCAGATCTGTGGAAAAACTGCATTAATTCCTACCTGACTGTGAGAAAATTCCTGGGCCATCCCAACACTTTCAAGTTACTCAATGGATGGTATCCATTGATGGAAAAAAAACATGATGCTCTTAACAGAATAATGGAGAGAAATCAACCCTCCACCACCCAAACAAGTGCCAAAGACAGCCCCAGTGGCCATCAGCATCAATTCCAACGTGAAAAAGCAGCCGCAAGCCAAGAGCAAGGGCAAAGGAAAGGCACCAGCCACAAAACCTTACAGCCAGGCCTACAGGATGCCATGGAAAATGTATTTCAGATGGCCAGAACAATGATGGAATTACAAAAGAAGGAGGAAGCCAGATTAAAATATCAGAAATGATTTCTGATATTTTTGATTCTATCCCAGAATTGTATGAAGCTATAACTGACGTAAAAAGTCATATTTCTGATAAAAATTCATCAATTTGTAACAATCTTGAAACAAATAACTTGAGTCTGAGCCAAATCAATGAAACACTTATGTGTTTTGGAAATGTTTTAAGAACAATTAAAACATCCAATAATGATAATTTTTTTGGAAATAAGATAAATGAACAATCTGCCACTATTAAAGAGTTAACAGACAAATATTCTAAATTCAATATTGATGACATAATTGAAACAAGAATTAAGCAAGCCATAAATATTATCAAGACAGATAACAAGAAAGTCCTTAATGACATTTCAAATTCATTTACTGAAGTAAATACATATACCATTGCCTTGAAAAAGTGTTTTGATGCTTCACAAGAAGTAGCAAAATTATTGATGAAATCAAATCAAGTCACTGCTGATAATACAAGACAGACTGAGTTATGTCAAGAACTGACACATAAAGAAGACATGTATAAAATTGAAGTAATAAATTTAATACAAGCCTTCCAATATGAATATAGAAATTCCCAAAGGTGTAGCAACAGTAAAATGAATGATATTGAGCAAATACTGAACACCTTACCAAGAATTTCTACACCTCTGAATCAAAGTGAGGGCACAAGAATTCAAAACCCACAAGTATTGGATTCTGATAAGTCACAGTAAAAAGATGAATTGTCCGCTTCTTTTTATTACTTGGAACCATCAATGGGCCAAGCACTTTTGAAAGAAGTACCAAAACTTAAAGAATGGCCTCACTTCAGTGGTGAAGGAGAATATGACCATATGGAATTCATCAGAGGAATCAAAATGATTAAAGAATATTTTTAATTACCATACAGATTGGAAACAGAAAGATTTAACACCTTGTTTACCAGATCAGCTCACAGATGGTATATCAAATTAAGACAAGCACATGGACACCAAAGTTGGACTTGGTGGAAAAACCAAATTATCAACAAATGGGCCAATGATGCTTGGAGATTTAAAGTCAAAACAGCCTTTGAATCTGCCAAATTTAATGCTGATAAAGACAAAGCTTTACCATTGTTTTTCCAACAAAAAGACAGATTAACAGAATTGTATCCTGACATGGCAGAATTTATGATCCACAGAAAGATTCTGAGACAATGTGGAGGTGACTTAGAGAATTCTGTCAAAGGCAGGACAACTGAACAATCTTCAGAAGAAGATATTATTAATATACTAGAAGAAGTAACCACCAGAACCAAGATTGGTTCTAGTAGGGTGAATCTCAAAGCAAGGTTTAATACACCTTGGAAAGATTCTGTGGACAAAAATCCCAAAGGAAATTCTAATAATGTTAAATATAAACCTGCAGAACTAATCAGAAAGTGCCATCTTTTCCAAAAGACCACCCACTTAGCCAATACATGTCCAAAAAGGGGAAAATAAATGAAATTGACATTGAAAAAGAACCTGATGTTGAAAAAGAAAATAATATTGAAGAAAATTCAGATGATAAGTCATCAATATTTTCTGAATCTTCAAAGGATATAGAAGATATAAATGCCACCTTTGACATCATGGGATCTTATTCCCACTTGTCACAATTGATCAATGGTAAACTTGATTTGTCAAAAATTCATGCACAACTTATGAAAACCAAACCAAACAGGTGAAAAGGTTATACAGCTGGTAACTCCTGTATAACAGAAGTGGTAATTAATAACAAACCCACTAAACCTTTACTTGACCCAGGAGCCTTCTTCTCTTGTGTTGGCAAATCTTTTCTTAAGACTTGTGTACCAAATTTTGAAGACCAATTGTTACCAATTGATGGCATAAAATTCAATAGTGCAAGTAATCCAATTAAAGCATTGAGAATCTTTGAGACCAATATTATATTCCCACATATAAATGGAAATTCAAGAATCAGTGCTGAATTTGTTGTTATGGAAAATTGCTCTAATACCCATTTTATATTGGGAAATGACTATTTGATCATGTATGGAATAGAATTACACAACAACAAAGATAGATACTTTACTATTGGAGACCATAAGCATCAAACATTTGCCTTTTTACCATTTAAAAGACAAATTACAGTAAGTAAAGTAGCAGCAGTCAACTTAGAGCTGGAAAGATTCAAATCTGAACAGTTAAGTGAAGCTGAAATAAGCCTTCATCTGACTGATAATCAGGAAAATGAACTTTCTGCCCTTTTGTATGACCACAGAGAAGCATTTGCATAAGACAAAGAATCTTTGGGAGCAATTATTGGTCATGAAGCTGACATCATCCTTAATATTGAGAGACCTTATCCACCACTCTTAAGAAAACCTGCATATCCAGAAAGTCCTAAATAAAGAGAAGCTCTAGGAATTCATATTAAAAAACTCTTAGATATTGGTGTAATAAGAAAGGTTGGCCACAATGAAGAAGTAGAAGCAACTACACCAGTCATAGTGGCATGGCATAATGGAAAATCTAGAATAATTGGGGACTTTAGAGCTCTGAACACTTACACTGTTCCAGACAGGTACCCAATACCAAAAATCCAAACTTCCCTCAGCCAAATATCTCAAGCAGTGTATATAAGCACTATGGATGCCCTTAAAGGATTTCATCAAAATGTAGTGACACCAAGAGCAAGGAAATAATTAAGAATTGTTTTTCATTGTGGAGTTTATGAATATTTGAGGATGCTTTTTGGAATCAAAAATGCACCTTCACACTTCCAAAGAATGATGAATGAAATTTTACCTGAAGAGCTTTCAGAAGGATGGTTAATCATTTACATTGATGACATTATTGTCTGTTCCAAAACTTGGGAAGAACATATGTACAGATTATCCAGAGTTTTGAAAAAAATTCAATCTGTCAACTTGAAAATATCCTTAAAGAAATTCTATTTTGGATTTAAAGAGATTAAAGCACTGAGACATGTAGTATCTGGTTTATCCCTTGGAGCTGACAAGAACAAGCTTGCAGCAGTATTGCTGAAACCCATGCCTCAGAACAAGAAAGAAGTTTAGTCATTTTTGGGGTTTGCAGGATATGAAAGGCAACATATTAATTATTTTTGCATACATAGCAAGACCTCTTTATAAATTATGTGACAAAGACACAGTATTTGAAATGACTGTTGACAGAGTCAAAGCCTTTGAATCTCCGAGACAAGCTTTGACTTCTGCTCCACTCTTACTGATGCCAGACTTTAAGCTGCCTTTTAAGCTTTATATTGATGCATCAGGAGATGGATGTGGTGCTGCACTTTATCAAGTCCATATTATCAATGATAAACCTGTGGAAGGACCCATATGTTTCATATCCAGGCAAATCAAACCAACTGAAGCCAGATATGGAGCAAGTCAGATGAAGGGTTTATGACTTGTTTGTGCTTTAGAAAAATTCAATTACTTTCTGGAAGGATGTTTTTTTGAAGTAATAATAGATTGTACTGTTTTTAGATCACTTTTGAACATGAAAACACCCAACAGAAATATGCTCAGATGGCAAATAGCCATACAAGAGTATAGGGGCAATATGACTATTGCTCATAAAGATGGGAATATTGCTAAAAATGCAGATGGACTAAGCAGATGGCCATTACCAAATAATATTGATAATCCTGCTTATGTGCCAGAAGAAGATTCCCCACAGATCCCAATAGAAGGAATAAGTGTTACAGACTTGAACACCACCTTCTTTGAAGAAGTAAGAAACAGTTACACTCAAGATAGGAATTTTAGCATCTTATGCCAATTACTTAACAAAGACTGTAAAAGCAACTCTCTAATACATTCCTTGGATGAAGTATGGAAGAAATCTTATGATTAAGGAAGATTTCACCTACTGGATGATATAATTTACCACAGGACCAAGCACACATGTGTCATGACAGTTGTGGACAGGTAATTAGTCAATCTTGTACTGAAAGAATGCCACGACAGCCCCTTTTCAGGACATCTTTCTGAAGACAGAACAAGAGAAAAAGTAAAGACCTGCATATCGTGGCCAATGTGGCAGAAAGATGTTGCAGAGTATTTCAAAACCTTTGACAGATGTCAAAAGGCAAATAAATCCACAGGCAAAAGACTTGGAAATATGATGAAAATACAAGAACCCAGCAGACCTTGGGAAATTGTCCATATGGAGTTGGTAACTGGCCTACCACCAGGAGGTGACAGAAGTTATAATTCTTGCCTAGTGATTGTAGACAGATGCAGTAAAACTCCAATCTTTTTACCATTCCACAAAGATGACACAGCCATGGATACAGCTCTTCTAATATGTAATGGAGTGGTGTCATGGACTGGCATATACCCAAATATCATTAGTGACAGGTATCCCAAATTCACTTCAGCACTGTGGACAAATCTTCACCAATTATTTGGCACTAAATTGTCTTTCTCTACAGCCTACCACCCACAAACTGATGGTCTAGCTGAAAGGATGATACAAACCTTAGAAGACATGGTGAGAAGATTTTGTCATACGGCCTTGAATTAAAAGAGTGTGATGGATTCAATCATGATTGGTGTACTCTTCTACCAGCATTAGAATTGGAATATAAGACATCAATGCATGCCAGTACCAATCAAACTCCTGCTATTCTAGAAAAGGGATGGAATCCCAAGTTACCCCAACATTCTTTGAGGAAAGATTTGGTTGAGATACATCCTACAGCTTCCAGCTTCAAAGGAATTCTAGACAGAGCTAGAAAGAATGCAGTAAGATTCATGGAAGACTCATTTGCATATGCTAAAGACAAATTGGACAAATCACATGCCACTCCAGATTTCAAAGTGGGAGATTTAGTACTAGTATCCACCACCAACTTCAATAACATCAAAGGATGTAAAAAGCTCAAAGACTCCTTTGCAGGACCTTTTGTTATTAAAACCCTCCATGGAGAAAATGCTGTTGAAGTAGAATTATCTGAAGAGCTTAGTAATAAGCATCCTACATTTCCAGTGAGCTTGATAAAGCCATATAAATCTAGTGATGCTGAGAAGTTTCCCTTGAGGAATAAAGTTCCCCAAGTTATACCTCCTATTTAATACACAAACATAAATCAAATAAATTTATTTACATTATTAAAATAAAAATTAAAATATAAATATGAATTTATATACAAAATCAAAAATTTAATTATAATTTACAAATAAAAATACATTAAATTTGAAAATTGTAAAAACACATTTTTACTTGAAAAAATGAAGCAAAAATGAATTTTCAACAAAATTACCCAAAATGAAATAATTTTGGAAAAAAGTTGGATAAAAATTCTCATAACCTTTTATCTAACAAATAAACATATAAAATTTATGCCACCATTGGATTCCTTATAAAAAAGTAGGTGGGGTCACCTCTGAGTGAAATGTTTGTAACTCAACTCTAAATAAGCTTAAATTAAGTTTTTTGTATTTTCTGTATAAAAGTTGAAAATCCTCAAAACCTTAATTTAATTCAGATTACATGTAGTTTTAATCATCAATTTTTGTGTTAAAATTGAGGTGTTGTGTATATTTTACGTGTTATGAGGAATTGAAGTATTTTCAATTGAATTCAATTGAATTGTCAAAATGTGCACATGTATTACATAAGTGAACTTTGATTTACATATGAGGTGTCAATTATTACAGTAGTGTACTGTAAAACTCAATTGAATTACATATGTAAATTGTAAGTATAATACATGATGAGGAATTAAAGGAAAAAATAAATTGGAGAGATTAAATTTGGGGGAAAAGGAACTCTAGCTCTAAGGGGGAGCCAGACCCCCAAAATCCTCTCTGACAGGCGTGAGATGTCAAAATTCACGCAAAAGTTCATCACTTTTGGCCTGTAATTGAGTCACAGGGTCTGTGACTCCATTGATGGTGAGGTTTTGATACCAACCAGGGTAGTTTTAACTGTTGCCAAGAGGGTAAAACTACCCTTGAGATAAATCAATCTTAGTAAAAACAGTTTTAACTGGTTTCTACGTCCCTTAAACTCATTGTGACGTGTTTTGAAGGCTCTAGGCCAGGTATTACTATAGTAATGGCTGATTTAAGGGTCTAAAATGGCTAATACCAGCCCTTTGGTCTAAACCAGGTTTCATTGATGCCATAATTTGCTTTTATGTTGTCAGAGTGTTTTCCACGACTGACAAGAGTAAATGTTACTTTTGGAGTAAGAAAACTGATGGCTATCAAAGAATGTCTTCTTTACCCTACTTTTCTCTTCATGTCAGAATCTTTTCCTTCTATATTAGTTTAAACACTGTTAAACCAATCAATAAAAAGATTCAACCACCCTTTTAATATCATTTTGAACCTTTTGACCACGTGAAAAAATCATTATAATCATTGTTTGTAACTCTTATAATCATTTTTACCCCTGAACCACCCCAAAAGTGAATTAAAGCATCTTTCATCACTGTTAACTTTGTCACTTTGTTTCCAACTTCACTCTGGTCACTTTTAGGCATGTTTTCTCTTTAAATATCTTTCTAAATACTTTGTTCTTTAATTAATTCCTTGCAGTTCTTTTCTCAATTAATTTCAATTGAAATTTCTTTTGTAGCCTTAAACATCTCTTGTAGAGTATTTTTGGATAAATCTTTATTGTTGGTAACAAAATAAATTTTTATTATATTATTGTTTTATACTTACAAAATTGGTGTGTTTTCTATTTAAAAATACTATTTTTTACTATTTCCAAATTTTACCTTATACAAATTTTGAGGACAGGAAAAGTACTTGATATTTGATCAAAGTTTCATATCCTCACCTTACAATACTGAAGTTCTGACTTGGTAACCAAGTTCCCAAAAGGTTTTAGTTTACTAATTGGGCCAAGATCAGCCATGTATCCAATCTTTAGAGCTGTCCACGCCTCAGAGGCCTCAGAAGTTGGGTACCCTGGCTCTCTTTGATGTCTTTTGTCTCCCTTGACTATTTTTCATGTCAAAATAGAAATTCAGACTTCAAGTGAGATATCCACTATGGGTGTACCAAGAGTGCATGTAAGAATACCATAATATTAAGTGCCAAAAGTATGCATAACACTAGTCTTAGCGTAAATGTAACATGGGATTTCTCACATTTCCTTTATTTTGGCATGAAATTGAGAAAAACAAAGATTTTCACACATATTTTATGTGGTATTGATGATGTAGTATTGAAGTATTTTCCATATTACCACCTCAAAGAGTTGATTTGAGCTTATTCACTCTATGAAGCTACCCTAGGTGAAATTTTGTGTAGAATCCAAATATGGCCTTAAATCCATGGATTTACTTACGCAATAAAGATTTCTTCATCTTTTCTGAAATCAAAAAAGATGAATTTTGAATATATGCATGACTTATGTGTTATGCATAGTTCAGAATTTTTTTTCAAGATAATTGTGGCCTATTTGGGGATGTAAAGTATACCTCAAGGCTCAAAGGTGAAGCTTCAAGATATTTTTTTATTAATAATCAACTGTTGGATATAAGCATCACTTGGATGGCCAAGCACCGTGTGCCAATCCTTCTTAGTGACTTGAGGATTGACTGTAAGGATGGAGTGCAAATGTAATCTTGAGGAAAAAAGATTTCCCAATTGGTTTAATTTTGCTACTATCTTCTTGTTACACATAATCAAGAAAGCTCCTCCTTTAAACACAGGCTTAAGTCCATGATCTACAAGCTCTGAGACTGACAGCAGATCCACTTTCCTTTGGGTGTTAAATAGACTGGTGACACATGTATTCCTCTAAATTCCAATGTCCCTTGGTGGGTAATATTTACTGGCTCTGTGTATGTGTTGACTTGTTTCTTAACCTGGATAATATGGAAAATATAGCCAAGTTGGTTGACTACAGATCAACCTGCTCCTGAGTCTAAATATATTTTGTCTGGCACTCCACAACCCAGGGTCAGTACCTCATTATCCATAACATAGGCATCAGAGTCTGATTCCTGTGGGTCTTCCAAGAAATCCTCACTAGCTTCAGCAATGAAATTAACATTCAGATCTTTTGATTTTGTTTCAAGTTTGGCAAAAAGCTTTTCCAACTTCTCCAATTGTTTTAAAAAGTCATCATTTCTTTTGGGCTGGGACTTTGCTTTGCTTTTTCCTTGTACTCTGAGTTTCCTTTTACCACGAACTTGATGATTGCCATAGTGTGAGGGTTTAGTCTGATCTGATTGACCTTGTTTGTGATCAGATCCTCAACAACAGTGTTCAATTTCCACATGATTCAGAACTGATTTCAACTTGAATGGCTCAATATCATACAACATCTGAACAAGACCAGATAGTTCTCAGTCTTGCTTCAGGCTGAGAATGAAGAAGGCAGCAGCAATGGTTGTTTTGATAGTCATTGCGTTGTCAGAGCCTAATGTGATGGACTCATAGCTAGCATAGGTCTTCTGGAAATTTTCAATGTATTTTTCAAGAGAGGATCCAGGAGAGTATTGTAATTACATGAGCTTAAAGAGAGTGTCATACATTACTACTATTGATGTTTTTCCACAAGTTTTACCCAGAGAATCCCAAGAGTCATAAAATGATCCCTTGTTTGCTAAGAGTATTCCTTGGAGATCTGGACTGACGCATGTCCAGAACAGAGCTAGGCCACTTCTGTTTTGCCTCTTGAATTTGGACAATACTTTGTTGGATTCGGATGGTGGAGATAAAAGCACCTCATGGCCTTTTCCAGTCAGAAAGTTTTCCAACTGACAGCTCCACTGGACCCAATTCTCCCAAGTTAGGGTGATGATCTTTGTTCTATAACCTTCATCATTGGAGGAAGGTTTATTGACTGGATTTTCCAACATCATCTTAATCTATTCTGTCTCCATTTTTTAAGTGCAATTACAACTAACTCTCGCTATCATGCAAGAGAATTGTGATATGATGTTTATTGCTTTAGAAATTAATAGAAAATAGTAGCAGTAATAGTACTAGGACCAGACAGCAGTTAGCACAATGTTAATCGTGTACATTAATAGAAAAAACCATGCACCTGTGTACAGCTATATGAATGTATAAATTATATCTCCAATGATATAAGCACAGTACTAAGAGCACATCTAAGAGGACTGATTAACAAATTTTCAACTTTCTAGCACATCTTCACTAATCACCGCACAAGTTATCCTGTTCTTGATAGCTCCTCCTGAGTATCTAGTCCTAGAAACGCTACTGGTAATTATACAATAAGAGAGTGAAACTGAGAAACACGAAGAGACTCCGATGACCAAGAGTTTCTGTTGATCAGGAGGCCCTTTTATCTAAGTAATCTTTATCCCTGTTGTTGATCATTGTTGATAGTCCCCTGACATATCAACTCTGTCAATTATTCAGAGCTAAACATCCATCAGAGATATGCGTAACAATCTTCCCTTTCCTAGATAATCATTTCAAAGTCCCTTACTTCATAACAGATTTAGAATTCAGTTCTGCTTGATAAATGCTATTTTGTGCTAAATTGATGCTGGGAAGCAGACATGCACAGGGGGCCAGCATTTCTTTAGCCATTCCCATGTTTATTTCTCAATTCTTTTTCTTTCTGGATGTAAACTACTATTAAATATAGAATTAATTGGTAATTTTATCATAGAATCAATTGGTAATTTTATCATATAATTAACTACAAAATTTTTAACAATACAGCTTCTTGTTAGAATAATATCAGATTGTTGTGATCATTAATTATCTTTTTAAAGAGTAATCATCATGATTTTTTGAAGGAAAGTACTGAATAAATAGAAAAAATAATAACTTAATCAAACACTCACTAATACTACAAAAGGACCTTAAAAATATTTGAAAGATTGATTTGATAGATTATTTGTGTATTCAAGGAATCAAAAGTAAGTACAAAAACAATAATATAACAATGGAAGCTACAAAAATATTTCAAAAGAGCTATGTTCCTTTATTTCTTGGATTCCTTTTTTATTTTAAACATTAAAATACCTTATTATCACTTTAATGACTAATAATAAGTGTTTTATTGAAGATTTGTTAGATTTACTTAATGATAATGAGGAAAAATATGAAAAAATAGAAATAGTAGGCTTCTTTTGAATCCACAACATCTCACAGAGGCATGAAAATATTTCAAAATAAAAACAAATAGGTGAAAGTCTAATTACCCCATTTTGATTGATGATTACACCACTTGTTGTCATGTAAAGCTATCTTACTCACTTAATTATGTTAGTTTGCATGTAGACCAACCTATTTATGGTTAAAACCTTGGAAGCTTACCGCTTTGAAGCTTATTTTATTTGAAAATGAACCCTTTTTCCTTAATTTAATAAATTTTACTTGGAATCTCCTCTTAGCTTTTGACATCTGTGAGTTTTTGAATATTTGGTGTTTTTAATGGAATAATCAAAAGTGGACTGTATGCAAAGTATTTGATTGAGGATATGAGCTCTTAATCCTCTTAGCTTTAATTGTGTATTACTAATTCTCCTATATTTAATTAAATTCCTACAGAAATTCATCAATAATTGTATTTTTCATGAGTTTTCAAACATTAACCTTATTTTATAGATGATGCAGAATTATAGCATAATGACCTCTGTCTTCCACAAGGTAATTCCATTTATACTAGTCTTAAAGGAGTTAAAGGTCATCATCAAATACTTTCAATTTCAAATTAGCAGCTTATTTTATATTTCTTATATTTTCTTCTAATTTAATGGGACTTTCCTGTAGTGAAAAAGCTCCCAAAGTTCCATAAGTGACTAACTAAGTCATTATAAGCAATTATTTGAAGCGCTGAGACTGGCTACACCTCAGACGCCTCAGGAATTGATGTAAGGTTTTACTATAAAACAATAAGTAAATATTACAAATATTTCACTCATTTTACTATGAATTTCCTTATTAATTTAATAAATAAAATAAAGAATAATTATAATTATGGCATAAAATTATTATATTATTAAATAAATATAATAATATTATTTATATTATAAAAATATAATATAATAAAAATAAGTATATTAATATATAATAATTAATATATTTGAAGCTCTTTGATATTGTTATCAACAAATAATAATTAATAAAGGTGTGAAAAATTGTTTTTTAATAATAAGAGACAATTGATAGCAATAATATTACCAATATTAATGTTATATATTAATATAAATACTATGTATAATAATAAATCAATTATTCAAAGTAATAATAGAGAGAAATTATTATAAAAGAGAAAGTAACCTACTTTTAACACTAATAAAATAATTTTGAAATATTTTACACCAAAAAAATGTAAATACAACTTTTTTGAATTGTCTTTACAAAATAAAATAAGAAAAATTTAAAATATTCTTAATTTTAAATAGAAAATAAGATTTATAGAGAAATATAGCAAAAACAATTTAACAAATGGCGTAATCATGTCAAGATTGATAATTATAATGAATATTACCTTTGGTCTTTGATAATATAAATGATTTATATATAAAGAATAAAGTTTTTACCTTTTTGTTTAGTGTTTTAATGTTTTTGATGTGTCTGAGGGGGAAATAGAGTAAAAAGAGCTCTATTTATAGGAAGAGAGTCCAAAAGACTTCTAGTAGAAGTGTACTGATGGTATCCACGGGAATGGATCAGTATTTTAAGGTTTAATGATGATTGAATCATAATCAAACCATCTTATCTTATTATTACACAATTATTACGAGTTATCACTATGACTCTAGGTTTGATGACATCATAGGCTTTTCAGAAGCCTAAAATTCATGGATTTTATTATTAATAATCATAATATAGTATTATTCACCAGATTTATCACTTATATAACTGTTAAACTTAAAATAAGATTACAGCAAGTGATCATATATGATCAATTTTAAGATTAAGCTTTTATCATCAATAACTTTCACATTATAAACACTACAGCCATTCAGAGAGGTAATTCTGATAGCTTTGCATGTCCTTATTAAACTTCCAAGAGAATTTTATTAAATCATCCAAACTCTATTTTTGATGATTTTTCTTGTAGCTCATCTTTTCTGTCAAAATTCAATATTTTAAACTTCAAACCATGATTTCAGGGAGTTGTACCTTGAATATTATGATAAAAAATGCATAATTCTTAACGTATGAGCTACTAGAGCCTGAATATCCACTTTATTTCAAGTTTGGACCACTTTCATACAAAGTGGTCAACAGCTCTAGCAATTTTGTTCCATAGACCCTTACAAGTTATAGCTTTGCTTATAAGTTTTCAAATTCAGTTCATATCTGTATTGTTAAATTAATTACGTGTTAAGCTTATTTATGGTTCAACTCTCTATCATGTATATTTTAGGAGATATTACCTAAAAACCATGAACGTATGCACTGATAATAAAAGTGCATATATTCAGCTTAATTCCTTAAGTATTAGCTTTAGAGAAATGACATAAAATTATTTTATAAGTAGTTTTTCATGGGGAATCCAATGGTGCAAATTATTACACATGTTGTTTGATTGGATTCTGAGATAAATAAGAATTTATGTCTTTTTATGGCATTTTTGCTTATTACTGATTAGTTATTGATTTCACAGATATGCCATAAAAATGATATATGTGTGTTTTATCATGAGTAATCTGATGGTATGATTTATTCCACATGTTTATTGATCATTTTCTAAGTTAATTAAGCATTTATGCCTTTTTATGGTATTTTTACTTATTTTAAGATAATTATTTAGAGGAATAATTATTGTAAACTTTTTCTTGTGACCTTTTTGCATATGTGGTCATATCTCAAATGCTCACAATTGAGGTAACCTTTCTTGATTCATAGTCTTCTGTCCCCTGTAGCTATTTTTAGATAAAAAATATTGATTCAGGCTTCTATACTCATATTCACTATGTGCTTAGCAAGGATTTATATTAAAATACAATACTATTAAGTTACGCAAGCATGAATGGTACCAATTTCAGCTTATATTTAACATGGAAATTCTCAGAATCCCATTATTTTGGCATTGAACTGAAAAAAAATGAAAATTATTTATGTAGAATTGATGATCAGATTTTGAAAGGTTTGACTATGAAACAATAAGTAAAAATTACTAATATTTTACTTATTGTACTATGAATTTCCTTACAAATAAATATGATAAAAAGTAATTATAATAATAAAGAATTATTATAATTATGGCGTAAAAATAATTATATTATTAAATGAATATAATAATATAACTTATATTATGAAAAAATAATATAATAAATAAATATATTAATATAAGATAATTAATATATTTAAAATCACTTTATTATTGTTACCAACAAATAAGAAAGGCATAAAAAATTGTTTTTTATCAATAAAAAAACAATTAATAACAATAATATTACCAATATTAAGGTTATATATTAATATAAATACTATTCATATTAATTGAAGAATTATTAATAGTAATAATAGAGAGAAATTATTATAATAAGATAAAATAACCTACTTTTGACACTTGATATAATAATTTTGGATGAATTTACGCTAAATAATGTAAATACAACTTATTTAAATTGTATTTACAAATAAATATAAGAGAGAATACAAATTTTCTTGATTTTACGTGGAAATGAGATTTTTAAGAGAATTATAGCAAAACAGCAGAACAATTGAAGTAATCACCTCAAAAATAATGATTATAATGAAGATTATCTTTGGTCTTTGATAATATAAGAGATCTATATATAAAGAATAAAGATTTTACCTTTTGATTTAATTGTATTAATGTTTTGATGTGTCTGAGGGGAAAATAGAGTAAAAAGAGCACTATTTATAGTAAATACCTCCCTTCAAGGGTCCAGTAAGCTTCTAGTAGGCGTGTACTGATGGTATCTACTAGAAATGATCACTATTTCAAGGTTTAGTGATGATTACATCATGATCAAACCATCTTATCTCATTATTACACCATCATTTAGAGTTATCACTATAACTCTAGATTTGATGACATAATAGGCTTGGCGATAGCCTAAACTTCATGTATTTTATTAGTATTAATCATATTCCAATATTATTCACCAGTTTTATCACTTATATAACTGTTTAACTTAAAATAAGATTACATTGAGTGATCATGGATGATTAAAGTTAAGCTTAAACTTTGATCATTAATAACTTTCACATTATACACACTACAGCTATTATGAGATTGGATGCTGATATCTTGGAATGCCCTTATTAAACTGCCAAGAGAATTCCATTACATCATCAAGACTCTATTTTTAATGATTTTTCTTGTAACTCATCTTTTCTGTCAAAATTTAATATTTTCAACTTAAAACCATGATTTCAAGGGGTTATACATTGAATACTATAACACAAATTAAATTATTCTTCACGTATTAACTAGTAGAATCTGACTGTCTACTTTTTTTAAGTTTGGACCACTTTCACAACAAAGTAGTCAACAGCTCCATTGATTTTAATCAATAATCCATTACAAGTTTTAACCATGTTTATAGCTTGTAAAAGAAAGCTCATATTTGTGTTCTTACAGTAATTATGTGGTGAATTTATTTTTGTTTTATCTCTCTATCTTGTATATTTCAAGAGATATTAGCTAGAAACCATGAATATAGGCATTCACCAAAAAAGTGCATATATTCAGCTTAATTCCTTAAGTATTGACTTTGGAGAATAGCTTTATGATTGTTTTATGTGTGATGCTTTATGGAGAATCCAATTGTACAATTCATTTCACAGGTTGTTTCTTGGTTTCTGAGTTAAATAAGGTTTTATACCTTTTTTAAGGTATTACTACTTATTCTTCAGTAATTATTGACTTTTCAGATATGCCATAAAAATGAAATAGGTGTATTTTACCATTAGGAATCTAGTGATGTAATTGATTTAACATGTTTACTCATTAGATTCTGAGTTAATTCAGATTTTGTACTTATTTATGGTATTTTTACTAGTCTTTGGGATAATTATTATAAGTATAGTTATTACAGAAATTTTGTTGTGACCTTTTTGGATATGTGGTCATTTCTCAAAGGCTCACAGTTTTTACATTATTTTACACTTAAACACCCCATAGAGTTTATTTAAGCTTATTCACTTTATGGCGCTATGTAAGGTTTGACTATGAAGCAATAAGTAAATATTACCAATACTTTACTTAGTGTATTATGAAGGTCCTTATTAAGCTAAAGAATAAGATAAAGAATAATTATCATAGTTATGGCATAAAATATTTATATTAAAGGAAAAATATATAATAATTACTATATTTATGGCACTTTATTATTGTTACAAACAAATAATAAAGGTGTAGAAAATTTCTATTTAATAACAATAATATTACCAATATCAAAGTTATATATTAATATAAATACTATTTATATTAATTAAACAGTTATTAAAAATAATGATAGAAATTGAATTGTTATAAAAGATGAAAATACCTAATTTTGACACTTAATTTAATAATTTTGAATTGATTTATGCCTAAAAATGTAAATACAACTTATTTAGAATTAAAAATAGAAGTAATTACAAATATTCTTATTTTTACATCAAATTAGAGATTTTAGAGAAGAATCTAACAAAAACAATTAAAAATTGGTTAAATCATGTCAAGATTGCTCTTTAAAACAAATATTGACTTTGGTCTTTAAATATATAATAGTTTTATATAAAAAGAATAAAGATTTTACCTTTGATTTGCATAATTTAATGTTTTTGTTATGTCTGAGGGGGAAATAGGGGTAAAAATAGCTCTATATATAGTAAAATCCTCCCTCCTGAAGTTCAGAAAAATTATAGTAGATGCTTGCTGATGGTATCCACTGGAATTGCTCAGTATTTCAAGGATTAGTGATTATTACATCATCATTAAACCATCTTATCTCATTATTAAACCATTATTTAAAGTTATCACTGTAACTCTAAGTTTTCTGACATAATAGGCTTGGAAGAAGACTGAAATTTGTTAATTTCATTATTCTTAATCATAATAAACTATCATTAACCACTTTTATCACTTATATGACTGTTAAGGTTAAATTAAGATTACAGTTAGTGATAATAAATGATCAATTTTAAGATTAAACTTTGATCATTAATACCTTTTGATTTATACCCTCTAAAGCCATTCAGAGAGTTAAATCTGATAGCTTGAAATGACATTATCAAAATTCCAAGAGCATTTCATTAAATCATCAAAACTCTATTTTTGATGATTTTTCTTGTAACCCATCTTTTCTGTTGAAACTTACTATTTTAAACTTCAAACCATGATTTCAAGGGGTTATACCTTGAGTATACTTATGAAAACTAAATAATTATTCATTTAAAAAGTAGTAAAACCTTAATATTCATTTTTTCTAAGTTTGGACCACTTTCACAACAAAGTGGCCAACAGCTATAACAATTTTGTTCAATAAACCCTTACAAGTTATATCTGTGTTTATAACTTCTCAAATAAATTTTATATCTGTATTTTTACAGTAGCTAATTGGTAAATTTGTTCTTGGCTCAACTTTCTATCATGTATATTGCAAGAGCTAGGAGCTAAAAACCTGAATATATGTGCTGATCATAAAAGTGCATATATTTAGGTTATTTTTTTAAGTATTGAATTTACAGATATTACATGAAAATTTTATATGTGTAATTATTCATGGTTAATACAATGGTGGAATTTATTTTGCATGTTTACCCATTGGTTTCTGGTATAATCAAGGCTTTATGCTTTTTTATGGCATTTCTACTTATTGCTCAGTAAGTATTTTCTTTACAGATATGACATAAAAATATTATATGTGTATTTTACCATGGTTAATCTAATGGTGAAATTTATTTCACATTTTTATTTTTTATATTCAGAGTTAATCAAGAATTAATGCCTCTTCATGGAATTCTTATTTATTTTAAGATAATAACTTTAATTCTTATTATTATAATAAATATTGTAAAGTTGTTTTGTGACCTTTTAGGATATTTGGACATATCTCAAAGGCTCACAAGCTACCTAAGGTGACATTTTTCATAGAATTCAAAGCTTCTCTTAAATCCATGGATCTACTTTCAAAAAAGAAATATTCATCCTTTTCTTTATGAAAAGGATTAGTTTTGAACATGCACATGCCTTATGGGTTTTGCACATTCAAAGGCTTATTGAAGTTGATTCTTGGCCTATCTTGGTATTTAAAATACAACCCAAATCTCATGATGGTTGTGACAAATAGCATATTTCAGTTTATTCTGAGGTCATAGCTCAGCTATCTTCTCAATAATGTGAAGATTAATGATAGGCCTTTGCAGTAAGCTCAGAGAAATTTCATCATTGAAATCTATTAATTTATGATTCAAAATTATTTTATATATCCAACTATCTCATTAACTATTTTTTTATATACTTTATAAATGTGGCATGTTAGAAATTTTATTTGGAATCTGATAGTATTATATATTTGGAATATTTATATAAATATTTTATTACTAATATTGAATATCTGCTGTAATTTTCAATATTTACTTGATATTTGCTCACAAATAGACTTTAATCGGCTTCTTTGATTTGATCTTGATGCTATAAAGTTAACCTTATATCAGAATATACTTTCAAATATTATTTATATCCTAATCAAATTCTTAATATATCCCACAGAATTTTTTTCAATTTATCATTTATTTTCTATTTATGTTACATAAATTTATTTCTATAGAATCAATATCAAGTTCAATTTTTTATTTATATTATTTGTGGGCTTACTTTGATATCTAATAATATCCTATACTCTCACAAAATTCAATAAACTAATTCATTGTTAAAAAATAAGTTGATTATCAGAAGTTGTTCCAGCCACTTATAGCTCAATTGAAAAATAATCCCAAATGATTTTAGTTCTTTGTAAAAAAAATGGTTCAGTATTTTGAGAAATGGAAGAAATAATTTTAGAGAAAAACATTTGAAACTTCTCTAGATTTATGAAAAATGATATAGACCTTTTTCTTAAGATTCCCATAAAGTAAAATTTATTTTACCCTCAAAATATTCTAATTTTACAATTAAAACATACATAAAATTTGTAATGTCACCTTAGAGAAGTTCCTCAGAAAATTCAACCTCACACTTAAGAAAGTTCCTGGATTATTCAAGTGAAAATAGTATATTTTCACATTTCAATTGAAAATTCAGGTTATTAGACTCTACCATTAAAATCACTAATTATTGAACCCTTAGATATATTTGAAGCTTGCAGAAGACAAATGAAATAATTCATAATAAAGGTGACACTTAATAATAATCACTATAAATAACATAGCAGAAGCCATTTTATTTCATATTTGTCAATTTCAATATTTTTGTTATTTCTCAATAATTAGTCAATACCAAATTACCATAAGGGTTTAAAATATTTGAAATTGAAATTGATTTTGACTTAAGTTCAATTTTTTTGGGTCAACTATTCTACAAATTGAACTTTGAATCCTGATTCAACTCTTTTTTAATAATATATTTGATAAGAAATCATGTATTCTATTTTTAGGATAAAAAATAATATACCCTCAAAACTGGTATTCTTAGAATATACTAGTAAAATAAATTACACAATCATTAAGGTTTTTTTTGAAGGATTAAAGTTCTTACTTTTGAGATTTGAGGCCATATCTCACATTACTTTAGTTAGGCATTTATAAAATTTGATTCAAATCATTACATTCATAATTTGTGTTCATTTAGTTACTTTTTAAAGAAAAAAAATGACCACACTTCAGTCTCCCATTCTTCATTTCAGGCTCTGATGAGTTATGTATAGTTTCAATTTTATCTTCTTGATCCTATTTCAATTTTTGTTAAAACCAATTCTTTCTCTAAAATTGATATTATTAAAGTTCTTTTTTGAATAATCTTTTTTTCAGGTTTTTTTTGAGTTAATCTTATTATAATTCAAATATTTATCCTTATAAATATTTAATTCATATTATTTTGAATTATAGCTCTTGTAAGATGTGTCTATGAAACTCTTAATAATATTACTATTAATCAAGAGTACTATTACTGTTCTTATGAAATATATTAAATAAATTGATTATATCCACATTTAAATAATTAATTAGTTATTTATTTATTTTACTTTTTATATAATACTATTGACTATAACAGGAAGTAGTAATTTCCTACTAGAATCAATTAAAAGAAGTATTCATAATAAAACTTCCTATTAAAATGATATGAAATTATTTTAATGTATAATTATCTTTTGCAAGAATAATCATAAATATAATTCTTGAAAAAAACTATCAGTATAGAAAAACTTTAATGATTAGTTAAAAACACTCACTAATACCTTAATGATACTTTGAAAAGAATTGGTAAAGTGATTTGTTGGATTAATTGTGGATTTGAAAGATCAAAATTTCTTTATAACAATAATACAACAATATAATATCTAGTTCTATCATTTTATGTATTTTTGGTTGATTTGGAAAGATTTAGAACACTTAAGAAATGAATTAACTAATACCTACTTGTTGGTACTAAATATATGATTGAACAATAAGATGATTTGGAATAAAGAGCAAGAGGAAGCCTCTTTTAAGTAAAAAAAGGCTCATAGAGGTTTTCCATTGAGAAATCTAAAAAACCAATGAGTGAGAAACCATTAATACTCTTTGGATAATGGGTTATATCACTTGTTGTCATGTAAGAGGTTCATAATTACTTAATTAAGTCATTTTACTTGACTACCAACCCATTTATGATTAAGAAATGAAGGATTAAAAAGTGTAAATCTTCTTTTGTTTCAAAATAATCATTATTTTCCAAATTTTATAAATATTATTGGAAATTTCATCACAGATTTTATTTTCTGTGAATTTTTGAAGATTCAGCGTTTCACATGTAATTATCAAAAATGGACTGTAAGTAAAACTTTTAATTTTAATTATAAAGTCTTAATTTTTTTTATATGGATAAACTCTTTCTCCATTGGTCCAGAAATTTTCAGAAAGATTAATTGATAATTGTATTTCTAATTAATTTTTGAAGTTTTTACCTTATTTCTATGTAGAATTTCAAATAGCACAGTAATAGCTGGTTTCTATGAGGTAAATACATGGAGACTAGTTCAAAAAGGGTTTTAATTACTCTTTTAAGGCTCATCCATGGAAAATAATTATTAATTGACATGGTTACAGGAGTCAGAGTTGCTCATTACCTCCTTGTCACATCAAAATAGCAGTTAATTTGTTATTTTCTTATGATTTAATGGGACTTTAACTTGGTAACCAAGTTCCCAAAAGGTTTTAGCATACCAATTGGGCCATTATCAGCCATGGATTCAATATTTAGAGGCCTAAGAAGTTGGGTACCCTGGCTCTCTTTAATGTCTTTTGTCCCCCTTAGCTATTTTCACATCAAAATTAGTAATTCAGACTTAAAGACTGATATCCACTATGGGTGTACCAAAACTGTATGTAAGAATACTGTAATATTAAGTTCCACACTTATGCATAACACTATTCTTAGTGTATATGTAACATTTAATTTCTCACATTCCCATTATTTTGGCATGAAATTGAGAAAAACAAAAAATTTCACAATTCTTTCATGTGGTATTGATGATGTGGTCTTGAAGTGTTTTCTATATTACCACCTCATATAGTTAATTTAAGCTTATTAACTCTGTGGAGCTACCCTAGGTGAATCTTTGTGTAGAATCTAAATCTGGTCTTAAATCCATTAGCTCAATTACTCACAAAACAGTTATTCATCTTTTCTTAAAGAAAAAATGATAAATTTTGGATATATGCATAACTTATGGGTTATGCATAGTTCAGAATTTATTTTAATAGTACTTGTGGCCTATTTGGGTATGTAAAATATACCTCAAGGCTCACAGTTCTCATTAATTTAAAGAAATATATGTATAATAAATCAAGTTTTTTAAAAATTCAAATTTCTCTCAATATGGAATATACATCTCTTTCAATAATCTAAATTTATGTTTAATATATATAGTTCAAAAAGAAATTAATAAAACACTGTTCAAATATTTTTTCAAAACTGATTAAATCTAAGTTGTGTTTTTTTGGCAAACCTTTTGTAAAAATTCATAATTTTTCTAGAAGTATATAATTGTAATTGAATGTAGCTTTATATTCAATAAATTGTACAGATTCCACTGATACATAATTAAAAAAGCTATAAAATTCAAATACATATCTCAATTTTTTTCTTTTGTTGGATTATTCATTCTACTTAAAGTAATTTAATTTGAATATTTTATTTTATTTTAACTTTTAATAATTTTTAATTACTTCTTTTTTAATCATAAAATTTTCTTAATTATCTTTTAACCTTTCCTTCTTTTTTTTATTCAAAATTTTTGATATCTCAATAAACTTCAATTTAATAATTAAAATTCAGTGTTGGATAATCCCTTTTTTTTGAAATTCTCTTATGTATAAGTTTTAAATATAAAAATAAAAATAAAAATAAAAATAATTCAATTTTCAAATTGTAATTTTTTGCTTTTTCTTTTTCCACTTTTTTTTTGTGAGTTTACATATATATATATATATAATTAAAAAAGAAATTTTTTATATATTGTCAATTTATTTATTTATTTGAAATGTTTTTTCATTTTAATTTTATAAAAAATGATTTAAAAATTTCTGAATACTCTTTTCTTTTTTAAAAAACAAATTATTATAATTAAAAATAAATAAATTTATCTTCATTCTAATTTTAATTTTAATAAATTTTTGTTTTATTTTTTAAATATCAATAATAATAATAATTTCTTTATGGTATATGAAACGTTTTTTTAAAAAAAAAGAAAAATAATAATATTCATATGTTTAAGTTTTATTGTTACTTTTAATTTTTAACTAATTAATTAAACAAAAACAAAAACTTTTCAAATTAAAGATTGATATTGCACATTTTTCAAACTGAGTTATACATATAGCCTCAGTACAGTGTTTTAATTGTTAACTTCTTGATGCCCCCTTACCATAATGCTTTATTTGTAATGACTCATTTGAACATATATGATAGATAATATATATATCGAGTTGTCAATTTTAAAATAATTGAATAAACGCAGGCTTTAAGGTGTATTTTTGAAAATTCAAAGCAGGGGGATTAACATTTATTTATGTTAAAAAACAACTCATGGCTTGAGAGAACTTTTGCGTTCAACAACCCTCTCCTACGTTAAATGGGTTGATAGTCGTCAATCTCAAGATTTATTCCTTTTATGAATGGGAGAAAAAAACGTACCACTTTCTCTTCCCAAACTGCCCCACAATCTTACAATGGCACCCTGTTTCTTTGAAATGAAGACTATGGCTAACTTACTTCTCGACGCTTTTCAAACTTCCAGTTTCAGAACTCAGATTCGATTATTTTTATAGCTCAAGCCCAATCTGAATTTCACATAGTTGCTAAATGGTACAAATCTCTAGTAGGTAATTGGCTTTTTCTCATGGTGATCGCATTACAAAAATCAAGTTCCTCTGTTTTGGAAGATAACATTATTTCCCACTACTTTGGCCCAGTCTACAAAGTGCTACTTGAGTAATGCTTTAGAGACATGCATCTCAAAAGCGGCCACATCCTTTAGGCTTCCTATATATCATTCAGTTTACACAAGTAGCCGGCGGATTTTGGGTTGTAAAAACTATCCACGATTTGTAGTTTTACTTTTGACCACCAAAATTTTTAAAAAAATTCAAGAAAAGGTGGGATTGGAAGCCGCAGGGTAATATTAGTAAAAAAAAGAAAAACAATGAGAAAAAAGGAAATATAATACTATTTTTTGTGGCCCCCACAAAGCCCCGTTGTTTTGTAGGATTGTGGTGCCTCAAGCAAACTCAAGCAAACCATTTTTTAGCAGTTTTAGTACCAGTTTTTTGTGTTTTTTTGGTTTATATTTTTTTTCTTTTTTGGCAGAAGCTGACAAAAACCACACTAAATTTCTCATAGCTACTACATCAACTTGAGCATAACATGATCAAACAACCTCAAAATGATGACCTGTTCAATTTGTTTTGATTGTGAATCAAGAACATTCTTCAGGCAACATTGTAAATTGCTGCATAAATTAATTATTTACCCCTACAATCTTAGAAAAGATTCCACAAGGTTATTTATTAAGCTCGAGAGTTATACAAAACACGTTCTTAAAACTGTATCAGAAACCGTTGAGGCGGTCAATAGGCTGCAAAACTCTTGCGGCGGTAAATTTGCTCGTGCGAGAAAAACTTTTCAGATAAGCTTTTATGAAAAGAAAATAAAACCGAGGGCATTGTAGCTCCTTGTGAATAGTCAAACGATTTGATGTTTTTGCGACTTTCCCTATCGTTCGCGGCCTTCGAGCTACTGTCCAACCGTTTGGTTTTTGTTATCTTGCTGTTCATAATTATTTATGATGATTCATGGATGCCTTTACTTTTTCTCTCAATAAACGCTCCTTGATCAATTCTGTTGATACTTGAGGTCGAACCTAAGCGTAAAGAAGACACACCCAAACATACAGCAAACACTCGTGGTCAGCTTAAACCTGAAAAAGCAGGATTTACAATGCAGAAAACATACCGCCTCAGCTTCATTAGCTAACGGAACTTGTCCTTTATCCAGGTGCCCATTTGGCTGGTCAGAGCATTTTCCTGTTTCAATGTTTAACTCGTGCGAGATAATTTGCTCAGATTTTTGAACGTTTGATTTGGACGCACGCCCCTTGATCGAAATCACAGGTGGCTGCTTTTTTTTTTCAGCATCTTCGTTACTATTTACTGCTTTTGGTTGCATGCTCGGCATGCTTTCAGCGATGGATAAGGGCGATGGAGGGGATCTAGATCGAGCAGAAAGGGAGCGCTCTCTTTTTGAGCTTTGTCGTTCTTGAAATTGTATCTCACTTCTTTGGCGTGCGACGGGAGATCGAGATCGCTCACGAGTAGTGCCGCTTCTGCGAGAATGCGCATCGACACCACGGTGAGATTTTCCAGACTCTTCTCTGGTGCGCTTTCGTGGGGGTGAACGAGAGTGACTGGTAGCTCTATGACGGCGTCTATCACGGGTAGTATGATCTCGCTGGCGATGACGCGAATGTGAATCATGGTCATGGCCAAGGCTTAAGTCAGATACTCGACGACGAGGCGGCGAAGTTGAACGAGAGATGGAGCGCCGGCGATAAGATGATCTTTGCGGTGAGCCTGAAGAACTAGACCGACCATCCGGATTGCGATGACTGCCACGATAAACCAAGCTTCGACGGTGAGCTTTCGAAGAGTCTAGGGCGCGTCGCGCGGGTGGTGAGAAAGGTGACGCTCTTCGATGGCTTCGACGAGAAACTGGAGGCGTACGAGAGCGAGAGCGAGAACGGGAAAATGACCTGGGGTGCCTATGGCTCGATGGATGATCTCTGTGAGCATGAGCATCACGACGGGAGTAGCCTGGGGAACGTGACCTCTCGCGGCGGGAGTTGGATGAAAAGTCATCCCTGCTTCGAGGCCCGTTATCGTAAAGCCTACTAGCTCCCGATCTATTTCCCCAACCGGAATCTCTACTCCGAGGTGGTACAAAATTTCCTCGTGGAGGGTGACCGCCACCCCCACCGTTACCATACCGGGTTCCATTGTTATGAGAAGGATCCGAGGTTGAGTCAGCAGCTCGGCTTCCTTTGTTGCCATTTGCTCTTTCACGGCGACGGATTTCAGCTAGTTTGCGCTCCCTTTCTTCTTCTTGCTCTTGTCTTTGTTTAATCAAGGCTTGAGCTTCAAAATCAGCTTGTTCTCTCTTTCGCATTTCCTCCTTTTTCTGCTCAATAAATAAGGCTGGCACTTTGAGAGGAGATTGCTGGGCTGATATTAATAAAGCCCATAATTCGGACATGAATTGACCGGTCTTTGACTCTAAGAATCCAGTCAAGTTAATTTGCATTCTTTTTGGATCAACAATCTGAAGAGAAAGTACGATAATATGAAAGCAGGTGAAGAATGGGAACAAGTAGGCTATAGTCAGAGAAGTCAAGAGAGAAACTAAGAAGAGAAATGAAAATATTTACGGGATTGGCCTGGTCCTCTAGCAAACCATTGACGTATTCTACCACTACCTCATCTTCAAAACCAAGCAATTCCATAATTTTTTCCGCAATCCATGGTCTCATGACCGAAAGTTCTACCTTGCGCATATCAACCTATGAACAAATGAAATTCGATCCAAAGAAAGTATGGTCAACATAAAGTCTGTAGAAAATAAATTTCGACTGAAAACTCAGAAATAAAATGCAATCGGACCTTCTGATCGAGCTCTTTTGGGAAGTTGATAGACTTTAAAAGTGATTTTTCCTTATCTTTAAAACGAGTATCCTGTGAATGGTGAAATTTGAATGAATGTTTCAGCACAAGGAAGACAAGTAAGATGCGTTTAGAGGAAATGACCACTAGCCTGTTCACTGGAAGTTCCTTTGAAGAAGCCTATTGATAAAATATAAGTGAGTAAATCGAAATGAATCAAACAATACGATGAATTCGATCAACTACTTACCTGCATCACCCATTTTAACAAGCCGACAGATTGATTCGATGTAAAATCAAGATGGATTCCGATTCAACCTGCAACAATAGTCGAAAAAAAGTAAGATAATTGGATAAAATGATAGCTAAGGCTTTCAAGTTTCAAGACGAATTAACTTTTTTAAATTTTCAAAGGATTTTGATTTTTGAATTGTATTTTTTCTGTTGTGAATAGTTTTACGTTGTTTTTACTTTTGATGATAAATGAGTATCAGAATCTTTATCAGAAGAACATGAGTTGTTATTTTTAAGAATTTAAGAATTAACAATTATCAGAAGAAATTAAATCTTCTCAGCTCTTCATAAAAATTGACTTTATCATACAAAAAAACTCAAAGAAATAAATCAAAGCACTCAAGAAATTAAATAAACGTATCTTTGTGTACCAACGAAATTAGATTTTTTTTTAAAAACTAATTACTTATTATTGGAATTAAGATCAACTTGAATATTCTTAAAAAATCAAAAGGAGCTAAGATTAATTTCATAGTAGAATCTTCAACATCTAAAACATTAAAGGTTTCATAAGAATATTCACTTTAAATTTAATTCAATTATCTTGTTATAAAATCTAAAATTCTATCAGCTCATCTCATTTCATCAAAACACCATTCTGAATGGATTTAGCTCTTACTGTAAATCAACTTTATTTGAAAAATCTGGCTTCTTGTCCAATATATTTACAGAAATTAAATCAAGCCTTCAAACTTTCCTAAACAAAGCCTTTCTAATGAAAGAAATTAATCTGCTAAATTTCAATCTTTTCTGTGGCTTTTAGGTGTTTCTTTCTGATATACTTAATTTTATGTTTAATTTCCCCGTTAGAAGAAAAATCACTTTAATGAAAACTATACACCACCTACATTAAGATTAAAACCTTTTACAAACATATTTAGCTGAAAGAAAACAAAATCATAACAATTTTCTTTTGAAAAAATTATTGAAATGATCTCAAACGACTGAAAGATATTTCTGAAGCCTAGATTTAGATCAGAATGGTTTGGAAATATTATAAAAAATTCAATATAATCAAAATATAATAAGTAAGATTTTGATTGATTAATTAAAAGTTTTTAATATGGTATTGAGATTTTTATGAGTCAAAAAGACAAATAATCAACTTATTTGAAAGATTATCAAATTCTCTAGGGTATATGAGCTAATATGTGATTCATTAAAGCAAAAATCATATTATATCATATTAAGATTAACATAAATCTAAATTGATATTTCCTGAGATATCACTCTGTATATAAGGTATATATAGAGAGCTTTGAATCCATTGTAAAAGCTCCTTTTTTGTGAAACTCTTTTTGAAATTACCTGGAGAGTTGAATAATAAGGTAAAAAATATTGGGATTTCTGAAATAGATTTTATAGAAAGAGGTGGACTTCTCTCCCCTCCTAACATACTGAAAAAATATTCTTTAAAAATCATGGAGATCACAAATCAAAAATGGGATTATTTTCTGGTTTTGAAACTAGAAAAAAATGAATTCATAAGCCTCCATCAAACATTTTAATTAAAAATAAAAAATAAATATAGATATAATATCATTCATTTCAGTTAATAGCAATTTTGTTTTTTTGTGGCGCTTGATAAAAGCTTGATAGGTGCTTTCCTTTTGATTATAAGTTTTTGAACATTGTATTGATAATTATTGAGCTAAATATTTTGGATAGTTATATTAAAGGCCCTTTCAGATCAAGATAAGCTTATAATGGCTACTTTATGCTAATAGAATTTGCTTATATGGGGTTTGAGTTTTTGAATAAGTGTAACTCAAAGATAATAATACAGTTCAAAAACTGAAATTATATATAATTAACAATCTCAAACATAAGCTTCATTGAAATAGACTTACTTGAATTAGAATCTTTTTACAGCTAGATATCTTGATAAAAGAAATTACCACCAAGCTTAGCTACTAGGTAATTAAAGGATAAATCCAATGCTAAAATAGCTGATATAAAATTAATGGATGGATTATACAAAAAAGAAATAAATTTTCATGATAAGAGGGAAAATTTCTGATAGTGCCCTTCTTATATACTCATCAAAGGTAAAGAGTTTGAATATTGGAAGGGAGATTTATCAATTACAGTATCTCCTCTCTTGGAATATAATTATGGCTTCGATAATTTTAATTATACTTTTTGCCTAGAAAAAGGATATATATTAAAAATTTGGTAAATTCTTTTGTGTCAAAGTATTCAGTTTGGATTAGTCTGAGTTCCAACTGATCATATAGAATAATTTTGAGGTTTTTGGAAGATGATGGAAAAGTTCAACTTGTGACTTTGGGAGGCTAAATGATATTGAATTACTTCAAACTCATCCCTCTTAGTGCAAGGATTAAGGGGCTGTGAGCTGAGGGCATATATAGCTTTGTCAGTTGTGGTTAGTGTCATAAATGTGTATAGCTATCTGGTTTCTGGGTGCATCTTCTGTCACTATTTATTGGAAAAATTGAATATTTCAAAAAAATAGTTTTTCATGCAATTACATTAGATGGCCTGTTTGAAGCTCTTTTCAAGAGCTTTGATATAAAAGCTTTACCATCCCACTTTTCCATATCCCGCTATCTATTTTCCCATACTATAAGTTTACCACCCATAAACTCAAAATTAACTCTTTTAAGTTCTGAACAGGAATTCTATACATCAATATCCAATTCAATAATTAAAATTTTCATTTTGGATAGAATTTCTATCAACTTTAAATGGAACAAAATTTACATTTCCATATAAGAATATATTCATAGAGAATTGTAATCATTTGAAGTGTTTTTTTTTGGGTAAAGAAAGAGCCAGAGGAGCAGATAAGAAGTTAATAAATGGTCAAATTTACAACAATTTATAATGTTTCCGGTGGTTATATAAGCTTAAAACTGAGATTTCACAAATAAATAAAGGTTATAATTGCCAAAAATCAATGAAAGAATAAAAATTAGTTTCTCTAATCATTAATAATGAGAATCTCCAAAGCAGATAATAAAATGGAATGGAATGACTTCATACATAAAATATTGATGAAAAAATGACTCAAATTATTAATATCAGAAGCTTATCATATTAAGAGTTAAAATAAATAATATTTGATTATTCTTACATCCTACTAAATTAATAAAAGTATATAATTATATATATCCTCATTCTATATGAAGAAGTATTTTCATACAAAAGTGAATTTGATTTAGTTTCATAAGATATTTTTCTTTTTTTTAAAAGAAAATTGATAGATTTTTCTTATAGGTGATTATACAGATATGCTGTATTTCATAAAGAAGTTTGCAAATGCTCTTTATATATAGAGAAGGGGTAGGGCTTCAGATGAATATTCTATATTTTTTGTATCACTTATAAGCCTGTATAAACACTTGATTATTATTCCTGTAAATATTGATGACAATCCTAAATCTTATCAAGGAAAAATAAGATTACTTTCAACAACAATCTCCCAGCTTCAGCATTTAAAATGAGAAATTTCCAATCATGAATCTCTTGAGGTCATATAGATTAGTGAATAAGCCACCAATCTTTATTACTTAGCCATATTCTAAAGTAACAGATGCAATTTGGAGTTCCTAATGATGGTAATTATCAAAGTATTTGTCACAACCATGGACAATAATTCCCCTTGGATCAAATCATGGCAATTCTTTTTTATATACATAATCCTTGACAAATTTGGCCATATTAATCTTTCTTGTACAAATTCTCCATTTCAACATCTGCTCCAACCTTTCCCCTTCATTAAAAAGAGCAAATATTTGGACATTTCCCATGAATCAAGGAGAATATAGCCCAAATTTCTCTATTGGGCCATTTGGGCTTTAACTACAGCTTTGCATAATTTGCGCATTTGGGTGAATTTTGCACTTTTGTGCCATTTTCCCATCAAAAAAAGGAAATATTATTAAATGGTAATATTGGAACATTTTGGCCTGTAGTAGTGGATTTATGCATTTTGTGCACTTTTGCTTATATACCATCTTAAGCCTCATTAGGCTTGTTTTGGCCGAAAAATCAGAAAAACCCTGAGGTCCATCAAATGCCATGCTTTCCCATTGGTAAATTAGATATTCCTTAAGAAATTTTCCCAATGCTTACATTGAATAACCAGAATTTCCATAGATGGTGTCATACACCATTATGAACATTTTTTGATAAGCAATCTAATGGTGAAAATTTTGAAGGATCATTCTTCAAATCAAAATACCTCTTCATTCCTAAGGGAACAATATTTCAAGAGGAACACTCAGGATTCAAGAAAAGGTGTTTTAATAAAGACCAATAATCTCATTCAACATGTATTTTTTTATTTCAAATAGAAGTATTCCCCCAAAGGAAATACTGGAAAGTTTCTTTCTGTGAGGTTTGACTATGAAACAATAAGTCAATATTAAGAATATTTTACTTATTGTACTCTGAATTTACTTATTAAAATGATTAATAAGAGTAAAAATAATAATAATAATAAAATATTATAATTATGGCATAAAAATATTTATATTATTTGAATAAATAAAATAATACAAATTATATTATAAAAATAATATAATAAAAATCAAGATATTAATGTATAAAGATTAAGATACTTATGGAAATTTATAATTGTTACAAACAAATAATAAATGCATAAGAAATTTTCATTTAATGATAAAAAACAGTTTATAACAATAATATTACTAATATTATAGCTATATATTAAGGGTATTGGTAAAAACACGTAAGCAAATTGGTAAAAACATGTAAGAGCTTATGTGTTTTTACTAAAAACTTACGTGTTTTGGCCATAAATGGGTAAAAACACGTAAGGGGTGCCCTGGGCCCATTCTTAATTAAAAATGAAACACAATCACGCCTGTATTGGGCAAAAACATGCCCAAAAGAGGTTTTTTCCCCACAAAACCTCACTAACTCCAAATTGTTTCAGATTTTTTTGCCCAGCCCCCCGCCCAAAAAAAAAGCCCAAACACCCTAATAATCCACATTATCCCCACCCCAAACCATTGTTTTTTTTTGGAAAAACAGCATTACAAAAGCCATTTTGCAAAGCTTTTCACACTTTTTTTTTCTTTTTTTCCCCCAAAGACTGCATTTTCCACCACAACAAACTGCTTTCAAGCCTCCAAATTTCCAATTTTTCACCTTCACTCATCCATTAATCCCACATTTAAACCACTTTCTTTCACTCTTAACCCCTTCTGTTCATTTTTCACACCTTTTTTCACCTCTTTTTCACATTTCGAAAGGTTCTTACCCCAGTCCAAATCCCCCAATTCCCCCCTTTTTTCACTTTTATACATAATTTTCATTCAAAAATGCTCCAACCCCCCACTGAAGGTGAATTTCAGACCCTTGAGCTTCTTTGGCAACATGTGCATAATATTGCCAGGGCTCAGGGGTATGCTGTGTCCACCTTGAGGTCCAATATGACCCACAACCAAATTGAAATATGTTGTGACAGGTCTGGCACCCCAAATCCCAACAAAAGCCCCTCCAAAACAGTCACCTCAAGAAAGCTTGACTGTCCTTTTAGACTTTATGCCAGGAAATATGCCAAGAGTACCACTTGGACTCTTAAAGTCAAAAATCCTGAACAGAGCCATGATGCCACTGAAAATATCATGGCACATCCTGCTTTCAGGAAATTCAATGAGCAAGAAACATCCCAAATTGCTCAAATGTCTGAATCACTGCTCATGCCAAGGAAAATTCAGGCCCAATTATGCAGCCAGAGGGATTCTGACAGGCCTGTAATCCTTCAAGAAATTTACAACCAAGTCAAGAAAATCAAGAAAGACAAACTGCAAGGCAGAAGGCCCATTGATTCTCTTATTGACACTCTCAAAGAAGAAAATTTTGTTTGGTCATCTGAAAGGGATTCTGAGGGACACATTACCTCCTTGTTTTTTACTCACCCCCTGGCCATCAAAATTCTTCATGGCTTTCCTCATGTCATTCTTATGGATTGTACTTATAAAACCAATAAGTACAAAATGCCCCTTTTTCATATTGTTGGATTCAGCTCAACCAATAAGACCTTTTCTGGGGCTTTTTGTTTGATGAAGAATGAAAATGAAACTTCATATACTTGGGCATTAAATCAATACATTGAAAAGGTCCTCAACAACACCAATCTTGTTCCTCCTCCAGTTATTGTTATTGACAGGGATCTGGCATTGAAAAACTCTATTAAGAAGCTCTTCCCAGACTCCAAAGTCATGCTATGCATTTGGCACATCAACAAGGATGTATCTGCTCATTGCATGAAGAAAATTGGTCATGGAACTGATTTTGAAAATTTTATGGGCCTTTGGAATCAAGTAATATACTTGTTCACTTCATTTCATTTTATTTCACTTTTTTTCTTATTATTGTCTTTATTAATGACTTTGGTCTTCATTTCTCAGCTTATGTATTCACCAGCTGAAAAGTCTTTCAAAGAAAACTGGAAGAATCTTCAAAAGCAAGTTAAAAATCCTGAGGTCTTGCAGTATTTGGAAAAGACCTGGCTTCCTCTAAAGGAGTCTTCTGTGCCAGCCTGGACCAATCACCATTGCCACCTGGGTGTGGGCTCCACCTCCAGAGTTGAAGGTGCCCATGCCATGGTTAAACTTTGGCTCCAAAGGTCCACTGGTACTCTCCTGGAGGTAGTCCGGGCTCTCCACATGGCATTCAGAAAACAATTTATTGAAATAATCAACAGAATCTCCAAAGAAATGATTGTCCATGTCAAGAATTTTCCTCCACACATCTGTGCCCTCAATGGCAAGGTGTCGCATTATGCTCTTCAGATTGCCTTTGAAAATTTCAAAACAAAATTTCCTCCAAATGAAAAATGCACCAAAAAATACAACAATTGTAAAGGCATTCCTTGCAAGCATAAGACCCAAAAGGCATTTGCCAAGCGCCAAAGGCTTGAATTATCAGACTTCCATCCTCAATGGCATTTGAATTTTCCTATGAGGGTTTTTTAATTTTTTATTATTATTATTTTTCTTATTAACTGATTTTATTTGTCATATTCTTCTCAGGCTGGTTTTCAAGTTGATGATCAAAGTGTTGAGAAAGAAAGAAAGGCTGAAGCCAAGAAAATATTTGAAGACATTGGGGAAGACCTGTTTCAAAGACCAATGGCAGAAATCACTCCAATACTCCAACATTTTCAAGATGTTCTGACTGGAAAAGTCCCATTTGATCAAATTCCCAAGAGTCAAGAGGATGATCAATATTATGAAGACCCTCTAGAATGCAAGAATATCCGTGGAAGACCCCAAGGAGCCAAGAATAAAAAAAAAGAGAACCTTCAAGATTTGAAATTATTGAAAGTCAATCCAAGAGAAGAGGAAGACCCCCATCAAAAGTGACCAGCACAACAACTGCAATATCCCAGTCAAATGTCCCCTCTCCAATTATGGAAGTGGACTCATCTGAAGATTCTGAAGATTCTGAGGACTCCTTATCTAAATCCATCAGTTCATCAGATTCACTACCCTCAGCAACTGAATTAAATAAATCAGAAGTAACCCTTAGAAGGTCCAGAAGATTGGCAATTGGAAGCAAAACCTCACAAAGAAAATCACACAAGCCTGCCACCAGTTTGAATATCTATGATGCAATTGACTTGACCTGTGAGCATTGTCAAAGCAATTATCACACAAGTGATGAATGCTCCAAGCTGTTTGTGAGTTTCTGATTCTTTTTAATGTAATTTTCTGTTGTTTATTTTGATATTTATCCATTTTTTGAACTTATTTTATCAGATAACTGGCTCAGAAGACTTGCCCAAGCTTATATTGAAATACACCTTCAAGGCCATCAATGTCCAGGGTGATGGAAACTGTGGCTACGGAACAGTATCCCACTTCATTTAAAAGACTCAAGATCAATGGGCTGATGTCAGAGGTGACTTGGCTGAAGAAATTCACCAAAATCAAGACCTTTATGAAGCCATGAACACCTTAATTCCCTCAGTATCCTCTTATTTGGAAAGAATTGAATGGTATGAAGATGTTGGCCAGGCTCAAAAAAGCAAGTGGATGTCCATGCCTGACATGGGGGATCCAATTGCAAATAAGTATAAAAGACCAGTATTCCTTTATTCCACAGCCCAATCATTTTCTTTTTTCCCTTATTTCTGTCCTCCAAATGATAATCCCCCCATTTTCATCTGCTTCTTGAATAGTTGTTCTCATTTTGTTCCTTTGGACATCATCATTTCTAAAGTTTATCCAGTCCCCCCCATTACTGTGAACTGGGAGATTCATGCCCAAAAACAAGCCCTGGGGTGGGCTGATAAATTTAAGAAACACAGAATGTTGTATTTGTCCAATCTTCCTCCCCCCTCTCAGAAAAAACCCACCATTTTGGAGGTTGATTCTGATTGAATGATTTTTGTATATACAATTTATGCCAATTATCCCCCTCCTCAGTCATTTTTATTGCTTAAATCCCACCTCAGTCTCCTTTTTTATCAAACATGTGGAAGTTTTGTACTTGAAAATAGTCATATTACACACAAGAAAAAAACAGTTGAAAAAAAACACTCATTGCGCCTTCACTTGTTGTCCCACCAAAAAAATTTTCCCAATTCATGAGCTTCTGGTTCTTTAATTTCCAGATTGAACCCTTTAATTTAAAAAAAAAGTGAAGGAAATTCATAAGTGGGAAGTTATTAAATTCACTTTTTAAAAATAGGCATATTACAATGACGGGAAAAAATATTTGAAAAAAAAACCTTTTTTGCGCCTTCACTTGTCCCACCAAAAAAAATTCCCAAAATTATGGGATTCTGGTGATTTATTCTTCACATTGAACCCTTCATTTTAAAAAGAAAATCAAGGAAATTCATAAGTGGGAAGAATTTAAATGAATTTTTGAAAAAAAAGCCATTTTGGCATATTGGCCAAATTTGTGAAATGTGGCAAAAAAAAAATTATGAAAAAATTTGTGCTTATTGACATGCCAAGTCGGGAAAAATATGGCAAAAAAAAATTAAAAAAATCCTCAAAACTGAGCCTGAGGAATTTTTTTTGAAAAATAAGGTCACTTCATAAACGTACGTGTTTTTACCATAAATTGGTAAAAACACATAAGGGCTTATGTGTTTTTACTAAAAGCTTACGTGTGTTTACCAACACCCTATATTAATAGAAGAATTATGCAAATAATAACAAAGAGAGAATAAACTAATCTTGAATAATTTTACACCTAATTATTTAAATACAACTTATTTAAATTGTATTTATTATTGAAAATAGGAGAAATGACAAATATTATAAATTTAAGGGGGAATTAAAGATTTTAACAAAAAAAAGAAGTATTTCTTGAACAATGTCAAAGTTGGTTATTATAGCAAAGATGATCTTTGGTCTTTGATTATATATAAAGAATAAATAAATTACCTTTGGATTAATGTTTTTCTTGTTTTTTATACATCTCTGGGGGAAATAGAAGAAAAAGAGCTCCATTTATATTAAAATCCTTTCTTTCTAGTTCAGAAGGATTCTAGAAGACATGTACTGATGGTAGACACTGGAATCAATTAGTAGTTCAAGGTTTGGTGATGCTTGAATCATACTTGAACCTTCTTATCTCAATAATCTGGCATTATTTAGATTTATAACTATAAATCTTAAGTTTTCTGACTTAATAGGCTTGAAAAAAGGATAAAATTTGTGAATTTTATTATTCTTAGTCCTAATATACTAGTACTAACCAGTGTTTTCACTTATATAACTGTTAAACTCCAAATAAGCTTACAGTGTGTGATCATAAATGATCATTTCTAAGCTCCAATTTTGATTGTTAATAACTTTTTGATTTATTCACACTAATACCATTAAGAGAGTGAATTTTGATAGCTTGAAATTTTTGTATTAATCTTTCAAGAGAATTTGATTATATAATTATAACTTCATTTCTGTTGTTTTTCTTGTAACTTATCTTTTCTGTCAAAATTTACTATTTTAAACTTCAAACCATGATGTCAGAGGGTTATACCTTGAATATAATGCTATAAATTACATATTTCTTCACATATAAAGTAGAAGAATCTGAATATTTACTGTTTTTTAAGTTTGGACTAATTTTAAGCTAAAGTGGTCAACAGCTATTGTTCTTTTGCTCAATAAACCCTGTTTATTTATTGTCAAATAAAGCTCATATCAGTATTCTTAAATTTATTTTGTGGAAGACTTATTTTTGGATAAACTCTTTATCATGCATAATTTAAGAGATATGAGCTAAAAACCATGAATATATTCAATGAGCATAAAAGTGCGTATATTCAGGTTGTGTCAGTAAGTATTGACTCTACAGATATGACATAAAAATTTGATATGTGGTGTTCTTGATGGGGAATGAACTGGTGTAATTTATCTCACATGCTTAATAATTGGTTTATGAGATAATTAGGATTTTATGCCTTTTTAAGGCATTTTTACTTATTTCAAGATAATGATTTCAATTATTATTATTAAAATAAGTACTTTAGAGTTGTTTTGTGACCTTTTTGGATATTTGGTCATATCTCAAAGGCTAAAAATTTCCAAGAATATTCAAGAGGAAGTTCCAAATCAGTTTCAAAGTGTCAATGCTACATTACTCCACCTTGAAAAACACACTCAAGACAAATGTTCTCTCTTCCTAGAGGCCTTTATTTCAGCCACAGACAATGGGAAGATTATTAAACCCAGTTCATTTACAAATTTTGAAAAGTTTATATTTTCTCAAGCAGTTAAATAAAACCTCAAGGTTTCATGCAGATAGGTTCAAGCCTGAAGGATTCAAGGTATAAGCCTTTTGCATATACCAGCCTCCCTCTTTGCCTTGGGGGCTATACCAGTTGATTAATCTACTAGAGCTTCATTATATCTCTCATTTATCTTTTGATAGTGAATAATGATATTATAAGTAAGTAAATTTCACCTTTTTACTTGCCTGTCAGTGAATATTGGTGTTCATATGTTTTAATAATTCCATTGTTTTTTCCAACAGGTTGAAACAGTGATATAATAATATCTTGATTGGATCTTTGGCCATTGGCTTTCTTATTTTCATCTCATCAAGGAAAGATATTAATTTCAGTATTTTCTTGAATTCTTTTGAGTCTTACAAGAGAGTTACCTGATTACTGAGCTTCAGGCCACTATTGTTTTTAACAAGAGCACCCTTTGAATTATTATTCCTTTCAATGTGTCTTAAATGCCTATTTGTTTACTCAATCTATTATTTGAGTACTCCATTTAGTATTTTTTCTTAGCTTTCTTCTCTTAATACCTCATAAATGTTACATGGTGGAATGTGAGCTACAACTTTCCAGTATTAACCAGTCTTTAAACAAGCTTAATAGCCTTTTTGGAAAGAGGTCCCTTTGCTGAGGTCTTTCAGACAGCATTGTGACAATAAACTGGTTACCAAACTCATGGGTTTGATTTTGGTTGGAGACATGGAGAGGTCTCAATCAAACAGCCAAAAACTTACTGGGTTTTCTGCTCCATTGGTGTACAAGGGTTCCGCCCCTTGGGGGTTCCTTGTAGACTCCTGTTGTGACTAATGTAGCTCCATTAGGGTGACATGGGTAATACCAGCAGTTACATGCACTTCAGGATGAAGTGCTCTGAACCTGGGTGCACTGTCACATGGTGGAATGTGATATACAGATTTCCAGTATTAACCAGTATTTCAACCAGTTTAATAGCCTTGTTGAAAAGAGTTACATTTGTTGAGGTCTGGCAGACATACCTGTGACAATAAGATCAAATCAAATGTTGAAAGATTTAACCTGAAAAATAATGAGATTAGTGAACCAATTGAGAAAATTAACTCAACTTCTGCTTTTCATTATTGGAAGTTTATTTTTTGAAATTCAAAATTTCAGTATAATGATAAAATTATTAATTTTCTGTAAAGGAAGCCTATAATAAGGGAATTAAATACTGAAACACCTTTGAGCCAAATTTCAATAGTATTGCATATGAAAATTGTTGTAGTAAGAATATCTATGAGTTTTTCCTTCAAGTTCCTGCCTTTTAACCTAAATCTTGTATGGATCTACTGGGAGGGGTGTCAAATTTCAATTTATTCACTTGAAAAACTTAACACTTTGTCACAATTATGGCTGCTAGACCTCAACAAAGGGAACTCTTGCCAAAAAGGCTTTTAAACCAGTTGAAAGACTGGTTAATACTGGAAAGTTGTAGATCACATTCCCCCATGTGACAATACCCCTGGGTTTAGAGAACTACATCCCAAAGTGCATGTAACTGATGGTATTACCTATGTCCTCCTCATGGAGCTACATTAGTCACAACAGGAGCCTAAAAGGAACCCCCAAGGGGCAGAACCCTTGTATGCCAATGGAGTGGAAAGCCCAGTAATTTCTGGTTGTTTGATTGAGACCTCTCCTTGTCTTCAACCGGAATAGAAGCCATCACATTGGTAACTGGTTTATTGTCACAATGCTGTCTGAAAGACATCAACAAAGGGAACTCTTTCCAAAAAGGCTATTAAACCAGTTGAAAGACTGGTTCATACTGGCAAGTTATAGGTCACATTTCACCATGTGACACACTTATTCTTTTCTTGTGATAGTTATTCAATTTAGGATATGTTGAAAATTATTTATAATAATAATAATATCTAAAATGATTATTACCATGATATTTGTTTGATTTTTGAAAATAGAATGATGATAAAACTCATATTATAATCCAACTTAATTCAATAAAAAGAAAACCTGGAAAAAAGCAAAAATTCAATCCTCATTAAGTAATTTGTTTTTAAAGATAATATTTTCAGGATTGGGTCTATGTAGAGGCTTCTTAAATCTGATACTATGAGTGTGTCACAACCATGTGTAATCACCCCCCAATGGGTGTTTATGGCAATTCTACCCTGAACCCAATCTATGGCCAATTGGCCATGTAATCTTTTTTATGTTCAATTGGACCAATTTTGGTGTTTTATGGCCTTTGGGCCTTATCCTACTAGCATTGGCCTTTTTGGCCAATTCTCCACCTCACCAACCCCCAGGCAAATACCCTTGTTTTGGGCCTGGGGGGTCCATTTGGTCTTCCAGGGGCTTCTAGCCCCTCTGGCCCAACCCCTTTGAGTATGGGGTCTATGACCTAAAGGGCCTTTTTGGGCCATTTAGCCCCCCTACGGCCTCTACAACCCATTGTCCATGGGACCCTTAGGCCCCCCTTTTGGCCTAAATCCACTGAGGCCAAGGGGGAAGTCCGCCAGCCCCCAAGGCCAGATGGGTCCCAGACCACAAGTGGGCCCACCTGAGCCAATTTTGGCCCCTAATCTCATCAATCCCACAATGGCCAAAAAGGACCCCAGGACCCAAATTGGCGACTTTCAACCCATGGCCTCTGACAACCACCAGAGGCCACAAGCTCAGGAAAATCAAGGCTTCCCTTCAATTCAGGGGAAGTCATCTCCTTCACCAATGTACCCTGTACCAAAGAATCCAGGTGTGGCAAAGATATGGTATAATATACCATTCCACACCATTTTTGCTCAGCAATCCAATGGTGATGCTTTCAGGACCCAATTATGTCTTTTCAACCCAAGTCCCCAAATCCATCACTCATTTCAAGGGAAGGCTTTTCAGTCATTCAGTATTGTAATCCCTGGTGGCTACCAGAAGACCATTTGTAAGGTTTGTCTATGAAACTCTTGATAATAGTAACAATATCAAGAGTACTATGACTGTCCTCAGTAGAAAAATATAATATAATTAAATATTATAACCACAAAGTTAAATATAATGATTAAAAATAATTATATAAAAAAAATAAATTTAATTATTATTATAAAAATATAATAATAAAATAAAATTTATAATAATTATTCTATTATTGTTATAGTCACTGACAGTTATAACAATAAGAAGTGTAAAGCTCTTAATGAGACAATTACACATGGAAAATATGAATATTAACCACTTATAAATAATATAAATATTATTTATAAAAGAATCAAGACACACACTGTGCAGAAATAATTCTTATAGAATACAATTCTATATAAAAAAAACTAATACTAGATAAAAAAAAGATATAGAACTTTTTAGAGAAAACTTACTTATAATATTTATTTAATACAACAAGTCAAACAACAACAGTTATTATATTAAATAATAATTATAAGTTGAAAACACGCCAAAAATCAATATTTTTAAAGATAAAACAACTTTTTATAACAAAAATTATGATTAAAGAGTTTTTTAAGAGGAATTTGTGGATTTTAAGAGATATTTAAAATGATAATTTTATATAATAAAATTTATTATAGATGATTACAATAAATAATCTGAATTCTATGACTTCAATTCTTTAATTTAATAAAAAAGAATAAAAATAACTTAAGAATTCCTTTTAATAATAAGATTTTATATTTGATAAAACTTTACCTGTTTAAATTTATATAATGATTGGATTAATAATTGATTATGGACAAAAACAGTGATGAAAAGACTCTTTTTATGTCTTCAGAGAAGCTCTCATGATTCATAATGAATATATAGGGCGTGCTAAGGTCAAAACTGAAAAACCATGCTTAAAAATAAAGTTCTTAACTTAAGGTAACTTATTTTTAATTCCAATTTAAAGTTACCAGTGTTATTCTTAACTCCATGTAACTTTAATCCTCATTTAAACTAATTATTTTAAGTTTTTAATATAAATAAACTTATTTATATTAAAGTTAATCACATGAACAGCTTAAGAATAGAGTTTCAAGCAGAAATCTCTTAAACTCAATTTTTAGTTAATTTTTAAAGAAATCATAATTTTCTTTGAGCTTAATTAAAAGAGTAAATTTCCAGGCTAATTATCTTGGAAATTGATTTATAAAAGATACTTAAAATTTGGTTTTTATGCAGATAATACTAAATTGTAAGCTGTGTTAAATTTCCAAGCAAATCCATTAAGAATTAGATTTTTAATGAATTTTTGAAGTTATTGCTATTTTTCCACATAAAATAGCAATACACACCAAACCTTAAGTTTTGTTAAGGTTTTAATGCTTTTAACGTTGAAGTTTTAAGCTTAATTAAGGTTTTTAAGCTTTATTAAGCTTTGAAAGTTCTTAAAACCTTGATTTCAAGCCTGCATATTGGGATTTACCCTTTGGCAGCTTGAAATTCCTGTCCAATTTGGGATAAAACCAGTTTAAACCTTAAGGTTGGATCAAAGTCTAATCTTAAAGTTTAAATATGGTTGAAAATCCTCCAATACAGGTGGACAACCTTAATTGAATCCTTGCAGATCCAAAAAGTTGGGTACCCCAGCTCTATTTGGTCTTTTTCCTTTGTCCCACCTTTCTGCGTGGATTTTGCCCTTTTATTTATTTAAAGCCATACTATGGCCTTAAACCCTTTTAAATTGAGCTCACGCAGGATTTACATTCTGTATGGCAAATCCTTAGCCAATTCAGTAAATATACACCACACCTTAATTTTAACTAAAATTTTGGTAAGTTTGCATAAGCCTTATGCAACTTTAAATTTAAGCTTAATTAAGCTTAAATTTAACAATTTAAAAAAATGTTAAAAAAAGTTACATTGGTACTGTGAGATTCTTAAATCTTCCAATAACATAAAAAATAAGTGGTTCTGGGTATAACACCCTATGGCTGTACCCTAGGTTATTTTTGGTGTAGAATCCAAAAATGACATAATATTTATAACTTTGTTTATCCAAAAAAAACTTATACTTATTTTTTATTATTTTTTATTTTAAACTAAACTAAAAAGTCTGTTTAAGACAAAATTAATTGTTTATAAAATCATTTGTGGCCTTATGGGTATGTCATACATACCTCACAGGCTGTAAGATGTGACTATGAAACTGATGATAATATTACTATTAATCAACAGTACTATGTCTGTTCTTATGAAATTTAATAATAAAAAAATTATTAT
Organism: Austropuccinia psidii; assembly: GCA_023105745.1. Classification (NCBI taxonomy): domain Eukaryota; kingdom Fungi; phylum Basidiomycota; class Pucciniomycetes; order Pucciniales; family Sphaerophragmiaceae; genus Austropuccinia; species Austropuccinia psidii. The sequence goes on from JALGQZ010000004.1 coordinate 67,390,084, forward strand.
AACCACAATTAAATAATTATAAAATTATTTCTTTCACTTGTTATACACTACTAGTGATTATAACAGTGAGCAGTAATTGTCTACAAGAATCAATTACAAGAAGAATTTAATAATAAAAACTTCTTTTATTAAAATAATAAAATTATTTTAATATATAATTATCTTTTGCAAGAATAATTATAAAGATAATTCTTGAAGAAAACTAATTTTAGAGAAAAACTTTAAGAATTAAATATAAATGACTCACTAATACTCCAAAGAACTTATTGAAAGATAAGAGTAGAGAAATTTGACGTAGAATTGTGGATTTAAGGGATCAAGATGATTTATAACAGTATTACAACAATATATAGTTGGATTCTATGATTTCACGTCTTTCTGATTGATTCTGAAAGATTTAAAACACTTAAGAATAGCTGAACTAATACTTACTTGTTGGTAATAATGGTTTAATAAATTTATAAGATGATGATCTGGAAAAAACAGCAAGAGGAGGCCTCTTTTAAGTCTAAGACAGCTCACAGAGGTGTGCCATGGAGCAAACTGAAAAACCAGTGAGTGAGAAAACAATAAACCCTTTTGGTTTATTGATTGCATCATTATTGTCACGTAACATTATCATAATTACTTATTTTGATGCTTTTACGTGACTACCAACCCCAATATGGTTAAGAATAAAAGGAGTAACACTTGTAAATCTTCTTTTATTCTAAAATAATCATTGATTTCTCAAAGTTATAAATGTTATTGCCACTTTCATCACAGGTTGTAATTACTGTGAATTTTTGAAGATTCAGTGTTTCACGTAGAATAACCAAAAATGGACTGTAAGTAAAACTTTTAATTTTACTAGTAAAACTGTAATCATTTTTGGTTTTACTATAGATAATACAGTTCTTCTTTAGTCCTGAAAGTTTCAGAAAGATTCATTAAGAATTGTATTTTTAATGAATTTTTGAAGTTTTTACCTCATTTCTACATAGAATTGCAAATAGCAGTGTTTTGCTGGTTGCTATGAGGTAAATCAATGAATATGGGTCCCAAAAGGGTTTTAATTACTCTTTTGGGGTTTATCCATGGAAAGTCATTAGTAATTGACATGGTTACAGGAGTGTAAGTAGCTCATTACCTCCTTGGCACGTCAAAATAGCAGGTTATTTGCTATTTTCTTATGATTTACAGTATATGTAACTTGGTAACCAAGTTCCCAAAGAGTTTTAGTTTACCAATTGGGCCAAGATGAGCCATTGATCCATGCTCTGGAGCTATCCACGCCTCTGAGGCCTCAGAAGTTGGGTACCCTGGCTCTCTTTGATGTCTTTTGTCCCCCTTGCCTAATTTTTACATCAAAATAGTAATTTAAGCTTAAAGTGAGATATCCACTATGGGTGTACCAAAAGTGCATGTAAGAATACCATAATATTAAGTTCTCAAAACATGCATAACACTATTCTTAGTGTATATGTAACATGGGATTTCTCACATTCCCATTATTTTGGCGTGAAATTAAGAAAAACAAAAATTTTCACGGATCTTTTATGTGGTATTGATGATGTGGTGTTGAAGTATTTTCCATTTTACCACCTCAAAGAGTTAATTTTAGCTTATTCACTCTATGGAGCTACCCTAGGTGAATTTTTTTGTAGAATCCAAATCTGGCCTTAAATCCATGGATTTACTTACTCAATAAAAAGTTATTCAACTTTTCTGAAATCAAAAATAATGAAATTTGAATATATGCATGACTTATGAGGTATGCATCATTCAGAATTTATTTTTAAGATAATTGTGGCCTATTTGGGTATGTAAAATATACCTCAAGGCTCACATTCCCTCCCACCAAAAAATAAGATTGTACTACAATTTTATTAGTGATAAAAGAATAAGGCCCCAAAGGGGGTTAATGTCCACTGTCCAACCTCTTCACATTACTCAGATCAAGTAATTAAAGCACATTTATAGACATATTCAGGCTTGTGGCCTTCTTTCATGTCTAAATCTTCTCAAAAGTTTATCTGAGTCAGGTATATCTGTTTCTGCCAGCCATTCATCTTCATGTACTGGATTTCTATATCTGACAAGATATTCTCTTTGATTTTTACCCCTGAGTCTCCTTTCTTTGATAACTTTCTTAATCTTTTTATCTTCATTCTGTTCCACTGGTGGTACAGTTAAAGGAGTTGGGTTCCTTAAAGGAAACAGTTCTTTATCAGCTGGTTGATAAGTTTTTATCAAGCTGACTGGAAAAGTGGGGTGTTTATTTTCCAATTCACCACTCAATTCCACTTGAACTGCATTGGATCCATGTAAGGCAACAATAACAAAAGGTCCTACATAAGAATCTTTAAGTTTCTTTGGGCCTTTGATATTGTTAAAATTCAAGGTTGAAACTAAAGCTAAGTCCCCTACTTTGAAGTCTGGTACTTTATGACTCTTGTCCCACTTCTGTTTGGCATAATCAAAAGCATCATCCATACTTTGTTTTGCATGATGTTTTACTTTATCAAGCATCAATTTGAAGCTGGAAGCTGTAGGATGAATGTCAATCAAGTCTTTCCTCAGTGGGTCTGCTGGGAGTCTTGGATTCCATCCTTTTTCTAACATAGCAGGAGTTTGTCCTGTGGAAGAATGGACTGATGTCTTATATGCCAATTCTAGTGCAGGTATCAGACTGCACCAGTCACGAGTAAAGCCATCTGAGTCTTTGAATTCTAACCCATAAGCACAAAATCTCCTGATCATGTCTTCTAAAGTTTGAATCATCCTCTCTGCTAGCCCATCTGTTTGAGGGTGATATGCTGTAGAGAATGATAACTTGGTCCCAAACAATCTATGAAGATTGGTCCAAAGTGCAGATGTGAACTTGGGATCTCTGTCACTTATAATATTCTTAAATAATCCTGTATGGGAAATAACTCTATTCCATAAAAGAAGAGCTGTATCCATAGCTGTGTCATCTTTATGACATGGTAAGAATATGGGAGTTTTGCTATATCTGTCTACAATGACTAAACAAGCATTATAACTTTTGTCACCACTTGGAGGAAGTGCTGTGACCCAATCCATGTGAACAACTTCCCAAGGGGATTTTGGTTCTTGAATATGGATCATAAGTCCAAATTTCTTGCCTGTACTCCTGTTTGCTTTCTGGCATCTATCACAGGTATGGAAATACTCAATGGTTTCTTTTCTCCAAGATGGCCACCATGCACAGTTCTTCACTTTTTCAAGTGTTCTGTATTCTGAAAGGTGTCCAGAGTAAATGCTATCATGGCATTCATGAAGAATGGTATTGATAAGCAATCTACTACACAGTGTCATCACACAAGAATGTTTTGTTCTATGGTAAATAATCCCATCAAGCAAGTGAAATCTTCCTTCAGAATAGGAATTTTTCCAAACTTCATCTAATGCATTAACCAAAGATGTGTCTTTGCAGTCTTTATCCAATAAAGAAGTCAAGATATGGCAATTCTTGTCTTGCTTATAAGATTCTCTGACTTCCTCAAAGAATTAAGTCCCAATATCAGTTATGTTAATGCCTTCAATTGGAATCTGTGGTTCTGCTTCCAAAGGTACATAAGCTGGGTTATCAGGAGTGTTGGCTAGTGCCCATCTACTAAGTCCATCAGCATTCTTGTGAATGTTTCCTGATTTATGAACTATAGTCATGTTTCCTCTATACTCTTGAATGGCTATTTGCCATCTCAACATATGTCTGTTGGGAGTTTTCATGTTAAGCAGTGATTTCACGGCATTACAGTCAGTTATCACTTCAAAAACACTGCCATCAAGATAATAGTGTAATTTCTCAAGTGCCCATACCAAACATAAGCACTCCATTTGGCTTGCACCATATCTGGCTTCTATTGGTTTGATTTGCCTTGAGATAAAGCAAACTGGTCCTTCTGTAGGTTTGTCATAAATAATTTGGACTTGATGTAGGGCTGCCCCTAATCCATCTCCACATGCATCAATGTACAGTTTAAAAGGAATATTCCAGTCAGGCATGAGGAGTAAAGGTGCTTCTGTAAGAGCTTTCTTTATCTTCTCATAAGCTTTGATCCTCTCTTGTGTCATCTCAAATACAGTCTGTTGATCACAGATTCTATAAAGTGATTTGGCTAGAATTGCAAAGTCCTTCAGGTGCTGCCTGTAGTAACTAGCAAATCCAAGAAAAGACATCATTTCTTTTTTATTCTGGGGTATTGGCTTAAGTAACACTGCTGCCACTTTATTTTTGTCAATTCCCAGGCTTAAACCAGAAACAACATGTCCTAATGCTTTGAGTTCTTCAAATCCAAAATTGCATTTCTTAAGTGAAATTTTCATATTCACTTCTGCAACTTTGTGAAGTACTCTTGCAAGTCTTTCAAGGTGCAAAGGCCATGTATCAGAACATATGATAATATCATCAATATAAATGATAAGCCATCCTTCAGACAATTCTGTGGGTAAGATGGTATTCATCATTCTTTGATAATGAGATGGAGCATTTTTAATGCCAAATGGCATTCTAAGATACTCAAAAATACCACAGTGAGTGATAATTCTAAGTAATTTCTTAGCTTTAGGCGTCAAAACATTTTGATGGAAGCCTTTCAATGCATCCATTGATGTTATATACTTGGCTTTAGACAATTGAGTCAGGGTTTCTTGAATTCTTGGAATTGGATACCTATCTGGAACTGTGTAGGTATTCAATGCTCTGAAATCTCCAACCATTCTTGACTTATCATTATGCCAAGCAATAATAACAGGTGTTCTCACTTCAACTTCCTCATTATGGCCTACTTTCCTTAGTACACCAAGTTGGATTAACTCTTGGATATGTTTTTCCAAGGCCTCTCTAGCTCTGGGACTGGCTGGATAAGCTGGTCTTCTAAGTACTGGAGGATATGGTCTATCAATATTAAGACTAATATCAATTTCATGTCCTTTGATAGCACCTAATGGTTCATTATCAGAGGCAAATGCATTATTGTATGTATATAACACATCAATAAGTTCATTCCTCATTTTTGGTGACAATGATGGATTAATTTGTGCTTCAACAAGTTGATTAGACACAAATTTATCTTTATAAGTATCTTTTACAGAAGATACTACAGATATTTGTTTTGGCATATTGGAAAAAGCAAATTTTTGTCTTTTGTTATCCCCAATTGTGAAATATCTGTCCTTATGGTTGTTGATATCAATACCATAAATATTCAAGTAATCATTTCCAAGAATGATGTGCTGAGATGTGCAATTATCCATTACCACAATCTCAGTTTTCATTCTTACACTTCCTGCAGGATGTGGGAACACAATATTAGTGTCTAATATGCCTAATGGGTACATATTGTTACTAGCACTACTAAATTGTACACCTTCTATTGGTAATAGATGGTTTTTCCATTCTGGAAGTATAATTTGGATATAATCTTTGCCTACACAAGTGCAGAATGCCCCTGTATCCAAATTTACTTTGGCTTCAATATCATTCATCAAAACTGATGTGATACAGGAGGCTCCAGCAGTGTAGCCTTTGCCTTTAGCAGGTTTTGTTTTACACATTCTGGCATCTTGGATATTGATCAGGTTGCAGCAATCCTCACTGTACTGTGGCAAGTGGGTATGGACTTCTGTGACCTCAAAGAAAGCTGAAATGTTTTCAATGGGATAGTCCTCCACTGGTGTATCTTCAGAGACTGCAGAATCTTGATCAGACTCTTCTTTCTCTTCAGTACACTGAATTTCTTCAATGATTTGAACTTCATTGATCTTTGTCTTCTTAGGGCAAGTGTTGGCTAAATGTGAAGTACTTCCACATTTATGACACTTCAAGACAGGTCTTTCTGGTCTTTTGTACTCTCTAGGAATCTTTGAGACCATTCTTGACTCTATTGGGTTTTTAATCCAAGTCTTACCAATTCTTGTTCTGGTAATGATATCTTCCATAGCATTAATGTAGTCCTCTGTTGAACAGGGTTCCACACATCTGCTTTTGATAGCATGTTCCAGTTCTCCTCCACACTTCCTTAATATTTTCATATTAATCATAGTGTCAGACATATCTGGATGTAAAGCAGATAATCTGTCTTTTTGTTTGAAGAACCAAGGAAGTGGTTTATCTTTTTCTGAGTTAAAAATGGCACTTTCAAAAGCATTTTCCATTTTAAACCTCCAAGAATTATTTGCCCATTTGGTAATTACTTCAGATTTCCACCAAGACCAGTCATGTCTTCCATGATCTATTCTCATCTTGTAATACCATTTCTTTGCAGTCCTGGTAAACAAACAATGTAATTTACCCACTATGATTTCATCAGGTATATTAAAGTCTTCTTGCAACATATCAATAGTCCTGATGAATTCAATATGGTTGTATTCTCCTTCACCAGAGAATGTTGGCCATTCTTCTAATTTGGGAATATCCTTTGTAGAAATAACATTTTCTCCTAAGAATGGGGTCAAACTTTCTTTAACAGAAAGTTTTTCTTCAGTCAAAGGTGTAGAATGTCTTGGCATATGTGGTTCATGATTCTTATGAATTTGTTCCACACTTGCAATTATTTCATTCTTCAGCTTTTGCCTTTCACTGTCACTTTTTGCTAAATGTATAGCAAATTGATTGGTATTCTCAGCTATTTGTAAGAAATTGTCTTCAAGAGTTTTAAGTCTATCATTCATTTCAAAAATGGAAAGATCTTCCATGTCATTATTCTGAGCTTGAAATTGGTTCTCAATTCTTTGACAAGTATTGTCAATTGACTCAAGGGTGACAGTTGTCAATTGATGCCACTCAGAATGTTTCTTGTCATTTTTCTTTAAATGATTGATTTCTAATGTAATTTGCTTTAACTTTGATCCAAGTTTGCCAATTTCTACATTAATACTTCTTTGTACATCAGTTATTTGCGTGGAAAAGTCCTGTTCATCCTTTCCTGCTCCTTGGCTGCGAATTCCATGAGAGTTCTGGCCATATTGAAGACACTGTCCACGGCTGAAGGCTCCAATTTGGGGATCCTGTACCCTTGTGGGTAAGGTCTGTGCCAATTGGCTTTGCCTTTGCCCTTGCCTTGATGGTTCTTGGGACCTCTCTGTTTCTTTTGAGGTCCTTTGGGCTTGTCCTTGGATGCTTCTGGAGCTGGTTTGGAGCTGGTAGATGTCACAGGGGCTCTTGGACAGAAATACAAGAGTGGCCTGGCACTCAGCAATCAGGGAACTCACTTGGAAGACTCCAAAAGGATAAAGAATAAAAATAATAAGAATGAATTCCTCTAAAGGATATGCAGGTACAAGATGAGATGCAAAAGAGGAAAGGGAAGCCAAATGGCCAAAGAGCCAACCAAGTAAGTCCTTAATCACTGTTTCAACCTGCCAAAAATGAATAATGGAATTAGTAAGGGGATGACCACCAAATATCCATTGACAGGCGAAGAAAGAGAAAAGAGAAAGGTGCTAAATGACTGACTTAATAATATCAGTATTTGCTTAACTAAAATGAAAAGAAAATAGAGATAAAATAAAATCAAAATATATTAATTAACTGGGGAAAACCCCCCAGGGTGGAAAGGGTAGCCGGTATATGTGAAAAGTTGGGAGCTTGAGTTCTTCAGGCTGAAAACTGATCTGTATTGATCCTTGAGGCTGTATTGATTGTTTTGGGAATTGATACAGCTGGCTAATATTGAAATTGAATTGGGTTGAATGAACTTCCCATGATTGAAAATGAAATACAGGTCTTGATGGATCCAGACTGTATTGAAATGAATATGGTTGCCAAGATGGATTGAGTGGAGCTTTGACACTTGACAACTTCTTTTTGGCACTGCCTCTTGAATACACTTGAGAATGAATTGAAAGTATTCCCTTGGAATGAATACTTGGAGTGAGAATAACCAATGACTGCTTGATGGCGTCATTGGTCTTTGATGCTGAAACACTTGCTCTTGAGCCTTGATGATTCCTCTGAATGATTGGGTGCCTTGATGACGTGATGAGATGTTGGAATGTTGAAATGAACATTTGATATTGCCACCATTGAATTGCTGTTGAAAAATGATGCACAATGATATATAACATCATTTATGGCATATTGGTTGATTGGCAAGAAGATTACGTCCAAAGGTCTTGAGATGGAAAGGCAGAGGGAAAAGGATGGATGTAATGGCTTCAGAGCTTGGAATGGTGTTTCTGGGCCTTTTGGGGTTTTTGGCCATTTTTGGGTTCTTAGCCAAAAACTGGCCCAAAAGGCGGGAAAGTGTCTTTTGGACACTTTGCGTCAAAGTGCGCAAATGCGCAAAGTGCGCAAAAATGCGCAAAGTGCGCAAAAAGTGCGCAAAATGCGCAAAAAGTGCGCAAATGCGCATTATGAGCCCAAATGGCCAAAAACAGCCATTTGGGCCATTTCCCCTGGTTTTGAGGGAAATGACCAGAAATACCCATTTGGGCATAAATTGCCGCTATGGGTGCTGGATTGAGGTGAAGGGCCATGAAGGCCCCAAAACACAAATGGCCATAAATGGTCCATGAGATGATGACGTGGCCATATTGGCCACTGGTGATGGATATGGCCAATTGGCCATAAAAGGACTGTGGCTTGATATGCCATATGGGGATCCAAGGAAGTGAATTGCCATGGTTGTGACAGTACCCCCCACCTTGAAATGGTGAGCTCCTGAGCACCAATACAAGGTGAAGCCTGTTGAGGCTATTGGAAAGAATTTGAGAGAGTGATTCAAGAGGACTGATTAAGATAAAAATTTGAAGACTGATATTAAAAATTTGACATTTGACGCAGGACTTGCTTGATCTTCTTTTGACATTGGCTTCATGATTTGAATTTAATTTTGAAATGAATGAAAATTTTTGACGTGATAAAAGAAAATTTAAAATGAAAATAAAATAATAATAAAGAATGAAAATGAAATTAAGAAAAGAAAAGGAAAAAGAAAAAGAGAAATGAATTGAATCTTGAGGAGGTTCCAATCTTCATCACGGAGGTTGATAACTGATTTTGAAATTGGCCAAGGACCTGGAAAGATAAATTTGATGCCAGGTGCTCACAAAGTGGCCAAGGTGATGTTTTGACAAGATTGTAGACCCCTCAGGGACGTGCGCACCAGGAGAGGAACTTACTTTTGGTAATTACCACTCCCGCCAGTGCCATAAAAATAAAACAAAACTGTTGAAGGAATGAATTTGAATTTGGAATCTTGGAAATGAATTGAAAAGTGAATGGCCCATTGTCCCAAGTAAAATTGGCCATAAGATTGGAAATGAAGTTGAAAGCCATGCCAAAGATCTGTGTCCAAAATTGCAAAGTGCTCACAGAGTGGCCAAGGTGATGCTTACAACAAAAAGAGTAGAATACCCCTAAAGGTGCATACCAGGAGTGGGACTTACTTTTGGTAATTCCTCTCCCCACCAAGCACCATAATGAATCAAGCTTTTGAAGAATTCGGCCCAGGCTTGTCAGGATGTAATGAATGAAAATCTTTGACAAGTTCAGGACAATTCTTGAGGTTTTCGGTTGGTTCCCAAGTGGATCTTTCTGGGTCTTGACTGAAACCTTTCCATTCCACCAGATACCATAATTTTCCTCTCTTGAGCTTTGAGTCCAGTATTTGAGAGACTTCCCATTCCTCTTCTTCTTCAATGGTGATTGGAGGAGGAGGCTCTTGATGCCTATTTGGGATTGTTGACGTCTTGACTGGTTCCAAAAGGGAAATATGGAAAACTGGGTGGATGGATTTCCATTGAGATGGAAGCTTGAGGTGGTAGGCATGAGTGCTGATTTTCTTCAAGATTGGAAAAGGACCCAGCCATCTTTCAGACAGCTTTTTGGTGGGTCTGGTTGATTTGATGTTCTTGGAAGAAAGCCATACCATGTCACCGGGATTGAAAACAGGTGGACTTGCTCTACTTTTATCTGCATACCTCTTAAACCTGTTTATGGCAACTTCAAGTTCTCTCTTGACATCTTGCTGTACTGATTGGATTTTTGTTGATAACTTTCCAGCAGGAGTATCTTGAGTGATGTGAACTGAGTCAAATTGAGGATCTCTTCCATAAACAGTGAAAAACGGTGATTGTTTTGTTGAAGAGTGGTCAGAGTTATTGTAGGCAAATTCAGCCAGAGGGAGCCAGGTGTTCCAATCATCTTGATGATAACTGACATACATCCGAAGGTACTGTTCTAGTATCTGATTTACCCTCTCTGTCTGTCCATCAGTTTCTGGATGATAAGCAGTTGACAAGTCTCTTGAAATCTTGAGCTGCTGAAAAAGGTTGGTCCAAAAGGAAGAAACAAAAAGAGAACCTTGATCACTAACAATGCTTGAAGGGAGGCCATGCTTTGATAAAATATTCTTGATGAATAAATGGGCCAAATCTAATGAAGTGATTGAAGCTATTGTTGGAATAAAAACCGCCATTTTTGAGAATCTGTCCACTATGACTAAAATTGAATCAAAGGAATTGGACAGTGGCAATTGAGTGATGAAATCCATTGAAAGACAAATCCAAGGACCACTTGGAACTGGAAGAGGCTTGAGGAGTCCAAACTTCTTGTGATGAATATTTTTGTTTCTTGAACACTGCTGACAGGATGAGACATAATCCTTGATAAATTGAGTCATGCCGGACCAGTGGAAATCCCGCTTGACAAGCTTGAGGGTCTTCTCTTGGCCAGGGTGTCCAGCTAGAGGAGAGTCATGCCGATTTTGAAGTACATTGAGTTGAATTGTGGGGTCATTTGGGACCACCACCCGATCTTTGAAAAGGAGAAGTTTGGAAGAGGAATCAAGAGAATAATCTTGGACAGATTTACCTTTACCCAAATCTTCAAGGACACTTCTATATTGAGAATCTTGCCACACTACCTTCTGAATTGAATCAATCAAATTTGAAAATGAATCCACCTTGACTGCAAAAAACTTTGAGGCTTGAATTTCATCTTGCTTGATTATCTTCTGATAGTTCATTGGATTCTTGCTGATGAAATCCTCCCCCCTCTCCGGGTAAACGTCGTCCCGACGTGACAAGGCATCTGGAAGGGTGGCCAAGCGGCCAGGGCGGTAAGTGATTGAGAAATGAAATTCAGATAAAAATTCAGCCCAGCGGGCTTGACGGCGAGTGAGAATCTTGGAAGACATGAAATATTGAAGAGATGAATGATCGGTGAGAACTTCAAAAGGGGAAGAAATAGAAAGAAGGAAAGCTCTCCAGCGCTTGAGAGCCCAGACTATGCCAAGGAGTTCCTTGTCATGAATCTCATAATTGAGCTCAGCTGGGAGAAGCTTGCGGCTATCAAATGCAATGGGATGTTTTCCTGAGTCAGAGACCTGACTCAGTACAGCACCCAAGGCATAATCTGATGCATCGGTCTCTACAATGGTGGGTAGAGAAGGATTGAAATGAGAAAGGATTGGAGCAGTGGTGAATGCCTCTTTGAGTTGATGAAACTGTCTAAGAGCTTCCTCATTGAGGGGAAAACGGGAATCTTTCTTGAGGAAACTTGTGAGTGAACTAATTTTCTTTGAATAATTCTTGATGAAACGGCGGTAAAAATTGGCAAAGCCAAGGAATGATTGAAGAGCCTTGAGGTTTCTTGAAGGTGGCCAATTGAGAATTTGCTGGACTTTTGCTTGGTCCATCTTGAGGCCTTCAGAAGAAACTACATAACCAAGATATTCCACACTAGAAACATGAAATAGGCATTTGGACGCCTTAGCAAAGAGGTTATTGGCTCTGAGTCTGGAAAGAACAGTGGACACATGAGTGACATGTTCTTCCTCAGATTTGGAAAAGACCATAATGTCATCCAAATAAACCACAACATAAACATCAAGAAGATCATAAAAAATATCATTGACGAGATTTTGAAAAGAAGCAGGAGCATTGGTAAGCCCAAATGGCATAACCAAGTACTCATAACTACCATATTTGGTTCTAAAACAAGTCAAATGTTCATCACCTTCCTTGATTCTGAGCAGGTTATATGCACCACGCAAATCAATCTTGGAGAAGATAGAAGAACCATTGAAAACAGTGAGAAGCTGATTCATAGGAGGAACAGGATACTTGTTCTTCCTAGTAACAGCATTGAGCTTGCGGTAATCAACACACAAACGGAGGCCACCATCTTTCTTTTTGACAAAAAGAACAGGTGCTCCTGTAGAAGAGGAGCTTGGCCGGATGAAACCTTTCTCTACATTCTCTGAAATGTAGGCCCTGAGTGTATCTGACTCTTGGTTTGATAAAGAGTAGATCACCCCAACTGGAGGTAGAGACCCCTCCAGCTCGATATGATGATCACAGGCGCGGTGAGGAGGAAGTTTCTCTGCTTTCACCTTGGAAAATACATCCAAGTATTGGTGATAAACAGAAGGAACAACCTTCATCACGGTTTCTATTTCTTCTGGCTCTTCCTCTTCATCCCACAACTCCTCCAGGGAGTCATGATAAGATGAAGGAGGAAGGTCCATATTCCCAAAGAAGAGATGAAGTGAAGATACAGAATTATCTTCTCCAACATCTTGAATCTCTTTGAAGACTTCATCTCTAGATGATAGTAATGACTGATGGGAGTTAAGGGAAGGAATATGGACAGAAGACGGAAATGATGGTGTTCTAGAATCACCAACCAGAGCTGCACATGATTTGGCAGAAGAAAAGTCATTACTGAAAGAAATTGAAGGATCATTATAGTCCTTATGATCAGAATTAAAGGTGATCAATCCTTGCCTCCAATCAATAAATGGATTGAAATGATTGAGAAAGTCAAAGCCCAATATGAGGTCTTCTCCCTTGGGAGTATCAATGACTAAAAAGTCCCATTCAAAGCTTGGGAAGGAAGGGAGCTCAACCATATATTTAGTATGGTGAGTCACAAATAAAGAAGGAGACTCAGAGGAGTCAAGAATAATAAGGGGAATCTTCTCCGGGAGTTCTGACATGGTCAAAGAATACTTGTGAACAAACTGCTTTGCAATAAATGAGTTGGTAGCACCAGAATCAATGAGAATACTGTAAAACATATCAGAGAGAGAAGAAAAAACAAAAAATTTAAGAGAATTTTTGACACCAGTACTCAGAATGCACAATTGTGCTCTGGATGGAAAACTGTGAAGACCATTGAACACAACATGATCTTCACTCAGGCTTTTCCCTGGCTGGGAAATTTGCCTGACGGTTGGGTAAGCTTGTTTTGAGGCCTTTTGAAACAGGACTCAAGACTATGCTTCCCACCACAATAGGTACAAAGACCCTCTTTGATTCTTCTTTCTTTTTCAGAGTTCATGAGCTTGAAATCTTTATTCAACAAAGAAGAATGGGGCTTGTCCCTCTTCTGAAAATTCCTCTTCTTCTTTTGACTTGAGCTTGAAGAATTTTGAGGATGAGAAGAACTTGACTTTGAGGCTTCTGGCTTCTTCTCTTGATGATGACTCTTTTCATTTTGCCTCTCATGGTACCTGGTATCAAGTTCCAGGGTGACGTCCATTAAGTCTTGAAGAGAGTCAATTCTTGAAGGATGGGAGGCCAATTGATCCAAAATCCTGGATGGCAATCCCTTCCTGAAATGATGGATGAGAGCTCTTTCACCCCAATCTCCGATTCTTGAGACTAAACTTCTGAAATCAGCAATGTATAAAGATACATGCCCACCTTCTTTCATTCTTAAAGAATCCAACTCAGCTTCTGCTTTTCTGACTTCATTCGGGTCACCAAATAAAGTGAAGAGTTGAGATTCAAATAAAAGCCAAGAATTGAGAAGGTATTTTGAATCTTGATTAGTGAGATTGGAAAGATAAGGCTCAATCCATTTTGCAGCCCTGCCAATGAGAAATGAAGTGGCATAAAGGACCTTCTTTCTGTCTTGAGCGAAGTTTGCCGGATCATTATGAAATATCAATTGACAAGACTGAATGAAACTTCTAACTTTGAAGGGCTGAGTCCCATCAAAGCATTCTGGTGCCTTCATAGATGGAGTCTTGAAGGCTGGTGGTCTTGATGCTTCAGAAGATGAAGCTGCTTGAAGATTGGCCATAATCTGAGTCATTTGCTGCATGATGGCCAATAAAGATGGTTCAGACTGATAAGAGACAGGCTGATTAGACTGGGCTAGAGTTGGCCCTCCAGTACCTTGGGATGCCTCCACCGGAGCAGGGACACCTTCAGTACCATCAGACTCTTCCTCTTCCACAGAATTCTCCTCCTCCTCTTCACCATCTTCACCTGGACCTTTGAAAATAGTCCTTGAAGTTCCTAGAGATCCGCCAACTACTCCTGAAAATGAACATGATCTTCTTGGCCCTCTTCCTTCCTTCCTGGATGGTGCTGCTCCTTCCATGCGGGGTCCTCTATCTAATTGGGCCCTCAGTTGAGGAACTGCTGGGGTGCCATCTAGAGGAGCTCTTGGAGTTGGAGTGAGAACAGCTTGAGCTCTGGCCTGAGATCTTGTCTGTCTTGCCGGAGGTGAGTGTTGCACAGGCATGATATCAGGAATAAAATGAAATAAATGATTTAAAATCAAAATTTGCTTGAAGTGAAAAGAGTCAACAATCAAATCTTGAGGAAAATCAATGAATCAAAATGAAAATCTTCAAGTACGTCAATAAATCAAAATCAAATGAAGTCTTGAAGTCAAAATCAAATCAATCAAATCAATCAAAATAAAAAATCTTGCAGAATCAATCAATCAAATGAAAATCTTGAAGAAAAATCAATTTATGTCAAAATTCTTGATGTGAAAAATCAGCAAAATCAATGAAATCTTCAGGTCAATCAATTTTCTTGAGGTCAAAATCAAATATGTCAAATCAATCAATCAATCAAAATCAAGTGAATTATTCTTTAAAAATCAAAATTCTTGAAGAAAAAATCAATTATGAATCTTGATGTGAATAACGTGTCTGAATATCTTGATGAAAAATTTGAAAATCAAAGAAAATCAAGATGACGCCTGAATTATGAATGAGAATGAAAATTTGATGATTTGAAAAGATTTAAAAAAGATAACAAAAAAAATAAACAATGGGTCAGCTTTCAATTTTCAAAATGAAGAATGAATGAAAGAAAATTGAGAGGTGACGATGAATCATTAAGTTCATAAGCGTAAAAGAATCATAATTTCGATGAAATGAGTGAATGAAATTATAAAGAAAGAATGAACAGAATGAAAAAGAAATTATGAGTTAATTAATATAATGTCACAGGGGCTCTTGGACAGAAATACAAGAGTGGCCTGGCACTCAGCAATCAGGGAACTCACTTGGAAGACTCCAAAAGGATAAAGAATAAAAATAATAAGAATGAATTCCTCTAAAGGATATGCAGGTACAAGATGAGATGCAAAAGAGGAAAGGGAAGCCAAATGGCCAAAGAGCCAACCAAGTAAGTCCTTAATCACTGTTTCAACCTGCCAAAAATGAATAATGGAATTAGTAAGGATATGACCACCAAATATCCATTGACAGGCGAAGAAAGAGAAAAGAGAAAGGTGCTAAATGACTGACTTAATAATATCAGTATTTGCTTAACTAAAATGAAAAGAAAATAGAGATAAAATAAAATCAAAATATATTAATTAACTGGGGAAAACCCCCCAGGGTGGAAAGGGTAGCCGGTATATGTGAAAAGTTGGGAGCTTGAGTTCTTCAGGCTGAAAACTGATCTGTATTGATCCTTGAGGCTGTATTGATTGTTTTGGGAATTGATACAGCTGGCTAATATTGAAATTGAATTGGGTTGAATGAACTTCCCATGATTGAAAATGAAATACAGGTCTTGATGGATCCAGACTGTATTGAAATGAATATGGTTGCCAAGATGGATTGAGTGGAGCGTTGACACTTGACAACTTCTTTTTGGCACTGCCTCTTGAATACACTTGAGAATGAATTGAAAGTATTCCCTTGGAATGAATACTTGGAGTGAGAATAACCAATGACTGCTTGATGGCGTCATTGGTCTTTGACGCTGAAACACTTGCTCTTGAGCCTTGATGATTCCTCTGAATGATTGGGTGCCTTGATGACGTGATGAGATGTTGGAATGTTGAAATGAAAATTTGATATTTCCACCATTGAATTGCTGTTGAAAAATGATGCACAATGATATATAACATCATTTATGGCATATTGGTTGATTGGCAAGAAGATTACGTCCAAAGGTCTTGAGATGGAAAGGCAGAGGGAAAAGGATGGATGTAATGGCTTCAGAGCTTGGAATGGTGTTTCTGGGCCTTTTGGGGTTTTTGGCCATTTTTGGGTTCTGAGCCAAAAACTGGCCCAAAAGGCGGGAAAGTGTCTTTTGGACACTTTGCGTCAAAGTGCGCAATAATGCGCAAATGCGCAAAAGTGCGCAAATATGCGCAAAAGTGCGCAAAATGCGCAAAAAGTGCGCAAAAGTGCGCAAATGCGCAAAAATGCGCAAAATGCGCAAAAAATGCGCAAATGCGCATTATGAGCCCAAATGGCCAAAAACAGCCATTTGGGCCATTTCCCCTGGTTTTGAGGGAAATGACCAGAAATACCCATTTGGGCATAAATTGCCGCTATGGGTGCTGGATTGAGGTGAAGGGCCATGAAGGCCCCAAAACACAAATGGCCATAAATGGTCCATGAGATGATGACGTGGCCATATTGGCCACTGGTGATGGATATGGCCAATTGGCCATAAAAGGACTGTGGCTTGATATGCCATATGGGGATCCAAGGAAGTGAATTGCCATGGTTGTGACAGTAGATGCCACTGGTGCCTCTGTCTCCAAAAGTGGAGTCATTTCCAACTCTTTCTTCTGGTCTATGGATAAAAGACTTTGGTTCTTCAACCAATTCTTTATCTTTTTGACCTTGTCTTTGCAAGACAGGGGGCTCCATCCTCCTAAGAGTACTATGGTCTTCTCCTGACCCAGAAAGCTCTTGATGTGTAAGTAGGAGTTCATGGCCCCCTGCCAAAGGCTTGGGCAGATTTCCCACTCCTCTTCTTTGGCTGCTCTGAACCAATTTTTGTACTGGCTCTGATATATTTCTATTGCTGCCACTTGAAAATGGTTCAGGCCTGGAAATATTATCATAAATTAGTTCAGGCTCAGAATTCATGTCAAAATCTGTGGGTACAGACCTTGGGGAATGGGGGGCAACTCTGGCATCCTCCAAATGTGTCTTTCTTGTGGAAGACTTGGCACTTCTGGATTTGGTCTTGCCTCTTCCTTGTCCACATCCATCTGGTTGGACTGAATAGCTGCTTCCATTTCTGGAATGCACCATTTTCACGTCAATTTAAGGATAAAAGGGGAAAATATAAGATAAAATACACACCTTTTGGTGGTAATTTAGCTTTTTCTGAGTTGAATAAGGTGCCTCTTTTAGCAATTTGCACCTCAATACTGTCTTCAGATTCTGGTATAGTGATATATCTTTTACTGAGTCTGTTGCCAGCTGCACAGTATTTGATTAAAGACACTAAAAAAATTATAAAAGAGAAAAAAAATTATTTTTTATACTTTTTAAAATATTTTTAAAGATTTTTTTATAAGTTTTTATATTTTTTAATATTAAAAAAATTATTCTTTTTAAAGAAAAAAATTAAAATTTAAGATTTTGAATGAAAATTAATTCAGAGTAACTCAAAGAATAATTTTATAAGTTTTTGGATGTGAAAAAGCCACGTGTAAAAACAATATAAAATTAAACAAAATTCCTCAATGAAAAAGATTTTAAAACAATTTCAAAAATAAAAATATTTTAACTTTAAATTGAAAGAAAAAAATTAATTAAATTAATATATCTTAGAGCTTAAAAATATATTAATTAAGGGTACAAGGTTCAAAAAACACGGCCAGGCCCCCAAATGTAAGATGTGACTATGAAACTGATGATAATATTACTATTAATCAACAGTACTATGTCTGTTCTTATGAAATATAATAATAAAAGAATTATTATAACCACAATTAAATAATTATAAAATTATTTCTTTCACTTGTTATACACTACTAGTGATTATAACAGTGAGCAGTAATTGTCTACAAGAATCAATTACAAGAAGAATTTAATAATAAAAACCTCCTTTATTAAAATAATAAAATTATTGTAATATATAATTATCTTTTGCAAGAATAATTATAAAGATAATTCTTGAAGAAAACTGTTACTAGAGAAAAACTTTAAGAATTAAAGATAAATGACTCACTAATACTCCAAAGAACTTATTGATAGATATAAGTAGAGAAATTTGACGTAGAATTGTGGATTTAAGGGATCAAGATGATTTATAACAGTATTAAAACAATATATAGTTGGATTCTATGATTTAACGTCTTTCTGATTGATTCTGAAAGATTTAAGACACTTAAGAATAGCTGAACTAATACTTACTTGTTGGTAATAATGGTTTAATAAATTTATAAGATGATGATCTGGAAAAAACAGCAAGAGGAGGCCTCTTTTAAGTCTAAGACCTCTCACAGAGGTGTGCCATGGAGCAAACTGAAAAGCCAGTGAGTGAGAAAACAATAAACCCTTTTGGTTTATTGATTGCATCATTATTGTCACGTAACATTATCATAATTACTTATTTTGATGCTTTTACGTGACTACCAACCCCAATATGGTTAAGAATAAAAGGAGTAACACTTGTAAATCTTCTTTTATTCTAAAATAATCATTGATTTCTCAAAGTTATAAATGTTATTGCCACTTTCATCACAGGTTGTAATTACTGTGAATTTTTGAAGATTCAGTGTTTCACGTAGAATAACCAAAAATGGACTGTAAGTAAAACTGTAATTATTTTTGGTTGTACTATAGATAATACAGTTCTTCTTTATTCCTGAAAGTTTCAGAAAGATTAATCAAGAATTGTATTTTTAATGAATTTTTGAATTTTTTACCTCATTTCTACGTAGAATTGCAAATAGCAGTGTTTTGCTGGTTGCTATGAGGTAAATCAATGAATATGGGTCCCAAAAGGGTTTTAATTACTCTTTTGGGGTTTATACATGGAAAGTCATTAGTAATTGACATGGTTACAGGAGTGTAAGTAGCTCATTACCTCCTTGGCACGTCAAAATAGCAGGTTATTTGCTATTTTCTTATGATTTACAGTATATGTAACTTGGTAACCAAGTTCCCAAAGAGGTTTAGTTTACCAATTGGGCTAAGATGAGCCATGGAACCAAGCTTTGGAGCTATCCACGCCTCTGGGGCCTCAGAAGTTGGGTACCCTGGCTCTCTTTGATGTCTTTTGTCCCCCTTGCCTATTTTTCACGTCAAAATAGAAATTTAAGCTTCAAGTGAGATATCCACTATGTGTGTACCAAAAGTGCATGTAAGAATACCATAATATTAAGTGCTCAAAACATGCATAACACTATTCTTAGTGTATATGTAACATGGGATTTCTCACATTCCCATTATTTTGGCGTGAAATTAAGAAAAACAAAAATTTTCACGGATCTTTTATGTGGTATTGATGATGTGGTGTTGAAGTATTTTCCATTTTACCACCTCAAAGAGTTAATTTGAGCTTATTCACTCTATGGAGCTACCCTAGGTGAATTTTTGTGTAGAATCCAAATCTGGCCTTAAATCCATGGATTTACTTACTCAATAAAAAGGTATTCAACTTTTCTGAAATCAAAAATAATGAAATTTGAATATATGCATGCCTTATGAGGTATGCATTATTCAGAATTTATTTTTAAGATAATTGTGGCCTATTTGGGTATGTAAAATATACCTCAAGGCTCACACAGGCTCACACCATTCAAGGACCCCAACCACCTGGCCCTGCAGGAGTTGGGGTGTATTTTCTTTTCAGGATTATTCCAGGGTAATTTAAAGAGGTTACTAATTATTCAATCAGTTTTCAAGGCATCAAGTACTTCAATATTCCTCAGACAACTCAATTGGTCCATAAAGGCTGTATTCAAGCAACCAGTATGGCTTTGGCCCTTTTGGGCCAATTCATATTCCACTGTGGGAATTCAGTCACACAGTTAAATTCTAAAGATGGCCAGATCTGTATTGACCCAAAACAGTCAATACAGCTGGGTGATTAACCCTCCAGGATAAGTCTTCAACTTTTCACATATAATGGCCACCTTTTCTTCCCTGGGGATTTTTCCCCATTTAATTAATATATTGAATTTATTTTTATCCTTATTTTCTTTTCATTTTATTAAAGTAAATACTGATAATCTTAAGGCAGTCATTTTCAACTTTTCTTCTTTTCCTTTCAGTGGATATTGGTGGTCATATACTTTACTAATTCCATTTTTCTTTCTGGCAGGTTGAAACAGTGAATTGAGGATTAATTTGGTTAGCTCAATGGCTTTTGGCTATCTTAATTATCTTAGGCCATTGGCTTCCTTTTCCTTTCATCTTTGGCATATTTGTCCTTAATCTTATTCTACTTTAAAGAGATATAATCTCTTTTATTTTTTTATTCTTTTGGAGCCTTCCAAGTGAGTTATTGATTCCTGAGTGCCAGGCCACTCTTGCTTTCCACCACAGCCCCTGTGACATTATATTAAGTAACACACAATTTCTTTTAATTTCTTCATTCATTCTCTATGACTTCATTCATTAATTTACTAAAAATTATGAATCTACAATGCTTATGAATTTAATGATTTATTGCCACTTGTAAATTTTCTCTAATTCATTCTTCATTCTTGAAAATTGGAAGCTGACCCATTTTAAATTTGTTTTTCTCATTTACATTCTTACTTTCAATCATCAAGTTTTTTGAAATCTCAATTCAAGTCTTATTTTAAATTTTTATTGATGTTCAAATTGGTCAGCAAGATTATTCAGACATGTTTTTCATATCAGGATTCAATTTGATTTATGGAAGAATTCACTTAATTTCTGATTTGATTGACTCATTTGACATAAAATTGATTTTTACTTCAAGAACCTTTATTGAACTGAAGATTATTGATTTTGCTGATTTTTTCACATCAAGAATTTTGACATAAATTGATTTTGACTCAAGATTTTATTGATTGATTGATTTTATTGAATTGGCATATGGATTGATTGACTTCATAACTTCATTTGATATTTTATTGATTGACATATCTGAAGATTTTCATTTGATTAATTGTTTTTTCCTCAAGATTTGATTTTGATTTTGACTTCAAGCTCTAATTTTGAATTGCCTCAAGTTTTCATGTTCAATTTTGATTTTTTATTAATTTTTCTCATTCTTATTCCTGAAATAATGCCTATCCAACACTCACCTCCTGCAAGACAGACCAAATTCCAGGCCAGAGCTGAAGCTGTTCTTACTCCAACTCCAAAAGCTCCCCTTGATGGCACCCCAGCAGTTCCTCAACTGAGGGCCCAATATGGAAGGAGCCGCACCATCCAGGGAGGAAGGAAGAGGGCCAAGAAGCTCAACTCATTTCTCAGGAGTAGTGTCAGCCTGTGACTCAAAACCAGAGCACAAGCATGACAGCCAAAATACCATAAACCAATGGTATAGCCAAAATACCACCAAAACATGGAGCTGAGCCAAATTAGCTCAAAAGGTATCAAAAGAAAGAGGAAACTCACCTCTTCCTGAAAATATAAGTCCCATCACCATAGGACAAGAAATAACAAAGTTATTCCTGCTTAAAGTTATTGCTGAGCATAAACCTTAATTTTCACCTCTCATCTAAAATCTAGAAGGAGAGGCTTAACCCCATCAAATGGGTACTCAAAATGAAGCTCTAAGCCAGGGCTATCCAATGGTACCAGCCAAACTGAGCTAGCACCAGTATTACTTGAGTTATGGTCAAATCCAGACCAAATAAGGGTGAACAAAACATTCACCTCTCATCTAACTTTTACAGTTTTAGTGTGAGATACTTAAAGTGGGGTCTTTTTGGAAAGAGCACAATCAGGGCTACCTGATGGTGCCATCAATTTCCTCATAACTCAACTACAACAGAAGGTATTGGCCAAACAAGCTTAATACAGCTTTTGACCAGACCACGCCAATGTACAAAAATACTTGTACATGGGATAACTTTGTCATATTTAATGATAACCATGTCAAATTGGGTACCATTGGGTAGAGCTCATACAGGGCTATTCAATGAACCAACTTTGAGCTTTATATCTCAAAAACTGACAGAGTTATGACCATTTTAAGGTCAAAATCCCACCTGCTGTCAGATACAGCCTTACCATGGGATAATATCCCATAACCATGAATATGAGGTGTCAAATAGACGAAGAAGCATGTTTTTACTTCAATACCTCATATGTCAGTCAATACTGGGGTCCCATACAGTTTCTGTACAGCATTCTACGCGTCATACACGTCAGAATCAGGCTGTGAGGTCCCCAGATGAAAATTTTCACCCTGTATTGGTGAAAACTGCCCAGATGTGGTTTCAAAACCACATCTGAGCCCAATACAGGGTATACAGGCCGTTTGAAAACCACAAGCCTGTCATAGAGAGTGAAAAATCTTCACTTCCTCTACGTGGAAAGGTCTAGCAGCCTTTCCACCTCAATTTCAGGATAAAAGGAGGGCTTTTCACAGCCAAAACCCTTTCCTCATCCTGCTCTTAAATAACCTACGTAGTAAACTGTCAAAAACAGTTTTACTCTTGGTTAAATAATCAGGTATACTCTTAATTTAAAGTATTGTAGTCTTTATTATTGTAATCCAAGAGGTAAAGCTGCACCCAGGGCTTTCAACAGCGCTCACCACCACTATATCTCTATAGTAAAGCCCTTTAAATCTTAAATTAAATAATTTATTATCAATCTTATCATCTTTTAAAACCATTTTTTACCGTGTCAAAGTCATAGTTAAAGCTTGTAAATACTCATATACACCTTTATCATAGACTCAGCCTGACATTTTGGGGGCCTGGCCGTGTTTTTTGACCTTTTTGGACCTTACAAGTAAGTCTTTTCTCTTTTTTATGACTTATTAACACATTGTTTTTATCTTTTTTAGGCGTAATTTATTTATTTAAATATATATATTATATATATTTATTCTTTTTATATACATACTCATATTATAAGAGTATTATTCACGTGGCTAATACCCACTGAATTTAACTATTTTTGGCGTGTTTTGTATATAAAAACACATAAGCCATCAATAAAGTCCAGTATTCTTGACTGAATAAGGACACCTCTGACTGAAAAACCATCAGTTGAGGCGTGGTCAAGTGTATTGTTAATTCAATAACACTTGTATACAAACCACTTTTATAGAATACACTTGCAAATCACAAGTGTATCTGAGGGATACTGACACACAAACAGTGTGACAGGACACCATAAGCTGTATTTTTGAGGTGAAATTGTTAATTCAATTACACTGTCATTATACAAGGGCATACTGTAATAATATACAAGCCCAGAGGCCATTCTTAGACGTGCAAAACCAGCCATTTAAGAAGTCTTAACTGACATAAGCCCTCTTTTTCCTGTTTTGATTCAGTGGAAGAAAGCTACATCCCACTTGAAACCCAGTCACAGGCCAACACACCAGTGACACCCTCAGAACCAGAGGGCAGCAAGGGTAAAGGAAAAAGGCTTAGTGAAGGCCTCATTACAGCCAAGAAGTGGACACCAATAGCCACTCAGAGGAGTAGAAAACCACGAAACTCTGCTTCAATACAAGGTAAACCGACCTTAACCACTTGTACAGGGAAGATTACAATTATTAACCCAGTTGTAACCTCCAAAGGCAAACTGCCCAAATCAGCAGATAACAAATTTGTACAAGGCACAGTCAAAGGTAAATACCCTAAGAACATAAAGTTTTTGACTGCTTGCAAACACTGATATGTCCCCTGCATACCTCAGAGACCTTGGCTTCCAAAGGAACCAGCCAGAGGACAGAGCAGGAATGTCTAGAACCAGAAGACCTGAAAGAAGACACATTGGACACAGTGGTGGATGGCAAAACAATGAGGGAGATAATATCAACCTTGCCATTAACACTCCAATTCAACAGAAACCTCAAACCAGAGGACTGGAAGGATATGGATCAAGTTCTTCAAATCCACCAACTCCTCAAAGATTTGTTTCAATGGAGCATGGACAACAAGAGGTTCAACCTAGCAACTCACTGGGCAGAACTGGGATCAAGTTGCCAGAAGATCTGTCTCAAAGAGATAGACTTCAAAGACCTTATGGTAATCACCAAGGGTTGGAATCCTACCAGGCAGCACAGACTCCTGGAGGCAAGGGCACAGAGGATAAGGGAGAATCAAGCCACTATCCAAGCTATAGAAGAACAGTTAACCCAGACAGGGCCTACTCAGATTCCTTCAGGTTCACAAGGAGCAAGCCAAATCAGCTCTCCAGTGGCTTCACACCATTCAGAAACCAGCAGATCAGTGGCCAAGAGTCACCATTCTTCACAATTCCAGGAAGTTTCCAGGAGAAGACAAGGCAACAAGGGAAAGAACAAAGCCTCCTTCAACCAGAGGAGGAAAGAGTCAGACCCCATGATCCAGAAGCTGTTAGATTTGGTAAAAGAAGTACACAAGAACCAGAAGTAGTTGTAAACCACTCTAGAATCAGTAGTCCTAGTAATAGAAACATTACCCCCACTCAGACTGAAAATAACATTATCACATCTGAGAGTAACATCAACAGTGACACACTGTGGTTACAAATGTCCCAATATGCTGAGCAATCTGCAAAGCAGGCTACAGAATTTGCAGCTGCCCAAGAGAGGATGAGAAAAACTCAAGCCTCATTGGAGCAGATAGTTAAAAACCTTCAGGAAGGATATGCTCAACTGAGCAAAGCCTCTGAAGAAACCAACAAGAGACTGAATCAAGTCTCTGAAGAACAACACCATAGTAGCAGGGACAGGGAGTGTCTGAACCAAGACATCAACAAATTGTTTGATGCCTACCATAGCTTGAAGCCCCAACCACAAGGCCAAGCTATGGAGAATCCATATCAACCAGATGACATCAAACCAGATGCCATGTTGTTGAATAAGGCAAGATCTGCATCACAATACCAGGATGGAGATGGCATGTCTTATTCAGAGAAGGAAGCATTGAAACAGCTTCCTGAGGCCTCAAGCTGGCCCAAATTCTCTGGATCAGGAGAATATGATCATATGGAACTCATAGATTATATTGATGGACTCTTCATTGATGTACCAAGCATACCAGATTACTGGATTACTGCTAGACTGAATACTGCATTTAAAGGTCATGCAAGTATATGGTACACTGAAATGAAAGAAATCCATGGCAGAAGAAATTGGCCATGGTGGAAGAGTCAAATAATCCAAAAGTACAGTAATGGAACTTGGATATGGCAAAAGACCATGTCATTTGAAAATGACAAATACTCTGTGGACAAAGATCCATATGAGTGGTGTCTTAGACAGTCTAAAAGACTTAAAGCCATTGATCCTCAAATGAACATCCAAATGAGGAATCACAAACTTCTGACACAGCTGCCAGGAGAACTAGAGCATGCAGTAAAGTGCAGATGCAACCAAAATTGCACTCTAGATGATATAGCCAATACCTTACAAGACATAAGGAAAAGGACTAATATAGGGAAATTCACCCCATATAGAAGCAATAGTTTCAAAGAGAAACAACCTTTCAGGGTAGAGTTTAAAGACAAACCCAGAGAAAGAGTGGCAGAAGTGGCAAAGAAGAAGAATTCTTGTCATAATTGTGGTTCAACAGACCACTATGCCAACAACTGTCCAAAAGCAAAGAAGAAAGTCTATGCTATAGAAAAAGTCCCTGAAGAAGAACCTCCAACAGAGGATTCTGAATCAGACTCCATGGGTGATGCCATTAGAGAATCATCTGATGAGTATCAAGACCCAAGAGAGGAATTTCTAGTGGAATACCAAGAGGAAACCCCACTAGAAATCCAGGATATACAGTTGGAAGCAGGCATGCCACAAGACACTGCCAACAAAAACTTGTGTAAACACACAAAAGATGCACAAACATTCCTGGTTACACCAACCAAAGGAATGGCATATATACATGGAACAGCCACAAAAATGACTGTATGTATTGACAATGCTCAGCACCCACTGATCATTGACAGTGGAGCACACTGCTCCATAGTGGCCAGAAATTATCTGGATAACCACTTCCCAAACTGGGAAAAAGAACTCTTGCCCACCAGAGCAAAGAACTTTAAGAGTGCATCTGGAAAGATGACCTCTATTGGGACAATTATCAAAGAGATAATTATACCCCACAGAAAAGGTAATATCAGACTCAACCCAGAGTTTGTAGTGCTTGAAGATGCCCATATCCAAGGGTTTTTACTGGGAACAGATTACCAGAGGATGTATGGCATAGATATTTACAATAGTAAAAATAGGCATATTACCATTGGTACTAACAAGGAAAAGAAATTTTCTCTTGATATATACCAGATATCTTCTCAGGACCCACTGGAAGAACTTCTGAAAGAATTCAGAGAGGGACAGTTTAGCACTACCCTCACCAGTAAACAAAAACTAAGTTTACTGAAGATGCTGAGGAAGAATAGACCAGCATTTGCCATTGGTGAAGAACCATTAGGCAAGATCAAAGGCCATGATATAGAACTACATCTGGATGAAGAAAGGCCTTATCCACCCATGTTAAGGAGACCTCCTTACCCAGCAAGTCTGGAAACCAGGAATGAGATTGAGAAACACATCAATGAACTCCTGGACATGGATGTCATCAGGAAGATTGGGCATAATGAAATAGTGGAAATCACCACTCCTGTCCTGATCACCTGGCATGATGGCAAGTCTAGATTGTGTGGAGACTTCAGAGCCCTGAACAACTACACAAAAGCAGACAGGTATCCTATACCAAGGATACCTCATGCATTGGATAAATTGGCCAAAGCCAAATACATAACCAAGATGGATTGTATGAAGGGCTTCCACCAGAATGGAGTTAAACCAAACTCCATGAAATTACTCAGAATTATATGCCATATGGGCATATATGAGTACACCAGGATGCCATTTGGTATCAAGAATGCACGAGCCCACTTCCAAAGGATGATGGACACCATATTTCAAGAAGAAATAATGGAAGGCTGGATGGTAGTATATATTGATGATATCATTATATACTCAGAGACATGGGAAGACCATGTGCAATACATAGACAGAGTGCTAAGTAAATGTACACCCATCAATCTGAAAATTTCACTCAAAAAGTGTAATTTTGGCCAACAAGAGCTACTAGCTCTAGGACACAAAGTCTCAGGCCTTAGTCTGGCAATTGACCAGAACAAAGTAGCAGCAGTACTGCAAAAGCCAGTACCAAAGAACATCAAAGAGATGCAATCCTTCCTTGGATTTGCCAGCTACTATAGAAACCACATCAAAAACTTTGCCCACATAACTAGTAGTTTATACAAGTTATGCTCAAAGGATGTAGTTTTTGAAATCACCAAGGAAAGAAGGGATGCATATGAGAGGATCAAATATGAACTCACAAATGCACCTGTGCTAATCTTGCCTGACTTTGAACTACCATTAAAGTTATATATAGATGCAGCATGCAGCCAAGGCTTGGGAGCAGCCCTTCACCAAAGACAAATTGTGGATGGTGAACCAAGAGAAGGTGTAATATGTTACATCTCCAGGCAACTGAAAGATTCAGAAGCCAGGTATGGGGCCACCCAGACAGAATGTCTATGTCTAGTCTGGGCTCTAGAAAAACTCCATTATTATTTGGAGGGTGCAGTCTTTGAAGTCTACACAGACTGCACAGCCTTGAAGTCTTTACTAAACATGAAGACTACTAATAGACACATGCTGAGATGGCAAATAGCTATCCAGGAGTATAGAGGGAACATGACCATCATATACAAGGAAGGTAAAAGCCATACCAATGCAGATGGCCTTAGCAGATGGCCACTAGACAATATCAAAAGCAATCCAGCTTATGACCCTGAAGTTGCTGCAAAAATTCCTATCCATTTTATGGAAATAGATAGGAAGAAGAACTTCAGATTCTCTGAATGGGCACCAGGGAGTGGTACCCTTGACAGTGGAAACACTGATTCAGAAGGGACAGAAACCCCCATACTGGGAATAAGTTCCTCAGAACTGCACAATGAATTTTTCAATACAGTACTGAAATCTTATGCTAAACACAAACAGTGTAGCATACTACTCCAACTCCTTCAACAAAAATACAGGAGCCCAGAACTGGAAACCCAGCTGGAGGAACCCTGGTTGAGGGCCTATAAGGACAATAAATTCTTCCTTATAGATGGCCTGATTTATCACAGAGATAAGCACACCAGTGCACTCACAGTGATAGACAGAGACCACATCTCTTTAATCCTGCAGGAATGCCATGACTGCCCCTATATGGGACACATGAGTGAGGACAGGACTAAGGAGAGGGTAACAAGCACAGCTTGGTGGCCCAAGTGGGAACAAGAGTTGAGTGAATACATCAACACTTGTGAAAGATGCCAAAAGGCAAATAGAAAACATGGGAAGAAATATGGGTTACTTCAACACATAGAAGAACCCAAGCACCCATGGGAAACCATCAACATGGACTGGGTCACAGGACTTGTACCAGGAGGCAAGGAAAACTACAATGCCTGCCTAATCATAGTTGATAGGTTCAGCAAGAGCATGAGATGTCTACCATGCCATAAAGAGGACACAGCCATGGACACTGCTCTGTTATTTTGGAATAACATCATATCCACCTGTGGAGTCCCTAAGATCATAATTAGTGACAGGGACCCAAAATTCACCTCTGAATTTTGGACCAATTTATATGACATGCTAGGCACCAAGCTTGCTTTTTCCACAGCTTACCACCCACAAACAGATGGCCTAGCTGAGAGGATGATCCAAACAATGGAGGACATCCTCAGGAGGTTCTGTGCCTATGGCATGGAATACAAGGACTATGAGGGATATACCCATGATTGGGTCACCCTCTTACCAGCAGTCCAACTGGCTTATAATACAAGCCAGCACTCTACCACAGGAAAAACACCTGCACTGGTAGAGAAAGGGTGGAATCCCCTGTTACCTGTGGATCACTTGAAGAAAAACCTTCTGACCATCCACCCCACAGCCAAAGACTTCCATGATATGTGGAAGAAAGCCTGTGATACTGCTGCCAAATGCATAGCTGAGGCCAAAGAGTATAATAAGCAAAGGTGGGACAAATCACATATGGAACCTGACTTCAAGGAAGGGGACCAGGTGTTAGTGTCTACACTGAACTTTAACAATCTCAAAGGACCCAAGAAAATGAGAGACTCATTTGTAGGGCCCTTCACTATCATTAAGTTGATAGGGAAGAATGCAGTAGAGGTCAAGCTCACTGAGGAGTTTTCTAGGAAACACCCAGTCTTTCCAGTGAGCCTAGTCAAACCATACTTCCAAACAGAGGAGGGTAAATTCCCCTCCAGGAAGAAGAACATCACTCCACCAGAAATAGTGGAAGTAGAAGACTCTCCTGGACCTGTGAGTAAAATCATCAGGGCCAGAAAAATCAGACTTAATGGGAAGGATCAGAGACAATATCTAGTCAGATTCAAGAACCAGACAGCTGACAAAGACAAATGGTTAGCAGAGGATGCCATACCAGATGGGAACCTCCATTTAAGGAGATTCAGAGCCTCTAGGAGGACTGAACAGTCTCATCAATGATGAGCCTTTTTTAGAGGGAGGGTATGTCAGCCTGTGACTCAAAACCAGAGCACAAGCATGACAGCCAAAATACCATAAACCAATGGTATAGCCAAAATACCACCAAAACATGGAGCTGAGCCAAATTAGCTCAAAAGGTATCAAAAGAAAGAGGAAACTCACCTCTTCCTGAAAATATAAGTCCCATCACCATAGGACAAGAAATAACAAAGTTATTCCTGCTTAAAGTTATTGCTGAGCATAAACCTTAATTTTCACCTCTCATCTAAAATCTAGAAGGAGAGGCTTAACCCCATCAAATGGGTACTCAAAATGAAGCTCTAAGCCAGGGCTATCCAATGGTACCAGCCAAACTGAGCTAGCACCAGTATTACTTGAGTTATGGTCAAATTCAGACCAAATAAGGGTGAACAAAACATTCACCTCTCATCTAACTTTTACAGTTTTAGTGTGAGATACTTAAAGTGGGGTCTTTTTGGAAAGAGCACAATCAGGGCTACCTGATGGTGCCATCCATTTCCTCATAACTCAACTACAACAGAAGGTATTGGCCAAACAAGCTTAATACAGCTTTTGACCAGACCACGCCAATGTACAAAAATACTTGTACATGGGATAACTTTGTCATATTTAATGATAACCATGTCAAATTGGGTACCATTGGGTAGAGCTCATACAGGGCTATTCAATGAACCAACTTTGAGCTTGATATCTCAAAAACTGACAGAGTTATGACCATTTTAAGTTCAAAATCCCACCTGCTGTCAGATACAGCCTTACCATGGGATAATATCCCATAACCATGAATATGAGGTGTCAAATAGATGAAGAAGCATGTTTTTACTTCAATACCTCATATGTCAGTCAATACTGGGGTCCCCTACAGTTTCTGTACAGCATTCTACGCGTCATACACGTCAGAATCAGGCTGTGAGGTCCCCAGATGAAAATTTTCACCCTGTATTGGTGAAAACTGCCCAGATGTGGTTTCAAAGCCACATCTGAGCCCAATACAGGGTATACAGGCCGTTTGAAAACCACAAGCCTGTCATAGAGAGTGAAAAATCTTCACTTCCTCTACGTGGAAAGGTCTAGCAGCCTTTCCACCTCAATTTCAGGATAAAAGGAGGGCTTTTCACAGCCAAAACCCTTTCCTCATCCTGCTCTTGAATAACCTACGTAGTAAACTGTCAAAAACAGTTTTACTCTTGGTTAAATAATCAGGTATACTCTTAATTTAAAGTATTGTAGTCTTTATTATTGTAATCCAACAGGTAAAGCTGCACCCAGGGCTTTCAACAGCGCTCACCACCACTATATCTCTATAGTAAAGCCCTTTAAATCTTAAATTAAATCATTTATTATCAATCTTATCATCTTTTAAAACCATTTTTTACCGTGTCACAGTCATAGTTAAAGCTTGTAAATACTCATATACACCTTTATCATAGACTCAGCCTGACAAGTAGTCGGAGGATTTCCAGGACTTTCAAGGACCACTCTTAAAGGTACAGGTGAAGATGGTGAAGAGGAGGGGGAGAATTCTGTGGAAGAGGAATGGTCTGATGGTACTTAAGGTGTTCCTGCTCCTGGGGGAGCAGCCCAAGGTACTGGAGGACCAACTCTAGCCCTGTCTAATCAGCTTGTCTCTCATCAGTCTTGTAAGATGTGTCTATGAAAATGTTGATAATATTACTAGTAATCAACATTACTATGGCTAGTCTTATGAGATATAATAATAAAAATTATTATAACTACAATGAAATAATTAATTACTTAATTATTTCTTTTACTTGATATACACTACTAGTGATTATAACAGTAAGCAGTAATTGTCTACAAGAATCAATTACAAGAAGAATTTAATAATAAAAACTTCTTTATTAAAATAATGAAATTCTCTTAATATATAATTATCTTTTGAAAGAATAATTACAAAAATAATCCTTTATTAAAACTATTATTGGAGAAACACCTTAAGAATTAAGCCAAAGCACTCACTAATACTCCAAAGAGCTTATTGAAAAATAATAGTAGAGAAACTTGATGGATAATTGTGGATTTATATGATCAAAATTGATTTATAACAGCATTACAACAATATATAGTTGATTTCTATGATTTCAAGTCTTTCTGATTTATTATGAAAGAATAAAACACTCAAGAAAAGATCAAGTAAAGCTTACTTGTTGGTAATCATGGTATATTTGAATAATGTGCTGATTTTGGAAAAAACAGCAAGAGGAGGCCTCTTTTAAGTCAAAAACAGCGCACAGAGGAATGCAATGGAGAAAAATGAAAAAACAATTAGTGAGAAAACAATAAAACTTTTTTGATTACTGATTGCATCATCTGTTGTCACATAGGATTATCATAATTACTTAATTGATGTTTTTATGTGACTACCAACCCATTTATGGTTAAGGATAAAAGGAGTAACAACTGTAAATATTCTTTTATTTCAAAATAATAATTTATTTTTCAAAGTTATCAATGTTATTGGAAATTTCATCACAGAGTGTATTTTCTGTGAAATTTTGAAGATTCAGTGTTTCATGTGCAATCATCAAAAATGAAATTTAGGTAAAACTTTGGATTTTACCTCTAAAGGTATGATTATTTTTGGTTTTATATATGAATAATACTGTTCTTAATCGGTCCTGAAGCTTTCAGAAAGATTCATTTAGAATTTCATTTTGAATGGATTCTTGAAGTTTTTACCTCATTTATATGTAGAATTGCAAATAATACTATATTACAGGTTGCTATGAGGTAAATCAATGTATAATAGTCCAAAAAGCCTTTTCATTACTCTTTTGGGGTTTATAAACTGAAAATTAGTAAGAATTGACATGGCTACAGGAGTCTAAGTTGCTTTTTACCTCCTTGGCATGTCAAAATAGCAGCTTATTTGCTATTTTCTTATGATTTAATGAGATTTTAGCTTGGTAACCAAGTTCCCAAAAGATTTTGGTATACTAATTGGGCCAAGATCTTCCATGGATCCAAGCTTTAGAGCTGTCCATGCCTCAGAGGCCTCAGAAGTTGGGTACCCTGGCTCTCTTTGATGTCTTTTGTCCCCCTTGACTATTTTCACGTCAAAAATAGAAATTCAGGCTTCAAGACTGATATCCACTATGGGTGTACCAAATGTGTATGTAAGAATACCATAATATTAAGCGCCACAAACATGCATAACACCATCCTTAGTGTATATGAAACATGGGATTTCTCACATTCCCATTATTTTGGTGTGAAATCAAGAAAAACACAAGTTTTCACAATTCTTTTAGGTGGCATTGAAGTATTTGCCATATTACCACCTCAAAGAGCTGACTTAAGCTTATTCACTCTATGGAGCTACCGTAGGTGTAATTTTGTGTAGAATCCAAATCTGGCCCTAAATATATGGATTTACTTACTCAATAAAAAGCTATTCATCTTTTCTGAAATCAAAAATGATGAATTTTGAATATATGCAATACTTCTGGGCTATGCATAGTTCAGAGTTTATTTTTAAGATAATTGTGGCCTATTTGGGTATGTAAAATATACCGCAAGGCTCACAGTATTACATAAGTGAACTTTAATTTACATATGAGGGGTCAATTATTACATTTTTGTACTGTAAAAACTCAATTAAATTACATCTGTAAATTATACGTACAATACATGATGAGGAATTAAAGAAAATATCAATTGGAAAGATTGATTCTGGGGGTAAATCAAATCTTGGCTAAAAGGGGATCCAGACACCAAAATTCCTTGCTGACAGGCATGAGATGTCAAAATCCATGCAAAAGTTCATCACTTTTGGCCTGGAATTGAGTCACAGGGTCTGTGTCTCAATTGATGATGAGGTTTTGATACCAACCAGGGCAGTTTCAACTGTTGCCAAGAGGGTAAAACTACCCTTGAGATAAAACAATCATTGTTAAAACAGTTTTAACTGTTTTTGATGTCTCTTATACACCTTCTGAATTGTTTTTAAAGGCTTAAAATCAGGTATTACTATCTCAATGGCTAAAACCAGCCCTTTTTTGATTTAAACCAGGGTTCAATGATGCCATAATTGGCTTTTCTGTTTTCATAGTGTTTTCCACGACTGAAAATAGCAATTATTACTTTTGGAGTAAGAAAATTGATTTCTATAAAAGACTGTCTTCTTTGCCCCACTTTTCTCTTCATGTGAGAATCTTTTCCTTTTATAATTAGCTTAAAAACTGTTAAAACAATCAATGAAAGATTCCAACAACCCTTTACAGCTCATTTTCAAACTTTTAACCACGTAAAAAAATCATTATAATCATTTTTACCCCTTGAACCACCCCATAAGTGATTTAGATCATCTTTCATCACTGTTAGCTTTGTCACTTTGTTTCGAAATTCACCCTGGTCACTTTTGGGCATGTTTTCTCTTTAATAATCCTTTTAGATACTCTGTTCTTATCTTTATTGCCTGAAGCTCTTTGCTCAATTAATTCCAATTGAAATTGCTCTTGAATAAATTTCTTTTGTAGCCTTAAATATCTCTTGTAGAGAATTTTTGGATAAATCTTTATTGTTGGTAAAACAATGAATTTTCATTATATTATTGTTTTATACTTACAAAATTAAAAAAAGAAAAATTGGCATTTTTTCTCTTTGAAAATACTACTTATTACTATTTTTAAATACTTTCACCTTATACAAATCTTGTGGACAGGAAAAGTACTTGATATTTTATCAAAGTTTCATATCCACACCTTACAATACCATTATGCACCAGTTATGCTCAGAAATCCAATGTGTATGTTTTCAGGACCCAAGTAGGTCATTTAAATTCAAGTTCTAAAATCCATTATCCATTTTGAAGGAAGACATTTCAGTCATTCAGTCTTGCAATCCCTGACAGCTACAAGAAGACCATTTGAGGACCCCAACCACCTTGCCCTGTAGGAGTTGGGTTGTTATTTCATTTCAAGATTGTTCAAAGGGTAATTTCAAGAGGTTATCAATTATTGAATAAGTTGTCAAGGCATCAAGTACTTCAGTAGTCCTTGGACAGCTCAAATGATCCATACAGCCTGTATTCAAGCAACCTGTATGGCATTGGCCCTTTTGGGCCAATTCATATTCCACTGTGGGAATTCAGTCACACAGTTAAATTCTAAATATGGCCAGATCTGTATTGACCAAAAACAGTCAATACACCTGGGTGATCAACCCACTAGGATCAGTCTTTCAGCCTTTCACATATACTGGCCAGCTTTCCTTCTGTAAGGTTTGACTATGAAACAATAAGTAAAAATTACTAATATTTTACTTATTGTACTATGAATGTCCTTATAAAAGAAATAAATAAGATAAAATTAATTATAATAATAAAGAATTATTATAATTATGGCATAAAAATAATTATATTTTCAATTAAATATGATAAGATAATTTATATTATAAAATATAATATAATAAAATAAATATATTAATATAAAATAATTAATATATTTAATAGCACTTTATTATTGTTGCAAACAAATAATAAAGGCGTTAAAACTTGTTTTCTCTTAATGAGAAACAATTAATAACAATAATATTACCAATATTAAAGCTATAAATTAATATAAATACTATTTATATTAATAAAAGAATTATTAAAAGAGAAAATTATTATAATAAGAGAAAATAACCTAATTTTAATACTTAATATAATAATTTTGAGATATTTTACGCCAAATAATGTAAATACAACTTATCCAAATTGTATTTACAAAAAAATAGAGAAAATTACAAATATTCTTGATTTTTACGTGGAAATGAGATTTTGGAGAGATTTTTAACAAAAACAATTAAATAAATGATTTAATCACGTCAAGATTGATGATTATGATAAGATGTTCTTTGGTCTTTGAGAATACAAAATTTCTATATATAAAGAATAAAGAAATTACCTTTTTAATTGTAATGATTTAATGTTTTTGAGGCGTCTGAGGGGAAAACAGAGTAAAAACAGCTCTATTTATAGTAATTACCTCCCTCCTAGAGTCCAAAAGGCTTCTAGTAGACGTGTACTGATCATATCCACTGGAATTGACCAATATTTTAAGGTTTGGTGATGCTTACATCATTATTACACCATTATTTAGAGTTATCACTATAACTCTAAGATGGATGACGTCAAAGACTTGGAAGAACCCCAAAATTTGTGCATGTTATTAGTTTTAATCATAAACTGATAGTATTCACCAATTGTATCACTTATATGACTGTTAAACTTAATTTAAGGTTACAGTGGGTGATCATAAATGGTCAAATTAAGCTCAAACTTTGATCCTTAATAACTTTTAAGATTTACACGCTAAAGCAATTAAGAGAGTGAATTCTAATAGCTTGCCATAACTTCATCATGCTGCCAAGAGAATTCCATTACATCATCAAAACTCTATTTTTGATGATTTTTCTTGTAACTCATCTTTTCTGTCGAAATTTAATATTTTAAACTTCAAACTATGATTTCAAGGGGTTATACCTTGAATATTATAATAAAAAATACATCATTCTTCACAAATGAGCTATTAGAATCCAAATGTCTACTTTTTTTTAAGTTTGGACCACTTTCACAACAAAGTGGTCAACAGCTCTGTTGATTTTAATCAATAATCCCTTACAGGTTTTAACCTTGTTTATAGCTTGTGAAATAAACTTCATTTTTGTATTCCTACAGTAATTGCGTGATGACTTTTTTTTTGGTTCATCACCCTATCATGAATATTTCAAACGATATTAGCTAAAATCCTTAAATATATGCGTTGAACAAAAAAGTGCATATATTCAGGTTAATTCTTTAAGTATTGACTTTGAATCTTAGCTTATTAATTGTTTTATGTGTGGCTTTCTATAGCAAATCCAATGGTACCATTCATTTCACATTATGTTTCATAGGTGTTTGAAATAAATAAGGATTTGTGTATTTTATAAGGTATTATTACTTATAACTTATTGAATATTTACTTTACAGATATGCCATAAAAATGGTATATGTGTATTTTACCATGGGGAATCCAATGGTATAATTTTTTCCACATGTTTATTCATTGGGGTTTAAGTTAGACCAAGTTTTATGCTAATTTATGGTATTTTTGTATTTTTAAAGTGCTTATAATTATATTAAATAGTTCTTGTGACCTTTTTGGGTATGTGGTCATATCTCAAAGGTTCACACCTCCCTTGGGGACTTTTTCCCCAGTTAATTGATATCTTGTATTTATTTTTATCCTTATTTTCTTCTTTCATTATTAGAGTAAAGACTGATAACCTCAGAGACTACACACGCAATGCCTTTCACACCCCAATTTTGTAAATGTAATTTGCACCTTTTTCTTTGCCTGTAAGTGGATATTGGTGGGCATATCCTTTACGCATTCCATTGTTCTTTATGGCAGGTTGAAACAGTGAATTGAGGATTCATTTTGTTGGCTCTTTGGCTCTTTGGCCTTTTGCTTTCCTTTATTATTGTTGGCCTCTGGCTTCCTTCTTATTTTCCAAATCTTGTATTGCTTTATTTTTTTCTCTAAAAGAGATATAATATTCTTCATTCCTTTGTTCTTTTGGAGCCCTCCAAGTGAGCTCTTGATTCCTGAGTGCCAGGCCACTCTTGTATTCAACAAGAGCCCATGTGACACAAAAGGGTACAAGATAATAAAATTGGAGCCTTCAGGTGTTGAAGGTATGTTCAATATGGCCAGGACTATTAAGGAGACTTCCGGCAAGGAGAAGGAAATGATGTGCAGGGCCTTTCCATGAAAATGATAATTAAAATTAAATATTTTAAGGTATTCATATGAAGCTTTGATTTAAAATCAAGTACTTTACTGTCCTCAAAGTCTGTATAAGGAGAAATTCAATTACAAAATAGTAAATTCTGAAAGTTTCAAGAGAAAAATTCCAAAAACTTTTCTTTCAACTGTGTTAGTATAAAAGAATTATATGATAAAGATTTCCTGTCTTACCAACAATAAATTTTTTTCCAAAATACTCTACAAGATATATTCCTGCCTAAAAAAGAAATTTGTTCAAGAGCAAAAACCTGTGACTCAATTCCAGACCAGAAATGATGAGCTTTTGAATAAAGTTTAACATCCCATTCCTATTAGAAAGCAATTTGGGGGAGTCTGGAGCCCTTGAAGAAAAGATTTCTGTTTCCCCGCAGAGGTAATATTTCCAATTTATTTTTCATTTGATTCCTCATCTTGTCTTATACTTAAAATTGAAATATGTAATTAAATTGAAAATTTACATTAAACCACTGTAATTATTAATTCCACATATGTAAATTCAAGTTCAATTATGGAATACATGCACACACTTTGACATTTTAATTGAAAATACTTCAATTCCTTATAAATTCTAAATTGCACACCACACCTCAATCCTAACACAAAAATTGATTGTCACACCAAAAAGGGTGTGAAGTAAATTATGGCTTGAGGATTTTCAGATTTTAATACAAAAAACATGAAACACTTAATTTAAGCTTCTTTAGAGTTGAGCTACAGAAGTTTCACTCAGAGGTGACCCCACCTGATTTTTCGTGAGAAATCCAATAATTAAGTAGTTTTGATAAGTTTCTTCATTGGAGAAAGATTTTCAATAATTTTTGTCAACTGTTTTTCAAAAAATATCTTAATTTTTATTATTTTTCATGAGAAGTTATTTTTATTTAACTTTTTCATTTCAAAATATATTTTCACCTTTTTAGTTTTTAATGTAAATTTAATGTTGCATTCTCATTAAATGTTTTTATTTTCATTTTTATGTTCAAGTTTTATATTTATATCAAATTTTTTTTATAGTAAAAAAAAACCATCATTTCTAATTATAACTTATTTCTATTCTTTGTGGTCTTTTGGGTATATGCAGCTACTTCTAAGGCTCAACTTTTGAGTAGACACACTTTATCATTTCTTGAGAAAAAAATTACTCTTTTTTTTTGTAAAAAAGCTCAATTTTTCTTTCTTTAAGTCAAATTCAATTGTTTTTTTGAATCAAGGCTCAATTTCTTCAAAAGGAAAAAAACATGATTTGCTTTTCTTTGAAAAAAAACCAATCATGTGCTTTTTCAAAGGAAAAACTTGATTTACAATTTATTTACTGGAAAAGACACAATCATTAATTTATTCAAAAAATTGGATGTTTTTCTTTTTTTTCTTAAAAGGAATTCAATTTTTAATTTTCAGAAGGAAACTGAGTTTCATCAGTGTGGAGCATCAACTGCAGAGTCAATTGACCCCACCAGCAGGAATATGACTTCCTCAGCTTTGGCCCAATTCCTTGGCCATAGGGTAAGCTGATTCCCTGCTGTGCTACAAGACAAAGGTTGAATTTAATTTAGCTTTTTCAGGTATTATAGATGTGAACCTTTGGGATATGACGACATACCCAAAAAGGTCACAAGAAATATTTAAAATAATTATAAATTAAAAATAATTACCTTAAAACTACAAAAATGCCATAAATTGGCATAAATCTTGGTTTAACTTAAACACCAATGAATAAACATGTGAAATAACTGGTACCATTGGATTCCCCAAGGTAAAATACACATATACCATGTTTATGGCATATCTGTAAAGTCAATATTTAATGAGTTATAAGTAATAATACCTTATAAAAAACATAAATCCTTAATTATTTCAAAAAAAAATGAAACAGCAAGTAAAAGAAATGGTACCAGTGAATTCTCCATAAAGGTACACACATAAAATAATTAAGAAGCTAATCTCCAAAGTCAATACTTAAGGAGTTAAGCCGAATATATGCAATTTTTTGGTCAATGCATATATTCAAGGATTTTAGCTAATATCTTTAGAAATATGCATGATAGAGTGATGAACCAAAAATAAAGTCATCACGTATATACTGTAGGAATACAGAAATGAACTTTATTTAACAAGGTATAAGCAAGGTTAAAACCTGTAAGAGATTATTGATTAAAATCAATAGAGCTGTTGACTTGTGGTTCAAACTTAAAAATAAGTAGACAGTAAGATTCTACTAGCTCATTCATGAAGAATGACGTAATTTTTATTATAAAATTCAGGGTATAACCCCTTGAAATCATGGTTTGAAGTTTAAAATATTAAATTTTGACAGAAAAGATGAGTTACAAGAAAAATCATCAAAAATAGAGTTTTGATTAGGTAATGAAATTATCTTGGAAGAATAATAGGATTATGCCAAGCTGTTATAATTCACTCTCTGAATTGCTGTAGTGTGTAAAATTTAAAAGTTACTAAGGATTAAAGTTTGAGCTTAATTTGATCATTTATGATCACTCACTGTAACCTTAAATTAAGTTTAACAGTCATATGAGTGATACAATTGGTGAATACTGTTAGTTTATGATTAAAACTAATGAAATACACAAATTTTGGGGTTCTGCCAAGCCTTGACGTCATCAAAACCTAGAGTTATAGTGAGAACCCTAAATAATAGCGTAATATTAAGATAATCTGGTTTGATTATGATGTAATCATCACCAAACCTTAAAGTCTTGATACATTCAAGTGGATATGATCAGTGCACGTCTACTAGAAGCCTGTTGGACTCTAGGAGGTAGAAATTTAATATAAATAGAGCTCTTTTTACTCTATTTCCCCCTCAGACGCTTACAAAACCTTAAATCATTAAATAAAAAGGTAATTTCTTTATTCTTTATTTATAAAAATTTTCTATTATTAAAGACAAAAGGTAATCTTATAGTAATCTACATCTTTGATGTTATTATTGCAATTATTTAATTGTTTTGTTTAAATTTCTCTTAAAAAACCTCAATTCCACATAAAATCAAGAAAAATTGTAATTTCCCTTAAATTTTATTGTAACTACAATTTAAATAAGTTGTATTTACATTTCTAGGCCTAAAATTATTCAAAATTATTATATTAAGCATTAAATGTATGTTGTTTCTCTTATTATAATAATTTTTCTCTATTATTACTTTAATAATTCTATAATTAGTATAAATAGTATTTATATTAATTAATAACTTTAATATTAGTAATATTATTGTTATTAACTGTTTTTTATTGATAAAAAACAGTTTTTTACAGCTTTATTATTTTTTGGTAATAATAATAAAGTGCTTTTAAATATATTAATTATCTTATATTAATATATTTATTTATATATTATTCTTTTTATAATATAAATTATATTATTATATTTGTTTAATAATATAATTATTTTACGCCCTAATTATAATAATTCTTTATTATTATAATTATTTTTATCTTATGTATTTCATTTATAAGGACATTAATAGTACAATAAGTAAAATATTAGTAATTTTTACTTATTGTTTCATAGTCAAACCCTACATTTGGGGGCCTGGCCATGATATTTACTCCAAAAAGACCTTTAAAAAGATTCTAATTGGGTTTATCCAAAAATAAATTATAATTATAATCATAAAATTATATAATAATTTTATATTTTATTAATTTTAAAAGCTATTGAGGCATTTGGAAAGCAATTGTACTGTCTTACATGTGGTTTTTCACATCCTTAGACTTTCAAAAACTTTCTTTGAGTGACTCTAGTGATTAAAAAAGATATTTTATAAATTAAAAATAATTTTATATTATAAATTAAGTTTAAAAATAATCATATTCATTTTTATTTTATTCTTTAAAAACAAAAAAACATAAAAAATAGTAAAAAATAATTAAAACCAATAAAAAAGTCATTTTCTTCATTTTAATTTCATTTCTTTAATTATTTTCACTTTTTAAAAGATATAAAAGCAATTTTTACATGGAAAATTGCCATATCTTACCAAAAATAACACTTCTTATATAAAAGACTTATATTTATTTGTCTTTTTTAATGTTTGAAGACAACCCAACAGAGTACAACCAAGCCACTGTTGAAAGATTGGTGGAAGAAACTTTCCCAAGTTCTCCAAAACCAATTGTCACTAAGAGAAAGAAATCTAAGAAATGAGACTTTCCCGGACTCACCATTCAGGACTCTGAAAGAAGAATTCCTGTTATGAAATCCTCTTATTTTCTTATTCTTCTTAGATCATGACTACCAGAAGAGGATCCCATTACTACATCCAATCAGATGGAGCTGGAATCAGAGGTAGAATTGAGTCCTCAAAAGGGAAAAGGAAGGGCAATATCCCCACTGGAACAGAATCCACACAAGGAAGTGCCTTATCCCAAAGACAAGTCCCAGAAATGCCCATGATATCTGAGCCAGAGTTAGAACTAAGTATGAGTAACTCAAACAGGTACAAACCACATTCAGATGGCTCAGATAGACCTCTAAATGAGCCAGTACAAACCGTACTACACGGTGTACAAGGACAAAGAGTGGGAAATGTTGCCCCAAATACACCAAGGAGTGAGGAACTCCTGGCACATCCTCAAAAAGTTCCTCAAGGCGGAGGAAATAGTGAAATACTCCAATGGATGGAATCCACTAACATCCAAGCCTCAAATCAAGAAGATCAAGGAGTACCATGCCAAAAAGAAAGAGGCAAGCAAGGAAGAAGCCCAAGTAGCTTCTACCAGCAAGCCTCAAGTCAGCCAACCTCCTCAAGAAGGGAGGAAGAACAAGAAAAAGAATTGGAGGAAACCATATCTCCCAAGCTACAGGATCCCAAAAATCCAAAAAGATGCCAAGGACAATGTGTTCAACATGGCCAGAACCTTGATGGAATTCAAAGACAAAGAGGAGCAAAGAATGAGACAACCCCATTGCCCAAACAAATAACCTTATATCCTGATGTTGTAAATACTTCAACAGAGCTTAAAAATAGTATTTTACCTCTTCAAGACATTAAAAATAGTTTATTATCTTTCCAAGAAATAAATAATAGCTTATCATCTTTAACAAAACTTGTTTTACAAAATAAAAAAGAAATTGATAACAGAAAATTTATGATTGAAAATAATAAACCAAAAGTATTAAGTGATAATACTCAGAAATTAATACAAGGACAACAAGAGTTGTACAAATACATAAGTGATATCAAAGAAAATACTTTGACAATCAATTATGACGTGAGTATTGATAATCCTACAGAAAAATTAAACAAATTAAGCCTTTCTGTAGAAAGAGTTGAAGAAAAGATTTCATCACACCAAACATTACTTTTGGACCATGTGGAAAAGAGTGATGAAGCAAGAATGCAGCTGAAAGATGACATTCAAAGTGAAATAAGGCTTATTACTGATAAAATGGATAAAATTAATGAGGCTAACTCAAATATGCCAAAGTTATCAACACCATTTTCTCACATAAGAATCCCTGTTAAAACAAAAGAGGAATTAACAAATCCATTCATAATAGACTTAAGTCACCGAGACAATAACCAAGTCTTAATGAAGGAAGCACCTCAATTAAAAGAATGGCTGTCACAGGGGCTCTAGTGGAAATACAAGAGTGGCCTGGCACTCAGCAATCAGGGAACTCACTTGGAAGACTCCAAAAGAATAAAGAATAAAAAATAATAAGAATGAATTCCTCTAAAAGATATGCAGGTACAAGCTGAGATGCAAAAGAGGAAAGGGAAGCCAAGTGGCCAAAGAGCCAACCAAGTAAGTCCTTAATCACTGTTTCAACCTGCCAAAAATGAATGATTGAATTAGTAAGGATATGACCACCAAATATCCATTGACAGGCAAAGAAAGAGAAAGAGAAATGTGCTAAATGACTGACTCAATAATATCAGTATTTGCTTAACTAAAATGAAAAGAAAATAAAGATAAAAATAAATCAAAGTATATTAATTAACTGAGGAAAAACCCCCCAGGGTGGAAAGGGTAGCCGGTATATGTGAAAAGTTGGGAGCTTGAGTTCTTCAGGCTGAAAACTGATCTGTATTGATCCTTGAGGCTGTATTGATTGTTTTGGGAATTGATACAGCTGGCTAATATTGAAATTGAATTGGGTTGAATTAATTTCCCATGATTTGAAATGAAATACAGTTCTAGGTGGATCCAGACTGTATTGAAATGAAGGTGGTTGCCAAGATGGATTGAGTGGAGCTTTGACACTTGACAACTGAATGAACTGCCGCTTGAATACACCTTGAGAATGAATTGACAGTATTCCCTTGGAAGAAATAATTGGAGTGAGAATAACCAATGACTGCTTGATGGTGTCATTGGTATTTGAGGTTTTGACACTTGCCCTTGAGCCTTGATGAATCCTCTTGATGAAATGACTGGATGGACTGATGGAAAGTTGAAATAACCAGATGATATTTCCGCCAGTGGATTGCGTCTGAACAAAGATGCATAATGGTGTATAACACCATATGTGGCATTTTGATTATTGGAGGTCGAAAATGGCCATAAGTCTTCAGAGATGACGCCAGGAGGATATTGGAGAAATTTGGTTTTGGTGGGCTTCAGAGGTGTCAGAGTGTCTTTTGAGGTAGTTGGCCAAATACAGCTCATACAGCCTTAGAACTGTATTTGCGCAAAGTGCGCAAATGCGCAGAAACTGTATTTAAAGCCAAATACAGCTTCTTGGGCTGTATTTCCCCTGTTGACTGGGAAATACCAAAATTGCCCAAAAGTAGAGAAAGGCCAGATGACGGTGAAGGGCCCAAGTTGGGCCCAGATGATGAAATGGCCAGAAAAGGCCAAATGAGGTGAGATGGCCAATTTGGCCAATGATTTATGGATATGGCCAAATTTCCATATATTGAACGTGGCATGGATATGCCATATTGAAGTCCAAGGGGATGAATTGCAATGGTTGTGACAATGGCCAACTTTCACAGGAGAAGGTGAATATGACCACATGTCATTTATCAAA
This sequence comes from Austropuccinia psidii, assembly GCA_023105745.1. NCBI lineage: Eukaryota > Fungi > Basidiomycota > Pucciniomycetes > Pucciniales > Sphaerophragmiaceae > Austropuccinia > Austropuccinia psidii. Next base: position 67,434,559 of record JALGQZ010000004.1, read on the forward strand.
ACAATTGACATGCTACAAGAATATTATGCCCTACCAGATGAATTAACCACTGCAAGATTACATTCATTGTTTGAAAAATCTGCAAAAAAGATGGTATTATGGCATAAGGCAAACAAATGGCAAAGCCTGGCTGGTCTTGGTGGAAACAAGAAATAATCACCAAGTGGGCTAATGATGCCTGGAGGTAAAAGATAGAAAATGCATTTGAAAATTCTTTCTTTGACCCAGACAAAGACAAAACTTTAACTTGGTTTATAAAACAAGTTGAAAGACTCAGCACATTGTACCCAGAAATGTCACAAAAAATGGTGCACATGAAAATACTTAAGAAATGTGGAGAAGAGCTAGAACATTCCCTAAGAAGCAGGTGTATAGAACCATGCTCCACAGAAGAGTATATCAATGCACTAGAAGACATAGTGACAAGAACAAAAATTGGCAGAACTTGGAAGAAATTGGACATTAAAAGTACAAATAAACCATTTATCAAAAAAGATAAATCAAAAGAAGCTTTCAAGCCCAATAAATCCAACAATAATGAACAAAGAAAATGCCATAAATGTGGAGGCATTGGACAATTAGCCAATAATTGCCTCAAAAAAGGCAAAGATTAATGAAATTGTGGAAACAGAAAACCACAATGACAAAGAAGAGGAATATGACTCTGAAAAAGAGACAGAAGAGTCAGAAAGTTCTGAAAGTGAATAAATCAATATAATTAATGCAAAAATTGATAATATTGATATAATTTATGAAGTACTGGATGTTAAATCAAACTTACCACAAGTTGAGACATCTGACACAAACCTGACAAACATACAAGATGCCAAAATGTACAGAACCGAACCTGCAAAAGGAATGGGATATACAGCTGGAAAATCAAGTATAAGTATTGTTATGGTTGCTAAACAAGAAGGAAAAGTAAACTTGGATACAGGAGCCTATTGCACCTGTGTTTGTAAAGGTTATTTAAAATCCATTGTCCCAGACTGGCAAGAAAAACTTATGCCAATACAAGGTGTCAAATTTAGTAGTGCAAGTGAGAGCATGAAGCCCCTTGGAATAATTGATTTAACACTAATTTTTCCTCACCCCTCACAATGTGTCAGATTTAAAGTAGAGTTTATAGTAATGGACAACTTTACTAGTAATCACTTCATACTTGGAAATGACTACTTATCAATTTATGGTGTAGATATCTCTAACCAAAACGATAGATATTTTACCATAGGAGAAAACAAAAGACAAAATTTTGGCTTCTTAAATAACAAAAAACAAATCACAGTTATTAAGAATGAAGAGAAAATTTCAGAAAAGGAACTTTTTATATCTGAACAACTCAAAGAGGCAGAATTCAATCAAGAATTAACAGAAAAAATGAAACAAAAATTGATTAACCTCGTATTTAAGTACAAAAATGCCTTTGCAACTGACAAAGAACCACTAGGTGCCATAATTGGGCATGAAGTGGATATAATTCTTAATGTGGAAAAGCCTTACCCACCTTTACTAAGGAGACCTGCTTACCCAGCTAGTCCAAGGGCTAGAGAAGCCTTGGAGGTACACATTAAAGAATTAATGGACCTTGGAGTATTAAGAAAAGAAGGACATAATGAACAGGTAGAAGTCACTAAGCCTGTCATTATAGCTTGGCATAATGGAAAATCAAGAAGGGCAGGAGACTTCAGAGCCCTGAACACCTACACCATTCCAGACAGATATCCAATACCCAGAATCCATGAGACATTGACACAATTGTCACAAGCTAAGTTCATTACAGCAATGGATGCTTTAAAGGGTTTTCATCAAGATGTCTTAATAGACACTGCCAGAAAACTACTGAGGATAATAATCCACTGTGGGATTTTTGAATACTTAAGAATGCCATTTTGCATAAAAAATGCACCTTCCCATTATCAAAGGATGATGAATACCATATTTCCTGAAGAACTATGAGAAGGATGGTTAATTATCTATATTTTTGATATCATAGTTTTCTCAGAAACTTGGGAAAATCACCTTACAAGACGAAAGGGTACTACAAAAGATAGTGCAAGCGAATATGAAAATTTCCTTGAAAAAGTGTCATTTTGCATACAGTGAGCTAAAAGCACTAGGACATGGTGTATCTAGACTTAGTCTAGGCATAGACAAGAATAAAGTAGCAGCAGTACTACTTAAACCAATTCCTCAAACCAAAAAAGAAATGCAATCATTTCTAGGATTTGCTGGCTATTATAGACAGCATATAAAGGACTTTGCAAAAATTTCCAAATCCTTGTATAAACTATGTGATCAACAAACAGTCTATGAAATGACAGAAGAAAGAGTCAAGGCATATGAAGAATTGAAAAATTCCTTAACAAATTCCCCATTTCTTCTAATGCCAGATTGGAAACTACCCTTCAAGCTGTACATTGATGCTTGTGGAGAAGGACTGGGTTCTGCACTACACCAGACACAAATTATCAATGACAAACCAGTAGAAGGACCAATTTGTTTTATTTCAAGACAGATAAAGCCAACAGAAGCAAGATATGGAGCAAGACCAATGGAATGCCTCTGCTTAGTGTGGGCTTTAGAAAAATTACATTATTACTTGGATGGAACAGTATTTGATGTGATTACAGACTGTAATGCTTTAAAATCTCTATTAACTATGAAAAATCCAAATAGACCTATACTGAGATGGGAAATTGCTATCCAAGAATATAGAGGAAATATGACTGTTGTTCATAAATATGGTAATATTCATAAAAATGCAGATGGTCTCAGCAGCTGGGCTCTAGCAAATACCCCTGACAATCCAGCATGGGTACCACAGGAAGAGCATCATATAGAAGGAATATGTGTTACAGACATTGGCACAGAATTCTTTAACCAAGTTAAAGAAAGCTATAAGATAGACAAGAATTGCCATATCTTAAGCCAACTTCTAATGAAAGACTGAAAATATCCATCACTTTCATCAAAATTAGATGAAACATGGAAAAAGGCATATGATGAAGGAAGATTCCACCTCCTTGATGGAATCCTTTACCATAGAACAAAACACACATGTTTTATGGCCTTAACAGATAGAACCCTGATAAACACTATTTTACCTCAGTGTCATGAGAGTGTTGCAGCTGGACACCTTTCAGAAGACAGAACACTAGAGAGGGTGAAAACCTGCTCTTGGTGGCCAAATTGGAATAAAGATGTTGCAGAATACTGCCAAACCTGTGACAGATGTCAAAAAGCCAACAGCGCCACAGGAAAGAAATTTGGAATGATGATCCAAATCCAAGAACCAAAATCCCCTTGGGAAATAGTTCATATGGATTGGGTAACAGCATTACCTCCAGGAGGAGACAGAAGCTAGAAGGCATGCCTAGTCTTAGTTGACAGGAATAGCAAAACTCCCATGTTCCTACCATGTCACAAAGATGACACAGCTATGGACACAGCCATAATGATATGGAATAAAGTCATTAGCCATACAGGCTTATTCCAGAATATTATAAGTGACAGAGACCCAAAATTCACTTCAGCATTATGGACAAATCTCCATAACTTGTTTGGGACAAAAGTATCATTCAAAACTCCCATGTTCCTACCATGTCACAAAGATGACACAGCTATGGACACAGCCATAATGATATGGAATAAAGTCATTAGCCATACAGGCTTATTCCAGAATATTATAAGTGACAGAGACCCAAAATTCACTTCAGCATTATGGGCAAATCTCCATAACTTGTTTGGGACAAAAGTATCATTCTCAACAGCTTACCATCCTCAAACTGATGGTTTAGCAGAAAGAATGATACAAACCTTGGAGGACATGATCAGAAGATTATGTGCTTATGGACTAGAACTCAAAGATTCTGATGGTTTTACCCAGGATTGGTGTACACTAATACCCGCTCTTGAACTGGCATATAGAACATCAATCCATTCTTCTACTGGCAAAACACCAGTGTAAGGTTTGTCTATGAAACTCTTGATAATAGTAGCAATATCAAGAGTACTATGACTGTCCTCAGTAGAAAAATATAATATAATAAAATATTATAACCACAAATCTAAATATAATTATTAAAAATAATTATATATAAAAAATAACTTTAATTATTATTATAAAAGAATATAATAATAAAGAAATAATAATAATTATAATAAATTATAATTATTCTATTATTGTTATAGTCACTGACAGTTATAACAATAAGGAGTGTAAAGCCCTTAATGAGACAATTACATGTGGAAAATATGAATATTAACCACTTATAAATAATATAAATATTATTTATAAAAGAATTAAGACACACACTGTGCAGAAAAAATTCCTATAGAATAAAATTCTATATAAAAAAACTAATACTAGATAAAAAAAGATATAGAACTTTTTAGAGAAAACTTACTTATAATATTTATTTAATACAACAAGTCAAACAACAGCAGTTATTATATTAAATAATAGCTATAAGTTAAAAAAACGCCAAAAATCAATATTTTTAAAGATAAAACAACTTTTTATAATAAAAATTATGATTAAAGAGTTTTTGAGAGGAATTTGTGGATTTTAAAAGATATTTAAGATGATAATTTTATATAATAACATTTATTCTAGGTGATTACAACAATAATCTGAATTCTATTACTTAAATTCTTTAATTTTAATAAATAAAGAATAAAAATAACTTAAGAATTACTCTTAATAATAACATTTTATATTTAATAAAACTTTATCTGTTTAAATTTCTAATATGATTGGATTGATAATTGATGATGGACAAAAACAGTGATGAAAAGATTCTTTTTATGTCTTCAGAGCAGCTCTCATAATTCATAATGAATATAGAGGGCGTGCTCAGGTCAAAACTGAAAAACCATGCTTCAAAATAAAGTTCTTAACTTAAGGTAACTTATTTTTAATTCCAATTTAAAGTTACCAGTGTTATTCTTAACTCCATGTAACTTTAATCCTCATTTAAACTAATTATTTTAAGTTTTTAATATAAATAAACTTATTTATATTAAGGTTCATCACATGAACAACTTAAAAATAGAGTTTCAAGCAGAAATCTCTTAAACTCAATTTTTAGTTAATTTTTAAAGAAATCATAATTTTCTTTGAGCTTAATTAAAAGAGTAAATTTCCAGGCTAATTATCTTGGAAATTGATTTATAAAAGATACTTAAAATTTAATTTATATGTAGATAATATTAAATTGTAAGCTGTGTGAAATGTTCAGGCAAATCCATTAAGAATTGGAGTTTTAATGAATTTTTGAAGTTATTGCTATTTTTCCACGTAAAATAGCAATACACACCAAACCTTAAGTTTTGATAAGGTTTTAATGCTTGAAACCTTAAAGTTTTAAGCTTATTTAAGCTTTGACAGTTCTTAAAACCTTGATTTCAAGCCTGCATATTGGGATTTACCCTTTGGCAGCTTGAAATTCCTGTCCAATTTGGGATAAAACCAGTTTAAACCTTAAGGTTGGATCAAAGTCTAATCTTAAAGTTTAAATATGGTTGAAAATCCTCCAATACAGGTGGACAACCTTAATTGAATCCTTGCAGATCCAAAAAGTTGGGTACCCCAGCTCTATTTGGTCTTTTTCCTTTGTCCCACCTTTCTGTGTGGATTTTGCCCTGTTGTTTATTTAAAGCCATACTATGGCCTTAAACCCTTTCAAATTGAGCTCATGCAGGATTTACATTCTGTATGGCAAATCCTTAGCCAATTCAGTAAATATACACCACACCTCAATTTTAACTAAAATTTTGGCAAGTTTGCATAAACCTTATGCAACTTTAAATTTAAGCTTAATTAAGCTTAAATTTAACAATTTTAAAAAAATGTTAAAAAAGTTACATTAGTACTGTGAGATTCTTAAATCTTCCAATAACATAAAAAAAAGTGTATTTGGGTATAACACCCTATGGGTGTACCCTGGGTTATTTTTGGTGTAGAATCCAAAAATGACATAATATTTATAACTTTGTTTATCCAAAAAAAGTTATACTTATTTTTTATTATTTTTTATTTTAAATTAAACTAAAAAGTCTGTTAAAGACAAAATTAACTGTTTATAAAATCATTTGTGGCCTTATGGGTATGTTATACATACCTCACAGGCTCACATTCCCTACCACCAAAAAAAATTGTACCACAATTTTTCTTCTGTAGTATACCCCCAAGGCATTTGGGGGGGGGGGGGGTAAAATCCACTGTACAACCTCTCTACTTCTACTTTTAAGTATGTAAAGCACACAATTCAAACTTTTTATTGAGCAACTGGTCTTCTCTCATGTCTGAATCTTCTGAGAAATTTCTGGGAATCAGGTATTTTGCTTTCTACAATCCATTCATCTTCATGTTGTGGATTTTTGTACCTGACTAAGTATTCTCTTTCATTTCTACCCCTAAGTCTTCTTTCTTTTAAGACTTTCAGTACCTTGTTTTCCACACTTAGATCAAGTGGGGGTACCTCTAAGGGTTTTTCATTTCTTAAAGGAAGTAATTCCTTATCACTTGAAGTGTAATGCTTTACTAGACTGACAGGGAAATTTGGCTGTTTATTTTCCAGTTCTCCTGACAGTTCTACTTGTACTGCATTTGTCCCATGAAGGGCTTTAATAATAAATGGTCCTGCAAAGGAATCTTTCAATTTCTTTGGACCTTTAATATTATTAAAGTTCAAGGTTGAAACTAGTATTAGGTCCCCTACTTTGAATTCTGGTGTCGTATGACTCTTATCCCATTTCTGCTTAGCATATTAAAAGGCATCATTCATGCTTTGATTTGCATGATTTCTCACTTTATCAAGAAGTAGCTTGAAGCTTGAAGCAGTTCGATGAATATCAACCAGATCTTTTTTCAAAGTATCAACTGGAAGTTTGGGGTTCCATCCTTTTTCCAACATTGCAGCAGTCTTGCCTGTTGAAGCTTGGATAGAGGTCTTGTAGGCTAAATCCAATGCTGGTATAAGAGTACACCAATCATGGGTAAAGCCATCAGAATCCTTAAACTCCAGGCCATAAGCACAAAATCTTCTGATCATGTCCTCAAGGGTTTGAATCATTTTTTCTGCCAGCCCATCTGTTTGTGGATGGTAGGCTGTTGAAAATGATAATTTTGTACCCAAAAGCTTATGTAAATTAGTCCATAAGGCTGATGTAAATTTTGGGTCTCTGTCACTAATGATGTTTTTAAAGAGACCAGTATGGGATATGACTCTGTTCCAAATCAAAAGAGCTGTATCCATAGCTGTGTCATCTTTATGACATGGTAAAAAGATTGGTGTTTTGCTATATCTGTCCACAATAACAAGAAATGCATTGTAGCTTTTATCACCTCCAGGTGGTAATGCAGTTACCCAATCCATGTGAACCACTTCCCATGGGGTACTTGGTTCTTGGATATGGATCATTAGACCAAATCTTTTACCAGTAGCTTTATTGGCTTTTTGGCATCTATCACAACTATGACAGTACTCAATGACATCTTTTCTCCAAGATGGCCACCAGGCACATGTCTTAATTCTCTCCATTGTTCTGTCTTTAGACAGATGTCCAGAATACATGTTATCATGGCATTCTAGTAATATTGTGTTAATCAACATTCTACTACATAGGACCATGAAACATGTGTGTTTAGATCTATGATACAGTATACCATCAAACAAATGGAATCTTCCATTATCATAAGATGTTTTCCAAATATCATCCAGAGAATTAGCCAAGGCTACATCTTTACAATCTTTGTCAAGTAGAGCAGTAAGAATATGAAAATTCTTATCTTGCTTGTAGTGTTCTCTAACTTCTTCAAAGAATTCTGTTCCAACATCTGTGATATTAATTCCTTCAATTGGAATTTGAGGTTCTGCACTTGTAGGAACATAGGCAGGGCTATCAGGTGTATTTGGCAATGCCCATCTACTTAAGCAATCAGCATTCTTATGAATATTTCCAGCTTTATGTACTATGGTCATATTGCCTCTGTACTCCTGTATAGTAATCTGCCATCTTAACATGTGTCTGTTTGGAGTCTTCATGTTAAGAAGTGATTTTACTGCATTACAATCAGTAATTACTTCAAACACACTACCATCAAGATAGTAATGAAGTTTTTCCAGAGCCCAAACACGGCAAAGGCACTCCATTTGGCTAGCTCCATATATGGCCTCAGTAGGTTTAATTTGTCTTGAAATAAAACAGCTTGGACCTTCATAGGGCTTGTCATTGACAATTTGAACTTGATGAAGAGCAGCTCCTAAACCTTCACCACATGCATCAATATACAGCTTGAAAGGAAGTTTCCAGTCTGGCATCAATAATAATGGTGCATTGGTCAAGGCATACTTGATTTTATCATATGCTTGAATTCTCTCCTGTGTCATTTCAAAAACAGTTTGTTGATCACAAATTCTGTATAACTATCTGGCATGGATTGCAAAATCTTTAAGATGTTGCCTGTAATGAATGGCAAATCCTAAGAAAGACATCATTTCTTTTTTGTTCTGGGGCATTTGTTTCAGTAAAACTGCAGCCACTTTGCTTTTATCAACACCAAGGCTTAGTCCTGAGACTACATGTCCTAGAGCTTTTAACTCATGAAACCCAAAATTACATTTTTTAAGAGAAATTTTCATGTTCACTTGTAGAATTTTCTTAAGTACTAATGAAAGTCTCTCTAAATGTAATTGCCAGGTTTCTGAACAAATGATAATGTCATCAATATAAATGATTAACCATCCCTCTGATAATTCATGTGGGAAGATAGTATTCATCATTCTTTGGTAATGAGAGGGTGCATTTTTAATACCAAAAGGCATCCTCAAATATTCATAAATACCACAATGAGCAATTATTCTCAACAATTTCCTAGCATGAGGTGTTAAGACATTCTTATGGAAGCCTTTAAGAGCACCCATGGAAGTAATAAACTTTGCTTTGGATAATTGAGTCAAAGTCTCATGGATTCTAGGGATTGGATACCTGTCTGGAATAGTATAGGTAATCAGTGCTCTAAAATCACCAACCATCCTTGACTTATCATTATGCCAAGTAATGATCACTGGAGTTGTGACTTCCACTTCCTCATTATGTCCAACTTTTCTAAGAACTCCCAGTTTCATTAGTTCATCAATATGACTTTCCAATGCTTCTCTAGCCCTAGGGCTAGCTGGGTAAGCTGGTCTTCCTAATAGTGGAGGATACGGTCTCTCCACATTAAGCATGATATCCACTTCATGGCCTTTTATAGCCCCAAGTGGTTAATTATCAGAAGCAAAGGCTTCTTTAAATTGAAATAAAATTTCAATAAGTTCTTCCTTCATTTCTGGTGTTAATTCAGGACTAATTTGTGCTTCACTTAACTGATTTGACACAAATTTTTCTTTATTAACATTTTTTACTTGTTGAATGACAGTAATTTCTTTTCTTTCTAGAGAAAAAGCAAATTTTTTCCTTTTATTTTCCCCTATAGTGAAATACCTGTCCTTATGATTATTAATATCAATACCATAGATATTGAGCTAATCATTTCCAAGTATAAAGTGTTGTGAAGTACAATTATTCATAACAACAAATTCAGCTTTCAATCTTATACTCCCTGCAGGATGAGGAAATATTATTGCTGCTTCAAATATACCCAAAGGGTGCATGTTCTGGCTAGCACTGCTAAATTTTACACCTTCAATTGGCATCAACTTGTCTTGCCAATTGGTATAAGTCTTGTCAAGATAATCTTTTCCAACACAAGTGCAAAAAGCACATGAGTCAAGATGTATCTTGGCTTCTGTGTTATTTATCACAATATTAGTGATACAAGATGACCCAGCTGTATAACCTTTACCTCTGGAAGGTTTAGTTTTTTGCATTTTGGTATCTTGCACATGTATGAGATCCATACATTCATGACTGTACTGTGGTAAGTGAGTATGTACCTCAGTGACCTCAAAAGAAACATTAATATTTTCTATACCAAGTTCTTCTGATACTTCTTCTTCTTCTGAAGGCTCAGAATCACTTTCGTGTAAAGATACATCAGTTTCTTTTGTGTCTTCCACTTTTTCAACATTTATCTCATTGACTCTTGTCTTTTTTGGACAAGTGTTTGCTAAATGAGATGTACTTCCACATTTATGACATTTCAAAGGAGGTCTGTCATGTGGTTTATTTGGTTTTAAAATTGGTTTCCCACTAGTCTTGTTGTCTATTGGGGGTTTATACCAATTTCTTCCAATTTTTGTTCTAATAGTGATACCCTCCATAGCATTGATATAATCTTCTGTAGAGCAAGGCTCAATACATCTGCTTCTTATAGCATACTCAAGGTCACCACCACACTTTCGTAATATCCTTTTATGTACCATTGGTTCAGACATATCAGGATGAAGGGCAGTTAATCTGTCCTTCTGTTTAAGAACCCAAGTCATGGTCCTGTCCCTCTCAATATTAAAAATGGCTTCTTCAAAAGAACTTTCCATTCTAAATCTCCAGGAATCATTTGCCCATTTGGAAATAATTTGTTCTTTCCACCAAGGCCAAGAATGTTTACCATGGTCTTGTCTCATTTTATAATACCATTTCTTTGCTGATTTGGTAAATAATGAGTGTAATCTGGCACTTATGTATTCATCTGGTATTTTAAAGTCTTCTCTGAACATATCAATTGTTTTCATAAATTCCATATGATTATATTCTCCTTCACCACTGAAGGTTGGCCATTCCTCTAATCTTGGAATGTACTTAAAATTGCAAGCAGTTTCCACATCATGACTTGAAATTGTATGATGTAAATCAGTATTCAAGTTAAGAGCATTTCTGTCAAGAAATGGTGTGGATTGCCTTGGCAATTCATTTTTTAGTGATATATTATTAATACTTGATTGAATATCTTCTTTCAATTCAAGTCTTGCTTTATCACTTTTTTCCAATTGTTCTTGAAAAAGAGCTGCATTGTGACCAGTTGAATTTTCCAAGTTTTGAACTTGTATTTTCAATTCTCTTAACTGTCCAGTTATAAAATAAATTGAACTCTCATCTGGTTGATTGAGTAAGGTAACTTTAGACTCAAGTCTTTCACAAATTTGCATCAAATACACAATATTCTCTTTATTCACATTTTCAAGGCCAATAATGGTCTTTTGCTACTCTTTGACTTTTAAAATCTCATTACCCAACTTCTGTTGGACATAATAAAATTCTTTAAATTTTGTCATAATTTCTTTATTACAAGATTCAAAGTGAGTCACAACTTTTACAAGATCTATTTCTTTGGGAAAGAGTGGTTCAATCTTTCCTCCTCCTTGTTTTTGAATTCCATCAAGGTTCTTGCCATATTGAACACATTGTCCATGGCTGTCTTTTCCTTCTTTTGGATTCTGTAATTCTGAGGGTAAGGCTTGTTCCACTTGGGATTTGCCTTTCCCGTTGCCTTTTGTTTGCCCTTCTGGTTGGTCTTTGGGGCTTGCTTGGGCTTGTTTGGCACTTGTTGAGGTGGATTTTTGCTGGTGGATGCTTGGAGAGCTTCCACTGGGCTGTTTTCCTTGCCTTGAGCCAACTTCTTCTTCTGATCCTCTGATAACATGCTTTGGTTTTTCAACCAAGCTTTTATCTGTTGGACTTGTCCGTTGACAGACATCGGTGTCCAACCCATCAGAAGATCTTCTGTCTTTTATGGCCCCATGAACTTCTTCACTTGAAGATAAGAGTTCATGGTGCCTCTCCAAAGACTGGGGAGAAGTTCCCACTCTTGTTGTTTTGAGGCCAGGAACCAGTTCTTCCATTGGGATTGATAAATTTCCACAGTTTCCTGTTGGAAATGGTTCAGGTCTAACAGCAATAGCAGTTATGTCAGCTTCTGGACTCTCAATAAGAGGTTCAAAGGTGCTGGCTAACCTTTTGGGAACTGGTGGAAGCTCTGGCATCCTCCATTTGTGCCTCTCCTCTGGGAAGACATTCTTGCCTTTTTTATTTGTGGCTGTAATGTCCTGGTCCAGATCCCTTTGATTGTATGGAGTAATTACTTCCACTTCTAGTAGGAGTCATTTCACGCCAATTTCAATAAAAAATAGAGTAAAATTGGATTGAATTCACCTGCAGGACCTATAAAGGGTTCTTTGGTTATCAAACCCCTTGGTGCTGGGCTGGTTTGAAGCTCAATACTGGACTCTGAGGCTTCAGAGTCTGAAGAATTTTCTCTGATGGAAGACACTAGAGAAAATTAAAAAATATAAGTTATTTTATCAAATAATAAAAATAACTTATAAGCTCAACTTATTAGATAAAGTTGTTTTAATGTAATTTTATGGCAAATTACGTCAAAAATAAAGAAAAATGTCTAAGATAAAAGAAAAAAAATGTTTTAAGTGAAGATTTTTTTCATTTTAAAGATTTTTTATTTGATTTATTATTTTCTTTGAATAAATAATAATTATGCAATTAACAAGTTAATTACTCAAAATTGTATTATTATTCACTTTATACTAGAATAACTCAAAGAATAAATTTCAAGTCTGTGATGTGAAAAGGCCACTAGTTAGACAAAAGAAATTTATTCCAAGTCACTCAATAGTATATTGTTTCAAACAATATTCTTAAGAAAAAATAACTTTCTTAATATTCTAAAGATTATTTATAAGGGATAAGTCCCAAAAAAGCCAATATTAAGACAAATATGGCAATTTTACTTCAAGAAATAGTAAAATAAGGTCTAGAATATGATTTATGTCCCAAAATTTGGTTTAAAATCATGGCCAGGCCCCCAAATGTAAGGTTTGTAATTACGGCCAGGCCCCCAAATGTAAGGTTTGTCTATGAAACTCTTGATAATAGTAGCAATATCAAGAGTACTATGACTGTCCTCAGTAGAAAAATATAATATAATAAAATATTATAACCACAAATTTAAATATAATTATTAAAAAGAATTATATAAAAAAATAACTTTACTTATTATTATAAAAAAATATAATAATAAAAATAATAATAATAATTATAATAAATTATAATTATTCTATTATTGTTATAGTCACTGACAGTTATAACAATAAGGAGTGTAACACTCTTAATGAGACAATTACACGTGGAAAATATGAATATTAACCACTTATAAATAATATAAATATTATTTATAAAAGAATTAAGACACACACTGTGCAGAAATAATTCTTATAGAATAAAATTCTATATAAAAAAACTAATACTAGATAAAAAAAAGATATAGAACTTTTTAGAGAAAATTTACTTATAATATTTATTTAATACAACAAGTCAAACAACAACAGTTATTATATTAAATAATAATTATAAGTTAAAAACACTCCAAAAATCCATATTTTCAAAGATAAAACAACTTTTTATAATAAACATTATGATTAAAGAGTTTCTGAGAGGAATTTGTGGATTTTGAAAGATATTTAAGATGATAATTTTATATAATAAAATTTATTATAGGTGATTACAACAATAATCTGAATTCTAAGACTTCAATTCTTTAATTTATATAAATAAAGAATAAAAATAACTCAAGAATTACTTATAATATTCAGATTTTATATTTAATAACACTTTACCTGTTTAAATTTCTAAGATGATTGGATTGATAATTGATGATGGACAAAAACAGTGATGAAAAGACTCTTTTTATGTCTTCAGAGCAGCTCTCATAATTCATAATGAATATAGAGGGCGTGCTCAGGTCAAAACTGAAAAACTTAAGGTAACTTATTTTTAATTCCAATTTAAAGTTACCAGTGTTATTCTTAACTCCTTGTAACTTTAATCCTCATTTAAACTAATTATTTTAAGTTTTTAATATGAATAAACTTATTTATATTAAGGTTCATCACATGAACAACTTAAAAATAGAGTTTCAAGCTGAAATGTCTTAAACTCAATTTTTAATTCATTTTTAAAGAAATCATAATTTTCTTTCAGCTTAATTCAAAGAGTAATTTCCAGGCTAATTATCTTGAAAATGTATTTATAAAAGATACTTAAAATTTGATTTATATGTAGATAACATTAAATTGTAAGCTTTGTGAATATTTCAAGCAAATACATCAAGAATTGGATTTTTAATGAATTTTTGAAGTTATTGCTATTTTTCCACGTAGAATAGCAATACACACCAAACCTTAAATTTTGATAAGGTTTTAATGCTTGAAACCTTAACGTTTTAAGCTTATTTAAGCTTTTTAAGCTTAATTAAGCTTTGACAGTTCTTAAAACCTTGATTTCAAGCCTGCATATTGGGATTTACCCTTTGGCAGCTTGAAATTCCTGTCCAATTTGGGATAAAACCAGTTTAAACCTTAAGGTTGGATCAAAGTCTAATCTTAAGGTTTAAATATGGTTGAAAATCCTCCAATACAGGTGGACAACCTTAATTGAATCCTTGCAGATCCAAAAAGTTGGGTACCCCAGCTCTATTTGGTCTTTTTCCTTTGTCCCACCTTTCTGTGTGGATTTTGCCCTGTTGTTTATTTAAAGCCATACTATGGCCTTAAACCCTTTTAAATTGAGCTCACGCAGGATTTACATTCTGTATGGCAAATCCTTAGCCAATTCAGTAAATATACACCACACCTTAATTTTAACTAAAATTTTGGTAAGTTTGCATAAACCTTATGCAACTTTAAATTTAAGCTTAATTAAGCTTGAATTTAACAATTTTAAAAAAATGTTAAAAAAGTTACATCAGTACTGTGAGATTCTTAAATCTTCCAATAACATAAAAAATAAGTGTATTTGGGTATAACACCCTATGGGTGTACCCTAGGTTATTTTTGGTGTAGAATCCAAAAATGACATAATATTTATAACTTTGTTTATCCAAAAAATAGTTACACTTATTTTTTATTATTTTTTATTTTAAATTCAACTAAAAAGTCTGTTAAAGACAAAATTAACTGTTTATAAAATCATTTGTGGCCTTATGGGTATGTTATACATACCTCACAGGCTCACAACCAGCAATGCTAGAAAGCGGTTGGAATCCAAGACTTCTTTATGATAACCTCAAAAAGGACTTAGTGGATATGAATCCAACAGCAAGAAGTTTTAAGATAATACATGACAAAGAAAGACAACATGAAAACAGATGTATGCAAGATTCTTTCAAATATGCAAAAGAAAGATGGGATAAAGGTTATAAACCACCTGACTTCAAAATAGGAGACTTGGTCCTAGTATCAACCCTTAATTTTAATAACATAAAAGGTCCAAAGAAATTGAAGGATTCCTTTGCAGGACCCTTTATGATAAAAGCACTTCATGGACCTAATGCTTTGCAATTGGAACTCACAGGTGAATTAATGAACAAACACCCAAATTTCCCTGTAAGTCTCATAAACCTTACAGCTAAAGTGACAAGGAGTTATTTCCACTAAGAAATAAACCCCCACTTGAAATTCCCCCCTTGGAAGAAGGAGAAGAAAAGAAAATTGTAAAAGTCCTTAAAGAAAGAAGGACAAGAAACAAAAAAGAAAGAGAATACCTTGTAAGGTATAGAAATTCAACTCAAGAAGATGAATGGCTACTTGAGAAAGATATAACAAATTCTGATAACCTACTAAGAGGGTTCAGACATGAAAGAAAACCTAAAGAATAGAAAAATTAAACATTATTGAGCTTCAAGACTAACGAAGTCTATTGAAGAGGTAGGACAGTGGATGATACCCTAATTACACATATCAGATTGTGGTACAATCTTTTTTGGTGGTAGGGAATGTGAACCTTTGAGATATGACCACATACCCAAAAAGGTCACAAGAAATATTTAAACTAATTATACATTAAAAAAAATTACCTTAAGACTACAAAAATGCCATAAATTGGCATAAAACTTGGTTTAACATCAAAACCAATGAATAGACATGTGAAACAAAGTATACCATTGGATACCCCATGGTAAAATACACATATACCAATTTTATGGCATGTCTGTAAAGTCAATATTTAATGAGTTATAAGTAATAAGCCTTATAAAAAACATAAATTCTTAATTATTTCAAATACCAATTAAACAACATGTGAAATAAATGGTACCTTTGGCTCCCCATAAAAATCCACACATAAAATAATTAAGAAGCTAATCTTCAAAGTCAATACTTAAGGAGTTAAGCCGAATATATGCACTTTTTTGGTAAACACATATATTCAAGGATTTTAGCTAATATCTTTTGAAATATGCATGATAGAGTGATGAACCAAAAATAAAGTCATCACGTAATTACTGTAGAAATACAGAAATGAGCTTTATTTCACAAGTTATAAACAAGGTTAAAACCTGTAAGAGATTATTGATTAAAATCAATAGAGCTGTTGACCACTTTCTTGTGAAAGTAGTCCAAACTGAAAAATAAGTAGACAGTCAGATTCTACTAGTTCATTAGTAAAGAATTATGTAATTTGTATTATACAATTCAGGGTATAACCCCTTGAAATCATGGTTTGAAGTTTGTAATATTAAATTTCGACAGAAAAGATGAGTTACAAGAAAAATCATCAAAAATAGAGTTTTGATGATGTACTGAAATGCCCTTTGCCGCATGATAAGGTTATGCCAAGCTGTTAGAATTAACTCTCTGAATTTCTGTAGCGTGCAAAACTTAAAAGGTATTAAGGATCAAAGTTTGAGCTTAATTTGATCATTTATGATCACTCACTGTAACCTTAAATTGAGTTTAACAGTCATATGAGTGATAAAATTGGTGAAACCTGCTAGTTTAGGATTAAAACTCATAAAATACACAACTTTTGGGGTTCTGCCAAGCCTTGACATCATCAAAACGTAGAGTTATCGTGATAACTCTAAATAATGGCGTAATATTGAGTTCAGATGGTTTGATCATGATGTAATCATCACCAAAACTTAAAATATTGATCAGTTCCACTGGATATGATCGGTGCACATCTACTAGAAGCCTTTTGGACTCTAGGAGGTAGGAATTTAATATAAATAGAGCTCTTTTTACTCTATTTCCCCCGCAGATGCTTACAAAACATTAAATCATTAAATAAAAAGTTAATTTCTTTATTTTTTATATATAAAACTTTTATATTATTAAAGAACAAAGGTAATCTTATAATAATCTACATCTTTGACGTGATTATTGCTGTAAGGTTTGACTATGAAACAATAAGTAAAAATTACTAATATTTTACTTATTGTACTATGAATGTCCTTATAAATGAAATAAATAAGATAAAAAATAATTTTAGTAATAAAGAATTATTATAATTATGGCATAAAATAATTATATTATTAATAAAATATAATAAAATAAATATATTAATATAAAATAATTAATATATTTAAAAGCACTTTATTATTGTTAAAAACAAATAATAAAGGCGTAAAAAAATGTTTTTTATTAATAAAAAACAATTAATAACAATAATATTACTAATATTAAGATTATAAATTAATATAAATACTATTTATATTAATTAAAGAATTATCAAAAGAATAATAAAGAGAAAATAACCTACTTTTAACACTTAATATAATAATTTTGAAATGTTTTATGCCAAATAATGTAAATACAACTTATACAAATTGTATTTATAATAAAAAATAGAGAAATTACAAATATTCTTGATTTTTTACGTGGAAATGAGTTTTAGAGAGATTTTTAACAAAAACAGTTAGACAAATGATTTAATCACGTCAAAATTGGTGATTATAATAAAGAGGAGCTTTGGTCTTTGATAATATAAAAGTTTTATATATAAAGAATGAAGATTTTACCTTTTTGTTTGTATTTATTTAATGTTTTTGATGCGTCTGAGGGGAAAACAGAGTAAAAAAGCTCTATTTATAGTAAATACCTCCCTCCTAGAGTCTAAAAGGCTTCTAGTAGACGTTTACTGATCATATCCACTGGAATTGATCAATATTTTAAGGTTTGAAGAGTGATTACATCATGATCAAACCATATTACATCATTATTACACCATTATTTAGAGTTATCACTATAACTCCAAAGTTGATGACATCAGAGGCTTGGCAGAACCCCAATTTTCGTGGATTTTATTAGTTTTAATAATCAACTAATAGTATTCACCAATTCTATCACTCATATGATTGTTTAACTTAAATTAAGGTTACAGGCAGTGATCATAACTGCTCAAATTAAGCTCAAACTTTGATCTTTAATACCTTTTAAGTTTTACACGCTACATGAATTCAGAGAGTGAATTCTGATAGCCTGACATAACCTTATTATGCTTCCAAGAGAATTCCATTACATCATCAAAACTCTAATTTTGATGATTTTTCTTGTAGCTCATCTTTTCTAGCGAAATTCAATATTTTAAACTTCAAACCAAGATTTCAGGGGGTTATACCCTGAATTTAATAATAAAAATTACATCATTCTTCACAAATGAACTAGTAGAATTCAACTGTATACTTTATTTTAAGTTTAGACCACTTTCACAACAAAGTGGTCAACAGCTCTGTTGATTTTTATCAATATTTCATCATAGGTTTTAACCTTGTTTATAAATTGTAAAATAAAGTTCATATCTGTGTTCTTACAATAATTAAGTGGTAGCTTTATTTTTGGTTCATCACTTTATCTTGTATAGTTTAAGAGATATTAGCTATGATCCTAGAATATATGCGTTGACCAAAAAAGTGCATATATTCAGGTTAATTCCTTAAGTGTTAACTTTGGAAATTGGCTCATTAATTGTTTTATGTGTGGATGTTCATGGGGAATCCAATGGTGCTATTTATTTCACATTTTGTTTCTTTGGGTCTTGAAATAAATAAGGATTTATGGTTTTTATAAGGTATTATTCCTTATAACTCATTAAATATTGACTTTACAGATATGCCATAAAGATGGTATATGTGTATTTTACCATGGGGAATCCAATGGTATAATTCTTTCCACATGTTGATTCATTGGTGTTTAAGTTAAACCAAGTTTTGTACCAATTTATGGTATTTTTGTCTTTTTAAAGTAATTATTTTTTATGTGTAATTATTCTAAGTAATTTTAATATAATTATCTTAAAGGTATAATTATTCTAAGTCTCTCTTGTGACCTTATTGGGTATGTGGTCATATCTCAAAGGCTCACAATTGCAACTATCTAATTGTTTTGTTTGAATTTCTCTTAAAAAACCTCAATTCCACGTAAAAACAAGAAAAATTGTAATTTCTCTTAAGTTTTATTGTAACTACAAGTTAAATAAGTTGTATTTACATTTCTAGGGATAAACGTATTCAAAATTATTATATTAAGCATTAAAAGTAGGTTGTTTCTCTTATTATAATGATTTTTCTCTATTATTACTCTAATAATTCTATAATTAGTATAAATAGTATTTATATTAATTCATAACTTTAATATTAGTAATATTATTGTTATTAACTGTTATTTATTAATAAAAAACAGTTTTTTACGCCTTTATTATTTGTTGGTAACAATAATAAAGTGCTTTTAAATATATTAATTATCTTATATTAATATATTTATTTATATATTATTCTTTTTATAATATAAATTATATTATTATATTTGTTTAATAATATAATTATTTTACGCCATAATTATAATAATTCTTTATTATTATAATTATTTTTATCTTATTTATTTCATTTTTAAGGACATTCATAGTGCAATAAGTAAAATATTAGTAATTTTTACTTATTGCTTCATAGTCAAACCTTACAATAGGTCACAGATACAGCTTCTGTTACAGTACCTTTGGGGTAAGAATTACTGCATACCTAAGGTTTATAGCATATTTTGGAAAGACTGTCCTTAATGAGTGTAAGATGTGACTATGAAACTGATGATAATATTACTATTAATCAACAGTACTATGTCTGTTCTTATGAAATATAATAATAAAATATTATTATAACCACAATTAAATAATTAAAGAATTATTGCTTTCACGTGTTAAGCACTACTAGTGATTTTAACAGTGACCAAGTAATTGTCTACAAGAATCAATTACAAGAAGAATTTAATAATAAAAACTTCTTTTATTAAAATAATAAATTATTTTAATATATAATTATCTTTTACAAGAATAATTATAATGATAATCCTTGAAGAAAACTATTACTAGAGAAAAACTTTAAGAATTAAAGATAAATGACTCACTAATACTCCAAAGAACTTATTGATAGATAAAAGTAGAGAAATTTAACGTAGAATTGTGGATTTAAGAGATCAAAATGATTTATAGCAAGATTAAAACAATATATAGTTGGATTCTATGATTTCACGTCTTTCCAATTGAGTCTGAAAGAATTAAAACACTTAAGAATAGTTTAACTAATACTTAATTGTTGGTAACAATGATATAAAATGATAATAAGATGATAATGTGGAAAAAAACAGCAAGAGAAGGCCTCTTTTAAGTCAACAACAGCTCACAGAGGCGTGTAATGGAGAAAACTGAAAAACCAGTGAATGAGAAAGCATTAAACCCTTTTGGATTAATACTTACATCATCTGTTGTCATGTAAAATTGTCATAATTGCTTAATTGATGCTTTTACGTGACTACTGGCCCCAATATGGTTAAGAATAAGAGGAGTAACATTTGTAAATCTTCTTTTATTCTAAACTAATCATTTATTTCTCAAAGTTATCAATGTTATTGACAATTTCATCACAGGTTTTATTTACTGTGAATTTTTGAAGATGCAGTGTTTCATGTAGAATAACCAAAAATGGACTGTAAGTAAAACCTTTAATTTTACTAGTAAAACTGTAATTATTTTTGGTTGTACCATAGATAATACAGCTCTCCATTACTCCTGAAATACTCAGAAGGATTCATCAAGAATTGTATTTTTAATGAATTTTTGAAGTTTTTACCTCATTTCTACGTAGAATTGCAAATATCAGTGTTTAACTGGTTGCTATGAGGTAAATCAATGTATACAAGTCCAAAAAGGGTTTTAATTACTCTTTTGCGGTTTATCAATGGAAAATCATTAGGAATTGACATGGTTACAAGAGTCTAAGTAGCCCTTTACCTCCTTGGCACGTCAAAAATAGCAGGTTATTTGCTATTTTCTTAAGATTTACAGTAGTTGTAACATGGTAACCAAGTTCCCAAAAGGTTTTAGTTTACCAATTAGGCCAAGGTCAGCCATGGATCCAAGCTTTGGAGCTGTCCACGCCTCAGTAGCCTCAGAAGTTGGGTACCCTGGCTCTCTTTGATGTCTTTTGTCCCCCTTGCTTATTTTTCATGTCAAAATAGAATTTTAAGCTCAAAGTGAGATATCCACTATGGGTGTACCAAAGGTGTATGTAAGAATACCATAATATTAAGTGCTCAAAACATGTATAACACTATTCTTAGTGTATATGTAACATGGAATTTCTCACTTTCCCATTATTTTGGCGTAAAATCAAGAAAAACAAAAATTTTCACGGATCTTTTATGTGTATTAATGATGTGGTGTTGAAGTATTTTCCATATTACCACCTCAAAGAGTTAATTTGAGCTTATTCACTCTATGGAGCTACCCTAGGTGAAATTCTGTGCAGAATCCAAATCTGGTCTTAAATCCATGGATTTACTTACTCAATAAAAAGTTATTCATCTTTTCTGAAATCAAAAATGATGAATTTTGAATATATGCATAATTTATGAGTTATGTATAATTCAAAATTTCTTTTTAAGATAATTGTGACCTATTTGGGTATGTAAAATATACCTCAAGGCTCACAATGAGGGTAATAAGCTACAAATCAGCTGGTATAAGGAGACATAAGAGATATTGGTGAGAGCTCCCAGGAACCCTTTGCCACTGGGAATTTTTAAATACCCAAATTTTTCAATTTGTCTTCCCTCCACAGCTGTGAAATACAAGCATGCCAGTAAACCTTGATCATTTTAACATTAATGCCACAAACCATCAACAAGAACTTGAGATCTTCACTCAGAGTAATATCAGAACAGGTGGTCCTTCACCACCATGACTTGACCCTAGGCTGTTTGATTGGCACAATAATCTCAACTAAGCAGAAAAGGCTACAAGATCAAGCTTCAATTTCCTTGATATGGTATTATAGTTCACAGTTACACCTTCTGTTAAATATCAATTATGATCATAATTGTGATGTAATTTTGATGTTTATTTTCATTTTAATTTTTATTTTATTATTTTTCTTTTGATTTCAATTTTCATTTAAGTTTTGATTTTATTATTTACATTTACATTTCAATTTATATTTTAATCTTAATAGCTTTAATTTAATTCATAGAAAAATTTCATTTTAATTTGCATTTTTTGTTGCAGATTATATTTCATTTTCAATTGGAATTATTATCATAGTATTATTTGGAGAAATTTCTATTATAAATTCAATTTTTTTCAGTTCAAATTTTATTGTAATCCTTTTTTAATTTAAAGTTTTATCATGTTCTAATTTTTTATTTGAATTTGAACTTTCATTGTAAAGGAAATTAATTATTGATAATTAAGTGGGCAGGTGAGCTTAGTTCTAGAAAAGAATAAGTGGTACAATAATTTGACATGTTCTGACATGTTTTTGAATAAAAAAACTGCTATATTTTATGCCATTAAAGCATGGATATGCATATAGAACAAGGGAAAAAGTTGATAATAGAAGAATTTGGTAAATAGTATCCATAAGCTCAAACCATTCACACCACTTATAATATTTATCCCTTGTTGTGTACCTAAACCTTTTCTTCAATTTATCAACCCACTTATTTTCTGTGCAATGAAACTAAGGCTGCCTCCCATGGATTTCTGGGGACATCTTCCTCACACGCACACAGTCTGGTCCAAAACTAGCGGAAATTGGGAAATTTATATGTTACCGCCTCTCTATGTTTGGGACTGGGATGAAAGTTTGGTCCTATGAAGGTAAACATTTCTCCTTTAAAAAATCTATTTCATCTTTATTTTTTCTTCAATCTCTACCAAGCTCTCCCTTATGATTTCTTCTCTTAACCTTTCAAGTTTCAATCTTCTTGATAACCTCCCACTTCTTATTTTCTGTCTCGTTTTATCTCACCTTATTTTTCTTAATAAAAATTGACCTTTCAGTACTTCATCATCCCGTTTATTCCTACCTCCTATTATACTTCCTTTCAAGAATTTTGACAAGTCAATATATTTGTCGAATAATTTCCTTTTTCCCTTCCTTCTCAAACAAGTGATAATAGTCCTTGGTCAATTTTAGCAGCCACGCTGTCTCAGCTCTCTTCTAATAATCCTTGTTTCGTACTCATAAGAAGTTAATTTAAGCAAATCAAAAGAGTAAACCAAGACTCTAGTGATTACACAATGGCTTTCAAATACTCTTGGATTTGGCTATATGTATCTGAAGTTGATGACCAAATTTTTGAATATAATTTTTTTAATAAATTTGGAAAACATTGTCTTGAAAAACTAAAGAACAATTTAAATGGAAAAAACAAGGACCTGACCCTGATTCACTTACACAACCAAAATCTCAACCCAGGAACCCAGCAAAAACAGATTGATCAGTTTGTTCAGAAATGAAACAGCAAAGATGTATGTTTTCTCTTCACATATGAACCACTCTGATCATTGGAAAAGTTTCTTTTAAATGACAAGACCTTTCATTGTAAACTTAAAAAACCATACTTTTATACTTCATTGCATATTATGAACTCCCGTCATGCATCACCAAGTTAAAGTCTTTTTTACAGCTAATTGATCTGTGAAATACATTTTTTCTTGAAATACTTGTTGGATGAACCCCTCTAACAATAAACCTATCCAATATCTTTCACTTTAAGCAAAAGTAAATCTACAAAAAAATCATCAAAATTGGAATTTTTGTCTCTTTCACCACTGACCTTTGGACCAGTCCTAATTAAAAAGCCTTTATAGCAGTAACTGCTCATTTCATCAATTCAGATTTAAAGCTCAGCTATGTTCTATTGGGACTCCAAAAGATTGAATGTGAAGTTTATTTTTTGCTATTATTACAAATTATTAAAGCTTTCATTCATTCAGGAAACCAGACTGGGGTCTCATTTGCCATCCATTTCAAAATGAAGCACCACCAAGACACGCTTGAAAAAAATTATTTTGCATTACCACCAATAATTAGAAAGCATATCATTGCATGGCTTAACAGCTAGAACAAGTGATACTGGATTTATGTGTATTGAAAAATGCAATTGAATGCATGGCACACACAATAAGTCTGGCTTCATGTGATAGTGTGAGCCTTAGAGGTATTTTTATATACCCAAAAGACCACAAATAATAAAAAATTACACAATTATAAATAAAAAAAATTTCTTCATTTTATTAATAACAAAAACAAACTCTTAATATAAAATTCATGTAAGAAATTGGAATTTTAACCATAATTTAAAATAAAAATTACTTTGTACTTTAAAATGGTGAAAACACATTTTTACTTGTGAAAATTGGGTAAAAATAAATTTCAACAAAAATACTAAAATTAAAATATATTTGGGAAAAAAGTTAAATAAAAACTATAAAAACTTCTTATCCAAAAAAAACATATTGAAATTATTTCACCAGTGAACTCCTCATAAGAAATAAGGTGGGGTCACCTCAGGGTAAAATTTCTGCAACTCAACTCTATATAAGCTTAAATTAAGTTTTCACTATTTTATGTACAAAAGTTGAAAATCCTCAAAACCTCAATTTTACTCACATCACATGTGGTGTTAACCATCAATTTTTGTGTTAAAATTGACGTGTTTTGTGTAGTTTAGAAGCTATGAGGAGTTGAAGTATTTTCAACTGAAATTTCAAAATGTGCATGTGTTTTACATGAGTGAACTTTCATTTACATATGAGGTATAAATAATTACAGTTGTGTACTGTAAAAACTCAATTGAATTACATAGTTAAATCATAAGTATAATACATGGTGAGGAAATAAATAGAAAATGAATTGGAAAGATTGATTCTAGGGTTGAAGGAAATCTTGGCTCTAAGGGGGAGCCAGACCCCCAAATTCCTTGCTGACAGCCTTGAGATGTCAAAATACATGCAAAATTTGATGCATCTTTGCCTTAAATTGAGTCACAGGGTCTGTGTTGCAATTTATGATGAGGTTTTGATACCAACTATGTAAGGTGTGGATATGAAACTTTGATTAAAAATCAAGTACTTTTCCTGTCCTCAAAATTTGTATAAGGTAAAAATAAATTAAAAAAATAGTAAGAAATATTATTTTTAAGAAAAAAGACGCCAATTATATTGTTTATAACTTTATTAGTATAAAACAATAATATTATAAAGAGTCATTGTTTTACCAACAATAAAAATTTATCAAAAAATACTCTACAAGAGATATTTAAGGCTACAAAATAAATTTCTTCAAGAGCAATTTCAATTGGAATTAATTGAGAAAAGGACTGCAAGCAATTAATTGAAGGACAGTGTCTTTAAAAAGAATATTAAAGAAAAAACAAGCCCAAAAGTGACCAGAGTGAATTTGGAAACAAAGTGACAAAGTTAACAGTGATTAAAGAGGCTTTAATTCACTTTTGGGGTGGTTCAGAGGTAAAAATGGGTATAAGAGTTACAAAAAATGATTACAATGACTTTTTAACTTGGTTAAAAGGTTTAAAATGATTTAAAAAAGGTGGTTGGAAACTTTTATTGATTGGTTTAACAGTGCTTAAACTAATTATAAAAGGAAAAGATTCTAACATGAAGAGAAAAGTGGGGCAAAGAAGACATTCTTTTATAGCCGTCAATTTTCTTACTCCAAAAGTAAAATTTACTCTGTTCAGTCGTGAAAAACAGTCTGACAACAGAAAAGCTAATTATGGCATCATTGAACCCTGGTTTAGACCAAAAAAGGGCTGGTTTAAGCCATTTTTAGCCATTTTAGACCCTTAAATCAGCCATTACTATAGCAATACCTGGTCTAGAGCCTTCAAAACACGTCGGAATGTGTGTAAGAGGCGTAGAAACCAGTTAAAAGTGTTTTTACCAACATTGCTTCAATTTAAGGGTAGTTTTACCCTTTTGGCAGCAGTTAAAACCACCCTGGTTGGTATCAAAACCTCATCATCAATTGAGTCACAGACCCTGTGACTCAATTCCAGGAAAAAAGTAATGAGCTTTTGCATGGATTTTGACATCCCAGGCCAATAAGCAAGTAGTTTGGGGGTCTGGCTCCCCCTTAGAGCTAGAGTTCCTTTTCCCCCCAATTTTAATCTTTTCAATTTATTTTTTCCTTTCATTCCTCATCATGTATTATACTTGTATTTTACATATGTAATTCAATTGAATTTTACAGTACAATACAGTAATAATTGATACCTCATATGTAAATCAAAGTTCACTCATGTAATACACGCACACATTTTGAAATTTCAATTGAAGTCAATTGAAAATACTTCAATTCCTCATAACTTCTAAACTAAACACAACACCTCACTTTTAACACAAAACTTTATGGTTAAAACCACATGTGGTGTGAATTAAATTAAAGGTTTGAGGATTTTCAATTTTTGTATTGCAAATACTAAAAACCTAATTCAAGCTTATTTAGAGTTGAGTTACAAAAATTTCCTCAGAGGTGACCTCACCTGATTTTTTATAAGGAATCAAATGGTGAAAGAAATTTTATATGTTTATTTATTGGATAAAAATTTATAATATATTTTATATAAATTTTTCCAAATATATTTTAATTTCATAACTTTTATTAAAAATTCATTTTTACTTAATTTTTACAAGTAAAAGTGAATTGTCATAATTTTAAATTATATTGTAATTTAAGTTTTAAATTTTAGTTAAATTTTGCTTTTTAAATATAAATTTGTATTTATATTTTAATTTTTATTTTTATAATATAAATAAGTTTATTTTATTTATATTTGTATTTTAATTTATCCTTTGTGGTCTTTTGGGTATATAAAAATACCTCTAAGGCGCACAAACTAGGTCAGTTTTAACTGTTTTCAAGCGGGTAAAACTATCCTTAGGATATAAAAATCATTTTAAAGAAAGTTTTAATTAGTTTTGAGGTCTGGTACAAACATTCTGACATTTTTTAAAGGCTTAAAACCAGGTAGTACTTTAGGAATGGCCGGAAATGACAAAAAATGGCTAAAACCAGCCCTTTTTTGGTCCAAACCAAAGTTCAATGATGCCATAACTGGCTTTTATGTTTTCAGAGTTTTTTTCATGATTTACAAGAGCAAATCATACTATTTTGAGTAAGAAAATCGGTGGCTATAAAATAATGTCTTCTTTGCCCCACTTTTCTCTTCATGTTAGAATATTTTCCTTTTCTAATTAGTTTAAACACTGTTAAACCAATCAATAATAGATTCCAACCACCCTTTTGTTATAATTTTGAACCTTTTCACCATGTTAAAAAATAATTATAATAACTGTTTGTAACTCTGATAATCATTTTTACCTCTGAACCACCCCATAAGTTCCTTAAAGCAGCTTTAAGCACTGTTAGCTTTGTCACTTTGTTTCCAAATTCACTCTGGTCACTTTTGGGTGCGTTTTATCTTCAATATTATTCTTAAAGGCTTTGTTCTTATATTTATTGTTTGCCTTACTTTTCTCAATTAATTCCAATTGAAATTGCTCTTGAAGAAGTGTCTTTTGTAGCCTTAAATATCTCTTGTAGAGTATTTTTGGATAAATTTTTATTGTTGGTAAAACAATAAATCTTTATAATGTCATTCATTTATACTTATATAGTTAATGAAAATGAATTTGGCAGGTTTTCTTTGAAAAATCATAGTTTGTAACATTTTTAATCATATTTTCACCTTATACAAATTTTGAGGACAGGAAAAGTACTTGATTTTGGTCAAAGTTTCATATCCACACTTTACATTTGGGGCCCCACCTGTAAGAATTTACCTTTTAAACTTTTTCTTATAGTGAAAGATTCAAAAAATCAATAAAACCTACTTAGAATTCAAAAGCATTTCATAAAAAATTAAACTTTTTCATATTATAAGTGAAGCTTATTTTTTCATTTTCTCTTTTTGAAAACTTTTTTTACTTAATTAATTGCTGTTTAATTAATTTTAGTTTCTGACAACGTGGTAAGACAAGAAAACATTGAGACTGCATCAACAGTAACCAGAATTATCCCTGCAAGTAATGTCAATTCTGAGAAAAATAGTACTGCTCTTATAACTGAGAATAATAAAACAGAGCCAATTCCTTCAGATTCAATCAATTTGTTCATTGATAATACTCTCCAAAAAAGCTAAGAATTTGGCCAACAGTAGGTTTAACATAAAATTACTATTTCAAGCTTTTTTAATAATAATTATGCCTTAAACCAGATCAGGAGCAAGCTATAACACCTCAAGAAGCTCCCAAAAAAGGTTATAGACATGATTATGGCAGAAGCCAATCAGTTTCAGAAGGAAATGGGTAAGTGAATAGATCCCAAAGTGACAAATTATTCCACTCTGAAGATTATAATACTGTTTGAGCTTCAAAGAGAGCTGACACCACCACAAGAAGCCTCAGTCAAGAGATAAAAATACAGCCAGAAGGCCTACAAAAATGAATTTCATCACAAAGAGTACCATATCCTTTCAGATCTGTGGAAAAACCGCATGAACTCTTAACTGACTGTGAGAAAACTTCTGGGCCATCCCAACACTTACAAGTTACTCATTGGATGGAATCCCTTTATGAAAAAGGAAAACATGATGCTTGTAACAACAGAATGGAGGAAAACAACCATCCACCACCCAAGAAAGTGCCAAAAACAGCCCCAGTAGCTAGAAGCAGCAATTACAACGTGAAAAAGCAGCCACAAGCTCAGAAAAAGTGAAAAAGTAAAGCACTGGCTACAAAACCTTACAGCCAGGGCTATAGAATCCCAAAGATTCAGAAGGATGCCATGGAAAATGTATTTCAGATGGAAAGAACAATTATGGAATCACAGAAAAGGGAGGAAGCCAGATTAAAAGATCAAAAATTATTTCTGATATTCTAGATGGCAGTCCAAACTTGTACATACCTATAAATAATGTAAAAAGTCATATTTCTGATAAAAATCAATCAATTTGTAACACTCTTTAAACAAATAATTTAAGTCTGAGAGAATCAAGTGGGACACTTATGTGTTTTGAAAAAGATTTAAGAGCAATCAGAACTTCTAATAAGGACAATTTATTTGGAAATGATTTAAATGAACAATCTGCCATCATGAAAGAATTAACACACAAATATTCTAAATTCAATATTGATGACATATCTGAAACAGGCTTAAAACAAGACCTAAATATTATCAAAGAAGATAATAAGAAAGTCCTTGAAGAGATTCCAAATGCATTTACTGAAGTAAAGACATATACAATTGCCTTGAAAAAGTGTTTTGAAACCTCACAAAAAGAAGTATCAAAATTAACAATGAAGTTGAATAAAGTCATTTCTGATAATACTAGAAAGACAGAATTATGGAAAGAATTAACACAAAAGGAAGATATGTGTAAAATTGAAGTAATAAATTTGATACAAAGCTTCAAACATGAGTTTAGAAATTCTCAAAGGTGTAGCAACAGTGAAATGAATGATATTGAAAAATTAATGCACACCTTACCAAGAATGTCTACACCTCTGAATCAAAATGAGGGTACAAGAATTTCCAACCCAAAGGTATTGGATATAGAAGATTCACAACTAAAGAATAGATTTTCCACCTCTTTCCATGACTTGGACCCATCAATGGGCCAAGCATTGTTTAAAGAAGTACCAAAGCTTAAAGAATGGCCTCACTTAAGTGGTGAAGGAGAATATGACCATATGGAATTCATCAGTGGTATTGAGATTCGTAAATAAGATTCTTAATTACCAGACAGATTGGTAACAGCAAGACTTAACACCTTGTTTACCAGATCAGCCCACAGATGGTATATCAAATCAAGACACGCACATGGACACAAAAGTTGGACTTGTTGGAAAACCCAAATCATGAACAAATGAGCCAATGATTGTTGGAGATTTAAAGTGGAAACAGACTTTGAATCTTCCAATTTTTTGCTGACACAAATAGAGATTTACCAAGTTTTTGCCAACAAAGAGACAGATTAACAGCATTATGTCCTGACATGTCAGAAGGTATGATTCACTGAAAAATTGGAATAAAATGTGGAGGTGATTTGGAGCATGCTTTTAAAAGCTGTACTACTTATCTTACTTGACCCAGGAGCCTTCTGCTCTTTTGTTGGAAAATCGTTTCTTAAGACTTGTGTACCAAATTTTGAAGATAAATTGTTGCCAATCAATGGCATAAAGTTCAACAGTGCAAGTAATCCAATGGAAGAATTAGGAATATTTGAGACTACTGTCATATTTCAACATATCAATGGAAATTGAAGAATAACTGTTGAATTTTTTGTTATGGAAAACTGCTCTAGTACCCATTTTATATTGGTAAATGATTACTTAATCATTTATGGCATAGATTTACATAACAATAAATACAGATACTTTACTATTGGGGACAATAACTGTCAAACATTTTCCTTTTTACTATTTAGAAGACAAATCACAGTAAACAAATCATCACCAGTCACCTTAGAGTTAAGAAGCTCAAGTCTGAACAGCTAAATGAAGCTGAATTCAGTATTCATCCCACTGATGAACAAGAAAGTGAACTTTATTACCTTTTATATGACCACAAAGAAGCCTTTTCATCAGACAAAGAACCTCTTGGGGCAAATGTTGGACATAAAGATGACCTTATTTTCAATTTTGAAAGACCTTATCCACCACTATTAAGGAGGCCTGCATACCCAGAAAGCCCAAAATCTAGAGAAGCTCTGGAGATTAATATTAAAGAACTTCTAGACCTCAATTTAATAAGGAAACTTGAGCACAAAGAAGAAGTAGAAACAACTACACCAGTCATAGTGGCATGGAATAAAGGAAAATATAGGATGGTTGGGAACTTTCAAGCTTTGAACACATACACTGGCCCAGACCGGTACCCAATACCAAAAATCCAAATTGCCCTTACCCAAATATCTCAGGAAGTATATATAATTACTATGGATTCCCTGAAGGTATTTCACCAAAATGTGGTGCCACCGGAAGCAGGAAAATACTTGAGGATTATTTTTGATTGTGGGATGTATGAATATTTGAGGATTCCTTTTGTATGAAAAATGCACCTTCACACTTCCATACAATGCTGAATGAAATCTTCCCCAAAGAGCTGTCAGAAGGTTGGTTCATCATTTAAATTGATGGCATTATTGTCTGTTCCAAAACCTTGGGAGGAGAACATATACATATTATCCAGAGTTTTTCAAAAAAATTCAATCTGTAAACATGAAAATTTCTTTAAAGCAATGTCATTTTGGATTTAAATAACTGAAAGCCCTGAGACATGTAGTATCTGGTCTATCACTTGGAATTGACAAAAATAAGGTTCCAGAAGTACTATTGAAACCTATGCCTCAGAACAAGAAAGAAATTCATTCATTATTGGGGTTTGCAGGATATTACAGGAAGCATATTAAAGATTTTGTATTCATAGAAAGACCTCTTTACAAATCACGTTGTGGTCTTCCATAAAAGTTCTTCCAAGGTTCAAATCCACAATGTCACATCTAAATCTTTAATCAATAATAATAAAAATGGTATATATATAAGAAGAGAATTAAGATAAAAAGTGAAAGATAAAAGTAAAGAGTTGCAAGAAAAAGGAAGAGAATTATATTAAATAACAAAAAAAAGTATTCCACTGGAATCTAAATCAAATTTTACCTATAGTCACATATTGCCTCAACCCCATAATATTAATAATTCTCTAGAGATCATGGATTAAAGAGGAGAAATGATATTGTACACTCTATACTAGGTACAAGAATATAATTAAAAATAATGCAGCTTGTTTAAATATTTAATACAAAGAAACATGTGTAGTATTACATAAGTCATACACTTACTCTTACAACATCATGTGTTACATGTCTTGACATAAAAAAAGACTTACATATAAGCAAACATAGTGTTACATTACTCAATCCACACTTAAACTCCCATAACCAAACATTACAGGTATCATTTACAAATTAAATTTTAGATAGAAAAATACTCAATTAAATGAAAATCAAGGCTGTGAAGAAGAAAAATAATGTTAGTAGAGAGAAGAATACAGTTTTCAAAAAAAGGTGCAATCAACCAAACATATGGTGAAATATATGTATCAAATGACACCATTCCAAATTTAGCCACTAGAAAAATGTTTCAAGGCTTTGCATAATAAGAATAAAGTTTAGTTAAAATATCAGTATAAGTCAAAAGGTATGGTACAATCAACAAAACATATGGTGCAATATCCTTAACAAATGACACCATTCCAAATTTAACCACTAGCAAAAATGTCTCAAGGCTGTGCACTGCAAATAATAAGGTTCAGAATGATGCAATCAACCAAAAATATGGTGCAATATCTTTATCAATTGACACCATTTTTAATTTACCCACCAGCAAAAATGTCTCAAGGTGGAATTTTTCTAAGTCCCTTGTTTTGGGAAGGCTCCATGGAGGGCCCAAAAGGTATAAATAAAGAGCCTATCTGCCTGTTTTCCTGTCACAGGGGCTCTTCTAAATGAAGAGGGCCTGGCACTCAGTGAACAGACTTACTTATGGAGGGCTCAGAATAAATACTCAATTGATAAGAGTAATGAAATAAGAGAAGAAATTCCTAGTCATAAAATAATAAGAATTGAAAGATATGAGAGAAAAAAAAAATCAATAATAAAGAGCCAACCACAAATAACCCTGTATCACTGTTTCAACCTGTTCAGAAAAGAGAAAAGGATTAATAAAGGTTATGGCCACCAGGACTCTACGGAACAGGAAAGGGAAGGCAAAGACTAACTTAATAATTAATAAAATACTAGTTCTCAATGAAAAATAAAATAATATTAAATAATAAATTCAATATCTTAATTAACTGGGGGAAAAACCCCCAGGTGGGTGAAAGGGGGCTGGTATATGTGAAAAGGTGCCAGCCTGGAGTTTGAGTGTTGAGAAACCATGATTGTATGAGTGAGGCACCTGTATTTGAGATGTGAAACTGTATTGGTGTATCCAATACAGATATTTGAATCAATACAGGTATTTGCACCTGTATTGAAGGCAGGCCTGTATTTGGTGAATCCTGTATTTGGGTTTTGCCTGTATTGAGCTGTATTGAGGTTTGGAGTTGTATTTGGTGAATCTTCCATGAAACCCCTTGCTTATTGGGTGTTGGAATATTTTCCATTAGTAATGAGTGGTAATGTCCTGCCTGTCTCCATGGCTGTGACATTACCCCCCTCTTGAAAGTGGTGAGCTCTGAGCACCATAAGGATAGTGACTCTTGATAAGATCAACTGAAGTTTCTTCCCCCAATTACCAAAGTTTCATCCCTTATACTTCCTTTTCATAAATCATAATTTCCAACGCTTTAATCTTCACAACTTGTAGGTCCTTCTTCTTTGACTTGATTCTGATTCTTCTCCCCTTCTTTGAACTTTCTTTACTTCCTCCTTTTCTTCTATTTTTGATCTTCTTCTCATTACAGAATTCTTCACTCAATTTGTCTTGAGTCCTCATGGATCATGATAAAAAGTGATTTCAGGTCTATGTCCTAAGAACCCACTGCTTTTTTCATCAAATTGTCTTCATTTTTGAGGTTGGGCCAAAATTGGCCTTTTTCTTGCTTTGTGCTATTTCAGAGTTCCTTGAAGGTTTCCCCAAATTGTTGTTTCATGGTTTTTTTTGGCCAAAAGAGCCAAAATGTGCAAAATTTGCAAACATGTGCAAATATGCCAATCTGATTAAAATGGAAGATTTTGGTGAATAACTGAATAAAACAAAGTTTTTGAAGGTTTTGAAGCTTTTGAAGGAGACTGAAGCCAAAATGTGTCAAAGTGCGCAAATATGCCAATATGATTAAAATGGCAAATTTTGGTGAATAATTGAAAAGAACAAAGTTTTTGAAGAAGAATGCAGCCAGATGCATCAAAGTGCGCAAATATGCCAATATGATTAAAATGGCATATTTTGGTGAATAATTGAATAAAACAAATTTTTTGAAGGAGAGTGAAGCCAGATGCGTCAAAGTGCACAAATGCATAAAAATGGCCAATTTGGCCTATGAACAGTTTTTTCTCAGGATTTTCTTCAGTTTTTCTTGTGCTTAAACCCATTCTTGCAGTTCAAATTTCTGTAATTGACTTGCTGACTTGCAATTGTACATAAATTTCTTGGTCTTGACTTTGAACTTTGACTTGAAGCTGAGTTCAAGGCTGACTTCTCTTTGTGATTCCAACTACTCTGATTCCCCACCCTCTGTACTTTATGGTCCTGGTGTTTTTGATAACTTGAGGGAGCTTTCTGAAGAGAGTATTCCCCCTACAGAGATTTATGACTTAACTAGAAATTACAATGGTTTCAAGTCTGTCAGAGTTATTGAGCCACCCTGCACCAATTGTCAGAGGAATGGGATTCCTTGTGTTGAATCTGCTACTGCTAGGTCCACCAGGTCTCAATTCTGCAATCTTGGAAAAGGAAATTGTTCTCAAGCCCACTATAGCTTTCCTGACAATCCCAGAAGATTATGGAGCAGCATCAAGAAGGGTGGAAGATTTGGATTGGAAGCTCCTGTTGATGAACCTCCCACCTCTGATTCCACCTCTGGTCACTCCAATTGTGCGTGGATTGGTCATAAAACTGATGTGTTACTGACTTCTATGGTTTCTTTTCTTCTTCTTCAGTGCCTGGCTCCAGGATGAGAGGTGTCCAACAATGGAATAATACCAGCAGTTCCTGGTCAAACATTGGAGGATCCATTCAACCCCAAGGAAATCCCATTGGAGGCCCCCAGAGGTTCCCATTTTGGTCACATGAAAAGATGGAAAACTTGGAAAATTGAAGAGAAATTTGGTACTTCAAGATGAAATTGATACTGATGCTGAAGGCAGTGAGAGGTTGATGGAGAAGAGCTTGAAATGACTACCCCAATCCAGAAAAGAATAATCCAATCCCCTTCAAAATACCCAGTCCAAGCCAGTACCACCAATAATGAAGTGATCAGGTCCCCCAAACCACCTCAACTTCCAATTAGATCCCCAACCAGGCCATCCACACTTGTGTCTACCTCTACCAGTATCAAACTACCTGTGGCAAGAACTTCCAGAGACCCAAGGTCTCCAGAACCTGAATCAATCTTTTAAACCCGTCGCCACTGGAATATAACAGGAAACTTCACTGATCAGAAAAGGGTGAACAAGAAGGTGGTCACATCCTTATTTGCTGAATTTGATGCTTTTACTGAGGTGTTTGTTGATAAGGATATGAAGAGTGCTATTCCAGGAGAGCCTACTATTGGTTTGGCCAAGGAGGCAGTTGCTTATGAAGAAGCCATGGCTGTTAATCTTAGAGAAACCTTGAAGAACGTTTGATGAGGATTATCTGTGTGAGACTTAGAGGTATTTTCATATACCCAAAAGACCACAAAAGATAAATTAAGATACAAATATAGATAAAATAACTTTATTCAAATGAAAATTGAAATATAAATACAAATTTATATTTGAAAATCAAAATTTAATTATAATTTAAAAATAAAATTATAATAAAATTTAAAATTATGAAATTATATTTTTACTTGTAAAAATTAAGTAAAAATGAATTTTTAATAAAAATTGTGAAATTAAAATATTTTTTGTAAAAAGTGATATCAAATATATTATAGCTTTTTATCCAATAAATAAACATATAAAAATTCTTTCACCATTTGATTCCTCATAAAAAATTAGGTGGGGTCACCTCTGAGTGAAATCTTTGTAACTCAACTCTAAACAAGCTTAAATTAAGTTTTTCGTATTTTCAATACAAAAATTGAAACTCCTCAGAACTTTAATTCAATTAACACCCAATGGGGTGTTAACAATCAATTTTTGTGTTAAAATTGAGGTGTTGTGTTTAGTTTCGAAGTTATGAGGAATTGAAGTGTTTTCAATTGAATTCAATTGAAATGTCAAAATGTGCGCGTGTATTCTATAAGTGAACTTTGATTTACACATGAGGTATCAATTATTTCTGTATTGTACTGTACAATTCAATTGAATTACATATGTAAATTACAAGTATAATACATGATGAAGAATTAAAGGAAAAAATAAATTGGAAATTTTAAATGGGGGGGAAAGGAACTCTAGCTCTAAGGGGGAGCCAGACCCCCAAAATCGTTGCTGACAGGGGTGAGATGTCAAAATTCATGCAACGGTTCATCACTTTTGGCCTGGAATTGAGTCACAGGGTCTGTGACTCAATTGATGATGAGGTTTTGATACCAACCAGGGCAGTTTTAACTGTTGCCAAGAGGGTCAAACTACCCTTAAGTTAAGACAAGGTTCATAAAAAAATTTTTAACTGGTTTCAACGCCTCTTACACACATTATGACATGTTTTGAAGGCTCTAGACCAGGTATTGCTAGAGTAATGGCTGATTTAAGGGTCTAAAATGGCTAAAAATGGCTTAAACCAGCCCTTTTTTGGTCTAAACCAGGGTTCAATGATGCCATTATTGGCTTTTATGTTTTCATACTGTTTTTCACGACTGACAAGAGTAAATTTTACTTTTGGAGTAAGAAAATTGATGGCTATAAAAGAATGTCTTCTTTTCCCCACTTTTCTCTTCATGCTGGAATCTTTTCTTTTTATAAGTAGTTTAAACACTGTTAAACCAATCAATAAAAGATTCAAACCACGTTTTTTAAATCATTTTAAACCTTTTAACCACGTGAAAAAATCATTATAATCATTGTTTGTAACTCTTATAATCATTTTTACCCCTGAACCACCCCAAAAGTGAATTAAAGCATCTTTCATCACTGTTAACTTTGTCACTTTGTTTTCAAATTCACTCTGGTAACTTTTGGGTGTGTTTTTTTAATATTCTTTTTAAAGACTCTGTTCTTCATTTGATTGCTTGCTGTCCTTTGCTCAATTAATTCCAATTGAAATTGCTCTTGAAGAAATATCTTTTGTAGACTTAAATCTCTCTTCTAGAGTATTGTTGGTAAAAAAATAAATATTTATAATATTATTGTTTTATACTACTAAAGTTATAAACAATGAAATTGGCGTGTTTTCTCTTACAAATAATATTTCTAACTCTTTTTAATTCATTTTTCACTTATACAACTTTTGAGGACAGGAAAAGTACTTGATTTTGAATCAAAGTTTCATATCCCCACCTTACAATCTGTAGCTGGTCTTTACCCTTACTAGTGTTTTGCTCTTGGATTATTGAATGAATTGACTCCCCAAACACAATATGGGAGTGATGGCTACTGCTTTTGAAACAAGAAATAAAAAATAAATCATACAATTAATAGAAAATGAAATGAAATAAAGATAAAGATAGAATTGAGAGAAAAAGAGAGTAAAGAAATAGAATAAAGAAAGCTTCTGAGGATTGATCTTCTTGTGTTGAGTTGCTTGATTTTGGCCATAATTTTCCTGAAAAAGATAAAACCAAACATTTGATGCTCACAGAGTGGCCAAGGTGTTGTTTTACAAGAAGTAGAACCCTCAGAGATGCATACCAGGAGATGTAACTTACTTTCATAACTTCCACTCCCCACCAAGCATCATAAAAGAATAGAAAACTTTGCCATAAATGAATTTGAGCTAAAGAATGTCTTGAATAATATTGAATGGCATAATTTGGAATAATAATTGTGAAAGAAGAAAGAGAATCAAAAGGAAAGAGGGAATTTGGCCATATCTTGATAAAATGTCTGAATTTGGGGGTATTGAGGTTGCAAGGCCTTCCAAACCTGTCCAAAGAAACTGAAAAGTGCTCACAAAGTGGCCAAGGTGATGCTTACAACATATTTGGCTAGAATACCCCCTTAAAGGTGCATGCCAGGAGAGGAACTTACTTTCATAAACTCCAATCCCCACCAAGCACCATAAATCAAACTCTTGAGGCATTT
Organism: Austropuccinia psidii; assembly: GCA_023105745.1. Lineage (NCBI taxonomy): Eukaryota > Fungi > Basidiomycota > Pucciniomycetes > Pucciniales > Sphaerophragmiaceae > Austropuccinia > Austropuccinia psidii. The sequence continues at coordinate 67,472,541 of JALGQZ010000004.1, forward strand.
GCACCAGGCATGTCTGGATAAAAAGTGTGAAAATCCTTGACAAGGTCTGGAGAGTTGGTAAGGTTGGAAGCTGGTTCCCAAGTTGTTCTTTCTGTGTCTTCATTTAATCCTTTCCACTCCACTAGATGCCATAATGTACCTCTCTTGAGTTTTGAGTCCAGAACCTGAGCCACTTCCTATTCTTCTTGCTCTTCCTGTGAGCCTTAGAGGTATTTTTATATACCCAGAAGACCACAAATTCTAAATTAAAATACAAATATAAATAAAATAAATTTATTTATATTATAAAAATAAAAATATAAATACAAATTTATATTTAAAAATCAAACTTTAATTATAATTTAAAAATAAAATTAAAATAAAATTTAAAATTATGAAAATTCATTCTTACTTGTAAAAATTAAGTAAAAATGAATTTTTAATAAAAATTATGAAATTAAAATGTTTTTGGTAAAAATGAATTTTTAATAAAAATTATGAAATTAAAATATTTTTTGGTAAAACTTTATATAAAATATATTATAGCTTTTTATCCAATAAATAAACATATAAAATTTATTTCACCATTTGATTCCTTATAAAAAATCAGGTGGGGTCACCTCTGAGTGAAATTTTTGTAGCTCAACTCTAAATAAGCTTAAATCAAGTTTTCAGTATTTTCAATACAAAAATTGAAGATCCCCAAAACTTTAACTTAAGTCACACCACATGGGGTGTTAACCATCAATTTTTGTGTTAAAATGAGGTGTTGTGTTTAGTTTAGAAGCTATGAGGAATTGAAGTATTTTCAATTGAATTCAATTGAAATGTCAAAATGTGCGTGTGTATTACATAAGTGAACTTTGATTTACATATGAGGTATCAATTATTACTGTAGTGTACTGTACAATTCAATTGAATTACATATGTAAATTACAATTATAATACATGATGAGGAATTAAAGGAAACAATCAAGTGGGGGGAAAAGGAACTCTAGCTCTGAGGGGGAACCAGACCCCCAAAATCGTTGCTGACAGGCATGAGATGTCAAAATTCATGCAACGGTTCATCACTTTTGGCCTGGAATTGAGTCACAGGGTCTGTGACTCAATTGATGATGAGGTTTTGATACCAACCAGGGTAGTTTAAACTGCTGCCAAGAAGGTAAAACTACCCTTAAGTTAGAGCAATGTTAGTAAAAATAGTTTTAACTGATATCTACGCCTCTTACACACATTCTGACGTGCTTTGAAGGCTCTAGACCAGGTGTTGCTATAGTAATGGCTGATTTACAGGTCTAAAATGGCTAAAAATGGCTTAAACCAGCCCTTTTTTGGTCTAAACCAGGGTTCAATGATGCCATAATTGGCTTTTCTGTTGTCAGACTGTTCTCCACGACTGAAAAGAGTAAATTCTACTTTTGAAGTAAGAAAATTGCTGGCTATAAAAGAATGTCTCCTTTGCCCCACTTTTCTCTTCAGGTTGGAATCTTTTCCTTTTATAATTAGTGTAAACACTGTTAAACCAATCAATAAAAGATTCCAACCACCTTTTTTAAATCATTTTAAACCTTCTAACCACTTGAAAAAATCATTATAATCATTGTTTGTAACTCTTATAATCATTTTTACCCCTGAACCACCCCAAAAGTGAATTAAAGCATCTTTCATCACTGTTAACTTTGTCACTTTGTTTCCAAATTCACACTTGTCACTTTTGGGCGTGTTTCCTCTTTAATATTCTTTTTAAAGACATTGTTCTTTAATTGATTGCTTACAGTTCTGTGCTCAATTAATTCCAATTGAAATTGCTCTTGAAGAAATTTCTTTTGTAGCCTTAAATATCTCTTGTAGAGTATTTTTGGATAAATCTTTATTGTTGGTAAAACAATAAATCTTTACAAAATTGTTGTTTTATACTAATAAACCTATAAACAATAAAATTGGTGTGTTTTCTCTTAAGAATAATATTTCTTTCTATTTTTAATTGATTTTTTACCTTATACAAATTTTGAGGACAGGAAAAGTACTTGATTTTGAATCAAAGTTTCATATCCACACCTTACACTTCCACTATTACTGGTGGTGGTGGCAATTGATGTCATTTTGGGATAGTTGATTGCTTCACTGGTTCTAACAAGGACACATTGAAGACAGGGTGAACTGACTTCCATTGTTGAGGCAACTTGAGATGATATTCATGGCTGCTAATCTTCTTGAGAACTTCAAAGGGTCCCAACCATTGTTCTGAAAGTTTCTTGGTGGGTCTTTTTGTCTTGATGTTCTTGGAATCTAGCCAGACTTCGTCCCCAGGTTGGAAATCAGGTGGAATTGCTCTATTTCTATCTGCATACTTATCAAAATGCTTTATTGCTGACTCTAATTCTTCTTTGACAAATTTCTGTACTGATTGTAGTTTTTTTGATAACTTTCCATCAGGTGTATCTTGAGAAATGTTACTTGAGTCAAAGCTGGGATTTCTTCCATAAATGGTGAAAAATGGTGACTGTTTTGTTGATGAATGTTCTTCATTATTATAGTCAGATTCAGCCAGAGGGAGCCAGGTGTGCCAGTGATCTTGATGGTAACTGACATACAGACAAAGAGATTGTTCTAGAATCTCATTTACCCTCTCTGTCTGTCCATCTGTTGCAGGGTGAAAGGAAGTTGAAAGATCTCTTGATATCTTGAGCTGCTGACACAATTGAGCCTAAAATGATGAAAAAAATAATGAACCTCCATCACTAACAATACTGAGTGTAAGACCATGTTTGGAAAATACATGACTAATAAATAGTTTAGTTAAGTTCAAAGCAGTGATTGTTGAATAAGTTGGAATAAATATTTCCACTTTTGAGAATCTGTCTACAACTACTAAAATTGAATCAAAGTTGCTTGACAGAGGCAATTGAGTGATAAAGTCCATTGATAGTGAATTCCAAAGACCAGATGGAATTTGAAGAGGCTTGAGTAATCCAAACTTCTTATAATGAATGTTTTTGTTTCTTGAACATTGCTGACATGAGGACACATAGTCCTTGATAATTTGATTCATGCCAGCCCAATAAAAATCCCTCTTGAAGGGCTTGAGGGTCTTCTCCTGTCCAGAGTGGCCAGCCAATGGTGAGTCATGACACTTTTGAAGGATATCCAATTGAAGTTCATTATTTCTTGGGATGACTACTCTATCTTTGAATAATAGCAATTTGGCTTGAGGTTCAAGAGCATAATCTGAGACTTATTCACCTCTTGCTAATTGCTTGAGAAATTCCTTATAATCTTTGTCTTGCCATACTTCCTTCTGAATTTTATCAACTAAATCTGAGAAAACTTCAACTTTGATTGACAAAAATGTTGACTCTTTAAGTTTATTTTTCTTGAGAACTTGATGAAAGTTTTGAGGATTCTTGCTTATGAAGTCCACCCTCCTCTCTGGGTACACGTTGTCCCAACATGACAAGGCATCGGGTAAAGTGGCCAGTCTGCTTGGGAAGTAAATGATAGAGAAGTGAAATTCAGAGAGAAACTCAGCCTAACGGGCTTCACAGCAAGTAAGGACTTTGGAGGACATGAAATATTGAAGGGAAGAGTGTTCTGTCAAGACTTCAAAGGAATCAGAAAGAGAAAGAAGAAAGGCTCTCCAGTGCTTGAGAGCCCAAACTATGCCAAGGAGTTCCTTGTCATGAATTTCATAGTTGAGCTCAGCTGGGAGGAGCTTGAAACTATCAAATGCAATGGGATTCTTCCCTGAGTCATTCACCTGAGTCAGTACAGAACCCAAGGCATAATCAGAAGCATCAGTATTTGCAATAGTTGGTAGAGAAGGAGTGAAATGGGATAGGATAGGGGCAGTGGTGAAAGCTTCTTTGAGTATTTGAAACTTAGCCAGAGCTTCTTCATTGAAGATGAAAGGAGAATCTTTTTTAAGGAGGGAAGTGAGAGCAGAGATTTTTTGGAATAATGTTTAATGAAACAATGATAAAAGTTAGCAAAGCCAAGGAAAGATTGGAGTGCTTTGATGTTCTTTGGCTGAGGCCACTTGAAGATTTGCTGAGCTTTGGAAGAATCCATATTGAGGCCTTCACTTGAAACAACATAGTCCAAGTATTCCACACTTGAGGCATGGAATACACACTTTGAGGATTTGGAAAACAAATCATTGTCCCTCAGTCTTTGGAGGACAGGGCCACTTGTTTGACATGCTCCTCCTGAAAACTAGAGAAGACCATAATAAAATCTAAGTATACTATCACAAAAATCTCCAAGAAATCTGCAAAGATATCATTCACAAGATTCTGGAATGAAGCAGGAGCATTGGTCAAGCCAAATGGCATAACCAGATAGTGTTTCTGACTCATTCTTTGATAAAGATTAGATAACACCAACTGGAGGTAGAAGACCCTCCAGTTCAATATGATGATCACAGGTGTGGTGTTGAGGAAGTTTCTCTGCTTTCACCTTGGAGAATACATCCAAATATTTGTGATAAGCAGGAGGGACTACCTTCAGCACAGTTTCAATCTCTTCTGGCTCTTCCTCTTCATCCCACTGCTTCTCCAGGGAGGCATGAAAAGATAAAGGAGGAAGGTCCCTATACCCTTGAAAGAGATAAACTGAAGATATAGCAACATCTTCTCCAAAAAATTTTATCCCTTTGAAGAATTCATCTCTTGATAGAAGTAAGGACTGAGAGGGAATGATGGAAGGGATAAGGACAGAAGGAGGAAGGGAAGGTGTCTTAAGTTCACCAACCAGAGCAGCACTGTTGACAGCAGTGGCAAAGTCATTACTAGTAGAAGAAATAGTACCACTAGAATCCTTATGACTAGAATCATAGGTGATCAATCCATTTGTCCAATAAATAATGGGATTAAAATGGTAAAGAAAATCATAGCCTAATATTAGGTCTTCTCCCTTGGGTGAATCTATGATAAAGAAATCCCATTCAAAGCTTGAGAATGAAGCCAAGTCAACAACCCACTTGGTATAATGGGTGATGAACAAGGCAGGGGATTCATTTGAATCCAGAATGAAAAGAGGAATCTTTTCAGGTAGCTCTGACATAGTCAATGAGTACTTGAGAACAAAATTCTTTGCACTACAAGAGTTTGTAGCACTAGAATCAATGAGAATACTATAAAAAATATCAGAGACAGAAGAAAAAATAAGAAAATTTAAAGATTTCTGGACACTAGTATTCAGAGTGCACAATTGTGCTCTTGAAGGATAAAGTGAGAAACCTTGATCACATCATGATTCCCACTCAGGATTTTCCCTGCTTGCTGAGGAAGCCTCTTGATGACCCAGGCTTGTTCTGAGGCCTCTTGAAGAATTTTTCAAATGGGTGCTTTCCACCACAATAATTGCACAAGCCTTCTTTAATCATCCTCTCCTTTTCAGAACCAATTAATTTGTTGTCCTTATTGAGGAGGGCAGCATGAGGCTTGTATTTGGACACTTGAAAATTCTTCCCCTTCTTATTCTTGCTGTGATAAGGCTTCTTTGATGATGAACTTTGAGGGGGTTTGGAGCAGTTGAATCCACTGATTGGAGGCTTCTTCTCTTGATGAATACCCTTTTTGTGAGCCTTAGAGGTAATTTCATATACCCAAAAGACCACAAATACAAAATTAACATATAAATATAAATAAAATAAATTTATTTATATTATTAAAATGAAAATCAAAACATAAATATAAAATCAAATTAAAAATTAAAAATTTAATTACAATTTAAAAATAAAATTGCATTAAATTTTGAAATTGTAAAATTACATTTATACTTGAAAAAATTAAGTAAAAATGAATTTTTAATAAAATTGTAAAATATTAAATAAAGTTGAAAAAAAGTTAACTAAAAAATCTTATAACCTTTTATCCAATAAATAAACATATAAAAATTATTTCACCATTTGATTCCTCATAAAAAATTAGGTGGGGTCACCTCTGAGTGAAATGTTTGTAACTCAACTCTAACTAAGCTTAAATTAAGTTTTTAGTATTTTCAATACAAAAATTGAAAATCCTCAAAACTTTAATTCAAGTCACATCACATGTAGTGTTAATCACCAAAATTTGTGTTAAAATTGAGGTGTTGTGTATATTTTAGAAGTTATGAGGAATTAAAGTATTTTTAATTGAATTCAATTGAAATGTCAAAACGTGCGCATGTATTACATAAGTGAACTTTTATTTACATATGAGGTATCAATTATTACTGTATTGAACTGTAAAACTCAATTGAATCACATATGTAAATTATAAGTATAATACATGATGAGGAATTAAAGGAAAAATAAATTGGAAAGATTAAATTTGGGGGGGGGAAAAGGAACTCCATCTCTAAGGGGGAGCTAAACCCCCAAACTCCTTGCTGAAAGGTGTGGGATCTCAAAATTCATGCAAAAGTTAATCCCCTTTGGCCTGGAATTGAGTTAAAGGGTCTGTGAACTCAATTGATGATGAGGTTTTGATACCAACTGGGGTTGGGTTAGCTGTTGCCAAGAGGGTAAAACTACCCTTAAGATAAAAAAACATAGTAAAAACAGTTTTAACTGTTTTCTACGTCTCTTGCACACATTCTGACGTGTTTTGAAGGCTCTAGGCCAGGTATTGCTATAGTAATGGTTGATTTAAGGGTCTAAAAATGGCTAAAAATGGCTTAAACCAGCCCTTTTTTGGTCTAAACCAGGTTTCAATGATGCCATAATTGGCTTTTCTGTTGTCAGACTGTTTTTCACGACTGACAAGAGTAAATTTTACTTTTGAAGTAAGAAAATTGATGGCTATAAAAGAATGTCTTCTTTGCCCCACTTTTCTCTTCATGTTAGAATCTTTTCCTTTTATAATTAGTTTAAACACTGTTAAACCAATCAATAGAAGATTCCAACCACCTTTTTTAAATACTTTTAAAACTTTTAACCAAGTGAAAAAATCATTATAATCATTGTTTGTAACTCTTATAATCATTTTTACCCCTGAACCACCCCAAAAGTGAATTAAAGCATCTTTCATCACTGTTAACTTTGTCACTTTGTTTCCAAATTCACTCTGGTCACTTTTGGGCGTGTTTTCTCTTTAATATTCTTTTTAAAGACTTTGTTCTTTAATTAATTGCTTGCAGTCCTTTGCTCAATTAATTCCAATTGAAATTTCTCTTGAAGAAATTTCTTTTGTAGCCTTAAATATCTGTTGTAAAGTATTTTTGGATAAATCTTTATTGTTGGTAAAACAATAAATATTTATGATATTATTGTTTTATACTAATAAAGTTATAAAAAATGAAATTGCTGTGTTTTCTCTTAAAAATAATATTTCTTACTATTTTTAATTGATTTTTACCTTATACAAATTTTGAGGACAGGAAAAGTACTTAATTTTTAATCAAAGTTTCATATCCACACTTTACATTTGGGGGCCCAGGGGTGATATTTTTCCTGTGACCTATTTTTTACTCTTTTTAAATCTTCTTTTCTTATATTGAAAAATTCAAAAACATATAAAAAATACTTATAATTCAAAAAATCAATAAGTAAATAAATAAATAAATTTTTTAATATTATAAGTGAGGCTTATATTTTAATTTATTTTTTGAAATATCCTTTTTTTTACTTAATCAATTGGTTTTTTCATTAATTTTAGTGTCTGACACTGTGGTAAGACAAGAAAACATTGAAACATACTCAACAGTAACCAGCATTATTCCTGCCAGTACTGTTAATTCTGATCATAATAGTACTATTATTGTGACTCAGAATATTTAACCAGAGCCAATTTCTTCTGAATTAGTCAACTTGGACATAAGTAATACTCTTCAGAAAGACAAAGATTTGGCCAAGAGTAAGTTTTTGGCGTAAAATTACTATTCTAAACCTTTTTAACCATAATTATGCCTTCAAACAGATCAGGAGCCAGCTATAACCCCTCAAGAAGCTCCCAGAAAGGTAATAGACGTGATTATGACAGAGGCCAATCAGTTACAGAAGGAAAAGGGTCAGTTGATGACTTCCAAACAACTAAAATGGGTCATTATGAAGCTGATATTACCATTTTAATTTCAAAAAGAGCTGACACCGCCACAACAAGCCTCAGTGGACATATACAAAGCCAGCCGCAGTGCATACAACAATGCACTTTAGTTCAAGGAGTACCAGATCCTTGCAGACCTGTGGAAGAATTGCATGAATTCTTACCTGACTGTGAGTGAATTCCTGGGCCTTCCCAATACTTGCAAATTGCTCAATGGATGGCGTCCACTGATGGAGAAAAAAAACCTGATGCTTTTGACACTAGAATGGAGGAAAAACAACCCTCCACCACCCAACCAGTGCCAAAAACAGCCCCAGTGGCCAGCAGCAGCAATTTCAACGTGAAAAAGCAGCCAAAAACTCCAAACAAGGGCAAAGGGAAGGCACCAGCCCCAAAGCCTTACAGCCAGGGCTACAGAATCCCAAAGATTTAACAGGATGCCATGGAAAATGTATTTCAGATGGCCAGAACCATGTTGGAATTACAAAAGAAGGAGGAAGCCAGAATAAAATATCAAAAATGATTTCTGATACTTTTGATTGTATTCCAGAGTTTTATAAAGCTATTTCTGACGTAAAAAGTCATCTTTCTGATAAAAATACATCAATTTGTGACACTCTTAAAACAAATAACTTGAGTCTGAGCCAAATAAATTATACACTTAAATGCTTTGAAAGAGTTTTAAGAACAGTCAAAACTCCCAATAATGATAATTCTTTTGGAATTAAGATAAATGAGCAATCTGCCATTATTAAAGAATTAATAGACAAATATTCTAAATTCAATATTGATGATATAATTGAAACAAGAATAAAACAAGCTATTAATACCATCAAAGAGGATAATAAGAAAGCTCTTAATGATATTGCAAAATCATTTGCTGAAGTAAAGACAACTACAGTTGCCTTGAAAAAGCATTTTGATACCTCAATAGAGGAAATATCAAAATTAACAATAGAGCTAAATGAAGTTATATCTGATAATACTAAACAAAAGGAATTATGGAATGAGCTTACATATAAAGAGGATGATAATAAAAAGAGTATCATAGACTCTATACAAAGCTTACAGCATGAGTTAACAAATTCACAAAGGTGTAATAACAGTAAAATGAATGATATTGAACACCTGCTAAACACTTTACCAAGAATTTCTACACCTCTGAATCAAAATGAAGATGCAAGAATTCCCAATCCACAAGTATTGGATATTGAAAATTCACAGTTAAAAAATGAATTTTCTACTTCTTTTCATAACTTAGAGCCATCAATGGGCCAAGCACTCTTGAAAGAAGTTCCAAAACTTAAAGAATGGCCTCACTTCAGTGGTGAAGGAGAGTATGACCATATGGAATTAATTAGAGGCATTGACATGATCAAAGAGGATTTTGAATTACCAGACAGATTGGTAACAGCAAGATTTAACACCTTGTTTACCAAATCAGCTCACAGATGGTGCATCAAAATAAGACAAGCACATGGACAACAGAGTTGGACTTGGTGGAAAACCCAAATCATTAACAAATGGGAAAATGATGCTTGGAGGTTTAAAGTTGAAACAACCTTTGAATCTTCCAAATTTAATGCTGATAAAGACAAAGCTTTACCATGGTTCTGCCAACAAAAAGACAGATTAACAGCCTTATCTCCAGACATGTCAGAATTTATGATCCATAGAAAGATTCTGAGACAATGTGGAGGTGACTTAGAGCATGCTGTCAAAAGCAGGACTACTGAACACTTTTCAGCAGAAGATATTATCAGTATATTAGAGGAAGTAACCACCAGAACCAAAATTGGTTCTAGTAGGGTGAATCTCAAAACAAGGTTTACTACACCTTGGAAAGATTATGTGGACAAAAACCCCAAAGGAAATTCTAATAATGTTAAGTATAGATCTGCACATACAATCAGAAAGTGCCATATTTGCCAAAGCAACACCCATTTAGCCAATACATGTCCAAAAAGGGGGAAAATCAATGAAATTGACATTGAAAAGGAACCTGATGTTGAAAAAGATGACATAATTGAAGACAATTCAGATGATAAGTCATCAATATTTTCTGAATCTTCAAAAGATATAGAAAATATCAATGCCACTTTTGAAATCATGGAATCTTCTTCCCACTTGCCACAATTAAGCAATGGTCAACTTGATTTATCAAAAGTTCAAGATGCACAACTTATGAAAGCAAAACCAAACAGGGGGAAAGGTTATACAGCTGGTAACTCCTGTATAACAGAAGTGGTAATTGACAACAAGCCCACCAAACTTTTTCTTGACCCAGGAGCCTTCTGCTCTTGTCTTGGAAAATCTTTTCTTAAGACTTGTGTACCAAATTTTGAAGACCAATTGTTACCGATTGATGGTATAAAATTCAATAGTGCAAGTAATCCAATGAAAGCATTGAAAATTATTGAGACCAATGTCACATTACCACACATAAATGGGAATTTAAGAATCACAGTTGAATTTGTTGTTATGGAAAATTGCTCTAGTACCCACTTTATATTGGGAAATGACTATTTAATCCTGTATGGGATAGCTTTTCAGAACAACAAAGACAGATACTTTACTATTGGAGACAATAAGTGCCAAAAATTTTCCTTTTCACCATTTAAAAGACAAATTACAGTAAACAAAGCATCACCAGTCAACTTAGAGTTAGAGAAATTCAAGTCTGAACAGTTAAATGAGGCTGAAATAAGCCTTCATCTGACCAATAAACAAGAAAATGAACTTTCTTCCCTTTTGTATGACCACAGAGGAGCATTTGCTTCAGACAAAGAACCTCTTGGAGCAATTATTGGTCATGAAGTTGACATCATTCGTAACATTGAGAGACCTTATCCACCACTCTTAAGAAGACCTGCATATCCAGCAAGTCCAAAATCAAGAGAAGCTCTAGAAATTCATATCAAAGGACTTCTGGACCTTGGTGTAATAAGAAAAGTAGGCCACAATGAAGAAGTGGAAATAGCTACACCAGTCATAGTGTCATGGCATAATGGAAAATCTAGAATGGTTGGGGACTTTAGAGCTCTTAACACTTACACTGTTCCAGACAGATACCCAATACCAAAAATCCAAATTGCCCTTACCCAAATATCTCAAGCAGTATATATAACCACAATGGATACCCTTAAAGGATTCCATCAAAATATGGCAACACCAAGAGCAAGAAAATACTTGCAAATTATTGTTCATTGTGGAGTGTATGAATACTTGAGGATGCCCTTTGGTATCAAAAATGCACCTTCACACTTCCAAAGAATGATGAATGAAATCTTCCCTGAAGAAATCTCATAGGAATGGTTAATCATTTACATTGATGACATTATTGTCTGTTCCAAGACTTGGAAAGCGCACATATACAGATTGTCCAGAGTTTTGACAAAAATTCAATCAATAAACATGAAAATCTCTTTGAAGAAATGTCATTTTTGATTTAAAGAACTTAAGGCACTAGGACATGTTGTATCTGGTTTGTCCCTTGGAATTTACAAAAACAAAGTTGCAGCAGTATTTTTAAAACCCATGCCTCAGAACAAGAAGGAAACTCAGTCATTCTTAGGTTTTGCAGGATATTACAGGCAACACATTGAAGATTTTTCATCCATAGAAATGACACTTTATAAATTGTGTGACAAAGACACAGTATTTGAAATGACTGTTGACAGAGTCAAAGCTTTTGAGTCTTCAAGAGAAGCCTTGACCACTGCTCCACTCTTACTGATGCCAGACTTTAAATTGCCTTTTAAATTGTATATTGATGCCTCAGGGGATGGGCTGGGTTCTGCACTTCACCAAGTTCAGATCATAAATGATAAACCTGTAGAAGGACCCATATGTTTCATATCCAGGCAAATCAAACCAACTGAAGCCAGATATGGAGCAAGTCAAATGGAATGTCTATGCCTTGTATGGGCTTTGGAAAAATTAAACTACTTCTTGGTGGGATGTGTTTTTGAGGTGATAACAGATTGTACAGCTGTCAAATCACTTTTAAACATGAAAAACCCCAACAGACATATGCTCAGATGGCAAATAGCCATACAAGAATACAGAGGCAATATGACTATTGTTCATAAGGGTGGGAATATTCATAAAAATGCAGATGGACTAAGCAGATGGCCATTACCAAATAATATTGCTAATCCTGCTTATGTGCCAGAAGAAGCTTCACTACAGATCCCAATAGAAGGAATAAGTGTTACAGACTTGAACACCACCTTCTTTGAAGAAGTAAGACTTAGTTACACTCAAGATAAGAATTGTAGCATCTTATGCCAATTGCTTAACAAAGACTGTAAAGACAGCTCTCTCATACATTCCTTGGATGAAGCATGGAAGAAATCTTATGATGAAGGAAGATTTCACCTACTGGTTGGTATAATTTACCACAGAACCAAGCACACATGTGTCATGAAAGTTGTGGACAGGTCATTAATCAATCTTGTACTGAAAGAAGGCCAGGACAGCCCCTTCTCAGGACATCTTTCTGAAGACAGAACAAGAGAAAAAGTGAAGACCTGTATCTGGTGGCCAATGTGGCAGAAAGATGTTTCAGAGTATTGCAAAACCTGTGACAGATATCAAAAAGCAAATAACTCCACTGGCAAAAGACTTGGAAATATGATCAGAATCCAAGAACCCAGCAGACCTTGGGAGATTGTCCATATGGATTGGGTAACTGGCCTACCACCAGGAGGTGACAGAAGTTACAATGCTTGCCTAGTAATTGTAGACAGATTTAGTAAAACTCCAATCTTTTTGCCATGTCACAAAGATGATACAGCCATGGATACAGCTCTTCTGATATGGAATAGAGTAGTATCACGGACTGGCATATTTACAAACATCATTAGTGACAGAGATCCTAAATTCACCTCAGCACTGTGGACAAATATTCACCAACTATTTGGGACAAAATTATCCTTCTCCACAGCCTACCACCCACAAACTGCTGGTCTAGCTGAAAGAATGATTCAAACCTTAGAAGATATGGTGAGATGAGTTTGTGCATATGGCCTTGAATTTAAAGATAGTGATGATTTCACCCATGATTGGTGTACTCTTCTACCTTCACTGGAACTGGCATACAAAACATCCATTCATGCCAGTACCAATGAGACTCCTGCTATTTTGGAAAAAGGATGGAACCCCAAGTTACCCCAAGATTCCTTGAGGAAAGACTTAATTGAAATACATCCCACAAATGCTAGCTTCAAAGGAATGCTAGAAAAAGCTAGAAATCATGCAGTAAGGTGCATGGAGGACTCTTTTGCATATGCTAAAGACAAATGGGATAAATCACAAGCAACTCCAGATTTCAAAAAAGGGGATTTAGTACTAGTATCCACTGCCAACTTCAATCACATCAAAGGATGTAAAAAGCTCAAAGACTCCTTTTCAGGACCTTTTGTTATTAACGCCCTCCATGGGGAAAATGCTGTTGAAGTAGAATTATCTGAAGAACTTAGTAATAAGCATCCTAAATTTCCAGTGAGCTTGGTGAAGCCATATAAATCTAGTGATGCTGAGAAATTACCCTTGAGGAATAATGTTCCCCAAGGTGTACCTCCTATTGAGACATCTGGTACTAAGAAAATTACCAAAGTTCTTAAAGAAAGAAAATTAAGAACCAAGAAAGTGAGAGAATACCTTGTTAGGTACAGTGACCCAACTCATGAAGATGAATGGTTAGAACAAAAAGATATACCAGAAGCTACCAAACTCCTCAGGAGATTCAGAAACACTATAAATACCAATATTACAAAGTAATATTCTTCTTTAGGGGGAGGGAATGTGAGCCTTAGAGGTAATTTCATATACCCAAAAGACCACAAATACAAAATTAACATATAAATATACATAAAATAAATTTATTTATATTATTAAAATGAAAATCAAAACATAAATATAAAACTATATTCAAAATCAAAAATTTAATTACACTTTAAAAATAAAATTACATTAAATTTTGAAATTTTAAAATTACATTTATACTTGAAAAAATTAAGTAAACATGAATTTTTAATAAAATTGTAAAAAATTAAATAAATTTGGAAAAAAGTTAAATAAAGATTATTATATATTTTTATCCAATAAATAAACATATCAAAATTATTTCACCATTTGCTTCCTCATAAAAAATTAGGTGGGGTCACCTCTGAGTAAAATTTTTGTAACTCAACTCTAAATAAGCTTAAATTAAGTTTTTAGTATTTTCAATACAAAAATTGAAAATCCTCAAAACTTTAATTCAATTCACATCACATGTAGTGTTAATCACCAAAATTTGTGTTTAAATTGAGGTGTTGTGTATATTTTAGAAGTTATGAGGAATTAAAGTATTTTCAAATGAATTCAATTGAAATGTCAAAATGTGCGCGTGTATTACATAAGTGAACTTTGATTTACATATGAGGTAGCAATTCTTACTGTATTAAACTGTACAACTCAATTGAATTACATATGTAAATTATAAGTATAATACATGATGAGGAATTAAAGGAAAAATAAATTGGAAAGATTAAATTTGGGGGGGAAAAGGAACTCCAGCTCTAAGGGGGAGCTAGACCCCCAAAATCCTTTCTGAAAGGCGTGGGATGTCAAAATTCACGCAAATGTTCATCACTTTTGGCCTGGAATTGAGTTACAGGGTCTGTGAACTCAATTGATGATGAGGCTTTGATACCAACTGGGGTAGTTTTAGCTGTTGCCAAGAGGGTAAAACTACCCTTAAGATAAAACAATCATAGTAAAAACATTTTTAACTGGTCCCTACGTCTCTTACACACATTCTGACGTGTCTTGAAGGCTCTAGGCCAGGTATTGCTATAGTAATGGCTGAGTTAAGGGTCTAAAAATGGCTAAAAATGGCTTAAACCAGCCCTTTTTTGGTCTAAACCCGGTTTCAATGATGCCATAATTGGCTTTTCTGTTGTCAGACTGTTTTTCACGACTGACAAGAGTAAATCTTACTTTCGGAGTAAGAAAATTGATGGCTATAAAAGAATGTCTTCTTTGCCCCACTTTTCTCTTCATGTTAGAATCTTTTCCTTTTATAATTAGTTTAAACACTGTTAAACCAATCAATAAAAGATTCCAACCACGTTTTCTAAATCATTTTAAACCTTTTAACCATGTGGAAAAATCATTATAATCATTTTTCGTAACTCTTATAATCATTTTTACCCCTGAACCACACCAAAAGTGAATTAAAGCATCTTTAATCACTGTAAGCTTTGTCACTTTGTTTCCAAATTCACTCTGGTCACTTTTGGGCATGTTTTCTCTTTAATATTCTTTTTAAAGACTTTGTTCTTTAATTAATTTCTTGCAGTTCTTTGCTCAATTAATTCCAATTCAAATTGCTCTTGAAGAAATTTCTTTTGTAGCCTTAAATCTCTCTTGTAGAGTATTGTTGGATAAATTTTTCTTATTGGTAAAACAATAAATCTTTATAATAGTCTTGTTTTATACAAATAAAGTTATAAACAATGAAATTGGTGTGTTTTGTCTTAAAAATAATATTTATTACTATTTTTAATTGATTTTTACCTTATACAAATTTTGAGGACAGGAAAAGTACTTAATTTTTAATCAAAGTTTCATATCCACACCTTACACTTTTGCCTCTGCCTCTCATGGTATCTGGTATCTAATTCCAAAGTGATGTCCATGAGTTGTTGAAGGCTATCAAAGCTTCCAGGGTGAGAAGCCAATTGGTCCAACAATCTTGATGCCAAGCCTCTCCTATACACATGAATATAGGCCCTTTCCCCCAGTCTCCAATTCTTGAAATTAAGCTTCTGCAATCTGCTATGTACAAGGAGACTTGACTACTTTCTTTCATACTGATATTTTCTAACTCTTTTTCAGCTTTCCTGACTTCATTAGGATCAACAAACAGAGTGAATAACTGGGCTTCAAACAACTGCCAGTTCTTGAGGAGATAAGAAGGGTCTTCATTGGAGATATTTGAGAGGTAAGTTTCAATCCATTTGCCAGATCTACCAGTAAGAAAAGAAGTTGAGTACAAGAACTTCTTCCTATCATAGAAGAATCTTTCTGGGTCATTATGGAAAATTAATAGACAAGATTGAATAAATCCTCTCAATTTCTAAGCTTTAGTACCATCAAAGGAATCAAGTGCCTTCATTTATGGAGTCTTGAATGCTGGGGATTTTGAAGTGTCCCTTGGGGCAACTGCTTGAGTTAGCTGTCCCATGAATTGAGTCATCTGCTCCATCATTTCAAGAAAATTTGGTTCAGCTTGAGATACAAGAGGTTAATTAGAAAGGGCTATATTTGGAGCTTCAGAAGCCTCAGGGGCACCTGCCAAGGCAGCTGCTACTTCAGTTTCTTCAGACTCCTCCTCTTCCACAGACTCCTCCCTCTCTTCATCTTCAGCTTCCCCTGATCTGCTTCTAGGCCCTTGAGGAATGCTTGGATAGCCACCCAAAAAGCCAGAGAATGATCTTGATCTTCTTGACTTCACAACTCCTCTTCTGGAGGGTGCTGCCCCTTCCATTGGTGGTCCTCTGTCCAAATTTTCACTCAGTTTATGAACTGATGGTGTGCGGTCAAGAGGAGCCCTTTCTGCAGGAGTGAGAACAACTTGATGTCTTTGAGATCTTGTATTATTGGCTGGGAGACTATGCTGAAATGGCCTTATTGAAGAATGAAAATAAAACTTGATGCTACTTGAGAATAAACACAGATTGACCAAAACAATCAAATGAGAATCTTGATTAACCTGAGAAATCTATCAATAGTCTTTAAGTGATTCAATATGAATAAATCTTGAAGAGTGAAGATGACAAAGTCAAATTCTTATGAATAATCAATTTCAATCAATAAGTAAAATCAAGTCAATCAATAAATCAAATCAAATCAATCAAGTCAATTCAAAATCAAATCAATTGTGTCTTGAGGAATTCAATCAATATCTTCAAAAGTCAATTCAATTCTCTTGAGAAATCAACTTCAAATCAATCAATTACATGAAATCTTGAGGATAAATTAGCTATCTTCAGGAAACAAATAAGATCAATCAATCAAATCAAATCAGAGTCTTGAGGTAAAGTCAATTTATTGCATAATCCGATCAATCAATTAATAATTCTTGAGAATTTCAAATCAACAATGATAACCCCACTTCAATAAACTCCTGAAACAATGAATCAATTAATCCCAAATTCCAATCAATTAAACCTGATAAAAGAACCTGAATTCAGACAGAAATTGAAAATAAAAATTGATTGAGAATTAAGAAGAAAATTAAATGGTCAGCAAAATTTTGAAATGAGAAAGAGAATCAATTTTCAGTTGAATTAAATGAATGAGATGAAAATTGATGAGAGATAATGAATTCATAAAAATCATAAGATCATAAAAAATCATAATTGAGAATGAGAGAAATGAATAAGAATGAATGAAAGAAAAGAAGCAATTATGAGTTAATTAAAATAATGTCACAGGGGCTCTTATAAATGAAGAGGGCCTGGCACTCAGTGAACAGACTTACTTATGGAGGGCTCAGAATAAATACTCAATTGATAAGAGTAAGTAAATAAGGGAATAAATTCCTATTCATAAAATAATAAGCATTAAAATATATGAGAGAAAAACAAAAGCAATAATAAAGAGCCAACCACAAATAATCATGTATCACTGTTTCAACCTGTTCAGAAAAGAGAAAAGGATTATTAAAGGATATGGCCACCAGGACTCTACTGAACAGGTGAGGGAAGGCAAAGACTAACTTACTAACTAATAAAATAAGATTTCTTAATGAGAAATAAAATAATATTAAAGAATAAATCCAATATTTTAATTAACTGGGGGAAAACCCCCAGGTGGGTGAAAGGGGGCTGGTATATGTGAAAAGGTGCCATCCTGGAGTTTGAGTGTTGAGAAACCATGATTGTATGATTGAGAAGCCTGTATTTGAGATGTGAAACTGTACTGGTGTATCCAATACAGATATTTGAATCAATACAGGTATTTGCACCTGTATTGAAGTAAGGCCTGTATTTGGTGAATCCTGTATGTGGGTTTTTCCTGTATTGAGCTGTATTTGGTGAATCTTCCATGGAACCCCTTGCTGATTAGGTGTTGGAAGCTTTTCCATTAGTAATTAGTGGTAATGCCCCGCCTGTCTCCATGGCTGTGACATTCCCCCCCCATGCTTCTGATTCAGAAAATAATCTTGAGAATCAATCCATCTCTTCTCTAGTAGGATATTCTAGTATTATGTTGAAAAATATCAGTAGCAAGGCTCAGTATGTGATAGTATTTTTTATGATTAATTAATGAAAGATATTTATAATATTAATGAAAGAGTTTAATATTATTTAATACTCTTACCATTATAGTAGTAGTGTTGAAGTAGTATTTGAATATATTATCATTAGTGATCTTATCTAATTTATGAATAACCCTTATTTCTAGAAGGAATATCATCTTACCATTATACCTTAAATAATAACCCTTTTAGGTATAGTGGTTCATATCTATATTTATCCTAAAATTATTGTATTACTATTATATCATCTATATCTTACCCTTATATTAAACAAAACCACCATTATAAAGTTATCTTACCCTTAAATTATCATAACTATCTTGATAGTATTATTAAATCACCTTTAAAATTTTTCCTTAGCTATCAAGATTATTATTAATATTAATGGTGATCTTAAAAAATATTTTCTAAATATCTCAGGTAGTTTAAGAATGAATCTTAGAAGAATTAATTAAAAAGAATTATAATCAATAACAAGAAGTTAATCCAACCTCAATTATTAAACAAATATTAACTATTACCATTATTAGCATAGTGATATTTTATTGACAGACTGATAGAGACTGCCAAAGAAAATTCTCTAATTGAAAAGCCACAAAACTAAATAATTGATTTGTGACCTCATCCAAAAGGGTATCTTTTTCAGTATATTTAGAGGGGCAGCTAATACACCTTAGCACCCATGGTTATTGGCAAATTTTGAAATTCAAAACAGACTCACCAATAATTTCCCCCTCAAGGTACTGCCTATTATTTATGCCACAACAAAAGGAGTTCCCACAATGTGACAAAGACTCAGTATTGGAAATGACTTTTGAAAGAGTAAAAGCCTTAACCACTGCTCCACTCTTGATGATTCCAGACTTTAAGCTTCTGTTTGAGGTATAAATTGATTCATCAGGGGATGGTCTGGGTGCTGCACTTCAGCAAGTACAGATTATAAATGAAAACCTGTAAAAGGAACCATATGTTTCATATCTAGGAATATTAAACCAACTGAAGCCATATATGGGGAAAGTCAAATGAAGTGTTTATGAATTTTCTGGGCCTTAGAAAAGCTCAATCACATTCTGTAAGGAGATTTGTTTGAAGTAAGAACATATTTTACTGCTGTCAAATAAATTTTAAACATGAAAACACCTAACAGACATATGCTCAGCTGGCAAATAGCCATACAATAATATAGAGGTAATATGACTATTGTTCACAAAGATGGGAATATTCCCAAAAATGCAGATGGGCTAAGCATATGGCAATTGCAAAATAACATTGACAATCCTGCTTATGTACCAGAAGAAGCTTCCCCAAAGATCCCAATGGAAGGAATCAGTGTTACAGATCTGAAAACCACTTTCTTTGAAGAGGTAAGGAGCAGCTATACTCAAAATAAGAATTGTATCATCTTATGCCAATTACTGGCCAACAACTTCAAAGATCACTCCTTAAAACATGCCTTGCCTGAAGCATGGCAGAAATCATATTATGAAGGAAGGTTTCACTCAATTGATTGTATAATTTACCAAAGGACTAAACACACAGGTGTAATGACAGTTGTAGACAGATCCTTAATCAATCTTGTACTAAAAGAAGGCCATGAAAGCCCCTTTTCAGGAAACCTATCTGAAGACAGAACAAGGGAAAACGTCAAGACATGTATTTTGTGGCCAATGTGGCAAAAGGATGTTTCATAGTATTGCAAGACCTGTCACAGATGTAAAAAAGCAAACAAATCCACTGGAAAAAGACTTGGAAATATGATCAAAATACAAGATCCTGGCAGACCTTGAGAATTTGTCCATATGGATTGGGTAACCGGTCTACCTCCATGGGGTCATAAAAGCCATAATGCATGCCTTGTGATTGTTGACAGGTTTAGAAAGACTCAAATCTTTTTACCATGTCATAAAGATGATACAGCCATGGATACAGCTCTTCTGATATGAAACAGAGTAGTGTTGTGGACTGGCATATTCACAAACATCATTAGCTACAGAACTCCCAAGCTGACCTCAGCACTATGGAAAAACCTTCATCAATTATTTGGGACAAATTTTTCCT
This sequence comes from Austropuccinia psidii, assembly GCA_023105745.1. NCBI lineage: Eukaryota > Fungi > Basidiomycota > Pucciniomycetes > Pucciniales > Sphaerophragmiaceae > Austropuccinia > Austropuccinia psidii. The sequence goes on from JALGQZ010000004.1 coordinate 67,492,920, forward strand.
TCGCTACAGCCTACAACTCACAAACTGGTGGTTTGGCTGAAAGAATGATCCAAACTTTGGAAGACATGGTCAGAACATTTTGTGCATATGGCCTGGAATTCAAAGATTGTGATGAATTTGCCCATTATTGGTGTACCCTTTTACCTGCACTAGAATTGGCATACAAAACATCCATTCATGCCAGCACCAATCAGAATACTGCTATCCTAGAAAAAGGATGGAATCCTAGATTACCCCAAGATTCCTTGAGGAAGGAATTTGTTGCGTTACATCCCACAGATGCTAGAGAAAGCTAGGAAACATCCAGTAAGGTGAATGGAGGACTCATTTGCATATTCCAAAGACAAGTGGGATGCATCACATGCAACCCCAGACTTCAATATGGGAGATTTACTACTTGTATATACCACCAGCTTCAATAACAGCAAAGGATGTAAGAAGCTTAAAGACTCCTTTGAAGAACCTTTTGTTATTAAGGACCTCCATGGAGAAAATGCTTTTAAAGTAGAATTAACTGAGGAACTTAGTGAAAAGCATCCTACATATTCAGTAAGATTAATAAAGCCTTATAAATCTGGTAACGTGGAGAAATACCACTTGATGAATAAAGTTCCCCAGCATATACCTGCTGTTGAATCACCTAGTACTAAGAAAACTACCAAAGCTCTCAAAGAAAGGAAATTGAGGACTAAGGAAGTAAGGGAATACCTTGTAAGGGACAGTGACCCAGCTTGTGAAGATGATTAGTTGGCAGAAAATAACATACCTGAAGCTACCAAACTCTTCAGAAGATCCAGAAAAACTAGAAATACCAATATTTCAAAGTAATGTTCTTTTTTTAGGGGGAGGGAATGTGAGCCTTGGAGGTATTTTTATATACCCAAAAGACCATAAATAATAAAAAATTACACAATTATAAATGGAATAAATTTATTCATGTTACTAATACCAAACACAAAATATAAATATAAAATCTTTCAGGCTGATTCTGTGATAAAGGTGTATAATTGTCTTTACAGGCTTTAACTATGACTGTGACATGGTAAAAATGGTAATAAAAAGATTTGTTGATTGTAATAAGGGTTGAAAATAAGATAATAAGGGCTTTGCTATAATTATATAGTGGTGGTGGGTGCTGCTGAAAGCCCTGGGTGCAGTCTTACCAGCTGGATTACTATAATAACAGCTACAATAATCAAGTTTGAAGTAAAACCTGGTTATTTTCCAAGAGTATAACTGTTTTTGACAGTTTTACTACATGGGAATTTTTGAGCAGGATGAGGATTCCTTTTCTGGCAGTGAAAAGGCCTCCTTTTGTCCTGAAATGGGGTGAAAAGGCTGCTAGACCTTTTCTTGTAAAGGAAGTGAAGATTTTTCACTCTCAAGGACAGGCTTGTGGTTTGAAAAAAATTCTGTATAGCCTGTATTGGGCTCAGAGGTGGTTTTGAAACCGCATCTGGGCAGTTTTCACCAATACAGGGTGAGAATTTTCATCTGGGGACCACATAGCCTGAGTATGACATTTATGACGCGTAGACTGCTGTACAGAACATGTATGGGACCCCAGTATTGAATGAACTATGATGTATTGACATAAAAACAGGTTTTTTTGTCAGTTTGACACCTCATACTCATAGTTATGGGATATTATCCCATGGTAAGGCTGTATTGGCCAAACTGTGGGATTTTGACCTTACAACAGCCATACCTTCGTCAGTTTTTGAGATACCAACCTCAAAATTGGTCCTGTTTGTAGCCCTGTATGTGTTAGACACGTTGTTACCTCATTTGATATGGCAAAGTTATGCCATGTACAAGATTTTTGTACATATGTGTGTTTTAGGCAAAAGGCTGTATTCGGCTTGTTAGCCTTATAACCTTTGTTCTAGATGAGATATGGGGAAATTAATTGCACCATCAGAGATCCCTGATGGTTCTTTTTACAAAAATACCCCATTTTAGGTATGTCACACTAAAACTGTAGAAGTTAGATGAGAGGTGAATATTTTACTCAAGCTTATTTGGTCATAACCTCTTTAATACTGGTGCTCGCTCAGTTTGGGTGGTGCCATTGGATATCCCTGACATGGAGCTTCATTTTGAATACGAATTTGATGAGGTTAATCCTCTTACTCTGTATTTCATATGAGAGGTGAAAATTAAGCTTTATGCTCAGCAACAACTTTGTTATTATTTGTCCTATGATGATGGGACTTGTATATTTAGAAAAAGGTGAGTTTCCCCTTTCTTGTGATACCTTTTGAGCTGATTTGGCTCAGCTCTCTTTTTGGTGGTATCTTGGTTTTACCATTGGTTTATGGTCTTTGGCTCTCATGCTTGTGTTCTGGTTTTGAGTCACTGGCTGACATACCCTCCCTCTAAGAAAGGCTCATCATTGAGGAGACTTTTCAGTCCTCCTAGAGGCTCTGAATCTCCTTCAATGAATGTTCCCATCTGGTATGTTATCTTCTTCCAACCACTTGTCTTTATCAGCTGTCTGGTTCTTGAACCTGACTAAGTACTGTCTCTGATCCTTACCATTGAGTCTGATCTTCCTGGCCTTGAGGATTTTATTCACTTGTTCAGGTCAATCCTCCACTTCCACCATTTCTGGTGGTGTGGGGTTCTTCTTCCTGGAGGGGAATTTATCCTCCTCTTTCTGGAAGTATGGCTTTACTAAACTCACTGGACAGACTGGGTGTTTCCTGGAAAATTCCTCTGTGATTTTGACTTCCACTGCATTTTTCCCTATCACTTTAATGATAGTGAAGGGCCCTAGAAATGAGTCTCTCATTTTCTTAGGTTTTTTGAGATTATGAAAGTTCAGTTTAGACACTAACACTTTGTCCCCTTCTTTAAAGTCAGGTTCCATGTGTGATTTGTCCCACCTCTGCTTATTATATTCTTTTGCCTCATCTATGCATTTGGCAGCTGTGTCACAAGCTCTCTTCCACATTTCATGGAAATCTTTGGCTGTGGGGTGGATGTTCAGAAGATTTTTCTTCAAGTGATCCACAGGCAAAGTGGGATTCCACCCTTTTTCTACCAGTGCAGGTGGTTTTTCTGTGGTAGAGTGCTGACTTGTGTTATAAGCCAGTTGGACTTCTGGTAGAGGGGTAACCCAGTCATGGGTGTAACCTCCATTGTCCTTATATTCCATGCCATAGGCACAGAATCCTCTGAGAATGTCCTTCATTGTCTGGATCATGCTTTCAGCTAATCCATCTGTTGTTGGATGGTAATCTGTGGAAAATGCAAGCTTGGTGCCAACCATGTCATACAAGTTTTTCCAAAATTCAGATGTGAACTTTGGGTCCCTATCACTGATGATGATATTGGGGACTCCACAGGTAGATATGATGTTGTTCCAGAATAGCAGAGCAGTATCCATGGCTGTGTCCACCTTGTTACATGGTAGGCACCTCATACTATTGCTGAGCCTATCAACTATGACTAAGCAGTAATTGAAGTTTTCTTTGCCTTCTGGGACAAGTCCTGTAATCCAGTCCATGTTGATGGTTTGCCATGGGTGTTTGGGTTCTTCTATTGTGGTATTCCATACCATTTTTTTCACCAGGCTCAAGCTCATAGTACCCCAAAACAGCAGTCAATCTAGCCTACAGGCAGACTTACACTCAAACTTTACACCAAAAGGTCAATTTTACAGCAAGAAGCTGGATTTAACTCATAAAACCATGGCACAGGCACCAAAAGGAAGAGTATGTGTTTAAATAAATTATTCAATTTCATTATGCATATCCAAACAAAATCAAGTTACATATAGCAAACTAGTTACAACAAATAAGGTACCACCCTTTAAATTAAACACCCCACCCAGCTTTACACCCCCTTACAGCCACAGGACTCATGCAGCAAGAAAATGACACATGCATTAGTTATACAGCCAACTTGCATTCAAAGTCACATGATGCAAAGCTCAACTCCATGGAATTCCTGCAATTCATTTACAACACAGCCCCAGGAGTACCTTATATTATATCCACAGTAACCCCACTTAAAACCTTAAAACATAATTATTTACACCACTCATCATCTCATACAAACCAAAGCTAGTTACAACAGGCTGCATGCAGTACACAATTCTAATTAAATCTCAACCATATGACTATGCACAGCATGTGTCAAACTCAAAAATCACATCATCTCATACATCACAGTAAATTCATCAGTGCAAGAAATTATCACCTGACCTCATTTTAAAGTTCAAAAAGAAGAAAAACAACCATGACACCTGCATAAATTACACAGCCACTTCTACCAAAACTAAAATAGGACATATGCAAAGGAATTACAAGGTAATCATGTGATACTGAATCCACCAAAAGCATATCATGTGACAGAAAAAAGGCTGTGCACAAGAAAAATCCTCAGCCAAAATGAAATCACCTCATGCATGCAAGGAAAATTCAAGAATATCACATCATAATTAGTTCACCAAAAGACAATCATGTGATAAATGGAGGCTGTGCACAAGAAAATTATCACCAAACCTTAAATCACCTGACCCATGCAAGAAAGGTCCTCACCAAAAATGGAGTCACATGATGAAATCAAGAGGAATTAAAGTGGAAAAAGACAGCTCCCATGGAGGGCCCTCTAGGCTCCCAAAAGGTATAAATAGAGGGGCTCTCTCCCCCAAATTTCAAAATCCCCCCCCATGAAAATTATATCCCATGCAAATTATATCCACTGCACAGTAGGAGCATAGGAATAATTCATCCCTCACCTGGGAGGTAGTCCAGCAAATTATAGTGAATTTACTTACCCAGTAGCTAAGCTCAGTGGAAGTATAGTGTTGAAGATTACCCAGTAGCAAAGCTCAGTGGAATCTTATTATTATTAAAATAAAAATAAAAATTATCCAGTACCCAATATTAGGGTTACTACTCTATTAAAATACTTTATCCAGTAAAATTAACACCATTATCAAGACTTAAAAAAAAAAATAACTTACCCCTTTAAAAATTCAATATCAAAGAACCTTACCTCTTAAATTCAACAAATGAAATTTTATCTTATTATTAAACACTCTTAAAAAAAAATAACAAACCTTTAAAAACAATTATTTTACTCTATTATAACTATACCTTAACAAAATTACCTTTATCAACACCAATCAAATTTTCCAGAAAACCTTAAATAACCCATCCTACCAAGGAATTATAACCAAGAAGAAACAACTCACCTCAATTTCACCAAAAACTATTAAAATTAAAACAGACAAGTATTTCATTAAATCTAAAAATTGACCAAATTACTGACATTATTTTTCATATTATTTATTGAATAGGTCTGATCTGAGACTGCTGAATTTTGTCTTCTGCAGTTGTAAAGCCACTTACTAATTTTATTTTGGTTTGTGAGCTCCAAGGAAGATTTTGTTCAGTATTTTAGGAGGGGCAGGCAATACACCCTTGCCACCCTTGGTTACAGGAGTTATTAGCAATTCAAAACTAGTTACCTGTGATTTCCCCCTCCAGGTACTGCCTCATTTTAATCCCACACAAGAGGAGTTCCCACATCTGGTGTCCCAACAGTGGCAGATAGATAGCCTCAGCTTCAATAAAGAATTAAATTAAAATCAATAAATTATAAAATTCATAACAACTCCAAGAATACTATTTTTTATAAGAAAAAACTGGATTCAAATAATCAAAATCAGCAAAGACCATCATCTCAAGAATCTGAATCATCAACTTACTCTGATCATTACTATTATCCACCAAAGCAAGAAACAGAACTAGGGGAGGAATCAAATAAATATTCCAATTTCCCAATTGCAACACCAAGAACCAATAAAAGGGACTTGAAGGTTGTGGAGAAATTCTTCCTTGATCTCCTGGAAAGAAATAAAATCAATAACTCAATACCAGAATAAAAGGAAGAAATAAATCAATCAAAAATGGATAAACCTTCATCATCAAAATTACCTGGTAGTATTGAAGAAATCCAGGAAGAAAACCTTAATGAAGATACTGTTGAAGGACAGGAAGAAATTTCTTCAACAGAGAGGCTTCAGCAAAAGATGTCAGAAATGCAAGCATAATTACTAGCACTAATCAAAAAAGACGGAAAAAATAAGTCATCAAGTTATACTCCACAAAATAGTCCACTTGAAGAACAGACCACCCTTCCAAGATCATTCAGGCAACATGGATCACCTTCACCTTATCCTAGACCCATGACCACATCAACCCCTTATACAGAACAAAGACAAAGTACCTTACCAAGAAGAGTCAACATTTCTTCCCAAATGCCAACTCCATTACATCAAGGAATTCCAAGAAACACTACTCCAATAGTGAAAATCAGAGCCAAAGACTATAATCTGTGGTTTGATGGAAAGGATGTTGAAAGATTCATCAAGAAAGTTGAAAATATTGCAGAAATTGAAGGAGCAAGTGGAAGAGACATTGCAAGACAAATAGCATTTTGGACAAAAGATGAAGAAATCAGTTATCATATTGAAGGAATGCCAGGATATGAAACAGCTGATTGGGATCAATTGAAAGTGGATATGAAAAGAAGATGGGGAACAGTCTCACCTGAAAGAAGATACAGATTATCCTCAATCACTGAATTATTCACAAAAACTCAACAAGAAGGTGGAATAAGAAACATGACTCAATACAGAAAATTCATTGGGGAATATGAAGCAATCATCACTTACCTCAAAAGATACCAATATATCCAAGGTGATATCAATCATAACCAGGAAATATTGGCCAGCCTTTCCACTAGTGTTCAAGAATCAATTTACAAAGAAATGATTAAAGACAGAGCTATGGTTCAAGCCTTGGATGGAGGTTACATCATTCCAAGATTGGATATTTTGAAATTATACATTGAAAAAGACTTGGAGGCCAAGGTACTTATTCAACAAAAGGAATTTTCTAAACCAAAACCTCCAGAAAAGAAAACAAGATTTGAGGATGAAAGCTGGGATAAAGTTTTAAAACAAGTAAAAGAACTCACCCAAAAGATCAAAAATCCTCCACAACCAGAACCTCAACCAAGAAATGAGGGAAAAGAATCAGTTAAAGAAGTTTTAAATCAACTCAAAACCCTTTCAGAAGCAGTTAATCCACCAAGAAGGAACTGGAACAATAATCAAGAGCAAAGATTTCCCCAAAATAATCAGTCATACAGGCAAAGGAATCCTTTACCCCCACTTTCATCCAGTTACCAACCTTACATACCAGCTCAAATGGCTCCAAGACCACCATTGAAGTGTGCTTACGGCAAGGAAGAAGGTCATACAGCAACTAGATGCACTCACCTTGCTGAAGATTTGGACAGAAGAATTGTCAGAACCCAAGGAGCATCTTACCTCTTCCCCAACTATCAGAGAGTACCTATGGAAGGAAATGAAAGTGCCAAAGACATAGTCAGGGCCTTTGCAAAAGAACAAGTAGAGCTTAACAAGAAATTTATGGATAAACCTACTGTAAAACCAAAACCAGAAGAAGAGATTAAGACCACTGAAAAGAAATCAGAAGATAAATCAACCTCAATTGCACATGTTGAAGATTGGTCAAACTGGAAACCACCTACCATTTCCTCAGCCAATGACCCTTTTGAATCACATATTGGACTAAGACAGACAAAACAAAGGTTGGAAAGACAATCCCAAAATCAAGAGCCAAAGAAAAAGGCAGAAATTCCAGGATCTTACATTGAAGAAGAAAAGGAAGAAGAAAGAGTAATAATTCCCACTAAATTCCAAAATTCAAATATTCCAAAATTTGACCAGCATGAGGAGGAAATTGAGAATATTGCCAATAAGAATGAAGATGAGGAAATTCCAAAAGAAGAAAAGAAGCTCAGAAAACCTCAAAAGAAACAAGTTGAAACAAAATTGGAAATTGACAAAATTATTAAAAAAATTATGCAACAAAAGATCAACCTCACCATTGAAGAAATTTTGAGGATGTCACCAAATTTTGTCCATAAATTGCAGGAATTATCAGAAAAAGACAAGGAAAAGATTAAATAACTCAACTCAATGGATCTTCAAGAAAGACTATTAACCTTTGGATTCAAAGAAATACCAAAACCCAAGATTCATTATGCTTGTCCTTTGGGATTTATGGAAATCTTTATTGGAAAGGAAGAATATCCTATCAGAGCATTAGTAGACACTGGGGCAGAACTCAACATCATACCAGAAGAAATAGCAATCAAAGCCTCACTCACAACAAGAAATCTTAACATGAACCTGAGGGGAATTGGAGGCCATACTACTTCATTGGTTGCACTTTCAGAATTTACTCCAATCATCTTGGCTTCAGGTGAAGAAACTCAAATACACTTTTTTATTTCAAAAGGATCTGTCCATACAGTACTTGGAAGACCTTTCTTGGCAGACAAAAATATCAGACTAGAATTCTCCCATAAACAAGGTGAAATACTAAGCTATCAAGAACCTGATGGAAGAAGATTATGCATGCCAATATGCAAGCCTCAAGCACTTGGATGGCAAACTGGTCCACCTAGAGGAATGGATTTATGCAATATGGCAACATTGGTCAGAAATAACCCAGGAAAGAAGTTTCAAAATGCAAAAAGAGACAATACCATAATCAATATAACCCAGAAGACCCAAGAGTTATCCATATCTCCAAAAAGTGATAAATTTGGTCAAGATTTACAAAATACCCAATGGCCAAACAACCTGAAAAGACAACTTGAAGACTCAACCTCTGAGGATGAATTACCCAATATAAGTTACAAGCCAATTAACAAAAAGAAAGAAACATTCCAGATTTTAGTAGATGAAAATGAGAAAATAAATGGAAACCCTTTCAAAACTAAACCCAAAAGGAAGAAAGTCAGATTTAGTGAGCATAATGAGCTCTCAGATGAAGAAATTATAAATGACATTGAAAAAGACCTCAGAATTATGGAAGAAAGAGACAAAAATTTAAAAGAGACATACCATATCAACTTCTTGGACAGACCATTGAACAACCAAGAAGAACCTTATGAATGGCAACTGGAAAGCCCTGAATTCATACAGCAACCTCCCAATGAAGATGATGAAACAGAATCCATCCTAGAAAATGAATACAACTACATTTACTTGCCATATATCACTTTTGAAGATATTTATGGAGATGAAGCTCAAGAAAGTTTCTGTGAAGATAAATATTTATGTCAACTTCCAGGAGCAAACTTGAACAAAATCCAATTCCTAGAACTGTTAACTGAAGAGGGAATTAAAGGTAACCTTGAAAATCAATTATGGGATGAGATATTTGAAATGGCCACACTACCAAGAAGAGGACTTTACTTCAATCAAATTTGGGCCCAGTGGTACCTTGGATTAAATGGATCAACATACCAAACTGGGAAATTGAAATGGGTTGGAGATGGATATATATTCATTGATGAAGACTTATGGTGGTCAGAATTTCCATCAGAACCAGAAATTGAGGAAAGAAATAACTTTTTGGAAGCCCTCAAAGACCTTATTTTGGCCAGATTGCTCAACAGACACTCACCTTTCCCACTTGGGGGAGCTCAACTTTGAATAACATCAAAAAAAAAATCATGAAATTTTCTCTAAAATGTACTAGTATCACCCATAAAATGTATCAATAGTTTTTTTTATTATTTCATTTTTTTTTCTATATGGCAGTGACTTCCTGCCTTAACAAAGAAGAAATTAATCAACAAACTATCCCTTCAAAATTAAAAAAATTAAAAAAAAAAAAAAAAAAATTAAAAAAAAAAAAAAAAACTTACAAAAATACATCAATCACCTCCACCATGGCCAATTCACCAATTTTTGGATCCTATGGGGAAGAATTAATAAAAGAAGACCAAATTATCAATGAAGAACTTCATTGGTCACCAGAAGATGAAGATTTCAATAAAGAGAACCTTTGGCACTTTAAGGATAATTCATCAATATCAAGAAACCAAGAAATTGAAAAAATCAAGGAATTGCTGAACATTTTGGAGGTTTATGACAAAACCAATAATCAAATTACTCAAGAATTAATGGACCAATTAAATTTCAAACCATTAAGGCCCATCTTAAAGACACATAACAGCTCTAAAAATCAAAAATCAAACAAAAAAGTCAGATTTAAATTCAATTAATCACTAGGCAGTGACCTCCTGCCTTATCAAAGAGGAATATCAACTCTCATCAAATCAAATCAATAATCCCACTCACCAATAAAAAAACACAATAAATAACCATAAGATCATTAGGCAGTGACCTCCTGCCTTATCAAAGAGGAATATCCAAATTCTTACCCAAGAATTATCATCCAAAACCCATTAAACCTACCCTCAAAGTATTGTGAAAAATAAACCTGACAAAATTTTCAGATTTTATTACCATCAACACTTCAAAATACACCAAATCCATCAAAAATGGAATCATGGCCATTACTTGAAGAAAATCCCTGGTCATTGGACACAGATGTCAGCTGGCTAGAAGAAAAAGAAATTTGGACCAATTACATTAATCAACAAGAAATAGAGGAAAATCCTGACTGGTTCTTTAAAATAAAACCAGAACCCTGTCCTGATATTTCCACCATACTACTTCCATACATTGAGTTTGAGGACATCTTTGAAAAGGAAAAAACACTATCAGAACTTGTCATACCAAATCCATGGAAAGAATTACCTGGATTCAACCTCACAAAGTATGAATTCTTGGATTTACTGACATGGGATGGAGTTGATGGCAACCTTGGAAACCAATACTGGGATGAAATATTCCCCATGAATGAACACCTCAGAAAATCACTATTTTGGAGGACCTGGGAATGCCAAGACTGGCTCAACCTGCAGGATTTTGAAATTAGAAAAGGACAAATTAGCAAAATCTCAGAAAGTTATATTGTAAAAAAGGCCAAATGGGAATACCACTGGGAAGAAACACTTATACCAATAATTTTCAGCCTTAAAAAGGGTGCAACTAAATGTAATACAGAAGATTGGAACTTCTTCTGTCAAGAATATCTCTTCAAAAATTTTAAAAGAGAAGAATGCAGGGGAGGAAATTTTATCAAACAAGAATTAGTAAGAAAGATTCTGGGGCAAAAGAATTCATTTCAAGAAATATCACCTGCTAAGTCCCCAATTCTTTGATTAATCAACCATCTTATTTCCATTGATATTTGCATTATTTATCTCTTCAATTTTTTATTTTATTTTTATTTTTATTTTTTTTCTATTTTATTTATTTTTTAATCCTTTTATCTTTCCTCTTTACAATTCAGATTCTCTCTTATACTAAGAAACTAAAAAAAAAAAAAATAATAAAATATATAAAAAATAAAATAAAGAGAATTAGTTTCAATTGATTCTATATCAGTAGATGATAAATAAAAATATAAAAATATATAAAAAAAAAAAAAAAAAAAAAAACCTCTAGCTAGGAAGCCGAAACATACCAAGTTTTTTAATTAGGATAGACACAAATATCTATTAGATCGATGAATGAGATGAATAGCAAGACAAGGGCTCTCTGGTCCTTTTATCTAGAAAACGATATTCAGCACTTCAACTCGATCCTCATCATGGAATCAATCCAGCTGTCTAAAAAAGGAAACCCGAGTATGAGAAGAACTAACCGTCAGCAGTCCCGACGTCAGTCCATCAACCGTTGGGTGTCGAAAGAGAGAATGAAAACAAAGGAAATGATTTTGGAGGAGACTTTACTTACGTGACCTGGGCTGAACGTTGGATGATATTGGTACGGCTTGCAGATAAAACGTCTATTTTCTTTATTTACAGTATCCCACTCTATGCCCAATGCCAGAAGAGGAAGGCAATGCAAAAATAAAATTGAAACGGAACAATACATACCTGACAATCCTATGAAAACATCAACGTGATCAGCGGGCTTTCCCTAGTGTAACGTTTTTTCCGGCGATGGATTCCAGACACAAGGGCACGTCTAATGAAGAATTGGCCGTTAAACTTACCAGCGAGCCAAGATTTGTTGCCTGCCACTGTGGTTAGAGGAAGCAAGAAGATGCTCGTTGGATCAGTTTTTTGTAGATCATGGAGTTGGCCCGGAAAAGGATGTTACAGCCACCGCTACCAGTCAAGCCGGTTATGATCACACTGGAGACCTGTAAAATCCCAAAGAATGAGCCATCCGAACCAGCCATAAGCCCTAGGAGGAGCAAAATGGGCTAGACCTACTTATTGGAGGGACATCCTAGCTAAATTACCACGACGCGACACAATAAGGAAAACAACCTCCCAAAGCTGCCGAAGTGAGAGTCACTGGACTGCTCAGGAGACTACTAACGGTCAAATAAAAAATTGAACTCACTTTAGTCGCGTCAAGTAGTAAGAAGGACATTGGAGCTTTCATTTGACTACTAAGCACCCAACCCCATTTGAGCTTAGGAAGAGGTTGAACAGCCTGACAAACCTGATAATCAGAGAAAGACACCACCTCCTAGTGATGTCTCGGCTGTTCCTCAGCTCTCATTCTTCTTAAAACAATGGCCATGGGTATTTTAAACTAACCCGACCGATTTTCTACTATATTGAAGGAGAAAATACACCTCTTGCATCAATAATAATTCAAACAAATCACCATTAGAACGCCATACAGCCCAACCGACTCATTTTTTTTAATAAAGTAAGGGGTTTAAAACACCCACATAATAAAAAATAAACCACCCGAAGTGGTTTAAAGCACAATAAAGTGCTTTCCAACATATTTGGAGATGGAAACACCCCACCCGAAGCCCCTAGAGGGTTGTAACAGCCTCTAGATCAGATCATCAAGCTGACTACCTTACCTTCTGACAACAAAGCAAAATAAAAAGAAAAAAAAAATAAACAAAAAATGCCCTGAGCAAGGCATTAAACTGCTCAAATTTTATTTTTTATGTTTTTTTTTTACTGATTTTCCCTTTAGTTTGATAATTAGAGGAAATAATGAATAAAAAAAGCCCTCAGCATTACTTAAAACTGCTTAATTTCATTTATTATCATGATTTAATTAATTTGACCAACCATGTTTTTTTTATGAAGAAACAGGGCTACAAACAAAAATAATAATAATAATAATATAAATAAAAGCCCTCAGTATGGCTATAAACTGCTTATTTTATTTTTTGCTTACTTTATATTGGATATTAAATAAAGCTGACATTTTATTTTTATGTGCTACAGGGCTATAAATAACAATGAATGCCCTGAGCAAGGCATTAAACTGCTCAATTATATTTTTTATGTCTATTTATTAAATTATTCATTATTGAGTTTACTGATATTTTATATTTTCAGTTAGGAAAACTACCTTAGGAGGGCTAAAAAAAAAAAAAAAAAAAAATTATTATTATAAAAAATTAAATAAAAGTCCTCAGTATGACTTAAAACTGCTTATTTTCTTTTGCTTCATTTTTAATACAAGAACTGATCTTGTTTTTATTTTTACTATGACTTTATTGAAAGATATTTTTAAATTTTGACTATGGAAAATTTATAAAAATAACAATATGAAAATTACTGTAAAAGTAGACCACATAAAAAATGGGGCTATAAAACAACAAAAAAAAAAAAAAAAAAAAAAAAAAAAAGCCCTCAGTATGGCTATAAACTGCTTCTTTTACTTTATTCCTCATGATCTTTTTATCTTTGATATTAAATTGAACTGACATATTTTACCTTTTATGTGGTACAGGGCCATAAAGGACAATGCAAGCCCTCAGTATGGCTATAAACTGCTTATTTTGTTTTATTTTTCATGCTTACTTTATTTTTTGGATATTCAATTAAAACTGATATATTTCATTTTTTTGATAGGAGTCCTCAATAAGACTATAAGCTGTTTAATTCAACTTACAACTTGGCTTTGAAGATAAATCAAAACCAAGATTCCCAACAAGGACTCAAAGTAAAAAATTAACCAAGAGTCCTCAATAAGACTATAAACTGTTTAATTCAACTTACAACTTGGCTTTGAAGATAAATCAAAACCAAGATTCCCAACAAGGACTCAAAGTAAAAAAAATTAACCAAGAGTCCTCAATAAGACTATAAACTGTCTAATTCAATTTTCAACTTGGCTTTGAAGATAAATAAAAACAAAAAAATTCTCAACAAGAAATCAAGCAGCTATCAACAAAACAATAAACCAATGGTCCTTGGCAAGACCATAAACTGCCCACCATTAGAATTATCAACAAGGACTCAAAGCTAAAACACAAACAACCAATGGTCCTTAGCAAGACCATAAACTGCCTATTTAAAGTATTCAAAAAGATTGGAAAAGGACTAAAAAGGAGGATAAGTCCTAGGCAAGACTATAAACTACCTAAGGTTTTATTTCCTATTTTTTTCTAATTTTATTTAATTTTGAAAAATAATTGGAAAGATGTACTGACTTAAGCTTTTGAACATATTTTTATTTTATTTTATTTTTTATCCCAAAATTCAACTATTTATTTTCACTAAGAATTAGGGGCATATCCCATTCATGATCTCAAGAATGTTCTATTTTTTTTCTATTATAATTTTCCTACTATTACAATAAGAGCCATTAAATTGGCTCAATGTTTCCACTCAAAAATAATAATAATTAAAAAAAAAAAAAAAAAAAAAACTCTACATCAAGTATTAATTTTTTTAAAAAATAATCAATTTATTTGAAATATTTCTTCAATTACAAGAGAGTGATTGGAACTTGTTTGAAAAGAAGAAGTATTTGTGCCATGAAGGCATTAATTGAACTCTGAAGGAGTTATTTATATTAAAAACTCATAAATTGATGATATAATTTGGGGAATTTACATATTAATAACACCTCAATGTGCTATTTATTCCAAATGGAATTGAAAAAGCCCCCCAAAAGCAAACAAGAGTTTTTTAAAATTGTACAAATTTTCAATTTCACTGTTTATATTTTTTTAACAACTCAAATGCATTTATGGGTAACAGAAAATCTGAACCATAAAGGGGATGGACTTGAAATAAAGTCTGAGTCACAATGATGATTCCAAAAGGAAGAGTTGTGGCATCATAAGGGTCATTATATGAATAAAGGACTCAAATTATGATCATTCAACTATGTAATATTAATCATAAATACTCTCAAGAGCACCAATTTCTACTGATTGGCACAACTTACCACCTTTAACCAAACAGTTCCATGATCTTAATTGTGATTCAGGTTTATTTCTTTGAGATTTTATTTTACTCAGATATCTCAGTTAATGGGTATTTTATACTTACAGTAAAAAGAAAAAAAAAAAAAAAAAAAAAAAATTTGAATCATCATTAAAATAAAATTATGTATATTTACTGTATCATTATTTATCCTCATCAAAATCACTATAAAAAATAAGGGGTGGGGGAAACTTATTTCTTACACTATCCCTTATAGTGGAAGTTTTGGGGGAATGAGAACATATCCTCTTCAAAATTTAAAAACCAACTCAAGATTTTTAAATGGAGAGGGGGGCCCTCATCCAAACAAATATTATTAAAAAAAATACCAATTAAAATTAAAATAAATTTCAAATCATCTTTTCATTACAATTTTTTATTTTTTATTTTTCATTTCTTTATAACAGGTATAATTCAGGAATACAAAAGAACAAAAGGACATAAATTATTTTGAAGAAATAGCAAGAGAATTGTGAAACAACTTATCATAGGA
Organism: Austropuccinia psidii; assembly: GCA_023105745.1. NCBI lineage: Eukaryota > Fungi > Basidiomycota > Pucciniomycetes > Pucciniales > Sphaerophragmiaceae > Austropuccinia > Austropuccinia psidii. The sequence goes on from JALGQZ010000004.1 coordinate 67,508,590, forward strand.
CAATTATTCAAAAATACTGAAAATAAAGAAGATTATTTATGAAGAAAGGCAGGAGTTCCTTATGGATTGACCTTTGGACAGAACAAGACCTTGGACACTTCTGTGATTCTGGATTGAAACTCATTTGGAATTCAAGAATCACTGGCCAGAATTTATGGACTGAAGGATTACTGACTGGATTAATTATGAGCTCAGGACTCACTCAACATGAAGGACTAACAAGATAATGTAAACACTCAACTCAAATTGCCCTTGGGATTTTAAAGAAGATTGAAGACTCAGGAGGTCCTCAGCATGACAGTAAACTGCTTCCCCTGTGGACTTGGGCAGGGAAACTTATAAAAAATAACAGCCAAGAAGCTGGAGGGGATTGTCCTAGTCAGGAGAAGTGCTGAAGGACCATCTTTGTCCTCAGCATGACAATAAACTGCTCCCTTTGTGTAACAGGAACAAGGGGTTTTACAGGTGTTTATCATTATCAAATTGGCCAAAATGAAAAAAAGTGAAGTCTCAAGCCATCAATTAAGACAAGAAAACTCCTTATCAAGAAATAAAACAACCAGAAAAATCTTGCATCAAGTGGGAATCATGAAGATTGAAGAATAAAACAAGAGTCAAGTGGAATCCAAAATCAAGCCCAAAGGAGCTCAAGAATCAAGATAAGCCCTTGGATTAGGCCAGGAGGTCCTTGCATGACTTAAACTGCAGGACTTGTATACCTAATATACAGGGGTTACACACCTAGTTGTAGGTCCTGTATGACCTTAAACTACATTTTTTATGGAAGAAAGAAGAAAGAAGAATTGTGAAGACCTCAAGATTTCAGGACACTAGCAGATTCTTAGAAATAAAAAAAAAAAAAAAAAAAAAAAAAAAAAAAAAATAACTAATTGAAGATGAATCAATAAATGAGGAAGAGGTATTGGAGGAAACCACAGAATCAGATGAAGAATAAAGAGCTCTCACCTGGAATGCTGGGGACAGCATTAAATGGAGAGGGGGATGTGGTATTCCATACCATTTTTTTCACCAGGCTCAAGCTCATAGTACCCCAAAACAGCAGTCAATCTAGCCTACAGGCAGACTTACACTCAAACTTTACACCAAAAGGTCAATTTTACAGCAAGAAGCTGGATTTAACTCATAAAACCATGGCACAGGCACCAAAAGGAAGAGTATGTGTTTAAATAAATTATTCAATTTCATTATGCATATCCAAACAAAATCAAGTTACATATAGCAAACTAGTTACAACAAATAAGGTACCACCCTTTAAATTAAACACCCCACCCAGCTTTACACCCCCTTACAGCCACAGGACTCATGCAGCAAGAAAATGACACATGCATTAGTTATACAGCCAACTTGCATTCAAAGTCACATGATGCAAAGCTCAACTCCATGGAATTCCTGCAATTCATTTACAACACAGCCCCAGGAGTACCTTATATTATATCCACAGTAACCCCACTTAAAACTTTAAAACATAATTATTTACACCACTCATCACCTCATACAAACCAAAGCTAGTTACAATAGGCTGCATGCAGTACACAATTCTAATTAAATCTCAACCATATGACTATGCACAGCATGTGTCAAACTCAAAAATCACATCATCTCATACATCACAGTAAATTCATCAGTGCAAGAAATTATCACCTGACCTCATTTTAAAGTTCAAAAAGAAGAAAAACAACCATGACACCTGCATAAATTACACAGCCACTTCTACCAAAACTAAAATAGGACATATGCAAAGGAATTACAAGGTAATCATGTGATACTGAATCCACCAAAAGCATATCATGTGACAGAAAAAAGGCTGTGCACAAGAAAAATCCTCAGCCAAAATGAAATCACCTCATGCATGCAAGGAAAATTCAAGAATATCACATCATAATTAGTTCACCAAAAGACAATCATGTGATAAATGGAGGCTGTGCATAAGAAAATTATCACCAAACCTTAAATCACCTGACCCATGCAAGAAAGGTCCTCACCAAAAATGGAGTCACATGATGAAATCAAGAGGAATTAAAGTGGAAAAAGACAGCTCCCATGGAGGGCCCTCTAGGCTCCCAAAAGGTATAAATAGAGGGGCTCTCTCCCCCAAATTTCAAAATCCCCCCCCATGAAAATTATATCCCATGCAAATTATATCCACTGCACAGTAGGAGCATAGGAATAATTCATCCCTCACCTGGGAGGTAGTCCAGCAAATTATAGTGAATTTACTTACCCAGTAGCTAAGCTCAGTGGAAGTATAGTGTTGAAGATTACCCAGTAGTAAAGCTCAGTGGAATCTTATTATTATTAAAATAAAAATAAAAATTATCCAGTACCCAATATTAGGGTTACTACTCTATTAAAATACTTTATCCAGTAAAATTAACACCATTATCAAGACTTAAAAAAAAAATAACTTACCCCTTTAAAAATTCAATATCAAAGAACCTTACCTCTTAAATTCAACAAATGAAATTTTATCTTATTATTAAACACTCTTAAAAAAATAACAAACCTTTAAAAACAATTATTTTACTCTATTATAACTATACCTTAACAAAATTACCTTTATCAACACCAATCAAATTTTCCAGAAAACCTTAAATAACCCATCCTACCAAGGAATTATAACCAAGAAGAAACAACTCACCTCAATTTCACCAAAAACTATTAAAATTAAAACAGACAAGTAATTCATTAAATCGAAAAATTAACCAAATTACTGACATTATTTTTCATATTATTTATTGAATAGGTCTGATCTGAGACTGCTGAATTTTGTCTTCTGCAGTTGTAAAGCCACTTACTAATTTTATTTTGGTTTGTGAGCTCCAAGGAAGATTTTGTTCAGTATTTTAGGAGGGGCAGGCAATACACCCTTGCCACCCTTGGTTACAGGAGTTATTAGCAATTCAAAACTAGTTACCTGTGATTTCCCCCTCCAGGTACTGCCTCATTTTAATCCCACACAAGAGGAGTTCCCACACTATGTGTTGAAATAAACCATACTTCTTCCCATGTTTTCTATTTTCCTTTTGGCATATTTCACAAGTGTTGATGTATTGACTCAACTCTTTTTGTCATTTGGTCCACCAAGCAGTGCTTGCTACCCTTTCTTTGGTCCTGTCTTCACTCAGGTGTTCCATATAGGGGCAGTCATGGCATTCCTGCAGGATAAAAGTTATATGGTCTCTTTCTATTATTGTGAGTGCACTAGTGTGCTTCTCTCTATGGTAGAGAAGGCCATCCATAAGAAAACATTTATTGTCCTTATAGTCCCTCAACCAGGGTTCATCTAACTGGGATTCAAGCTCTGGGCTCCTGTACTTTTGTCAAAGGAGTTGCAATAATATGCCACATTGTTTGTGTTTGGAATATGTCTTCATCACTGCATTGAAGGATTCATTAGGCAGTTCTGAGGAGCTTATTCCCAATATGGGAGTTCCTGTTACTTCTGAATCAGTTTTTCCACCGTATGGGGTACCACTTTCTGGTTCCCACTCAGAAAATCGGAATTTTTGCTTCCTGTCTATTTCCATGAAAGATATAGGAATTTTAGCTGCTACTTCAGGGTCATAAGCTGGGTTTCTTTTGACATTATCCAGTGGCCATCTGCATTGGTATGACTTTTACCCTCTTTGTATATGATGGTCATATTCCCTCTATACTCCTGGAGGGCTATTTGCCACCTCAGCATGTGTCTATTGGTAGTCTCCATGTTTAGTAAAGACTTCAAGGCTGTGCAGTCTGTGTAGACTTCAAAAACTGCACCCTCCAAATAATAATGTAGTTTCTCTAGAGCCCATACTAAGAATAGACATTCAGTCTGGGTGGCCCCACACCCGGCTTATGAATCTTTTAGCTGCCTAGAGATGTAATATAATCCTCCCTCTCTTGGTTCACCATCCAAAATTTGTCTCTGGTGAAGGGCTGCTCCTAAGCCTTGGCTACATGTTGCATCTATGAAAAGCTTGATTGGTATTTCAAAGTCAGGAAAGATGGGCACAGGTGAATTTTTAAGTTCATATTTGATCCTCTCATATGCATCCCTTTCTTCCTTGGTAATTTCAAAAACTAAATCTTTTGAGCATAGCTTGTATAAACTACTAGTTATGTGGGAAAAATGTTTGATGCGGTTTCTATAGTAGCTAGCAAACCCAAGGAAAGATTGCATCTCTTTGATGTTTCTTGGTAATGTCTTTTGAAGTACTGCTGCTCCTTTTTTCTGGTCAATTGCCATACTAAGACCTGAGACTTTATGTCCTAGAGCTAGTAGTGTTTGTTGGCCCAAAATTGCACTTTTGAGTGAAAGTTTCAGATTGATGGGTGTGCATTTACTTAGTACTCTGTCTATATACTGAACATGAGCTTCCCATTTCTCTGAGTATATAATGATTTCATTAGTATATACCACCATTCAGCCTTCCAATACTATTCTTGAAATATGGTGTCCATCCTTCTTTGGCATGGGCTGGTGCATTTTTGATGCCAAATGGCATCCTGGTGTACTCATATATGCCCATATCACATATGATTCTGAGTAATTTCATGGAGTTTGGTTTAACTCCATTCTTGTAGAAGCCTTTCATACAATCCATTTTGGTTATGTATTTGGCTTTTGGCAGTTTGTCTAAGGGATTAGTTATTCTGGGTATAGGGTACCTCTCAGCTTTGGTGTAGTTATTCAGAGCTCTGAAATCTTCACACTGCCTGGACTTGCCATCATGCCAGGTGATCAGGGCAGGAGTGGTAATTTCCACTAGTTCATTGTGTCCAATTGTTCTGATGACATCCATGTCCAGTAGCTCATTGATATGTTTTTCAAGATCCTTCCTGATTTCCAGACTCTCTGGGTAAGGCGTTCTCCTGAGCATGGGCTGATAAGGTCTTTCCACATCCAGATATAGCTCTATATCATGGCCTCTAATCTTTCTTAATGAGTCTTCATCAATGGCAAATGCTGGTCTATTTTTTCTCAGCATTTTCAGTAAAATTAGTTTCTGTTTACTGGTGAGGGTAGTGCTAAACTTTCCCTCTCTGAATTCATTCAGTAGTTCTTCAAGAGGATCTTGGGAAGATATTTGGTATATATCAAGTGAAAAGTTCTTTTCCTTGTTGGTACCAATGGTAATGTGCCTGTTTTTACTATTGTAAATCTCTATTCCATACATCCTCTGGTAATCTATTCCCAGAAAAAACCCTTCAATGTGGGCATCATCAAGCACAACAAATGCTAAGTTAAGTCTGATATTACCTTCCCTATGGGGTATAACTATCTCTTTGATAATTGTCCCAATGGAAGTCATCTTCCCTGATGCATCCTTGAAGTTCCTTGCCTTTTTGGGCAAGAGCTGGATTTCCCATTTTGGTAATGCTCACCAAATAATTTCTGGCCACTATGGAGCAGTGTAGTCCACTGTCAATGATAAATGGATTTTAGGCTTTGCCAATACAAACAGTCATCTTTTTGGCTTTTCCACGTATTTATGCCATTCGTTTGGTTGGTGTGACCAGGAATGTTTGTGCATCTTGTGTGTGTTTGCACAAGTTTTTGTTGGCAGTGTCTTGTGGCATGCCTGCTTCCAACTGTATGTCCTGGATTTCTAGTCAGGGTTCCGCTTGCTATTACACTAGAAATTCTTCTCTTTGGTGTTTCTCTTCATCAGATTGTTCTCTGATAGCATCTCCCATGGAGTCTGAGTCAGAATCCTCTGTTGGGGATTCCTCCTCTGGGACTTTCTCAATGGCATAGACTTTGTTCTTTGCCTTTGGACAGTTATTGGCATAGTGGTCTATTGAACCACAGTTGTGACAAGAATTTTTCTTCTTTTCCACTTCTGCCCCCCTTTCTCTGGGTTTGTTTTTCAACTACACCTTGAAATGTTGTTTCTCTTTGAAACCACTGCTTTTATATAAGGGGTGTATTTCCCTCTATTAGTTCTTTCCCTTACATCTTGTAAGGTATTTGCAATTTTATCTACAGTGCAATTGTGGTTGCTGCTGCATTTCACTACATGCTCTAGTTCTCCTGGCATTTGTTTCAGGAGTTTGTGATTCCTCATCTTAATGGTCCTTTGAGGATCAATGGCTTTAAGTCTTTTAGAATTTCTGAGACACCACTCATATGGATCTTTGTCCACAGAGTATTTGTCATTTTGAAGTGAAATGGTCTTTTGCCATATCCAAGTACCATTGCTGTACTTTTGGATTATTTGGCTCTTCCACCATGGCCAGTTTGTTCTACCATTCATTTCTTTCATTTCTGTGTACCATATACTAGCATGTCCTTTAAATGCTGTATTAATTCTGGAATTAATCCAGTAGTCTGGTATGCTTGGTACATCAATGAAGAGTCCAGCAATATAATAAATGAGTTCCATATGATCATATTCTCCAGTTCCAAAGAATTTGGGCCAGCTTGAGGTCTTAGGAAGATGTTTCAAGGCTTCCTTTTCTGAATAAGACAAATTATCTCAATCCTGGTCTTGTGATGAAGATCTTGCCTTATTCATTAGCATTGCATCTGGTTTTCTGTCATCCTGGTGATATGGATTATCCATAACATGGCCTTGTGGTTGGGGCTTCATGCTATGGTAGACATTAAACAGTTTTTTTATGTCTTGATCCAGACAATCCCTGTCCCTTTTTCTGTGGTGTTGTTCTTCAAAGACTATATTAAGTCTTTTGTTGGTTTCTTCAGAGGCTTTTCTCAATTGAGCATGTCCTTCTTGAAGGATTTTAACAATTTTGTCCATGTAGGCTGTTAATATTTTCATCCTCTCAGGGCTTGCTTCAAGTTCTGCAAACTGATTTTGAGTTTTCTCAGAATATTGGGAAATTTGTAACCACAGTGCATCACTGTTGAGGTTACTCTCAGGTGTGATAACACTAGGTTCAATCTGAGTGGGGGTAATATTTCTATTATTAGGACTACTGATTCTAGAGCTATTTACAACTACTTCTGGTTTCTGTGCACTTCTTGCACAAAATGAAAAAGCTTCTGGATCATTGGACCTGACTCTCCCTTCTTCTGGCTGAAGGTGGTCTTGTTTTTGCCCTTGTATCCTTGTCTTCTCCTGTAATCTTCCTGGGATTTTGAAGAATAGTGACTCTTGGCCACTGATCTGTTGGTTTCTGAATTGTGTGAAGCCACTGGAGAGCTGCTTTGGCCTGCTCCTTGTGAGCCTGAGGGAATATGAGTATTCCCTGTCTGGGTCAGCTGTTCTTCTATAGCTTGGCTAGTGACTTGATTCTCCCTTATCCTGTTTGCCCTCACCTCCAGGAGTCTGAACTGCCTGGTGGGATTCCAACCTTTGGTGATTACCATAAGGTCTCTGAAGTCCATCTCTTTGAGACAAATCTTCTGGAAAATTACTCCAAGCTCTGCCCTGTGGGATGCCAGGTTGAACTTCTTGATCTCCATGCTCCATTGAAATAAATCTTTGAAGAGTTGGTGGAGCTGAAGAACTTGATCCATATCTTTCCAGTCCTCTGGTTTGAGGTTCCTGTTGAATTGGAGTGTGAATGGCAGGGTTGATAGTATCTCCCTCATTGTTTTGCCATCCACCACTGTGTCCAAGGTGTCCTCTTCCAGGTCTTCTGGTTCTAGACAAGCCTTCTCTGTCCTCTGGCTTGTTCCTTTGGAAGCCAAGGTTTCTGAGGTGTACAGGTAACATAACAGTGTTTTCAAGCAGTCAAAAACTTTATGTTCTTAGGGTAGTTACCTTTGAATTTTCCTTGTACAAATTATTTGTCCACTTATTTTGGAGATTTACCTTTAGAGGTTAAAACTGGGTTAATTATGGTAATCTTCCCTGTAAAAGTGGTTAAGGTTGGTTTACCTTGTATTGAAGCAGAGTTTCGTGGTTTTCTATTCCTCTGAGTGGCAATGGGTGCCCATGTTTTTGCTGTAATCAGGCCTTCACTGTGCCTCTTCCCCTTGCCCTTGCTGCCCTCTGGCTCTGAGGGTGTCACTGGTGTGTTGGCCTGTGACTGGGTCTCAAGTGGTATGTAGTTTTTTCCACTGAATCAAACAGGAAAAGAGGGCTTATTGTCAGTTAAGACTTCTTAGAATGCTGTTTGCACATCTAAGAATGGCCTCTGGGCTTGTAAGTTACTGCAATATGTCCTTGTATAATGACAGTGTATTTGAATTAACAATTTCATGTCAGAAATACAGCTTACAGATCTCTGGTACACTGTTTGTATGCCAGTATCTCACAGAATAACTTGTAATTAGCAAGTATAATCTGCTAAAAAGTGGTATGTAAGAGGGTAATTGAATTAACAATACACCCAACCATGCCTCTACTGTTGGTTTGACAGTAAGAGGTGTCCTTATTTTAATTAAAAAAAGGACTTTATTAATGGCTTAAAGTGTTTTTATATGTAAAACACACCAAAATAAGGGTTTTTGTGGTGATTAAATTGCAATCAACCATGCCACAATTTGATTTGAAGAAGATAAATAAGAGTGGTATATGACATGTACCAGTGTAAAAATGTATATAAGATATATATTATATATCTTTTTATTCTAAAATTACGCCTAAAAAGGTAAAACAATTTGTCAGAATAGAGATAACAAGAGAAAAAACTCACTTATAAGGTCCAAGACGTTAAAAAAACATGGGCAGGCCCCCAAATTGTCAGGCTGAGTCTATGATAAATGTGTATACTTCTATTTAAAGGCTTTAACTATGACTGTGACATGGTAAGAATGGTAATAAAAACCCTTGTTTATTGTAATAAGGGCTCAAAAAAAGATAATAAGGGCTTTACTATGATGATATAGTGGTGGTGAGAACTGCTGAAAGCCCTGGGTGCAGTCTTACCAGTTGGTGTAAGGTTTGACTATGAAACAATAAGTAAAAATTACTAATTTATTACTTATTGTACTCTGAATGTCCTTATAATTAAAATAACTAAGATTAAAATAATAATAATAATAAAGAATTATTATTATTATGGCGTAAAAATATTATATTATTAAATAAATATAATAATATAATTAATATTATATGAAATTATAATATTATAAATAATATATTAATATAAAATAATTAATATATTATAAAGCTCTTTATTATTGTTACCAACAAATAATAAAGGCGTAAAAAATTGTTTTTTATAAATAAAAAACAATTAATAACAATAATATTACTAATATTAAAGTTATATATTAATATAAATACTATTTATATTAATTAAGAAATTATTAAGAGTAATAATAAGAGAGAAATTATTATAATAAGATGAAATAACCTACTTTTAACACTTAAAATAATAATTTTGAGATATTTTACGCCAAAAGAATATAATACAACCTTTTCAAATTGTATTTACAATAAAAAATAAAGAAAATTACTAAATTTCTTGATTTTACGTGGAAATGAGTTTTTTAGAGAGATTTTTAACAAAAACAATTAAATAAATGATTTAATCACGTCAAAATAGATGATTATAGCAAGGTGGTCTTTGGTCTTTAATAATATAACAGTTTTATATATAAAGAATAAAGAAATTACCTTTGGTTTAATTGATTTAATGTTTTTGATGCGTCTGAGGGGAAAACAGAGTAAAAAGAGCTCTATTTATAGTAAATACCTCCCTCCTAGAGTCCAACAGGCTTCTAGTAGACGTGTACTGATCATATCCACTGGAATTGATCAATATTTTAAGGTTTGAGGGTGATTACATCATGATCAAACCATATTACATCATTATTGCACCATTATTTAGAGTTATCACTATAATTCTAAGTGTGATGACATCAGAGGCTTGGCAGAACCCCAAATTTCGTGGATTTTATTAGTTTTAATCATAAACTAATAGTATTCACCAATTTTATCACTCTTAAGACTGTTAAACTTAATTTAAGGTTACAGTATGTGATCATAACAGCTCAATTTAAGCTCAAACTTTGATCCTCAATAACTTTTAAGGTTTTCACGCTACAGCAATTCAGAGAGTGAATTCTGATAGCCTGACATAACCTTATTATGCTGCCAAGAGCTTTTCATTACATCATCAAAACTCTAATTTTGATGATTTTTCTTGTAACTCATCTTTTCTGTCGAAATTCAATATTTTAAACTTCAAACCTTGATTTCAGGGGGTTATACCCTGAATTTAATAATAAAAATTACATCATTCTTCACGAATGAACTAGTAGAATCCAACTGTGTACTTTTTTTTTAAGTTTGGAGCACTTTCACAACAAAGTGGTCAACAGCTCTGTTGATTTTTATCAATATTTCATCATAGGTTTTAACCTTGTTTATAACTTGTAAAATAAAGTTCATATCTGTGTTCTTACAGTAATTACGTGGTGACTTTATTTTTGGTTCATCATTCTATCATGTATATTTTAGAAGATATTAGCTATGATCACTGAATATATGCGTTGACCAAAAAAGTGCATATATTCAGGATAATTCCTTAAGTATTGATTTTGGGAATTAGCTTATTAATTGTTTTATATGTGGATTTTTGTGGAGAATCCACTGGTACAATTTATTTCACATGTTGTTTCATTAGTTTCTGAGATAAATAAGGTTTTAAGGTTTTTATAAGGTATTATACCTTATAATTCCTTAAATATTGACTTTACAGATATGCCATAAAAGTGGTATATGTGTATTTTTCCATGAGGAATCCAATGGTATAATTTATTTCACATGTTCATTCATTTGTTTTTAAGTTAAACCAATTTTAGTACCAATTTATGGTATTTTTTGTATATTTGAGTAATTATTTTTTAGTGTATAATTATTCTAATTAATTTTAATATAATTATATTAAAGGTATAATTATTATTAATCTTTTTTGTGACCTTATTGGATATGTGGTCATATCTCAAAGGCTCACAGTTGGATTACTATGAGAAAAGCCTACAATACTTAAGTTTCAAGTATAACCTGGTTATTTTCTAAGAGTATAGCTGCTTTTGACAGTTGTACTATGTAGGAATTTAAAAGAAGGATGGGGATTCCTTTTCTGGCAGTGAAAAGGCCTCCTTTTATCCTGAAATGGGGTGAAAGGGCTGCTAGACTTTTTCACATAGAGGAAGTGAAGATTTTTCACTTTCAAGGACAGACTTGTGGTTTGAAAAAGGGCCTGTATATCCTTTATTGGTCTCAGATGTTGTTTTGAAACCACATCTGGGCAGTTTTCACCAATAAAGGGTGAAAATCTTCATCTGAGGACCACACAGCCTGATTCTGACATGTATGACGCATAGAATGCTGTACATAACCTGTATAGGACCCCATTATTGAATTCACTATGAGGTATTGAAGTAAAAACAAGCCTTTTCGTCAGTTTGACGCCTCATAATTATAGTCATGGGATATTATCCCATGGTAAGGCTGTATTGGCCAAACTGTGGGATTTTGACCTTAAAATAGTCATACCTTTGTCAGTTTTTGAGATATTAATCTCAAAATTGGCTAGGTGTGTAGCCCTGTAGGTTTTCTACACAATGGTACCTCATTTGGTATGGCTATCATTAAATATGGCAAAGTTATGCCATGTACAAGAATTTTGTACATATGCATGTTTTAGGCAAGAAGCTGTATTGGGCTTGTTTGCCTTATAACATTTGTTCTAGATGAGATATGGGGAAATGAATTGTACCATCAGATATCCCAAATTGTTCTCTTTCTAAAAAGACCCCACTTTAGGTATCTCACACTAAAACTGTAGAAGTTAGATGGGAGGTGAATATTTTATTCATGCTTATTTGGCCTGAATTTGGTAATAACCTCTGTAATACTGGTGCTAACTCAGTTTGGCTGGTACCATTAGATAGCCATGACGTAGATCTTCATTTTGAATACCCATTTGATGGGGTTAAGCCTATTACTCTGTATTCCAGTTGAGAGGGGAAAATTAAGGTTTATGCTCAGCAACAGCTTTGAGCAGGAATAACTTTGTTATTATTTGTCCTGTGATGATGGGACTTGTATATTTGGAAAAAGGTGAGTTTCCTCTTTGTTTTGATACCTTTTGAGCCAATTTGGCTCATCTCCATTTTTTGGTGGTACCTTTGCTTTACCATTGGTTTATGGTATATGGCTGTCATGTTTGTGTGTTGGTTTTGAGTCACAGGCTGACAACATTCAAGTAAGAAATAGAAAATTTAATTATAACTGGAAATAAAAACTACTTTGGAATTTCAAATCGTGAAAACACATTGTTACTTGTAAAAATTGAGTAAGAATAAACTTTTAACAAAAATACTAAAATTAAGCTATTTTTGGAAGAACGTTAAATTAAAATCATCATAAATTGTTATCCAACAAATAAACATATTAAAATATTTTCACCATTGGACTCCTAATAAAAAATAAGGTGGGGTCACCTCCATATAAAATTTCTGGAACTAAACTCTAAATAAGCTTATATCAAGGTTCTAGTATTTTATGTAGAAAATATAAAAGCCTTCAAACCCTTAATTTAATTCACATCACATGTGGTGTTAACCATATATTTTTGTGTTAAACCTGAGGTGTTGTGTGTAATTTAGAAGTTATGAGGAATTGGATTATTTTCAATTGAAATGTAAAAATGTGTGTATGTATTACATAAGTGAACTTTAACCTACAAATGAGGTATCAATTATTAAACTTGTGTACCGTAAAAACTCAATTGAATTACATATGTAAATTATAATTATAATGAATGATGAGGAATTAAAGGAAGAATGAATTGGAAAGATTGATTCTGGGGGGGAAAGGAATCTTGGCTCTAAAGGGGATCCAGGCCCCTAAATTTATTGCTGACAGGCTTGAGATGTCAAAATACATGCAAAAGTTCATCAATTTTGCCCTGAAATTGAGTCACAGGGTCTGTCTCAATTGATGATGAGGTTTTGATACCAACCAAGGCATTTTTAGCTGTTTCCAAGAGGGTAAAACTACTCTTAATATAAAAAAAACGTTGTAAAACCACTTTTAACTAGCTTTGATGTCTCTTAGACACAGTCTGACGTGTTTTGAAGGCTTAAAACCAGGTATTACTATAGCAATGGCTGATATAAGGGTCCAAAATGGCTGGAAATGGCAAAAAATGGCTAAAACCTTCCCATTTTTCATCCAAACAAGAGCTCATTGATGAAAAAAATTGGATTTTCTGTTTTCAGAGTGTTCTTCACAACTGACAAGACTAAATGCTAATTTTGGAGTAAGAAAATTGGTGGCTATAAAAGAATGTCTTTGCCCCACTTTTCTCTTCATATTAGAATCTTTTCCTTTCATAATTAGTTTAAACACTGTTAAACCAATCAATACAAGATTACAGCCACCCTTTTCTTATCATTTTAAAACTTTTAAACATGTAAAAAAATAATCATAATCATTTTTTGTATCTCTTATAATCATCTTTACCCTTGAACCACCCCATAAGTGAATTAAAGCATCTTTCATCACTGTTAACTTTGTCACTTTGTTTCCAAATTCACTCTAGTCACTTTTGGGTGTGTTTTCTCTTTGATATTATTTTCAAATACTCTTTTCTTATATTGATTGTTATAAGTCCTTTGCTCAATCAATTACAATTAAATTTTCTCTTGAAGAAATTCCTTTTGTGGACTTAAGTATCTCTTGTACAGTACTTATGGATAAATGTTTTTTGTTGGTAAAACAATAAATATTTATAATATTATTGTTTTATACTTATATAGTCAAAAAAAATAAATTTGGCTTGTTTCCTTTTAAAAATCTTAATTCTTAACATTTTTAATCATATTTTCACCTTATACAAATTTTGAGGACAGGAAAAGTACTTGATTTTAATCAAAGTTTCATAAACACACCTTACAGATAGTTTTAATTCTCTTGCTCAAGCAGCACCCTTCCCAATAAATAAGGACAACGGAAGTAGTAATTTGAGACCAATGGCCATAAACAATCTGGTAGATGAGCCAGATGGAGCAAATACCCATTAAGATCCAATTATTACTCACCTCAGTATGCTTGCATAATACATATGACAAAGTCCCCAGAGGAGACAAAAAATCATTGGTAAAGACAACCTCATTTAGGAAGAAGGCTGAAAAACCAAAGGAACTACTATTTTGTCAAACATTTTCACCCATTGGAATTTTAACTAAAATATTTTGGAACGATTGCTATCCCTCAAAGATGCATTCATCCAATTTTGCAGCACTGACAACATGCACGATTATTGCTTGAACCAACTCAAATCCAAGAAGGTTTCAGTAATGATAAACTTCCTGCAGCCCCTTGATGAAGTGAGCCATATCATTTGTGCCTCAAGTTGCCTCACAATCAATGAGATTCTACCATTATATATATCATTCATCAAAAAAACACATCAGGTACATCATTCTCATATCTTGTAGCAATATCATTTTAATATTTCTGATAATGTGTGATAAGTAGGATATCAATTTGGAGCATCATTGGCCAAGCTTGCAACCATTTTTGATGAGGATGCAAGAAAACATGCTACCACAAAGAACCTCAATATTGGTCCCACACATAGTGATAACCCTGTCCCTATGGGGACCAGGATGGGACTGTTTGATGATATTTATTCTCTGGAATCATCCAAAGGAAGAAACTTGGAAAGGAAATTAAATGATTATTCACTGAGCTTCTGGAGCCCAAAGAGATTGCCAATTTTTTTCACTCTTGCCTGTATGGCACAGAAATATCTTGCCCTTTCAGAAACAAATGCTCCATCTGAAAGGGTCTTCTCATGTGGTAGGAACATACTTACATACTAGTGTGCTTCACTATTGAGCATGTATGTTGAACAATTGGAATGTCTCAAGGGTTGGGTCCATATTCTCACAATTGAGGTTTTTTAAAAATGCTCATGCTAAGCGATTGTGCTAGCTTTTTAATTTTGATAGCTGTTTTTTACTTTTTATTGCCTTGATCTATCATGCAAGGAGATTTGTAATTGTGGCCTGCAATGAATTCTTTTGGGGGTCCAAGCCCCAAACTGGGCATGAGCTTCAGTTTTTGAGAAAAGCATGTTCCCTGTGACCCGCTCCTGTAAAGGCATTCCCATGGGGTTTTCGGAAACTCTTCAGGCAAGGGGGCAGCCTTAACTGAAGCTGATATTACAGACCCGAAAACAGTTTTGAGCTTTAGGTGTGAGAGGGAGATAGACTGATGGGGTCTCTCAATTGCTCTGATGTTCCAGTGTTTATAGTATTTTTAAGTGTAGTGGCGTGTGGTTGCCAGTTGAGTAACCTCCAACAGTTGCGCGGTCATAACAGTGGGGCCATTGCAGTATTACTACGGCGCACGCCAATATGCTACTGCACCTTCTTCTGGGGAATCTGGCACCAGGACCTGAGCGGAATTGTATTGCAAGATTGGATCTCATAAACCACTGCACTAGTCGTATTACGCAATAAAGCGATAATAACGCCGCTGGCTGTGGACTCAAGAGTTGACTTGAAACCAAGACAGAAATACACAAGCCGCAAGGCCGCCCTAAGCAAATACAGGAGCTCTAAAGTTCTTGAAGGCATTTGGTCGTTTGCTGTTGTCAGAAGGCTTGTGCTAGTTGATGAAGAGCCACTTGTGGTATGTGAAAGCAATAACACTTGAAAAAAAAGGATGAAGCGCCACTCAGGATCTTCTCACGAAAAGATTATAAATAGCCCCTCAGCATCGCCTTGGACGGGGTGACCCCAACCCATCGAGCCATCGCTTTTTTGTTGAAAACATCTTTATTTGCTTTTTTGACAAATTCCATCAACTATCACAGTCCTATCTAAAATGTATCATAAATTAGTCTTGTTTTCCCTGCTTTCAGCTCTATTACAATTTTCTGCTGTTCATGCTTTTTCATGCCGTAGCAACCCCAGATTTCCAAACGGCGCCTGTTACGACCCTGTTGCACATACAAGTTGGGTTGAATTTCATTAAGCCTTTGTTTCCAGGATTTATGTTGACATCGCTGTGCCTTATTATTTCTCATAAACACAGTCCAACAAGCGTCTAACCACGCGAAACATTTTAGATGTACAGACAATAGCGGGGCGTGCTGCAACCGACAGATTGTGAGTTTTTTGAGCCTCTACACTCTTTTTGAATTAATTTTAAGTTTTCTTTCTGCTAATTTGCATTTTAGAACGATCAAGAATTTATGTCTGCCCAGAAATTCAGTAATACTTGCATTGGGAAAGACTAACCTTTCACACAAGAGATTCACCGGTTACTATTCTGTTACCTTTTTGCGACTAGCTTTCTTTCGATTTTTGTTTGAAGCCGAACTTAATACAATATCGTATATTGAAATGAAGAGTGATTATGTCGCGATGATACATTTTTTGAGAATAAGTAGTCGCGTCTCAAAGCAGAAATGATCACCTTTAGATTAAACTAACTTGTTTTCACACCAAGAGTTTGCATGAATGACTTTTCACGCTAAGCAGTTTTTTCTGTTAGGTCAGTGTTATTACTCCAGAATATGATTAATTTGAATTTTAATTTTGTAGAGATTTAGACACCGCGTACGCGCGGTGGCTAAATATGCTTGTAGAAAAAAATAGCCTCATGTAAATAGATAACCACACTGTGCGCGTATGATACGCCGCAGTTGTCTAGTTGTACCTTAAAAGCCACTTGAGGTCCAGACCCAACTCCTTTTCCTCACCTCTCATCAATTGGAGGTGATGGAATTGGAACTGACCGGCAAGCAAGGTTTGCTGCACCTGGCCCTTTCTTAACAGGTTAAAAGCCTTGCCTCTACTGAGCTCCAGCAATAGGCCACCCTTGAAGATGTCAAGTTCCACCTGTTCTAAAAAAGCAGCCAATGATGATGCCAAACCAAAACCTCTCTCCAGCGAGGAGGTGTACTCACTACTGAACTCCCTGTGATCTGTGGTATCGTCACTAAAAGCAGCGAGAAATTCCAATGCGGCCGAAATGCAATCACTGCAATTGGCACTGTCTTCCCCCCGACTGCCACACCTTTTGATCAGCATCCATGTACGGTATCCTCTGCATACGATTGTTTCATGCAGGAACCGTATAGGGCTTCCGACAGGTCTAACCATCTACATCACAATGGCTCCAACTTCAACGAGTGGGTCGCAGGCATCAACAGGGTGCTTTGCATTGCTCTCAGTGGACAACCTCCCCTCTTCCCTCAAAAACTGCTCTCCGCTGGAGAACAGAGCAATATCTCATTTTATTGATGCTACTCTACCCCTCAATTTTGATCTCTGCATTGGTGTTGTTCCGGCTCACATGACAGCCAAAGAATTCTTTGATGCAATCAAAGCAAGGTGTTGCCCAGGAAATTGTTTCCAGAAGCTGCAGGTGGTCAAGGACGTGCTCAACTTGCTGGTGGAGAATGGTGCTGGCCAACCCAAACCAAATAGCACCATCATCCTGTCACTTTGCAAATCCTTTGTGATTTTCAAGAAATTGGGCATTGACGCTGAGGAGCTAGAGGGCCTCTTAGCACAGGCAGCATGCCATGCACCACCCTCCCTTGACCGTGTGGCATTCAATCAGCTGGTAACGTCCGCGATACTGGCAAAGGGTGATGAGAAGCCTTCTTCAACATTTGTGGGTCAAGTCATCTTAAACATTTTGCGGAGGGACAATGAACAAACTCCGTTGCTGTTCATTTACCATGTGGTTGGATCTGTAAGGTTTGTCTATGAAACTCTTGATAATAGTAACAATATCAAGAGTACTATGACTGTCCTCAGTAGAAAAATATAATATAATAAAATATTATAACCACAAATTTAAATATAATTATATAAAAAAAAATAAATTTAATTATTATTATAGAAATATAACAATAAAAATATATATAATAATTATAATAAATTATAATTATTCTATTATTGTTATAGTCACTGACAGTTATAACAATAAGAAGTGTAAAGCTCTTAATGAGACAATTACACGTGGAAAATAAGAATATTAACCACTTATAAATAATATAAATATTATTTATAAAAAGAATTAAACACACACTGTGCAGAAATAATTCTTATAGAATAAAAAATTCTATATATAAAAAACTCATACTAGATAAAAAAGATATAGAACTTTTAGAGAAAACTTACTTATGATATTTATTTAATACAACAAGTAAAACAACAACAGTTATTATATTAAATAATAATTATACGTTAAAAACACGCCAAAAATCAAGATTTTCAAAGATAAAACAACTTTTTATAATAAAAATTATGATTAAAGAGTTTTTAAGAGGAATTTGTGGATTTTGAAAGATATTTAAAATGATACTTTTATATAATAAAATATATTATAGATAATTACAACAAATAATCTGAATTCTATGACTTCAATTCTTTAATTTAATAAATAAAGAATACAAATAACTTAAGAATTAATTTTAATAATAAGATTTTATATTTAATAAAACTTTACCTGTTTAAATTTCTCATATGATTGGATTAATAATTGATTATGGACAAAAACAGTGATGAAAAGACTCTTTTTATGTCTTCAGAGCAGCTCTTATGATTCATAATGAAGATAGAGGGCGTGCTCAGGTCAAAAGTGAAAAACCATGCTTAAAAATAAAGTTCTTAACTTAAGGTAACTTATTTTTAATTCCAATTTAAAGTTACCAGTGTTATTCTTAACTCCATGTAACTTTAGTCCTCATTGAAACTAATTATTTTAAGTTTTTAATGTAAATAAACTTATTTATATTAAAGTTAATCACATGAAAAACTTAAAAATAGAGTTTCAAGAAGAAATCTCTTAAACTCAATTTTTAATTAAATTTTAAAGAAATCATAATTTTCTTTGAGCTTAATTAAAAGAGTAAATTTAAAGGCTAATTATCTTGGAAATTTATTTATAAAAGATGCTTAAAATTTCTTTTATATGTAGATAATATCAAATTGTAAGCTGTGTGAAATATTCAAGCAAATCCATTAAGAATTGGATTTTTAATGAATTTTTGAAGTTATTGCTATTTTTCCACGTAAAATAGCAATACACACCAAACCTCAAGTTTTGATAAGGTTTTAATGCTTGTAACTTTAAAGTTTTAAGCTTAATTAAGCTTTGACAGTTCTTAAAATCTTGATTTCAAGCCTGCATATTGGGATTTACCTTTTGGCAGCTTGAAATTCCTGTCCAATTTGGGATAAAACCAGTTTAAACCTTAAAGTTGGATCAAAGTGTAAGCTTAAAGTTTAAATAAGGTTGTAAATCCTCCAATACAGGTGGACAACCTTAATTGAATCCTTGCAGATCCAAAAAGTTGGGTACCCCAGCTCTATTTGGTCTTTTTCCTTTGTCCCACCTTTCTGCGTGGATTTTGCCCTTTTATTTATTTAAAGCCATACTATGGCCTTAAACCCTTTTCAATTGAGCTCATGCAGGATTTACATTCTGTATGGCAAATCCTTAGCCAATTCAGTAAATATACACCACACCTCAATTTTAACTAAAATTTTGGTAAGTTTGCATAAACCTTATGCAACTTTAAATTTAAGCTTAATTAAGCTTAAATTTAACAATTTTAAAAAAATGTTAAAAAAGTTACATTAGTACTGTGAGATTCTTAAATCTTCCAATAACATAAAAAATAAGTGGTTTTGGGTATAACACCCTATGGGTGTACCCTAGGTTATTTTTGGTGTAGAATCCAAAAATGACATAATATTTATAACTTTGTTCATCCAAAAAAAAGTTATACTTATTTTTTATTATTTTTTATTTTAAATTCAACTAAAAAGTCTGTTTAAGACAAAATTAATTGTTTATAAAATAATTTGTGGCCTTATGGGTATGTCATACATACCTCACAGGCTCACATTCCCTACCACCAAAAAAAAATTGTACCACAATTTTTCTTCTGTAGTATACCCCCAAGGTATTTGGGGGGGGTATAATCCACTGTCCAACCTCTCTACTTCTACTTTTAAGTATTTAAAGCACACAATTCAAACTTTTTATTGAGCAACTGGTCTTCTCTCATGTCTGAATCTTCTGAGAAACTTCTGGGAATCAGGTATTTTGTTTTCTACAATCTATTCATCTTCATGTTGTGGATTTTTGTACTTGACTAAGTACTCTCTTTCATTTTTACCCCTAAGTCTTTTTTCTTTTAAGACTTTCAGTACCTTCTTTTCCTCACCTAGATCAAGTGGGGGTACCTCTCAGGGTGTTTCATTTCTTAAAGGAAATAATTCCTTATCACTTGAAGTGTAATGCTTTACTAGACTGACAGGGAAAGTTGGATGTTTATTTTCCAGTTCTCCTGACAGTTCTACTTGTACTGCATTTGTCCCATGAAGGGCTTTAATAATAAATGGTCCTGCAAAGGAATCTTTCAATTTCTTTGGACCTTTAATATTATTGAAGCTCAAGGTTGAAACTAGTATTAAGTCCCCTACCTTGAGTTCTGGTGTCTTATGACTCTTATCCCATTTCTGCTTAGCATATTCAAAGGCATCATTCATGCTTTGATTTGAATGATGTCTCACTTTATCAAGCAGTAGCTTAAAGCTTGAAGAAGTTGGATGAATGTCAACCAGGTCTTTTTTCAAAGTATCAACTGGAATTTTGGGGTTCCATCCTTTTTCCAACATTGCAGGAGTCTTGCCTGTTGAAGCATGGATAGAGGTATTGTAGGAGAATTCTAATGCTGGTATAAGAGTACACCAATCATTGGTAAAGCCATCAGAATCTTTAAACTCCAGGCCATAAGCACAAAATCTTCTGATCATGTCCTCAAGGGTTTGAATCATTCTTTCTGCCAGCCAATCTGTTTGTGGATGGTAGGCTGTTGAAAATGATAATTTTGTACCCAAAAGCTTATGTAAATTAGTCCATAAGGCTGATGTAAATTTTGGGTCTCTATCACTAATGATGTTTTTAAAGAGACAAGTATGGGATATGACTCTGTTCCAAATAAAAAGAGCTGTATCCATAGCTGTGTCATCTTTATGACATGGTAAAAAGATTGGTGTTTTGCTATATCTGTCCACAATAACAAGACATGCATTGTAACTTTTATCACCTCCAGGTGGTAATGCAGTTACCCAATCCATGTGAACCACTTCCCATGGGGTACTTGGTTCTTGGATATGGATCATTAGAGCAAATCATTTACCAGTAGCTTTATTGGCTTTCTGGCATCTATCACAACTATGACAGTATTCAATGACATCTTTTCTCCAAGATGGCCACCAGGCACATTTCTTAATTCTCTCCATTGTTCTGTCTTCAGACAGATGTCCAGAATAAATGTTATCATGGCATTCTAGTAATATTGTGTTAATCAACATTCTACTACATAGGACCATGACACATGTGTGTTTAGATCTATGATACAGTATACCATCAAACAAATGGAATCTTCCATTATCCTAAGATGTTTTTCAAATATCATCCAGAGAATTAGCCAAGGCTACATCTTTACAATCTTTGTCAAGTAGAGCAGTAAGAATATGACAATTCTTATCTTGCTTGTAGCTTTCTCTAACTTCTTCAAAGAATTATGTTCCAACATCTGTGATATTAATTCCTTCAATTGGAATTTGAGGTTCTGCACTTGTAGGAACATAGGAAGGGTTATCAGGTGTATTTGGTAATGCCCATCTACTTAAGCCATCAGAATTCTTATGAATATTTCCAGCTTTATGTACTATGGTCATATTGCATCTGTACTCCTGTATAGCAATCTGCCATCTTAACATGTGTCTGTTTGGAGTCTTCATGTTAAGAAGTGATTTTACTGCATTACAATCAGTAATTACTTCAAACACACTGCCATCAAGATAGTAATGAAGTTTTTCCAGAGCCCAAACAAGACAAAGGCACTCCATTTGGATAGCTCCATATCTGGCCTCAGTAGGTTTAATTTGTCTTGAAATAAAACAAATTGGACCTTCATAAGGCTGGTCATTGACAATTTGAACTTGATAAAGAGCAGCTTCTAAACCTTCACCACATGCATCAATATACAGCTTGAAAGGAAGTTTCCAATCTGGCATCAATAATAATGGTGCATTGGTCAAGGCATACTTGATTTTATCATATGATTGAATGCTCTCCTGTGTCATTTCAAAAACAGTTTGTTGATCACAAATTCTGTATAATGATGTGACAGGGATTGCAAAATCTTTAAGGTGTTGCCTGTAATAACTGGCAAATCCCAAGAAAGACATCATTTCTTTTTTGTTCTGGGGCATTGGTTTCAGTAAAACTGCAGCCACTTTGTTTTTATAAACACCAAGGCTTAGTCCTGAAACTACATGTCCTAGAGCTTTTAGCTCATGAAACCCAAAATTAAATTTTTCAAGAGAAATCTTCCTGTTCACTTGTACAATTTTCTTAAGTACTAATGAAAGTCTCTCTAAATGTAATTGCCAGGTTTCTGAACAAATGATAATGTCATCAATATAAATGATTAACAATCCCTCTGATAATTCATGTGGGAAGATAGTATTCATCATTCTTTGGTAATGAAAGGGTGCATTTTTAATACCAAAAGGAATCCTCAAATATTCATAAATACCATAATGAGCAATTATTCTCAACAATTTCCTAGCATGAGGTGTGAAAACATTCTGATGGAAGCCTTTAAGAGCATCCATAGATGTGAGCCTTTGAGATATGACCACATACCCAATAAGGTCACAAAAAAGACTCAGAATAATTATACCTTTAATATAATTATATTTAAATTAATTAGAATAATTATACATTAAAAATAATTACTTAAATATAGAAAAAATACCATAAATTGGTACAAAAACTGGTTTAACTTAAAACCCAATGAATCAACATGTAAAAAAAATTATACCATTGGATTCCTCATGGAAAAATACACATATACCATTTTTATAGCATATCTGTAAAGTCAATATTTAAGGAATTATAAGGTATAATACCTTATAAATTCCATAAAAACTTATTTATCTCAAGAACTAATGAAACAACATGTGAAATAAATTGTACCAGTGGATTTCCCATGAAAATCCACACATAAAACAATTAATAAGCTAATTTCCAATGTTAATACTTAAGGAATTATCCTGAATATATGCACTTTTTTGGTCAACGCATATATTCAAGGATCATAGCTAATATCTTCTAAACTATAGATGATAGAATGATGAACCAAAAATAAAGTTACCACGTAATTACTGTAAGAACACAGATATGAACTTTATTTTACAAATTATAAACAAGGTTAAAACCTATGATGAAATATTGATAAAAATCAACAGAGCTGTTGACCACTTTGTTGTGAAAGTGCTCCAAACTTAAAAAAAAGTATACAGTTGGATTCTACTAGTTCATTCGAGAAGAATGATGTAATTTTTATTATTAAATTCAGGGTATAACCCCCTGAAATCAAGGTTTGAAGTTTAAAATATTGAATTTCGACAGAAAAGATGAGTTACAAGAAAAATCATCAAAATTACAGTTTTAATGATGTAATGAAAGGCTCTTGGCAGCATAATAAGGTTACGTCAGACTATCAGAATTCACTCTCTGAATTACTGTAGCGTGTAAATCTTAAAAGTTATTGAGGATCAAAGTTTGAGCTTAATTTGAGCAGTTATGATCACACACTGTAACCTTAATTTAAGTTTAACAGTCTTAAGAGTGATAAAATTGGTGAATAATATTAGTTTATGATTGAAACTAATAAAATCCACAAAATTTGGGGTTCTGCCAAGCCTCTGATGTCATCAATTTTAGAGTTATAGTGATAACTCTAAATAATGGTGTAATAATGATGTAATATGGTTTGATCATGATGTAATCACCCTCAAACCTTAAATTATTAATCAATTCCAGTGGATATGATCAGTACACGTCTACTAGAAGCCTGTAGAACTCTAGGAGGGAGGTATTTACTATAAATAGAGCTCTTTTTACTCTATTTACCCCTCAGACACATCAAAAACATTAAATCAATTAAATAAAAGGTAATTTCTTTATTTTTTATATATAAAATTCTTATATTATTAAAGACCAAAGATAATCTTCATATTAATCATCATTTTTGTGTGATTAAATAAAATCTTTAATTGTTTTTGTCATAAATCTCTCTATAAACTCATTTCCACGTAAAATCAAGAAATTTAGTAAATTCTCTTTATTTTTATTGTAAATACAATTTGAAAAAGTTGTATTATATTCTTTTGGCGTAAAATATCTCAAAATTATTATTTTAAGTGTTAAAAGTAGGTTATTTCATCTTATTATAATAATTTCTCTCTTATTATTACTCTTAATAATTCTTATTTAATATAAATAGTATTTATATTAATATATAACTTTAATATTGGTAATATTATTGTTATTAATTGTTTTTTATTTATAAAAAACAGTTTTTTACGCCTTTATTATTTGTTGGTAACAATAATAAAGAGCTTTATAATATATTAATTATTTTATATTAATATATTATTTTCAATATGATAGTTTTATATAATATTAATTATATTATTATATTTATTTAATAATATAATATTTTTACGCCATAATAATAATATTTCTTTATTATTATTATTATTTTAATCTTATTTATTTCAATTATAAGGACATTCAGAGTACAATAAGTAATAAATTAGTAATTTCTACTTATTGTTTCATAGTCAAACCTTACATTTGGGGGCCTGGCTGTGATATTTACTTAAAAGACCTTTAAAAAGATTCTATTTGGGCTTATCCAATAATAAATTATATTTATAATCATAGAATTATATAATAATTTTATATTTTATTGATTTTAAAAGCTATTGAGGCATTTGGAAAGCAATTGTACTGTCTTACACGTGGTTTTTCACATCCTTAGACTTGCAAGAACTTTCTGTGAGTGACTCTAGTGATTAAAAGAGATATTTTATAAATTAAAAATAATTTTTATTATAATTTAATTTTATAAGAATCATATTCATTTTTTATTTTATTCTTTAAAAATAAAAAAAAAAATATATATAAAATATTAAAAAATATTAAAAACCAATAAAAAAGTTATTTTTATTCATTTTTATTCATTTCTTTATTCCTTTCAAGTTTTTAAAGATATAAAAGCAATTTCTACGTGGAAAATTGCCATATCTTGCCAAAAATAACACTTATAAAAAGACTTATATTTATTTGTCTTTTTTAGTGTTTGAAGATAACCCAACAGAAGACAACCAAGCCACTGTTGAGAGGTTGGTGGAAGAAACTTGTCAAAGTTCTCCAACACCAGTTATCACCAAAAGAAAGAAAGCTAACAAATTAGACTTTCCAGGACCCACCATTCAAGACTCTGAAGGTGAGCACCTCTTTTTAAATTGCCATAAAAGAATTTTATTCTAAAATACTTTTATTTTTTCTTATTCTTTAATTATGACTACCAGAAGAGGTTCCCAATACTCCATCCAATCAGATGGAGCTGGACTCAGAGGTAGAATTGATCCCTCAAAAGGGAAAAGAAAGGGCAATATCCCCAGTGGAACAGAATCCACACAAGGAAGTGCCTTATCCCAAAGGCAAGTCCCAGAAATGCTCATGATATCTGAGCCTGAATTGGAACTAAGTATGAGTAACTCAAACAGGTACAAATCACATTCAGAGGGCTCAAATAGACATCTACATGAGCCAGTACAAGCAGTATTGCACAGTGTACAAGGACAAAGATTGGGAAATGTTGCCTCAAGTACACCAAGGAGTGATGAACTCCTGGCACATCCTGAAAAAGTTCCTCAAAGAGGAGAAGATAGTGAAATACTCCAATGGATGGAATCCACTGTCATCCAAACCTCAAATAAAAAAAATCAAGGACTACCATGCCAAAAAGAGGGAGGCAACCAAGGAAGAAGCCCCAGTAGCTTCTACCAGCAAGCCCCAAGCCAACCCACTTCCCCAAGAAGGGAAGAAGAACAAGAAAAAGCATTGGAGGAAGCCATACACCCCAAGCTACAGAATCCCAAGAATCCAAAAGGATGCCATGGACAATGTTTTCAACATGGCCAGAACCTTGATGGAATTCAAGGACAAGGAAGAGCAAAGAATGAGACAACCTCATTTCCCAAAGAAATAACCTTGTCCAAAGATGTTGTAAATACTTTAACAGAAATTAAAAATAGTATATTACCTCTAAGAGAAATTAAAGATAGTTTATTATCACTACAAGAAATAAATAACAATTTATCTTCTTTAACAAAAATTGTTGTGCAAAACAAGAAAGAAATTGACAAAATTAAGTTTATTGTTGAAAATAATAAACCAAAGAATTTAATTGACAATACTCAAAAATTAATACAAGGACAACAAGAATTGTATAAATAAATAAAAGATATCAAAGACAAAACTTTGACAATCAATTATGATGTGAGTATTGACAATCTTACAGAAAAATTAAATAAATTAAGTATTTCTGTAGAAAAATTTGAAGAAAAAACTTCATCACACCAAAAATTACTTTTGGACCATGTGGAAAAAAGTGATGAAGCAAGAATGCATCTAAAAGATGATATTCAGAGTGAAATAAGGCTTATCACTGAAAAAATGGATAAAATTAATGAGGCTAATTTAAATATGCCAAAATTATCAACACCATTTTCTCATATAAGAAGCCCTGTTAAAACAAAAGAGGAATTGTCAAATCCTTTCATAACAGACTTAAGTCACCAAGATAATAACCAAGTCTTAATGGAGGAAGCACCTCAATTAAAAGAATGGCCAACATTCACAGGAGAAGGTGAATATGACCACATGTCATTTATTAAAACAATTGACATGTTACAAGAAGACTATGCCATACCAGATGAATTAATCACTGCAAGATTACATTCATTGTTTGAGAAATCTGCAAAAAGATGGTATTATGGCATAAGACAAACAAATGGTAAAAATACCTGGTCTTGGTGGAAACAAGAAATAATCACCAAGTGGGCAAATGATGCCTGGAGGTATAAAATAGAAAATGCATTTGAAAATTCTTTCTTTGACCCAGAGAAAGATAAACCTTTAACTTGGTTCTTAAAACAAGTTGAAAGGCTTAATGCACTGTACCCAGAAATGTCACAGAAAATGGTGCATATGAAAATACTTAAAAAATGTGGAGGGGAACTAGAACATGCCCTAAGAAGCAGGTGTATAGAACCATGCTCCACAGAAGAGTACATAAATGCACTAGAAGATATAGTGACAAGAACAAAAATTGGCAGGACTTGGAAAAGATTGGACATTAAAAGCCCAAACAAACCATTTATCAAAAAAGATAAATCAAAAGAATCCTTTAAGCCCAATACATCCAACAATAATGAGCAAAGAAAATGCCATAAATGTGGAGGTATTGGACACTTAGCCAATAATTGCCTTAAAAAAGCAAAGATTAATGAAATTGTGGAAACAGAAAACCACAATGACAAAGAAGAGGAATCTGACTCTGAAAAAGAAACAGAAGAGTCAGAAAGCTCTGAAAGTGATGAAATCAATATAATTAATGCACAAATTAATAATATTGATATAATTTATGAAGTACTGGATGTTAATTCAAACTTGCCACAAGTTGGAACATCTGACACAAACCTGACAAACATACAAGATGCCAAAATGTATAGAACCAAACCTGCAAGAGGAATGGAATATACAGCTCGAAAATCAAGTATAAGTATTGTTATTGTTGATAACCAAGAAGGAAAAGTTAACTTGGATACAGGAGCATATTGCACTTGTGTTGGCAAAAGTTATTTAAAAACCATTGTCCCAGACTGGCAAGAAAAACTTATGCCAATACAAGGTGTCAAATTTAGTAGTGCAAGTGAGAGCATGAAGCCCCTTGGAATAATTGATTTGACACTAATTTTTCCTCATCCCTCACAATGTGTCAGAATTAAAGTAGAGTTTGTAGTAATGGACAACTGTACTAGTAATCATTTCATACTTGGGAATGACTACTTATCAATCTATGGTATAGATATCTCCAACCAAAAGGATAGATATTTTACCATAGGAGATAACAAAAGACAAAAGTTTGGATTCTTAAATAACAAAAAACAAATCACAGTTATTAAGAATGAAGAAAAAATTCCAGAAAAGGAACTTTTTATATCTGAAAAACTTAAAGAGGCAGAATTCAATCAAGAATTAACAGAAAAAATGAAAGAAAAATTGATTGACCTCTTATTTAAGTATAAAAATGCCTTTGCAACTGACAAAGAGCCACTAGGTGCCATAATTGGACATAAAGTGGATATAATTCTTAATGTAGAAAAGCCTTACCCACCTTTATTAAGAAGACCTGCTTATCCAGCCAGTCCAAGAGCTAGAGAAGCCTTAGAGGTGCACATTAAAGAATTAATGGACCTTGGAGTATTAAGAAAGGTTGGACATAATGAACAAGTAGAAGTTACTACACCTGTCATTATAACTTGGCATAATGGAAAATCAAGGATGGTAGGAGACTTCAGAGCCCTGAATACCTATACCATTCCAGACAGATATCCACTACCCAGAATCCATGAGACATTGACCCAATTGTCACAAGCTAAGTTCATCACAGCTATGGATGCTCTTAAGGGCTTTCATCAAAATGTCTTAACAGACAATGCCAAGAAACTACTAAGAATAATAGTCCATTGTGGAATTTTTGAATACTTAAGAATGCCATTTGGGATAAAAAATGCACCTTCCCATTATCAAAGAATGATGAATACCATATTTCCTGAAGAATTATCAGAAGGATGGTTAATTATCTACATTGATGATATCATAGTTTGCTCAGAAACTTGGGAAAATCACCTTACAAGACTAGAAAGGGTACTACAGAAAATAGTCCAAGTAAATATGAAAATTTCATTGAAAAAGTGTCATTTTGCATATAGTGAATTAAAAGCACTAGGACATGTGGTATCTGCCCTTAGTCTAGGCATAGACAAAAATAAAGTAGCAGAAGTACTACTTAAACCAATTCCTCAAACTAAAAAAGAAATGCAATCATTTCTAGGATTTGCTGGTTACTATAGACAGCATATAAAGGACTTTGCAAAGATTGCTAAATCCTTGTATAAGCTATGTGACCAACAAACAGTCTATGAAATGACAGAAGAAAGAGTCAAGGCATATGAAGAATTGAAAAATTCCTTAACAAATTCCCCATTTCTTCTAATGCCAGATTGGAAACTACCTTTCAAACTGTACATTGATGCTTGTGGAGAAGGACTAGGTGCTGCACTTCACCAAACACAAATTATCAATGATAAACCAGTGGAAGGACCAATTTGTTTCATTTCAAGGCAAATTAAGCCAACAGAAGCAAGGTATGGAGCAAGCCAAATGGAATGCTTATGCTTAGTGTGGGCTTTAGAAAAACTGCATTATTATTTGGATGGCACAGTATTTGATGTAATCACAGACTGTAATGCTGTGAAATCACTATTAAATATGAAGACTCCAAATAGACATATGCTGAGATGGCAAATTGCTATCCAGGAATATAGAGGAAATATGACTATTGTTCATAAATCTGGAAATATTCACAAAAATGCAGATGGTCTTAGCAGATGGGCTCTAGCAAATACCCCTGACAATCCAGCATGGGTACCACAAGAAGAGCACCATATAGAAGGAATATGTGTTACAGACATTGGCACAGAATTCTTTAACCAAGTTAAAGAAAGCTATAAGACAGACAAAAATTGCCATATCTTAAGCCAACTTCTAATGAAAGACTGCAAAGATCCATCACTTTCATCAAAACTAGATGAAATATGGAAAAAGGCATATGATGAAGGAAGATTTCACCTCCTTGATGGAATCCTTTACCATAGAACAAAACACACATGTGTTATGGCCTTAACAGATAGAACACTAATAAACAATATTTTAGATGAGTGTCATGATAGTGTTGCATCTGGACATCTCTCCGAAGATAGAACACTAGAGAGGGTAAAAACCTGCTCTTGGTGGCCAAATTGGAAGAAAGATGTTGCAGAGTACTGCCAAACCTGTGACAGATGTCAAAAAGCCAACAGAGCCACAGGAAAGAAATTTGGAATGATGATGCAAATCCAAGAAGCAAAATCCCCATGGGAAATAGTTCATATGGATTGGGTAACAGCATTACCTCCAGGAGGAGACAGGAGTTATAATGCATGCCTAGTATTAGTTGACAGGTACAGT
The DNA here is from genome assembly GCA_023105745.1 of Austropuccinia psidii. Classification (NCBI taxonomy): domain Eukaryota; kingdom Fungi; phylum Basidiomycota; class Pucciniomycetes; order Pucciniales; family Sphaerophragmiaceae; genus Austropuccinia; species Austropuccinia psidii. The sequence continues at coordinate 67,538,727 of JALGQZ010000004.1, forward strand.
AAAACTCCCATTTTCTTACCATGTCATAAAGATGACACAGCTATGGATACAGCCATAATGATATGGAATAAAGTCATTAGCCACACAGGCTTATTCCAAAATATTATAAGTGACAGAGACCCAAAGTTCACTTCAGCATTATGGAAAAATCTCCATAACTTGTTTGGAACAAAGTTATCATTCTCAACAGCTTATCATCCTCAAACTGATGGTTTAGCAGAAAGAATGATACAGACCCTAGAGGATATGATCAGAAGATTCTGTGCTTATGGGCTGGAATTCAAAGATTCTGATGGTTTTACCCATGATTGGTGTACACTAATACCAGCACTTGAACTAGCATATAAGACATCAATCCATTCTTCTACTGGCAAAACACCAGAAATGCTAGAGAAAGGTTGGAATCCAAGACTTCCTTATGATACCCTCAAAAAGGACTTAGTGGATATACATCCAACAGCAAGCAGTTTCAAGATAATGCTTGACAAAGCAAGACACCATGCAAACAGATGCATGCAAGATTCTTTTAAATATGCAAAAGAAAGATGGGATAAAAGTCATAAGCCACCTGATTTCAAAATAGGAGACTTGTTTTAGTATCAACCCTTAATTTCAATAACATAAAAGGCCCAAAGAAATTGAAAGATTCCTTTACAGGACCATTTATGATAAAAGCACTTCATGGACCCAATGCTGTGCAATTAGAACTCACAGGTGAACTAATGAACAAACACCCAACTTTCCCTGTAAGTCTGATAAAACCTTACAGTTCAAGTGACAAGGAGTTATTTCCACTAAGAAATAAACCCCCACTTGAGATTCCCCCCTTGGAGGAAGGAGAGGAAAAGAAAATAGTAAAAGTCCTTAAAGAAAGAAGGACAAGAAACAAAAAAGAAAGGGAATACCTTGTAAGGTATAGAAATTCAACTCAAGAAGATGAATGGCTACTTGAGAAAGATATAACAAATGCTGATAAATTACTAAGAAGGTTCAGACATGAAAGAAAACCTGAAAAATAAAAAAAGTTAAGCATTATTGAGCTTCAAGACTAACAAAGTCTATTGAAGAGGTAGGACAGTGGATGATACCCTAATCACACATATCAGATTGTGGTACAATCTTTTTTGGTGGTAGGGAATGTGAGCCTTTGAGATATGACCACATACCCAATAAGGTCACAAAAAAGACTCAGAATAATTATACCTTTAATATAACTATATTTAAATTAATTAGAAGAATTATACATTAAAAATAATTACTTAAATATACAAAAAATACCATAAATTGGTACAAAAACTGGTTTAACTTAAAAACCAATGAATCAACATGTAAAATAAATTATACCATTGGATTCCCCATGGAAAAATACACATATACCATTTTTATGGCATATCTGTAAAGTCAATATTTAAGGAATTATAAGGTGTAATACCTTATAAAATCCATAAAAACTTATTTATCTCAAGAACTAATGAAACAACATGTCAAATAAATTGTACCTGTGGATTCCCCATGAAACTCCACACATAAAACAATTAATAAGCTAATTTCCAATGTTAATACTTAAGGAATTATCCTGAATATATGCACTTTTTTGGTCAACGCATATATTCAAGGATCATAGCTAATATCTTCTGAACTATAGATGATAGAATGATGAACCAAAAATAAAGTTACCACGTAATTACTGTAGGAACACAGATATCAACTTTATTTTACAAATTATAAACAAGGTTAAAACCTAGGATGAAATATTGATAAAAATCAACAGAGCTGTTGACCACTTTGTTGTGAAAGTGCTCCAAACTTAAAAAAAGTATACAGTTGGATTCTACTAGTTCATTCGAGAAGAATGATGTAATTTTTATTATTAAATTCAGGGTATAACCCCCTGAAATCAAGGTTTGAAGTTTAAAATATTGAATTTCGACAGAAAAGATGAGTTACAAGAAAAATCATCAAAATTAGAGTTTTGATGATGTAATGAAAAGCTCTTGGCGGAATAATAAGGTTATGTCAGGCTATCAGAATTCACTCTCTGAATTACTGTAGCGTGTAAATCTTAAAAGTTATTGAGGATCAAAGTTTGAGCTTAATTTGAGCAGTTATGATCACACACTGTAACCTTAATTTAAGTTTAACAGTCTTAAGAGTGATGAAATTGGTTAATACTATTAGTTTATGATTAAAACTAATAAAATCCACGAAATTTGGGGTTCTGCCAAGCCTCTGATGTCATCAATTTTAGAGTTATAGTGATAACTCTAAATAATGGTGTAATAATGATGTAATATGGTTTGATCATGATGTAATCCCCCTCAAACCTTAAAATATTGATCAATTCCAGTGGATATGCTCAGTACACGTCTACTAGAAGCCTGTTGAACTCTAGGAGGGAGGTATTTACTATAAATAGAGCTCTTTTTACTCTATTTACCCCTCAGACGCATCAAAAACATTAAATCAATTAAATAAAAGGTAATTTCTTTATTCTTTATATATAAAATTCTTATATTATTAAAGACCAAAGACCATCTTCATATTAATCATCATTTTTGTGTGATTAAATCAAATCTTTAATTGTTTTTGTCATAAATCTCTCTATAAACTCATTTCCACGTAAAATCAAGAAATTTAGTAAATTCTCTTTATTTTTATTGTAAATACAATTTGAAAAAGTTGTATTATATTCTTTTGGCGTAAAATATCTCAAAATTATTATTTTAAGTGTTAAAAGTAGGTTATTTCATCTTATTATAATAATTTCTCTCTTATTATTACTCTTAATAATTCTTAATTAATATAAATAGTATTTATATTAATATATAACTTTAATATTGGTAATATTATTGTTATTAATTGTTTTTTATTTATAAAAAACAATTTTTTTCCGCCTTTATTATTTGTTGGTAACAATAATAAAGAGCTTTATAATATATTAATTATTTCATATTAATATATTATTTTCAATATTATAATTTTATATAATATTAATTATATTATTATATTTATTTAATAATATAATATTTTTACGCCATAATAATAATATTTCTTTATTATTATTATTATTTTAATCTTATTTATTTCAATTATAAGGACATTCAGAGTACAATAAGTAATAAATTAGTAATTTTTACTTATTGTTTCATAGTCAAACCTTACAATAGAAGTAATAAACTTTGCTTTGGATAATTGAGTCAAAGTCTCATGGATTCTAAGGATTGTATATCTGTCTGGAATAGTATAGGTATTCAGTGCTCTAAAATCACCAACCATCCTTGACTTATCATTATGCCAAGTAATGATTACTGGAGTTGTGACTTCCACTTCCTCATTGTGTCCAACTTTTCTAAGAACTCCCAGTTTCATTAGTTCATCAATATGACTTTCTAATGCTTCTCTAGCCCTAGGGCTAGCTGGGTAAGCTGGTCTTCTTAATAGTGGAGGATAAGGTCTCTCCACATTAAGCATGATCTCCACTTCATGGCCTTTTATAGCCCCAAGTGGTTCATTATCAGAAGCAAAGGCTTCTCTATATTGAAATAAAATTTCAACAAGTTCTTCCTTCATTTCTGGTGTTAATTCAGGACTAATTTGTGCTTCACTTAACTGATCTGACACAGCTCTTTCTTTTTTAACATTCTTTACTTGTTGAATGACAGTAATTTATTTTCTTTCTAGAGAAAAAGCAAATTTTTTCCTTTTATTTTCCCCTATAGTGAAATACCTGTCCTTATGATTATTAATATCAATACCATAGATATTGAGATAATCATTCCCAAGTATAAAGTGTTGTGAATTACAATTGTTCATAACAACAAATTCAGCTTTCAATCTTATACTCCCTGCAGGATGAGGAAATATTATTGCTGCTTCAAATATACCCAAAGGGTGCATGTTCTGGCTAGCACTGCTGAATTTTACACCTTCAATTGGCATCAACTTGTCTTGCCAATTGTTATAAATATTGTCAAGATAATCTTTTCCAACACAAGTGCAAAAAGCACCTGAGTCAAGATGTATCTTGGCTTCTGTGTTATTTATCACAATATTAGTGATACAAGATGACCCAGCTGTATAACCTTTACCTCTGGCAGGTTTGGTTTTTTGCATTTTGGCATCTTGCACATGTATGAGATCCATAAATTCATCACTGTACTGTGGTAAGTGAGTATGTACCTCAGTGACCTCAAAAGAAGCATTAATAATTTCTATACCAAGTTCTTCTGATGCTTCTTCTTCTTCTGAAGGCTCAGAATCACTTTCATGTAAAGATACATCAGTTTCTTTTGTGTCTTCCACTTTGTCAACATTTATCTCATTGACTCTTGTCTTTTTTGGACAAGTGTTTGCTAAATGGGATGTACTTCCACATTTATGACATTTCAAAGGAGGTCTGTCATGTGGTTTATTTGGTTTTAAGATTGGTTTCCCACTAGTATTGTTGTCTATTGGGGGTTTATACCAATTTATTCCAATTTTTGTTCTAGTAGTGATATCCTCCATAGCATTGATATAATATTCTGTAGAGCAACGCTCAATACATCTGCTTCTTATAGCATGCTCAAGGTCACCACCACACTTTCTTAATATCCTTTTATGTACCATTGGTTCAGACATATCAGGATGAAGGGCAGTTAATCTGTCCTTCTGTTTAAGAAATCAAGTCATGGGCCTGTCCCTCTCAATATTAAAAATGGCTTCTTCAAAAGAATTTTCCATTCTAAATCTCCAGGAATCATTTGCCCATTTGGAAATAATTTTTTCTTTCCACCAAGGCCAAGAATGTTTACCATGGTCTTGTCTCATTTTATAATACCAATTCTTTGCTGATTTGGTAAATAATGAGTGTAATCTGGCACTTATGTATTCATCTGGTATGTTAAAGTCTTCTTTGAACATATCAATTGTTTTCATAAATTCCATATGATTATATTCTCCTTCACCACTGAAGGCTGGCCATTCCTCTAATCTTGGAATGTCCTTATAATTGCAAGCAGTTTCCACATCATGACTTGAAATTGTATGATGTAAATCCTTATTCAAGTTAAGAACATTTCTGTCAAGAAATGGTGTGGATTGCCTTGGCAATTCATTTTTTAGTGATATATTATTAATACTTGACTGAATGTCTTCTTTCAATTCAAGTCTTGCTTTATCACTTTTTTCCAATTGTTCTTGAAAAAGAGCTGCATTGTGACAAGTTGAATTTTCCAAGTTTTGAACTTTTATTTTCAATTCCCTTAACTGTCCAGTTATAAAAGAAATTGAGTTCTCATTTGGATGATTGAGTAAGGTAACTTTAGACTCAATTCTCTCACAAATTTGCTTCAAAGACACAATATTGTCTTTATTAACATTTTCAAGGCCAATAATGGTCTTTTGCTGCTCTTTAACTTTTAATATCTCATTACCCAACTTCTGTTGGACATAATCAAATTCTTTAAATTTTGTCATAATTTCTTTATTACAAGATTCAAAGTGAGCTACAAGTTTTACAAGGTCTATTTCTTTGGGAAGGATTGGTTCAATCTTTCCTCCTCCTTGTTTTTGAATTCCATCAAAGTTCTTGCCATATTGAACACATTGTACATGGCTGTCTTTTCCTTCTTTGGGATTCTGTAATTCTGAGGGTAAGGCTTGTTCCACTTGGGCTTTGCCTTTTGCTTGCCCTTCTGGTTGGTCTTTGGGGCTTGCTTGGGCTTGTTTGGCACTTGTTGAGGCGGACTTTTGCTGGTGGATGCTTGGGGTGCTTCCACTGGGCTGTTTTACTTGCCTTGAGCCAACTTCTTCTTTTGATCCTCTGATAACATGCTTTGGTTTTTCAACCAAGCTTTTATCTGCTGGACTTGTCCTTTGAGAGACATTGGTGTCCAACCCATCAGAAGATCTTCTGTCTTTTCTGGCCCCATGAACTTCTTCACTTGAAGATAAGAGTTCATGGTGCCTATCCAAAGACTGGGTAGAAGTTCCCACTCTTGTTTCTTTGAGGCCAGGAACCAGTTCTTCCATTGGGATTGATAAATTTCCACAGTTGCCTGTTGGAAATGGTTCAGGTCTAACAGCAATAGCAGTTATTTCAGCTTCTGGACTCTCAATAAGAGGTTCAAAGGTGCTGGCTAACCTTTGGGAACTGGTGGAAGTTCGGGCATCCTCCATTTGTCCCTCTCCTCTGGGAGGACATTCTTGCCTTTTTGATTTGTGGCTGGAATGTCCTGGTCCAGATCCATTAGATTGGATGGAGTAATTGCTTCCACTTCTAGTAGGAGTCATTTAATGCAATTTCAATAAAAAATAGAGTAAAATTTGAATTGAATTCACCTGCAGGACCTTTAAAGGGTTCTTTGGTTATCAAACCCCTTGGTGCTGGGCTGATTTGAATCTCAATACTGGACTCTGAGGCTTCAGAGTCTGAAGAATTTTCTCTGATGGAAGACACTAGAGAAAATTAAAAATATAAGTTACTTTTTCAAATAATAAGAATAACTTATAAACTCAACTCATTAGATAAAGTTGTTTAATGTAATTTTATGGCAAATTACGTCAAAAATAAAGAAAAATGTCTAAGATAAAAGAAAAAAAAATGTTTTTAGTGAATAATTTTTATTTTTTAAAGATTTTTTATCAGATTTTTTCTTTAAAGAAATAATAATTATGCAATTAACAAGTTAATTAATCAAAATTGTATTATTATTCACTTTATACTAGAATAACTCAAAGAATAAATTTCAAGTCTGTGATGTGAAAAAGCCACTAGTTAGACAAAAGAAATTTATTCCAAGTCACTCAATAGTATATTGTTTCAAACAATATTTTTAAGAAAAAATAACTTTATTAATATTATAAAGATTATTTATAAGGGATAAGTCCCAAAAAAGCCAATATTAAGACAAATATGGCAATTTTACGTCAAAAATAGTAAAATAAGGTCTAGAATATGATTTATGTCCCAAAAATTGGTTTAAAATCATGGCCAGGCCCCCAAATGTAAGGTTTGTCCATGAAACTCTTGATAATAGTACCAATATCAAGAGTACTATGACTGTCCTCAGTAGAAAAATATAATACAATAAAATATTATAACCACAAATTTAAATATAATTATTAAAAAATAATTATATAAAAAAAATTAAATTTAATTATTATTATAGAAATATAATAATAAAAAAATATATAATAATTATAATAAATTATAATTATTCTATTATTGTTATAGTCACTGACAGTTATAACAATAAGAAGTGTAAAGCTCTTAATGAGACAATTACACATGGAAAATAAGAATATTAACCACTTATAAATAATATAAATATTATTTAGAAAAAGAATTAAACACACACTGTGCAGAAATAATTCCTATAGAATAAAAAGTTCTATATATAAAAAACTAATACTAGATAAAAAAGATGTAGAACTTTTAGAGAAAACTTACTTATAATATTTATTTAATACAACAAGTCAAACAACAAAAGTTATTATATTAAATAATAATTATAAGTTAAAAACACGCCAAAAATCAATATTTTTAAAGATAAAACAACTTTTCATAATAAAAATTATGATTAAAGAGTTTTTAAGAGGAATTTGTGGATTTTGAAAGATATTTAAAATGATAATTTTATATAATAAAATTTATTATAGATGATTACAACAAATAATCTTAATTCTATGACTTCAATTCTTTAATTTAATAAATAAAGAAGAAAAATAACTTAAGAATTACTTTCAATAATAAGATTTTATATTTAATAAAACTTTACCTGTTTAAATTTCTATTATGATTGGATTAATAATTGATTATGGACAAAAACAGTGATGAAAAGACTCTTTTTATGTCTTCAGAGCAGCTCTCATGATTCATAAGGAATATAGAGGGCGTGCTCAGGTCAAAACTGAAAAGCCATGCTTAAAAATAAAGTTCTTAACTTAAGGTCACTTATTTTTAATTCCAATTTAAAGTTACCAGTGTTATTCTTAACTCCATGTAACTGTCACAATGCTGTCTGCCAGACCTCAGCAAAGGGAACTCTTGCCGAAAAGGCTATTAAACTGGTTGAAAGACCGATTAATACTGGCAAGTTTGTAGATCAGATTCCACCATGTGACAGTACCCCCGGGTTTAGAGCACTGCATCGCGAAGTGCATGTAACTGATGGTATTACCCATGTGACCCTCATGGAGTTACATTAGTCACAACAGGAGCCTACAAGGAACCCCCAAGGGCAGAACCCTTGTACGCCAATGGAGCGGAAAGCCCAGCGATTTCTGGTTGTTTGATTGAGACCACCATGAGTTTGACCCTCCTCCTTGATGGTTGCGGCAATCCAACCTGGAGCCAAGTTGGGGCCAACTGGCCACGTCTTATCATTTATCGCCCATTGGCCCCCTTTGGGTGTTCAATGGCTCTTACGCCACAACCCATCCCAATGGCCATTTATGGCCTCAGGCCATATCCTGCCGTCATTGGCCCTCTTGGCCAATTCACACCTCACCAACCCCCAGGCCTTCATCATTGATTTTGGGCCTGGGGGGTCCTTTTTGTCTTCTAGGGGTCTCCAGGCCCCCTAGCCACCACCATTGGATCCAGGACCCCCCTTTTCATTAGGGGGTCTTGGGCCATTTAGGCCCCCTACGGTCCGCGGTCCATACAGTCCGTACGCCGCGGTCCGCAGGCCTTTTAGGCCCCTTTTGGCCTAATCCAATGAGGCCAAAAGGGGCCAAAGGGGGCAACCACCTAGCCCCCAAGGCCAGGTGGGTCCCAAACCACATTTGGGCCCACCTGAGCCAAAATTGGCCACATTTCCCTTGGACCCAAAATTGGCCAAAAACGCCTTGGACACCTTTTTGGCCATAAATCACGTAGGACTCATTTTTGGCCATGGACCACTATGGACCAATATCTCCGTCATGGCCTCTGGAAAGCACCAGGGGCCACCAAATCATTTCATCAAGCTTTTCCCTCAACTTAAGGGAAATTCTTCCATTCCTCCATGCACCCGGTAATCAAGGTTGCAGGAGTGGTGCATATATGGTGTTATATACCATTATGCACCATTTTTGCTCAGCAATTCAATGGTGACGTTTTCAGGACTCAATTCCACCTTCTCAACTCAAGGCACTAAAATCCAACACCCATTTCGAAGGAGGACTTTTGGACTCATCAGTTTGGTAATCCATGGCGGCAAGCAGAAGACCATTCAAGGTCTCCAACCACCTGGCTATGCAGGAGTTGGGTTGGTACTCTCATTCAGGATTATTAAAAGGTTCATTCTCAGAGGTATTCCATCATTTCAATCAGTTGTCAAGGCATCAAGTATTTCAATACTCCTTGGACAACTCAATTGGTTCATACAGGCGGCAATCAATCAACCTGTATGTACTTGGCCCAATTGGGCCAATTTATATTCCACTGTGGGAATTCAATCACACAGTTCAATTTCAAGATGGCCAGAACTGTATTGGCCCGATTCGGACAATACAGCCGGTGATCCACCTTCAGGATCAATCTTTCAGTTTTTCACATATACTGGCCACCTTTCAGCACCTCGGGACTTTTTCCCCAGTTAATTAATATATTGAATTTATTTTATCCTTATTTTCTTTTACATTATTAAAGTTAATACTGATAATCTTAAGTCAGTCATTAGCACCCTTTCTCTTTTCTTTCTCCACCTGTCAGTGGATATTGGTGGTCATATCCTTTACTAATTCCATTGTTCTTTCTGGAAGGTTGAAACAGTGAATTGGGGATTCACATGGTTAGCTTCCTTTTATCTTTGGCCTCTGGCTTCATTCTTATTATTTCTTTGTTATCTCTGGCATATTTGTCCTATCTTTTATTCCTGTTTAAGAAATATATTCCGTAGTATTTCTTATCATCTTTGGAGCCCTTCAAGTGAGTTCTTGATTCCTGAGTGCCAGGCCCTCTTGCTTCCATAAGAGCCCCTGTGACATTATATTAATTAACTCATAATTTTTCTTCTTTCATTTTTATATTTTAAATTTATTCATTCATTTTATCAAAATTATGATTCTTTAACGTTTTATGATCTTATGATTCTTCGTCACCTCTCAATTTTCTCTCATTCATTCTTCACTCTGAAAATTGAAAGCTGGCCCATTTTTTATCTTCTGTATCTTTTTAAATCTCATTCTTCATCATCTTCAATCTTATTCTTATCCATAATTCAGGCGTTTTTATCTTTGATCCTCAAATTATTCATCAGATTATTCAGACACGTTCTTCATATCAGGATTCATTTTGATTTATTCCTCAAGAATTTTGATTTTTGGAGGAATTCACTTGAAATTGATTTGATTGATCGATTTGACATAATTGAAATTGACCTCAAGATAATTGATTGACCTGAAGAATTTATTGATTTTGCTGATTATTCACATCAAGAATTTTGACCTAAATTGATTTGCCTCAAGAATTCATTTTGATTGATTGATTTTTTCTGCAAGATTTTGATTGCATTGGATTGATTGATTTATTGACTTCAAGATTTTCATTGATATTGATTTTGACCTCAAGACTCATTTGACTTTGATTAATTGACGTACCTGAAGATTCATTTTGATTCATTGGTTATCCGATTTCCTCAAGATTTGATTGTTGATTCTTTACTTCAAGATAATTTTGAATTTCTTTTCATTTATTTGATTTATTATTCCTGAAATCATGCCAGTTGAACATTCACCTCCTGCAAGACAGACCAGATCTCAGGCCAGAGCTCAAGCTGTTCTGACTCCAACTCCAAGGGTTCCTGTTGATGGTACCCCAGCAGTTTCTCAACTGAGGGCCAGATTGGAAAGAGGACCCACTTTGGAAGGAGCAGCACCATCCAGGAAGGAAGGAAGAGGGCCAAGGAGATCAATCTCATTATCAGGAGTGGTTGGTGGATTCCCAGGACTTTCAAGAACCAGTCCCAAGGTTCAGGGTGAAGATGATGAAGAGGAGGAGGAGAATTCTGTGGAAGAGGAAGAGTCTAATGGCACTGAGGCTGCTCCTGCTCCTGTGGGAGCATCTGAAGGCAGCAGAGGACCAACTCTAGCACAGTCTGATCAGCCTGTCTCTCATCAGTATGAACCATCTTTATTGGCCATCATGCAACAGATGACTCAAATTATGGCCAATCTTCAAGCAGCTTCTTCCTCTGAGTCATCAAGAGCACCAGCCTTCAAGACTCCCTCTATGAAGGCTCCAGAATGCTTTGATGGGACTCAGCCCTTCAAAGTCAGAAGCTTCATTCAATCTTGTCAACTCATCTTTCATAATGATCCGGCAAACTTCTCTCAAGACAGAAAGAAGGTTCTTTATGCCACCTCATTCTTAGTTGGCAGGGCTGCAAAATGGATTGAGCCTTATCTTTCCAATCTCAATAATCAAGACTCAAGTTATCTTCTCAATTCCTGGCCACTGTTTGAATCCCAATTGTTCACTTTATTTGGAGACCCAAATGAAGTTAGAAAAGCTGAAGCAGAATTGGATGGCCTTAGGATGAAAGAAGGTGGGCATGTTGCTTTATATATTGCTGATTTCAGGAGTTTGGTTTCAAGAATTGGGGATTGGGGTGAAAGGGCTCTTATTCATCATTTCAGGAAGGGTTTGGCCTCCAGAATTCTGGATCAATTGGCCTCCCATCCCTCAAATATTGATTCTCTTCAAGACTTAATGGACATCAGCCTGGAACTTGATACCAGGTACCATGAGAGGCAAAAGGAGAAGAATCATCATCAAGAGAAGAAGCCTGAAGCCGCAAAGTCTCACTCTTCTCATCATCAAGTTTCTTCAAGCTCAAGGCATAAGAAGAAATTTCATTCTCAAAAACGGGACAAGTCCCATGCTTCCTTGTTGAATAAGGACTTCAAGTTGAAGGGTTCTGAAAAAGAAAGAAGAATCAAGGAGGGCTTGTGTACTTATTGTGGTGGGAAGCATAGTCTCGAGTCCTGTGTCAAAAGGCCTCAAAAAAAGCTTACCCAACCGTCAGGCAGTTTTCCCAGCCAGGGAAAAGCCTGAGTGAAGATCATGTTGTGTTCAATGGTCTTCACAGTTTTCCTTCCAGAGCACAATTGTGCATTCTGAATACTGGTGTCAAAAATTCTCTTAAATTTTTTGTTTTTTCTTCTCTTTATGATGTCTTTTACAGTATTCTCATTGATTCTGGTGCTACACACTCATTTATTGCAAAGCAGTTTGTTCACAAGTACTCATTGACTACTTCAGAACTCCCAGAGAAGATTCCTCTTATCATTTTGGACTCCTCTGAGTCCCCTTCCTTATTTGTTACTCACCATACTAAATATATGGTTGAGCTCCCTACCTTCCCAAGCTTTGAATGGGACTATTTAGTCATTGATACTCCCAAGGGAGAAGACCTCATATTGGGCTTTGACTTTCTTAATCATTTTAATCCTTCTATTGATTGGAGGCAAGGGCTGATCACCTTTAATACTGATCAAAAGGACTATTCTGATCCTTCCAACTCTTTCCGTAATGACTTTCCTTCTGCCAAATCATGTGCAGCTCTGGTTGGTGATTCTAGAACACCATCAATTCCATCTTCTGTCCATATTCCTTCCCTCAATTCCCATCAGTCATTACCGTCACCTGGAGATGAAGTCTTCAAAGAGATTCAAGATGTTGGAGAAGATAATTCTGTATCTTCACTTCATCTCTTCTTTGGGAATATGGACCTTCCTCCTTCATCTTATCATGACTCCCTGGAGGAGTTGTGGGATGAAGAGGAAGAGCCAGAAGAAGTAGAAACTGTGATGAAGGTTGTCCCTTCTGTCTATCACCAATATTTGGATGTTTCTTCCAAGGTGAAAGCAGAAAGACTTCCTCCTCACTGTGCCTGTGATCATCATATCAAGCTGGAGGGGTCTCTACCTCCAGTTGGGGTGATCTACTCTTTATCCAAACAAGAGTCAGATACACTCAGGGCCTACATTTCAGAGAATGTAGAGAAAGGTTTCATCCGGCCAAGCTCCTCTTCAACAGGAGCACCTGTCCTCTTTGTCAAAAAGAAAGATGGTGGCCTCCGTTTGTGTGTTGATTACCGCAAACTCAATGCTGTTACTAGGAAGAACAAGTATCCTGTTCCTCCTATGAATCAGCTTCTCAATGTCTTTAATGGTTCTTCTATCTTCTCCAAGATTGATTTGCGTGGTGCATATAACCTGCTCAGAATCAAGGAGGGTGATGAACATTTGACATGTTTCAGAACTAAATATGGCAGTTTTGAGTACTTGGTTATGCCATTTGGGCTCACCAATGCTCCCTCCTCTTTTCAGAATCTTGTCAATGATATATTCCAAGATCTTCTTGATGTTTTTGTTGTGGTTTATTTGGATGACATTATGGTTTTTCCAAATCTGAGGAAGAACATGTCACTCATGTGTCCACTGTTCTTTCCAGACTCAGAGCCAATAACCTTTTTGCCAAGGCTTCAAAATGCCTTTTTCATGTCTCTAGTGTAGAATATCTTGGTTATGTTGTTTCTTCTGAAGGCCTCAAGATGGACCAAGCAAAAGTCCAACAGATCCTCAATTGGCCACCTCCAAGAAACCTCAAGGCTCTTCAATCCTTCCTTGGCTTTGCCAACTTCTACCGCCGTTTCATCAAGAATTATTCAAAGAAGATCAGTTCACTCACCAGTTTCCTCAAGAAAGATTCCTGTTTCCCCCTCAATGAGGAAGCTCTTAGCCAGTTTCATCAACTCAAAGAGGCCTTCACCACCACTCCAATCCTTCTCTACCCACCATTGTAGAGACCGATGCATCCGATTATGCTTTGGGTGCTGTACTGAGTCAGGTCTCTGACTCGGGAAAACATCCCATTGCATTTGACAGCCGCAAGCTTATCCCAGCAGAACTCAACTATGAGATTCATGACAAGGAACTCCTTTGCATAGTCTGGGCTCTCAAGCACTGGAGGGCTTTTCTTCTTTGTCTGTCCTCTCCTTTTGAAGCTCTCACCGATCACAGCTCTCTTCAATACTTCATGTCCTCAAAAGTACTCACTCACCGCCAAGCCCGCTGGGCTGAATTCTTATCTGAATTTCATTTTTCAATCACTTACCACCCTGGCCACCTAGCAACTCTTCCAGATGCTTTATCACATTGGGACGACGTCTATCCGGAGAGGGGGGAGGATTTCATCAGCAAGAATCCAATGAATTTTCAACAACTCATTAAGAAAGATGAATTTCAACCCTCAAAGTATTTTTCAGTCAAGGTGGATTCCTTTTCAAACTTGATTGACTCAATTCAGAAGAAATTATGGCAAGATCCTCAGTACAGAAGTCTCCTTCAAGAATTGGGTAAAGGTAAATCCATTCAGGATTATTCTCTTGATTCTTCTTCCCAACTTCTCCTCTTCAAAGATCGGGTGGTGGTCCCAAATGACCCCACAATCCAGCTCAGCATTCTTCAAAAGCGGCATGATTCTCCTCTAGCTGGACACCCTGGCCAAGGGAAGACTCTCAAACTTGTCAAGTGGGATTTCCACTGGTCCAGCATGACTCAATTCATCAAGGATTATGTATCATCCTGTCAACAGTGTTCAAGAAACAAGAATATTCACCATAAGAAGTTTGGGCTCCTCAAACCTCTTCCAATTCCAAATGGTCCTTGGATTTGTCTTTCAAAGGATTTCATCACTCAACTGCCCCTGTCCAATTCATTTGACTCAATCCTTGTCATAGTGGACAGATTCTCAAAAATGGCGGTTTTTATTCCAACAATGTCTTCAATAACTTCATTGCATTTGGCCCATTTATTCATCAAGAATATCTTTTCAAAGCATGGCCTTCCTTCAAGCATTGTCAGTGATAGAGGTCCCCTTTTTGTTTCTTCCTTCTGGACCAACCTTTGTCAGCAGCTCAAGATTTCAAGAGACTTGTCAACTGCTTACCACCCAGAAACTGATGGACAGACAGAGAGGGTAAATCAGATACTAGAACAGTATCTTCGGATGTATGTCAGTTATCATCAAGATGATTGGAACACCTGGCTCCCTCTGGCTGAATTTGCCTACAATAATTCTGATCACTCTTCAACCAAGCAATCCCCGTTCTTCACTGCTTATGGAAGAGATCCACATTTTGATTCAGTTCACATCACTCAAGATACTCCGGCTGGAAAGTTATCAACAAAAATCCAATCAGTACAGCAAGATGTCAAGAGAGAACTTGAATTCTCCATAAACCGGTTTAAGAGGTATGCAGATAAAAGTAGAGCAAGTCCACCTGTTTTCAATCCTGGTGACATGGTATGGCTTTCTTTGAAGAACATCAAATCAACTAGACCCACCAAGAAACTGTCTGAAAGATGGTTGGGTCCTTTTCCAATCTTAAAGAAAGTCAGTACTCATGCTTACCACCTCAAGCTTCCATCTCAATGGAAATCCATCCACCCAGTCTTCCATATCTCACTCTTGGAACCAGTCAAGACCTCAACAATCCCAAATCGGCACCAAGAGCCTCCTCCTCCAATCATAATTGAAGAAGAAGAGGAATGGGAAGTCTCCCAAGTACTGGACTCAAAGCTCAAGAGAAGAAAGCTATGGTATCTGGTAGAATGGAAAGGTTTCAGCCAAGATTCGGAAAGATCCACATGGGAACCAGCTGAAAACCTCAGGAATTGTCCTGAACTTGTCAAAGATTTTCATTTGTTATATCCTGACAAGCCAGGACCCAGTTCTTCAAAGGCTTGAATTTTTATGGTGCTTGGTGGGAAGAGGAATTACCAAAAGTAAGTCCCACTCCTGGTATGCATCTTAAGGGGTATTCTACTCTTCTTTGTTGTAAGCATCACCTTGGCCACTCTGTGACCACTTTTCAATTTGGACACAGACTTCTTGGCCCGGCTTTCAACATCCAAATTCCAAATTTATGGCCATTTTCACTTGGGCAAATGGACCATTCTTTTCTTATTTTCTTTCCCAAGATATTATTCCTTCAATACATTCATTTATAAAGATTCTCATTATTTATGGCACTGGCGGGATTGGTAACTTCCAAAAGTAAGTTCCTCCCCTGGTGTGCACTTCCCTGAGGGGCTTACAATCTGTCAAAACATCACCTTGGCCACTCTGTGACCACCTGGCATCAAATTCTTTTATCCAGGTCCTTGGCCACTTTCAAAATCAACTGTTGTAATCCGTGATGAAGATTGGATTCCTCCTCAAAATTCATTTCTCTTTTATTTTTCTTTTTTCTTTCTTTATATCTGTTTCTTTCCTCTTTTATTCTTTATATTTTCTTAAACTTCTTTTCTTATAACTCTTTAATGCCAAATCTTTACGTCAAATCACGTCTTCAACATTGTCAAAGCCAAATGTCAAGAGAAGACCAAGTCAACCTCAATTCATATTCCAACAAGTTTATCAGTTCAATTTTTTCTTTTCAAGATTCAATGCCTCTGGAATCCCTCCGTCAAATCCGTCTCAATAGCCTCAACAGGCTTCTACCTTATCTTGGTGCTCAGGAGCTCACCATTCAAGGTAGGGGGTACTGTCACAACCACGAGTTTGACCCTCCTCCTTGATGGTTGCGGCAATTGAACCTGGAGCCAAGTTGGGGCCAATTGGCCACGTCATATCATTTATGGCCCATTGGCCCCCTTTGGGTATTCAATGGCTCTTACGCCACAACCCATCCCAATGGCCATATCCTGCCGTCATTGGCCCTCTTGGCCAATTCACACCTCACCAACCCCCAGGCCTTCATCATTGATTTTGGGCCTGGGGGGTCCTTTTTGTCTTCTAGGGGTCTCCAGGCCCCCCCTTTTCATTAGGGGGTCTTGGGCCATTTAGGCCCCCTACGGTCCATGGGCCGCAGGCCTTTTAGGCCCCTTTTGGCCTAATCCAATGAGGCCAAAAGGGCCAAAGGGGGCAACCACCTAGCCCCCAAACCACATTTGGGCCCATCTGAGCCAAAATTGGCCACATTTCCCTTGGACCCAAAATTGGCCAAAAACGCCTTGGACACCTTTTTGGGCATAAATCACGTAGGATCATTTTTGGCCATGAACCACTATGGACCAATATCTCCGTCATGGCCTCTGGCAACCACCAGGGGCCACCAAATCAGCTCATCAAGCTTTTCCCTCAACTTAAGGGAAATTCTTCCATTCCTCCATGCACCCCGTACTCAAGGTTGCAGGAGTGGTGCATATATGGTGTTATATACCATTATGCACCATTTTTGCTCAGCAATTAAATGGTGACATTTTCAGGACTCAATTCCACCTTCTCAACTCAAGGCACTAAAATCCAACGCCCATTTTGAAGGAGGACCTTTGGACTCATCAGTTTGGTAATCCATGGCGGCAAGCAGAAGACCATTCAAGGTCTCCAACCACCTGGCTATGCAGGAGTTGGGTTGGTACTGTCATTCAGGATTCTTACAAGGTTCATTCTCAGAGGTATTCCATCATTTCAATCAGTTGTCAAGGAATCAAGTATTTCAATACTCCTTGGACAACTCAATTGGTTCATACAGGCGGCAATCAATCAACCTGTATGTACTTGGCCCAATTGGGCCAATTTATATTCCACTGTGGGAATTCAATCACACAGTTCAATTTCAAGATGGCCAGAACTGTATTGGCCCGATTCGGACAATACAGCCAGTGATCCACCTTCAGGATCAATCTTTCAGTTTCTCACATATACTGGCCACCTTTCAGAACCTGGGGACTTTTTCCCCAGTTAATTAATATATTGGATTTATTTTATCCTTATTTTCTTTTACATCATTAAAGTTAATACTGAGAATCTTAAGTCAGTCATTAGCACCCTTTCTCTTTTCTTTCTTCGCCTGTCAGTGGATATTGGTGGTCATATCCTTTACTAATTCCATTGTTCTTTCTGGCAGGTTGAAACAGTGAATTGGGGATTCACTTGGTTGGCTTCTTGGCCTTTGGCTTCCTTTTATCTTTGGCCTCTGGCTTCATTCTTATTATTTCTTTGTTATCTCTGGCATAGTTGTCCTATCTCTTATTCCTGTTTAAGAAATATATTCCGTAGTATTTCTTTTCATCTTTGGACCCGTCCAAGTGAGTTCTTGATTCCTGAGTGCCAGGCCCTCTTGCTTCCATAAGAGCCCCTGTGACAGTAACTTTAATCCTCATTTAAACTAATCATTTTAAGTTTTTAATATAAATAAGCTTATTTATATTAACTTTCATCACATGAACAACTTAAAAATGGAGTTTCAAGCAGAAATCTCTTAAACTCAATTTTTAATTAAATTTTAAAGAAATCATAATTTTCTTTGAGCTTAATTAAAAGAGTAAATTTCCAGGCTAATTATCTTGGAAATTTATTTATAAAAGATACTTAAAATTTCTTTTATATGTAGATAATATTAAATTGTAAGCTGTGTGGAATTTTCAAGCAAATCCATTAAGAATTGGATTTTTAATGAATTTTTGAAGTTATTGCTATTTTTCCACGTAAAATAGCAATACACACCAAACCTTAAGTTTTGATAAGGTTTTAATGCTTGTAACTTTAAAGCTTTAAGCTTAATTAAGCTTTGAAAGTTCTTAAGAACTTGATTTCAAGCCTGAATATTGGGATTTACCCTTTGGCAGCTTGAAATTCCTATCCAATTTGGGATAAAACCAGTTTAAACCTTAAGGTTGGATCAAAGTCTAATCTTAAAGTTTAAATAAGGTTGAAAATCCTCCAATAAAGGTGGACAACCTTACTTGAATCCTTGCAGATCAAAAAAGTTGGGTACCCCAGCTCTGTTTGGTCTTTTTCCTTTGTCCCACCTTTCTGCGTGGATTTTGCCCTTTTATTTATTTAAAGCCATACTATGGCCTTAAACCCTTTTGAATTGAGCTCACGCAGGATTTACATTCTGTATGGCAAATCCTTAGCCAATTCAGTAAATATACACCACACCTCAATTTTAACAAAAATTTGGGTAAGTTTGCATAAACCTTATGCAACTTGAAATTTAAGCTTAATTGAGCTTAAATTTAACAATTTTAAAAAAATGTTAAAAAAGCTACATTGGTACTGTGAGATTCTTAAATCTTCCAATGACATAAAAAATAAGTAGTTTTGGGTATAACACCCTATGGGTGTACCCTAGGTTATTTTTGGTGTAGAATCCAAAAATGACACAATATTTATAACTTTGTTTATCCAAAAAAAAGTTATACTTATTTTTTATTATTTTTTATTTTAAATTCAACTAAAAAGTCTGTTTAAGACAAAATTAACTGTTTATAAAATAATTTGTGGCCTTATGGGTATGTCATACATACCTCACAGGCTCACAGGATCGCAAGACCATCTGCCACCTCATTCACGCCCTTTTTTGCCCTAATTTGCCAAACCGGTTGGATCAACCAGCGATGTACGCCGCCCCCCTGAACACCTCTTGAACAAATTCGGCGGCTCATGCTTCCACTGCGGACATACTGGCCACTGGCAAGCCTACTGCCCGCACACAAAGGGGTTCGCAAATCCAAATCCAGGCCCCGTCTCACCTGGGCCGTTCCGCTCTCCTCGTCCAGGCACTTCAGATTGTTGCTCGCAAAACCTTTCCAACCCACATTACCAGAAGGAAAAGGTTTCACAAGTGAAGTTTGTGGAGCGCGATGCTAGTGATTGCATAGTGATTGATACCAGTGCGTCTATTCACCTGTCTGTTTCTGCACGCTTTGCAACAAATCTAAAGGATGTCGCGCCTTTTCGTATCTTTTTTGCCAATTCCAATTTGTCGGTAACAATCTTGCAGGCAACGACCCTTAAAATACTGGCCAAAAATGGCTCTATAATTGTCAAGGATGTCCCGTTCTCAACGAAAATATTGGGTACCATCCTATCCATTGGTTGATTATGCAGGGCGGGCATTGTGCCCATCTTTAGTGCTTTGTTGTTATTTCTTGTTTTTTGCAATGTGCTTGTAACCACCTCTTTCCTCAATAACTGCTAGTGGATTGACGTTGTACCCGAGGAAGGGACCATTGTGTCGGCAGCTGGACCTCTTCCCCTCACCTGTTTGAAATGAATTTGGTCTCTTTACCCCAATCAACCACTTTAAGTCTGCGCAAATGGCATGAACAACTTTGTCATGCTTGTGATAAGTTGGTGTTATCCTTCTTAAAACAATGTGTACCAAATTTTGACACTAAGAGCTGGCAGACGTTCTACTGCAAAGTCTGCGCGAAGTTGAAGAGTACTCACAGGCTCGCGAAGACCAATATGGACATCCCCAAAGACCTCCTGGGGCCTTTTGAGGGGGATGCGCAGGGATTCCGCTATCTCCTGACAATACGTGACCATGTGTCTACATATTGTGTCGTCTAACCACTCAAGTTGCAAGCTGATGCTCCGGCGGCCATTCTGGAAACCATCAAGCAGCTGCAAGTGCGTACCGGAGTCACCCCCAAAGCGGTGAGGACCGAGAAGGCTAAAGAATTCACTTCCGCAACTTTCACTGACTCTCTGGCGAGGCTTGGGGTTGCCTTCTACCCCTCTCTCCCTTACTCCCCATAGGAAAAAGGCAAGGCCGAGCATCTCAACTGGACTCTGGGGGACATGGCAAGAGCAATGGTCACCCAAATTCAGATGCCTACTCACTTCTGGAAGTTTGCTTATGCCTCTGCAAGTTTCATGCACAACTGGATTCCCAACTCTCGGTGCCTCAAGTCTTCCCCCCATCAAGAATTATTCAATTGGGCGCCCTCCCGCACAACGTTGTACCCTCATGACGCTGATGCTATTGTCCATGTACCAGCAGTTCACCAACAAGGAAAGCTCGCACCAAGGGCAATCGAGTGCAAGTTATTAAAGCCGTTGATGACCGGTGGTTGGCTACTCTGGGACCCGAGTACCAAAAAAATGATACAATCGGCAAGCGTCATATTTCCCAAATTCCAGCCATACAGACAGCCGAAGACGCCGGGTAAAGGCTCTCTATCACATATTGTGAGTGCAATGAACATGGGAGAAGTACCGACGGAGCGCTACTTTGAAGAGGAGAATTGAGTGATTGACTCCCTTCCACTGGTTAAAGATGTGAAGATACCATCTCACTTGGGCAAAGCATTAAAACGACCACACTGCGATGACTGAATAAAGGCTTGTGAGGCAGAACTAACTCAGATGACAACAAGGGATGTATGGGACATTGTGGAAAAGGTGCTGGGCATGAAAACAATTGGACACCGGTGGGTCTTTGACTTGAAGAGCAATGCCGATGGCAGCATCAAAAAATTCAAGGCCTGGCTTGTTGCGCATGGGGACGGACAATGCCCGGGAGTGGATTGTGCCAAAACATATGCTCTGATGGCCTCATTGATGTCCTTACGTCTTGTTCTTGCCATTGCTGTGTTGAAAGGTTGGCATGTGGCGCATACCTATACAGTCCGGTTGACAAGTGCGTCCGTGTTGAGCCTCCTGTTGTCTTTATGCCAGAACTCCGCGCAAAAGCCCTCTCACTGAAAAAGGCTCTCTATGGCATGCAGCAAGGAGGCAGGTGCTGGTGGAAATTCTTGTCAGGCATATTGCAACGGTTGGGTTTTGTAGTGACGGAAGTTGATCAATTGCAATTCATCTTCCACAGTGGAATGGCAGTTATTGTCATCTGGATCCATGTTGGCAACGGTGTTGTCGCCTTGGACTCAGCTGATGCAATTTTGGATTTCAAACGGGCACTCATCCCTCACTTCAATACCAAGTGATCTGACCAACTGGACCAGATAGTGGGCCTTGAGTGTGTCTTTGGAAAAGGTGAAGTAGCCATTACACAGCGACAATTGATGGACAGCATACTGGAGGCTTATCCGCGCCAGGTGGTGATGCATGACTCACCTCTACCAGTCTTGCCGGTGGGGGGGTCAACACCTAATATGTCCCCACTGGACGCGACTCCTTTCTGGTCGGTCATCGGCACACTCGCCTACCTAGTCAGTGGATCAAGGCCTGACTTGGCATTTGCAGTCAATTACCATGCCTGCCACTCCAAGGGCCCAACTGCCGCGCATTGGGATCTATTAGACCATGTGGTGTGTTACCTACAGAAGGCCCGCGACCAAGGCATACACTTATGCCCGGGAGGCACCTCCTTGAACCTATGGAGAGATGCAGGATGGGGTGGTGATCTCAAGCGCTCCCCAAGGAGGTTTGTGCTCAAGCTGGGGGACACACCTGTGCTTTGGGGCTCGAAAAGGCAATCTGTGGTGGCACTCTTGACATGCGCCGCTGAATACGTAGTGCTGAGCGACTCGACTCAACACTTAGTGCAGGCGATAAATCAACTGACCCAGCTCGTCGGCAATTTCCACACGACGATTTTTTGCGGCATTCAAGCCACGGTCCAAGTCTCACTAGACAACAAGTCACAAAAACGTATGAGATACCTGGACCGTGCCTTCTTTTTTGTCAATGACACGATCCGCAAATACCGCATCAAGGTTACATGGGTCAAGATGAGCAACATGCTGGCCGGTGCTCTCACCAAGAGGCTCTCGGGGACATCACTCCCTTTCATGGGAGTAAATGGTTACTGATTCAATTTTTTGGGGAGGGTGTAGAGATTTAGACACCGCTTATGCGCGGTGGCTAAATATGCTTGTAGAAAGAAATAGCCTCATGTAAAGAGATACCCACTGCGCGCGTATGATACACCACAGTTGTCTAGTTGTACCTTAAAAGCCGCTCGAGGTACAGACCCAACTCCTTTTCCTCACCTCTCATCAATTGGAGGTGACGGAATTGGAACTGACCAGCGAGCAAGCTTTGCTGCACCTGGCCCTTTCTTAACAAATTTTAACTAATATAAAAGGGCTATGTATAATATAATTGGTACAACTAATCTTATAATGAATAGTTTTCATATATGAATAATCTCCCCTATAGAGATTAGCGTACCTGCTAAAATAAAAATATATATAAAATATATTTAAAAATTAAAATTATTTAGGAAAAGATCTCTCTTTTCGTATCATATCATTGTTTATATAATAAAGGAATGCGTTATGAATATTCATTTCATACTATCACTATATTAGGTTTTGATATTGTATTTGCATAATACAACACTCCCCTCAATAACACATTAGGGGGTGTCAAAGTTACCAAATCCCCCACTCAAAATCCCAGGTTTTTTTTGCCAAAATCCCACATTAATTTTTTGGGATTTCAGAAATCCCACACCTCAAGAGGTGAGGTATTTTGAGGTACAAAAACCCAGGTTTTTTGGTACCAAATCCCGTGTTTAGATACCAAAATCCCACCTTTAGCTTCCCATAAAGGCACATTTTTCAAACACACAACTCAGTAAGGGCATGTTAAATTGCATAAAAATTTCCTTCTCTTGCATAAAATCTAAATACACTCATCATTTATTAAGTTATTTGATTTCAAATTTCATTTACTACCAGCCGTTTCTTTATTTACCATGCCCAAGGCATCGCAAAGGCTACCTTTACTTCAGACCTTGAACTCACTTCAGTTCATCGATGCTCTCAACTCTGATAGTGATTCTGATATCCAGGAAGATATAATCTTATTAGATATGATAACCTCACAAAGATACATCAATCCTCGTAGAAGATATCCATCTCATTACATGTATACGTTGAATGATTTACAGACATTATCATCTGAAAAGTTTTGACAGCTATGTAGGACAACACATGAATCATTTGAAAAATTGGTTGCACAAATTCAAGCTGATAAAACCTTTCATAACTCATCACAAAACAAACAACGCAATCCTGCCCTCCAATTGGCTGTGGCATTATCAAGGCTAGGATCAAATGGAAATGGGGCCGCTTTGGGAAAGATTGAAATGTTGTTTGGAATTAGCCATGGGGCTATTGTGTTGTACACTCAAAGAGTCATTCAGATATTAATGAAGTTGAAGCGCAAAGTAATTGTGTGGCCAACAATAGAACAACGCAGAGAACTGTCTCAAGTAATGCAAGCAGAAGGCTTCCCTGGGTGCATTGGTTTTATTGATGGGAGTCTCATATCATTATCACAACGTCCTCCCAATGATGGTGAAGCGTATTTTGATCGCAAAAAAAGGTAAGCTGTTGAGTCTTTATTCTTTATTTCAATCTTACTGATGGTTTACATATAAGGTATTCTATGTCAATACAGCTGGTTTGCGATATCAACAAACAGTTCACTGCTCTGCTTGTTGGTTGTAGTGGGTCACTTCATGATTCGAATGTCTATCAACATATGAAAATAGCACAAACACCTCAAGAGTTTTATGAAAAGGATCAGTACTTACTTGCAGATTCGGCATATGCAAGCTCTCCTTGGGTTGTTCCAGCATATAAGGAAGTTGTAGCACATAATGAAGACAACCGTTCTTTCAATTACTGTCTAGCAAAATCAAGGGTCAGAATCGAGCATGCAATTGGGATTTTGAAGGGGAGGTGGTTTTCTCTAAGGGAAATGAGAAATCAAATGAGGTATAATCATGAAATTGAATATTTTGTTAGTTGGGTTGTGTCTTGCACGATTTTACATAATATGTTAGCTCAAATTGGTGATGAGTGGTTTGATTTATATGAAGATGATGATCCACCACAAGCGGAAAATCTGGCCAACAATGACATTGGGGAAGATGTGCTAAATATGCGTGAGAAAATTAAACCAATCACTTTGGCATGGAAAAATAGTCAATTGTAAATTTCTTCAGGACCAATGTTTTATGTACTTAATTTAATGGCATACAACGGAGTGGAGATGTTATTCATAAAATAAAAGTATTTACAATTAAGATTTTTTAGTTCTTTTTTGATCCTGCATATTTCTTTCAAAGTACCCATTGACTCTTGAATTTATTTCGGTGGGTGTCATTTTCAAGAATTTGTCACCTACATTAAATAATTTATGGTTTATTTGAAAAGAACATCCAAAATGAGTAATTGTGTCATGATTGATAATTTCTGGAGGTGGTTTTGTTGTATGATGAACCATTGTTGATGTCTTCCAAAGTATTTCCATGATGCCAGGTTTTTTTGAAAAATCGATCTCCATTTTTAATTCAGGGAAGTGTAAGCCATGTCCAGAGGGGGTGAAGATAGTAGGAAGTGGAAGAAAATCTTTTTTTGATACAAAAGAAAAAATACCATAAGTCCAGGCATTGAGATCGTTTAAATCTTTGTGTGGCTTATTGAAAAATCCATCTTGGGTGACAATGACATTGGTAAACGATTTGAATCCTTCCTTGGGATTGGCAGAAGTCCATTTGAGTTGACTGAAGTTGAGTAATTGGGCTGCTTCCATTAATGATTGATTTTCATTTGCTGCTAATTTTGCAAAATGGGAGATTCTTGAGTAAATGAATTCGTCATATTGATGAAGCTTGATCCATTGATTGTTATCTGTTTCAATTTGATGAGGAGCTAAACCAGGTTTTCTGGAGTAAACACCTAATAATTTTGTAATTAGTCAGTAATTATTAAGGTAATATGACAAAAAGATCACACACCTGCAGATTTTCCAGCATCAGAACCAGTTCGAAACCCAATACCTTTCATAATGCCACCTTGGAGTTGCTTATTGATTTTAATTTCTTGTCGATTTTGAGATAAGGACATTAATGTCATGATGATTTTTTGCAGCATTTGAGAGTGGCCAGAAGAATTATCAAATGGGGTTATTTCATATATAATGACAGGCAAAAACGGCTTGGATGTTTTATTAATGAGGATATAAGGATGGGGGATAGTGTTAAGTGATGGAAGTTTTAACCATGAGGCATTGGAAGATTTCTTGTCAATCGAAATTGTTGAAAAGTTTTTAAATTATTTTTTCGAATGGCCAAGGTGAGACATTATTTCTTTTGAATCATGGATGTGTTGTCTTTGGCTTCGGGTGAGCTTTCTTTTATTATTTAATTTGGGATTTTTATCCTCATGATGTTCTATATTTGGTTTAGTCCTAACCATGACATCAAGAGGAGTAATATGAGCTTCATCATCTTTCAAATCATTCTGATGATGTGCTGAGTCTGGTTTAGTCCTAACCATGACATCATCAAAATGATTGGAAGAACGAGAGGGAGGAGGAGATTTTTTTTTGAATTTTAAGGATGATGGAAGGGATGGGAAATGAAATGACATTGCAAAATAAATTATTATAATTAATCCTCCCCTATATGAACAAATAAATAAAAAAGTGAAACAAGAATGAAAATAAAAAATAAATCAAGGGTCAGTAATGATGATTATCCCAAAAATTCAAAAAAAGGAAAAATTAATATCATCAGTAAAAAAAATATTAATATCAGTCAATAATTTTTCAAATAAAATAAATGATGATCAGTCATTGATTCAAAAAAAATAAAATAAAAAATGAGTATCAGTAAAAGATTTTTGAGTTAAAATAAATGAATAAAAAAAAAGAAAAAAAAAACCATCAGTAAAAAAGGAATTCCAAAAAAAAATACAAAAAAAAAAAGATCAGTCAAGGATTGTTGTAATAAAATGAAAGGATAAAAAAACACAAAACAAAAAAATCAGTCTTCCTTTATAGCTGATATAATTGAAAAAAAAAATAAAAAATAAAAAAAAACCATTCTAATGGCCTCTAGGGGCCATTAGAATGTTAAGCGATTAAAACGACGCGGAATCGATTCGGAACAATTTGAGGGCCTCAGGCCCTGGAACCTCCCAGGAGCCTATTTGGGAGGTTCCAGGGATAGTGAGGTGGGGGGTTTTGGGAGGTGGATGATGGGTGATGATGGTGATGGGAGGGTTAGTTGGGGCTGATAAAGGTGATGGGTGGGTGAGTTGTGGATGATGATGGTGATGGGAGGTTGAATTTAGGAGGTGCAAAAAAAAGAATAAAAATAATTTAAAAGACAAAAAGGAAATTACCTACAGAAAAATTAAAAAAACATTAGCAAAAAAGGATTGTGATTGAACAAAAAGGAGAGAAATTCACTTACCTGAATTTTAAAAAAAGTGGGTTTTTTTTAGAGGGAAGGGTGAAAAATAAAAGTAGAAAAAAATTAATTGAGAATTAAAAAATAAAATTTAAAAAAAAAAAATTTAAAAAAAAAAGATTTAAAAAAATTGGTGAATTTCTTTTAAGAGGGAGGAGTGAAAAGTAAAAATGAAAATAAAAGTGAAATTTAAGATTTTAAATTCAAAAATAAAAATAAAAAAGAGGTTTTTTTTTTTAAATTGGAGGGGTGAACAGTAAAAATAAAAAATAATAAATTAAATGAAATTAAAGAAAAAAAGCAACTTTTAAAAAAAAATTAAGAATTAAGAATTAAAAATCAAAAATCACCCAAACAAGGGTCTTTGCCCATTTAAAAGTTGAAACCCTTCAAAATAAAAAATAACCATTAAATTTAAAAATATATATATAAAAAGATAAACAAATTGACCAAAAAACCATAAAATGACATTTTCATAAAAAAGGAAAAAAGCTGTCATTGAATTTGATTTTTGATCAGACTTCATATAAATTATCAATGCAAAACTTGCCCAAATTTTCAAATCAGCCGCAAATTGCAAATAAATGTCATATGAACTTGGAATGGCAAGTTGGTGCGTCAATTATGCATAAACATTGAAATTTCCCTTTGGTAATAAAGCGGAGTTAGATTTCATGACATAAGATCAATAATTAAACATAAACATAAGATTTATTGAACAAGCACCATATAAATTGATCACATTACATATATGTAATAAGTTATTTTTTATTGACTAACGCCAGAATGCGTTCCAGCTCCCCGATTGGCCTGCTTGATGACAATGCCGCTATAGTGAGATCCATCTGGCATTGCCTTTCCTTCAATTCCAATTCACAATTCCACTTTTCTTTTTCAAATTCATGTTTCTTTGCATTTTGCTTCTCATCAAACTCCATTTGTTTTTGTAACTTGACTTCTTCAAACCGTTGTTTTTCCATGTTGCACACTTTCTCTTCATTCCACCTCTCCCTGTCCCACTCCAAACGTGCATGATCACTGATTTCACGGGCTAATAAGCATGAATTTCGTCAGTAGGATTCATAATAGTAACCATAATTGCAAGTCATACCTTTGTTCCGTGATTCAAGTAAATTTGCATAAGTAGGTGCAAACATATCCAGCGACCTTTTCCTAGAACCACTTTTGTCATTCAAGTTGGGTGTCATGGCTTGATTATGCTTTTGTGTTGAATGTGTTATGAATTTACTTTGCTGGTCAAAGGAGAAATAATCAACAATGGATTACATAAGAATCACTCTTAAATGTACTTACCAAATCATCTTGAAGGTTTTCCACTGGAACCAAGTTCTCATCATTATGAAGCAAACAATCCAGATTGTGAGGTGAATCCAAGTGATTATTCTCCTTTGAAAAGCAAATGGGCTTTAATTATCTGAGGTATAAAAAGGAAGAGACCATAGCGTACCTTATCAAGCAAAACATCATCATCCTCACCATTGAGACTGTCTTTTTCTTGCGAATCATAGCTTGCAATGGGAGTGACATTGGGCTTGTGGCCAAAGAGCACATCCATTTCTGCATAGCAAGGACACATACTTTCCAGCTTTTCACTCATGGATTTTATTCCTTTACTCTCATCTTCTTCCATTATTCCAGCCCCAGTTAAGTTTTCGAATTTTTTGGCTGCCATATATTTCTTTTTATATGTTCGCCATTGATCTCGGATGCTGCTTGAACTAAAGTTTAGGCGATTTCGCGATTTTTTGTTGACCTCAATGGCCATAAGCTGAAACCCATGCTGCTTTGAGGAAGGAGGTCTTCCAATAGTTGTTGAACCGCTAGTACCAAAACATGACTTGAAATTGGACTTGACTGAAAGCCAATTAATTATTGTTAAATAATCTGTACGTATTAAGTGACCTGATGGATGAGGCAGGCCAGAGGTGATCTTCATATCTGTCTTGATTTGTCTTGCTTTGGATTGAGGCATTATTATATGGATGATGAAGTATAAATGGACTATAAGCTGTTCTGTCAGATTGTCCAAAATGGAGTTTAGAAGAACATGTTGTACAGGTATGAATTGTGAGTACTCATTTGGGTTAGGTTTCAAGCTGAAATCCCAGATGCATGGGATTTGGTCAAAATACCATGGGATTTACACATAAAAAACCTGGGATTTAGTGTTGGGATTTGGGTTCCAAATCCCGTGTTATTTTAAGGCAGGATTTGGTGACTTTGACACCCCCTATTATAAACACTTTATTTCTGAAACAAATCATTTAGTTTTCACGCTAGCAAGCGGTTTAGTCATATTTCAGCTAGTTGATTGTTTGTAGATACCCATCTCAATGCTAAATTTCCTGTTGTAACATATTCATTTATAATATTCAAATCTTTAATTAAGTGACATGTTGTTTTATGATTCATTGAGTCAGTTGAAATTCCAACGGCAGTTTTATTATCCAATAGTAACGTTGGAACCGGATTTTTTAAAATATTGTGTAGTAAGTGATATAGCCAGAGAGCCTCCCTGGCTGCAAAAGAAAGTGCCATGTATTCCACTTGCACTGTTGAAGATGCAATAGTAGTCTGCCACTTTGATTTCCATGCAATGGGATTCATTCCATGCGTTGATCTATTCCCCGCGCCTCCCCAGTTTGCATCAATGAAGCAATTCATCTCTGACAATTAATTTTCCTTGCTAATAATGATGCCTACATTTTTAGTGCTTTGGAGATACGCAATGAGATGATTCATGGAATCCTAATGTGAAGGGTTGGTGCTGAGAGAAAACCTTGCCAGATAATTCACGGCATATGTAATGTCAGGCTGGGATACTTGCGCAATATATAACAGCATGCCAATCTGCTTTAGATAGGGTTCATCCATATTGTTGCATGAAAAATTGGATTACAGTTGACAATTAGTTGGTAATGGTGATTTTGCAACACTATTACTGGGAGTCAGATTTATAACTTTCCCAATTAATTCATGTTGCCACAATTTGAATCCCTCATCTGTTTCATCAAGTGATATACCAACCAAACCTTTGATTCTTTCATCCCATTAAACTTTTAAATGTTTGTTAAGTTGATCCAATTTTTGATTAATTAGTTCAATTGAAGACGCTGTAAGTGCTCCATCATCTACATGGATCCAAAGTATTGCTTGTTCCCCATCACAATCCAGGGTATATGTTCTGGGATCTTTTCCATTGCTCTTGAAACCAAGTTCCAACAGAGTTTTCTTGAGATGCCTCCACCAGAAAGAAAAGGCTTGGTTGGTTCCATATAGTGCCTTTCATAATTTCAATGCCTTGAATTTCAGGACCCCCATACCCATAGGAGGCCATAGAGAAACTGGGTTGTCTATCAAGCTGTGTAAAAAAGCAAATTTGAGGTTAAATGTCCAAATACTCCACTTTTTTAAACAAGCAGTTGAAAATAGTACTCAGAAAGAGCTAACGGTAGGAGTAGGTGCAAACGTTTCATCATAATTGATCCCATGAATTTTTCTGAAACCTCTTTGTGAGCCTTGAGGTATATTTTACATACCCAAATAGGCCAAAATTAGCTTAAAAATAAATTCTGAATTCTGTATAACTCATAAGTCATGCATATATTCAAAATTCATCATTTTTGATTTCAGAAAAGATGAATAGCTTTTTATTGAGTAAGTAAATCCATGGATTGAAGGCCAGATTTGGATTCAACACAGAAGTTCACCTAGGGTAGCTCCATAGAGTGAATAAGCTCAAATTAACTCTTTGAGGTGGTAATATTCGAAATACTTCAATACCACATAAAAGTTCCGTGAAAATCTTTGTTTTTCTTAATTTCATGCCAAAATAATGGGAATGTGAGAAATTCCATGTTACATATACACTAAGAATAGTGTTATGCATGTTTTGGGCACTTGATATCATGGTGTTCTTACATGGACTTTTGGTACACCCATAGTGGATATCTCACTTGAAGCTTAATTTTCTATTTTGACATGAAAAATAAGCAAGGGGGACAAAAGAAATCAAAGAGAGCCAGGGTACCCAACTTCTGAGGCCTCAGAGGCATGGAAAGCTCCAAAGCTTGGATCCATGGTTTATCTTGGCCCAATTAGTAAGCTAAAACACTTTGGGAACTTTGTTACCAAGTTACAACTACAGTAAATCATAAGGAAATAGCAAATAGCCTACTATTTTGATGTGCCAAGGAGGTAAAGAGCTACTTAGACTCCTGTAAACATGTCAATTCTTAATGACTTTCCATGAATAGACCCTAAAGGAGTAATTAAAACCCTTTTTGGACTTGTATCAATTGATTTACCTCAGAGCAACCAGTTAAACACTGATATTTGCAATTCTTCATAGAAATGAGGTAAAAACTTCAAAAATTTCATTAAAGATACAATTCATAATTAATATTTCTGAAACTTTCAGGACCAATGGAGAACTGTATTATCTATGGTACAACCAACAAGAATTATAGTTTTACTAGTAAACTTAAAAGGTTTACTTACAGTCCATTTTTGACTATTCTATGTGAAACACTGAATCTTCAAAAATTCACAGTAATTGCAACCTGTGATGAAAGTGCCAATAGCATTGATAACTTTGAAAAAATCATTTATTATTGTGAAACAAAAGAATCTTTACTGATTTTACTCCTTTTATTCTCAACCATATTGGGGTTGGTAGTCATGTAAAAGCATCAATTAAGTAATTATGCTAATCTTACATGATAACAGATGATGAAATCGATAATCCAAAAGGGTTTACTGCTTTATCACTCACTGGATTTTCAGTTTGCTCCATGGCACACCTCTGTGAGCTGTGTTTGACCTCCAATTGCTTTTTTTTCCAAGAATCATCTTAATATCCATTTATATCATTATTACCAACAAGTAAGTATTAGTTAAACTATTCTTAAGTGTTTCAATTTTTTCAGAAGCAATCAGAAAGACGTGAACTCATATAATCCAACTATATCTTGTTGTAATCCTGCTATAAATCATTTTGATCCCTTAAATACACAATTATATGTCAAATGTCTCTACTTATATCTTTCAATAAGTTCTTTGGAGTATAAGTGAGTCATTTACCATTAATTCTTAAAGTTTTTCTCTAAAATTAGTTTTTTTCAAGAATTATCTTTATAATTATTCTTGCAAAAGATAACTATATATTAAAATAATTTTATTATTTTAATAAAAGAGGTTTCTATTATTAAATTCTTCTTGTAATTGATTCTTGTAGACAATTACTGCTCACTGTTAAAATCACTAGTAGTGTTTAACATGTGAAAGAAATAATTATTTAATTATTTAATTGTGGTTATAATAATATATTATTATTATATTTCATAATAACAGACATAGTACTGTTGATTAAGAGCAATATTATCCTCAGTTTCATAGTCAAATCTTACATTTGGGGGCCTGGCCATGATTCTAACCATAGACTTGGCTTTAATCATATTCTAGACTTCATGTTTTGTTCTAAAAACTACCATACCTACCCATATCTTATATTTGGAGGCTTGGCCATGTTTGTTTGAACCTTTTGCAATTAATCAATAGATTTTTAAGCTTTAAAATATATTAATTTAATAATTTTTTTTTTCAATTTGAAGTTAAAATAAATTTTTTTTTTTGAAATTGTCTTAAAATCTTTTTCATTGAGGAATTTGGTTTAATTTTATACTGTTTTCACACGTGGCTTTTTTCACATCCAAAGACTTCTAAAATCCTTCTTTGAGTTACTCTGAATTAATTTTGATTCAAATTCTCAAATTTTAATTTTATTCTTGAAAAGGAATATTTTTTTTAATATTAAAAAAATATAAAACTTATAAAAAATCTTAAAAATATTTTAAAAAAGTATAAAATATTTTTTTTTCTTTTCTAATTTTTCTAGTGTCTTTAATCAACTACTGTGCAGCTGGCAACAGACTCAGTAAGAGATATATTACCAGTCCAGAATCCTCAGAAGAAGAATCTTAAGACAGTATTGAGGTGCAAATTGCTAAAAGAGGCACCTTATTCAACTCAGAAAAGAATAAATTACCACCACAGGGTGTGTGTTTTATCTTATATTTTCCCTTTTATCTTTAAATTGACGCGAAAATGGTGCATACTAGACATTGAAGCAACTATTCAGTCCAACCAGATGGATGTGGACAAGGAAGAGGCAAGACCAAATCCAGAAGTGCCAAGTCTTCCTCAAGAAAGACACCTCTGGAGGATGCCAGAGTTGCCCCCCATTCCCCAAGGTCTGTACCCACAGATTTTGACGTGAATTCTGAGTCTGAACTGATTCATGGCAATATTTCCAGAGCTGAACCATTTTAAGGTGGCAGAAATGGAAATATATCAATGTCAGTACAAAAATTGGTTCAGAGAAGCCAAAGAAGAAGAGTGGGAAATATGCCCAAGCCTTTGGCAGGGGGCCATAAACTGTTACTTACACACCAAGAGCTTTCTGGGTCAGGAGAAGACCATAGAACTCTTAGGAGGTTGGAGCTCATTTTCTTGCAAAGACAAGGTCAAAAAGATAAAGAATTGGCTGAAGAACCAAAGTCTTTTGTCCATAGACCAGAAGAAAGAGTTGGAAATGACTCCAGCTTTGGAGACAGAGGCCCCAGTGGCATCTACCAACTCCAAACCAGCTCCAGAAGTGTCCAAGGACAAGCCCAAAGGACCTCAGAAGAAGAAGAGATGTCCGAAAACCATCAAGGAAAGGGCAAAGGCAAAGCCAATTGGCACAGACCTCACCCACAAGGGTTCAAGATTCCCAAAATGGAGCCATCAGCCATGGACAGTGTGTTCAATATGGCCAGAACTCTGATGGAATTCACAGCCAAGGAGCAGGAAAGGCTGAACAGAACCTTTCCACACAAATAATACAACAAATACATTTTTTTACAAAGTATTATTGATGTAGAGCTTGGTAAATTTGATGCAAAGATAAATCAAATTACATCAGATATCAGTGAATTGAAAATAAATGACAAGACACATACTGAATGGTATCAATTGACAAATGTCAGACTTGATTCCATCAGCAAATAATGTGACAGAATTGAGAGTAAATATCAATCTCAAATTGATGAAATAGAAGATCTTTCCATTTTTAACATTAATGATCAACTTAAAATTCTAAAAGATCATATCTTAGAAATAGCGTAGAATACCAATAAATTTGCTACACATTTAGCAAAAGGTGACAGTGAAAGGAAGAAATTAAGGAATGAGATCATTGCAACTGTGTAACAAATTCATAATAATTATGAACGAAATATTCCAAGACAATCTACAGCTTTTACTGAAGAAAAACTTTCTGTTAAAGAAAGTTTGACCCCATTCTTAGGAGAACAAGTTATTTCTGCAAAGCATATTCCCAAATTGGAAGAATGGCCAAAAATCTGTGGTGAAGGTGAATACAACCATATAGTGTTCATCGGAACTATTGATATGTTGTAGGAAGACCTTAATATACGTGATGAAATTATAGTGGGAAAATTACACTGTCTGTTTACCAAAACTGCAAAGAAAGGGTACTACAAGATGAGAATATATCATGGAACACATGACTGGTCTTGGTGGAAATCTGAAGTGATTACCAATTGGGCCAATAATTATTGGAGGTTTAAAGTGGAAAATGCATTTGAAAGTGCCCTTTTTTAACTCAGAGAAAGCTAAACCACTTACTTTGTTCTTCAAGAAAAAAGACAGATTATCTGCTTTACACCCAGATATGTCTGACACTATTATTAATATGAAAATATTAAGGAAGTGTGGAGGAGAACTAGAACATGCTATCAAAAGCAGATGTGTGGAAAACTGTTCAACAGAGGACTACATTAATGCAATGGAAGATATCATTACCAGAACAAGAATTGGTAAAACCTGGACTAAAATCCCTATGGAATCCAAGATGGTCTCAAAGATTCTCAGAGAGGACAGAAAACCAGAAAGACCTGTCTTGAAGTGTTATAAATGTGGAAGCACTTCAAATTTAGCCAACACTTGCACCAAAAATACAAAACTCAATTAAGTTAAAGTCATTGAAGGAATTCAGTGTACTGAAGAGAAAGAAGAATCTGATCAATACTCTGCAGTCTCTGAGGATACACCAGTGGAGGGCCATCCCAGTGAAAAACTTACAGCTTTCTTTGAGGTCACAGAAGTCCATACCCACTTGTCACAGTACAGTGAGGATTGCTACAGCCTGATCAATATCCAGGATGTGAGGATGTGTAAGACCAAACCTGCTAGAGGTAAGGGTTATACTGCTGGAGAATCTTGTATCACATCAATTCTGATGAATGATACTGAAGCCAAAGTAAATTTGGATACAGGGGCATTCTGCACTTGTGTAGGCAAAGATTATCTCCAAGCTATACTTCCTGGATAGAAAAACCACCTATTACCAATAGAAGGTGTACAATTTAGTAGTGCCAGTAACAATATGTACCCTTTGGGAATATTGGACACTAATATTGTGTTCCCACACCCTGCAGGAAGTATAAGAATGAAGACAGATATATTAGTAATGGATAATTGCACATCTCAGCACACCATTCTTGGAAATGATTACTTGAATATTTATGGTATTGACATCAATAACCATAAAGACAGATATTTCAAATTGGGGATAACAAGAGACAGAAATTTACTTTCTCAAATATTCCAAAACAAATATCTGTAGTATCTTCTGTCAAGGATACTTATAAAGATGAATTTGTGTCTAATCAACTTGTTGAAGCACAAATTAATCCATCATTGTCACCAAAGATGAGGAATGAACTTATTGACATGTTATACACATACAATAATGCATTTGCCTCTGATAATGAACCATTAGGTGCTATAAAAGAACATGAAGTTGATATTAATCTTAATATTGACAGACCATATCCTCCAGTACTTAGAGGACCAGCTTATCCAGCCAGTCCCAGAACTAGAGAAGCCTTGGAAAAACTTATCCAAGAGTTAATCCAACTTGGTGTACTAAGGAAAGTAGGCCATAATGTGGAAGTTGAAGTGACAAAACCTGTTATTATTGCTTGGCCTAATGATAAGTCAAGAATGGTTGGAGCTTTTAGAGCATCAAATACCTAATCAGCTCCAGATAGGTATCCAATCCCTAGAATTCAAGAAACCTTGACTCAACTGTCTAAAGCCAAGTATATAACATCAAGGGATGCATTGAAAGGCTTTCATCAAAATGTTTTGACACCTAAAGCTAAGAAATTACATAGAATTATCACTCACTGTGGTATTTATGAGTATCTTAGAATGCCATTTGGCATTAAAACCTTTCCTTCCCATTATCAAAGAATGATGAATACCATCTTTCCCACAGAATTATCTGAGGGATGGCTTATCATTCATATTGATGATATTATCATATGTTCTGATTCATGGTGTTTGCACCTTGAAAGATGTGCAAGAGTACTTCACAAATATACAGAGGTGAATATGAAAATTTCACTCAAGAAATGCAATTTTGGTCTTGAAGAACTCAAAGCATTAGGACATGTTGTTTCTGGTTTAAGCTTGGGTATTGACAAAAACAACGTAGCAGCAGTGTTACTTAATCCAATACCACAGAATAAAAAAGAAAGATGTCTTTTCTTGGATTTGCCAGCTATTATAGGGAACACTTGAAAGAATTTGCAATTATAGCCAAGTCACTCTATAAAATCTGTGATCAACAGACTGTATTTGAGATGAAACAAGAGAGAATTAAAGCTTACGAGAAGATAAAGAAAGCACTTACAGAAGCACCTTTTCTCCTCATGCCTGACTGGAATATTCCTTTTAAATTGTACATTGATGCAGGTGGAGATGGATTAGGGGCAGCCCTACATCAAGTCCAAATTTTTGAGGACAAACCTACAGAAGGACCAGTTTGTTAGATCTCAAGACAAATCAACTCAACAGAAGCCAGATATGGTGCAAGCCAAATGGAGTGCTTATGTTTGGTATGGGCACTTGAGAAGTTACACTATTATCTTGATGGCAGTGTTTTTGAAGTGATAACTGACTGTTATGCCGTGAAATCACTTCTTAACATGAAAACTCCCAACAGACATATGTTGAGATGGCAAATAGCCATTCCAGAATATAGAGGAAACATGACTATAGTTCATAAAGCAGGAAGCATTCACAAGAATTCTGATGGAATTAGAAGGTGGGAATTAGCCAACACTCCTGATAACCCAGCTTATGTACATTTGGAAACTCAACCACAGATTCCAATTGAAGGAATTAACAGACCTGAGATTGGGACTGAATTCCTTGAAGAAGTCAGAGAATCTTACAAGCAAGACAAGTGTGAGCCTTTGAGATATGAACACATACCCAATAAGGTCACAAAAAAGACTCAGAATAATTATACCTTCAATATAATTATATTAAAATTAATTAGAATAATTATACATTAAAAATAATTATTTAAATATACAAAAAATACCATAAATTGGTACAAAAATTGGTTTAACTTAAAAACCAATGAATCAACATGTAAAATAAATTATACCATTGGATTCCCCATGGAAAAATACACATATACCATTTGTATGGCATATCTGAAAAGTCAATATTTAAGGAATTATAAGGTATAATACCTTATAAAAACCATAAAACCTTATTTATCTCAAGAACTAATGAAACAACATGTGAAATAAATTGTACCAGTAGATTCCCCATGAAAATTCACACGTAAAACAATTAATAAGCTAATTTCCAATGTTAATACTTAAGGAATTATCCTGAATATATGCACTTTTTTGGTCAACGCATATATTCAAGGATCATAGCTAATATCTTCTAAACTATACATGATAGAATGATGAACCAAAAATAAAGTTACCACGTAATTACTGTAAGAACACAGATATGAACTTTATTTTACAAATTATAAACAAGGTTAAAACCTATGAGGAAATATTGATAAAAATCAACAGAGCTGTTGACCACTTTGTTGTGAAAGTTCTCCAAACTTAAAAAAAAGCATACAGTTGAATTCTACTAGTTCATTCGAGAAGAATGATGTAATTTTTATTATTAAATTCAGGGTATAACCCCCTGAAATCAAGGTTTGAAGTTTAAAATATTGAATTTCGACAGAAAAGATGAGTTACAAGAAAAAACATCAAAATTAGAGTTTTGATTATGTAATGAAAAGCTCTGGGCAGCATAATAAGGTTATGCCAGGCTATCAGAATTCACTCTCTGAATTGCTGTAGCGTGTAAATCTTAAAAGTTATTGAGGATCAAAGTTTGAGCTTAATTTGAGCAGTTATGATCACACACTGTAACCTTAATTTAAGTTTAACAGTCTTAAGAGTGATAAAATTGGTGAATACTATTAGTTTATGAGTAAAACTAATAAAATCCACGAAATTTGGGGCTCTGCCAAGCCTCTGATGTCATCAACTTTAGAGTTATAGTGATAACTCTAAATAATGGTGTAATAATGATGTAATATGGTTTGATCATGATGTAATCACCCTCAAACCTTAAAATATTGATCAATTCCAGTGGATATGATCAGTACACGTCTACCAGAAGCCTGTTGGACTCTAGGAGGGAGGTATTTACTATAAATAGAGCTCTTTTTACTCTATTTACCCCTCATACGCATCAAAAACATTAAATCAATTAAATAAAAGGTAATTTCTTTATTCTTTATATATAAAACTCTTATATTATTAAAGACCAAAGACCATCTTAAGATTAATCACTTTTTTTGTGTGATTAAATCAATTCTTTAATTGTTTTTGTCATAAATCTCTTTATAAACTCATTTCCACGTAAAATTAAGAAATTTAGTAAATTTTCTTTATTCTTATTGTAAATACAATTTGAAAAGGTTGTATTATATTCTTTTGGCGTAAAATATCTCAAAATTATTATTTTAAGTGTTAAAAGTAGGTTATTTCATCTTATTATAATAATTTCTCTCTTATTATTATTCTTAATAATTCTTATTTAATATAAATAGTATTTATATTAATATATAACTTTAATATTGGTAATATTATTGTTATTAATTGTTTTTTATTTATAAAAAACAGTTTTTTACGCCTTTATTATTTGTTGGTAACAATAATAAAGAGCTTTATAATATATTAATTATTTTATATTAATATATTATTTTCAATATTATAATTTTACATAATATTAATTATATTATTATATTTATTTAATAATATAATATTTTTACGCCATAATAATAATATTTCTTTATTATTATTATTATTATTTTAATCTTATTTATTTCAATTATAAGGACATTCAGAGTACAATAAGTAATAAATTAGTAATTTTTACTTATTGTTTCATAGTCAAACCTTACAACAAGAATTGCCATATCTTTACTTCTTTCTAAGAAAAAGACTGCAAAGGTACATCCTTAGTCAATGCACTAGATTAAGTTTGGAAAAATTCCTATTCTGAAGGAAGATTTCACTTTTTTGATGGGATAATTTACCACAGAACCAAACATTCTTGTGTAATGACATTATGTAGCAGATTGCTTCTCAACACCATTATTCATGAATGCCATGATAGCATATACTCTGGACACCTATCAGAAGACAGAACACTTGAAAAAGTAAAGAACTATGCAAGGTGGTCATCTTGGAGAAAAGAAACCATTGAATACTGCCATACCTGTGACAGATGTCAAGAGGCAAACAGGAGTACAGGCAAGAAATTTGGACTTATGATCCATATTCAAGAAACAAAATCCCCTAGGGAAGTTGTTCACATGGATTGGGTCACAGCATTTCCTCCAACCGGTGATAAAAGTTATAATGCGTGTTGAGTCATTGTAGACAGATATAGCAAAACTCCCATATTCTTAGCATGTCACAAAGAGGACACTGCTATGGATACAGCTCTTCTTCTATGGAGTAGACTTCTTTCTCATACAGGATTATTTAAGAATATAATAAGTGACATAGATCCCGGGTTCACATCTGCACTTTGGACCAATCTTCATAAATTGTTTGGGACTAAGTTATCATTCTCTACAGCATATCACCCTCAAACAGATGGGCTAGCAGAGAGGATTATTCAAACTTTAGAAGACATGATAAGGAGATTTTGTGCTTATGGGTTAGAATTCAAAGACTCAGATGGCTTTACTCATGAATGGTGCACTCTGATACCTGCATTAGAATTGGCAGATAAGACATCAGTCCATTCTTCCACAGGTCAAACTCCTGCTATGTTAGAAAAAGGATGGAATCCAAGACTCCCAGCAGACACACTGAGGAAAGACTTGATTGACATTCATCCTACAGCTTCCAGCTTCAAGCTAATGCTTGATAAAGTGAAACATCATGCAAAAAAAAGTATGAATGAAGCTTTTGACTATGCAAAACAGAAGTGGGACAAGAGTCACAACTTACCAGACTTCAAAGTAGGGGACTTAGTTCTAGTTTCAACCTTGAATTTTAATAATATCAGAGGCCCAAAGAAACTTAAAGATTCTTATGTAGGACCTTTTGTTCTTGTTTCCTTACATGGAAGCAATGCAGTTCAAGTGGAATTGAGTGGTGAATTGGAAAATAAACACCCCACTTTTCCAGTCATCTTGATAACACCTTATCAACCAGCTGACAAAGAATTGTTTCCTTTGAGGAACCCAATTCCTTTAACTGTACCACCTGTGGAACAGAATGAAGACAAAACAATAAAGAAAGTCATTAAAGAAAGGAGACTTAGGGGTAAAAATCAAAGAGAATATCTTTTCAGATATAGAAATCCAGTCCATGAAGATGAATGGTGGCAGAATCAGAAATACATGACTCAGATAGGCTCTTAAGAAGAAATAGACATGAACAAAGGCCACAAGCCTGAATATGTCTATAACTGCACTTTAAATTACTTGATCTGAGTAATGTAAAGAGGTTGGACAGTAGAAATTAACCCCCTTTGGGGCCTTTTTCTTCTTTATACCCTTAATCAAATTGTAGTAAAATTTTATTTTTTGGTGGGAGGGAATGTGAGCCTTGAAGTATATTTTACATACCCAAATAGGCCACAATTATCTTAAAACTAAATTCTGAATTATGTATAACTCATAAGTCATGCATATATCCAAAATTCATCATTTTTGATTTCAGAAAAGATGAATAACTTTTTATTGAGTAAGTAAATCCATGGATTTAAGGCCAGATTTGGATTTGACACAAAAACTCACCTAGGGTAGCTCCATAGAGTGAATAAGCGCAAATCAACTCTTTGACGTGGTAATATGGAAAATACTTCAATACCACATCATCAATAACACATAAAAGATCCGTGAAAATTTTTGTTTTTCTTAATTTCATGCCAAAGTAATGGGAATGTGAGAAATCCCATGTTACATATACACTAAGAATAGTGTTGTGCATGTTTTGGGCACTTAATATCATGGTATTCTGACATGGACTTTTGGTACACCCATAGTGGATATCTCACTTTAAGCTTAATTTTCTATTTTGACGTGAAAAATAAGCAAGGGGGACAAAAGACATCAAAGAGAGACAGGGTACCCAACTTCTGAGGCCTCAGAGGGGTGGAAAGCTCCAAAACTTGGATCCATGGCTGATCTTGGCCCAATTAGTAAACTCAAACACTTTGGGAACTTGGTTACCATGTTACAACTACAGTAAACATAAGAAAATAGCAAATAACCTGCTATTTTGATTTACCAAGGAGGTAAAGAGCTACGTGGACTCCTGTAACCATGTCAATTCTTAATAAATTTCCATGGATAGACCCTAAAAGAGAAATTAAAACCCTTTTTGGACTTGTATCCTTTGATTTACCTCATAGCAACCATTTAAACACTCATATTTGAAGTTCTACATAGATATGAGGTAAAAACTTCAAAAATGTGTTAAAAAGAAAATTCTTAATGAATCTCTCTGAAACTTTCAGAAAGAAATGGAGAACTGTATTATTTATGATAAAACCAAAAGAAATTATAGCTTTACTAGTAAAATCAAAAGTTTTACTTACAGTCCTCTTTTGACTATTCTACATGAAACACTCAATCTTCAAAACTTCACAGTAATTACAACCTGTGTTGAACTTGCCAATAGCATTGATAACTTTGAGAAATCAATACTTATTTTGAAATAAAAGAAAATTTACAGATGTTACTCTTTTTATTCTTAAATATATTGGGGTTGGTTGTCAGGATGATACTATGATAAAGGTATAACTAGGCTAATTACAACTTTAACTGTGTATGTGACATGGCAGAAAATGATTAAAAAAGATTTTATAAGGGTTTATAATAAAATAAAAGGGTTCTACTATTGAGGAATAGTGGTGGTGAGCGCTATTGAGAACCCTGGGTGCAGGCTTTATCTGTTGGATTACAATAATAAAGTCTACAATACTTTAAATTAAGAGTATACCTGATTATTACCCAAGAGTAAAACTGTTTTTGACAGTTTACTACGTAGGGTATTCAAGAGCAGGATGAGGAAAGGGTTTTGGCTGTGAAAAGCCCTCCTTTTATCCTGAAATTGAGGTGGAAAGGCTGCTAGACCTTTCCACGTAGAGGAAGTGAAGATTTTTCACTCTCCAGGACAGGCTTGTGGTTTGCAAACAGCCTGTATACCCTGTATTGGGCTCAGATGTGGTTTTGAAACCACATCTGGGCAGTTTTCACCAATACAGGGTGAAAATTTTCATCTGGGGACCTCACAGCCTGATTCTGACGTGTATGACGCGTAGAATGCTGTACAGAAACTGTATGGGACCCCAGTATTGACTGACATATGAGGTATTGAAGTAAAAACATGCTTCTTCGTCCATTTGACACCTCATATTCATGGTTATGGGATATTATCCCATGGTAAGGCTGTATCTGACAGCAGGTGGGATTTTGACCTTAAAATGGTCATAACTCTGTCAGTTTTTGAGATATCAATCTCAAAGTAGGTTCATTGAATAGCCCTGTATGAGCTCTACACAATGGTACCCAACCTGACATGGTTATCATTAAATATGACAAAGTTATCCCATGTAGAAGTATTTTTGTACATTGGCGTGGTCTGGTCAAAAGCTGTATTAAGCTTGTTTGGCCAATAACTTCTGTTGTAGTTGGGTTATGAGGAAATGGATGGCATCATCAGATAGCCCTGATTGTGCTCTTTTCAAAAAGACCCCACTTTAAGTATCTCACACTAAAACTGTAAAAGTTAGATGAGAGGTGAATGTTTTGTTCACCCTTATTTGGTCTGAATTTGACCATAACTCAAGTAATACTGGTGCTAGCTCAGTTTGGCTGGCACCATTGGATAGCCCTGGCTTAGAGATTCATTTTGAATACCCATTTGATGGGGTTAAGCCTCTCCTTCTAGATTTTAGATGAGAGGTGAAAATTAAGGTTTATGCTCAGCAATAACTTTGAGCAGGAATAACTTTGTTATTTCTTGTCCTATGGTGATGGGACTTATATTTTCAGAAAGAGGTGAGTTTCCTCTTTCTTTTGATTCCTTCTGAGCTAATTTGGCTCAGCTCCATGTTTTGGTGGTATCTTGGCTATACCATTGGTTTATGGTATTTTGGCTGTCATGCTTGTGCTCTGGTTTTGAGTCACAGGCTGACATTGGTAGTCATGTAAAAGCCTCAATTAAGTAATTATGATAATCTTACGTGACAACAGAGGATGCAATCAATAATCC
This sequence comes from Austropuccinia psidii, assembly GCA_023105745.1. Taxonomy (NCBI): domain Eukaryota; kingdom Fungi; phylum Basidiomycota; class Pucciniomycetes; order Pucciniales; family Sphaerophragmiaceae; genus Austropuccinia; species Austropuccinia psidii. The sequence continues at coordinate 67,582,372 of JALGQZ010000004.1, forward strand.
AAAAGGGTTTACTGTTTTCTCCATTTGCTCCATGGCACGCCTCTGTGAGCTGTTGTTGACTTAAAAGAGGGCTCCTCTGGCGGTTTTTTCCAAGAATCATCTTATTATCCATTTATATCATTATTACCAACAAGTAAGTATTAGTTAAACTATTCTTAAGTGTGTCAATTCTTTCAGAATCAATCAGAAAGACGTGAAATCATATAATCCAACTATAAATCATTTTGATCCCTTAAATACACAATTATATGTCAAAGTTCTCTACTTATATCTTTCAATAAGTTCTTCGGAGTATAAGTGAGTCGTTGTGGTATTCCATACCTTTTTACCAGTTTCAAGAAATTTTTTGGAAATTAAAAGTTGGAAAATCAAGATCCCAATGACTAATTCAGGAAATCACCACTCTAAGGACATGCTTAAAATCACAAAAAAACCAGGAATAACATCAACAGTAGGGAGGAATGGAAGATTTTAGCATTCACAACTGAAATATTCAATATACTTCTATAATTAAATGAACAATAGAGGAATCTAATCTTATGGAATTATACAAGAAAACCTACATATAAGCCTTACAGAATCAACAATAGGCTTAATACATACAGAAACTCAAAATTACATAGGAAAAGTAACATTGTAACATTATATCCACTCTAAATCCATCAAGAAGATTATATTACTAAGAATTACAGTAACCAAATAAAGTGAATGTGACACAAGGATCACATGACAGTATCCAATTCAACTCAATACATGAAAATCCACTAAAAACTTAAAAAATTACACAACAATACAGGAGCCCAAATAAGACTTATGCAGTCCACATGCATAAGATCTGTACAGTACACAGCCTCAGGATCATCAAATACAACTCAACTCAATTTCAACCAGCTGCATGCAAGGGGAATACACTAAACTGTAAACCACACAGCAATTACAGTAATCAAGAATTAAAACCCAAGATATCCCCACATTACACAGCATGATCACCTGGAACTAGATAAATCTTACAAACAAATTATACAGGGGCTTATTCACATGACACCACCTTCATCCTTAACTCACCAGCATTAATTCCTCAAGGATATGCAAGCTGACTAAAGCAGTGCAAAAGAGAAGTCACCTGATATTTTTATCAAAATCCCCACCAAGAAAAACATCTCAACCTTCATTTTGACCAAACAAATGGTGAAAATATCTCAGTCATATGATACCATTCCCAATTTTACACACTAGCATTAATCTCTCAAGGCTGTGCAAGATTACTAATGCAGTGTAACAGATAGGTCATCTTACTTTTGTTACAAAAATCTACACCAGCAAAATTATCTCAAGGGCAAGAATAACACTTTACATGGAGAGCCCATGGGTACTTCTCACAACATAAAAGGAGGCCTCTCTCTCCCATTTTCTCCTCTTCTCCCCATGAATGCAAATAATTATATACCAAGAAGGAGAATAATTATTCATCCCTTACTAGTAGGTTAATCTAGATATTATTATTATTAAATTACACTAAATAGTGGTTTATAAATAGCTGTAGTTAACAGTAGTTCTGCCTATATTATAAATTCATCTATTAGTGACCTCATATTGAACAAAATATTTATATTATACTCTTCTCACTAGAAGAAAATCTATATCACTATTATTATTATCACAAAATATATTTTACATATTATCAAAATTATTTACCAACAACAACTATTTAAACTATCAAAAAATATTATTATATTATCACTATTACTAAATTTTCTCATATTGAACTATTATCCATTAAACCAAAATACCTTCAACAAAGAAAACCACTTAAAATCACCATTCAGTACTATTATATCTATTATTTATCTACTCAATTATTATCTTATCATCTTGAAATCACCTACAATTTATTTATTTAAAGTTATTATTATTTTATCATTGGTCTGATGATTGAATAGGTCTGATAGAGACTGCTGAAAAGTCTTCTCTAGTTGTAAAGCCACAATCTTAAATATTGATTTGTGAGCTCTGTAGGGAGATTGTTTAGTATATTCAGAGGGGCAGCTAAAACACCATTAGCACCCTTGGTTACAGGAGTATTTCAGCAATTCAAAACTGTTTACCTGTGATTTCCCCCTCAAGGACTTCCTTATCCAATCCCACACCAAAAGGAGTTCCACATCTGGTGTCCCAACAGTGGCCAGTTCAACTTCAACATTCAACAATCAGTCAATAATCAAGAAAGAAGATAATCAAATCAACATAACTCACAAAAATAATTATCATTATCAAGAATTAACACTCAACACTCTCATACAATCTGGAATCTGGAAACAAATCCCATTCCAAATCATCATCACCATCACAATCCTCAAATCAATCATATCATTTTTATTATCCAGTAAAAGAAGGAACACCAGAAAATCAAACACCTCAGGATATTGATTTACTTATTGCAACACCAAGAACAGAACAGAAGGAAAAGGAAGAATTAAGGAGATTTTTCCTCAAGTTACTTCAAGAAGCAACGAAAAACAAGAAAGTTACAAAAGAATTTAAAGGATCAGTTTATCAAGTAGAAATGAATCAACAATCAACATCTGACTTACCACCATTACCTGAAGATACTGTAGAAGGACAGTATGCAGAAGAAAGTGAAGAGGAAGATCAAACAGTACAGATCCAAATTCTTATGAAGCAAATGCAAGATTTATTATTAACACAAAGTAAAAAGAAAGGAAAAAGAAGGGAACAAACATCTTACACACCTGTAGCCAGTCCAAGTGAACAAACATTACCAAGGCATGTTAGGCCTGAATATTCACCAATATCACCTACACCTGGACCAAGAGCAACATCCACACCAAAAACAGATCAAAGATCACAGAGTATCCCAAAGAAGGTATTTTTAACTACACCCAACCATCCAAGTCCATTACAAAAGGAGATTCCTAAGGTAACATCTCCTATTGTTAAGATAAGAGCTAAAGATTATAATCTTGTTTTTGATGGTAATGAAGTAGAAAAATTCATAAAAAGAGTGGAAGCAGCAGCTGAAATTGAAGGAGCTAGTGGAGAAGATATAGCAAGACAAGTTATTTTTATGTCAGCATCTGAAGAAGTTAAGGAGAAAATTGAAGCAATGCAAGGTTATGAAGAGAAGAACTGGACAAAACTCAAAGAAGAACTTACTACAGAATGGGGAAGAGTAGAGCCAGACAGAAGATATAGACCAGAATCCTTGGAGAAGCTTTTCAATAATACCAAAAGAGAAGGAGGAGTTAGAAACCTAGCTGAATACAAGTGATTTATTGGAGAATATGAAAAGATCACAAATTATCTTTATAAATATGGATACATTAGAAGGGAAGTTGAGCATAATGAAGAGCTCTATGCCAGTCTTTCAACAGAAATCAGGACCTCCATCATTAAGGAAATGAGAAGAGATAAGGTCATGATCCAAGAAAGGGATGGTGGGTATATTGTACCAGAGATGAAAGTATTAAAGAGCTATATAGAGCAAGAGCTGGAAACTGTGATCATATCAAGGGACAGAACTGAAGACACAACCTCCCATTATGGATTAAATCAGCTACATATAGGTAAGACACAAGCAAAGAAAGTACAATTTGAAGATGACACCATGGAAAATGCCTTAAATCAACTGAAGGAGCTTAATAATAAAATCAAAGAACAACAAAGACCAAGGATTCAGGATCAAGAAGAAAAGAAAGAAATAAAGGACTTCATCAAGCAAATTAAGGAAATAACAGAAGCAGTACCACCTCAAAATAAGACAGGTCAGGTACTCAAGCAGGAAAATCAATCAAGGTACCCAAAAGACAACTTACCACCCTTTTCACAAAGGCATATTCCCTATACACCAGCACAAAACATACCAAGACCTTATGTAAGATGTTATTACTGTCTTGAAGAAGGACATTCAGTTAACAGATGCAACTACCTCTTTGAAGATCAAAATAGAAAATGGGTCAGCAGACAAGGAGGTGGATTCTTATTTCCAAATTGGCAAAGAGTACCAACAGATGGAAAAATATCACCAAAGAAGTTAGTGGAAGAATTTGCAAAAGAAAAGGAAGAACTTACCAAGAAAAGAAAAGAAAATGAAGTTAAAGAATCAACCCATCAACCAAAAGAAGTAAACACAATACAAGTAAAGAAAAATGATATTTCAACAGCTATAGCCAAAATTGAAGATTGGGGAAGCTGGCAACCACCAACTATATCATCAGCAAATGATCCATTTCTCAATAATTATGGATTGAGAAACACCAAACAAAGATCCTCAAGAAATGAGCATCCAAGTCAAGAACCAACAAAGTCACTACCAAAAATAATGGAAACACCACTAAAAAAGAAACCAAACATACCTGGAGCCTATATTGAAGATGAACATGGAATAGTGGAAAAAACAATCATTCCCACTAAATTCAAGAAACCTCAAGAGTTTAAAAAGGAAGAAGTTAGCCCAGAAGTTAAAGAAAAACAGGATTCTGGAAAGAAGCAATAATTGACTCAAAATACTGTTAAAAACAAGAATATCAAGCAAGAACACACAGAATTTCAAGAGGTTATGAGTCAAATTATCAAAAAGGTTTTGGATCAGAAGATAAATCTCACTTTAGAACAAGTTCTTATCATGTCACCCAAAGTTATCAACCAGCTTAAAAGTTTGACAACAGAAGAAAGAAACTCAATCAACTCACTTGACACAAAAGAAATTCAAACCAAACTCATAAACCACCATTTAGGAGATTATGAACAGCCTAAACTACATTATGCCTGTGCATTGGGATTTATGCAAGTGTACCTAGGTGAAGAAGGACATGAAATAATGGCATTAGTAGATACAGGATCAGAATTGAATATAATACCAGAAGATTCAGCAATAAAAGCAGGACTCACCACAAGATGTCTCAACATGAATTTAAGAGGGATTGGTGGTCACTGTACTTCAATAGTAGGATTAGCAGAATTTACCCCAATCACTCTAGTCACTGGGGAAGAAAGAAATATACACCTTTTTGTAGCAAGGGGAGCAGTTCACACAGTATTGGGAAGGCCTTTCCTTGCAGACAACAACATCAGATTAGACTTTTCTCAACAAAAAGGGGAAATATTCAGTTATATAGAGCCAGATTGAAGAAGACTTTGCTTACCAATTTGTTCACCACAGAAAGTAGGATGGAGAGAAAACCCACCAGCAGGAATGGAAACATGTGCAGTTTCTAAATTGGAAGATTGGAAAGAATTACCAGCAGAAAAAGAATCAAGTTCCAACAATCAGGAAATTTCAGAAGAACATCTTCCTCAAGTACTTAAGGAAGAAGGAATAAAGGAATCTGATGAACAAGTGGAAGTAAAAGTGATATCAGCCTCAGTTAATGCAGAAGATCTTAAGCCAAGGCCTAAAGAAATAAGTATTACAGGAGTTAAAATTCCAAGAGGAGAAAATGTAAATACTTGTCACCAAATATTTCAAGCCATCAACAGTTATAATCTCAAAAATCCTGAAGAAATCAGAAGAAAACCACTCACCAAGCTCCTCTCACCTATCAAAGGATTGAAATCCCTTTCAAAAGGAATATTCAAAAATAATTGGAAATCAAGTGTAAAGCCAGTAATGTCAAGAATTAATGTCACAGTGGGAGAAAGGAAATTTCACTCTAATTCTAATACAACAGCATTAAATTCCTTAAAAGACATTTCTCTCAAACATAAAATTACCATAAATAAGGATCTCAAACAGCAAGACCACTCTTTAGTTCAGGAAGAAAGTGATAGCTCAACTTCAAAGCCTAAAGAATCTGAAGAATTAAACAAAAAACTGGAATATATCATGGAAAATCAATCAACAAATGGAAATGATTATGGTCAAGCCACTTTTAAGAAAGCATCCAGAAAACCCAACATAAAAAATAATGGGGATAAAGATAAATCACTCTTACCACAAGAAGTAACCATTCCACCAATTTTATTTTCAAGGATACTCCAACCAGAAGAATCACTAAAAAAAGACAATTATGAAATTCAGAAACTTCAACTTTTCCCCTCAAATATGGTAAACATTGACCCAAGGCTTATTATGGAAAACAAAGATATTATCAAACAAAATCTAAAGAAGTAAAAAATTGGAATAGGAAAATCAGAACAAGAATTGTCAAAAGAACTCATTCAAGAACCAAAAGAAGAATCAGATACTTATCTTCCCAAAGAAAATAACCTATTGCATATCCATAAATCCAATAAGGACCCAACATTCCCAGAATATTCTCAACACCTTAAGAATTGCAACCCAAGCAGAAAATTGAATAAGGAAATCCAACCTGAAAATGAAGCTATCAAGCAGATGGTAACTGTAGAAAAAGAAAGTGACATTACTAAAAATGAAGAACCAGTTAAACTAAAGCCTCAAGATTGTACCAACACCAGAAATTCTATGGAACAAGATTTTATGGAAAAGAAACCACAGCCAAATGATATGTGTAGTTATAATTCTACAAATCATTCAACAGATGACAAAGAGGAAGACTCACCTACCCCACACCATCACTCTGATAAATATAATTCAAATTTGAATTTGGAAACAAATTACTTTTCTTTGGACAAAGTCAAAGAAAGCCAAAGAAACAAAAATGAAGAAATAAATAAATAAATCAGTAACAGACAGGAAAAACAGGACCAAAAGGCTTTATCAAAATCAACAAACATGGAAGAACTTTCAGAAGATGGAATGTTACTTACAGAAGACCAATTTCCCTGGGAAGGCTATACCAATTGGCAGACTTTGAGGAATGAAAATGGCAACCTGGAACTATACAAAATAACTGAACATGATCATCAATGCTCAACCCAACATGTAAAATGGCTAGAAGAAATAAAGAAAGCACCAAATGAAAAAACTGAAATTAAAAAAGAAAAACTCACCAAGGAAGAAAAGGAATATTTTTGGATTACTCAGAATAAGAAGATATGCCCAAGCTTGCAAGCCCATTTGGCAAAACAGTATAAAACCTCAACACAAAAAGAGGATTGGACAGAAAATAATGATGGAAATGGAAAAATTATCCAGGATTACCTTGAGAAGAATGAAGATTTCCAAGCTCAAAATTACAATGAAGAAGGAAGAAATGAGCTTACAGCTAAGAAGGCCAAATTCAAGAAAGGTCTTGACAACAAATCCTCATATTATCAATAATTTTTTTATAAACTTTTTCCTGTATTATTTCATAAATCTTAGTTTTAGTTCAGTCTCAAATATTTATAAAAAAAAAAAAAAAAAAACCTTCTTTTTTACAAAATCTAAAAAAACAAAAAAAATATGATACTTATTTTTTATGTTTATTTCTTTTATTTTTTATTTTTTATTTTCTATTTTGTTTTTTTTTATTTTATTTTACTTTATTTTTTTATTGTATCTTATCTTTTATTTTATTTTAATTTTTTATTTTATTTTTATTTTTATATTATTTTATTTTTTATTTTTTATTTTATTTTATGGTTATCTTATCTTTTATTTTATTTGAATTTTATTTATTTTCTTTATATTTTTTTATTTTATTTTTATCTTATCTTTTATTTTGTTTTAATTTTTTTATTTTTATTTTTATATTATTTTATTTTTTATTTTTAAAAAAAAAAAAAATAATAAACGATCAATCACGACTGAAAGCAAAAAATAACAAGTACTGTACACTAAAGAACAAAAAAAAAAAAAAAAATTAAAATTGAAATTAAAAAAAAAAACAAAAACAATCAATTGCAATGGAAAAAGAAGAAAAAAAAAAGAGGATTGATTGCGACGAAAACAGAAGAGTACTGTACTATACAGTACAGGGTAGAAACTACAAAAAACACACAAAAAAAAAAAAAAATTATCAATATTAATACAAAATAGTAGAAGTTGGATTTGAACAGTCAACAAAAGAAACACCCGCGGCTAGAAAACAAAACCAAACACTTCAAATTTGAAGTATTCACACCCAGCTACTTCAAATTAGGAAAAAAAAAAAAAAAAAAAAAAAAAAATTAAAATTAAAATTATTATTATTATTAAAAAATAAATGAAATTTATTAAAATTAAAATTATTATTATCAAAATTAAATTAAATTTATTAAAATTAAAATTATTATTATCAAAATTAAATTAAATTTATTAAAATTAGAATTATTATTATTATTAAAAAAAAAAAAAACATCATGACTGGTATAAAAAGTGGGAATTAGGGCAAAAATCTTAAATGGAGAGGGGGTACCCACCCATTTAATAATCATCAATGGGTTATAGTGTAGAGCTGTCATGAAGAGGATGACATGGGTATTAATCTTACTCAAGAACATATGGGGTCTCAATATTGTTAAATACAATAAAAGGAAAAACAACAAAACAAAACTCACCAAAATCAATCAAATTAGTAAAACAATAATACCAGCAAAATTACTGCAAGCAGAGGTCCTAGATAAGACCTTAAACTGTCTGAATGATTTTTTTTATCTTTCATCAAGACAATTCAACAAATTTCAGCTCAAAAAAAAAAAAAAAAAAAAAAAAAAAAAAAAAGAGGTCCTTGATATGACCTTAAACTGTCTAAATCTCCTTTTTTTATTATTATTATTTATCATCAACAACTTAACTCAATAAATGGTCCTTGATAAGACCTTAAACTGTCTGAAAAACTCTCTTATAGTACTTATTCAAAATCAAGACTCAAGAAAAGGTCCTGAGTATGACCTTAAACTGCCTCATCAGCATTATTTTATGCTAATTACAGTCTCAGGACTAAAGCAGAGGTCCTAGATAAGACCTTAAACTGTCTGAATAATTACTTTATCTTTTATCAATACCATTCAACAAAATCAACTCAAGAAAAAGTCCTTGATAAGACCTTAAACTGTCTGAATCATTGATTTCATCATTCATCAAGACAATTCAACAAATTTCAACTTAAGAAAAGGTCCTTGGTATGACCTTAAACTGTCCAAATATTCTATTTTTTTATCATCAACAAAATGAAAGGTCCTTGATATGACCTCAAACTATCTAAATCATCTTTTTTATCAAACAACTTCAAGAATTCAAGCTGTGGTCCTGAATAAGACCCTAAACTAGATCAAATCTCTTTCTTTTATTATTCATTTATCTCATTTTATGGCAATACTGGTGGAAATATTTAATCAAGATAATTTATCAGTAGCTGGAAGAATTTTTATCAAATGGAGAGGGAAATTACCCTAAATCAGTATTAATGATATAGGACAACATTAACATGGATAAACAAACAAACAAGAAAAAAAACAACAGGGTACAAATCAAATAAGAAGATATGGAGATTTAAAATCAATATGAAAATCCATCAATCAATTATCAACTGAATTTATTGAAATAAAAAATTAAAGAAAGAAAGTTCTCACTTATGAACCCAGGATACTGTACTTGAAACTGGAATGCTGGGGACAGCATTAAATGGAGAGGGGGATGTGGTATTCCATACCTTTTTACCAGTTTCAAGAAATTTTTTGGAAATTAAAAGTTGGAAAATCAAGATCCCAATGACTAATTCAGGAAATCACCACTCAAAGGACATGCTTAAAATCACAAAAAAACCAGGAATAACATCAACAGTAGGGAGGAATGGAAGATTTTAGCATTCACAACTGAAATATTCAATATACTTCTATAATTAAATGAACAATAGAGGAATCTAATCTTATGGAATTATACAAGAAAACCTACATATAAGCCTTACAGAATCAACAATAGGCTTAATACATACAGAAACTCAAAATTACATAGGAAAAGTAACATTGTAACATTATATCCACTCTAAATCCATCAAGAAGATTATATTACTAAGAATTACAGTAACCAAATAAAGTGCATGTGACACAAGGATCACATGACAGTATCCAATTCAACTCAATACATGAAAATCCACTAAAAACTTAAAAAATTACACAACAATACAGGAGCCCAAATAAGACTTATGCAGTCCACATTCATAAGATCTGTACAGTACACAGCCTCAGGATCATCAAATACAACTCAATTCAATTTCAACCAGCTGCATGCAAGGGGAATACACTAAACTGTAAACCACACAGCAATTACAGTAATCAAGAATTAAAACCCAAGATATCCCCACATTACACAGCATGATCACCTGGAACTAGATAAATATTACAAACAAATTATACAGGGGCTTATTCACATGACACCACCTTCATCCTTAACTCACCAGCATTAATTCCTCAAGGCTATGCAAGCTGACTAAAGCAGTGCAAAAGAGAAGTCACCTGATATTTTTATCAAAATCCCCACCAAGAAAAACATCTCAACCTTCATTTTGACCAAACAAATGGTGAAAATATCTCAGTCATATGATACCATTCCCAATTTTACACACTAGCATTAATCTCTCAAGGCTGTGCAAGATTACTAATGCAGTGTAACAGATAGGTCATCTGACTTTGGTTACAAAAATCTACACCAGAAAAATTATCTCAAGGGCAAGAATAACACTTTACATGGAGAGCCCATGGGTACTTCTCACAACATAAAAGGAGGCCTCTCTCTCCCATTTTCTCCTCTTCTCCCCATGAATGCAAATAATTATATACCAAGAAGGAGAATAATTATTCATCCCTTACTAGTAGGTTAATCTAGATATTATTATTATTAAATTACACTAAATAGTGGTTTATAAATAGCTGTAGTTAACAGTAGGTCTGCCTATATTATAAATTCATCTATTAGTGACCTCATATTGAACAAAATATTTATATTATACTCTTCTCACTAGAAGAAAATCTATATCACTATTATTATTATCACAAAATATATTTTACATATTATCAAAATTATTTACCAACAACAACTATTTAAACTATCAAAAAATATTATTATATTATCACTATTACTAAATTTTCTCATATTGAACTATTATCCATTAAACCAAAATACCTTCAACAAAGAAAACAGCTTAAAATCACCACTCAGTATTATTATATCTATTATTTATCTACTCAATTATTATCTTATCATCTTGAAATCACCTACAATTTATTTATTTAAAGTTATTATTATTTTATCATTGGTCTGATTATTGAATAGGTCTGATAGAGACTGCTGAAAAGTCTTCTCTAGTTGTAAAGCCACAATCTTAAATATTGATTTGTGAGCTCTGTAGGGAGATTGTTTAGTATATTCAGAGGGGCAGCTAAAACACCATTAGCACCCTTGGTTACAGGAGTATTTCAGCAATTCAAAAATGTTTACCTGTTATTTCCCCCTCAAGGACTTCCTTATCCAATCCCACACCAAAAGGAGTTCCACATCGTTTATCTTTAATTTTCAAAGTGTTTCTCTAAAATTAGTTTTATTCAAGAATTAGCTTTATAATTATTCTTGCGAAAGATAATTATATATTAAAATAATTTTATTATTTTAATAAAAGAAGTTCTTATTATTAAATTCTTCTTGTAAGTGATTCTTGTAGACAATTACTGCTCACTGTTAAAAGCACTAGTAGTGTTTAACACGTGAAAGAAATAATTCTTTAATTATTCAATTGTGGTTATAATAATATCTTATTATTATATTTCATAAGAACAGACATAGTACTGCTGATTAATAGTAACATTATCATCAGTTTCATAGTCAAATCTTACACTCTTGATACCAGTCTTGCCTTGTATTGGTCAGTTTTCTTGGTAAATACCCATTTAGTGCTGAGAATGCTTTGATCTGGTACTTCCTTCAAATCCTCTTTGAGATCTACTGCCTTGAAGACACATTCATCCTTCATCCTGCTGATTTCTTCACAGATGGCAGCATTCCAATGGACTTTATCTACAGAAACCATGGCTCCCTTATAGTCAGAAGGAAGGATTGGATTCAAATCACTAGCTGAAGTCAATATGAGTAATGAGTCATCTTTCCGGTTAAATTAATCAATCATCAATGCATCAAAAACGTTCTGCACTTGTATAAAATTTAAGCTACCACCAAGTTGTCTCCTGTGAGCCTTAGAGGTAATTTCATATACCCAAAAGACCACAAATATAAAAAATAACATATTAATATAAATAAAATAAATTTATTTATATTATTAAAATAAAAATCAAAATATAAATATAAAATTATATTAAAAATAAAAAATTAATTATAATTTAAAAATAAAAATACATTAAATTTTGTAAATATAAAATTACATTTATACTTGAAAAAATTAAGTAAAAATGAAATTTTAACAAAATTGTGAAAAAATAAATAAATTTGGAAAAAAGTTAAATAAAATTTATTATAACTTTTTATCCAATAAATAAACATATAAAATTTATTTCACCATTGGATTCCTCATAAAAAATCAGGTGGGGTCACCTCTGAGTGAAATTCTTGTAACTCAACTCTAAATAAGCTTAAATTAAGTTTTTAGTATTTTCAATACAAAAGTTGAAAATCCTCAAAACCTTAATTTAATTCACACCACATGTGGTGTTAACCATCAATTTTTGTGTTAAAATTGAGGTGTTGTGTTTAGTTTAGAAGTTATGAGGAATTGAAGTATTTTCAATTGAATTCAATTGAAATGTCAAAATGTGCGCGTGTATTACATAAGTGAACTTTGATTTACATATGAGGTGTCAATTATTACTGTATTGTACTGTACAATTGAATTGAATTACATATGTAAATTACAAGTATAATACATGATGAGGAATTAAAGGAAAAATAAATTGGAAAGATTAAATTTGGGGGGGAAAAGGAATTCCAGCTCTAAGGGGGAGCTAGACCCCCAAAATCCTTGCTGACAGGCGTGGGATGTCAAAATTCACGCAAAATTTCATCACTTTTGGCCTGGAATTGAGCTACAGGGTCTGTGGACTCAATTGATGATGAGGTTTTGATACCAACTGGGGTAGTTTTAGCTGTTGCCAAGAGGGTAAAACTACCCTTAAGATAAAACCATCATAGTAAAAACAGTTTTAACTGGTTTCTACGTCTCTGACACACATTCTGACGTGATTTGAGGGCTCTAGGCCTGGTATTGCTATAGTAATGGCTGATTTAAGGGTCTAAAATGGCTAAAATTGGCTAAAAATGGCTAAAACAAGCCCTTTTTGGCCTAAACCATGGTTCAATGATGCCATAATTGGCTTTTCTGTTGTCAGATTGTTTTTCACGACTGACAAGAGTAAATTTTACTTTTGGAGTAAGAGAATTGATGGCTTTAAAAGAATGTCTTCTTTGCCCCACTTTTCTCTTCATGTTAGAATCTTTTCCTTTTATTAATTAGTTTAAAACTGTTAAACCAATCAATCAAAGATTCCAACCACCATTTTTTAATCATCTTAATCCATTTAACCACATGAAAAAATCATTATAATCATTGTTTGTAACTCTTATAATCATTTTTACCCCTGAACCACCCCAAAAGTGAATTAAAGCATCTTTCATCACTGTAAACTTTGTCACTTTGTTTCCAAATTCACTCTGGTCACTTTTGGGCGTGTTTTCTCTTTATTATTCTTTTTAAAGACTTTGTTCTTTAATTAATTGCTTGCAGTTCTTTGTTCAATTAATTCCAATTGAAATTGCTCTTGAAGAAATTTCTTTTGTAGCCTTAAAATATCTCTTGTAGAGTATTTTTTGGATAAATTTTTATTGTTGGTAAAACGATAAATTTTTATAATATTATTGTTTTATACTAATAAAGTTATAAGCAATAAAATTGGCGTGTTTTCTCTTAAAAATAATATTTCATACTATTTTTAACTGAATTTTACCTTATACAAATTTTGAGGACAGGAAAAGTACTTGATTTTTAATCAAAGTTTCATATCCACACCTTACATCTCCCACTGGCAAAAAAACTATATTCCTCAAAAACAACACTGGCGGCTTTCAGTATTGTGTTCTTCTCAGGAATCCAGAACAACCACCCCTTTGAATCTTCAGATTCACCTACATGGTAACCCATCATCACTCATGGAGAAATATTGTTGCAAAAATTGTGCTCAGATAAGTATGACTTAGCACCAAATACACAAAGCATCTCTAGCTGGGGTTTCGTCTTCCCAAGCCGTTCAAAAGGTGTATTTGAGTCACCCGCAAGAAGACAACATTTGAATATCTAAACTGAGTTTTGGAAAGCCCAAGGCCAAAGAAAGGGCAGGAGCCGCACTGCCAACAAACAAGTTTGCCCCACTTTTGGAAATACTAGGGTTTGTTCTTTCAATAATGTCATTTGGATGATGTTCATATGGCATTGAGTATTCATTAAATATTCCCTGCTGTGATAAAAAATCATTAAATGTATTATTTTTAACTTCATTGCCATTGTTGGTTCTAATATACTGTATTTTGTATGACATTATATTCAGAAACTGTCTGATCCAATTCATCAGGTAATTCTTTGCCTCAGATTTGTCAACTAGAGAGATATCAACTGTAACACAGGAGAAAAGATCCTGTATCATAAGGATATATTTTTTGAGATTGAGACTGACTTCATAAGGACCCAGTAGGTCTGCAACAATTAGGTCACCTGGTTGAGCTATTAGTTGATGAGGAGGAGTATTCACAGGGCAATGCTGACTTTTTTCAATCAAATAGTCATGACAAAGCTTTATGTCCTTAAAGCGAACATTGGGAATGCCAGTTGCAGAGTTAGATTTCCTCATTAAGCTTAGTTGTCTAATAGATAGATGACCAATTTGTTTATGCCATGGAGTACTAATTTCAGATGAAGATGATAAGTCAACATTATGAGAGGAAGTATCAGAAGCTAAAGGTTTAATATGTGAGAGATAAAAAGGAATAAACCATTGATTTTTTCTTTTGTGAGTGTTAAAGGTAATAGAAGAGGTAGATAAAGTGAAGTTATAATTGATAGATGAGATTGAAAACTTCTGCTGTATAGGGAAACCAACAGAAAGAACAACACCAGGTATATCTTTACAAAAAAAAACCCTATCTGGGGTATTCAGTTTGATTTTCCCTACAACATCAACATCAAAAAATTGAGATGAAGCAACTGACAAAGTCATTTCAGTTTTGACTAGCGACATAAACAATGAACTGTGTTGCTCCTGAGTCAAGAAGTGCTGCATCATTCTCTAGTGCAGGTACAACTCCAATATTGGCGACATTGGCATTTTTTTGTCAAGATTTTGATCTTGCTTCATTAGCTTTAGCACAGATCAGACAATTTGGAGACCAGTGGCCAACCTCTCCGCAGTAGTGGCACGGATATATTGAGCTAGGTGTTTTGGTAGTACTTTTATGAGGTTATGAGCGAGGATTTCTATTTTTTGGGTTGTCAAAAGGCAGGTGTCGCTGGCTATTAGCATTTTCAGGATGTCTTGTTCCAAATATTGATGCCACATTAATTTGCACAAGTTCTGTACTATGATCAAAGCTTGGGGATTCAGTAGAGATTTGCCAAATCATATTAAGCAAGTCATCTGGACAAACCCTAATATTTGGATTCGTTGCCATTGGAGTGTTGATGGCAGGGGTGATTAACTGACGCATCAAAGGTACAGCAAAAAAAAGTCAAGCATGGTTAAAGTGTCAGAGTCGATATGCCCAAGCTGACTTTCTAAATTGTGGATTGCCTCTGTGACAGTATTGGCAAAATTGTTGAGATTTTGCAGTTGGTCCAAGCAATTTTGAAAGATGGTGCTAGCATGAAAAACAACAATCAACAAAACAGGAGTTTGAATTGATCCTTCAAAGCCTGATATATTTGTTGGGTTTCGAAGTTAAGAAACCTTGAGGTAAAAGATTCATAGGCAAAATGATCAAAGCCATGTTGAATGTATAATAGTGATAAAATATTTTGTTTAATATTCACATACTTGCTCCTTTGTTGGAAATGATCAGGATCCCCCATGAAATATGTCATCCAGGAAAAGATGAGGTTTCTTAACCATACATTAAAGTTTGCACCATCATCTTGTAGTCACGGCCTTACCTTTTCTGACAAAGAAATAAAACGCTGAAAAATTTCTGCCTGCTTGTACACTTCCATTATGATGTCCATATCACCATCATGATGATGGTCTTTCAATTTGATCTTTTGTATGAAGGGATCCAGTGTTGCGTATTCTTTGCTGGAATGAGTATTAGATGGTGCCAGCTTTAACAAGGACAAAAGAAAAAATATAGCAGAATGGGATGTAGAAAGTAAAAGTATATGGAGTGAGAAGGATTAAAGTAAGATAAAAAAATATAAAATTATAATAAGATTAGGGGAATCTAAAAAAAAGACTAATTATTTTCTGATTGAGTATACAAGATAAGCTATAAAGGTAGGTGACCCAGATCCAGTTATTACTCCAGAATATTCTCACAAATTCTATATATGTATATGTATATATACATAGATAATATATATTATTTATTAATTTTAATTTTAATTTTTACCAATATAAAAGGTCTATGTATAATATAATTGGTACAACTAATCTTATAATGAAGAGTTTTGGTATATGAATAATCTCCCCTATAGAGATTATTGTACCTGTTAAAATGAAAATATATATAAAATATATTTAAAAATTAGTGAAAATTAAAATTAATTATATTTAGGAAAAGATCTCCCCTGAGGAGAGATCTTTTTGTATCCTATCATTGTTTATATAATAAAGTAATCTGTTATGAATATTCAGTTTATACTATCACTAGATTAGGTTTCAATATTTTCTTTGCAGAGTACAACAGTCACAACAGGAATCTGATACCATTTAGTGAAGATGATGCAAACCATTTTGAAGTTCAAGGTTCTGGTATTCAAATCCAAATACAAAAAGTATAAATTAAGCCATCTGAGTGTACCTTATGTATATGGAATTGGAGATGAAACAAATTTCATCATTACAGGCTTGCAAGAGACCTGTAATAGAGAAGTAAAATCTGTAGAGAAAAAATACCGCCATGACATGATTGGGGGGCCTCAGTCAATGACTGATTTCACTTTTTATGCCTTCAGGATTTGTCACACAAAAGGGCCGTGAGAAAGGGCAATATCAAGCAAGATTTGAGCCAAATCTGTCAGGACCCTGAAACATATGACTGCTAAATACTTTCCACCTGTGTTTTAAAGAGAACTGTCCCCTTTAATCTTAACCTTTCTTACAAAAAAAACATCAACCTCCCACATTTTTGTTATTTATTCCATACCATTTTTCATCTCACCAATTTTTTCTTTTTTGAAGAAACTGACTTTTCCTCCCGCAGTGGATTCTTTTTTTCTGTAAAAAGAAAATCTTCTCACTCAATACACAATTACCTATTAGAAAGGTTCTTCATTTATTTATTTTCTTCTAGCTTTCTTTAAACCTCAGCAGGTAAGATTTCTCTGTTGGCTATTGTAATCTTCCAAATGGTTCAATGGATTAACCTACAAAGTAGATTATTCCAAACGCCCAAAGATATACTCCAATGATTTTGAATCACCCAAAAGTACTTGCCAATAACCCAATAATTCTGAGGGCTGATTAACCCTGGGCTTATGAGGAGCCACCATCTCTGCATCATACAGAATGCGGAAATGGTGATTGATATGGAGGGAAAAGGGCAAATGGTAATTCCCCAAATATCAGTGACATCACAAATAAGTCAGTTCCAACTATCACAATGGGACCATTGTGTGGATCTTTTGTGGTAAAAGGACAGAATTCTTAATTAGAATATGGAAATCATTTTCAACATCCAACAATGGGACCTTACTTTTGATCAGGCTCATCAACATTTCCATAGAGCCCAAAATCAGATAGCCAAATTATCCATGCACACACAAGTAGATTAAATGATCTCATTGTCAAAATTCCTAATCAGCTCAGTCATTAAGTTGAGTACTTGAAATCAGACTCTTCAAAATTTCCATGGAGCCCAACATTAGATATGTCAATTATCCATGCATGCAAAAGTGGAAGAAATGATCATTTTGTCACAAGTACTCATCAGATCAGTAATTCAGTTGAGAGCTTGCATTTAACCAATTTAGGTCCAAGAGAATGCCAATGTCAGTGATGAGTGGTTGCAAGCTGTCAGGATGAGTCTATGTTGAAGTGGTAATAAAGCTATTTACAACTAGAACTATGACTGTGACACGTGGAAATAGTTTAAAAGATGATTTATGATGATTAAAAATAGTTTTAATTTAAAATAAAAGGGCTTTACTATAATAAATATAGTGGTGGTGAGCGCTGTTGAAAGCCCTGGGTGCAGCTTTACCTGTTGGGTTACAATAATAAAGACTACAATACTTTAAATTTAACAGTATACCTGATTATTAACCAAGAGTAAAGCTGTTTTTGACAGTTTACTATGTAGGTTATTCAAGAGCAGGATGAGGAGATGGTTTTGGCTGTGAAAAGCCCTCCTTTTATCCTGAAATTGGCGTGGAAAGGCTGCTAGACCTTTCCACGTAGAGGAAGTGAAGATTTTTCATTCTCCAGGACAGGCTTGTGGTTTGCAAACAGCCTGTATACCCTGTATTGGGCTCAGATGTGGTTTTGAAACCACATCTGGGCAGTTTTCACCAATACAGGGTGAAAAATTTCATCTGGGGACCTCACAGCCTGATTCTGACGTGTATGACGCGTAGAATGCTGTACAGAAACTGTATGGGACCCCAGTATTGACTGACATATGAGGTATTGAAGTAAAAACATGATTATTTGTCTATTTGACACCTCATATTCATGATTATGGGATATTATCCCATGGTAAGGCTGTATATGACAGCAGGTGGGAGTTTGACCTTAAACCAGCCATAACTCTGTCGGTTTTTGAGATATCATGCTCAAAGTTGGTTCATTGGATAGCCCTGTATGGGCTCTGAACAATGATACCCAATTTGGTATGGTTATCATTAAATATGGCAAAGTTATCCCATGTACAAGGTTTTTGTACATAGGCATGGTTTAGGCAAAAAGCTGTATTGAGCTTGTTTGCCTCATAACTTCTGTTATAGTTGAGATATGAAGAAGTGGATGGCACCATCAGATAGCCCTGATTGGGCTCTTTTCAAAGATACCTCACTTCAGGTATCCCACACTAAAACTGTAGAAGTTAGATGAGAGGTGAATGTTTTGTTCACCCGTATTTGGCCTGAAATTGACCATAACTCCAGTAATATTGGTGCTAGCTCAATTTGGCTGGTACCATTGGATATCCCTGGCTTAGAGCTTCATTTTGAATACCCGTTTGATGGGGTTAAGCCTCTCCTTCTGGATTTTAGATGAGAGGTGAAAATTAAGGTTTGTGCTCAGCAATAACTTTGAGCAGGAATAACTTTGTTATTTCTTGTCCTATGGTGATGGGACTTATATTTTCAGAAAGAGGTGAGTTTCCTCTATCTTTTGATACCTGTTGAGCTAATTTGGCTCAGCTCCATGTTTTGGTGGTATCTTGGCTATACCATTGGTTTTTTGGTATTTTGGCTGTCATGCTTGTGCTCTGGTTTTGAGTCACAGGCTGACATACCCTCCCTCTAAAAAAGGCTCATAATTGATGAGACTGTTCAGTCCTCCTAGAGGCTCTGAATCTCCTTAAATGAAGGTTCCCAACTGGTATGGCATCTTCTGCCAACCATTTGTCTTTATCTGCTGTCTGGTTCTTGAATCTGACTAGGTATTGCCTTTGAGACTTCCCATTGAGTCTGATCTTCCTGGCCCTGATGATCTTACTCACAGGTCCAGGGGATTCTTCCACTTCCACTATCTCTTGTGGTGTGGGATTCTTCCTCCTGGAGGGGAATTTATCCTCCTCTGTCTGGAAGTATGGTTTGACCAAACTCACTGGAAAGACTGGATGTTTCCTTGAAAACTCCTCAGTGAGTTTGACCTCTACTGCATTCTTCCCTATCAACTTAATGATAGTGAAGGGCCCTACAAATGAGTCTCTCATTTGCTTGGGTCCCTTGAGATTGTTAAAGTTCAGTGTAGACACCAACACCTGGTCCCCTTCCTTAAAGTCAGGTTCCATATGTGATTTGTCCCACCTCTGCTTGTTGTACTCTTTGGCCTCAGCTATGCATTTGGCAGCAGTGTCACAGGCTTTCTTCCACATATCATGGAAGTCTTTGGCTGTGGGGTGGATGGTCAGAAGATTTTTCTTCAAGTGATCCACAGGTAACAGGGGATTCCACCCTTTCTCCACCAGTGCAGGTGTTTTACCTGTGGTGGAGTGCTGGCTTGTATTATAAGCCAGTTGGACTGCTGGTAAAAGGGTAACCCAATCATGGGTGTATCCTTCATGGTCCTTGTATTCCTTGCCATAGGCACAGAATCTTCTGAGGATGTCCTCCATTGTTTGGATCATCCTTTCAACTAGGCCATCTGTTTGTGGATGGTAAGCTGTGGAAAAAGCAAGTTTGGTACCAAGCATGTCATATAAGTTAGTCCAGAATTCAGATGTGAATTTTGGGTCCCTATCACTAATGATGATCTTAGGGACTCCACAGGTGGATATGATGTTATTCCAAAACAACAGAGCAGTATTCATGGCTTTGTATTCTTTATGGCATGGTAGACACCTAATGCTCTTGCTGAACCTATCAACTCTGATCAAACAGGCATTGTAGTTTTCTTTGCCTCCTGGGACAAGTCCTGTAACCCAGTCCATGTTGATGGTTTCCCATGGGTGCTTGGGTTCTTCTATGTGTTGAAGTAACCCATACTTCTTCCCATGTTTCCTATTTGCCTTTTGGCATCTTTCACAAGTGTTGATGTATTCACTCAACTCTTGTTCCCACTTGGGCCACCAAGCTATGCTTGCTACCCTCTCTCTGGTCCTGTCTTCACTCATGTGTCCCATATAGGGGCAGTCATGGCATTCTTGTAGGATCAATGAGATGTGGTCTCTGTCTACCACTGTGAGTGCACTTGTGTTCTTTTCTCTGTGGTAGAGCAGGCCATCTATAAGAAAAAACTTATTGTCCTTATAGGCCCTCAACCAGGGTTCTTCCAGCTGGGTTTCCAGTTCTGGGCTCCTGTACTTTTGTTGAAGGAGTTGGAGTAGTATGCTACACTGTTTGTTTTTGGCATAAGACTTCTGTACTGCACTGAAGAATTCATTGTGAAGTTCTGAGGAGCTTATTCCCTGCATGGGAGTTTCTGTTCCTTCTGAATCAGTGTTTCCACAGTCAAGGGCACCACTCCCTGGTGCCCATTCAGAGAATCTGAAGTTTTTCTTCCTATCTATTTCCATGAAATGGATAGGGATTTTGGCTTCAACTTCTGGGTCATAAGCTGGATTGCTCTTGACATTGTCCAGTGGCCATCTGCTGAGGCCATCTGCATTGGTATGGCTTTTACCTTCCTTGTATATGATGGTCATGTTCCCTCTATACTCCTGGATAGCTATTTGCCATCTCAGCATATGTCTATTAGTAGTCTTCATGTTTAGTAAAGACTTCAAGGCTGTGCAGTCTGTGTAGACTTCAAAGACTGCACCCTCCAAATAATAATGGAGTTTTTCTAGAGCCCAGACTAGACATAGACATTCAGTCTGGGTGGCCCCATACCTGGCTTCTGAATCTTTCAGTTGCCTAGAGATGTAACATATTACACCCTCTCTTGGTTCACCATCCACAATTTGTCTTTGGTGAAGGGCTGCTCCTAAGCCTTGACTGCATGCTGCATCTATATATAACTTGAATGGTAGTTCAAAGTCAGGTAAGATGAGCACAGGTGCATTTGTGAGTTCATATTTGATCCTCTCATATGCATCCCTCCTTTCCTTGGTTATTTCAAAAACTACATCTTTTGAACATAACTTGTATAAACTACTGGTTATGTGGGCAAAACTTTTGATGTGGTTTCTATAGTAGCTAGCAAACTCAAGGAAAGATTGCATCTCTTTGATGTTCTTTGGTACTGGCTTTTGCAGTACTGCTGCTACTTTGTTCTGGTCAATTGCCAGACTAAGGCCTGAGACTTTGTGTCCTAGAGCTAGTAGCTCTTGTTGGCCAAAATTACACTTTTTGAGTGAAATTTTCAGATTGATGGGTATACATTTACTTAGAACTCTGTCTATGTATTGTACATGGTCTTCCTATGCCTCTGCGTATATAATGATATCATCAATATATACTACCATCCAGCCTTCCATTATTTCTTCTTGAAATATGGTGTCCATCATCCTTTGGAAGTGGGCTGGTGCATTCTTGATGCCAAATGGCATTCTGGTGTACTCATATATGCCCATATGGCATATTATTCTGAGTAATTTCATGGAGTTTGGTTTAACTCCATTTTGGTGGAAGCCTTTCATACAATCCATCTTGGTTATGTATTTGGCTTTGGCTAGCTTATCCAAGGCATGAGGTATCCTTGGTATAGGGTACCTGTCTGCTTTTGTGTAGTTATTCAGGGCTCTGAAGTCTCCACACAATCTATATTTGCCATCATGCCAAGTGATTAGGACAGGAGTGGTGATTTCCACTATTTAATTATGTCCAATCTTCCTGATGACATCCATATCCAGGAGTTCATTGATGTGTTTTTCAATTTCTTTCCTGGTTTCCAGACTTTCTGGATAAGGAGGTCTCCTCAGCATGAGTGGATAAGGTCTTTCCACATCCAGATATAGTTCTATATCATGGCCTTTAATCTTGCCTAGTGGTTCTTCACCAATGGCAAATGCTGGTCTGTTCTTTCTCAGCATCTTCATTAAACTTAGTTTTTGTTTACTGGTGAGGGTAGTGCTAAACTGTCCCTCCTTGAATTCCTTTAAGAGTTCTTCTAGTGGATCCTGTGAAGATATGAGGTATATATCAAGTGAAAATTTCTTTTCCTTGTTGGTGCCAATGGTAATGTGCCTGTTTTTACTGTTTTAAATATCTATGCCATACATCCTCTGGTAATCTGTTCCCAGTAAAAACCCTTGGATGTGGGCATCTTCAAGCACTACAAACTCTGGGTTGAGTCTGATATTACCCTTCCTATGGGGTATAATTATCTCTTTGACAATTGTCCCAATGGAAGTCATCTTCGCTGATGCACTTTTAAAGTTCTTTGCCTTAGTGGGCAAGAGCTGTTTTTCCCAGTTTGGGAAGTGGGTATCCAGAAAGTTTCTGGCCACTATGGAGCAGTGTGCCCCACTATCAATGATCAGTGGATGCTGAGCATTGTCAATGCAAACAGTCATTTTGGTGGCTGTTCCATGTATATATGCCATTCCTTTGGTTGGTGTAACCAGGAATGTTTGTGCATCTTGTGTGTGTTTGCACAAGTCTTTATTAGAAGTGTCCTGTGGCAAGCCTGCTTCCAACTGTATGTCCTGGATTTCTAGTGGTGTTTCCTCTTGGTATTCCACTAAAAATTCCTCTCTTGGGTCTTGGTCATCATCAGATGGTTCTCTGATGGCATCACCCATGGAGTCTGATTCAGAATCCTCTGTTGGAGGTTCTTCTTCAGGGACTTTCTCAATGGCATAGACTCTTTTCTTTGCCTTTGGACAGTTGTTGGCATAGTGGTCTGTTGAACCACAATTGTGGCAAGAATTGTTTTTCTTAGCCACTTCTGCCACTCTCTCTCTGGGTTTGTCCTTAAACTCTACCCTGAGTGGTTGTTTCTCTTTGAAACTGCTGCTTCTATATGGGGTGAATTTCCCTATATTAGTCCTCTTCCTTATGTCTTGTAAGGTGTTGGCTATGTCTTCTAGAGTGCAATTTCGGTTGCATCTACATTTTACTGCATGTTCTAGTTCTCCTGGCAATTGTGTCAGAAGTTTGTGGTTCCTCATTTGGATGTTCATTTGAGGATCAATGGCTTTAAGTCTTTTAGACTGTCTAAGACACCACTCATATGTATCTTTGTCCACAGAGTACTTGTCATTTTCAAATGACATGGCCTTTTGCCATATCCAAGTTCCATTACTGTACTTTTGGATGATTTGACTCTTCCACCATGGCCAGTTTCTCCTGCCATGGATTTCTTTCATTTCTGTGTACCATATACTAGCATGTCCTTTAAATGCAGTATTCAATCTAGCAGTGATCCAGTAGTCTGGTATGCTTGGTACATCAATGAAGAGTCCATCAATATAATCTATGAGTTCCATATGATCATATTCTCCTGTTCCAGTGAATTTGGGCCAGCTTGAGGCCTCAGGAAGCTGTTTCAAGGCTTCCTTCTCTGAATAAGACATGCCATCTCCATCCTGGTATTGTGATGGAGATCTTGCCTTACTCAACAACATGGCATCTGGTTTGATGTCATCTGGTTAATATGGATTCTCCATAGCTTGGCCTTGTGGTTGGGGCTTCAAGCTATGGTAGGCATTAAACAATTTGTTGATGTCCTGATCCAGACACTCCCTGTCACTTGTGCTGTGGTGTTGTTCTTCAAAGACTTGGTTCAGTCTTCTGTTGGATTCTTCAGAGGCTTTGCTCAGTTGAGCATATCCTTCTTGAAGATTCTTGACTATATGTTCCAAGGAGGCTTGAGTTTGTCTCATCCTCTCTTGGCCAGCTTTAATTTCTGCAAACTGCTTTGCAGATTGTTCAGCATATTGGGACATTTGTAACCACAGTGTATCACTGTTGATGTTACTCTCAGATGTGACAATGTTATTTTCAGTCTGAGTGGGGGTAATGTTTCTATTACTAGGACTACTGATTCTAGAGTGGTTCACAACTACTTCTGGCTCTTGTGTACCTCTTTCACCAAATCTAACAGCTTCTGGATCATGGGGTCTGACTCTTTCCTCCTCTGGTTGAAGGAGGTTTTGTTCTTGCCCCTGTTTCCTTGTCTTCTCCTGGAAACTTCCTGGTATTATGAAGAATGGTGACTCTTGGCCACTGATCTGCTGGTTTCTGAATGGTATGAATCCACTGGAGAGCTGATTTGGCCTGCTCCTTGTGAACCTGAAGGAATCTGAGTAGGCCCTGTCTGGGTCAACTGTTCTTCTATAGCTAGGATAGTGGCTTGATTCTCCCTTATCCTCTGTGCCTGTAAGGTGTGGATATGAAACTTTGATTAAAAATCAAGTACTTTTCCTGTCCTCAAAATTTGTATAAGGTAAAAATCAATTAAAAATAGTAAGAAATATTGTTTTTAAGAGAAAACACGCCAATTTTATTGTTTATAACTTTATTAGTATAAAAAAATAATATTATAAAAATTTATTGTTTTACCAACAATAAAAATTTATCCAAAAAATACTCTACAAGAGATATTTTAAGGCTACAAAAGAAATTTCTTCAAGAGCAATTTCAATTGGAGTTAATTGAGCAAAGAACTGCAAGAAATTAATTAAAGAACAAAGTCTTTAAAAAGAATATTAAAGAGAAAACAAGCCCAAAAGTGTCCAGAGTGAATTTGGAAACAAAGTGACAAAGTTTACAGTGATGAAAGATGCTTTAATTCACTTTTGGCGTGGTTCAGGGGTAAAAATGATTATAAGAGTTACAAACAATGATTATAATGATTTTTTCACGTGGTTAAAAGGATTAAAATGATTTAAAAATGGTGGTTGGAATCTTTTATTGATTGGTTTAACAGTGTTTAAACTAATTAATAAAAGGAAAAGATTCTAACATGAAGAGAAAAGTGGGGCAAAGAAGACATTCTTTTATAGCCATCAATTCTCTTACTCCAAAAGTAAATTTTACTCTTTTCAGTCGTGAAAAACAGTCTGACAACAGAAAAGCCAATTATGGCATCATTGAACCCAGGTTTAGACCAAAAAGGGCTGGTTTAAGCCATTTTTAGCCATTTTAGACCCTTAAATCAGCCATTACTATAGCAATATCAAGCCTAGAGCCTTCAAAACACGTCAAAATGTGTGTCAGAGGCGTAGAAACAAGTTAAAATTGTTTTTACTATGATTGTTTTATCTTAAGGGTAGTTTTACCCTCTTGGCAACAGCTAAAACTACCCCAGTTGGTATCAAACCCACATCATCAATTGAGTTCACAGACCCTGTGACTCAATTCCAGGCCAAAAGTGATGAAATTTTGCGTGAATCTTGACATCCCACGCCTGTCAGCAAGGATTTTGGGGGTCTAGCTCCCCCTTAGAGCTGGAGTTCCTTTTCCCCCCCAAATTTAATCTTTCCAATTTATTTTTCCTTTAATTCCTCATCATGTATTATACTTATAATTTACATATGTAATTCAATTAAATTGTACAGTACAATACAGTAATAATTGACACCTCATATGTAAATCAAAGTTCACTTATGTAATACATGTGCACATTTTGACATTTCAATTGAATTCAATTGAAAATACTTCAATTCCTCATAATTTCTAAACTAAACACAACACCTCAATTCTAACACAAAAATTGATGGTTAACACCACATGTGGTGTTAATTAAAATAAGGTTTTGAGGATTTTCAACTTTTGTATTGAAAATACTGAAAACTTAATTTAAGCTTATTTAGAGTTGAGTTACAAGAATTTCACTCAGAGGTGACCCCACCTGATTTTTTATGAGGAATCCAATGGTGAAATAATTTTTATGTGTTTATTTATTGAATGAAAAGTTATAATAATTTTTATTTAACTTTTTTCCAAATTTATTTAATTTTTCACAATTTTGTTAAAATTTCATTTTTACTTAATTTTTTCAAGTATAAATGTAATTTTATACTTACAAAATTTAATGTATTTTTATTTTTAAATTATAATTAATTTTTTATTTTCAATATAATTTTATATTTATATTTTGATTTTTATTTTAATAATATAAATAGATTTATTTTATTTATATTAATATGTTATTTTTGTATTTGTGGTCTTTTGGGTATATGAAATTACCTCTAAGGCTCACATTCCCTCCCCCTAAAAAAGGATATTACTTTGTAATATTGGTATTTCTAGTGTGTCTGAATCTCCTGAGGAGTTTGGTAGCTTCTGGTATATCTTTTTCTTCTAACCATTCATCTTCACAAGTTGGGTCACTGTACCTAACAAGGTATTCCCTCACTTTCTTGGTTCTTAATTTCCTTTCTTTAAGAACTTTGGTAATTTTCTTAGTACCAGATGTCTCAATGGGAGGTATAACTTGGGGAATCTTATTCCTCAAGGGAAATTTTTCAGCATCACTAGATTTATATGGCTTTATCAAGCTCACTGGAAATGTAGGATGCTTATTGATAAGTTCTTCAGATAACTCTACTTCAACAGCATTTTCTCCATGGAGGGCCTTAATGACAAAAGGTCCTGCAAAGGAGTCTTTAAACTTTTTACATCCTTTGATGTTATTGAAGTTAGTGGTGGATACAAGAACTAGGTCCCCCACTTTGAAATCTGGAGTTGCTTGTGATTTATCCCATTTGTCTTTAGCATATGCAAAAGAGTCCTCCATGCACCTTACTGCATGCTTTCTAGGTTTGTCTAGCATTCCTTTGAAGCTAGCATTTGTGGGATGTATTTCAATTAAGTCTTTCCTCAAGGAATCTTGGGGTAACTTGGGGTTCCATCCTTTTTCTAGAATAGCAGGAGTCTGATTGGTACTGGCATGGATTGATGTTTTATATGCTAATTCCAGTGCTGGCAACAGAGTACACCAATCATGGGTAAATCCATCACAATCTTTGAATTCAAGGCCATATGCACAAAATCTTCTCACCATGTCCTCTAAGGTTTGGATCATCCTCTGGGCCAGTCCATCAGTTTGTGGGTTGTAGGCTGTAGAGAAAGACAGTTTAGTGCCAAATAATTGGTGAAGATTTGTCCATAGTGCTGAAGTGAATTTGGGAGCTCTATCACTGATGATATTTGTAAATATCCCAGTCCATGACACTACTCTATTCCATATCAGAAGAGGTGTATCCATGGCTGTATCATCTTTGTGACATGGTAAAAAGATTGGAGTTTTACTGAATCTGTCCACAATTACTAGGCAAGCATTATAGCTTCTGTCACCTCCTGGTGGTAGGCCAGTTACCCAATCCATATGGAAAATTTCCCAAGGTCTGTTTGGTTCTTGGATTTTTATCATATTTCCAAGTCTCTTGCCAGTGGATTTATTTGCTTTTTGGCATCTGTCACAGGTTTTGCAATATTCTGCAACATCCTTCTGCCACATTGGCCACCATATGCAGGTCTTTACTTTCTCTCTTGTTCTGTCTTCAGACAGGTGTCCTGGAAAGGGACTATCATGGCATTCTTTCAGTACAAGATTGATTAATGACCTGTCCACAACTGTCATGACACATGTGTTCTTGGTTCTGTGGTAAATTATACCATCTAGTAGGTGAAATCTACCTTCATCATAAGATTTTCTCCATAATTCATCCAAGGCATGTATTAGAGAGTTGTCTTTACAGTCTTTGCTAAGCAATTGGCATAAGATGCTACAATTCGTATCTTGAGTGTAACTACTTCTGAATTCTTCAAAGAAGGTGGTGTTCAAGTCTGTAACACTTATTCCTTCTATTGGAATTTGTGGTGAAGCTTCTTCTGGAACATAAGCAGGATTATCAATATTATTTGGTAATGGCCATCTGCTTAGTCCATCTGCATTTTTATGAATATTCCCATCCTTATGAACAATAGTCATATTGCCTCTGTATTCTTGTATTGCTATTTGCCATCTGAGCATATGTCTGTTGGGTGTTTTCATGTTCAAAAGTGATTTGACAGCTATACAATCTGTTATCACTTCAAAAACACATCCCTCTAAGAAGTAGTTCAATTTCTGTAAGGCCCAGACAAGGCATAGACATTCCATCTGACTTGCTCCATATCTGGCTTCAGTTGGTTTAATTTGCCTGGATATGAAACATATGGGTCCTTATACAGGTTTATCATTTATGATCTGGACTTGTTGAAGTGCAGCACCTAGCCCATCCCCTGATGCATCAATATACAGTTTGAAAGGTAATTTAAAGTCTGGCATCAGTAAGAGTGGAGCAGTGGTCAAGGCTTCTCTTAGAGACTCAAAGGCTTTGACTCTGTCAACACTCATTTCAAATACTGTGTCTTTGTCACACAATTTATAAAGTGGTCTTGCTATGGATGCAAAATCTTTAATGTGTTGCCTGTAATATCCTGCAAAACCTAAGAATGACTGAATTTCCTTCTTATTCTGAGGCATGTGTTTTAGCAATACTGCTGCAACTTTGTTTTGTCAATCCCAAGGGACAAACCTGATACAACATGTCCTAGTGCTTTAAGTTCTTTAAATCCAAAGTGACATTTCTTCAAGGAGATTTTCATGTTTACTGATTGAATTTTGTCAAACCTCTGGACAATCTGTACATGTGTTATTCCCAAGTCTTGGAACAGACAATAATGTCATCAATGTAAATGATTAACCATCCTTCTGAGAGTTCTTCAGGGAAGATTTCATTCATCATTCTTTGGAAGTGTGAAGGTGCATTTTTGATACCAAAGGGCATCCTCAAGTATTCATACACTCCACAATGAACAATAATTCTCAAGTATTTTCTTGCTCTTGGTGTCACCACATTTTGATGGAATCCTTTAAGGGAATCCATAGTGGTTATATACACTGCTTGAGATATTTGAGTAAGGGCAATTTGGATTTTTGGTATTGGGTATCTGTCTGGAACAGTGTAAGTGTTCAGAGCTCTAAAGTCCCCAACCATTCTGGATTTTCCATTATGCCACGCCACTATGACTGGTGTAGTTATTTCTACTTCTTCATTGAGGCCTACTTTTCTTATTACACCAAGGTCCAGAAGTTCTTTGATATGAATTTCTAGAGCTTCTCTTGATTTTGGACTTGCTGGATATGCAGGTCTTCTTAAGAGTGGTTGATAAGGTCTCTTAATGTTAAGAATGATGTCAACTTCATGACCAATAATTGCTCCTAGAGGTTCTTTGTCTGTAGCAAATGCTCCTCTGTGGTCATACAAAAGGGAAGAAAGTTCATTTTCTTGTTTATCAGTCAGATGAAGGCTTATTTCAGCCTCATTTAACTGTTCAGACTTGAATTTCTCTAACTCCAAGTTGACTGGTGATACTTTTTTTACTGTAATTTGTCTTTTAAATGGTAAAAAGGCAAATTTTTGGCGCTTATTGTCCCCAATAGTAAAGTATCTGTCCTTGTTATTATGTAAATCTATCCCATACATGATTAAATAGTCATTTCCCAATATAAAATGGGTACTAGAGCAATTTTCCATAACAACAAATTCAACTGTGATCCTTAAATTCCCTTTATGTGTGGGAATATGACATTGGTCTCAAAGATTCCTAATGCCTTCATTGGGTTACTTGCACTGTTGAATTTTATTCCATCAATTGGTAACAATTGGTCTTCAAAATTTGGTACACAAGTTTTAAGAAAAGATTTTCCAACACAAGAGCAGAAGGCTCCTGGGTCAAGCAAAGGTTTGGTGGGCTTGTTGTCAATCACCACTTCTGTTATACAGGAGTTACCAGCTGTATAACCTTTTCCTCTATTTGGTTTTGTCTTCATAAGTTGTGCATCTTGAACTTTTGATAAATCAATTTGACCATTGCTCAATTGTGGCAAGTGGGAATAAGATTCCATGATGTCAAAAGTGGCATTGATATTTTCTATATCTTTTGAAGATTCAGAAAATATGGATGACTTATCATCTGAATTGTCTTCAGTTATGTCTTCTTTTTAAACATCTGGTTCTTGTTCAATGTCAATTTCATTGATTTTCCCCCTTTTTGGACATGTATTGGCTAAATGGGTGGTGCTTTGGCAAATATGGCACTTTCTGACTGTATCTGCAGATTTATACTTAATATTACTAGAATTTTCTTTGGGGTTTTTGTCCACAGAATCTTTCCAAGGTGTATTAAAACTTGTTTTGAGATTCACCCTACTAGAACCAATTTTGGTTCTTGTGGTTACTTCTTCTAGTATATTGATAATATCCTCTGCTGAAGATTTTTCAGTAGTCCTGTGTAACAACCACTCATCAGGGGTAAGGGTATTCATTCATACACCCACTCAAACACCCCAAATCAGCAGATCCAGCATTTTTATCAGCATTCAATTTCAGCAATCTTCATTCTGGACATGCATACAGCTTGGTACCTCAATACAGCCTGTCAATACCTGTACAGGCTGGATTCACCCAATACAGTTTCAATACACCAATATGGAACTGTATGATCACTCAAATACACCACACCTCTTGTACAGGTTCTGTACAGCTGTACAGGACCTGTATTGGCCAGACTCAATTCAATCATCAAATATTCTCATGAAAATTCTTCCTCTGGATCAGGGCTGGTGATTCTCACATATACCAGCCCCTCTTTCTCCCCCCTGGGGACTTTTCCCCAGTTAATTAATTTAGTTTATTTATTATTTTATAATTATTCTTATCCTTATTTTTGGGTATTATTATTATTTAATCTTAAGTTAGTCTTTGCATTTTTCTCTTTGCCTGTACAGTATGAGTTGGGTGGCCATATCCTTATTAACCCTTCTCTTTCCATTCTGACAGGTTGAAACAGTGGACTTGGACTTGTTTGTGGTTGGCTCTTCTATTCTTTTACTCTTATCCTTTGTTGCTGCTTTTCTTATATTTATTTCTTTAGCAATTTATCTTGAACACTCTTCAGTGTACTTCTTCTTACCATATCTTTGAGCCCTCCATAAGTGAGTCCCAGTTTACTGAGTGCCAGGCCCTCTTCACTTCGAAGAGCCCCTGTGACATCCTGCTTTTGATAGAATGCTCTAAGTCACCTCCACATTGTCTCAGAATTTTTCTATGGATCATAAATTCTGACATGTCAGGATATAACGCTGTTAATCTGTCCTTTTGTTTGCAAAACCATGGTAAAGCTTTGTCTTTATCAGCATTAGATTTGGCAGATTCAAAGGCTGTCTCAACTTTAAACCTCCAAGCATCATTTGCCCATTTGTTGATTATTTGGGTTTTCCACCAAGTCCAACTCTGGTGTCCATGTGCTTGTCTTATTTTGATGTACCATCTGTGAGCTGATCTGGTAAACAAGGTGTTAAACCTGGCTGTTACCAATCTGTCTGGTAATTCAAAATCCTCTTTGATCATGTCAATACCTCTAATGAATTCCATATGGTCATACTCTCCCTCACCACTGAAGTGAGGCCATTCTTTAAGTTTTGGAACTTCTTTCAAGAGTGCTTGTCCCATTGATGGTTCCAAGTTATGAAAAGAAGTGGATAATTCATTTTTTAATTGTGAATTATCAGGATCCAATACTTGTGGATTTGGAATTCTTGTGCCCTCATTTTGATTCAGAGGTGTAGACATTCTTGGTAAGGTGTTCAGTATTTGTTCAATGTCATTCATTTTACTGTTGCTACACCTTTGGGAATTTTTGTATTCATGTTGGAAGCTTTGTATTAAATTTATTACCCCAATTTTATACATGTCTTCCTTATGTGTCAGTTCTTGCCATAACTCTGTCTGTCTTGTATTATCAGCAGTTACTTGATTCAATTTCATTGATAATTTTGATACTTCTTCTTGTGAAGCATCAAAACACTTTTTCAAGGCAATGGTATATGTCTTTACTTCAGTAAATGAATTTGAAATGTCATCCAGGACTTTCTTGTTATCTGTTTTGATAATATTTATGGCTTGTTTAATTCTTGTTTCAATTATGTCATCAATATTGAATTTAGAATATTTATCTGTTAATTCTTTAATAATGGCAGATTGTTCATTGAATTTATTGCCAAAAGAATTATCATTATTAGAAATTTTAATTGTTCTTAAAACTTTTTCAAAACACATAGGCGTTTCATTAATTTGGCACAGACTCAGGTTGTTTGTTTTAATGTTGTTACAAATGGTCTCATTTTTATCAGAAAGATGTATTTTCACATCATTTATAGCATCATACAACTCTGGGATTGAATCAAATATATCAGAGATCATTTCTGGAATCTTAATCTGGCTTCCTCCTTCTTCTGTAATTCCATCATGTTTCTGGCCATCTGAAATATATTTTCCATGGCATCTTGCTGAATCTTTGGAATTCTGTATCCTTGGCTGTAAGGTTTTGGGGCCGGTGCCTTCCCTTTGCCCTTGTTTGGAGTTTGTGGCTGCTTTTTCACGTTGGAATTTCTGCTGCTGGCCACTGGGGCTTTTTTTGGCACTGGTTTGGGTAGTGGAGGGTTGTTTTTCCTCCATTCTAGTGTCAACAGCATCATGTTTTTCTTCTCCATCAATGGATGCCATCCATTGAGAAATTTGCAAGTGTTGGGATGGCCCAGGAATTTCCTTACTGTCAGGTAAGAATTCATGCAATTCTTCCACAGGTCTGCAAGGATCTGGTACTCTTTGAATTGAAGTGCATTGTTGTATGCACTGTGGCTGGCTTTGTATATGTCCAAAGAGGCTTGTTGTGGCGGTGTCAGCTCTTTTTGAAGGTAAAATGGTGTTATCAGCTTCAGAATGACCCATTTCAGTTGTTTGGAAGTCATCAACTGACCCTTTTCCTTCTGTACCTGATTGGCCTCTGCCATAATCACGTCTATTACCATTTTGGGAGCTGCTTGAGGGGTTATAGCTGGCTCCTGATCTGGTTGAAGGCATAATTATGGTTAAAAAGGCTTAAAATAGTAATTTTACGTCAAAAAACTTACTATTGGCCAAATCTTTGGCTTTCTGAAGAGTATTACTTATGTCCAAGTTAATTAATTCAGAATATATTGGTTCAGGTTGATTATTCTGAGTCACAATAACAGTACTATTATGGGAAGAATTAACAGTACTGGCAGGGATAATGCTGGTTACTGTTGAGGCTGTTTCAATGTTTTCTTGTCTTACCACGTTGTCAGACACTAAAATTAATGAAAAAGCCAATTAATTAAGTAAAAAAGGATATTTCAAAAAAAGAAATGAAAATTTAAGCCTCACTTATAATATGAAAAAAATTATTTTTTATGGGTTTTTTTTTTTTTTTTCTTTTAATTATGAGTATTTTTTATATGTTTTTAAATTTTTCAATATAAGCAAAAAGATTTAAAAAGGGTAAAAAAATATGTCACAGGTAAAATATCACGGCTGGGCCCCCAAATGTAAGGTGTGGATATGAAACTTTGATTAAAAATCAAGTACTTTTCCTGTCCTCAAAATTTGTATAAGGTAAAAATCAATTAAAAATAGTAAGAAATATTGTTTTTAAGAGAAAACACGCCAATTTTATTGTTTATAACTTTATTAGTATAAAACAATAATATTATAAAAATTTATTGTTTTACCAACAATAAAAATGTATCCAAAAAATACTCTACAAGAGATATTTTAAGGCTAGAAAAGAAATTTCTTCAAGAGCAATTTCAATTGGAATTAATTGAGCAAAAAACTGCAAGCAATTAATTAAAAAACAAATTCTTTAAAAAGAATATTAAAGAGAAAACAGGTCCAAAAGTGACCAGAGTGAATTTGGAAACAAAGTGACAAAGTTTACAGTGATGAAAGATGCTTTAATTCACTTTTGGGGTGGTTCAGGGGTAAAAATGATTATAAGAGTTACAAACAATGATTATAATAATTTTTTCACGTGGTTAAAAGGATTAAAATGATTTAAAAATGGTGGTTGGAATCTTTTATTGATTGGTTTAACAGTGTTTAAACTAATTAATAAAAGGAAAAGATTCTAACATGAAGAGAAAAGTGGGGCAAAGAAGACATTCTTTTATAGCCATCAATTCTCTTACTCCAAAAGTAAATTTTACTCTTGTCAGTCGTGAAAAAAAGTCCGACAACAGAAAAGCCAATTATGGCATCATTGAACCCTGGTTTAGATCAAAAAGGGCTGGTTTAAGCCATTTTTAGCCATTTTAGACCCTTAAATCAGCTATTACTATAGAAATATCAGGCCTAGAGCCTTCAAAACACGTCAGAATGTGTGTCAGAGGCGTAGAAACCAGTTAAAACTGTTTTTACTATGATTGTTTTATCTTAAGGGTAGTTTTACCCTCTTGGCAACAGCTAAAACTACCCCAGTTGGTATCAAAACCACATCATCAATTGAGTTCACAGACCCTGTGACTCAATTCCAGGCCAAAAGTTATGAACTTTTGCGTGAAGTTTGACATCCCACGCCTGTAAGCAAGGAATTTGGGGGTTTAGCTCCCCCTTAGAGCTGGAGTTCCTTTTCCCCCCCAAATTTAATCTTTCCAATTTATTTTTCCTTTAATTCCTCATCATGTATTATACTTATAATTTACATATGTAATTCAATTCAATTGTAGAGTACAATACAGTAATAATTGACACCTCATATGTAACTCAAAGTTCACTTATGTAATACACACGCACATTTTGACATTTCAATTGAATTCAATTGAAAATACTTCAATTCCTCATCACTTCTAAACTAAACACAACACCTCAATTTTAACACAAAAATTGATGGTTAACACCACATTTGGTGTGAATTAAACTAAGGTTTTGAGGATTTTCAACTTTTGTATTGAAAATACTGAAAACTTAATTTAAGCTTATTTAGAGTTGAGTTACAAGAATTTCACTCAGAGGTGACCCCACCTGATTTTTTATGAGGAATCCAATGGTGAAATGATTTTTATGTGTTTATTTATTGAATAAAAAGTTATAATTATTTTTATTTAAATTTTTTCCAAATTTATTTAATTTTTCACAATTTTGTTAAAATTTCATTTTTACTTAATTTTTTCAAGTATAAATGTAATTTTATACTTACAAAATTTAATGTATTTTTATTTTCAAATTATAATTAATTTTTTTATTTTCAATATAATTTTATATTTATATTTTGATTTTTATTTTAATAATATAAATAAATTTATTTCATTTATATTAATATGTTATTTTTGTATTTGTGGTCTTTTGGGTATATGAAATTACCTCTGGGGCTCACAGTGCCCTTGCCTCCAGGAGTCTGTGCTGCCTGGTAGGATTCCAACCCTTGGTGATTTCCATAAGGTCTTTGAAGTCTATCTCTTTGAGACAGATCTTCTAGCAACTTGATCCCAGTTCTGCCCAGTGAGTTGCTAGGTTGAACCTCTTGTTGTCCATGCTCCATTGAAATAAATCTTTGAGGAGTTGGTGGATCTGAAGAACTTGATCTATATCCTTCCAGTGCCCTGGTTTGAGGTTTCTGTTGAATTGGAGTGTGAATGGCAAGGTTGATATTATCTCCCTCATTGTTTTGCCATCCACCACTGTGTCCAAGGTGTCCTCTTTCAGGTCTTCTGGTTCTGGACAATCCTTCTCTGTCCTCTGGCTGGTTCCTTTGGAAGCCAAGATCTCTGAGGTATACAGGGGACATATCAGTGTTTGCAAGCAGTCAAAAACTTTATGTTCTTAGGGTATTTAACTTTGACTGTGCCTTGTACAAATTTGCTGTCTGCTGATTTGGGCAGTTTGCCTTTGGAAGTTACAACTGGGTTAATAATTGTAATCTTCCCTGTACAAGTGGTTAAGGTTTGTTTACCTTGTATTGAAGCAGAGTTTCGTGGCTTTCTACTTCTCTGAGTGGCTATTGGAGTCCACTTCTTGGCTGTGATGAGACCTTCACTGTGCCTCTTCCCTTTGCCCTTGCTGCCCTCTGGTCCTGAGGGTGTCACTGGTGTGTTGGCCTGTGACTGGGTCTCAAGTGGGATGTAATTTTCTTCCACTGAAATCAAGGCAGGAAAAAGAGGGCTTATGTCAGTAAAGACTTCTCAAAAATGCTGGTTTTGCACGTCTAAGATTGGCCTCTGGGCTTGTATGTTACTACAATGTGCCCTGTATAATGACAGTGTAATTGAATCAACAATTCCACGTCAGAATTACAGCTTTTGGCACCCTTTCACACTGTTTGTGTGCCAGTATCCCACAGATACACTTGTGGTTTTCAAGTGTATTCTGTACAAGTGGCTTTGTATAAGTGTTATTGAGTTGACAATACACTTAACCACGCCTCGCCTGATGGTCTTTCAGTCAGAGGTGTCCTTATTCAGTCAAGAATACAGGACTTATTGATGGCTTATGTGTTTTTATATACAAAACACGCCAAAAATGGTTATTTTCAGTGGGTATTAACCACGTGAATAATACTCTTATAATATGAGTATATATAAAAAAAGGTTAAAAATATATAAAATATATATTTTAATAGAGAAATTACGCCTAAAAAAGGATAAAACACTTTGTTAATAAGTCACAAAAAGAGAAAAGACTTACTTATAAGGTTCAAAACAAGATTTAAAACACGGCCAGGCCCCCAAAATGTCAGGATGAGTCTATGTTGAAGTGGTAATAAAGCTATTTACAGCTACAACTATGACTGTGACACGTGGAACTAGTTTAAAATATGATTTATGATGATTAAAAATAGTTTTACTTTAAAATAAAAGGGCTTTACTATAATAAATATAGTGGTGGTGAGTGCTGTTGAAAGCCCTGGGTGCAGCTTTACCTGTTGGGTTACAATAATAAAGACTACAATACTTTAAATTTAAGAGTATACCATATTATTAACCAAGAGTAAAACTTTTTTTGACAGTTTACTACGTAGGTTATTCAAGAGCAGGATGAGGCGATGGTTTTGGCTGTGAAAAGCCCTCCTTTTATCCTGAAAGTGGGGTGGAAAGGCTGCTAGACCTTTCCATGTAGAGGAAGTGAAAATTTTTTACTCTCCAGGACAGGCTTGTGGTTTGCAAACAGCCTGTATACCTTGTATTGGGCTCAGAGGTGGTTTTGAAACCACATCTGGGTGGTTTTCACCAATACAGGGTGAAAATTTTCATCTGGGGACCTCACAGCCTGATTCTGACGTGTATGACGCGTAGAATGCTGTACAGAAACTGTATGGGACCCCAGTATTGACTGACATATGAGTTATTGAAGTAAAAACATGCTTCTTTGTCTATTTGACACCTCATATTCATGATTATGGGATATTATCCCATGGTAAGGCTGTATATGACAGCAGGTGGGATTTTGACCTTAAACCAGCCATACCTCTGTCAGTTTTTGAGATATCATGCTCAAAGTTGGTTCATTGGATAGCCCTGTATGAGCTCTACACAATGGTACCCAATTTGGTATGGTTATCATTAAATATGGCAAAGTTATCCCATGTACAAGGTTTTTGTACATAGGCGTGGTTTGGGCAAAAAGATGTTTTGAGCTTGTTTGCCTCATAACTTCTGTTATAGTTGAGATATGAAGAAGTGGCTGGCACCATAAGATAGGCCTGATTGTGCTCTTTCCAAAGATGCCCCACTTCAGGTATCCCACACTAAAACTGTAGAAGTTAGATTAGAGGTGAATGTTTTGTTCACCCTTATTTGGCCTGAAATTGACCATAACTCCAGTAATATTGGTGCTAGCTCAGTTTGGATTGTACCATTGGATAGCCCTGGCTTAGAGCTCCATTTCCAATACCCATTTGATGTGGTTAAGCCTCTCCTTCTGGATTTTAGATGAGAGGTGAAAATTAAGGTTTGTGCTCAGCAATAACTTTGTTATTTCTTGTCCTATGGTGATGGGACTTATATTTTCAGAAAGAGGTGAGTTTCCTCTATCGTTTGATACCTGTCAAGATAATTTGGCTCAGTTCCATGTTTTGGTGGTATCTTGGCTATACCATTGGTTTATGGTATTTTGGCTGTCATGCTTGTGCTCTGGTTTTGAGTCACAGGCTGACACAAGCCTTAGAGGTATTCTCATATACCCAAAAGATCACAAATAATAATAAAATTATACAATTATGAATAAAATGAATTCATTTATATTAATAATAACAAAATCAAAATATAAATGTAAAATTCATTTAAAAATTTCAAATTTTAATTATAATTTATGATAAAATTACTTGGGAATTTGAAATTGTGAAAACACATTTTTACTTGAAAAATTTGAGCAAAAATGACTATTCAACCAAAATACTAAAATTAAAATATCTTTTGAAAAAATTTAAATAAAACTTATGATAGCTTTTCATTCCACAAATAAAAATATGAAAATTATTTAATAATTGGAATCCTCATGAAAAATAAGTTAAGGGAACCTCTGGGTAAAATTTGTGTAACTCAACTCTAAATAAGCATAAATTAAGTTTTTAGTATTTTATGTACAAAAGTTGAAAATCCTCAAAGCCTTGATTTAATTCACATCACATGTGGTGTTAAACATAAATTTTTGTTGTAAAATTGAGGTGTTTTGTGTAGTTGAGAAGCTATGAGGAATTGAAGTATTTTCAATTGAACTGTCAAAATGTCAACTTGTATTACATAAGTGAACTTTAATTTACATATGAGGTATGAATCATTACAGATGTGTACTTTGAAAACTCAATTGAATTAAATATGTAAATCACAATTAGGATAAATGATGATGAATTAAAGAAAAAATAAATTGGAAAGATTGATTTTGGGGGGGACAGAGGAATCTTGGCTCTAAGGAGGAAAAAGAGGCCCAAATTCCTTTCTGAAAATTGTTAGATGTCAAAATCCCAGCAAAGTTTTATTAATTTTAGTCTGGAATTGAGTCACAGGGTCTGTGTCCCAATTGATGAGGAGGTTTTGTACCAACCAGGGCAGTTTTAACTGTTGCCAAGGGGGTAAAACTACTCTTAAGATAAAAAAATCCAAGTAAAAACAGTTTTAACTGGTTTTGGAATCTCTAACACATATTATGACACATTCTGAAGGCTTGAAACCAATAATTACTATAGCAATGTCTGATTTAAGGGTCTAAAATGGCGAAAACCAGCCCTTTTCTGGTCTAAACCAGGGTTCAAAATGCCATAATTGGCTTTTCTGTTTTCAGATTTTTTTTACGACTGACAAGAGTAAAATTTACTTTTGAGGTAAGAAAATTGGTGGCTATAAAAGAATGTTTTGTTTTCCCCACTTTTCTCTTCATGTTGAAATCTTTTCCTTTTATAATTAGTTTAAACACTGTTAAGCCAATCAATAAGAGAGTCCATCCACCCTTTTCTTTTGCATCAAAGCTTTTAAACATGTGAAAAAGACTCATTATAATAATTTTCTGTAACTATTATAATCTTTTTTACCCTTTAACCACCCCATTTGTGAATTAAAGAATCTTTAATCACTGTTAACTTTGTCACTTTGTTTCCAAATTCACTCTGGTAACTTTTGGGTGTGTTTTCTCTTTAATATTTTTCCAAAGACTATGTTCTTAAGATAATATCCTGACATCTTTTCTCCAATCTATTCTAATTGAAATTTCTCTGGAAGAAATTGCTTTTGTAGCCCTAAATATCTCTTGTAGAGTATTTTTGGATAAACTTTTATTATTGGTAAAACAATTAATCTTTACAATATTCTTGTTTTAAACGTATAAAGTTAAAAACAATAGAACTTGTGTGTTTTCTTTTAAAATCCTCACTTCTTAACATTTTTAATCAGATTTTTACATAATACAAATTTTGAGGACAGGAAAAATACTTGATTTTTAATCTAAGTTTCATATCCAAGCCTTACATTTGGGGCCCAGCGATGATATTTTACCTGTGAAATACTTTTTTACCTTTTTTTCATCTTTCTCTTATATTGAAAAATTCCAAGAATCCATAAAAAATACTTATAATTCAAAAAATTTCATAAAACAAAACTTTTTTCATCTTATAAGTGAGGCTTATTTTTTCATTTTCTCTGGTGAAAAACCTTGTTTTACTAAATTAATTGCTTTTTTCATTGATTTTAGTGTCTGAAAACATGGTAGCACATGAAAACATTGAAACTGCTTCAACAGTCACCAGGGCGAATATCGCATCAATTTTCGGAAATTGACTTCACATCGCACCATGGTCAGTATAAAATCTTGCTTCAGTTGCGTTAGTGTCACTTTATAGTCACTGGATTTAGTGAGTCATGTCACCTCAGAATCAAGACAATGTCGATTGTCACATGTCTCACATGAGAATGGCACTCAAAGCCCAAACCCATTTCAACACTATTTGCAATGTTTGGCTAATTTCACCTCATTGGCTTCTGCATCCCCAACACTTCGCATGCTTACACGCCTGCACATCCCTCCAGATGAGACTCCGACACTGCCCCCCCTTACCATCTTTATGCTGACGTGGTTCCCTCCCAACAGGCCTCCAACACCACTTACCATCCTTACGCTTGTGTAGAGCCCTCCCAAAATGCCTCTGACACCGCGTACCATCCTTATGCTTGTGTAGTGCCCTCCCGACATGGATTTGACACCGCCCTCACACTGGCATAATGCTCCTTACCCTCCTTCCTGACCCTCAAGATGAGACTGCAATGCCGCCCTCACAACTCCTTATGCTTCCGCCCCCCCACTACTTGCAATCCTTACGCTCATGCAGTGCCCTCAACATATGCCTCCGACACCGCCCTCAACCCTCCTTATGCCTCCGCACCCCCACCACTTACTATCCTCATACTTCTGTATTACATCCATAGTGTATGGTGGCTTGTTGGGGACACAATGAATAAAATCAAGGAAATATGCTGAGTGGCCTTCTCTGCCAACAGGACCTAAGGGGAAATTGGGCAGTATATTCACAATGTTGTGGTTAGGGCTTAAATCATGAGGCTCACAAAGTTAAACCTAATAAGCTGACTATTTAATACCCAAATTGTATCTTCTGTTTCCCCAACAAAACCATTTTATTTCATATCATTCAAATGGAACACTTTTCTAGGTCCTTACCTCATGAGCGTTGAATAGTTCAAGAGTTGACTTTAGTAGGTTTCTCACTAGTCAACTTTATTCAATGTCTCACAGGGAAGTGATTTCATTTGCATGATATGAAATAATTTTCAAAACATCTCCTCCTTCAATTTCCCGACAAATCGTATTTTGCAAATGCAAAACACTTTTGATAGAAGGTTCCAAGGCTGTTGATGTGCAGGTTTATTTTTGTCAGCTTGTGGTTCTAAAATGTATTTTTTATAGAATATTCAATAAATCTTAAACTGCTTCAAATTGATATTTAACTTCTTTCAAACTCGCCGAAATTCTCCAATATTACCTAAAAAAGAATCAATTATTTTAAACTTATTTTACTTCCACCTTTTTTATTCAATTTTGATCTATTTTTCAAATACTTTTGAACAAGTTATCAATCACCTAGTCACCATCTATTTGCTTAATAAACTACCTCCGCTATGGCCCAAACCCCAGGAAATTCAACTGAATTCAATGAACTACCAACTTCAGCCCCAGAGAGTGGAAGTGAAATCTCTGATATGGCCAGTAGTTGTGAATTGGGCATTGAAGTAGAGAGCCAGTTACATGAAGATAATCAA
This sequence comes from Austropuccinia psidii, assembly GCA_023105745.1. Taxonomy (NCBI): domain Eukaryota; kingdom Fungi; phylum Basidiomycota; class Pucciniomycetes; order Pucciniales; family Sphaerophragmiaceae; genus Austropuccinia; species Austropuccinia psidii. The sequence goes on from JALGQZ010000004.1 coordinate 67,624,573, forward strand.
GAGCCACCAGTTCTTCCAGAATGTGATTATGAATCCCTCTTGAATATTTCAAATCTCTCAAAACCTGAAATTGTGTCATAGCCTTTATTTCAGCTCAGCCTCCAAGCTCTCAGAAAGCAAAGTTTAAAAGCTATGAGAAGGAAAAGACTGTTAAACCATGTGCACCGACAGAAGATGCTGGGTAAGATGATGTAAATTTCAGTGGGGAGGTGGAAATTATATCCAAGGAGCAATTTGTCTCAAACTTTTCTCAAACAATCCCAAGGCTCAAAAAAATTCAAAATGAGAGTAAAATTCCTGATTATGTGTGTCAAAAGATTGCTGAAGCACTGAGCCTCCTCAAAATGGATTCATGTTGTAAGTCCATTACTAATTCAACACAAAAACATCAAAATGGCTGCTTGCAATATATGGGCAGGTGTGGAGGTGGGAGAATCTCTACCTGAAGGATCTCAAGTGGTAATTAGGATACCAGGCAAAGGATTAGGAAAAAGACCAACTATACATGCCACCAAAAAAACCAACAAAAAACGCTATACCTTTGAAGCTGCAAAAGATTCCCCGGATCAGGCTGATGAAATGATCAATGTTGAAGTGGGCCATATTGATAATCAACCTCCGCATACTGAAAGCCCCCCCATACTCAATGAAAAGATCCATGATGAACCTCCACCTACTGAAAGACCCCCCATACTCAATGAAACAATCCATGATGAAACCCCTCCTGCCTCTCCTCAAAATATTCAAGCCTTTCAAGAAAGGGAGATAATTAAACATGATACAATGGGACAAGATATGACCGATATAATTCCCAACCCTGAGCCCAAAATGTCATCCTCTGCTAATTTTCAAGGAATATTTTTATCCCGCATGGAAGAGTTTGGAGACATTTTGAATTATCATTCCAATATAACTCAACAATCAAGAAAAAGGGGGCTTGATAATATCAGTAGGAGTTACAAAAATCAATGGGACAATTTACCAACAAAGGATGCTCCTACATTCCTGCCCGTTGGTATTAAGGTGATCAGTAACCAAGAGCTTAAAATGTTGGCCTGGCTTGAGGACCTTGAGATGGCAGGTGAGTTTTATCTTTGTGCATGGAACATGATTATTGGCTGTTGACTGGTGATATAAATTGCAATATACAGGGTTAGATTTTTTTAAGCCAACATAAACAGAAGTATTTTTTGATAACAACGTTTGGAATCTCAAATTGATGAAGGAATCATCTAAACCTCCAGATAATCTGCCAAAATCTGAACACTCCTTCTCAAAAATGGTTCAGAGCCTTCTTTACCCCACCAATCCAGTTAAACATTTTTGGGAAAATGTTATGTTTGAATCCATTAGTTTAGTCTCAGACAATGTGATTGCACTCAAACCATATGTGGCACTAACATCAAATTTGACTGATCCACTTGGACTTGAACAGGGAGCAGTTGAATACCTTGCCGCCTGCTTGAGTAAATCAAAGCAACGTGCAACAGAACTTAGCATTGAAGATGGCGGGGCTGACAATGAGATATCAACAAAGCCGCACAAGAACCTGGAGGATCTAAGAGATACAGTTATCCATTTTATGATTGCGTACAACATGGTATGTGCATAAACAAAGGTCTAAGTCAATGGCATCAAAGGCAAACTCACAAGCTCCAAAAAAAAGAGGCCATCAAAGATCTTTTGACGTGTCACAAGAATCTCGGAATAAATCAAATTTGCTATGGTATATCAGCAGCTTTCTGTGCAGTGGGGGTTTGTGGTTTGATGGTATGCTCAGATGACTGGAGAACAAGCTCAGTTAAAGGGGCTTTATCCTCATTGACATTTCCAAAAAACTTTCAGATTGTAAAAATCTAGTGGAGATGGTGTGGCTACGTACTAATAAGTATATATGTAATTTACTGAATAAAAGTTTCTTCTCAGCAGAGTCTTTCAACCCCACTGTACCTCTTAGATTTGTATTTGCACAATGCTTGGTATTAAACTTTGGTGACGCCTGGGTGGCAAAGTGCCGTCTTGGTTTGAGTGATGAGGTCACATTGACTTTACCCAGGTCAGCTAAACTTACAACCAGGATTTACCTGTTTTAGATTAGCTTTGTACTAGATAGATTGTAATTGAATTTTGCAAAGTTATTTATGAATTTAATAATTGTGACTACCTATCCTACTACTTCCCGGATACCACAGTATGAATACCAATAAGAATTGTACAGAGGCATGCCTCCGTACACCATTGAAAATCCTTTACAAGACACAAACTGAGTCAGGCAGTTGTGCCCGCGATCAGCACCTATGGGGGCATTGCGGGAAGTGGGTTTTTTCACTTCCTGCCAGCCCATAATAGGCCAAATGGCCCTGTTTCTTTCAAGAGAACTAGGATAATTAGGGATCCGCAGCAGGGTGCATATTTCATTCGCACGTGCTTGCAATATTCCACATGGTTGGATTGGAAAGTGATTTAATGGGAACATCAATATGTAAAATTTAATAATAAACTATCCACTGCATTTTTAAGGTTCAGATACTTGAGATTGTGAATTCGCGAAGGTCAGGTGTGATATTTCTTTTTAGCTGCAATTAAAAAACATTCATCGACTGATATAAAATTCGGGGGAGATTAATAATTCAGTAATCATTTGGTTTCATTTCATTTTCCGCTGCAAGCATGCCATTCACAAAGAAAGGAAAGGAGCACAAAAGGGAACTCGCGGGAAAGCGTTGGTGTGAGGAAGGAAAGTGTGAGTGGCTTGGTTAGTGTAAGTGTATATATATAGATATATATATATGCTTCCACATTTATGTGGCACCCTCACTGGGCCCCATGGCAGAGCTTTGGCTTTAGTGGGTTCAAAACAAGCCAATGTCATGTGGGCTCCAACAGGGAATTCAAAGGATGTGTGCTGAAGAAAGCTCCTTGGGCATTGGGCACCATTCTGGACTCAAAACTCCTTAGCTTCAAATGGAAGGAAGCAGTATCTGATATCTTGTCTGCTTCAACACAAAGTGATCCCTCAACCACTTGGGGATAGTGGGACATCCCAAAAGACAAATGAGGCCAGAATCACCCAAAAGAATTGGTTGTTTTCCTCTGCTCAACCAACAATACAAATATCACTGCCAGTATCAGCACATATGACCCCAAGTGGAATTCGGAGGCTTGTGGATGTCAATCAGATCAAACACATTCACTTTGGCCGCGTGGCAATTTTCTCTTCAACTGGATTACTCATTTCCCTTGTTGAATTCAGACCATTCACAAAAATGAATGAAGTTGAGGTCAATCAATGGAGGACTTATCACAAGTCTTATTTCGCAAAAGAAGATTTACCCACCCAATTGCAACAAATGGGGCATTACTGGAGGGATTTATATTCTCCATTAGGTGGCGCAAATTCAGCACAAAGAAATGGACAGTTTGGTCTGTATGGAAGTCTTGGGAAAATTGAAAATTCAAAAGATGAATGGCGGAACTGAGGTGCCAATCTTAGCTCGGTGGGTTGCATTCTAGGTCAATCCTTATGATATGTTGGGGATAATTTATTTCAGAAAATTCAAAATTGCTACAAGTCATTGGGGGTTCCGTCTTTTGATCAAGTCAACTATGAAGCCAATATTCCTGCAAATCAGGGTGCATTTGAGTTTGCTTCTGCACTCACTTTCACCATGAATGGATTCAAAAACGCGCCTCATGTTGATAAGGATGCATTGCTGTATGCTTCGGAATGGTGGTTTCAAGCTGATAAGCGGACCGGCCAAATTCAAAGAGATGCGTCAAAGTGGTGTACAGGGGGAAAATTGATTTTCCCAAATGAGCATTTTTGGATTGATCTATCTGAATGTCATGGGATCATTCAGGTAGTGTGGACCAGTAGTACATTTGTTCATTATACTGATCCAGCACAGGAAAACAAAAGCACAACACTAGTGGGTATGTCCGCGCAATGCTCAAGGAGGTTAGCCAAAACAATGTGCCAAAAAAAGCCACCGCTATTAGGAGGTTGGCAAGGGAGTGGGCTATCAAATCAGGGATGGTAATACAATCTCCTCCAGATACAAAGAATGAGGAGATTTGCATGTGTGTTTGAGTTGCAGTGTGATTGGTAAAAAATGGTGTGGCAAGGCAGAGGACAATATACACCAGGATTGGCTGGTTTGGAGTGCGGGAGATAGGGTGGCTCACATGAAAAAAGGGGTGAAATGGATTGTGTACAGTGGCATGCCATTGTACATATGTCCTGGTTTGTTGCTCTTGTCTAGGATCCCAACGCTTCACAAGTGAATCCTTAAGCTTGTGCAGGTTTTCAATACTTCAAACAATTGCTTACGCCAGGGAGGGCTGCCGACGCTTCACACACAAATAATTACACTTGTACAAGATCCTGACAATTCAAACAACTCCCTATGCCTCCCACACAAATCCTTACTTTGTGCAGGTTCCTGACAATTTAAAAGTTTCCTTATGCCGGTGCTGGCTTCTGATAATTCACACACCAATCCTGATGTCTGTGCAGGTTTCCAAAAGGTTAAACAATTCCTTATGCTGGGGCAGGCTTCCAACAATTCACATGCGAATTCTTACACTTGTGCAGGTTCCGACAATGCTACAAACTCCTTACACCTGTGCAGGCTTGTGAAAATTCACATGCAAATCCTGAGGCTTGTGCAGGTTCCTGACAATTGAAACAATTCCTTACTCCGGGGCAGGCTTCCAACACTTTACACGCGAATGCTTACGCTTGTGCAGGTTCCAACAATGCTAAAAATTCCTTTCGCCTGTGCAGGCTTCCAAAAATTCACATGCAAACCCTTACACTTGTGAAGGTTCACAACAATTCAAACAATTAAATACATGACTAAGATTAATAGCGTGTGACCATAGGAAAGGCAATGTCTCATGAATCTGCAGTGGATTTCTCACATGCAGGGAATGCCCACATTTTTACAGTTAAGATCTGAGATGGTTGTCAACCATATCAGAAGAAAATTCAAGAGGCTGTAATGGTGACTATTTGGGCATTTTTGGCAAAAGAGGTTCTCACAAACGAATACTGACTCAAACATTTTGTGGGGCACTTAAAAAAATTATTCTCACACAATAAAAGATTTTCTCTAAGGAGGAAATAAATAATTTTTATTTGAGCAAAGAATGTAAGAGAAATTGAACATAAAAATGAGTGAATACAAATACTTTATTTAAAAGAAAGTATTACAAAAGATAAAAAGTGGAAAGAATGTGATTTTTTAATTTTATTTTTCTAATTATTTGGAGACTATCCAGGTGATGTCCTCCTTTGGATAACCCTTCAGTGCCTGGGCAAGGAGGGAGTCTAGTTCCTCCTGGAATTCCTGGTACATCCACAGAAGGAATCATGTGGAGCAAGTGGCGATTCTCCAACAAGATTTGTGGACGATGGCTTGAGGAATTCTTAGTGTTGGTTGCAGGTCGGTGAATTCCTGGCAAGCGTCATTGTAGGAATGAGAGGATCTTGGCACCGGGGGGAGGAGGTGGTTGGGTTCTCGGCGGCAATGGGAGGGAGTGGAAGGTGGGGCTCCGACAGGCATATCGTCGATGATGTTGACTGAGCAGGGAGTAGCGGGACGAGTTGGAGATGGGCGAAGGAGGGGTGACCAAAAGTTTTGAAGAGTTAAGAAAGTGAAGTTGGGACTTACAAAACAGTTCCTCCATGGATTGTGTTGGAGCCACCTTTCGTTCTGGCTCACAAGTCGCAACATCCTCAGGTGGTTTGGAGGAGGGACTCGGGCCAGGAATAGGTGTCTCATTGTGTTGGGAGGGTTCTACAAAAGGAGTAAGAGTCAGTTAACTTGATGCAAAAGTTCAAAGTAGAAAAGGGAAATTTAGCTGCTTACCGCGGAATAAGTTGTCCAACCATTGGGTGCCACTCGGGCCAGGAGTGGGTTGCCGTGGGGTTTGCTCGTGAGGAATTCATTGAACGGGTGAGTCCTGTCAGGTGGGATTTGGTGGGTTTTGTTCTATTTGTAATGGAAAAAAGTAAGTATGATTGCATGAACGGAAATGAATTAAGGAGGAAAAAGAAAACTTACCTTGGAGTTTGAATCCCAAGGGTGACAAGACATGGTGACGATCGGCCCAAGCTTGAATGTCCTCTTGCCATCGCCATCCTTCATAGGCAGGATAATCACTTTGCTCCGGTCAAGGAGTGAAGTTACCATCAGATGGTGGCCTAGGAGGGGGGTGGACAAATCAATGCTTGAGGGGACAGGGCTAATCGTCCGGAATCTTTCCCATTGGCCTGCTTGGGGTACCGGGGTCCATTCCCGCTCAGGATAACTTTCATCATTGTCAACCAAAAAGGAGTCCTCACGAGGGCGTCTTGGGCAGGAACTCCTCTGGCCACATGGCCGGAAGGGTTGGACAATGAACAAGCATTTCTTGTGTGCTTGTCGGCAAGCATCACAAGCGTTGGTTGTTGTCGAGGAATGAATGCAGGGGATACCCCGCTTAGTTCATAAAGTGCACGACATCTAAAAACAAAGGAATTGGGGTTAGTAACTGAATAGAAAGTGAACAATCAAGAAATAAAATGAAGAGGTACAATGAATTATAAATTTAAAACAGAATTAAAAAAAGCGCTCTAGTCAGAAGGTTTCAAAAGTCTGGAAGAGAATCATGAAGAAAAAAAAGTATTAATATTGGCACATAATGTGGACAAAAGTTTTAAATGGAGGAAACGCATGAGGTGGATAGAAGGGAGGTTCTGGAGGGATAAGCAGGAAAAACAAAAAGCAAGAAGGAAGGGTAGTGGGGTCAGTGGAGTGCAATAGAAAAGAGTGGAAAGGCAGGAAGATGAGGGGGAATACGCACAAAATTAAGACAAGCGGGTGATCTGGAAGAAAGTGGAGGGGGTGAGAAAAAAAGTGGATGGCTTGTTGGGCGAAGATGGTCTTTTATACCATGGTGAAGCTGAGCCAATCACAGCAGTTGCAGCACCCAACAAAGGCTCAGCTTCAAGGCATGTTGGCAAAATTGAAGCTCAGTCGCAGCCAGTGCTGTGACTGAGAAGGGAAATGCTTGTGTGAGGAAGAAGATCAAAGGGGTTCGGGCTGAGTATTGCAGTTGATTGAATTGTCAGCCCCAGTCAAATCCCCTTTGTTTCCTCAACTAGCCACCCAATAACCCAGGAGGGCTTTCGTGAGGGCCTTGTTGAATGTGCATGGTGGATGCAATCCCCAAATGCCCAATGCAAAAAAGCACGTGGTGCATTTGGTCACAGGTGACCCCGGCGAGCATACCAGCGTTACGGCTGGGTGATGGAGTTTGAACAAAGGGTTGGGCTTCTGTATGACAAGTGAATACAGCGTGAGCTAGGGTGGACCCATTTCTCAGGTCTGCTTTGGGGTCATAATTGAAATGCTCAGTGGCTGAACATTTGAGTTGCCCAGTTATTGAGCTAATGATATAACAATGTCAAATGCACCATGCTGAGCAATTGCTAGGTCATTTTTGTAAGCACAAAATATAAGCATTTGGCACAGCATCGGATGACATTTCAGCTAGGCACAGCATCGGATGACATTTCAGCTAGGCACAGCATTGGATGACATTTCAGCTAGGCACAGATTTTCACACGCTTTGGTGAAGTGCTCCAAACTGAGCCATCCAATGAACTATTGCAAAAATGATTCCGACCATGGCTCTACCAAAAACTTCCACACTGAGCTTTTGACCATGAAATGCTCAGCTTGTGTGTGCAAATTGGTGGAATCACAATGCGGAGCATTGGGCACTTGAGCTACGTATATGCAAACAATCGGAAGGTGGATACCCATCAGCTATATTGTTGCATGCTGAAGTAGTACTACACCATCCTCATCTGTACAGCCGACACTGTAATATGTAGTATTATGTACAGTAGACCTTTGTACGTCCTACAATGTTGGGGAAGAGCAAAAGCTGTACAAGAATGTAACATGCACTCACGCCAAGCCATCAAGTCAAATTTCTCAAATGCATCCCTTTGATGCACTTTTTTGGAGAGCTCCGCCTAACTACTGCACCAATGCTGGTGTAATCCATGTTAATGTAAGGGGTGAAAAATCAGATGACTGATGATTTGGGTCCTACGCACACAGTGGATTCACTCCGGTGCTGAGGTTGGGGAAAACAATGACTGGCCCCGCATGTTTATCGCACCCGCTCATTGTTGGGCAGCCACATGCTTTCATACACAGGCCACTTTCACATGCCTGGGAGACCTTTTACCGCCAGTCTTCTAACCGGCTATTTTCTTGGTTGGGTGGTCAGTTGGACTGCAGACGCTCACCAGCTTGCGCGCAGAAACCTGAGGCCAATCAGTGTAGATTTGCTTCAGCCTCATCGGCAATAGCATAATCCCAACCTATGTTTGCATGGGGATCTGCCACCGCAGGTCTTTTGCTGCAAATTCTCACGCGGCCCCCGCAAGTTGTGAGGCCTGGCTTGCACCCAAAAATCCCTTGGGCAGGTGGCCTCTTTTGCCAGAGTTTTGTACACATGTGAGGGAAATACCCTGATGCCAATCTGGGTGGCTTAGTACCCGCCTCAAATGCCATAGGGGTGAATGTATATGTGGGTCACAGCTTATGGCCGGCGCCCCCTTTGTTCATGACACACATTCCCCCCTGGAATCCCAGTAGGCATCAGTCAGAAAAAAACTTTGGGCAAAACCAAACGCATGTTTGGTGGCATGCCACTGAACATATCTCACCCTCCCACACACAAACATCCCCACAGAGAGATTTCCCTTTGAAGCCTCCAAGATTGCCCAGTAGGTCCCTGTATGACAATTAACCTGGGGAAGATACACTTATTGTTTGCTGTCACACCAGAAAACATGGCTGCCCCTCCACAATAAGTTGCTACAACCCACCCAATTTCGGATATGCAAATGTCAACCTTGTTCCACCAAAGATTTTGTAACTTGCTGCAGTTCCAGAATTCATATTGGTGCACCCACATTCTTTCCACCTTGCCTTGATAAATGGCCCAAATTACATATGAAAATTATGAGGCCAAGAGGCCCCTCTTCCTAACAACCATGCATGTAACCACAGGCCATCCCCCTTTGAGCCCATTTCTGCCTCTCATATAAGTCCCCTACCGGCTCTTATTGGTCTTCAGGCCCTTTAGCTACTGTTTCCTGATCATATAGTTTCCAACTGTCCCCAAATAATTCATAATAGCCCTCCTGTCAACCCCTTCACAACCACTTTGCTTTGGGATGCTTAATATTTGTATTCAAATAAATGGTGATATAACCTTAAATCTTGATAATTCCAACTTAACTTCTTGGATTATCCTATGGCACAATCAACACAAGATGTTTGTATGGCTCCCCAATCACCAGCATTCTATTGGCTCTCTCCCTGGAGCCTTTTCCAAAACGTTGATAACATTCCTTGGGGCACCGCAAACGTTCATGCACTGTGGTCCTGGTGGGGAATGGATTGAAAATTGCCAATCCAATCCTACTCAAACATTATTTGTTGAGGGAGTATTTATTACTGATGCAAATGATCCCTCCTCATCTCAGAAACCCAATCTAGCGTTGATGTTCTTCACATGGTATCCGAACATTCCATTCAAAATTGAAAGCTTTTGAACATAAGATTTCAAGGTTAAAATGCCCAAAGAATCTGACTCTAATACTCATAGTCAATGTAAAGTCTTTACTCCCACATTTCTTGCTTCAAACTCAATGCCAGCTGCATATCCTGCTGTTTTTTTCATTGACTTCCAAGCGAAAACTGATACAATTACCCAGTGGATAAGACCTTCCCATGATGACCCCACCCCATTCAATGATTCAAACCCCCCTCCTCCTTTGTCAAAAGACCGGAATAGCTTTTCTCTGGGATCAAGAAGTCCCCAATGGCCAATCAGCCTGTAACCTTTGGGCCACCTCACCCCCAGGATCCACTTTTAATGCCAGGCACATCATTACAAGCAAGGTTGTTAGCTCATTGAATCCCTTTCAACCAATACCCCTCTTGGAGGACTGCTTGCGGATGATATAGGATTAGGTAAAACCATTCAGGCCATTGCTCTAATTGGTACCTCAAAGGAGCAGTTGATTGAAAACCCCCATCGCTACACGCCCACCATGATCATCTGCCCCCCTTGCTTAGTTACCAACTGGCACTCTGAAAGATCCAAACCTGCTCAGGCTGGAGCGCTCCAAGCCAAAATCTACCAAGGTCCCACTCGTCACTCAGTATCTGAGGCCAAAATCTTAAAATATGAGTTCATCATCACTTCTTACAATACTATCACCCAAGAATTTAAGCAAACCCTTACCTCTACATCATTCAATTTTAAAATCAATTGGCATTGTATAATTTTGGATGAAGCACAGTGATTGTCTGATCTTTAAATGATTCAAATTACCTTTTATATCCAATAACCCTTTTCTCATCTTATATCTATATTCACTCTCAATACACTGCTACTCACCATGCCATTAATAGCCTCCTTTCATCCCGTCAAATATGTTTAATGGGCACACCTATTCACAACACCATTTATGACCTTTTGGGCATAATATCATTCATCACCCAACCCCAGAGCTCAGATCAAGATAAATGGTAACCATTTATCCTGAGTATTCTTTCCAAAGGTAGAAATGATATTTTGAATTTGGCATTGCGGCATTTAAGTTTGTGTTGTACCAGAACCACACAGCTCAAATCCCTCCCCACTATTAGCCATCATTAGGAGCTGCTCCCACTCAACCCGACCATGCAGCAAGAATACTCCACATTATACAAGGAATTCCTATCATCCAAAAGCAAAGGACCAGGAGAACCTTTCAGAAATATTAATAAGCTGCAAAGACGTTGTAACCATCACAAAATGCTTAACACAGTTGTGGATGCAGATTCGTAAGACCACAAGGGCAGGAGCACTCAGGATAACTCCTCAGCAATCACACAAACTATTGTGGATGTGGAAACATGCATTATGCATAGTAAAATTGCACACCACCTACAAAGCTTAATGAAGAACGAACAATCAAAGTGTGGTCCAACCAAATTGGTGGTTTATACCCAATGGACCCAATTTCTTGATTTGTGAGTTAATTCTAATATGCATCCATGACCAATTGAATTCATATGACTTTTTTTTATTGTAGAATTGGTATTGCAATTACCCATCACTCTAACTTTCATCACAAATTGATGGAACAATTACAGCACAAGCGCATGAGAAGGCACTGGAGAATTTCTTCAATAATCTTGAATGTGAAGTACTGATTGCATCCATTGCCGCAGCGGGAACTGGCCTAAATATAACTTGTGCTAATATTGTCTATTTAATTGTGAGGGGACCCCCAAAATTCTACCCTGATTTTCGGACACTGAAATCCACATTTCCAGGAGCCCAATTGAAACCCAGCCATTGAGGCTCAGGCTGTTGATCAACTCCATCGTATTTGCCAACAACGACCAGTAAAGGTCATCAACTATATCACTGCTCATTCAATTGATGTCAAAATGTGGAAGGTACCTTTCAAGCTCATCTTTGACCCTGATTGTAGTGCTATTCTGAAATCATTCCTTATGGGAATGCCATATTCCACTCACCAATAGGTCCAAGAAAATGAAAACGCATTAACTGCATGAGCCATACTGATAATATATAATTTGTATTTGAAAAATTTGATAACTCCTTTTCAACCCGGCACAGGTCCACAATTATTAACACCATGAGCTGGATCAAACTGCTTCAATATTTCCTCAATGAAAATGAGCAGTAGTGTCTTATTTCTAAGGGAGACGGTGATACATTCCAATTCATATTGTCTATATTTTGACAAATTTAGCAGGTTTTTGCAGCTTTAAGAAATAATAATCAGATTGTATTACACCTGCACAAATAATTCACAAAATGTTAATTTGTATGGCACCTAAAGGCAAGTCAGTCTGAGCTCAGGAGCCAATTGAAGATTGTGAGTATGACAAGTCTTCATTAATTTTTTGATGTGTTAACTGATGCTGTGCATGGCAGGTGATGAACTTTATGCATCTTCACCTCTGGTCCATGAAGAGAAAGTCACTGGATGACATCATCCATAAGCCTCCAAACCAAGAACAGCTCATGCCAGTTCATCAAGAGAAAAAATGGGGGATGATGAGGATGAGAACATGTCTCCGACTCAAATGGAAACAACTGATGAACCAAAAAGGGACAATTTCACGGCGCATGAGCATGGCACTCAGTCAAATAGTGAGTTCACCCATCCACAAATGCCCCTTTCCCAGAGGATGCTTGAACAATCCAAGGTCAGACAGCAAAGGAACCAGGCTCGTAAAGCTCACAACGTGGCAAAACGTGCAAGCCAGAAGGAGCAACAAAAAGGGCTGAAAGCAGAACTTCCAGAGAATGTCCATGGAATGAGAGCAGCAGTACATGCCCATTGCCTGTTCCTACTCAAAGTTAGGGATAAAGATTTTTCCTCACTACCAGCACCACCAAGCACAGAAGAGCGTTAAATTGCAATTCGAGTGGCTCGTCATTTTGGATATGTCCCCAAGGATGCTTTCAATGAGCCATCAACACAGGTTCAGTCTCAGGGTTTCCAAATCTACTGCAAAAATCAGCTCCACAAGCTAGGACTAAAGCGATTCACTTGGGACTGGGAGAGCTCATGGCAACATCCATTCAATGAGCTGATGTCTATGGTGTTTTACCGCATATTCCATCTTGCACTTTTCAGCACCAAGTATCATCATTACTGTTGGAACAAGGATCATAATAACTATGGGGTCGTGGCGGCTTTAATGGAGCAATATTTGACTTATTTGAAAAGAGAATGGAAGTCTATTCAAAAGGATGCGGAGTATTTGGTTAAAAAGAAGGAGAATCAAAAGCTGGCAAAGAGTTGTCGAAGGGTTAGTTACTGTATCTCTTCTTCATTGCGAGCAAATACTGATGATGATCTACTTGATTATGTGCAGACCTGTGATCACCGTTGTGAATGGTGTGTTACGGCTAAATTTCCCATTCTAGCATCACAATCCAATGACCCTCGAGTATGCTCAGTTACTGAGGAGGTACTGGAAAATGGCCATCAAGTTTACCACAAAATGGGATTATGCTGGCGCTCCCAGTTATTTAATGAATTGGTATTAAAAATGGATCAAGACATCGAGTTTTGTAATTGCATTAAAAAAAGGGTAAAATAACTACTGATATATTGCCAGAACTATGATCGACAGATGATGGTGATATTGCAGAAGGCTTATCATTTCAGGTATTTGATCAAGATTGGCTCAAGAGCTGTAGTAAGATGAAGACTAGCGCCCTCAAAATACTTGACATGCCAGTTATTGGGCCGAATGGTGAGGCTCTGCAATAACTTAGTAATCTAAATGTATAGCACCATTACAAGTTAACATTTTGTGAATTATTTGTGCAGGTGTAATACAATCTGATTATTATTTCTTAAAGCTGCAAAAACCTGCTAAATTTGTCAGAATATAGACCATATGAGCTGGAATGTATCACCTTCTCCCTTAGAAATAATACTCTATTGCTCATTTTCATTGAGGAAATATTGAAGGAGTTTGATCCAGCTCATGGTGTTCATAATTATGGGCCTGTGCCAGGGTGCGCAGGTGTTATCAACTTGGTCAAACGCAAATTATATAATATCAGTAAGGTTCACGCCGTTAATGAACAGTTGGAGCCTCAATGGCTGGGTTCCAATTGGGCTCCTGGAATTGTGGATGTCAGGGGCCGAAAAACAGGGTAAACCTTTGGGGGTCCCCTCACCATTAAATAGACAATATGAGCACAAGTTATATTGATGCCAGTTCCAGCTGTGGCAATGGATGCACTCAGTACTTCACATTCAGGATTATTGAAGAAATTATCCAGTGCCTTCTCCTGCACTCGTGCTGTAATTGTTCCATCAATTTGTGCTGGAAGGATAGAGTGAGGGGCAAGTGCAATACCAATTCTACAATAAAAAACAGCCAGATGGATTCAGTTGGTAATGGATGCATATTAGAATTGGCTCACAAATCTAGAAATTGGGTCCATTGGGTATAAACCACCGCTTTGGTTGGACCACACCTTGTTTGTTTGTTCTTCATTTAGCTTTGTAGGAGGTGTGCAATTTTACTACTCATCATGAATGTTTCCACATCCACAATAGTTCGTGTGATTGTTGGGGAGCTATCCTGAGTGCTCCTGCCCTTGTGGTCTTCCCAGTCCGCCTCTGCAATTGTGTTAAGCATGATGTGATGGTTACAACATATTTGCAGCTTATTAATATTTCTGAAAAATTGACCTGGTACTTTGCTTTTGGATGATAGGAATTCTTCATAGAATGTGGAATATTCTTGCTTCATGGTCGGGTTGAGTGGGAGCAGCTCATAATGAGGGCTAATAGTGGGGAGGGATTCAAGATGTGTGGTTTTGGTCTGGCGCAAACTTAAATTCCGCATTGCAAAATGCAAGATATCATTGCAACCTTTGGAAAGACTACTCAGGATGAATGGTGACCAGTTAACTTGATTGGAGCTCTGGGGTTGAGTGAAGAATGATATTATTCCCAAAAGGTCATAAATGGTGTTGTGAACAGGTGTGCCCGTTAAACATATTCGACGGGATGAAAGGAGGCTATTAATGGCATGGTGAGTGGCAGTGTATTGAGAGGGAATATAACTATGAGATGGGGGAAGGATTATTGGATAAAAAGGTAATTTGAATCATTTAAGCTCAGACACTCACTGTGCTTCATCCAAAATTATACGATGCCAATTGCTTTGAAAAATGAATGATGTAGAGGTATTGGTTTGCTCAAATTCTTTGGTGATAGTATTGTAAGAGGTAATGATGATATCATATTTCAAGATGTCGGCCTCAGATACTGAGTGACGAGTGGGACCATGGTAGATTTTGGCATGCAGCACTCCAGCCTGAGCATGCTTGGATATTTCTGATTGCCAGTTGGTAATTAAGCGAGGGGGGCAGATGATCATGGTGGGTGTGGAGCGATGGGGGTTTGCAATCATCCACTCCTTGGAGGTACCAAGTAGAACAATGGCTTGAATGGTTTTACCTAATCCCATATCATCCGCGAGTAGTCCTCCAAGAGGGGTATTGGTCCAAATGGATGCAAATGAGCTCACAAACTTGTTTGTCTTGATGTGCCTGGCATTAAAGGTGGATCCTGGGGGTGAGGTGGCCCAAGGGTTACGTGCTCATTGGCCATTGAGGATTTCTCAATCCCAGAGAAAAGCAGTCCAGTATTTTGATGATGGAGGAGGGGGGTTTGAATAATGGCATGGGGAGGTCTGATCCACTGGGTAATTGTATCAGTTTTTGCTTGGAAATCAATGATGAAACAGCAGGATATGAAGCTGGCATAGAGTTCAAAACAGGAAATGTTGCGGTAAAGAGTTGAAATTGACTATGAGTATTAAAGACATATTCTTTGGGCATTTTAAGCTTGAAATCTTGTGTTCAAAAGCTTTCCATTATGAATAGAATATTTGGATACCAAGTGAAGAACTTCAATGCTAGATTGGGTTTCTGAGATGTGGAGGGATCATTTGCATCAGTCATAAATACTCCCTCAACAAATAACATTTGAGTAGGATTGGATTGGCAATTTCCAATCCATACCCCACCAGGACCACAGTGCATGAAAGCTTTTGGTGCCCCAAGGAATGGTATCAACATTTTGGAAAGGGTTCCAGGGAGAGAGCCAATAGCATGCTGGTGATTGGGGAGATATACGAATATGTTGTGTTGATTGTGCCATATGATAATTCAAGAAGCTAAGTGGGAATTCTCAGGATTTAAGGTTATATCACTATTTATTTGAATACGAATATTAATCATCCCAATGCAAAGTGGTTGTGAAGAGGTTGACATGATGGCTATTTTAAATTATTTGGGGACAGTTGGAAATTATATGAGCAGGAAGGGTTAGCTAAAGGGAATGAAGACAAATAAGCGCAGGTGGGGAAATTATATGAGAGGCAGCAATGGGCTCAAGGGGGGATGGCCGGTGGTTACGTGCATGGTCTTTAGGAAGATGGGCCTCTTGGGCTCATAATTTTGATATCCGATTTGGGGCATATATCAAGGCAAGGTGGCAAAAATGTGGGTGCACCTATATGACTGCTGGATCTGCAGCAAGTTACAAAACCTTTGGTGGAACAAGGTTGACATTAGCATATCCGAAATTGGGTGGGTTGTAGCAACTTATTGTGGAGGGGCATATTAGAGGCATGCAGCCATGTTTGCTGGTGTGACAATGAACAATGAGCATATCCTCCCCAGGTTACTTGTCGCACAGGGACCTACTGGGCAATGTCGGCGGTTTCAAAGGGCAATTTCACTGTGGGGATGTTTGTGTGTGGGTGGGTGAGATATTTTTGGTGGCATGCCACCGAACATGAGCTTGGTTTTTCCTGAAGTTTTTTTCTGAGTGATGCCTACTGGGCTTCCAGCAAGGAATGTGTGGCATGATCAAAGGGGGCACGGGCCGTGAACTGTGATCCACATATACATTCACCCCTATTGCGTTTGAGGCGGGTACTAATCCAGAGATTTTTTGGCTGCAAGCCAGGGGCCACAACAAGCACGGGCGCATTAGAACGCGCATAAACTGACCCCCAGTGGGAGATCCCAACGCAAAAATAACCAGCCTCATCAATCATAGGCCGGGATTATTCTAATGCGGATGAGGCTGAAGCAAATCCACACTGATTGGCCTCAGGTTTCCACGCGCAAGCGGGTGAGCGTCTGCGGTCAAGCTGACCAGCCAACCAAGAAAATAGCCAGTCAGAAGACTGGGAGTAAAATGTCTTCCCGGCCTGTGAAAGTTGCCTGTGTATGACCCGTTGGGGGTGTGTATGAAAGCGTGTGGCTGCCCGACAATGAGCACGTGCGATGAACAAGCGGGGCCAGTCATTGTTTGCCCCAAAAATGGCACCGGATGGAATCCACTGTTTGTGTATGACCCAAATAAACAGTCATCCCACTATGACCCACTTACATCAACTTGGATTACACGCGCATCTGTGCCGTAGTTAGGCAGAGCTGTCCAACAAGGTGCATCAAAGGGATGCAGTTGAGATATATGACTCGATGGCTTGAAATGATTGCATGTTACATTGTTGAACAGCTTTTGCTATGCCCCACAGCATACATTTACAAAGGTGTACTGCGTACTACACTGTTGGCTGTACAGATTAGGAAGGTGTAATTCGACTTCAGCCTGCATGCATATAGCCAATGGGTATCCACCTTCCAATTGTTTGCATATACGTCGCTCATGTGCCACATGCTCAGCATTGCATTTCAACCAATTTTCACACGCAAGCTGAGCATGTCATGGTCAAAAGCACCATGTGGAAGTGCTCAGTAAAGCCATGGTCAGGACCATTTTTGCAATAGTCCATTGGAAGGCTCAGTTTGGAGCACTTCACCAAAGCGTGTGAAATGCTGCACCTGGCTGAAATGTCATCCGATGCTGTGCCAAATGCTCAGATTGTGTGCATACAAAAACAACCGAGCAATGGCTCAGCATGGTGCATTTGATATTGTTATATCAATAGTTCAATTACTTTGCAATTAAAATGTTCAGCCACTGAGCATTTCAATTATGACCCAAAAGCAAACCAGAGCAATGGGTTGAGGCAAGCTCATTCTGTATTAACTTGTCTTGCAGCCCCCCCTTTGTTCAAACACTATCACCAGGCCATACGGCTGGTAATCTCTCCGCGGTCACTTGTGACCAAATGCACCACGTGCTTTTCTGCATGGGGCATTTGGGAATTGCACCCACCATGCACATTCAACAAGGGCCTCACAACCACCCTCCTGGGTGATCGGGTGGCTATTTAAGGAAACAAAGGGGATTTGACTGAGCTTGACAATTCAATCAAGTGCAATACTCAGCCAGAACCCCATTGTTCTTCTGTGTGAGCCTTAGAGGTAATTTCATATACCCAAAAGACCACAAATATAAAAAATAACATATTAATATAAATAAAATAAATTTATTTATATTATTAAAATAAAAATCAAAATATAAATATAAAATTATATTAAAAATAAAAAAAAATTAATTATAATTTAAAAATAAAAATACATTAAATTTTGTAAATATAAAATTACATTTATACTTGAAAAAATTAAGTAAAAATGAAATTTTAACAAAATTGTGAAAAAATAAATAAATTTGGAAAAAAGTTAAATAAAATTTATTATAACTTTTTATCCAATAAATAAACATACAAAATTTATTTCACCATTGGATTCCTCATAAAAAATCAGGTGGGGTCACCTCTGAGTGAAATTCTTGTAACTCAACTCTAAATAAGCTTAAATTAAGTTTTTAGTATTTTCAATACAAAAGTTGAAAATCCTCAAAACCTTAATTTAATTCACACCACATGTGGTGTTAACCATCAATTTTTGTGTTAAAATTGAGGTGTTGTGTTTAGTTTAGAAGTTATGAGGAATTGAAGTATTTTCAATTGAATTCAATTGAAATGTCAAAATGTGCGCGTGTATTACATAAGTGAACTTTGATTTACATATGAGGTGTCAATTTTTACTGTATTGTACTGTACAATTGAATTGAATTACATATGTAAACTATAAGTATAATACATGATGAGGAATTAAAGGAAAAATAAATTGGAAAGATTAAATTTGGGGGGGAAAAGGAACTCCAGCTCTAAGGGGGAGCTAGACCCCCAAAATCCTTGCTGACAGGCGTGGGATGTCAAAATTCACGCAAAAGTTCATCACTTTTGGCCTGGAATTGAGTTACAGGGTCCGTGGACTCAATTGATGATGAGGTTTTGATACCAACTGGGGTAGTTTTAGCTGTTGCCAAGAGGGTAAAACTACCCTTAAGATAAAACAACCATAGTAAAAACAGTTTTAACTGGTTTCTAAGCCTCTTACACACATTCTGACGTGCTTTGAAGGCTCTAGGCCTGGTATTGCTATAGTAATGGCTGATTTAAGGGTCTAAAATGGCTAAAAATGGCTTAAACCAGCCCTTTTTGGTCTAAATCAGGGTTCAATGATGCCATAATTGGCTTTTCTGTTGTCAAACTGTTTTTCACGACTGACAAGAGTAAATTTTACTTTTGGAGTAAGAGAATTGATGGCTATAAAAGAATGTCTTCTTTGCCCCACTTTTCTCTTCATGTTAGAATCTTTTCCTTTTATTAATTAGTTTAAAAACTGTTAAACCAATCAATCAAAGATTCCAACCACCATTTTTAAATCTTTTTAATCCTTTTAACCACGTGAAAAAATCATTATAATCATTGTTTGTAACTCTTATAATCATTTTTACCCCTGAATCACCCCAAAAGTGAATTAAAGCATCTTTCATCACTGTAAACTTTGTCACTTTGTTTCCAAATTCACTCTGGTCACTTTTGGGCGTGTTTTCTCTTTAATATTCTTTTTAAAGACTCTGTTCTTTAATTAATTGCCTGCGATTCTTTGCTCAATTAATTCCAATTGAAATTGCTCTTGAAGAAATTTCTTTTGTAGCCTTAAAATATCTCTTGTAGAGTATTTTTTGGATAAATTTTTATTGTTGGTAAAACAATAAATTTTTATAATGTTATTGTTTTATACTAATAAAGTTATAACCAATAAATTTGGCGTTTTTTCTCTTAAAAATAATATTTCTTACTATTTTTAATTGAATTTTTACCTTAAACAAATTTTGAGGACAGGAAAAGTACTTGATTTTTAATCAAAGTTTCATATCCACACCTTACATTTGGGGGCCCAGCCGTGATATTTTACCTGTGACATATTTTTTACTCTTTTTAAATCTTTTTTTCTTATATTGAAAAATTTAAAATCATATAAAAAATACTTATAATCCAAAAAATCCATAAAAAATAATTTTTTTTCATATCATAAGTGAGGCTTAAATTTTTATTTCTTTTTTTGAAATATCCTTTTTTACTTAATTAATTGGCTTTTTCATTAATTTTAGTGTCTGATAACGTGGTAAGACAAGAAAACATTGAAACAGCCTCAACAGTAACCAGCATTATCCCTGCCAGTACTGTTAATTCTGATCATAATAGTACTGTTATTGTGACTCAGAATAATCAACCTGAACCAATATCTTCTGAATTGATTAACTTGGATATAAGTAATACTCTTCAGAAAGCTAAGAATTTGGCCAATAGTAAGTTTTTTGACGTAAAAAATACTATTTTAAGCCTTTTTCAACCATAATTATGCCTTCAACCAGGTCAGGAGCCAGCTACAACCCCTCAAGCAGCTCCCAAAAAGGTAATAGACGTGATTATGGCAGAGGTCAATCAGGTACAGAAGGAAAAGGGTCAGTTGATGACTTCCAAACAACTAAAATAGGTAATTCTGAAGCTGATAATACCATTTTACCTTCAAAAAGAGCTGACACCGCCACAACAAGCCTCTGTGGACATATACAAAGCCAGCCACAGTGCATACAACAATGCACTACAATTCAAGGAGTACCAGATGCTTGCAGACCTGTGGAAGAATTGCATGAATTCTTATCTGACAGTAAGAAAATTCCTGGGCCATCCCAACACTTGCAAATTGCTCAATGAATGGCATCCATTGATGGAGAAGAAAAACATGATGCTTTTGACACTAGAATGGAGGAAAAACAACCCTCCACCACCCAAACCAGTGCCAAAAACAGCCCCAGTGGCCAGCAGCAGCAATTCCAACATGAAAAAGCAGCCACAAACTCCAAAAAAGGGCAAAGGGAAGGCACCAGCCCCAAAACCTTACAGCCAGGGCTACAGAATCCCAAAGATTCAGCAGGATGCCATGGAAAATGTATTTCAGATGGCCAGAACCATGATGGAATTACAGAAGAAGGAGGAACCCAGATTAAGGTTCCAGAAATGATTTCTGACATATTTGATTCCATCCCAGAGTTGTATAATGCTATAAATGACGTGAAAAAACATCTTTCTGATAAAAATGAAACCATTTGTAACAACATTAAAACAAACAACCTGAGTCTGTGCCAAATTAATGAAACACTTATGTGTTTTGAAAAAGTTTTAAGGACAATTAAAAATTCCAATAATGATAATTCTTCTAACAATAAAATAAATGAACAATCTGCCATTATTAGAGAATTAACAGATAAATATTCTAAAGTGAATATTGATGACATAATTGAAACAAGAATTAAACAAGCCATAAATATTATCAAAACAGATAACAAGAAAGTCCTTGATGACATTTCAAATTCATTTACTGAAGTAAAGACATATACCATTGCCTTGAAAATGTGTTTTGATGCCTCACAAGAAGAAGTATCAAAATTTTCAATGAAATTGAATCAAGTCACTGCTGATAATACAAGACAAACAGAGTTATGGCAAGAACTGACACATAAGGAAGACATGTATAAAATTGAAGTAATAAATTTAATACAAAGCTTCCAACATGAATACAGAAATTCCCAAAGGTGTAGCAACAGTAAAATGAATGACATTGAACAAATACTGAACACCTTACCAAGAATGTCTACACCTCTAAATCAAAATGAGGGCACAAGAATTTCAAATCCACAAGTATTGGATCCTGATAATTCACAATTAAAAAATGAATTATCTACTTCTTGAAAGAAGTTCCAAAACTTAAAGAATGGCCTCACTTCAGTGGTGAAGGAGAGTATGACCATATGGAATTCATTAGAGGTATTGACATGATTAAAGAGGATTTTGAATTACCAGAAAGATTGGTAACAGCCAGGTTTAATACCTTGTTTACCAGATCAGCTCACAGATGGTACATCAAAATAAGACAAGCACATGGACACCAGAGTTGGACTTGGTGGAAAACCCAAATCATCAACAAATGGGCAAATGATGCTTGGAGGTTTAAAGTTGAAACAGCCTTTGAAACTGCCAAATTTAATGCTGATAAAGACAGAGCCTTACCATGGTTTTGCCAACAAAAGGGCAGACTAACAGCATTATATCCTGACATGTCAGAATTTATGATCCATAGGAAAATTCTAAGACAATGTGGAGGTGACTTAGAGCATGCTGTCAAAAGCAGGACTACTGAACAATCTTCAGCAGAAGATATTATCAATATACTAGAAGAAGTAACCACCAGAACCAAAATTGGTTCTAGTAGGGTGAATCTCAAAACAAGGTTTAATACACCTTGGAAAGATTCTGTGGACAAAAACCCCAAAGAAAATTCTAGTAATATTAAAAATAAATCTGCAGATACAGTCAGAAAATGCCATATTTGCCAAAGCACCACCCATTTAGCCAATACATGTCCAAAAAGGGGGAAAATCAATGAAATTGACATTGAAAAGGAACCAGATGTTGAAAAAGAAGACATAATTGAAGACAATTCAGATGATAAGTCATCCATATTTTCTGAATCTTCAAAAGATATAGAAAATATCAATGCCACTTTTGACATCATGGAATCTTATTCCCACTTGCCACAATTGAGCAATGGTCAAGTTGACTTATCAAAAATTCAAGATGCACAACTTATGAAAACAAAACCAAACAGAGGGAAAGGTTATACAGCTGGTAATTCCTGTATAACAGAAGTGGTGATTGACAACAAGCCCACCAAACCTTTGCTTGACCCAGGAGCCTTCTGCTCTTGTGTTGGAAAATCTTTTCTTAAGACTTGTGTACCAAACTTTGAAGACCAATTGTTACCAATTGATGGAATAAAATTCAACAGTGCAAGTAAACCAATGAAAGCATTAGGAATCTTTGAGACCAATGTCATATTCCCACACATAAATGGGAATTTAAGGATCACAGCTGAATTTGTTGTTATGGAAAATTGCTCTAGTACCCATTTTATATTGGGAAATGACTATTTAATCATGTATGGAATAGATTTAAATAATAAAAAAGACAGATACTTTACAATTGGGGACAATAAGCGCCAGAAATTTGCCTTTTTACCATTTAAAAGACAAATTACAGTAAACAAAGTATCACCAGTCAACTTAGAGTTAGAGAAATTCAAGTCTGAACAGTTAAATGAGGCTGAAATTAGCCTTCATCTGACTGATAAACAAGAAAATGAACTTTCTTCCCTTTTGTATGACCACAGAGGAGCATTTGCTACAGACAAAGAACCTCTGGGAGCAATTATTGGTCATGAAGTTGACATCATTCTTAACATTGAGAGACCTTATCCACCACTCTTAAGAAGACCTGCTTATCCAGCAAGTCCAAAATCAAGAGAAGCTCTAGAAATTCATATCAAAGAACTTCTGGACCTTGGTGTAATAAGAAAAGTGGGCCACAATGAGGAAGTAGAAATAACTACACCAGTCATAGTGGCGTGGCATAATGGAAAATCCAGAATGGTTGGGGACTTTAGAGCTCTGAACACTTACACTGTCCCAGACAGATACCCAATACCAAAAATCCAAATTTCCCTTACTCAAATATCTCAAGCAGTGTATATAACCACTATGGATGCCCTTAAAGGATTCCATCAAAATGTGGTAACACCAAGAGCAAGAAAATACTTGAGAATTATTGTTCATTGTGGAGTGTATGAATACTTAAGGATGCCCTTTGGTATCAAAAATGCACCTTCACACTTCCAAAGAATGATGAATGAAATCTTCCCTGAAGAACTCTCAGAGGGATGGTTAATCATTTACATTGATGACATTATTATCTGTTCAAAGACTTGGGAGGAGCACATGTACAGATTATCAAGAGTTTTAACAAAAATCCAATCAGTAAACATGAAAATCTCCTTAAAGAAATGTCATTTTGGATTTAAAGAACTTAAGGCACTAGGACATGTTGTATCTGGTTTGTCCCTTGGAATTGATAAAAACAAAGTTGCAGCAGTATTGTTACAGCCCATGCCTCAGAATAAGAAGGAAATTCAGTCATTATTAGGTTTTGCAGGATATTACAGGAAACACATTAAAGATTTTGCATCCATAGCAAGACCACTTTATAAGTTGTGTGACAAAGACACAGTATTTGAGATGACTGTTGACAGAGTCAAAGCTTTTGAAGCTCTAAGAGAAGAATTGACCACTGCTCCACTCTTACTGATGCCAGACTTTAAATTGCCTTTCAAACTGTATATTGATGCATCAGGGGATGGACTAGGTGCTGCACTTCACCAAGTTCAGATCATAAATGATAAACCTGTAGAAGGACCCATATGTTTCATATCCAGGCAAATCAAACCAACTGAAGCCAGATATGGAGCAAGTCAAATGGAATGTCTATGCCTTGTCTGGGCCTTGGAGAAATTGAATTACTTCTTAGAGGGATGTGTTTTTGAAGTAATAACAGATTGTACAGCTGTCAAATCACTTTTGAACATGAAAACACCTAACAGACACATGCTCAGATGGCAAATAGCCATACAAGAATACAGAGGCAATATGACTATTGTTCATAAGGATGGGAATATTCATAAAAATGCAGATGGACTAAGCAGATGGCCATTACCAAATAATACTGATAATCCTGATTATGTTCCAGAAGAAGTTTCACCACAAATCCCAATAGAAGGAATAAGTGTTACAGACTTGAACACCACCTTCTTTGAAGAAGTCAGAAGTAGCTACACTCAAGATAAGAATTGTAGCATCTTATGCCAATTACTTAACAAAGACTGTAAAGACAACTCTCTAATACATGCCTTGGATGAAGTATGGAGAAAATCTTATGATGAAGGAAGATTTCACCTACTAGATGGTATAATTTACCACAGAACCAAGCACACATGTGTCATGACAGTTGTAGACAGGTCATTAATCAATCTTGTACTGAAGGAATGCCATGATAGTCCCTTTTCAGGACATCTGTCTGAAGACAGAACAAGAGAGAAAGTAAAGACCTGCATATGGTGGCCAATGTGGCAGAAAGATGTTGCAGAATATTGCAAAACCTGTGACAGATGCCAAAAGGCAAATAAATCCACACCGGGGCGAATCTCGTGTCAATCGTCGGCGATTGACTTCACGTCAAGCAAACGTCAAGCAGGATAAAAGTCGAGCTCACGTCAAGCGAAAATCAAGCGAATGTCGAGCACACGTCACACTCTGGTCTTACACCAAATCCTGTGACATCCAATAATATTGGTTCCCCTGTGCCTTCAACTCAGATTCCTCACCGCCTGATCATCCCACAACCGTCCAATGATTGGTAAAAATTACACCAGACCCGCCTGTTTGCACACACACACATCAAAGATGTCCTTCAGCCAGTCTTGATGTAGGCGGGGGGTTTGACTTCACCAGGTCATCCATGAAGTGTGCGTGTGCATGCGTGGGGGCGGGTGCGTTTGCGTGTGCATTGGCGTGTGCGGGTGCGTGTGCGTGTGCGGGTGCGTGGGCGTGTGCATTGGCGTGTGCCGGTGGGTGTGCGTGTGCGTGTGCATTGGCGCGTGCGGGTGCACATGCGGGTGTGGGTACGCAAAAGCCCATTCCGCTTCCAACATGATGATGGCGCAGTTAGAAATTTTGGATGCTGTGAAAGGTGAGTGTGTGGGTCATTTGATCATTGGACTTGGCTTATTCACACTGTACCCAATGTCAAAATAGTAACTTCTTTGTGGCAATGTGAAATAATGGGATTTGCTTGTCACAATGGAATGTCTCTGTCACTAAATTTTGAGGCAATTATTTCACTAGCAAAATTGCTAATGAATCTGAGAGATTTGCATTTTAGTAGACTAAATATCATGAAATAACGGCTTTATCATTACAAGCAGTCCACATGACAGAGCTTTGTTATCATACAATCCACAGTTACCTTCTATTTCTTCTTCAGATATAATCAAGTGTCCATCATCAAAACCAACAGCTTTATAAATATTCAGATGCGGCCAATCTGGTAGGAAATTCACATCAATCTTCAAAGGTTTTAAAATCAGAAAGTTATTGTTCAGTATGCTAGATGGCTCAGAGACTTTGAAAATGCTATCAATAATACCAAATTGTCGTGAGTTGCCCCTCAGAAAACATATCACACTGTTGCTGATATTTTTGGATTCAGTTGAAAATATATTGTTCCCAATATTAATGTTTGAAACTGGAAAATACCAAGGTGAGACAATCCTTGAAGTGGGAGGACTTGTGGATTGCACGGTAGTGTCTAAGCTGATCCAATCAACTATTTCCCTTGTTGCATGAAAAGTCTGTAAGTACTCAACCAGGCAATCATAATTTTGTTGGTCATGGCGGGATGGCTTGTTATATTTATGGTGATTGAACACGGCAGGTGGCTGTGATTCGAAAAGCTGTTTTATTTCACATGGCACAGATGGGGATTTCAGGAGAACGGAAAGGTTGGAACATCGACAGATATGTTGAAGTAAGGTTTTATCTATATCATCTATTCAGAGTTGCAAAAAGTTAGTCTTATTCAGTTCAGGTGTTTAATCAATGTGAATATATTGATCTTATTAATTGACTTACATATCTTGTTATTTGTTGGCATCTTTGCAAATACTCCAATCAAGCGCTCATAACCCCATGTGGCTGAGGCTTGTGCTGGGCCCCAACGTTGGAAGAGTTCGGGAATATGATCAGCAAAATGATGATTTGGTTTACTTTTCTGTTTTGGGAACAGGTGTTGATTGGAAAGGCGGAATTTTTTCCAATGTTCAGCAAATGCAGTCGCATCATCTATTGAAACAGTCCAGCTTGTGGCAATGTTGATAGCACTAATCAAATGGAATGTATTCTTGGCTAGTTCATTTGCAAGTTCTTCTGACTGACCCATTTTTCTTTGAGTGTTGGCAGATTGGTGTGCATCTAATGACATCTGTTGACTGAGCATTAGAAATGGAATATAGACCTTATATAAGAGAGCCCATTCAGCGGCTTTTAAGCTACCATGAGAGGGGGAACCCATTTTGCGGGGAACTCTTGTCCATGATGAGGGAATTATGGTCTCAGATATGATTTGTCGGAGATGCTCAAGAGCCTCACCCTTGATCTGGTGATCACTCAGTGCAGTGATATCCAATTCAGAGGGTATTTCAGAAGTGGGGATGTAATCGGCATCAAATGAAGGAATCTCCGCAGAACCACTAGATGGATGTTCTGTGTTAGGGGTGGGCATTGGGAAGTAGTTTTTTCGGGTGGAAGTAGTGGGGAGTGGCTCATTTATTATTTTTGCTGCGTCTCTTCTCAGGGAGCGGGCCTCTCTCAATGTGATTTTATCAAGAGAGCTGTTGGAGGTCATGGAATCTGAGTCTGAACTGTTGGTGTCATTGGATTTCCTGCGGGACCTGAAGTAAATTTTTGATTTCGCCTCTGGAATGCACAATTTGAAAGTTGCATGATCCTTCAAAATTCCAAGTATTAAATTATGCATTATGTCAAGATTAACCATTCTGGTTGCATCCCAATACGGAAGGTCTTCCAAAATTGAATATCGCACTCCATACTCAGAGAAAATTGCTTGTCTTTGTTGTGGGGTTGCCCGAAGCCATTTGGCAATGGTTGATTTATGACTTTGGTATGAGCGCGTGTAGTGAAATTGAGGACCAATTTCTTCAATTTGAGCTTTGTGAATGGTGCAAAAATTACAAAAGTGGTTTCCTGAATGGGAAATAAATCCAGTAAGCTTGCGCATGGCAACCACATCTGCAATGGCTGTGAGGATGGCAACACGGATAAAGGATCCTGATGGACCTGTTGAGGTGGGTGCAAAATGGTAACCTTGCCATAGCTCTTTGAGCTCGTTGATGAGTGGCATTAATAGATAATTCAATTGAAGCGCAGTTGGCTCCTTCGGACCAGGGATGATTCCTGCAACATAGACATTCTCGGGCTTCAATCTTTCACTTGGGGGGAGATTAAGACAAATAAGCATGATAGGTCCAATGCTAGCCAACCGGGTTGACTTTCCATGTGCATTAAACCAGTCCACATATATGGAGAAGGCCAATGCACCAGGAATGGACATGAATGGGGGGTCATGGATATTTCTGGTGCCAGTGAAGCGTCTCCAGACCAATCCATCCCAGACGTCACGTTTTGGGGAATCTTCGGGAGTTTGGGATTGTTGATGTTGATGCAGAATGTCCATAATTCCAGCCCGCTGGAGGAATCTGGCAAGCCAATTTTTGAATGGTTGATAAATGAAATGTTTTGTTGGTATAAATTTTTGCTTCATGTTGGTTGTGTTTTGGGTGTGGGGTTCAGATGAATAGATGAATTTGCCTAATGATTGTGTGCAAGGGGGATCATGATCATTTGGGTCATTATGGCGTTGACAGTGGGGTTGGTCAGTTGTGACTGATTCAGTAAGGCCATTAAGAGAGAAAAATTGAGGACAACATATATAGTTTTGAATCACTGGCTCCAATTGGAGATGTTCAAATATGGTACTCAGATCTTGAGGTATATGGAATGCAGGAGCGGGGGGACCAGCTGAGCTTGAGATACTGGACTTGATCAGCAGGTTCAGGGCGGGGTTGAGTATGCGTGAAGCCCTGCGGGGTAAATTATACCTTAATGATAGAATGGCAGATATTATCATTCCTAGGTCTTGTGGGGGAAGGGTTTGACTGCCACTATATGGTTTCTGTGCAGTTGAATTGAGACCCGCTGGAGTTGGGAAAGTGCTTTGGGTCAAACGTGAATAATCAGCTGGGAAGATTTGATCCAATAGAATTTGTGGGCACCCAGATCCTGATGCAGAAGTAGGGATGTTTGGAAGAGATTTGGGTGCAATGGTTGATTTGAGCTTTTTAATGTGCTGTTTATATTGGAAAGGTGTGAAGGCAACTCCTTGCCTATCACCCTCAGGGGAAGAATGTGTTTGAGTTGAGCAGTGTTGACACATGCATATACGCATTGAGGAATATGGCCGGGTTGTCATTGTTGCAGGAATTGGGAGTACGGTTGGTTTGTGTATAAATATCTATGGTTGATGTGAAAGTGTTTAGGAGTGTTATTAATTGGAAATAAAATTCAGTGATTATTTATGAAGGGGGAGATGATTTGAGCCAGCTGAGGATTTTATCCCATTTGTAATGGAGCATGAGCTGCAGTGGATAAAGTTTAACATGTCTCATCTGGATGGCGGAATTGGTTAGGCGTTTAATTGGGTAAAATGCCATGCTTCTCAATGCTCATACATATTCTAGTTTATTTACACATTGTGATAGTGCGGGTTTGACCATTGTGTACGCTGGCACGCCATCGTACATGGTTTAAACCTTATTACAGACATAACTATATAACTCTATTACATAAGGGGTTGGAGTGCAGCTAAAGTCTTGGTATTTGGTTTGAGTACGGCGGGCTTTGAATCAGTTGGAATGTGATTTGGATTGTCTTGCCTTTCGTGAAAAGGTGATGTCTCTTTTGTGGGTAAATCCTTCATGAATATACCCCTTTACAGATGTACACTGTTGGGGAATTTCAATGCATATATTGGCAGTTTGGATAATTCACAAAATGTGACAATGGGGAGGCGGAAATGTAACCAAATATGATTACCTATGGATGATGGGTCCCCTTTCAGATCAAGGAAATATCACATTATATGCTGGTAGGCCGTGCAGGGTGGTTTCCGACAAAAGCGGACGAGCTCAAGAGGAGGCAGGGAGGATTCTCCTCAAAAGAGTCTTATCCGACTTCCACACAACACTTAGTTCCAACTATTCATAGAATTTCTCTATTCTAAATTTGAAAAGATTTCATCTCATATCACTCTATTTTATCATAATACTGAGGTGTTTTATCTAGTTAAAAATATTACTGTACTTTTTCGGCCCTTATGTCATCTTTCAAGTCACATAAATCCCGTTCAGGTTCTGTTCATGACTCAAATAGTGAATCTAGCATAGAATATGTTCAAACACAGTCACCATTGAGTCCCAACATTCCTCTCACAACCCCTATCGCATCCTCAATGAATGTATCAGGTCTTAACATTGATGTGGGCAATCCAAAGGCTCCAACTTCAAGCACTTGGTCGATCCCAAATATTTCCGTCACTCCAATTCCCCCGAATCCCACTAATACACAAATTCATGTGTCTCAGGGGCCAGAAGGCACACCTCAAATCTCCTCACACGCTAATCCCCAATCAAAATTTCCACGTGAGTTCCTCCTTAATCCCGGTCGGAGTCCAGTCGCATCCCAGGATCCCTTTGGCCAAAGTAAACAGCCAACCCTCAATATTCCATCAGGATCGCAGGTTCATGTGGGTGATGAAAGGCGCGTGGATGGGGGGCGACGAAAAAGACCTTTGGAAAATGTAACTTGGAGCGGTCTGTCGGAGGGAAATCCAGTATTGACGCTTCATCAAAGTAAGTCATTTGAATTTTGGAGTAGAAACTTATTCATGATTTGATATGTTTGTTTCATGGGTTAGACATGGCACCTAAAGGCAAGTCAGTCCGATCTCAGGAGCCAATTGAAGATCGTGAGGATGACCAGTCTTCATTAATGTTTTGATGTGTTAACTGATGATTTGCATAGCAGGGGATGAACTTTATGCGTCTTCACCTCTGGTCCATAAAGAGAAAGTCAGTGGACGTCATCATCCATATGCCTCCAAACCAAGAACGGGTCATGCCAGTACATCAAGAGAAACAATGGTGGATGATGAGGATGAGAACATGTCTCCGACTCAAAGTGAAAGAAATGATGAACCAAGGAGGGACAATTTCACAGCGCATGAGCAAGGCACTCAATCAAATAGTGAGCTCACCCATCCTCAGCTGGGCCTCGCCCAGAGTATGCTTGAACAATCCGAGGTCAGACAGCAAAGGAACCAGGCCCGCAAAGCTCACAATGTGGCGAAACGTGCAAGCCAGAAGGAGCAACAAAAATGGCTGAAGGCAGAACTTCCAGAGAATGTCCATGGAATGAGATCAGCAGTACACGCACATTCCCTGTTCCTACTCAAAGTTAGGGATAAGGATTTTTCCTCACTACCAACACCACCCAGCACAGAAGAGCGTGAAATTGCAATTCAAGTGGCTGGTCATCTCGGTTATGTCCCCGAGGATGTGTTCAATGAGCCATCAACACAGGTTCAGTCTCAGGGTTTCCAAAGCTACTGCGAAAATGAGCTCCACAAGCTAGGACTAAAGCGATTCACTTGGGACTGGGAGAGCTCATGGCAACATCCGTTCAACGAGCTGATGTCTATGGTGTTTTACCGTACATTCCGTCTCGCACTTGTCAGCACTGAGTATCATCACTACTGTTGGAACAAGGATCATAACAACTATGGGGTCGTGGCGGCTTTAATGGAGCGATATTTCACTTATTTGAAAAGAGAATGGAAGTCTATTCAAAAGGATGCCGAGTATTTGGTAAAAAAGAAAGAGAATCAAAAGCTCGCAAAGATTCGTCAAAGAGTTAGTTACTGTATCTCTTCTTCATTGTGGACCAAGTCTGATGATGATCTACTTGATTATGTGCAGACCTGTGAGCGCCGTCGTGAATGGTGTGATACGGCTAAATTTCCCATCCTAGCATCACAATTCAATGACCCTCGAGTATGCTCAGATACTGAGGAGGTACTGGAAAATGGCCGTCAAGTTTACCGCAAAGTGGGATTACGCTGGCGCTCCCAGTTATTTAATGATTTGGTATTGAAAATGGATAGAGACATAGAGTTTTGTAATCGGATTAAAAAAAAGGGTAAAAAAACTATTGATAGATTGCCAGAATTACGATTGACAGATGATGGTGATATTCCGGAAGGCCTATCATTTCAGGTATTTGATCAAGATTGGCTCAAAGGCTGTAGTAAGATGCAGACTAGCGCCCTCAAGATACTTGACATGCCAGTTATTAGGCCTAATGGTGATGCTCTGCAATAACTTAGTAATTGGTCACGGTATAGCACTGTGACAAATTAAAATTTTGTGAATTATTTGTGCAGGTGTAATAAAATCTGATTATTATCTCTTAAGGATGCAACAACTTGCTAAATATGTTAGAATATAGACAATATGAATTGAAATGTATCACCGTCTCCCTTGCAATAATACTCTATTGCTCATTTTCATTGAGGAAATATTGAAGAAGTTCGATCCAGCTCATGGTGTTCATAATTGTGGACCTGTGCCAGAGTCAACAGGAGTTATCAACTTTGTCAATCACAAATTATATAATATCAGTAAGGCTCACGCAGTTAATGATTTTTTCTTTTCTTGGACCTATTGGTAATTGGAATATGGCATTCCCATAAGGAATGATTTCAGAATAGTAATACAATCAAGTGAAAGATGAGCTTGAAAGGTACCTTCCGCATGTTGACCTCAACTGAATGAGGAGTGATATAGTGGATGACCTGTACAGGTCGTTGTTGGCCAATACGATGTAGACGATCAACAGCCTGAGCCTCAATGGCTGGGTTCCAATTGGGCTCCTGGAAATGTGGATGTCAGGGTCCGAAAATCAGGGGAGAATTTTGGGGGGCCCCTCACCATTAAATAGACTACATTAGCACAAGTTATATTGAGGCCAGTTCCAGCCGCGGCAATGGATGCAATGAGTACTTCACATTCAGGATTATTGAAGAAATTCTCAAGCGCCTTGTCCTGCGCTCGTGGTGTAATTGTTCCATCAATTCGTGCTGAAAGGATAGAGTGATGGGCAAGAGCAATACCAATTCTACAATATAAAAAAGTCAGATGGAGTCAATTGGTAATGGATGCATATTAGAATTAACGCACAAATCTAGAAATTGGGTCCATTGGGTATAAACCACCGATTTCGTTGGACCACACCTTGTTTGTTTGTTCTTCATTAAGCTTTGTAGGAGGTGTGCAATTTTACTACTCATCATGCATGTTTCCACATCCACAATAGTTCGTGTGATTCTTGGGGAGTTATCCTGAGTGCTCCTGCCCTCGGGGTCTTCCAGCTCCGCCTCCGCAATTGTGTTAAGCATGATGTGATGGTTACAACATATTCGCAGCTTATCAATATTTCTGAAAAACTCTCCTGGTCCTTTGCTTTTGGATGATAGGAATTCTTCATATAATGTGGAATATTCTTGCTGCATGGTCGGGTTGAGTGGGAGCAGCTCATAATGATGGCTAATAGTGGGGAGAGATTCGAGATGTGTGGTTTTGGTGCGGCGCAAACTTAAATGCCGCAATGCCAAATGCAAAATATCATTGCAACCTTTTGAAAGACTACTCAGGATGAATGGTGACCAGTTATCTTGATCGGCGCTCTGGGGTTGAGTGATGAAGGATATTATGCCCAAAAGGTCATAAATGGTGTTGTGAATAGGTGTGCCCGTTAAAAATATTCGACGGGATGAAAGGAGGCTATTAATGGCACGGTGAGTGGCAGTGTATTGAGAGCGAATATAGCTATAAGAGGGGGCAAGGGTTATTGGATATAAAAGGTAATTTGAATCATTTAAGCTCAGCCACTCACTGTGCTTCATCCAAGATTATACAATGCCAATTGATTTGAAAAATGAATGATGTAGAGGGATTGGTTTGCTTAAATTCTTGGGTGATAGTATTGTAAGAAGTGATGATGATATCATATTTTAAGATGTCGGCTTGGGATAATGAGTGACGAGTGGGACCATGGTAGATTTTGGCATGCAGTGCTCCAGCCTGAGCATGCTTGGATATTTCTGATTGCCAGTTGGTAATTAAGCGAGGGGGGCAGATGATCATGGTGGGTGTGGAGCGATGGGGGTTTGCAATCATCCGCTCCTTGGAGGTACCAATTAGAGCAATGGCCTGAATGGTTTTACCTAATCCCATATCATCCGCAAGCAGTCCTCCAAGAGGGGTATTGGTCGAAAGGGATTCAAATGAGCTAACGACCTTGTTTGTAATGATGTGCCTGGCATTAAAAGTGGATCCTGGGGGTGAGGTGGCCCAAAGGTTACGGGCTGATTGGCCATTGGGGATTTCTCGATCCCAGAGAAAAGCTAGTCCGGTCTTTTGATGAGGGAGGAGGGGGGTTTGAATAATGGAATGGGGCGGGGTCATCATGGGGAGGTCTGATCCACTGGGTAATTGTATCAGTTTTTGCTTGGAAATCAATGATGAAACAGCAGGATATGAAGCAGGCATCGAGTTTGAAGCGGGAAATGTCGGAGTAAAGAGTTGACATTGACAATGAGTAGTACAGTCATATTCTTTGGGCATTTTAAGCTTGAAATCTTGTGTTCGAAAGCTTTCCATTATGAATAGAACGTTTGGATACCATGTGAAGAACATCAATGCTAGATTGGGTTTCTGAGATGAGGAGGGATCATTGGCATCAGTCATAAATACTCCCTCAACGAATAATATTTGAGTAGGATTGGATTGGCAATTTTCAATCCATGCCCCACCAGGACCACAGTGCATGAACGTTTTGGGTGCCCCAAGGAATGGTATCAACGTTTGGGAAAGGGTTCCCGGGAGAGAGCCAATAGCATGCTGGTGATTGGGGAGCCATACGAACATCTTGTGTTGATTGTGCAATAGGATAATCCAAGAACCTAAGTGGGAATTCTCAGGCTTTAAGGTTATATCACTATTTATTTGAATACGAATATTAATCATCCCAATGCAAAGTGGTTGTGAAGGGGTTGACATGATGGCTATTTTGAATTATTTGGGGACAGTTGGGAATTATATGATTGGGAAGGGTTAGCTAAAGGGAATGAAGAGGAATAAGCGCAGGTGGGGAACTTATATGAGTGGCAGCAACAGGCCAAAAGGGGGATGGCCTGTGGTTACGTGCATGGTCTTGATGGAGGTGGGCCTCTTGGGCTCATAATTTTCATATCCGATTTGGGGCATATATCAAGGCAAGGTGGCCAAAATGTGGGTGCACCATTTGACTGCTGGATCTGCAGCGAGTTACGAAACCTTTGGTGGAACAAGGCTGACATTAGCACATCCGAAATTGGGTGGGTTGTAGCAGCTTATTGTGGAGGGCATATTAGAGGCATGCAGTCATGTTCGCTGGTGTGACAGCGAACAATGAGCGTATCCTCCCCAGGTTAATTGTTCACAGGGACCTACTGGGCAATGTTGGCAGTTTCAAAGGGCAATCTCACTGTGGGGATGTTTGTGTGTGGGCGGGTGAGATATGTTCGGTGGCATGCCACCGAACATGACTTTGGTTTGGCCTGAAGTTTTTTGCTGACTGATGCATACTGGGCTTTCAGGGGGGAATGTCTGGGATGATCAAAGGGGGCGCCAGCCGTGAGCCGTGATCCACATATACATTCACCCCTATGGCGTTTGAGGCGAGTACTAATCCACCGAGATTGGCATTGGCCTCTTTGCCTCAGGCGCGTACAGAACTCCGGAGAAAGAGGCCACACGCCCGAGGAATTTTTTGGCTGCAAGCCAGGTGCCACAACTTGCGCGGGGCGTGTGAGAACGTGAAGAAAATGACCCGCGGTGGGAGATACCCATGCGAACATGACCAGCCTCAGCAATCATAGGCTGGGATTGTTATTCTAATGTGGATGAGGCTGAAGCGAATCCACACTGATTGGCCTCAGGTTTCCACGCGCAAGCGGGTGAGCGTCTGCAGTCAAGCTGACAACCCGACCAAGAAAATAGGCAGCTGGAAGACTGGCAGTAAAATGTCTTCCAGGCGTGTGAAAGTTGCCTGCGTATGACCCATCGGGGGTGCGTATGAAAGCGTGTGGCTGCCCGACAATGAACAAGCGGGCCAGTCATTGTTTGCCCCAACAATGGCACCGGAGTGAATCAACTCTTTGTGTTAGACCCAAATATTAAGTCATCCCATTAAGACCCACTTACATTAATTTGGATTACATGCGCATCTGTGCCGTAGTTAGGCAGAGCTGTCCAACAAGGTGCATCAAAGGGATGCAGGTGAGAGATATGACTCGATGGCTTGACGTTATTGCATGTTACATTGTTGAACAGCTTTTTGCTCTGCCCCGCAGTACATTTACAAAGGTGTACTGCGTACTACAGTGTTGACTGTACTGTACAGATCAGGAAGGTGTAATACTACTTGAGCCTGCATCCATCTAGCAAATGTGCATGCACCTTCCGATCGTTTGCATTTACGTAGCTCATGTGCCACATGCTCAGCATTGCGTTTCACCCGATTTGCACACGCAAGCTGAGCATGTCATGGTCAAAAGCACCGTGAGAAAGTGCTCAGTAAAGCCATGGAATGAACTTTTTTTGCAATAGTTCATTGGAAGGCTCAGTTTGGAGCACTTCACCAAAGCGTGTGAAATGCTGCACCTGGCTGAAATGTCATCCGATGCTGTGCCAAATGCTCAGAGTGCGCGCATACAAAAACGACTGAGCAATGGCTCAGCATGGTGCATTTGATATTGTTATATCTATAGTTCAATCACTGTGCAATTCCAATGTTCAGCCACTGAGCATTTCAATTATGACCCGAAAGCAAACCTGAGCAATGGGTCGAGGCAAGCTCACGCTGTATTCACTTGTCTTGCAGCCCCCCCTTTGTTCACATACTATTACCAGGCCATATGGCCGGTAATCTCGCCGCGGTCACTTGTGACCAAATGCACCGGGTGCTTTTCTGCATGGGTCACTTGTGGATTGCACCCACAATGCACATTCAACATGGGCCTCACGAACACCCTCCTGGGTGATCGGGTGGCTATTTAAGGAAACAAAGGGGATTTGACTCAGCTTGACAATTCAATAAATTGCAATACTCAGCGGTGCATTTGATATTGTTATATCAATTGTTCAATTACTGTGCAATTAAAATGTTCAGCCACTGAGCATTTCAATTATGACCCGAAAGCAAACCTGAGCAATGGGTCGAGGCAAGCTCACGCTGTATTCACTTGTCTTACAGCCCCCCCCTTTGTTCAAAGACTATCACCAGGCCATAAGGCCGGTGATCTTGCCGCGGTCACTTGTGCATTGCACCCACAATGCACAATCAATAAGGGCCTCACGACCACCCTCCTGGGTGATCGGGTGGCAATTTAAGGAAACAAAGGGGATTTGACTCAGCATGACAATTCAATAAATTGCAATACTCAGCTTGACAATTCAATAAATTGAAATACTCAGCCAGACCCCCATTGTTCTTCTGCCTCACGCGAGCATTTCACTTCTCAGTTGCAGCATTCGCTGAGACTCAGCTTCAATTTTGCCCACACGCCTTGAAGCTGAGACTTTTGCGGGTGCTGCAACTGCTGAGATCGTCTCAGCTTCACCTTGGTATAAAAGACCATCTTCACACGACACGCACTTCACTTTCTTTCTCACCCGCTCCACTTCGCTCAACCTCACCCGCGTTTGTCCTTCTTGTGCGTATTCCCCCTCGTCTTCCTGCCTTTCCAGGCTTTTCTTTCGCACTCGACTAACCCCACTCCCCTTCCTGCTCGCTTTTTGTTTTTCCTGCTAATACTTTCAGAACCCCACTTCTATCTACTTTGTACGTTTTCTCCAATTAAACTTTTGTCAACATTATGTACCGATATTAATATTTTTCTTTCTTCACGACTTCCTTCCAGACTTTTAAAAACTTCCGACTAGAGCGTTTTTATATTGATTCCGTTTTAAATTTATATATATCATCGTATGTCTTCCTTTTCTTTCTTGATTGCTTACTTTCTATTCAGTTACTAACCTGTTTTGTTTTGTTTTTAGATGTCGTGCACGTTATGCACCAAGCGGGGTATCCCCTGCATTCGCTCCTCGACGACGAACGACGCTTGTGATGCTTGCCGACAAGCACACAAGAAATGTTCGTTCGTTGTCCGCCCCTTCCGACCACGAGGCCAGACGAGTTCTCGCCCAAGACGCCCTTGCGAGGACTCCTTTGTGGTCGACGATGATGAAACCATTTCCGAGCGTGAATGGACCCCGGGCCCCCAAACAGGCCAACGGGAACGATTCCGGACGATTAGCCCTGTCCCCTCCAGTATCGATTTGTCCACTCCCCCTCCTAGGCCACCATCCGATGGTCACTTCACTCCTCGACCGGAGCGAAGTGATTATCTGGCCGATGAAGGATGGCGATGGCGAGAGGACATTCGAGCTTGGGCTGATTGTCACCATGTCTTGTCACCGATGGGATTCAAACGCCAAAGTAAGTTTTATTTCTCCTCTTTATCTCATTTCTCTTCACGCAATAATACTGACTTTTTTCCATTACTCATAGAACCAAACCCCCCGAATACCCCCCGACACGACTCTCCCGTTCCCAGTTTGCCTCGCGAGCAAACCCCCCGGCAACCCACTCCAGGCCCGAGTGGCACCCGATGGTCTGAGGAATTATTCCGTGGTAAGCAGCCAAAGTTTCATTTCATTTTCACTTTCACTTTCGAGTCGAGTGAACTGACTCTTACTCCTTTTTTAGAACCCTCCCGAACCGAAGAGCCACCTATTCCTGGCCCGAGTCCATCGTCCCAACCACCTGAGGACGATACGACTCGTGAGCCAGAACCTGAGGTGGCTCCTACGCAATCCACGGAGGAACCTTATGGTAAGTCACCCCTTCTTTCTCTTCGATCCATATTCACCTTTCCTCATTTTTTCTTCGACCGTCTCCAGATCGTCCCGCCACTCCTCGCTCGATCATCATCATCGACGATACGCCCGTGGAATCACCCCATCCCCCTCCCCCTTCTTCTTCACCGACTCCACCATCTTCCCCTTCCACTCCAACCCCGGTTCCCTCCCCAGAGATCCCTTCCAGTGCCCCCGAGAACCCCAACGCCTCCTCCCCCCCGGTGCCAAGCTCATCTCATTCCCACGATGACGCTCGCCAGGAATTCACCGACCTGCGACCGACCCTAATGATTCCTCGAGCCATCGTCCACGATTCGATCAACCGAATCTTGTTGGAGCATCGTCGCTTTCTCCACATGATTCCTTTCGTGGATGCAACTCATCAAAATGAGATGCACCGGGAATTCCAGGAGGAACTAAACTCCCTCCTTGCCCAGGCACTGGAGGCTTATCCAAAGGAGGACATAACCGGGATGGTCTCCAAATTCCTCGAAAAATAAAAATTTAAAAAAAATGTCATTATTTCCTCTTTTTATTTTTTGTAATACTTTCTTTTGAATAAAATATTTGTCTTAAATTATTGTTATGTTCAAATTCTATTACATTCTTTGTTCACGTAAAAATTACTTATTTCCTCCTTAGAGAAAAACCCTGATTGCGTGAGAATTATTTTTCTAAGTGCCCCACCAAGAGTTTGAGTGAGTATTTGTTTTCGTGAACCTCTTTTTCTCAAAATGCGCCAATAGTTGCCGTTATCCTCTCCTATATTTTCTTCTCCCATGGTTTAGAGCCATACCCATTCTTAACTGTAAAAAAGCGGGAGGTTCCCGTATGTGAGCAATCGAGTCCAGATTCGTGAAACATGGCCTTTCGTATGGTCACACGCTATTAGTCTTACTCATGTATTGAATTGTTTAAATTGGCTAGAACCTTCACAAGCGTAAGGATTGGCGTGTGACTTGTCGGGAGGCTGCACAGGCGTAAGGATTGGCGTGTGAATTGTTGGGAGCCTGCACAGGCATAAGGATTGGCGTGTGAATTTTTGGGAGCCTGCACAGGCATAAGGATTGGCGTGTGAATTGTTGGGAGCCTGCACAGGCGTAAGAATTTGTCAGCATTGTTGGCAACCCTCCCATGCGTAAGGATTGGCGTGTGAATCGTCGGAAGCCTGTACAGGCGTAAGGAATTTTAGCACTTTTGGGACCCTCCCCAAGCATAAGGATTAGCGTGTGAATTGTTGGGAGCCTGCACAGGCGTAAGAATTGGCGTGTGAATTCTTGGGATCCTGCACAGGCTAAAGAAAATTTCAGCATTGTGGGGAAGCTTCACAAGCGTAAGAATTGGCGTGTGAATCGTCGAAAGCCTGTAAAGGCGTAAGGATTGGCGTGTAAACTTTCGGGAGCCTGCACAGGCATAAGGATTGGCGTGTGTAGCAATGGCCCCCCGCATAGGCGTAAGGAACTTTTAGCATTGTCAGAACCTGCACAAGCATGAGGATTCGCGTGTGAAGCATTGGCATCCTGGACAATAGCAACAAACCAGGACCGATGTACGATGGCATGCCACCGTACATAATCCACTTCACCCCTTTTTCATGTGAGACACCCCATCTCCCGCACTCGAATCCATCCAATCCTGGTGTATATTGTCCTCTGCCTTACCTCACCATTACTTACCCAACCCACTTGCAAATCTCCTCATTCTTTGAATCGGCATGAGATTGTATTACCATCCCTGATTTGATAGCCCGCTCTCTCGCCAATCTCATAATAGCCATTGCTTTTTTGCCGCATTGTTTTTGCTAACCTGCTTTAGCATTGTGCGGACATACCCACTAGTGTCGTGCTTTCGTTGTCCTGTGCTGGATCAGTATAATGAACAAATGTACTACTGGCCCACACTACCTGAATGAGCCCATGACATGTGGATAGATCAATCCAAAAATGCTCATTTGGGAAAATCAATTTTCCCCCTGTACACCGCTTTGACGCATCTCTTTGAATTTGGCCGGTCCGCTTATCAGCTTGAAACCACCATCCCGAAGCATACAGCGATGCATCCTTATCAACATGAGGTGCGTTTTTGAATCCATTCATGGTGAAAGTGAGTGCGGAAGCGAACTCGAATGCACCCTGATTTGCCGGAATATCGCCTTCATAGTTGACTTGATCAAAAGACGGAACCCCCAATGAGTTGTAGCAATTTTGAATCTTCTGAAATAAATTATCCCCAACATATCGTAAGGATTGACCTAGAATGCGACCCACCAAGCTAAGATTGGCACCTCGGTCCCGCCATTCATCTTTTGCATTTTCAATTTTGCCAGCACTACCATACAGACCAAATTGTTCATTCTTCGTGGTGCATTTGCGCCACCCAATCGCGAACATAAATCCCTCCAGTAATGCTCCATTTGTTGCAATAGGGTCAGTGAACCTCTTTTCGCGAAATAAGAATTGTGATAATTCATCCCATTGATTGACCTCGACTTCACTCATTGTTGTGAATGGTCGGAATTCAACAAGGGCAATGAGTAATCCGGTTGAAGAGAAAATTGCCACACGGCCAAAGTGAATGCGTTTG
Source organism: Austropuccinia psidii (assembly GCA_023105745.1). Lineage (NCBI taxonomy): Eukaryota > Fungi > Basidiomycota > Pucciniomycetes > Pucciniales > Sphaerophragmiaceae > Austropuccinia > Austropuccinia psidii. The sequence goes on from JALGQZ010000004.1 coordinate 67,665,667, forward strand.
ATCTGATTGACATCCACCACCCTCCGAATTTCACTTGGGGTGATATTTGCTGATACTGGCATTGATATTTGTGCTGTTGGGCGAGAGGAGGAAAAAAACCTATTCATTCGGGTCGTTTTGCGCTCATTTGTCTTTTGGGATCTGCTACTATTCCCGAGTGGTTGCGGGATCACTATGTGTTGAAGCACACAAGATATCAGATACTGCCAAGGAGCTTTCTTCGGCACACATCCTTTGACTTCCCTGTTGGAGCCCACATGACATTGGCACAATCTGAACCGACTAAAGCCCATGTTCTTCAGTGGGGCCCAATGAGGGTGCCACATAAATGTGGAAGCATATATATATATCTATATATATACACTGAGATTAAGCGAGTAACTCACACTTTCCTTCCTCAGCCCGACGCTTTCTCGCGAGTTCCCTTTTACGCTCTTTTCCTTTTTTCGTGAATGGCATGCTTTCAGCAGAAAATGAAATGAAACCGAATGATTACTGATTTCTTAATATCACCTAAATTGGATTGCGATGGATGAATCTTTTTTAATTGCGGCTAAAAAGAAAGCTCACGCCTGACCTTGGCAAATTCACGATCTCAAATACCTGAACCTGAAAATTGCAGTGGATAGTGCATTATTCAATTTTACACATTGATGTTCCCATGCAATCACTTTCCAATCCAGCAATTTTGAATATTGCAAGCACACGCAAATGCAATATGCATCCTGCTGCGGATCCCTAGTTATCCCACTCCTCTTGAAAGACACAGGAACCTTTTGCCTATTATGGGCTGGCGTGAAGTGATACACGCGACCTCCCGCAATGCCCCCGCGTGTGCTACTCGCGGGCACAACGCCTGACTCAGCTTGCGTCTTGTCGGAGTCTTCGCAATGATGTACGGAGGCATGCCGCCGTACAATTACTATTGGTACTCAGACTGTGGCATCCGGGCAGTAGTAGGATAGGAAGTCATGATTATTAAATTCATAAATCACTTTGCAAAATTAAATTACAATCTATCTAGTACAAAGCTAATCTAAAACGGGTCAATCCTGGTTGTGAGTTTAGCTGACCTGGGTACCGTCAAGGTGACCTCATCACTTGAACCAAGCCCGCGATTCGCCACCCAGGCATCACCAAAGTCTAATACTAAGCATCGTGCAAAATCAAATCTAAGAGGTACAGTGGGGTTAAAAGACTCTGATGAGAAGAAACTTTTATTCAGTAAATTACATATATACTTATTAGTACGTAGCCACACTGGCTCCACTAGATTTTTACCCTCTGAAAGTTTTGCGGAAATGTCAATTAGTGCTAAAGCCCCTTTAACTGAGCTTGTTCTCCAGTCATCTGAGCATACCATCAAACCACGAACCCCCGCCGCACAGAATGCCGCTAATATACCATAGCAAATTCGATTTATTCCAAGATTCTTGTGACACGCCAAAAGATCTTTGATGGCCTCATTTTTTTTTGAGTTTGTGAGTTTGCCTTTGATGCCATTAACTTCGACCTTTGTATGTGCACGTACCATGTTGTACGCAATCATCAAATGGATAACTGTATCCATTAGATCCTCCAGGTTCTTGTGCGGCTTTGTGGATATCTCATTGTCAGCCCCGCCACCTTCAATACTGAGTTGGGTTGCACGTTGCTTCGATTTACTCAAGCAGGAGGCAAGGTATTCAACTGCTCCGCGTTCGAGTCCAAGAGGATCGGTCGAATTTGATGTTGGTGCAACATATGGTTTGGGTGCAATCACATCGTATGAGACTAAACTAATGGATTCAAACATAACATTTGCCCAAAAATGTTTAACTGGATTGGCGGGGTAAAGAAGGCTCTGAACCATTTTGAAGAAGGAGTGTTCAGATTTTGGGAGATTATCTGGAGGTTTAGCTGATTCCTTCATCAATTTGAGATTCCAAATGTTGTGATCAAAAAACGCTTCTGTTTCGGTTGGCTTAAAAAAATCTAACCCTGTATATTGCAATTTATATCACCAGTCAACAGCCAATAATCAAGTATCATGCACAAAGATAAAAAAAAACTCACCTGCCATCTCAAGGTCCTGCAGCCAAGCCGACATTTTAAGATCTCGGTTACTGATCACCTTAATACCAACGGGCAGGAATGTATGAGCATCCTTTGTTGGTAAATTGTCCCATCTATTTTTGTAAATCCTATTGATATTATCAAGCCCCCTTTTCCATGATTGTTGAGTAATATTGGAATGATAATTCAAAACGCCTGCAAACTCTTCCATGCGGGATAAAAATATTCCTTGAAAATTCGCAGCGGATGACACTTCGGGCTCAGCGTCGGGAATTATATCAGTCATATCTCGTCCCATTGTATCATGTTTAATTGTTTCCCTTTCTTGAAAGGCTTGAATATTCCGAGGAGAGGCGGGAGGGGTTGCATCATGCATTGTTTCATTGGGTATCGGGGGACTTTCAGTATGTGGAGCTTCATCATGGATTGTTTCATTGAGTATTGGGGGGGTTCAGTATGGGGAGGTTCATTATCAATATGGTCCCCTTCAACATTGATAATTTCATCACCTTGATCGCGAGAATCATTTGCGGCTTCAAAGGTACGGCGTTTTTTGTTTGTTTTTTTGGTCGCATGTATATTTGGTCTTTTTCCTAATCCTTTGCCTGGAAATCCAATTACGACTCGAGATCCTTCAGGTAGAGATTCTCCCACCTCCACACCTGCCCATATATTGTAAGCAGCTATTTTTATCAATTTTGTTTTGAATTAGTAATGGACTTACGGTTCAAATCCATTTTGAGCAGGCTCATGGCTTCAGCAATCTTTTGACGCACATAATCAGGAATTTTACTATCATTTTGGATTTTTTCGAGCCTTGGGATTGTTTGAGCAATGTTGGAGACAAATTGTTCCTTGGATATAATTTCCACCTCCCCACTGAAAATTACATCATCTTGCCCATCATCTTCTGTCGGTGCACAAGGTTCAACAGTCTTTTCCTTCTCATAACTTTTAAAATTCGGTTTCTGAGAGCTTGGAGGCTGCCCTGAAATAAAGGCTATGACACAATATCAGGTTTTGAGAGATTTGAAATATTAAAGATGGATGCATACTCACATTCCGGAAGAACTGGTGGATCTTGATTATCTTCATGTGACTGGCTCTCTACTTCAATGCCTAATTCACGACTACTGGCGATATCAGAGATTTCACTTCCACTCTCTGGGGCTGAAGTTGGTCGTTCATTGAATTCTGTTGAATTTCCCGGGGTTCGGGCCATAGCGGAGGTAGTTTATTAAGCAAATAGATGGTGACGAGTTGATTGCTAACTTGTTTGAAAATTTTTTGATAAAAGATCCAAATTCAAGAAAAAAGGTGCAAATGCGATTTGTCGGGAAATTGAAGGAGGCGATGTTTTGCAAATTATTTCATATCATGCAAATGAAATCACTTCCCTGTGAGACATTGAATAAAGTTGACTAGTGAGAAACCTACTAAAGTCAACTTTTGAACTATTCAATGCTCATGAGGTAAGGACTAAGCAAAGTGTTCATTTGATTGATATGAAATAAAATGGTTTTGTCGGCGAAACAGGAGACACAATTCTTGTCTTAAATAGTCCACTTATTAGGTTTTAATTTGTGAGTCTCATGATTTAAACCCTAGCCACAACATGGTGAATATACTGACCGATATCCCCTTAGGTCCTGTTGGCAGAGAAGGCCACTCAGCATATTTCGGCAATTGCGTTCATCGTGTACGCCAACAAGCCACCGTACTGTACACTATGGATGTAATACGGAAGCGTGAGGAGGGTAAGCATTGTCGGAGGCATGTCGGGAGGGCACTACATGAGCGTAAGGATGGTAAGCAGTGTCGGGAGAATGCCGGGAGGGAGGGTAACTGTTGTCGGAGGCATGTCGGGAGGGCACTACATGAGCGTAAGGATGGTAAGCAGTGTCGGGAGAATGTCGGGAGGGAGGGTAACTGTTGTCGGAGGCATGTCGGGAGGGCACTACATGAGCGTAAGGATGGTAAGCTGTGTCGGAGGCATGTCGGGAGGGCACTACACAAGCGTAAGGGTCATCAGTGGTGTCGGAGGCATGTCGGGAGGGCACTACATGAGCGTAAGGATGGTAAGCGTTGTCGGAGGCATGTCGGGAGGGTACTACACAAGCGTGAGGATGGTAGGGGCGGGGGTGTGAAAGCGTAAGGAGTGGTGAGGACGGAGAGGGGCGGGCAGTGTCGGAGTCTCATCCGGATGGAGGGCGGTGCGGGTGCGTAAGCATGCTAAGCGTCGGGGAGGCGGAAGCCAATGAGGTGAAATTACACGAACGTTGCGCATAGTGTTGAAATGGGTTTGGGCTTTGAGTGACATTCTCATGTGACACATGTGACGATTGACGTTGTCTTGACGCTGACGTGACGTGACCCACTAAATCCAGTGACTATAAAGTGACACTAACGCGACTGAAGCAAGATTTTATACTGACCGCGGTGCGACGTGAAGTCAATTGCCGACAATTGACGCGAGATTCGCCCTGGTGCCACTGGCAAAAGACTTGGAAATATGATAAAAATCCAAGAACCAAACAGACCTTGGGAAATTGTCCATATGGATTGGGTAACTGGCCTACCACCAGGAGGTGAAAGGAGCTATAATGCTTGTCTAGTAATTGTGGACAGATTCAGTAAAACTCCAATCTTTTTACCATTTCACAAAGATGATACAGCCATGGATACAGCTCTTCTGATATGGAATAGAGTAGTGTCATGGACTGGTATATTTACAAATATCATCAGTGATAGAGATCCCAATTTTACTTCAGCACTGTGGACAAATCTTCACCAATTATTTGGCACTAAACTGTCTTTTTCTACAGCCTACCACCCACAAACTGATGGCCTGGCTGAAAGAATGATCCAAACCTTAGAAGACATGGTGAGAAGATTTTGTGCATATGGCCTTGAATTCAAAGATTGTGATTGATTTACCCATGATTGGTGTACTCTGTTACCAGCACTGGAATTAGCATATAAAACATCAATCCATGCTAGTACCAATCAGACTCCTGCTATTCTAGAAAAAGGATGGAACCCCAAGTTACCCCAAGATTCCTTGAGGAAAGACTTAATTGAAATACATCTCACAGCTGCTAGCTTCAAAGGAATGCTAGAAAAAGCTAGAAAGCATGCAGTAAGGTGCATGGAGGACTCTTTTGCATATGCTAAAGACAAATGGGATAAATCACATGCAACTCCAGATTTCAAAGTGGGGGACCTAGTACTTGTATCCACCACTAACTTCAATAACATCAAAGGATGTAAAAAGTTGAAAGACTCCTTTGCAGGACCTTTTGTGATTAAAGCCCTCCATGGAGAAAATGCTGTTGAAGTAGAGTTATCTGAAGAACTTAGCAATAAGCACCCTACATTTTCAGTGAGCTTGATAAAACCATATAAATCGAGTGATGCTGAGAAATTTCCCTTGAGGAATAAGGTTCCCCAAGTTATACCTCCTATTGAGACATCTGGTACTAAGAAAATAACCAAAGTTCTTAAAGAAAGGACATTAAGAACCAAGAAAGTAAGGGAATACCTTGTTAGGTACAGTGAACCAACTTGTGAAGATGAATGGTTAGAAGAAAAAGATATACCAGAAGCTACCAAACTCCTGAGGAGATTCAGACACACTAGAAACACCAATATTACAAACTAATATTCTTTTTTTAGGGGGAGGGAATGTGAGCCTTAGAGGTAATTTCATATACCCAAAAGACCACAAATATAAAAAATAACATATTAATATAAATAAAATAAATTTATTTATATTATTAAAATAAAAATCAAAATATAAATATAAAATTATATTAAAAATAAAAAAAAATTAATTATAATTTAAAAATAAAAATACATTAAATTTTGTAAATATAAAATTACATTTATACTTGAAAAAATTAAGTAAAAATGAAATTTTAACAAAATTGTGAAAAAATAAATAAATTTGGAAAAAAGTTAAATAAAATTTATTATAACTTTTTATCCAATAAATAAACATACAAAATTTATTTCACCATTGGATTCCTCATAAAAAATCAGGTGGGGTCACCTCTGAGTGAAATTCTTGTAACTCAACTCTAAATAAGCTTAAATTAAGTTTTTAGTATTTTCAATACAAAAGTTGAAAATCCTCAAAACCTTAATTTAATTCACACCACATGTGGTGTTAACCATCAATTTTTGTGTTAAAATTGAGGTGTTGTGTTTAGTTTAGAAGTTATGAGGAATTGAAGTATTTTCAATTGAATTCAATTGAAATGTCAAAATGTGCGCGTGTATTACATAAGTGAACTTTGAATTACATATGAGGTGTCAATTTTTACTGTATTGTACTGTACAATTGAATTGAATTACATATGTAAATTATAAGGATAATACATGATGAGGAATTAAAGGAAAAATAAATTGGAAAGATTAAATTTGGGGGGGAAAAGGAACTCCAGCTCTAAGGGGGAGCTAGACCCCCAAAATCCTTGCTGACAGACGTGGGATGTCAAAATTCACGCAAAAGTTCATCAATTTTGGCCTGGAATTGAGTTACAGGGTCCGTGGACTCAATTGATGATGAGGTTTTGATACCAACTGGGGTAGTTTTAGCTGTTGCCAAGAGGGTAAAACTACCCTTAAGATAAAACAACCATAGTAAAAACAGTTTTAACTGGTTTCTACGCCTCTTACACACATTCTGACGTGTTTTGAAGGCTCTAGGGCTGGTATTGCAATAGTAATGGCTGATTTAAGGGTCTAAAATGGCTAAAAATGGCTAAAAATGGCTTAAACCAGCACTTTTTGGTCTAAATCAGGGTTCAATGATGCCATAATTGGCTTTTCTGTTGTCAGACTGTTTTTCACGACTGACAAGAGTAAAGTTTACTTTTGGAGTAAGAGAATTGATGGCTATAAAAGAATGTCTTCTTTGCCCCACTTTTCTCTTCATGTTAGAATCTTTTCCTTTTATTAATTAGTTTAAACACTGTTAAACCAATCAATCAAAGATTCCAACCACCATTTTTAAATCATTTTAATCCTTTTAACCACGTGAAAAAATCATTATAATCATTGTTTGTAACTCTTATAATCATTTTTACCCCTGAATCACCCCAAAAGTGAATTAAAGCATCTTTCATCACTGTAAACTTTGTCACTTTGTTTCCAAATTCACTCTGGTCACTTTTGGGCGTGTTTTCTCTTTAATATTCTTTTTAAAGACTCTGTTCTTTAATTAATTGCCTGCAGTTCTTTGCTCAATTAATTCCAATTGAAATTGCTCTTGAAGAAATTTCTTTTGTAGCCTTAAAATATCTCTTGTAGAGTATTTTTTGGATACATTTTTATTGTTGGTAAAACAATAAATTTTTATAATATTATTGTTTTATACTAATCAAGTTATAAACAATAAATTTGGCGTGTTTTCTCTTAAAAATAATATTTCTTACTATTTTTAATTGAATTTTTACCTTATACAAATTTTGAGGACAGGAAAAGTACTTGATTTTTAATCAAAGTTTCATATCCACACCTTACATTCTGCCTCGCCAGAATTTACCTTCTCAGTTTCAGCATTTGCTGTGACTGAGCTTCAATTTTTCCCACACGCCTTGAAGCCGAGACTTTTGCGGGTGCTGCAACTGCTGAGATTGTCTCAGCTTTACCATGGTATAAGAGACCACCTTCACACAACAAGCCCTTCACTTTCTTTCTCACCTGCTCCACTTTGTTCCAGCTCACCCGCTGTTGTCCTTCTTGTGGGTATTCCCCTTGGTCTTCCTGCCTTTCCATTCTTTTCTCTCGCACTCCACTGAACCCACTCCCCTTCCTTTTGCCTGCTGATCCTTTCAGACCCCCACTTCTATCCACTTTGTGTGTTACCTCCATTTTAAACTTTTGTCGTCTGCATGGTCTGATCTTAATACTTTTTTTTCTTCTCTTCCAGACTTTTAAAAACTTTGGACTAGAGCATTTTTATTTTGTTACCGTTTTAAATTTATCTAATTCATCGTACGTCTTCATTTTCTTTCTTGACTTTTTACTTTCTATTCAGTTACTAACCTCAATTGTTTTTTTTTTAGATGTTGTGCACTTTATGCACCAAGCGGGGTATCCCCTGCATTCGTTCCTCAATGATGACCAACGCTTGTGATGCTTGCTGTCACAGGGGCTCTTGGACAGAAATACAAGAGTGGCCTGGCACTCAGCAATCAGGGAACTCACTTGGAAGACTCCAAAAGGATAAAGAATAAAAATAATAAGAATGAATTCCTCTAAAAGATAGGCAGGTACAAGATGAGATGCAAAAGAGGAAAGGGAAGCCAAATGGCCAAAGAGCCAACCAAGTAAGTCCTTAATCACTGTTCCAACCTGCCAAAAATGAATAATGGAATTAGTAAGGATATGACCACCAAATATCCATTGACAGGCGAAGAAAGAGAAAAGAGAAAAGTGCTAAATGACTGACTTAATAATATCAGTATTTGCTTAACTAAAGTGAAAAGAAAATAGAGATAAAATAAAATCAAAATATATTAATTAACTGGGGAAAACCCCCCAGGGTGGAAAGGGTAGCCGGTATATGTGAAAAGTTGGGAGCTTGAGTTCTTCAGGCTGAAAACTGATCTGTATTGATCCTTGAGGCTGTATTGATTCTTTTGGGAATTGATACAGCTGGCTAATATTGAAATTGAATTGGGTTGAATTAATTTCCCATGATTGAAAATGAAATACAGGCCTTGATGGATCCAGACTGTATTGAAATGAATATGGTTGCCAAGATGGATTGAGTGGAGCTTTGACACTTGACAACTTCTTTTTGGCACTGCCTCTTGAATACACTTGAGAATGAATTGAAAGTATTCCCTTGGAGTGAATACTTGGAGTGAGAATAACCAATGACTGCTTGATGGCGTCATTGGTCTTTGACGCTGAAACACTTGCTCTTGAGCCTTGATGATTCCTCTGAATGATTGGGTGCCTTGATGACGTGATGAGATGTTGGAATGTTGAAATGAACATTTGATATTGCCACCATTGAATTGCTGTTGAAAAATGATGCACAATGATATATAACATCATTTATGGCATATTGGTTTATTGGCAAGAAGATTACGTCCAAAGGTCTTGAGATGGAAAGGCAGAGGGAAAAGGATGGATGTAATGGCTTCAGAGCTTGGAATGGTGTTTCTGGGCCTTTTGGGGTTTTTGGCCACTTTTGGGTTCTGAGCCAAAAACTGGCCCAAAAGGCGGGAAAGTGTCTTTTGGACACTTTGCGTCAAAGTGCGCAAAAATGCGCAAAATGCGCAAAAGTGCGCAAATGCGCAAAGTGCGCAAAAATGCGCAAAAGTGCGCAAATATGCGCAAATGCGCAAAGTGCGCAAAAAGTGCGCAAATGCGCAAAAGTGCGCAAAATGCGCAAAAAGTGCGCAAATGCGCAAAAAGTGCGCAAATGCGCAAAAATGCGCAAAATGCGCAAAAATGCGCAAATGCGCATTATGAGCCCAAATGGCCAAAAACAGCCATTTGGGCCATTTCCCCTGGTTTTGAGGGAAATGACCAGAAATACCCATTTGGGCATAAATTGCCGCTATGGGTGCTGGATTGAGGTGAAGGGCCATGAAGGACCCAAAACACAAATGGCCATAAATGGGCCATAAGATAATGACGTGGCCATATTGGCCACTGGTGATGGATATGGCCAATTGGCCATAAAAGAACCGTGGCTTGATATGCCATATGGGGATCCAAGGAGGTGAATTGCCATGGTTGTGACAGTACCCCCCACCTTGAAATGGTGAGCTCCTGAGCACCAATACAAGGTGAAGCCTGTTGAGGCTATTGGAAAGATTTTGAGAGAGTGATTCCAGAGGACTGATTAAGATGAAAATTTGAAGACTGATATTAAAAATTGACATTTGACGCAGGACTTGCTTGATCTTCTTTTGACATTGGCTTCATGATTGGAATTGAATTTTAAAATGAATGAAAATTTTTGACGTGATAATTGACGTGATAAAAGAAAATTTAAAATGAAAATAAAATAATAATAGAGAATGAAAATGAAATTAAGAAAAGAAAAGGAAAAAGAAAAGAGAAATGAATTGAATCTTGAGGAGGTTTCAATCTTCATCACGGAGGTTGATAACTGATTTTGAAATTGGCCAAGGACCTGGAAAGATAAATTTGATGCCAGGTGCTCACAAAGTGGCCAAGGCGATGTTTTGACAAGATTGTAGACCCCTCAGGGAAGTGCACACCAGGAGAGGAACTTACTTTTGGTAATTACCACTCCCGCCAGTGCCATAAAAATAAAACAAAACTGTTGAAGGAATGAATTTGAATTTGGAATCTTGGAAATGAATTGAAAGTGAATGGCCCATTGTCCTAAGTGAAAATGGCCATAAGATTGGAAATAAAGTTGAAAGCCATGCCAAAGATCTGTGTCCAAAATTGCAAAGTGCTCACAGAGTGGCCAAGGTGATGCTTACAACAAAAAGAGTAGAATACCCCTAAAGGTGCATACCAGGAGTGGGACTTACTTTGGGTAATTCCTCTCCCCACCAAGCACCATAATGAATCAAGCTTTTGAAGAATTCGGCCCAGGCTTGTCAGGATATAGTGAATGAAAGTCTTTGACAAGTTCAGGACAATTCTTGAGGTTTTCGGTTGGTTCCCAAGTGGATCTTTCTGGGTCTTGACTGAAACCTTTCCATTCCACCAGATACCATAATTTTCCTCTCTTGAGCTTTGAGTCCAGTATTTGAGAGACTTCCCATTCCTCCTCTTCTTCAATGGTGATTGGAGGAGGAGGCTCTTGATGCCTATTTGGGATTGTTGACGTCTTGACTGGTTCCAAAAGGGAAATATGGAAAACTGGGTGGATGGATTTCCATTGAGATGGAAGATTGAGGTGGTAGGCATGAGTGCTGACTTTCTTCAAGATTGGAAAAGGACCCAGCCATCTTTCAGACAGCTTTTTGGTGGGTCTGGTTGATTTGATGTTCTTGGAAGAAAGCCATACCATGTCACCAGGATTGAAAACAGGTGGACTTGCTCTACTTTTATCTGCATACCTCTTAAATCTGTTTATGGCAACTTCAAGTTCTCTCTTGACATCTTGCTGTACTGATTGGATTTTTGTTGATAACTTTCCAGCCGGAGTGTCTTGAGTGATGTGAACTGAGTCAAAATGAGGATCTCTTCCATAAACAGTGAAAAACGGTGATTGTTTTGTTGAAGAGTGGTCAGAGTTATTGTAGGCAAATTCAGCCAGAGGGAGCCAGGTGTTCCAATCATCTTGATGATAACTGACATACATCCGAAGGTACTGTTCTAGTATCTGATTTACCCTCTCTGTCTGTCCATCAGTTTCTGGATGATAAGCAGTTGACAAGTCTCTTGAAATCTTGAGCTGCTGACAAAGGTTGGTCCAAAAGGAAGAAACAAAAAGAGAACCTCGATCACTAACAATGCTTGAAGGAAGGCCATGCTTTGAGAAAATATTCTTGATGAATAAATGGGCCAAATCTAATGAAGTGATTGAAGCTATTGTTGGAATAAAAACCGCCATTTTTGAGAATCTGTCCACTATGACTAAAATTGAATCAAAGGAATTGGACAGTGGCAATTGAGTGATGAAATCCATTGAAAGACAAATCCAAGGACCACTTGGAATTGGAAGAGGCTTGAGGAGTCCAAACTTCTTGTGATGAATATTTTTGTTTCTTGAACACTGTTGACAGGATGAGACATAATCCTTGATAAATTGAGTCATGCCGGACCAGTGGAAATCCCGCTTGACAAGTTTGAGAGTCTTCTCTTGGCCAGGGTGTCCAGCTAGAGGAGAGTCATGCCGATTTTGAAGTATATTGAGTTAAATTGTGGGGTCATTTGGGACCACCACCCAATCTTTGAAAAGGAGAAGATTGGAAGAGGAATCAAGAGAATAATCCTGGACAGATTTACCTTTACCCAAATCTTCAAGGACACTTCTATATTGAGAATCTTGCCACACTGCCTTCTGAATTGAATCAATCAAATTTGAAAATGAATCCACCTTGACTGCAAAAAACTTTGAGGCTTGAATTTCATCTTGCTTGATTATCTTCTGATAGTTCATTGGATTCTTGCTGATGAAATCCTCCCCCCTCTCCGGGTAAACGTCGTCCCGACGTGACAAGGCATCTGGAAGGGTGGCCAAGCGGCCAGGGCGGTAAGTGATTGAGAAATGAAATTCAGATAAAAATTCAGCCCAGCGGGCTTGACGGCGAGTGAGAATCTTGGAAGACATGAAATATTGAAGAGATGAATGATCGGTGAGAACTTCAAAAGGGGAAGAAATAGAAAGAAGGAAAGCTCTCCAGCGCTTGAGAGCCCAGACTATGCCAAGGAGTTCCTTGTCATGAATCTCATAATTGAGCTCAGCTGGGAGAAGCTTGCGGCTATCAAATGCAATGGGATGTTTTCCTGAGTCAGAGACCTGACTCAGTACAGCACCCAAGGCATAATCTGATGCATCGGTCTCTACAATGGTGGGTAGAGAAGGGTTGAAATGAGAAAGGATTGGAGCAGTGGTGAATGCCTCTTTGAGCTGATGAAACTGTCTAAGAGCTTCCTCATTGAGGGGAAAACGGGAATCTTTCTTGAGGAAACTTGTGAGTGAACTTATTTTCTTTGAATAATTCTTGATGAAACGGCGGTAAAAATTGGCAAAGCCAAGGAATGATTGAAGAGCCTGGAGGTTTCTTGGAGGTGGCCAATTGAGAATTTGCTGGACTTTTGCTTGGTCCATCTTGAGGCCTTCAGGAGAAACTACATAACCAAGATATTCCACACTAGAAACATGAAATAGGCATTTGGACGCCTTAGCAAAGAGGTTATTGGCTCTGAGTCTGGAAGGAACAGTGGACACATGAGTGACATGTTCTTCCTCAGATTTGGAAAAGACCATAATGTCATCCAAATAAACCACAACATAAACATCAAGAAGATCATAAAAAATATCATTGACGAGATTTTGAAAAGAAGCAGGAGCATTGGTAAGTCCAAATGGCATAACCAAGTACTCATAACTACCATATTTGGTTCTAAAACAAGTCAAACGTTCATCACCTTCCTTGATTCTGAGCAGGTTATATGCACCACGCAAATCAATCTTGGAGAAGATAGAAGAACCATTGAAAACAGTGAGAAGCTGGTTCATAGGAGGAACAGGATACTTGTTCTTCCTAGTAACAGCATTGAGTTTGCGGTAATCAACACACAAACGGAGGCCACCATCTTTCTTTTTGACAAAAAGAACAGGTGCTCCTGTAGAAGAGGAGCTTGGCCGGATGAAACCTTTCTCTACATTCTCTGAAATGTAGGCCCTGAGTGTATCTGACTCTTGGCTTGATAAAGAGTAGATCACCCCAACTGGAGGTAGAGACCCCTCCAGCTCGATATGATGATCACAGGCGCGGTGAGGAGGAAGTTTTTCTGCTTTCACCTTGGAAAATACATCCAAATATTGGTGATAAACAGAAGGAACAACCTTCATCACGGTTTCTATTTCTTCTGGCTCTTCCTCTTCATCCCACAACTCCTCCAGGGAGTCATGATAAGATGAAGGAGGAAGGTCCATATTCCCAAAGAAGAGATGAAGTGAAGATACAGAATTATCTTCTCCAACATCTTGAATCTCTTTGAAGACTTCATCTCTAGGTGATAGTAATGACTGATGGGAATTAAGGGAAGGAATATGGACAGAAGACGGAAATGATGGTGTTCTAGAATCACCAACCAGAGCTGCACATGATTTGGCAGAAGAAAAGTCATTACTGAAAGAAATTGAAGGATCATTATAGTCCTTATGATCAGAATTAAAGGTGATCAATCCTTGCCTCCAATCAATAAATGGATTAAAATGATTGAGAAAGTCAAAGCCCAATATGAGGTCTTCTCCCTTGGGAGTATCAATGACTAAAAAGTCCCATTCAAAGCTTGGGAAGGAAGGGAGCTCAACCATATATTTAGTATGGTGAGTCACAAATAGAGAAGGAGACTCAGAGGAGTCAAGAATAATAAGGGGAATCTTCTCCGGGAGTTCTGACATGGTCAAAGAATACTTGTGAACAAACTGCTTTGCAATAAATGAGTTGGTAGCACCAGAATCAATGAGAATACTGTAAAACATATCAGAGAGAGAAGAAAAAACAAAAAATTTAAGAGAATTTTTGACACCAGTATTCAGAATGCACAATTGTGCTCTGGATGGAAAACTGTGAAGACCATTGAATACAACATGATCTTCACTCAGGCTTTTCCCTGGCTGGGAAATTTGCCTGACGGTTGGGTAAGCTTGTTTTGAGGCCTTTTGAAACAGGACTCAAGACTATGCTTCCCACCACAATAGGTACAAAGACCCTCTTTGATTCTTCTTTCTTTTTCAGAGTTCATGAGCTTGAAATCTTTATTCAACAAAGAAGAATGGGGCTTGTCCCTCTTCTGAAAATTCTTCTTCTTCTTTTGACTTGAGCTTGAAGAATTTTGAGGATGAGAAGAACTTGACTTTGAGGCTTCTGGCTTCTTCTCTTGATGGTGACTCTTTTCATTTTGCCTCTCATGGTACCTGGTATCAAGTTCCAGGGTGACGTCCATTAAGTCTTGAAGAGAGTCAATTCTTGAAGGATGGGAGGCCAATTGATCCAAAATCCTGGATGGCAATCCCTTCCTGAAATGATGGATGAGAGCTCTTTCACCCCAATCCCCGATTCTTGAGACTAAGCTTCTGAAATCAGCAATGTATAAGGATACATGCCCACCTTCTTTCATTCTTAAAGAATCCAACTCAGCTTCTGCTTTTCTGACTTCATTCGGGTCACCAAATAAAGTGAAGAGTTGAGATTCAAATAAAGGCCAAGAATTGAGAAGGTATTTTGAATCTTGATTGGTGAGATTGGAAAGATAAGGCTCAATCCATTTTGCAGCCCTGCCAATGAGAAATGAAGTGGCATAAAGGACCTTCTTTCTGTCTTGAGCGAAGTTTGCCGGATCATTATGAAATATCAATTGACAAGACTGAATGAAACTTCTAACTTTGAAGGGCTGAGTCCCATCAAAGCATTCTGGTGCCTTCATAGATGGAGTCTTGAAGGCTGGTGGTCTTGATGCTTCAGAAGATGAAGCTGCTTGAAGATTGGCCATAATCTGAGTCATTTGCTGCATGATGGCCAATAAAGATGGTTCAGACTGATGAGAGACAGGCTGATTAGACTGGGCTAGAGTTGGCCCTCCAGTACCTTGGGATGCCTCCACCGGAGCAGGGACACCTTCAGTACCATCAGACTCTTCCTCTTCCAGAGAATTCTCCTCCTCCTCTTCACCATCCTCACCTGGACCTTTGAAAATAGTCCTTGAAGTTCCTGGAAATCCGCCAACTACTCCTGAAAATGAACATGATCTTCTTGGCCCTCTTCCTTCCTTCCTGGATGGTGCTGCTCCTTCCATGCGGGGTCCTCTATCTAATTGGGCCCTCAGTTGAGGAACTGCTGGGGTGCCATCTAGAGGAGCTCTTGGAGTTGGAGTGAAAACAGCTTGAGCTCTGGCCTGAGATCTTGTCTGTCTTGCCGGAGGTGAGTGTTGAACAGGCATGATATCAGGAATAAAATAAATGAATAAGAATCAAAATTTGCTTGAAGTGAAAAGAGTCAACAATCAAATCTTGAGGAAAATGAATGAATCAAAATGAAAATCTTCAAGTACGTCAATAAATCAAAATCAAATGAAGTCTTGAAGTCAAAATCAAATCAATCAAATCAATCAAAATAAAAAATCTTGCAGAATCAATCAATCAAATGAAAATCTTGAAGAAAAATCAATTTATGTCAAAATTCTTGATGTGAAAAATCAGCAAAATCAATGAAATCTTCAGGTCAATCAATTTTCTTGAGGTCAAAATCAAATATGTCAAATCAATCAATCAATCAAAATCAAGTGAATTATTCTTTAAAAATCAAAATTCTTGAAGAAAAAATCAATTATGAATCTTGATGTGAATAACGTGTCTGAATATCTTGATGAAAAATTTGAAAATCAAAGAAAATCAAGATGACGCCTGAATTATGAATGAGAATGAAAATTTGATGATTTGAAAAGATTTTAAAAAAGAATAACAAAAATAAAAAATGGGTCAGCTTTCAATTTTCAAAATGAAGAATGAATGAAAGAAAATTGAGAGGTGACGATGAATCATTAAGTTCATAAGCGTAAAAGAATCATAATTTCGATGAAATGAGTGAATGAAATTATAAAGAAAGAATGAACAGAATGAAAAAGAAATTATGAGTTAATTAATATAATGTCACAGGGGCTCTTGGACAGAAATACAAGAGTGGCCTGGCACTCAGCAATCAGGGAACTCACTTGGAAGACTCCAAAAGGATAAAGAATAAAAATAATAAGAATGAATTCCTCTAAAAGATAGGCAGGTACAAGATGAGATGCAAAAGAGGAAAGGGAAGCCAAATGGCCAAAGAGCCAACCAAGTAAGTCCTTAATCACTGCTTCAACCTGCCAAAAATGAATAATGGAATTAGTAAGGATATGACCACCAAATATCCATTGACAGGCGAAGAAAGAGAAAAGAGAAAAGTGCTAAATGACTGACTTAATAATATCAGTATTTGCTTAACTAAAGTGAAAAGAAAATAGAGATAAAATAAAATCAAAATATATTAATTAACTGGGGAAAACCCCCCAGGGCGGAAAGGGTAGCCGGTATATGTGAAAAGTTGGGAGCTTGAGTTCTTCAGGCTGAAAACTGATCTGTATTGATCCTTGAGGCTGTATTGATTCTTTTGGGAATTGATACAGCTGGCTAATATTGAAATTGAATTGGGTTGAATGAATTTCCCATGATTGAAAATGAAATACAGGCCTTGATGGATCCAGACTGTATTGAAATGAATATGGTTGCCAGGATGGATTGAGTGGAGCTTTGACACTTGACAACTTCTTTTTGGCACTGCCTCTTGAATACACTTGAGAATGAATTGAAAGTATTCCCTTGGAGTGAATACTTGGAGTGAGAATAACCAATGACTGCTTGATGGCGTCATTGGTCTTTGACGCTGAAACACTTGCTCTTGAGCCTTGATGATTCCTCTGAATGATTGGGTGCCTTGATGACGTGATGAGATGTTGGAATGTTGAAATGAACATTTGATATTGCCACCATTGAATTGCTGTTGAAAAATGATGCACAATGATATATAACATCATTTATGGCATATTGGTTGATTGGCAAGAAGATTACGTCCAAAGGTCTTGAGATGGAAAGGCAGAGGGAAAAGGATGGATGTAATGGCTTCAGAGCTTGGAATGGTGTTTCTGGGCCTTTTGGGGTTTTTGGCCACTTTTGGGTTCTGAGCCAAAAACTGGCCCAAAAGGCGGGAAAGTGTCTTTTGGACACTTTGCGTCAAAGTGCGCAAAAATGCGCAAAATGCGCAAAAGTGCGCAAATGCGCAAAGTGCGCAAAAATGCGCAAAATGCGCAAAAGTGCGCAAATATGCGCAAATGCGCAAAGTGCGCAAAAAGTGCGCAAATGCGCAAAAGTGCGCAAAATGCGCAAAAAGTGCGCAAATGCGCAAAAATGCGCAAAAATGCGCAAATGCGCAAAAATGCGCAAAATGCGCAAAAATGCGCCAATGCGCATTATGAGCCCAAATGGCCAAAAACAGCCATTTGGGCCATTTCCCCTGGTTTTGAGGGAAATGACCAGAAATACCCATTTGGCCATAAATTGCCGCTATGGGTGCTGGATTGAGGTGAAGGGCCATGAAGGCCCCAAAACACAAATGGCCATAAATGGGCCATAAGATAATGACGTGGCCATATTGGCCACTGGTGATGGATATGCCCAATTGGCCATAAAAGAACCGTGGCTTGATATGCCATATGGGGATCCAAGGAGGTGAATTGCCATGGTTGTGACACTTGCCAACAAACACACAAGAAATGTTTGCTTGTTTTCCATCCCTTCCGACCATGCGGCCAGAGGAGTTCTCGCCCAAGGGGCCCTCGCAAGGACTCCTTTGTGGTTGATGATGATGAAACCATATCTGAGGGCAAATGGACACCAGGACCCCAAGCAGGCCAACGGGAACGATTCCAGACAATTAGCCCTGTCCCCTCAAGCATTGATTTGTCCACCCACCATCCAATGGTCACTTCACTCCTTGACCTGAGCGAGGTGATTATCCGGCCAATGAAGGATGGCAATGGTAAGAGGACATTCAAACTTGGGCCAAGTGTCACCATGTCTTGTCACTGATGGGAGTCAAACGCCAAAGTAAGTTTTCTTTCTCCTCCTTATCTCAGTTCTCTTAACACAATAATACTGACTTTTTTCCATTACTCTTAGAACAAAACCCCCCGAATTCCCCCCCAACAAGACTCTCCCGTTCCTAATGTGCCTCGCGAGCAAACCCCGTGGCAACCCACTCCAGGCCCGAGTGGCACCCAATAGTCAGAGGAATTATGCCGGGGTAAGCAGCCAAACTTTCCTTTCATTTTCAATTTCACTTTGGAGTCAAGTTAACTGACTCTTACTCCTTTTTTAGAACCCTCCCGAACCAAAGAGCCACCCATTCCTGGCCCAAGTCCATCCTCCCAACCATCTGAGGATAATATGACTCATGAGCCAGAACCTGAGGTGGCTCCTACACACTCCACGGAGGAACCTTTTGGTAAGTCACCACTTCTCTTTCTTCACTCCCCTCAACTTTTCCTCACCATTTCTTTGACCATCTCCAGCTTGTCCCGCCACTCCCCGCTCAATAATTATCATTGACAATACGCCTGTTGGATCCCCCCTCCCCAACACGCCCACCTTCCCATCCTGTTCCCCCCCTCCACTCCAACCCCAACGCCTCCTCCCCCCTGGTTCAAAGCCCCTCTCATTCCCACGATGACGCTTGCCAGGAATTCACTGACTTACGACCAACTTTGATGATTCCTTGAGCCATCGTCCACGAATCGATCAACTGAATCTTGTTGGAGCATCGCCCCTTGCTCCACATGATTCCTTTTGTGTATGCAACTCATCAAAATGAGATGCACCAGGAATTCCAGGAGGAACTAAACTCACTCCTTGCCCAGGCACTGGAGGCTTATCCAAAGGAGGACATCATCGCGATAGTCTGCAAATTCCTAGAAAAATAATCTCATTATTTCCACTTTTTATCATTTGTAATACTTTCTTTTAAATAAATTATTTGTATTCAATTCTTGTTATGTTCAATTTCTATTTCATTCTTTGTTCACGTAAAAATTATTCATTTCCTCCTTAGAAAAAATCCCTGATTGTGTGAGAATTATTCTTGTAAGTGCCCCACCAAAGGTTTGAGTGAGTATTTGTTTGTGTGAACCTCTTTTGCCAAAAATGCGCCAATAGTCACTGTTACCGTCTCCTATATTTTCTTCTTCAATGTTTTAGAGCCATATCAATTCTTAACTGTAAAAAAGCGGGAGGTTCCCGCATGTGAGCAATCCACTCCAGATTGGTGAGACATTGCTTTTCCTATGGTCACACGCTATTAAGCTTAGTCATGTATTGAATTGTTTAAATTGTCAGGAACCTTCACAAGCCCAAGGAGCAGCGTGTGAATTGTTGGGAGCCTGCACAGGTGTAAGGATTGGCGTGTGAATTGTTGGGAGCCTGCACAGGCGTAAGGATTGGCGTGTGAATTGTTGGGAGCCTGCACAGGCATAAGGAGTGGTGTGTGAGCTGTCGGGAACCTTCACAGGTGTAAGGATTGATGTGTGAAGTGTTGGCAGCCCGCATAGGCGTAAGGAACTTTTAGCATTGTCGGAACCTGCACAAGCATAAGGATTCGCATGTGAAGCATTGGAATCCTAGAAAAGAGCAACAAACCAGGACATATTTACAATGGGATGCCACAGTACATAATCCACTTCAACCCTTTTTCATGTGAGACACCCCATCTCCCGCACTCAAAACCATCCAATCCTGGTTTATATTGTCTTCTGCCTTACCCCACCATTTTTACCCAACACACATGCAAAGATCCCCATTCTTTGAATTGGCATGAGATCGTATTACCATCCCTGATTTGATAGCCCTCTCTCTTGCCAATCTCATAATATCCATGGCTTTTTTGCCACATTGTTTTTGCTAACCTGCTTGAGCATTGTGCGGACATACCCACTAGTGTTGTGCTTTTGTTTTCCTGTGCTGGATCAGTATAATGAACAAATGTACTACTGGCCCACACTACCTGAATGAGCCCATGACATGCAGATATATCAATCCAAAAATGCTCATTTGGGAAAATCAATTTTCCCCCTGTACACCACTTTGACACATCTCTTTGAATTTGGCTGGTCCGGTTATCAGCTTGAAAACACCATCCCAAAGCATACAGCAATGCATCCTTATCAAGATGAGGTGAGTTTTTGAATCCATTCATGGTGAAAGTGAGTGCGGAATCAAACTCGCATGCACCCTGATTTGCGGGACTATTGCCCTCATAGTTGACTTGTTCAAAAGATGGAACCCCCAATGAGTTGTAGCAATTTTGAATCTTCTCAAATAAATCATCCCCAAAATATGGTAAGGATTGACCTAGAATGCAACCCACTGAGCTAAGATTGGCACCTTGGTTCCGCCATTCATCTTTTGCCCGACACTTCCATACAGACCAAATTGTTCATTCTTCGTGCTGCATTTGTGCCACCCAATCGCAAACATAAATCCCTCCAGTAATTCTCCATTGGGTGAAATGGGGTCGGTGAATCTCTTTTCGCGAAATAAGAATTGTGATAATTCATCCCATTGATTGACCTTGACTTCACTCATTGTTGTGAATGGTTGGAATTAGACAAGGGCAATGAGTAATCCGGTTGAAGTGAAAATTGCCACATGGCCAAAGTGAATACATTCAATCTGATTGACATCCACAACCCACCGAATTTCACTTGAGGTGATATTTGCTGATACTGGAATTGATATTTGTGCTGTTGGATGAGAGGAGGAAAACAACCTATTCATTTGGGTCATTTTGCGCTCATTTGTCTTTTGGGATCTCCCACTATTCCCGAGTGGTTGAGGGATCACTATGTGTTGAAGCAGGCAAGATATCAGATACTGCTTCCTTCCAGTTGAAGCTAAGGAGTTTTGAGTCCAGAATGGAGCCCAATGCCCAAGGAGCTTTCTTAGGCACACAGACTTTGACTTCCCTGTTGGAGCCCAAATGACATTGGCACAATCAGAACCGACTAAAGCCAATGTCTTCCATGGGGCCCAATGAGGGTGCCACATAAATGTGGAAGCATATATATATATCTATATATATACACTGAGATTAAGCGAGCAACTCACAATTTCCTTCCTCAGCCCAACGCTTTCCCATGAGTTGCCCTTTACGCTCTTTTGCTTTTTTTTGTGACTGGCATGCTTGCAGCCGGAAATGAAATGAAACCAAATGATTACTGATTTATTACTATCACCTAAATTGGATTGCGGTCAAGGAATCTTTTTTAATTGTGACTAAAAAGAAAGATAACACCTGACCTTTGCAAATTTGTGATCTCAAATACCTGACCCTGGAAATTGCAGTGGATAGTGCATTATACAATTTGACATATTGATGTTCCCATTCAATGAGGTTCAAATCCAACCCTGTGGAATATTGCAAGAACGCACGAATTCATTATGCACACTGCTGCGGATCCCTAATTATCCTAGTCCTCTTGAAAGGAACAGGGCCATTTGGCCTATTATGGGCTGGCGGGAAGTGATAAAACCCACTTCCCGCAATGCACCCACGTGTGCTACTCGCAGGCACAACTGCCTGACTCAGCTTGCGTCTTGTTGCAGTCTTTTCAATGGTGTACGGAGGCATGCCACCATACAATTACTATTGGTATTCAGACTGTGGCATCTGGGCAGTAGTAGGATAGGAAATCATGATTATTAAATTCATAAATAACTTTGCAAAATTCAATTACAATCTATCTAGTACAAAGCTAATCTAAAACG
Organism: Austropuccinia psidii; assembly: GCA_023105745.1. NCBI lineage: Eukaryota > Fungi > Basidiomycota > Pucciniomycetes > Pucciniales > Sphaerophragmiaceae > Austropuccinia > Austropuccinia psidii. The sequence goes on from JALGQZ010000004.1 coordinate 67,687,754, forward strand.
GGTCAATCCTGGTTGTGAGTCTAGCTGACCTGGGTACAGTCAAGGTGACCTCCTCACTTGAACCAAGACCATGCTTTGCCACCCAGGCATCACCAAAGTCTAATACTAAGGATCGTGCAAATTCAAATCTAAGAGGTACAGTGGGGTTAAAATACTCTGATGAGAAGAAACTTTTATTCAGTAAATTACATATATACTTATTAGTATGTAGCCACACTGGCTCCACTAGACTTTTACCCACCGAAGGTTTTTCGGAAATGTCAATTAGTGATAAAGCCCCTTTAACTGAGCTTGTTCTCCAGTCATCTGAGCATACCATCAAACCACAAATCCCCGCCACACAGAATGCTGCTAATATACCATAGCAAACTTGATTTATTCCGAGACTCTTGTGACACATCAAAGGATCTTTGATGGCCTCATTTTTTTTTGAGTTCATGAGTTTGCCTTTGATGCCATTAAGTTCAACCTTTTTATGTGCACGTACCATGTTGTACGCAATCATTCACTGGATAACTGTATCCATTTGATCCTCCAGGTTCTTGTGTGGCTTTGTGGATATCTCATTGTCAGCCCCACCACCTTCAATGCTGAGTTGGGTTGCATTTTGCTTTGATTTACTCAAGCAGAAGGCAAGGTATTCAACTGCTCCCCGTTCGAGTCCAAGAGGATCGGTTGAATTTGATGTTGGTGCAACATATGGTTTGGGTGCAATCACATCATATGGGACTAAACTAATGGATTCAAACATAACATTTGCCCAAAAATGTTTAACTGGATTGGCAGGATAAAGAAGGCTCTGAACCATTTTGAAGAAGGAGTGTTCAGATTTTGGGAGATTCTCTGGAGGTTTAGCTGATTCCTTCAGCAATTTGGGAGTCCAAATGTTGTGATCAAAAGAGCTTCTGTTTCTGTTGGCTTAAAAAAATCTAACCCTGTATATTGCAATTTATATCACCAGTCAACAGCCAATAATGATGTAACATGCACAAAGAGAAAACTCACCTGCCATCTCAAGGTCCTCCAGCCAAGCCAACATTTTAAGCTCTCAGTTACTGATCACCTTAATACCAACGGGCAGGAATGTATGAGCATCCTTTGTTGGTAAATTGTCCCATCTATTTTTGTAAATCCTATTGATATTATCAAGCCCCCTTTTCCATGATTGTTGAGTTATATTGGAATGATAATTCAAAATTCCTGCAAACTCTTTCATGTGGGATAAAAATATTCCTTGAAAATTAGCAGACGATGACACTTTGGGCTCAGGTTCAGTAATTATATCAGTCCTATCTCGTCCCATTGTATCATGTCTAAATGTCCCCCTTTCTTGAAAGGCTTGAATATTCCGAGGAGAGGCAGGAGGGGTTTCATCATGGATTGTTTCATTGAGTATTGGGGGGCTTTCAGTTTGTGGAGCTTCATCATGGATTGTTTCATTGAGTATGGGGGGGGTTAAGTATGCGGAGGTTCATTATCAATATGGTCCACTTCAACATTGATCATTTCATCACCTTGATCCCAAGAATCCTTTGCGGCTTGAAAGGTACGGTGTTTTTTGTTTATTTTTTTGGTCACATGTATATTTGGTCTTTTTCCTAATCCTTTGCCTGGAAATCCAATTACGACTAGAGATCCTTCAGGTAGAGATTCTCCCACCTCCACACCTGCCCATATATTGTAAGCAGGTATTTTTATCAATTTTGTTTGGAATTAGTAATGGACTTAAGGTTCAAATCCATTTTGAGCAGGCTCATGGCTTCAGCAATCTTTTGACTCACATAATCAGGAATTTTACTATCATATTGAATTTTTTCAAGCCTTGGGATAGTTTGAGCAATGTTGGAGACAAATTGTTCCTTGGATATGATGACCACCTCCCCACTGAAAATTGCAACATGTTGCCCATCATCTTCTGTCGGTGCACAAGTGTCAGGATGAAACTATGATAAAGGTGTAATTAGGCTAATGTCACAGGGGCTCTTGGACAGAAATCCAAGAGTGGCCTGGCACTCAGCAATCAGGGAACTCAGTTGGAAGACTCCAAAAGAATAAAGAATAAAAATAATAAGAATGAATTCCTCTAAAAGATATGCAGGTACAAGATGAGATGCAAAGAGGAAAGGGAAGCCAAATGGCCAAAGAGCCAACCAAGTAAGTCCTTAATCACTGTTTCAACCTGCCAAAAATGAATAATGGAATTAGTAAGGATTTGACCACCAAATATCCATTGACAGGCGAAGAAAGAAAAAGAGAATGGTGCTAAATGACTGACTTAATAATATCAGTATTTGCTTCACTAAAATGAAAAGAAAATAAAGATAAAATAAAATCAAAGTATATTAATTAACTGGGGAAAAACCCCCCAGGGTGGAAAGGGTAGCCGGTATATGTGAAAAGTTGGGAGCTTGAGTTCTTCAGGCTGAAAACTGATCTGTATTGATCCTTGAGGCTGTATTGATTGTTTTGGGAATTGATACAGCTGGCTAATATTGAAATTGAATGGGGTTGAATGAACTTCCCATGCTTGAAAATGAAATACAGCTCTTGTTGGATCCAGACTGTATTGAAATGAATATGGTTGCCAAGATGGATTGAGTGGAGCTTTGACACTTGACAATTTCTTTGGCACTGCCTCTTGAATACACTTTGAGAATGAATTGAAAGTATTCCCTTGGAAGGAATACTTGGAGTGAGAATAACCAATGACTGCTTGATGGTGTCATTGGTCTTTGACGCTGAAACACTTGCTCTTGAGCTTTGATGATTCCTCTGAATGATTGGGTGCCTTGATGACGTGATGAGATGTTGGAATGTTGAAATGACCAGTTGATATTGCCACCATTGAATTGCTGTTGAAAAATGATGCACAATGATATATAACATCATTTATGGCATATTGGTTCATTGGAAAGAAGAATACGTCCAAAGGTCTTGAGATGGAAAGGCAGAGGGGAAAAGGATGGATGTGATGGCTTCAGAGCTTGGAACGGTGTTTTCTGGGCCCTTTGGGGTTTTTGGCCACTTTTGGGTTCTGGGCCAAAAACTGGCCCAAAAGGCGGGAAAGTGTCTTTTGGACACTTTGCGTCAAAGTGCACAAAAATGCGCAAATGCGCAAAGTGCACAAAAATGTGCAAAATGTGCAAATGTGCACAAATATGCGCAAAAAGTGCACAAATGCGCAAAAGTGTGCAAATGCGCATTATGAGCCCAAATGGCCAAAACAGCCATTTGGGCCATTTCCCCTGGTTTTGAGGGAAATGACCCGAGATACCCATTTGGGCATAAATTGCCGCCATGGGTTCTGGATTGAGGTGAAGGGCCATGAAGGCCCCAAAACACAAATGGCCATAAATGGTCCATAAGATGATGACGTGGCCATATTGTCCACTGGTGATGGATATGGCCAATTGGCAATAAAAGAACTGTGGCTTGATATGCCATATGGGGATCCAAGGAAGTGAATTGCCATGGTTGTGACAGTACCCCCCACCTTGAAATGGTGAGCTCCTGAGCACCAATACAAGGTGAAGCCTGTTGAGGCTATTGGAAAGATTTGGAGAGAGTGATTCAAGAGGACTGATTAAGATAAAAATTTGAAAACTGATATTAAAGATTTGACATTTGACGCAGGACTTGCTTGATCTTCTTTTGACATTGGCTTCATGATTTGAGTTGAATTTTAAAATGAATGAAAATTTTTGACGTGATAATTGATGTGATAAAAGAAAATTTTAAAATGAAAATAAAATGAAAATAAAGAATGAAAATTAAAATAAAAGAAAAGAAAATAGAAAAGAAAAATGAATTGAATCTTGAGGAGGTTCCAATCTTCATCACGGAGGTTGATGACTGATTTTGAAATTTGGCCAAGGACCTGGAAACAGAAATTTGATGCCAGGTGCTAACAAAGTGGCCAAGGTGATGTTTTGACAAGATTGTAGACCTCTCAGGGAAGTGCACACCAGGTAAGTAACTTACTTTTGGTAGTTACCACTGCCGCCAGTGCCATAAAAATAAGAAACAAAATGTTGAAGGAATGAATTTGAATTTGAAGTCTTGGAAATTAATTGAAAAGTGAATAGCCCATTGTCCAAAGTGAAAATGGCCATAAAATTGGAAATGAAGTTGAAAGCCATGCCAAGATCTGTTTCCAAAATTGCAAAGTGCTCACAGAGTGGCCAAGGTGATGCTTACAACAATAAAAGAGTAAAATACCCCTAAAGGTGCATACCAGGAGTGGGACTTACTTTTGGTAATTCCTCTCCCCACCAAGCACCATAATGAATCAAGCTTTTGAAGAATTGGGCCCAGGCTTGTCAGGATATAATGAATGGAAATCTTTGACAAGTTCAGGACAATTCTTGAGGTTTTCGGTTGGTTCCCAAGTGGATCTTTCTGGGTCTTGACTGAAACCTTTCCATTCCACCAGATACCATAATTTTCCTCTCTTGAGCTTTGAGTCCAGTATTTGCGAGACTTCCCATTCCTCTTCTTCTTCAATGATGATTGGAGGAGGAGGCTCTTGATGCCAATTTGGGATTGTTGATGTCTTGACTGGTTCCAGAAGGGATATATGGAAGACTGGGTGGATGGATTTCCATTGAGATGGAAGCTTGGGGTGGTAGGCATGAGTTCTGACTTTCTTCAAGATTGGAAAAGCACCCAGCCAGCTTTCAGACAACTTTTTGGTGGGTCTGGTTGATTTTATGTTCTTGGAAGAAAGCCATACCATGTCACCGGGATTGAAAACAGGTGTACTTGCTCTACTTTTATCTGCATACGTCTTAAACCTGTTTATGGCAACTTCAAGTTCTCTCTTGACATCTTGCTGTACTGATTGGATTTTTGTTGATAACTTTCCAGCCGGAGTATCTTGAGTGATGTGAACTGAGTCAAAATGAGGATCTCTTCCATAAACAGTGAAAAACGGTAATTGTTTTGTTGAAGAGTGGTCAGAGTTATTGTAGGCAAATTCAGCCAGAGGGAGCCAGGTGTTCCAATCATCTTGATGATAACTGACATACATCCAAAGATACTGTACTAGTATCTGATTTACCCTCTCTGTCTGTCCATCAGTTTCTGGATGATAAGCAGTTGTCAAGTCTCTTGAAATCTTGGGCTGCTGAGAAAGATTGGTCCAAAAAGAAGAAACAAAAAGAGAACCTCGATCACTAACAATGCTTTGAAAAGATATTCTTGATGAATAGATGGGCCAAATCTAATGAAGTGATTGAAGCTATTGTTGGAATAAAGACAGCCATTTTTGAGAATCTGTCCACTATGACAAGGATTGAGTCAAAGGAATTGGACAGTGGCAATTGAGTGATGGAATCCATTGAAAGACAAATCCAAGGACCACTTGGAATTGGAAGAGGCTTGAGGAGTCCAAACTTCTTGTGATGAATATTTTTGTTTCTTGAACACTGTTGACAGTATGATACATAATCCTTGATAAATTGAGTCATGCTGGACCAGTGGAAATCCCGCTTGACAAGTTTGAGAGTCTTCTCTTGGCCAGGGTGTCCAGCTAGAGGAGAGTCATGCCGATTTTGAAGTATATTGAGTTAAATTGTGGGGTCATTTGGGACCACCACCCGATCTTTGAAAAGGAGAAGATTGGAAGAGGAATCAAGAGAATAATCCTGGACAGATTTACCTTTACCCAAATCTTCAAGGACACTTCTATATTGAGAATCTTGCCACACTGCCTTCTGAATTGAATCAATCAAATTTGAAAATGAATCCACCTTGACTGCAAAAAACTTTGAGGCTTGAATTTCATCTTGCTTGATTATCTTCTGATAGTTCATTGGATTCTTGCTGATGAAATCCTCCCCCCTCTCCGGGTAAACGTCGTCCCGACGTGACAAGGCATCTGGAAGGGTGGCCAAGCGGCCAGGGCGGTAAGTGATTGAGAAATGGAATTCAGATAAAAATTCAGCCCAGTGGGCTTGACGGCGAGTGAGAATCTTGGAAGACATGAAATATTGAAGAGATGAATGATCGGTGAGAACTTCAAAAGGGGAAGAAATAGAAAGAAGGAAAGCTCTCCAGCGCTTGAGAGCCCAGACTATGCCAAGGAGTTCCTTGTCATGAATCTCATAATTGAGCTCAGCTGGGAGAGGCTTGCGGCTATCAAATGCAATGGGATTTTTTCCTGAGTCAGATACCTGACTGAGTACAGCACCCAAGGCATAATCTGATGCATCGGTCTCTACAATGGTGGGTAGAGAAGGATTGGAACAGTGGTGAATGCCTCTTTGAGTTGATGAAACTGTCTAAGAGCTTCCTCATCGAGGGGAAAACGGGAATCTTTCTTGAGGAAACTTGTGAGTGAACTAATCTTCTTTGAATAATTCTTGATGAAACGGCGGTAAAAATTGGCAAAGCCAAGGAATGATTGAAGAGCCTTGAGGTTTCTTGGAGGTGGCCAATTGAGAATTTGCTGGACTTTTGCTTGGTCCATCTTGAGGCCTTCAGAAGAAACAACATAACCTAAATACTCTACACTAGAAACATGGAATAGGCATTTGGACGCCTTAGCAAAGAGGTTATTGGCTCTGAGTCTGGAAAGAACAGTGGACACATGAGTGACATGTTCTTCCTCAGATTTGGAAAAGACCATAATGTCATCCAAATAAACCACAACATAAACATCAAGAAGCTCATAAGAAATATCATTGACGAGATTTTGAAAAGAAGCAGGAGCATTGGTAAGCCCAAATGGCATAACCAAGTACTCATAACGACCATATTTGGTTCTAAAATAAGTCAAATGTTCATCACCTTCCTTGATTCTGAGAAGGTTATATGCACCACACAAATCAATCTTGGAGAAGATAGAAGAACCATTGAAAACGGTGAGAAGCTGATTCATAGGAGGAACAGGATACTTGTTCTTCCTAGTAACAGCATTGAGTTTGCGGTAATCAACACACAAACGGAGGCCACAATCTTTCTTTTTGACAAAAAGAACAGGTGCTCCTGTAGAAGAGGAGCTTGGCCGGATGAAACCTTTCTCTACATTCTCTGAAATGTAGGCCCTGAGTGTATCTGACTCTTGGTCTGATAAAGAGTAGATCACCCCAACTGGAGGTAGAGACCCCTCTAGCTCGATATGATGATCACAGGCGCGGTGAGGAGGAAGTTTTTCTGCTTTCACCTTGGAGAATACATCCAAGTATTGGTGATAAACAGAAGGAGCAACCTCCATCACTGTTTCTACTTATTCTGGCTCTTCCTCTTCATCCCACAACTCCTCCAGGGAGTCATGATAAGATGAAGGAGGGAGGTCCATATTCCCAAAGAAGAGATGAAGTGAAGATACAGAATTATCTTCTCCAACCTCTTGAATCTCTTTGAAGACTTCATCTCTAGATGATAGTAATGACTGATGGGAATTAAGGGAAGGAATATGGACAGAAGACGGAAATGATGGTGTTCTAGAATCACCAACCAGAGCTGCACATGATTTGGCAGAAGAAAAGTCATTACTAAAAGAAATTGAAGGATCATTATAGTCCTTATTGTCAGAATTAAAGGTGATCAATCCTTGCCTCCAATCAATAAGCGGATTAAAATGATTAAGAAAGTCAAAGCCCAATATGAGGTCTTCTTCCTTGGCAGTATCAATGACTAAAAAGTCCCATTCAAAGCTTGGGAAGGAAGGGAGCTCAACCATATATTTAGTATGGTGAGTCACAAATAAAGAAGGAGACTCAGAGGGGTCTAAAATGATGAGGGGAATCTTCTCAGGAAGTTCTGACATAGTCAATGAATACTTGTGAACAAACTGCTTTGCAATAAATGAGTTGGTAGCACCAGAATCAATGAGAATACTGTAAAAAACATCAGAAAGAGAAGAAAAAACAAAAAATTTAAGAGAATTTTTGACACCAGTATTCAGAATGCACAATTGTGCTCTGGATGGAAAACAGTGAAGACCATTGAACACAACATGGTCTTCACTCAGGCTTTTCCCTGGCTGGGAAATTTGCCTGACGGTTGGGTAAGCTTGTTTTGAGGCCTTTTGAAACAGGACTCGAGACTATGCTTCCCACCACAATAGGTACAAAGACCCTCCTTGATTCTTCTTTCTTTTTCAGAGTTCATGGGCTTGAAATCTTTATTCAATAAAGAAGAATGGGGCTTGTCCCTCTTCTGAAAATTCTTCTTCTTTTGACTTGAGCTTGAAGAATTTTGAGGATAAGAACTTGACTTTGAGGCTTCTGGCTTCTTCTCTTGATGATGACTCTTTTCATTTTGCCTCTCATGGTACCTGGTATCAAGCTCCAGGGTAACGTCCATTAAGTCTTGAAGAGAGTCAATTTTTGAAGGATGGGAGGCCAATTGATCCAGGATCCTGGATGGCAGTCCCTTCCTGAAATGATGGATGAGAGCTCTTTCACCCCAATCACCGATTCTTGAGACTAAACCTCTGAAATAAGCAATGTATAAGGATACATGCCCACCTTCTTTCATTCTTAAATAATCAAATTCAGCTTCTGCTTTTCTGACCTCATTTGGGTCACCAAATAGGGTGAAGAGCTGAAATTTGAATAAAGGCCAAGAATTGAGAAGGTAATTTGAGTCTTGATTGGTGAGATTGGAAAGATAAGGCTCAATCCATTTTGCAGCCCTGCCAATGAGAAATGAAGTGGCATAAAGGACCTTCTTTCCGTCTTGAGAGAAGTTTGCCGGATCATTATGAAAAATCAATTGACAGGACTAAATAAAGCTTCTAACTTTGAAGGGCTGAGTCCCATCAAAGCATTCCGGTGCCTTCATAGATGGAGTCTTGAAGGCTGGTGGTCTTGATGCTTCAGAAGATGAAGCTGGTTGAAGCTTGGCCATAATCTGAGTCATTTGCTGCATGATGGCCAATAGATATGGTTCAGACTGATGAGAGACAGGCTGATTAGACTGGGCTAGAGTTGGTCCTCCAGTACCTTGGAATGCCTCCACCGGAGCAGGGACACCTTCAGTACCATCAGACTCTTCCTCTTCCACAGAATTCTCCTCCTCCTCTTCAGCATCTTCACCTGGACCTTTGAAAATAGTCCTTGAAGTTCCTGGAAATCCGCCAACTACTCCTGAGAATGAACATGATCTTCTTGGCCCTCTTCCTTCCTTCCTGGATGGTGCTGCTCCTTCCATGCGGGGTCCTCTATCTAAATGGGCCCTCAGTTGAGGAACTGCTGGGGTGCCATCTAGAGGCCCTCTTGGAGTTGGAGTGAGAACAGCTTGAGCTCTGGCCTGAGATCTTGTCTGTCTTGCCGGAGGTGAATGTTGAACAGGCATGATTTCAGGAATGAAATTGAAATAAATAAATAAAAACCAAAATTTTCTTGAAGTGAAAAAAGTCAACAATCAAATCTTGAGTAAAATAAATGAATCAAATGAAAATCGTCAAGTACGTCAATAAATAAAAATCAAATGAAGTCTTGAAGTCAAACTCAAATCAATGTCTTGAAGTAAATCAATGAATCAAATCAAAATGAAGTCTTCAAGTCAATAAATCAATGAATCAAATCAATCAAAAATCAAAATCTTGCAAAATTCAACCAATCAAATGAAATCTTGACGAAAAATCAATTTATGTCAAAGTTCTTGATGTGAAAAATCAGCAAAATCAATGAGATCTTCAGGTCAATTAATTTTCTTGAGGTCAATATCAAATATGTCAAATCAATCAATCAATCAAAATCAAGTGAATTATTCTTGAAAAACCAAAATTCTTGAAGAATGAATCAATTATGAATCTTGATGTGAATAACGTGTCTGAATATCTTGATGAAAAATTTGAAAATCAAAGAAAATCAAGATGACGCCTGAATTAGGAATGAAATGAAAATTTGATGATTTGAAAAGATTTTTTAAAAGAATAAAAAAAATAAAAATGGGTCAGCTTTCAATTTTCAAAATGAAGAATGAATGAAAGAAAATTGAGAGGTGACAATTAATCATTAAGTTCATAAGCGTGAAAGAATCATAATTTTGATGAAATGAGTGAATGAAATTATAAAGAAAGAATGAACAGAATGAAAAGAAATTATGAGTTAATTAATATAATGTCACAGGGGCTCTTGGACAGAAATACAAGAGTGGCCTGGCACTCAGCAATCAGGGAGCTCAGTTGGAAGACTCCAAAAGAATAAAGAATAAAAATAATAAGAATGAATTCCTCTAAAAGATATGCAGGTACAAGAGGAGATGCAAAGAGGAAAGGGAAGCCAAATGGCCAAAGAGCCAACCAAGTAAGTCCTTAATCACTGTTTCAACCTGCCAAAAATGAATAATGGAATTAGTAAGGATTTGACCACCAAATATCCATTGACAGGCGAAGAAAGAAAAAGAGAAAGGTGCTAAATGACTGACTTAATAATATCAGTATTTGCTTCACTAAAATGAAAAGAAAATAAAGATAAAATAAAATCAAAGTATATTAATTAACTGGGGAAAAACCCCCCAGGGTGGAAAGGGTAGCCGGTATATGTTAAAAGTTGGGAGCTTGAGTTCTTCAGGCTGAAAACTGATCTGTATTGATCCTTGAGGCTGTATTGATTGTTTTGGGAATTGATACAGCTGGCTAATATTGAAATTGAATTGGGTTGAATGAACTTCCCATGCTTGAAAATGAAATACAGCTCTTGATGGATCCAGACTGTATTGAAATGAATATGGTTGCCAAGATGGATGGAGTGGAGCTTTGACACTTGACAATTTTTTTGGCACTGCCTCTTGAATACACTCTGAGAATGAATTGACAGTATTCCCTTGGAAGGAATACTTGGAGTGAGAATAACCAATGACTGCTTGATGGTATCATTGGTCTTTGACGCTGAAACACTTGCTCTTGAGCTTTGATGATTCCTCTGAATGATTGGGTGCCTTGATGACGTGATGAGATGTTGGAATGTTGAAATGACCAGTTGATATTGCCACCATTGAATTGATGTTGAAAAATGATGCACAATGATATATAACATCATTTATGGCATATTGGTTCATTGGAAAGAAGAATACGTCCAAAGGTCTTGAGATGGAAAGGCAGAGGGGAAAAGGATGGATATGATGGCTTCAGAGCTTGGAACGGTGTTTTCTGGGCCCTTTGGGGTTTTTGGCCACTTTTGGGTTCTGGGCCAAAAACTGGCCCAAAAGGCGGGAAAGTGTCTTTTGGACACTTTGCGTCAAAGTGCGCAAAAATGCGCAAATGCGCAAAGTGCACAAAAATGTGCAAAATGTGCAAATGTGCACAAATATGCGCAAAAAGTGCACAAATGCGCAAAAGTGCACAAAATGCGCAAAAGTGTGCAAATGCGCATTATGAGCCCAAATGGCCAAAACAGCCATTTGGGCCATTTCCCCTGGTTTTGAGGGAAATGACCCGAGATACCCATTTGGGCATAAATTGCCGCCATGGGTTCTGGATTGAGGTGAAGGGCCATGAAGGCCCCAAAACACAAATGGCCATAAATGGTCCATAAGATGATGACGTGGCCATATTGGCCACTGGTGATGGATATGGCCAATTGGCCATAAAAGAACTGTGGCTTGATATGCCATATGGGGATCCAAGGAGGTGAATTGCCATGGTTGTGACAGCTAAATACAACTTTAACTATGTTTACGAAACGGTAAAAATAGTTTCAAGAAGATTTATGAGGTTTTAAAGATGGTCAAATTTAGATAAAAAGGGCTTTACTATATGTGATATAGTGGTGGTGAGCACTGTTAAAAGCCCTGGGTGCAGCTTTAACTGTTGGGTTACAATAATAAAAGACTACAATAGTTAATTTATAATTATAACTGATTATTAACCAAGAGTAAAACTGTTTTTGACAGTTTACTACATAGGTTATTCAAGAGCAGGATGAGAAGACAATTCTGGCTGTGAAAAGCCTCCTTTTTGTCCTGAAATGGGGTGAAAAGGGTGCTAGGCCTTTCCACATAGAGGAAGTGAAGATTTTTTCACTCTCTAGCACTGGCTTGTGGTTTGCAAACAGCCTGTATAACCTTTATTGGGCTCAGATGTGGTTTTGAAACCACATCTGGGCAGTTTTTACCAATACAGGGTGAAATTTTCATCTGGGGACCTCACAGCCTGCTTCTGACGTGTATGACGCGTAGAATGCTGTACAGAACCTGTATGGGAGCCCAGTATTGACCGAAATATTAGGTATTGAAGTAAAAACAAGCTTTATTGTCTATTTGACACCTCATATTCATGGTTATAGGATATTATCCCATGGTAAGGCTGTATATGACAGCAGGTGGGAATATGACCTTAAAACAGCCAGAACTTTGTCAATTCTTGAGATATCAACCTCAAAATTGGTTCAGTGTGTAGCCCTGTATGTGCTTTACACAATGATACCTCATTTGATATGGGTATCTTTAAATATGGTCAGGTTATCCCGTGTAAAAGATATTTGTGCATTTGCGTGGTATAGGCAAAAAGGTGTATTGAGCTTGTTTTCCTTATAACTTTTGTTCAAGTTGGGATATGGAGAAATGGAGGACCCCATCAGATTGCCCTCATTGTGCCCTTTCCAAAAAGCTGCCACTTCAAGTATCTCACACTAAAACTGTAGAAGTTAGATGAGAGGTGACTGTTTTGTTCACCCTTATTTGGTCTGAAATTGACCATAACTCCAGTAATATTGGTGCTAGCTAAGTTTGGCTGGTACCATTGGATAGCCCTGGCTTAGAGCTCCATTCTGAGTACTCATTTGATGGGGTTAAGCCTCTCCTTCTAGACTTTAGATGAGAGGTGAAAATTAAGGTTTATGCTCAGCAATAACTTTGAGCAGGAATAACTTTGTTATTTCTTGTCTTATGGTGATGAGACTTATGTTTTCAGAAAGAGGTGAGTTTCCTTTTTTTGATACTTTTTGAGCTTATTTGGCTCAGCTCCATGTTTTGGCGGTATCTTGGCTATACCATTGGTTTATGGTATTTTGGCTGTCATGCTTGTGCTCTGGTTTTGCGTCACAGGCTGACAAGAAGGTTCAACAGTCTTTTCTTTCTCATGACTTTTCAAATTTGGTTTCTGAGAGCTTGGAGGCTGACCTGAAATAAAGGCTATGACACAATATCAGGTTTTGAGAGATTTGAAATATTCAAGATGGATGCATACGCAAATTCTGGAGAACTGGTGGATCTTGATTATCTTCATGTGACTGGCTCTCTACTTCAATGCCAAATTCACGACTACAGGCCATATCAGAGCTTTCACTTCCACTCTCTGGGGCTGAAGTTGGTCGTTCATCGAATTCAGTTGAATTTCGCGGGGTTTGGGACATAGCAGAGGTAGTATATTAAGCAAATAGATGGTGACAAGTTGATTGATAACTTGTTTGAAAATTTTTGAATACAAAGATCCAAATTGAAGAAAAACTTGCAAGTAAAATAAGTTTAAAGTAATTGATTCTTTTTGAGTGAATATTGGAGTGAGAAAGAAGTTAAATATCAATTTGAAGAATATTAAGAGTTATTGAATATTCTAGAAAAAAGACCTTTTAGAACCACAAGCTGACCAAAAAAAACCTGTGCATCAACAGACATGGAACCTTCTATTGAGATTGTCTTGCATTTGCAAAATATAATCTGTCAGGAAATTGAAGGAGGCAATGTGTTGCAAATTATTTCATCTCATTCAAATGAAATCACTTCCCTGTGAGACATTGAATAAAGTTAACTAGTGAGAAACCTACTAAAGTCAAATTTTGAACTATTCAACGCTCATGAGGTAAGGACTAAGCAAAGTGTTCCATTTGAATGACATGAAATAAAATGGTTTTGTCGGGGAAAAAGGAGACACAATTCTTGTCTTACTTAGTCCACTTGTTAGGTTTTAATTTGTGAGTCTCATGCTTTAAACCCTAACCACAACATTGTGAATATACTGACCAATTTCCCCTTAAGTCGTGTTGTCAGAGAAGGCCACTCAGCATATTTTGGCAATTGCGTTCATCATGTACACCAACAAGCCACCGTACACTATGGAAGTAATACGGAAGCGTAAGGATAAGCAGTGCCGGGAGGGCACTCCGCGAGTGTAAGGATGGTAAGCAGTGTCAGGAGTGCGCTCCGCGAGCATAAGGATGGTAAGCAGTGTCGGGAGGGCACTCCGTAAGCGTAAGGATGGTAAGCAGTGTTGGGAGGGCACTCCATGTCAGCCTGTGACTCAAAACCAGAGCACAAGCATGACAGCAAAAATACCATAAACCAAGGGTATAGCCAAGATACCACCAAAACATGGAACTGAGCCAAATTAGCTCAAAAGGTATCAAAAGAAAGAGGAAACTCACCTCTTTCTGAAAATTTAAGTCCCATCACCATAGGACAAGAAATAACAAAGTTATTCCTGCTCAAAGTTATTGCTGAGCATAAACCTTAATTTTCACCTCTCATCTAAAATCTAGAAGGAGAGGCTTAACCCCATCAAATGGGTATTCAAAATGAAGCTCTAAGCCAGGGCTATCTAATGGTGTCAGCCAAACTGAGCTAGCACCAGTATTACTTGAGTTATGGTCAAATTCAGACCAAATAAGGGTGAACAAAACATTCACCTCTCATCTCACTTTTACAGTTTTAGTGTGAGATACTTAAAGTGGGGTATTTTTGGAAAGAGCACAATCAGGGCTATCTGATGGTGCCATCCATTTCCTCATAGCTCAACTACAACAGAAGTTATTGGCCAAACAAGCTTAATACAGCTTTTGCCCAAACCACGCCAATGTACAAAAATACTTGTACATGCGATAGCTTGGTCATATTTAATGATAACCATGTCAAGTTGGGTACCATTGTGTAGAGCCCATACAGAGCTATTCAATGAACCAACTTTGAGCTTGATATCTCAGAAAATGACAGAGGTATGACCATTTTAAGGTCAAAATCCCACCTGCTGTCATATACAGCCTTACCATGGGATAATATCCCATAACCATGAATATGAGGTGTCAAATAGACGAAGAAGCATGTTTTTACTTCAATACCTCATATGTCAGTCAATACTGGGGTCCCATACAGTTTCTGTCCAGCATTCTATGCGTCTGTCAGGCTGAGTCTATGATAAGAGTATTAAAAATTATTTACAACCCTTAACTATGACTGTTTCATGGTAAATAAAGATTTAAAAAGGTTTTATAAGAGTGGAAGATGGTTTAATTTAATAATAAAAGGGCTTTACTATAATGAATATAGTGGTGGTGAGCGCTGTTGAAAGCCCTGGGTGCAGCTTTACCTGTTGGGTTACAATAATAAAGACTACAATACTTTAAATTAAGAGTATACCTGGTTATTACCCAAGAGTAAAACTTTTTTTGACAGTTTACTACGTAGGGTATTCAAGAGCAGGATGAGGAAAGGATTTTGGCTCTGAAAAGCCCTCCTTTTATCCTGAAATTGAGGTGGAAAGGCTGCTAGACCTTTCCACGTAGAGGAAGTGAAGATTTTTCACTCTCTATGACAGGCTTGTGGTTTGCAAACAGCCTGTATACCCTGTATTGGGCTCAGATGTGGTTTTGAAACCACATCTGGGCAGTTTCCACCAATACAGGGTGAAAATTTTCATCTGGGGACCTCACAGCCTGATTCTGACGTGTATGACGCGTAGAATGCTGTACAGAAACTGTATGGGACCCCAGTATTGACTGACATATGAGGTATTGAAGTAAAAACATGCTTCTTCGTCTATTTGACACCTCATATTCATGGTTATGGGATATTATCCCATGGTAAGGCTGTATCTGACAGCAGGTGGGATTTTGACCTTAAAATGGTCATAACTCTGTCAGTTTTTGAGATATCAAGCTCAAAGTTGGTTCATTGAATAGCCCTGTATGGGCTCTACACAATGGTACCCAATTCGGCATGGCTATTATTAAATATGACAAAGGTATCCCATGTACAAGTATTTTTGTACATTGGCGTGGTCTGGTCAAAAGCTGTATTAAGCTTGTTTGGCCAATACCTTCTGTTGTAGTTGAGTTATGGGGAAATGAATGGCACCATCAGATAGCCCTGTGTGTGCTCTTTCCAAAAAGACCCCACTTTAAGTATCTCACACTAAAACTGTAAAAGTTAGATGAGAGGTGAATGTTTTGTTCACCCTTATTTGGTCTGAATTTGACCATAACTCAAGTAATACTGGTGCTAGCTCAGTTTGGCTGGTACCATTGGATATCCCTGGCTTAGAGCTTCATTTTGAGTACCCATTTGATGGGGTTAAGCCTCTCCTTCTAGATTTTAGATGAGAGGTGAAAATTAAGGTTTATGCTCAGCAATAACTTTGAGCAGGAATAACTTTGTTATTTCTTGTCCTATGGTGATGGGACTTATATTTTCAGAAAGAGGTGAGTTTCCTCTTTCCTTTGATACCTTTTGAGCTAATTTGTCTCAGTTCCATGTTTTGGTGGTATCTTGGCTATACCATTGGTTTATGGTATTTTGGCTGTCATGCTTGTGCTCTGGTTTTGAGTCACAGGCTGACATACCCTCCCTCTAAAAAAGGCTCATCATTGATGAGACTGTTCAGTCCTCCTAGAGGCTCTGAATCTCCTTAAATGGAGGTTCCCATCTGGTATGGCATCCTCTGCCAACCATTTGTCTTTGTCAGCTGTCTGGTTCTTGAATCTGACTAAATATTGTCTGTGATCCTTCCCATTAAGTCTGATTTTTCTGGCCCTGATGATTTTACTCACAGGTCCAGGAGAGTCTTCTACTTCCACTATTTCTGTTGGAGTGATGTTTTTCTTCCTGGAGGGGAATTTACCCTCCTCTGTTTGGAAGTATGGTTTGACTAGGCTCACTGGAAAGACTGGGTGTTTCCTAGAAAACTCCTCAGTGAGCTTGACCTCTACTGCATTCTTCCCTATCAACTTAATGATAGTGAAGGGCCCTACAAATGAGTCTCCCATTTTCTTGGGTCCTTTGAGATTGTTAAAGTTCAGTGTAGACACTAACACCTGGTCCCCTTCCTTGAAGTCAGGTTCCATATGTGATTTGTCCCACCTTTGCTTATTATACTCTTTGGCCTCAGCTATGCATTTGGCAGCAGTATCACAGGCTTTCTTCCACATATCATGGAAGTCGTTGGCTGTGGGGTGGATGGTCAGAAGATTTTTCTTCAAGTGATCCACAGGTAACATGGGATTCCACCCTTTCTCTACCAGTGCAGGTGTTTTTCCTGTGGTAGAGTGCTGGCTTGTATTATAAGCCAGTTGGACTGCTGGTAAGAGGGTGACCCAATCATGGGTATATCCCTCATGGTCCTTGTATTCCATGCCATAGGCACAGAACCTCCTGAGGATGTCCTCCATTGTTTGGATCATCCTCTCAGCTAGGCCATCTGTTTGTGGATGGTAAGCTGTGGAAAAAGCAAGCTTGGTGCCTAGCATGTCATATAAATTGGTCCAAAATTCAGATGTGAATTTTGGGTCCCTGTCACTAATTATGATCTTAGGGACTCCACAGGTGGATATGATGTTATTCCAAAATAACAGAGAAGTGTCCATAGCTGTGTCCTCTTTATGGCATGGTAGACATCTCATGCTCTTGCTGAAGCTATCAACTATGATTAGGCAGGCATTGTAGTTTTCTTTCCTCCTGGTACAAGTCCTGTGACCCAGTCCATGTTGATGGTTTCCCATGGCTGCTTGGGTTCTTCTATGTGTTGAAGTAACCCATATTTCTTCCCATGTTTTCTATTTGCCTTTTGGCATCTTTCACAAGTGTTGATGTATTCACTCAACTCTTGTTCCCACTTGGGCCACCAAGCTGTGCTTGTTACCCTCTCCTTAGTCCTGTCCTCACTCATGTGTCCCATATAGGGGCAGTCATGGCATTCCTGCAGGATTAAAGAGATGTGGTCTCTGTCTATCACTGTGAGTGCACTGGTGTGCTTTTCTCTGTGATAAATCAGGCCATCTATAAGGAAGAATTTATTGTCCTTATAGGCCCTCAACCAGGGTTCCTCCAGCTGGGTTTCCAGTTCTGGGCTCCTGTATTTTTGTTGAAGGAGTTGGAGTAGTATGCTACACTGTTTGTGTTTAGCATAAGATTTCAGTACTGTATTGAAAAATTCATTGTGCAGTTCTGAGGAACTTATTCCCAGTATGGGGGTTTCTGTCCCTTCTGAATCAGTGTTTCCACTGTCAAGGGTACCACTCCGTGGTGCCCATTCAGAGAATCTGAAGTTCTTCTTCCTGTCTATTTCCATAAAATGGATAGGAATTTTTGCAGCAACTTCAGGGTCATAAGCTGGATTGCTTTTGACATTGTCTAGTGGCCATCTGCTAAGGCCATCTGCATTGGTATGGCTTTTACCTTCCTTGTATATGATGGTCATGTTCCCTCTATACTCCTGGATAGCTATTTGCCATCTCAGCATGTGTCTATTAGTAGTCTTCATGTTTAGTAAAGACTTCAAGGCTGTGCAGTCTGTGTAGACTTCAAAGACTGCACCCTCCAAATAATAATGGAGTTTTTCTAGAGCCCAGACTAGACATAGACATTCTGTCTGGGTGGCCCCATACCTGGCTTCTGAATCTTTCAGTTGCCTGGAGATGTAACATATTACACCTTCTCTTGGTTCACCATCCACAATTTGTCTTTGGTGAAGGGCTGCTCCCAAGCCTTGGCTGCATGCTGCATCTATATATAACTTGAATGGTAGTTCAAAGTCAGGCAAGATTAGCACAGGTGCATTTGTGAGTTCATATTTGATCCTCTCATATGCATCCCTTCTTTCCTTGGTAATTTCAAAAACTACATCCTTTGAGCATAACTTGTATAAACTACTAGTTATGTGGGCAAAGTTTTTGATGTGGTTTCTATAGTAGCTGGCAAATCCAAGGAAGGATTGCATCTCTTTGATGTTTTTTGGTACTGGCTTTTGCAGTACTGCTGCTACTTTGTTCTGGTCAATTGCCAGACTAAGGCCTGAGACTTTGTGTCCTAGAGCTAGTAGCTCTTGTTGGCCAAAATTACACTTTTTGAGTGAAATTTTCAGATTGATGGGTGTACATTTACTTAGCACTCTGTCTATGTATTGCACATGGTCTTCCCATGTCTCTGAGTATATAATGATATAATCAATATATACTACCATCCAGCCTTCCATTATTTCTTCTTGAAATATGGTGTCCATCATCCTTTGGAAGTGGGCTGGTGCATTCTTGATACCAAATGGCATCCTGGTGTATTCATATATGCCCATATGGCATATAATTCTGAGTAATTTCATGGAGTTTGGTTTAACTCCATTTTGGTGGAAGCCCTTCATACAATCCATCTTGGTTATGTATTTGGCTTTGGCCAATTTATCCAAGGCATGAGGTATCCTTGGTATAGGATACCTGTCTGCTTTTGTGTAGTTGTTCAGGGCTCTGAAGTCTCCACACAATCTAGACTTGCCATCATGCCAGGTGATCAGGACAGGAGTGGTGATTTCCACTATTTCATTATGTCCAATTTTCCTGATGACATCCATGTCCAGGAGTTCATTGATGTGTTTCTCAATCTCTTTCCGGGTTTCCAGACTTGCTGGGTAAGGAGGTCTCCTTAACATGGGTGGATAAGGCCTTTCTACATCCAGATATAGTTCTATATCATGGCCTTTGATCTTGCCTAATGGTTCTTCACCAATGGCAAATGCTGGTCTATTCTTCCTCAGCATCTTCAGTAAACTTAGTTTTTGTTTACTGGTGAGGGTAGTGCTAAACTGTCCCTCTCTGAATTCTTTCAGAAGTTCTTCCAGTGGGTCCTGAGAAGATATCTGGTATATATCAACAGAAAATTTCTTTTCCTTGTTAGTACCAATGGTAATATGCCTATTTTTACTATTGTAAATATCTAAGCCATACATCCTCTGGTAATCTGTTCCCAGTAAAAACCCTTGGATGTGGGCATCTTCAAGCACTACAAACTCTGGGTTGAGTCTGATATTACCTTTTCTGTGGGGTATAATTATCTCTTTGATAATTGTCCCAATAGAGGTCATCTTTCCAGATGCACTCTTAAAGTTCTTTGCTCTGGTGGGCTAGAGTTCTTTTTCCCAGTTTGGGAAGTGGTTATCCAGATACTTTCTGGCCACTATGGAGCAGTGTGCTCCACTGTCAATGATCAGTGGGTGCTGAGCATTGTCAATACAT
This sequence comes from Austropuccinia psidii, assembly GCA_023105745.1. Lineage (NCBI taxonomy): Eukaryota > Fungi > Basidiomycota > Pucciniomycetes > Pucciniales > Sphaerophragmiaceae > Austropuccinia > Austropuccinia psidii. Next base: position 67,707,916 of record JALGQZ010000004.1, read on the forward strand.
ACAGTCATTTTTGTGGCTGTTCCATGTATATATGCCATTCCTTTGGTTGGTGTAACCAGGAATGTTTGTGCATCTTGTGTGTGTTTACACAAGTTTTTGTTGGCAGTGTCTTGTGGCATGCCTGCTTCCAACTGTATATCCTGGATCTCTAGTGGGGTTTCCTCTTGGTATTCCACTAGAAATTCCTCTCTTGGGTCTTGATCCTCATCAGATGATTCTCTAATGGCATCACCCATGGAGTCTGATTCAGAATCCTCTGTTGGAGGTTCTTCTTCAGGGACTTTTTCTATAGCATAGACTTTCTTCTTTGCTTTTGGACAGGTGTTGGCATAGTGGTCTGTTGAACCACAATTATGACAAGAATTCTTCTTCTTTGCCACTTCTGCCACTCTTTCTCTGGGTTTGTCTTTAAACTCTACCCTGAAAGGTTGTTTCTCTTTGAAACTATTGCTTCTATATGGGGTGAATTTCCCTATATTAGTCCTTTTCCTTATGTCTTGTAAGGTATTGGCTATATCATCTAGAGTGCAATTTTGGTTGCATCTGCACTTTACTGCATGCTCTAGCTCTCCTGGCAGTTGTGTCAGAAGTTTGTGATTCCTCATTTGGATGTTCATTTGAGGATCAATGGCTTTAAGTCTTTTAGACTGTCTAAGACACCACTCATATGGATCTTTGTCCACAGAGTATTTGTCATTTTCAAATGACATGGTCTTTTGCCATATCCAAGCTCCATTACTGTACTTTTGGATTATTTGACTCTTCCACCATGGCCAATTTCTTCTGCCATGGATTTCTTTCATTTCAGTGTACCATATACTTGCATGACCTTTAAATGCAGTATTCAGTCTAGCAGTAATCCAGTAATCTGGTATGCTTGGTACATCAATGAAGAGTCCATCAATATAATCTATGAGTTCCATATGATCATATTCTCCTGATCCAGAGAATTTGGGCAGCTTGAGGCCTCAGGAAGCTGTTTCAAGGCTTCCTTCTCTGAATAAGACATGCTATCTCCATCCTGGTATTGTGATGGAGATCTTGCCTTATTCAACAACATGGCATATGGTTTGATGTCATCTGGTTGATAAGGATTCTCCATAGCTTGGCCTTGTGGTTGGGGCTTCAAGCTATGGTAGGCATCAAACAATTTGTTGATGTCTTGGTTCAGACACTCCCTGTCCCTGCTACTATGGTGTTGTTCTTCAGAGACTTGATTCAGTCTCTTGTTGGTTTCTTCAGAGGCTTTGCTCAGTTGAGCATATCCTTCCTGAAGGTTTTTAACTATCTGCTCCAATGAGGCTTGAGTTTTTCTCATCCTCTCTTGGGCAGCTGCAAATTCTGTAGCCTGCTTTGCAGATTGCTCAGCATATTGGGACATTTGTAACCACAGTGTGTCACTGTTGATGTTACTCTCCGATGTGATAATGTTATTTTCAGTCTGAGTGGGGGTAATGTTTCTATTACTAGGACTACTGATTCTAGAGTGGTTTACAACTACTTCTGGTTCTTGTGTACTTCTTTTACCAAATCTAACAGCTTCTGGATCATGGGGTCTGACTCTTTCCTCCTCTGGTTGAAGGAGGCTTTGTTCTTGCCCTTGTTGCCTTGTCTTCTCCTGGAAACTTCCTGGAATTGTGAAGAATGGTGACTCTTGGCCACTGATCTGCTGGTTTCTGAATGGTGTGAAGCCACTGGAGAGCTGATTTGGCTTGCTCCTTGTGAACCTGAAGGAATCTGAGTAGGCCCTGTCTGGGTTAACTGTTCTTCTATAGCTTGGATAGTGGCTTGATTCTCCCTTATCCTCTGTGCCCTTGCCTCCAGGAGTCTGTGCTGCCTGGTAGGATTCCAACCCTTGGTGATTACCATAAGGTCTTTGAAGTCTATCTCTTTGAGACAGATCTTCTGTCAACTTGATCCCAGTTCTGCCCAGTGAGTTGCTAGGTTGAACCTTTTGTTGTCCATGCTCCATTGAAACAAATCTTTGAGGAGTTGGTGGATTTGAAGAACTTGATCCATATCCTTCCAGTCCTCTGGTTTGAGGTTTCTGTTGAATTGCGGTGTGAATGGCAAGGTTGATATTATCTCCCTCATTGTTTTGCCATCCACCACTGTGTCCAATGTGTCTTCTTTCAGGTCTTCTGGTTCTAGACATTCCTGCTCTGTCCTCTGGCTGGTTCCTTTGGAAGCCAAGGTCTCTGAGGTATGCAGGGGACATATCAGTGTTTGCAAGCAGTCAAAAACTTTATGTTCTTAGGGTATTTACCTTTGACTGTGCCTTGTACAAATTTGTTATCTGCTGATTTGGGCAGTTTGCCTTTGGAGGTTACAACTGGGTTAATAATTGTAATCTTCCCTGTACAAGTGGTTAAGGTTGGTTTACCTTTCATTGAAGCAGAGTTTCGTGGTTTTCTACTCCTCTGAGTGGCTATTGGTGTCCACTTCTTGGCTGTAATGAGGCCTTCACTAAGCCTTTTTCCTTTACCCTTGCTGCCCTCTGGTTCTGAGGGTGTCACTGGTGTGTTGGCCTGTGACTGGGTTTCAAGTGGGATGTAGTTTTCTTCCACTGAATCAAGACAGGAAAAAGAGGGCTTATGTCAGTTAAGACTTCTTAAAAGGCTGGTTTTTCACGTCTAAGAATGGCCTCTGGGCTTGTATATTATTACAATATGCCCTTGTATAATGACAATGTAATTGAATTAACAATTTCACGTCAAAAATACAGCTTATGGTGTCCTGTCACACTGTTTGTGTGTCAGTATCCCTCAGATACACTTGTGGTTTGCAAGTGTCTTCTGTAAAAGTGGTTTGTATACAAGTGTTATTGAATTAACAATACACTTTACCATGCCTCAACTGATGGTTTTTCAGTCAGAGGTGTCCTTATTCAGTCACGAATACAGGACTTTTATTGATGGCTTATGTGTTTTTATATACAAAACACGCCAAAAATAATTAAATTCAGTGGGTATTAGCCACGTGAATAATACTCTTATACTATGAGTATGTATATAAAAAGAATAAATATATATAATATATAAATTTAAATGAAGTAATTACACCTAAAAAAGATAAAAACAATGGTTAATAAGTCATAAAAAAGAGAAAAGACTTACTTGTAAGGTCCAATAAGATCAAAAAAACACGGACAGGCCCCCAAAATGTCAGGCTGAGTCTATGATAAGAGTATTAAAAAGTATTTACAACCCTTAACTATGACTGTGACACGGTAAATAAAGATTTAAAAAGGTTTTATAAGAGTGGAAGATGGTTTAATTTAATAATAAAAGGGCTTTACTATAATGAATATAGTGGTGGTGAGCGCTGTTGAAAGCCCTGGATGCAGCTTTACCTGTTGGGTTACAATAATAAAGACTACAATACTTTAAATTAAGAGTATACCTGGTTATTACCCAAGAGTAAAACTGTTTTTGACAGTTTACTACGTAGGGTATTCAAGAGCAGGATGAGGAAAGGATTTTGGCTCTGAAAAGCCCTCCTTTTATCCTGAAATTGAGGTGGAAAGGCTGCTAGACCTTTCCACGTAGAGGAAGTGAAGATTTTTCACTCTCTATGACAGGCTTGTGGTTTGCAAACAGCCTGTATACCCTGTATTGGGCTCAGATGTGGTTTTGAAACCACATCTGGGCAGTTTCCACCAATACAGGGTGAAGATTTTCATCTGGGGACCTCACAGCCTGATTCTGACGTGTATGACGCGTAGAATGCTGTACAGAAACTGTATGGGACCCCAGTATTGACTGACATATGAGGTATTGAAGTAAAAACATGCTTCTTTGTCTATTTGACACCTCATATTTATGGTTATGGGATATTATCCCATGGTAAGGCTGTATCTGACAGCAGGTGGGATTTTGACCTTAAAATGGTCAGAACTCTGTCAGTTTTTGAGATATCAAGCTCAACGTTGGTTCATTGAATAGCTCTTTATGAGCTCTGGACAATAATACCCAATATGACATGGTTATCATTAAATATGACAACGTTATCCCATGTACAAGTATTTTTGTACATTGGCGTGGTCTGGTCAAAAGCTGTATTAAGCTTGTTTGGCCAATAACTTCTGTTTTAGTTGAGTTATGGGGAAATGAATGGCACCATCAGATAGCCCTGATTGTGCTCTTTCCAAAAAGACCCCACTTTAAGTATCTCACACTAAAACTGTAAAAGTTAGATGAGAGGTGAATGTTTTGTTCACCCTTATTTGGTCTGAATTTGACCATAACTCAAGTAATACTGGTGCTAGCTCAGTTTGGCTGGTACCATTGGATAGCCCTGGCTTAGGGCTTCATTTTGAGTACCCATTTGATGGGGTTAAGCCTCTCCTTCTAGATTTTAGATGAGAGGTGAAAATTAAGGTTTATGCTCAGCAATAACTTTGAGCAGGAATAACTTTGTTATTTCTTGTCCTATGGTGATGGGACTTATATTTTCAGAAAGAGGTGAGTTTCCTCTTTCTTTTGATAACTTTTGAGCTAATTTGTCTCAGTTCATTGTTTTGGTGGTATCTTGGCTATACCATTGGTTTATGGTATTTTGGCCGTCATGCTTGTGCTCTGGTTTTGAGTCACAGGTTGACAGCGTCATACACGTCAGAATCAGGCTGTGAGGTCCCCAGATGAAAATTTTCACCCTGTATTGGTAAAAACTGCCCAGATGTGGTTTCAAAACAACATCTGAGCCCAATACAGGGTATACAGGCTGTTTGAAAACCACAAGCCTGTCATAGAGAGTGAAAAATCTTCACTTCCTCTACGTGGAAAGGTCTAGCAGCCTTTCCACCTCAATGTCAGGATAAGAGGAGGGCTTTTCACAGCCAAAAGCCTTTCCTCATCCTGCTCTTGAATAACCTACGTAGTAAACTGTCAAAAACAGTTTTACTCTTGGTTAATAATCAGGTATAATTATATTTGTAATTATTGTAGTCTTTTATTATTGTAACCCAACAGATAAAGCTGCACCCAGGGCTTTCAACAGCGCTCACCACCACTATATCCACTATAGTAAAGCCCTTTTTATTTGAAATGAAATATCTTTTAAGCTTTATAAATCTTTTTTAAACTATTTTACCGTGTCACAAACATAGAAAAAGTTGTATTTAGCCTATATACACCTTCTTCATAGTTTCATCCTGACATTTTGGGGGCCTGGCCGTGTTTGAAACCTTTTTTGGACCTTATAAAGTAAGTCTTTTCTATTTTTATGACTTATTAACCAGTGTTTATCTTTTTTAGGCGTAATTTCTCTATTTAAATATATATCTTATATATATTTATCCTTTTTTATATATATACTCATATTGTAAGAGTATTATTCACGTGGTTAATACCCAGTGAATTTAACTATTTTTGGCGTGTTTTGTATATAAAAACACATAAGCCATCAATAAGTCCTGTGTTCTTGACTGAATAAGGACACCTCTGACTGATAAACCATCAGTTGAGGCGTGGATTAAGTGTATTGTTAACTCAATAACACTTATACAAAGCCACTTGTACAGAATACACTTGAAAACCACAAGTGTATCTGTGGGATACTGGCACACAGATAGTGTTACAGGGTACCAAGAGCTGTAATTCTGACGTGGAATTGTTGATTCAATTACACTGTCATTATACAGGGCACATTGTAGTAACATACAAGCCCAGAGGCCAATCTTAGATGTGCAAAACCGGCATTTTTAAGATGTCTTAACTGACATAAGCCCTCCCTTTTCTGCCTTGATTTCAGTGGAAGAAAATTACATCCCACTTGAGACCCAGTCACAGGCCAACACACCAGTGACACCCTCAGAACCAGAGGGCAGCAAGGGCAAAGGAAAGAGGCACAGTGAAGGTCTCATCACAGCCAAGAAGTGGACACCAATAGCCACTCAGAGAAGTAGAAAACCACGAAACTCTGCTTCAATGAAAGGTAAACCAACCTTAACCACTTGTACAGGGAAGATTACAATTATTAACCCAGTTGTAACTTCCAAAGGCAAACTGCCCAAGTCAGCAGACAATAAATTTGTACAAGGCACAGTCAAAGGTAAATACCCTAAGAACATAAAGTTTTTGACTGCTTGCAAACACTGATATGTCCCCTGCATACCTCAGAGACCTTGGCTTCCAAAGGAACCAGCCGAGGACAGAGCAGGAATGTCTAGAACCAGAAGACCTGAAAGAAGACACATAGGACACAGTGGTGGATGGCAAAACAATGAGGGAGATAATATCAACCTTGCCATTCACACCCCAATTCAACAGAAACCTCAAACCAGAGGACTGGAAGGATATGGATCAAGTTCTTCAAATCCACCAACTCCTCAAAGATTTGTTTCAATGGAGCATGGACAACAAGAGGTTCAACCTAGCAACTCACTGGGCAGAAATGGGATCAAGTTGCCTAAGATCTGTCTCAAAGAGATATACTTCAAAGACCTTATCGTAATCACCAAAGGTTGGAATCCTACCAGGCAGCACAGACTCCTGGAGGCAAGGGCACAGAGGATAAGGGAGAATCAAGCCACTATCCTAGCTATAGAAGAACAGTTGACCCAGACAGGGCCTACTCAGATTCCTTCAGGTTCACAAGGAGCAGGCAAAATCAGCTCTCCAGTGGCTTCACACCATTCAGAAACCAGCAGATCAGTGGCCAAGAGTCATCATTCTTCACAATTCCAGGAAGTTTCCAGGAGAAGACAAGGAAACAAGGGCAAGAACAAAGCCTCCTTCAACCAGAGGAGGAAAGAGTCAGACCCCATGATCCAGAAGCTGTTGGATTGGGTAAAGGAAGTACACAAGAACCAGAAGTAGTTGTAAACCACTGTAGAATCAGTAGTCCTAGTAATAGAAACATTACCCCCACTCAGACTGAAAATAACATTGTCACATCTGAGAGTAACATCAACAGTGATACACTGTGGTTACAAGTGTCCCAATATGCTGAGCAATCTGCAAAGCAATTTGCAGAAATTAAAGCCAGCCAAGAGAGGATGAGACAAACTCAAGCCTCCTTGGAACAAATAGTTAAGAATCTTCAAGAAGGATATGCTCAACTGAGCAAAGCCTCTGAAGAATCCAACAAAATACTGACCCAAGTCTTTGAAGAACAACACCAAAGCACAAGGGACAGGGAGTGTCTGAATCAAGACATTAACAAATTGTTTAATGCCTACCATAGCTTGAAGCCCCAACCACAAGGCCAAGCTATGAATAATCCATATCAACCAGATGCCATGTTGTTGAATAAGACAAGATCTCCATCACAATACCAGGATGGAGATGGCATGTCTTATTCAGAGAAGGAAGCCTTGAAACAGCTTCCTGAGGCCTCGGGCTGGCCCAAATTCTCTGGATCAGGAGAATATGATCATGTGGAACTCATAGATTATATTGATGGACTCTTCATTGATGTACCCAGCATACCAGATTACTGGATTACTGCTAGACTGAATACTGCATTTAAAGGTCATGCAAGTATATGGTACACCGAAATGAAAGAAATCCATGGCAGGAGAAACTGGCCATGGTGGAAGAGTCAAATAATCCAAAAGTATAGTAATGGAACTTGGATATGGCAAAAGACCATGTCATTTGAAAATGACAAATACTCAGTGGACAAAGATCCATATGAGTGGTGTCTCAGACAGTCTAAAAGACTGAAAGCCATTGATCCTCAGATGAAAATACAAATGAGGAATCACAAACTTCTGACACAACTGCCAGGAGAGCTAGAGCATGCAGTAAAATGCAGATGCAACCAAAATTGCACTCTAGATGACATAGCCAATACCTTACAAGACATAAGGAAAAGGACTGATATAGGGAAATTCACCCCATATAGAAGCAGTAGTTTCAAAGAGAAACAACCTTTCAGGGTGGAGTTTAAAGACAAACCCAGAGAACGAGTGGCAGAAGTGGAAAAGAAGAAGAATTCTTGTCACAATTGTGGTTCAACAGACCACTATGCCAACAACTGTCTAAAGGCAAAGAAAAAAGTCTATGCTATAGAAAAAGTCCCTGAAGAAGAACCTCCAACAGACGATTCTGAATCAGACTCTATGGGTGATGCCATCAGAGAACCATCTGATGATGACCAAGACCCAAGAGAGGAGTTTCTAGTGGAATACCAAGAGGAAACCCCATTGGAAATCCAGGATATACAGTTGGAAGCAGGCATGCCACAGGACACTGCCAACAAGAACTTGTGTAAACACACACAAGATGCACAAACATTCCTGGTTACACCAACCAAAGGAATGGCATATATACATGGAACAGCCACAAAAATGACTGTATGTATTGACAATGCTCAGCACCCACTGATCATTGACAGTGGAGCACATTGCTCCATAGTGGCCAGAAATTATCTGGATAACCCTTTCCCAAACTGGGAAAAACAGCTCTTGCCCACTAAGGCAAAGAACTTCAAAAGTGAATCAGGGAAGATGACTTCCATTGGGACAATTGTCAAAGAGATAATTATACCCCACAGGAAGGGTAATATCAGACTCCACCCAGAGTTTGTAGTGCTTGAAGATGCCCACATCCAAGGGCTTTTACTGGGAACAGATTACCAGAGGATGTATGGCATAGATATTTACAACAGTAAAAACAGGCACATTACCATTGGTACCAACAAGGAAAAGAAATTTTCACTTGATATATACCACATATCTTCACAGGATCCACTAGAAGAACTCTTGAAGGAATTCAAGGAGGGACAGTTTAGCACTACCCTCACCAGTAAACAAAAACTAAGTTTACTGAAGATGCTGAGGAAGAACAGACCAGCATTTGCCAGTGGTGAAGAACCACTAGGCAAAATCAAAGGCCATGATATAGAACTATATCTGGATGTGGAAAGACCTTATCCACCCATGCTGAGGAGACATCCTTATCTGTCAGCCTGTGACTCAAAACCAGAGCACAAGCATGACAGCCAAAATACCATAAACCAATGGTATAGCCAAGATACCACCAAAACATGGAGCTGAGCCAAATTAGCTCAGAAGGTATCAAAAGAAAGAGGAAAATCACCCCTTTCTGAAAATATAAGTCTCATCACCATAGGACAAGAAATAACAAAGTTATTCCTGCTCAAAGTTATTGCTGAGCATAAACCTTAATTTTAACCTCTCATCTAAAATCTAGAAGGAGAGGCTTAACCCCATCAAATGGGTATTCAAAATGAAGCTCTAAGCCAGGGCTATCCAATGGTGCCAGCCAAACTGAGCTAGCACCAGTATTACTTGAGTTATGGTCAAATTCAGACCAAATAAGGGTGGACAAAACATTCACCTCTCATCTAACTTTTACAGTTTTAGTGTGAGATACTTAAAGTGGGGTCTTTTTGGAAAGAGCACAATCAGGGCTATCTGATGGTGCCTTCCATTTCCTCATAACTCAACTACAACAGAAGTTATTGGCCAAACAAGCTTAATACAGCTTTTGACCAGACCACGCCACTGTACAAAAATATTTGTACATGGGATAACTTTGTCATATTTAATGATAACCATGTCAAGTTGGGTACCATTGTGTAGAGCTCATACAGGGCTATTCAATGAACCAACTTTGAGCTTGATATCTCAAAAACTGACAGAGTTATGACCATTTTAAGGTCAAAATCCCACCTGTTGTCAGATACAGCCTTACCATGGGATAATATCCCATAACCATGAATATGAGGTGTCAAATAGACGAAGAAGCATGTTTTTACTTCAATACCTCATATGTCAGTCAATACTGGGGTCCCATACAGTCTCTGTACAGCATTCTACGCGTCATACACGTCAGAATCAGGCTGTGAGGTCCCCAGGTGAAAATTTTCACCCTGTATTGGTGAAAACTGCCCAGATGTGGTTTCAAAACCACATCTGAGCCCAATACAGGGTATACAGGCTGTTTGCAAACCACAAGCCTGTCCTGGAGAGTGAAAAATCTTCACTTCCTCTACGTGGAAAGGTCTAGCAGCCTTTCCACCTCAATTTCAGGATAAAAGGAGGGCTTTTCACAGCCAAAACCCTTTTCTCATCCTGCTCTTGAATAACCTACGTAGTAAACTGTCAAAAACAGTTTTACTCTTGGTTAATAATCAGGTATAATGATAATCTTAATTATTGTAGACTCTATTATTGTAATCCAACAGATAAAGCCTGCACCCAGGGTTCTCAATAGCGCTCACCACCACTATTCCTCAATAGTAGAACCCTTTTATTTTATTATAAAACCCTTATAAATCTTTTTTAAATCATTTTCTGCCGTGTCACATACACAGTTAAAGTTGTAATTAGCCTAGTTATACCTTTATCATAGTATCATCCTGACATTATCCAGCAAGTCTGGAAACCAGGAAAAAAACCAGGAAAGAGATTGAGAAACACATCAATGAACTCCTGGACATGGATGTCATCAGGAAAATTGGACATAATGAAATAGTGGAAAACACCACTCCTGTCCTGATCACCTGGCATGATGGCAAGTCTAGATTGTGTGGAGACTTCAGAGCCCTGAATAACTACACAAAAGCAGACAGGTACCCTATACCAAGGATACCTCATGCCTTGGATAAGCTGGCCAAAGCCAAATACATAACCAAGATGGATTGTATGAAAGGCTTCCACCAAAATGGAGTTAAACCAAACTCCATGAAGTTGCTCAGAATAATATGCCATATGGGCATATATGAGTACACCAGGATGCCATTTGGTATCAAGAATGCACCAGCCCACTTCCAAAGGATGATGGACACCATATTTCAAGAAGAAATAATGGAAGGCTGGATGGTAGTATATATTGATTATATCATTATATACTCAGAGACATGGGAAGACCATGTGCAATACATAGACAGAGTGCTAAGTAAATGTACACCCATCAATCTGAAAATTTCACTCAAAAAGTGTAATTTTGGCCAACAAGAGCTACTAGCTCTAGGACACAAAGTCTCAGGCCTTAGTCTGGCAATTGACCAGAACAAAGTAGCAGCAGTACTGCAAAAGCCAGTACCAAAAAACATCAAAGAGATGCAATCTTTCTTTGGATTTGCCAGCTACTACAGAAACCACATCAAAAACTTTGCCCACATAACTAGTAGTTTATACAAGTTATGCTCAAAGGATGTAGTTTTTGAAATTACCAAGGAAAGAAGGGATGCATATGAGAGGATCAAATATGAACTCACAAATGCACCTGTGCTAATCTTGCCTGACTTTGAACTACCATTCAAGTTATATATAGATGCAGCATGCAGCCAAGGCTTGGGAGCAGCCCTTCACCAAAGACAAATTGTGGATGGTGAACCAAGAGAAGGTGTAATATGTTACATCTCCAGGCAACTGAAAGATTCAGAAGCCAGGTATGGGGCCACCTAGACAGAATGTCTATGTTTAGTCTGGGCTCTAGAAAAACTCCATTATTATTTGGAGGGTGCAGTATTTGAAGTCTATACAGACTGCACAGCCTTGAAGTCTTTACTAAACATGAAGAGTACTAATAGACACATGCTGAGATGGCAAATAGCTATCCAGGAGTATAGAGGGAACATGACCATTATATACAAGGAAGGTAAAAGCCATACCAATGCAGATGGCCTTAGCAGATGGCCACTGGACAATGTCAAAAGCAATCCAGCTTATGACCCTGAAGTTGCTGCAAAAATTCCTATCCATTTTATGGAAATAAATAGGAAGAAGAACTTCAGATTGTCTGAATGGGCACCAGGGAGTGGTACCCTTGACAGTGGAAACACTGATTCAGATGGAACAGAAACCCCCATACTGGGAATAAGTTCCTCAGAACTGCAGAATGAATTTTTCAATGCAGTACTGCAATCTTATGCTAAACACCAACAGTGTAGCATATTACTCCAACACGTTCAACAAAAATACAGGAGCCCAGAACTGGAAACCCAGCTGGAGGAACCCTGGTTGACGGCCTATAAAGACAATAAGTTCTTCCTTATAGATGGTCTGATTTATCACAGAGAAAATCACACCAGTGCACTCACAGTGATAGACAGAGACCACATCTCTTTAATCCTGCAGGAATGCCATGACTGCCTCTATATGGGACACATGAGTGAGGACAGGACTAAAGAGAGGGTAGCAAGCACAGCTTGGTAGCCCAAGTGGGAGCAAGAGTTGAGTGAATACATCAACACTTGTGAAAGATGCCAAAAGGCAAATAGAAAACATGGGAGTAAATATGGGTTACTTCAACACATAGAAGAACCCAAGCACCCATGGGAAACCATCAACATCGACTGGGTCACAGGACTTGTACCAGGAGGCAAAGAAAACTACAATGCCTGCTTAATCATAGTTGATAGGTTCAGCAAGAGCATGAGATGTCTACCATGCCCTAAAGAGGACACAGCCATGGACACTGCTCTGTTATTTTGGAATAACATCATATCCAACTGTGGAGTCCCTAAGATCAGACTTAGTGACAGGGACCCAAAATTCACATCTGAATTTTGGACCAATTTATATGACATGCTTGGCACCAAGCTTGCTTTTTCCACAGCTTACCATCCACAAACAGATGGCCTAGCTGAGCGGATGATCCAAACAATGGAGGACATCCTCAGGAGGTTCTGTGCCTATGGCATGGAATACAAGGACCATGAGGGATACACCCATGATTGGGTCACCCTCTTACCAGCAGTCCAACTGGCTTATAATACAAGCCAGCACTCCACCACAGGAAAAACACCTGCACTGGTAGAGAAAGGGTGGAATCCCCTATTACCTGTGGATCACTTGAAGAAAAATCTTCTGACCATCCACCCCACAGCCAAAGACTTCCATGATATGTGGAAGAAAGCCTGTGATACTGCTTCCGAATGCATAGCTGAGGCCAAAGAGTATAACAAGCAAAGGTGGGACAGATCACATATGGAACCTGACTTCAAGGAAGGGGACCAGGTGTTAGTGTCTACACTGAACTTTAACAATCTCAAAGGACCCAAGAGGATGAGAGACTCATTTGTAGGGCCCTTCACTATCATTAAGTTGATAGGGAAGAATTCAGTAGAGGTCAAGCTCACTGAGGAGTTTTCTAGGAAACACCCAGCCTTTCCAGTGAGCCTGGTCAAACCATACTTCCAAACAGAGGAGGATAAATTCCCCTCCAGGAAGAAAAACATCACTCCACCAGAAATAGTGGAAGTAGAAGACTCTCCAGGACCTGTGAGTAAAATCATCAGGGCCAGAAAAATCAGACTTAATGGGAAGGATCAAAGACAATACCTAGTCAGATTCAATAACCAGACAGCTGACAAAGACAAATGGTTGGCAGAGGATGCCATACCAGATGGGAACCTTCATTTAAGGAGATTCAGAGCCTCTAGGAGGACTGAACAGTCTCATCAATGATGAGCCTTTTTTAGAGGGAGGGTATGTCAGCCTGTGACTCAAAACCAGAGCACAAGCATGACAGCAAAAATACCATAAACCAAGGGTATAGCCAAGATACCACCAAAACATGGAGCTGAGCCAAATTAGCTCAAAAGGTATCAAAAGAAAGAGGAAACTCACCTCTTTCTGAAAACATAAGTCCCATCACCATAGGACAAGAAATAACAAAGTTATTCCTGCTCAAAGTTATTCCTGCTCAAAGTTATTGCTGAGCATAAACCTTAATTTTCACCTCTCATCTAAAATCTAGAAGGAGAGGCTTAACCCCATCAAATGGGTATTCAAAATGAAGCTCTAAGCCAGGGCTATCTAATGGTGTCAGCCAAACTGAGCTAGCACCAGTATTACTTGAGTTATGGTCAAATTCAGACCAAATAAGGGTGAACAAAACATTCACCCCTCATCTAACTTTTACAGTTTTAGTGTGAGATACTTAAAGTGGGGTATTTTTGGAAAGAGCACAATAAGGGCTATCTGATGGTGCCATCCATTTCCTCATAGCTCAACTACAAGAGAAGTTATTGGCCAAACAAGCTTAATACAGCTTTTTCCCAAACCACGCCAATGTACAAAGATACTTGTACATGGGATAGCTTGGTCATATTTAATGATAACCATGTCACGTTGGGTACCATTGTGTAGAGCTCATACAGGGCTATTCAATGAACCAACTTTGAGCTTGATATCTCAAAAACTGACAGAGTTATGACCATTTTAAGGTCAAAATCCCACCTGCTGTCATATACAGCCTTACCATGGGATAATATCCCATAACCATGAATATGAGGTGTCAAATAGACGAAGAAGCATGTTTTTACTTCAATACCTCATATGTCAGTCAATACTGGGGTCCCATACAGTTTCTGTACAGCATTCTACGCGTCATACATGTCAGAATCAGGCTGTGAGGTCCCCAGAAAAATTTTCACCCTGTATTGGTAAAAACTGCCCAGATGTGGTTTCAAAACCACATCTGAGCCCAATACAGGGTATACAGGCTGTTTGAAAACCACAAGCCTGTCATAGAGAGTGAAAAATCTTCACTTCCTCTACGTGGAAAGGTCTAGCAGCCTTTCCACCTCAATTTCAGGATAAAAGGAGGGCTTTTCACAGCCAAAAGCCTTTCCTCATCCTGCTCTTGAATAACCTACGTAGTAAACTGTCAAAAACAGTTTTACTCTTGGTTAATAATCAGGTATAATTATATTTTTAATTATTGTAGTCTTTTATTATTGTAACCCAACAGATAAAGCTGCACCCAGGGCTTTCAACAGCGCTCACCACCACTATATCCACTATAGTAAAGCCCTTTTTATTTTAAATTAAATATCTTTTAAGCTTTATAAATCTTTTTTAAACTATTTTACCATGTCACAAACATAGAAAAAGTTGTATTTAGCCTATATACACCTTCTTCATAGTTTCATCCTGACACTCCACAAGCATAAGGATGGTAAGCAGTGTTGGGATTGCACTCCGCGAGTGTAAGGATGGTCAGCAGTGTCGGGAGGGCACTACACAAGCGTAAGGATAAGTGGTGTCGGGAGCGCACTCTGCAAACGGAAGGATGGTAAGCAGTGTTGGGAGAATGTCGGGAGGGCACTCCGCAAGCATAAGAATGGTAAGCAGTGCTGGAAGCTTGTCAGGAAGGCACTCTGCAAGCGTAAAGATGGTAAGCAGTGTCGGGAGAATGTCGGGAGGGCACTCCGCGAGCATAAGAATGGTAAGCAGTGCTGGAAGCATGTCGGGAGGGCACTCCGCAAGCGTAAAGATGGTAAGCAGTGTCGGGAGGATGTCGGGAGGGCACTACACAAGTGTAAGGATAAGTGGTGTTGGGAGCATGTCAGGAGGGCACTCCGCGAGCTTAAGGATGGTAAGCAGTGTCGGGAGGGCACTAAACAAGTGTAAGGATGGCTAGCGGTGTCGGAGGCATGTCGGGAGGGCACCACTTGAGCTTAAAGCTGGTAAGGGTGGGGGTGTGAAAGCGTAAGGAGTGGTGAGGACGGAGATGGGGGGGCAGTGTTGCAGTCTCATCCGGAGGGCGGTGCGGGTGCATAAGCATGCAAAGCGTCGGGGCGGATTAGGTGGGGATGCGGAAGCCAATGAGGTGAAATTGACCAAAAATTGTGAATAGTGTTGAAATGGGTTTGGGCTTTGAGTGAAATTCTCATGTGACACATGTGAAGATTGATGTTGTCTTGACGCTGACGTGACGTGACCCACTAAATCCAGTGATGTCACAGGGGCTCTTCGAAGTGAAGAGGGCCTGGCACTCAGTAAACTGGGAATCACTTATGGAGGGCTCAAAGATATGATAAGAAGAGATACACTTAAGAGTGTTAAGGATGAATTACTAAAAGAATGAATAGAAGAAAAGTAGCAACAAAGAAATAAGAGTAAGAAATAGAAGAGCCAACCACAAACAAGTCCAAGTCCACTGTTTCAACCTGTCAGAAAGGAAAGAGAAGGGTTAATAATGATATGGCCACCCAACTCATACTGTACAGGCGAAGAGAGAAAAATGCAAAGACTAACTTAAAATTAAATAATTATAATACCCAAAATAAGGATAAGAATAATTATAAAATAATAAATAAACTAAATTAATTCACTGGGGAAAAGTCCCCAGGGGGGAGAAAGAGGGGCTGGTATATGTGAGAATCACCAGCCCTGATCCAGAGGAAGAATTTTCATGAGAATAATTGATGATTGAATTGAGTCTGGCCAATACAGGTCCTGTACAGCTGTACAGAACCTGTACAAGAGGTGTGGTGTATTTGAGTGATCATACAGTTTCATACTGGTGTATTGAAACTGTATTGGGTGAATCCAACCTGTACAGGTATTGACAGGCTGTATTGATGTACCAAGCTGTATGCATGTTTCAGAATGAAGATTGCTGAAACTGAATGCTGATGCAGATACTGGATTTGCTGGCTTGAGGTGTTTGAGTGGGTGTATGAATGAATACCCTTACCCCTGATGGATGGTTGTTACAGTATCCCCCTCTTGAAACTGGTGGGCTCCTGAACACCATAATACCCTGCCACTGTTGGGTGGCATCTCAATATCCCCACATTTTTTTCAAAAAATTTCTTTTTAACTTTCTTTCCCTCTTGACCATTATCCTGAAAATCCTTCATTACTTCTTCTCTGTCAAATTCAATTGATTCCCCCCTTTTTCCAAGTTTGAGTAAGTATTCCAATTCAAAATATGCATTTCTTTTCTTCTGATTCAATCAACCATGCCCTTGGGATGTGGCCTTGGGATATATCCCAGAATAAGGACCACTGAGCTCTTGTGCTCAAAAAATGATGCCCAATGAGTATATGAAGTGTACTCATTGGGCAAGGCTGAAATCCAATGGAACTTGAACAATTTTCCTCCAGGGGTCTTGTCCCCGTTGTCCATGGAAATGGCCTCAAACAGCCCTCCAAAGTGTTTTGGGCTGTGGCCTCTACTCTGATGAATCTTGATTTATTTTGATTTTTATGGCCTTTTGGGCCTTTTTGGGTGCTCTGGTGAAAATGGCCTTTTCATGACTTTTTGGCAATTTTTGGCCTTTTTATGCTTTTGGGGTCATACAGTCCGTGGCCGTACGCCGTGGTCCGTGGGGGTTAATGGAGGCCCCCAGGACCAAAATGGAGCCCCTGGGCCCAAATTTGCTGGGGACCCAGGGTGACCAAGGGGCCCAGGAATTGCCCAAGCTTGGAATTCACCATACATGGCCTGGACCCATTGATTGGGTCCAGGACCATCACCGGGGCGAATCTCGTGTCAATCGTCGGCGATTGACTTCACGTCAAGCAAACGTCAAGCAGGATAAAAGTCGAGCTCACGTCAAGCAAAAATCAAGCGAACGTCAAGTACACGTCACACTCTGGTCTTACACCAAATCCTGTGACATCCAATAATATTGGTTCCCCTGTGCCTTCAACTCAGATTCCTCACCACCTGATCATCCCACAACCGTCCGATGATTGGTAAAAATTACACCAGACCCGCCTGTTTGCACACACACACATCAAAGATGTCCTTCAGCCAGTTTTGATGTAGGCGGGGGGTTTGACTTCACCAGGTCATCCATGAAGTGTGCGTGTGCATTGGCGTGTGCGGGCGCGTTTGCGTGTGCATTGGCGTGTGCAGGTGGGTTTGCGTGTGCATTGGCGTGTGCGGGTGCGGGTGGGTGGGCGTGTGCATTGGCGTGTGCGGGTGCGTGGGCGTGTGCATTGGCGTGTGCGGGTGCACATGCGGGTGTGGGTACGCAAAAGCCGATTCCGCTTCCAACATGATGATGGCGCAGTTAGAAATTTTGGATGCTATGAAAGGTGAGTGTGTGGGTCATTTGATCATTGGACTTGGCTTATTCACACTGTACCCAATGTCAAAATAGTAAGTTCTTTGTGGCAATGTGAAATAATGGGCTTTGCTTGTCACAATGGCATGTCTCTGTCACTAAATTTTGAGGCAATGATTTCACTAGCAAAATTGCTAATGAATCTGAGAGATTTGCATTTTTGCAGACTAAATATCATGAAATAACGGCTTTATCATTACAAGCAGTCCAAATGACAGAGCTTTGTTATCATACAATCCACAGTTACCTTCTATTTCTTCTTCTGATATAATCAAGTGTCCATCATCAAAACCAACAGCTTTATAAATATTGAGATACGGCCAATCTGGTAGGAAATTCACATCAATCTTCAAAGTTTTTAAAATCAGAAAGTTATTATTCAGTATGCTAGATGGCTCAGAGACTTTGAAAATGCTATCAATAATACCAAATTGTCGTGAGTTGCCCCTCAGAAAACATATCACACTGTTGCTGATATTTTTGGATTCAGTTGAAAATATATTGTTCCCAATATTAATGTTTGAAACTGGAAAATACCAAGGTGAGACAATCCTTGAAGTGGGAGGACTTGTGGATTGCATGGTAGTGTCTAAGCTGATCCAATCAACTACTTCCCTTGTGGAATGAAAATTCTGTAAGTACTCAACCAGGCAAGCATAATTTTGTTGGTCATGGCGGGATGGCTTGTTATATTTATGGTGATTGAACACGGCAGGTGGCTGTGATTCGAAAAGCTGTTTTATTTCACATGGCACAGATGGGGATTTCAGGAGAACGGAAAGGTTGGAACATCGACAGATATGTTGAAGTAAGGTTTTATCTATATCATCTATTCAGAGTTGCAAAAAGTTAGTCTTATTCAGTTCAGGTGTTTCATCAATGTGAATATATTGATCTTATTAATTGACGTACATATCTTGTTATTTGTTGGCATCTTTGCAAATACTCCAATCAAGCGCTCATAACCCCATGTGGCTGAGGCTTGTGCTGGGCCCCAACGTTGGAAGAGTTCGGGAATATGATCAGCAAAATGATGATTTGGTTTACTTTTCTGTTTTGGGAACAGGTGTTGATTGGAAAGGCGGAATTTTTTCCAATGTTCAGCAAATGCAGTCGCATCATCTATTGAAACAGTCCAGCTTGTGGCAATGTTGATAGCACTAATCAAATGGAATGTATTCTTGGCTAGTTCATTTGCAAGTTCTTCTGACTGACCCATTTTTCTTTGTGTGTTGGCGGATTGGTGTGCATCTAATGACATCTGTTGACTGAGCATTAGAAATGGAATATATACCTTATATAAGAGAGCCCATTCAGCGGCTTTTAAGCTACCATGAGAGGGGGAACCCATTTTGCGGGGAACTCTTGTCCATGATGAGGGAATTATGGTCTCAGATATGATTTGTCGGAGATGCTCAAGAGCCTCACCCTTGATCTGGTGATCGCTCAGTGCAGTGATATCCAATTCAGAGGGTATTTCAGAAGTGGGGATGTAATCGGCATCAAATGAAGGAATCTCCGCAGAACCACTAGATGGATGTTCTGTGTGAAGGGTGGGCATTGGGAAGTAGTTTTTCCGGGTGGAAGTAGTGGGGAGTGGCTCATTTATTATTTTTGCTGCGTCTCTTCTCAGGGAGCGGGCCTCTCTCAATGTGATTTTTTCAAGAGAGCTGTTGGAGGTCATGGAATCTGAGTCTGAACTGTTGGTGTCATTGGATTTCCTGCGGGACCTGAAGTAAATTTTTGATTTCGCCTCTGGAATGCACAATTTGAAAGTTGCATGATCCTTCAAAATTCCAAGTATTAAATTATGCATTATGTCAAGATTAACCATTCTGGTTGCATCCCAATACGGAAGGTCTTCCAAAATTGAATATCGCACTCCATACTCAGAGAAAATTGCTTGTCTTTGTTGTGGGGTTGCCCGAAGCCATTTGGCAATGGTTGATTTATGACTTTGGTATGAGCGCGTGTAGTGAAATTGAGGACCAATTTCTTCAATTTGAGCTTTGTGAATGGTGCAAAAATTACAAAAGTGGTTTCCTGAATGGGAAATAAATCCAGTAAGCTTGCGCATGGCAACCACATCCGCAATGGCTGTGAGGATGGCAACACGGATAAAGGATCCTGATGGACCTGTTGAGGTGGGTGCAAAATGGTAACCTTGCCATAGCTCTTTGAGCTCGTTGATGAGTGGCATTAATAGATAATTCAATTGAAGCGCAGTTGGCTCCTTCGGACCAGGGATGATTCCTGCAACATAGACATTCTCGGGCTTCAATCTTTCACTTGGGGGGAGATTAAGACAAATAAGCATGATAGGTCCAATGCTAGTCAACCGGGTTGACTTTCCATGTGCATTAAACCAGTCCACATATATGGAGAAGGCCAATGCACCAGGAATGGACATGAATGGGGGGTCATGGATATTTCTAGTGCCAGTGAAGCGTCTCCAGACCAATCCATCCCAGACGTCACATTTTGGGGAATCTTCGGGAGTTTGGGATTGTTGATGTTGATGCAGAATGTCCATAATTCCAGCCCGCTGGAGAAATCTGGCAAGCCAATTTTTGAATGGTTGATAAATGAAATGTTTTGTTGGTATAAATTTTTGCTTCATGTTGGTTGTGTTTTGGGTGTGGGGTTCAGATGAATAGATGAATTTGCCTAATGATTGTGTGCAAGGGGGATCATGATCATTTGGGTCATTATGGCGTTGACAGTGGGGTTGGTAAGTTGTGACTGATTCAGTAAGGCCATTAAGAGAGAAACATTGAGGACAACATATATAGTTTTGAATCACTGGCTCCAATTGGAGATGTTCAAATATGGTACTCAGATCTTGAGGTATATGGAATGCAGGAGCGGGGGGACCAGCTGAGCTTGAGATACTGGACTTGATCAGCAGGTTCAGGGCGGGGTTGAGTATGCGTGAAGCCCTGCGGGGTAAATTATACCTTAATGATAGAATGGCAGATATTATCATTCCTAGGTCTTGTGGGGGAAGGGTTTGACTGCCACTATATGGTTTCTGTGCAGTTGAATTGAGACCCGCTGGAGTTGGGAAAGTGCTTTGGGTCAAACGTGAATAATCAGCTGGGAAGATTTGATCCAATAGAATTTGTGGGCACCCAGATCCTGATGCAGAAGTAGGGATGTTTGGAAGAGATTTGGGTGCAATGGTTGATTTGAGCTTTTTAATGTGCTGTTTATATTGGAAAGGTGTGAAGGCAACTCCTTGCCTATCACCCTCAGGGGAAGAGTGTGTTTGAGTTGAGCAGTGTTGACACATGCATATACGCATTGAGGAATATGGCCGGGTTGTCATTGCTGCAGGAATTGGGAGTACGGTTGGTTTGTGTATAAATATCTATGGTTGATGTGAAAGTGTTTAGGAGTGTTATTAATTGGAAATAAAATTCAGTGATTATTTATAAAGGGGGAGATGATTTGAGCCAGCTGAGGATTTTATCCCATTTGTAATGAAGCATGAGCTGCAGTGGATAAAGTTTAACATGTCTCATCTGGATGGCGGAATTGGTTAGGCGTTTAATTGGGTAAAATGCCATGCTGCTCAATGCTCATACATATTCTAGTTTATTTACACATTGTGATAGTGCGGGTTTAACCATTGAGGGGGTTCCATTAGTGAAGTGTTACCATTGAATTGAGGGGATTAACATTTAATCCATGTACGCTGGCACGCCATCGTACATGGTTTAAACCTTATTACAGACATAACTATATAACTCTATTACATAAGGGGTTGGATTGCAGCTAAAGTCTTGGTATTTGGTTTGAGTGCGGCGGGCTTTGAATCAGTTGGAATGTGATTTGGATTGTCTTGCCTTTCGGGAAAAGGTGATGTCTCTTTTGTGGGTAAATCCTTCATGAATATACCCCTTTACAGATGTACAATGTTGTGGAATTTCAATGCATATATGGGCAGTTTGGATAATTCACAAAATGTGACAATGGGGAGGCATAAATGGTACTGAATATGATTACTTATGAATGATGGGTCCCCTTTGAGATCAAGGAAATACCACATTATATGCTGGTAGGCCGTGCAGGGTGGTTTCCGACAAAAGCGGAGGAGCTCAAGAGGAGGCAGGGAGGATTCTCCTCAAAAGAGTCTTATCTGACTTCCACACAACACTTAGTTCCAACTATTCATAGAATTTCTCTATTCTAAATTTGAAAAGATTTCATCTCATATCACTCTATTTTATCATAATACTGAGGTGTTTTATCTAGTTAAAAATATTAGTGTACTTTTTCAGCCCTTATGTCATCTTTCAAGTCACATAAATCCCGTTCAGGTTCTGTTCATGACTCAAATAGTGAATCTAGCATAGAATATGTTCAAACACAGTCACCATTGAGTCCCAACATTCCTCTCACAACCCCTATTGCATCCTCAATGAATGTATCAGGTCTTAACATTGATGTGGGAAATCCAAAGGCTCCAACTTCAAGCACTTGGTCGATCCCAAATATTTCCGTCACTCCAATTCCCCCGAATCCCACTAATACACAAATTCATGTGTCTCAGGGGCCAGAAGGCACACCTCAAATCTCCTCACACGCTAATCCCCAATCAAAATTTCCACGTGAGTTCCTCCTTAATCCCGGTCGGAATCCAGTCGCATCCCAGGATCCCTTTGGCCAAAGTAAACAGCCAACCCTCAATATTCCATCAGGATCGCAGGTTCATGTGGGTGATGAAAGGCGCGTGGATGGGGGGCGACAAAAAAGACCTTTGGAAAATGTATCTTGGAGCGGTCTGTCGGAGGGAAATCCAGTATTGACGCTTCATCAAAGTAAGTCATTTGAATTTTGGAGTAGAAACTTATTCACAATTTGATATGTTTGTTTCATGGGTTAGATATGGCACCTAAAGGCAAGTCAGTCCGATCTCAGGAGCCAATTGAAGATCGTGAGGATGACCAGTCTTCATTAATGTTTTGATGTGTTAACTGATGATTTGCATAGCAGGGGATGAACTTTATGCGTCTTCACCTCTGGTCCATAAAGAGAAAGTCACTGGACGTCATCATCCATATGCCTCCAAACCAAGAACGGGTCATGCCAGTACATCAAGAGCAACAATGGTGGATGATGAGGATGAGAACATGTCTCCGACTCAAAGTGAAAGAAATGATGAACCAAGGAGGGACAATTTCACCGCGCATGAGCAAGGCACTCAATCAAATAGTGAGTTCACCCATCCTCAGCTGGGCCTCGCCCAGAGTATGCTTGAACAATCCGAGGTCAGACAGCAAAGGAACCAGGCCCGCAAAGCTCACAATGTGGCGAAACGTGCAAGCCAGAAGGAGCAACAAAAATGGCTGAAGGCAGAACTTCCAGAGAATGTCCATGGAATGAGATCAGCAGTACACGCACATTGCCTGTTCCTACTCAAAGTTAGGGATAAGGATTTTTCCTCACTACCAGCACCACCCAGCACAGAAGAGCGTGAAATTGCAATTCAAGTGGCTGGTCATCTCGGATATGTCCCCGAGGATGTGTTCAATGAGCCATCAACACAGGTTCAGTCTCAGGGTTTCCAAAGCTACTGCGAAAATGAGCTGCACAAGCTAGGACTAAAGCGATTCACTTGGGACTGGGAGAGCTCATGGCAACATCCGTTCAACGAGCTGATGTCTATGGTGTTTTACCGTACATTCCGTCTCGCACTTGTCAGCACTGAGTATCATCACTACTGTTGGAACAAGGATCATAACAACTATGGGGTCATGGCGGCTTTAATGGAGCAATATTTCACTTATTTGAAAAGAGAATGGAAGTCTATTCAAAATGATGCCGAGTATTTGGTAAAAAAGAAGGAGAATCAAAAGCTCGCAAAGATTTGTCAAAGAGTTAGTTACTGTATCTCTTCTTCATTGTGGACCAAGTCTGATGATGATCTACTTGATTATGTGCAGACCTGTGAGCGCCGTCGTGAATGGTGTGATACGGCTAAATTTCCCATTCTAGCATCACAATTCAATGACCCTCGAGTATGCTCAGATACTGAGGAGGTACTGGAAAATGGCCGTCAAGTTTACCGCAAAGTGGGATTACGCTGGCGCTCCCAGTTATTTAATGATTTGGTATTGAAAATGGATAGAGACATAGAGTTTTGTAATCGGATTAAAAAAAAGGGTAAAAAAACTATTGATAGATTGCCAGAATTACGATCGACAGATGACGGTGATATTCCGGAAGGCCTATCATTTCAGGTATTTGATCAAGATTGGCTCAAAGGCTGTAGTAAGATGCAGACTAGCGCCCTCAAGATACTTGACATGCCAGTTATTAGGCCTAATGGTGATGCTCTGCAATAATTTAGTAATTTGTCACGGTATAGCACTGTGACAAATTAAAATTTTGTGAATTATTTGTGCAGGTGTAATAAAATCTGATTATTATCTCTTAAGGATGCAACAACTTGCTAAATATGTTAGAATATAGACAATATGAATTGAAATGTATCACCGTCTCCCTTGCAATAATACTCTATTGCTCATTTTCATTGAGGAAATATTGAAGAAGTTCGATCCAGCTCATGGTGTTCATAATTGTGGACCTGTGCCAGAGTCAACAGGAGTTATCAACTTTGTCAATCACAAATTATATAATATCAGTAAGGCTCACGCAGTTAATGATTTTTTCTTTTCTTGGACCTATTGGTGATTGGAATATGGCATTCCCATAAGGAAGGATTTCAGAATAGTAATACAATCAAGTGAAAGATGAGGTTGAAAGGTACCTTCCGCATGTTGACCTCAACTGAATGAGGAGTGATATAGTGGATGACCTGTACAGGTCGTTGTTGGCCAATACGATGTAGACGATCAACAGCCTGAGCCTCAATGGCTGGGTTCCAATTAGGCTCCTGGAAATGTGGATGTCAGGGTCCGAAAATCAGGGGAGAATTTTGGGGGGCCCCTCACCATTAAATAGACTATATTAGCACAAGTTATATTGAGGCCAGTTCCAGCCGCGGCAATGGATGCAATCAGTACTTCACATTCAGGATTATTGAAGAAATTCTCAAGCGCCTTGTCCTGCGCTCGTGTTGTAATTGTTCCATCAATTCGTGCTGAAAGGATAGAGTGATGGGCAAGAGCAATACCAATTCTACAATATAAAAAAGTCAGATGGAGTCAATTGGTAATGGATGCATATTAGAATTAACACACAAATCTAGAAATTGGGTCCATTGGGTATAAACCACCGATTTCGTTGGACCACACCTTGTTTGTTTGTTCTTCATTAAGCTTTGTAGGAGGTGTGCAATTTTACTACTCATCATGCATGTTTCCACATCCACAATAGTTCGTGTGATTCTTGGGGAGTTATCCTGAGTGCTCCTGCCCTCGGGGTCTTCCAGCTCCGCCTCCGCAATTGTGTTAAGCATGATGTGATGGTTACAACATATTCGCAGCTTATTAATATTTCTGAAAAACTCTCCTGGTCCTTTGCTTTTGGATGATAGAAATTCTTCATATAATGTGGAATATTCTTGCTGCATGGTCGGGTTGAGTGGGAGCAGCTCATAATGATGGCTAATAGTGGGGAGAGATTCGAGATGTGTGGTTTTGGTGCGGCGAAAACTTAAATGCCGCAATGCCAAATGCAAAATATCATTGCAACCTTTTGAAAGACTACTCAGGATGAATGGTGACCAGTTATCTTGATCGGCGCTCTGGGGTTGAGTGATGAAGGATATTATGCCCAAAAGGTCATAAATGGTGTTGTGAATAGGTGTGCCCGTTAAACATATTTGACTGGATGAAAGGAGGCTATTAATGGCACGGTGAGTGGCAGTGTATTGAGAGCAAATATAGCTATAAGAGGGGGCAAGGGTTATTGGATATAAAAGGTAATTTGAATCATTTAAGCTCAGCCACTCACTGTGCTTCATCCAAGATTA
Source organism: Austropuccinia psidii (assembly GCA_023105745.1). Taxonomy (NCBI): domain Eukaryota; kingdom Fungi; phylum Basidiomycota; class Pucciniomycetes; order Pucciniales; family Sphaerophragmiaceae; genus Austropuccinia; species Austropuccinia psidii. The sequence continues at coordinate 67,733,642 of JALGQZ010000004.1, forward strand.
TACGATGCCAATTGATTTGAAAAATGAATGATGTAGAGGGATTGGTTTGCTTAAATTCTTGGGTGATAGTATTGTAAGAAGTGATGATGATATCATATTTTAAGATGTCGGCTTGGGATAATGAGTGACGAGTGGGACCATGGTAGATTTTGGCATGCAGTGCTCCAGCCTGAGCATGCTTGGATATTTCTGATTGCCAGTTGGTAATTAAGCGAGGGGGGCAGATGATCATGGTGGGCGTGGAGCGATGGGGGTTTGCAATCATCCGCTCCTTGGAGGTACCAATTAGAGCAATGGCCTGAATGGTTTTACCTAATCCCATATCATCCGCAAGCAGTCCTCCAAGAGGGGTATTGGTCGAAAGGGATTCAAATGAGCTAACGACCTTGTTTGTAATGATGTGCCTGGCATTAAAAGTGGATCCTGGGGGTGAGGTTGCCCAAAGGTTACGGGCTGATTGGCCATTGGGGATTTCTCGATCCCAGAGAAAAGCTAGTCCGGTCTTTTGATGAGGGAGGAGGGGGGTTTGAATAATGGAATGGGGCGGGGTCATCATGGGGAGGTCTGATCCACTGGGTAATTGTATCAGTTTTTGCTTGGAAATCAATGATGAAACAGCAGGATATGAAGCAGGCGTCGAGTTTGAAGCGGGAAATGTCGGAGTAAAGAGTTGACATTGACAATGAGTAGTACAGTCATATTCTTTGGGCATTTTAAGCTTGAAATCTTGTGTTCGAAAGCTTTCCATTATGAATAGAATGTTTGGATACCATGTGAAGAACATCAATGCTAGATTGGGTTTCTGAGATGAGGAGGGATCATTGGCATCAGTCATAAATACTCCCTCAACGAATAATATTTGAGTAGGATTGGATTGGCAATTTTCAATCCATGCCCCACCAGGACCACAGTGCATGAACGTTTTGGGTGCCCCAAGGAATGGTATCAACGTTTGGGAAAGGGTTCCCGGGAGAGAGCCAATAGCATGCTGGTGATTGGGGAGATATACAAATATGTTGTGTTGATTGTGCCATAGGATAATCCAAGAACCTAAGTGGGAATTCTCAGGCTTTAAGGTTATATCACTATTTATTTGAATACGAATATTAATCATCCCAATGCAAAGTGGTTGTGAAGGGGTTGACATGATGGCTATTTTGAATTATTTGGGGACAGTTGGGAATTATATGATCGGGAAGGGTTAGCTAAAGGGAATGAAGAGGAATAAGCGCAGGTGGGGAACTTATATGAGTGGCAGCAACAGGCCAAAGGGGGGATGGCCTGTGGTTACGTGCATGGTCTTGATGGAGGTGGGCCTCTTGGGCTCATAATTTTCATATCCGATTTGGGGCATATATCAAGGCAAGGTGGCCAAAATGTGGGTGCACCATTTGACTGCTGGATCTGCAGCGAGTTACGAAACCTTTGGTGGAACAAGGCTGACATTAGCACATCCGAAATTGGGTGGGTTGTAGCAGCTTATTGTGGAGGGCATATTAGAGGCATGCAGTCATGTTCGCTGGTGTGACAGCGAACAATGAGTGTATCCTCCCCAGGTTAATTGTTCACAGGGACCTACTGGGCAATGTTGGCAGTTTCAAAGGGCAATCTCACTGTGGGGATGTTTGTGTGTGGGCGGGTGAGATATGTTTGGTGGCATGCCACCGAACATGACTTTGGTTTGGCCTGAAGTTTTTTGCTGACTGATGCATACTGGGCTTTCAGGGGGGAATGTCTGGGATGATCAAAGGGGGCGCCAGCCGTGAGCCGTGATCCACATATACATTCACCCCTATGGCGTTTGAGGCGAGTACTAATCCACCGAGATTGGCATTGGCCTCTTTGCCTCACGCGCGTACAGAACTCCGGAGAAAGAGGCCACACGCCCGAGGAATTTTTTGGCTGCAAGCCAGGTGCCACAACTTGCGCGGGGCGTGTGAGAACGTGAAGAAAATGACCCGCGGTGGGAGATACCCACGCGAACATGACCAGCCTCAGCAATCATAGGCTGGGATTGTTATTCTAATGTGGATGAGGCTGAAGCAAATCCACACTGATTGGCCTCAGGTTTCCACGCGCAAGCGGGTGAGCGTCTGCAGTCAAGCTGACAACCCGACCAAGAAAATAGGCAGCTGGAAGACTGGCAGTAAAATGTCTTCCAGGCGTGTGAAAGTTGCCTGCGTATGACCCATTGGGGGTGCGTATGAAAGCGTGTGGCTGCCCGACAATGAACAAGCGGGCCAGTCATTGTTTGCCCCAACAATGGCACCGGAGTGAATCAACTCTTTGTGTTAGACCCAAAGATTAAGTCATCCCATTAAGACCCACTTACATTAATTTGGATTACATGCGCATCTGTGCCGTAGTTAGGCAGAGCTGTCCAACAAGGTGCATCAAAGGGATGCAGGTGAGAGATATGACTCGATGGCTTGACGTTATTGCATGTTACATTGTTGAACAGCTTTTTGCTCTGCCCCGCAGTACATTTACAAAGGTGTACTGCATACTACAGTGTCGACTGTACTGTACAGATCAGGAAGGTGTAATACTACTTGAGCCTGCATCCATCTAGCAAATGTGCATGCACCTTCCGATCGTTTGCATATACGTAGCTCATGTGCCACATGCTCAGCATTGCGTTTCACCCGATTTGCACACGCAAGCTGAGCATGTCATGGTCAAAAGCACCGTGAGAAAGTGCTCAGTAAAGCCATGGAATGAACTTTTTTGCAATAGTTCATTGGAAGGCTCAGTTTGGAGCACTTCACCAAAGCGTGTGAAATGCTGCACCTGGCTGAAATGTCATCCGATGCTGTGCCAAATGCTCAGAGTGCGCGCATACAAAAACGACTGAGCAATGGCTCAGCATGGTGCATTTGATATTGTTATATCTATAGTTCAATCACTGTGCAATTCCAATGTTCAGCCACTGAGCATTTCAATTATGACCCGAAAGCAAACCTGAGCAATGGGTCGAGGCAAGCTCACGCTGTATTCACTTGTCTTACAGCCCCCCCCTTTGTTCACATACTATTACCAGGCCATATGGCCGGTAATCTCGCCACGGTCACTTGTGACCAAATGCACCGGGTGCTTTTCTGCATGGGTCACTTGTGCATTGCACCCCCAATGCACATTCAACATGGGCCTCACGACCACCCTCCTGGGTGATCGGGTGGCTATTTAAGGAAACAAAGGGGATTTGACTCAGCTTGACAATTCAATAAATTGCAATACTCAGCGGTGCATTTGATATTGTTATATCAATTGTTCAATTACTGTGCAATTAAAATGTTCAGCCACTGAGCATTTCAATTATGACCCGAAAGCAAACCTGAGCAATGGGTCGAGGCAAGCTCACGCTGTATTCACTTGTCTTACAGCCCCCCCCTTTGTTCAAAGACTATCACCAGGCCATAAGGCCGGTGATCTTGCCGCGGTCACTTGTGCATTGAACCCACAATGCACAATCAATAAGGGCCTCACGACCACCCTCCTGGGTGATTGGGTGGCAATTTAAGGAAACAAAGGGGATTTGACTCAGCATGACAATTCAATAAATTGCAATACTCAGCTTGACAATTCAATAAATTGAAATACTCAGCCAGACCCCCATTGTTCTTCTGCCTCACGCGAGCATTTCACTTCTCAGTTGCAGCATTTGCTGAGACTCAGCTTCAATTTTGCCCACACGCCTTGAAGCTGAGACTTTTGCGGGTGCTGCAACTGCTGAGATCGTCTCAGCTTCACCTTGGTATAAAAGACCATCTTCACACGACACGCACTTCACTTTCTTTCTCACCCGCTCCACTTCGCTCAACCTCACCCGCGTTTGTCCTTCTTGTGCGTATTCCCCCTCGTCTTCCTGCCTTTCCAGTCTTTTCTTTCGCACTCGACTAACCCCACTCCCCTTCCTGCTCGCTTTTTGTTTTTCCTGCTAATACTTTCAGAACCCCACTTCTATCTACTTTGTACGTTTTCTCCAATTAAACTTTCGTCAACATTATGTACCGATATTAATATTTTTCTTTCTTCACGACTTCCTTCCAGACTTTTAAAAACTTCCGACTAGAGCGTTTTTATATTGATTCCGTTTTAAATTTATATATATCATCGTATGTCTTCCTTTTCTTTCTTGATTGCTTACTTTCTATTCAGTTACTAACCTGTTTTGTTTTGTTTTTAGATGTCGTGCACGTTATGCACCAAGCGGGGTATCCCCTGCATTCGCTCCTCGACGACGAACGACGCTTGTGATGCTTGCCGACAAGCACACAAGAAATGTTTGTTCGTTGTCCGCCCCTTCCGACCACGAGGCCAGACGAGTTCTCGCCCAAGACGCCCTCGCGAGGACTCCTTTGTGGTCGACGATGATGAAACCATTTCCGAGCGTGAATGGACGCCGGGCCCCCAAACAGGCCAACGGGAACGATTCCGGACGATTAGCCCTGTCCCCTCCAGTATCGATTTGTCCACTCCCCCTCCTAGGCCACCATCCGATGGTCACTTCACTCCTCGACCGGAGCAAAGTGATTATCCGGCCGATGAAGGATGGCGATGGCGAGAGGACATTCGAGCTTGGGCTGATCGTCACCATGTCTTGTCACCGATGGGATTCAAACGCCAAAGTAAGTTTTATTTCTCCTCTTTATCTCATTTCTCTTCACGCAATAATACTGACTTTTTTCCATTACTCATAGAACCAAACCCCCCGAATCCCCCCCGACACGACTCTCCCGTTCCCAGTTTGCCTCGCGAGCCAACCCCCCGGCAACCCACTCCAGGCCCGAGTGGCACCCGATGGTCTGAGGAATTATTCCGTGGTAAGCAGCCAAAGTTTCATTTCATTTTCACTTTCACTTTCGAGTCGAGTGAACTGACTCTTACTCCTTTTTTAGAACCCTCCCGAACCGAAGAGCCACCTATTCCTGGCCCGAGTCCATCGTCCCAACCACCTGAGGACGATACGACTCGTGAGCCAGAACCTGAGGTGGCTCCTACGCAATCCACGGAGGAACCTTATGGTAAGTCACCCCTTCTTTCTCTTCGATCCATATTCACCTTTCCTCATTTTTTCTTCGACCGTCTCCAGATCGTCCCGCCACTCCTCGCTCGATCATCATCATCGACGATACGCCCGTGGGATCACCCCATCCCCCTCCCCCTTCTTCTTCACCGACTCCACCATCTTCCCCTTCCACTCCAACCCCGGTTCCCTCCCCAGAGATCCCTTCCAGTGCCCCCGAGAACCCCAACGCCTCCTCCCCCCCGGTGCCAAGCTCGTCTCATTCCCACAATGACGCTCGCCAGGAATTCACCGACCTGCGACCGACCCTAATGATTCCTCGAGCAATCGTCCACGATTCGATCAACCGAATCTTGTTGGAGCATCGTCGCTTGCTCCACATGATTCCTTTCGTGGATGCAACTCATCGAAATGAGATGCACCGGGACTTCCGCGACGAACTAAACCGCCTCCTTGCCCAGGCACTGGAGGCTTATCTAAAGGAGGACATAACCGGGATAGTCTCCAAATTCCTCGAAAAATAAAAAATTAAAAAAAAAAAATCCCATTATTTCCTCTTTTTATTTTTTGTAATACTTTCTTTTGAATAAAATATTTGTCTTCAATTCTTGTTATGTTCAAATTCTATTACATTCTTTGTTCACGTAAAAATTACTTATTTCCTCCTTAGAGAAAAACCCTGATTGCGTGAGAATTATTTTTGTAAGTGCCCCACCAAGAGTTTGAGTGAGTATTTGTTTTCGTGAACCTCTTTTTCTCAAAATGCGCCAATAGTTGCCGTTATCCTCTCGTATATTTTCTTCTTCCATGGTTTAGAGCCATACCCATTCCTAACTGTAAAAAAGCGGGAGGTTCCCGTATGTGAGCAATCGAGTCCAGATTCGTGAAACATGGCCTTTCCTATGGTCACACGCTATTAGTCTTACTCATGTATTGAATTGTTTAAATTGTCTAGAACCTTCACAAGCGTAAGGATTGGCGTGTGACTTGTCGGGAGGCTGCACAGGCGTAAGGATTGGCGTGTGAATTGTTGGGAGCCTGCACAGGCATAAGGATTGGCGTGTGAATTGTTGGGAGCCTGCACAGGCGTAAGAATTTGTCAGCATTGTTGGCAACCTTCCCAAGCGTAAGGATTGGCGTGTGAATCGTCGGAAGCCTGTACAGGCGTAAGGAATTTTAGCACTTTTGGGACCCTCCCCAAGCATAAGGATGGGCGTGTGAATTGTTGGGAGCCTGCACAGGCGTAAGAATTGGCGTGTGAATTCTTGGGATCCTGCACAGGCTAAAGAAAATTTCAGCATTGTGGGGAAGCTTCACAAGCGTAAGAATTGGCGTGTGAATCGTCGAAAGCCTGTAAAGGCGTAAGGATTGGCGTGTAAATTTTCGGGAGCCTGCACAGGCCCAAGGATTGGCGTGTGTAGCGTTGGCACCCCGCATAGGCGTAAGGAACTTTCACCATTGTCAGAACCTGCACAAGCATGAGGATTCGCGTGTGAAGCATTGGCATCCTGGACAATAGCAACAAACCAGGACAGATGTACGATGGCATGCCACCGTACATAATCCACTTCACCCCTTTTTCATGTCAGACACCCCATCTCCCGCACTCGAATCCATCCAATCCTGGTGTATATTGTCCTCTGCCTTACCTCACCATTACTTACCCAACCCACTTGCAAATCTCCTCATTCTTTGAATCGGCATGAGATTGTATTACCATCCCTGATTTGATAGCCCGCTCTCTCGCCAATCTCATAATAGCCATTGCTTTTTTGCCACATTGTTTTTGCTAACCTGCTTGAGCATTGTGCGGACATACCCACTAGTGTCGTGCTTTCGTTGTCCTGTGCTGGATCAGTATAATGAACAAATGTACTACTGGCCCACACTACCTGAATGAGCCCATGACATGCGGATAGATCAATCCAAAAATGCTCATTTGGGAAAATCAATTTTCCCCCTGTACACCGCTTTGACGCATCTCTTTGAATTTGGCCGGTCCGCTTATCAGCTTGAAACCACCATCCCGAAGCATACAGCGATGCATCCTTATCAACATGAGGTGCGTTTTTGAATCCATTCATGGTGAAAGTGAGTGTGGAAGCGAACTCGAATGCACCCTGATTTGCCGGAATATCGCCTTCATAGTTGACTTGATCAAAAGACGGAACCCCCAATGAGTTGTAGCAATTTTGAATCTTCTGAAATAAATTATCCCCAACATATCGTAAGGATTGACCTAGAATGCGACCCACCGAGCTAAGATTGGCACCTCGGTCCCGCCATTCATCTTTTGCATTTTCAATTTTGCCAGCACTACCATACAGACCAAATTGTTCATTCTTCGTGGTGCATTTGCGCCACCCAATCGCGAACATAAATCCCTCCAGTAATGCTCCATTTGTTGCAATAGGGTCGGTGAAACTCTTTTCGCGAAATAGGAATTGTGATAATTCATCCCATTGATTGACCTCGACTTCACTCATTGTTGTGAATGGTCGGAATTCGACAAGGGCAATGAGTAATCCGGTTGAAGAGAAAATTGCCACATGCCCAAAGTGAATGCATTTGATCTGATTGACATCCACAACCCTCCGAATTTCACTTGGGGTGATATTTGCTGATACTGGCATTGATATTTGTGCTGTTGGGCGAGAGGAGGAAAACAACCTATTCATTCGGGTCATTTTGCGCTCATTTGTCTTTTGGGATCTGCTACTATTCCCGAGTGGTTGAGGGATCACTACGTGTTGAAGCACACAAGATATCAGATACTGCCAAGGAGCTTTCTTCGGCACACATCCTTTGACTTCCCTGTTGGAGCCCACATGACATTGGCACAATCTGAACTGACTAAAGCCCATGTTCTTCAGTGGGGCCCAATGAGGGTGCCACATAAATGTGGAAGCATATATATATATCTATATATATGCACTGAGATTAAGCGAGTAACTCACACTTTCCTTCCTCAGCCCGACGCTTTCTCGCGAGTTCCCTTTTACGCTCTTTTCCTTTTTTCGTGAATGGCATGCTTTCAGCAGAAAATGAAATGAAACCGAATGATTACTGATTTCTTAATATCACCTAAATTGGATTGCGGTGGATGAATCTTTTTTAATTGCGGCTAAAAAGAAAGCTCACGCCTGACCTTGGCAAATTCACGATCTCAAATACCTGAACCTGAAAATTGCAGTGGATAGTGCATTATTCAATTTTCCACATTGATGTTCCCATGCAATCACTTTCCAATCCAACCATTTGGAATATTGCAAGCACACGCAAATGCAATATGCATCCTGCTGCGGATCCCTAGCTATCCTAGTCCTCTTGAAAGACACAGGAACATTTGGCCTATTATGGGCTGGCGGGAAGTGATAAACGCGACTTCCCGCAATGCACCCGGGTGTGCTACTCGCGGGCACATCGCCTGACTCAGCTTGCGTCTTGTCGGAGTCTTTGCAATGATGTACGGAGGCATGCCGCCGTACAATTACTATTGGTACTCAGACTGTGGCATCCGGGCAGTAGTAGGATAGGAAGTCATGATTATTAAATTCATAAATAACTTTGCAAAATTCAATTACAATCTATCTAGTACAAAGCTAATCTAAAACGGGTCAATCCTGGTTGTGAGTTTAGCTGACCTGGGTACCGTCAAGGTGACCTCATCACTTGAACCAAGCCCGCGATTCGCCACCCAGGCATCACCAAAGTCTAATACTAAGCATCGTGCAAAATCAAATCTAAGAGGTACAGTGGGGTTAAAAGACTCTGATGAGAAGAAACTTTTATTCAGTAAATTACATATATACTTATTAGTACGTAGCCACACTGGCTCCACTAGATTTTTACCCTCTGAAAGTTTTGCGGAAATGTCAATTAGTGCTAAAGCCCCTTTAACTGAGCTTGTTCTCCAGTCATCTGAGCATACCATCAAACCACGAACCCCCGCCGCACAGAATGCCGCTAATATACCATAGCAAATTCGATTGATTCCAAGATTCTTGTGACACGCCAAAAGATCTTTGATGGCCTCATTTTTTTTTGAGTTCGTGAGTTTGCCTTTGATGCCATTAACTTCGACCTTTGTATGTGCACGTACCATGTTGTATGCAATCATCAAATGGATAACTGTATCCATTAGATCCTCCAGGTTCTTGTGCGGCTTTGTGGATATCTCATTGTCAGCCCCGCCACCTTCAATGCTGAGTTGGGTTGCACGTTGCTTCGATTTACTCAAGCAGGAGGCAAGGTATTCAACTGCTCCCCGTTCGAGTCCAAGAGGATCGGTCGAATTTGATGTTGGTGCAACATATGGTTTGGGTGCAATCACATCGTATGAGACTAAACTAATGGATTCAAACATAACATTTGCCCAAAAATGTTTAACTGGATTGGCGGGGTAAAGAAGGCTCTGAACCATTTTGAAGAAGGAGTGTTCAGATTTTGCGAGATTATCTGGAGGTTTAGCTGATTCCTTCATCAATTTGAGATTCCAAATGTTGTGATCAAAAAACGCTTCTGTTTCGGTTGGCTTAAAAAAATCTAACCCTGTATATTGCAATTTATATCACCAGTCAACAGCCAATAATCAAGTATCATGCACAAAGATAAAAACAACTCACCTGCCATCTCAAGGTCCTGCAGCCAAGCCGACATTTTAAGATCTCGGTTACTGATCACCTTAATACCAACGGGCAGGAATGTATGAGCATCCTTTGTTGGTAAATTTTCCCATCTATTTTTGTAAATCCTATTGATATTATCAAGCCCCCTTTTCCATGATTGTTGAGTAATATTGGAATGATAATTCAAAACGCCTGCAAACTCTTCCATGCGGGATAAAAATATTCCTTGAAAATTCGCAGCGGATGACACTTCGGGCTCAGCGTCGGGAATTATATCAGTCATATCTCGTCCCATTGTATCATGTTTAATTGTTTCCCTTTCTTGAAAGGCTTGAATATTCCGAGGAGAGGCGGGAGGGGTTGCATCATGCATTGTTTCATTGGGTATCGGGGGACTTTCTGTATGTGGAGCTTCATCATGGATTGTTTCATTGAGTATTGGGGAGGGTTCAGTATGCGGAGGTTCATTATCAATATGGTCCCCTTCAACATTGATAATTTCATCACCTTGATCGCGAGAATCGTTTGCGGCTTCAAAGGTACGGCGTTTTTTGTTTGTTTTTTTGGTCGCATGTATATTTGGTCTTTTTCCTAATCCTTTGCCTGGAAATCCAATTACGACTCGAGATCCTTCAGGTAGAGATTCTCCCACCTCCACACCTGCCCATATATTGTAAGCAGCTATTTTTATCAATTTTGCTTTGAATTAGTAATGGACTTACGGTTCAAATCCATTTTGAGCAGGCTCATGGCTTCAGCAATCTTTTGACGCACATAATCAGGAATTTTACTATCATTTTGGATTTTTTCGAGCCTTGGGATTGTTTGAGCAATGTTGGAGACAAATTGTTCCTTGGATATAATTTCCACCTCCCCACTGAAAATTACATCATCTTGCCCATCATCTTCTGTCGGTGCACAAGGTTCAACAGTCTTTTCCTTCTCATAACTTTTAAAATTCGGTTTCTGAGAGCTTGGCGTTTGACCTGAAATAAAGGCTATGACACAATATCAGGTTTTGAGAGATTAGAAATACTCAAGATGGATGTATACTCACATTCTGGAAGAGCTGGTGGATCTTGATTATCTTCATGTGACTGGCTCTCTGCTTCAATGCCTAATTCACGACTACTGGCCATATCAGAGATTTCACTTCCACTCTCTGGGGCTGAAGTTGGTCGTTCATTAAATTCCGTTGAATTTCCCGGGGTTTGGGCCATCGCGGAGGTAGTTTAGTAAGCAAATAGATGGTGACGAGTTGATTGATAACTTGTTTGAAAATTTTGAATAAAAAGATCCAAATTGAAGAAAATAGGTGGAAGTAAAATAATCGCATTTGCAAAATGCGATTTGGCGGGAAATTGAAGGAGGCGATGTTTTGCAAATTATTTCATATCATGCAAATGAAATCACTTCCCTGTGAGACATTGAATAAAGTTGACTAGTGAGAAACCTACTAAAGTCAACTTTTGAACTATTCGATGCTCATGAGGTAAGGACTAAGCAAAGTGTTCATTTGATTGACATGAAATAAAATGGTTTTGTCGGCGAAACAGGAGACACAATTCTTGTCTTAAATAGTCCACTTATTAGGTTTTAATTTGTGAGTCTCATGATTTAAACCCTAACCACAACATGGTGAATATACTGACCAATATCCCCTTAGGTCCTGTTGGCAGAGAAGGCCACTCAGCATATTTCGGCAATTGCGTTCATCATGTACGCCAACAAGCCACCATACTGTACAGTACACTATGAATGTAATACGGAAGCGTGAGGAGGGTAAGCGTTGTCGGAGGCATGTCGGGAGGGCACTACTGTACATGAGCGTAAGGATGGTAAGCAGTGTCGGGAGAATGTCGGGAGGGAGGGTAACTGCTGTCGGAGGCATGTCGGGAGGGCACTACATGAGCGTAAGGATGGTAAGCAGTGTCGGGAGAATGTCGGGAGGGAGGGTAAGCATTGTCGGAGGCATGTCGGGAGGGCACTACATGAGCGTAAGGATGGTAAGCATTGTCGGAGGCATGTCGGGAGGGTACTACACAAGCGTGAGGATGGTAGGGGCGTGGGTGTGAAAGCGTAGCGAGTGGTGAGGACGGAGAGGGGCGGGCAGTGTCGGAGTCTCATCCGGATGGAGGGCGGTGCGGGTGCGTAAGCATGCTAAGCGTCGGGGAGGCGGAAGCCAATGAGGTGAAATTACACGAACGTTGCGCATAGTGTTGAAATGGGTTTGGGCTTTGAGTGACATTCTCATGTGACACATGTGACGATTGACGTTGTCTTGACGCTGACGTGACGTGACCCACTAAATCCAGTGACTATAAAGTGACACTAACGCGACTGAAGCAAGATTTTATACTGACCGCGGTGCGACGTGAAGTCAATCGCCGACGATTGACGCGAGATTCGCCCTGGTGCATCAAGATCCTGGCCTCCCCAAAGTTGCAGGGGAGGCCCTCGGTGATGAGTTCAGCCCCAAAGGGGTATGAACCTTCACCATAGAGGCTTTGAGGGGGGGCATAATTGAGGTATGGCCCCATTTCCCTAAGGTCAAATTCTTTTTCTTGATATGTATTGGATTGATTCTGACGTCTTGAATCTTCTGCTTGCATATTCTTCAGTTATGAGTTCCAACCTGACTGAGCTCACTGAATCTTCTGCTTCTGCACCGCCACCGTCTGTTCTTCATGGTTCTGGTGTCTTCAGTCATTTGTCTTCCCCTTCCATGGCGTCTTCTGGCCATTTTGACCCCTCCCAAACTTATGATGGGTTCAGAGCAGTTGAAGTTCTTTATCCTGCCTGTACTGAGTGTTTGGCCAGGGGTAAGGATTGCTTTCAACATTACAATCCTCGATCTTCAAAATGCCATTTTTGCTTTATTGGGAAGAGGCCATGCTGCCATACCGGATCAACTTTGTCTGTCAGCCTGTGACTCAAAACCAGAGCACAAGCATGACAGCCAAAATACCATAAACCAATGGTATAGCCAAAATACCACCAAAAAATGGAGCTGAGCCAAATTAGCTCAAAAGGTATCAAACAGAAGAGGAAACTCACCTATTTCTGAAAATATAAGTCCCATCACCATAGGACCAAAAATAACAAAGTTATTCCAGCTCAAAGTAGTTGCTGAGCATAAACCTTAATTTTCACCTCCCATCTAAAATCTAGGAGAAGAGGCTTAACCCCATCAAATGGGTATTCAAAATGAAGCTCTAAGCCAGGGCTATCCAATGGTACTAGCCAAACTGAGCTAGCACCAGTATTACTTGAGTTATGGTCAAATTCAGACCAAATAAGGGTGAACAAAACATTCACCCCTCATCTAACTTTTACAGTTTTAGTGTATGATACTTAAAGTGGGGTCTTTTTGGAAAGAGCACAATCAGGGCTATCTGATGGTGCCATCCACTTCGTCATATCTCAACTAGAACAGAAGTTATTGGCCAAACAAGCTTAATACAGCTTTTGCCCAAACCACGCCAATATACAAAAATACTTGTACATTGGATAACTTTGTCATATTTAATGATAACCATGCCAGGTTGGGTACCATTGTGTAGAGCCTATACAGGGCTACACACTGAACCAATTTTGAGGTTGATATCTCAAGGGTTGACAAAGTTATGGCTGTTTTAAGGTCAAAATCCCACCTGCTGTCATATACAGCCTTACCATGGGATAATATCCCATAACCATGAGTATGAGGTGTCAAATAGACAATAAAGCTTGTTTTTACGTCAATACTTCATATGTCAGTCAATACTGGGGTCCCATACAGTTTCTGTACAGCATTCTACGCGTCATACACGTCAGAATCAGGCTGTGAGGTCCCCAGATGAAAATTTTCACCCTGTATTGGTGAAAACCACCCAGATCTGGTTTCAAAACCACATCTGAGCCCAATACAGGGCATACAGGTTGTTTGTAAACCACAAGCCTGTCATAGAGAGTGAAAAATCTTCACTTCCTCTACGTGGAAAGGTCTAGCAGCCTTTCCACCCCAATTTCATGATAAAAGGAGGGCTTTTCACAGCCAAAACCTCTCCTCATCCTGCTCTTGAATAACCTACGTAGTAAACTGTCAAAAACAGTTTTACTCTTGGTTAATAATCAGGTATACTCTTAAATTAAAAGTATTGTAGTCTTTATTATTGTAACCCAACAGGTAAAGCTGCACCCAGGGCTTTCAACAGCGCTCACCACCACTATATCTCTATAGTAAAGCCCTTAAAATCTTAATTTAAACCATTTATTATCAATCTTATCATCTTTAAAACCATTTTTACGATGTCACAGTCATAGTTAAAGCTTGTCAATACTTATATACACCTTTATCATAGACTCATCCTGACATTGTCCCAGGTCAGGAGGCACTTATGGAGCAGAAAAGATGGGCCTTATGGGCAGAAATTCCCCATTCTTGAGGAACCTACCCCTGATGCCACTTCTGGATTTTCTCAATGTGAGTGATTTGCATATTTTGATTGAATTGGTGCTGATATTTTGATGTAGTGACTGGTTCCAGGCAGAGGGATGTGGCCAGGTGGACTAATGTTGGAGGGTCCATTCCAATTGGTGGTAGGCCCATACACTACAGCTCAGAAATCCCAATTTCAAGGACCACTGCTGATGGAGTGGTGAAAGTAGTGAAAAAACCAAGAAGAATTGTTGATTCCCCAACAAATCCAGATGCTGAAGGAAGTGATGAGTTGGATGGTGAAGAAGTTCAAGTTATTCCTCATTCAATTGGCAAATCATCCAGCAATTCCTCTTCTCAACCTCTTGCCAACACCGGATTCCCAAGGCAAGTCATTCCCAGAACTCCAAGAACCTTCCAACCAATGCTTGCTTCCATTCCTACAACCCTTCCTCCTCCTTCACCAACTACTTCCTACACCACCAGGCCTGCCTTGAATCCAGCAGTAAGACCATCACCAGTTCAACAGTCCAGGAACTCACCCATAAACACCTCCCGTCAACTCCAACCTGTGGGCAGCTCCAGCAGAAGAAGAGATGGATTGTCCCCTTTGCCGTTTCCTGCTGCTCAAGTTTTTCAAAGAAGAGAACGTTGGCCTATCGGGGTTACCAGAGAAGATCCCAACGCGGCTAGTGAAAATCAAGATGCTGTGGCCAGATTGTTCAGGAGGGTTGATAGAAATAGCAGAGAGGTGATTATGTATGCCAATGACAGGACTATTCCAGGTACTGCTTCTGAAGAGATGGCTGAAAAATTTGCCTGGTATGAAGATGAGTTGATAAATGATTTCCAGAGAACTTTTGATGATTTGGGTAGAGATAACTAGTTTTCCTTTTCCTTGTTTGTGTTTGGTTTGCCTTCTATCCCCACTCTTATAAATACTAAAAAATGAAAAATAATGGAACCTCCAAATACATGATTTGGGAGGGGATGCTGCTGCTTTGAAGAAATAAAAGAAAGAAAGTTATAAAAGTAAAGAAAGAAAGAAAAATAAAAGAATAAGAGAAAATGAGAGTAAAGAAAGAAATAAAGGAAAATTCTGATGGTTGGTCCTTCTTGTAGTGAGTTGCTTGATTCTGTCCAATAGGTGTCTGAAAAATGAAAACCAAGCATTTGATGCTCACAGAGTGGCCAGGGTAATGTTTTACAAGAAGTAGAACCCTCAGGGATGCATACAAGGAGATGGAACTTACTTTCATAACTTCCACTCCCCACCAAGCACCATAAAATTAAAAAGAATTGCCATAAATGACTTCTGGGATGAATTCCCATAAATGACTTCTGGGATGAATTGCCATAAATGACTTGAAGTAATGAGAGTCTTGAATTATGATGATTGGCATAACTGAAATGATAAATAAAAGAGAAAGAAAGGAAAATTAAAGAAAGAAACATTTGGCCATATCTTGATAAGGTCCAAATTGGAGGGTATTGGTGTTGTATGCTTCCTAAACCTGTCCAAAGAATTGACAAGTGCTCACAAAGTGGCCAAGGTGCTGCTTACAACAACATATGGGTAGAATACCCCCTTAAATGTGCATGCCAGGAGAGGAACTTAGTTTCATAATTCTTCTCCCCACCAAGCACCATAAATCAAACTCTTGAGGTATTTGGACCAGGCTTGTCTGGATACAATGAATGGAAATCCTTGACAAGGTCTGGTGAGTTGGTAAGGTTGGAAGCTGGTTCCCAAGTGGTTCTTTCTGGGTCTTCACTGAATCCTTTCCACTCTACAAGATACCATAATTTACCTCTTTTGAGTTTTGAGTCCAGAACTTGAGCCACTTCCCATTCTTCTTTCTCTTCCACTAAAACTGGTGGTGGCTGCAATTGATGACGATTTGGGAGAGTTGAATGCTTGACTGGTTCTAATAAGGACACATGGAATACAGGGTGAACTGTCTTCCATTGCTGAGGCAACTTGAGGTGATATGCATGGCTGCCAATCTTCTTAAGAACTTCAAAGGGTCCCAACCATCTTTCTGATAACTTCTTGGTGGGTCTTGTTGTCTTGATGTTCTTGGAAGCTAGCCATACTTTGTCCCAAGGTTGGAAATCAGGTGGAATTGCCCTATTTCTATCTGCATACTTCTTGAATCTCCTTATTGCTGACTCTAATTCTTCTTTGACAACTTGCTATACTGATTGGAGTTTTGTTGATAAATTTCCAGCAGGTGAGTCTTGAGAAATATGGATTGAGTCAAAGCTGGGATTTCTTCCAAAAATGGTGAAAAAAGGTGATTGCTTTGTTGATTAATGTTCTGCATTATTATAGGAAAATTCAGCCAGAGGGAGCCAGGTGTACCAGTCATGTTGATGATAGCTGACATACATGCGAAGGTACTGTTCTATTATCTGATTTACCCTCTCTGTCTGTCCATCTGTTTCAGGGTGAAAGGCAGTTGAAAGGTCTCTTGATATCTTGAGCTGCTGACACAATTGAGTCCAAAATGATGAAACAAATAAGGATCCTCTATCACTGATGATACTGAGTGGAAGGCCATGCTTGGAAAATACATGACTGATGAAGATTTGAGCTAAGTCCAGAGCAGTGATTGTTCCAGAAGTTGGAATGAAGATTGCCATTTTTAAGAATCTGTCCACAACTACTAAAATTGAATCAAAGTTGTTTGACAGTGGCAATTGGGTGATGAAGTCCATTGATAATGAATTCCAAGGACCAGACGGAATTGAAAGAGGTTTGAGTAATCCAAACATCTTGTGATGAATGTTCTTGTTTCTTGAACATTGCTGACATGAGGACACATAGTCCTTGATGAATTGATTCATGCCAGCCCAATAAAAATCCCTCTTTATGAGCTTGAGGGTCTTCTCCTGGCCAGGATGGCCAGCCAATGGTGAGTCATGACGCTTTTGAAGAATATTGAGTTGAAGTTCTTCATTGCTTGGGATTACCACTCTATCTTTGAATAATAACAACTTCGCTTGAGGTTCAAGAGAATAATCGGGAATTGATTCACCACTTGCTAGTTGCTTGAGTATTTCTTTATAGTCTTTGTCTTGCCATACTTCTTTTTGAATCTTGTCCACTAGATCTGAGAAAATTTCCACTTTGATTGAGAAGAATCTTGACTCTCGAATTCCATCTTGCTTAAGTACTTGAGGAAAATTTTGAGCATTCTTGCTGATGAAGTCCACCCCCCTCTGTGGGTACACGTCGTCCCAACATTACGAGGCATCTGGTAAAGTGGCCAGCCTGCCTGGGCGGTAAGTGATAGTGAAATGAAATTCTAAGAGAAATTCAGCCCAACAGGCCTGACGACGAGTAAGAACTTTGGAAGACATGAAATACTGCAAGGAAGAGTGGTCTGTCAAGACCACAAAAGGATTGGAAAGAGAAAGAAGAAATGCTCTTCAGCGCTTGAGAGCCAAACTGTGGCAAGGAGTTCCTTGTCATGAATTTCATAGTTAAGTTCAGCTGGTAAGAGCTTGCAACTATCAAATCCAATGGGATGCTTTCCTGAGTCATTCACCTGACTCAGTACCGCGCCCAATGCATAATCACAAGCATCAGTCTCTACAATAGTAGGTAGAGACGGATTGAAATGGGATAAGATAGGAGCAGAGGTGAAAGCTTCTTTGAGGGCTTGAAACTGACTAAGAGCTTCCTCATTGAAGATAAAGGGAGAATCTTCTTTGAGAAGGGAAGTTAGAGAAGTGATTTTTTTGGAATAATTTTTAATGAAACGACGATAAAAATTGGCAAAGCCAAGAAAAGATTGAAGGGCCTTGATGTTTTTGGGCTGAGGCCAATTGAGTATTTGCTGAACTTTTGAAGAATTCATCTTGAGGCCATCACTTGAGTCAACATAGCCTAATTATTCCACACTTGAGGCATGGAATACACAATTGGAGGCTTTGGCAAACAGATTATTGTCCCGCAGTCTTTGGAGGAGAGAGGCCACATGTTTGACATTTTCCTCCTCAGAACTGGAAAATACCATAAGATCATCTAACTAAACCACACCAAACACATCCAAGAAATCTGCAAATATACCATTTACAAGATTCTGGAAAGAAGCAGGAGCATTGGTCAAACCAAATGGGATGACCAAATACTCATAACTACCATACTTGGATCTAAAGGCAGTTAAGTGCTCATCCCCCTCTTTGAGTCTCAGAAGGTTATATGCACCACGCAAACCTATCTTGGAGAAGATAGTGGAAGCGTTGAATACGGTAAGAAGCTGGTACATAGGAGGAACAGGGTATCTGTTCTTCCTAGTGACATCATTGAGTTTGCGGTAGTCAACACACAAAGAAAGACCTCAATCCTTTTTCTTGACAAAAAGGACAGGTGCTCCTGTTGAAGAGGAGCTTGGTCTAATGAAACCTTTCTCTACATTCTCTGAAATGTAGGCCCGCAGTGTTTCTGACTCTTGATTTGATAATGAGTAGATAACACCAATTGGAGGTAGAAGAACCACCAATTCAATATGGTGATCACAGGCCCGGTGTGGAGGAAGTGTCTCAGCTTTCACCTTGGAGAATACATCCAAATATTGGTGTTAAACAGGAGGGACTACCTTCAACACAGTTTCAATTTCTTCTGGATCTTCCTCCTCATCCCACTTCTCCTCCAGGGAGGCATGAAAAGATAAAGGAGGAAGGTCCATATCCCCTTGAAAGAGATGAAGTGAAGATATGGCAACATCTTCTCCAACATCCTTTATCTCTTTGAAGACTCCATCTCTTAATGGAAGTAATGACTGAGAGGGATTGATGGAAGGGATATGGACAGAAGAAGCAAGGGAAGGTGTCTTAAGTTCACCAACCAGAACAACACTGTTGACAGCAGTGGCTAAGTCATTCCTAGTAGGAGGAATAATTCCACTAGAATCCTTATGACTAGAATCATAGGTGATCAATCCATTTTTCCACTCAATAATGGGATTAAAATGGTAGAGGAAATCATAGCCCAATATCAGGTCTTCCCCCTTGGGTGAATCTAGGATAAAAAAGTCCCATTAAAAGCTTGGGAAGGAAGGCAAGTCAACTATCCACTTGGTATAATGGGTGATGAACAAGGCAGGGGATTCATTAGACTCCAGAAAGAAAAGAGGAATCTTTTCAGGGAGCTCTGACACAGTCAATGAGTACTTGAGAACAAAATTCTTTGCAATAAAAGAGTTTGTAGCACCAGAATAAATGAGAATACTATAAAAAATATCAGAGACAGAAGAGAAAATAAGAAATTGTAAAGATTTCTTGACACTAGTATTCAGAGTGCACAATTGTGCTTTTGAAGGAAATAAGTGACAGCCATCGAACACATCATGATTCCCACTCAGGCTTTTCCCAGCTTGCTAGGGTAGCCTCTTGATGATGACCCAGGCTTGTTTTGAGGTCTCTTGAAGCATTTTTCAATTGGGTGCTTTCCACCACAATAAGTACAAAACCCCTCCTTAATCCTCCTCTCCTTTTCAGAACCAATTAATTTATTGTCCTTATTGAGGAGAGCGGCATGGGGCTTGTCCTTTGAAGATTGAAACTGTTTGCCCTTCTTGTTCTTCTTCTGGTGAGGCCTCTTTGAAGATGAGTTTTGAGGAGGCCTAGATTGATTGGATCCATTAAATAGAAGCTCCTTTTCTTTTTGCCTCTCATGATATCTTGTGTCTAATTCCAAAGTGACATCCATAAGTTCTTGAGGAGTGTCAAAAGTTCCAGGGTCAGAAGCCAACTGATCCAAGAATCTTTATGCCAATCTGTCACAGGGGCTCTTATGAAAGCAAGAGGGCCTGGAACTCAGGAATCAAGAACTCACTTGGAGGGCTCCAAAGATGATAAGAAATACTACGGAATATCTTTCTTAAACAGGAATAAGAGATAGGACAAATATGCCAGAGATAACAAAGAATAATAAGAATGAAGCCACAGGCCAAATATAACATGAAGCCAAAGGCCAAGAAGCCAACCAAGTGAGTCCCCAATTCACTGTTTCAACCTGCCAGAAAGAACAATGGAATTAGTAAAGGATATGACCACCAATATCCACTGACAGGCATGGCAAGAAAAGAGAAAGGGTGCTAATGACTGACTTAAGATTATCAGTATTAAGTTTCATAATGTAAAAGAAAATAAGGATAACAATAAATCCAATATATTAATTAACTGGGGAAAAAGTCCCCAGTTGCTGAAAGGTGGCCAGTATATGTGAAAAACTGAAAGAGTGATCCTGAAGGTGGATCACTGGCTGTATTGTCCGAATGGGGCCAATACAGCTCTGGCCATCTTGAAATTGAACTGTGTGATTGAATTCCCACGGCGCAATATGAATTGGCCCAATTGGGCCAAGTACATACAGGTTGATTGATTGCCACCTCTATGAACCAATTGCGTTGTCCAAGGAGTATTGAAATACTTGATGCCTTGACAAATGATTGAAATGATAGAATACCTCTGAGAATGAACCTTGGACGAATCCAAGCATGGAAGGACAAGGGAGGAAGGCCCATATCCCTCTGAAAGAGATGAAGTGATGATATGGAAACATCTTCTACAACATCCTTCATCTCTTAATGGAAGTAATGACTGAGAGGGAGTGATGGAAGGGATATGGACAGAAGAAGGAAGGGAAGGTTTCTTAAGGTCACCAACCGGAGCAACACTGTTGACAGCAGTGGATAAGTCATTACTAGTAGAAGGAATAATACCACTAGAATAATAGGTGATCAATCCATTTTTCCAATCAATAATGGGATTAAAATGGTAAAGGAACTCATAGCCCAATATCCGGTCTTCTCCCTTGGGTGAATCTATGATAAAAAAGTCCCATTCAAAGCTTGGGAAGGAAGGCAAGTCAACTACCCACTTGGTATAATGGGTGATGAACAAGGCAGGGGATTCATTAGAATCCAGAATGAAAAGAGGAATATTTTCAGGGAGCTCTGACAGAGTCAATGAGTACTTGAGAACAAAATTCATTGAAATAAAAGAGTTTGTAGCTCCAGAATCAATGAGAATACTATAAAAAATATCAGAGACAGAAGAGAAAATAAGAAACTTTAAAGATTTTTTGACACTAGTATTCAGAGTGCACAATTATGCTCTTGAAGGAAATAAGTGGGAACCTTTGAACACATCATGATCCCCACTCAGGCTTTTCCCTGCATGCTAGGGAAGCCTCTTGATGATGACCCAGGCTTGTTTTGAGGTCTCTTGAAGCATTTTTCAATTGGGTGCTTTCCACCACAATAAGTACACAACCCCTCTTTAATCCTCCTCTCCTTTTCAGAACCGATTAATTTATTGTCGTTATTGAGGAGAGCGGCATGCGGTTTGTCCTTTGAGGATTGAAATTGCTTGCCCTTCTTGTTCTTCTTCTGGTGAGGCCTCTTTGAAGATGGGTTTTGAGGAGGCCTAGACTGATTGGATCCATTGACTGGAGGCTTCTTCTCTTGATTGCCACTCTTTTCCTTTTGCGTCTCATGATATCTTGTGTCTAATTCTAAAGTGACATCCATAAGTTCTTGCAGAGTATCAAAAGTTCCAGGGTGAGAAGCCAACTGATCCAATAATCTTGATGCCAATCCTCTTATTTACACATGGATATAAGCTCTTTCCCCCCAATCCCCAATTCTTGACATTAAGCTTCTGAAATCTGCAATGTACAAGGAGACATGACCACTTTCCTTCATCCTCAAACTGTCCAACTCTTTTTCAGCTTTCCTGACTTCATTGGGATCGGCAAACAGAGTGAATAATTGAGATTCAAATAATGGCCAATTATTGAGGAGGTAGGAAGGGTCTTCATTGGAAATATTTGAGAGATAGGGTTCAATCCACTTTCCAGCTCTACCAGTGAGAAAGGAAGTTGAGTAAAGAACTTTCTTCCTTTCAGAGAAGAAATTTGCTGGATCATTATGGAATATTAATTGACAGGATTGGATAAATCCTCTCAATTTATGAGCTTGAGTACCATCAAAAGAATCAGGTGCCTTCATGGATGGAGTCTTGAAAGCAGGGGGTTTTGAGTTGTCCCTGGGAGCAACTGCTTGAGTGAGTTGCCCCATGAATTGAGTCATCTGCTCCATCATCTTGAGGAGACTTGGATCAGTTTGAGAGACAAGAGGTTGACTAGAAAGGGCTAGATTAGAACCCTGAGGCACATCTGGAGCATTTGCCAAGGCATCTGCCGCTTCAGTTTCCCCAGAATCTTCCTCTTCCACAGACTCTTCCCCCTCTTCATCTTCAACTTCCCCTAATCTTTCTCTTGCACCTTCAGACATGCCAGGCTAGCCACCCAAAAGTCCAGAAAAGGATCTTGATCTTCTAGATTTCATTCCACCTCTTCTTGAGGGTGCTGCCCCTTCCATTGGTGGTCCTCTGTCCAAATTTGCACTCAGTTGATGAACTGATGGTGTGTGGTCAAGAGGAGCCCTTGCTGTAGGAGTGAGAACAGCTTGAATTCTTTGGGATCTAATATTTTTGGCTGGGGGACTATGCTGAATTGGCATTTTGAATAAAATGAAATAAAACTTGATGGTTGTCACATGGTGGAATGTGATCTACAACTTGCCAGTATTAATCGGTCTTTCAACCGGTTTAATAGCCTTTTCGGCAAGAGTTCCCTTTGCTGAGGTCTGGCAGACAGCATTGTGACAATAAACCGGTTACCAACCTCATGGGTTCGATTCTGGTTGGAGACAAGGAGGGGTCTCAATCAAACAACCAGAAATCGCTGGGTTTTCCGCTCCATTGGCGTACAAGGGTTCCCCCCTTGGGGGTTCCTTGTAGGCTCCTGTTGTGACTAATGTAACTCCATGAGGGTCACATGGGTAATTGTCAGCCTGTGACTCAAAACAGAGCACTAGCATGACATCCAACATACCATAAATAATGGTATGACAAGTATTGAAGAAACATAGTCAATACAGGTAATAATTAAGAGAAAACAATCCTCTTACATTAAACACCAACCTTATCCAAACAGAATAAGGAAACCTAGAGGAAAATAAATAAGTCAAAACCCTTATTTTCACCTCTCATATAACTTATGCATATTTAAGTTATCCTATACCAAAATGGTATTTTTCTTAAAGCTCACATAAAGAGCTACACAATGATATCATCCATGTTGTTGTAACACCACTACAACTGGAGATACCATATAACCTCATTTTCAAAACCAAGTCCCCCTGAAAGTCAAAGAGGGCTTGTACAAAGCTGTACAAAAGTATAACCAAATTAAAGATCTCAACAAGAGCTTTAATTTGAGATACCTTAGACCTCTGTATCTCTTAAATTGACTGAGGGATCTTGGTTCAAAGGTTTAACAACCAAAATACAGATATTCTGAAAATAAGAAAATAAACAAACCCCTGTATCTTTGGCATACACTCATACAACTGTACAGTGTCACATACCAAACTGTAGGGCTAATTAAGCCCTACAAAACTGTATCATCAGAATACAGATATCTTCCAAACTGAAGAAGATATCTGGTATGGAAGTTTTTGAAGCCCCATACTGATGTACAAAAATACATCCAAAAACTTAAAACCCTTATAACTTTTGCTATTTTAAAGAAGGGTAAACATGAAGCATACCAAATTGAAGAGCTCATTAAGCCCTTCAATTCTGTGCTCTTAGTTTCTTGATATCTCAAAAACTGACCAAGATATCTTGGTTGGAAGTATTTTGGCCAATACTGGCCTGTACCAAACCTGTACCAACCAGTACAGTCTTAATACTCAAAATAATGGTTGTTCAAAGCTTAAACCCGCCCAGAATGACTAGTATTGGTCATACAAACACCAGAACAACGTCATCCAAGTGCTGACGTGGCAGGTGAAAAGTTTTTTCATCCTGTATTGATCCAGAATGATCATTTGTGGTCCCAAAACCACAATTCTGCCTCTACTGACGTCAGAATTGAGGATCCAGAACCACAGACTGGCCAATGGAGTGAAAATTTTCACTCCTCTGACGTGTGAAGAGTAAATAACTCTTGACAGTCTTGAAAGATATAAAAAGAAGGGTTTTTGCCTTCAAAAATCCTCATCTTATCTTTTATTTATATATTCTTACGTGACAAGACTGTTAATCATCAGTAGTGTCCTTAGAATACTTAAAGATATAATTAAATATAATTATTGTAGTGTTTCTTTACAGTCAAAGATATTAGAACATTGCAACCCAGGTCCTCAATAGACTCATCACCACTGTTACCACGTAGCAGTAGGACCTGAAGAATTTTTTATTACTTATTTTGACGTGTCACAGTCATAGTACTAGCTTGTATTTACTGTTTTTAAGCTTCTACATAGACTCACCCTGACAATTTGGGGGCCTGGCCGTGGTTATTCAACCTTATTGGACGTATTTTGAACTGAATTAAGCGTAAAATTCAGCTATTTAAAAGGTATTTCACTACAAGTGAGTAAAATTTTTATTTTATCATCATTTTTTTTTTATACATTTCTTTTTTTTTACTCCAAAAATATATATTATAAAATATTTTTGTTGAGAATAAGAGTATATATCCTCTTTATATTTTTTTTATTGCAATAAATTCCATGAAATTTCATAATAATACATCTGTATTATTTAAATTTCAATATAAATAATAATATACAAACAGTATATTATTTATTTTACTATTATTTTTCACCAAAGTGCGTGAAAATTAATATATAAACATTTATTAATTAATAATTAATAAATATAAAATAATAAAATAATTTTTTATTATTTTACAAGGAATATTTTAATTAAATATTTCCTTTAAAACAAGATATCACTCAAATTGACGTGAAAACTTGTAATTACTTGATATTTAACTAATATCAAAGTATTATAATAAATATTATTTATAATATTTATAATAAAAAATCAAATTTATTATAATTTAATAAATTTGACGTGTTTTACACAAAAACACAATAATATCCAAGTGAATCATTCACAAAACACTTGGATATTACAGTTTTTTCACTTATAAAACATAAGTGAAAAACTCAAAAACTGTTATTTTTCAAACAAAAACATATAAAAACAATAAAAAACATAAAAACACTTAAAAATTTCGAAAAATAACAGTAGAATTGAATATAATCATTTTGTTTTATCATAAAATACTGATATACAATCTGAAATATCTTTTCTGAATAGTGGAAAAGGACTACATTCCATTAGAAACCCAGTCACAAGGAAACCCATCTGTGACAGCCTCAGAAGACAGAGAGGCGCTGCCAAACACCAAGGGCAAGCAGAAAAGACACAGTGAAGTGACAATCAACTCAAAAGATTGGACACCAATAGCTGTGCCAAGGGCCAAAAAACCCAGAAAAGCTCCAACAAAACCAGTTGGATCACCAAAACAAGTTGAGAAACAGAAAATCACTGTTATCAACCCAGTTGTAAACTCCAAAGGCAAATTGCCAAAGAGTATAGATCATAAATTTGTACAAGGGCCTGCCAAAGGTAAATAAACCTTGAAAAATACAACATTTTTTATTGTCTGTCATTTTTTAACATTGTTAACATGACACCTCCACTTCTTAGAGATCTTGGATTCCCAAGAAATCAACCAGAACACTGGCCAAGAAGACACAGAGGAAGAAGAAATGGAGCAGATGACCAGCAAAGGACTTACCATCAGGGAACTCCTACCCAAAGTCTTGTTCCAAATCAAATTCAACCCAGGAGTCCAACCAGGAGATTGGACAGATTCAGAACAGGTCCTCCAAATACACAAACTCCTGAGAGACCTCTTCACATGGAGCATGGAAAACAAAATGTTCACCATGGCAGCATCATGGGCAGAAGTGGGGATAACAACCCAGAAGATCTGTCTCAAGCAAATGGCTTGGATGGAACTTATGACAGAAATGCAAGGTTGGAATCCCAACAAGAATTTCAAACTCTTAGAAGAAAGAGCAACCAGAATCAAAGAGAACCAGGCAGCCATACAAGCCATAGAGAGATCTTGGCACAAGGAAGAGCCCAGTCAGATTCAGGCACCCCCAGAAATGGAAGAAGAAGCCCCATCTTCCCCACAACCATCCAGCAGTTCCATGCCTTACAAGCCAAAGGAAACTTCATCCAAAGCTCCCCCACCATTCCAGGTAGTTTCCAACAGGAGAAAAGGAGCCCAAGGGAAAAACAAAACTTCTTTCAACCAGAGGAAGAAAGAAGCAGACCCATTGATGAAAAAGCTGATGGACTTAGTCCAAGAAGTACACAAAAACAAGAAATAGTTGTACCTACAAATAGTTTTTCTAGTTCTGACTCAATAGACCCAGAATTAATAACTGAAACTACAATGCACACTCATGAGTTTGAAAACAAATTCACATGGACCAAATTGGCCCAATTCATGGAGTGGACACATGAAACCTCAGAAAAAATGAGGACAGAAGTGGAAACATTGAAAGAAGAAAATGCTTTCCAAGCAACAGTCATAAAAGACTTGAATTCAAATCTGGCCAAAATTTGGACAGAATTTGAAAAAACCAACAGACAGTTGAATTCAATTCTAGAAGAACAACAAACTGTGAGGAGGGATCTGAGGAATATCCAGCAGCAGCAGGATAACCTTGACAAAGAAATTGATTACCTCTATGACAGGGAAGACAATCAATACCCTCCAACACAAGGTCACCCTACTACCTCTACAAAATTAAAAGAAGAGGACAAAGACTATGACCAGGAACCTGAATATCAGATTCCAAAGTTAAGATCAGAGTCAGTGTACCAAGATGGGGAAAATCTCAACTACTCAGAGAAACAGGCACTGAAACAGTTACCAGAAGTAACAAACTGGCCAAAGTTCTCAGGAATAGGGGAATATGACCATATGGAGATCATTGACTATATTGATGGACTCTTTGTTGATGTCCCAAAGATACCAGACTACTGGATCACAACAAGACTCAACACAGCATTCAGAGGCCATGCAAACATATGGTATACTGAAATGAAAGAAATACATGGCAGGAAAAGCTGGCCATGGTGGAGGAACCAGATTATACAAAAGTATAGCAATGGTAGCTGGATCTGGCAAAAAACCATGTCCTTTGAAAGTGATAGATACTCCACAGAAAAAGACCCTTATGAATGGTGCCTCAAACAAACAAAGAGGCTAAAAGCTATTGATCCCAATATGACAATAGAAATGAGAAACCATAAACTCCTGACAAAATTGCCAGGAGATCTAGAACATGCAGTCAAATGCAGATGCAACAACATCAGCAGCATTGATGACATAGCAAATGTCATACAAGATGTGAGAAAAAAGACCTCCATAGGAAGGTACACATCTTTCAAACCAAACTTCAAAGACAAGAGGTCTGAAGTTAAAGAGACAAACAAAGAAAAAGGGAAAGAAACCCCAAAAAAGAAATATGTGTGCCACAACTGTGGTTCACCAGACCATTATTCTAACAATTGCACAAAACCAAAAAAGAAAATATATGCAATTGATGAAGAATCAGAAGAAGAACAAACAGGTGAAAAATCTGATTCTGACAGCATGGGAAATGGTATGAGAGCAGAATCACAAAGTGAACCTGATACCATAGAAGAATACATAGTGGAATGCAATGAAGAAAGTTCACTTGATATACAAGACATTGAATTGGATTCAGGCATACCACAAATAACAACAGACAAAGAGCTCTGTAAGCACACACAGAATGCACAAACATTCCTGGTAACCCCCAATAGAGGGATGGGATTCATTCATGGAACACCTACAAAATTGACAGTTTATATTGAGAACTGTAAACACCCAATGATCATTGACACAGGAGCAAGTTGCTCCATAGTGGCAAAAGAATACTTGGAACAACATTTCCCCAAATGGGAAGATGATATAATCCCAACAAAAGCCAGAAACTTCAAAAGTGCATCAGGCAAAATGCACTCACTAGGGACAATAATCAAAGAGATAATTATCCCACACCAAAAAGGAAATATCAGACTGGAACCTGAATTTGTAGTTCTAGAAAATGCACATGTACAAGGATTCTTACTAGGTACAGAGTACCAAAGAATGTATGGTATGGATATTTGCAATAGTAAAAACAGATATCTTACCATAGGTACAAACAAAGATAAAAAATTTTCCTTTGACATTAATCATATAACAAATGATAACACCTTGAAAGAACTAGTGGAAGAATTCAAAGAGGCCCAATATGGCACTCAACTCACCAGTAAAATGAAACTCAACTTACTGAAAGTATTGAGAAAGCATAGAGGAGCTTTTGCAATAGGAGATGAACCACTAGGAAAAATCAAAGGACATGATATAGAATTATATCTGGATGTAGAAAGACCATATCCACCTATGCTTAGGAGACCACCATACCCAGCCAGCATGGAAACTAGGAAAGAAATTGAGAAACACATCAATGAACTCCTAGAAATGGGGGTAATAAGAAAGATAGGACATAATGAGATAGTAGAGGTCACTACACCAGTCCTTATAACATGGCATGATGGTAAATCCAGACTATGTGGTGACTTCAGGGCTTTGAATAATTACACCAAAGCAGATAGGTACCCCATCCCAAGGATACCACATGCACTAGATAAACTAGCAAAAGCCAAGTTCATTACAAAAATGGACTGCATGAAAGGTTTTCACCAGAATGGGGTAAAACCAGATTCCATCAAATTGCTAAGAATTATATTCCATATGGGCATATATGAATATACCAGAATGCCATTTGGCATTAAGAATGCACCAGCCCATTTTCAGAGGATGATGGATACCATATTTCAAGATGAAATAATGGAAGGGTGGATGGTAGTGTACATTGATGATATCATCATATACTCAGAAACATGGGAAGACCATGTGAAGAAAATTGATAAAGTATTGGGAAAATGCACACCAATCAATATGAAGATATCTCTTAAGAAATGTAACTTTGGACAGCAAGAACTGCTAGCCCTAGGACACAAAGTTTCAGGTTTAAGTCTAGCTATAGACCAAAACAAAGTTGCTGCAGTACTAAAGAAACCAGTACCAAAGAACATCAAAGAAATGAAATCTTTTTTGGGCTTTGCTAGCTACTACAGAAGCCACATAAAGAACTTTGCACACATCACTAGTAGCCTATACAAACTGTGCTCAAAAGATGTGGTCTTTGAAATTACCAAAGAAAGAAGGGATGCATTTGAAAAGATCAAACATGAACTGACCAATGCCCCTGTCCTAATGATGCCTGATTTTGAACTACCATTCAAACTATACATAGATGCAGCATGTAGCCAAGGGCTAGGAGCAGCACTACACCAGAGGCAACTAGTAGATGGCATACCCAAAGAAGGAGTAATTTGCTATATCTCAAGACAACTGAAAGACTCAGAAGCCAGATATGGAGCTACTCAGACAGAATGTCTATGCTTGGTATGGGCATTAGAAAAACTCCATTACTACTTAGAAGGAGCAGTATTTGAAGTTTTTACTGACTGCACAGCCCTCAAGTCACTGTTGAACATGAAAACAACAAACAGACACATGCTTAGGTGGCAAATAGCCATACAAGAATACAGAGGGAATATGACTATCATCTATAAAGAAGGGAAAAGTCATACTAATGCAGATGGTCTCAGCAGGTGGCCACTGAAGAATGACCAAGAAAATCCAGCATATGACCCAGAAAATGGGGCCAAAATACCTATACAATGCATGGAGATAGACAGGAGAAAAAACTTCAAACTATCAAACTGGGCATTAGGGAATGATTCATCAAACCCAGCACAGAGCTATGGGGAGATTAAAGAGATACCCATACTGGGAATCAGCTCCTCTAATCTGAATACAGAATTCTTTAGTATAGTACAATCAGAATACAATAAACACAAACAGTGTAGTATATTGATACAACTACTAAAACAAAAGTACAGGAGTCCTGAACTAGAGAGTCAATTGGAAGAGCCATGGCTCAAAAACTTTAAAGAAAATAGATTTTTTCTGATAGATGACCTACTGTACCATAGGGAAAAACACACAAGTGCCCTGGTAATAATAAGTAGAGAACACATTTCCCTCATACTACAGGAATGCCATGACTGCCCATACATGGGACATATGAGTGAAGAAAGAACTAAAGAAAGAGTCTTTAGCACAGCTTGGTGGCCAAAGTGGGAACAAGACTTGAGTGAATACATCAACACTTGTACCAGATGCCAAAAAGCCAACAGAAGTCATGGCAAAAGATATGGATTACTCCAGAGTATAGAGGAGCCCAAACACCCCTGGGAAATAATAAACATGGATTGGGTAACAGGCCTGGTCCCTGGAGGGAAAGACAGCTTTAATGCATGCCTAGTAGTAGTAGACAGGTATAGCAAGAGTGTCAGATGTCTCCCCTGTCACAAAGAGGACACAGCAATGGACACAGCCATATTGTTCTGGAACAATGTGATAGCTAACTGTGGAGTCCCAAGAATTATAATTAGTGACAGAGACCCTAAATTCACATCAGAATTTTGGACTAATCTATATGAGATGCTGGTAACCAAACTAGCATTTTCCACAGCTTACCATCCACAAACAGATGGTCTAGCAGAAAGAATGATCCAGACATTGGAAGACATCATTAGAAGGTTTTGTGCATATGGCATGGAATATAAAGACAATGAGGGATATACCCATGACTGGGTAACCCTCCTACCAGCTGTGCAACTGGCATACAACACAAGTATACACTCAGTGACAGGAAAAACCCCTGCCACATTAGAGAAAGGATGGAACCCACTACTTCCAGTAGATTACTTGAAGAAGAACCTCCTCTCAGTACATCCTACAGCCAAAGACTTTCACACAATGTGGAAGACTGCCTGCGAAAAAGCAGAGCAATGTGTGGCTGAAGCCAAATTATATAACAAACAGAGATATGATAAAAGTCACCAAGAACCTGATTTCAAAGTAGGAGACCAAGTTCTAATCTCAACTCTTAACTTCAACAACCTAAAAGGACCCAAGAAGATGAGAGACTCATTCATAGGACCATTCACCATTATTAAATTAATAGGAAAGAATGCAGTAGAGGTCAACCTAACCAAAGAGTTCTCTAGGAAACACCCAGTTTTTCCTGTGAGCCTGGTCAAACCTTATCACCAGACAGATGAGGAGAAATTCCCTGACAGGAAGAAGACAGTCACCCATGAAAGATTGGTAGAGGAAGATGACTCACCTGGACCAGTGAAAAAGATCATTAAAGCCAGGAAGATCAGAATCAATGGGAAAGACAACAGGCAATACCTGGTTAGATTTAAGAATCAACCAGCAGATAAAGACAAATGGTTAACTGAGAAAGAAATCCCAGATGGACAAATACACCTCAGAAGATTCAGAGCCTCCAAGAGGGCTGAAG
Source organism: Austropuccinia psidii (assembly GCA_023105745.1). Lineage (NCBI taxonomy): Eukaryota > Fungi > Basidiomycota > Pucciniomycetes > Pucciniales > Sphaerophragmiaceae > Austropuccinia > Austropuccinia psidii. Next base: position 67,765,130 of record JALGQZ010000004.1, read on the forward strand.
AGTCTCATCAATGATGAGCCTTCTTTTGAGGGAGGGTATGTCAGCCTGTGACTCAAAACAGAGCACTAGCATGACATCCAACATACCATAAATAATGGTATGACAAGTATTGAACAAACATAGTCAATACAGGTAATAATTAAGAGAAAACAATCCTCTTACATTAAACACCAACCTTATCCAAACAGAATAAGGAAACCTAGAGGAAAATAAATAAGTCAAAACCCTTATTTTCACCTCTCATATAACTTATGCATATTTAAGTTATCCTATACCAAAATGGTATTTTTCTTAAAGCTCACATAAAGAGCTACACAATGATATCATCCATGTTGTTGTAACACCACTACAACTGGAGATACCATATAACCTCATTTTCAAAACCAAGTCCCCCTGAAAGTCAAAGAGGGCTTGTACAAAACTGTACAAAAGTATAACCAAATTAAAGATCTCAACAAGAGCTTTAATTTGAGATACCTTAGACCTCTGTATCTCTTAAATTGACTGAGGGATCTTGGTTCAAAGGTTTAACAACCAAAATACAGATATTCTGAAAATAAGAAAATAAACAAACCCCTGTATCTTTGGCATACACTCATACAACTGTACAGTGTCACATACCAAACTGTAGGGCTAATTAAGCCCTACAAAACTGTATCATCAGAATACAGATATCTTCCAAACTGAAGAAGATATCTGGTATGGAAGTTTTTGAAGCCCCATACTGATGTACAAAAATACATCCAAAAACTTAAAACCCTTATAACTTTTGCTATTTTAAAGAAGGGTAAACATGAAGCATACCAAATTGAAGAGCTCATTAAGCCCTTCAATTCTGTGCTCTTAGTTTCTTGATATCTCAAAAACTGACCAAGATATCTTGGTTGGAAGTATTTTGGCCAATACTGGCCTGTACCAAACCTGTACCAACCAGTACAGTCTTAATACTCAAAATAATGGTTGTTCAAAGCTTAAACCCGCCCAGAATGACTAGTATTGGTCATACAAACACCAGAACAACGTCATCCAAGTGCTGACGTGGCAGGTGAAAAGTTTTTTCATCCTGTATTGATCCAGAATGATCATTTGTGGTCCCAAAACCACAATTCTGCCTCTACTGACGTCAGAATTGAGGATCCAGAACCACAGACTGGCCAATGGAGTGAAAATTTTCACTCCTCTGACGTGTGAAGAGTAAATAACTCTTGACAGTCTTGAAAGATATAAAAAGAAGGGTTTTTGCCTTCAAAAATCCTCATCTTATCTTTTATTTATATATTCTTACGTGACAAGACTGTTAATCATCAGTAGTGTCCTTAGAATACTTAAAGATATAATTAAATATAATTATTGTAGTGTTTCTTTACAGTCAAAGATATTAGAACATTGCAACCCAGGTCCTCAATAGACTCATCACCACTGTTACCACGTAGCAGTAGGACCTGAAGAATTTTTTATTACTTATTTTGACGTGTCACAGTCATAGTACTAGCTTGTATTTACTGTTTTTAAGCTTCTACATAGACTCACCCTGACAGTAATACCATCAGTTACATGCACTTCGGGACGTAGTGCTCTAAACCCGGGGGTACTGTCACATGGTGGAATGTGATCTACAACTTGCCAATATTAATCGGTCTTTCAACCGGTTTAATAGCCTTTTCGGCAAGAGTTCCCTTTGCTGAGGTCTGGCAGACAGCATTGTGACAATGGTATGAGAACAGAAATCAAAACTTGGCCAAATCAATCACAATAAAATCTTGATGAATCTTGAGGTGAAAACAAATTCAGTCAACAGTCAAATCAATTGAACAATCAACAATGAATTCAAATCAAATATCAATAATCAATCAATCACTAAATCAGTGTCTTCAATATGAAATCAAGGTCTTGAGGAATCAATCAATCAATTTAAAATCTTCAGAAATCAATTCAATATCTTGATGAGTCAAAATCAGTCAATAATCAAATCAATTCTTGAGGATCAATAAAATATCTTGAGGATTCAAGGTCAATCAATAATCAAAATCAGCTCTTGAGGATCAATCAATATCCTGAGAAGTCAAAATCAATCAATTTAATTCAAGTAAGAATCCTAAGATGCTGAATCAATAATCCAATGAATCCCAATGAATAATCCAATCAATTTAACCAATAACTCAATCCTGAATAACACCTGAATAAGAACACAGAAAAGATTGATTTGATAGAATGAGATGAAGTGAATGAAATGGTCAGCAATGATTAAGAAAGAAGAAAAATCAATTTCATATGAATGAAATGAATGAGATGAAATTGATGAGAGAGAAAAAGTCATAATCATCAAAGATCAGTAAGTCATAAAAAATCATAATTGATGAATGAGAGAAATGAATATAAATGAATGAAAAGAAAGAATCAAATATGAGTTAATTAATTTAATGTCACAGGGGCTCTTTGAAGTGAAGAGGGCCTGGCACTCAGTAAACTGGGACTCACTTTTGGAGGGCTCAAAGATATGATAAGAAGAGATACACTTAAGAGTGTTAAGGATGAATTACTAAAAGAATAAATATAAAAAAAGCAGCAACAGAGAAATAAGAGTAGGAAATAGAAGAGCCAACCACAAACAAGTCCAAGTCCACTGTTTCAACCTGTCAGAATGGAAAGAGAAGGGTTAATAAGGATATGGCCACCCAACTCATACTGTACAGGCGAAGAGAGAAAAATGCAAAGACTAACTTAAAATTAAATAATTATAATACCCAAAATAAGGATCAGAATAATTACAAAATAATAAATAAACTAAATTAATTAACTGGGCAAAAGTCCCCAGGGGGGAGAAAGAGGGCCTGGTATATGTGAGAATCACCAGCCCTGATCCAGAGGAAGAATTTTAATGAGAATAATTGATGATTGAATTGAGTCTGGCCAATACAGGTCCTGTACAGCTGTACAGAACCTGTACAAGAGGTGTGGTGTATTTGAGTGATCATACAGTTTCATACTGGTGTATTGAAACTGTACTGGGTGAATCCAACCTGTACAGGTATTGACAGGCTGTATTGATGTACAAAGCTGTATGCATGTTTCAGAATGAAGATTGCTGAAACTGAATAATCATGCAGATACTGGATTTGCTGGTTTGAGGTGTTTGAGTGGGTGTATGAATGAATACCCTTACCCCTGATGGATGGTTGTTACAAGTGACTATAAAGTGACACTAATGCAACTGAAGCAAGATTTTATACTGACCGCCGTGCGACGTGAAGTCACTTGCCGACAATTGAGGCAAAATTTGCCCTGGTGTCATTTCCCAATCTGGAAAGGTATACACTCCTTCAGACACTCAATACAGGACCACTGCTAGCCTGAAGGAGTCAAGCTCTCAATGTTTCACATATACCAGCCTCCTTTGGCCCTGGTGTGGCTTTCCCCCAGTTAATTAATATATTTAGTTTTTTTTATCTCTATTTATCTTACCATTTTTGTTAAGTGAATACTGATCTTATCAAGTCAGTCATTTAGCAATTTTTCTCTCTTCTTTCTTCGCCTGTCAATGGATATTTGGTGGTCATATCCTTACTAATTCCCTTGTTCATTTTGGAAGGTTGAAACAGTCATTAAGGACCTACTTGGTTGGCTCTTTGGCCATTTGGCTTCCCATTTCTCTTATTGCATCTCATCTTTGTACTTGAATCCTTCTTAGAGGAATTTATTCTTTTATTTTATTTTCTTTATTCTTTTGGAGTCTTACAAATGAGTTCCCTAATTGCTGAGTGCCAGGCCACTCTTTTTTTTCTGTCCAAGAGCCCCTATGACAGAATTGGAGTGACGGAAATATTTGGAATTAACCAAGTGCTCGAAGTTGGAGCCTTCATATTTCCCACATCAATGTTAAGACCTGATAAATTCATTGAGGAGGCGATAGGAGTTTTGAGAGAAATTTTGGGACTCAATGTTGACTGTTTTTGAACATATTCTCTGCTAGATTCACTATCTGAGTCATGAACAGAACCTGAACCAGATTTACATGGATTGGAAGATGACATAAGGGCTAAAAAAGTACAGTAAATTCTTTTCACTTGATAAAACAGCTCAGTCTTATGATGAAATAGAGTGATTTCAAATATATAATAGAGAAATTCTATGAATAGCCAGAACCAAGTGTCTCGTGGAAGTCTAATAAGACACTTCTTAGGATAATTCTCCCTGCCTCCTCTTGAGCTCCTCCGCTTTTGTCGGAAACCACCCTGCCCAGCCTACCAGCATATAATGTCCTATTTCCTTGATCTCAAAGGGGACCCATCAGCAACAAGTAATCAGATCCAATAAACATTTCCCCCTCCCCATTGTAACATTTTGTGAATTATCCAAACTGCCAATGTATGCATCAAAATTACACAGCATTCTATATCTAAAAAAGGTATATTAATGAAAGATTTACCCACAAAAGAGACATCACCTTTTCAAGAAAGGCAACACAACCCAAATCAAATTCCAACCGATTAAAAGCCCACTGAACTCAAGCCAAAGAACAAGGCTTTAGCTCCACTCCAAACACTTATGTAATAGAGTTATATTTTTTTCTCTGTAATAAGTATTAAACCATGTACAATGGCATGCCAGCATACATGGTTTGAATGTTAATCCCCTCAATTCAATGTTGACACATCCCTAATGGAAAGCCCATCAAGGGTCAAAACTGGAGTATCACCATGTGTAAATAAAAGAGAATATGTATGAGAATTTAGCAGCATGGCAATTTACCCAATTAAACTCCTAACCAATTCCACCATCCAGATGAGACAGGTTACACTTTATCCCCTGCAGCTCAGTCACCATTACAAGTGGGATAACATTCTCAGCTGGCTCAAATCATCTCCCCCTTCATAAATGATCACTCAATTTTTTTTCCAATTAATAACACTCCCAAACACTTTCACATCAACCATAGATATTTATACACAAACCAACCTTACCTACGATTCCTGAAACAATGACAACCTGCCACTATTCCTCAATCCATTGATGCATGTGTCAACACTGCTTGGCCCAAACACACTCTTCCGCTGAGTGTAAGGTTTGTCTATGAAACTCTTGATAATAGTAGCAATATCAAGAGTACTATGACTGTCCTCAGTAGAAAAATATAATATAATAAAATATTATAACCACAAATTTAAATATAATTATTAAAAATAATTATATAAAAAAAAATAAATTTAATTATTATTATAATAATATAATAATAAAAAAATAATAATTATAATAAATTATAATTATTCTATTATTGTTATAGTCACTGACAGTTATAACAATAAGTAGTGTAAAGCTCTTCATGAGACAATTACACGTGGAAAATATGAATATTAACCACTTATAAATAATATAAATATTATTTATAAAAAGAATTAAACACACACTGTGCAGAAATAATTCTTTTAGAATAAAAATTCTATATAAAAAAAAACTAATACTAGATAAAAAAATATAGAATTCTAGAGAAAACTTACTTATAAGATTTATTTAATACAATAAGTCAAAATACAACAGTTATAATATTAAATAATAATTATAAGTTAAAAACACGTCAAAAATCAATAAATTTAAAGATAAACAGCTTTTAATAATATAAATTATGATTTAAGAGTTTTTTGAGAGGAATTTGTCGATTTTAAAAGATATTTAAAATGATAATTTTATATAATAAAATATATTATTGGTGATTACAACAATAATCTAAATTCTATTACTTCAATTCTTTAATTTCAATAAATAAAGAATAAAAATAACTTAAGAATTACTTTTAATAATAAGATTTTATATTTAATAAAACTTTACCTGTTTAAATTACTAATATGATTGGATTGATAATGAATTATGGACAAAAACAGTGATGAAAAGACTCTTTTTATGTCTTCAGGGCAGCTCTCATGATTCATAATGAATGTAGAGGGCGTGCTCAGGTCAAAAATGAAAAACCATGCTTAAAAATAGAGTTCTTAACTTAAGGCAACTTATATTTACTTCCGATTTAAAGTTACTAGTGTTATTCTTAACTCCAAGTAACTTTAATCCTCATTTAGTGTAATTATCTTAAGTTTTAATATAAAATAAGTTTATTTATATTAAAGTTCATCACATGAACAACTTAAAATTAGAGTTTCAAGCAGAAATCTTTTAAACTCAATTTTTAATTAATTTTTAAAGAAATCATAATTTTCTTTAAGATTAATTAAAAGAGTAAATTTCCAGGCTAATTACCCAGGAAACTTATTTATAAAAGATACTTAAAATTTAATTTATATATTGATAATATTAAATTCTAAGTTTTGTGAAATTTTCAAGCAAATCCATTAAGAATTGGATTTTTAATGAATTTTTGAAGTTATTGCTATTTTTCCACGTAAAATAGCAATACACACCAAACCTTAAGTTTTGATAAGGTTTTAATGTTTGAAACTTTAAAGTTTTAAGCTTATTTAAGGTTTTTAAGCTTAATTAAGCTCTGACAGTTCTTAAAACCTTAATTTCAAGCCTGCATATTGGGATTTACCCTTTGGCAGCTTGAAATTCCTGTCCAAATTGGGATAAAACCAGTTTAAACCTTAAGGTTGGATCAAATTCTAATCTTAAAGTTTAAATAAGGTTGAAAATCCTTAAATACAGGTGGAAAACCTTAATTGAGTCCTTGCAGATCCAAAAAGTTGGGTACCCCAGCTCTATTTGGTCTTTTTCCTTTGTCCCACCTTTTTGCGTGGATTTTGCCCTTTTATTTATTTAAAGCCATACTATGGCCTTAAACCCTTTTAAATTGAGCTCACGCAGGATTTACATTCTGTATGGCAAATCCTTAGCCAATTCAGTAAATATACACAACACCGCAATTTTAACTAAAATTTTGGTAAAGTTGCATAAACCTTATGTAACTTTAAATTTAAGCTTAATTAAGCTTAAATTTAACAATTTTAAAAAAATGTTAAAAAAGCTACATTAGTACTGTGAGATTCTTAAATCTTCCAATAACACAAGAAATAAGTGTTTTTGGGTATAACACCCTATGGGTGTACCCTATGTTATTTTTGGTGTAGAATCCAAAAATGACATAATAATTATAACTTTGTTTATCCAAAGAAAAGTTATACTTATTTTTCGTTATTTTTTATTTTAAATTCAACTAAAAAGTCTGTTTAAGATAAAATTAACTGTCTGTAAAATCATTTGTGGCCTTATGGGTATGTTATACATACCTCACAGGCTCACATTCCCTACCACCAAAAAAAAATTGTACCACAATTTTTCTTTGTAGTATACCCCCAAGTTATTTGGGGGGGGTATAATCCACTGTCCAACCTCTTCACTTATACTTTCAAGTATGTAAAGCACACAATTCAAACTTTTTACTGAGGAATTGGTCTTCTCTCATGTCTGAATCTTCTGAGAAACTTTTGGGAATCAGGTATTTTACTTTCTTCAATCCACTCATCTTCATGTTGTGGATTTCTGTACCTGACTAAGTATTCTCTTTCATTTTTGCCCCTAAGTCATCTTTCTTTTAAGACCTTCAGTACTTTCTTTTCCTCACTTGGTTCAAGTGGGGGTACCTCTAAGGGTGTTTCATTTCTTAAAGGAAATAATTCCTTATCACTTGAAGTGTAATGCTTTACAAGACTGACAGGAAAAGTTGGATGCTTATTTCCTAACTCTCCTGACAGTTCCACTTGTATTGCATTTGTCCCATGAAGGGCTTTGATAATAAATGGTCCTGCAAAGGAATCTTTCAATTTCTTTGGACCTTTAATATTATTAAAGTTCAAGGTTGAAACTAGTATTAAGTCCCCTACTTTGAATTCAGGGGTTTTATGACTTTTATCCCATTTCTGTTTAGCATATTCAAAGGCATCATTCATGCTTTGATTTGCATGGTGCCTCACTTTATCAAGCAACAATTTAAAGCTTGAAGCAGTTGGATGAATATCAACTAGATCTTTCTTCAAAGTATCAACTGGAAGTTTGGGGTTCCATCCTTTTTCCAACATTGCAGGAGTCTTGCCTGTGGAAGCATGGATGGAGGTCTTATAGGCTAATTCCAATGCTGGTATAAGAGTACACCAATCATGGGTAAAGCCGTCAGAATCTTTAAACTCCAGGTCATACGCACAAAATCTTCTGATCATGTCCTCAAGGGTTTGAATCATTCTTTCTGATAACCCATCTGTTTGTGGATGGTATGCTGTTGAGAATGATAATTTTGTACCCCAAAGCTTATGTAAATTAGTCCATAAGGCTGATGTAAATTTTGGGTCCCTATCACTAATGATGTTTTTAAAGAGACCAGTATGGGATATGACTCTGTTCCAAATTAAAAGAGCTGTATCCATAGCTGTGTCATCCTTATGACATGGTAAAAAGATTGGTGTTTTGCTGTATCTGTCTACAATAACAAGACATGCATTGTAACTTTTATCACCTCCAGGTGGTAAGGCAGTTACCCAATCCATGTGAACCACTTCCCATGGGGTACTTGGTTCTTGAATATGGATCATTAAACCAAATCTTTTACCAGTAGCTTTATTGGCTTTCTGGCATCTATCACAACTGTGGCAGTACTCAATGACATCTTTTCTCCAAGATGGCCACCAGGCACATGTCTTAATTCTTTCCATTGTTCTGTCTTCAGACAGATGTCCAGAATAAATGTTATCATGGCATTCTAGTAGTATTGTGTTAATCAACATTCTACTACATAGGACCATGACACATGTGTGTTTAGACCTATGGTATAATATACCATCAAATAAATGGAATCTTCCGTTGTCATAAGATGTTTTCCAAATATCATCCAGAGAATTAGCCAATGCTGCATCTTTGCAATCTTTGTCAAGTAGAGAAGTAAGTATATGGCAATTTTTATCTTGCTTATAGCTTTCTCTAACTTCATCAAAGAATTCTGTTCCAACATCTGTGATATTAATTCCTTCAATTGGAATTTGAGGTTCTACACTTGTAGGAACATAGGCAGGATTGTCAGGTGTATTGGGTAATGCCCATCTACTCAAGCCATCAGCATTCTTGTGAATATTTCCAGCTTTATGTACTATGGTCATATTTCCTCTATACTCCTGTATAGCAATCTGCCATCTAAACATGTGTCTGTTTGGAGTTTTCATGTCAAGAAGTGATTTTACTGCATTACAATCAGTAATTACTTCAAACACACTACCATCAAGATAGTAATGAAGTTTTTCCAGAGCCCAAACAAGGCAAAGGCACTCCATTTGGCTAGCTCCATATCTGGCCTCAGTAGGTTTAATTTGTCTTGAAATAAACCAAATTGGACCCTCATAAGGTTTGTCATTGACAATTTGAACTTGATGAAGAGCAGCTCCTAAACCATCACCACATGCATCAATATACAGCTTGAAAGGAAGTTTCCAATCTGGCATTAATAATAATGGTGCATTGGTCAAGGCATACTTGATTTTTTCATATGCTTTAATTCTCTCCTGTGTCATTTCAAAAACAGTTTGTTGATCACAAATTCTGTATAATGATCTGGCATGGATTGCAAAATCTTTAAGGTGTTGTCTGTAATAACTGGCAAACCCTAAGAAAGACATCATTTCTTTTTTGTTCTGGGCATTTGTTTCAGTAAAACTGCAGCCACTTTGTTTTTATCAACACCAAGGCTCAGTCCTGAGACTACATGTCCTAGAGCTTTTAACTCATGAAATCCAAAATTACACTTTTTAAGAGAAATTTTCATGTTCACTTGTAAGATTTTCTTGAGTACTAATGAAAGTCTCTCTAAATGTAATTTCCAGGTTTCTGAACAAATGATAATGTCATCAATATAAATGATTAACCATCCCTCTGATAATTCATGTGGGAAGATGGTATTCATCATTCTCTGATAATGAGAGGGTGCCTTTTTAATACCAAAAGGCATCCTCAAATATTCATAAATACCACAATGAGCAATTATTCTCAATAATTTCCTAGCATGAGCTGTTAAAACATTCTGATGGAAGCCTTTAAGAGCATCCATAGAAGTAATAAATCTTGCTTTGGATAATTGAGTCAAAGTCTCATGAATTCTAGGGATTGGATACCTATCTGGAATAGTGTAGGTATTCAGTGCTCTAAAATCACCAACCATTCTTGACTTGTCATTATGCCAAGTAATGATCACTGGAGTTGTGACTTCAACTTCCTCATTGTGTCCAACTTTTCTAAGAACTCCCAGTTTCATTAGTTCATTAATATGACTTTCTAATGCTTCTCTAGCCCTAGGGCTAGCTGGGTAAGCTGGTCTTCTTAATAGTGGCGGATAAGGCCTTTCCACATTAAGCATAATGTCCACCTCATGACCTTTTATAGCCCCAAGTGGTTCATTATCAGAAGCAAAGGCTTCTCTATATTGAAATAAAATTTCAATAAGATCTTCCTTCATTTCAGGTGTTAATTTAGGACTAATTTGTGCTTCACTTAGCTGATCTGACACAAATTTGTCCTTGTTAACATTTTTCACTTGTTTAATGACAGTGATTTCTCTTCTTTCTGGAGAAAAAGCAAATTTTTGCCTTTTATTTTCCCCTATAGTGAAATATCTGTCTTTATGATTATTGATATCAATACCATAGATATTGAGATAATCATTTCCAAGTATAAAGTGTTGTGAAGTACAATTATTCATAACAACAAATTCAGCTTTCAATCTTACACTTCCTGCAGGATGAGGAAATATTATTGCTGCTTCAAATATACCCAAAGGGTGCATGTTTTGGCTAGCACTGCTGAATCTTATACATTCAATTGGCATCAACTTGTCTTGCCAATTGGTATAAATCTTGTCAAGATAATCTTTCCCAACACAGGTGCAAAAAGCACCTGAGTCAAGATGTATCTTGGCTTCTATGTTATTTATCACAATATTAGTGATACAAGATGACCCAGCTGTATAACCTTTACCTCTGGCAGGTTTGGTTTTTTGCATTTTGGCATCTTGCACATGTATGAGATCCATACATTCATCACTGTACTGTGGTAAGTGACTATGTACCTCAGTGACTTCAAAAGAAACATTAATATTTTCTATACTAAGTTCTTCTAATACTTCTTCTTCTGAAGGTTCAGAATCACTTTCATGTAAAGATACATCAGTTTCTTTTGTGTCTTCCACTTTTTCAATATTTATCTCATTGACTCTTGTCTTTTTGGGACAAGTGTTTGCCAAATGAGATGTACTTCCACATTTATGACATTTCAAAGGAGGTCTGTCATGTGGTTTATTTGGTTTTGAAATTGGTTTCCCACTAGTCTTGTTGTCTATTGGGGGTTTATACCAATTTCTTCCAATTTTTGTTCTAGTAGTGATATCCTCCATAGCATTGATATAATCCTCTGTAGAGCAAGGCTCAATACATCTGCTTCTTATAGCATGCTCAAGGTCACCACCACATTTTCTTAATATCCTTTTATGTACCATTGTTTCAGACATATCAGGATGAAGGGCAGTTAATCTGTCCTTCTGTTTAAGAAACCAAGACATGGGCCTGTCCCTCTCAATATTAAAAATGGCTTCTTCAAAAGAATTTTCCATTCTAAATCTCCAGGAATCATTTGCCCATTTGGAAATAACTTGTTCTTTCCACCAAGGCCAAGAATGTTTACCATGGTCTTGCCTCATCTTATAATACCATTTCTTTGCTGATTTGGTAAATAATGAGTGTAATCTGGCACTTATGTATTCATCTGGTATGTTAAAGTCTTCTTTGAACATATCAATTGTTTTCATAAATTCCATGTGATTATATTCTCCTTCACCACTGAATTTTGGCCATTCCTCTAATCTTGGAATGTCTTTAAAATTGCAAGCAGTTTCCACATCATGACTTGAAATTGTATGATGTAAATCATTATTCAAGTTAAGAACATTCCTGTCAAGAACTGGTGTGGATTGCCTTGGCAATTCATTTCTCAGTGATATATTATTAATACTTGATTGAATATCTTGTTTCAATTCAAGTCTTGCTTTATCACTTTTTTCCAATTGTTCTTGAAAAAGAGCTGCATTGTGACCAGTTGAATTTTCCAAGTTTTGTACTTGTATTTTCAATTCTTTCAACTGTCCAGTTATCAAAGAAATTGAATGCTCATCTGGTTGATTGAGTAAGGTAGCTTTAAACTCAAGTCTTTCACAAATTTGCGTCAAAGACAAAATATTTGCCTTATTAACATTTTCAAGGCCAATTATGGTCTTTTGTTGGTCTTTTACTTGTAATATTTCATTACCCAACTTCTGTTGGACATGATCAAATGCTTTAAATTTTGCCATAATTTCTTTATTACAAGATTCAAAGTAAGTTACAAGCTTTACAAGGTCTACTTCTTTGGAAAGGATTGGTTCAATCTTTCCTCCTCCTTGTTTTTGAATTCCATCAAAGTTCTTGCCATATTGAACACATTGTCCATGGCTGTCTTTTCCTTCTTTAGAATTCTGTAGTTCTGCGGGTAAGGCTTGTTCCATTTGGGCTTTGCCTTTCCCTTTGCCTTCTGCTTGCCCTTTTGATTGGTTTTTGGGGCTTGCTTGGGCTTGTTTTGTACTGGTTGAGGCGGATTTTTGCTGGTGGATGCTTGAGGAGCTTCCACTGGGCTGTTGTCCTTGCCTTGGGCCAATTTCTTCTTCTGATCTTCTGACAACATGCTTTGGTTTTTCAACCAAGCTTTTATCTGTTGGACTTGTCCTTTGACAGACATTGGTGTCCAACCCAGTAGAAGATCTTCTGTCTTTTCTGGCCCCATGAACTTCTTCACTTGAAGATAAGAGTTCATGGTGCCTATCCAAAGACTTGGAAGGAGTTCCCACTCTTGTTGTTTTGACGCCAGGAACCAGTTTTTCCATTGGGATTGATAAATTTCCACAGCTGCCTGTTGGAAATGGTTCAGGTCTAACAGCAATAGCAGTTATGTCAGCTTCTGGACTCTCAAGAAGAGGTTCAAAGGTGCTGGCTAACCTTTGGGAACTGGTGGAAGTTCTGGCATCCTCCATTTGTGCCTCTCCTCTGGGAGGACATTCTTGCCTTTTGGATTTGTGGCTGGAATGTCCTGGTCCAGATCCATTTGATTGGATGGAGTAATTGCTTCCACTTCTAGTAGGAGTCATTTCACGTCAATTTTAATAAAAAATAGAGTAAAAATTGAATTGAATTCACCTGCAGGACCTTTAAAGGGTTCTTTGGTTATCAAACCCCTTGGTGCTGGGCTGGTTTGAATTTCAAAACTGGACTCTGAGGCTTCAGAGTCTGAAGGACTTTCTCTGATAGAAGACACTAGAGAAAAATTAACAATATAAGTTATTTTATCAAATAATAAAAATAACTTATAAACTCAACTTATTGAATAAAGTTGTTTTTATGTAATTTATGGCAAATTACGTCAAAAATAAAGAAAAATGTCTAAGATAAAAAGAAAAAATGTTTTTAGTAAAGATTTTTATTTTTAAAGATTTTTTATTTGATTTATTATTTTCTTTAAAGAAATAATAATTATGCAATCAACAAGTTAATTAATCAAAATTATATTATTATTCACTTTATACTAGAATAACTCAAAGAATAAATTTCAAGTCTGTGATGTGAAAAAGCCACTAGTTAGACAAAGAAAATTAATTCCAGATCACTCAATAGTATATTGTTTCAAACAATATTCTTAAGAAAAAATAACTTTATTAATATTATAAAGATTATTTATAAGGGATAAGTCCCAAAAAAGCCAATATTAAGATAAATATGGCAATTTTACGTCAAAAATTAGTAAAATAATGTCTAGAATAAGATTTATGTCCCAAAAATTGGTTTAAAATCACGGCCAGGCCCCCAAATGTAAGGTTTGTCTCTGAAACTCTTGATAATAGTAGCAATATCAAGAGTACTATGACTGTCCTCAGTAGAAAAATATAATATAATAAAATATTATAACCACAAATTTAAATATAATTATTAAAAATAATTATATAAAAAAAAATAAATTTAATCATTATTATAATAATATAATAATAAAAAAATAATAATTATAATAAATTATAATTATTCTATTATTGTTATAGTCACTGACAGTTATAACAATAAGTAGTGTAAAGCTCTTAATGAGACAATTACACGTGGAAAATATGAATATTAACCACTTATAAATAATATAAATATTATTTATAAAAAGAATTAAACACACACTGTGCAGAAATAATTCTTTTAGAATAAAAATTCTATATAAAAAAAACTAATACTAGATAAAAAAATATAGAATTCTAGAGAAAACTTACTTATAAGATTTATTTAATACAATAAGTCAAAATACAACAGTTATAATATTAAATAATAATTATAAGTTAAAAACACGTCAAAAATCAATAAATTTAAAGATAAACAACTTTTAATAATATAAATTATGATTTAAGAGTTTTTTGAGAGGAATTTGTGGATTTTAAAAGATATTTAAAATGATAATTTTATATAATAAAATATATTATTGGTGATTACAACAATAATCTAAATTCTATGACTTCAATTCTTTAATTTCAATAAATAAAGAATAAAAATAACTTAAGAATTACTTTTAATAATAAGATTTTATATTTAATAAAACTTTACCTGTTTAAATTACTAATATGATTGGATTGATAATGAATTATGGACAAAAACAGTGATGAAAAGACTCTTTTTATGTCTTCAGGGCAGCTCTCATGATTCATAATGAATGTAGAGGGCGTGCTCAGGTCAAAAATGAAAAACCATGCTTAAAAATAGAGTTCTTAACTTAAGGCAACTTATATTTACTTCCGATTTAAAGTTACTAGTGTTATTCTTAACTCCAAGTAACTTTAATCCTCATTTAGTGTAATTATCTTAAGTTTTAATATAAAATAAGTTTATTTATATTAAAGTTCATCACATGAACAACTTAAAATTAGAGTTTCAAGCAGAAATCTTTTAAACTCAATTTTTAATTAATTTTTAAAGAAATCATAATTTTCTTTAAGATTAATTAAAAGAGTAAATTTCCAGGCTAATTACCCAGGAAACTTATTTATAAAAGATACTTAAAATTTAATTTATATATTGATAATATTAAATTCTAAGTTTTGTGAAATTTTCAAGCAAATCCATTAAGAATTGGATTTTTAATGAATTTTTGAAGTTATTGCTATTTTTCCACGTAAAATAGCAATACACACCAAACCTTAAGTTTTGATAAGGTTTTAATGTTTGAAACTTTAAAGTTTTAAGCTTATTTAAGGTTTTTAAGCTTAATTAAGCTCTGACAGTTCTTAAAACCTTAATTTCAAGCCTGCATATTGGGATTTACCCTTTGGCAGCTTGAAATTCCTGTCCAAATTGGGATAAAACCAGTTTAAACCTTAAGGTTGGATCAAATTCTAATCTTAAAGTTTAAATAAGGTTGAAAATCCTTAAATACAGGTGGAAAACCTTAATTGAGTCCTTGCAGATCCAAAAAGTTGGGTACCCCAGCTCTATTTGGTCTTTTTCCTTTGTCCCACCTTTTTGCGTGGATTTTGCCCTTTTATTTATTTAAAGCCATACTATGGCCTTAAACCCTTTTAAATTGAGCTCACGCAGGATTTACATTCTGTATGGCAAATCCTTAGCCAATTCAGTAAATATACACAACACCGCAATTTTAACTAAAATTTTGGTAAAGTTGCATAAACCTTATGTAACTTTAAATTTAAGCTTAATTAAGCTTAAATTTAACAATTTTAAAAAAATGTTAAAAAAGCTACATTAGTACTGTGAGATTCTTAAATC
Source organism: Austropuccinia psidii (assembly GCA_023105745.1). Lineage (NCBI taxonomy): Eukaryota > Fungi > Basidiomycota > Pucciniomycetes > Pucciniales > Sphaerophragmiaceae > Austropuccinia > Austropuccinia psidii. The sequence continues at coordinate 67,780,936 of JALGQZ010000004.1, forward strand.
TTCCAATAACACAAGAAATAAGTGTTTTTGGGTATAACACCCTATGGGTGTACCCTATGTTATTTTTGGTGTAGAATCCAAAAATGACATAATAATTATAACTTTGTTTATCCAAAGAAAAGTTATACTTATTTTTCGTTATTTTTTATTTTAAATTCAACTAAAAAGTCTGTTTAAGATAAAATTAACTGTCTGTAAAATCATTTGTGGCCTTATGGGTATGTTATACATACCTCACAGGCTCACATTCCCTACCACCAAAAAAAAATTGTACCACAATTTTTCTTTGTAGTATACCCCCAAGTTATTTGGGGGGGGGTATAATCCACTGTCCAACCTCTTCACTTATACTTTCAAGTATGTAAAGCACACAATTCAAACTTTTTACTGAGGAATTGGTCTTCTCTCATGTCTGAATCTTCTGAGAAACTTTTGGGAATCAGGTATTTTACTTTCTTCAATCCACTCATCTTCATGTTGTGGATTTCTGTACCTGACTAAGTATTCTCTTTCATTTTTGCCCCTAAGTCATCTTTCTTTTAAGACCTTCAGTACTTTCTTTTCCTCACTTGGTTCAAGTGGGGGTACCTCTAAGGGTGTTTCATTTCTTAAAGGAAATAATTCCTTATCACTTGAAGTGTAATGCTTTACAAGACTGACAGGAAAAGTTGGATGCTTATTTCCTAACTCTCCTGACAGTTCCACTTGTATTGCATTTGTCCCATGAAGGGCTTTGATAATAAATGGTCCTGCAAAGGAATCTTTCAATTTCTTTGGACCTTTAATATTATTAAAGTTCAAGGTTGAAACTAGTATTAAGTCCCCTACTTTGAATTCAGGGGTTTTATGACTTTTATCCCATTTCTGTTTAGCATATTCAAAGGCATCATTCATGCTTTGATTTGCATGGTGCCTCACTTTATCAAGCAACAATTTAAAGCTTGAAGCAGTTGGATGAATATCAACTAGATCTTTCTTCAAAGTATCAACTGGAAGTTTGGGGTTCCATCCTTTTTCCAACATTGCAGGAGTCTTGCCTGTGGAAGCATGGATGGAGGTCTTATAGGCTAATTCCAATGCTGGTATAAGAGTACACCAATCATGGGTAAAGCCGTCAGAATCTTTAAACTCCAGGTCATACGCACAAAATCTTCTGATCATGTCCTCAAGGGTTTGAATCATTCTTTCTGATAACCCATCTGTTTGTGGATGGTATGCTGTTGAGAATGATAATTTTGTACCCCAAAGCTTATGTAAATTAGTCCATAAGGCTGATGTAAATTTTGGGTCCCTATCACTAATGATGTTTTTAAAGAGACCAGTGTGGGATATGACTCTGTTCCAAATTAAAAGAGCTGTATCCATAGCTGTGTCATCCTTATGACATGGTAAAAAGATTGGTGTTTTGCTGTATCTGTCTACAATAACAAGACATGCATTGTAACTTTTATCACCTCCAGGTGGTAAGGCAGTTACCCAATCCATGTGAACCACTTCCCATGGGGTACTTGGTTCTTGAATATGGATCATTAAACCAAATCTTTTACCAGTAGCTTTATTGGCTTTCTGGCATCTATCACAACTGTGGCAGTACTCAATGACATCTTTTCTCCAAGATGGCCACCAGGCACATGTCTTAATTCTTTCCATTGTTCTGTCTTCAGACAGATGTCCAGAATAAATGTTATCATGGCATTCTAGTAGTATTGTGTTAATCAACATTCTACTACATAGGACCATGACACATGTGTGTTTAGACCTATGGTATAATATACCATCAAATAAATGGAATCTTCCGTTGTCATAAGATGTTTTCCAAATATCATCCAGAGAATTAGCCAATGCTGCATCTTTGCAATCTTTGTCAAGTAGAGAAGTAAGTATATGGCAATTTTTATCTTGCTTATAGCTTTCTCTAACTTCATCAAAGAATTCTGTTCCAACATCTGTGATATTAATTCCTTCAATTGGAATTTGAGGTTCTACACTTGTAGGAACATAGGCAGGATTGTCAGGTGTATTGGGTAATGCCCATCTACTCAAGCCATCAGCATTCTTGTGAATATTTCCAGCTTTATGTACTATGGTCATATTTCCTCTATACTCCTGTATAGCAATCTGCCATCTAAACATGTGTCTGTTTGGAGTTTTCATGTCAAGAAGTGATTTTACTGCATTACAATCAGTAATTACTTCAAACACACTACCATCAAGATAGTAATGAAGTTTTTCCAGAGCCCAAACAAGGCAAAGGCACTCCATTTGGCTAGCTCCATATCTGGCCTCAGTAGGTTTAATTTGTCTTGAAATAAACCAAATTGGACCCTCATAAGGTTTGTCATTGACAATTTGAACTTGATGAAGAGCAGCTCCTAAACCATCACCACATGCATCAATATACAGCTTGAAAGGAAGTTTCCAATCTGGCATTAATAATAATGGTGCATTGGTCAAGGCATACTTGATTTTTTCATATGCTTTAATTCTCTCCTGTGTCATTTCAAAAACAGTTTGTTGATCACAAATTCTGTATAATGATCTGGCATGGATTGCAAAATCTTTAAGGTGTTGTCTGTAATAACTGGCAAACCCTAAGAAAGACATCATTTCTTTTTTGTTCTGGGCATTTGTTTCAGTAAAACTGCAGCCACTTTGTTTTTATCAACACCAAGGCTCAGTCCTGAGACTACATGTCCTAGAGCTTTTAACTCATGAAATCCAAAATTACACTTTTTAAGAGAAATTTTCATGTTCACTTGTAAGATTTTCTTGAGTACTAATGAAAGTCTCTCTAAATGTAATTTCCAGGTTTCTGAACAAATGATAATGTCATCAATATAAATGATTAACCATCCCTCTGATAATTCATGTGGGAAGATGGTATTCATCATTCTCTGATAATGAGAGGGTGCCTTTTTAATACCAAAAGGCATCCTCAAATATTCATAAATACCACAATGAGCAATTATTCTCAATAATTTCCTAGCATGAGCTGTTAAAACATTCTGATGGAAGCCTTTAAGAGCATCCATAGAAGTAATAAATCTTGCTTTGGATAATTGAGTCAAAGTCTCATGAATTCTAGGGATTGGATACCTATCTGGAATAGTGTAGGTATTCAGTGCTCTAAAATCACCAACCATTCTTGACTTGTCATTATGCCAAGTAATGATCACTGGAGTTGTGACTTCAACTTCCTCATTGTGTCCAACTTTTCTAAGAACTCCCAGTTTCATTAGTTCATTAATATGACTTTCTAATGCTTCTCTAGCCCTAGGGCTAGCTGGGTAAGCTGGTCTTCTTAATAGTGGCGGATAAGGCCTTTCCACATTAAGCATAATGTCCACCTCATGACCTTTTATAGCCCCAAGTGGTTCATTATCAGAAGCAAAGGCTTCTCTATATTGAAATAAAATTTCAATAAGATCTTCCTTCATTTCAGGTGTTAATTCAGGACTAATTTGTGCTTCACTTAGCTGATCTGACACAAATTTGTCCTTGTTAACATTTTTCACTTGTTTAATGACAGTGATTTCTCTTCTTTCTGGAGAAAAAGCAAATTTTTGCCTTTTATTTTCCCCTATAGTGAAATATCTGTCTTTATGATTATTGATATCAATACCATAGATATTGAGATAATCATTTCCAAGTATAAAGTGTTGTGAAGTACAATTATTCATAACAACAAATTCAGCTTTCAATCTTACACTTCCTGCAGGATGAGGAAATATTATTGCTGCTTCAAATATACCCAAAGGGTGCATGTTTTGGCTAGCACTGCTGAATCTTATACCTTCAATTGGCATCAACTTGTCTTGCCAATTGGTATAAATCTTGTCAAGATAATCTTTCCCAACACAAGTGCAAAAAGCACCTGAGTCAAGATGTATCTTGGCTTCTATGTTATTTATCACAATATTAGTGATACAAGATGACCCAGCTGTATAACCTTTACCTCTGGCAGGTTTGGTTTTTTGCATTTTGGCATCTTGCACATGTATGAGATCCATACATTCATCACTGTACTGTGGTAAGTGACTATGTACCTCAGTGACTTCAAAAGAAACATTAATATTTTCTATACTAAGTTCTTCTAATACTTCTTCTTCTGAAGGTTCAGAATCACTTTCATGTAAAGATACATCAGTTTCTTTTGTGTCTTCCACTTTTTCAATATTTATCTCATTGACTCTTGTCTTTTTGGGACAAGTGTTTGCCAAATGAGATGTACTTCCACATTTATGACATTTCAAAGGAGGTCTGTCATGTGGTTTATTTGGTTTTGAAATTGGTTTCCCACTAGTCTTGTTGTCTATTGGGGGTTTATACCAATTTCTTCCAATTTTTGTTCTAGTAGTGATATCCTCCATAGCATTGATATAATCCTCTGTAGAGCAAGGCTCAATACATCTGCTTCTTATAGCATGCTCAAGGTCACCACCACATTTTCTTAATATCCTTTTATGTACCATTGTTTCAGACATATCAGGATGAAGGGCAGTTAATCTGTCCTTCTGTTTAAGAAACCAAGACATGGGCCTGTCCCTCTCAATATTAAAAATGGCTTCTTCAAAAGAATTTTCCATTCTAAATCTCCAGGAATCATTTGCCCATTTGGAAATAACTTGTTCTTTCCACCAAGGCCAAGAATGTTTACCATGGTCTTGCCTCATCTTATAATACCATTTCTTTGCTGATTTGGTAAATAATGAGTGTAATCTGGCACTTATGTATTCATCTGGTATGTTAAAGTCTTCTTTGAACATATCAATTGTTTTCATAAATTCCATGTGATTATATTCTCCTTCACCACTGAATGTTGGCCATTCCTCTAATCTTGGAATGTCTTTAAAATTGCAAGCAGTTTCCACATCATGACTTGAAATTGTATGATGTAAATCATTATTCAAGTTAAGAACATTCCTGTCAAGAACTGGTGTGGATTGCCTTGGCAATTCATTTCTCAGTGATATATTATTAATACTTGATTGAATATCTTGTTTCAATTCAAGTCTTGCTTTATCACTTTTTTCCAATTGTTCTTGAAAAAGAGCTGCATTGTGACCAGTTGAATTTTCCAAGTTTTGTACTTGTATTTTCAATTCTTTCAACTGTCCAGTTATCAAAGAAATTGAATGCTCATCTGGTTGATTGAGTAAGGTAACTTTAAACTCAAGTCTTTCACAAATTTGCGTCAAAGACAAAATATTTGCCTTATTAACATTTTCAAGGCCAATTATGGTCTTTTGTTGGTCTTTTACTTGTAATATTTCATTACCCAACTTCTGTTGGACATGATCAAATGCTTTAAATTTTGCCATAATTTCTTTATTACAAGATTCAAAGTAAGTTACAAGCTTTACAAGGTCTACTTCTTTGGAAAGGATTGGTTCAATCTTTCCTCCTCCTTGTTTTTGAATTCCATCAAAGTTCTTGCCATATTGAACACATTGTCCATGGCTGTCTTTTCCTTCTTTAGAATTCTGTAGTTCTGCGGGTAAGGCTTGTTCCATTTGGGCTTTGCCTTTCCCTTTGCCTTCTGCTTGCCCTTTTGATTGGTTTTTGGGGCTTGCTTGGGCTTGTTTTGTACTGGTTGAGGCGGATTTTTGCTGGTGGATGCTTGAGGAGCTTCCACTGGGCTGTTGTCCTTGCCTTGGGCCAATTTCTTCTTCTGATCTTCTGACAACATGCTTTGGTTTTTCAACCAAGCTTTTATCTGTTGGACTTGTCCTTTGACAGACATTGGTGTCCAACCCAGTAGAAGATCTTCTGTCTTTTCTGGCCCCATGAACTTCTTCACTTGAAGATAAGAGTTCATGGTGCCTATCCAAAGACTTGGAAGGAGTTCCCACTCTTGTTGTTTTGACGCCAGGAACCAGTTTTTCCATTGGGATTGATAAATTTCCACAGCTGCCTGTTGGAAATGGTTCAGGTCTAACAGCAATAGCAGTTATGTCAGCTTCTGGACTCTCAAGAAGAGGTTCAAAGGTGCTGGCTAACCTTTGGGAACTGGTGGAAGTTCTGGCATCCTCCATTTGTGCCTCTCCTCTGGGAGGACATTCTTGCCTTTTGGATTTGTGGCTGGAATGTCCTGGTCCAGATCCATTTGATTGGATGGAGTAATTGCTTCCACTTCTAGTAGGAGTCATTTCACGTCAATTTTAATAAAAAATAGAGTAAAAATTGAATTGAATTCACCTGCAGGACCTTTAAAGGGTTCTTTGGTTATCAAACCCCTTGGTGCTGGGCTGGTTTGAATTTCAAAACTGGACTCTGAGGCTTCAGAGTCTGAAGGACTTTCTCTGATAGAAGACACTAGAGAAAAATTAACAATATAAGTTATTTTATCAAATAATAAAAATAACTTATAAACTCAACTTATTGAATAAAGTTGTTTTTATGTAATTTATGGCAAATTACGTCAAAAATAAAGAAAAATGTCTAAGATAAAAAGAAAAAATGTTTTTAGTAAAGATTTTTATTTTTAAAGATTTTTTATTTGATTTATTATTTTCTTTAAAGAAATAATAATTATGCAATCAACAAGTTAATTAATCAAAATTATATTATTATTCACTTTATACTAGAATAACTCAAAGAATAAATTTCAAGTCTGTGATGTGAAAAAGCCACTAGTTAGACAAAGAAAATTAATTCCAGATCACTCAATAGTATATTGTTTCAAACAATATTCTTAAGAAAAAATAACTTTATTAATATTATAAAGATTATTTATAAGGGATAAGTCCCAAAAAAGCCAATATTAAGATAAATATGGCAATTTTACGTCAAAAATTAGTAAAATAATGTCTAGAATAAGATTTATGTCCCAAAAATTGGTTTAAAATCACGGCCAGGCCCCCAAATGTAAGGTTTGTCTCTGAAACTCTTGATAATAGTAGCAATATCAAGAGTACTATGACTGTCCTCAGTAGAAAAATATAATATAATAAAATATTATAACCACAAATTTAAATATAATTATTAAAAATAATTATATAAAAAAAATAAATTTAATTATTATTATAATAATATAATAATAAAAAAATAATAATTATAATAAATTATAATTATTCTATTATTGTTATAGTCACTGACAGTTATAACAATAAGTAGTGTAAAGCTCTTAATGAGACAATTACACGTGGAAAATATGAATATTAACCACTTATAAATAATATAAATATTATTTATAAAAAGAATTAAACACACACTGTGCAGAAATAATTCTTTTAGAATAAAAATTCTATATAAAAAAAACTAATACTAGATAAAAAAATATAGAATTCTAGAGAAAACTTACTTATAAGATTTATTTAATACAATAAGTCAAAATACAACAGTTATAATATTAAATAATAATTATAAGTTAAAAACACGTCAAAAATCAATAAATTTAAAGATAAACAACTTTTAATAATATAAATTATGATTTAAGAGTTTTTTGAGAGGAATTTGTGGATTTTAAAAGATATTTAAAATGATAATTTTATATAATAAAATATATTATTGGTGATTACAACAATAATCTAAATTCTATGACTTCAATTCTTTAATTTCAATAAATAAAGAATAAAAATAACTTAAGAATTACTTTTAATAATAAGATTTTATATTTAATAAAACTTTACCTGTTTAAATTACTAATATGATTGGATTGATAATGAATGATGGACAAAAACAGTGATGAAAAGACTCTTTTTATGTCTTCAGGGCAGCTCTCATGATTCATAATGAATGTAGAGGGCGTGCTCAGGTCAAAAATGAAAAACCATGCTTAAAAATAGAGTTCTTAACTTAAGGCAACTTATATTTACTTCCGATTTAAAGTTACTAGTGTTATTCTTAACTCCAAGTAACTTTAATCCTCATTTAGTGTAATTATCTTAAGTTTTAATATAAAATAAGTTTATTTATATTAAAGTTCATCACATGAACAACTTAAAATTAGAGTTTCAAGCAGAAATCTTTTAAACTCAATTTTTAATTAATTTTTAAAGAAATCATAATTTTCTTTAAGCTTAATTAAAAGAGTAAATTTCCAGGCTAATTACCCAGGAAACTTATTTATAAAAGATACTTAAAATTTAATTTATATATTGATAATATTAAATTCTAAGTTGTGTGAAATTTTCAAGCAAATCCATTAAGAATTGGATTTTTAATGAATTTTTGAAGTTATTGCTATTTTTCCACGTAAAATAGCAATACACACCAAACCTTAAGTTTTGATAAGGTTTTAATGTTTGAAACTTTAAAGTTTTAAGCTTATTTAAGGTTTTTAAGCTTAATTAAGCTCTGACAGTTCTTAAAACCTTGATTTCAAGCCTGCATATTGGGATTTACCCTTTGGCAGCTTGAAATTCCTGTCCAAATTGGGATAAAACCAGTTTAAACCTTAAGGTTGGATCAAAGTCTAATCTTAAAGTTTAAATAAGGTTGAAAATCCTCAAATACAGGTGGAAAACCTTAATTGAGTCCTTGCAGATCCAAAAAGTTGGGTACCCCAGCTCTATTTGGTCTTTTTCCTTTGTCCCACCTTTTTGCGTGGATTTTGCCCTTTTATTTATTTAAAGCCATACTATGGCCTTAAACCCTTTTAAATTGAGCTCACGCAGGATTTAAATTCTGTATGGCAAATCCTTAGCCAATTCAGTAAATATACATAACACCTCAATTTTAACTAAAATTTTGGTAAAGTTGCATAAACCTTATGTAACTTTAAATTTAAGCTTAATTAAGCTTAAATTTAACAATTTTAAAAAAATGTTAAAAAAGCTACATTAGTACTGTGAGATTCTTAAATCTTCCAATAACACAAGAAATAAGCGTTTTTGGGTATAACACCCTATGGGTGTACCCTATGTTATTTTTGGTGTAGAATCCAAAAATGACATAATAATTATAACTTTGTTTATCCAAAGAAAAGTTATACTTATTTTTTGTTATTTTTTATTTTAAATTCAACTAAAAAGTCTGTTTAAGATAAAATTAACTGTCTGTAAAATCATTTGTGGCCTTATGGGTATGTTATACATACCTCACAGGCTCACACTGATGGTGATAGGAAGGGAGTTGCCTTCACACCTTTCCAATATAAACAGCACATTAAAAAGCGCAAATCAACCATTGCACCCAACTCTCTTGCAAACTGTAACAGCCATCCATCAGGGGTCAGGGTATTCATTCTCATACCCACTCAAACACCTCAAATCAGCAGATCCAGTATCTGCATCAGAATTCGGTTTTTAGCAATCTTCATTCTGAAACATGCATACAGCTTGGTACCTCAATACAGGCTGTCAATACTTGTACAGATTGGATTCACCCAATACAGTTTCAATACACCAGTATGAAACTGTATGATCACTCAAATACACCACACCTCTTGTACAGGTTCTGTACAGCCCTACAGGCCCTGTATTGGCCAGACACAATTCAATCATCAATTATTCTCATGAAAATTCTTCCTCTGGATCAGGGCAGGTGATTCTCACATATACCAGCCCCTCTTTCTCCCCCCTGGGGACTTTTCCCCAGCTAATTAATTTAGTTTCTTTATTATTTTATGAATATTCTTATGCTTTTTTTGGGTATTATATTTATTTAATATTAAGTTAGTCTTTGCATTTCTCTCTTCGCCTGTACAGTATGAGCTGGGTGGCATATCCTTATTAACCCTTCTCTTTTCATTATAACAGGTTGAAACAGTGGACTTGGACTTGTTTGTGGTTGGCTCTTCTATTCTTTTATTATTATTCTTCTGTTTCTGCTTTCTTATATTCATTCTTTTAGTAATTCATCTTTAACACTCTTAAGTGTATCCTTTCTTACCATATCTTTGAGCCCTCCATAAGTGAGTCCCAGTTTACTGAGTGCCAGGCCCTCTTCACTTCGAAGAGCCCCTGTGACATTAACTTAATTAACTCATATTGATTCTTTCTTTTCATTCTTTTATAATCATTTCTCTCATTCATAAATTATGACTTTTTAATGATCTTATGATTCTTAATGATTATGATTTTCTTTCTCATCAATTTTCATCTCATTCATTTCATTTATATGAAATTGATTCTTTTTTCTTTCTTAATGATTTCTGACCATTTCATCACTTCATTTTATTTTCATCAAATCAAGTTTTTCTGTGTTTTCATCCAGGTCTTATTTAGGAATTATTGATTGGTTTAATTGATTGGATTATTCATTGGGATTCATTGGGTTTATTGATTCAGTAGTTCAGGATTTTTCATTTGGATTGGATTTATTGAATTTGAATTCTCAACATATTTTATTGATCCTCAAGAATTTATTTTGATTATTGATTGATTTGACTCATCAAGATATTTGAATCGATTTCTGAAGATTTTGGATTGATTGATTGATTCCTCAAGACCTTGATTTGCATATTGAAGACACTGATTGAAAGATTCTTGATATTTGATTTAAATTTATTGTTGATATTGATTGAATTGATTTTGATTATTGACTGAATTTGATTTCACCTCAAGATTTGAATTGATTCCTCAAGATTCATCAAGAATTTTTATTGTGATTGATGTAGCCAAGTTCTGATTATTCTTCTTAATACCATCAAGTTTTATTCAACTTCTGTTCATAATTCCAGTTCAGCATAGTCCCCCAGCAAAGAATACTACATCCCAGAAAATTCCAGCTGTTCTCACTCCTACAGCAAGGGCTCCTCTTGACCGCACACCATCAGTTCATCAACTGAGTGCAAATTTGGACAGAGGACCACCAATGGAAGGAGCAGCACCCTCAAGAAGAGGTGGAATGAAATCTAGAAGATCAAGATCCTTTTCTGGACTTTTGGGTGGCTACCCTGGCATTTCTGAAGGTGCAAGAGCAAGATTAGGGGAAGTTGAAGATGAAGAGGGGGAAGAGTCTGTGGACGAGGAAGATTCTGGGAAACTGAAGTGGCAGATGCCTTGGTAAATGCTCCAGAGGTGCCTCAGGGTTCTAATCTAGCCTTTCTAGTCAACCTCTTGTCTCTCAAACTGATCCAAGTCTCCTCAAGATGATGGAGCAGATGACTCAATTTATGGGGCAACTCACTCAAGCAGTTGCTCCCAGGGAGAATTCCAAAGCCCCTGCTTTCAAGACTCCATCCATGAATGCACCTGATTCTTTTGATGTTATGCAAGCTCATAAATTGAGAAGATTCATCCAATCCTGTCAATTAATCTTCCATAATGATCCAGCAAATTTCTTCTCTGACAGGAAGAAAGTTCTTTACTCAACTTCTTTTCTCACTGGTAGAGCTGGAAAATGGATTGAACCCTATCTCTCAAATATTTCCAATGAAGACCCTTCCTACCTCCTCAATAATTGGCCATTATTTGAATCTCAATTATTCACTCTGTTTGCTGACACCAATAAAGTCAGGAAATCTGAACAAGAGTTGGACCATTTGAGGATGAAGGAAAGTGGTCATGTATCCTTGTACATTGCTGATTTCAGAAGCTCAATGTCAAGAATTGGAGATTGGGGGGAAAGAGCTTATATCCATGTTTATAGAAGAGGGTTGGCATCAAGATTGTTGGACCAATTGGCTTCTCACCCTGGAAACTTTGATAGCCTTCAAGAGCTCATGAACAGCACTTTGGAATTAGATACCAGATACCATGAGAGGCAGAAGGAAAAGGGTAGTCATCAAGAGAAGAAGCCTCCAAACAGTGGATCCAACTCCTCTGAGCCCCCTCAAAGTTCATCATCAAAGAAGCCTAATCACCAGAAGAATAAGAAGGGGAAGAACCTTCAATCTTCAAAGGAAAAGCCCCATGCTTCTCTCCTCAATAAGGACAATAAATTAATCGGTTCTGAAAAGGAAAGGAGGATTAAAGAAGGCTTGTGCAATTATTGTGGTGGAAAGCACCCATTTAAAAAATGCTTCAAGAGGCCTGGAAATAGGCAAGGATCATCAAGAGGCTTCCCTAGCAAGCAGGGAAAAGCCTGAGTGGGAATCATGATGTGTTCAATGGTTCTCACTTATTTCCTTCAAGAGCACAATTGTGCACTCTGAATACTAGTGTCAAGAAATCTTTAAAATTTCTTATTTTCTCTTCTGTCTCTGATATTTTTATACTATTCTCATTGATTCTGGTGCTACAAACTCTTTTATTGCAAAGAATTTTGTTCTCAAGTACTCATTGACTCTGTCAGAGCTCCCTGAAAAGATTCCTCTTTTCATTCTGGATTCTAATGAATCCCCTTCCTTGTTCATCACCCATTATACCAAGTGGGTAGTTGACTTGCCTTCCTTCCCAAGCTTTGACTGGGACGCTTTTATCATAGATTCACCCAAGGGAGAAGACCCGATATTGGGCTATGAGTTCCTTTACCATTTTAATCCCATTATTGATTGGAAAAATGGATTGATCACCTATTATTCTTGTCATAAGGATTCTAGTGGTATTATTCCTTCTACTAGTAATGACTTAGCCACTGCTGTCAACAGTGTTTCTCTGGTTGGTGACCTTAAGACACCTTCCCTTCCTTCTTCTGTCCATATCCCTTCCATCACTCCCTCTCAGTCATTACTTCCATTAAGAGATGACGGATGTTGTAGAAGATGTTACCATATCTTCACTTCATCTCTTTCAAGGGGATATGGACCTTCCTCCCTTGTCCTTCCATGCTTCCCTGGAGGAGCAGTGGGATGAGGAGGAAGAGGCAGAAGGAATTGAAACTGTGTTGAAGGTAGTCCCTCCTGTTCATCACCAATATTTGGATGTATTCCCCAAGGTGAAGGCAGAGAAACGTCCTCCACACTGCGCCTATGATCACCATATCGAATTGGAGGGTCTTCTACCTCCAATTGGTGTTATCTACTCATTATCAAATCAAGTGTCAGAAACACTACGGGCCTACATTTCAGAGAATGTAGAGAAAGGTTTCATTAGACCAAGTTCCTCTTCAACTGGAGCACCTGTCCTTTTTGTTAAGAAAAAGGATGGAGGTCTTCGTTTGTGTGTTAACTACCGCAAACTCAATGCTGTTACTAGAAAGAACAGGTATCCTGTTACTCCTATGAACCAGCTTCTTCCTGTATACAAAGGTTCCAATATCCTCTCCAAGATAGACCTGTGTGGTGCATATAACGTTCTGAGAATCAAAGATGGGGATGAGCACTTAACTGCCTTTAGAACCAAATATGGTACTTATGAGTATTTGGTCATGCCATTTGGCTTGACCAATGCTCCTGCTTCTTTCCAGAATCTAATAAAGGATATCTTTGCAGATTTCTTGGATGTGTTTGTTGTGGTTTATTTAGATGATATTATGGTCTTTTCCAGTTCTGAGGAGGAACATGTCAAACATGTGGCCTCTGTCCTCTAAAGACTGAGGGACAATAGTTTGTTTTCCAAAGCCTCCAAGTGTGTATTCCATTCCTCAAGTGTGGAATACTTGGGCTATGTTGTTTCAAGTGATGGCCTCAAGATGGATTCTTCAAAGGTTCAGCAAATCCTCAATTGGCCTCAGCCCAAAAACATCAAGGCCCTTCAGTCTTTTCTTGGCTTTGCCTATTTTTATTGTCGTTTCATTAAAAATTATTCCAAAAAAATCACTTCTTTCACTTCCCTCCTTAAAAAAGATTCTACTTTCATCTTCAATGAGGAAGCTCTTAGTCAGTTTCAAGCACTCAAAGAAGCTTTCACCTCTGCTCCTATCTTATCTCACTTCAATCCTTCTCTACATACTATAGTAGAGACTGATGCTTCTGATTATGCTTTGGGTGCTGTACTGAGCCAGGTGAATGACTCAGGAAAGCACCCCATTGCATTTGATAGTCGCAAGCTTCTCCCAGATGAAATCAACTATGAAATCCATGACAAGGAACTCCTTGGCATAGTTTGGGCTCTCAAGCTCTGGAGAACATTCCTTCTTTGTCTTTCCAATTTTTTTAAGGTCTTGACAGACCACTCTTCCGCTCAGTAGTTCATGTCTTCTAAAGTTCTTACTCGCCGCCAAGCCCGTTGGGCTGAATTTCTTTCAGAATTTCACTTCACTATCACTTACCACTCAGGAAGGCTGGCCACTTTGCCAGATGCCTTGTCACGTCGGGACGACGTGTACCCAGAGAGGGGGGTGGACTTCATCAGTAAGAATACTCAAAATTTTCATCAAGTAACCAAGCGAGATGGAATTCAAGATTCAAGATTCTTTTCAATCAAAGTGGAATTGTTTTCGGATTTAGTTGACAATATTCAAAAAAAAGTATGGCAAGACAAAGACTATTAAGAAATACTCAAACAGCTAGCAAGAGGTGAATCAATTCCCGATTATTCTCTTGAACCTCAAGCCAAGTTGTTATTATTCAAAGATAGAGTGGTAATCCCAAGCAATGAAGAACTTCAACTCAATATTCTTCAAAAGAATCATGACTCACCTTTGGCTGGCCATCCTGGCCAAAAGAAGACCCTCAAGCCCATCAAGAGGGACTTTTATTGGGCTGGCATGAATCAATTCACCAAGGACTTTGTGTCCTCATGTCAGAAATGTTCAAGAAACAAGAACATTCATCACAAGAAGTTTGGACTACTCAAGCCTCTTCAAATTCCATCTGGTCCTTGGAATTCCTTATCAATTGCCCTTGTCAAACAACTTTGACTCAATTCTAGTAGTTGTGGACAGGTTCTCAAAAATGGCAATATTCATTCCAACTTATGGAACAATTACTGCACTGGACTTAGCTCAAATTTTCATTAGTCATATTTTTTCATTAGTCCTGTATTTTCCAAGCATGGCCTTCCAGTCAGTATTTTCAGTGTTAGAGGATCTTTATTTGTTTCATCATTTTGGACTCAATTAGGTCAGCAGCTCAAGATATCAAGAGATGTTTCAACGGCTTTTCATCCTGAAACAGATGGACAGACAGAGAGGGTAAAGCAGATTCTAGAACAGTATCTTTGGATGTTTGTCAGCTATCATCAAGATGACTGGTACACATGGCTCCCTCTGGCTGAATTTTCCCATAATAATGCAGAACATTCATCAACAAAGCAATCACCTTTTTTCACCATTTTTGGAAGAAATCCCAGCTTTGACTCAATCCATATTTCTCAAGATTCACCTGCTGGAGAGTTATCCACAAAACTCCAATCAGTACAGCAAGTTGTCAAAGAAGAATTATAGTCCGCAATAAGGAGATTCAAGAAGTATGCAGATAGAAATAGAGCAATTCCACCTGATTTCCAACCTGGGGACAAAGTATGGCTAGCTTCCAAGAATATCAAGAAAACAAGACCCACCAAGAAGTTATCAGAAAGATGGTTGGGACCTTTTGGAGTTCTCAAGATGATTGCCAGCCATGCATATCACCTCAAGTTGCCTCAGAAATGGAAGTAAGTTCACCCTGTATTCCCTGTGTCCTTATTAGAACCAGTCAAGCAATCAACTATCCCAAATCGACATCAATTGCTGCCACCACCAGTCTTAGTGGAGGAGCAAGAAGAATGGGAAGTGGCTCACGTTCTGGACTCAAAACACAAAAGAGGTAAATTATGGTATCTTGTAGAGTCGAACGGATTCAGTGAAGACCCAGAAAGAACCACTTGGGAACCAGCTTCCAACCTTACCAACTCACCAGACCTTGTCAAGGATTTCCATTCATTATATCCAGAAACGCCAGGCCCAAATACCTCAAGAGTTTTATTATGGTGCTTGGTGGGGAGAAGAAGTTATGAAAGTAAGTTCCTCTCCTGGCATGCACCTTTAAGGGGGTTTTATACCCATATGTTGTTGTAAGCATCACCTTGGCCACTTTGTGAGCACTTTTCAATTCTTTGGACAGGTTCAGGAAGCATACAACATCAATACCCTCCATTTGGACCTTATCAAGATATGGCCAAATGTTTCTTTCTTTCTTTGTCTTTTGTTTCTCTTTTATTTGTCATCCAATTTATGCCAATCATCATAACTCAAGACCTTCATTACTTCAAGTCACGTATGGCACCTCATTTCACAAGTCATTTATTGAATTTCATTTCAGAAGTCATTTATGGCAATTCATTTCGTTTTTATGGTGCTTGGTGGGGAGTGGAAGTTATGAAATTACTTCCATCTCCTGGTATGCATCCCTGAGGGCTCTAATTCTTGTAAAACATTACCTTGGCCACTCTGTGAGCATCAAATGCTTGTTTTTCATTTTTCAGACACTTCTTGGCCAGAATCAAGGAACTCACCACAAGGAGGACCAGCCATCAGGATTTTTCTTTATTTCTTTTCTTTACTCTCATTTTCTCTTATTCTTTTATTTATTTCTTTCTTTACTTGTATAATTTTCTTTCTTTTATTTGTTTAAAGCAGCAGCATCCCCTCCCCAAATCATGTATTGGGAGGTTTCATTATTTTTTCATTTTTTAGTATTTATACGAGTTGGAATAGAAGTCAATCCAAACACAACAAGGACAAGGAAACTAGTTTCTCTGCGCAATCATCAAAAGTTCACTGGAAGTCATCATTTGGTTCATCTTCATACCAGTCGAATTTGGAAATGCAGAAGCAGAAGATTCAAGACATCCAAATCAGTCCATTTCAATCCAAAGGAAATTTTCCTCAAGAATGGGGCCATAACTCATTTATGTCCCCCCCTCAAAGCCTCAAAAATGAAGGTTCAAGGCCCCTTTGGGGCTGAATTCATCACTGTGGGCCTCCCCTGCATCTTTGGGGAGGCCATGATCTTGGTTGCCCTGGACCCCATCAATGGGCCCAGGGCATAAAGGTGGGTGTCTTGCACTCTGGGCCAATTTATGGTCCCCATCAAATTTGGGCCCAGGGGGCCTCCAATAGCCCCCACCAACCGCGGCGTACGGCGCGCGGACCGTAGGACCCCAGAAGACTCCACTAGGCCAAAAATGGCCAGAAACTCCAAAATCATCAAAACCACCAAGAAACCCAGAAAAGGCCAAAATGGCCATAAAGAAATAAATTGGGAAAATTGGCCATAGAATGCAGAAAAGGCCAAAATGGCCATAGAGGCATAAATCATCAAAATTCAACAGAGAAAAGGCCAAAGGCCACACTCCTCATGGAAGGCTGGTTGAACCGTTTCCAAGGGCGATGGGGACAAGACCCCTGGAAGGTGGAATCGGTGGATTTGTTCAAATTGGGCTTGCAAGATGAGTACACTTCATATACTCATCTGGCATCATTTTTTGAGCACAAGAGCTCTATGGCCATCATTTTGGGATACAACCCAAGGCCATGCCCAAGGAAAATCATTGATTGAATCAGACAAAGAATGCATTTTTTTGAAGTGAAGTACTTACTCAAGTTTGAAAAAAAGGGGGGGAATCAATTTGATTGACAGAGAAGAATTGAAAAGGATTTTCAGGATAAGGTTCAAGAGGAAAAGAGTTTTGAAGGAAATTTTTTTTTGGAAAAATGTGGGGAAATGAGATGCCACTCAACAGTGGCAGGGTATTATGGTGTTCAGGAGCCCACCAGTTTCAAGAGGGGGATACTGTAACAACCATCCATCAGGGGTAAGGGTATTCATTCATATACCCACTCAAACACCTCAAATCAGCAGATCCAGTATCTGCATCAGAATTCAGTTTTCAGAAATCTTCATTCTGAAACATGCATACAGCTTGGTACCTCAATACAGCCTGTCAATACTTTTACAGGTTGGATTCACCCAATACAGTTTCAATACACCAGTATGAAACTGTATGATCACTCAAATACACCACACCTCTTGTACAGGTTCTGTACAGCTGTACAGGACCTGTATTGGCCAGACTCAATTCAATCATCACTTATTCTCATGAAAATTCTTCCTCTGGATCAGGGCAGGTGATTCTCACATATACCAGCCCTTCTTTCTCCCCCCTGGGGACTTTGCCCCAGTTAATTAATTTAGTTTATTTATTATTTTATGAATATTCTCATCCTTATTTTGGGTATTATATTTATTTAATATTAAGTTAGTCTTTGCATTTCTCTCTTTGCCTGTACAGTATGAGTTGGGTGGCCATATCCTTATTAACCCTTCTCTTTTCATTCTGAAAGGTTGAAACAGTGGACTTGGACTTGTTTGTGGTTGGCTCTTCTATTCTTTTATTCTTATTCTTTTGTTGCTGCTTTCTTATATTCATTCTTTTAGTACTTCATCTTTAACACTCTTAAGTGTATCCTTTCTTACCATATGTTTGAGCCCTCCATAAGTGAGTCCCAGTTTACTGAGTGCCAGGCCCTCTTCACTTCAAAGAGCCCCTGTGACACAAACATCCCTACTTCTGCATCAGGATCTGAGTGCCCGCAAATTCTATTGGATCAAATCTTCCCAGCTGATTCTTCACAATTGACCCAAAGCACTTTCTCCACTCCAGCGGGTCGCAATTCAACAGCACAGAAACCATACAGTGGCAGTCAAAACCTTCCCCCACAAAACCTTGGAATGATAATATCTGCCATTCTATCATTTAGGTATAATATACCCTGGAGGGCTTCACGCATTCTCAACCCTGCCCTGTTCCTTCTGATCAAGTCCAGTATCTCAAGCTCAGGTGGTCCCCCCACTCCTGCATTCCATATACCTCAAGATCTCAGTACCATATTTGAACAGCTCCAATTGGAGCCAGTGATTCAAAACTATATATGTTGTCATCAATGTTTCTTTCTTAATGGCCTTAATGAATCTATCACAGCTGACCAACCCCACTGTCAACACCATAATGACCCAAATGATCATGATCCCCCTTGCACACAATCATTGGGAAAACTCATCAATTCATTTGAGCCCCACACACAAAACACAACCAACATCAAAAAAATTTATACCAACAAGACATTTCATTTATCAACCATTCAAAAATTGGCTTGCAATATTTCTCCAGCAGGCTGGAATTATGGAAATTCTGCATCAACATCAACAATCCCAAACTCCCAAAGGTTCTCCCAAATGTGAAATCTGGGATGGATTGGTCTGGAGATGCTTCACTGGCACCAGAAATATTCAGAACCCCCTATTCAAGTCCATTCCTGGTTCATTGGCCTTCTCTATTTATGTAGACTGGTTTAATGCACATGGAAAGTCAACCCGGTTGGCCAGCATTGGACCTATCATGCTCATTTGTCTTAATCTGCCCCCAAGTGAAAGATTGAAGAAAGAGAATGTCTATGTTGCAGGAATCATCCCTGGTCCAAAGGAGCCAACTGACCTTCAATTGAATTGCCTAGTAATGCCACTCTTCAAGGAGCTCAAAGAGCTATGGCAAGGTTACCATTTTTCACCCACTGCAACAGGTCCTTCAGGATACTTTATCCGTGTTGCCATTCTCACTGCCATTGCAGCTGTGGTTGCCATGCGCAAGCTTACTGGACTTATTTCTCATTCACAAAATCACTTTTGTAATTTTTGCACTATTAACAAAGCTCAAATTGAAGAAATTGGTCCTCAATTTCACTACACACGCTCATACCAAAATCATAAATCAACCATTGCAACATGGCTTCAGGCATCCCCACAACAAAGACAAGCAATGTTTTCTGAGTATGGAGTGCAATATTGAATTTTGGAAGACCTTCCGTATTGGGATGAAACCAGAATGGTAAATCTTGACATACTGCATAAGTTAATCCTTGGAATTTTGAAGGAGCATGCAACTTTCAAATTGTGCATTCTAGAGTCCAAATAAAAGATTTACTTCAGGTCCCGCAGGAAATCCACTGACACCTTTAGCCTTGAGGTATATTTTACATACCCAAATAGGGCACAATTATCTTCAAAATAACTTTTTAATTATACATAACTCATAAGTCATGCATGTATCCAAAAATTCATCACTTTTGATTTCAGAAAAGATGAATAACTTTTTATTGAGCAATTAAATCCATGGCTTTAAGGCCAGATTTGGATACTACACAAACATTCAGCTAGGGTAGCTCCATAGAGTGAATAAGCTCAAATTAACTCTTTGTGGTGGTAATATGGAAAATACTTCAATACCACAACATCACTACCACATAAAAGATCCATGAAAAGTTTTGTTTTTCTTAATTTCACGCCAAAATAATGGGAATGTGAGAAGTCCCAAGTTAAATATACACTAATAATAGTGTTATGCATGTTTTGAGCACTTAATATCATGGTATTCCTACAAGGAACCTTGGTACACCCATAGTGGATATCTCACTTGAAGCTTAAATGTCTATTTTGACATGAGAAATAGGCAACGGGGACAAAAGACATCAAAGAGAGCCAGTGTACCCAACTTCTGAGGCCTCTGAGGCTGAAAAGCTCCAAATCTTGGATAAATTGCTGAGCTTGGCCCACTTAGTAAACTAAAACACTTTGGGAACTTGGTTACCCTGTTACAACTACATTAAATCTTAAGAAAATAGCAACTACCCTGCTATTTTGACGTGCCAAGGAGGTAAAGAGCTACTTAGACTCCTGTAACCATGTCAATTCTTAATCCTTTTCCATGGCTAAACCCCAAAATATTAATTAAAACCCTTGTTGGACTTGTGTCCATTGATTTACCTCATAGCAACCAGTTAAACACTGATATTTGCAATTCTATGTAGAACTGAGGTAAAAACTTTAAAAATTCATTAAAAATACAATTCTTAATGAATCCCTCTAAAACATTCAGGACCAACGGAGAACGGTATTATCTATGGTAAAACCAAAAAATTTATAGTTTTAATAGGAAAATTAGAAGCTTTACTCACAGTCCATTTTGACTATTCTATGTGAAACACTGAATCTTCAAAAATTCACAGTAATTACAACCTGTGATTAAATTGCCAATAACATTGATAACTTTGAGAAATAAATGTTAATTTTTGAATAAAAGAATATTTACAGATTTTACTCCTTTTATTCTTAACCATATTGGGGTTGGTAGTCACGTAAAAGTATTAATTAAGTAATTATGATAATCTTACGTGACCACAGATGATGCAATCAATAATGCAAAAGGGTTTATTGTTTTCTCACTCCCTGTTTTTTTAGTTTTCTCCATGGCATGCCTCTGTGAGCTGTTGTTGACTTAAAACAGGCCTCCTCTTGCTGTTTCTTCCACATCATCCCCTTATTATCATTCAAATCATTATTACCAACAAGTAAGCATGAGTTGAAGCTATTCTTAAGTGTTTTAATTCTTTCAGAATCAATCAGAAAGACTTGAAATCATAGAATCTAACAATATATTGTTGTAATACTGTTATAAATACATTTTGATCCCTTAAATCCACAATTCTATGTCAAATCTCTCTGTCTTAGCTTTCAATAAGCTCTTTGGAATATTAGTGAGTGACTTATCCTTAATTCTTAAAGTTTTTCTCTGCATAATTAGTTTTCTTCAAGAATTATATTTATAATTCTTCTTGCAAAAGATAATTATATATTAAAATAATCTTATTATTTTGAGAAAAGAAGTTTCTATTATTAAAATCTTCTTGTACTTGATTCTTGTAGACAATTACTACATAATGTTAAAATTACTAGTAGTGTTTAACACATGAAAGAAATAATTCTTTAATTATTTGATTGTGGTTATAATAATATTTTATTATTTTACTATTATATTTCATAAGAACAGACATAGTACTGTTGATTAATAGTAATATTATCATCAGTTTCATAGTCACATCTTACATTCGGGGCCCTGGCTGTGTTGTTTGAACCTTGTACCTTTAATTAATATATTTTTAAGTTCTAAAATATATTAATTTAATAATATTTTTTTCTTTAATTTTAAGGTTAAAATAAATTTTATTTTTGAACTTGTTTTGGAAATCTTCTTCATTGAGAAATTTGATTTAATTTTATACTGTTTTTACACGTGGCTTTTTCACATCCAAAAAACTTATGAAATTAATCTTTGAGTTACTCTGAATGAATTTTCCTTCAAGCTCTTGAATTTTAAAATTTTTTTCTTTAAAAAGAATAATTTTTTTAATATCAAAAAATATAACACTTATAAAAAATCTTCAAAAATATTTTAAAAAGTATAAAAAATAATTTTTCTCTTTTGTAATTTTGTTTCTAGTGTCTTTAATGCAATACTGTGCAGCTGGCAAAAGACTCAGTAAAAGATATATCACTAGTCAAGAATCTTCAGAAGCAGAATATGAAGACATTATTGAGGCGCAAATTGATAAAAGAGGCACCTTATTTAACTCAGAAAAGAATAAATTACCACCAAAAGGTGTGTGTTTATCTTATATTTTCACTTTTATTATCTTTTAATTGACGTAAAAATGGTGCATACCAGGAATGGAAGCAACTATCCAGTCCAACCAGATGGATGTAGACAAGGAAGAGGCACGACCAAATCCAGAAGTGCCAAGTCTTCCTCAAGAAAGACACATTTGGAGGATGCCAGAGTTGCCCCCCATTCCCCAAGGTCTGTACCCACAGATTTTGATGTGAATTCTGAGCCAGAACTGATTCATGATAATATTTCCAGGGCTGAACCATTTTCAAGTGGCAACAATAGAAGTATATCAATGCCAATACAAAAGTTGGTTCAGAGCAGCCAAAGAAGAGGAGTGGGAAATATGCCCAAGCATTTGGCAGGGGGCCATGAACTCCTACTTACACATCAAGAGCTTTCTTGGTCAGGAGAATACAATAGAGCTCTTGGGAGGTTGGAGCCCATTGTCTTGCAAAGAAAAGTTCAAAAAGATAAAGAATTGGTTGAAGAACCAAAGTCTTTTATCCATAGACCAGAAGAAAGAGTTGGAAATGACTCCAGCTTTGGATACAGAGGCCCCAGTGGCGTCTCCCAGCTCCAGAAGTGTCCAAGGACAAACCTAAAAGACCTCAGAAGAAGCAGAGAGGTCTCAAGAACCATCAAAGCAAGGGCAAAGGCAAAGCCAATTGGCACAGACCTTACCCACAAGGGTACAGGATCCCCAAAATGGAGCCTTCAGCCGTGGACAGTGTATTCAACATGGCCAGGACTTTGATGGAATTCACAGCCAAAGAGCATGAAAGGATGAAAAGAACTTTTCCAAAGAAATAATAGATCAGATACATTTTGTTCAATCTGATATTCATGTATCCCTTGGTAAACTTGATGTAAATATAAATAAACTTACATCAGACATAAGTGTATTAAAAAGAAATGACAAAAGACATACTGAATGGTATCAAGTGGCAAATGCCAGAATTGATTCAATTAGTAATACATCTAACAGATTTGAAAGTAAATTTCAGGTTCAAAATGATGAAACGGAAGATCTTTCCATTTTCAAAATAAATGATCAATTTAAAATTTTTAAAGATCATGTGTTAGAAATAGTTGAAAATACCAATCAGTTTGCTACACATTTAGCAAAAAGTGACAGTGAAAGGCAGAAGTTAAAGAATAAAATCATTGCAAATTTAGACCAAATTCATAAGAATTATGTACCACATATGCCAAGACATTCTACACCTTTGACTGAAGAAACACTTTCTGTTAAAGGAAGTTTGACCCCATTGTTAGGAGAAAATGTTATCTCTGAAAAAGATATTCCCAAATTGGAAGAATGGCCAACATTCTCTGGTGAAGGAGAATATAACCATAATGAGTTCATCAGGACTATTGATATGTTGCAAGAAGACTTTCAGCTACCTGATGAAATCATAGTGGGAAGATTACACTCTCTGTTTACCAGAACTGCAAAGAAATGGTATTACAAGATGAGAATGGATCATGGGAAACATGATTGGTCTTGGTGGAAGTCTGAAGTGATTACCAAATGGGCCAACAATTCTTGGAGGTTTAAAATGGAAAATGCTTTTGAAAATGCCATTTTTAACTCAGAGAAAGATGAACCACTTACTTGGTTTTTCAAGCAGAAAGACAGATTATTTGCTTTACACCCAGATATGTCTGACACCATGATTAATATGAAGATAATAAGAAAGTGTGGAGGAAAACTGGAACATGCTATCTAAATCAGCTGTGTGGAACCCTGCTCAATAGAAGACTACATTAATGCAATGGAAGATATCATTACCAAGACAAGAATTGGTAAAACATGGACTAAAATCCCTATGGAATCCAAGATTGTCTCAACATTTCCCAGAGAGGACAGAAGACCAGAAAGACCTGTCTTGAAGTGTCATAAATTTGGAAGTACTTCAAATTTAGCCAAGACTTTCACCAAAAAGACAAAAATCAATGAAGTTAAAGTTATTGAAGAAGTTCATTGTACTGAAGAGAGAGAAGAATCTGATCAATATTCTGCAATCTCTGAGGACACACCAGTGGAGGACTATCCCATTGAAAGCATTACAGCTTCCTTTGAGGTCACAGAAGTCCATACCCACTTACCACAGTACAGTGAAGATTGCTACAACCTGATGAATATCCAGGATTCTAGGATGTGTAAGACCAAACCTGCTAAAGGAAAATGTTATACTGCTGGAGCATCCTGTATCCCATCAGTTTTGATGAATGATATTGAAGCCAAAGTCAATTTAGATACAGGGGCATTTAGCACTTGTGTGGGCAAAGATTATCTCCAAGTTATACTTCCTGATTGGAAAAACCATCTTTTACCAATAGAAGGTGTGCAATCTAGTAGTGCCAGTAACAATATGTACCCCTTGGGTATATTAGACACTAATCTTGTATTTCCACACCCAGCAGGAAGCATAAGAGTGAAAACTGAGATTGTAGTAATTGACAATTGCACATCTCAGCATATCATTTTTGGAAATGATTACTTGAATATTTATGGTATTGACATCAATAACCATAAAGACAGATATTTCACAATTGGAGAAAACAAAAGACAAAAATTTGCTTTTTACAATATGCCAAAACAAATATCAATAGTATCCTCTAAAAATTATACTTATAAGGAGGAATTTGGGTCTAATCAACTTGTTGAAGCACAAATTAATCCATCATTGTTACCAAAGATTAGGAATGAACTTATTACTGTGTTATACACATACAATAATGCATTTGCCTCTGATAATGAACCATTAGGTGCTATAAGGGTACATGAAGTTTTTATTACTCTTAATATTGACAGATCATATCCTCCGGTGCTTAGAAGACCAGCTTAGCCAGCAAGTCCCAGAGCTAGAGAAGCCTTGGAAAAACATATCCACAAGTTAGTCCAACTTTGTGTACTAAGGAAAGTAGGCCATAATGAGGAAGTTGAAGTGACAACACCTGTTATTATTACCTGGCATACTGATAAGTCAAGAATGGTTGGAGATTTAAGAGCATTGAATACCTACACAGTTCCAGATAGGTATCCAATCCCTACAATTCAAGAAACTTTGACTCAATTGTCAAAAGCTAAGTATATAACATCAATGTATGCATCAAAAGACTTCCATCCAAATGTTTTGACACCTAAATCTGAGAAATTACTTAGAATTATCACTCACTGTGGTATTTATGAGTATCTTAGAATGCCATTTGGCATTAAAAATGCTCCATCCAATTATCAAAGAATGATGAATACCATCTTTTCCACAGAATTGTCTGAAGGATGGCTTATCATTTATATTGATGATATTATCATATGTTCTGATTCACAGTCTTTGCACCTTGAAAGACTTGTAAGAGAATTTCACAAAGCTGCAGAAGTGGAAATGAAAATTTCACTTAAGAAACACAATTTTGGTTTTGAAGAACTCAAAGCATTATGACAGGTTGTTTCTGGTTTAAGCTTGGGTATTGACAAAAGCAAATTAATAGCAGTGTTACTTAAGCCAATACCCTAGAATAAATCAGAAATGATGTCTTTTCTTGAGTTTGCCAGTTATTATAGGCAACACTTGAAAGACTTTGAACTTATATCCAAGTCACTATATATAATATGTGATCAACAGACTGTATTTGAGATGACACAGGAGAAATATGAAGCTTATGAGAGGATAAAGAGAGCTCTTACAGAAGCACCTTTACTGCTCATGCCTGACTGGAATATTCCTTTTAAATTGTACATTGATGCATGTGGAGCTGGATTAGGGGCAGCCCTACATCAAGTCCAAATTATTGATGACAAACCTACAGAGGGACCAGTTTGTTATATCTCAAGACAACTCAAAGTAACAGAGGCCAGAAATGGTGCAAGACAAATGGAGTGCTTATGTTTGCTAGGGGCACTTGAGAAATTACACTATTATCTTGATGGTAGTGTTTTTGAAGTGATAACTGACTGTAATGCAGTAAAATCATTTCTTAACATTAAAACTCCCAAAAGACATATGTTGTGATGGAAAAAAGCCATTTAAGAATATTGAGGAAACATGACCATAGTTCAAAAAGCAGGAAACATTCACAAGCATGCTGATGGACTTAGCAGGTGGGCCTAAGCCAACACTCCTGATAACCCAGCTTATGTACCCTTGGAAGCTGAACCACAGAGTCCAATTGAAGGGATTAACATAACTGATATTGGGACTGAATTCTTTAAAGAGGTCAGAGAATCTTATAAGCAAGAAAATTTTTTCATATTTTTACTTCTTTATTAGATAAACACTGCAAAGACACATCTTTAGTCAATGCACTGGATGAAGTTTGGAAAAATTCCTATTCTGAAGGAAGATTTTACTTGTTTGATGGTATTATTTACCATAGAACCAAGCATTCTTGTGTAATGACATTATGCAGCAGAGCACTTATCAATACCATTCTGCATGAATGCAATGATAGAATCTACTCTGGACACCTGTCATGTAACAACCATCCATCAGGGGTAAGGGTATTCATTCATTCACCCACTCAAACACCCCAAATCAGCAAATCCAGCATCTGCATCAGCATTCAGTTTCAGCAATATTCATTCTGAAACATGCATACAGCTTGATACATCCATACAGCCTGTCAACACCTGTACAGGTTGGATTCACCCAATACAGTTTCAATACACCAATATGGAACTGTATGATCACTCAAATACACCACACCTCTTGTACAGGTTCTGTACAGCTGTACAGGACCTGTATTGGCCATACTCAATTCAATCATCAATTATTCTCATGAAAATTCTTCCTCTGGATCAGGGCTGGTGATTCTCACATATACCAGCCCCTCTTTCTTCCCCCTGGGGACTTTTCCCCAGTTAATTAATTTAGTTTATTTATTATTTTATAATTATTCTTATCCTTATTTTGGGTATTATAATTATTTAATATTAAGTTAGTCTTTGCATTTTTCTCTTCGCCTGTACAGTATGAGTTGGGTTGCCATATCCTTATTAACCCTTCTCTTTCCATTCTGACAGGTTGAAACAGTGGACTTGGACTTGTTTGTGGTTGGCTCTTCTATTCTTTACTCTTATCCTTTGTTGCTGCTTTTCTTATATTTATTTCTTTAGCAATTTATCTTTAACACTCTCCAGTGTATCTCTTCTTATCTTATCTTTGAGCCCTCCATAAGTGAGTCCCAGTTTACTGAGTGCCAGGCCCTCTTCACTTCCAAGAGCCCCTGTGACATTAAATTAATTAACTCATATTTGATTCTTTCTTTTCATTCATTATATTCATTTCCTCTCATTCATCAATTATGACCTTTTCATGATTTTATGATTTTTTATGATTTCCTATGAATTTTTCTTTCTCATCAATTTTCATCTCATTCATTTCATTCTTATGAAAATTGATTCTTTTCCTTTCTTAATCATTGCTGACCATTTCATCACTTCATTTTATTTTTATCAATCAAATTTTTCTGTGTTTTTATTCAGGTCTTATTCAGGAGTAATTGATTGGTTATTTGATTGGATTATTCATTGAGATTCATTGGTTGATTGGGTTATTGATTCAGGATTTCATTTGGATTATTGATTGACTTTTGAACGCTCAAGATATTGATTGATCCTCAAGAATTGATTTTGATTATTGATTTGATTTGACTCATCAAGATATTGAATTGATTTCTGAAGATTTTGAACTGATTGATTGATTCCTCAAGACTTGATTTCATATTGAAGACATTTATTGATTGATTATTGATTGAATATTGATTGATTATTGATTTCCTCAACATTGTTGATATTTGATTTGAATTGATTGTTGATTGATTGAATTGATTTGATTTTGATTGAATTTGATTCCTCAAGATTTGAATTGATTCCTCAAGATTCATCAAGATTTGATTGTGATTGATTTGGCCAAGCCTGATTATTCTTCTTAATACCATCAAGTTATTTTAATTCTTTTCATAATGCCAGTCCAGCATAGCCCCCCAGCAAAGAATACTAGATCCCAGAAAATTCCAGCTGTTCTCACTCCTACAGCAAGGGCTCCTCTTGACCGCACACAATCAGTTCATCAACTGAGTGCAAACTTGGACGGAGGACCACCAATGGAAGGAGCAGCACCCTCAAGAAGAGGTGGAATGAAATCTAGAAGATCAAGATCCTTTTCTGGACTTTTGGGTGGCTACCCTGGCATGTCTGAAGGTGCAAGAGCAAGATTAGGGGAAGTTGAAGATGAAGAGGGGGAAGAGTCTGTGGAAGAGGAAGATTCTGGGGAAACTGAAGTGGCAGATGCCTTGGCAAATGCTCCAGAGGTGCCTCAGGGTTCTAATCTAGCCCTTTCTAGTCAACCTCTTGTCTCTCAAACTGATCCAAGTTGCCTCAAGATGATGGAGCAGATGACTCAATTCATGGGACAACTCACTCAAGCAGTTGCCCCCAGGGACAATTCCAAAGCCCCTGCTTTCAAGACTCCATCCATGAATGCACCTGATTCTTTTGATGGTACTCAAGCTCATAAGTTGAGAGGATTTGTCCAATCCTGTCAACTAATCTTCCATAATGATCCAGCAAACTTCTTCTCTGACAGGAAGAAGTTTTTGTACTCAACTTCTTTTCTTAGTGGTAGAGCTGGCAAATGGATTGAACCTTACCTCTCAAATATTTCCAATGAAGACCCTTCCTACCTCCTCAATAATTGGCCATTGTTTGAATCTCAATTATTCACTGTGTTTGGTGACCCCAATGAAGTCAGGAAAGCTGAACAGGAGTTGGACAATTTGAGGATGAAGGAAAGTGGTCATGTATCCTTGTACATTGCAGATTTCAGAAGCTTAATGTCAAGAATTGGAGATTGGGGGGAAAGGGCTTATATTCATGTTTACAGAAGAGGATTGGCATCATGATTATTGGATCAGTTGGCTTCTCACCCTGGAACTTTTGATAATCTTCAAGAACTTATGGATGTCACCTTAGAATTAGACACAAGATATAATAAGAGGCAAAAAGCAAAGGGTGGCAATCAAGAGAAGAAGCCTCCAGTCATTGGATCCAATCAGTCTAGACCTCCTCAAAACTCATCTTCAAAGAGGCCTCACCAGAAGAAGAACAAGAAGGGCAAGCAATTCCAATCTTCAAAGGACAAGCCTCACTCTGCTCTCCTCAATAAGGACAATAAGTTAATCGGTTCTGAAAAGGAGAGGAGGATTCAAGAGGGGTTGTGTACTTATTGTGGTGGAAAGCACCCAATTGAAAAATGCTTCAAGAGACCTCAGAACAAGCCTGGGTCATCATCAAGAGGCTTCCCTAGCAAGCAGGGAAAAGCCTGAGTGGGAATCATGATGTGTTCAATGGTTCTCACTTATTTCCTTCAAGAGCACAATTGTGCACTCTGAATACTAGTGTCAAGAAATCTTTAAAATTTCTTATTTTCTCTTCTGTCTCTGATATTTTTTATAGTATTCTCATTGATTCTGGTGCTACAAACTCTTTTATTGCAAAGAATTTTGTTCTCAAGTACTCATTGACTCTGTCAGAGCTCCCTGAAAAGATTCCTCTTTTCATTTTGGATTCTAATGAATCCCCTGCCTTGTTCATCACCCATTATACCAAGTGGGTAGTTGACTTGCCTTCCTTCCCAAGCTTTGAATGGGACTTCTTTATCATAGATTCACCCAAGGGAGAAGACCTGATATTGGGCTATTATTTCCTTGACCATTTCAATCCCATTATTGATTGGAAAAATGGATTGATCACCTATGATTCTAATCATAAGGATTCTAGTGGTATTATTCCTTCTACTAGTAATGACTTAGCCACTGCTGTCAACAGTGTTGCTCTGGTCGGTGAACTTAAGACACCTTCCCTTCCTTCTTCTGTCCATATCCCTTCCATTATTCCCTCTCAGTCATTACTTTCATCAAGAGATGAAGTCTTCAAAGAGATAAAGGATGTTGGAGAAGATGTTGCCATATCTTCACTTCATCTCTTCCAAGGGGATATGGACCTTCCTCCCTTATCTTTTCATGCATCCCTGGAGGAGCAGTGGGATGAGGAGGAAGAGCCAGAAGAAATTGAAACTGTGTTGAAGGTTGTTCCTCCTGCTTATCACCAATATTTGGATGTATTCTCCAAGGTGAAAGCAGAGAAACTTCCTCCACACCGCGCCTGTGATCACCATATCGAATTGGAGGGTCTTCTACCTCCAATTGGTGTTATCTACTCATTATCAAATCAAGAGTCAGAAACACTGCGGGCCTACATTTCAGAGAATGTAGAGAAAGGTTTCATTAGACCAAGCTCCTCTTCAACAGGAGCACCTGTCCTTTTTGTCAAGAAAAAGGATGGAGGTCTTCGTTTGTGTGTTGACTACCGCAAACTCAATGCTGTCACTAGGAAGAACAGATACCCTGTTCCTCCTATGAACCAGCTTCTTACCGTATTCAATGGCTCCACTATCTTCTCCAAGATAGATTTGCGTGGTGCGTAAAACCTTCTGAGAATCAAAGAGGGGGATGAGCACTTAACTGCCTTTAGAACCAAATATGGCAGTTATGAGTATTTGGTCATGCCATTTGGTTTGACCAATTCTCCTGCTTCTTTCCAAAATCTAGTAAATGATATCTTTGCAGATTTTTTGGATGTGTTTGTTGTGGTTTATTAAGATGATATTATGGTCTTTTCCAGTTCTGAGGAGGAACATGTCAAACAGGTGGCCTCTGTCCTCCAAAGACTGAGGGACAATAATCTGTTTGCCAAAGCCTCCAAGTGTGTATTCCATGCCTCAAGTGTGGAATACTTGGGCTATGTTGTTTCAAGTGACGGCCTCAAGATGGATTCTTCAAAGGTTCAGCAAATCCTCAATTGGCTTCAGCCCAAAAACATCAAGGCTCTTCAATCCTTTCTTGGCTTTGCCAATTTTTATCGTCGTTTCATTAAAAATTATTCCAAAAAAATCACTTCTCTCACTTCCCTCCTTAAAAAAGATTCTCCTTTCATCTTCAATGAGGAAGCTCTTAGTCAGTTTCAAGCACTCAAAGAAGCTTTCACCTCTGCTCCTATCTTATCTCACTTTAATCCATCTCTACCTACTATTGTAGAGACTGATGCTTCTGATTATGCATTGGGCGCCGTACTGAGTCAGGTGAATGACTCTGGAAAGCATCCCATTTCATTTGATAGTCGCAAGCTCTTACCAGCTGAACTCAACTATGAAATTCATGACAAGGAACTTCTTGGCATAGTTTGGGCTCTCAAGCGCTGGAGGGCATTTCTTCTTTCTCTTTCCAATCCTTTTGAGGTCTTGACAGACCACTCTTCCTTGCAGTTTTTCATGTCTTCCAAAGTTCTTACTCGTCGTCAGGCCCGTTGGGCTGAATTTCTCTCAGAATTTCATTTCACTATCACTTACCGCCCAGGCAGGCTGGCCACTTTACCAGATGCCTTGTCACGTCGGGACGACGTGTACCCAGAGAGGGGGTTGGACTTCTCAGCAAGAATCCTCACAATGTTCATCAAATACTTAAGCAAGATGGAATTCAAGAGTCAAGATTCTTCTCAATCAAAGTGGAAATTTTCTCAGATTTAGTGGACAAGATTCAAAAAGAAGTATGGCAAGACAAACACTATAAAGAAATACTCAAGCAACTAGCAAGATGTGAATCAGTTCCAGATTATTCTCTTGAACCTCAAGCCAAGTTATTATTATTCAAAGATAGAGTGGTAATCCCAAGCAATGAAGAACTTCAACTCAATATTCTTCAAAAGCGTCATGACTCACCATTGGCTGGCCATCCTGGCCAGGAGAAGACCCTCAAGCTCATCAAGAGGGATTTTTATTGGGCTGGCATGAATCAATTCATCAAGGACTATGTGTCCTCATGTCAGCAATGTTCAAGAAACAAGAACATTCATCACAAGAAGTTTGTATTACTCAAGCCTCTTTCAATTCCATCTGGTCCTTGGAATTCACTATCAATGGACTTCATCACTCAATTGCCACTGTCAAACAACTTTGATTCAATTTTAGTAGTTGTGGACAGATTCTCAAAAATGGCAATCTTTATTCCAACTTATGGCACAATCACTGCTCTGGATTTAGCTCAAATCTTCATTAGTCATGTATTTTCCAAGCATGGACTTCCAGTCAGCATTGTAAGTGATAGAGGATCCTTATTTGTTTCATCATTCTGGACTCAATTGTGTCAGCAGCTCAAGATATCAAGAGATCTTTCAACTGCCTTTCACCCTGAAGCAGATGGACAGACAGAGAGGGTAAATCAGATACTAGAACAGTACCTTTGGATGTATGTCAGCTATCATCAAGATGACTGGTACACCTGGCTCCCTCTGGCTGAATTTGCCTATAATAATGCAGAAAATTCATCAACCAAGCAATCACCTTTTTTCACCATTTATGGAAGAAATCCCAGCTTTGACTCAATCCATATTTCTCAAGACTCACCTGCTGGAAAGTTATCAACAAAACTCCAATCAGTACAGCAAGTTGTCAAAGAAGAATTAGAGTCAGCAATAAGGAGATTCAAGAAGTATGCAGATAGAAATAGAGCAATTCCAACTGATTTCCAACCTGGGGACAAAGTATGGCTAGCTTCCAAGAACATCAAGACAACAAGACCCACCAAGAAATTATCAGAAAGATGGTTGGGACCTTTTGAAGTTCTGAAGAAGATTGGCAGTCATGCATATCACCTCAAGTTGCCTCAGCAATGGAAGACAGTTCACCCTGTATTCCATGTGTCCTTATTAGAACCAGTCAAGCATTCAACTATCCCAAATTGTCATCAATTGCCGCCACCACCAGTTTTAGTGGAAGAGCAAGAAGAATGGGAAGTGGCTCAGGTTCTGGACTCAAAACTCAAAAGAGGTAAATTATGGTATCTTGTAGAGTGGAAAGGATTCAGTGAAGACCCGGAAAGAACCACTTGGGAACCATCTTCCAACCTTACCAACTCACCAGACCTTGTCAAGGATTTCCATTCATTGTATCCAGACAAGCCTGGTCCAAATACCTCAAGAGTTTGATATATGGTGCTTGGTGGGGAGAAGAAGTTATGAAAGTAAGTTCCTCTCCTGGCATGCACCTTTAAGGGGGTATTCTACCCATATGTTGTTGTAAGCATCACCTTGGCCACTTTGTGAGCACTTGTCATTCCTTTGGACAGGTTCAGGAAGCATACAACATCAATACCCTCCATTTGGACCTTATCAAGATATGGCCCAATGTTTTCTTTCTTTCTTTATGTTTCATTTTCTTTCTTTATTATCATTTCATTTTATGCCAATCATCATAATTCAAGACATTCATTACTCCAAGTCATTTACGGCAATTCTTTCAGAAGTCATTTATGGCAATTCATCTCAGAAGTCATTTATGGCAATCCGTTTCAATTTTATGGTGCTTGGTGGGGAGTGGAAGTTATGAAAGTAAGTTCCATCTCCTGGTATGCATCCCTGAGGGTTCTACTTCTTGTAAAACATCACCTTGGCCACTCTGTGAGCATCAAATGCTTGGTTTTCATTTTTCAGACACTTATTGGCCAAAATCAAGCCACTCACCACAAGAAGGACCAACCATCAGGACTTTTCCTTATTTCTTTCTTTACTCTCATTTTCTCTTATTCTTTTATTTTTCTTTCTTTCTTTACTTGTATAATTTTCTTTTTTTTTATTATTTCTTTAAAGCAGCAGCATCCCCTCCCAAATAATGTATTGGGAGGTTACATTATTTTTTCACTTTTTAGTATTTATAAGAGTGGGGATAGAAGTCGAACAAACATAAACAAGGAGAAGAAACTGGTTATACTTACTCAATTCATCAAAATTCCACTAGAGGTCATGGTCAACTCATGGCTGAAGATACACAAGCAGAAGATTCAGTATGGCAGAATCAGTCCAGTTGTACGCCAAAGATTTGACCTCAAGGAAATGGGGCCATAACTCCTTTATGCCCCACCTCAAAGCCTCTCTATTCCAATCCATGGCCCCTTTGGGGCTGGAGTCATCACCCAGGGCCTCCCCTGCAGCTTTGGGGAAGGCCAGGGTTTGGTGGTCCTGGACCCCACCAATGGGTCCAGGCCATATATGGTGAAATTTGGGAATGGGCCATTCTGGGCCCCTTGGTCACCCTGGGTCCCCAGCAAATTTGGGCCCAGGGGCTCCATTTTGGTCCTGGGGGCCTCCAATAGCCCCCACGGACCGCGGCGTACGGCCCACGGACCACGGACCGCAGCGTACGGACCACGGACCACGGACCGCGGACCGTAGGATCCCAAAGACTCAAAAAGGCCTATTATGGCCAGAAATCAACAAAAATGCCCTAATCACTAAAACACCCAAGAAGGCCAAAAAGGCCATAAAAAGCAAAT
The DNA here is from genome assembly GCA_023105745.1 of Austropuccinia psidii. Lineage (NCBI taxonomy): Eukaryota > Fungi > Basidiomycota > Pucciniomycetes > Pucciniales > Sphaerophragmiaceae > Austropuccinia > Austropuccinia psidii. The sequence continues at coordinate 67,815,513 of JALGQZ010000004.1, forward strand.
TTCATCAAGATCACTCAGGATGGAGGCCACAGCCCAAAAACCACTTGGAGGGCTGTCTGAGGCCAATTCCTTGGATAATGGGGACAAGACCCCTTGGAGGAAATTTTCATTTCATTCATTGGATTAAATCTGGGCCCATGAGTACAAGTCATATACTCATTGGGCACCAATTTCTGAACACAAGTGCTCAATGGCCTTTATTCTGGGATATATCCCAAGGCCACACCCCAAGGCATGGCTGATTGAATAGAAAGAAAAGAATGGCACATTGTGGAAGGAATACTCACTCAAGCTTGGAAGAAGGGGGGAATCAATTGATTTTGTCAGGGAAGAAGGAATGAAGGATTTTCAGGATAATGGTCAAGAGGAAAGAAAATTAAAAAGAAAATTTTTTGAAAAAATGTGGGGATATTGAGATGCCACTCAGCAGTGGCAGGGTATTATGGTGTTCAGGAGCCCACCAGTTTCAAGAGGGGGATACTGTAACAACCATCCATCAGGGGTAAGGGTATTCATTCATTCACCCACTCAAACACCCCAAATCAGCAAATCCAGCATCTGCATCAGCATTCAGCTTCAGCAATCTTCATTCTGAAACATGCATACAGCTTGATACATCCATACAGCCTGTCAACACCTGTACAGGTTGGATTCACCCAATACAGTTTCAATACACCAATATGGAACTGTATGATCACTCAAATACACCACACCTCTTGTACAGGTTCTGTACAGCTGTACAGGACCTGTATTGGCCAGACTCAATTCAATCATCAATTATTCTCATGAAAATTCTTCCTCTGGATCAGGGCTGGTGATTCTCACATATACCAGCCCCTCTTTCTTCCCCCTGGGGACTTTTCCCCAGTTAATTAATTTAGTTTATTTATTATTTTATAATTATTCTTATCCTTATTTTGGGTATTATAATTATTTAATCTTAAGTTAGTCTTTGCATTTTTCTCTTCGCCTGTACAGTATGAGTTGGGTGGCCATATCCTTATTAACCCTTCTCTTTCCATTCTGACAGGTTGAAACAGTTGACTTGGACTTGTTTGTGGTTGGCTCTTCTATTCTTTACTCTTATCCTTTGTTGCTGCTTTTCTTATATTTATTTCTTTAGCAATTTATCTTTAACACTCTCCAGTGTATCTCTTCTTATCTTATCTTTGAGCCCTCCATAAGTGAGTCCCAGTTTACTGAGTGCCAGGCCCTCTTCACTTCAAAGAGCCCCTGTGACATGTCAGAGGACAGAACACTTGAAAAAGTGAAGAACTGTGCATCGCGGCCATCTTGGAGAAAAGAAACTGTTGAATATTGCCATACCTGTGACAGATGTCAAAAAGAAAACAGGAGTACAGGCAAGAAATTTGGACTTATGATCCATATTCAAGAACCAAAATCCCCTTGGGAAGTTGTTCACATGGTTTGGGTCACAGCACTTCCTTCAAGTGGTGACAAAAGCTATAATTCTTGTTTAGTCATTGTAGACAGATATAGCAATACTCCCATATTCTTGCCATGTCATAAAGAAGACACTGCTATGGATACAGCTCTTCTTCTCTTGAGTAGAGTTATTTCTCATGCCAGATTATTTAAGAATATCATAAGTGGCACAGATCCCAAGTTCACATCTGCACTTTGGACCAAGCCACATAGATTATTTGGTACTAAGCTATCATTGTCTACAGCATATCACCCTCAAACAGATGAGCTAGCAGAGAGGATGATTCAAACTTTAGAATACATGATCAGGAGACTTTGTGCTTATGGGTTAGAATTCAAAGACCCAGCTGGCTTCACCCATAGCTTGTGCACTCTGATACCTGCAATGGAATTGGCATATATGACATCAGTCCATTCTTCCACAGGACAAACTCCTGCGATGTTAGAAAAAAGATGTAATCCAAGACTCCCAGAAGACACACTGAGGAAAGACTTGATAGACATTTGTCCTACAGCTTCCAGCTTCAAGATAATGCTTGATAAAGTAAAACATCATGCAAAACAAAGTATGAATGATGCTTTTGAGTATGCAAAACAGAAGTTGGACAAGAGTAATAAAGTACTAGATTTCAACGTACGGGACTTAGTTCTAGTTTCAACCTTGAATTTTAATAATATCAAAGGCCCAAAGAAACTTCAAAATTCTTATGTAGGACCTTTTTGTCTTATTGCCTTACATGGAACCAATGCAGTTCAAGTGGAATTGAGTGGTGGATCGGAAAATAAACACGCCACTTTTCCAGTCAGCTTGATAAAGCCTTATCAACCAGGTGATAAAGAATGGTTTCCTTTGAGGAAACCAACTCCTTTAACTGTACCACCAGTGGAACAGAATGAAGACAGAAAGATAAAGAAAGTCATTCGAGAAAGGAGATTTAGGGGTAAAAATCAAAGAGAATATCTTGTCAGATATACAAATCCAGTCCATGAAGATGAATGTTTGGCAGAGGCAGAAATACCTGACTCAGAGAAACTCTTCAAAATATTTTGACATGAAAGAAGGCCACAAGCCTGAATATGTCTATAAATGTGCTTTAAACTACTTGATTTGAGCAATGTAAAGAGTTTGGACAGTGGAAATTAACCCCCTTTGGGGCTTTTATTATTTATACCTGTGAGCCTTGAGGTATATTTTACATACCCAAATAGGCCACAATTATCTTAAAAATAAATTCTGAATAATGCATACCTCATAAGTCATGTATATGTTCAAATTTCATTATTTTTGATTTCAGAAAAGTTGAATAACATTTTATTGAGTAAGTAAATCCATGGATTTAAGACCACATTTGGATTCTACACAAAAATTCACCTAGGGTAGCTCCATAGAGTCAATAAGCTCAAATTAACTCTTTAAGGTGGTAATATGGAAAATAATTCAACACCACATCATTAATACCACATAAAAAATCCGTGAAAACTTTTGTTTTTCTTGATTTTAAGCCAAAATAATGGGAAAGTGAGAAGTCCCATGTTACATATAAGGTAAGAATAGTGTTATGCATGTTTTGAGCACTGAATATCATGGTATTCTTACATGCACTTCTGGTACACCCATAGTGGATATCTCACTTTAAGCTTAAATTTCTATTTTGACGTGAAAAATAAGCAAGGGGGACAAAAGACATCAAAGAGAGCCAGGGTACCCAACTTCTGAGGCCTCAGAGGCGTGGATAGCTCAAGAGCATGGATCCATGGCTCATCCTGGCCCAATTGGTAAACTAAAACTCTTTGGGAACTTGGTTACCAAGTTACACCTACTGTAATCATTAGAAAATAGCAAATAACCTGCTATTTTGACGTGCCAAGGAGGTAATGAGCTACTTAGATTCCTGTAACCACGTCAATTCTTGATGACTTTCCATGACTAGACCCTAAAAGAGTAATTAAAACCATTTTGGGATCCATATTCATTGATTTACCTCATAGCAACCAGCAAAATACTGCTATTTGCAATTCTACGTAGAAATGAGGTAAAAACTTCAAAAATTCATTAAAAATACAATTCTTAATGAATCCTTCTGAAACTTTCAGGACTAATAGAGAACTGTATTATCTATGGTACAACCAAAAAGAATTATGGTTTTACTAGTAAAAGTAAAAGGTTTACCTACAGTCCATTTTTGACCATTCTACGTGAAACACTGAATGTTCAAAAATTCACAGTAATTACAACCTGTGATGAAATTGGCAATCAAATTGATAACTTTGAGAAATAAATGATTATTTTGGAATAAAAGAAGATTCACAGATGTTACTCCTTTTATTCTTAACCATATTGGGGATGGTAGTCACGTAAAAGCATCAATTAAGTAATTATGATAATCTTACGTGACAACTGATGATGCAATCAATGATCAAAAAGGGTTTATTGTTTTCTCACTCACTGGTTTTTCAGTTTGCTCTATGGCACGCCTCTGTGAGCTGTTGTTGACTTAAAAGAGGCCTCCTCTTTCTGTTTTTTTTTTCCAATAATCCTCTTATCAATTTATTAAATCATTATTACCAACAAGTATTAGTTACAGCTATTCTTAAGTGTTTTAGATCTTTCAGAATCAACCAGAAAGAGGTGAAATCATAGAATCCAACTATATATTGTTGTAATACTGTTTTAAATCCTTTTGATCTCTTAAAATCCACAATTCTACCTCAAATTTCTCTACTTTTATCTATCAATAAGTTCTTTGGAGTATTAGTGAGTCATTTATCTTTAATTCTTAAAGTTTTTCTCTAGTAATAGTTTTCTTGAAGAATTATCTTTATAATTATTCTTGTAAAAGATAATTATATATTAAAATAATTTTATTATTTTAATAAAAGAAGTTTTTATTATTAAATTCTTCTTGTAATTGATTCTTGTAGACAATTACTGCTCACTGTTATAATCACTAGTAGTGTATAACACATGAAAGAAATAATTCTTGAATTATTTAATTGTGGTTATAATAATATTTTATTATTATATTTCATAAGAACAGACATAGTACTGTTGATTAATAGTAATATTATCATCAGTTTCATAGTCACATCTTACAATACCATTGATGAAATTGTAGTACAATTCTATTCTTTTTGGTGGGAGGGAATGTGAGCCTTGAGGTATATTTTACATACCCAAATAGGCCACAATTATCTTAGAAAGAAATTTTGAATTATGCATAACTCATAAGTCATGCATATATCCAAAATTCATTATTTTTGATTTCAGAAAAGATGAATAACGTTTCATTGAGCAAGTAAATCCATGGATTTAAGGCCAGATTTGGATTCTACACAAATATTCACCTAGGGTAGCTCCATAGAGTGAATAAGATCAAATTAACTCTTTGAGGTGTTAATATGGAAAATACTTCAATACCACATCATCAATACCACATAAAAGATCTGTGAAAATTTTGGTTTTGCTTAATATCATGCCAAAATAATGGGAATGTGAGAAATCCCATGTTACATATACACTAAAACATAGTGTTATGCATGTTTTGGGCACTTAATATCATGGTATTCATACATGTAATTTTTGTACACCCATAGTGGATATCTCACTTGAAGCTCAATTTTTTATTTTGACATGAAAAATAGGCAAGGGGGACAAAAGACATCAAAGAGAGCCAGGGTAACAAACTTCTGAGGCCTCAGAGGGGTGGACAGCTCCAAAGCTTTGATACATGGCTGATCTTTGCTCAATTAGGAAGCTAAAACACTTTGGGAACTTGGTTACCATGTTACAACTACAGTACACATAAGAAAATAGCAAATAACCTGCTATTTTGACATGCCAAGGAGGTAAAGAGCCACTGAGACAGCTGTAACCATGTCAATTCTTAATTATTTTCCATGGATAAACCCCAAAATATTAATTAAAACACTTTTTGGACTTCCATCCATTGATTTACCTCATAGCAACCTGTAAAACACTGAGATTTTCAATTCTATGCAGAAATGAGGTAAAAACTTCAAAATTTCATTAAAAATACAATTCTTAATGAATCTCTCTGAAACATTGAGGACCACTGGAGAGCTGTATTATCTATGATACAACTAAAAGTAATTATAGCTTTACTAGTAGTGTAAGGTTTGTCTATGAAACTCTTGATAATAGTAACAATATCAAGAGTACTATGACTGTCCTCAGTAGAAAAATATAATATAATAAAATATTATAACCACAAATTTAAATATAATTATTAAAAAGGAATTATATAAAAAAAATAAATTTAATTATTATTATAGAAATATAATAGTAATAAAGAATATAATAATTGTAATAATTATAATAATTATAATAAATTATAATTATTCTATTATTGTTATAGTCACTGACAGTTATAACAATAAGAAGTGTAAAGCTCTTAATAAGACAATTACACATGGAAAATAAGAATATTAACCACTTATAAATAATATCAATATTATTTATAAAAAGAATTAAACACACACTGTGCAGAAATAACTCTTATAAGATAAAAAATTCTATATAAAAAAACTAATGCTAGATAAAAAAGATATAGAACTTTTAGAGAAAACTTACTTATAATATTTATTTAATACAACAAGTCAAACAGAAACAGTTATTCTATTAAATAATTATTATAAGTGAAAAATACGCCAAAAAATCAATATTTTCAAAGATAAAACAACTTTTTATAATAAAAATTATGATTAAAGAGTTTTTAAGAGGAATTTGTGGATTTTAAAAGACATTTAAAATGAGAATTTTATATAATAAAATTTATTATAGATGATTACAACAAATAATCTGAATTCTATTACTTCAATTTTTTAATTTAATAAATAAAGAATAAAAATAACTTAAGAATTACTTTTAATAATAAGATTTTATATTTAATAAAACTTTACCTGTTTAAATTTCTAACATGATTGGATTAATAATTGATTATGAACAAAAACAGTGATGGAAAGACTCTTTTTATGTCTTCAGAGCAGCTCTCATGATTCATAATGAATATAGAGGGCGTGCTCAGGTTAAAACTGAAAAACCATGCTTAAAAATAAAGCTCTTAGCGTAAGGTAACTTATTTTTAATTCCAACTTAAAGTCACCAGTGTTATTCTTAACTCCATGTAACTTTAATCCTCATTTAAACTAATTATTTTAAGTTTTTAATATAAATAAACTCATTTATATTAAATTTCATCACATGAACAACTTAAAAATAGAGCTTCAAGCAGAAATCTCTTAAACTCAATTTTTAATTAATTTTTAAAGAAATCATAATTTTCTTTGAGCTTAATTAAAAGAGGAAATTTCCAGGCTAATATCTTGGAAATTTATTTATAAAAGATACTTAAAATTTATTTTATATGTAGATAATATTAAGTTGTAGGCTGTGTGAAATTTTCAAGCAAATCTATTAAGAATTGGATTTTTAATGAATTTTTGAAGTTATTGCTATTTTTCCATGTAAAATAGCAATACACACCAAACCTTAAGTTTTCATAAGGTTTTAATGCTTGAAGCTTTAAAGTTTTAAGCTTATTTAAGCTTTTTAAGCTTGATTACGCTTTGACAGCTCTTAAAACCTCCATTTCAAGCCTGCATATTGGGAGTTACCCTTTGGCAGCTTGAAATTCCTGTCCAATTTGGGATAAAACCAGTTTAAACCGTAAGGTTGGATCAAAGTCTAATCTTGAAGTTTAAATAAGGTTGAAAATCCTCCAATACAGGTGGACAACCTTAATTGAATCCTTGCAGATCCAAAAAGTTGGGTACCCCAGCTCTATTTGGTCTTTTTCCTTTGTCCCACCTTTCTGCGTGGATTTTGCCCTTTTATTTATTTAAAGCCATACTATGGCCTTAAACCCTTTTAAATTGAGCTCACGCAGGATTTCAATTCTGTATGGCAAATCCTTAGCCAATTCAGTAAATATACACCACACCTCAATTTTAACTAAAATTTTGGTAAGTTTGCATAAACCTTATGCAACTTTAAATTTAAGCTTAATTAAGCTTGAATTTAACAATTTTAAAAAAATGTTAAAAAAGTTACATTAGTCCTGTGAGATTCTTAAATCTTCCAATAACATAAAAAATAAGTGTATTTGGGTATAACACCCTATAGGTGTACCCTAGGTTATTTTTGGTGTAGAATCCAAAAATGACATAATATTTATAACTTTGTTTATCCAAAAAAAAGTTATACTTATTTTTTATTATTTTTTGTTTTAAATTCAACTAAAAAGTCTGTTTAACAGAAAATTACATGTTTATAAAATAATTTGTGGCCTTATGGGTATGTCATACATACCTCACAGGCTCACATTCCCTACCACCAAAAAAAAAATTGTACCACAATTTTTCTTCTGTAGTATACCCCCAAGGTATTTGGGGGGGGTATAATCCACTGTCCAACCTCTCTACTTCTACTTTTAAGTATGTAAAGCACACAATTCAAACTTGTTATTGAGCAACTGGTCTTCTCTTTTGTCTGAATCTTCTGAGAAACTTCTGGGAATCAGGTATTTTGTTTTCTACAATCCATTCATCTTGAAGTTGTGGATTTTTGTACCTGACTAGGTATTCTCTTTCATTTTTACCCCTAAGTCTTCTTTCTTTTAAACTTTCAGTACCTTCTTTTCCTCACTTAGATCAAGTGGGGGTACCTCTAAGGGTGTTTCATTTCTTAAAGGATATAATTCCTTATCACTTGAAGTGTAATGCTTTACTAGACTGACAGGGAAAGTTGGATGTTTATTTTCCAGTTCTCCTGACAGTTCTTGTTTTACTGCATTGGTCCCATGAAGGGCTTTAATAATAAATGGTCCTGCAAAGGAATCTTTCAATTTCTTTGGACCTTCAATATTATTAAAGTTCAAGGTTGAAACTAGTATTAAGTCCCCTACTTTGAATTCTGGTGTCTCATGACTCTTATCCCATTTCTGCTTAGCATATTCAAAGGCATCATTCATGCTTTGATTTGCATGATGTCTCACTTTATCAAGCAGTAGCTTAAAGCTTGAAGCAGTTGGATGAATGTCCACCAGGTCTTTTCTCAAAGTATCAACTGGAAGTTTGGGGTTCCATCCTTTTTCCAACATTGCAGGAGTCTTGCCTGTTGAAGCATGGATAGAGGTCTTGTAGGCTAATTCCAATGCTGGGATAAGAGTACACCAATCATGGGAGAAGCCATCAGAATCCTTAAGCTCCAGGCCATAAGCACAAAATCTTCTGATCATGTCCTCAAGTTTTTGAATCATTCTTTCTGCCAGCCCATCTGTTTGTGGATGGTAGGCTGTTGAAAATGATAATTTTGTATCCAAAAGCTTATGCAAATTAGTCCATAAGGCTGATGTAAATTTTGAGTCTCTGTCACTAATGATGTTTTTAAAGAGACCAGTATGGGATATGACTCTGTTTCAAATCAAAAGAGCTGTATCCATAGCTGTGTCATCTTTATGACATGGTAAAACGATTGGTGTCTTGCTATATCTGTCCACAATAACAAGACATGCATTGTAATTTTTATCACCTCCAGGTGGTAATGCAGTTACCCAATCCATGTGAACCACTTCCCATGGGGTACTTGGTTCTTGGATATGGATCATTAGACCAAATCTTTTAAAAGTAGCTTTATTGGCTTTCTGGAATCTATCACAACTATGACAGTATTCAATGACATCTTTTCTCCAAGATGGCCACCAGGCACATGTCTTAATTCTCTCCATTCTTCTGTCTTCAGACAGATGTCCAGAATAAATGTTATCATGTCATTCTAGTAAGATTGTGTTAATCAACATTCTACTACATAGGACCATGACACATGTGTGTTTAGATCTATGATACAGTATACCATCAAACAAATGGAATCTTCCATTATCATAAGATGTTTTCCAAATATAATCCAGAGAATTAGCCAAGGCTACCCCTTTACAATCTTTGTCAAGTAGAGCAGTAAGAATATGACAATTCTTATCTTGCTTGTAGCTTTCTCTAACTTCTTCAAAGAATTCTGTTCCAACATCTGTGATATTAATTCCTTCAATTGGAATTTGAGGTTCTGCACTTGTAGGAACATAGGCAGGGTTATCAGGTGTATTTGATAATGCCCATCTACTTAAGCCATCAGCATTCTTATGAATATTTCCAGCTTTATGTACTATGGTCATATTGCCTCTGTACTCCTGTATAGCAATCTGCCATCTTAACATGTGTCTGTTTGGAGTATTCATGTTAAGAAGTGATTTTACTGCATTACAATCAGTAATTACTTCAAACACACTGCCATCAAGATAATAATGAAGTTTTTCCAGAGCCCAGACAATGCAAAGGCACTCTATTTGGCTAGCTTCATATCTGGCCTCAGTAGGTTTAATGTGTCTTGAAATAAAACAAATTGGACTTTCATAAGGCTTGTCATTGACAATTTGAACTTGATGAAGAGCAGCTCCTAAACCATCACCACATGCATCAATATACAGCTTGAAAGGAATTTTCCAATCTGGAATCAATAATAATGGTGCATTGGTCAAGGCATACTTTATTTTATCATATGCTTGAATTCTCTCCTGTGTCATTTAAAAAACAGTTTGTTGATCACAAATTCTGTATAATGATCTGGCATGGATTGCAAAATCTTTAAGGTGTTGCCTGTAATAACTGGCAAATCCCAAGAAAGACATCATTTCTTTTTTGTTCTGGGGCATTTGTTTCAGTAAAACTGCAGCCACTTTGCTTTTATAAACACCAAGGCTTAGTCCTGAAACTACATGTCCTAGAGCTTTTAGCTCATGAAACCCAAAATTACATTTTTTAAGAGAAATCTTCATGTTTACTTGTAGAGTTTTCTTACGTACTAATGAAAGTCTCTCTAAATGTAATTGCCAGGTTTCTGAACAAATGATAATGTCATCAATATAAATGATTAACCATCCCTCTGATAATTCATGTGGGAAGATAGTATTCATCATTCTTTGGTAATGAGAGGGTGCATTTTTAATACCAAAAAGCATCCTCAAATATTCATAAATAACACAATGAGCAATTATTCGCAATAATTTCCTAGCATGAGGTGTTAAAAGATTCTGATGGAAGCCTTTAAGAGCATCCATGGAAGTAATAAACTTTGCTTTGGATAATTGAGTCAAAGTCTCATGGATTCTAGGGATTGGATATCTGTCTGGAATAGTATAGGTATTCAGTGCTCTAAAATCACCAACCATCCTTGACTTATCATTATGCCAAGTAATGATTACTGGAGTTGTGACTTCCACTTCCTCATTGTGTCCAACTTTTTTAAGAACTCCCAGTTTCATTAGTTCATCAATATGACTTTCTGATGTTTCTCTAGCCCTAGGGCTAGCTGGGTAAGCTGGTCTTCTTAATAGTGGAGGATAAGGTCTCTCCACATTAAGCATGATATCCACTTCATGGCCTTTTATAGCCCCAAGTGGTTCATTATCAGAAGCAAAGGCTTCTCTATATTGAAATAAAATTTCAACAAGTTCTTCCTTCATTTCTGGTGTTAATTTAGGACTAATTTGTGCTTCACTTAACTGATCTGACACAAATCTTTCATTTTTAACATTCTTTACTTGTTGAATGACAGTAATTTCTTTTCTTTCTAGAGAAAAAGCAAATATTTGCCTTTTATTTTCCCCTATAGTGAAATACCTGTCCTTATGATTATTAATATCAATACCATAGATATTGATATAATCATTCCCAAGTATAAAGTGTTGTGAAGTACAATTGTTCATAACAACAAATTAAGCTTTCAATCTTATAATCCCTGCAGGATGAGGAAATATTATTTCTGCTTCAAATATACCCAAAGGCTGCATTTTCTGGCTAGCACTGCTGAATTTTACACCTTCAATTGGCATCAACTTGTCTTGCCAATTGGTATAAATCTTGTCAAGATAATCTTTTCCAACACAAGTGCAAAGAGCCCCTGAGTCAAGATGTATCTTGGCTTCTGTGTTATTTATCACAATATTAGTGATACATGATGACCCAGGTGTATAACCTTTACCTCTGGCAGGTTTGGATTTTTGCATTTTGGCATCTTGCACATGTATGAGATCCATACATTCATCACTGTACTGTGGTAAGTGAGTATGTACCTCAGTGAACTCAAAAGAAACATTAATATTTCCTATACCAAGTTCTTCTGATACTTCTTCTTCTTCTGAAGGCTCAGAATCACTTTCTTGTCAAGATACATCAGTTTCTTTTGTGTCTTCCACTTTTTAAACATTTATCTCATTGACTCTTGTCTTTTTTGGACAAGTGTTTGCTAAATGAGATGTACTTCCACATTTATGACATTTCAAAGGAGGTCTGTCATGTGGTTTATTTGGTTTTAAAATTGGTTTCCCACTAGTCTTGTTGTCTATTGGGGGTTTATACCAATTTCTTCCAATTTTTGTTCTAGTAGTTATATCCTCCATAGCATTGATATAATCTTCTGTAGAGCAAGGCTCAATACATCTGCTTCTTATAGCATGCTCAAGGTCACCACCACACTTTCGTAATATCCTTTTATGTACGATTGGTTCATACATATCAGGATGAAGGGCAGTTAATCTGTCCTTCTGTTTAAGAAGCCAGGTCACAGGCCTGTCCCTCTCAATATTAAAAATGGCTTCTTCAAAAGAATTCTCCATTCTAAATCTCCAGGAATCATTTGCCCATTTGGAAATAATTTGTTCTTTCCACCAAGGCCATGAATGTTTACCCTGGTCTTGTCTCATTTTTTAATACCATTTCTTTGCTGATTTTGTAAATAATGAGTGTAATCTGGCACTTATGTATTCATCTGGTATGTTAAAGTCTTCTTTGAACATATCAATAGTTTTCATAAATTCCATATGATTATATTCTCCTTCATCACTGAAGGTTGGCCATTTCTCTAATCTTGGAATGTCCTTATAATTGCAAGCGGCTTCCACATCAGGACTTGAAATTGTATGATGTAAATCATTATTCAATTTAAGAACATTTCTGTCAAGAAATGGTGTGGATTGCCTTGGCAATTCATTTTTTAGTGATATGTTATTAATACTTGATTGAATATCTTCTTTCAATTCAAGTCTTGCTTTATCACTTTTTTCCAATTGATCTTGAAAAATAGCTGTATTGTGACCAGTTGAATTTTCCAAGTTTTGAACTTGTATTTTCAATTCTCTTAACTGTCCAGTTATAAAAGAAATTTAATTCTCATCTGGTTGATTGAGTAAGGTAACTTTAGAATCAAGTCTTTCACAAATTTGCGTCAAATACACAATATTCTCTTTATTCACATTTTCAAGGCCAATAATGGTTTTTTGCTGCTCTTTGACTTTTAAAATCTCATTACCCAACTTCTGTTGGACATAATCAAGTTCTTTAAATTTTGTCATAATTTCTTTATTACAAGATTCAAAGTGAGTCACAAGCTTTACAAGATCTATCTCTTTGGGAAATATTGGTTCAATCTTTCCTCCTCCTTGTGTCACAGGGGCTCTTCGAAATGAAGAGGGCCTGGCACTCAGTGAACAGACTTACTTATGGAGGGCTCAAAAGGTGTACTCAAATGATAAGAGTAATGAAATAAGATAATAATTTCCTAGTCATAAATAATAAGAGTTAAAAGATATGAGAGGAAAACAAAAGCAATAATAAAGAGCCAACCACAAATAATCCTGTACCACTGTTTCAACCTGTTCAGAAAAGAGAAAAGGATTAATAAAGGATATGGCCACCAGGACTCTACTGAACAGGTGAGGGAAGGCAAAGACTAACTTAATAAATAATAAAATAATATTTCTTAATGAGAAATAAAATAATATTAAATAGGTTATAAACTCAATACAGGGATTTGCACCTGTATTTGGTGAATCCTGTATTTGGGTCTTGCCTGTATGAAACTGTATTGAGGTCTGGAAACTGTATTTGCAGAATGTTGAATGAAACCCTTTTGCTGATTGGGTTTTGAGGGGTATCAATGAAGTAATGATTGTTGAATATGATTGGTAATGCCCCTGCCTCCTTGGCTGTGATACCTTGTTTTTGAATTCCATCAAGGTTCTTGCCATATTGAATACATTGTCCACGGCTGTCTTTTCCTTCTTTGGGATTCTGTCATTCTGAGGGTAAGGCTTGTTCCACTTGGGCTTTGCCTTTCCCTTTGACTTTTGTTTGCCCTTCTGGTTGGTCTTTGGGGCTTGCTTGGGCTTGTTTCACACTTGTTGAGGCGGATTTTGGCTGGTGGATGCTTGGAGAGCTTCCACTGGGCTGTTTTCCTTGCCTTGAGCCAACTTCTTCTTCTGATCCTCTGATAACATGCTTTGGTTTTTCAACCAAGCTTTTCTCTGCTGCACTTGTCCTTTCACAGACATTGGTGTCCAACCCATCAGAAGATCTTCTGTCTTTTCTGGCCCCATGAACTTCTTCACTTGAAGATAAGAGTTCATGGTGCCTATCCAAAGACTGGGTAGAAGTTCCCACTCTTGTTGCTTTGAGGCCAGGAACCAGTTCTTCCATTGGGATTGATAAATTTCCACAGTTGCCTGTTGGAAATGGTTCAGGTCTAACAGCAATAGCAGTTATGTCAGCTTCTGGACTCTCAATAAGAGGTTCAAAGGTGCTGGCTAACCTTTGGGAACTGGTGGAAGTTCTGGCATCCTCCCTTTGTGCCTCTCCTCTGGGAGGACATTCTTGCCTTTTTGATTTGTGGCTGGAATGTCCTGGTCCAGATCCATTTGATTGGATGGAGTAATTGCTTCCACTTCTAGTAGGAGTCATTTCACGTCAATTTCAATAAGAAATAGAGTAAAATTTGAATTTAATTCACCTGCAGGACCTTTAAAGGGTTCTTTGGTTATCAAACCCCTTTGTTCTGGGCTGGTTTGAATCTCAATACTGGACTCTGAGGCTTCAGAGTCTGAAGAATTTTCTCTGATGGAAGACACTAGAGAAAATTAAAAATATAAGTTATGTTATCAAATAATAAGAATAACTTAAAAACTCAACTTATTAGATAAAGTTGTTTAATATAATTTTATGGCAAATTACGTCAAAAAGAAAGAAAAATGTCTAAGACAAAAGAAAAAAAAATGTTTTTAGTAAAGATTTTTTATTTGATTTTTTCTTTAAAGAAATAATAATTATGCAATTAACAAGTTAATTAATCAAAATTGTATTATTATTCACTTTATACTAGAGGAACTCAAAGAATAAATTCCAAGTCTGTGATGTGAAAAAGCCACTAGTTAGACAAAAGAAATTTATTCCAAGTCACTCAATAGTATATTGTTTCAAACAATATTCTTAAGAAAAAATAACTTTATTAATATTATAAAGATTATTTTTAAGGGATAAGTCCCAAAAAAGCCAATATTAAGACAAATATGGCAATTTTACGTCAAAAATAGTAAAATAAGGTCTAGAATATGCTTTATGTCCCAAAAATTGGTTTAAAATCACCGCCAGGCCCCCAAATGAAAGGATTGTGTAGGAAACTCTTGATAATAGTAACAATATCAAGAGTACTATGACTGTCCTCAGTAGAAAAATATAATATAATAAAATATTATAACCACAAATTTAAATATAATTATTAAAAATAATTATATAAAAAAATAAATTTAATTATTATTATAGAAATATAATAATAAAAAAAATATAATAATTATAATAAATTATAATTATTCTATTATTGTTATAGTCACTGACAGTTATAAAAATAAGAAGTGTAAAGCTCTTAATGAGACAATTACACGTGGAAAATAAGAATATTGACCACTTATAAATAATATCAATATTATTTATAAAAAGAATTAAACAAACACTGTGCAGAAATAATTCTTATAGAATAAAAAATTCTATATAAAAAAACTAATGCTAGATAAAAAAGATATAGAACTTTTAGAGAAAACTTACTTATAATATTTATTTAATACAACAAGTCAAACAAAAACAGTTATTATATTAAATAATAATTATAAGTTAAAAACACGCCAAAAATCAATATTTTTAAAGATAAAACAACTTTCTATAATAAAAATTATGATTAAAGAGTTTTTAAGAGGAATTTGTGGATTTTAAAAGATATTTAAAAGGATAATTTTATATAATAAAATTTATTATAGATGATTACAACAAATAATCTGAATTCTATGACTTCAACTCTTTAATTTAATAAATAAAGAATAAAAATAACTTAAGAATTACTTTTAATAATAAGATTTTATATTTAATAAAACATTACCTGTTTAAATTTCTAATATGATTGGATTAATAATTGATTATGGACAAAAACAGTGATGGAAAGACTCTTTTTATGTCTTCAGAGCAGCTCTCATGATTCATAATGAATATAGAGGGCGTGCTCAGGTCAAAACTGAAAAACCATGCTTAAAAATAAAGTTCTTAGCTTAAGGTAACTTATTTTCAATTCCAATTTAAAGTTACCAGTGTTATTCTTAGCTCCATGTAACTTTAATCCTCATTTAAACTAATTATTTTAAGTTTTTAATATAAATAATCTTATTTATATTAAATTTCATCACATGAACAACTTAAAAATAGAGTTTCAAGCAGAAATCTCTTAAACTCAACTTTTAATTAGATTTTAAAGAAATCATAATTTTCTTTGAGCTTAATTAAAAGAGTACATTTCCAGGCTAATTATCTTGGAAATTTATTTATAAAAGATACTTAAAATTTGTTTTATCTGTAGATAATATTAAATTGTAAGCTGTGTGTAACTTTCAAGCAAATCTATAAAGAATTGGATTTTTAATGAATTTTTGAAGTTATTGCTATTTTTCCACGTAAAATAGCAATACACACCAAACCTTAAGTTTTCATAAGGTTTTAATGCTTGAAGCTTTAAATTTTTAAGCTTAATTACGCTTTGACAGTTCTTAAAACCTTCATTTCAAGCCTGCATATTGGGATTTACCCTTTGGCAGCTTGAAATTCCTGTCCAATTGGGGATAAAACCAGTTTAAACCTTAAGGTTGGATCAAAGTCTAATCTTAAAGTTTAAATAAGGTTGAAAATCCTCCAATACAGGTGGACAACCTTAATTGAATCCTTGCAGATCCCAAAAGTTGGGTACCTCAGCTCTATTTGGTCTTTTTCCTTTGTCCCACCTTTCTGCGTGGATTTTGCCCTTTTATTTATTTAAAGCCATACTATCCCCTTAAACCCTTTTAAATTGAGCTCACGCAGGATTTACATTCTGTATGGCAAATTCTTAGCCAACTCATTAAATATACACCACACCTCAATTTTAACTGAAATTTTGGTAAGTTTGCATAAACCTTATGCGACTTTAATTTTAAGCTTACTTAAGCTTAAATTTAACAATTTTAAAAAAATGTTAAAAAAGCTACATTGGTACTGTGAGGTTCTTAAATCTTCCAATAAAATAAAAAATAAGTGGTTTTGGGTATAACACCCTATGGGTGTACCCTAGGTTATTTTTGGTGTAGAATCCAAAATGACATAATATTTATAACTTTGTTTCTCCAAAAAAAAGTTATACTTATTTTTTATTATTTTTTTTTATTTTAATTTCAGCTAAAAAGTCTGTTTAAGACAAAATTAAATGTTTATAAAATAATTTGTGGCCTTATGGGTATGTCATACATACCTCACAGGCTCACAAGTAGAATTTAAAGGTTTACTTACAATCCATTTTTGACTATTCTACGTGAAACACTGAATCTTCAAAACTTCACAGTAATTAAAACCTGTGATTCAATTGCCAATAACAATGATAACTTTGAGAAATCAATGATTCTTTTGGAATAAAAGAATATTTACAGATTTTACTCCTTTTATTCTTAACCATATTGGGGTTGGTAGTCATGTAAAAGCATTAATTAAGTAATTATGATAATCTTACGTGACAACAGATGATGCAATCAATAATCCAAAAGGATTTATTGTTTCATCACTCACTGTTTTTTAAGTTTTCTCCATGGCACTCCTCTGAAAGCTGTTGTTGAGTTAAAAGAGGCCTCGTCTTGGTGTTTTTTCCACATCATCATCATCTTATTTAGCCCTTTAAATCATTGTTACCAACAAGTAAGTATTAGTTAAAGCTATTCTTAAGTCTTTTAATTCTTTCAGAATCAATCATAAAGACGTGAAATAATAGAATCCAACTACATATTGTTGTAATACTGTTATAAGTACATTTTGATCTCTTAAATCCACAATTCTATATCAAATTTCTCTATCTTATCTTTCAATAAGCTCTTTGGAATATTAGTGAGTGATTTATCCTTAAGTCTCAACGTTTTTCACTAAATAATTGGTTTTCTTCTTCCTGAATTATATTTATAATTATTCTTGCCAAAGATAATTATATATTAGAATAATTTTATTAGTTTAATAAAAGAAGTTTTATCCTTAAAATCTTCTTGTAATTGATTCTTGTAGACAATTACTGCTCACTGTTAAAATCACTAGTAGTGTTTAACACGTGAAAGAAATAATTCTTTAATTATTTAATTGTGGTTATAATAATATTTTATTATTATATTTCATAAGAACATACATAGTACTGTTGATTAATAGTAATATCATCCTCAGTTTATAGTCACATATTACAAAAAGACTAGAAAGAGTACTACAAAATATAATGCAAATGAATATGAAAATTTCCCTCAAAAAGTGTCATTTTGCATATAGTGAGCTAAAATCACTAGGACCTGCTTTATCTGGAATACATTTGGGCATAGATAAAACCAAATTAGTAGCAGTACTAGTGAAACCAATGCCCCAAACCAAAAGAGACATTCAATCATTTCTAGGATTTTCTGGTTACTACAGACAGAATATAAAGCACTTTGAAAGAATTTCCAAATCCTTTTATAAACTGTGTTACCAAAAGACAGTTTATAAAATGACTGAAGAAAGAGTCAAAGCATCTGAGGAATTGCAAAATGCCCTCACAAATGGCCCATTTCTTCCAATGCCAGTTTGAAAAATACCTTTCAAGCTATACATTGATTCTTCTTAAAAAGGATTAGGTGCTGCACTACACCAGACACAAATCATCAATGATAAACCTGTTGAAGGACAAATTGTTTTCATTTCAAGACAAATTAAGCCGACAGAAGCAAGGTATGGAGCAAGCCAAGGGAATGTCTTTGCTTCTTGTGGGCTTTAGAAAAATTACATTATCATTTGGATGATAGAGTGTTTGATGTGATTACAGCCTATAGTGCTGCAAACTCTTTGTTGAAAATGAAGACACCAAATAGACATATGCTAATATGGAAAATGTCTATCCAATAATATAGAAGAAATATGACTATTGTTCATAAATCTGGTAATATTCACAAAAATTCAGATTGTCTTAGCAAATGGGCTTTAGCAAATACACCTGAGAACCCGGCATGGGTCCCACTGGGAGAGCACCATATAGAAGGAATATGTGTCACATATATTGGCACAGAATTCTTTAATCAAGCAAAAGTAAGCTCTAAGATGGCTAAGAACTGTCATATCCTGGGCCAAAATCTGATGAAAGACTGCAAAGAACCATCATTCTCATTCAAACTAGATGAAATATGGAAAAAATCATATGATGAAGGAAGAGTGCACCTCCTTTATGGAATACTGTATCATAGGACAAAACACACATGTGTTATGACCTTAACAGATAAAACCTTGATAAATACTATATTACATGAATGTAATGATAGTGTTGCATCTGGACATCTCTAAGAAGATAGGACACTGGAAAGGGTTAAAACCTGCCCCTGGTGGCCGAATTGGAGAAACAATGTTGCAGAATACTACCAAACCTGTGACAGATGTCAACAAGCAAACAGAGCCACAGGCAAGAAATTTGGAATTATGATCGAAATCAAAGAACCAAAATCCTCATGAGAATTCGCTCACATTTATTGGATAACAGCTGTACCTCCAGGAGAAGGCAGGATTTACAATGGAGGCCTAGTACTAGTTGACAGATACAGAAAAACTCCAAGTTTCTTACGATGTCATAAAGATGATACAGCTATGGACACAGCCATAATGATATGGAATAAAGCTAGTAGCCACACAGGATTGAGCTAAAGTAGCATAAATGAAAGAGACCCAAAATCCACATCAGCATTATGGACAAACCTCCATAACGGTTTTGGAACAAAGTTGTCATTCTCAACAGCTTACAACCCTCAAACTGATGGTCTAGCAGAAAGAATGATACAGACATCAAAAGAAACAATCAGAGTATTCTGTGCTTATGTAGTGGAATTCAAAGACTCTTGTGGCTTTACCCATTATTGGTGTACCTTAATACCAGCTCTTGAACTGGCATATAAAAAATCAATCCAGCCTTCAACTGGAAAAACACCAGCAATGTTAGAAAAAGGTTGGAATACAAGACTTCCGTATGATACCCTCAAAAAGGACTTAGTGCAATGAGTAGTTGTTAATCAATCTTATAATTGGTATGATAATTAGAAAACCAGTAATTAGTAATACTAGAAACAAGAAGTAAGCAACATATTACAATTATCAGAAATAGTATATATAAATGAATGTACCTATAGGAAACAGTCTATATTGTTAATTCTAATAAACTTCTAAAAGGCTTAACACAGCTATTATGCCTAGTACTCTAGATCAATGGGTGATGGTTAGTTGATTAAGTTAATTGAAGAGTAAATTAACTCTACTGTACCTATAATCCTCCAGAACTAAACGCACGAGTATTAGTGTAATAGATATGAAAAATGAATATAAGAATAACAACTTGATCTTTCTTGTAGAAATATTACTTTAATTCATAGGCTCTATTTATATCATTGACAAAACCAATGATTAGTCTTTTCATTAAATATGCATTACTTAAGTAATAAAATCTAAGAGTAAGCATGGTTATTATCGTCTATGAGTATCACTTAAAGAGTGATTTTCACAGGTTAATGATCAACCCTTATCAAGCCGAGATGATTCTCTTATGCTAATAACAATCTACCCAAGATGATTCTCTTCTGCTATCAACACTCCTCCAGAATCTTCAAGGTGTAATTGCCTGTATACTTCCTGTAATTTAACCACTCCAAGTGGTTTTGTCAATACATCAACTATCATTACATTGGTTGAAACTTGAACCACCTTGATCAATTTCTTCATTACACAGTCACGAACATATTGATATCTTACTTCAATATGTTTAGTATTGGCATTCAGTGATGCTTGCTTCAATATATTAACTGCTCCTGAGTTGCCATTAAATAGGGTAGGTTGAGGTGAGGCATGACCTAAATCAGTAAACACAAAGGTAAGCCATCGTAGCTGCTTTGAACAGATATTCATTGCGGTGTATTCAGCTTCAGTGGTATACTGCGCCACTACCATCTGTTTCTTACTAAGCCAACATATTGGTTTGCTGAATGCTAAAATAACATAACCTGTGATCAACTTTCTATCTTCACTTTCATTTGCGTAGTCTGCATCGGCCCATCCGGTTAATGCTTCTTTGATGGATTTTTGTCTATACACTAAGCTCTTATCCTTTGTTCCATTCAGATAGCGAAAGAGGTGTTTCAGAGCCTTCCAGTGAGATTGACTCGGCTTAGTTGAGTATTTTGAGAGCTGATTTACTGTAAAAAGCACATCTGGTCGAGTATGGTGGGCCAGATAGTTAAGACTTCCAATGGCCTGTTGAAATAAGGTCACTTCGATAATGCCATCGGATGATTTACATCCTATTTCATTGAGGAAATTCCCATTACAGGGGATCTTAACTGACTTACACTCCTCCATACCGAACTTTTTGAGAAGCTTAACAATCAGATCCGTCTGATTGATTTTGAGCTCATTGTCACACCATTTAAGGTTATAGCCTAAGTGTTGCGTAGGTCTCTTTTTGAGCTTCAATTTGAGAGTGTTGTTTAATTTATTGAGGAAGAAATTGATAGCTTTTTCTGACTTGCTAATAATGAATCCATCATCAACGTGGACGTGGAGGAGAATAGTTTTATCACTATTGACAAACAATGACCCATCTGATTTTGCACTGGCTAATCCTACATTGTTCAAGGTTGCTGTAAGCTTTGCCTTCCACATGCGTGGGGCCTGCTTGGTACCATATAATGATTTTCGGAGTCGCCAGACCCAGTTTTACTTCCCCTTCACCTCATAGCCTTTTACCTTCTTAACATATACCAGTGCATTCATTTCGCCATGGAGAAAAGCAGTCTCTACATCAAATTGATAAGCAATATAGTCAAAATTTACCACTAATGACAACATAACCTTAAATTTTTTGTTCCTACCCACGGATTCCAAGTATCATAGTAATGCAGCATGTGCTCTTGATGGGTTCCTAGCACGACCCATCGAGCCTTGTGTCAATACACTTTGCCATATTCATTTCATTTGCGGGATCGTTGCCACATTCCTCCAATAACTTTTGATGGTTTAGCTGGATACGGTACAGGTTCTCCAGTATTGTGCGAGGTTAGTGAGTGGTACTCTTCATCCATTGCTTTCTTCCATTCAATTGCTTTGATTGGATCTATCAAAGCTTTAGAATAAGGGACTGTCAGGGTGAATCTATGATATAGCTTCAGAATGATAATAAAAGCTATAACTCTGAGTGTGACACGAAAATAATGACTATATTAGAGTGAGAATATGAGTGAAAAGGGCTATACTAAAATAATTTAGTGATGGTGAGTACTGCTGATAGCCCTGGGTTCAGTGTTTGCCTGTTGGTTTACAATAGCAAACCCTACAATACTTAACTTCAAGTATACCTGTTAAATTCTAAGAGTATCACTTCCTTTTTAAGAAGTTATACCACGTAAGAATATCAAGAACAGGATGCTGGATTTGCTTCCTGGTGAGGCAAAGCCTCCTTTTATCTTGTTCTGGGGTAGTGGGAGGTGGTTTACCTCTGCACACGACCACAGAGTGAAAATTTTCACTACTGTGGGCTGGTTTGTGGTTCTATACACTCAATACAGGCTAGTATTGGGTTGAAATGTGGTTTTAGAACCAC
Source organism: Austropuccinia psidii (assembly GCA_023105745.1). NCBI lineage: Eukaryota > Fungi > Basidiomycota > Pucciniomycetes > Pucciniales > Sphaerophragmiaceae > Austropuccinia > Austropuccinia psidii. The sequence continues at coordinate 67,837,999 of JALGQZ010000004.1, forward strand.
AAGTAGTCATTTTTACCCTATACAGGGTGAAAATTTTTACCAATGGAGTTTACAGGTGTGTTCTGGTGCTTCTGACGCGTCAGAAACTGTACAGAACCTGTATGGACCTCTGTATTTGACTTAGCTATGTGGTATTGAAGTATAAATAAGCTTCAGCGTCTGTTTGACACCTCATAATCAGAGTACAACTGTATCCTGTCATAATACAGCTGTATTGGTCATATTGTGGGATTATAACTTTCAAATGGCCATAGCTCTGTCAGTTTTTGAGATATCATGCTCAAAGTTGATTCATTGGATAACCCTGTATGATCTCTACACAATGATACCCAATTTGGTATGGTTATCATTCAATATGACAAAGTTATCCCATGTACAAGGTTTTTTGTACATAGGCGTGGTTTGGGAAAAAAGCTGTATTGAGCTTGTTTGCCTCATAACTTTTGTTATAGTTGAGATATGAAGAAGTGGATGGCACCATCAGATAGCCCTGATTGTGCTCTTTCCAAAAAGACCCCACTTCAAGTATCCCACACTAAAACTGTAGAGGTTAGATGAGAGGTGAATGTTTTGTTCACCCTTATTTGGCCTGAATTTGACCATAACTCAAGTAATACTGGTGCTAGCTCAGTTTGGCTGGTACCATTGGATAGCCCTGGCTTAGAGCTTCACTTTGAGTACCCATTTTTCTTGGGGTTGAGCCTCTCCTTCTAGATTTTAGATGAGAGGTGAAAATTAAGGTTTATGCTCAGCAATAACTTTGAGCAGGAATAACTTTGTTATTTCTTGTCCTATGGTGATGGGACTTGTATTTTCAGAAAGGGGTGAGTTTCCTCTTTCTTTTGATACCTTTTGAGCTGATTTGGCTCAGCTCCATGTTTTGGTGGTATCTTGGCTATACCATTGATTTATGGTATATTGGCTATCATGCTTGTGCTCTGGTTTTGAGTCACAGGCTGACATACCCTCCCTCTAAAAAAAGGCTCATCATTGATGAGACTTTCCTCTCCTCTTGGAGGTATTAGCATGGTTCATTTGAACTTGAGCCAACAACTTTCTTGTGGTCATACCCTCCCTGTCTGGTGGCTTATGTTTCAAACCATCCAGGTGTTTGGTCATTGGTTTCCTCCTTCCGGAGTCAACTGAAGCAATTTCCTTTCTTCCATGGTTCTTAAATTCCACCAAATATTCCTCATGGGGGTTGGGTTCACTGTATGAATTATTTCCACAGCCATTCCCCACACTATCAGAGTCAGATTCATGACCTTCTTGGTCTTTTGTTGTTTCTTCCTCTCTTGCAAATATCTCTTCCCTGTCTTTGGGAGAATTTTCTGCATAGTGATTTGGTTGTTCACAATTGTTAAATCCTGTTGTGATTTCAGAATCTGAATCATGAGTTTCTTTGGCTTCCAGGGTTGGATTCTCCCTGTTATCACCAGTACTATGGTTATTGTATCTACCAATAGATGCTCTAATCCTTACTTCTTGCAAAGTATTGGATATTTGATCCAAGGTGGATTCTTTGGAGCATCTGCATTTTACTCCATGTTCTAAGTGTCCTGGTAGTTTGGTCAACAGTTTGTGATTTCTCATTTCTGTTGTTATGTGAGGGTCAATGGCTATTAGCCTTTTTGACTGTCTCAAACACCAATAATATGGATCTTTGTCCACTGTGTATCTATCATTTCCAAATGAAAGGGTTTTCTGCCACATCCATGTATCATTTCTGTACTTTTGGATTATTTGGCTCCTCCACCATGGCCAGTTTCTTCTGCCATGGATTTCTTTCATTTGTGTGTACCAAATACTAGCATGTCCTTTAAAAGCTGTATTTAATCTGGCAGTAATCCAGTAATCTGGTATACTTGGTACATCAGTGAAGAGTCCATCAATATAATCTATGAGTTCCATATGATCATAATCTCCAGTTCCAGAGAATTTGGGCCAGCTTGAGGCCTCAGGAAGCTGTTTCAAGGCTTCCTTTTCATTATAAGACATTTTGTCTCCATCCTGGTATTTTAATGGAGACCTTGCCTTATTCACCAATAAAGAATCTGGTTTTATGTCTTCCTGGTGGTATGGGGTGCTTCCAGAAACATGCCCTTGTGTTTGGGGTTTCATTTTTTGGCAGAAATTGAACAATTTGTCAATATCTTGATCCAGGTATTCCCTTTCCCTTTTGCAGTGATTTTGCTCCTCTAAGACTTGATTTAGTCTTCTTTTGGAATCTTCTGAGGCTTTATACAATTCAATATAGTCCTCTTGAAGAGTATGAATAGTTTTGGTTTGTAAGGTACAAGCCTCTTGTAACCTTGACATACTTTCATGGAGTCTTTCAAACTTTTTTTGAGTTTGTTCTACAAATTGGGAAAATTGTAACCATAGAGTATTAATACTTATGGTACTCTCAGGTATCACAACATTGTGTTTCATCTGAGTGGAGATATCATTCCTTATCATAGGGCTGCTAGATGCATTAGAAGTATTTACAACTGTTTGTTGTTTCTTTGTACTTCTTGCAACAGGTCCAACAATTTCTGGATCATAGGATCTGACTCTTTCAGCCTCTGGTTGAAAGAAGTCTTGTCCTTGCCTTATGATCCTCTTCCTCTCCTGGATTCTATCTTGGATTGGAAAGTATAGTGACTCTTGGTCACTGATCTGCTGGTGCCTGAGTGGTGTGAAGCCACTAGGAGGTCTGGTTGGGTTACCAGTCCTCATGAGCCTGAAAGGGTCATAGTGTGTTAGCTCTTGTTCCATTTCTTGTCTATGATAAGTTCTTTGAAGAATATCTCTTTGAGGGAAATCTTCTGAATACTTTCTACAAGTTCTTTGTAGTGGGAATCTGGTTTGAATTCCCTGTCTGCCATTCTCCATTGGAGAAGTTCTTGGAAGCTTTGATGGGTTAGAACAAACTGTTCTATGCAAGCCATTCCTGGAGATTTGCTGTTGAAACCCATCTTGGAAGGTGTAGCAAGGTTCATTTTGCCATGTATTATGACTTTGAACAACTTCAACTTCTCTCTTTTCCAGGCCTCTATTCCAACTGATGGTTGTTTCTCTTTGTAAGGAATAATCCCTTGGAAATCCAAAGTCTTTGGAATGAGGTGGTATCATTTCTGATTTGTAAAGTGAGAGTTTCAGCTAGTTGATTGAATCCTTTTGTTAGGAATTTATGAGTCACTTTGGACAAGTTATTATTGAGAATATCAATAATAAATATCAATCAACTCTCCCCAATATATACTCTGTATATATTAAAAAGATTAATAATAAAATATGGTTTGTATTTTATTATGAAGTATTATTATTGAAATTATCAATAATAATGATGATAATCAATTTTTCACGCCAATTTGGGTAAAAAAATGAATTATAAGAGTTTTTCTGTAAGAAAAATTCAAACAATATATACTTTGTATATATTATGAAAAAAAGATCAATAATAAAATATGATTTGTATTTTATTATTTATTATTGAAATTATCAATAATAATGATAATAATCAATTTTTCACGCCAATTTGGGTGAAAAAATGAATTATCAGAGTTTTTCTGTAAGAAAAATTCAAATAATATATACTTTGTATATATTATGAAAAAAACCAATAATAAAATATGGTTTTTATTTTATTATGAAGTATTATTATTGGTATTATCAATAATAATGATAATAATCAGTTTTTCACGCCAATTTGGGTTAAAAAAAGAATTATCAGAGTTTTTCTTCAAGAAAAATTCAAATAATATACTTTGTATATCTTATGAAAAAAAAACAATAATAAAATATGGTTTTTATTTTATTATGAAGTATAATTATTGGTATTATCAATAATAATGATAATAATCAATTTTTCACGCCAATTTGGGTGAAAAAATGAATTATCAGAGTTTTTCTTCAAGAAAAATTCAAATATATTATGAAAAAAAACAATAATAAAATATGGTTTTTATTTTATTATAAAAAGAGAATATTTTATAAATATAGGTTATATATTTATAACTCTTCAAAAAATGAAAAAATATTATTTTTTCAAAAAAGGATATGTATACAGTTTTTTTATTTTTTTATTTTTGTTTTTGAGTAAAAAAAAATCAGAATAGAGAAAAACCACGAAATGAATCCCCTTCAGGGCTTCTTATGGTTTAAAAAAAGTGAAAATAAGCAAGAAAACAAATATAATAACTTTAAAAGGCATGAAAGTTAGCTAAAAATACTGAAAACAAGCTAGAACTTCGTCTAAAATAGGTAAAAAACCTGGCCAGGCCCCCAAAATGTCAGGGTGACTCTATGATATAGCTTCAGAATGATAATAAAAGCTATAACTCTGAGTGTGACACGAAAATAATGATGATATTAGAGTGAGAATATGAGTGAAAAGGGCTATACTAAAATAATTTAGTGATGGTGAGTACTGCTGATAGCCCTGGGTTCAGTGTTTGCCTGTTGGTTTACAATAGCAAACCCTACAATACTTAACTTAAAGTATACCTGTTAAATTCTAAGAGTATCACTTCCTTTTTAAGAAGTTATACCACGTAAGAATATCAAGAACAGGATTCTGGATTTGCTTCCTGGTGAGGCAAAGCCTCCTTTTATCTTGTTCTGGGGTAGTGGGAGGTGGTTTACCTCTGCACACGACCACAGAGTGAAAATTTTCACTACTGTGGGCTGGTTTGTGGTTCTATACACTCAATACAGGCTAGTATTGGGTTGAAATGTGGTTTTAGAACCACAAGTAGTCATTTTTACCCTATACAGGGTGAAGATTTTCACCAATGGAGTTTACAGGTGTGTTTTGGTGCTTCTGACGCGTCAGAAACTGTACAGAACCTGTATGGACCTCTGTATTTGACTTAGCTATGTGGTATTGAAGTATAAATAAGCTTCAGCGTCTGTTTGACACCTCATAATCAGAGTAAAACTGTATCCTGTCATAATACAGCTGTATTGGTCATATTGTGGGATTATAACTTTCAAATGGCCATAGCTCTGTCAGTTTTTGAGATATCATGCTCAAAGTTGATTCATTGGATAACCCTGTATGATCTCTACACAATGATACCCAATTTGGTATGGTTATCATTCAATATGACAAAGTTATCCCATGTACAAGGTTTTTTGTACATAGGCATGGTTTGGGCAAAAAGCTGTATTGAGCTTGTTTGCCTCATAACTTTTGTTATAGTTGAGATATGAAGAAGTGGATGGCACCATCAGATAGCCCTGATTGTGCTCTTTACAAAAAGACCCCACTTCAAGTATCCCACACTAAAACTGTAGAGGTTAGATGAGAGGTGAATGTTTTGTTCACCCTTATTTGGCCTGAATTTGACCATAACTCAAGTAACACTGGTGCTAGCTCAGTTTGGCTGGTACCATTGGATAGCCCTGGCTTAGAGCTTCATTTTGAGTACCCATTTGATGGGGTTAAGCCTCTCCTTCTAGATTTTAGATGGGAGGTGAAAATTAAGGTTTATGCTCAGCAATAACTTTGAGCAGGAATAACTTTGTTATTTCTTGTCCTATGGTGATGGGACTTGTATTTTAAGAAAGGGGTGAGTTTCCTCTTTCGTTTGATACCTTTTGAGCTGATTTGGCTCAGTTCCATATTTTGGTGGTATCTTGGCTATACCATTGATTTATGGTATATTGGCTGTAATGCTTGTGCTCTGGTTTTGAGTCACAGGCTGACAGGGACTATGTCTGTAAGCAGCACATTATCTCTATATTGAGAGTGTCTTTTCCCTATAATGATGTTGCCTTCATTAATTGAACTACAGACGTTTCATGGAGCTTCCTTGTAATATGGCACATATTCATAGTTCTTTGAAGATTCGAATGCAGCTGAGGTACGAGCTTGTGTTGAAGGGTTTGGATGGTCGGAGGGTTGTATTGATGACTCTAAATCTATTGATTTGTTAGGTGGATCACTTGGTCTTGAACTAGGGATTCGCAACTTGATTCGTACAGATGAATCACTGGGAAGCACCGATGCTGGCTGATTCATGGACAGAGTAGGATTACGCCCTGACAATGTGTAATCACGCGACACTCTGATCTTCCCTGTTTCAAGATTAAGGAGCCGCAACCCATCTAAGTATTTTTCAAATGTCAATGCTCTCAATACTTCACCTCGGGGTTCAATTTTTGAGGAAGTATTAATTATTCATACAGTGACCTTTACTCCAAAAGGAATGAGTTTTCTGAGATCAACCTCAGGCTTGATTAAAGAGTTTTTGTTGTTTAACACACTGAACGGTGTTTTCATTTTCAAATGCTTATGCGGAAGTAGGTTAAGAAGCAGAGATGCATGTGCTGCGGCTTCATCCCAATAATGTACAGGTCTAATTGACTGTCTGAGAAGACATCGTATCTTTGATAACAATGTTTGATTCAACCTTTCTGCGAGACCATTGGTCTGGGGTGACTCAGGAGGTCCTTGTTCAAGAGAAATCCCCTGACTGGTGAGGAAATCAATAAACAATTGGGAGCTGAACTCTCCTCCTCAATCGGTGTGGCGAAATGCAGGAGTGATGTTGAGTTTGTTTTTTATTTCCATCAAATATGACTTAATGTACTCTGGTGCTTGGCTCTTTTCTGAGAGGAGATATATACGATTAAAACGACCCAAGTCATTGATAAGAACAAGAACATATTTATGTCCTTTATAGGTTGGTGGGTTAATCTGTAGTGTATCCATATGAATTTTGAAAAAAGGTGCATCAGCACGGGGCAAGACTTGTGAATGAGGACGATTTCTGATCTTAGCTTGATGACATACTTGTAACAACCATCCATCAGGGGTAAGGGTATTCATTCATACACCCACTCAAACACCTCAAATCAGCAAATCCAGTATCTGCATCAGCAGTCAGTTTCAGCAATCTTCATTCTGAAACATGCATACAGTTTGGTACATCAATACAACCTGTCAATACTTGTACAGGATGGATTCACCCAATACAGTTTCAATACACCAGTATGAAACTGTATGATCACTCAAATACACCACACCTCTTGTACAGGTTCTGTACATCTGTACAGGACCTGTATTGGCCAGACTCAATTCAACAATCAATTATTCTCATGAAAATTCTTCTCTGGATCAGGGCTGGTGATTCTCACATATACCAGCCCCTCTTTCCCCCCCTGGGGACTTTTCCCCAGTTAATTAATTTAGTTTATTTATTATTTTATAATTATTCTCATTCTTATTTTGGGTATTATAATTATTTAATCTTAAGTTAGTCTTTGCATTTCTCTCTTCGCCTGTACAGTATGAGTTGGGTGGCCATATCCTTATTAACCCTTCTCTTTCCATTCTGACAGGTTGAAACAGTGGACTTGGACTTGTTTGTGGTTGGCTCTTCTATTCTTTTACTCTTATCTTTTGTTGCTGCCTTCCTTATATTTATTCTTTTAGCAATTCATCTTTAACACTCTTAAGTGTATCTCTTTTTATCTTATCTTGAGCCCTCCATAAGTGAGTCCCAGTTTACTGAGTGCCAGGCCCTCTTCACTTCGAAGAGCCCCTGTGACATTAAATTAATTAACTCATATTTTATTCTTTCTTTTCATTCATTTATATTCATTTCTCTCATTCATCAATTATGACCTTGTTCATGATTTTATATGAATTTTTTCTTTCTCATCAATTTTCATCTCATTCATTTCATTCTTATGAAAATTGATTCTTTTCCTTTCTTAATCATTGCTGACCATTTCATCACTTCATTTTATTTTTATCAATCAAATTTTCTGTGTTTTTCTTCAGGTCTTATTCAGGAGTAATTGATTGGTTATTTGATTGCATTATTCATTGAGATTCATTGGTTGATTGGGTTATTGATTCAGGATTTCATTTGGATTATTGATTGACTTTTGAACCCTCAAGATATTGATTGATCCTCAAGAATTGATTTTGATTATTGATTTGATTTGACTCATCAAGATATTGAATTGATTTCTGAAGATTTTGAACTAATTGATTGATTCCTCAAGACTTGATTTCATATTGAAGACATTTATTAATTGAATATTGATTGATTATTGATTTCCTCAAGATTATTGATATTTGATTTGAATTGATTGTTGATTGATTGAATTGATTTGATTTTGATTGAATTTAATTCCTCAAGATTCATCAAGATTTGATTGTGATTGATTTGGCCAAGCCTGATTATTCTTCTTAATACCAGCAAGTTATTTTAATTCTTTTCATAATGCCAGTCCAGCATAGCCCCCCAGCAAAGAATACTAGATCCCAGAAAATTCCAGCTGTTCTCACTCCTACAGCAAGGGCTCCTCTTGACCGCACACCATCAGTTCATCAACTGAGTGCAAACTTGGACAGAGGACCACCAATGGAAGGAGCAGCACCCTCAAGAAGAGGTGGAATGAAATCTAGAAGACCAAGATCCTTTTCTGGACTTTTGGGTGGCTACCCTGGCATGTCTGAAGGTGCAAGAGCAAGATTAGGGGAAGTTGAAGATGAGGAGGGGGAAGAGTCCGTGGAAGAGGAAGATTCTGGGGAAACTGAAGTGGCAGATGCCTTGGCAAATGCTCCAGAGGTGCCTCAGGGTTCTAATCTAGCCCTTTCTAGTCAACCTCTTGTCTCTCAAACTGATCCAAGTCTCCTCAAGATGATGGAGCAGATGACTCAATTCATGGGACAACTCACTCAAGCAGTTGCCCCCAGGGACAACTCCAAAGCCCCTGCTTTCAAGACTCCATCCATGAAGGCACCTGATTCTTTTGATGGTACTCAAGCTCATAAGCTGAGAGGATTTATCCAATCCTGTCAACTAATTTTCCATAATGATCCAGCAAACTTCTTCTCTGACAGGAAGAAGGTTTTGTACTCAACTTCTTTTCTTACTGGTAGAGCTGGCAAATGGATTGAACCTTACCTCTCAAATATTTCCAATGAAGACCCTTCCTACCTCCTCAATAATTGGCCATTGTTTGAATCTCAATTATTCACTCTGTTTGGTGACCCCAATGAAGTCAGGAAAGCTGAACAGGTGTTGGACAATTTGAGGATGAAGGAAAGTGGTCATGTATCCTTGTACATTGCAGATTTTGGAAGCTTAATGTCACGAATTGGAGATTGGGGGGAAAGGGCTTATATTCATGTTTACAGAAGAGGATTGGCATCAATATTATTGGATCAGTTGGCTTCTCACCCTGGAACTTTTGATACTCTTCAAGAACTTATGGATGTCACCTTAGGATTGGACACAAGGTATCATGAGAGGCAAAAAGCAAAGGGTGGCAATCAAGAGAAGAAGCCTCCAGTCATTGGATCCAATCAGTCTAGACCTCCTCAAAACTCATCTTCAAAGAGGCCTCACCAGAAGAAGAACAAGAAGGGCAAGCAATTCCAATCTTCAAAGGACAAGCCTCACTCTGCTCTCCTCAATAAGGACAATAAGTTAATCGGTTCTGAAAAGGAGAGGAGGATTCAAGAGGGGTTGTGTACTTATTGTGGTGGAAAGCACCCAATTGAAAAATGCTTCAAGAGACCTCAGAACAAGCCTGGGTCATCATCAAGAGGCTTCCCTAGCAAGCAGGGAAAAGCCTGAGTGGGAATCATGATGTGTTCAATGGTTCTCACTTATTTCCTTCAAGAGCACAATTGTGCACTCTGAATACTAGTGTCAAGAAATCTTTAAAATTTCTTATTTTCTCTTCTGTCTCTGATATTTTTTATAGTATTCTCATTGATTCTGGTGCTACAAACTCTTTTATTGCAAAGAATTTTGTTCTCAAGTACTCATTGACTCTGTCAGAGCTCCCTGAAAAGATTCCTCTTTTCATTTTGGATTCTAATGAATCCCCTGCCTTGTTCATCACCCATTATACCAAGTGGGTAGTTGACTTGCCTTCCTTCCCAAGCTTTGAATGGGACTTCTTTATCATAGATTCACCCAAGGGAGAAGACCTGATATTGGGCTATGATTTCCTTTACCATTTCAATCCCATTATTGATTGGAAAAATGGATTGATCACCTATGATTCTAATCATAAGGATTCTAGTGGTATTATTCCTTCTACTAGTAATGACTTAGCCACTGCTGTCAACAGTGTTGCTCTGGTTGGTGAACTTAAGACACCTTCCCTTCCTTCTTCTGTCCATATCCCTTCCATTATTCCCTTTCAGTCATTACTTCCATTAAGAGATGAAGTCTTCAAAGAGATAAAGGATGTTGGAGAAGATGTTGCCATATCTTCACTTCATCCCTTCCAAGGGGATATGGACCTTCCTCCCTTATCCTTTCATGCATCCCTGGAGGAGCAGTGGGATGGGGAGGAAGAGCCAGAAGAGATTGAAACTGTGTTGAAGGTTGTTCCTCCTGCTTATCACCAATATTTGGATGTATTCTCCAAGGTGAAAGCAGAGAAACTTCCTCCACACCGCGCCTGTGATCACCATATCAAATTGGAGGGTCTTCTACCTCCAATTGGTGTTATCTACTCATTATCAAATCAAGAGTCAGAAACACTGCGGGCCTACATTTCAGAGAATGTAGAGAAAGGTTTCATTAGACCAAGCTCCTCTTCAACAGGAGCACCTGTCCTTTTTGTCAAGAAAAAGGATGGAGGTCTTCGTTTGTGTGTTGACTACCGCAAACTCAATGCTGTCACTAGGAAGAACAGATACCCTGTTCCTCCTATGAACCAGCTCCTTACTGTATTCAACGGCTCCACTATCTTCTCCAAGATAGATTTGCGTGGTGCATATAACCTTCTGAGAATCAAAGAGGGGGATGAGCACTTAACTGCTTTTAGAACCAAATATGGCAGTTATGAGTATTTGGTCATGCCATTTGGTTTGACCAATGCTCCTGCTTGTTTCCAAAATCTAGTAAATCATATCTTTGCAGACTTTTTGGATGTGTTTGTTGTGGTTTATGTAGATGATATTATGGTCTTTTCCAGTTCTGAGGAGGAACATTTCAAACATGTGGCCTCTTTCCTCCAAAGACTGAGGGACAATAATCTGTTTGCCAAAGCCTCCAAGTGTGTATTCCATGCCTCAAGTGTGGAATACTTGGGCTATGTTGTTTCAAGTGATGGCCTCAAGATGAATTCTTCAAAAGTTCAGCAAATCCTCAATTGGCCTCAGCCCAAAAACATCAAGGCTCTTCAATCTTTCCTTGGCTTTGCCAATTTTTATCGTCGTTTCATTAAAAATTATTCCAAAAAAATCACTTCTCTCACTTCCCTCCTTAAAAAAGATTCTCCTTTCATCTTCAATGAGGAAGCTCTTAGTCAGTTTCAAGCACTCAAAGAAGCTTTCACCTCTGCTCCTATCTTATCTCACTTTAATCCTTCTCTACCTACTATAGTAGAGACTGATGCTTCTGATTATGCATTGGGCGCCGTACTGAGTCAGGTGAATGACTCTGGAAAGCATCCCATTGCATTTGATAGTCGCAAGCTCTTACCAGCTGAACTCAACTATGAAATTCATGACACGGAACTCCTTGGCATAGTTTGGGCTCTCAAGCACTGGAGGGCATTCCTTCTTTCTCTTTCCAATCCTTTTGAGGTCTTGACAGACCACTCTTCCTTGCAGTTTTTCATGTCTTCCAAATTTCTTACTCGTCGTCAGGCCCGTTGCGCTGACTTTCTCTCAGAATTTCATTTCACTATCACTTACCGCCCAGGCAGGCTGGCCACTTTGCCAGATGCCTTGTCACGTTGGGACGACGTGCACCCAGAGAGGGGGGTGGACTTCATCAGCAAGAATCCTCATAATTTTCATCAACTACTTAAGCAAGATGGAATTCAAGAGTCAAGATTCTTCTCAATCAAAGTGGAGATTTTCTCAGATTTAGTGGACAAGATTCAAAAAGAAGTATGGCAAGAGAAAGACTATAAAGAAATACTCAAGCAACTAGCAAGAGGTGAATCAGTTCCAGATTATTCTCTTGAACCTCAAGCCAAGTTATTATTATTCAAAGATAGAGTGGTAATCCCAAGCAATGAAGAACTTCAACTCAATATTCTTCAAAAGCGTCATGACTCACCATTGGCTCGCCATCCTGGCCAGGAGAAGACCCTCAAGCTCATCAAGAGGGATTTTTATTGGGCTGGCATGAATCAATTCATCAAGGACTATGTGTCCTCATGCCAGCAATGTTCAAGAAACAAGAACATTCATCACAAGAAGTTTGGATTACTCAAGCCTCTTTCAATTCCGTCTGGTCCTTGGAATTCATTATCAATGGACTTTATCACTCAATTGCCACTGTCCAACAACTTTGATTCAATTTTAGTGGTTGTGGACAGATTCTCAAAAATGGCAATCTTCAATCCAACTTATGGCACAATCACTGCTCTGGATTTAGCTCAAATCTTCATTAGTCATGTATTTTTCAAGCATGGACTCCCAGTCAGTATTGTAAGTGATAGAGGATCCTTATTTGTTTCATCATTCTGGACTCAATTGTGTCAGCAGCTCAAGATATCAAGAGATCTTTCAACTGCCTTTCACCCTGAAAAAGATGGACAGACAGAGAGGGTAAATCAGATACTAGAACAGTACCTTCGGATGTATGTCAGCTATCATCAAGATGACTGGTACACCTGGCTCCCTCTGGCTGAATTTGCCTATAATAATGCAGAACATTCATCAACCAAGCAATCACCATTTTTCTCCATTTATGGAAGAAATCCCAGCTTTGACTCAATCCATATTTCTCAAGACTCACCTGCTGGAAAGTTATCAACAAAACTCCAATCAGTACAGCAAGTTGTCAAGGAAGAATTAGAGTCAGCAATAAGGAGATTCAAGAAGTATGCAGATAGAAATAGGGCAATTCCACCTGATTTCCAACCTGGGGACAAAGTATGGCTAGCTTCCAAGAACATCAAGACAACAAGACCCACCAAGAAATTATCAGAGAGATGGTTGGGACCCTTTGAAGTTATTAAGAAGATTGGCAGCCATGCATATCACCTCAAGTTGCCTCAGCAATGGAAGACAGTTCACCCTGTATTCCATGTGTCCTTATTAGAACCAGTCAAGCATTCAACTATCCCAAATCGTCATCAATTGCCGCCACCACCAGTTTTAGTGGAAGAGCAAGAAGAATGGGAAGTGGCTCAGGTTCTGGACTCAAAACTCAAAAGAGGTAAATTATGGTATCTTGTAGAGTGGAAAGGATTCAGTGAAGACCCAGAAAGAACCACTTGGGAACCAGCTTCCAACCTTACCAACTCACCAGACCTTGTCAAGGATTTCCATTCATTATATCCAGAAACGCCAGGCCCAAATACCTCAAGAGTTTTATTATGGTGCTTGGTGGGGAGAAGAAGTTATGAAAGTAAGTTCCTCTCCTGGCATGCACCTTTAAGGGGGTTTTATACCCATATGTTGTTGTAAGCATCACCTTGGCCACTTTGTGAGCACTTGTCAATTCTTTGGACAGGTTCAGGAAGCATACAACATCAATACCCTCCGATTTGGACCTTATCAAGATATGGCCCAATGTTTTCTTTCTTTATGTTTCATTTTCTTTCTTTGTTATCATCTCATTTTATGCCAATCATCATAATTCAAGACATTCATTACTTCAAGTCATTTACGGCAACTCATTTCAGTAGTCATTTATGGCAATTCATTTCAGTCTTATGGTGCTTGGTGGGGAGTGGAAGTTATGAAAGTAAGTTCCATCTCCTGGTATGCATCCCTGAGGGTTCTACTTCTTGTAAAACATCACCTTGGCCACTCTGTGAGCATCAAATGCTTGGTTTTCATTTTTCAGACACTTCTTGGCCAGAATCAAGCAACTCACCACAAGAAGGACCAGCCATCAGGAATTTTTCTTTATTTCTTTCTTTACTCTCATTTTCTCTTATTCTTTTATTTCTCTTTCTTTCTTGACTTGTATAATTTTCTTTCTTTTATTTCTTTAAAGCAGCAGCATCCCCTCCCCAAATCATGTATTGGGAGGTTCCATTATTTTTTTTTTATTTTATTTTTTTTTTTATTTTTTAGTAGTTATAAGAGTGGGGATCGAAGTCAAACCAAACACAAACAAGGAAAAGGAAACTAGTTATCTCTACCCAAGTCATCAAAAGTTCTCTGGAAGTCATTTATCAACTCATCTTCATACCAGGCAAATTTTGCAGCCATCTCTTCAGAAGCAGTACCTGGAATAGTCCTGTCATTGGCATACATAATCACCTCTCTGCTATTTCTATCAACCCTCCTGAATAATCTGGCCACAGCATCTTGATTTTCACTAGCCGCGTTGGGATCTTCTCTGGTAACCCGGATAGGCCAACGTTCTCTTCTTTGAAAAACTTGAGCGGCAGGAAACGGCAAAGGAGACAATCCATCTCTTCTTCTGCTGGAGCTGGCCACAGGTTGGAGTTGACGGGAGGTGTTTATGGGTGAGTTCCTGGGCTGTTGAACTGGAGATGGTCTTACTGCTGGATTTAAGGCAGGCCTGGTGGTATGGGAAGTAGTTGGTGAAGGAGGAGGAAGGGTTGTAGGAATGGAAGCAAGCATTGGTTGGAAGTTTCTTGGAGTGCTGGGAATAATTTGGCTTTGGAATCTGGTGTTGGCAAGAGGTTGAGAAGAGGAATTGCTGGATGGATGGCCACTTGAATGAGGAATAACTTGAACTTCTTCACAATCCAACTCATCACTTCCTTCAGCATCTGGATCTGATGGGGAATCAACAATTCTTCTTAGCTTCTTCACTACTTTCACCACTCCATCAGCATTGGTTCTTGAAATTGGAATTTCTGAGCTGTAGTGGATGGGCCTACCACCAATTGGAATGGACCCTCCAACATTAGTCCATCTGGCCACATCCCTCTGCCTGGAACCAGTCACTACATCAAGGTATCAGCACCAATTCAATCAAAATATGCAAATCACTCACATTGAGACAATCCAGAAGTGGCATCAGGGGTAGGCTCCTCAAGAATGGGGAATTCCTGCCCATAAGGCCCATCCTTCCTACTCCACAAGTGTCTCTTGACCCGGGACAAGGTTGATCCGGTACGGCGGCATGGCTTCTTCCCAATAAAGCAGAAATGGCATTTTGACGATCGAGGATTGTAATGTTGAAAGCAATCCTTACCCCTGGCCAAACACTCAGTACATGCAGGATCAAGGACTTCAACTGCTCTGAACCTATCATATGTTTGGGAGGGGTCAAAATGGCCAGAATACGCCATAGAAGGAGAAGACAATCGACTGAAGACGCCAGAACCATGAAGAATAGACGGTGGCGGTGCAGAAGGGGAAGATTCAGTGAGCTCAGTCAGTTTGGAACTCATAACTGAAGAATATGCAAGCAGAAGATTCAAGACGTCAGAATCAATCCACTCCATATCAAGAAAAAAGGAACTTCACTCAAGGAAATGGGGCCATAACTCAATTATGCCCCCCCTCAAAGCCTCTAAGGTGAAGGTTCATACCCCTTTGGGGCTGAACTCATCACCCAGGGCCTCCCCTGCAACTTTGGGGAGGCCAGGATCTTGATGGTCCTGGACCCCATCAATGGGTCCAGGCCATGTAGGGTAAAAAATGGGTAAGGGCCATTCCTGGACCCCTTGGTCACCCTGGGTCCCCAGCAAATTTGGGCCCAGGGGCTCTATTTTGGTCCTGGGGGCCTCCAATAGCCCCCACAGACCGCGGACCGCGGCGTACGGTCCACGGCCCACGGACCGCGAACCACGGCCCACAGACCGCGAACCACGGCCCACGGACCGCGGACCGTAGGATCCCAAAGACTCAAAAAGGCCTATTATGGCCAGAAATCAACAACAATGCCCTAATCACTAAAACACCCAAAAAGGCCTAAAAGGCCATAAAAAGCAAATTTCATCAAGATCACTCAGGATGGAGGCCACAGCCCAAAACCCACTTGGAGGGCTGTCTGAGGCCAATTCCTTGGATAATGGGGACAAGACCCCTTGGAGGAAAGTTTCACTCATTCATTGGATTAAGTCTGGGCCAATGAGTACAAGTCATATACTCATTGGGCCCCAATTTCTGAGCACAAGTGCTCAATGGCCTTTATTCTGGGATACATCCCAAGGCATGGCTGATTGAATCAAAAGAAAAGAATGGCATATTCTGGAAGGAATACTCACTCAAGCTTGGAAAAAGGGGGAATCAATTGAATTTGGGAGGGAAGAAGGAATGAAGGATTTTCAGGATAATGGTCAAGAGGAAAGAAAATTAAAAGAAAAATTTTTGAAAAAAAATGTGGGGATATTGAGATACCACTCAACAGTGGCAGGGTATTATGGTGTTCAGGAGCCCACCAGTTTCAAGAGGGGGATACTGTAACAACCATCCATCAGGGGTAAGGGTATTCATTCATACACCCACTCAAACACCTCAAATCAGCAAATGCAGTATCTGCATCAGCAGTCAGTTTCAGCAATCTTCATTCTGAAACATGCATACAGTTTGGTACATCAATACAGCCTGTCAATACTTGTACAGGATGGATACACCCAATACAGTTTCAATACACCAGTATGAAACTGTATGATCACTCAAATACACCACACCTCTTGTACAGGTTCTGTACAGCTGTACAGGACCTGTATTGGCCAGACTCAATTCAACAATCAATTATTCTCATGAAAATTCTTCTCTGGATCAGAGCTGGTGATTCTCACATATACCAGCCCCTCTTTCCCCCCCTGGGGACTTTTCCCCAGTTAATTAATTTAGTTTATTTATTATTTTATAATTATTCTCATCCTTATTTTGGGTATTATAATTATTTAATCTTAAGTTAGTCTTTGCATTTCTCTCTTTGCCTGTACAGTATGAGTTGGGTGGCCATATCCTTATTAACCCTTCTCTTTCCATTCTGACAGGTTGAAACAGTGGACTTGGACTTGTTTGTGGTTGGCTCTTCTATTCTTTTACTCTTATCTTTTGTTGCTGCTTTCCTTATATTTATTCTTTTAGCAATTCATCTTTAACACTCTTAAGTGTATCTCTTTTTATCTTATCTTGAGCCCTCCATAAGTGAGTCCCAGTTTACTGAGTGCCAGGCCCTCTTCACTTCGAAGAGTCCCTGTGACAATACTGGACAGTCAGATGAGTGGGTAAAGTATCCAATTATCTTTTGATCCTTCAGTAGTGCTTCAAGATACATATTGGAAGGATGTCCCAGAATCAAGTTCCAATCCAGGCAAGAAGTTGGAAGAGCATTGATTGAGTCTGAATTTGAAGATAATTTAGAGACAAACAAGTTTCCTTGTTGATGGAAAGTGTCAACAATTTGATTGTGGTATTTGATTTGAAACAGATTGTTTTTAGAAATCAGCTTCATTCCATGATCAAAAAGTTGTGATACAGAGAGAAGGTTAACCGGGCCGTTAGGAACATAGTAGACTGGAAAAAGTTTTATCCCCTTGAACAGGATGGTTCCCTGATGGGTGACTTTGACCGGATTTGAGAAGGTGTTGATATTTTTGTTAATTGGAGTAGGGTTTTCTAACAGTGTTAAATCATTTACAACAGTTCTTCCAGCCCCGGAGTCAAGGTATATTAGTTTTTGACAATTTTTACCAATCTTTGCATTGACTTCTTCTATTATAAATGCATCAGAGTCTGACCCTGATTGTTGGATGAGTTCCTTCAATTCTGATGCTGCATTAACTGACGTTGACTGAACAGTATGCTGAAGTTTTTCTAAGAGCTGCTCAATTTTCTCAATTCTATTGTTCGTATCTTGTTCTTGAGCGGGTTTCTTCACAGTTCCTTGATTGTTATTTTTCCCTTTCTTTTTGTCTCCGAACCCAGTCTTCTTGCGTCCTCCTTCTGACTTGTTTTTTTCTTTAGTTTTCGACGACTCAGCCTGCTTGTTATTGTTGATCAATAGTGCCTGGTCATGAGAGGATGCCTGACGGGCGTGCTCAATTGACACTCTATCAGCGATAGTGCTGAGTTCAAAAGGTTTTAAGTCGTACAGAGTTTGACACAAACTACTCAGTTCTTTGTCATTGTCTAGGCTTTGAAGAAAGAACGCTGCAGCCATACTGGATGAAAGAGTAATGCTAATAGAGGAGTCAGCTGAAATAGACAAATAACTGGCGTGGATCTTATGGAAATCATCAATGTGCTTTTCCAGAGATGTTCCAGGTTCGTACCTCAAGTTCACAAGCTTGTGAAGTGTTCGACAAATGACAACCACTGAATTTTTACCACAACAGTTTCCAAATCCAACCCAGCAGCTGTAGAACAATAATTTATTATTTAAAAGAACACCTTCAAACTTTGTGCTGATGGTGGGCCACAACAAAGTGAGTGCTCCACCATTTCTTTTTTTGAACTTGCTGTTCTGTTTCACATCTTCAGTTGTTGGATCTAACAGATCCTCCATGCCTTTGCTGATGAGATAGTTTTCGAATTGAGAACTCCATTGGACCCAGTTGGTATGTGTGAGCTTTGTCATTTTTGCCTTGATTACTTCCTCGTCTGAGGAAGAATCCTTGATATCCATCGGAATTTCTGGCATTATTCTAGATGTGATTGTATTCTAATTCTGGTTTTAAAATTATTATGACCAATTACACAACTAAATCTTGCTACCATGCAATGAGTATTTGTTAATCAATCTTATAATTGCTATGATAATTAGAAAACCAGTAATTAGTAATACTAGAAACAAGAAGTAAGCAACATATTACGATTATCAGAAATAGTATATATAAATGAATGTACCTATAGGAAACAGTCTATATTGTTAATTCTAATAAGCTACTAAAAGGCTTAACACAGCTATTACGCCTAGTACTCTAGATCAATGGCTGATGGTTAGTTGATTAAGTTAATTGAAAAGTAAATTAACTCTACTGTACCTATAATCCTCCAGAACTAAACGCACGAGTATTGGTGTAATAGATATGAAAAATAAATATAAGAATAACAACTTGATCTTTCTTGTAGAAATATTACTTTAATTCATAGGCTCTATTTATATCATTGACAAACTCAATGATTAGTCTTTTCATTAAATACGCATTACTTAAGTAATAAAATCTAACAGTAAGCATGGTTATTATTGTCTATGAGTCTCACTTAAAGAGTGATTTTCACAGGTTAATGATCAACCCTTATCAAGCCGAGATGATTCTCTTATGCTAATAACAATCTACCCGAGATGATTCTCTTCTGCTATCAACACTTAGTTGATATAAATCCAACAGCAAGCAGTTTTAAAATTATGCTTGACAAAGAAAGACATCATGAAAATGGATTTATGCAGGAGTCTTTCAAATATGCAAAAGAGAGATGGGATAAAAGTCATAAACCAACTTACTTTAAAGTAGGAGACTTGGCCTTGGTATCAACTCTGAATTTTGAGAAGATCAAAGTCCCAAAGAAATTGAAAGATTCCTTTGCAGGAACATTTATGATCAAAGAACTACATGGACCTAATGCTGTGCAGTTAGAGCTAACAGGTGAGCTTCTGAACAAACACCCAACTTTCCCTGCAAGTATTAAAGAAGCCTTACAGCTCAAGTGACACAGAATTATTTAAACTAAGAAATAAACCCCCACTTGAAATCCCCCCTATAGAAGAAGGTGGAGAAAAAAAATTGTCAAAGTCCTTAAAGAAAGAAGGACAGGAAACAAAAAAGAAAGGGAATACCTTGTGAGTTATAGAAACCCAACTCAAGAAGATAAATTTCTAATTTAGAAAGATATAACTAATGCTGATAACCTACTAAGAAGGTCCAGACATGAAAGAAGACCTAAAGAATGGAAATGTTAAGCATTATTGAGCTTCAAGACTAAGAAAGTCTAACAAAGAGGTAGGACAATGGATAATACCTTAATTAGATATATCATATTGTGGTACGATCTCTTTTGGTAGTAGGGAATGTCAGCCTTTGAGATATGACCATATATCCAAAAAGGTGGCAAGAAAACTTTACAAGAATTATCATAAAATAAGTAAAAAGACCATAAAAAGGCAGAAATGCTTATTTGACTTAGAATCTTATTAATAAACATTTGAAATAAATTATACCATTAAATATCTCATTATGAAATACACATATATCATTTTTCTGGCATATCTGTAAGGTCAATACCTATTGAGTAATAAGTAAAAATGCCATAAAAAGACATAAATTCTTATTTATCTCAGAATCCAAATGAGAAACATGTGGAATAGATTGCACCATTGGAGTCTCCATGAAAAGTTACACATGAAAAGAGTTTGCGTCATCTCTCTAAAGTTGATACTTAGGGAATTAAGCTGAATGTATGCACTCTTATGATTGGTGCATACATTCATGGTTTTTAGCTAATATCTCCTGAAATATACATGATAGAGAGTCAAACCAAAAATAAAGTAAACATGTAATTACGGTTAAAATACAGCTATGAAATTTATTCGAAAAGTTACACACTGTAACACAGGCTCTTCTACATGAAGAGGGCCTGGCACTCAGTGAACAGACTTACTTATGGGGGCTCAGAGTAAACACTTAGATGATAATAGTAACAAGAGAAGAGATAAATTCCTAGTCATAGAATAATAGCATTAAAAGATATGAGAGAAAAACAAAAGCAATAAGAAAGAGCCAACCACAAATAATGCTATATCACTGTTTCAACCTTTTCAGAAAAGAGAAAAGAATTAATAAAGGATATGGCCACTGGGACTCTACTGCACAGGTGAGGGAAGGGAAAGACTCCCTCAATAATTATGTGAGCCTTGAGGTATATTTTACATACCCAAATAAGCCACAAGTATCTTAAAAATGAATTTTGAATTATGCATAACTCATAAGTCATGCAGATATCCAAAATTCATCATTTTTGATTTCAGAAAAGATGAATAATTTTTTATTGAGTAAGTAAATCCATGGATTTAAGGCAAGATTTGGATTCTACACAAATATTCACGTAGGGTAGCTCCATAGAGTGAATAAGCTCAAATTAACTCTTTGAGGTGGTAATATGGAAAATACTTCAATACCACATCATCAATACCACATAAAAGATCTGTGAAAATTTTGGTTTTGCTTAATATCACGCCAAAATAATGGTAATGTGAGAAATCCCATATTACAAATACACTAAGAATAGTTTTATGCATGTTTTGGGCACTTAATATCATTGTATTCTTAGATGGACCTTTGGTACAACCATAGTGGATATCTCACTTTAAGCTTAATTTTCTATTTTGACATGAAAAATAGGCAAGGGGGACAAAAGACATCAACAAGAGCCAGGTTACCCAACTTCTGAGGCTTCAGAGGCGTGCACAGCTCCAAAGCTTGGATACATGGCTGATCTTGGCCCAATTAGTAAGCTAAAACACTTTGGGAGCTTGGTTACCATGTTACAGCTACAGTAAATCTTAAGAAAATAGCAAATAACCGGCTATTTTGACGTGCCGAGGAGGTAAAGAGCTTGTCACAGGGGCTCTTTGAAGTGAAGAGGGCCTGGCACTCAGTAAACCGGGACTCACGTATGGACGGCTCAAGGATATGGAAAGATGGAATACACTTAAGAGTGTAAGAAATGAAGTACTATAATGAAAGATATGAGAAAAGCAGAAACAAAGAAATAAGAATAAGAATTAGAAGAGCCAACCACAAACAAGTCCAAGTCCACAGTTTCAACCTGTCAGAATGGAAAGAGAAGGGTTAATAAGGATATGGCCACCCAACTCATACTGTACAGGCAAAGAGAGAAATGCAAAGACTAACTTAAAATTAAATGACTATAATACCCAAAATGAGGATAAGAATAATTATAAAATAATAAATAAACTAAATTAATTCACTGGGGAAAAGTCCCCAGGGGGGAGAAAGAGGGGCTGGTATATGTGAGAAACATCAGCCCTGATCCAGAGAAAGAATTTTCATGAGAGGATTGAATTATTGAATTGAGTCTGGCCAATACAGGTCCTGTACAGCTGTACAGAACCTGTACAAGAGGTGTGGTGTATTTGAGTGCTCATATAGTTTCATACTGGTGTATTGGAATGTATTGGGTGAATCCAGCCTGTACAGGTATTTACAGGCTGTATTGATGTACCCCTCTGTATGCATGTTTCAGAACTGAAGATTGCTGAAACTGAATATTGATGCAAAAGTGGATCTTCTGATTTTGAGGTGTTTGAGTGGGTGTATGAATGAATACCCTTACCCCTGATGGATGGTTGTTACAGTATCCCCTCTTGAAACTGGTTGGCTCCTGAACACCATAATACCCTGCCACTGTTGCGTGGCATCTCAATATCCCCACGTTTTTTCAAAAAGTTCCTTTTTAAGTTTCTTTTCCTCTTGACCATTATCCTGAAAATCCTTCTTCAATCTTTCTCTTTCATATTAAATTTATTCCCCCCTTCTTTAAAGTTTTGAGTAAGTATTCCACTTCAAAATATGCTTTTTTCTTGCTTCTTATTCAGTCAATCTTGCCCTTGGGGATGGCCTTGGGATATATCCCAAAATGATGGCCACTGAGCTCTTGTGCTCAAGCAATGATGCCAAATGAGTATATGAAGAGTACTCATTGGGCAAGGCTTAATCCAATGAAATTTTGAAAAATTTCCTCCAAGGGGTCTTGTCCCCATTTTCCATGCAAATGGCCTCAAACAGCCCTCAAAAGTGTTTTTGTGCTGTGAACTGTTGCCTGATGAATGTTGATATTTTTGATTTTTATGGCCTTTTGAGCCTTTTGGGATGCTTTGGTGATTTTTGGTCATCTCATGATATATGGCCATTATTGGCCATTTTGGGTCTTTGGGGACCTACGGTCCGTACGCCGCGGTCCGTGGGGGCTATTGGAGGCCCCCAGGACCAAAATGGAGCCCCTGGGCCCAAATTTGATGGGGACCCAGGGTGACCAAGGGGCCCAGAATTGGCCCTAAACCAATTTTCACCATACATGGCCTGGACCCATTGATGGGGTCCAGGACCATCAAGATCCTGGCCTCTCCAAAGTTGCAGGGGATGCCCTGGGTATGGGTTCAGCCCCAAAGGGGTATGAACCTTCACCTAGAGGCTTTGAGGGGGGGCATAATTGACTTATGGCCCCCATTTCCTTGAGGTAAATTCTTTTTTCTTGATATGGAGTGGATTGATTCTGACGTCTTGAATCTTCTGCTTGCATATTCTTCAGTTATGAGTTCCAAACTGACTGAACTCACTGAATCTTCTCCTTCTGCCCCGCCACTGTCTGTTCTTCGTGGTTCTGGCGTCTTCAGTCAATTGTCCTTCCCTTCCATGGCGTCTTCTGGTCATTTTGATCCCTCCCAAACTTATGATGGGATAAGAGCAGTTGAAGTTCCTGATCCTGCCTGTACTGAATGTTTGGCCAAGGGTAAGGATTGCTTTCAACACTACAATCCTCGATCGTCAAAGTGCCACTTTTGCTTCATTGGGAAGAAACCATGTCGTCGTACTGGGTCAACTTTGTCCCAGGTCAGGAGGCACTTATGGAGCAGGAAGGATGGGCCTTATGGGCAGGAATTTCCCATTCTTGAGGAACCTACTCCTGATGCAACCTCAGGATTTTCTCAATGTGAGTGATTTGCATATCTTGATTGAATTGGTACTGATATTTTGATGTAGTGACTGGTTCCAGGCAGAGGGATGTGGCCAGGTGGACCAATGTTGGAGGGCCCATTTCAATTGGTGGTAGGCCCGTACATTACAGCTCAGAAATCCCAATCGCAATGACCCATACTGATGGAGTAGTGAAGGTAATGAAGAAACTAAGAAGAATTGTTGATTCCCCAGCAGGCCCAGACGCTGAAGGAAGTGATGAGTTGGATGGTGAAGAAGTTGAAGTTGTTCCTCATTCAATTGGCCATCCATCCAGCAATTCCTCTTCTCAACCCCTTGCCAACACTAGATTCCAAAGCCAAATTATTCCCAACACTCCAAGAACCTTCCAACCAATTCTTGCTTCTATTCCTACAACCCTTCCTCCTCCTTCACCAACTACTTCCCACACCACCAGGCCTGCCTTGAATCCAGCAGTAAGGCCATCACCAGTTCAACAGCCCAGAAACTCACCCATAGCCACCTTCCGTCAACTCCAACCTGTGGCCAGCTCCAGCAAAAAAAAAGGGATGGATTGTCCCCTTTGCCCTTTCCCACCGCCCAAGTTTTTCAAAGAAGAGAATGTTGGCCTATCGGGGTTACCAGAGAAGATCCGAATGCGGCTAGTGAAAATCAAGATGCTTTGGCCAGATTATTCAGGAGGGTTGATAGAAATAGCAGAGAGGTGATTATGTATGCCAATGACAGGACTATTCCAGGTACTGCTTCTGAAGAGATGGCTGCAAAATTTGCCTGGTATGAAGATGAGTTGCTAAATGATTTTCAGAGAACTTTTGATGATTTGGGTAGAGATAACTAGTTTTCCTTTCCCTTGTTTGTGTTTGGTTTGACTTCTATCCCCACTCTTATAAATACTAAAAAATGAAAAAATAATAGAACCTCCCAATACATGATTTGGGGAGGGGATGCTGCTGCTTTAAAGAAATAAAAGAAAGAAAATTATACAAGTAAAGAAAGAAAGAAATAAAAGAATACAAGAAAATGAGAGTAAAGAAAAGAAATAGAGAAAAATCCTGATGGCTGGTCCTCCTTGTGGTGAGTTGCTTGATTCTGGCCAAAAAGTGTCTGAAAAATGAAAACCAAGCATTTGATGCTCACAGAGTGGCCAAGGTAATGTTTTACAAGAAGTAGAACCCTCAGGGATGCATACCAGGAGATGGAACTTACTTTCATAACTTCCACTCTCCACCAAGCACCATAAAATTGAAAGGAATTGCCATAAATGACTTCTGAGATGAATTGCCAAAAATGACTTCTGGAATGAATTGCCATAATTGACTTGAAGTAATGAATGTCTTGAATTATGATGATTGGCATAAATTGAAATGGTAATAAAGAAAACAGCAGAAAAATAAAGAAAGAAATATTTGGCCATATCTTGATAAGGTCCAAATCGGAGGGTATTGTTGTTGTATGCTTCCTGAACCTGTCCACAGAATTGACAAGTGCTCACAAAGTGGCCAAGGTGATGCTTACAACAACATTTGGGTAGAATACCCCCTTAAAGGTGCATGCCAGGAGAGGAACTTACTTTCATAACTTCTTCTCCCCACCAAGCACCATAATAAAACTCTTGAGGTATTTGGACCAGGCTTGTATGGATACAATGAATGGAAATCCTTGACAAGATCTTGTGAGCTGGTAAGGTTTGAAGCTGGTTCCCAAGTGGTTATTTCTGGGTCTTCACTGAATCCTTTCCACTCTACAAGATACCATAATTTACCTCTTTTGAGTTTTGAGTCCAAAACCTGAGTCACTTCCCATTCTTCTTGCTCCTCCACTAGGGTTGGTGGTGGTGGTGATTGATGTCGATTTGGGATAGTTGAATGCTTGACTGGTTCTAATAAGGACACATGAAAGACAGGGTGAACTGACTTCCATTGCTGAGGCAACTTGAGGTGATATGTGTCACAGGGGCTCTTATGGAAGCAAGAGGGCCTGGAACTCAGGAATCAAGAACTCACTTGGAGGGCTCCAAAGATGATAAGAAATACTACGGAATATATTTCTTAAGCAAGAATAAGAGATAGGCAAATATGCCAGAGATAACAAAGAAACAATAAGAATGAAGCCAGAGGCCAAAGATAAAAGGAAGCCAAAAGCCAAGAAGCCAACCAAGTGAATCCCCAATTCACTGTTTCAACCTGCCAGAAAGAACAATGGAATTAGTAAAGGATATGACCACCAATATCCACTGACAGGCGAAGAAAGAAAAAGAGAAAGGGTGCTAATGACTAACTTAAGATTATCAGTATTAACTTTAATAAGGTAAAAGAAAATAAGGATAAAAATAAATCCAATATATTAATTCACTGGGGAAAAAGTCCCCAGGTGATGAAAAGTGGCCGGTATATGTGAAAACTTGAAAGATTGATCCTGGAAGGTGAATCAATGACTGTATTGTCCGAATCGGGAAATACAGTTCTTGCCATCTTGAGATTTGAACTGTGTGAGGGAATTCACACAGTGGAATATGAAATGGCCCAATTGGGCCTAGGCCATACAGGTTGATTGAATGAGGCCTGTACAGATGAATTGAGTTGTCCAAGGAGTCTTGAAATACTTGATGCCTTGACAACTGATTGACTTGATTTAATACCTCTTGAGAATTGCCTTTTGAATAATCCTGAATAATGTACCAACCCAACTCCTGCAGATACAGGTGGTTGGGATCCTTGAAGAGTCTTCTGATTGCCGCCATAACTTGTCAGACTGATGAGCTGAATAATCCTCCTTCGAAATGGGTGTTGGATTTTGGGACCTTGGACTGGAATTGTGGAATTTGATCCTGAAAACGTCACCATTGGATTGCTGAGCAAAAATGGTGCATAATGGTATATAATACCATATATGCACCATGCCTGCAACCTTTCGTACGGAGGGTATGAAGGAATGGAAAGGATTCCCCATAAGTTGAGGGGAAGGCTGACTGAGCTGGTCCGGTGGCCTCTGATGGTTGCCAGAGGCCATGGCTGAGATATTGGTCCATGATGGTCCATGACCAAAAATGGGTCCTACGGGATTTATGGCCAAAATGGTGTCCAGAAGGTTTTTGGCCAATTTGGAGTCCAAGGGAAGAATGGCCAATTTTGGCTCAGGTGGGCCCAGATGTGGTTTGGGGCCCACCTGGCCTTGGAGGCTAGGTGGCTGCCCCCTTTGGCCCCTTTTGGCCTCATTGGATTAGGCCAAAAGGGGCCTAAATGGCCTGCGGACCGCGGACCGTACGGGGCCTAAATGGCCCAAAAAGGCCATTTAGGCCCAAGACCCCCTAATGAAAAGGGGGGGCCTGGATCCAGTGGTGGTGGCTAGGGGGCCTGGAGACCCCTAGAAGACAAGAAGGGCCCCCCAGGCCCAAAATCAATGATGAAGGCCTGGGGGTTGGTGAGTGTGAATTGGCCAAGAGGGCCAATGACGGCAGGATATGGCCATTGGGATGGGTTGTGGCGTAAGAGCCCTTGAACAGCCAAAGGGGGCCAATGGGCCATAAATGATATGACGTGGCCGATTGGCCCCAACTTGGCTCCAGGTTGGATTGCCGCAACCATCAAGGAGGAGGGTCAAACTTGTGGTTGTGACAATATGCCTGGCTTCCAATTGTCTTCAGAGCTTCAAAAGGTCCCAACCATCTTTCTGATAACTTCTTGGTTGGTCTTGTGGTATTGATGTTCTTGGAAGATAGCCATACTTTGTCCCCAGGTTGGAAATCAGGTGGAATTGCCCTATTTCTATCTGCATACTTCTTGAATCTCCTTATTGCTGACTCTAATTCCTCTTTGACAACTTGCTGTACTGATTGGAGTTTTGTTGATAACTTTCCAGCAGGTGAATCTTGAGAAATATGGATTGAGTCAAAACTGGGATTTCTTCCATAAATGGTGAAAAAAGGTGATTGCTTGGTTGATGAATGTTCTGCATTATTATAGGCAAATTCAGCCAGAGGGAGCCAGGTGTACGAGTCATCTTGATGATAGCTGACATACATCCAAAGGTACTGTTCTAGTATCTGCTTTACCCTCTCTGTCTATCCATTGGTTTCAGGGTGAAAGGCAGTTGAAAGATCCCTTAATATCTTGAGCTGCTGACACAATTGAGTCCAAAATGATGAAACAAATAAGGATCCTCTATAACTGATGATACTGACTGGAAGGCCATGCTTAGAAAATACATGACTAATGAAGATTTGAGCTAAGTCCAGTGCAGTGATTGTTCCCTGAGTTGGAATGAAGATTGCCATTTTTGAGAATCTGTCCAGAACTACTAAAATTGACTCAAGGTTGTTTGACAGTGGCAATTGGGTGATGAAGTCCATTGATAACAAATTCCAAGGACCAGCTGCAATTGAAAGAGGCTTGAGTAATCCAAACTTCTTGTGATGAATGTTCTTGTTTCTTGAGCATTTCTGACATGAGGACACATAGTCCTTGATGAATTGATTCATGCCAGCCCAATGAAAATCCCTCTTGATGAGCTTGAGGGTCTTCTCCTGGCCAGGATGGCTAGCCAATGGTGAGTCATGACGCTTTTGAAGAATATTGAGTTTAAGTTCTTCATTGCTTGGGATTACCACTCTATCTTTGAAGAATAATAACTTGGCTTGAGGTTCAAGAGAATAATCTGGAACTGATTCACCTCTTGCTAGTTGCTTGATTATTTCTTTATAGTCTTTGTCTTGCCATACTTCTTTTTGAATCTTGTCAACTAAATCTGAGAAAATCTCCACTTTGATTGAGAAGAATCTTGACCCTTGAATTCCATCTTGCTTAAGTACTTGAAAAACATTTTGAGGATTCTTGCTGATGAAGTCCACCCCCCTCCCTGGTTACACGCCGTCCCGACGTGACAAGGCATCTGGTAAAGTGGCCAGCCTTCCTGGGCGGTAAGTGATAGTGAAATGAACTTCTGAGAGAAATCCAGCCCAACGGGCCTGATGACGAGTAAGAACTTTGGAAGACATAAAATACTGCAAGGAAGAATGGTCTGTCAATACCTCAAAAGGATTGGAAAGAGAAATAAGGAATGATCTCCAGCGCTTGAGAGCCCAAACTATGCCAAGGAGTTCCTTGTCATTAATTTCATAGTTCAGCTCAGCTGGGAGAAGCTTGCGACTATCAAATGCAATGTGGTGCTTTCCTGAGTCATTCACCTGACTCAGTACGGCGCCCAATGCATAATCAGAAGCATTAGTCTCTACTATAGTAGGTAGAGAAGGATTCAAATGGGATAAGATAGGAACAGAGGTGAAGGCTTCTTTGAGTGATTGAAACTGACTAAGAGCTTTCTCATTGAAGATAAAGGGAGAATCTCTTTTAAGGGGGGAAGTGAGAGAAGTCAATTTTTGGAATAATGTTTAATGAAACGACAATAAAAATTGGCAAAGCCAAGAAAAGATTGAAGGGCCTTGATGCTTTGGGCTGAGGCCAATTCAGGATTTGCTGAACCATTGAAGAATCCATCTTGAGGCCATCACCTGAAACAACATAGCCCAAGTATTCCACACTTGAGGCATGGAACACACTTGGAGGCTTTGGCAAACAAATTATTGTCCCTCAATCTTTGGAGGACAGAGGCCACATGTTTGACATGTTCCTCCTCAGAACTGGAAAAGACCATAATATCATCTAAATAAACCACAACAAACACATCCAAGCAGGCTGCAAAGATATCCTTTACTAGATTCTGGAAAGAAGCAGGAGCATTGGTCAAACCAAATGGCATAACCAAATACCCATAGCTACCATATTTGTCTCTAAAGGCAGTTAAATGCTCATCCCCCTCTTTGATTCTCAGAAGGTTATATGCACCACGCACGTCTATCTTGGAGAAGATAGTGGAACCGCTGAATACAGTAAGGAGCTGGTTCATAGGAGGAACAGGATACCTGTTCTTCCTAGTAACAGACTTGATTTTGCGGTAGTCAACACACAAACAAAGACCTCCATCCTTTTTCTTAACAAAAAGGACAGGTGCTCCTGTTGAAGAGGAACTTGGTCTAATGAAACCTTTCGCTACATTCTTTGAAATGTAGGCCCGCAGTGTTTCTGACTCTTGATTTGATAATGAGTAGATAACACCAATTGGAGGTAGAAGACCCTCCAATTCGATATGGTGATCACAGGCCCGGTGTGGAGGAAGTTTCTCAGCTTTCACCTTGGAGAATACATCCAAATATTGGTGCTAAACAGGAGGGACTACCTTCAACACAGTTTCAATTTCTTCTGGATCTTCCTCCTCATCCCACTTCTCCTCCAGGGAGGCATGAAAAGATAAAGGAGGAATGTCCATATCCCCTTGAAAGAGATGAAGTGAAGATATGGCAACATCTTCTCCAACATCCTTTATCTCTTTGGAGACTGCATCTCTTAATGGAAATAATGACTGAGAGGGAATAATGGAAGGGATATGGACAAAAGAAGGAAGGGAAGATGTCTTAAGTTCACCAACCAGAGCAACACTGTTGACAGCAGTGGCAAAGTCATTACTAGTAGAAGGAATAATACCACTAGAATCCTTATGATTAGAATCATAGGTGATCAATCCATTTTTCCAATCAATAATGGGATTAAAATGGTAAAGGAAATCATAGCCCAATATCAGGTCTTCTCCCTTGGGTGAATCTATGATAAAGAAGTCCCATTCAAAGCTTGGGAAGGAAGGCAAGTCAACTACCCACTTGGTATAATGGGTGATGAATAAGGCAGGGGATTCATTAGAATCCAAAATGAAAAGAGGAATCTTTTCAGGGAGCTCTGACAGAGTCAATGAGTACTTGAGAACAAAATTCTTTGCAATAAAAGGGTTTGTAGCACCAGAATAAATGAGGATACTATAGAAAATATCAGAGACAGAAGAGAAAATGAGAAATTTTAAAGATTTCTTGACACTAGTATTCAGAGTGCACAATTGTGCTCTTGAAGGAAATAAGTGAGAACCATTGAATACATCATGATCCCCACTCAGGCTTTTCCCTGCTTGCTAGGGAAGCCTCTTGATGATGACCCAGGCTTGTTCTGAGGTCTCTTGAAGCATTTTTCAATTGGGTGATTTCCACCACAATAAGTACACAACCCCTCTTTAATCCTCCTCTCCTTTTCAGAACCGATTAACTTATTGTCCTTATTGAGGAGAGCAGCATGGGGCTTGTCCTTTGAAGATTGAAACTGTTTGCCCTTCTTGTTCTTCTTCTGGTGAGGAATCTTTGAAGATGAGTTTTGAGGAGGCCTAGATTGATTGGATCCATTAACTAGAAGCTTATTTTCTTGATTGCCACCCTTTTCTTTTTGCCTCTCATGATATCTTGTGTCTAATTCTAAAGTGACATCCATAAGTTCTTGAGGAGTGTCAAAAGTTCCAGGGTCAGAAGCCAACTGATCCAAGAATCTTTATGCCAATCTGTCACAGGGGCTCTTATGGAAGCAAGAGGGCCTGGAACTCAGGAATCAAGAACTTACTTGGAGGGCTCCAAAGATGATAAGAAATACTACGAAATATATTTCTTAAACAGGAATAAGAGATAGGAAAAATATGCCAGAGATAACAAAGAATAATAAGAATGAAGCCACAGGCCAAATATAACAGGAAGCCAAAGGCCAAGAAGCCAACCAAGTGAGTCCCCAATTCACTGTTTTAACCTTCCAGAAAGAACAATGGAATTAGTAAAGTATATGACCACCAATATCCACTGACAGGCAAGGCAAGAAAAGAGAAAGGGTGCTAATGACTGACTTAAGATTATCAGTATTAACTTTCATAATGTAAAAGAAAATAAGGATAACAATAAATGCAATATATTAATTAACTGGGGAAAAAGTCCCCAGTTGCTGAAAGGTGGCCAGTATATGTGAAAAACTGAAAGAGTGATCCTGAAGGTGGATCACCGGCTGTATTGTCCGAATCGGGCCAATACAGCTCTAGCCATCTTGAAATTGAACTGTGTGATTGAATTCCCACAGTGCAATATGAATTGGCCCAATTGGGCCAAGTACATACAGGTTGATTGATTGCCTCCTGTATGAACCAATTGCGTTGTCCAAGGAGTATTGAAATACTTGATGCCTTGAAAAATGATTGAAATGATGGAATACCTCTGTCAATGAGCCTTGGACGAATCCTGAATGAGAGTATCAACCCAACTCCTGCAGAGCCAGGTGGTTGGAGTCCTTGAATGGTCTTCTGCTTGCTGCCATGGATTACCAAACTGATGAGTCCAAAGGTCCTCCTTCGAAATGGGTGTTGGATTTTGGTGCCTTGAGTTAAGAAGGTTGAATTGAGTCCTGAAAACGTCACCATTGAATTGCTGAGCAAAAATGGTGCATAATGGTATGTAACACCATATATGCACCACTCCTGCAACCTTGAGTACGGGGTGCATGGAGGAATGGAAGGATTTCCCTTAAGTTGAGGGAAAAGCTTGATGAACTGATTTGGTGGCCCCTGGTGGCTGCCAGAGGCCAAGATGGAGATATTGGTCCATAGTGGTCCATGGCCAAAAATGAGTCCTATGTGATTTATGGCCAAAAAGGTGCCCAAGGCGTTTTTGGCCAATTTTGGGTCCAAGGGAAATATGGCCAATTTTGGTTCAGGTGGGCCAAAATGTAGTTTGGGACCCACCTGGCCTCGGGGGCTAGGTAGTTGCCCCCTTTGGGCCCTTTTGGTCTCATTGGATTAGGCCAAAAGGGGCCTAATTGACCTGCGGACTGCGGACTGCGGCTTACAGACCGCGTACTACAGACCATAGGGGCTGTAGGGGGCCTAAATGGCCCAAAGAGGCCATTTAGGCCTAACTCCCCCTAATGAAAGGGGATGGCCCAAATCTAAAAATTATGGCTAGGGGGCCTGAAGGCCCCTAGAAGACAAAAGGACCCCCCAGGCCCAAAATCAAAGATAAAGGCCTGGGGGTTGGTGATAAGGAAATTGGCCAAGTGGGCCAATGATGGCAGGATATGGCCTGAGGCCATAAATTATTGGACAAAGAAATGGTGTTATGGCCAAATGGCCATAGAGCACCAGAGGGGAACAATTGGCCATAAAAGATATGAGGTGGCCAATTGGCCCCAACTTGGTTCCAGGTTGTAATTGCTGCAACACCCATGGAGGAGGGTCAATCTTTGTGGTTGTGACAGTACCCCCCTACCTTGAATGGTGAGCTCTTGAGCACCAAGATAAGGTAGAAGCCTGTTGAGGCTATCAAGAGGGATTGGACATAGGGATTCCAAAGGTATTGAAACTTGAAAAGAGAATTTTGAACTGATAAGAATGTTGGCATATGAATTGAGGCTGACTTGGTCTTCTCTTGACATTTGGCTTTGAAATTTTGAATAATTGTATTTTTACGTAGAATTTGGAAGTAAGAGTTATAAGAAAATATAAAGAAAAAAAAAGGAAAAGAAACAAATATAAAAAGAGAAAAAGAAATAAAAAGAAAAATGAATTTTGAGAGGGAGTCCAATCTTCATCATGGATTTTGACAGTTGATTTTGTAAGTGGCCAAGTACCTGGATAACAGAATTTTGATCCCAGGTGCTCATAGAGTGGCCAAGGTGATGTTTTGAAAGCTTGTAGACCCCTCAGGGAAGTGCACACCAGGAGAGGAACTTACTTTTGGTAGTTACCACTCCCGCCAGTGCCATGAATAATAAAATATTGATAAATGAATGTGTTGGAAAGATAAGAGCTTGGGAAGGAAATAAGAAAGGAATTGTCCATTTGCCCCAAGTGGAAATGGCCATAAATTGGAATTGATTTTGAAAGCCAGGACAGAAGATCTGTGTCCAAATTTTAAAGTGCTCACAGAGTGGCCAAGGTTATGCTTACAACAAAGAAAAGTAGAATACCCCTAAAGGTGAATACCAGGAGTGGGACTTACCTTTGGTAATTCCTCTCCCCACCAAGCACCATAAAAGATCAAGTTTTTGAAGAATTGGGTCCTGGCTTGTCAGGATACAAAGAATCGAAAAATTTGACAAGATCAGCACAATTCTTGAGGTTTTTGGCTGATTCCCAAGTGGATCTTTCTGGGTCTTGACTGAATCCTTTCCATTCCACCAGAGACCTTAACCTTTTACTCTTGAGCTTTGAATCCAGTACTTGAGAGACATCCAATTCCTCTTCTTCTTCAATGGTAATTGGAGGAGGAGGCTCTTGATGCCAATTTGGGATTGTTGATGTCTTGACTGGTTCCAGAAGGGAAATATGGAAGCCTGGATGGATGGATTTCCATTGAGATGGAAGCTTGAGGTGGTAAGCATGAGCACTGACTTTCTTTAAGATTTGAAAAGGACCCAACCATCTTTCAGACAGTTTTTTGGTGGTTCTTTTTGATTTGATGTTCCTGGAAGACAGCCATACCATGTCACCAGGATTGAAAACAGGTGGACTTGCTCTACTTTTATCTGCATACCTCTTAAACCTATTTATGGCAACTTCAAGTTCTCTCTTGACATCTTGCTGTACTGATTAGATTTTTGTTGATAACTTTCCAGCAGGAGTATCTTGAGTAATGTGAACTGAGTCGAAATGTGGATCTCTTCCATATACAGTAAAAAGGGTAATTGTTTTGTTGAAGAGTGGTCAGAGTTATTGTAGGCAAATTTAGCCAGTGGGAGCCAGGTGTTCCAATCATCTTGCTGATAACTGAACTAAATTCAAAGATACTGTTCTAGTATCTGATTTACCCTCTCTGTCTGTCCATCAGTTTCTGGATGGTAAGCAGTTGACAGGTCTCTTGAAATCTTGAGCTGCTGACAAAGATTGGTCCAGAAGGAAGAAACAAAGAGAGGACCTCTATCACTGACAATGCTTGAAGGAAGGCCAAGCTTTCAAAATATGCTATTGATGAATAAATGGCCCAAATATAGTGAAGTGATTGAAGACATTGTTGGAATAAAAACCACCAGTTTTGAGAATTTATCCACTATGACAAGGATTGAGTCAAATGAGTTGGACAGTGGCAGTTGAGTGATGAAGTCCATTGAAAGACAAATCCAAGGACCATTTGGAATTGGAAGAGGTTTGAGGAGTCCAAACTTCTTATGATTAATATTCTTGTTTCTTGAACACTGTTGACAGGATGAGACATAATCCTTGATGAATTGAGTCATGCAAGACCAGTGGAAATCCCGCTTGGCCAGTTTGAGGGTCTTCTCTTGGCCAGGGTGTCCAGCTAGACAAGAATCATGACGCGTTTAAAGAATGCTGAGTTGAATTGTGGGGTTATTTGGGACCACCACCTGCTCTTCGAAGAGAAGAAGCTACAAAGAGGAATCAAGCGAATAATCCTGAATGGATTGACCTTTTCCCAATTCTTCAAGGATACTTATGTACTGGGAATCGTGCCATAATTGCTTCTGAATGGAGTCAATCAAATTTGAAAAAGATTTCACCTTGACTGCAAAATACCTTGAGGGTTGAACTTTATCTTGCTTAATGATTTGTTGAAAATTCATTGAATTCTTGCTGATGAAATCCTCCCCCCTCTCCAGATAGACGTCGTCCCGACGTGATAAGGAATCCCGAAGAGTAGCTAGGTGGCCAGGTCTGTAATTGATTGAAAAATGAAATTCAGAAAGGAATTCTGCCCAACGGGCTTGATGGTGAGTAAGGACTTTTGATGACATGAAGTATTGAAGGGAAGAGTGATTGGTAAGAGGTTCAAAAGGGGAAGAAAGAGACAAGAGAAAAGCCCTCCAGCGCTTGAGAGCCGATACTATGCCAAGGAGTTCCTTGTCATGAATCTCATAGTTGAGCTCTGCTGGGATAGGCTTGCGGCTGTCAAATGCACTGGGATGTTTTCCTGAGTCAGACACCTGACTAAGTACAGCACCAAAGGCATACTCGGATGCACCGGTCTCTACAATGGTGGGTAGAGACGGATTAGGGTGGTGGTGAAAGCCTCTGTGAGTTGGTGAAACTGACTAAGAGCTTCCTCATTGAGGGGAAAACAGGAATCTTTCTTGAGGAAACTGGTGAGTGAACTGAGCTTCTTTGAATAATTATTGATGAAACGGCGGTAGAAATTGGCAAAGCCAAGCAAGGATTGAAGAGCTTTGAGGTTTCTTGGGGGCAGGCCATTGAGAATCTGCTGGACTTTGCTTGGTCCTTCTTGAGGCCTTCAGAAGAAACAACATAACCAAGATATTCTACACTAGAAACATGGAAATGGCATTTTGAAACCTTGGCAAAAAGGGTATTGGCTCTGAGTCTGGAACGAACAGTGGACACATGAGTGACATATTCTTCCTCAGATTTGGAAAAGACCATAATGTCATCCAAATAAACCACAACATAAACATCAAGCAGATCTTGCAAAATATCATTGACAAGATTCTGAAAAGAGGCAGGAGCATTGGTGCGCCCAAATGGCATAACCAATTACTCAAAACTGCCATATTTAGTTGTGAAGCATGTCAAATGTTCATCACCCTCCTTGATTCTGAGTAGGTTATATGCACCACGCAAATCACTCTTGGGGAAGATAGAAGAACCATTAAAAACATTGAGAAGCTGGTTCATAGGAGGAACAGGATACTTTTTCTTCCTAGTAACAGCATTGAGTTTGCGGTAATCAACAGACAAACAAAAGCCACAATCTTTCTTTTTGACAAAGAGGACAGGTGCTCCTGTTGAAGAGGAGCTTGGCCGGATGAAACCTTTCTCTACATTCTCTGAAATGTAGGCCCTGAGGGTATCTGACTCTTTTTTGGATAAAGATTAGCTCACCCCAGCTGGTAGAGACCCCTCCAGTTTGATATGATGCACACAGGCGCGGTGAGGAGGAGGTTTTTCTGCTTTCAACTTGGAGAATACATCCAGTTATTGGTGATAGAAAGAAGGGACAACCTTCAACACGGTTTCTACTCCTTCTGGCTCTTCCTCTTCATCCCACAACTCCTCCAGGGAGTCATGATAAGATGAAGGAGGAAGGTCCATATTCCCAAAAAAGAGATGAAGTGAAGATACAGAGTTATCTTCTCCAACATCTTGAATCTCTTTGAAGACTTAATCTCCAGATAATGGTAATGACTGAGGGGAATTTTTGGAAGGAATATGGACAGAAGATGGAAATGAGGGTGTTCTAGAATCACCAACCAGAGCTGCACATGATTTGGCAGTAGAAAAGTAATTACAGCAAGAATTAGAATGATCAGAATTAAAGGTGATCAGCCCTTGCCTCCAATCAATTGAAGGATTAAAGTGATTTAGAAAGTCAAAGCCCAAGATGAGGTCTTCTCCCTTGGGAGTATCAATGACTAAAAAGTCCCATTCAAAGCTTGGGAAGGAAGGGAGCCCAACCATATATTTAGTATGGTGAGTCTCAAATAAGGAAGGGGACTCAAGGAGTCCAAAATTATAAGTGGAATCTTCTCTGGGAGTTGTGACGTAGTCAATGAGTACTTGTGAACAAACTGCTTTGCAATAAATGAGTGTGTAGCACCACAATCAATGAGAATACTGTAAAAAAATCAGAAAGAGAAGAAAAAACAAAAAATTGAAGAGAATTTTCAACACCAGTATTCAGAATGCACAATTGTGCTCTGGAAGGAAAACTGTGAAGACCATTTAACACAACATGGTCTCCACTCAGGCTTTTCCTGGGCTGGGAAATTGGCCTGACAGTTGGGTAAGCTTGTTTTGAGGCCTTTCGAAATGAGACTCAAGACTATACTTCCCACCAAAATAGGTACAAAGACCCTCTTTGATTCTTCTTTCTTTTTCAGAGTTCATGAGCTTGAAATCCTTATTTAACAAAGAAGAATGAGGCTTGTCCCTCTTCTGAAAATTCTTCTTCTTCTTATGACTTGAACTTGAAGAATTTTGAGGAGGAGAAGTACTTGATATTGGGGCTTGAGGTTTCTTCTCCTTTTGCCTTTCATGGTACCTGGTATCAAGTTCTAGGGTAACGTCCATTAGGTCTTGAAGAGAATCAATTCTTGAAGGATAGGAGGCCAATTGATCCAATATCCTGGATGGAAATCCCTTCCTGAAATGATGAATGAGAGCCCTTTCACCCCAATCCCCAATTCTTGATACCAAACTCCTGAAAGCGGCTATGTATAATGAAACATGACCACCTTCCTTCATTCATAATGAATCCGATTATGCTTCAGCTTTTCTGACTTCATTCAGGTCACCAAATAGAGTGAAGAGCCGAGATTCAAATAAAGGCCAAGAATTGAGATGTTAATTGGAGTCTTGATTGGTGAGATTGGAAAGATAAGGCTCTATCCATTTTGCAGCCCTGCCAATGAGAAATGAATTGGCATAAAGAACCTTCATTCTGTGTTGAGAGAAGTTTGCTGGGTCATTATGAAAAATTAATTGGCATGACTGAAGGAAGCTTCTGACTTTGAAGGGCTGAGTCCCATCAAAGCATTCTGGTGCCTTCATAGATTGAGTCGTGAAGGCGGGTGATCTTGATGAGCCAGAAGAAGAAGCTGCATGAAGATCAGCCATAATTTGAGTCATCTGCTGCATAAGGGCCCATCAAGATGGTTCAGATTGATGAGAGACAGGCTGATCAGACTGCGCTAGAGTTGGTCCTCCGGTACTTTGGGATTCCCCCACAGGAGCAGGAACACCTTCAGTTTCATCAGACTCTTCCTCTTCCACAGAATTCTCCTCCTCATCATCATCATCTTCACCTTGAGCTTTGCAACCGGTTCTTGAAAGTCCTGGAAAGCTGCCAACCACTCCTGACAATGAAATTGATCTTCTTGGTCCTCTTCCTTCGTGGATGGATGGTGCTTCTCCTTCTATGCGGGGCCCACAGTTGAGGAACTGCTGGGGTCCCATCAAGAGGAACTCTTGGAGTTGGAGTAAGAGCAGCTTGAGCTCTGGCCTGAGATCTGGTTTGTCTTGCAGGAGGTGAATTTTTGATGGGCATGATTTCAGGAATAAAAAATTAAAATAAATGAATAACAATCAAGATTTTCTTGAAGTATGTAATTGACAAATAAAATCTTGAGGAAATCAATGAATCAATTAAAATCTTCAGGTAAATCAATCAATCAAAATCAAATGAGTCTTGAAGTAAAAATCAATGTCAATGGAAGTCTTGAAGTCAATAAAATCAATCAATCAAATCAATAAAAAATCAAATCTTGCAGAGAAAATCAATCAGTCAAATGACTTCTTGAGTCAAAATCAATTTATGTCAAGTCTTGATGTGAAATTAAGCAAAGTCAATGAACAATCTTCAGGTCAGTCAATTTTCATGAAGTCATTGTCAATTTTATCAAATCAGTCAATCAAATCAATTATCAAGTGAATTCTTCCTGAAAATCAAAATTCCTGAGGAATAAAATCAAGGTGAATCCTGATATGAAGAACGTGTCGGAAGAATCTGATGAGCAATTTGAAAATCAAAATGATAAGACTCCTGAATTAAGAATAAAATGAGATTGATGATGATTGAAATTAAGATTGAAAAGGAGAAACAAAAATGAAATTTGGTCAGCTTTCAATTTTCAGAATGAAGAATTAATGAGAGAAAATTGAGAGGTGACAAAGAATCAGTAAATTCATAAGCGTTGAAGAGTCATAATTTCAATGAATGAATGAATAAAAATGCTGAAGAATGAATGAGGGAAATGATGAAGAATGAATGAAGAGAATGAAGAGAAATTATGTGAGCCTTTGAGATATGACCACATATCCAATAAGGTCACAAAATGGATTAATAATAATTATACCCTTAATATAATTATATTAAAATTAATTAGAATAATTATACACTAAAAATAATTACTCAAATATACAAAAAATACCATAAATTGGTACTAAAATTGGTTTAACTTAAAAACCAATGAATGAACATGTGAAATAAATTATACCATTGGATTCCCCATGGAGAAATACACATATACCACTTTTATGGCATATCTGTAAAGTCAATATTTAAGGAATTATAAGGTATAATACCTTATAAAAACCATAAAACCTTATTTATCTCAGAAACTAATGAAACAACATGTGAAATAAATTGTACCAGTGGATTCCCCACAAAAATCCACATATAAAACAATTAATAAGCTAATTCCCAAAATCAATACTTAAGGAATTATCCTGAATATATGCACTTTTTTGGTCAACGCATATACTCAGTGATCATAGCTAATATCTTCTAAAATATACATGATAGAATGATGAACCAAAAATAAAGTTACCACGTAATTACTGTAAGAACACAGATATGAACTTTATTTTACAAGTTATAAACAAGGTTAAAACCTATGATGAAATATTGATAAAAATCAACAGAGCTGTTGACCACTTTGTTGTGAAAGTGCTCCAAACTTAAAAAAAGCACACAGTTGGATTCTACTAGTTCATTCGTGAAGAATGATGTAATTTTTATTTTTAAATTCAGGGTATAACCCCCTGAAATCAAGGTTTGAAGTTTAAAATATTGAATTTCGACAGAAAAGATGAGCTACAAGAAAAATCATCAAAATTAGAGTTTTGATGATGTAATGAAAAGCTCTTGGCAGCATAATAAGGTTATGTCAGGCTATCAGAATTCACTCTCTGAATTGCTGTAGCGTGAAAACCTTAAAAGTTATTGAGGATCAAAGTTTGAGCTTAAATTGAGCTGTTATGATCACATACTGTAACCTTAAATTAAGTTTAACAGTCTTAATAGTGATAAAATTGGTGAATACTATTAGTTTATGATTAAAACTAATAAAATCCACGAAATTTGGGGTTCTGCCAAGCCTCTGATGTCATCACACTTAGAGTTATAGTGATAACTCTAAATAATGGTGCAATAATGATGTAATATGGTTTGATCATGATGTAATCACCCTCAAACCTTAAAATATTGATCAATTCCAGTGGATATGATCAGTACACGTCTACTAGAAGCCTGTTGGACTCTAGGAGGGAGGTATTTACTATAAATAGAGCTCTTTTTACTCTGTTTTCCCCTCAGACGCATCAAAAACATTAAATCAATTAAATCAGAAGGTAATTTTCTTTATTATTTATATATAAAAGCATTATATTATTAAAGACCAAAGACCACCTTGCTACAATCATCTACTTTGACGTGATTAAATCATTTATTTAATTGTTTTTGTTAAAAATCTCTCTAAAACTCATTTCCACGTAAAAATCCAGAATAATTTGTAATTTTCTTTATTTTTATTGTAAATACAATTTGAAAAAGTTGTATTTATATTTTTTGGCGTAAAATACTTCAAAATTATTATATTAAGTGTTAAAAGTAGGTTATTCTCTCTTATTATAATAATTTCTCTATTATTACTCTCTTAATAACTCTTTAATTAATATAAATAGTATTTATATTAATTCATAACTTTAATATTAGTAATATTATTGTTATTAATTGTTTTTTATTAATAAAAAACAATTTTTCACGCCTTTATTATTTGTTGGTAACAATAATAAAGAGCTTTTTAATATATTAATTATTTTATATTAATATATTTATTTATTATATTATATTTTCATAATATAAATTATATTATTATATTTATTTAATAATATAATTATTTTACGCCATAATAATAATAATTATTTATTATTATTATATTTTTAATCTTATTTATTCAATTTATAAGGACATTCAGAGTACAATAAGTAATAAATTAGTAATTTTTACTTATTGTTTCATAGTCAAACCTTACAAATTATGAGTTAATTGATATAATGTCACAGGGGCTCTTATGGAAGCAAGAGAGCATGGCACTCAGGAATCAAGAACTCACTTGGTGGGCTCCAAAAGATAAAAGAATAATAAAGATTAATGTCTTTAAAGCAGAATAATGGTAAAGACAAGTATTCCAAATATAAAAGAAAAGAATAAGAAGCCAAAGGCCAAAGATAATAAAGGAAGCCAAAGGCCAAGAAGCCAACCAAGTGAATCCTCAATTCACTGTTTCAACCTGCCTGAAAAGGAATTGAATTAGTAAAGGATATGACTACCAATATCCACTGACAGGCAAGGAAGAAAAAGAGAAAGGGTGCTAAGGACTGACTTAAGATTATCAGTATTAACTTTACTAAGGTAAAAAAAATGAAGATAAAAATAAATCCAATATATATCAATTAAGTGGGGAAGGAGTCCCCAGGTGCTGAAAGGTGGCCAGTATATGTGAAAAACTGAAAGACTGATCCTGGAAGGTGGATCACCGGCTGTATTCTCTGAATTGGGCCAAAGCAGTACTGGCCATCTTGAAAATCAACTGTTTCATTGAATTCCTACAGTTGAAGATTGAAGTGGCCCAATTGGGCCAAGGACATACAGGTTGCTTGAATGACGCCTTTATGGGCAAATTGAGTTGTCCTAGGAGTATTGAAATACTTGAAGCCTTGACTTCTGATTGCAAGACTTTATGACCTCTTAAAATTCCCTTGGAATAATCCTGAATGAAATTGCCACCCAAGTCCTGCAGGGCCAGGTGGTTCCGATCCTTGAATGGTCTTCTGATTGCCGCCATGGATTGACAGACTGATGAGTTAAAGAATCCTCCTTCAAAATGGGCATTGGATTTTGGGACCTTCATTCGGAATTGTGGAATTTGGTCCTGAAAATGTCACCATTGAATTGCTGAGCAAAAAGGGTGCATAATGGTATATAATACCATATATGCACCACTCCTGCAACCTTGAGTATGGGGTGCATGGAGGAATGGAAGAATTCCCCTTAAGTTGATGGGAATGCTTGCTGAGCTGGCTTGGTGGCCACTGGTGGTTGCCACAGGCCATGGATGTAAATATGGTCAATGGTGGTCCATGGCCAAAAATAGGTCCTACGGGATTTATGGCCAAATTGGTGTTCAAAAGGTTTCTTGGCCAAGTTTGGGTCCAAGGGATGGGTGGCCAAAATTGGCTCAGGTGGGTCCAACTTTGGTTTGGGACCCACCTGGCCTTGAGGGCTAGATAGTTGCCCCTTTTGGTCTCATTGGATTAGGCCAAAAGGGGCCTAATTGAACTGCGGACCGTGGACCTTGAATCATGGCCCACGGGCTGTAGGAGCCTTAGGGGGCCTAAATGGCCCAAATAGGCCATTTAGGCCTAACCCCCCCCCCTAATGAAAGGGGATGTCCCAATTCCAAAATTGATGGCTAGGGGCCCTGAAGGGCCCTAGAAGACAAAAGGACCCCCCAAGCCCAAAATCAAAGATAAAGGCCTGGGGGTTGGTGATAAGGAAATTGGCCAAGGGGGCCAATGATGTCAGGATATGGCCTGAGGCCATAAATGATGATGGTGGCCAGGATTGGCCAAATGATCATAGAGCACCAGAGGGGACCAATTGGCCATAAAAGATATGGTGTGGCCAATTGGCCCCAACTTTGTTCCAGGTTGGAATTGCCGCAACACCCATGGGGGAGGGTCAATCTTTGTGGTTGTGACAAGAACTTGTTATCCTTATAGGCCCTCAACCAGGGTTCTTCCCGCTGGGATTGCAGTTCTGGACTCCTGTACTTTTGTTGAAGGAGTTGCAGTACTATGCTACACTGTTGGTGTTTGGCATATGATTTCAGTACTGCACTGAAAAATTCATTGTGCAGTTCTGAGGAGCTTATTCCCAGTAAGGGAGTTTCTGTTCTTTCTGAATCAGTTTTTCCACTGTCAAAGGTACCACTTTCTTGTGCCCATTAAGATAATCTGAAGTTCTTCTTCCTATCTATCTCCATGAAATGGATAGGGACTTGGCTGCAACTTCAGGGTCATAAGCTGGATTGCATTTGACAGTGTCCAGTGGCCATCTGCTAAGGGCATCTGCATTAGTATGGCTTTTACCTTCTTTTTATATGATGGTCATAATCCCTCTATACTCCTGACTGGCTATTT
This sequence comes from Austropuccinia psidii, assembly GCA_023105745.1. Taxonomy (NCBI): domain Eukaryota; kingdom Fungi; phylum Basidiomycota; class Pucciniomycetes; order Pucciniales; family Sphaerophragmiaceae; genus Austropuccinia; species Austropuccinia psidii. The sequence continues at coordinate 67,881,403 of JALGQZ010000004.1, forward strand.
GCCATCTCAGCATGTGTCTCTTTGTATTCTTCATGTTTAGTAAAGACTTCAAGGCTTTTCAGTCTGTGTACACTTCAAAGACTGCACCCTCCAAATAATAATAGAGTGTTTCCAGAGCCCAGACTAGGCATAGACATTCAGTCTGGGTGGCCCCATACCTGGCATCTGAATCTTTCAGTTGCCTAGAGATGTAACATATTACTGCCTCTCTTTGTTCACCTTCACAATTTGTCTTTGGGGAAGGGCTGCTCCTAAACCTGGGCTACATGCTGCATCCATGTATAACTTGAATGGCAGTTCAAAGTCAGGCAAGATGAGCACAGGTGCATTTGTGAGTTCATGTTTGATCCTCCCATATGCATCCCTCCTTTCCTTGGTAATTTCAAAAACTACATCTTTTGAACATAACTTGTATAAACTACTAGTTATGTGGGCAAAATTCTTGATATGGTTTCTGTAGTAGCTAGAAAACTCAAGGAAGGATTGCATCTCTTTGATGATCTTTGGTACTGGCTTTTGCAGTACTGCTGCTACTTTATTCTGGTCAATTGCCAGACTAAGACCTGAGACTTTATGTCCTAGAGCTAGTTTGTGAGCCTTGAGGTATATTTTACATACCCAAATAGGGCACAATTATCTTAAGAATAAATTTTAAATTATGCATAACTCATAAGTCTTGCATATATCCAAAATTCATCATTTTTGATTTCAGAAAAGCTGAAAAACGTTTTATTGAGTAAGTAAATCCATGGATTTATAGCCAGATTTGGATTCTACACAAAAATTCACTTAGGGTAGCTCCATAGAGTGAATAAGCTCAAATTAACTCTTTGAGGTGGTAATATGGAAAATACTTCAACACCACATCAATAATACCACATAAAAGATCTGTGAAAATCTTTGCTTTTCTTCATTTCACGCCAAAATAATGGGAATTTGAGAAATCCCATGTTACATATACACTAAGAAGAGTGTTATGCATGTTTGGAGCACTTAATATCATGGTATTCTTACATAGACGTTTGATACAACCATAGTGGATATCTCACTTTAAGCTTAATTTTCTATTTTGACATGAAAAATAGGCAAGGGGGACAAAAGACATCAAAGAGAGCCAGGGTACCCAACTTCTGAGGCCTCAGAGGCGTAGAGAGCTGGAAAGCTTGGATCCATGGCTGATCTTGGCCTAATTGGTAAACTAATACCTTTTGGGAACCTGGTTACCATGTTACAACTATTGTAAATCTTAACAAAATAGCAACTAACCTGCTATTTTGACGTGCCAAGGTGGTAAAGAGCTACTTGGACTCCTGTAACCATGCCAATTCTTAATGATTATCAATGGATAAGCCCCAAAAGATTAATTAAAACCCTTTTTGGACTTGTATCCATTGATTTACCTCATAGAAACCAGTGAAACACTGATATTTGCAATTCTATGTAGAAATGAGTTAAAAACTTCAAAAATTCCTTAAAAATAGAATTCTTGATGAATCTCCCTGAAGCCTTCAGGACTAACAGAGAACTGTATTATCTATGTTAAAACCAAAAAGAATAATGGTTTTACTAGTAAAATTAAAAGTTTTACGTACAGTCCATTTTTGACTATTCTACGTGAAACACTGAATCCTCAAAAATTCACAGTAATTATAACCTGTGATGAAATTGCCAATAACATTGATACCTTTGAGAAATAAATGAATATCTTGGAATAAAAGAAGATTTACAGATTTTACTCCTTTTATTCTTAACCATATTGGGGTTGGAAGTCATGTAAAAGCATCAATTAAGTAATTATGATAATCTTACGTGACAACAGATGATGCTATCAGTAATCCAAAAAGGTTTATTGTTTTCTCAATCACTGGTTTTTCAGTTTGCTCCATGGAACGCCTCTTTGAGCTGTTGTTGACTCAAAAGAGGCCTCTTGTTGCTGTTTTTTCCAAGAATCATCTTATTATCCTTTTATATCACTGTTACCAACAGGTAAGTATTAGTTAAACTATTCTTAAGTGTTTTAAATCTTTCAGAATCAATAAGAAGGACGTGAAATCATAGATTCCATCTATATATTGCTGTAATCCTGCTATAAATCATTTTGATCTCTTAAATCCACAATTCTACGTCAAATTTCTCTACTTTTATCTATCAATAAGTTCTTTGGAGTATTAGTGAGTCATTTATCTTTAATTCTTAAAATTTTTCTCTAGTAATAGTTTTCTTCAAGAATTATCTTTATAATTATTCTTGCAAAAGATAATTATATATTAAAATAATTTTATTAGTTTAATAAAAGAAGTTTTTATTATTGAATTCTTCTTGTAATTGATTCTTGTAGACAATTACTGCTCACTGTTATGATCACTAGTAGTGTATAACAAGTGAAGGAAATAATTCTTTAATTATTTAATTGTGGTTATAATAATATTTTATTATTATATTTTATAAGAACGGAAATAGTACTGTTGATTAATAGTAATATTATCATCAGTTTCATAGTCACATCTTACATTTGGGGGCCTGGCCGTGAGTTTATGCATAGACTTGGCTTTAATCATATTCTAGACTTCATTTTTTTTGTTCAAAAAAACCACCATACCTACCACATCTTACATTTGGGGGCCTGGCCATGTTTTTTGAACCTTGTACCCTTAATTGATATATTTTTAAGCTCTAAAATATATTAATTTAATAATTTTATCTTTCATTTTTGAAGTTAAAATAATTTTTATTTTTGAAATTGTTTTGCAAATATTTTTCATTGATGAATTTGGTTTAATTTTATACTGTTTTTACACATGGCTTCTTCACATCCAAAAAACTTATAAAATTCTTCTTTGAGTTACTCTGAATTAATTTTCATTCAAAATCTTAAATTTTAATTTTCTTTCTTAAAAAAGAATAATTTTTTTAATATCAAAAAAAATAAAACTTATAAAAAATGTTTGAAAAATATTTTAAAAAGTATAAAAAATAATTTTTTTTTCTCTTTTATAATTTTTCTAGTGTCTTTGATCAAATACTGTGCAGCTGGAAACAGACTCAGTAAAAGATATATTACTAGTCCAGAATCTTCAGAAGCAGAATCTGAAGACAGTATTGAGGTGCAAATTGCTAAAAGAGGCACCTTATTCAACTCAGAAAAGACTAAATTATCACCGAAAGGTGTGTATTTTATCTTATATTTTCACCTTTTATCTTTAAATTGACATGAAAATGGTGCATACAAGAAATGGAAGCAACTCTTCAGTCCAACCAGATGGATTTGTACAAAGAGGAGGCAAGACCAAATCCAGAAGTGCCAAGTCTTCCACAAGAAAGACAACTCTGGAGGATTCCAGAGTTGCCCCCCTTTCCCCAAGGTCTGTACCCACAGATTTTGACGTGAATTCTGAGCCTGAACTAATTCTTTATATTATTTCCAGGACTGAACCATTTTCAAGTGGAAGCAATAGAAATATATTGGAGCCAGTACAAAAATTGGTTCAGAGCAGCCAAAGAAGAGGAGTGGGAAATCTGCGCAAGCCTTTGGCACGGGGCCATGAACTCCTACTTACACATCAAGAGCTTTCTGGGTCAGGAGAAGACCATAGAACTCTTAGGAGGTTGGAGCCCACTTTCTTGCAAAGACAAGGTCAAAAAGATAAAGAATTGGTTGAAGAACCAAAGTCTTTTATCCATAGACCAGAAGAAAGAGTTGGAAATGACTCCAGCTTTGGAGACAGAGGAACCAGTGGCGTCTACAAGCTCCAAACCAGCTCCAGAAGTGTCCAAAGACGAGCCCAAAGGACCTCAAAAGAAGCACAAAGTTCCCAAGAACCATCAAGGCAAGGGCAAAGGCAAAGCCAATTGGTACAGACATCACCCACAAGGCTACCGGATCCCCAAATTGGAGCCTTCAGCTGTGGACAGTGTCTTCAACATGGCCAGAACTCTCATGGAATTCAAAGCCAAGGAGCAGGAAAGGATGAACAGGACTTTTCCACACAAATAACTGATGTACAAAGAAGCATTAATGTATAAATTGGCAAATTTGATTCAAATTTAAAGCAAATTACATCAGATATAAGTGATTTGAAGAAAAATGACAAGAAATATACTGAATGGTATCAATTGACAAATGTCACCTTCGAGTCAATTGTCAATGCTTGTAAAAGAGTTGAGAGTCAATGTCAAGCTCAGAATTAGGACATGGAAGATCTTTCCACTCTTAAAATGAATGATAAACCTAAAACTCTTGGGGATCATTTCTTACAAATAGTTAAGAATACCAATCAATTTGCTACACATTTAGCAAAAAGTGAAAATGAAAGGCAGATATTAAAGGATGACCTCATTGCAAATGTGGAACAAATTCATAAGAATTATGAACCACATATGCCAAGGCATTCTACACCTTTGACTGAAGAGAAACATTCTGTTAAAGGAAGTTTGACCCCATTCTTAGGAGAAAATGTTATTTCTGCTAAGGATATTCCCAAATTGGAAGAATGGCCAAAATTCTCTGCTGAAGGAGAATATAACCAAATTGAATTCATCAGAACTATTGATATGTTGCAAGAAGACTTTAATATACCTGATGAAATCATAGTGGGGAAATTACATTGTTTGTTTACCAGAACTGCAAAGAAATGGTATTACAAGAGGAGAATAGATCATGGTAAACATGATTGGTCTTGGTGGAAATCTGAAGTGATTACCAAATGGGCCAATAATTCTTGGAGGTTTAAAATGGAGAATGCTTTTGAAAGTGCCATTTTTAACACAGAAAAAGACAAACCACTTACTTGGTTTGCAAACAAAAAGACAGATTATCTGCTTTACACCCAGATATGTCTGACACTAGGATTAATATGAAAATATTAAGAAAGTGTGGGGGAGAACTGGAACATGCTATCAAAAGCAGATGTGTAGAACCCTGCTAAACAGAGGACTACATTAATGCTATGGAAGATATCATTACCAGGACAAGAATTGGTAAAACTTGGTCTAAAATCCCAATGGAATCCAAGATGGTCCCAAGAATCCCCAGAAAAGACAGAAGACCAGAGAAACCTGTCTTGAAGTGTCATAAATGTGGAAGTACTTCAGATTTAGCTAACACTTTCCCTAAAAAGACAAAAATCAATGAATTTCAAGTCATTGAAGAAACTCAGTATACTGAAGAGAAAGAGGAATCTGATCAAGACTCTGCAATCTCTGAGGATACACCAGTGGAGGACGTTCCCATTGAAAACATCACAGCTTTCTTTGAGGTCACAGAAGTCCATACCCACATGCCACAATACAGTGAGGATTGCTGCAACCTGATCAATATCCAGGACGCCAGAATGTGTAAGACAAAACCTTCTAGAGGTAAGGATTACACTGCTGTAGCATCCTGTATCACATCAGTTTTGATGAATAATATTGAAACCAAAGCTAATTTGGATACGGGAGCATTTTGCACTTGTTTGGGCAAAGATTATCTCCAAGTTATGCTTCCTGAATGGAAAAACCATCTATTACCAATAGAAGGTGTGCAATTTAGTAGTGCCAGTAACAATATGTACCCCTTGGGTATATTAGACACTAATCTTGTATTTCCACACTGAGCAGGAAGTGTGAGGATGAAAATTGAGATTGTGGTGATGGATAATTACAAATCTCAGTACATCATTCTTGGAAATGATTACTTGAATATTTAGGGTATTGACATCAATAACCACAAAGACAGATATTTCACAATTGGGGATAACAAAAGAAAGAAAGTTGCCTTTTCCAATATGCCAAAACAAATATCTGTGGTATCTTCTGTTAAGGATACTTATAAAGATGAAGTTGTTTAATAAACTTTTTGAAGCACAAATTAATCCATCATTATCACCAAAAGAGGAGTGAACTTATTGATTTCTTATACACATACAATAATGCATTTGCCTCTGATAATGAACCATTAGGTGCTATAACAGGACAGGAAGTTGATATTACTCTTAATCTTCACAGGCCATATCCTCCAGTACTTAGAAGACCAGCTTATCCAGCCAGTCCCAGAGCTAAAGAAGCCTTGGAGAAACATATCCAAGAGTTAATCCAACTTTGTGTACTAAGGAAAGTAGGCCATAATGCAGAAGTTGAAGTAACAACACCTGTTATTATTGCTTGGCATAATGACAAGTCAAGAATAGTTGGAGATTTCAGAGCATTGAATACCTACACAGTTCCAGATAGTTATCCAATCCCTATAATTCAAGAAACCTTGACTCAAATTTCTAAAGCCAAGTATAAAACATCAATCGATGCATTTAAAGGTTTCCATCAGAATGTTTTGACGCCTAAAGCTAAGAAATTACTTAGAATTATCACTCACTGTTGTATTTATGAGTATCTTAGAATGCCCTTTGGCATTAAAAATGCTCCATCCCATTATCAAAGAATGATGAACACCATCTTTCCCACAGAATTGTCTGAAGGATGGCTTATCATTTATATTGATGATATTCTCATATGTTCTGATTCATGGTCTTTGCACCTTGAAAGACTTGAAAGGGTACTTCACAAGGTTGCAGAAGTGAACATGAAAATTTCACTTAAGAACTGCTATTTTGGTTTTGAAGAGCTCATAGCATTAGGACATGTTGTTTCTGGTTTAAGCTTAGGTATTGACAAAAACAAAGTGGCAGCAGTGTTACTTAAGCCAATACCCCAGATTAAAAAAGAACTTGTGTCTTTTCTTGGGTTTGCCAGTTATTATGGGCAACACTTGAAAGACTTTAAAATTCTAGCCAAGTCACTTTATAGAATCTGTGATCAACAGACTGTATTTGAGATGACACAGGAGGGAATTAAAGCTTATGAGAAGATAAAGAAAGCTCTTACAGAAGCACCTTTACTCCTCATGCCTGACTGGAATATTCCTTTTAAATTGTACAATGATGCATGTGGAGATGACTTAGGGGAAGCCTTACATCAAGTCCAAATTATTGATGATAAACCTACATAGGGACCAGTTTGTTACATCTCAAGACAAATCAAACCAACAGAGGCCAGATATGGTGCAAGCCAAATGGAGTGCTTATGTTTGGTATGGGCACTTGATAAATTACACTATTATCTTGATGGCAGTTTTTTTGAAGTGATAACTGACTGTAATGCTGTAAAATCACTTCTTAACATGAAAACTCCCAACAGACACATGTAGAGATGGCAAATAGCCATTCAAGAATATAGAGGAAACATGACTATAGTCCACAAAGCAGGAAACATTCACAAAAATGCTGATGGACTTAGCAGGTGGGCATTAGCCAACACTCCTGATAACCCAGCTTATGTACCTTTGGAAGCTAAACCACAGATTCCAATTGAAGGGATTAACATAACTGATATTGGGACTGAATTCTTTGAAGAGGTCAGGGAATCTTATAAGCAAGACAAGAATTGCCATATCTTGACTTCTTTATTAGATAAAGACTGCAAAGATACATCTTTGGTCAATGCACTAGATGAAGTTTGGAGAAATTACTATTCTGAAGGAAGATTTCACTTGTTTGATGGGAGTATCTACCATAGAACCAAACATTCTTGTGTAATGACATTATGCAGCAGATTACTTATCAATACAATTCTTTATGAATTCCATGATAGCATCTACTCTGGACACCTATCAGAGGATAGAACATTTGAAAAAGTGAACAACTGTGCATGGTGGCCATCTTGAAGAAGAGAGACCATTCAATATTGCCATACCTGTGACAGATGTCAAAAAGCAAACAGGAGTACAGGCAAGAAATTTGGACTTATGATCCATATTGAAGAACCAAAATCCCCTTGGGAAGTTGTTCAAATGGATTGGTTCACATCACTTCCTCCAAGTGGTGACAAACGTTATAATGCTTGTTTGGTCATTGTAGAAAGATATAGCAAGACTCCCATATTCTTACCATGTCATAAAGATGACACTGCTATCGATACAGCTCTTCTTCTATGGAGTAGAGTTATTTCTCATACAGGATTCTTTAAGAATATCAGAAGTGACAGGCGTCCCAAGTTCACAACTACACTTTGGACCAATCTTCATAGATTGTTTGGGACTAAGTTATCATTCTCTACAGCATATCACCCTCAAACAGATGGGCTAGCAGAGAGGATGATTCAAACTTTAGAAGATATGATCAGGAGATTTTGTGCTTATGGGTTAGAACTCAAAGACTCAGATGGCTTTACCCATGACTGGTGCACGCTTATGCCTGCATTAGAATTGGCATACAAGACATCAGTCCATTCTTCCACAGGACAAACTCCTGCTATGTTAGAAAAAGGATGGAATCCAAGACTCCCAGCAGACACACTGAGGAAAGACTTGATTGACATTCATCCTACAGCTTCCAGCTTCAAGTTAATTCTTGATAAAGCAAAACCTCATGCAAAACAAATTATGGAGGCTGCTTTTGATTATGCAAAACAGAAGTAGGACAAGAGTCATAAAGTACCAGACTTCAAAGTAGGGGACTTAGTTCTAGTTTCAACCTTGAATTTTAATAATATCAAACGCCCAAAGAAACTTAAAGATTCTTATGTAGGACCTTTTGTTGTTGTTGCCTTACATGGAACCAATGCAGTTCAAGTGGAATTGAGTGGTGAATTGGAAAATAAACACCCCACTTTTCAAGTCAGCTTGATAAAGCCTTATCAACCAGCTGATAAAGAATTGTTTCCTTTGAGGAACGCAACTCCTTTAACTGTACCACCAGTGGAACAAAGTGAAGACAGAAAGATAAAGAAAGTCATTAAAGAAAGGAGACTTAGGGGTAAAAATCAAAGAGATTATCCTGTCAGATTTAGAAATCCAGTACATGGACATGAATGGCTGGCAGAATTAGAAAAGCCTGACTCAGATAAACTCTTAAGAGGGTTTAGACATGAAAGAAGGCCACAAGGCTGAATATGTCTATAAAATGTGCTTGAAATTACTTGATCTGAGTGATATAAAGAGGTGGGACAGTGGACATTAACCCCCCTTTAGGGCTTTTTATTATTTATAACATTGATAAAATTGTAGTACAATTTTATTTTTTGGTGAGAGGGAATGTGAGCCTTGAGGTATATTTTACATACCCAAATAGGCCACAATTATCCTAAAAATAAAGTTTGAATTATGCATAACTCATAAGTCATGCATATATCCAAAATTCATCATTTTTGATTTCAGAAAAGCTGAATAACTTTTTATTGAGTAAGTAAATCCATAGATTTAAGGCCAGATTTGGATTCTACACAAAACTTCACCTAGGGTAGCTCCATAGAGTGAATAAGCTCAAATTAACTCTTTGAGGTGGTAATATGGAAAATACTTCAACACCACATCATTAATACCACATAAAAGAGGCGTTAAGCTTTTTGTTCTTCTTCATTTCACGCCAAAATAATGGGAATTTGAGAAATCCTATGTTACATATACACTAAGAATAGTGTTATGCATGTTTGGAACAGTTAATATCATGGTATTCTTACATGGACGTTTGATACACCCATAGTGGCTATCTCACTTTAAGCTAAATTTTCTATTTTGCCTTGAAAAATAGGTAAGGGGGACAAAAGACATCAAAGAGAGCCAGGGCACCCAACTTCTGAGGCCTCAGAGGCGTTGAAAGATTCATGGTTGATCTTGGCCTAATTGGTAAACTGAAACCTTTTGGGAACCTGGTTACCATGTTACAACTACTGTAAATCTTCAGAAAATATTAAATAACCTGCTATCTTGACGTGCCAAGGAGGTAAGGAGCTACTTAGACTCCTGTAACAATGCCAATTCTTAATGATTATCCATGGATAAACCCCAAAAGAGTAATCAAAACCCTTTTTGGACTTGTATCCATTGATTTACCTCATAGCAACCAATGAAACACTGATATTTGCAATTCTATGTAGAAATGAGGTAAAAACTTCAAAAATTGATTAAAAATACAATTCTTAATAAATCTCTCTGAACCTTTCAGGACTAATATGGAACTGTATTATCTATGGTGCAATGAAAAAGGATTATGGCTTCACTAGTAAAATTAAAAGTTTTACTTACAGTCCATTTTTGACTATTCTACGTGAAACACTGAATCTTCAAAAATTCAAAGTAATTATTACCTATGATGAGATTGCCAATAACATTGATAAATTTGAGAAATCAATGATTATTTTGGAATAAAAGAAGATTTACAGATGTTACTCCTATTATTCTTAACCATATTGGGGTTGGCATTCACATAAAAGCATCAATTAAGTAATTATGATAATCTTATGTGACAACAGATGATGCTATCAATAATCCTAAAAGGTTTATTGTTTTCTCACTCACTTGTTTTTCAGTTTGCTCCATGGCACACCTCTGTGAGCTGTTGTTGACTTAAAAGAGGCCTCTTCTTGCTGTTTTTTGCAAGAATCATCTTATTATCATTTTATATCACTGTTACCAACAAGTAGGTATTAGTTAAACTACTCTTAAGTGTTTTAAATATTTCACAATCAATCAGAAAGACGTGAAATCATATAATCCAACTATATATTGTTTTAATCCTGCTATAAATCATTTTGATCTCTTAAATCCACAAGTCTACGTCAAACTTCTCTGCTTTTATTTATCAATAGGTTCTTTGGAGTATTAGTGAGTCATTTATCTCTCATTCTTAAAGTTTTTCTCTAGTAATAGTTTTCTTCAAGAATTATCTTTATAATTATTCTTGCAAAAGATAATTATATATTAAAATAATTTTATTATTTGAATAAAAGAAGTTTTTATTATTAAATTCTTCTTGTAATTGATTCTTGTAGACAATTACTGCTCACTGTTATAATCACGAGTAGTGTATAACAAGTGAAAGAAATAATTCTTTAATTATTTAATTGTGGTTAGAATAATATTTTATTATTATATTTCATAAGAACAGACATAGTACTGTTGATTAATAGTAATATTATCATCAGTTTCATAGTCACATCTTACATAGTAGCTCTTGTTGGCCAAAATTGCACTTTTTCAGTGAACTTTTGAGATTGATAGGTGTACATTTACTCAAAACTCTGTCTATTTATTGTAAATGGTCTTCCCAATTCTCTGAGTATATAATGATGTCATCAATATATACCACCATCGAGTCTTCCAATAGTTCTTCTTGAAATATTGTGTCCATAATCCTTTGGAAATGGGCTGGTGCATTTTTGGTGCCAAATGGCATCCTGGTGTACTCATATATGCCCTTATGGCATATTATTCTGAGTAATTTCATGGAGTTTGGTTTAACTCCATCTTGGTGGAAGCCTTTCATACAATCCATTTTGGTTATGTATTTGGCTTTTGCCAGTTTATCCAAGGCATGAGGTATCCTGAGTATAGGTTACCTGTCTGAGTTTTGTAGTTATTCAGAGCTCTGAAGTTTCCACATGGTCTAGACTTGCCATCATGCCAGGTGATTAGGACAGGAGTGGTTATTTCCACTCTTTCATTAGGTCCAATCTTTCTGATGACATCCATGTCCATGAGTTCATTGATATGTTTTTCAATTTCTTTCCTGTTTCCAGACTTGCTGGATAAGGACGTCTCCTGAGCATGGGTGTATAAGGTCTTTCCACATCCAGATATAGTTCTATATTATGGCCTTTGATCTTGCCTAATGGTTCTTCACTAATGGCAAATGCTAGTCTGTTCTTCCTCAGCAGCTTCAGTAAACTTAGTTTTTGTTTACTGGTGAGTGTAGTGCTAAACTGTCCCTCCCTGAATTCATTCAGTAGCTGTGGGTCATGGGTAGAGATTTTGGTATATATCAAGTGAAAATTTCTTCTCCTTTTTGCTACCAATGGTAATATTCCTGTTTTTACTATTGTAAATATCTATTCCATACATCCTTTGGTAATATGCTCCCAGCAAGAACCCTTGGATGTGGGCATGATCAAGCACTACAAACTCTGGGTTGAGCGTGCTATTACCCTTCCTATGAGTTGTAATGATTTCTTTAATAATTGTACCAATAGAAGCCATCTTTCCTGATGCCCTCTTGAAGTTTTTTGCCTTGGTTGGAAAGAGCTATTTTTCCCAATTTGGGAAGTGGTTATCTAGATAATTTCTGGCCACTATAGAGCAGTGTGCTCCACCAACAATGATCAATGGATTTTGAGAATTTTCAATACAGACAGTCATTTTTGTGGCTGTTCCATGTATATATGTCATTCCTCTGGTTGGTGTTACCAGGAATGTTTGTGCAACTTGGGCATATTTGCACAAGGTTTTGTTGGCAGTATCCTGTGGCATCCCTGCTCCTAACTGTATGTCCTGACTTTCTAGTGTGGTTTCCTCTTGGTATTCCACTAGAAATTTTTGTCTTGGGTCTTGGTCACCATTAGATGGTTCTCTGATGGCATCAGCCATGGAATCTGATTCAGAATTCTCTGTTGGGGATTCATCCTCTGGTACTTTCTCAATGGCATATAATTTTTTCCTTACCTTTGGACAGTTGTTGGCATAGTGGTCTGTTGAGCCACAATTGTTACAAGAATTCCTCTTCTTTTCCACTTCTGCCACCCTTTCTTTGTGTTTGTCTTTAAACTCTACCCTGAAAGGTTGTTTCTCTTTGAAACCACTGCTCTTATATGGAGTGAATTTCCCTATGTTAGTTCTTTTCGTTATGTCTTGTAAGGTATTAGCAATGTCATCCAGATTGCAATTTTGGTTGCGTCTGCATTTTACTGCATGCTCTAGTTCTCCTGGCGGTTGTGTCAGAAGCTTGTGATTCCTCCTTTGGATGTTCAGCTGAGGATCAATGGCTTCAAGTCTTTTAGACTGTCTAAGACACCACTCATATGGATTTTTGTCCACAGATTATTTGTCATTTTCAAATGACATGGTCTTTTTCCATATCCAAGTACCATTACTGTACTTTTGGATGACTTGACTCTTCCACCATGGCCAGTTTCTTCTGCCATGGATTCCTTTCATTTCTGTGTACCATATACTAGCATGACCTTTAAATTCTGTATTTAGTCTAGCGGTAATCCAGTAATCTAGTATGCTTGGTACATCAATGAAGATTCCATCAAGATAATCTATGAGTTCCATATGATCATGTTTTCCTGTTCCAGAGAATTTGTGCCAGCTTGAGGCCTCAGGAAGCTGTTTCAAGGCTTCCTTTTCAGAATAAGACATATTTGCTCCATCCTGGTATTGTGATGGAGATCTTGCCTTGTGGCCCAACATGGCATCTGGTTGTATGTCATCTGGGTGATATGGATTATCCATAAATGGCCTTGTGGTTGGGGCTTTGTGAGTCTGTGACGTATGTATAACATATCCATAAGGCCACAAATGATTTTATAAACAGTTAATTTTGCCTTAAACAGACTTTTTACTTGAATTTAAAATAAAAAATAATAAAAAATAAGTATAAATTTTTTTGGATAAACAAAGTTAGAAATATTATGTCATTTTTGGATTCTACACCAAAAATAACTTAGGGTACACCCATAGGGTGTTATACCCAAATACACTTATTTTTTATGTTATTGGAAGATTTAAGAATCTCACAGTACTAATGTAACTTTTTTAACATTTTTTTAAAATTGTTAAATTTAAGCTTAAGTAAGCTTAAATTTGAAGTTGCATAAGGTTTATGCAAACTTACCAAAATTTTAGTTAAAATTGAGGTGTGGTGTATATTTACTGAATTGGCTAAGGATTTGCCATACAGAATGTAAATCCTGCATGAGCTCAATTTAAAAGGGTTTAAGGCCATAGTATGGCTTTAAATAAATAAAAGGGCAAAATCCACGCAGAAAGGTGGGACAAAGGAAAAAGACCAAATAGAGCTGGGGTACCCAACTTTTGGGATCTGCAAGGATTCAATTAAGGTTGTCCACCTGTATTGGAGGATTTTCAACCTTATTTAAACTTTGAGATTAGACTTTGATCCAACCTTAAGGTTTAAACTGGTTTTATCCCAAAATGGACAGGAATTTCAAGCTGCCAAAGGGTAAATCCCAATATGCAGGATTGAAATCAAGGTTTTAAAAACTGTCAAAGCTTAAATAAGCTTAAAACGTTAAGGCTTCAAGCATTAAAACCTTATCAAAACTTAAGGTTTGGTGTGTATTGCTATTTTATGTGGAAAAATAGCAATAACTTCAAAAATTCATTAAAAATCCAATTCTTAATGGATTTGCTGAAAGTTTCACAAAGCTTACAATCTAATATTATCTAAATATAAATTAAATCTTAAGTATCTTTTATAAATAAATTTCCAAGATATTAGCCTGGAAATTTACTCTTTTAATTAAGCTCAAAGAAAATTATGATTTCTTCAAAAATTAATTAAAAATTGAGTTTAAGAGATTTCTGCTTGAAGCTCTATTTTAAGTTGTTCATGTGATGAACTTTAATATAAATGAGTTTATTTATATTAAAAACTTAAAATAATTAGTTTAAATGAGGATTAAAGTTACATGGAGTTAAGAATAACACTGTGTCACAGGGGCTCTTCTAAAATGAAGAGGGCCTGGCACTCAGTGAACAGACTTACTTATGGAGGGCTCAGAAGAAAATACTCAAATGATAAGAGTAATGGAGTAAGAGGATAAATTCCTAGTCATAAAATAATAAGCATAAAAGATAAGAGAGACAAAACAAAAGCAATAATAAAGAGCCAACCACAAATAATCCTGAGTCACTGTTTCAACCTGTTCAGAAAAGAGAAAAGGATTAATAAAGGATATGGCCACCAGGACTCTACTGAACAGGTGAGGGAAGGCAAAGACTAACTTAATAAATAATAAAATAATATTCCAAAAGTGAGAATAAAATAATATTAAATAATAAATCAACTATTTTAATTAACTGGGGGAAAAACCCCCAGGTGGGTGAAGAGGGGCTGGTATATGTGAGAAATACCAGCCTTGGAGTTTGAGTGTTGAGATACTTGTCTGTATTCTGGAAGAAGTTGGATGTGGGATTGAATCCTGTATTGGTGAATCCAATACAGGTTATACAGTCAATACAGGTATTTGCGCCTGTATTGATTACAGGCCTGTATTTGGTGAATCCTGTATTTGAGTCTTGCCTGTATGAAACTGTATTGAGGTTTGAAACTGTATTTGGATCTTGCCTGTATGAAAACTGTATTTGGAGAGTCTTGAATGAAACCCCCTTGCTGATTGGGTTTTGAAGGGTATCCATGATATAATGATTTGCTGATGATGATTGGAAATGCCCCTGCCTCCTTGGCTGTGACATTATCCCCCTCTTGAAAGTGGTGAGCTCTGAGCACCATAAGTATAGTGAGTCTTGATGAGCTTGCAATCAATTCAAACAGTTCTTTTCCCCAATTCCTTAAGATTTTTCCCTTAAAACTTCTTCTTCAATCAATACTCAAACCAATCTTCATTTAACTATTTGTAGGTATTTTCCCCTTGATTTTGATTCTGAATTTCCTCTGTTTCATTCAAACTGCCTTCAATCTTCATAAAAATTCCTTTAATCTTGTCTTGAGTGTCTTCATCAACTTTTCTTGAGTCCTCATGGCTTTTGAAAGGTGGTTGATTTGAGTTTTTTGTCCCAAGACCACTTGAAATCATCATAATTTTGAATTTAGAGTGTTGGCATAAGGTGGCCAACATTTGAAATTTTTGGACTAAATGAGTAGTCCTGGCCAAAATCCCTGAAAATGTGAAAAAATGGGTTTTTGGCCAATTTGCGCAGAAATGCGCAAGATGCGCAAAAATGCGCAAAATGCGCAAATGCGCAAATATGCCATATTTGGCATAATTTGGTGAAAATGATGAAAAAATTGAATTATTGTGAAAAAATGGCCTAAAAGTGGGTTTTGGCCATTTTGCGCAAATATGCGCAAATGCGCAAAAATGCGCAAAGTGCGCAAATTTTGCGCAAAATGCGCAAATGCGCAAATATGCCATATGTGGCATAACTGGTGAAAATGATGGAAAAAACTGAATTTTTGTGAGAAAATGGCCTAAAAGTGGGTTTTGGCCATTTTGCGCATTTTTGCGCAAAATGCGCAAAAATGCGCAAAGTGCGCAAATGCGCAATTATAATGATTTTGGCCAAAAAGGCCTTTTGAAGACTTTTGACAAGAAAAGGGCCCTTTTGCGCAAAAATGCGCAAAATGCGCAAATCACCTAATATGCACAATTAAGCATATTATGATAAGAATTGATGAAAAATGGCTGTTTTGACGTTTTGAGGTCTGATATGGCCAATTGTGCCAAAGTACATATCTTGATGAAATTGGCCAATTGGGCCATTTTGAAACAGTTTCTTCTATGAACTTGATTTCTTTCTTGAATATCTTCTTCTTATCCCCTCCTTGATTGGTCAATTGCCATAAACACCTTGCTGATTGGGTTTTGGCTTTCAATTTTGATCTTGAGGAATGAGTTCAATGCTGACATTCATATTTGACTCCACTGCCTCTGGTTCCCCGCCTTTTGTGATTTGGAGATGCCTTGGTTATGAAGTTTAAAGAACATTGAAGAAATTTGATGAGGATTATCTGTAGCTGGTCTTTACCATTACTAGTGTTTGCTCTTGATTATTAATTAAATTCACTCCCCAAACAAGATATGGGAGTTATGATTGCTGCTTTTGAAACAAGAAATGAAAATTAAATCATACAAGTAAAAGAAAATGAAATAAAAAAAATAAAAAATGAAAATGAAAAAGAATTGAGAGAAAAAGAGAGTAAAGAAAGAAATAAGAAATGCCTGAGGGTTGTCCTTCTTGTGGTGAGTTGCTTGATTTTTTGGCCAAAAGATTCTGAAAGATGAAATCAAGCATTGGATGCTCACAGCGTGGCCAAGGTAATGTTTTTACAAGAATTAGACCCCTCAGGGATGCATACCAGGAGATGGAACTTACTTTCATAACTTCCACTCCCCACCAAGCACCATAAATGAAAATTGAAATATGCCATAAGATGAATTTGATAATGAATGTCTTGAAAGATAATTTATGGCATGATTAAAGAAAGAAGAGAAAATAAAAGAAAAGATTGGGCCATATCTTGATGAAAAGGTCCAAATCTTGAGGGTATGATGTTGCAAGGCCTTCTGAACATGTCCAAAGAATTGACAAGTGCTCACAAAGTGGCCAAGGTGATGCTTACAACAAATTTGGGTAGAATACCCCCTTAAAGGTGCATGCCAGGAGAGGAACTTACTTTCATAAACTCCAATCCCCACCAAGCACCATAAATCAAACTCTTGAAGCATTTGGGCCAGGCTTGTCTGGATACAAAGTGTGAAAATCCTTGACAAGGTCTGGGGAGTTGGTAAGGTTGGAAGCTGGTTCCCAAGTTGTTCTTTCTGTGTCTTCATTGAATCCTTTCCACTCCACTAAATACCATAATGAACCTCTCTTGAGTTTTGAGTCCAGAACCTGAGCCACTTCCCACTCTTCTTGCTCTTCCACTATTACTGGAGGTGGTGGCAATTGGTGTCGATTTGGGATAGTTGATTGCTTGACTGGTTCTAATAAGGACACATGGAAAACAGGGTGAACTGACTTCCATTGTTGAGGCAACTTGAGGTGATATGCATGGCTGCCAATCTTCTTGAGAACTTCAAAGGGTCCCAGCCATCTTTCTGAAAGCTTTTTGGTGGGTCTTGTTGTCTTGATGTTCTTGGGAGCTAGCCATACTTTGTCCCCAGGTTGGAAATCAGGTGGAATTGCTCTATTTTTATCTGCATACTTCTTAAAACGCTTTATTGCTGACTCTAATTCTTCTTTGACAACTTGCTGTACTGATTGGAGTGTTGATGATAACTTTCCAGCAGGTGTATCTTGAGAAATGTGAATTGAATCAAAGCTGGGATTTCTTCCATAAATAGTGAAAAATGGAGACTGTTTTGTTGATGAATGTTCTGCATTATTATAGGCAAATTCAGCCAGAGGGAGCCAGGTGTGCCAGTCATCTTGATGGTAACTGACATACATCCGAAGATACTGTTCTAGAATCTGATTTACCCTCTCTGTCTGTCCATCTGTTTCAGGGTGAAAGGCAGTTGAAAGATCTCTTGATATCTTGAGCTGCTGACACAATTGAGTCCAAAATGATGAAACAAATAATGATCCTCTATCACTAACAATACTGATTGGAAGACCATGTTTGGAAAAGACAAGATTAATGAATATTTGAGCTAAATCCAAAGCAGTGATTGTTGAATAAGTTGGCATAAATATTGCCATTTTTGAAAATCTGTCTACAACTACTAAAATTGAATCAAAGTTGCTTGACAAGGGCAATTGGGTGATAAAGTCCATTGATAAGGAATTCCAAGGACCAGATGGAATTTGAAGAGGCTTGAGTAATCCAAACTTCTTATGGTGGATGTTCTTGTTTCTTGAACATTGCTGACATGAGGACACATAGTCCTTGATGATTTGATTCATGCCAGCCCAATAAAAATCCCTCTTGATGAGCTTGAGGGTCTTCTCCTGGCCAGGATGGCCAGCCAATGGTGAATCATGACACCTTTGAAGAATGTCCAATTGAACTTCATGATTGCTTGGAATAACTACTCTATCTTTGAACAATAATAATTTTGCTTGAGGTTCAAGAGAATAGTCTGGGACTGATTCTCCTCTTGCTAATTTCTTGAGGATCTCCTTATAGTCTTTGTCTTGCCATACTTGTCTTTGAATCTGATCAACTAAATCTGAAAACATTTCAACTTTTATGGAAAAGAATCTTGACTCTTGAATTTCATTTTGCTTGAGAACTTGATGAAAGTTTTGAGGATTCTTGCTGATGAAGTCCACCCCCCTCTCTGGGTACACGTCGTCCCGACGTGACAAGGCATCTGGTAAAGTGGCCAGCCTGCCTGGGCGGTAAGTGATAACAAAGTGAAATTCAGACAAAAATTCAGCCCAACGGGCTTGACGACGAGTAAGGACTTTAGAGGACATAAAATATTGGAGAGAACAATGGTCTGTCAAGAACTCAAAAGAATCAGAAAGAGAAAGGAGAAAGGCTCTCCAGCGCTTGAGAGCCCAAACTATGCCAAGGAGTTCCTTGTCATGAATTTCATAGTTGAGTTCAGCTGGTAAGAGCTTGCGACTATCAAATGCAATGGGATGCTTTCCTGAGTCATTCACCTGACTCAGTACAGCACCCAAGGCATAATCAGAGGCATCAGTCTCTACAATAGTTGGGAGAGAAGGATTAAAGTGAGAGAGGATAGGAGCAGTGGTGAAAGCTTCTTTGAGTATCTGAAACTGGCTAAGAGCTTCCTCATTGAAGATGAAGGGAGAATCTTTTTTGAGAAGGGAAGTGAGAGCAGAGATTTTTTTGGAATAATTTTTAATGAAACGACGATAAAAGTTGGCAAAGCCAAGGAAAGATTGGAGGGCCTTGATGTTCTTGGGCTGAGGCCAATTGAGGATTTGTTGAACTTTTGAAGAATCCATCTTGAGGCCATCACTTGAAACAACATAGCCCAAGTATTCCACACTTGAGGCATGGAATACACACTTGGAGGCTTTAGCAAACAAATTATTGTCTCTCAGTCTTTGGAGAACAGAGGCCACATGTTTAACATGTTCATCCAAAGAGCTAGAGAAGACCATAATATCATCTAAGTACACTACAACAAAAATATCCAAATAATCTGCAAAGATATCATTCACAAGATTTTGGAATGAAGCTGGAGCATTGGTTAAGCCAAATGGCATAACCAAATACTCATAACTGCCATATTTGGTTCTAAAGGCAGTTAAATGCTCATCCCCCTCTTTAATTCTCAGGAGATTATAAGCACCACGCAGATCTATCTTGGAGAAGATAGTAGCACCGTTAAAGACGGTAAGAAGCTGATTCATTGGAGGAACAGGATACCTGTTCTTCCTAGTGACAGCATTAAGTTTGCGGTAGTCAACACACAAACGAAGACCACCATCCTTTTTCTTAACAAAAAGGACAGGTGCTCCTGTTGAGGAGGAGCTTGGTCTGATGAAACCTTTCTCTACATTCTCTGAAATGTAGGCCCGCAGTGTTTCTGACTCATTCTTTGATAAAGAGTAGATAACACCAACTAGAGGTAGAAGACCCTCCAGTTCGATATGATGATCACAGGCACGGTGTGGAGGAAGTTTCTCTGCTTTCACTTTGGAGAATACATCCAAATATTTGTGATAAACAGGAGGGACTACCTTCAGCACAGTTTCAATCTCTTCTGGCTCTTCCTCCTCATCCCACTGCTCCTCCAGAGAGGCATGAAAAGATAAAGGAGGAAGGTCCATATCCCCTTGAAAGAGATGAAGTGAAGATATAGCAACATCTTCTCCAACATCTTTTATCTCTTTGAAGACTTCATCTCTTAATGGAAGTAATGACTGAGAGGGAAAAATGGAAGGGATATGGACAGAAGGAGGAAGGGAAGGTGTCTTAAGTTCACCAACCAGAGCAACACTGTTGACAGCAGTGGATAAGTCATTACTAGTAGAAGAAATAATGCCACTAGAATCCTTATGACTAGAATCATAGGTGATCAATCCATTTTTCAAATCAATAATGGGATTAAAATGGTAAAGAAAATCATAGCCCAATATTAGGTCTTCTCCCTTGGGTGAATCTATGATAAAGAAATCCCATTCAAAGCTTGGGAAGGAAGGTAAATCAACAACCCACTTGGTATAATGAGTGATGAACAGGGAAGTGGATTCACTGGAATCCAGAATGAAAAGAGGAATCTTTTCAGGGAGCTCTGACATGGTCAATGAGTACTTGAGAACAAAATTCTTTGCAATAAAAGAGTTTGTAGCACCAGAATCAATGAGAATACTATAAAAAATATCAGAGATTGAAGAAAAAATAAGAAATTTTAAAGATTTCTTGACACTAGTATTCAGAGTGCACAATTGTGCTCTTGAAGGAAAGAAGTGAGAACCATTGAACACATCATGATTCCCACTCAGGCTTTTCCCTGCTTGCTAGGGAAGCCTTTTGATGACCCTTGCCTATTCTCAGGCCTCTTGAAGCATTTTTCAAATGGGTGTTTACCACCACAATAATTGCACAAGCCTTCTTTAATCCTCCTCTCCTTTTCAGAACCGATTAATTTATTGTCCTTATTGAGGAGAGCAGCATGAGGCTTGTCTTTGGACACTTGAAAATTCTTCCCCTTCTTATTCTTATTGTGATAAGGCTTCTTGGATGATGAACTTTGAGGAGGCTTGGAGAAATTGGATCCAATGATTGGAGGCTTCTTCTCTTGATGACTGCCCTTTTCCTTTTGCCTCTCATGATATCTTGTGTCTAATTCTAAAGTGACATCCATAAGTTCTTGAAGAGTGTCAAAAGTTCCAGGGTGAGAAGCCAATTGGTCCAACAATCTTGATGCCAAGCCTCTTCTATACACATGAATGTAAGCTCTTTCCCCCCAATCTCCAATTCTTGACATTAAGCTTCTGAAATCTGCAATGTACAAGGATACATGACCACTTTCCTTCATCCTCAAATTGTCCAACTCTTGTTCAGCTTTCCTGACTTCATTGGGGTCACCAAACAGAGTAAATAATTGAGATTCAAACAATGGCCAATTATTGAGGAGGTAGGAAGGATCTTCATTGGAAATATTTGAGAGGTAAGGTTCAATCCACTTGCCAGCTCTACCAGTAAGAAAGGAAGTTGAGTACAAAAGCTTCTTCCTGTCAGAGAAGAAGTTTGCTGGATCATTATGGAAAATTAGTTGACAGGATTGAATAAATCCTCTCAACTTATGAGCTTGAGTACCATCAAAAGAATCAGGTGCCTTCATGGATGGAGTCTTGAAAGCAGGGGCTTTGGAATTGTCCCTGGGGGCAACTGCTTGAGTGAGTTGTCCCATGAATTGAGTCATTTTCTCCATCATCTTGAGGAAATTTGGTTCAGCTTGAGAGACAGAAGGTTGATTAGAAAGGGCTAGATTTGGAGCCTCAGGAGCTTCAGTAGCACCTGCCAAGGCAGCTGCCACTTCAGTCTCCTCAGATTCTTCCTCTTCCACAGACTCCTCCCCCTCCTCATCTTCAGCTTCCCCCAATCTACTTCTAGGCCCTTGAGAAACACCAGGATAACCACCCAATAGTCCAGAGAATGATCTTGATCTTCTAGACTTCACACCTCCTCTTCTGGAGGGTGCTGCTCCTTCCATTGGTGGTCCTCTGTCCAGATTTGCACTCAGTTGATGAACTGATGGTGTGCGGTCAAGAGGAGCCCTTTGTGTAGGAGTGAGAACAGCTTGATGTCTCTGGGATCTTGTATTCTTGGCTGGTGGGCTATGCTGAACTGGCATTATGAAAGAAGAATGAATAAAAACTTGATGATACTTTGAATAAATTAAGGCTTGACCAAATCAAATTAAATGAGAATCTTGATGATCTTGAAGAATCAATAAACAGTCTTGAAGTGAATCAATATGAATAAATCTTGAAGAGTGAAGATGACAAAGTCAAATTCTTATGAATAATCAATTTCAATCAATAAGTCAAATCAAGTCAATCAAAATCAAATCAATTAAGTCTTGAGGAATTCAATCAATATCTTCAAAAATCAATTCAATTTTCTTGAGGAATCAAATTCAAATCAATAAATCAAATCAAATATTGAGGATAAATCAGGTATCTTGAAGAATCAAATCAAGTCAATCAAATCAAATCAATCAAAATTCAATCAATATCTTGAGGTGAAGTCAATGTCTTGAACAATCAATCAATCAATCAATAATCTTGAGAAATTTCAATCAAAACCACTGAATACCCCAAATCAAATAACCCTGAATGATGAATCAATTAACCCAACTAATTCCAAGCAATAAAACCTGAATAAACCTGAATTCAAACAAAAGAGAAATGAAGATGATAGAGAATAAAGTGAATTGGTCAGCAGAATAGAGAAATTAGAAAGAATAAATTTTCATGAGAATGAAATGAGAGAGATGAAAATTGATGAAAATCATAAAATCATTAAAGTTCATAATCATTAAAGATCATAATAGAAGAATGAGAGAAATGAATAAAATGAATGAAAGGAAAGAAGCAATTATGAGTTAATTAAAATAATGTCACAGGGGCTCTTCTAAAATGAAGAGGGCCTGGCACTCAGTGAACAGACTTACTTATGGAGGGCTCAGAAGAAAATACTCAAATGATAAGAGTAATGGAGTAAGAGGATAAATTCCTAGTCATAAAATAATAAGCATAAAAGATAAGAGAGACAAAACAAAAGCAATAATAAAGAGCCAACCACAAATAATCCTGAGTCACTGTTTCAACCTGTTCAGAAAAGAGAAAAGGATTAATAAAGGATATGGCCACCAGGACTCTACTGAACAGGTGAGGGAAGGCAAAGACTAACTTAATAAATAATAAAATAATATTCCAAAAGTGAGAATAAAATAATATTAAATAATAAATCAACTATTTTAATTAACTGGGGGAAAAACCCCCAGGTGGGTGAAGAGGGGCTGGTATATGTGAGAAATACCAGCCTTGGAGTTTGAGTGTTGAGATACTTGTCTGTATGCTGAAAGAAGTTGGATGTGGGATTGAATCCTGTATTGGTGAATCCAATACAGGTTATACAGTCAATACAGGTATTTGCGCCTGTATTGATTACAGGCCTGTATTTGGTGAATCCTGTATTTGAGTCTTGCCTGTATGAAACTGTATTGAGGTTTGAAACTGTATTTGGATCTTGCCTGTATGAAAACTGTATTTGGAGAGTCTTGAATGAAACCCCCTTGCTGATTGGGTTTTGAAGGGTATCCATGATATAATGATTTGCTGATGATGATTGGAAATGCCCCTGCCTCCTTGGCTGTGACACACTGGTAACTTTAAATTGGAATTAAAAATAAGTTACCTTAAGTTAAGAACTTTACTTTTAAGCATGGTTTTTCTGTTTTGACCTGAGCACGCCCTCTATATTCATTATGAATTATGAGAGCTGCTCTGAAGACATAAAAAGAGTCTTTTCATCACTGTTTTTGTCCATCATCAATTATCAATCCAATCATATTAGAAATTTAAAGAGCTAAAGTTCTATTAAATATAAAATCTTATTATTAAAATTAATTCTTAAGTTATTTTTATTCTTTATTTATTAAAATTAAAGACTTGAAGTAATAGAATTCAGATTATTGTTGTAATCACCTATAATAAATTTTATTATATAAAATTATCATGTTCAATGTCTTTTAAAATCCACAAATTCCTCTCAAAAACTCTTTAATCATAATTTTTCTTATAAAAAGTTGTTTTATCTTTAAAAAAATTGATTTTTGGCGTGTTTTTAACTTATAATTATTATTTAATATAATAACTGTTGTTGTTTGACTTGTTGTATTAAACAAATATTATAAGCAAGTTTTCTCTAAAAAGTTCTATATCTTTTTTTATATAGAATTTTATTCTATAAGCATTATTTCTGCACAGTGTGTGTCTTAATTCTTTTATAAATAATATTTATATTATTTATAAGTGGTTAATATTCATATTTTCCACGTGTAATTGTCGCTTTAAGAGCTTTACACTCCTTATTGTTATAACTGTCAGTGACTCTAACAATAATAAAATAATTTTTATTTATTATAATTATTATTATTTTTTATTATTATATTTTTTTATAATAGTAATTAGAGTTATTTTTTTATATAATTATTTTTAATAATTATATTTAAATTTGTGGTTATAATATTTTATTATATTATATTTTTCCACTGAGGACAGTCATAGTACTCTTGATATTGTTACTATTATCAAGATTTTCATAGACAAACCTTACATTTGGGGGCCTGGCTGTGATTTTAAACCAATTTTTGGGACATAAATCATATTCTAGACCTTATTTTACTATTTTTTGACCTAAAAGTGCCATATTTGTCTTAATATTGGCTTTTTTGGGACTTATCCCTTATAAATACTCTTTATAATATTAAGAAACTTATTTTCTCTTAAGAATATTTTTGAAATAATATACTATTGAGTGACTTGGAATAAATTCCTTTTGTCTAACTAGTGGCTTTTTCACATCACAGACTTGAAATTTATTCTCTGAGTTATTCTACTATAAAGTGAATAATAATACAATTTTGATTAATTAACTTGTTAATTGAATAATTATTATTTCTTTAAAGAAAATAATAAATCAAATAAAACATCTTTAAAATAAAAAAATCTTTACTTAAAACATTTTTTTTCTTTTATTGTAGACATTTTTCTTTATTTTTGACGTAATTTGCCATAAAATTACATTAAAACAACTTTATCTAATAAGCTGAGTTTATAAGTTATTTTTATTATTTGATAAAACAACTTATATTTTTTAATTTTCTCTAGTGTCTTCCATCAGAGAAAATTCTTCAGACTCTGAAGCCTCAGAGTCCAGTATTGAGATTCAAACCAGCCCAGCACCAAGGGGTTTGATAACCAAAGAACCCTTTAAAGGTCCTGCAGGTGAATTCAATCCAATTTTACTCTATTTTTTATTGAAATTGACGTGAAATGACTCCTACTAGAAGTTGAAGTAATTACTCCATCCAATCAAATGGATCTGGACCAGGACATTCCAGCCACAAATCAAAAAGGCAAGAATGTCTTCCAGAGGAGAGGCACAAATGGAGGATGCCAGAACTTCCACCAGTTCCCAAAGGTTAGCCAGCACCTTTGAGCCTCTTATTGAGAGTCTAGAAGCTGACATAACTGCTATTGCTGTTAGACCTGAACCATTTCCAACAGGCCACTGTGGAAATCTATCAATCCCAATGGAAGAACTGGTTCCTGGCCTCAAACCAACAAGAGTGGGAACTTCTCCCCAGTCTTTGGGCAGGCAGCATGAACTCTTATCTTCAAGTGAAGAAGTTCATGGGGCCAGAAAAGACAGAAGATCTTCTGATGAGTTGGACACCCATGTTGGTTAAAGGACAAGTCCAATAGATAAAAGCTTGGTTGAAAAACCAAAGCATGTTATCAGAGGATCAGAAGAAGAAGTTGGCTCAAGGCAAGGAAAACAGCCCAGTGGAAGCTCCCCAAGCATCGACCAGCAAAGGTCTGCCTCAACAAGTGCCAAACAAGCCCAAGCAAGCCCCAAAGACCATCCAGAAGGGCAAACAAAATGCAAAGGGAAAGGCAAAGCCCAAGTGGAACAAGCCTTACCTTCAGAATTACAGAACCCCAAAGAAGGAAGAGACAGCCATGGACAATGTGTTCAATATGGCAAGAACCTTGATGGAATTCAAAAACAAGGAGGAGGAAAGATTGAACCAATCTTTCCCAAAGAAATAGAACTTGTAAAACTTGTGACGCACTTTGAATCTTGTAATAAAGAAATTATGACAAAATTTAATGAATTTGATTATGTCCAACAGAAGTTGTGTAATGAGATTTTAAAAGTCAAAGAGCAGCAAAAGACCATTATTGGCCTTGAAAATGTGAATAAAGAGAATATTGTGTATTTGACGCAAATTTGTGAAAGACTTGAGTTTAAAGTCACCTTACTCAATCAACCAGATGAGAATTCAATTTTTTTTAACTGGAAAGTTAAGAGAATTGGAAATACAAGTTCAAAACTTGGAAAATTCAACTGGTCACAATGCAGCTTTGCTTCAAGACCAATTGGAAAAAAGTGATAAAGCAAGACTTGAATTGAAAGAAGATATTCAATCAAGTATTAATAATATATCACTAAAAAATGAATTTCCAAGGCAATCCACACCATTTCTTGACAGAAATGTTCTTAACTTGAATACTGATTTACATCATACAATTTCAAGTCATGATGTGGAAACTGCTTGCAATTTTAAGGAAATTCCAAGATTAGAGGAATGCCCAACCTTCAGTGGTGAAGGAGAATATAATCATATGGAATTTATGAAAACAATTGATATTTTCAAAGAAGACTTTAACATACCAGATGAATGCATAAGTGCCAGATTACACTCATTATTTACAAAATCAGAAAAGAAATGGTATTATAAAATGAGAAAAGACCATGGTAAACATTCTTGGCCTTGGTGGAAAGAACAAACTATTTTCAAAGGGGCAAATGATTCCTGGAGATTTAGAATTGAAAAGTCTTTTGAAGAAGGCATTTTTAATATTGAGAGGGACAGGCCCATGACTTGTTTTCTTAAACAGAAGGACAGATTAACTGCCCTTCATCCTGATATGTCTGAACCAATGGTACAAAAAAGGATATCAAGAAAGTGTGGTGGTGACCTTGAGCATGCTATAAGAAGCAGATGTATTGAGCCTTTCTCTACAGAAGATTATATCAATGCTATTGAGGATATAACTACTAGAACAAAAATTGGAAGAAATTGGTATAAACCCCCAATAGACAACAAGACTAGTGGGAAACAAATTTTAAAACCAAATAAACCACATGACAGACCTCCTTTGAAATGTCATAAATGTGGAAGTACATCTCTTTTAGCAAACACTTGTCCAAAAAAGACAAGAGTCAATGAGATAAGTGTTGAAAAAGTGGAAGACACAAAAGAAACTGATTTATCTTTACATGAAAGTGATTCTGAGCCTTCAGAAGAAGAAGAAGTATCAGAAGAACTTGGTATAGAAAATATTAATGTTTCTTTTGAGGTCACTGAGGTACATACTCACTTACCACAGCACAGTGATGGATGTATGGATCTCATACATGTGCAAGATGCCAAAATGCACAAACCTAAACCTGCCAGAGGTAAAGGTTATACAGCTGGGTCATCTTGTATCACTGATATTGTGATAAATAACACAGAAGCCAAGATACATCTTTACTCAGGTGCTTTTTGCACTTGTGTTGGAAAAGATTATCTTGACAAAATTTATACCAATTGGCGTTGGGTATATTTGAAGCAGCAATAATATTTCCTCATCCTGCAGGGAGTATAAGATTGAAAGCTGAATTTGTTGTTATTAATCATTGTACTTCACAACACTTTATACTTGGAAATGATTATCTCAATATCTATGGTATTGATATTACTAATCATAAGGACAGGTATTTCACTATAGGGAAAATAAAAGGCAAAAATTTGCTTTTTCTCTAGAAAGAAATGAAATTACTGTCAATCAACAAGTAAAAAATGTTAATAAAGAAAAATTTGTGTCAAATCAGTTGAGTGAAGCACAAATTAGTCCTGAATTAACACCAGAAATGAAGGAAGAACGTATTGAAATTTTATTTCGATTTAGAGAAGCCTTTGCTTCTGATTATGAACCACTTGGGGCTATAAACGGCCATGAAGTGGATATCATGCTTAATGTGGAGAGACCGTATCCTCCACTATTAAGAAGACCAGCTTACCCAGCTAGCCCTAGGGCTAGAGAAGCATTAGAAAGTCATATTGATGAGCTAATGAAACTGAGAGTTCTTAGAAAGGTTGGACATAATGAGGAAGTGGAAGTCACAACTCCAGTGATCATTAATTGGCATAATGATAAGTCAAGGATGGTTGGTGATTTTAGAGCACTGAATACCTATACTATTCCAGACAGATATCCAATCCCTAGAATCCATGAGACTTTGACTCAATTATCCAAAGCAAAGTTTATTACTTCCATGGATGCTCTTAAAGGCTTCCATCAGAATGTTTTAATACCTCATGCTAGGAAATTATTGCGAATAATTGCTCATTGTGGTATTTATGAATATTTGAGGATGCCTTTTGGTATTAAAAATGCACCCTCTCATTACCAAAGAATGATGAATACTATCTTCCCACATGGATTATCAGAGGGATGGTTAATCATTTATATTGATGACATTATCATTTGTTCAGAAACCTGGAAATTACATTTAGAGAGACTTTCATTAGTACTTAAGAAAATTCTACAAGTGAACATAAAAATTTCTCTTAAAAAATGTAATTTTGGGTTTCATGAGTTAAAGGCTCTAGGACATGTAGTCTCAGTACTAAGCCTTGGCATTGATAAAAACAAAGTGTCTGCAGTTTTACTGAAACAAATGCCCCAGAACAAAAAAGAAATGATGTCTTTCTTAGTATTTGCCAGTTATTACAGGCAACACCTTAAAGATTTTGCACTCCATGCCAGGGCATTATACAGAATTTGTGATCAACAAACTGTTTTTGAAATGACAAAGGAGAGAATTCAAGCATATGATAAAATCAAGTATGCCTTGACCAATGCACCATTATTATTGATGCCAGACTGGAAACTTCCTTTCAAGCTGTATATTGATGCATGTGGTGAAGGTTTAGGAGCTGCTCTTCATCAAGTTCAAATTGTCAATGACAAGCCTTATGGAGGTCCAATTTGTTTTATTTCAAGACAAATTAAACCTACTGAGGCCAGATATGGAGCTAGCCAAATGGTGTGCCTTTTCCTTGTTTGGGCTGTGGGAAAACTTCATTACTATCTTGATGGTAGTGTGCTTGAAGTAATTACTGATTGTAATGCAGTAAAATCACTTCTTAACATGAAGACTCCAAACAGACACATGTTAAGATGGCAGATTGCTATACAGGAGTACAGAGGCAATATGACCATAGTACATAAAGCTGGAAATATTCATAAGAATTCTGATGGCTTAAGTAGAGGGGGCTTACCAAATACACCTGATAACCCTGCCTATGTTCCTACAAGTGCAGAACCTCAAATTCCAATTGAAGGAATTAATATCACAGATGTTGGAACAGAATTCTTTGAAGAAGTTATAGAAAGCTACAAGCAAGATAAGAATTGTCATATTCTCATTGCTCTACTTGACAAAGATTGTAAAGATGTAGCCTTGGCTAATTCTCTGGATGATATTTGGAAAACATCTTATGATAATGGAAGATTCCATTTGTTTGATGGTATACTGTATCATAGATCTAAACACACATGTGTCATGGTCCTATGTAGTAGAATGTTGATTAACACAATATTACTAGAATGCCATGATAACATTTATTCTGGACATCTGTCTGAACACAGAACAATCGAGAGAATTAAGACATGTGCCTGGTGGCCATCTTGGAGAAAAGATGTCTTTGACTACTGTCATAGTTGTGAGAGATGCCAAAAAGCCAATAAAGCTACTGGTAAAAGATTTGGTCTAATGATCCATATCCAAGAACCAAGTACCCCATGGGAAGTGTTTCACATGGATTGGGTAACTGCATTACCACCTGAAGGTGATAAAAGTTACAATGCATGTCTTGTTATTGTGGACAGATATAGCAAGACACAAATCTTTTTACCATGTCATAAAGATGACACAGCTATGGATACAGATCTTTTGAGTTGGAACAGAGTCATATCCCATACTGGCCTCTTTAAAAACATCATTAGTGACAGAGACCCAAATTTTACATCAGCCTTATGGACTAATTTACATAAGCCTTTGGGTACAAAATTATCATTTTCAAAAGCCTACCATCCACAAACAGATGGGCCCGCAGAAAGAATGTGTAACAACCATCCATCAGGGGTAAGGGTATTCATTCATTCACCCACTCAAACACCCCAAATCAGCAAATCCAGTATCTGCATCAGCATTCAGTTTCAGCAATCTTCATTCTGAAACATGCATACAGCTTGATACATCCATACAGCCTGTCAACACCTGTACAGGTTGGATTCACCCAATACAGTTTCAATACACCAATATGGAACTGTATGATCACTCAGATACACCACACCTCTTGTACAGGTTCTGTACAGCTGTACAAGATCTCTATTGGCCAGACTTAATTCAATCATCAATTATTCTCATGAAAATTCTTCCTCTGGATCAGGGCTGGTGATTCTCACATATACCAGCCCCTCTTTCTCCCCCCTGGGGACTTTTCCCCAGTTAATTAATTTAGTTTATTTATTATTTTATAATTATTCTTATCCTTATTTTGGGTATTATAATTATTTAATCTTAAGTTAGTCTTTGCATTTTTCTCTTCGCCTGTACAGTATGAGTTGGGTGGCCATATCCTTATTAACCCTTCTCTTTCCATTCTGACAGGTTGAAACAGTGGACTTGGACTTGTTTGTGGTTGGCTCTTCTATTCTTTTACTCTTATCCTTTCTTGCTGCTTTTCTTATATTTATTTCTTTAGCAATTTATCTTTAACACTCTTCAGTGTACTTCTTCTTACCTTATCTTTGAGCCCTCCATAAGTGAGTCCCAGTTTACTGAGTGCCAGGCCCTCTTCACTTCGAAGAGCCCCTGTGACATTAAATTAATTAACTCATATTTGATTCTTTCTTTTCATTCATTTATATTCATTTCCTCTCATTCATCAATTATGACCTTTTCATGATTTTATGATTTTTTATGTTTTCTATGAATTTTTCTCTCTCATCAATTTTTATCTCATTCATTTCATTCTTATGAAAATTGATTCTTTTTCCTTTCTTAATCATTGCTGACCATTTCATCACTTCATTTTATTTTTATCAATGAAATTTTTCTGTGTTCTTATTCAGGTTTTATCTAGGAATTATTGATTGGTTTAATTGATTGGATTATTCATTGGGATTCATTTGGGTTATTGATTCAGGATTTATTGGATTTATTGACTTTGAACTCTCAAGATATTGATTGATCCTCAGGAATTGATTTTGATTATTGATTTGATTTGACTCATCAAGATATTGAATTGATTTCTGACGATTTTGAACTGATTGATTGATTCCTCAAGACTTGATTTCATATTGAAGACACTTATTGATTGATTATTGCTTCAATATTGATTGATTATTGATTTCCTCAGGATTATTGATATTTGATTTGAATTGATTGTTGATTGATTGAATCTATTTGACTGTTGATTGAATTGATTCCTCAAGATTCATCAAGATTTTATTGTGATTGATTTGGCCAAGTTTAGATTATCTTTAATACCATCAAGTTTTATTCATTTATTTAAAAATTCCAGTTCAGCATAGTCCCCCAGAAAAGAATACTAGATCCCAGAAAATTCCAGCTGTTCTCACTCCTGCAGCAAGGGCTCCTCTTGACCGCACACCATCAGTTCATCAACTGAGTGCAAAATTGGACAGAGGACCACCAATGGAAGGAGCAGCACCCTCAAGAAGAGGTGGAATGAAATCTAGAAGATCAAGATCCTTTTCTGGACTTTTGGGTGGCTACCCTGGCATGTCTGAAGGTGCAAGAGCAAGATTAGGGGAAGTTGAAGATGAAGAGGGGGAAGAGTCTGTGGAAGAGGAAGATTCTGGGGAAACTGAAGTGGCAGATGCCTTGGCAAATGCTCCAGAGGTGCCTCAGGGTTCTAATCTAGCCCTTTCTAGTCAACCTCTTGTCTCTCAAACTGATCCAAGTCTCCTCAAGATGATGGAGCAGATGACTCAATTCATGGGGCAACCCACTCAAGCAGTTGCTCCCAGGGACAATTCCAAAGCCCCTGCTTTCAAGACTCCATCCATGAAGGCACCTGATTCTTTTGATGGTACTCAAGCTCATAAGCTGAGAGGATTTATCCAATCCTGTCAACTAATTTTCCATAATGATCCAGCAACCTTCTTCTCTGACAGGAAGAAGGTTTTGTACTCAACTTCTTTTCTTACTGGTAGAGCTGGCAAGTGGATTGAACCTTACCTCTCAAATATTTCCAATGAAGACCCTTCCTACCTCCTCAATAATTGGCCATTGTTTGAATCTCAATTATTCACTCTGTTTGGTGACCCCAATGAAGTCAGGAAAGCTGAACAGGAGTTGGACAATTTGAGGATAAAGGAAAGTGGTCATGTTTCCTTGTACATAGCAGATTTCAGAAGCTTAATGTCAAGAATTGGAGATTGGGGGGAAAGAGCTTATATCCATGTTTACAGAAGAGGATTGGCATCAAGATTATTGGATCAGTTGGCTTCTCACCCTGGAACTTTTGATTGTCTTCAAGAACTTATGGATGTCACCTTAGAATTAGACACAAGATATCATGAGAGGCAAAAAGAAAAGGGTGGCAATCAAGAGAAGAAGCCTCCAGTCATTGGATCCAATCAGTCTAGGCCTCCTCAAAACTCATCTTCAAAGAGGCCTCACCAGAAGAAGAACAAGAAGGGCAAGCAATTCCAATCTTCAAAGGACAAGCCCCATGCTGCTCTCCTCAATAAGGACAATAAGTTAATTGGTTCTGAAAAGGAGAGGAGGATTAAAGAGGGGTTGTGTACTTATTGTGGTGGAAAGCACCCAATTGAAAAATGCTTCAAGAGACCTCAGAACAAGCCTGGGTCATCATCAAGAGGCTTCCCTAGCAAGCAGGGAAAAGCCTGAGTGGGAATCATGATGTGTTCAATGGTTCTCACTTATTTCCTTCAAGAGCACAATTGTGCACTCTGAATAATAGTGTCAAGAAATCTTTAAAATTTCTTATTTTCTCTTCTGTCTCTGATATTTTTTATAGTATTCTCATTGATTCTGGTGCTACAAACTCTTTTATTGCAAAGAATTTTGTTCTCAAGTACTCATTGACTCTGTCAGAGCTCCCTGAAAAGATTCCTCTTTTCATTTTGGATTTTAATGAATCCCCTGCCTTGTTCATCACCCATTATACCAAGTGGGTAGTTGACTTGCCTTCCTTCCCAAGCTTTGAATGGGACTTCTTTATCATAGATTCACCCAAGGGAGAAGACCTGATATTGGGCTATGATTTCCTTTACCATTTCAATCCCATTATTGATTGGAAAAATGGATTGATCACCTATGATTCTAATCATAAGGATTCTAGTGGTATTATTCCTTCTACTAGTAATGACTTAGCCACTGCTGTCAGCAGTGTTGCTCTGGCTGGTGAACTTAAGACACCTTCCATTCCTTCTTCTGTCCATATCCCTTCCATTATTCCCTCTCAGTCATTACTTCCATCAAGAGATGAAGTCTTCAAAGAGATAAAGGATGTTGGAGAAGATGTTGCCATATCTTCACTTCATCTCTTCCAAGGGATATGGACCTTCCTCCCTTATCTTTTCATGCATCCCTGGAGGAGCAGTGGGATGAGGAGGAAGAGCCAGAAGAAATTGAAACTGTGTTGAAGGTTGTTCCTCCTGCTTACCACCAATATTTGGATGTATTCTCCAAGGTGAAATCAGAGAAACTTCCTCCACACCGCGCCTGTGATCACCATATCGAATTGGAGGGTCTTCTACCTCCAATTGGTGCTATCTACTCATTATCAAATCAAGAGTCAGAAACACTGCGGGCCTACATTTCAGAGAATGTAGAGAAAGGCTTCATTAGACCAAGCTCCTCTTCAACAGGAGCACGTGTCCTTTTTGTCAAGAAAAAGGATGGAGGTCTTCATTTGTGTGTTGGCTACCGCAAACTCAATGCTGTCACTAGGAAGAACAGATACCCTGTTCCTCCTATGAACCAGCTTCTTACCGTATTCAACGGTTCCACTATCTTCTCCAAGATAGATTTGCGTGGTGCATATAACCTTCTGAGAATCAAAGAGGGGGATGAGCACTTAACTGCCTTTAGAACCAAATATGGCCGTTATGAGTATTTGGTCATGCCATTTGGTTTGACCACTGCTCCTGCTTCTTTCCAAAATCTAGTAAATGATATCTTTGCAGATTTTTTGGATGTGTTTGTTGTGGTTTATTTAGATGATATTATGGTCTTTTCCAGTTCTGAGGAGGAACATGTCAAACATGTGGCCTCTGTCCTCCAAAGACTGAGGGACAATAATCTGTTTGCCAAAGCCTCAAAGTGTGTATTCCATGCCTCAAGTGTGGAATACTTGGGCTATGTTGTTTCAAGTGATGGCCTTAAGATGGATTCTTCAAAAGTTCAGCAAATCCTCAATTGGCCTCAGCCCAAAAACATCAAGGCTCTTCAATCCTTTCTTGGCTTTGCCAATTTTTATCGTCGTTTCATTAAAAATTATTCCAAAAAAATCACTTCTCTCACTTCCCTTCTCAAAAAAGATTCTCCTTTCATCTTCAATGAGGAAGCTCTTAGTCAGTTTCAAGCACTCAAAGAAGCTTTCACCTCTGCTCCTATCTTATCCCATTTCAATCCATCTCTACCTACTATTGTAGAGACTGATGCTTGTGATTATGCATTGGGCACCGTACTGAGTCAGGTGAATGACTCTGGAAAGCATCCCATTGCATTTGATAGTCGCAAGCTCTTACCAGCTGAACTCAACTATGAAATTCATGACAAGGAACTCCTTGGCATAGTTTGGGCTCTCAAGCGCTGGAGGGCATTTCTTCTTTCTCTTTCCAATCCTTTTGAGGTGTTGACAGACCACTCTTCCTTGCAGTATTTCATGTCTTCCAAAGTTCTTACTCGTCGTCAGGCCCGTTGGGCTGAATTTCTCTCAGAATTTCATTTCACTATCACTTACCGCCCAGGCAGGCTGGCCACTTTGCCAGATGCCTTGTCACGTCGGGACGACGTGTACCCAGAGAGGGGGGTGGACTTCATCAGAAATAATCCTCATAATTTTCATCAAATACTTAAGCAAGATGGAATTCAAGAGTCAAGATTCTTCTCAATCAAAGTGGAAATTTTCTCAGATTTAGTGGACAAGATTCAAAAAGAAGTATGGCAAGACAGAGACTACAAAGAAATACTCAAGCAACTAGCAATAGGTGAATCAGTTCCAGATTATACTCTTGAACCTCAAGCCAAGTTATTATTATTCAAAGATAGAGTGGTAATCCAAGCAATGAAGAACTTCAACTCGATATTCTTCAAAAGCGTCATGACTCACCATTGGCTGGCCATCCTGGCCAGGAGAAGACCCTCAAGCTCATCAAGAGGGATTTTTATTGGGCTGGCATGAATCAATTCATCAAGGACTATGTGTCCTCATGTCAGCAATGTTCAAGAAACAAGAACATTCATCACAAGAAGTTTGGATTACTCAAGCCTCTTTCAATTCTGTCTGGTCCTTGGAATTCATTATCAATGGACTTTATCACTCAGTTGCCACTGTCAAACAACTTTGATTCAATTTTAGTAGTTGTGGACAGATTCTCAAAAATGGCAATCTTTATTCCAACTTATGGCACAATCACTGCTCTGGATTTAGCTCAAATATTCATTAGTCCTGTATTTTCCAAGCATGGACTTCCAGTCAGTATTGTAAGTGATATAGGATCCTTATTTGGTTCATCATTCTGGACTCAATTGTGTCAGCAGCTCAAGATATCAAGAGATCTTTCAACTGCCTTTCACCCTGAAACAGATGGACAGACAGAGAGGGTAAATCAGATACTAGAACAGTACCTTCGGATGTATGTCAGCTATCATCAAGATGACTGGTACACCTGGCTCCCTCTGGCTGAATTTGCCTATAGTAATGCAGAACATTCATCAACCAAGCAATCACCTTTTTTCACCATTTATGGAAGAAATCCCAGCTTTGACTCAATCCATATTTCTCAAGACTCACCTGCTGGAAAGTTATCAACAAAACTCCAATCAGTACAGCAAGTTGTCAAAGAAGAATTAGAGTCAGCAATAAGGAGGCCCAAGAAGTATGCAGATAGAAATAGGGCAATTCCACCTGATTTCCAACCTGGGGACAAAGTATGGCTAGCTTCCAAGAACATCAAGACAACAAGACCCACCAAGAAATTATCAGAAAGATGGTTGGGACCCTTTGAAGTTCTTAAGAAGATTGGCAGCCATGCATATCACCTCAAGTTGCCTCAGCAATGAAAGACAGTTCACCCTGTATTTCATGTGTCCTTATTAGAACCAGTCAAGCATTCAACTATCCCAAATCGTCATCAATTGCCGCCACCACCAGTTTTAGTGGAAGAGAAAGAAGAATGGGAAGTGGCTCAGGTTCTGGACTCAAAACTCAAAAGAGGTAAATTATGGTATCTTGTAGAGTGGAAAGGATTCAGTGAAGACCCAGAAAGAACCACTTGGGAACCATCTTCCAACCTTACCAACTCACCAGAAGTTGTCAAGGATTTCCATTCATTGTATCCAGACAAGCCTGGTCCAAATACCTCAAGAGTTTGTTTTATGGTGCTTGGTGGGGAGAAGAAGTTATGAAAGTAAGTTCCTCTCCTGGCATGCACCTTTAAGGGGGTATTCTACCCATATGTTGTTGTAAGCATCACCTTGGCCACTTTGTGAGCACTTGTCAATTCTTTGGACGGGTTCAGGAAGCATACAACATCAATACCCTCCGTTTGGACCTTATCAAGATATGGCCAAATATTTCTTTCTTTCTTTATTACCATTTCAATTTATGCCAATCATCATAATTCAAGACGTTCTTTACTTCAAGTCATTTACAGCAATTCATTTCAGTAGTCATTTATGGCAATTCATTTCAGAAGGCATTTATGGCAATTTATTTCAGTCTTATGGTGCTTGGTGGGGAGTGGAAGTTATGAAAGTAAGTTCCATCTCCTGGTATGCATCCCTGAGGGTTCTACTTCTTGTAAAACATCACCTTGGCCACTCTGTGAGCATCAAATGCTTGGTTTTCATTTTTCAGACACTTATTGGCCAAAATCAAGCAACTCACCACAAGAAGGACCAACCATCAGGACTTTTCCTTATTTCTTTCTTTACTCTCATTTTCTCTTATTCTCTTCTTTTTTCATTCTTTCTTTACTTGTATAATTTTCTTTCTTTTATTTCTTTAAAGCAGCAGCATCCCCTCCCCAAATCATGTATTGGGAGGTTCCATATCTTTTTATTTTTTATTTTTTATTTTTTATTTTTTATTTTTTAGTATTTATAAGAGTGGGGATAGAAGCCAAACCAAACACAAACAAGGAAAAGGAAACTAGTTATCTCTACCCAAGTCATCAAAAGTTCTCTGGAAGTCATTTATCAACTCATCCTCATACCAGGCAAATTTTGCAGCCATCTCTTCAGAAGCAGTACCTGGAATAGTCCTGTCATTGGCATACATAATCACCTCTCTGCTATTTCTATCAACCCTCCTGAACAATCTGGCCACAGCATCTTGATTTTCACTAGCCGCGTTGGGATCTTCTCTGGTAACCCGGATAGGCCAACGTTCTCTTCTTTGGAAGACTTGGGCGGCAGGAAACGGCAAAGGGGATAATCCATCTCTTCTTCTGCTGGAGCTGGCCACAGGTTGGAGTTGACAGGAGGGGGTTATGGGTGAGTTTCTAGACTGTTGAACTGGTGATGGTCTTACTGCTGGATTCAAGGCATGCCTGGTGGTATGGGAAGTAGTTGGTGAAGGAGGAGGAAGGGTTGTAGGAATGGAAGCAAGCATTGGTTGGAAGTTTCTTAGAGTTCTGGGAATAATTTGGCTTTGGAATCTGGTGTTGGCAAGAGGTTGAGAAGGGGAATTGCTGGATGGTGTCACAACCATGGCAATTCACCTCCTTGGATCCCCATATGGCTTATCAAGCCATAGTTCTCTTATGGCCAATTGGCCATATCCATCACCAGTGGCCAATATGGCCACGTCATCATCTTATGGACCTTTTATGGCCATTTGTGTTTTGGAGCCTTCATGGCCCTTCACCTCAATCCAGAACCCATAGCGGCAATTTATGCCCAAATGGGTATTTCTGGTCATTTTCCTCAAAACCAGGGGAAAAGGCCCAAATGGCTGTTTTTGGCCATTTGGGCTCATAATGCGCATTTGCGCATTTTGCGCACTTTTGCGCATTTGCGCACTTTTTGCGCACTTTTGTGCATTTGCGCACTTTTTGCGCACTCTGCGCACTTTGCGCATTTGCGCACTTTTGCGCATTTTGCGCATTTTTGCGCACTTTGACGCAAAGTGTCCAAAAGACACTTTCCCGCCTTTTGGGCCAGTTTTTGGCTCAGAACCCAAAAGTGGCCAAAAACCCCAAAAGGCCCAGAAACACCCTTCCAAGCTCTGAAGCCATCACATCCATCCTTTTCCCCTCTGCCTTTTCATCTCAAGACCTTTGGACGTAATCTTCTTTCCAATGAACCAATATGCCATAAATGCTGTTATATATCATTATGCATCATTTTTCAACAGCAATTCAATGGTGGCAATATCAAATGGTCATTTCAACATTCCAACATCTCATCACGTCATCAAGGCACCCAATCATTCAGAGGAATCATCAAGGCTCAAGAGCAAGTGTTTCAGCGTCAAAGACCAATGACGCCATCAAGCAGTCATTGGTTATTCTCACTCCAAGTATTCCTTCCAAGGGAATACTGTCAGTTCATTCTCAAGTGTATTCAAGAGGCAGTGCCAAAAAGAAGCTGTCAAGTGTCAAAGCTCCACTCAATCCATCTTGGCAACCATATTCATTTCAATACAGTCTGGATCCATCAAGAACTGTATTTCATTTTCAATCATGGGAAATTCATTCAACCCAATTCAATTTCAATATTAGCCAGCTGTATCAATTCCCAAAACAATCAATACAGCCTCAAGGATCAATACAGATCAGTTTTCAGCCTGAAGAACTCAAGCTCCCAACTTTTCACATATACCAGCTACCCTTTCCACCCTGGGGGGTTTTTCCCCAGTTAATTAATATACTTTGATTTTACTTTATCCTTATTTTCTTTTCATTTTAGTTAAGCAAATACTGATATTATTAAGTCAGTCATTTAGCACCTTTCTCTTTCTCTTTCTTCGCCTGTCAATGGATATTTGGTGGTCATATCCTTACTAATTCCATTATTCATTTTTGGCAGGTTGAAACAGTGATTAAGGACTTACTTGGTTGGCTCTTTGGCCATTTGGCTTCCTTTTCCTCTTTGCATCTCATCTTGTACCTGCATATCTTTAGAGGAATCCATTCTTATTATTATTTTATTCTTTATTCTTTTTGGAGTCTTCCAAGTGAGTTCCCTGATTGCTGAGTGCCAGGCCACTCTTGTATTTCCACTAGAGCCCCTGTGACATTATATTAATTAACTCATAATTTCTTTTTCATTCTGTTCATTCTTTCTTTATAATTTCATTCACTCATTTCATTGAAATTATGATTCTTTTACGCTTATGAACTTAATGATTCATCGTCACCTCTCAGTTTTCTTTCATTCATTATTCATTTTGAAAATTGAAAGCTGACCCATTTTTTATTTTGTTATTATTTTTAAAAATCTTTTTCAAATCATCAAATTTTCATTTTCATTCATAATTCAGGCGTCATCTTGATTTTCTTTGATTTTCAAATTTTTCATCAAGATATTCAGACACGTTATTCACATCAAGATTCATAATTGATTCATTCTTCAAGAATTTTGGTTTTTAAAGAATAATTCACTTGATTTTGATTGATAGATTGATTTGACATATTTGATATTGACCTCAAGAAAATTGATTGACCTGAAGATTTCATTGATTTTGCTGATTTTTCACATCAAGAATTTTGACATAAATTGATTTTTCTTCAAGATTTCATTTGATTGATTGATTTTCTGCAAGATTTTGATTTTGATTGATTTGATTCATTGATTTTTTGACTTCAAGACTTCATTTGATTTTGATTTATTGACGTACTTGAAGATTTTCATTTTGATTCATTCATTTTCCTCAAGATTTGATTGTTGACTCTTTTCACTTCAAGAAAATTTTGATTTTAATCCATTTATTTCATTTTTATTCCTGATATCATGCCTGTTCAACACTCACCTCTGGCAAGACAGACAAGATCTCAAGCCAGAGCTCAAGCTGTTCTCACTCCAACTCCAAGAGCCCCTCTAGATGGCACCCCAGCAGTTCCTCAACTGAGGGCCCAATTAGATAGAGGACCCCGCATGGAAGGAGCAGCACCATCCAGGAAGGAAGGAAGAGGGCCAAGAAGATCATGTTCATTCTCAGGAGTAGTTGGCGGATTTCCAGGAACTTCAAGGACTATTTTCAAAGGTCCAGGTGAAGATGGTGAAGAGGAGGAGGAGAATTCTGTGGAAGAGGAAGAGTCTGATGGTACTGAAGGTGTCCCTGCTCCGGTGGAGGCTTCCCAAGGTACTGGAGGACCAACTCTAGCCCAGTCTAATCAGCCTGTCTCTCATGAGTCTGAACCATCTTTATTGGCCATCATGCAGCAAATGACTCAGATTATGGCCAATCTTCAAGCAGCTTCATCTTCTGAAGCATCAAGACCACCAGCCTTCAAGACTCCATATATGAAGGCACCGGAATGCTTTGATGGGACTCAGCCCTTCAAAGTTAGAAGCTTTATTCAGTCCTGTCAGTTGATTTTTCATAATGATCCGGAAAACTTCTCTCAAGACAGAAAGAAGGTCCTTTATGCCACATCATTTCTCATTGGCAGGGCTGCAAAATGGATTGAGCCTTATCTTTCCAATCTCACCAATCAAGACTCAAATTATCTTCTCAATTCTTGGCCTCTTTTTGAATCTCAACTCTTCACTCTATTTGGTGACCCGAATGAAGTCAGAAAAGCAAAAGCTGAGTTGGATTCTTTAAGAATGAAAGAAGGTGGGCATGTATCCTTA
The DNA here is from genome assembly GCA_023105745.1 of Austropuccinia psidii. Lineage (NCBI taxonomy): Eukaryota > Fungi > Basidiomycota > Pucciniomycetes > Pucciniales > Sphaerophragmiaceae > Austropuccinia > Austropuccinia psidii. The sequence continues at coordinate 67,922,778 of JALGQZ010000004.1, forward strand.
TACATTGCTGATTTCAGAAGCTTAGTCTCAAGGATCGGGGATTGGGGTGAAAGAGCTCTCATGCATCATTTCAGGAAGGGATTGCCATCCAGGATTCTGGATCAATTAGCCTCCCATCCTTCACGCATTGATTCTCTTCAAGACTTAATGGATATTACCCTGGAAATTGATACCAGGTACCATGAGAGGCAAAATGAAAAGAGTCATCATCAAGAGAAGAAGCCAGAAGCCTCAAAGTCAAGCTCTTCTCATCCTCAAAATTCTTCAAGCTCAAGTCAAAAGAAGAAGAAGAATTTTCAGAAGAGGGACAAGCCCCATTCTTCTTTATTGAATAAAGATTTCAAGCTCATGAACTCTGAAAAAGAAAGAAGAATCAAGGAGGGTCTTTGTACCTATTGTGGTGGGAAGCATAGTCTTGAGTCCTGTTTCAAAAGGCCTCAAAACAAGCTTACCCTACCGTCAGGCAAATTTCCCAGCCAGTGAAAAGCCTGAGTGAAGATCATGTTGTGTTCAATGGTCTTCACAGTTTTCCATCCAGAGCACAATTGTGCATTCTGAATACTGGTGTCAAAAATTCTCTTAAATTTTTGGTTTTTTCTTCTCCCTCTGATATGTTTTACAGTATTCTCATTGATTCTGGTGCTACCAACTCATTTATTGCAAAGCAGTTTGTTCACAAGTATTCTTTGACCATGTCAGAACTCCCGGAGAAGATTCCCCTTATTATTCTTGACTCCTCTGAGTCTCCTTCTTTATTTGTGACTCACCATACTAAATATATGGTTGAGCTCCCTTCCTTCCCAAGCTTTGAATGGGACTTTTTAGTCATTGATACTCCCAAGGGAGAAGACCTCATATTGGGCTTTGACTTTCTCAATCATTTTAATCCATTTATTGATTGGAGGCAAGGATTGATCACCTTTAATTCTGATCATAAGGACTATAATGATCCTTCAATTTCTCTCAGTAATGACTTTTCTTCTGCCAAATCATGTGCAGCTCTGGTTGGTGATTCTAGAACACCCTCATTCCCGTCTTCTGTCCATATTCCTTCCCTTAATTCCCATCAGTCATTACTAACATCTAGAGATGAAGTCTTCAAAGAGATTCAAGATGTTGGAGAAGATAATTCTGTATCTTCACTTCACCTCTTTTTTGGGAATATGGACCTTCCTCCTTCATCTTATCATGACTCCCTGGAGGAGTTGTGGGATGAAGAGGAAGAGCCAGAAGAAATAGAAACCGTGATGAAGGTTGTTCCTTCTGTTTATCACCAATACTTGGATGTATTTTCCAAGGTGAAAGCAGAGAAACTTCCTCCTCACCGCGCCTGTGATCATCATATCGAGCTGGAGGGGTCTCTACCTCCAGTTGGGGTGATCTACTCTTTATCAAACCAAGAGTCAGATACACTCAGGGCTTACATTTCAGAGAATGTAGAGAAAGGTTTCATCCGGCCAAGCTCCTCTTCTACAAGAGCACATGTTCTTTTTGTCAAAAAGAAAGATGGTGGCCTCCGTTTGTGTGTTGATTACCAGAAACTCAATGCTGTTACTAGGAAGAACAAGTATCCTGTTCCTCCTATGAATCAGCTTCTCACTGTTTTCAATGGTTCTTCTATCTTCTCCAAGATTGATTTGCGTGGTGCATATAACCTGCTCAGAATCAAGGAAGGTGATGAACATTTGACTTGTTTTAGAACCAAATATGGTAGTTATGAGTACTTGGTTATGCCATTTGGGCTTACCAATGCTCCTGCTTCTTTTCAAAATCTCGTCAATGATATTTTTTATGATCTTCTTGATGTTTATGTTGTGGTTTATTTGGATGACATTATGGTCTTTTCCAAATCTGAGGAAGAACATGTGACTCATGTGTCCACTGTTCTTTCCAGACTCAGAGCCAATAACCTCTTTGCTAAGGCATCCAAATGCCTATTCCATGTTTCTAGTGTGGAGTACTTAGGTTATGTTGTTTCTTCTGAAGGCCTCAAGATGGACCAAGCAAAAGTCCAGCAAATTCTCAATTGGCCGCCTCCAAGAAACCTCAAGGCTCTTCAATCATTCCTTGGCTTTGCCAATTTTTACCGCCGTTTCATCAAGAATTATTCAAAGAAAACTAGTTCACTCACAAGTTTCCTCAAGAAAGATTCCCGTTTTCCCCTCAATGAGGAAGCTCTTAGACAGTTTCATCAACTCAAAGAGGCATTCACCACTGCTCCAATCCTTTCTCATTTCAATCCTTCTCTACCCACCATTGTAGAGACCAATGCATCAGATTATGCCTTGGGTGCTGTACTGAGTCAGGTCTCTGACTCAGGAAAACATCCCATTGCATTTGATAGCCGCAAGCTTCTCCCAGCTGAGCTCAATTATGAGATTCATGACAAGGAACTCCTTGGCATAGTCTGGGCTCTCAAGCGCTGGAGAGCTTTCCTTCTTTCTATTTCTTCCCCTTTTGAAGTTCTCACCGATCATTCATCCCTTCAATATTTTATGTCTTCCAAGATTCTCACTCGCCGTCAAGCCCGCTGGGCTGAATTTTTATCTGAATTTCATTTCTCAATCACTTACGGCCCTGGCCGCTTGGCCACCCTTCCAGATGCCTTGTCACGTCGGGACAACGTTTACCCGGAGAGGGGGGAGGATTTCATCAGCAAGAACCCAATGAACTATCAGAAGATAATCAAGCAAGATGAAATTAAAGCCTCAAAGTTTTTTGCAGTCAAGGTGGATTCATTTTCAAATTTGATTGATTCAATTCAGAAGGCAGTGTGGCAAGATTCTCAATATAGAAGTGTCCTTGAAGATTTGGGTAAAGGTAAATCTGTCCAAGATTATTCTCTTGATTCCTCTTCCAAGCTTCTTCTTTTCAAAGATTGGGTGGTGGTCCCAAATGACCCCACAATTCAACTCAATATACTTCAAAAGCGGCATGACTCTCCTCTAGCTGGACACCCTGGCCAAGAGAAGACTCTCAAACTTGTCAAGGGGGATTTCCACTGTTCCGGCATGACTCAATTTATCAAGGATTATGTATCATCCCGTCAACAGTGTTCAAGAAACAAAAATATTCATCACAAGAAGTTTGGACTCCTCAAGCCTCTTCCAATTCCAAGTGGTCCTTGGATTTGTCTTTCAATGGATTTCATCACTCAATTGCCACTGTCCAATTCCTTTGACTCAATTTTAGTCATAGTGGACAGATTCTCAAAAATGGCGGTTTTTATTCCAACAATAGCTTCAATCACTTCATTAGATTTGGCCCATTCATTAATCAAGAATATTTTCTCAAAGCATGGCCTTCTGTCACAGGGGCTCTTCGAAGTGAAGAGGGCCTGGCACTCAGTAAACTGGGACTCACTTATGGAGGGCTCAAGGATAGGATAAGATGAGATACACTTGAAAGTGTTAAGATGAATTACTAAAAGAATAAATATGAGAAAAGCAGCAGCAAAGAAATAAGAATAAGAAATAGAAGAGCCAACCACCAACAAGTCCAAGTCCACTGTTTCAACCTGTCAGAATGGAAAGAGGAGGGTTAATAAGGATATGGCCACCCAACTCATACTGTACAGGCGAAGAAAAGAAAAAAGGCAAAGACTAACTTAAGATTAAATAAATATAATACCCAAAAATATAAGGATAAGAATATTCAGATAATAATAAATCAACTAATTTAATTAACTGGGGAAAGGTCCCCAGGGGGGGAGAAAGAGGGGCTGGTATATGTGAGAATCACCAGCCCTGATCCAGAGAAGAATTTTCATGAGAATAATTGATTGTTGAATTGAGTCTGGCCAATACAGGTCTTGTACAGCTGTACAGGACCTGTACAAGAGGTGTGGTGTATTGGAGTGATCATACAGTTTCATACTGGTGTATTGAAACTGTATTAGGGTGAATCCATCCTGTACAAGTATTGACAGGCTGTATTGATGTACCAAACTGTATGCATGTTTCAGAATGAAGATTGCTGAAACTGACTGCTGATGCAGATACTGGATTTGCTGATTTGAGGTGTTTGAGTGGGTGTATGAATGAATACCCTTACCCCTGATGGATGGTTGTTACAGTATCCCCCTCTTGAAACTGGTGGGCTCCTGAACACCATAATACCCTGCCACTGTTGAGTGGCATCTCAATATCCCCACACTTTTTTCAAAAAATTTTCTTTTTAAATTCCTTTCCTCTTGACCATTATCCTGAAAATCCTTTATTACTTCTTCCCTGCCAAATTCAATTGATTCCCCCCTTTCTTTACAAATTTGAGTGAGTATTCCTTCCAGAGTATGCAATTCTTTCTTTTGATTCAATCAGCCATGTCTTGGGATGTGGCCTTGGGATATATCCCAGAATAAAGGCCATTGAGCACTTTTGCTCAAAAATTGGTGCCCAATGAGTATATGACTTGTACTCATTGGCCCAGACTCAATCCATTCAATGAACCTCCAAGGGGTCTTGTCCCCATGATCCAAGGAATTGGCCTCAGGCAGCCCTCCCAGTGGGTTTTGGACTGTGGCCTCCATCTTGAGTGATCTTGATGTATCTTGCTTTTTATGGCCTTTTTTGGCCTTGCTGGGTGTTTTGTTGATTAGGGCAATTTTTTGATTTTCTGGGTTTTTTGGCCATAATAGGCCTTTTTGATGTCTTGGGGTCCTACGGTCCGCGGGCCGTACGCCGCGGTCCGTGGGCCGTGGACCGTACGCCGCGGTCCGTGGGCCGTGGACCGTACGCCGCGGTCCGTGGGCCGTGGTCTGCGGTCCGTGGGCCGTACGCCGCGGTCCGCGGTCCGTGGGGGCCATTGGAGGCCCCCAGGACCAAAATGGAGCCCCTGGGCCCAAGTTTACTGGGGACCCAGGGTGACCAAGGGGCCCAAAAATGGCCCCATTCCAAATTTCACCATATGTGGCCTGGATCCATTGAAGGGGTCCAGGACCATCAAGATCTTGGCCTCCCCAAAGTTGCAGGGGAGGCCCTGGGTGATGAGTTCAGCCCCAAAGGGGTATGAACCTTCACCTTAGAGGCTTTGAGGTGGGGCATAATTGAGTTATGGCCCCAGTTCCTTGAGTCAAATTTCTTTTTCTTGATGTGGAGTGGAATGATTCTGACGTCTTGAATCTTCTGCTTGCACTTTCTTCAGTTATGAGTTCCAAACTGACTGAACTCACTGAATCTTCCCCTTCTGCACCGCCACTGTCTGTTCTTCATGGTTCTGGCGTCTTCAGTCGATTGTCTTCTCCCTCCATGGCGTCTTCTGGCCATTTTGACCCCTCCCAAACATATGATGGGTTCAGAGCAGTTGAAGTTCTTGATCCTGCCTGTACTGAGTGTTTGGCCAGGGGGAAGGATTGCTTTCAACATTACAATCCTCGATCGTCAAAATGCCATTTCTGCTTTATTGGGAAGAAGCCATGCCGCCGTACCGGATCAACTTTGTCCCAGGTGAGGAGGCACTTATGGAGTAGGAAGGATGGGCCTTATGGGCAGGAATTCCCCATTCTTGAGGAACCTACCCCTGATGCCACTTCTGGCTTTTCTCAATGTGAGTGATTTGCATTTCTTGGTTGAATTAATGCTGATATTTTGATGTAGTGACTGGTTCTAGGCAGAGGGATGTGGCCAGATGGACTAATGTTGGAGGGCCCATTCCAATTGGTGGTAGGCCCATCCACTACAGCTCAGAAATTCCCATTTCAAGGACCAATGCTGATGGAGTGGTGAAAGTAGTGAAGAAGCTAAGAAGAATTGTTGATTCCCCATCAGATCCAGATGCTGAAGGAAGTGATGAGTTGGATGGTGAAGAAGTTCAAGTTATTCCTCATTCAAGTGGCCATCCATCCAGCAATTCCTCTTCTCAGCCTCTTGCCAACCCCAGATTCCAAAGCCAAGTGGTTCCCAGCACTCCAAGAACCTTCCAACCAATGCTTGCTTCAATTCCTACAACCCTTCCTCCTCCATCACCAACTACTTCTCACACCACCAGGCCTGCCTTGAATCCAGCAGTAGGACCATCTCCAGTTCAACAGCCCAGAAACTCACCCATAAACACCTCCCGTCAACTCCAACCTGTGGCCAGCTCCAGCAGAAGAAGAGATGGGATGTCCCCTTTGCCGTTTCCTGCCGCTCAAGTATTCCAAAGAAGAGAACGTTGGCCTATCCGGGTTACCAGAGAATATCCCAACGCGGCTAGTGAAAATCAAGATGCTGTGGCCAGATTGTTCAGGAGAGTTGACAGAAATAGCAGAGAGGTGATTATGTATGCCAATGACAGGACGATTCCAGGTACTGCTTCTGAAGAAATGGCTGCAAAATTTGCCTGGTATGAAGATGAGTTGATAAATGATTTCCAGAGAACTTTTGATGACTTGGGTAGAGATAACTAGTTTCCTTTTCCTTGTTTGTGTTTGGTTTGACTTCTATCCCCACTCTTATAGCTACTAAAAAATAAAAAATAAAAAAGATAATGGAACCTCCCAATACATGATTTGGGGAGGGGATGCTGCTGTTTTAAAGAAATAAAAGAAAGAAAATTATACAAGTAAAGAAAGAAAGAAAATAATAAGAGAAAATGAGAGTAAAGAAAGAAATAAAGAAAATTTCCTGATGGCTGGTCCTTCTTGTGGTGAGTTGCTTGATTCTGGCCAAGAAGTGTCTGAAAAACAAAAACCAAGCATTTGATGCTCACAGAGTGGCCAAGGTGATGTTTTACAAGAAGTAGAACCCTCAGGGATGCATACCAGGAGATGGAACTTACTTTCATAACTTCCACTCCCCACCAAGCACCATAAAACTGAAAAGAATTGCCATAAATGACTTCTGAGATGAATTGCCATAAATGACTTCTGAGATGAATTGCCATAAATGACTTGAAGTAAATGAATGTCTTGAATTATGATGATTGGCATAAAATGAAAAGATAATAAAGAAAGAAAATGAAACATAAAGAAAGAAACATTGGGCCATATCTTGATAAGGTCCAAATCGGAGGGTATTGATGTTGTATGCTTCCTGAACCTGTCCAAAGATTTGACAAGTGCTCACAAAGTGGCCAAGGTGATGCTTACAACAACATATGGGTAGAATACCCCCTTAAAGGTGCATGCCAGGAGAGGAACTTACTTTCATAACTTCTTCTCCCCACCAAGCACCATAAAATCAAACTCTTGAGGTATTTGGACCAGGCTTGTCTGGATACAATGAGTGGAAATCCTTGACAAGGTCTGGTGAGCTGGTAAGGTTGGAAGCTGGTTCCCAAGTGGTTCTTTCTGGGTCTTCACTGAATCCTTTCCACTCTACAAGATACCATAATTTACCTCTTTTGAGTTTTGAGTCCAGAACCTGAGCCACTTCCCATTCTTCTTGCTCTTCCACTAAAACTGGTGGTGGCGGCAATTGATGACGATTTGGGATAGTTGAATGCTTGACTGGTTCTAATAAGGACACATGGAATACAGGGTGAACTGTCTTCCATTGCTGAGGCAACTTGAGGTGATATGCATGGCTGCCAATCTTCTTAAGAACTTCAAAGGGTCCCAACCATCTTTCTGATAATTTCTTGGTGGTTCTTGTTGTCTTGATGTTCTTGGAAGCTAGCCATACTTTGTCCCCAGGTTGGAAATCAGGTGGAATTGCCCTATTTCTATCTGCATACTTCTTGAATCTCCTTATTGCTGACTCTAATTCTTCTTTGACAACTTGCTGTACTGATTGGAGTTTTGTTGATAACTTTCCAGCAGGTGAGTCTTGAGAAATATGGATTGAGTCAAAGCTGGGATTTCTTCCATAAATGGTGAAAAAAGGTGATTGCTTGGTTGATGAATGTTCTGCATTATTATAGGCAAATTCAGCCAGAGGGAGCCAGGTGTACCAGTCATCTTGATGATAGCTGACATACATCCGAAGGTACTGTTCTAGTATCTGATTTACCCTCTCTGTCTGTCCATCTGTTTCAGGGTGGAAAGCAGTTGAAAGATCTCTTGATATCTTGAGCTGCTGACACAATTGAGTCCAGAATGATGAAACAAATAAGGATCCTCTATCACTGACAATACTGACTGGGAGTCCATGCTTGGAAAATACATGGCTAATGAATATTTGAGCTAAATCCAGAGCAGTGATTGTGCCATAAGTTGGAATGAAGATTGCCATTTTTGAGAATCTGTCCACAACTACTAAAATTGAATCAAAGTTGTTGGACAGTGGCAATTGAGTGATAAAGTCCATTGATAAGGAATTCCAAGGACCAGATGGAATTGAAAGAGGCTTGAGTAATCCAAACTTCTTGTGATGGATGTTCTTGTTTCTTGAACATTTCTGACATGAGGACACATAGTCCTTGATGAATTGATTCATGCCAGCCCAATAAAAATCCCTCTTGATGAGTTTGAGGGTCTTCTCCTGGCCGGGATGGCCAGCCAATGGTGAGTCATGACGCTTTTGAAGAATATTGAGTTGAAGTTCTTCATTGCTTGGGATTACCACTCTATCTTTGAATAATAATAACTTGGCTTGAGGTTCAAGAGAATAATCTGGAACTGATTCACCTCTTGCTAGTTGCTTGAGTATTTCTTTATAGTCTTTGTCTTGCCATACTTCTTTTTGAATCTTGTCAACTAAATCTGAGAAAATTTCCACTTTGATTGAGAAGAATCTTGACTCTTGAATTCCATCTTGCTTAAGTACTTGATGAAGATTTTGAGGATTCTTGATGATGAAGTCCACCCCCCTCTCTGGGTACACGTCGTCCCGACATGACAAGACATCTGGTAAAGTGGCCAGCCTGCCTGGGCGGTAAGTGATAGTGAAATGAAACTCAGAGAGAAACTCAGCCCAGCGGGCCTGACGACGAGTAAGAACTTTGGAAGACAAGAAATACTGCAAGGAAGAGTGGTCTGTCAAGACCTCGAAAGAATTGGAAAGAGAAAGAAGAAATGCTCTCCAGCGCTTGAGAGCCCAAACTATGCCAAGGAGTTCCTTGTCATGAATCTCATAGTTGAGCTCAGCTGGTAAGAGCTTGCGACTATCAAATGCAATGGGGTGCTTTCCAGAGTCATTCACCTGACTCAGTACGGCGCCCAATGCATAATCAGAAGCATCAGTCTCTACTATAGTAGGTAGAGAAGGATTAAAGTGAGATAAGATAGGAGCAGAGGTGAAAGCTTCTTTGAGTGCTTGAAACTGACTAAGAGCTTCCTCATTGAAGATGAAGGGAGAATCTTTTTTGAGAAGGGAAGTGAGAGAAGTGATTTTTTTGGAATAATTTTTAATGAAGCGACGATAAAAATTGGCAAAGCCAAGAAAAGATTGAAGAGCCTTGATGTTTTTGGGCTGAGGCCAATTGAGTATTTGCTGAACTTTTGAAGAGTCCATCTTGAGGCCATCACTTGAAACAACATAGCCCAAGTATTCCACACTTGAGGCATGGAATACACACTTGGAGGCTTTGGCAAACAAATTATTGTCCCTCAGTCTTTGGAGGACAGAGGCCACATGTTTGACATGTTCCTCCTCAGAACTGGAAAAGACCATAATATCATCTAAATAAACCACAAAAAACACATCCAAGAAATCTGCAAATATATCATTTACCAGATTCTGGAAAGAAGCAGGAGCATTGGTCAAACCAAATGGCATGACCAAATACTCATAACTACCATATTTGGTTCTAAAGGCAGTTAAGTGCTCATCCCCCTCTTTGATTCTCAGAAGGTTATATGCACCACGCAAATCTATCTTGGAGAAGATAGTGGAACCGCTGAATACGGTAAGAAGCTGGTTCATAGGAGGAACAGGGTATCTGTTCTTCCTAGTGACAGCATTGAGTTTGCGGTAGTCAACACACAAACGAAGACCTCCATCCTTTTTCTTGACAAAAAGGACAGGTGCTCCTGTTGAAGAGGAGCTTGGTCTAATGAAACCTTTCTCTACATTCTCTGAAATGTAGGCCCGCAGTGTTTCTGACTCTTGATTTGATAATGAGTAGATAACACCAATTGGAGGTAGAAGACCCTCCAATTCGATATGGTGATCACAGGCGCGGTGTGGAGGGAGTTTCTCTGCTTTCACCTTGGAGAATACATCCAAATATTGGTGATAAGCAGGAGGAACAACCTTCAACACAGTTTCAATTTCTTCTGGCTCTTCCTCCTCATCCCACTGCTCCTCCAGGGATGCATGAAAAGATAAGGGAGGAAGGTCCATATCCCCTTGGAAGAGATGAAGTGAAGATATGGCAACATCTTCTCCAACATCCTTTATCTCTTTGAAGACTTCATCTCTTGATGGAAGTAATGACTGAGAGGGAATCATGGAAGGGATATGGACAGAAGAAGGGATGGAAGGTGTCTTAAGTTCACCAGCCAGAGCAACACTGTTGACAGCAGTGGCTAAGTCATTACTAGTAGAAGGAATAATACCACTAGAATCCTTATGATTAGAATCATAGGTGATCAATCCATTTTTCCAATCAATAATGGGATTGAAATGGTAAAGGAAATCATAGCCCAATATCAGGTCTTCTCCCTTGGGTGAATCTATGATAAAGAAATCCCATTCAAAGCTTGGGAAGGAAGGCAAGTCAACTACCCACTTGGTATAATGGGTGATGAACAAGGCAGGGGATTCATTAGAATCCAAAATGAAAAGAGGAATCTTTTCAGGGAGCTCTGACAGAGTCAATGAGTACTTGAGAACAAAATTCTTTGCAATAAAAGAGTTTGTAGCACCAGAATCAATGAGAATACTATAAAAAATATCAGAGACAGAAGAAAAAATAAGAAATTTTAAAGATTTCTTGACACTAGTATTCAGAGTGCACAATTGTGCTCTTGAAGGAAATAAGTGAGAACCATTGAACACATCATGATTCCCACTCAGGCTTTTCCCTGCTTGCTAGGGAAGCCTCTTGATGATGACCCAGGCTTGTTCTGAGGTCTCTTGAAGCATTTTTCAATTGGGTGCTTTCCACCACAGTAAGTACACAACCCCTCTTTAATCCTCCTCTCCTTTTCAGAACCGATTAGTTTATTGTCCTTATTGAGGAGAGCAGCATGGGGCTTGTCCTTTGAAGATTGGAATTGCTTGCCCTTCTTGTTCTTCTTCTGGTGAGGCCTCTTTGAAGATGAGTTTTGAGGAGGCCTAGACTGATTGGATCCAATGACTGGAGGCTTCTTTTCTTGATTGCCACCCTTTTCCTTTTGCCTCTCATGATATCTTGTGTCTAATTCTAGAGTGACATCCATAAGTTCTTGAAGAGTATCAAAAGTTCCAGGGTGAGAAGCCAACTGATCCAATAATCTTGATGCCAATCCTCTTCTGTAAACATGGATATAAGCTCTTTCCCCCCAATCTCCAATTCTTGACATTAAGCTTCTGAAATCTGCTATGTACAAGGAAACATGACCACTTTCCTTCATCCTCAAATTGTCCAACTCTTGTTCAGCTTTCCTGACTTCATTGGGGTCACCAAACAGAGTGAATAACTGAGATTCAAACAATGGCCAATTATTGAGGAGGTAGGAAGGGTCTTCATTGGAAATATTTGAGAGGTAAGGTTCAATCCATTTGCCAGCTCTACCAGTGAGAAAAGAAGTTGAGTACAAAACCTTCTTCCTGTCAGAGAAGAAGTTTGCTGGATCATTATGGAAAATTAGTTGACAGGATTGGATAAATCCTCTCAACTTATGAGCTTGAGTACCATCAAAAGAATCAGGTGCCTTCATGGATGGAGTCTTGAAAGCAGGGGCTTTGGAATTGTCCCTGGGGGCAACTGCTTGAGTGAGTTGTCCCATGAATTGAGTCATCTGCTCCATCATCTTGAGGAGACTTGGATCAGTTTGAGAGACAGGAGGTTGACTAGAAAGGGCTAGATTAGAACCCTGAGGCACCTCTGGAGCATTTGCCAAGGCATCTGCCACTTCAGTTTCCCCAGAATCATCCTCTTCCACAGACTCTTCCCCCTCTTCATCTTCAACTTCCCCTAATCTTGCTCTTGCACCTTCAGACATGCCAGGGTAGCCACCCAAAAGTCCAGAAAAGGATCTTGATCTTCTAGATTTCATTCCACCTCTTCTTGAGGGTGCTGCTCCTTCCATTGGTGGTCCTCTGTCCAAGTTTGCACTCAGTTGATGAACTGATGGTGTGCGGTCAAGAGGAGCCCTTGCTGTAGGAGTGAGAACAGCTGGAATTTTCTGGGATCTAGTATTCTTGGCTGGGGGGCTATGCTGAACTGGCATTATGAAAAGAATCAAAGTAACTTGATGGTATTAAGAAGAATAATCAGATTTGGCCAAATCAATCACAATAAAATCTTGATGAATCTTGAGGAATCAATTCAAATCAACAATCAAATCAAATCAATCAATCAACAATCAATTCAAATCAAATATCAATAATCTTGAGGAAATCAATAATCAATCAATAATCAATCAATAAGTGTCTTCAATATGAAATCAAGTCTTGAGGAATCAATCAATCAGTTCAAAATCTTCGAAAATCGATTCAATATCTTGATGAGTTAAATCAAATCAATAATCAAAATCAATTCTTGAGGATCAATCAATATCTTGAGAGTTCAAAAGTCAATCAATAATCCAAATGAAATCCTGAATCAATAACCAATCAACCAATGAATCCCAATGAATAAACCAATCAAATAACCAATCAATTACTCCTGAATAAGACCTGAATAAAAAACACAGAGAAAATTTGATTTGATAAGAAATAAAATGAAGTGATGAAATGGTCAGCAATGATTAAGAAAGGAAAAGAATCAATTTTCATAAGAATGAAAAGAATGAGATGAAAATTGATAAGAGAATGGAAATTCATAAAAAATCATAAAAATCATAAAATCATGAAAAGGTCATCATTGATGAATGAGAGGAAATGAATATAAATGAATGAAAAGAAAGAATCAAATATGAGTTAATTAAATTAATGTCACAGGGGCTCTTCGAAGTGAAGAGGGCCTGGCACTCAGTAAACTGGGACTCACTTATGGAGGGCTCAAGGATAGGATAAGATGAGATACACTTGAAAGTGTTAAGATGAATTACTAAAAGAATAAATATGAGAAAAGCAGCAGCAAAGAAATAAGAATAAGAAATAGAAGAGCCAACCACCAACAAGTCCAAGTCCACTGTTTCAACCTGTCAGAATGGAAAGAGGAGGGTTAATAAGGATATGGCCACCCAACTCATACTGTACAGGCGAAGAAAAGAAAAAAGGCAAAGACTAACTTAAGATTAAATAAATATAATACCCAAAAATATAAGGATAAGAATATTCAGATAATAATAAATCAACTAATTTAATTAACTGGGGAAAAGTCCCCAGGGGGGGAGAAAGAGGGGCTGGTATATGTGAGAATCACCAGCCCTGATCCAGAGAAGAATTTTCATGAGAATAATTGATTGTTGAATTGAGTCTGGCCAATACAGGTCTTGTACAGCTGTACAGGACCTGTACAAGAGGTGTGGTGTATTGGAGTGATCATACAGTTTCATACTGGTGTATTGAAACTGTATTAGGGTGAATCCATCCTGTACAAGTATTGACAGGCTGTATTGATGTACCAAACTGTATGCATGTTTCAGAATGAAGATTGCTGAAACTGACTGCTGATGCAGATACTGGATTTGCTGATTTGAGGTGTTTGAGTGGGTGTATGAATGAATACCCTTACCCCTGATGGATGGTTGTTACACCTTCCTTCAAGCATTGTTAGTGATCGAGGTTCTCTTTTTGTTTCTTCCTTTGGGACCAACCTTTGTCAGCAGCTCAAGATTTCAAGAGACTTGTCAACTGCTTATCATCCAGAAACTGATGGACAGACAGAGAGGGTAAATCAGATACTAGAATAGTACCTTTGGATGTATGTCAGTTATCATCAAGATTATTGGAACACCTGGCTCCCTCTGGCTGAATTTGCCTACAGTAACTCTGACCACTCTTCAACAAAACAATCACCGTTTTTCACTGTTTATGGAAGAGATCCTCATTTTTACTCAGTTCACATCACTCAAGACAATCTGGCTGGAAAGTTATCAACAAAAATCCAATCAGTACAGAAAGATGTCAAGAGAGAACTTGAAGTTGCCATAAACAGGTTTAAGAGGTATGCAGATAAAAGTAGAGCAAGTCCACCTCTTTTCAATCCCGGTGACATGGTATGGCTTTCTTCAAAGAACATCAAATCAGCCAGACCCACCAAAAAGCTGTCTGAAAGATGGCTGGGTCCTTTTCCAATCTTGAAGAAAGTCAGCACTCATGCCTAGCACCTCAAGCTTCCATCTCAATGGAAATCCATCCACCCAGTTTTCCATATTTCCCTTTTGGAACCAGTCAAGACGTCAACAATCCCAAATAGGCATCAAGAGCCTCCTCCTCCAATAATCATTGAAGAAGAAGAAGAATGGGAAGTCTCTCGAATACTGGACTCAAAGCTCAAGAGAGGAAAATTATGGTATTTGGTGGAATGGAAAGGTTTCAGTCAAGACCCAGAAAGATCCACTTGGGAACCAACCGAAAAGCTCAAGAATTTTCCTGAACTTGTCAAAGATTTTCATTCATTATATCCTGACAAGCCTGGGCCGGATTCTCCAATAGCTTGATTCATTATGGTGCTTGGTGGGGAGAGGAATTACCAAAAGTAAGTCCCACTCCTGGTATGCACCTTTAGGGGTATTCTACTCTTTTTGTTGTAAGCATCACCTTGGCCACTCTGTGAGCACTTTGCAGTTTTGGACACAGATCTTTGGCATGGCTTTCAACTTCATTTCCAATATTATGGCCATTTCACTTGGGACAATGGGCCATTCACTTTCAATTCATTTCCAAGATTCCAAATTCAAATTCATTCCTTCAACATTTTTGTTTTTATTTTTATGGCACTGGCGGGAGTGGTAACTACTAAAAGTAAGTTCCTCTCCTGGTGTGCACTTCCCTGAGGGGTCTACAATCTTGTCAAAACATCACCTTGGCCACTTTGTGAGCACCTGGCATCAAATTTCTCTTTCCAGGTCCTTGTCCAATTCCAAAATCAGTTATCAACCTCTGTGATGAAGATTGGAACCTCCTCAAGATTCAATTCAATTTCCTTTTCTCTTTTCTCTTTCTTTTATTTTCATTTTCATTCTTTATTTTTATTTTATTTTCATTTTAAATTTTCCTTTGTCACGTCAATTATCACGTCAAAATTTTTCATCTATTTTAAAATTCAATTCAAATCATGAAGCCAATGTCAAAAGAAGATCAAGCAAGTCCCGCGTCAAATGTCAAATTTTTAATATCAGTTTTCAAATTTTTATCTTCATCAGTCCTCTTGAATCACTCTCTCAAAATCTTTCCAATAGCCTCAACAGGCTTCACCTTGTATTGGTGCTCAGGAGCTCACCATTCCAAGGTGGGGGGTACTGTCACAACCATGGCAATTCACCTCCTTGGATCCCCATATGGCATATCAAGCCATAGTTCTCTTATGGCCAATTGGCCATATCCATCACCAGTGGCCAATATGGCCACGTCATCATCTTATGGACCTTTTATGGCCATTTGTGTTTTGGAGCCTTCATGGCCCTTCACCTCAATCCAGAACCCATAGCGGCAATTTATGCCCAAATGGGTATTTCTGGTCATTTCCCTCAAAACCAGGGGAAATGGCCCAAATGGCTGTTTTTGGCCATTTGGGCTCATAATGCGCATTTTGCGCACTTTTTGCGCACTCTGCGCATTTGCACATATTTGCGCACTTTTGCACATTTTTGCGCACTTTGCGCATTTGCGCATTTTGCGCATTTTTGCGCACTTTGACGCAAAGTGTCCAAAAGACACTTTCCCGCCTTTTGGGCCAGTTTTTGGCTCAGAACCCAAAAGTGGCCAAAAACCCCAAAAGGCCCATAAACACCCTTCCAAGCTCTGAAGCCATCACATCCATCCTTTTCCCCTCTGCCTTTTCATCTCAAGACCTTTGGACGTAATCTTCTTTCCAATGAACCAATATGCCATAAATGATGTTATATATCATTATGCATCATTTTTCAACGGCAATATCAAATGGTCATTTCAACATTCCAACATCTCATCACGTCATCAAGGCACCTAATCATTCAGAGGAATCATCAAGGCTCAAGAGCAAGTGTTTCAGCGTCAAAGACCAATGACGCCATCAAGAAGTCATTGGTTATTCTCACTCCAAGTATTCCTTCCAAGGGAATACTGTCAATTCATTCTCAAGTGTATTCAAGAGGCAGTGCCAAAAAGAAGTAGTCAAGTGTCAAAGCTCCACTCAATCCATCTTGGCAACCATATTCATTTCAATACAGTCTGGATCCATCAAGAACTGTATTTCATTTTCAATCATGGGAAATTCATTCAACCCAATTCAATTTCAATATTAGCCAGCTGTATCAATTCCCAAAACAATCAATACAGCCTCAAGGATCAATACAGATCAGTTTTCAGCCTGAAGAACTCAAGCTCCCAACTTTTCACATATACCAGCTACCCTTTCCTCCCTGGGGGGTTTTTCCCCAGTGAATTAATATACTTTGATTTTATTTTATCCTTATTTTCTTTTCATTTTAGTTAAGCAAATACTGATATTATTAAGTCAGTCATTTAGCACCTTTCTCTTTCTCTTTCTTCGCCTGTCAATGGATATTTGGTGGTCATATCCTTACTAATTCCATTATTCATTTTTGGCAGGTTGAAACAGTGATTAAGGACTTACTTGGTTGGCTCTTTGGCCATTTGGCTTCCTTTTCCTCTTTGCATCTCATCTTGTACCTGCATATCTTTAGAGGAATCCATTCTTATTATTATTTTATTCTTTATTCTTTTTGGAGTCTTCCAAGTGAGTTCCCTGATTGCTGAGTGCCAGGCCACTCTTGTATTTCCACTAGAGCCCCTGTGACAGATGGATGGCCACTTGAATGAGGAATAACTTGAACTTCTTCACCATCCAACTCACCACTTCCTTCAGCATCTGGATCTGATGGGGAATCAACAATTCTTCTTAGCTTCTTCACTACTTTCACCACTCCATCAGCATTGGTCCTTGAAATTGGAATTTCTGAGCTGTAGTGGATGGGCCTACCAGCAATTGGAATGGACCCTCCAACATTAGTCCATCTGGCCACATCCCTCTGCCTGGAACCAGTCACTACATCAAGATATCAGCACCAATTCAATCAAAATATGCAAATCACTCACATTGAGAAAATCCAGAAGTGGCATCAGGGGTAGGCTCCTCAAGAATGGGGAATTCCTGCCCATAAGGCCCATCCTTCCTACTCCATAAGTGCCTCCTGACCTGGGACGAAGTGGTTCCGGTACGGCGACATGGCTTCTTCCCAATAAAGCAATAATGGCATTTTGACGATCAAGGATTGTAATGTTGAAAGCAATCCTTACCCCTGGCCAAACACTCAGTACAGGCAGGATCAAGAACTTCAACTGCTCTGAACCCGTCATAAGTTTGGGAGGGGTCAAAATGGCCAGAAGATGCCATGGAGGGAGAAGACAATCGACTGAAGACGCCAGAACCATGAAGAACAGACGGTGGCGGTGCAGAAGGGGAAGATTCAGTGAGTTCAGTCAGTTTGGAACTCATAACTGAAGAATGTGCAAGCAGAAGATTCAAGACGTCAGAATCAATCCACTCCACAGCAAGAAAAAGAAATTTGACTCAAGGAAATGGCGCCATAACTCAATTATGCCCCACCTCAAAGCCTCTAAGGTGAAGGTTCACACCCCTTTGGGGCTGAACTCATCACCCAGGGCCTGCCCTGCAACTTTGGGGGAGGCCAAGATCTTGATGGTCCTGGACCCCTTCAATGGGTCCAGGCCATATATGGTGAAATTTGGGAATGGGCCATTTCTGGGCCCCTTGGTCACCCTGGGTCCCCAGCAAATTTGGGCCCAGGGGCTCCATTTTGGTCCTGGGGGCCTCCAATAACCCCCACGGACCGCAGACCGCGGCGTACGGCCCGCGGACCGTAGGACCCCAAAGACTCAAAAAGGCCTATTATGGCCAAAAATCAAAAAAAAGTGCCCAAATCACTAAAACACCCAACAAGGCCAAAAAGGCCATGAAAAGCAAATTGCATCAAGATCACTCAGGATGGAGACCACAGCCCAAAAACCACTTGGAGGGCTGTCTGAGGCCAATTCCTTGGATAATGGGGACAAGACCCCTTGGAGGAAAGTTTCATTCGTTCATTGGATTAAGTCTGGGCCAATGAGTACAAGTCATATACTCATTGGGCACCAATTTCTGAGCACAAGTGCTCAATGGCCTTTATTCTGGGATATATCCCAAGGCCACATCCCAAGGCATGGCTGATTGAATCAAAAGAAAAGAATGGCATATTCTGGAAGTAATACTCACTCAAGCTTGGAAAAAGGGGGGAATCAATTGAATTTGGCAGGGAAGAAGGAATGAAGGATTTTCAGGATAATGGTCAAGAGGAAAGAAAATTAAAAAGAAATTTTTTTGAAAAAATGTGGGGATATTGAGATGCCACTCAACAGTGGCAGGGTATTATGGTGTTCAGGAGCCCACCAGTTTCAAGAGGGGGATACTGTAACAACCATCCATCAGGGGTAAGGGTATTCATTCATTCACCCACTCAAACACCCCAAGTCAACTAATCCAGTATCTGCATCAGCATTCAGTTTCAGCAATCTTCATTCTGAAACATGCATACAGCTTGATACATCCATACAGCTTGTCAACACCTGTACAGGTTGGATTCACCCAATACAGTTTCAATACACCAATATGGAACTGTATGATCACTCAAATACACCACACCTCTTGTACAGGTTCTGTACAGCTGTACAGGACCTGTGCTTATGGCCTGGAGTTTAAGGATTCTGATGGCTTTACCCATGATTGGTGTACTCTTATACCAGCATTGGAATTAGCCTACAAGACCTCTATCCATGCTTCAACAGGCAAGACCCCTGCAATGTTGGAAAAAGGATGGAACCCCAAACTTCCAGTTGATACTTTGAGAAAAGACCTGGTTGACATTCATCCAACTGCTTCAAGCTTTAAGCCACTGCTTGATAAAGTGAGACATCATGCAAATCAAAGCTTGAATGATGCCTTTGAATATGCTAAGCAGAAATGGGATAAGAGTCATAAGACACCAGAGTTCAAAGTAGGGGACCTAATACTAGCTTCAACCTTGAACTTTAATAATATGAAATGTCCAAATAAATTGAAAGATTCCTTTGCAGGACCATTTATTATTAAAGCCCTTCATGGGACAAATGCAGTACAAGTAGAACTGTCAGGAGAACTGGAAAATAAACATCCAACTTTCCCTGTCAGTCTAGCAAAGCATTACACTTCAAGTGATAAGGAATTATTTACTTTAAGAAATGAAACACCCTTAGAGGTACCCCCACTTGATCTAAGTGTGGAAAACAAGGTACTGAAAGTCTTAAAAGAAAGAAGACTTAGGGACAGAAATGAAAGAGAATACTTAGTCCGGTACAAAAATCCACAACATGAAGATGAATGGCTTGTAGAAAGCAAAATACCTGATTCCCAGAAGTTTCCCAGAAGATTCAGACATGAGAGAAGACCATTTGCTCAATAAAAAGTTTGAATTGTGTGCTTTACATACTTAAAAGTAGAAGTAGAGAGGTTGGACAGTGGATTATACCCCCCCAAATGACTTGGGGGTATACTACAGAAGAAAAATTGTGGTACAATTTTTTGTGGTGGTAGGGAATGTGAGCCTGTGAGGTATGTATAACATACCCATAAGGCCACAAATGATTTTATAAACAGTTAATTTTGTATTAAACAGACTTTTTAGTTGAATTTAAAATAAAAAATAATAAGAAATAAGTATAACTTTTTTTTGGATAAACAAAGTTATAAATATTATGTCATTTTTGGATTCTACACCAAAAATAACCTAGGGTACACCCATAGGGTGTTATACCCAAATACACTTATTTTTTATGTTATTGGAAGATTTAAGAATCTCACAGTACTAATGTAACTTTTTTAACATTTTTTTAAAATTGTTAAATTTAAGCTTAATTAAGCTTAAATTTAAAGTTGCATAAGGTTTATGCAAACTTACCAAAATTTTAGTTAAAATTGAGGTGTGGTGTATATTTACTGAATTGGCTAAGGATTTGCCATACAGAATTTAAATCCTGCGTGAGCTCAATTTAAAAGGGTTTAAGGCCATAGTATGGCTTTAAATAAATAAAAGGGCAAAATCCACGCAGAAAGGTGGGACAAAGGAAAAAGACCAAATAGAGCTGGGGTACCCAACTTTTTGGATCTGCAAGGATTCAATTAAGGTTGTCCACCTGTATTGGAGGATTTTCAACCTTATTTAAACTTTAAGATTAGACTTTGATCCAACCTTACGGTTTAAACTGGTTTTATCCCAAATTGGACAGGAATTTCAAGCTGCCAAAGGGTAAATCCCAATATGCAGGCTTGAAATCAAGGTTTTAAGGACTGTCAAAGCTTAAATAAGCTGAAAACGTTAAGCTTTCAAGCATTAAAACCTTATCAAAGCTTAAGGTTTGGTGTGTATTGCTATTTTACGTGGAAAAGTAGCAATAACTTCAAAAATTCATTAAAAATCCAATTCTTAATGGATTTGCCTGAAAATTTCACACAGCTTAATATTTAAGATTATCTACATATAAATTCAATTTTAAGTATCTTTTCAAAATAAATTTCCAAGATAATTAGCCTGGAAATTTACTCTTTTAATTAAGCTCAAAGAAAATTATGATTTCTTTAAAAATTAATTAAAAATTGAGTTTAAGAGATTTCTGCTTGAAACTCTTTTTTCAAGTTGTTCATGTGATTGGATTTAATATAAATAAGTTTATTTCTATTAAAACCTTAAAATAATTAGCTTAAATGAGGATTAAAGTTACATGGAGTTAAGAATAACACTGGTAACTTTAAATTGGAATTAAAAGTAAGTTACCTTAAGTTAAGAACTTTATTTTTAAGCATGGTTTTTCAGTTTTGACCTGAGCACGCCCCCTATATTCATTATGAATTATGAGAGCTGCTCTGAAGACATAAAAAGAGTCTTTTCATCACTGTTTTTGTCCATCATCAATTATCAATCCAATCATATTAGAAATTGAAACAGGTAAAGTTTTATTAAATATAAAATCTTATTATTAAAAGTAATTCTTGAGTTATTTTTATTCTTTATTTATTAAAATTCAAGAATTGAAGTCATAGAATTCAGATTATTGTTGTAATCACCTATAATAAATTTTATTATATAAAATTATCATCTTAACTATCTTTTAAAATCCACAAATTCCTCTCAAAAACTCTTTAATCATAATTTTTATTATAAAAAGTTGTTTTAACTTTAAAAACATTGATTTTTGGCGTTTTTTTAACTTATAATTATTATTTACTATAATAACTGTTGATGTTTGACTTGTTGTATTAGCTAAATATTATAAGTAAGTTTCCTCTAAAAAGTTCTATATCTTTTTTTTATCTAGTATTAGTTTTTTTTATAGAGAATTTTATTCTATAAGAATTATTTCTGAACAGTGTGTGTCTTAATTATTTTATAAATAATATTTAAATTATTTATAAGTGGTTAATATTCATATTTTCCACGTGTAATTGTCTCATTAAGAGCTTTACACTCCTTATTGTTATAACTATCAGTGACTATAACAATAATAGAATAATGCTAATTTATTATAATTATTATTATATTTTTTTATAATAATAATAAAAGTTATTTTTTATATAATTATTTTTAAAAATTATATTTAAATTTGTGGTTATAATATTTTATTATATTATATTTTTCTATTGAGGACAGTCATAGTACTCTTGATATTGCTACTATTATAAAGAGTTTCATAGACGGACCTTACAGGCTTCATGTTATGGTAGACATTAAACAATTTGTTTATATCTTGGTCCAGACATTCCCTTTCCCTTCTGCTGTGGTGTTGTTCTTCAAAGACTATATTCAGTATTTTGGTGGTTTCTTCAGAGGCTTTGCTCAATTGAGCATGTCCTTCTTGAAGTGTTTTAGTAATTTTATCCATGGAAGCTGTTAATTCTTTCATCCTCTCATGGCTTGCTTCAAGTTCTGAAAACTGCTTTTGAGTTCGCTCAGCATATTGGGACATTTGTAAACACAGTGCATCACTTTTTAAGCTACTCTCAGGTGAGACAGCATTATGTCCAATCTGAGTGGGGGTAATATTTCTACTAATAGGACTACTGATTCTAGAGTGGTTTGCAACTAATTCTGGCTCTTGTGCACTTCTTTTACCAAATCCAACAGCTTCTGGATCATTGGGTCTGACTCTCTTCCCTTTGATTGAAAGAGGTCTTGTTTTTCCCCTTGTATCCTTGTCTTCTCCTGGACACCTCCTGGAATTGTGAAGAATGGTGACTCCTGGTCACTGACTTGTTGGTTTCTGAATGGGGTGAAGCCACTGGAGAGCTGATTTGGCCTGCTCCTTGTGAGCCTGAAGAAATCTGAGTAGTCCCTGTCTGGGTTAACTGTTCTTCTATAGCTTGGATAGTGGCTTGATTTGCCCTTATCCTGTTTGCCCTTGCCTCCAGGATTGTGAACTGCCTGTTAGGATTCCAACCTTTGGTGATTACCATAAGGTCCTTGAATTCTATCTCTTTGAGACAGATCCTCTGGCAACTTGCTCAAAGTTCTTCCCAGTGAGATGCTAGGTTGAACCTCTTGTTGTCCATGCTCCATTGAAATAAATCTTTGAGGAGCTGCTGGAGCTGAAGAACTTGATTCATATCCTTCCAGTCCTCTGGTTTGAGGTTCCTGTTGAATTGGAGTGTGAATGGCAGTGCTGAGATTATCTCCCTCATTTTTTTGCCATCCACCATTGTGTCCAAAGTGTCCTCTCCCAGGTCTTCTGGTTCTATACAAGCCTTCTCTGTCCTCTGGCTGGTTCCTTTGGAAGCCAAGGTCTCTGAGGTGTACATGTGACATACCAGTGTTTGCAAGCAGTCAAAAACGTTATGTTCTTGGGGTATTTACCTTTGAATGTGCCTTGTACAACTTTGTTGTCTTCTGATTTGGGCAATTTACCTTTAGAGGTTACAACTGGGTTAATTATAGTAATCTTCCCTGTAAAAGTTATCAAGGTTGGTTTAACTTGTATTGATGCAGAGTTTCGTGGTTTTCTACTCCTCTGGGTGGCTATTGGTGTTGACTTCTTTTCTGTAATCAGGCCTTCACTGTGCCTCTTTCCTTTGCCCTTTCTTCCCTCTGGTTCTGAGGGGGTCACTGGTGTGTTGACCTGTGACTGGGTCTCTGGTGGGCTATAGCTTTCTTCAACTGAATCAAAACAGGAAAAAGAGGGCTTAATTTCAGTTAAGACTTCTTAAAATGCTGTTTGCACGTCTAAGAATGGCCCCTGGGCTTTGTATATTACTACAATCTGCCCTGTTTAATGACAGTGTAATTGAATTAACAATTCCACGTCAGAATTACAGCTGTTTGTACCCTTTTACACCGTTTGTGTAGCAGTATCCCCCAGATTGACTTGTGGTTTTCAAGTACAATCTGTATGAAGTGGTTCTGTCCAAGTGTAATTGAGTCAACAATACACTTAACCACGCCTCAACGGTTTGTTTTACAGTCAGAGGTGTCCTTATTTAGTCAAAAATACAGGACTTATAAATGGCTGAAGTGTTTTTATATGTAAAACACCCCAAAAATAAAGGTCTTGTGGTTATTAGCCATGTGACAAGTACTCTTATGATATGAGTATAAAATGGTATATACACCAATTAACAATATAAATTATATAATACATATATTTTTAAGAAAAAATACGCCTAAAAAAGATCAAAACAATTGGCAGAAAGCAATGAATAAGTGAAAACCTTACTTGTCAGGCCCAAGAATTTCAAAAACACACGGCCAGGCCCCCAAAATGTAAGGATGAAACTATGATAAAGTGGTAATTAGGCTAGTTACAGCTTGAACTATGTTTGTGACACGGTTATAAAGATTAAACTAAAGGAGGTTTTAAGATAATAAGGGTTATAATTAAATAAAAGGGGCTTTACTGTGGAGAAATAGTGGTGGTGAGCACTGCTGAAAGCCCTGGGTGCAGTCTTACCAGTTGGATTACTATTATAAGAACTAAAATACTAAATTTTATAGTATAAACTGATTAATTCCCAAGAGTAAAACTGTTTTTGACAGTTTACTACATAGGAATTCAAGAGCAGGGTGAGGGAAGCTTTTCTGGCTGTGAAAAGCCCCCTTTTTATCCTGAAAGGGGGTGAAAAGGCTGCTAGACTTTTTCACATAGAGGAAGTGAAGATTTTTCACTCTAAAGGACAGACTTGTGGTTTGGAAAAAGGCCGTTATATCCTTTATTGGTCTCAGATGTGGTTTTTAAACCACATCTGGGCAGTTTTCACCAATAAAGGGTGAAAAGTTTCATCTGAGGACCACACAGCCTGATTCTGACGTGTATTACACATATAATGCTGTACAGAACCTGTATGGGACCCCAGTATTAAATAAACTATGAGGTATTGAAGTAAAAACAAGCTTCTTTGTCAGTTTGACACCTCATAAGCATTGTTATGGGATATTATCCCATGGTAAGGATGTATTGGCCAAACTGTTGGATTTTGGCCTTAAAAAAGCCACAACTTTGTCAGCTTTTAAAATAAAAACCTCAAAATTGGTCCGGTGTGTAGCCCTGTATGTGTTCTACACGATGGTACCTCGCTTGATATGGTTATCATTAAATATGGCAAAGTTAGCCCATGTACAAGTCTTTTGTACATGTGCGTGTTTTGAGGCAAAAGCTGTATTGGGCTTGTTTTCCCTATAAATCTTGTTCTAGCGGTGATATGGAGAAATGGATGACACCAGCAGGTAGCCCTGATTGTGCACTCTCCAAAAGGACCCCACTTTAGGTATCTCACACTAAAACTGTAGAAGTTAGAGGAGAGGTGAATGTTTTATTCACCCTTATTTGGCCTGAATTTGACCATAGCTTCTATAATACTGGTGCTAGCTCAGTTTGGTTGGTACCATTGGATAGCCCTGGCTTAGAGATTCATTTTGCATACCCATTTGATGGGGTTAGGCCTCTCACCCTGTATTTTAGATGAGAGGTGAAAATTAAGGTTTATGGTCAGCAGCAACTTTGAGCAGGAATAACTTTGTTATTCTTTGTCCTATGATGATGGTACTTGTATATTTGGAAAGGGGTGGGGTTCTTCTTCCTCTTGATACCTTTTAAGCTGATTTGGATCAGCTCCATGTTTTGGTGGTATCTTGGCTATACCATTTGTTTATGGTATTTGGCTTTCATTCTTATGCTCTGGTTTTGAGTCACAGGCTGACATCACACCATTCTTGAAGTTCAAATTTCCATAATTGACTTGCTGACTTGGAATTTTCCATGATTTTCCTGGTCTTGGCTTTGAATCTTGACTTGAAGATGAGTTCAAATCTGACTTGCCTTTGTGACTTCAATCACTCTGATTCCCCACCTTCTGTACTGTATGGTCCTGGTTTCATTCATAACTTGAGGGAGCTTTGAAGAAATTTTAATGAGAATCATCTGTAGTTGGTCTTTATCATTACAAGTTTTTTTCTCTTTAATTATTGAATAAATTGACTCCCCAAAAGATATGGGAGTGATGACTGCTGCTTTTGAAACAAGAAAAAAATAAAATGATACAAGTGAAAGAAATCAAATAAGATGAAAAGAAAGAATTGAGAGAAAAGAGAGTAAATGAGATAAAATAAAGAAACCTCTGGGGATTGATATTCTTGTGGTGATTTGCTTTATTTTGGCCAGAATTTTCCTTAAAAGATAAAACCAAACATTTGATGCTCACAGAGTGGCCAAGGTGTTGTTTTACAAGAGGTAGAACCCTCAGAGATGCATACCAGGAGATGGAGCTTACTTTCATAACTTCCACTCCCCACCAAGCATCATAAAAAAAATGGAAACTTTTGCCATAAAGGGATTTTGAGTTATGGAATGCCTTGAATAATACTTAATGGCTTAATTTGGAATAATAGAATATGAAAGAAAGAGAAATAATAAAAGGAAAAAGGGAATGTGGCCATATCTTGATGAAAGGTCCGACTTCAACAGTATTGATGTTGCAAGTCCTTCTCAACCTGTCCAAAGAAACTGAGAAGTGCTGACAAAGCCGCCAAGGTGATGCTTACAACATATTTGGGTAGAATACTCCCTTAAAGGTACATTCCAGGATAGGAACTTGCTTCCATAAACTCCAATCCCTACCAAGCACCATAAGTCAAACTCTTGAGGCATTTGGGCCAGGCTGTCACAGGGGCTCTTTGAAGTGAAGAGGGCCTGGCACTCAGTAAAGTGGGACTCCCTTATGGAGGGCTCAAAGATATGATAAGAAGGGATACACTTAAGAGTGTTAAGAATGAATTACTAAAAGAATAAATATAAGAAAAGCAGCAACAAAGAAATAAGAGTAAGAAATAGAAGAGCCAACCACAAACAAGTCCAAGTCCACTGTTTCAACCTGTCAGAATGGAAAGAGAAGGGTTAATAAGGATATGGCCACCCAACTCATACTGTACAGGCGAAGAGAGAAAATGCAAAGACTAACTTAGAATTAAATAATTATAATACCCAAATATAAGGATAAGAATAATTATGAAATAATAAATAAACTAAATTAATTAACTGGGGAAAAGTCCCCAGGGGGGAGAAAGAGGGGCTGGTATATGTGAGAATCACCAGCCCTGATCCAGAGGAAGAATTTTCATGAGAATATTTGATGATTGAATTGAGTCTGGCCAATACAGGTCCTGTACAGCTGTACAGAACCTGTACAAGAGGTGTGGTGTATTGAAGTGATCATACAGTTTCAAGTTGGTGTATTGGAACTTTATTGGGTGAATCCAGCCTGTACAAGTATTGACAGGCTGTATGCATGTTTCAGAATGAAGATTGCTGAAATTGAATGCTGATGCAGATACTGGATTTGCTGATTTGGGGTGTTTGAGTGGGTGTATGAATGAAACCCTTACCCCTGATGGATGGTTGTTACAGTATCCCCCTCTTGAAACTGGTGGGCTCCTGAACACCAAAATACCCTGCCACTGTTGAGTGGCATCTCATTATCCCCACATTTTTTTCAAACAACTTTCTTTTAATTTTTCTTTTCCTCTTGGCCATTATCCTGAAAATCCTTTATTACTTCTTCTCTGTCAAATTCAATTGATCCCCCCTTTCTTCCAAGTCTGAGTAAGTATTCCACTTCGGAAAATGCCTTCTTTTTTCTTCTGATTCAACCAACCATGCCTTTGAGATGTGGCCTTGGGATATATCCCAGAATAAGGACCACTGAGCTCTTGTGCTCAAAAAATGATGCCCAATGAGTATATGAAGTGTACTCATTGGGCAAGCCTTAAATCTCTGAAAAAATTGAAAAATTGAAACATTTGAAAAAATTTCCTCCAAGGGGTCTTGTCCCCATAATCCATGGAGATGGCCTTAACAGCCCTATAAAGCACTTTGGGCTGTGGCCTTTGCTCTGATGAAATTTGATGCCTTTGATTTTTTATGGCCTATGGGCCTTTTTTGGTGCTCTGGTGAAAAACCTTAATATCTTGATTTTTGGCCTTTTTTGGCCTTTTTGAGTCTTTGGGGTCCTACGGGCCGCGGTCCGCGGTCCGTGGGGGTTAATGGAGGCCCCCAGGACCAAAATGGAGCCCCTGGGCCCAAATTTTCTGGGGACCCAGGGTGACCAAGGGGCCCAGAAATGGCCCAATCTGGGATTTCACCAAATATGGCCTGGACCCATTGATGGGGTCCAGGACCATCAAGATTCTGGCCTCCCCAAAGTGGAAGGGGAGGCCCTGGGTGATGAGTTCAGCCCCAAAGGGGTATGAACCTTCACCATATAGGCTTTGAGGGGGGGCATAATTGAGTTATGGCCTCATTTCCTTGAGGTCAAATTCTTTTATCTTGATATTGAGTGGATTGATTCTGACGTCTTGAATCTTCTGCTTGCATATTCTTCAGTTATGAGTTCTAAACTGACTGAACTCACTGAATCTTCTCCTTCTGCACCGCCACCATCTGTTCTTCATGGTTCTGGCGTCTTCAGTCGATTGTCCTCCCTTTCCATGGCGTCTTCTGGCCATTTTGATCCTTCCAAAACATATGATGGGTTCAGAGCAGTTGAAGTTCTTGATCCTTCCTGTACTGAGTGTTTGGCCAAGGGAAAGGATTGCTTTCAACATTACAATCCTTGATCGTCAAAATGCCATTTTTGTTTTGTTGGGAAGAAGCCATGCCGTTGTACTGGATCGACTTTGTCCCAGGTCAGGAGACACTTATGGAGTAGGAAAGATGGGCCTTATGGGCAGGAATTCCCCATTCTTGAGGAGCCTACCCCTGATGCCACTTCTGGATTTTCTCAATGTGAGTGATTTGCATATTTTGATTGAATTAGTGCGAATATCTTGATGTAGTGACTGTGTAAGGTTTGTCTATGAAACTCTTGATAATAGTAACAATATCAAGAGTACTATGACTGTCCTCAGTAGAAAAATATAATATAATGAAATATTATAACCACAAATTTAAATATAATTATTAAAAATAATTATATATAAAAAAATAAATTTAATTATTAATATAATAATATAATAATAAAAAAAAATATAATAATTATAATAAATTATAATTATTCTATTATTGTTATAGTCACTGACAGTTATAACAATAAGAAGTGTAAAGCTCTTAATGAGACTATTACACGTGGAAAATATAAATATTTAACCACTTATAAATAATATAAATATTATTTATAAAAAGAATTAAACACACACTGTGCAGAAATAATTCTTTATAGAATAAAATTCTATATAAAAAAACTAATAATAGATAAAAAAAATATAGAACTTTAAAGAAAACTTACTTATAATATTTATTTAATACAACAAGTTATAAAACAACAGTTATTATATTAAATAATGATTATAAGTTAAAAACACGCCAAAAATCAATAAAATCAAAGATAAAACAACTTTTTATACTAAAATTTATCATTAAAGAGTTTTTGAGAGGAATTTGTGGATTTTAAAAGATATTTAAGATGATAATTTTATATAATAAAATTTATTATAAATGATTACAACAATAATCTGAATTCTATGACTTCAATTCTTTAATTTAATAAACAAAGAATAAAAATAACTTAAGAATTACTTTTAATAATAAGATTTTATATTTAATAAAACTTTACCTGTTTAAATTTCTAATATGATTGGATTGATTATGAATGATGGACAAAAACAGTGATGAAAAGACTCTTTTTATGTCTACAGAGAAGCTCTCATGATTCATAATGGATGTAGAGGGCGTGCTCAGGTCAAAACTGAAAAACCATGCTTAAAAATTAAGTTCTTAACTTAAGGCAACTTATTTTTACTTCCAATTTAAAGTTATCAGTGTTATTCTTAACTCCAAGTAACTTTAATCCTCATTTAGTTTAATTATTTTAAGTTTTAATATAAAATAAGTTTATTTATATTAAAGTTCATCACATGAACAACATAAAATCAGAGTTTCAAGCAGAAATCTCTTAAACTGAATTTTTAATTAATTTTTAAAGAAATCATAATTTTCTTTAAGCTTAATTAAAAAAGTAATTTTCCAGGCTAATTACCCAGGAAACCTATTAATAAAAGGTACTTAAAATTTAATTTATATATTGATAATATTAAATTCTAAGCTGTGTGAAATTTTCAAGCAAATCCATTAAGATTTGGATTTTTAATGAATTTTTGAAGTTATTACTATTTTTCCACGTAAAATAGCAATACACACAAAACCTTAAGTTTTGATAAGGTTTTGATGATTGAAACCTTAAAGTTTTAAGCTTATTTAAGCTTTTTAAGCTTGATTAAGCTTTGACAGTTCTTAAAACCTTGATTCCAAGCCTGCTTATTGGGATTTACCCTCTTGGCAGCTTGAAATTCCTGTCCAATTTAGGATAAAACCAGTTTAAACCTTAAGGTTGGATCAAAGTCTAATCTTAAAGTTTAAATAAGGTTGAAAATCCTCCAATACAGGTGGACAACCTTAATTGAATCCTTGCAGATCCAAAAAGTTGGGTACCCCAGCTCTATTTTGTCTTTTTCCTTTGTCCCACCTTTTTGCATGGATTTTGCCCTTTTATTTATTTAAAGCCATACTATGGCCTTAAACCCTTTTAAATTGAGCTCACGCAGGATTTACATTCTGTATGGCAAATCCTTAGCCGATTCAGTAAATATACACCACACCTCAATTTTAACTAAAATTTTGGTAAAGTTGCATAAACCTTATGTAACTTTAAATTTAAGCTTAATTAAGCTTAAATTTAACAATTTTAAAAAAATGTTAAAAAGTTACATTAGTACTGTGAGATTCTTAAATCTTCTAATAACACAAGAAATAAGTGTTTTTGGGTATAACACCCTATGGGTGTACCCTAGGTTATTTTTGGTGTAGAATCCAAAAATGACATAATAATTATAACTTTGTTTATCCAAAAAAAAGTTATACTTATTTTTTATTATTTTTTATTTTAAATTCAACTAAAAAGTCTGTTTGAGACAAATTTAATTGTTTATAAAATCATTTGTGGCCTTATGGGTATGTTAAACATACCTCACAGGCTCACATTCCCTACCACCAAAAAAAATTGTACCACAATTTTCCTTTAGTGTACCCCCAAGTTATTTGGGGGGGGTATAATCCACTGTCCAACCTCTCTACTTATACTGTTCAAGTATGTAAAGCACACAATTCAAACTTTTATTGAGGAATTGGTCTTCTCTCATGTCTGAATCTTCTGAGAAACTTTTGGGAATCAGGTATCTTACTTTCTTCAACCCACTCATCTTCATGTTGTGGATTTCTGTACCTGACTAAGTATTCTCTTTCATTTTTACCCCTAAGTCTTCTTTCTTTTAAGACTTTCAGTACTTTCTTTTCCTCACTTGGTTCAAGTGGGGGTACTTCTAAGGGTGTTTCATTTCTCAAAGGAAATAATTCCTTATCACTTGATGTGTAATGCTTTACAAGACTGACAGGGAAAGTTGGGTGTTTGTTTCCTAACTCTCCTGACAGTTCTACTTGTACTGCATTTGTCCCATGGAGGGCTTTAATAATAAATGGTCCTGCAAAGGAATCTTTCAATTTCTTTGGACCTTTAATATTATTAAAGTTCAAGGTTGAAACTAGTATTAAGTCCCCTACTTTGAATTCTGGTGTCTTATGACTTTTATCCCATTTCTGCTTAGCATATTCAAAGGCATCATTCATGCTTTGATTTGCATGATGTCTCACTTTATCAAGCAGCAGCTTAAAGCTTGAAGCAGTTGGATGAATGTCAACCAAATCTTTTTTCAAAGTATCAACTGGAAGTTTGGGGTTCCATCCTTTTTCCAACATTGCAGGAGTCTTGCCTGTTGAAGCATGGATGGAGGTCTTGTAGGCTAATTCCAATGCTGGTATAAGAGTACACCAATCATGGGTAAAGCCATCAGAATCTTTAAACTCCAGGCCATAAGCACAAAATCTTCTGATCATGTCCTCAAGGGTTTGAATCATTCTTTCTGCCAGTCCATCTGTTTGTGGATGGTAGGCCGTTGAAAATGATAATTTTGTACCCAAAAGCTTATGTAGATTAGTCCATAAGGCTGATGTGAATTTTGGGTCTCTATCACTAATGATATTTTTAAAGAGACCAGTATGGGATATGACTCTGTTCCAAATTAGAAGAGCTGTATCCATAGCTGTGTCATCTTTATGGCATGGTAAAAAGATTGGTGTTTTGCTATATCTGTCCACAATAACAAGACATGCATTGTAACTTTTATCACCTCCAGGTGGTAAAGCAGTTACCCAATCCATGTGAACCACTTCCCATGGGGTACTTGGTTCTTGAATATGGATCATTAAACCAAACCTTTTCCCAGTAGCTTTATTGGCTTTCTGGCATCTATCACAACTATGACAGTACTCAATGACATCTTTTCTCCAAGATGGCCACCAGGCACATGTCTTAATTCTTTCCATTGTTCTGTCTTCAGACAGATGTCCAGAATAAATGTTATCATGGCATTCTAGTAGTATTGTGTTAATCAACATTCTACTACATAGGACCATGACACATGTGTGTTTAGATCTATGATATAGTATACCATCAAACAAATGAAATCTTCCATTATCATAAGATGTTTTCCAAATATCATCCAGAGAATTAGCCAAGGCTACATCTTTACAATCTTTGTCAAGTAGAGCAGTAAGAATATGACAATTCTTATCTTGCCTGTAGCTTTCTCTAACCTCTTCAAAGAATTCTGTTCCAACATCTGTGATATTGATTCCTTCAATTGGGATTTGAGGTTCTGCACTTGTAGGAACATAGGCAGGATTATCAGGTGTATTGGGTAATGCCCATCTACTTAAGCCATCAGCATTCTTATGAATATTTCCAGCTTTATGTACTATGGTCATGTTGCCTCTATACTCCTGTATAGCAATCTGCCATCTTAACATGTGTCTGTTTGGAGTCTTCATGTTAAGAAGTGATTTTACTGCATTACAATCAGTAATTACTTCAAACACACTACCATCAAGATAATAATGAAGTTTTTCCAGAGCCCAAACAAGGCAAAGGCACTCCATTTGGCTAGCTCCATATCTTGCCTCAGTAGGTTTAATTTGTCTTGAAATAAAACAAACTGGACCTTCATAAGGTTTGTCATTGACAATTTGAACTTGATGAAGAGCAGCTCCTAAACCATCACCACATGCATCAATATACAGCTTAAAAGGAAGTTTCCAGTCTGGCATCAATAATAATGGTGCATTGGTCAAGGCATGCTTGATTTTATCATATGCTTGAATTCTCTCCTGTGTCATTTCAAAAACAGTCTGTTGATCACAAATTCTGTATAATGATCTGGCATGGATTGCAAAATCTTTAAGGTGTTGCCTGTAATAACTGGCAAATCCTAAGAAAGACATCATCTCTTTTTTGTTCTGGGGCATTTGTTTCAGTAAAACTGCAGCCACTTTGTTTTTGTCAACACCAAGGCTTAGTCCTGATACTACATGTCCCAGAGCTTTCAACTCATGAAACCCAAAATTACATTTTTTAAGAGAAATTTTCATGTTCACTTGTAGAATTTTCCTAAGTACTAATGAAAGTCTCTCTAAATGTGATTACCAGGTTTCTGAACAAATGATAATGTCATCAATATAAATGATTAACCATCCCTCTGATAATTCATGTGGGAATATGGTATTCATCATTCTTTGATAATGAGAGGGTGCATTTTTAATACCAAAAGGCATCCTCAAATATTCATAAATACCACAATGAGCTATTATTCTCAATAATTTCCTTGCATGAGGTGTTAAAACATTCTGATGGAAGCCTTTAAGAGCATCCATGGAAGTAATAAACTTTGCTTTGGATAATTGAGTCAAAGTCTCATGGATTCTAGGGATTGGATACCTGTCTGGAATAGTATAGGTGTTCAATGCCCTAAAATCCCCAACCATCCTTGACTTATCATTATGCCAAGTAATGATTACTGGAGTTGTGACTTCTACTTCCTCATTGTGTCCAACTTTTCTAAGAACTCCCAGTTTCATTAGTTCATGAATATGACTTTCTAATGCTTCTCTAGCCCTAGGGCTAGCTGGGTAAGCTGGTCTTCTTAATAGTGGGGGATAAGGTCTCTCCACGTTAAGCATGATATCCACTTCATGGCCTTTTATAGCCCCAAGTGGTTCATCATCAGAAGCAAAGGCTTTTTGAAATTGAAATAAAATTTCAATAAGTTCTTCCTTCATTTCTGGTGTTAATTCAGGACTAATTTGTGCTTCACTTAATTGATCTGACACAAATTTTTCTTTATTAACATTTTTTACTTGTTGAATGACAGTAATTTCTTTTCTTTCTGGAGAAAAAGCAAATTTTTGCCTTTTATTTTCCCCTATAGTGAAATATCTGTCCTTATAATTATTAATATCAATACCATAGATATTGAGATAATCATTCCCAAGTATAAAGTGTTGTGAAGTACAATTATTCATAACAACAAATTCAGCTTTCAATCTCATACTTCCTGCAGGGTGAGGAAATATTATTGTAGCTTCAAATATACCCAAAGGATGCATATTCTGGCTAGCACTGCTGAATTTTACACCTTCAATTGGCATCAGCTTGTCTTGCCAATTGGTATAAATTTTGTCAAGATAATCTTTCCCAACACAAGTGCAAAAAGCACCTGAGTCAAGATGTATCTTGGCTTCTGTGTTATTTATCACAATATTAGTGATACAAGATGACCCAGCTGTATAACCTTTACCTCTGGCAGGTTTGGTTTTTTGCATTCTGGCATCTTGCACATGTATGAGATCCATACATTCATCACTGTACTGTGGTAAGTGAGTATGTACCTCAGTGACCTCAAAAGAAACATTAATATTCTCTATACTAAGTTCTTCTGATGTTTCTTCTTCTTCTGAAGGTTCAGAATCACTTTCATGTAAAGCTACCTCAGTTTCTTTTGTGTCTTCCGCTTTTTCTACACTTATCTCATTGACTCTTGTCTTTTTTGGACAAGTGTTTGCTAAATGAGATGTGCTTCCACATTTATGACATTTCAAAGGAGGTCTGTCATGTGGTTTATTTGGTTTTGAAATTGGTTTCCCACTAGTCTTGTTGTCTATTGGGGGTTTATACCAATTTCTTCCAATTTTTGTTCTAGTAGTGATATCCTCCATAGCATTGATATAATCTTCTGTAGAGCAAGGCTCAATACATCTGCTTCTTATAGCATGCTCAAGGTCACCACCACACTTTCTTAATATCCTTTTATGTACCATTGGTTCAGACATATCAGGATGAAGGGCAGTTAATCTGTCCTTCTGTTTAAGAAACCAAGTCATGGGCCTGTCCCTCTCAATATTAAAAATGGCTTCCTCAAAAGAATTTTCCATTCTAAATCTCCAGGAATCATTTGCCCATTTGGAAATAACTTGTTCTTTCCACCAAGGCCAGGAATGTTTTCCATGGTCTTGTCTCATCTTATAATACCATTTCTTAGCTGATTTGGTAAATAATGAGTGTAATCTGGCACTTATGTATTCATCTGGTATGTTAAAGTCTTCTTTGAACATATCAATTGTTTTCATAAATTCCATATGATTATATTCTCCTTCACCACTGAAGGTTGGCCATTCCTCTAATCTTGGAATGTCTTTGTAATTGCAAGCAGTTTCCACATCATTACTTGAAATTGTATGATGTAAATCATTATTCAAGTTAAGATCATTTCTGTCAAGAAATGGTGTGGATTGCCTTGGCAATTCATTTTTTAGTGATATATTATTAATACTTGATTGAATATCTTCTTTCAATTCAAGTCTTGCTTTATCACTTTTTTCCAATTGTTCTTGAAAAAGAGCTGCATTGTGGCCAGTTGAATTTTCCAAGTTTTGAACTTGTATTTTCAATTCTCTTAACTGTCCAGTTATAAAAGAAATTGAATTCTCATCTGGTTGATTGAGTAAGGTAACTTTATGCTCAAGTCTTTCACAAATTTGCGTCAAAGACAAAATATTTGCCTTATTAACATTTTCAAGGCCAATAATGGTCTTTTGTTGGTCTTTAACTTGTACTATCTCATTGCCCAGCTTTTGTTGGACATGATCAAATGCTTTAAATTTTGCCATAATTTCTTTATTACAAGATTCAAAGTAAGTTACAAGCTTTACAGGGTCTATTTCTTTGGAAAGGATTGGTTCAATCTTTCCTCCTCCTTGTTTTTGAATTCCATCAAAGTTCTTGCCATATTGAACACATTGTCCATGGCTGTCTTTTCCTTCTTTGGAATTCTGTAATTCTGAGGGTAGGGCTTGTTCCACTTGGGCTTTGCCTTTCCCTTTGCCTTTTGCTTGCCCTTCTGGTTGGTCTTTGGGGCTTGCTTGGGCTTGTTTGGCACTTGTTGAGGCGGATTTTTGCTGGTGGATGCTTGAGGAGCTTCCACTTGGCTGTTGTCCTTGCCCTGGGCCAACTTCTTCTTCTGGTCTTCTGATAACATGCTTTGGTTTTTCAACCAAGCTTTTATCTGTTGGACTTGTCCTTTGACAGACATTGGTGTCCAACCCAATAGAAGATCTTCTGTCTTTTCTGGCCCCATGAACTTCTTCACTTGAAGATAAGAGTTCATGCTGCCTATCCAAAGACTTGGAAGGAGTTCCCACTCTTGTTGTTTTGACGCCAGGAACCAGTTTTTCCATTGGGATTGATAAATTTCCACAGTTGCCTGTTGGAAATGGTTCAGGTCTAACAGCAATAGCAGTTATGTCAGCTTCTGGACTCTCAATAAGAGGTTCAAAGGTGCTGGCTAACCTTTGGGAACTGGTGGAAGTTCTGGCATCCTCCATTTGTGCCTCTCCTCTGGGAGGACATTCTTGCCTTTTGGATTTATGGCTGGAATGTCCTGGTCCAGATCCATTTGATTGGATGGAGTAGTTGCTTCCACTTCTAGTAGGAGTCATTTCACGTCAATTTTAATAAAAATTAGAGTAAAAGTGGATTGAATTCACCTGCAGGACCTTTAAAGGGCTCTTTGGTTATTAAACCCCTTGGTGCTGGGCTGGTTTGAATTTCAATACTGGACTCTGAGGCTTCAGAGTCTGAAGAACTTTCTCTGATGGAAGACACTAGAGAAAATTTAAAAATATAAGTTATTTTATCAAATAATAAAAATAACTTATAAACTCAACTTATTGAATAAAGTTGTTTTTATGTAATTTATGGCAAATTACGTCAAAAATAAAGAAAAATGTCTAAGATAAAAGAAAAAAATATTTTTAGTAAAGATTTTTATTTTTAAAGAATTTTTATTTGATTTATTATTTTCTTTAAAGAAATAATAATTATGCAATTAACAAGTTAATTAATCAAAATTATATTATTATTCACTTTATACTAGAATAACTCAAAGAATAAATTTCAAGTCTGTGATGTGAAAAAGCCACTAGTTAGACAAAAGAAATTTATTCCAAGTCACTCAATAGTATATTGTTTCAAACAATATTCTTAAGAAAAAATAACTTTATTAATATTATAAAGATTATTTATAAGGGATAAGTCCCAAAAAAGCCAATATTAAGACAAATATGGCAATTTTACGTCAAAAAACAGTAAAATAAGGTCTAGAATATGATTTATGTCCCAAAAATTGGTTTAAAATCACGGCCAGGCCCCCAAATGTAAGGTTTGTCTATGAAACTCTTGATAATAGTAACAATATCAAGAGTACTATGACTGTCCTCAGTAGAAAAATATAATATAATGAAATATTATAACCACAAATTTAAATATAATTATTAAAAATAATTATATATAAAAAAAATAAATTTAATTATTATTATAATAATATAATAATAAAAAAAAATATAATAATTATAATAAATTATAATTATTCTATTATTGTTATAGTCACTGACAGTTATAACAATAAGAAGTGTAAAGCTCTTAATGAGACTATTACACGTGGAAAATATAAATATTTAACCACTTATAAATAATATAAATATTATTTATAAAAAGAATTAAACACACACTGTGCAGAAATAATTCTTTATAGAATAAAATTCTATATAAAAAAACTAATAATAGATAAAAAAAATATAGAACTTTAAAGAAAACTTACTTATAATATTTATTTAATACAACAAGTTATAAAACAACAGTTATTATATTAAATAATGATTATAAGTTAAAAACACGCCAAAAATCAATAAAATCAAAGATAAAACAACTTTTTATACTAAAATTTATGATTAAAGAGTTTTTGAGAGGAATTTGTGGATTTTAAAAGATATTTAAGATGATAATTTTATATAATAAAATTTATTATAGATGATTACAACAATAATCTGAATTCTATGACTTCAATTCTTTAATTTAATAAACAAAGAATAAAAATAACTTAAGAATTACTTTTAATAATAAGATTTTATATTTAATAAAACTTTACCTGTTTAAATTTCTAATATGATTGGATTGATTATGAATGATGGACAAAAACAGTGATGAAAAGACTCTTTTTATGTCTACAGAGCAGCTCTCATGATTCATAATGGATGTAGAGGGCGTGCTCAGGTCAAAACTGAAAAACCATGCTTAAAAATTAAGTTCTTAACTTAAGGCAACTTATTTTTACTTCCAATTTAAAGTTATCAGTGTTATTCTTAACTCCAAGTAACTTTAATCCTCATTTAGTTTAATTATTTTAAGTTTTAATATAAAATAAGTTTATTTATATTAAAGTTCATCACATGAACAACATAAAATCAGAGTTTCAAGCAGAAATCTCTTAAACTGAATTTTTAATTAATTTTTAAAGAAATCATAATTTTCTTTAAGCTTAATTAAAAAAGTAATTTTCCAGGCTAATTACCCAGGAAACCTATTAATAAAAGGTACTTAAAATTTAATTTATATATTGATAATATTAAATTCTAAGCTGTGTGAAATTTTCAAGCAAATCCATTAAGATTTGGATTTTTAATGAATTTTTGAAGTTATTACTATTTTTCCACGTAAAATAGCAATACACACAAAACCTTAAGTTTTGATAAGGTTTTGATGATTGAAACCTTAAAGTTTTAAGCTTATTTAAGCTTTTTAAGCTTGATTAAGCTTTGACAGTTCTTAAAACCTTGATTCCAAGCCTGCTTATTGGGATTTACCCTCTTGGCAGCTTGAAATTCCTGTCCAATTTAGGATAAAACCAGTTTAAACCTTAAGGTTGGATCAAAGTCTAATCTTAAAGTTTAAATAAGGTTGAAAATCCTCCAATACAGGTGGACAACCTTAATTGAATCCTTGCAGATCCAAAAAGTTGGGTACCCCAGCTCTATTTGGTCTTTTTCCTTTGTCCCACCTTTTTGCGTGGATTTTGCCCTTTTATTTATTTAAAGCCATACTATGGCCTTAAACCCTTTTAAATTGAGCTCACGCAGGATTTACATTCTGTATGGCAAATCCTTAGCCAATTCAGTAAATATACACCACACCTCAATTTTAACTAAAATTTTGGTAAAGTTGCATAAACCTTATGTAACTTTAAATTTAAGCTTAATTAAGCTTAAATTTAACAATTTTAAAAAAATGTTAAAAAGTTACATTAGTACTGTGAGATTCTTAAATCTTCTAATAACACAAGAAATAAGTGTTTTTGGGTATAACACCCTATGGGTGTACCCTAGGTTATTTTTGGTGTAGAATCCAAAAATGACATAATAATTATAACTTTGTTTATCCAAAAAAAAGTTATACTTATTTTTTATTATTTTTTATTTTAAATTCAACTAAAAAGTCTGTTTAAGACAAATTTAATTGTTTATAAAATCATTTGTGGCCTTATGGGTATGTTAAACATACCTCACAGGCTCACAGACTGGTTCCAGGCAGAGGGATGTGGCCAGATGGACTAATGTTGGAGGGTCCATTCCAATTGGTGGTAGGCCCATCCACTACAGCTCAGAAATTCCAATTTCAAGGACCAATGCTGATGGAGTGGTGAAAGTAGTGAAGAAGCTAAGAAGAATTGTTGATTCCCCATCA
The DNA here is from genome assembly GCA_023105745.1 of Austropuccinia psidii. Classification (NCBI taxonomy): domain Eukaryota; kingdom Fungi; phylum Basidiomycota; class Pucciniomycetes; order Pucciniales; family Sphaerophragmiaceae; genus Austropuccinia; species Austropuccinia psidii. Next base: position 67,962,477 of record JALGQZ010000004.1, read on the forward strand.
GATCCAGATGCTGAAGGAAGTGATGAGTTGGATGGTGAAGAAGTTCAAGTTATTCCTCATTCCATTGGCCATCCATGCAGCGATTCCTCTTCTCCACCTCTTGCCAACACCAGGTTCCAAATTCAAGTCATTCCCAGCACTCCAAGAACCTTCCAACCAATGCTTGCTTCCATTCCTACAACCCTTCCTCCTCCTTCACCAACTACTTCCCATACCACCAGGCATGCCTTGAATCCAGCAGTAAGACCATCACCAGTTCAACAGCCCAGGAACTCACCCATAAACACCTCCCGTCAACTCCAACCTGTGGCCAGCTCCAGCAGAAGAAGAGATGGATTTTCCCCTTTGCCGTTTCCTGCCGCTCAAGTATTTCAAAGAAGCGAACGTTGGCCTATCCGGGTTACCAGAGAAGATCCCAACGCGGCTAGTGAAAATCAAGATGCTGTGGCCAGATTGTTCAGGAGGGTTGATAGAAATAGCAGAGAGGTGATTATGTATTCCAATGACAGGACTATTCCAGGTACTGCTTCTGAAGAGATGGCTGCAGAATTTGCCTGGTATGAAGATGAGTTGATAAATGATTTCCAGAGAACTTTTGATGATTTGGGTAGAGATAACTAGTTTTCCTTTTCCTTGTTTGTGTTTGGTTTGCCTTCTATCCCCACTCTTATAAATACTAAAAAATGAAAAAATAATGGAACCTCCCAATACATGATTTGGGGAGGAGATGCTGCTGCTTTAAAGAAATAAAAGAAAGAAGATTATACAAGTAAAGAAAGAAAGAAAGAAAATAAAAAAGAATAAGAGAAAATGAGAGTAAAGAAAGAAATAAAGAAAAATCCTGATGGTTGGTCCTTCTTGTGGTGAGTTGCTTGATTTTGGCCAATAAGTGTCTGAAAAAATGAAAACCAAGCATTTTGATGCTCACAGAGTGGCCAAGGTAATGTTTTAAAAGAAGTAGAACCCTCAGGGATGCATACCAGGAGATGGAACTTACTTTCATAACTTCCACTCCCCACCAAGCACCATAAAATTGAAAAGAATTGCCATAAATGACTTCTGAGAAGAATTGCCATAAATGACTTCTGAAATGAATTGCCGTAAATGACTTGAAGTAATTAATGTCTTGAATTATGATGATTGGCATAAAATGAAGTGATAATAAGGAAAGAAATGAAGAATAAAGAAAGAAAACATTGGGCCATATCTTGATAAGGTCCAAATGGAGGGTATTGATGTTGTATGCTTCCTGAACCTGTCCAAAGAAATGACAAGTGCTCACAAAGTGGCCAAGGTGATGCTTACAACAACATATGGGTAGAATACCCCCTTAAAGGTGCATGCCAGGAGAGGAACTTACTTTCATAACTTCTTCTCCCCACCAAGCACCATAAATCAAACTGTAACAACCACTCATCAGGGGTAAGGGTATTCATTCATACACCCACTCAAACACCCCAAATCAGCAGATCCAGCATTTGTATCAGCATTCAATTTCAGCAATCTTCATTCTGAACATGCATACAGCTTGGTACCTCAATACAGCCTGTCAATACCTGTACAGGTTGGATTCACCCAATACAGTTTCAATACACCAATATGGAACTGTATGATCACTCAAATACACCACACCTCTTGTACAGGTTCTGTACAGCTGTACAGGACCTGTATTGGCCAGACTCAATTCAATCATCAATTATTCTCATGAAAATTCTTCCTCTGGATCAGGGCTGGTGATTCTCACATATACCAGCCCCTCTTTCTCCCCCCTGGGGACTTTTCCCCAGTTAATTAATTTAGTTTATTTATTCTTTTATAATTATTCTTATCCTTATATTTGGGTATTATAATTATTTAATTCTAAGTTAGTCTTTGCATTTTTCTCTTTGCCTGTACAGTATGAGTTGGGGGTCATATCCTTATTAACCCTTCTCTTTCCATTCTGACAGGTTGAAACAGTGGACTTGGACTTGTTTGTGGTTGGCTCTTCTATTCTTTTACTCTTATCCTTTGTTGCTGCTTTTCTTATATTTATTTCTTTAGCAATTTATCTTTAACACTGTTAAGTGTACTTCTTCTTACCATATCTTTGAGCCCTCCATAAGTGAGTCCCAGTTTACTGAGTGCCAGGCCCTCTTCACTTCGAAGAGCCCCTGTGACACAAACTCTTGAGGTATTTGGACCAGGCTTGTCTGGATACAATGAATGGAAATCCTTAACAAGTTCTGGTGAGTTGGTAAGGTTGGAAGATGGTTCCCAAGTGGTTCTTTCTGGGTCTTCACTGAATCCTTTCCACTCTACAAGATACCATAATTTACCTCTTTTGAGTTTTGAGTCCAGAACCTAAGCCACTTCCCATTCTTCTTGCTCTTCCACTAAAACTGGTGGTGGCGGCAATTGATGACGATTTGGGATAGTTGAATGCTTGACTGGTTCTAATAAGGACACATGGAATACAGGGTGAACTGTCTTCCATTGCTGAGGCAACTTGAGGTGATATGCATGGCTGCCAATCTTCTTAAGAGCTTCAAAGGGTCCCAACCATCTTTCTGATAATTTCTTGGTGGGTCTTGTTGTCTTGATGTTCTTGGAAGCTAGCCATACTTTGTCCCCAGGTTGGAAATCAGGTGGAATTGCCCTATTTCTATCTGCATACTTCTTGAATCTCCTTATTTCTGACTCTAATTCTTCTTTGATAACTTGCTGTACTAATTGGAGTTTTGTTGATAACTTTCCAGCAGGTGAGTCTTGAGAAATATGGATTGACTCAAAGCTGGGATTTCTTCCATAATTGGTGAAAAAAGGTGATTGCTTGGTTGATGAATGTTCTGCATTATTATAGGCAAATTCAGCCAGAGGGAGCCAGGTGTACCAGTCATCTTGATGATAGCTGACATACATCCGAAGGTACTGTTCTAGTATCTGATTTACCCTCTCTGTCTGTCCATCTGTTTTAAGGTGAAAGGCAGTTGAAAGATCTCTTGATATCTTGAGCTTCTGACACAATTGAGTCCAGAATGATGAAACAAATATGGATCCTCTATCACTAACAATACTGACTGGGAGTCCATGCTTGGAAAATACATGACTAATGAATATTTGAGGTAAATCCAGAGCAGTGATTGTGCCATAAGTTGGAATGAAGATTACCATTTTTGAGAATCTGTCCCCGACGACTAAAATTGAATCAAAGTTGTTTGACAGTGGCAATTGAGTGATGAAGTCCATTGATAATGAATTCCAAGGACCAGATGGACTTGAAAGAGGCTTGAGTAATCCAAACTTCTTATGATGAATGTTCTTGCTTCTTGAACATTGCTGACATGAGGACACATAGTCCTTGATGAATTGATTCATGCCAGCCCAATAAAAATCCCTCTCGATGAGCTTGAGGGTCTTCTCCTGGCCAGGATGGCCAGCCAATGGTGAGTCATGACGCTTTTGAAGAATATCGAGTTGAAGTTCTTCATTGCTTGGAATTACCACTCTATCTTTGAATAATAATAACTTGGCTTGAGGTTCAAGAGAATAATCTGGAAGTGATTCATCTCTTGCTAGTTGCTTGAGTATTTCTTTGTAGTCTTTGTCTTGCCATACTCCTTTTTGAATCTTGTCAACTAAATCTGAGAAAATTTCCACTTTGATTGAGAAGAATCTTGACTCTTGAATTCCATCTTGCTTAAGAACTTGATGAAAATTTTGAGGATTCTTGCTGATGAAGTCCACCCCCCTCTCTGGGTACACGTCGTCCCGACGTGACAAGGCATCTGGTAAAGTGGCCAGCCTGCCTGGGCGGTAAGTGATAGTGAAATGAAATTCTGAGAGAAATTCAGCCCAACGGGCCTGACGACGAGTAAGAACTTTGGAAGACATGAAGTACTGCAAGGAAGAGTGGTCTGTCAAGACCTCAAAAGGATTGGAAAGAGAAAGAAGAAATGCCCTCCAGCGCTTGAGAGCCCAAACTATTCCAAGGAGTTCCTTGTCATGAATTTCATAGTTGAGTTCAGCTGGTAAGAGCTTGCGACTATCAAATGCAATGGGATGCTTTCCAGAGTCATTCACCTGACTCAGTACGGCGCCCAATTCATAATCAGAAGCATCAGTCTCTACAATAGTAGGTAGAGATGGATTAAAGTGAGATAAGATAGGAGCAGAGGTGAAAGCTTCTTTGAGTGCTTGAAACTGACTAAGAGCTTCCTCATTGAAGATGAAAGGAGAATCTTTTTTAAGGAGGGAAGTGAGAGAAGTGATTTTTTTGGAATAATTTTTAATGAAACGACGATAAAAATTGGCAAAGCCAAGAAAGGATTGAAGAGCCTTGATGTTTTTGGGCTGAGGCCAATTGAGGATTTGCTGAACCTTTGAAGAATCCATCTTGAGGCCGTCACTTGAAACAACATAGCCCAAGTATTCCACACTTGAGGCATGGAATACACACTTGGAGGCTTTGGCAAACAGATTATTGTCCCTCAGTCTTTGGAGGACAGAGGCCACATGTTTGACATGTTCCTCCTCAGAACTGGAAAAGACCATAATATCATCTAGATAAACCACAACAAACACATCCAATAAATCTGCAAAGATATCATTTACTAGATTCTGGAAAGAAGCAGGAGCATTGGTCAAACCAAATGGCATGACCAAATACTCATAACTGCCATATTTGGTTCTAAAGGCAGTTAAGTGCTCATCCCCCTCTTTGATTCTCAGAAGGTTATATGCACCACGCAAATCTATCTTGGAGAAGATAGTGGAACCGTTGAATACGGTAAGAAGCTGGTTCATAGGAGGAACAGGGTATCTGTTCTTCCTAGTGACAGCATTGAGTTTGCGGTAGTCAACACACAAACGAAGACCTCCATCCTTTTTCTTGACAAAAAGGACAGGTGCTCCTGTTGAAGAGGAGCTTGGTCTAATGAAACCTTTCTCTACATTCTCTGAAATGTAGGCCCGTAGTGTTTCTGACTCTTGATTTGATAATGAGTAGATAACACCAATTGGAGGTAGAAGACCCTCCAATTCGATATGGTGATCATAGGCGCGGTGTGGAGGAAGTTTCTCTGCTTTCACTTTGGAGAATACATCCAAATAATGGTGATAAGCAGGAGGAACAACCTTCAACACAGTTTCAATTTCTTCTGGCTCTTCCTCCTCATCCCAGTGCTCCTGCAGGGATGCATGAAAAGATAAGGGAGGAAGGTCCATATCCCCTTGAAAGAGATGAAGTGAAGATATGGCAACATCTTCTCCAACATCCTTTATCTCTTTGAAGACTTCATCTCTTAATGGAAGTAATGACTGAGAGGGAATAATGGAAGGGATATGGACAGAAGAAGGAAGGGAAGATGTCTTAAGTTCACCAACCAGAGCAACACTGTTGACAGAAGTGGCAAAGACATTACTAGTAGAAGGAATAATACCACTAGAATCCTTATGATTAGAATCATCGGTGATCAATCCATTTTTCCAATCAATAATGGGATTAAAACGGTAAAGGAAATCATAGCCCAATATCAGGTCTTCTCCCTTGGGTGAATCTATGATAAAGAGGTCCCATTCAAAGCTTGGGAAGGAAGGCAAGTCAGCTACCCACTTGGTATAATGGGTGATGAACAAGGCAGGGGATTCATTAGAATCCAAAATGAAAAGAGGAATCTTTTCAGGGAGCTCTGACAGAGTCAATGAGTACTTCAGAACAAAATTCTTTGCAATAAAAGAGTTTGTAGCACCAGAATCAATGAGAATACTATAAAAAATATCAGAGACAGAAGAGAAAATAAGAAATTGTAAAGATTTCTTGACACTAGTATTCAGAGTGCACAATTGTGCTCTTGAAGGAATTAAGTGAGAACCATTGAACACATCATGATCCCCACTCAGGCTTTTCCCTGCTTGCTAGGGAAGCCTCTTGATGATGACCCAGGCTTGTTCTGAGGTCTCTTGAAGCATTTTTCAATTGGGTGCTTTCCACCACAATAAGTACACAACCCCTCTTTAATCCTGCTCTCCTTTTCAGAACCAATTAACTTATTGTCCTTATTGAGGAGAGCAGCATGAGGCTTGTCCTTTGAAGATTGGAATTGCTTGCCCTTCTTGTTCTTCTTCTGGTGAGGCCTCTTTGAAGATGAGTTTTGAGGAGGCCTAGACTGATTGGATCCAATGACTGGAGGCTTCTTCTCTTGATTGCCACCCTTTTCCTTTTGCCTCTCATGATATCTTGTGTCTAATTCTAAGGTGACATCCATAAGTTCTTGAAGAGTATCAAAGGTTCCAGGGTGAGAAGCCAACTGATCCAATAATCTTGATGCCAATCCTCTTCTGTAAACATGGATATAAGCTCTTTCCCCCCAATCTCCAATTCTTGACATTAAGCTTCTGAAATCTGCAATGTACAAGGAAACATGACCACTTTCCTTCATCCTCAAATTGTCCAACTCTTGTTCAGCTTTCCTGACTTCATTGGGGTCACCAAACAGAGTGAATAATTGAGATTCAAACAATGGCCAATTATTGAGGAGGTAGGAAGGGTCTTCATTGGAAATATTTGAGAGGTAAGGTTCAATCCACTTTCCAGCTCTACCAGTAAGAAACGAAGTTGAGTACAAAACCTTCTTCCTGTCAGAGAAGAATTTTGCTGGATCATTATGGAAAATTAGTTGACAGGATTGGATAAATCCTCTCAACTTAAGAGCTTGAGTACCATCAAAAGAATAAGGTGCCTTCATGGATGGAGTCTTGAAAGCAGGGGCTTTGGAATTGTCCCTGGGAGCAACTGCTTGAGCGAGTTGCCCCATGAATTGAGTCATCTGCTCCATCATCTTGAGGATACTTGGATCAGTTTGAGAGACAAGAGGTTAACTAGAAAGGGCTAGATTAGAAACCTGAGGCACCTCTGGAGCATTTGCCAAGGCATCTGCCACTTCAGCTTCCCCAGAATCTTCCTCTTCCACAGACTCTTCCCCCTCTTCATCTTCAACTTCCCCTTGTCTTGCTCTTGCACCTTCAGACATGCCAGGGTAGCCACCCAAAAGTCCAGAGAAAGATCTTGATCTTCTAGATTTCATTCCACCTCTTCTTGAGGGTGCTGCTCCTTCCATTGGTGGTCCTCTGTCCAAATTTGCACTCAGTTGATGAACTGATGGTGTGCGGTCAAGAGGAGCCCTTGCTGTAGGAGTGAGAACAGCTTGAATTCTTTGGGATCTAGTATTTTTGGCTGGGGGACTATGCTGAACTGGCATTTTGAAATAAATGAAATAAAACTTGGTGGTATTAAGGATAATCAAAACTTGGCCAAATCAATCACAATAAAATCTTGATGAGTCTTGAGGAATCAATTCAAATCTTGAGGAATCAAATTCAATCAACAGTCAAATAAATTCAATCAATCAACAATCAATTCAAATCAAATATCAATAATCTTGAGGAAGTCAATATTCAATCAATATTCAATCAATAATCAATCAATGAATGTCTTCAATATGAAATCAAGTCTTGAGGAATCAATCAATCAGTTCAAAATCTTCAGAAATCAATTCAATATCTTGATGATTCGAATCAAATCAATAATCAAAATCAATTCTTGAGGATCAATCAATATCTTGAGAGTTCAAAGTCAATAAATCGAATAAATCCTGAATCAATAACCCAAATGAATCCCAATGAATAATCCAATCAATTAAACCAATCAATAATTGCTAGATAAAACCTGAATAAGAACACAGAAAAAATTTGATTGATAAAAATAAAATGAAGTGATGAAATGGTCAGCAATGATTAAGAAAGGAAAAAGAATCAATTTTTATAAGAATGAAATGAATGAGATGAAAATTGATGAGAGAGAAAAATTCATAAAAAATTATAAAAATCATAAAATCATGAAAAGGTCATAATTGAAGAATGAGAGAAATGAATAAAATGAATGAAAGAAAGAATCAAATATGAGTTAATTAATTTAATGTCACAGGGGCTCTTCGAAGTGAAGAGGGCCTGGCACTCAGTAAACTGGGACTCACTTATGGAGGGCTCAAAGATATGGTAAGAAGAAGTACACTTAACAGTGTTAAAGATAAATTGCTAAAGAAATAAATATAAGAAAAGCAGCAACAAAGGATAAGAGTAAAAGAATAGAAGAGCCAACCACAAACAAGTCCAAGTCCACTGTTTCAACCTGTCAGAATGGAAAGAGAAGGGTTAATAAGGATATGACCACCCAACTCATACTGCACAGGCAAAGAGAGTAAATGCAAAGACTAACTTAGAATTAAATAATTATAATACCCAAATATAAGGATAAGAATAATTATAAAATAATAAATAAACTAAATTAATTAACTGGGGAAAAGTCCCCAGGGGGGAGAAAGAGGGGCTGGTATATGTGAGAATCACCAGCCCTGATCCAGAGGAAGAATTTTCATGAGAATATTCGATGATTGAATTGAGTCTGGCCAATACAGGTCCTGTATGGCTTTACAGAACCTGTACAAGAGGTGTGGTGTATTGAAGTGATCATACAGTTTCAAGTTGGTGTATTGAAACTGTATTGGGTGAATCCAGCCTGTACAGGTATTGACACACCAGGGCGAATCTCGCGTCAATCGTCGGCGATTGACTTCACGTCGCACCGCGGTCAGTATAAAATCTTGCTTCGGTCGCATTAGTGTCACTTTATAGTCACTGGATTTAGTGGGTCACGTCACGTCAGCGTCAAGACAACGTCAATTGTCACATGTGTCACATGAGAATGTCACTCACAGCCCAAACCCATTTCAACACTATGCGCAACGTTCGTGTAATTTCACCTCATTGGCTTCTGCCTCCCCGACGCTTAGCATGCTTACGCACCCGCACCGCCCTCCATCCGGATGAGACTCCGACACTGCCCGCCCCTCTCCGTCCTCACCACTCGCTACGCTTTCACACCCACGCCCCTACCATCCTCACGCTTGTGTAGTACCCTCCCGACATGCCTCCGACAACGCTTACCATCCTTACGCTCATGTAGTGCCCTCCCGACATGCCTCCGACACCACTGATGACCCTTACGCTTGTGTAGTGCCCTCCCGACATGCCTCCGACACAGCTTACCATCCTTACGCTCATGTAGTGCCATCCCGACATGCCTCCGACAACAGTTACCCTCCCTCCCGACATTCTCCCGACACTGCTTACCATCCTTACGCTCATGTAGTGCCCTCCCGACATGCCTCCGACAACAGTTACCCTCCCTCCCGACACAGCTTACCATCCTTACGCTCATGTAGTGCCCTCCTGACATGCCTCCGACAACAGTTACCCTCCCTCCCGACACAGCTTACCATCCTTACGCTCATGTAGTGCCCTCCCGACATGCCTCCGACAACAGTTACCCTCCCTCCCGACACTGCTTACCATCCTTACGCTCATGTACAGTAGTGCCCTCCCGACATGCCTCCGACAACGCTTACCCTCCTCACGCTTCCGTATTACATTCATAGTGTACAATATGGTGGCTTGTTGGCGTACACGATGAACGCAATTGCCGAAATATGCTGAGTGGCCTTCTCTGCCAACAGGACCTAAGGGGATATTGGTCAGTATATTCACCATGTTGTGGTTAGGGTTTAAATCATGAGACTCACAAATTAAAACCTAATAAGTGGACTATTTAAGACAAGAATTGTGTCTCCTGTTTCGCCGACAAAACCATTTTATTTCATGTCAATCAAATGAACACTTTGCTTAGTCCTTACCTCATGAGCATCGAATAGTTCAAAAGTTGACTTTAGTAGGTTTCTCACTAGTCAACTTTATTCAATGTCTCACAGGGAAGTGATTTCATTTGCATGATATGAAATAATTTGCAAAACATCGCCTCCTTCAATTTCCCGCCAAATCGCATTTTGCAAATGCGATTATTTTACTTCCACCTATTTTCTTCAAAATTTTCAAACAAGTTATCAATCAACTCGTCACCATCTATTTGCTTACTAAACTACCTCCGCGATGGCCCAAACCCCGGGAAATTCAACGGAATTTAATGAACGACCAACTTCAGCCCCAGAGAGTGGAAGTGAAATCTCTGATATGGCCAGTAGTCGTGAATTAGGCATTGAAGCAGAGAGCCAGTCACATGAAGATAATCAAGATCCACCAGCTCTTCCAGAATGTGAGTATACATCCATCTTGAGTATTTCTAATCTCTCAAAACCTGATATTGTGTCATAGCCTTTATTTCAGGTCAACCGCCAAGCTCTCAGAAACCGAATTTTAAAAGTTATGAGAAGGAAAAGACTGTTGAACCTTGTGCACCGACAGAAGATGATGGGCAAGATGATGTAATTTTCAGTGGGGAGGTGGAAATTATATCCAAGGAACAATTTGTCTCCAACATTGCTCAAACAATCTCAAGGCTCGAAAAAATCCAAAATGATAGTAAAATTCCTGATTATGTGCGTCAAAAGATTGCTGAAGCCATGAGCCTGCTCAAAATGGATTTGAACCGTAAGTCCATTACTAATTCAAAACAAAATTGATAAAAATAGCTGCTTACAATATATGGGCAGGTGTGGAGGTGGGAGAATCTCTACCTGAAGGATCTCGAGTCGTAATTGGATTTCCAGGCAAAGGATTAGGAAAAAGACCAAATATACATGCGACCAAAAAAACAAACAAAAAACGCCGTACCTTTGAAGCCGCAAACGATTCTCGCGATCAAGGTGATGAAATTATCAATGTTGAAGGGGACCATATTGATAATGAACCTCCGCATACTGAACCCTCCCCAATACTCAATGAAACAATCCAAGATGAAGCTCCACATACAGAAAGTCCCCCGATACCCAATGAAACAATGCATGATGCAACCCCTCCCGCCTCTCCTCGGAATATTCAAGCCTTTCAAGAAAGGGAAACAATTAAACATGATACAATGGGACGAGATATGACTGATATAATTCCCGACGCTGAGCCCGAAGTGTCATCCGCTGCGAATTTTCAAGGAATATTTTTATCCCGCATGGAAGAGTTTGCAGGCGTTTTGAATTATCATTCCAATATTACTCAACAATCATGGAAAAGGGGGCTTGATAATATCAATAGGATTTACAAAAATAGATGGGACAATTTACCAACAAAGGATGCTCATACATTCCTGCCCGTTGGTATTAAGGTGATCAGTAACCGAGATCTTAAAATGTCGGCTTGGCTGCAGGACCTTGAGATGGCAGGTGAGTTTTTTTTTATCTTTGTGCATGATACTTGATTATTGGCTGTTGACTGGTGATATAAATTGCAATATACAGGGTTAGATTTTTTTAAGCCAACCGAAACAGAAGCGTTTTTTGATCACAACATTTGGAATCTCAAATTGATGAAGGAATCAGCTAAACCTCCAGATAATCTCGCAAAATCTGAACACTCCTTCTTCAAAATGGTTCAGAGCCTTCTTTACCCCGCCAATCCAGTTAAACATTTTTGGGCAAATGTTATGTTTGAATCCATTAGTTTAGTCTCATACGATGTGATTGCACCCAAACCATATGTTGCACCAACATCAAATTCGACCGATCCTCTTGGACTCGAACGGGGAGCAGTTGAATACCTTGCCTCCTGCTTGAGTAAATCAAAGCAACGTGCAACCCAACTCAGCATTGAAGGTGGCGGGGCTGACAATGAGATATCCACAAAGCCGCACAAGAACCTGGAGGATCTAATGGATACAGTTATCCATTTGATGATTGCATACAACATGGTACGTGCACATACAAAGGTCGAAGTTAATGGCATCAAAGGCAAACTCACGAACTCAAAAAAAAATGAGGCCATCAAAGATCTTTTGGCATGTCACAAGAATCTTGGAATCAATCGAATTTGCTATGGTATATTAGCGGCATTCTGTGCGGCGGGGGTTCGTGGTTTGATGGTATGCTCAGATGACTGGAGAACAAGCTCAGTTAAAGGGGCTTTAGCACTAATTGACATTTCCGCAAAACTTTCAGAGGGTAAAAATCTAGTGGAGCCAGTGTGGCTACGTACTAATAAGTATATATGTAATTTACTGAATAAAAGTTTCTTCTCATCAGAGTCTTTTAACCCCACTGTACCTCTTAGATTTGATTTTGCACGATGCTTAGTATTAGACTTTGGTGATGCCTGGGTGGCGAATCGCGGGCTTGGTTCAAGTGATGAGGTCACCTTGACGGTACCCAGGTCAGCTAAACTCACAACCAGGATTGACCCGTTTTAGATTAGCTTTGTACTAGATAGATTGTAATTGAATTTTGCAAAGTTATTTATGAATTTAATAATCATGACTTCCTATCCTACTACGGCCCGGATGCCACAGTCTGAGTACCAATAGTAATTGTACGGCGGCATGCCTCCGTACATCATTGCAAAGACTCCGACAAGACGCAAGCTGAGTCAGGCGATATGCCCGCGAGTAGCACACCCGGGTGCATTGCGGGAAGTCGCGTTTATCACTTCCCGCCAGCCCATAATAGGCCAAATGTTCCTGTGTCTTTCAAGAGGACTAGGATAGCTAGGGATCCGCAGCAGGATGCATATTGCATTTGCGTGTGCTTGCAATATTCCAAATGGTTGGATTGGAAAGTGATTGCATGGGAACATCAATGTGGAAAATTGAATAATGCACTATCCACTGCAATTTTCAGGTTCAGGTATTTGAGATCGTGAATTTGCCAAGGTCAGGCGTGAACTTTCTTTTTAGCCGCAATTAAAAAAGATTCATCCACCGCAATGCAATTTAGGTGATATTAAGAAATCAGTAATCATTCAGTTTCATTTCATTTTCTGCTGAAAGCATGCCATTCACGAAAAAAGGAGAAGAGCGTAAAAGGGAACTCGCGAGAAAGCGTCGGGCTGAGGAAGGAAAGTGTGAGTTACTCGCTTAATCTCAATGCATATATATAGATATATATATATGCTTCCACATTTATGTGGCACCCTCATTGGGCCCCACTGAAGAACATGGGCTTTAGTCGGTTCAGATTGTGCCAATGTCATGTGGGCTCCAACAGGGAAGTCAAAGGATGTGTGCCGAAGAAAGCTCCTTGGCAGTATCTGATATCTTGTGTGCTTCAACACGTAGTGATCCCTCAACCACTCGGGAATAGTAGCAGATCCCAAAAGACAAATGAGCGCAAAACGACCCGAATGAATAGGTTGTTTTCCTCCTCTCGCCCAACAGCACAAATATCAATGCCAGTATCAGCAAATATCACCCCAAGTGAAATTCGGAGGGTTGTGGATGTCAATCAGATCAAACGCATTCACTTTGGGCGTGTGGCAATTTTCTCTTCAACCGGATTACTCATTGCCCTTGTCGAATTCCGACCATTCACAACAATGAGTGAAGTCGAGGTCAATCAATGGGATGAATTATCACAATTCCTATTTCGCGAAAAGAGTTTCACCGACCCTATTGCAACAAATGGAGCATTACTGGAGGGATTTATGTTCGCGATTGGGTGGCGCAAATGCACCACGAAGAATGAACAATTTGGTCTGTATGGTAGTGCTGGCAAAATTGAAAATGCAAAAGATGAATGGCGGGACCGAGGTGCCAATCTTAGCTCGGTGGGTCGCATTCTAGGTCAATCCTTACGATATGTTGGGGATAATTTATTTCAGAAGATTCAAAATTGCTACAACTCATTGGGGGTTCCGTCTTTTGATCAAGTCAACTATGAAGGCAATATTCCGGCAAATCAGGGTGCATTCGAGTTCGCTTCCGCACTCACTTTCACCATGAATGGATTCAAAAACGCACCTCATGTTGATAAGGATGCATCGCTGTATGCTTCGGGATGGTGGTTTCAAGCTGATAAGCGGACCGGCCAAATTCAAAGAGATGCGTCAAAGCGGTGTACAGGGGGAAAATTGATTTTCCCAAATGAGCATTTTTGGATTGATCTATCCGCATGTCATGGGCTCATTCAGGTAGTGTGGGCCAGTAGTACATTTGTTCATTATACTGATCCAGCACAGGACAACAAAAGCACGACACTAGTGGGTATGTCCGCACAATGCTCAAGCAGGTTAGCAAAAACAATGCGGCAAAAAAGCAATGGCTATTATGAGATTGGCGAGAGAGCGGGCTATCAAATCAGGGATGGTAATACAATCTCATGCCGATTCAAAGAATGAGGAGATTTGCAAGTGGGTTGGGTAAGTAATGGTGAGGTAAGGCAGAGGACAATATACACCAGGATTGGATGGATTCGAGTGCGGGAGATGGGGTGTCTCACATGAAAAAGGGGTGAAGTGGATTATGTACGGTGGCATGCCATCGTACATCTGTCCTGGTTTGTTGCTATTGTCCAGGATGCCAATGCTTCACACGTGAATCCTCATGCTTGTGCAGGTTCTGACAATGCTGAAAGTTCCTTACGCCTATGCGGGGTGCCAACGCTACACACGCCAATCCTTGGGCCTGTGCAGGCTCCCGAAAATTTACACGCCAATCCTTACGCCTTTACAGGCTTTCGACGATTCACACGCCAATTCTTACGCTTGTGAAGCTTCCCCACAATGCTGAAATTTTCTTTAGCCTGTGCAGGATCCCAAGAATTCACACGCCAATTCTTACGCCTGTGCAGGCTCCCAACAATTCACACGCCCATCCTTATGCTTGGGGAGGGTCCCAAAAGTGCTAAAATTCCTTACGCCTGTACAGGCTTCCGACGATTCACACGCCAATCCTTACGCTTGGGAAGGTTGCCAACAATGCTGACAAATTCTTACGCCTGTGCAGGCTCCCAACAATTCACACGCCAATCCTTATGCCTGTGCAGGCTCCCAACAATTCACACGCCAATCCTTACGCCTGTGCAGCCTCCCGACAAGTCACACGCCAATCCTTACGCTTGTGAAGGTTCTAGACAATTTAAACAATTCAATACATGAGTAAGACTAATAGCGTGTGACCATAGGGAAGGCCATGTTTCACGAATCTGGACTCGATTGCTCACATACGGGAACCTCCCGCTTTTTTACAGTTAGGAATGGGTATGGCTCTAAACCATGGAAGAAGAAAATATACGAGAGGATAACGGCAACTATTGGCGCATTTTGAGAAAAAGAGGTTCACGAAAACAAATACTCACTCAAACTCTTGGTGGGGCACTTACAAAAATAATTCTCACGCAATCAGGGTTTTTCTCTAAGGAGGAAATAAGTAATTTTTACGTGAACAAAGAATGTAATAGAATTTGAACATAACAAGAATTGAAGACAAATATTTTATTCAAAAGAAAGTATTACAAAAAATAAAAAGAGGAAATAATGGGATTTTTTTTTTAATTTTTAATTTTTTGAGGAATTTGGAGACTATCCCAGTTATGTCCTCCTTTGGATAGGCCTCCAGTGCCTGGGCAAGGAGGCGGTTTAGTTTGTCCCGGAAGTCCCGGTGCATCTCATTTCGATGAGTTGCATCCACGAAAGGAATCATGTGGAGCAAGCGACGATGCTCCAACAAGATTCGGTTGATCGAATCGTGGACGATTGCTCGAGGAATCATTAGGGTCGGTCGCAGGTCGGTGAATTCCTGGCGAGCGTCATCGTGGGAATGAGACGAGCTTGGCACCGGGGGGGAGGAGGTGTTGGGGTTCTTGGGGGCACTGGAAGGGATCTCTGGGGAGGGAACCGGGGTTGGAGTGGAGGGGGGGGGAATGGAAGGGGAAGGTGGGCGAGTCGGGTAAGAAGAAGGGGGATGGGGAACTGGGGATCCCACGGGCGTATCGTCGATGATGATTATCGAGCGAGGAGTGGCGGGACGATCTGGAGACGGTTGAAAAAATGGTGAGGAAAAGTTGAGAAGAGTGAAGAAGGAGAAGTGGTGACTTACCAAAAGGTTCCTCCGTGGATTGCGTAGGAGCCACCTCAGGTTCTGGCTCACGAGTCGTATCGTCCTCAGGTGGTTGGGACGATGGACTCGTGCCAGGAATAGGTGGCTCTTCGGTTCGGGGGGGTTCTAAAAAAGGAGTAAGTGTCAGTTCACTCGACTCGAAAGTGAAAGTGAAAATGAAATGAAACTTTGGCTGCTTACCACGGAATAATTCCTCAGACCATCGGGTGCCACTCGGGCCTGGAGTGGGTTGCCGGGGGGTTTGCTCGCGAGGCAAACTGGGAACGGGAGAGTCGTGTCGGGGGGGATTCGGGGGGTTTGGTTCTATGAGTAATGGAAAAAAGTCAGTATTATTGCGTGAAGAGAAATGAGATAAAGAGGAGAAATAAAACTTACTTTGGCGTTTGAATCCCATCGGTGATAAGACATGGTGACGATCAGCCCAAGCTCGAATGTCCTCTCGCCATCGCCATCCTTCATCGGCCGGATAATCACTTCGCTCCGGTCGAGGAGTGAAGTGACCATCGGATGGTGGCCTAGGAGGGGGAGTGGACAAATCGATACTGGAGGGGACAGGGCTAATCGTCCGGAATCGTTCCTGTTGGCCTGTTTGGGGGCCCGGCGTCCATTCACGCTCGGAAATGATTTCATCATCGTCGACCACAAAGGAGTCCTCGCGAGGGCGTCTTGGGCGAGAACTCGTCTGGCCTTGTGGTCGGAAGGGGCGGACAACAAACGAACATTTCTTGTGTGCTTGTCGGCAAGCATCACAAGCGTTGTTCGTCGTCGAGGAACGAATGCAGGGGATACCCCGCTTGGTGCATAACGTGCACAACATCTAAAAACAAAACAAAACAGGTTAGTAACTGAATAGAAAGTAAGCAATCAAGAAAGAAAAGGAAGACATACGATGATTTATATAAATATAAAACGGAATCAAATTAAAGACGCTCTAGTCGGAAGTTTTTAAAAGTCTGGAAGGAAGTCGTGAAGAAAGAAAAATATTAATATCGGTACATAATGTTGACTAAAGTTTAATTGGAGAAAACGTACAAAGTAGATAGAAGTGGGGTTCTGAAAGTATTAGCAGGAAAAACAAAAAGCGAGCAGGAAGGGGAGTGGGTTTAGTCGAGTGCGAAAGAAAAGACTGGAAAGGCAGGAAGACGAGGGGGAATACGCACAAGAAGGACAAAACGCGGGTGAGGTTGAACGAAGTGGAGCGGGTGAGAAAGAAAGTGAAGTGCGTCTCGTGTGAAGATGGTCTTTTATACCAAGGTGAAGCTGAGACGATCTCAGCAGTTGCAGCACCCGCAAAAGTCTCAGCTTCAAGGCGTGTGGGCAAAATTGAAGCTGAGTCTCAGTGAATGCTGCAACTGAGAGGTGAAATGCTCGCATGAGGCAGAAGAACAATGGGGGTCTGGCTGAGTATTGCAATTTATTGAATTGTCAAGCTGAGTATTGCAATTTATTGAATTGTCATGCTGAGTCAAATCCCCTTTGTTTCCTTAAATTGCCACCCGATCACCCAGGAGGGTGGTCGTGAGGCCCTTATTGATTGTGCATTGTGGGTGCAATGCACAAGTGACCGCGGCAAGATCACCGGCCTTATGGCCTGGTGATAGTCTTTGAACAAAGGGGGGGGCTGTAAGACAAGTGAATACAGCGTGAGCTTGCCTCGACCCATTGCTCAGGTTTGCTTTCGGGTGTCACAGCCAAGGAGGCAGGGGCATTACCAATCATATTCCACAATCATTACTTCATTGATACCCCTCAAAACCCAATCAGCAAGGGGGTTTCATTCAAGATTATCCAAATACAGTTTTCATACAGGCAAGATCCAAATACAGTTTCAAACCTCAATACAGTTTTCATACAGGCAAGACCCAAATACAGGATTCACCAAATACAGGCCTGTAATCAATACAGGCGCAAATACCTGTATTGACTGTATAACCTGTATTGGATTCACCAATACAGGATTCAATCCCACATCCAACTTCTTCCAGCATACAGACAAGTATCTCAACACTCAAACTCCAAGGCTGGTATTTCTCACATATACCAGCCCCTCTTCACCCACCTGGGGGTTTTTCCCCCAGTTAATTAAAATAGTTGATTTATTATTTAATATTATTTTATTCTCACTTTTGGAATATTATTTTATTATTTACTAAGTTAGTCTTAGCCTTCCCTCACCTGTTCAGTAGAGTCCTGGTGGCCATATCCTTATTAATTCCTTTTCTCTTTTCTGAACAGGTTGAAACAGTGACTCAGGATTATTTGTGGTTGGCTCTTTATTATTGCTTTTGCTTTGTCTCTCTTATCTTTTATACTTATTATTTTATGACTAGGAATTTATCCTCTTACTCCATTACTCTTATCATCTGAGTATTTCCTTTTGAGCCCTCCATAAGTAAGTCTGTTCACTGAGTGCCAGGCCCTCTTCACTTTAGAAGAGCCCCTGTGACATTATTTTAATTAACTCATAATTCTTTCTTTTCATTCATTCATTTTATTCATTTATCTCATTCTTCAATTATGATTTTTTCATGATTTTATGATTTTTTATGATTTTTATGATTTTTCTCTCTTATCAATTTTCATCTCATTCATTTTATTCAAATGAAAATTGATTCTCTTTCTCATTTCAAAAATTCTGCTGACCATTTCACTTTATTCTTTATCATTCTAATTTCTCTTTTGTCTGAATTCAGGTTTTTATCAGGTTATTTGAGTGGAATTATTTGGGTTAATTGATTCATTATTCAGGGATTTATTGATTTGGGGTATTCAGTGGTTTTGATTGAAATTTCTCAAGATTATTGATTGATTGATTGATTGTTCAAGACATTGATTTCACCTCAAGATTTTGAATTGACCTGATTGATTTGATTTGATTTGATTTGATTGACTTGATTTGATTCTTCAAGATACCTGATTTATCCTCAATATTTGATTTGATTTATTGATTTGAATTTGATTCCTCAAGAAAATTGAATTGATTTTTGAAGATATTGATTGAATTCCTCAAGACTTAATTGATTTGATTTTGATTGACTTGATTTGACTTATTGATTGAAATTGATTATTCATAAGAATTTGACTTTGTCATCTTCACTCTTCAAGATTTATTCATATTGAATCACTTCAAGACTGTTTATTGATTCTTCAAGATCATCAAGATTCTCATTTCATTTGATTTGGTCAAGCCTTATTTTATTCAAAGTATCATCAAGTTTTTATTCATTCTTCTTTCATAATGCCAGTTCAGCATAGTCCCCCAGCCAAGAATACAAGATCCCAGAGACATCAAGCTGTTCTCACTCCTACACCAAGGGCTCCTCTTGACCGCACACCATCAGTTCATCAACTGAGTGCAAATTTGGACAGAGGACCACCAATGGAAGGAGCAGCACCCTCCAGAAGAGGAGGTGTGAAGTCTAGAAGATCAAGATCATTCTCTGGACTATTGGGTGGTTATCCTGGTGTTTCTCAAGGGCCTAGAAGTAGATTGGGGGAAGCTGAAGATGAGGAGGGGGAGGAGTCTGTGGAAGAGGAAGAATCTGAGGAGACTGAAGTGGTAGCTGCCTTGGCAGGTGCTACTGAAGCTCCTGAGGCTCCAAATCTAGCCCTTTCTAATCAACCTTCTGTCTCTCAAGCTGAACCAAATTTCCTCAAGATGATGGAGCAAATGACTCAGTTTATGGGACAACTCACTCAAGCAGTTGCCCCAAGGGACACTTCAAAAGTCCCTGCATTCAAGACTCCATCAATGAAGGCACCTGATTCTTTTGATGGTACTAAAGCTCATAAATTGAGAGGATTCATTCAATCCTGTCAATTAATCTTTCATAATGACCCAGCAAACTTCTTCTCTGACAGGAAGAAGGTGCTTTATTCAACTTCTTTTCTTACTGGTAGAGCTGGCAAATGGATTGAACCTTACCTCTCAAATATCTCCAATGAAGACCCTTCTTACCTCCTCAATAACTGGCAGTTGTTTGAAACCCAGTTATTCACTCTGTTTGGTGATCCCAATGAAGTCAGAAAAGCTGAACAAGAGTTGGACAATTTGAGGATGAGGGAAAGTGGTCAAGTTTCCTTGTACATAGCTGATTTCAGAAGTTTAATGTCAAGAATTGGAGACTGGGGGGAAAGGGCCTATATTCATGTTTATAGAAGAGGCTTGGCATCAAGATTGTTGGACCAATTGGCTTCTCACCCTGGAACTTTTGATAGTCTTCAAGAACTCATGGATATCACCTTGGAATTAGATACCAGGTACCATGAGAGGCAGAAGGAAAAGGGCAGTCATCAAGAGAAGAAGCCTCCAATCAGTGGATCCAACTCCTCCAAGCCTCCTCAAAGTTCATCATCAAAGAAGCCTTATCACAAGAAGAATAAGAAGGGGAAGAATTTTCAAGTGTCCAAAGACAAGCCTCATGCTGCTCTCCTCAATAAGGACAATAAATTAATCGGTTCTGAAAAGGAGAGGAGGATTAAAGAAGGCTTGTGCAATTATTGTGGTGGTAAACACCCATTTGAAAAATGCTTCAAGAGGCCTGAGAATAGGCAAGGGTCATCAAAAGGCTTCCCTAGCAAGCAGGGAAAAGCCTGAGTGGGAATCATGATGTGTTCAATGGTTCTCACTTATTTCCTTCAAGAGCACAATTGTGCACTCTGAATACTAGTGTCAAGAAATCTTTAAAATTTCTTATTTTTTCTTCAATCTCTGATATTTTTTATAGTATTCTCATTGATTCTGGTGCTACAAACTCCTTTATTGCAAAGAATTTTGTTCTCAAGTACTCATTGACCATGTCAGAGCTCCCTGAAAAGATTCCTCTTTTCATTCTGGATTCCAGTGAATCCACTTCCCTGTTCATCACCCATTATACCAAGTGGGTTGTTGATTTACCTTCCTTCCCAAGCTTTGAATGGGATTTCTTTATCATAGATTCACCCAAGGGAGAAGACCTAATATTGGGCTATGATTTTCTTTACCATTTTAATCCCATTATTGATTGGAAAAATGGATTGATCACCTATGATTCTAGTCATAAGGATTCTAGTGGCATTATTTCTTCTACTAGTAATGACTTATCCACTGCTGTCAACAGTGTTGCTCTGGTTGGTGAACTTAAGACACCTTCCCTTCCTCCTTCTGTCCATATCCCTTCCATTTTTCCCTCTCAGTCATTACTTCCATTGAGAGATGAAGTCTTCAAAGAGATAAAAGATGTTGGAGAAGATGTTGCTATATCTTCACTTCATCTCTTTCAAGGGGATATGGACCTTCCTCCTTTATCTTTTCATGCCTCCCTGGAGGAGCAGTGGGATGAGGAGGAAGAGCCAGAAGAGATTGAAACTGTGCTGAAGGTAGTCCCTCCTGTTTATCACAAATATTTGGATGTATTCTCCAAAGTGAAAGCAGAGAAACTTCCTCCACACCGTGCCTGTGATCATCATATCGAACTGGAGGGTCTTCTACCTCCAGTTGGTGTTATCTACTCTTTATCAAAGAATGAGTCAGAAACACTGCGGGCCTACATTTCAGAGAATGTAGAGAAAGGTTTCATCAGACCAAGCTCCTCCTCAACAGGAGAACCTGTCCTTTTTGTTAAGAAAAAGGATGGTGGTCTTCGTTTGTGTGTTGACTACCGCAAACTTAATGCTGTCACTAGGAAGAACAGGTATCCTGTTCCTCCAATGAATCAGCTTCTTACTGTCTTTAACGGTGCTACTATCTTCTCCAAGATAGATCTGCGTGGTGCTTATAATCTCCTGAGAATTAAAGAGGGGGATGAGCATTTAACTGCCTTTAGAACCAAATATGGCAGTTATGAGTATTTGGTTATGCCATTTGGCTTAACCAATGCTCCAGCTTCATTCCAAAATCTTGTGAATGATATCTTTGCAGATTATTTGGATATTTTTGTTGTAGTGTACTTAGATGATATTATGGTCTTCTCTAGCTCTTTGGATGAACATGTTAAACATGTGGCCTCTGTTCTCCAAAGACTGAGAGACAATAACTTGTTTGCTAAAGCCTCCAAGTGTGTATTCCATGCCTCAAGTGTGGAATACTTGGGCTATGTTGTTTCAAGTGATGGCCTCAAGATGGATTCTTCAAAAGTTCAACAAATCCTCAATTGGCCTCAGCCCAAGAACATCAAGGCCCTCCAATCTTTTCTTGGCTTTGCCAACTTTTATCGTCGTTTCATTAAAAATTATTCCAAAAAAATCTCTGCTCTCACTTCCCTTCTCAAAAAAGATTCTCCCTTCATCTTCAATGAGGAAGCTCTTAGCCAGTTTCAGATACTCAAAGAAGCTTTCACCACTGCTCCTATCCTCTCTCATTTTAATCCTTCTCTACCAACTATTGTAGAGACTGATGCTTCTGATTATGCCTTGGGTGCTGTACTGAGTCAGGTGAATGACTCAGGAAAGCATCCCATTGCATTTGATAGTCGCAAGCTCTTACCAGCTGAACTCAACTATGAGATTCATGACAAGGAACTCCTTGGCATAGTTTGGGCCCTCAAGCGCTGGAGAGCCTTTCTCCTTTCTCTTTCTGATTCTTTTGAGGTCTTGACAGACCATTGTTCTCTCCAATATTTTATGTCCTCTAAAGTCCTTACTCGTCGTCAAGCCCGTTGGGCTGAATTTTTGTCTGAATTTCACTTTGTTATCACTTACCGCCCAGGCAGGCTGGCCACTTTACCAGATGCCTTGTCACGTCGGGACGACGTGTACCCAGAGAGGGGGGTGGATTTCATCAGCAAGAATCCTCAAAATTTTCATCAAGTTCTCAAGCAAAATGAAATTCAAGAGTCAAGATTCTTTTCCATAAAAGTTGAAATGTTTTCAGATTTAGTCGATCAGATCCAAAGACAAGTATGGCAAGACAAAGACTATAAGGAGATCCTCAAGAAATTAGCAAGAGGAGAATCAGTCCCAGACTATTCTCTTGAACCTCAAGCAAATTTGTTATTGTTCAAAGATAGAGTAGTTATTCCAAGCAATCATGAAGTTCAATTGGATATTCTTCAAAGGCGTCATGATTCACCATTGGCTGGCCATCCTGGCCAGGAGAAGACCCTCAAGCTCATCAAGAGGGATTTTTATTGGGCTGGCATGAATCAAATCATCAAGGACTATGTGTCCTCATGTCAGCAATGTTCAAGAAACAAGAACATCCACCATAAGAAGTTTGGATTACTCAAACCTCTTCAAATTCCATC
This sequence comes from Austropuccinia psidii, assembly GCA_023105745.1. Classification (NCBI taxonomy): domain Eukaryota; kingdom Fungi; phylum Basidiomycota; class Pucciniomycetes; order Pucciniales; family Sphaerophragmiaceae; genus Austropuccinia; species Austropuccinia psidii. The sequence continues at coordinate 67,985,565 of JALGQZ010000004.1, forward strand.
TGGTCCTTGGAATTCCTTATCAATGGACTTTATCACCCAATTGCCCTTGTCAAGCAACTTTGATTCAATTTTAGTAGTTGTAGACAGATTTTCAAAAATGGCAATATTTATTCCAACTTATTCAACAATCACTGCTTTGGATTTAGCTCAAATATTCATTAATCATGTCTTTTCCAAACATGGTCTTCCAATCAGTATTGTTAGTGATAGAGGTTCATTATTTGTTTCATCATTCTGGACCCAATTATGTCAGCAGCTCAAGATATCAAGAGATCTTTCAACTGCATTTCACCCTGAAACAGATGGACAGACAGAGAGGGTAAATCAGATTCTAGAACAGTATCTTCGGATGTATGTCAGTTACCATCAAGATGACTGGCACACCTGGCTCCCTCTGGCTGAATTTGCCTATAATAATGCAGAACATTCATCAACAAAACAGTCTCCATTTTTCACTATTTATGGAAGAAATCCCAGCTTTGATTCAATTCACATTTCTCAAGATACACCTGCTGGAAAGTTATCATCAAAGCTCCAATCAGTACAGCAAGTTGTCAAAGAAGAATTAGAGTCAGCAATAAAGCGTTTTAAGAAGTATGCAGATAAAAATAGAGCAATTCCACCTGATTTCCAACCTGGGGACAAAGTATGGCTAGCTTCCAAGAACATCAAGACAACAAGACCCACCAAAAAACTTTCAGAAAGATGGTTGGGACCCTTTGAAGTTCTCAAGAAGATTGGCAGCCATGCATATCACCTCAAGTTGCCTCAACAATGGAAGTCAGTTCACCCTGTTTTCCATGTGTCCTTGTTAGAACCAGTGAAGCAATCAACTATCCCAAATCGACACCAATTGCCACCACCTCCAGTAATAGTGGAAGAGCAAGAAGAATGGGAAGTGGCTCAGGTTCTGGACTCAAAACTCAAGAGAGGTTCATTATGGTATTTAGTGGAGTGGAAAGGATTCAATGAAGACCCAGAAAGAACAACTTGGGAACCAGCTTCCAACCTTACCAACTCCCCAGACCTTGTCAAGGATTTTCACACTTTGTATCCGGACAAGCCTGGCCCAAATGCCTCAAGGGTTTAATTTATGGTGCTTGGTGGGGATTGGAGTTTATGAAAGTAAGTTCCTCTCCTGGCATGCACCTTTAAGGGGGTATTCTACCCAAATTTGTTGTAAGCATCACCTTGGCCACTTTGTGAGCACTTGTCAATTCTTTGGACAGGTTCAGAAGGCCTTGCAACATCATACCCTCAAGATTTGGACTTTTCATCAAGATTTGGCCCAATCTTTTCTTTCATTTTCTCTTCTTTCTTTAATCATGCCATAAATCATCTTTCAAGACATTCATTATCAAATTCATCTTATGGCATATTTAAATTTTCATTTATGGTGCTTGGTGGGGAGTGGAAGTTATGAAAGTAAGTTCCATCTCCTGGTATGCATCCCTGAGGGGTCTACTTCTTGTAAAACATTACCTTGGCCACGCTGTGAGCATCAAATGCTTGGTTTTATTTTTCAGAACATTTTGGCCAAAATCAAGCAACTCACCACAAGAAGGACAACCCTCAGGCAATTCTTATTTCTTTCTTTACTCTCTTTTTTCTCTCATTTCTTTCTTTTTCATTTCTTTTATTTTCTTTTACTTGTATGATTTATTTTTCAATTCTTGTTTCAAAAGCAGTAATCATAACTCCCATATCTTGTTTGGGGAGTGAATTTATTTAGTAATCAAGAGCAAACACTAGTAATGGTAAAGACCAGCTACAGATAATCCTCATCAAAATTTCTTCAAGGCTTCTCTAAACTTAACAACCATGGCATCTTCATAAGCAACTGCCTCCCTGGCCAAAGCAGCAGTGGGCTCCCCTGGAATAGCACTCTTCATGGCCTTATCAACAAACACCTCAGTTAAAGCATCAACTTCAGCAAATAGAGAGGTGACCACCTTCTTGTTCACCCTTTTTTGATCAGTGAAGTTTCCAGTAATATTCCAGCGGCGACGGGTTTCAAAGATTGATTCAGGTTCTGGAGACATTGGGTCTCTAGAAGTGCTGGCCACTGGTGGTTGGATATTGGTAGAGGTGGAGGCAAGTGTGGAGGGCCTGGTTGGGGATCTAATTGGAAGTTGAGGTGGTTGGGGGGACCTGATCACTTCATTATTGGTGGTACTGGCTTGGACTGGGGATTGTGAGGTGGATTGGATTCTTCTTTTCTGGATTGGGGTAGTCATTTCAAGCTCTTCTCCATCAATCTCATCACTTCCTTCAGCATCAGTATCAATTTCATCTTGAACCACCAAATTTCTCTTCAATTTTCCAAGTCTTCCATCCTTTCTGGTGACCAAAATGGGAACCTCTGGGGCCACTCCAATGGGATTTCCTTGGGGGTGAATTGGTCCTCCAATGGCTGCCCAGGAACCACTGGTATTATTCCATTGTTGGACACCCCTCATTCTAGATCCAGTTACTGAAGAAGAAGAAAAGAAAACACAGAAGTCAGCAACCCATCAATTCTATGGCCAATCAACTCACAATTGGAGTGACCAGAGGTGGCATCAGAGGTGGGAGGTTCATCAACAGGAGCTTCCAATCCAAATCTTCCACCCTTCTTGATGCTGCTCCATAATCTTCTGGCATCTTCAGGAAAGCTATATAGCAGATTCCACACAAGGAATCCCTTTCCTCTTACAATTGGTGCAGGGTGGTTCAATAACTCTGACAGATTTGAACCCATTATAGGTTTTATTGATGTCCCAAATCTCTGTAGGGGCCATACTCTCTTCAGAAAGCTCCCTCAAGTTATCAAAAACACCAGGACCATAAAGTACAGAGGGTGGGGAATCAGAGTGATTGGAATCACAGAGGGAAGTCAGCCTTGAACTCATCTTCAAGTCAAAATTTCAATTCAAGACCAAGAGATTTATGGACAATTGCAAGTCAGCAAAGCATTTATGGCAATTGACCAGTCAAGAAGGTTATAAGAAGAAAGAAATTCAGGAAGAAATCAAGATCAAGAAGAAGAAAACTGCTTCAAATGGCCCAATTGGCCAAATTCATGATTTTATGCACTTTGGCACAAATGGCCATATCAGACCTCAAAACTTCAAAATTGCTCTATTTTATCACTTTTCATCAAAATATGCTTAATTATGCATATTGGCAAATTTGCGCATTTTGCGCAATTTTGCGCATTTTGCGCATTTTTGCGCATTTGCGCACTTTTGCGCACTTTTGCGCATTTTTGCGCAAAAAGCCCATTTTTCTTGTGAAAAGGCTTCAAAAGGCCTTTTTGGCCAAATTCATCATAATTGCGCATTTGCGCACTTTGCGCAAATTTTGCGCATTTGCGCACTTTTGCGCAAATTTTGCGCATTTGCGCATTTTGCGCAAAAATGCGCAAAATGGCCAAAACAAGTTATAAGGCCATTTTTTCAGCAAAATCAAAAAATTTCAGTTTTTCACCCATATATGCGCATTTGCGCACTTTGCACAAATTTTGCGCATTTGCGCACTTTGCGCATTTTTGCGCATTTTGCGCAAAATGGCCAAAACACTTCAGAAGGCCATTTTTGCAGCAATAATCAGGATTTTTTGGTTTTTCACCAATATATGCCATTATGGCATATATGCGCATTTGCGCACTTTGCGCAAATTTTGCGCACTTTGCGCATTTTTGCGCATTTTGCGCATTTTTGCGCATTTTGCGCATTTTTGCGCAAATTGGCCAAAATCCCCTTTAATCACAAAATCAGGGATTTTGGCCAGGACTTCTGAAAAGGTCCAAAACCTCAAGTGTTGGCCACTTTATGCCAACACCCTCAAGATGAAAATTATGATGAATTCAGGTGTTCTTGGGACATAAACCCAGGTCACCCACTTTTCAAAAGCCATGAGGACTCAAGAAAAGTTTTGGTGAAGACACTCAAGACAAGATGAAAAAATTTCCAGAAGAGTGAAAGCATTTTGAAGTGAAAGGGGGAATTCAGAATCAAGATCAAGGAGAAAATACCTACAGGTGATGAAATGAGGATTTTTTGTTGAGTATTGGTTGAAGAAGGAATTTGAATGAATAAATTTAAGGAATTGGGGGAAAGAGCTGTATGGATTATTTGCAAGCTCATCAAGACTCACTGTACTTATGGTGCTCAGAGCTCACCACTTTCAAGAGGGGGATAATGTCACAGCCAAGGAGGCAGGGGCATTACCAATCATATTCCACAATCATTACTTCATTGATACCCCTCAAAACCCAATCAGCAAGGGGGTTTCATTCAAGATTATCCAAATACAGTTTTCATACAGGCAAGATCCAAATACAGTTTCAAACCTCAATACAGTTTTCATACAGGCAAGACCCAAATACAGGATTCACCAAATACAGGCCTGTAATCAATACAGGCGCAAATACCTGTATTGACTGTATAACCTGTATTGGATTCACCAATACAGGATTCAATCCCACATCCAACTTCTTCCAGCATACAGACAAGTATCTCAACACTCAAACTCCAAGGCTGGTATTTCTCACATATACCAGCCCCTCTTCACCCACCTGGGGGTTTTTCCCCCAGTTAATTAAAATAGTTGATTTATTATTTAATATTATTTTATTCTCACTTTTGGAATATTATTTTCTTATTTACTAAGTTAGTCTTAGCCTTCCCTCACCTGTTCAGTAGAGTCCTGGTGGCCATATCCTTATTAATTCCTTTTCTCTTTTCTGAACAGGTTGAAACAGTGACTCAGGATTATTTGTGGTTGGCTCTTTATTATTGCTTTTGCTTTGTCTCTCTTATCTTTTATACTTATTATTTTATGACTAGGAATTTATCCTCTTACTCCATTACTCTTATCATCTGAGTATTTCCTTTTGAGCCCTCCATAAGTAAGTCTGTTCACTGAGTGCCAGGCCCTCTTCACTTTAGAAGAGCCCCTGTGACATCGGGTCATAATTGAAATGCTCAGTGGCTGAACATTTGAATTGCACAGTAATTGAACAATTGATATAACAATATCAAATGCACCGCTGAGTATTGCAATTTATTGAATTGTCAAGCTCAGTCACATCCCCTTTGTTTCCTTAAATAGTCACCCGATCACCCAGGAGGGTGGTCGTGAGGCCCATGTTGAATGTGCATTGGGGGTGCAATGCACAAGTGACCCATGCAGAAAAGCACCCGGTGCATTTGGTCACAAGTGACCGCGGCGAGATTACCGGCCATATGGCCTGGTAATAGTATGTGAACAAAGGGGGGGGCTGTAAGACAAGTGAATACAGCGTGAGCTTGCCTCGACCCATTGCTCAGGTTTGCTTTCGGGTCATAATTGAAATGCTCAGTGGCTGAACATTGGAATTGCACAGTGATTGAGCTATAGATATAACAATATCAAATGCACCATGCTGAGCCATTGCTCAGTCGTTTTTGTATGCGCGCACTCTGAGCATTTGGCACAGCATCGGATGACATTTCAGCAAGGTGCAGCATTTCACACGCTTTGGTGAAGTGCTCCAAACTGAGCCTTCCAGTGAGCTATTGCAGAATTAGTTCATTCCATGGCTTTACTGAGCACTTTCACATGGTGCTTTTGACTATGACATGGTCAGCTTGCGTGTGCAAATCGGGTGAAACGCAATGCTGAGCATGTGGCACATGAGCTACGTAAATGCAAACGATCGGAAGGTGCATGCACATTTGCTATATGCATGCAGGCTCAAGTAGTATTACACCTTCCTGATCTGTACAGTACAGTCAACACTGTAGTACGCAGTACACCTTTGTAAATGTGTACTGCGGGGCAGAGCAAAAAGCTGTTCAACAATGTAACATGCAATCACGTCAAGCCATCGAGTCATATCTCTCACCTGCATCCCTTTGATGCACCTTGTTGGACAGCTCTGCCTAACTACGGCACAGATGCGCATGTAATCCAAGTTAATTTAAGTGGGTCATAATGGGATGACTTAATATTTGGGTCATACACAAAGAGTTGATTCACTCCGGTGCCATGGTTGGGGCAAACAATGACTAGCCCGCTTGTTCATTGTCGGGCAGCCACACGCTTTCATACGCACCCCCGATGGGTCATACGCAGGCAACTTTCACACGCCTGGAACACATTTTACTGCCAGTCTTCCAGCTGCGTATTTTCTTGCTCGGGTTGTCAGCTTGACTGCAGACGCTCACCCGCTTGCGCGTGGAAACCTGAGGCCAATCAGTGTGGATTTGCTTCAGCCTCATCCACATTAGATTAACAATCCCAGCCTATGATTGCTGAGGCTGGTCATGTTGGCGTGGTTATCTCCCACTGCGGGTCATTTTCTTTAAGTTCTCACACGCCCCGCGCAAGTTGTGGCGCCTGGCTTGCAGCCAAAAAATCCCTTGGGCATGTGGCCTCTTTCTCCGGAGTTCTGTACGCGCGTGAGGCAAAGACCCGGATGCCAATCTCGGTGGATTAGTACTCGCCTCAAACGCCATAGGGGTGAATGTATATGTGGATCACGGCTCACGGCTGGCGCCCCCTTTGATCATCCCACACATTCCCCCTGAAAGCCCAGTATGCATCAGTCAGCAAAAAACTTCAGGCCAAACCAAAGTCATGTTCGGTGGCATGCCACCGAACATATCTCACCCGCCCACACACAAACATCCCCACAGTGAGATTGCCCTTTGAAACTGCCAACATTGCCCAGTAGGTCCCTGTGAATAATTAACCTGGGGAGGATACGCTCATTGTTTGCTGTCACACCAGCGAACATGACTGCATGCCTCTAATATGCCCCTCCACAATAAGTTGCTAGAACCCACCCAATTTTGGATATGCTAATCTCAACCTTGTTCCACCAAAGGTTTCGTAAATTGCTGCAGATCCAGCAAAATATTGGTGCACCCACATTTTGGCCACCTTGCCTTGATATATGCCCCAAATTGGATGTGAAAATTATCAGCCCAAGACGCCCACCCCCATCAAGACCATGCACGTAACCACAGGCCATCCCCCTTTTGGCCTGTTGCTGCCACTCATATAAGTTCCCCACCTGCGCTTATTCCTCTTCATTCCCTTTAGCTAACCCTTCCCGATCATATAATTCCCAACTGTCCCCAAATAATTTAAAATAGCCATCATGTCAACCCCTTCACAACCACTTTGCATTGGGATGATTAATATTTGTATTCAAATAAATAGTGATATAACCTTAAAGCCTGAGAATTCCCACTTAGGTTCTTGGATTATCCTATGGCACAATCAACACAACATATTCGTATATCTCCCCAATCACCAGCATGCTATTGGCTCTATCCCGGGAACCCTTTCCCAAACATTGATACCATTCCTTGGGGCACCAAAAACGTTCATGCACTGTGGTCCTGGTGGGGCATGGATTGAAAATTTCCAAACCAATCCTACTCAAATATTATTTGTTGAGGGAGTATTTATGACTGATGCAAATGATCCCTCCTCATCTCAGAAACCCAATCTAGCATTGATGTTCTTCACATGGTATCCAAACATTCTATTCATAATGGAAAGCTTTTGAACACAAGATTTCAAGCTTAAAATGCCCAAAGAATATGACTGTACTACTCATTGTCAATGTCAACTCTTTACTCCGACATTTCCCGCTTCAAACTCAACGCCTGCTTCATATCCTGCTGTTTCATCATTGATTTCCAAGCAAAAACTGATACAATTACCCAGTGGATCAGACCTCCCCATGATGACCCCGCCCCATTCCATTATTCAAACCCCCCTCCTCCCTCATCAAAAGACCGGACTAGCTTTTCTCTGGGATCGAGAAATCCCCAATGGCCAATCAGCCCGTAACCTTTGGGCCACCTCACCCCCAGGATCCACTTTTAATGCCAGGCACATCATTACAAACAAGGTCGTTAGCTCATTTGAATCCCTTTCGACCAATACCCCTCTTGGAGGACTGCTCGCGGATGATATGGGATTAGGTAAAACCATTCAGGCCATTGCTCTAATTGGTACCTCCAAGGAGCGGATGATTGCAAACCCCCATCGCTCCACGCCCACCATGATCATCTGCCCCCCTCGCTTAATTACCAACTGGCAATCAGAAATATCCAAGTATGCTCAGGCTGGAGCACTGCATGCCAAAATCTACCATGGTCCCACTCGTCACTCATTATCCCAAGCCGACATTTTAAAATATGATATCATCATCACCTCTTACAATACTATCACCCAAGAATTTAAGCAAACCAATCCCTCTACATCATTCATTTTTCAAATCAATTGGCATCATATAATCTTGGATGAAGCACAGTGAGTGGCTGAGCTTAAATGATTCAAATTACCTTTTATATCCAATAACCCTTGCCCCCTCTTATAGCTATATTCGCTCTCAATACACTGCCACTCACCGTGCCATTAATAGCCTCCTTTCATCCCGTCGAATATGTTTAACGGGCACACCTATTCACAACACCATTTATGACCTTTTGGGCATAATATCCTTCATCACTCAACCCCAGAGCGCCGATCAAGATAATTGGTCACCATTCATCCTGAGTAGTCTTTCAAAAGGTTGCAATGATATTTTGCATTTGGCATTGCGGCATTTAAGTTTGCGCCGCACCAAAACCACACATCTCGAATCTCTCCCCACTATTAGCCATCATTATGAGCTGCTCCCACTCAACCCGACCATGCAGCAAGAATATTCCACATTATATGAAGAATTTCTATCATCCAAAAGCAAAGGACCAGGAGAGTTTTTCAGAAATATTAATAAGCTGCGAATATGTTGTAACCATCACATCATGCTTAACACAATTGCGGAGGCGGAGCTGGAAGACCCCGAGGGCAGGAGCACTCAGGATAACTCCCCAAGAATCACACGAACTATTGTGGATGTGGAAACATGCATGATGAGTAGTAAAATTGCACACCTCCTACAAAGCTTAATGAAGAACAAACAAACAAGGTGTGGTCCAACGAAATCGGTGGTTTATACCCAATGGACCCAATTTCTAGATTTGTGCGTTAATTCTAATATGCATCCATTACCAATTGACTCCATCTGACTTTTTTATATTGTAGAATTGGTATTGCTCTTGCCCATCACTCTATCCTTTCAGCACGAATTGATGGAACAATTACACCACGAGCGCAGGACAAGGCGCTTGAGAATTTCTTCAATAATCCTGAATGTGAAGTACTGATTGCATCCATTGCCGCGGCTGGAACTGGCCTCAATATAACTTGTGCTAATATAGTCTATTTAATGGTGAGGGGCCCCCCAAAATTCTCCCCTGATTTTCGGACCCTGACATCCACATTTCCAGGAGCCCAATTGGAACCCAGCCATTGAGGCTCAGGCTGTTGATCGTCTACATCGTATTGGCCAACAACGACCTGTACAGGTCATCCACTATATCACTCCTCATTCAGTTGAGGTCAACATGCGGAAGGTACCTTTCAACCTCATCTTTCACTTGATTGTATTACTATTCTGAAATCCTTCCTTATGGGAATGCCATATTCCAATCACCAATAGGTCCAAGAAAAGAAAAAATCATTAACTGCGTGAGCCTTACTGATATTATATAATTTGTGATTGACAAAGTTGATAACTCCTGTTGACTCTGGCACAGGTCCACAATTATGAACACCATGAGCTGGATCGAACTTCTTCAATATTTCCTCAATGAAAATGAGCAATAGAGTATTATTGCAAGGGAGACGGTGATACATTTCAATTCATATTGTCTATATTCTAACATATTTAGCAAGTTGTTGCATCCTTAAGAGATAATAATCAGATTTTATTACACCTGCACAAATAATTCACAAAATTTTAATTTGTCACAGTGCTATACCGTGACAAATTACTAAGTTATTGCAGAGCATCACCATTAGGCCTAATAACTGGCATGTCAAGTATCTTGAGGGTGCTAGTCTGCATCTTACTACAGCCTTTGAGCCAATCTTGATCAAATACCTGAAATGATAGGCCTTCCGGAATATCACCATCATCTGTCGATCCTAATTCTGGCAATCTATCAATAGTTTTTTTACCCTTTTTTTTAATCCAATTACAAAACTCTATGTCTCTATCCATTTTCAATACCAAATCATTAAATAACTGGGAGCGCCAGCGTAATCCCACTTTGCGGTAAACTTGACGGCCATTTTCCAGTACCTCCTCAGTATCTGAGCATACTCGAGGGTCATTGAATTGTGATGCTAGAATGGGAAATTTAGCCGTATCACACCATTCACGACGGCACTCACAGGTCTGCACATAATCAAGTAGATCATCATCAGACTTGGTCCACAATGAAGAAGAGATACAGTAACTAACTCTTTGACGAATCTTTGCGAGCTTTTGATTCTCCTTCTTTTTTACCAAATACTCCGCATCCTTTTGAATAGACTTCCATTCTCTTTTCAAATAAGTGAAATATCGCTCCATTAAAGCCGCCACGACCCCATAGTTGTTATGATCCTTGTTCCAACAGTAGTGATGATACTCAGTGCTGACAAGTGCGAGACGGAATGTATGGTAAAACACCATAGACATCAGCTCGTTGAACAGATGTTGCCATGAGCTCTCCCAGTCCCAAGTGAATCGCTTTAGTCCTAGCTTGTGCAGCTCATTTTCGCAGTAGCTTTGGAAACCCTGAGGCTGAACCTGTGTTGATGGCTCATTGAACACATCCTCGGGGACATATCCGAGATGACCAGCCACTTGAATTGCAATTTCACGCTCTTCTGTGCTGGGTGGTGCTGGTAGTGAGGAAAAATCCTTATCCCTAACTTTGAGTAGGAACAGGCAATGTGCGTGTACTGCTGATCTCATTCCATGGACATTCTCTGGAAGTTCTGCCTTCAGCCATTTTTGTTGCTCCTTCTGGCTTGCACGTTTCGCCACATTGTGAGCTTTGCGGGCCTGGTTCCTTTGCTGTCTGACCTCGGATTGTTCAAGCATACTCTGGGCGAGGCCCAGCTGAGGATGGGTGAACTCACTATTTGATTGAGTGCCTTGCTCATGCGCTGTGAAATTGCCCTCCTTGGTTCATCATTTCTTTCACTTTGAGTCGGAGACATGTTCTCATCCTCATCATCCACCATTGTTGCTCTTGATGTACTGGCATGACCCGTTCTTGGTTTGGAGGCATATGAATGATGACGTCCAGTGACTTTCTCTTTATGGACCAGAGGTGAAGACGCATAAAGTTCATCCCCTGCTATGCAAATCATCAGTTAACACATCAAAACATTAATGAAGACTGGTCATCCTCACGATCTTCAATTGGCTCCTGAGATCGGACTGACTTGCCTTTAGGTGCCATATCTAACCCATGAAACAAACATATCAAATTGTGAATAAGTTTCTACTCCAAAATTCAAATGACTTACTTTGATGAAGCGTCAATACTGGATTTCCCTCCGACAGACCGCTCCAAGATACATTTTCCAAAGGTCTTTTTCGTCGCCCCCCATCCACGCGCCTTTCATCACCCACATGAACCTGCGATCCTGATGGAATATTGAGGGTTGGCTGTTTACTTTGGCCAAAGGGATCCTGGGATGCGACTGGATTCCGACCGGGATTAAGGAGGAACTCACGTGGAAATTTTGATTGGGGATTAGCGTGTGATGAGATTTGAGGTGTGCCTTCTGGCCCCTGAGACACATGAATTTGTGTATTAGTGGGATTCGTGGGAATTGGAGTGACGGAAATATTTGGGATCGACCAAGTGCTTGAAGTTGGAGCCTTTGGATTGCCCACATCAATGTTAAGACCTGATACATTCATTGAGGATGCGATAGGGGTTGTGAGAGGAATGTTGGGACTCAATGGTGACTGTGTTTGAACATATTCTATGCTAGATTCACTATTTGAGTCATGAACAGAACCTGAATGGGATTTATGTGACTTGAAAGATGACATAAGGGCTGAAAAATACACTAATATTTTTAACTAGATAAAACACCTCAGTATTATGATAAAATAGAGTGATATGAGATGAAATCTTTTCAAATTTAGAATAGAGAAATTCTATGAATAGTTGGAACTAAGTGTTGTGTGGAAGTCAGATAAGACTCTTTTGAGGAGAATCCTCCCTGCCTCCTCTTGAGCTCCTCCGCTTTTGTCGGAAACCACCCTGCACGGCCTACCAGCATATAATGTGGTATTTCCTTGATCTCAAAGGGGACCCATCATTCATAAGTAATCATATTCAGTACCATTTATGCCTCCCCATTGTCACATTTTGTGAATTATCCAAACTGCCCATATATGCATTGAAATTCCACAACATTGTACATCTGTAAAGGGGTATATTCATGAAGGATTTACCCACAAAAGAGACATCACCTTTTCCCGAAAGGCAAGACAATCCAAATCACATTCCAACTGATTCAAAGCCCGCCGCACTCAAACCAAATACCAAGACTTTAGCTGCACTCCAACCCCTTATGTAATAGAGTTATATAGTTATGTCTGTAATAAGGTTTAAACCATGTACGATGGCGTGCCAGCGTACATGGATTAAATGTTAATCCCCTCAATTCAATGGTAACACTTCACTAATGGAACCCCCTCAATGGTCAAACCCGCACTATCACAATGTGTAAATAAACTAGAATATGTATGAGCATTGAGCAGCATGGCATTTTACCCAATTAAACGCCTAACCAATTCCGCCATCCAGATGAGACATGTTAAACTTTATCCACTGCAGCTCATGCTCCATTACAAATGGGATAAAATCCTCAGCTGGCTCAAATCATCTCCCCCTTCATAAATAATCACTGAATTTTATTTCCAATTAATAACACTCCTAAACACTTTCACATCAACCATAGATGTTTATACACAAACCAACCGTACTCCCAATTCCTGCAGCAATGACAACCCGGCCATATTCCTCAATGCGTATATGCATGTGTCAACACTGCTCAACTCAAACACACTCTTCCCCTGAGGGTGATAGGCAAGGAGTTGCCTTCACACCTTTCCAATATAAACAGCACATTAAAAAGCTCAAATCAACCATTGCACCCAAATCTCTTCCAAACATCCCTACTTCTGCATCAGGATCTGGGTGCCCACAGATTCTATTGGATCAAATCTTCCCAGCTGATTATTCACGTTTGACCCAAAGCACTTTCCCAACTCCAGCGGGTCTCAATTCAACTGCACAGAAACCATATAGTGGCAGTCAAACCCTTCCCCCACAAGACCTAGGAATGATAATATCTGCCATTCTATCATTAAGGTATAATTTACCCCGCAGGGCTTCACGCATACTCAACCCTGCCCTGAACCTGCTGATCAAGTCCAGTATCTCAAGCTCAGCTGGTCCCCCCGCTCCTGCATTCCATATACCTCAAGATCTGAGTACCATATTTGAACATCTCCAATTGGAGCCAGTGATTCAAAACTATATATGTTGTCCTCAATGTTTCTCTCTTAATGGCCTTACTGAATCAGTCACAACTGACCAACCCCACTGTCAACGCCATAATGACCCAAATGATCATGATCCCCCTTGCACACAATCATTAGGCAAATTCATCTATTCATCTGAACCCCACACCCAAAACACAACCAACATGAAGCAAAAATTTATACCAACAAAACATTTCATTTATCAACCATTCAAAAATTGGCTTGCCAGATTTCTCCAGCGGGCTGGAATTATGGACATTCTGCATCAACATCAACAATCCCAAACTCCCGAAGATTCCCCAAAACGTGACGTCTGGGATGGATTGGTCTGGAGACGCTTCACTGGCACTAGAAATATCCATGACCCCCCATTCATGTCCATTCCTGGTGCATTGGCCTTCTCCATATATGTGGACTGGTTTAATGCACATGGAAAGTCAACCCGGTTGGCTAGCATTGGACCTATCATGCTTATTTGTCTTAATCTCCCCCCAAGTGAAAGATTGAAGCCCGAGAATGTCTATGTTGCAGGAATCATCCCTGGTCCGAAGGAGCCAACTGCGCTTCAATTGAATTATCTATTAATGCCACTCATCAACGAGCTCAAAGAGCTATGGCAAGGTTACCATTTTGCACCCACCTCAACAGGTCCATCAGGATCCTTTATCCGTGTTGCCATCCTCACAGCCATTGCGGATGTGGTTGCCATGCGCAAGCTTACTGGATTTATTTCCCATTCAGGAAACCACTTTTGTAATTTTTGCACCATTCACAAAGCTCAAATTGAAGAAATTGGTCCTCAATTTCACTACACGCGCTCATACCAAAGTCATAAATCAACCATTGCCAAATGGCTTCGGGCAACCCCACAACAAAGACAAGCAATTTTCTCTGAGTATGGAGTGCGATATTCAATTTTGGAAGACCTTCCGTATTGGGATGCAACCAGAATGGTTAATCTTGACATAATGCATAATTTAATACCTGGAATTTTGAAGGATCATGCAACTTTCAAATTGTGCATTCCAGAGGCGAAATCAAAAATTTACTTCAGGTCCCGCAGGAAATCCAATGACACCAACAGTTCAGACTCAGATTCCATGACCTCCAACAGCTCTCTTGATAAAATCACATTGAGAGAGGCCCGCTCCCTGAGAAGAGACGCAGCAAAAATAATAAATGAGCCACTCCCCACTACTTCCACCCGGAAAAACTACTTCCCAATGCCCACCCTTCACACAGAACATCCATCTAGTGGTTCTGCGGAGATTCCTTCATTTGATGCCGATTACATCCCCACTTCTGAAATACCCTCTGAATTGGATATCACTGCACTGAGCGATCACCAGATCAAGGGTGAGGCTCTTGAGCATCTCCAACAAATCATATCTGAGACCATAATTCCCTCATCATGGACAAGAGTTCCCCGCAAAATGGGTTCCCCCTCTCATGGTAGCTTAAAAGCCGCTGAATGGGCTCTCTTATATAAGGTCTATATTCCATTTCTAATGCTCAGTCAACAGATGTCATTAGATGCACACCAATCCGCCAACACACAAAGAAAAATGGGTCAGTCAGAAGAACTTGCAAATGAACTAGCCAAGAATACATTCCATTTGATTAGTGCTATCAACATTGCCACAAGCTGGACTGTTTCAATAGATGATGCGACTGCATTTGCTGAACATTGGAAAAAATTCCGCCTTTCCAATCAACACCTGTTCCCAAAACAGAAAAGTAAACCAAATCATCATTTTGCTGATCATATTCCCGAACTCTTCCAACGTTGGGGCCCAGCACAAGCCTCAGCCACATGGGGTTATGAGCGCTTGATTGGAGTATTTGCAAAGATGCCAACAAATAACAAGATATGTACGTCAATTAATAAGATCAATATATTCACATTGATGAAACACCTGAACTGAATAAGACTAACTTTTTGCAACTCTGAATAGATGATATAGATAAAACCTTACTTCAACATATCTGTCGATGTTCCAACCTTTCCGTTCTCCTGAAATCCCCATCTGTGCCATGTGAAATAAAACAGCTTTTCGAATCACAGCCACCTGCCGTGTTCAATCACCATAAATATAACAAGCCATCCCGCCATGACCAACAAAATTATGCTTGCCTGGTTGAGTACTTACAGAATTTTCATTCCACAAGGGAAGTAGTTGATTGGATCAGCTTAGACACTACCATGCAATCCACAAGTCCTCCCACTTCAAGGATTGTCTCCCCTTGGTATTTTCCAGTTTCAAACATTAATATTGGGAACAATATATTTTCAACTGAATCCAAAAATATCAGCAACAGTGTGATATGTTTTCTGAGGGGCAACTCACGACAATTTGGTATTATTGATAGCATTTTCAAAGTCTCTGAGCCATCTAGCATACTGAATAATAACTTTCTGATTTTAAAAACTTTGAAGATTGATGTGAATTTCCTACCAGATTGGCCGTATCTCAATATTTATAAAGCTGTTGGTTTTGATGATGGACACTTGATTATATCAGAAGAAGAAATAGAAGGTAACTGTGGATTGTATGATAACAAAGCTCTGTCATTTGGACTGCTTGTAATGATAAAGCCGTTATTTCATGATATTTAGTCTACAAAAATGCAAATCTCTCAGATTCATTAGCAATTTTGCTAGTGAAATCATTGCCTCAAAATTTAGTGACAGAGACATGCCATTGTGACAAGCAAAGCCCATTATTTCACATTGCCACAAAGAACTTACTATTTTGACATTGGGTACAGTGTGAATGAGCCAAGTCCAATGATCAAATGACCCACACACTCACCTTTCATAGCATCCAAAATTTCTAACTGCGCCATCATCATGTTGGAAGCGGAATCGGCTTTTGCGTACCCACACCCGCATGTGCACCCGCATGCGCCAATGCACACGCAAACCCACCCGCACACGCCAATGCACACGCCCACCCACCCGCACCCGCACACGCCAATGCACACGCAAACCCACCCGCACACGCCAATGCACACGCAAACGCGCCTGCACACGCCAATGCACACGCAAACGCGCCGCACACGCCAATGCACACGCAAACACGCCCGCACACGCCAATGCACACGCACACTTCATGGATGACCTGGTGAAGTCAAACCCCCCGCCTACATCAAAACTGGCTGAAGGACATCTTTGATGTGTGTGTGTGCAAACAGGCGGGTCTGGTGTAATTTTTACCAATCATTGGACGGTTGTGGGATGATCAGGTGGTGAGGAATCTGAGTTGAAGGCACAGGGGAACCAATATTATTGGATGTCACAGGATTTGGTGTAAGACCAGAGTGTGACGTGTGCTTGACGTTCGCTTGATTTTTGCTTGACGTGAGCTCGACTTTTATCCTGCTTGACGTTTGCTTGACGTGAAGTCAATCGCCGACGATTGACACGAGATTCGCCCCGGTGACAGGCTGTATGCATGTTTCAGAATGAAGATTGGTGAAATTGAATGCTGATGCAGATACTGGATTTGCTGATTTGGGGTGTTTGAGTGGGTGTATGAATGAAACCCTTACCCCTGATGGATGGTTGTTACACAGGCTTGTCTGGGTACAAGGTGTGAAGATCCTTCACAAGGTCTGGGGAGCTGGTAAGGTTGGAAGCTGATTCCCAAGTTGTTCTTTCTGGGTCTTCATTGAATCCTTTCCACTCCACTAGATACCATAATGTGCCTATCTGGAGTTTTGAGTCCAGAACCTGAGCCACTTCCCATTTGTCTTGCTCTTCCACTATTACTGGTGGTGATGAAAATTGATGTCAATTCGGGATAGTTGATTGCTTCACTGGTTCTAATAAGGACACATGAAAGGCAGGGTGAACTGACTTCAATTGTTGAGGCAAGTTGAGGTGATATGCATGACTGCCAATCTTCTTCAGAGCTTCAAAGAGTCCCAACCATCTTTCTGAAAGTTTCTTGGTGGGTCTTGTTGTCTTGAGGTTCTTAAAAGCTAGCTATACTTTGTCCCCAGGTTGGAAAGCAGGTGGAATTTCTTTCTTTTTATCTGCATACTTCTTAAAACGCTTCATTTCTGACTCTACTTCTTCTTTGACAAATTTCTGTACTGATTGGAGTTTTGTTGATACCTTTCCAGCAGGTGTATCTTTAGAAATGTCAATTTAGTCAAAGCTGGGATTTCTGCCATAAACAGTGAGAAATGGTGACTGTTTTGTTGATGAATGTTCTTAATTATTATAGGAAAATTCATCCAGAGGGATCCGGGTGTGCCAGTCATCTTGATGGTAACTGACATACATCCAAAGATGCTGTTCTAGAATCTGATTTACCCTTTCTGTCTGTCCATCTGTTTCAGGGTGAAAGGCAGTTGAAAGAGCTCTTGATATCTTGAGCTTCTGACACAATTGAGTCCAAAATGATGAAACAAATAATGAACCTCTATCACTAACAATACTGATTGGAAGACCATGTTTGGAAAAGACATGACTGCTAAAGATTTGATCTAATGTCACAACCACAAGTAATGACCCTCCTCCATGGGTGTTGCGGTAATTTAGCCTGGGACCAAGTTGGGGCCAATTGGCCACATCAAATCTTTTATGGCCAATTGTCCCCCTTTTTTGTTCCATGTCCCTTTGGCCATATCACCTTTCCCTGGCCTTTTATGGCCTCAGGCCATATCCTGCCAGCATTGGCCTCCCTGGTTAATTTCCATACCTCCAACCCCCAGGTCTCTATCTTTGTTTTTGGGCCTGGGCGTGTCCTTTTGTCTCTTAGGGGGTTCTGGGCCCCCTAGCCATAACCACCATCCTGGGACCACCCCTTTTCATTAGGGGGTCTAGGTCCTAAATGGCCTTTTTGGGCCATTTAGGCCCCCTAAGGCCTCTATGGACCGTGGGCCAATAAGGCCCCTTTTGGCCTAAGCCAACGAGGCCAAAAGGGGGCTGCCCACTAGCCCTCAAGGGCAGGTGGGTCCCAAACCACAATAGGGCCCACTCAAGCCTTTCTTGGCCCCAAGTACCATAAAGACCCTCAGGCCCACCATGGACCACATTTCAGCCCATGGCCTCTGGTAACCACCAGATCAGCTCAGAAACCCTTCCCCTCAACTCAAGGGGGATTCTTCCCATTCCTCCATGCCTCCCGTACTCAAGGTTGCAGGATTGGTGCATATATGGTAGTATATACCATTATGCACCATTTTTGCTCAGCAATTCAATGGTGACGTTTTCAGGACCGAATTCCCTGATTCCAAATCAAGGTCCCAAAAGCCAACGCCCACTTCGAAGGAGGACTCTTCAGCTCATCAGTCTGGCAAGCCATGGCAGCTATCAGAAGACTCTTCAAGGACCCCAACCACCTGGCCCTGCAGGAGTTGGGTTGGCAATTATTTCAGGATTATTCCAAGGGCCATTCTGAGAGGTTATTCATCATTAAATCAGTTGTCAAGGCAGAAAGTACTTCAATACTCCTTGGACAACTCAATTGGTCCATACAGGCAGCATTCAATTATACCTGTATGTCCTTGGCCCAATCGGGCCAATTCATATTCCACTGTGGGAATTCAATCACACATTTCACTTCCCAAGATGGCCAGGACTGTATTGGCCCAATTCAGACAATACAGCTGGTGACTCACCTTCCAGGATGAGCCCCTCAGCTTTTCACATATACTGGCCACCTTTCATCACCTGGGGACTTTTTCCCCAGTTAATTAATATGTTGATTTATTTTTATCTCTATTTTTTCTTTTACTTTATAAAAGTAAATACTAATATTCTTAAGTCAGTCATCTGCACCTTTCTTCTTTGCCTGTCAGTGGATATTTGTGGTCATATCTTTGACTAATTCCATTTCTTTTTCTGAAGGGTTGAAACAGTGATTTGGGAATTCACTTGGTTGGCTTCTTGGATTTTGATTTTCTCAATTCTCTGGCCATTGGCTTCACTTACGCTTTCTTATCTTTGACATACTTGTCCTTATTCTTACTCTTATCCTTCCTAAAGAAATTCATTCTGCTTTATCTCTTTTATCCTTTTGGAGCATTCCCAGTGAGTTCTTGATTCCTGAGTGCCAGGCGACTCTTGTTTTCTGTCCAAGTGCCCCTGTGACATTATATTAATTAACTCATAATTTCTTTTCATTCTTTCATTCATTGAAATTATGACTCTTTAATGCTTATGAACCTAATAATTTTTTTTCACTTCTCAATTTTCTCTCATTCATTCTTTATTCTTGAAAATTGATAACTGAACCATTTTTTCTTTTATTTTTTATTTTATCTTCTTTTTAAATCTCAATTTAAAATCATCAAATCTCATTCCAATCATAATTCAGGCGTCATTTTATTCTCATTCTCAAATTGCTCATAAGATTATTCACACACCCTCTTCACCTCAAGATTCATTTTGATTATTTCTTCAAGAATTTTGATTTTTTAAGGAAGAATTCACTTGATATTGATTTGATTGATTGATTTGACATGATGGAAATTGACTTCACAAAAATTGATTGACCTGAACACTCCATTGACTTTGCTGATTACTCACATCAAAAAGTTTGACATAAATCAATTTTTATTCAAGAATTCATTTGATTGACTGATTGTATGCAAGAATTTTATTTTGAATGATTTGATTGACTGATTTATTCACTTCAAGACTTCATTTGATATTTGATTGATTGATGTACTTGAAGGTCCTTATTTGATTCATTGTTTTCACTTCAAGATTTTATTTTATTTGACTTCAAGCTCTCATTTTCAATTTCCTCAAGTTATACATTTGAATTTTGATTCTTATTATTTTTAATTCATTTTAATTCATATCTTCCTGAATTCATTCCCATCCAACCTTCACCTCCTGCAAGACAGACCAGATCTCAGGCCAGAACTCGAGCTGTTCTCACTCCAACTCCAAGAGCTCCTCTTGACAGCACCCCAGCAGTTCCTCAACTGAGGGCGCAATTAGACAGAGGACCTATTATGGAAGGAGAAGCACCATTCAGGAAGGAAGGAAGAGGTCCAAGCAGATAAAGCTCATTTTCAGGAGTAGTTGGCAGTTTTCCAGGACTTTCAAGAACCAGTCTCAATGTTCCAAGTGAAGATGATGAAGAGGAGGGGGAGAATTCTGTGGAAGAGGAAGAGGCTGAAGGTACTGAGGCTGCTCCTGCTCTTGTGGGGGCATCTCAAGGTAATGGAGGGCCAACTATATCCCAGTCTGAGCAGCCTACCTCTCATCAATCTGAACCATCATTATTGGCCATTATGCAGCAGATGACGCAAATTATGACCAATCTTCAAGAAGCCTCTTCTTCTGACTCATCAAGACCACCAGCCTTCAAGACTCCCTCTATGAAGGCACCAGAATTCTTTGATGGGACTCATCCCTTCAATGTCAGAAGCTTTATTCAGTATTTTCAATTAATTTTTGATAATGATCCGGAAAGTTTCTCTCAAGACAGGAAGAAATTTCTCTATGCCACTTCATTTCTTATTGGCAGGGCTGCAAAATGGATTGAGCCTTATCTTTCCAATCTCACTAATCAAGACCCGAGCTACCTTCTCAGCTCTTGGAAATTATTTGAATCTCAACTCTTCACTTTATTTGGGGACCCGAATGAAGTCAGAAAACCTGAAGAAGAGTTGGATTCTTTGAAAATGAAAGAAGGTGGGCAGGTATCTCTATACATTGCTTATTTTAGAAGCTTAGTGTCAAGTATTGGGGATTGGGGTGAAAGGGCTCTCATTTATTATTTCAGGAGGGGGTTGGCCTCCAGGATTCTGGATCAATTAGCCTCCCATCCTTCACGCATTGATTCTCTTCAAGACTTAATGGATATTACCCTGAAACTTGATACCAGGTACCATTAGAGGCAAAAGGAGAAGAATCATCATCAAGAGAAGAAGCCTGAAGCCTCAAAGTCAAACTCTTCTCATCCCCAAAATTTTCAAGTTCAAGTTATAAGAAGAAGAAGAATTGTCAGAAGAGGGACAAGCCCCATTCTTCTTTGTTGAATAAAGACTTCAATTTAATGAACTCTGAAACAGAGAGAAGAATCAAGGAGGGCTTATGTACCTTTTGTGGTGGGGAGAATAGTCTTGATTCCTGTTTCAAAAGGCCTCAAAACAAGCTTACCCAATCCTCCGGCAATTTTCCCAGCCAGGGAAAAGCCTGAGTGAAGATCATGTTGTGTTCAATGGTCTTCACTGTGTTCCTTCCATAGCACAATTGTGCATTCTGAATACTGGTGTCAATAATTCTTTAAAGTTTTTTGTCTTTTCTTCTCTTTCTGATGTGTTTTACAGTATTCTCTTTGCTTCTGGTGCTACCAACTCATTTATTGCAAATCAGTTTGTTCACAAGGACTCATTGACCATGTCAGAACTCCCAGAGAAGATTCCTCTTATCATTTTTGACTCCTCTGAGTCCCCGTATTTATTTGTGAGTCACCATACTAAATATATGGTTGAGCTCCCTTCTTTCCCAAGCTTTTAATGGTACTTTTTAGTCATTGATACTCCCAAGGGAGAAGACCTCATATTGGGCTTTGACTTTCTCAATCATTTTAATCCATCAATTGATTGGAGGCAAGGTCTGATTAGCTTTAATTCTTATCATAAGGACTATTATGATCCTTCAAAATCTTTCAGTAATGACTTTTCTTGGGCCAAATCATGTGCAGCTCTGGTTGGTGAGTCTAGAACACCATCATTTCCATCTTCTATTGATATTCCTTCCCTTTATTCCCATCAGTCATTACTATCCTGTAAAGATGAAGTCTTCGAAAATATTCAAGATGTTGGAGAAGATAATTCTGTATCTTTACTTCTTCTCTTCTTTGGGAAGATAGACCTTCCTCCTACATCTTATCATGACTCCCTGGAGGAGTTGTGGGATGAAGAGGAAGAGCCCGAAGAAGTAAAAGCTGTGATTAAGGTTGTTCCTTCTGCTTATAACCAATATTTGGATAAATCCTCCAAGGTCAAAGCAGAGAAACTTTCTCCTCACCGCACCTGCGACCAGCATATTGAGCTGGAGGGGTCTCTACCTCCAGTTGGGGTGATCTACTCTTTATCAAACCAAGAGTCAGATACACTCAGGGCCTAGATTTCAGATAATGTAGAGAAAGGTTTCATCTTCCCAAGCTCCTCTTCAACAGGAGCACCTGTCCTCTTTTTCAAAAAGAAAGATGATGGCCTCCATTTGTGTGTTGTTTACGGCAAACTCAAAGCTGTTACTAGGAAGAACAAGTATCCTGTTCCTCCTATGAATCAGCTTCTTACTGTCTTTAATGGTTCTTTTATCTCATCCAAGATTGATTTGGGTGGTGCATATAACCTGCTCAGAATCAAGGAAAGTGATGAACATTTGACATGTTTTGGAACTAAATACGGCAGCTATGAGTATTTGTTTATGCCATTTGGGCTCACCAATGCTCCTGCCTCTTTTCAAAACCTTTTCAATGATATTGTTGATGATCTTCTTGATCTTTATGTTGTGGTTTATTTGGATTAAATTATGGCCTTTTCCAAATCTGAAGAAGAACATGTCACTCATGTTCCCACTGTTTTTGCCAGACTCAGAGCCAATAGCCTCTTTGCTAAGGCCTCTAACTGCCTATTTCATGTTTCTAGTGTAGAGTACTTGGGTTATGGTTTTTCTTCTGAAGGCCTCCAGATAGACCAAGAAAAATTACAGCGACTTCACAACTGGCCACCCCCAAGAAACCTCAAGGCTCTTCAATCATTCCTTGGCTTTGCCAATTTTTACCTCTGTTTCATCAAGAATTATTCAATGGAAATTAGTTCACTCACAAGCTTCCTCAAGAAAGATTCCCGTTTTCCCCTCAATGAGGAAACTATTAGACAGTTTTATCAACTCAAAGAGGCATTCACCATTGCTCCAATCCTTTCTCACTTTTCTCCTTCTCTACCCACCAATGTAGAGACTGATGCATCATATTATGCCCTGGGTGCTGTACTGAGTCAGATTTCTGACTCAGGAAAACATCCCATTGCATTCAACAGCTGCAAACGTAGTCCAGCAGAGCTCAACTCAGAGATTCATGACAAGGAACTCCTTGCCATAGTATGGGCTCTCAAGTGCTGGAGAGCTGTTCTCCTTTTTCTTTCTTCCTCCTTTGAAGTTCTCACTGATCATTCTTCACTTCAATACTTCATGTCATCAAAGATTCTCACTTCGTGTCAAGCCAGCTGGGCTGAATTTCCCTCTGAATTCCATTTTTCAATCACTGACTGCCCTGGCCACATGGCCACCCTTCCAGAAGCATTGTCACATCAGGACAACATTTACCCAGAGAGGTGGGAAGATTTAATCAGCAAGAATCCAATGAATTATCAAAAAAATAATCAAGCAACATAAAATTCAAGCCTCTAAGTTCTTTGCAGTCAAGGTGGAATGGTTCTCAAGTTTGATTGACTAAATTCAGAAAGCATTGTGGCAAGATTCTCAATAAAGAAGTATTCTTCAGGATTGGGTTAAAGGTAAATCTGCTTAAGATTATTCTCTTGATTCCTCTTCCCAACTTTTCCTGCTCAAAGATTGGGTGGTGGTCCCAAATGACCCCAAAATTCAACTCAGCATACTTCAAAAGAGGCATGACTCTCCTCTAGCTGGACACCCTGGCCAAGAGAAGACTCTCAAACTTGTGAAGCGGGATTTCTACTGCTCTTGTGAGCCTTGAGGTATATTTTACATACCCAAATAGGCCACAATTATCTTAAAAATAAATTCTGAATTATGCATAACTCATAAGTCATTCATATATCCAACATTCATCATTTATGATTTCAGTAAAGATGAGTAACGTTTCATTGAGTAGGAAAATCCATGGGTTTAAGGCCAGATTTGGATTCTACACAAAAATTGACCTAGGGTAACTCCATAGAGTGAATAAGCTCAAATTAACTCTTTGAGGTGGTAATATGGAAAATACTTCAATACTATATAAAAGATCTGTGAAAATCTTCGTTTTTCTTAATTTCACGCCAAAACAATGGGAATGTGAGAAATCCCATGTTACATATACACTAAGGATAGTGTTATGCATGTTTTGAGCACTTAATATCATGGTATTCTTACATGGACCTTTGGTACACCCATAGTGGATATTGCACTTGAAGCTTAATTTTCTATTTTGACATGAAAAATAGGCAAGGGGGACAAAAGACATCAAAGAGAGCCAGGGTACCCAACTTCTGAGGCCTCAGAGGCGTGAAAAGCTCCAAAGCTTGGATACATGGCTGATCTTGGCCCAATCAGTAAACTAAAACACTTTTGGAACTTGGTTACCATGTTACAACTACAGTAAATCTTCAGAAAATAGCAAATAACCTGCTATTTTGACGTGCCAAGGTGGTAAAGAGCTACTTAGACCACTGTAACCATGTCAATTCTTGATGATTTTCTATGGATAAACCCCAAAAGAGTAATTAAAACCCTTTTTGAACTTTTATCCATTGATTTACCGCATAGCAACCAGTAAAACACTGATATTTGCAATTCTACATAGAAATGAGGTAAAAACTTCAAAAATTCATTAAAAATACAATTTTTAATGAACCTCTCTGAAGCTCGCAGTATCAATGGAGAATTGTATTATCTATGGTACAACCAAAAATAATTATAGTTTTACTAGTAAAATTAAAAGTCTTACTTACAGTCTATTTTTGACTATTCTACATGAAACACTGAATCTTCAAAAATTCACAGTAATTACAACCTGTGATGAAATTTCCAATAACATTGATAACTTTGAGAAATCAATGATTATTTTGGAATAAAAGAAGATTTACAGATGTTACTCTTTTTATTCTTAACCATAATGGGGTTGGTAGTCACGTAAAAGCATTAATTAAGTAATTATGATAATCTTATGTGACAACAGATGATGCAATCACTAATCCAAAAGTGTTTATTGTTTTCTCACTCACTGCTTTTTCAGTTTGCTCCATGGCACACCTCTGTGAGCTTTTGTTGACTTAAAAGAGGCCTCCTCTTGCTGTTCTTTCCACATCCTCATCTTATTCTCCATTTAAATAATTGTTACCAACAAGTAATTATTAGTTAAAGCTATTCTTAAGTGTTTTAATTCTTTCAGAATCAATCAGAAAGACGTTAAATCATAGAATCCAACTATATATTGTTGTAATACTGTTATAAATACATTTTGATCCCTTAAATCCACAATTCTACGTCAAATCTCTCTATCTTATCTTTCAATAAGATCTATGGAAGATTAGTGAGTGATTTATCCTTAATTCTTAAAGTTTTTCTCTAAATAATTAGTTTTCTTCAAGAATTATATTTATAATTATTCTTGAAAAAGCTAATTATATATTAAAATAAGTTTATTATTTTAATAAAAAGAAGTTTTATTATTAAAATTGTCTTTTAATTGATTCTTGTAGACAATTACTGCTCACTGTTAAAATCACTAGTAGTGTTTAACATGTGAAAGATATAATTCTTTAATTATTTAATTGTGGTTATAATAATATTTTCTTACTATATTTCATAAGAACAGACATAGTACTGTTGATTAATAGTAATATTAGCATCAGTTTCATAGTCAGATCTTACATTTGGGGGCCTGGCTGTGTTTTTTTGAACCTTGTACCCTTAATTAATATATTTGTAAGCTCTAAGATATATTAATTTAATAATATTTTTTTCTTTCATTTTAAAGTTAAAATAATTTCTATTTTTGAAATTGGTTTGGAAATCTTTTTCATTAAGTAATTTGGTTTAATTTTATACTGTTTTTACATGTGGCTTTTTCACATCCAAAAAACTTATAAAATTATTCTTTGAGTTACTCTGAATTAATTTTCAATAAAGATCTTAAATTTGAATTCTTTCCTTTAAAAAGGACAATTTTTTAATATTAAACAATAGAAAACTTATAAAAAATCTTTAAAAATATTTTAAAAAGTATAAAAAATAATTTTTCACTTTTATAAATTATTTTTTCTAGTGTCTTTAATCAAATACGGTGCAGCTGGGAAAGACTCAGTAAAAGATATGTCACCAGTACAAATCTTCAGAAGCAGAAGCTGAAGACAGTATTGAGGTGCAACTTGCTAAAAGAGGAACCTTATTTAACTCAGAAAAGAAAAAATTACCACCAAAAGGTGTGTGCTTATCTTATATTTTGAATTGACGTGAAAATGGTGCATACCAGAATTGGAAGCAACTATCAAGTCCAACCAGATGGATGTGGACAACGAAGAGGCAAGACCAAATCCATAAGTTCCAAGTCTTCCTCAATAAAGACACATTTTGAGGATGCCAGTGTTGCCCCCCATTCCCCAAGGTCTGTACTCACAGATTTTGATGTGAATTCTTAGCCTGAACTAATTCTTTATAATATTTCCAGGACTGAACCATTTTCAAGTGCCAGAAATAAAAATATATCAATTACAATACAAAAATTGGTTCAGAGCAGGCAAAGAAGAGGAGTGGGAAATATGCTCAAGCCTTTGGCAGGGGGGCATGAACTCCTACTTACATATCCAGAGCTTTCTGGGTCAGGAGAAGACCATAGAGCTCTTAGGAGGTTGGAGACCATTTTCTTGCAAAGACAAGGTCAAAAAGATAAAGAATTGGACAAAGGACCAAAGTCTTTTATCCATAGACCAGAACAAAGAGTTGGAAATGACTCCAGCTTTGGAGACAGAGGCCCCAGTGGCATCTACCAGCTCCAGAAGTGTCCAAGGACAAACCCAAAGGACCTCAGAAGAAGCAGAGAAGTCCCAAGAACCATCAAAGCAAGGGCAAAGGCAAAGCCAATTGGCACATACCTTACCCACAAGGGTACAGGATCCCCAAATTGGAGCCTTCAGCCGTGGACAGTGTATTCAACATGGCCAGGACTTTGATGGAATTTGCTGCCAACGAGCAGGAAAGGATGAACAGAACCTTTCCAAAGAATTAAAAGAGCAGATACCTTTTTTTCAATCTGATATTCATGTATCCCTTGCTAAATTTGATGAAAAGATAAAGAAAACTTACATCAGAAATAAGTGAATTAAAACGAAATGACAAAATATATACTGAATGGTATCAAGTGGCAAATGCAAGAATTGATTCAATTATTAATACATGTAACAGAATTGAAAGTACATGTCAAGTTCAGAATGATGAAATGTAAGATCTTTCCATTTTTGAAATGAATGAATGATCAACTTAAAATTCTGAAAGATAATGTCTTAGAAATAGTTTAAAATACCAATCAGTTTGCTACACATTTAGCAAAAAGTGACAGTGAAAGGCAGAAGTTAAAGAATGAAATAATTGCAAATGTAGAACAAATTCATAAGAATTATGTACCACATATGCCAAGACATTCTACACCTTTGACTGAAAAAAAACCTTCTGTTAAAGGAAGTTTGACCCCATTCTTAGGAGAACATGTCATTTCTGAAAAAGATATTCCCAAATTGGAAGAATGGCCAACATTCTCTGGTGAAGGAGAATATAACTGTAAGGTTTTACTATGAAACAATAAGTAAAAATTACCAAGATTTTACTTGTTGTACTATGAATGTCCTTATAGATGAAACAAATAAGATAAAAATAATCATAATAATAAAGAATTCTTACAATTATGGCGTAAAATAATTATATTATTAAATAAATATAACACTATAATTGATATTATAAAAAATAATATATATAAAATAAATATATTAATATAAGATAATTGATATATTTAAATTCACTTTATTATTGTTACCAACAAATAATAAAGGCATAAAAAATTGTTTTTTATTAATAAAAAACAATTAATAACAATAATATTACCAATATTAAAGTTATGAATTAATATAACTACTATTTATATCAATTATGGAATTATTAAAAAGTAATAATAGAGACAAATTATTATAATAAGAGAAATAACCTACTTTTAATGCTTAATATAATAATTTTGAGTAAAGGTACGCCTAGAAATTTAAATACAACTTATTTAAATTGTAGTTACAATAAAACTTTAAGAGAAATTACAAATTTTCTTGGTTTTACATGGAATTGAGGTTTTTCAGAGAAATTTGAACAAAACAATTAAATAATTGTAATAATCACTCCAAAGATGAAGATTATTATAAGGTTATCTTTGGTCTTTAATAATATAAAAGTTTTATATATAAAAAATAAAGAAATTACCTTTTTATTTAATGATTTAATGTTTTGTAAGCGTCTGACGGGAAAACAGAGTAAAAAGACCTCTATTTATAGTAAATACTTCCCTCCTAGAGTCCAACAGGCTTCTAGTAGACGTGAACTGATCATATCCACTGAAATGTATCAATAATTTAAGGTTTGGTGATTATTACATCAAGATTAAACCATATTATCTCATTTTTACACCATTATTTAGAGTTATCACTATAACTCTAAGTTTGATGATGTCAAGGCTTGGCAGAACCCCAAATTTCTTGTATTTTATTATTTTTAAGCATAAACTAACAATATTCACCAATTGTATCACTCATGTGACTGTTAAACTTAATTTAAAGTTACAGTGAGTGATCATTAATGATCAAATTAAGCTCAAACCTTGATCCTTAATAACTTTTAATATTTACACGCTACAGCAATTCAGAGAGTGAATTCTAATAGCGTGGCATAACCGTATTATGCTTCCAAGATCATTTCATTACATCATCAAAACTCTGTTTTTGATGATTTTTCTTATAACTCATCTTTTCTGTCAAAATTTAATATTTTAAACTTCAAACCATGATTTCAAGGGGTTATACCTTGAATATTATGAGAAAAAATACATCATTCCACACGAATGCGCTAGTAAATCCAACTGTAGACCCTTTTTTAAGTTTGGACCACTTTCACAACAAAGTGGTCAACATCTCTGTTGATTTTAATCAATAATCCTTTACAGGTTTTAACCTTGTTTATAGCTTGTGAAATAAACTACATTTCTGTATTCCTACAGTAATTACTTGATGACTTTCTCTTTGGTTAATCACTCTATCATGCATATTTCAAAAGATATTGGCTAAAATCCTTGAATATATGGGTTGACCAAAAAAGTGCATGTATTCAGGTTAATTCCTTAAGTATTGACTTTGGAGCTTAGCTTGCTAATTGTTTTATATGTAGAGTTTCATTTAGAATCCAATGGTACCATTTATTTTACATGTTGTTTCATTGGGCTTTGAAATAAATAAGGATTTGTGTTTTTTATAAGGTATTATTACTTATAGCTCATTAAATATTGACTTTAAAGATATGCAATAAAAATGGTATATGTGTATTTTACCATGGGGAATACAATGGTACAATTTATTTCAAATTTTTATTCATTGGTTCTTAAGTTAAACCAAGTTTTATGCCAATTTATGGCATTTTTGTAGTTTTAAGGTACTTATTTTTAATGTATAATTATTTTAAATCTTTCTTGTGACCTTTTTGGGTATGTGGTCATATCTCAAAGGTTTACATTCCCTACCACCAAAAAATATTGTACCACACTCTGGTATGTGTAATTAGGGTGACATCCACTGTCTTACCTCTTCAATAGACTTTGTTAGTCTTGAAGCTCAATAATGCTTAGGTTTTTTATTTCTCAGGTTTTCTTTCATTTCTGAACCTCCTTAGTAGTTCATCAGCATTTGTTAGATCTTTCTCAAGTAGCCATTCATCTTCTTGAGTTGGATTTCTATACCTCACAAGGTATTCTCTTTCTTTTTTGTTTCTTGTCCTTCTTTCTTTAAGGACTTTTACAATTTTCTTTTCTTCTCCTTCTTCCAAGGGGGGAAGTTCAAGTGGGGGTTTATTTCTTAGTGGAAATAACTCCTTGTCACTTGAGCTGTAAGGTTTTATAAGACTTACAGGGAAAGTTAGGTGTTTTTTCATTAATTCACCTGTGTGTTCCAATTGCACAGCATTGGGTCCATGAAGTGCTTTTATCATAAATGGTCCTGTAAATGAATCTTTCAATTTGTTTGTACCTTTTATGCTATTGAAATTAAGGGTTGATACTAGGACCAAGTCTCGTATTTTGAGGTCAGGTGTTTTATGGCTTTTATCCCATCTTTCTTTTGCATATTTGAAATAATCTTGCATGCATGTGTTTTCTTGGTGTCTTGCTTTGTCAAGCATTATCTTAAAGCTGCTTGCTGTTGGGTGTATATCCACTAAGTATTTTTTGATGGTATCATAAGGAAGTCTTGGATTCCAACCTTTTTCTAGCATTTTTGGTGTTTTTCCAGTGGAAAAATGGATTGATGTTTTATATGCCAGTTCAAGAGCTGGTATTAGTTTACACCAATCATGGCTAAAATCATCAGGATCTTTGAATTCTAGTCCATAAGCACAGAATCTTCTGATCATGTCCTCCAAGGTCCATATCATTCTTTCTGCTAAACCATCAGTTTTAGGATGGTAAGCTGTTGAGAATGATAATTTTGTCCCAAACAAGTTATGGACATTTTTCCATAATGCTGAAGTGAACTTTGGGTCTCTGTCACTTATGATATTTTGGAATAAGCCTTTATGGCTAATAACTTTATTCCATATCATTATGGCTCTGTCCATAGCTGTGTCATCTTTGTGAAATGGTAGGAACCTGGGAGTTTTGCTATACCTGTCAACCAACACTAGGCATGCATTATAGCTTCTGTCTCCTCCTGGAGGTAATGCTGTTACCCAATCCATAGGAACTATTTCCCAAGGGGATTTTGGTTCTTGGATTTGGATCATCATTCCAAATTTCTTTCCTGTGGCTCTTTTAGCTTTATGGCAGTTTTCTGAAACATCTTTCTTCCAATTTGGCCACCAAGAACAGTTTTTCAGTCTTTCTAGTGTTCTGTCTTCTGAAAGATGTCCAGCTGCAACACTATCATGACACTCATGTAAAATAGTGTTTATCAGGGTTCTATCTGTTAAGGCCATAACACATGTGTGTTTTGTTCTATGGTAAAGTATTCCATCGAGGAGGTGGAATCTCCCTTCATCATATGCCTTTTTCCATGTTTCATCTAATTTTGATGAAAGTGATGGGTCTTTGAAGTCTTTCATCAGAAGTTGGCTTAAGATATTGAAGTTCTTGTCTATCTTATAGCTTTCTTTAGCTTGGTTAAAGAACTCTGTGCCAATGTCTGTAACACATATTCCTTATATGTGGTGCTCTTCCTGTGGTACCCATGCTAGATTGTCAGGGGTATTTGCTAGAGCCCATCTGCTAACACCATCTGCATTTTTATGAATATTACCAGATTTATGAACAATAGTCATATTTCCCCTATATTCCTGGATAGAAATTTGCCATCTCAGCATATGTCTAGTTGGAGTTTTCATAACTAATAGAGATTTTACAGCATTACAGTCTGTAATCATATCAAATACTGTTCCATCCAAGTGATAATGTAATTTTTCTAAAGCCCACACTAAGCAGAGGCATTCCATTTGGCTTGCTCCATATCTTGCTTCTGTTGGCTTTATCTGTCTTGAAATAAAACCAATTGGTCCTTCCACTGGTTTATCATTGATAATTTGTGTCTGGTGTAGTGCAGCACCTAGTCCTTCTCCACAAGCATCAATGTAAAGTTTGAAGGGTAGTTTCCATTCTGGCATTAGAAGAACTGGGGCATTTTTTAAGGAATTTTTTAATTCTTCATATGCCTTGACTCTTTCTTCTGTCATTTCATAGACTCTTTGTTGGTCACATAGCTTATACAAGGATTTAGCAATTTTTGCAAATTCCTTTATATGCTGTCTATAGTAACCAGCAAATCCTAGAAATGATTGCATTTCTTTTTTGGTTTGTTGCATTTGCTTAAGTAGTACTGCTGCTACTTTATTTTTGTCTATTCCTAGACTAAGTCCAGATACAACATGTCCTGGTGAATTTAGTTCACTGTATGCAAAATGACACTTTTTCAAGGAAATTTTAATATTTGCTTGCACTATTTTTTGTAGTACCCTTTCTAGTCTTATGAGGTGATTTTCCCAAGTTTCTGAGCAAACTATGATATCATCAATATAGATAATTAACCATCCTTCTGATAATTCTTCAGGAAATATGTTATTCATCATCCTTTGATAATGGGAAGGTGCATTTTTTATGCCAAATGGCATTCTTAAGTATTCAAAAATTCCACAGTGGACTATTATCCTCAGTAGTTTCTTGGCATTGTCTTTTAAGACATTCTGATGAAAACCCTTTAAGGCATCCATGGCCGTAATGAACTTAGCTTGTGACAATTGTGTCAATGTCTCATGGATTCTGGGTATTGGATATCTGTCTGGAATGGTATAGGTGCTCAGGGCTCTGAAATCTTCTACCATCATTGATTTTCCATTATTCCAAGTTATAATGACAGGTGTAGTGACATGTACTTGTTCATTATGTCCTACCTTTCTTAATACTCCAAGGTCCATTAATTCTTTAATGTGTACCTCCAAGGCTTCTCTAGCCCTTGGACTAGCTGGGTAAGCCGGTCTCCTTAGTAACGGTGGCTAAGGGTTTTCCACATTAAGAATTATGTCCACCTCACTCCCAATTATGGCATCTAGTGGCTCTTTGTCAGTTGCAAAGGCATTTTTGTACTTAAATAAGAGGTCAATCAATTTTTCTTTCATTTTTTCTGTTAATTCTTGAGTGAATTCTGACTCTTTGAGTTGTTCAGATATAAAAAGTTCCTTTTCTGGAATTTTTTCTTCATTCTTAATAGCTGTGAGTTGTTTTTGTTATTTAAGAAGCCAAACTTTTGCCTTTTGTTATCTCCTATGGTACAATATCTGCCATTTTGGGTAGAGATATCTATACCATAAATTGATAAGTAGTCATTTCCAAGTATGAAGTGAGTACTAGTACAGTTGTCCATTACTACAAACTCTAATTTGATTCTGACACATTGTGAAGGGTGAGGAAAAATTAGTGTTAAATCAATTATTCCAAGGGGCTTCATTCTCTCACTTGCACTACTAAATTTGACACCTTGTATTGGCATACATTTTTCTTTCCAGTCTGGGACAATGGTTTCTAAATAACTTTTACCAACACAGGTGCAATATGCTTCTGTATCCAAGTTAATTTTTCCTTCTTGGTTGTCAGGATGAAACTATGATGAAGGTGTAAATAGGCTAAATACAACTTTATCTATGTTTGTGACACAGTAAAATAGTTTAAAAAAAAAGCTATAAGGTTTAAAAGATGTTTTAATTTAAGATAAAAAGGGCTTTACTATATAAGATATAGTGGTGGTGAGCGCTGTTGAAAGCACTGGGTGCAGCTTTATCTGTTGGGTTACAATAATAAAAGACTACAATAATTAAATTTATAATTATACCTGATTATTAACCAAGAGTAAAACTGTTTTTTACAGTTTACTATGTAGGTTATTCAAGAGCAGGATGAGGAGATGATTTTGGCTGTGAGAAGCCCTCCTTTTATCCTGAAATTGGGGTGGAAAGGCTGCTAGACCTTTCCACGTAGAGGAAGTGAAGATTTTTCACTCTCCAGGACAGGCTTGTGGTTTGCAAACAGCCTGTATACCCTGTATTGGGCTCAGATGTGGTTTTGAAACCACATCTGGGCTGTTTTCACCAAGACAGGGTGAAAATTTTCATCTGGGGACCTCACAGCCTGATTCTGACGTGTATGACGCATAGAATGCTGTACAGAAACTGTATGGGACCCCAGTATTGACTGACATATGAGGTATTGAAGTAAAAACATGCTTCTTCGTCTCTTTGACACCTCATATTCATGGTTATGGGATATTATCCCATGGTAAAGCTGTATATGACAGCAGGTGGGACTTTAACCTTAAAACAGCCATAACTTTGTCAATTCTTGAGATATTACCCTCAAAATTGGTTAAGTGTGTAGCCCTGTATGAGCTCTACACAAGGGTACCCAACTTGACATGGTTATCATTAATTATGACAAAGTTATCCCATGTACAAGTATTTTTGTACATTGGCGTGGTTTGGGCAAAAAGCTGTATTAACCTTGTTTGGCCAATAACTTCTGTTCTAGTTGAGATATGAGGAAATGGATGGCACCATCAGATAGCCCTAATTGTGATCTTTCCAAAAAGACTCCACTTTAAGTATCTCACACTAAAACTATAAAAGTTAGATGAGAGGTGAATGTTTTGTTCACCCTTATTTGGTCTGAATTTGACCATAACTCAAGTAATACTGGTGCTAGCTCAGTTTGACTAGTACCATTGGATAGCCCTGGCTTAGAGATTCAATTTGAGTACCCCTTTGATGGGGTTAAGCCTCTTCTTCTAGAGTTTAGATGAGAGGTGAAAATTAAGGTTTATGCTCAGCAACTACTTTGAGCAGGAATAACTTTGTTATTTTTGGTCCTATGGTGATGGGACTTATATTTTCAGAAAGAGGTGATTTTCCTCTTTCTTTTGATACCTTATGAGCTAATTTGGCTCAGCTCCATGTTTTGGTGGTATTTTGGCTGTCATGCTTGTGCTCTGGTTTTGAGTCACAGGCTGACAAACCCTCCCTCTAAAAAAGGCTCATCATTGATGAGACTGTTCAGTCCTCCTAGAGGCTCTGAATCTCCTTAAATGAAGGTTCCCATCTGGTATGGCATCCTCTGCCAACCATTTGTCTTTATCTGCTGTCTGGTTCTTGAATCTGACTAGGTATTGTCTTTGATCCTTCCCATTGAGTCTGATCTTCCTGGCCCTTATGATCTTACTCACAGGTCCAGGGGAGTCTTCCACTTCCACTATCTCTTGTGGTGTGGGATTCTTTCTCCTGGAGGGGAATTTATCCTCCTCTGTCTGGAAGTATGGTTTGACCAAACTCACTGGAAAGACTGGGTGTTTCCTGGAAAACTCCTCAGTGAGCTTGACCTCTACTGCATTCTTCCCTATCAACTTAATGATAGTGAAGGGCCCTACAAATTAGTCTCTCATTTTCTTGGGTCCCTTGAGATTGTTAAAGTTCAGTGTAGACACTAACACCTGGTACCCTTCCTTAAAGTCAGGTTCCATATGTGATTTGTCCCACCTCTGCTTGTTATACTCTTTGGCCTCAGCTATGCATTTGGCAGCAGTGTCACAGGCTTTCTTCCACATATCATGGAAGTCTTTGGTTGTGGGGTGGATGGTCAGAAGATTTTTCTTCAAGTGATCCACAGGTAACAGGGGATTCCACCCTTTCTCCACCAGTGCAGGTGTTTTACCTGTGGTGGAGTGCTGGCTTGTATGATAAGCCAGTTGGACTGCTGGTAAGAGGGTAACCCAATCATGGGTGTATCCCTCATGGTCCTTGTATTCCATGCCATAGGCACAGAATCTTCTGAGGATGTCCTCCATTGTTTGGATCATCCTTTCAGCTAGGCCATCTGTTTGTGGATTGTAAGCTGTGGAAAAAGCAATTTTGGTACCAAGCATTTCATATAAGTTAGTCCAGAATTCAGATGTGAATTTTGGGTCCCTATCACTAATGATGATCTTAGGGACTCCACAGGTGGATATGATGTTATTCCAAAACAACAGAGCAGTATCCATGGCTGTGTCTTCTTTATGGAACGGTAGACACCTCATGCTCTTGCTGAACCTATCAACTATGATCAAACAGGCATTGTAGTTTTCTTTGCCTCCTGGGACAAGTCCTGTAACCCAGTCCATGTTGATGGTTTCCCATGGGTGCTTGGGTTCTTCTATGTGTTGAAGTAACCCATACTTCTTCCCATGTTTCCTATTTGCCTTTTGGCATCTTTCACAAGTGTTGATGTATACACTCAACTCTTGTTCCCACTTGGGCCACCAAGCTGTTCTTGCTACCCTCTCTCTGGTCCTGTCTTCACTCATGTGTCCCATATAGGGGCAGTCATGGCATTCTTGTAGGATCAATGAGATGTGGTCTCTGTCTACCACTGTGAGTGCACTTGTGTGCTTTTCTCTGTGGTAGAGCAGGCCATCTATAAGAAAAAACTTATTGTCCTTATAGGCCCTCAACCAGATTTCTTCTAGCTGGGTTTCCAGTTCTGGGCTCCTGTTCCTTTGTTGAAGGAGTTTGAATAGTATGCTACACTGTTTGTGTTTGGCATAAGACTTCTGTACTGCACTGAAGAATTCATTGTGCAGTTCTGAGGAGCTTATTCCCAGTATGGGAGTTTCTGTTCCTTCTGAATCAGTGTTTCCACTGTCAAGGGTACCATTTCCTGGTACCCATTCAGAAAATCTGAAGTTTCTCTTCCTATCTATTTCCATGAAATGGATAGGGATTTTGGCTGCAACTTCTGGGTGATAAGCTGGATTTCTCTTGACATTGTCCAGTGGTCATCTGCTGAGGCCATCTGCATTGGTATGGCTTTTACCTTCCTTGTATATGATGGTCATGTTCCCTCTATACTCCTGGATAGCTATTTGCCATCTCAGCATAGGTCTATTAGTAGTCTTCATGTTTAGTAAAGACTTCAAGGCTGTGCAGTCTGTGTAGACTTCAAAGACTGCACCCTCCAAATAATAATGGAGCTTTTCTAGAGCCCAGACTAGACATAGACATTCTGTCTGGGTGGCCCCATACCTGGCTTCTGAATCTTTCAGCTGCCTGGAGATGCAACATATTACACCTTCTCTTGGTTCACCATCCACAATTTTTCTTTGGTGAAGGGCTGCTCCTAAGCCTTGGCTGCATGCTGCATCTATATATGGCTTGAATGGTAGTTCAAAGTCAGGCAAGATGAGCACAGGTGCATTTGTTAGTTCATGTTTGATCCTCTCATATGCATCCCTCCTCTCTTTGGTATTTCAAAAACTACATCCTTTGAGCATAACTTGTATAGGCTACTAGTTATGTGGGCAAAGGGTTTGATGTGGTTTCTATAGTAGCTAGCAAACCCAAGGAAAGATTGAATCTCTTTGATGTTCTTTGGTACTGGCTTTTGCAGTACTGCTGCAACTTTGTTCTGGTCAATTGCCAGACTAAGACCTGAGACTTTGTGTCCTAGAGCAAGTAGCTCTTGTTGGCCAAAATTACACTTTCTTAGTGAAATTTTCAGGTTAATCGGTGTACATTTACTTAGCACTCTGTCTATGTATCTTACATGGTCTTCCCATGTCTCTGAGTATATAATGATATCATCAATATATACTACCATCCAGCGTTCCATTATTTCTTCTTGAAGCATGGTGTCCATCATCCTTTGGAAGTGGGCTGGTGCATTCTTGATGCCAAATGGCATTCTGGTGTACTCATATATGCCCATATGGCATATTATTCTGAGTAATTTCATGGAGTTTGGTTTAACTCCATTTTGGTGGAAGCCTTTCATACAATCCATCTTGGTTATGTATTTGGCTTTGGCCAGCTTATCCAAGGCATGAGGTATCCTTGGTATAGGGTACCTGTCTGCTTTTGTGTAGTTATTCAGGGCTCTAAAGTCTCAACACAATCTATATTTGCCATCATGCCAAGTGATTAGGACAGGAGTGATGATTTCCACTATTTCATTATGTCCAATCTTCCTGATGACATCCATATCCAGGAGTTCATTGATGTGTTTTTCAATTTCTTTCCTGGTTTCCAGACTTGCTGGATAAGGAGGTCTCCTCAGCATGGTTGGATAAGGTCTTTCCACATCCAGATATAGTTCTATATCATGGCCTTTAATCTTGTCTAGTGGTTCTTCACCAATGGCAAATGCTGGTCTGTTCTTTCTCAGCATCTTCAGTAAACTTAGTTTTTGTTTACTGGTGAGGGTAGTGCTAAACTGTCCCTCCTTGAATTCCTTTAGGAGTTCTTCTAGTGGATCCTGTGAAGATATGTGGTATATATCAAGTGAAAATTTCTTTTCCTTGTTGGTTCCAATGGTAATGTGCCTGTTTTTACTGTTGTAAATATCTATGCCATACATCCTCTGGTAATCTGTTCCCAGTAAAAACCCTTGGATGTGGGCATCTTCAAGCACTACAAACTCTGGGTTGAGTCTGATATTACCCTTCCTGTGGGGTATAATTATCTCTTTGACAATTGTCCCAATGGAAGTCATATTCCCTGATGCACTTTTGAAGTTCTTTGCTTTAGTGGGCAAAAGTTCTTTCTCCCAGTGTGGGAAGTGGTTATCCAGATAATTTCTGGCCACTATGGAGCAATGTGCTCTACTGTCAGTGATCAGTGGGTGCTGAGCATTGTCAATACATACAGTCATTTTTGTGGCTGTTCCATGTATATATGCCATTCCTTTGGTTGGTGTAACTAGGAATGTTTGTGCGTCTTGTGTGTGTTTGCACAAGTTCTTGTTGGCAGTGTCTTGTGGCATTCCTGCTTCCAATTGTATATCCTGAATTTCTAGTGGGGTGTCCTCTTGGTATTCCACTAGAAGTTCTTCTCTTGGGTCCTCTTAATCATCAGATGGTTCTCTGATGGCATCACCCATAGAGTCTGATTCAGAATCCTCTGTTGGGGATTCCGCCTCTGGGATTTTCTCAATGGCATAGACTTTTTTCTTTGCCTTTGGACAGTTGTTAGCATAATTGTCTGTTGAACCACAATTATGACAAGAATTCTTCTTCTTTGCCACTTCTGCCACTCTCTCTCTGGGTTTGTCTTTAAACTCCACCCTGAAAGGTTGTTTCTCTTTAAAAGTACTGCTTCCATATGGGGTGAATTTCCCTATATTAGTTCTTTTCCTTATGTCTTGTAAGGTATTGGCTATGTCATCTAGAGTGCAATTTTGGTTGCATCTGCATTTCACTGCATGCTCTCGTTCTCCTGGCAGTTGTGTCAGAAGTTTGTGATTCCCCAGCTGGATGTTCATCTGAGGATCAATGGCTTTGAGTCTTTTAGACTGTCTGAGACACCACTCATATGGGTCTTTGTCCACAGAGTATTTGTAATTTTCAAATGACATGGTTTTTTGCCATATCCAAGTTCCATTACTGTACTTTTGGATTATGTGACTCTTCCACCATGGCCAGTTTCTTCTTCCATGGATTTCTTTCATTTCAGTATACCATATACTTGAATGACCTTTAAATGCAGTATTCAGTCTAGCAGTAATCCAGTAATCTGGTATGCTTGGTACATCAATGAAGAGTCCATCAATATAATCTATGAGTTCCATATGATCATATTCTCCTGTTCCAGAGAATTTGGGCCAGCTTGAGGACTCAGGAAGCTGTTTCAAGGCTTCCTTCTCTGAATAAGACATGCCATCTCCATCCTGGTATTGTGATGGAGATCTTGCCTTACTCAACAACATGGCATCTGGTTTGATGTCATCTGGTTGCTATGGATTCTCCATAGCTTGGCCTTGTGGTTGGGGCTTCAAGCTATGGTAGGCATTAAACAATTTTTTAATGTCCTGATCCAGACACTCCCTGTCCCTTGTGCTGTGGTGTTGTTCTTCAAAGACTTGGTTCAGTCTTTTGTTGGATTCTTCAGAGGATTTGCTCAGTTGAGCATATCCTTCCTGAAGGTTTTTAACTATCTGCTCCAATGAGGCTTGAGTTTTTCTCATCCTCTCTTGGGCAGCTGCAAATTCTGTAGCCTGATTTGCAGATTGCTCAGCATATTGGGACATTTGTAACCACAGTGTATCACCGTTGATGTTACTCTCAGATGTGACAATGTTATTTTCAGTCTGAGTGGGGGCAATGTTTCTATCACTAGGACTACTGATTCTAGAGTGGTTTACAACTACTTCTGGTTCTTGTGTACCTCCTTCACCAAATCTAACAGCTTCTGGATCATGGGGTCTGACTCTTTCCTCCTCTGGTTGAAGGAGGTTTTGTTCTTTCCCTTGTTTCCTTGTCTTCTCCTGGAAACTTCCTGGTATTGTGAAGAATGGTGACTCTTGGCCACTGATCTGCTGGTTTCTGAATGGTGTGAAGCCACTGGAGAGCTGATTTGGCCTGCTCCTTGTGAACCTGAAGGAATCTGAGTAGGCCCTGTCTGGGTCAACTGTTCTTCTATAGCTAGGATAGTGGCTTGATTCTCCCTTATCCTCTGTGCCCTTGCCTCCAGGAGTCTGTCACCGGGGCGAATCTCGTGTCAATCGTCGGCGATTGACTTCACGTCAAGCAGGATAAAAGTCGAGCTCACGTCAAGCGAAAATCAAGCGAACGTCAAGCACACGTCACACTCTGGTCTTACACCAAATCCTGTGACATCCAATAATATTGGTTCCCCTGTGCCTTCAACTCAGATTCCTCACCACCTGATCATCCCACAACCGTCCGATGATTGGTAAAAATTACACCAGACCCGCCTGTTTGCACACACACACATCAAAGATGTCCTTCAGCCAGTTTTGATGTAGGCGGGGGGTTTGACTTCACCAGGTCATCCATGAAGTGTGCGTGTGCATTGGCGTGTGCGGGCGCGTTTGCGTGTGCATTGGCGTGTGCGGGCGCGTTTGCGTGTGCATTGGCGTGTGCATTGGCGTGTGCGGGTGTGGGTGGGTTTGCGTGTGCATTGGCGTGTGCGGGTGCGTGGGCGTGTGCATTGGCGCATGCGGGTGTGGGTACGCAAAAGCCGATTCCGCTTCCAACATGATGATGGCGCAGTTAGAAATTTTGGATGCTATGAAAGGTGAGTGTGTGGGTCATTTGATCATTGGACTTGGCTTATTCACACTGTACCCAATGTCAAAATAGTAAGTTCTTTGTGGCAATGTGAAATAATGGGCTTTGCTTGTCACAATGGCATGTCTCTGTCACTAAATTTTGAGGCAATTATTTCACTAGCAAAATTGCTAATGAATCTGAGAGATTTGCATTTTTGTAGACTAAATATCATGAAATAACGGCTTTATCATTACAAGCAGTCCACATGACAGAGCTTTGTTATCATACAATCCACAGTTACCTTCTATTTCTTCTTCTGATATAATCAAGTGTCCATCATCAAAACCAACAGCTTTATAAATATTGAGATATGGCCAATCTGGTAGGAAATTCACATCAATCTTCAAAGTTTTTAAAATCAGAAAGTTATTATTCAGTATGCTAGATGGCTCAGAGACTTTGAAAATGCTATCAATAATACCAAATTGTCGTGAGTTGCCCCTCAGAAAACATATCACACTGTTGCTGATATTTTTGGATTCAGTTGAAAATATATTGTTCCCAATATTAATGTTTGAAACTGGAAAATACCAAGGTGAGACAATCCTTGAAGTGGGAGGACTTGTGGATTGCATGGTAGTGTCTAAGCTGATCCAATCAACTACTTCCCTTGTGGAATGAAAATTCTGTAAGTACTCAACCAGGCAAGCATAATTTTGTTGGTCATGGCGGGATGGCTTGTTATATTTATGGTGATTGAACACGGCAGGTGGCTGTGATTCGAAAAGATTTTTTATTTCACATGGCACAGATGGGGATTTCAGGAGAACGGAAAGGTTGGAACATCGACAGATATGTTGAAGTAAGGTTTTATCTATATCATCTATTCAGAGTTGCAAAAAGTTAGTCTTATTCAGTTCAGGTGTTTCATCAATGTGAATATATTGATCTTATTAATTGACGTACATATCTTGTTATTTGTTGGCATCTTTGCAAATACTCCAATCAAGCGCTCATAACCCCATGTGGCTGAGGCTTGTGCTGGGCCCCAACGTTGGAAGAGTTCGGGAATATGATCAGCAAAATGATGATTTGGTTTACTTTTCTGTTTTGGGAACAGGTGTTGATTGGAAAGGCAGAATTTTTTCCAATTTTCAGCAAATGCAGTCGCATCATCTATTGAAACAGTCCAGCTTGTGGCAATGTTGATAGCACTAATCAAATGGAATGTATTCTTGGCTAGTTCATTTGCAAGTTCTTCTGACTGACCCATTTTTCTTTGTGTGTTGGCGGATTGGTGTGCATCTAATGACATCTGTTGACTGAGCATTAGAAATGGAATATAGACCTTATATAAGAGAGCCCATTCAGCGGCTTTTAAGCTACCATGAGAGGGGGAACCCATTTTGCGGGGAACTCTTGTCCATGATGAGGGAATTATGGTCTCAGATATGATTTGTTGGAGATGCTCAAGAGCCTCACCCTTGATCTGGTGATCGCTCAGTGCAGTGATATCCAATTCAGAGGGTATTTCAGAAGTGGGGATGTAATCGGCATCAAATGAAGGAATCTCCGCAGAACCACTAGATGGATGTTCTGTGTGAAGGGTGGGCATTGGGAAGTAGTTTTTCCGGGTGGAAGTAGTGGGGAGTGGCTCATTTATTATTTTTGCTGCGTCTCTTCTCAGGGAGCGGGCCTCTCTCAATGTGATTTTATCAAGAGAGCTGTTGGAGGTCATGGAATCTGAGTCTGAACTGTTGGTGTCATTGGATTTCCTGCGGGACCTGAAGTAAATTTTTGATTTCGCCTCTGGAATGCACAATTTGAAAGTTGCATGATCCTTCAAAATTCCAGGTATTAAATTATGCATTATGTCAAGATTAACCATTCTGGTTGCATCCCAATACGGAAGGTCTTC
Organism: Austropuccinia psidii; assembly: GCA_023105745.1. Classification (NCBI taxonomy): domain Eukaryota; kingdom Fungi; phylum Basidiomycota; class Pucciniomycetes; order Pucciniales; family Sphaerophragmiaceae; genus Austropuccinia; species Austropuccinia psidii. The sequence continues at coordinate 68,028,446 of JALGQZ010000004.1, forward strand.
CAAAATTGAATATCGCACTCCATACTCAGAGAAAATTGCTTGTCTTTGTTGTGGGGTTGCCCGAAGCCATTTGGCAATGGTTGATTTATGACTTTGGTATGAGCGCGTGTAGTGAAATTGAGGACCAATTTCTTCAATTTGAGCTTTGTGAATGGTGCAAAAATTACAAAAGTGGTTTCCTGAATGGGAAATAAATCCAGTAAGCTTGCGCATGGCAACCACATCCGCAATGGCTGTGAGGATGGCAACACGGATAAAGGATCCTGATGGACCTGTTGAGGTGGGTGCAAAATGGTAACCCTGCCATAGCTCTTTGAGCTCGTTGATGAGTGGCATTAATAGATAATTCAATTGAAGCGCAGTTGGCTCCTTCGGACCAGGGATGATTCCTGCAACATAGACATTCTCGGGCTTCAATCTTTCACTTGGGGGGAGATTAAGACAAATAAGCATGATAGGTCCAATGCTAGCCAACCGGGTTGACTTTCCATGTGCATTAAACCAGTCCACATATATGGAGAAGGCCAATGCACCAGGAATGGACATGAATGGGGGGTCATGGATATTTCTAGTGCCAGTGAAGCGTCTCCAGACCAATCCATCCCAGACGTCACGTTTTGGGGAATCTTCGGGAGTTTGGGATTGTTGATGTTGATGCAGAATGTCCATAATTCCAGCCCGCTGGAGAAATCTGGAAAGCCAATTTTTGAATGGTTGATAAATGAAATGTTTTGTTGGTATAAATTTTTGCTTCATGTTGGTTGTGTTTTGGGTGTGGGGTTCAGATGAATAGATGAATTTGCCTAATGATTGTGTGCAAGGGGGATCATGATCATTTGGGTCATTATGGCGTTAACAGTGGGGTTGGTCAGTTGTGACTGATTCAGTAAGGCCATTAAGAGAGAAACATTGAGGACAACATATATAGTTTTGAATCACTGGCTCCAATTGGAGATGTTCAAATATGGTACTCAGATCTTGAGGTATATGGAATGCAGGAGCAGGGGGACCAGCTGAGCTTGAGATACTGGACTTGATCAGCAGGTTCAGGGCGGGGTTTAGTATGCGTGAAGCCCTGCGGGGTAAATTATACCTTAATGATAGAATGGCAGATATTATCATTCCTAGGTCTTGTGGGGGAAGGGTTTGACTGCCACTATATGGTTTCTGTGCAGTTGAATTGAGACCCGCTGCAGTTGGGAAAGTGCTTTGGGTCAAACGTGAATAATCAGCTGGGAAGATTTGATCCAATAGAATTTGTGGGCACCCAGATCCTGATGCAGAAGTAGGGATGTTTGGAAGAGATTTGGGTGCAAGGGTTGATTTGAGCTTTTTAATGTGCTGTTTATATTGGAAAGGTGTGAAGGCAACTCCTTGCTTATCACCCTCAGGGGAAGAGTGTGTTTGAGTTGAGCAGTGTTGACACATGCATATACGCATTGAGGAATAGGGCCGGGTTGTCATTGTTTCAGGAATTGGGAGTACGGTTGGTTTGTGTATAAATATCTATGGTTGATGTGAAAGTGTTTAGGAGTGTTATTAATTGGAAAGAAAATTCAGTGATTATTTATGAAGGGGGAGATGATTTGAGCCAGCTGAGGATTTTATCCCATTTGTAATGGAGCATGAGCTGCAGTGGATAAAGTTTAACATGTCTCATCTGGATGGCGGAATTGGTTAGGCGTTTAATTGGGTAAAATGCCATGCTGCTCAATGCTCATACATATTCTAGTTTATTTACACATTGTGATAGTGCGGGTTTTACCATTGAGGGGGTTCCATTAGTGAAGTGTTACCATTGAATTGAGGGGATTAACATTTAACCCATGTACGCTGGCACGCCATCGTACATGGTTTAAACCTTATTACAGACATAACTATATAACTCTATTACATAAGGGGGTGGAGTGCAGCTAAAGTCTTGGTATTTGGTTTGAGTGCGGCGGGCTTTGAATCAGTTGGAATGTGATTTGGATTGTCTTGCCTTTCGTGAAAAGGTGATGTCTCTTTTGTGGGTAAATCCTTCATGAATATACCCCTTTACAGATGTACAATGTTGTGGAATTTCAATGCATATATTGGCAGTTTGGATAATTCACAAAATGTGACAATGGGGAGGCGGAAATGTTACCAAATATGATTACTTATGGATGATGGGTCCCCTTTCAGATCAAGGAAATATCACATTATATTCTGGTAGGCCGTGCAGGGTGGTTTCCGACAAAAGCGGAGGAGCTCAAGAGGAGGCAGGGAGGATTCTCCTCAAAAGAGTCTTATCCGACTTCCACACAACACTTAGTTCCAACTATTCATAGAATTTCTCTATTCTAAATTTGGAAAGATTTCATCTCATATCACTCTATTTTATCATAATACTCAGGTGTTTTATCTAGTTAAAAATATTACTGTACTTTTTCGGCCCTTATGTCATCTTTCAAGTCACATAAATCCCGTTCAGGTTCTGTTCATGACTCAAATAGTGAATCTAGCATAGAATATGTTCAAACACAGTCACCATTGAGTCCCAACATTCCTCTCACAACCCCTATCGCATCCTCAATGAATGTATCAGGTCTTAACATTGATGTGGGCAATCCAAAGGCTCCAACTTCAAGCACTTGGTCGATCCCAAATGTTTCCGTCACTCCAATTCCCCCGAATCCCACTAATACACAAATTCATGTGTCTCAGGGGCCAGAAGGCACACCTCAAATCTCATCACATGCTAATCCCCAATCAAAATTTCCACGTGAGTTCCTCCTTAATCCCGGTCGGAATCCAGTCGCATCCCAGGATCCCTTTGGCCAAAGTAAACAGCCAACCCTCAATATTCCATCAGGATCTCAGGTTCATGTGGGTGATGAAAGGCGCGTGGATGGGGGGCGACGAAAAAGACCTTTGGAAAATGTCTCTTGGAGCGGTCTGTTGGAGGGAAATCCAGTATTGACGCTTCATCAAAGTAAGTCATTTGAATTTTGGAGTAGAAACTTATTCACAATTTGATATGTTTGTTTCATGGGTTAGATATGGCACCTAAAGGCAAGTCAGTCCGATCTCAGGAGCCAATTGAAGATTGTGAGTATCACCAGTCTTCATTAATGTTTTAATGTGTTAACTGATGATTTGCATGGCAGGGGATGAACTTTATGCGTCTTCACCTCTGGTCCATAAAGAGAAAGTCACTGGACGTCATCATCCATATGCCTCCAAACCAAGAACGGGTCATGCCAGTACATCAAGAGAAAGAATGGTGGATGATGAGGATGAGAACATGTCTCCGACTCAAAGTGAAAGAAATGATGAACCAACGAGGGACAATTTCACCGCACATGAGCAAGGCACTCAATCCAATAGTGAGTTCACCCATCCTCAGCTGGGCCTTGCCCAGAGTATGCTTGAACAATCCGAGGTCAGACAGCAAAGGAACCAGGCCCGCAAAGCTCACAATGTGGCGAAACGTGCAAGCCAGAAGGAGCAACAAAAATGGCTGAAGGCAGAACTTCCAGAGAATGTCCATGGAATGAGATCAGCAGTACACGCACATTGCCTGTTCCTACTCAAAGTTAGGGATAAGGATTTTTCCTCACTACCAGCACCACCCAGCACAGAAGAGCGTGAAATTGCAATTCAAGTGGCTGGTCATCTCGGTTATGTCCCCGAGGATGTTTTCAATGAGCCATCAACACAGGTTCAGTCTCAGGGTTTCCAAAGCTACTGCGAAAATGAGCTCCACAAGCTAGGACTAAAGCGATTCACTTGGGACTGGGAGAGCTCATGGCAACATCCGTTTAACGAGCTGATGTCTATGGTGTTTTACCGTACATTCCGTCTCGCACTTGTCAGCACTGACTATCATCACTACTGTTGGAACAAGGATCATAACAACTATGGGGTCGTGGCGGCTTTAATGGAGCGATATTTCACGTATTTGAAAAGAGAATGGAAGTCTATTCAAAAGGATGCGGAGTATTTGGTTAAAAAGAAGGAGAATCAAAAGCTCGCGAAGATTCGTCAAAGAGTTAGTTACTGTATCTCTTCTTCATTGTGGACCAAGTCTGATGATGATCTACTTGATTATGTGCAGACCTGTGAGCGCCGTCGTGAATGGTGTGATACGGCTAAATTTCCCATCCTAGCATCACAATTCAATGACCCTCGAGTATGCTCAGATACTGAGGAAATACTGGAAAATGGCCGTCAAGTTTACCGCAAAGTGGGATTACGCTGGTGCTCCCAGTTATTTAATGATTTGGTATTGAAAATGGATAGAGACATAGAGTTTTGTAATCGGATTAAAAAAAGGGTAAAAAAACTATTGATAGATTGCCAGAATTACGATCGACAGATGATGGTGATATTCCGGAAGGCCTATCATTTCAGGTGTTTGATCAAGATTGGCTCAAAGGCTGTAGTAAGATGCAGACTAGCACCCTCAAGATACTTGACATGCCAGTTATTAGGCCTAATGGTGATGCTCTGCAATAACTTAGTAATTTGTCACGGTATAGCACTGTGACAAATTAAAATTTTGTGAATTATTTGTGCAGGTGTAATAAAATCTGATTATTATCTCTTAAGGATGCAACAACTTGCTAAATATGTTAGAATATAGACAATATGAATTGAAATGTATCACCGTCTCCCTTAGCAATAATACTCTATTGCTCATTTTCATTGAGGAAATATTGAAGAAGTTCGATCCAGCTCATGGTGTTCATAATTGTGGACCTGTGCCAGAGTCAACAGGAGTTATCAACTTTGTCAATCACAAAATATATAATATCAGTAAGGCTCACGCAGTTAATGATTGTTTCTTTTCTTGGGCCTATTGGTGATTGGAATATGGCATTCCCATAAGGAAGGATTTCAGAATAGTAATACAATCAAGTGAAAGATGAGCTTGAAAGGTACCTTCCGCATGTTGACCTCAACTGAATGAGGAGTGATATAGTGGATGACCTGTACAGGTCGTTGTTGGCCAATACGATGTAGACGATCAACAGCCTGAGCCTCAATGGCTGGGTTCCAATTGGGCTCCTGGAAATGTGGATGTAAGGGTCCGAAAATCAGGGGAGAATTTTGGGGGGCCCCTCACCATTAAATAGACTATATTAGCACAAGTTATATTGAGGCCAGTTCCAGCCGCGGCAATGGATGCAATGAGTACTTCACATTCAGGATTATTGAAGAAACTCTCAAGCGCCTTGTCCTGCGCTCGTGGTGTAATTGTTCCATCAATTCGTGCTGAAAGGATAGAGTGATGGGCAAGAGCAATACCAATTCTACAATATAAAAAAGTCAGATGGAGTCAATTGGTAATGGATGCATATTAGAATTAACGCACAAATCTAGAAATTGGGTCCATTGGGTATAAACCACCGATTTCGTCGGACCACACCTTGTTTGTTTGTTCTTCATTAAGCTTTGTAGGAGGTGTGCAATTTTACTACTCATCATGCATGTTTCCACATCCACAATAGTTCGTGTGATTCTTGGGGAGTTATCCTGAGTGCTCCTGCCCTTGGGGTCTTCCAACTCCGCCTCCGCAATTGTGTTAAGCATGATGTGATGGTTACAACATATTCGCAGCTTATTAATATTTCTGAAAAATTCTCCTGGTCCTTTGCTTTTGGATGATAGGAATTCTTCATATAATATGGAATATTCTTGCTGCATGGTCGGGTTGAGTGGGAGCAGCTCATAATGATGGCTAATAGTGGGGAGGGATTCGAGATGTGTGGTTTTGGTGCGGCGCAAACTTGAATGCCGCAATGCCAAATGCAAAATATCATTGCAACCTTTTGAAAGACTACTCAGGATGAATGGTGACCAGTTATCTTGATCGGCACTCTGGGGTTGAGTGATGAATGATATTATGCCCAAAAGGTCATAAATGGTGTTGTGAATAGGTGTGCCCGTTAAACATATTCGACGGGATGAAAGGAGGCTATTAATGGAACGGTGAGTGGCAGTGTATTGAGAGCGAATATAGCTATAAGAGGGGGAAAGGGTTATTGGATATAAAAGGTAATTTGAATCATTTAAGCTCAGCCACTCACTGTGCTTCATCCAAGATTATACGATGCCAATTGATTTGAAAAATGAATGATGTAGAGGGATTGGTTTGCTTAAATTCTTGGGTGATAGTATTGTAAGAAGTGATGATGATATCATATTTTAAAATGTCGGCTTGGGATAATGAGTGACGAGTGGGACCATGGTAGATTTTGGCATGCAGTGCTCCAGCCTGAGCATACTTGGATATTTCTGATTGCCAGTTGGTAATTAAGCGAGGGGGGCAGATGATCATGGTGGGCGTGGAGCGATGGGGGTTTGCAATCATCCGCTCCTTGGAGGTACCAATTAGAGCAATGGCCTGAATGGTTTTACCTAATCCCATATCATCCGCGAGCAGTCCTTCAAGAGGGGTATTGGTCGAAAGGGATTCAAATGAGCTAACGACCTTGTTTGTAATGATGTGCCTGGCATTGAAAGTGGATCCTGGGGGTGAGGTGGCCCAAAGGTTACGGGCTGATTGGCCATTGGGGATTTCTCGATCCCAGAGGAAAGCTAGTCCGGTCTTTTGATGAGGGAGGAGGGGGGTTTGAATAATGGCATGGGGTGGGGTTATCATGGGGAGGTCTGATCCACTGGGTAATTGTATCAGTTTTTGCTTGGAAATCAATGATGAAACAGCAGGATATGAAGCAGGCATCGAGTTTGAAGCGGGAAATGTCGGAGTAAAGAGTTGACATTGACAATGAGTAGTATAGTCATATTCTTTGGGCATTTTAAGCTTGAAATCTTGTGTTCGAAAGCTTTCCATTATGAATAGAATGTTTGGATACCATGTGAAGAACATCAATGCTAGATTGGGTTTCTGAGATGAGGAGGGATCATTGGCATCAGTCATAAATACTCCCTCAACGAATAATATTTGAGTAGGATTGGATTGGCAATTTTCAATCCATGCCCCACCAGGACCACAGTGCATGAACGTTTTTGGTGCCCCAAGGAATGGTATCAACGTTTGGGAAAGGGTTCCCGGGAGAGAGCCAATAGCATGCTGGTGATTGGGGAGATATACGAATATGTTGTGTTGATTGTGCCATAGGATAATCCAAGAACCTAAGTGGGAATTCTCAGGCTTTAAGGTTATATCACTATTTATTTGAATACGAATATTAATCATCCCAATGCAAAGTGGTTGTGAAGGTGTTGACATGATGGCTATTTTAAATTATTTGGGGACAGTTGCAAATTATATGATCGGGAAGGGTTAGCTAAAGGGAATGAAGCGCAATAAGCGCAGGTGGGGAGCTTATATGAGTGGCAGCAACAGGCCAAAAGGGGGATGGCCTGTGGTTACGTGAATGGTCTTGATGGAGGTGGGCCTCTTGGGCACATAATTTTCATATCCGATTTGGGGCATATATCAAGGCAAGGTGGCCAAAATGTGGGTGCACCATTATGACTGCTGGATCTGCAGCGATTTACGAAAACTTTGGTGGAACAAGGTTGACATTAGCACATCCGAGATTGGGTGGGTTGTAGCAACTTATTGTGGAGGGCATATCAGAGGCATGCAGTCATGTTCGCTGGTGTGACAGCGAACTTGGATGCATATATATCTTCCTCAGGTTAATTGTCGCACAGGGACCTACTGGGCAATTTTGGCGGTTTCAAAGGGCAATCTCACTGTGGGGATGCTTGTGTGTAGGCGGGTGAGATATGTTCGGTGGCGTGCCACCAAACATGACTTTGGTTTTGCGTGAAGTTTTTTGCTGACTGATGCATACTGGGCTTTCAGGGGGGAATGTGTAGGATGATCAAAGGGGGCGCCATCCGTGAGCCGTGATCCACATATACATTCACCCCTATGGCGTTTGAGGCGAGTACTAATCTACCGAGATTGGCATCAGGGTCTTTGCCTCAGGCGTGTACAAAACTCCGGAGGAAAGAGGCCACACGCCCCAGGGATTTTTTGGCTGCAAGCCAGGTGCCACAACTTGCGCAGGGCGTGTGAGAACGTGAAGAAAATGACCCGCGGTGGGAGATACCCACGCAAACATGACCAGCCTCAGCAATCATAGGCTGGGATTGTTATTCTAATGTGGATGAGGCTGAAGCAAATTCACACTGATTGGCCTCAGGTTTCCACGCGCAAGCGGGTGAGCGTCTGCAGTCAAGCTGACTACCCGACCAAGAAAATAGGCAGCTGGAAGACTGGCAGAAAAATGTCTTCCAGGCGTGTGAAAGCTGCCTGCGTATGACCCATCGGGGGTGCGCATGAAAGCGTGTGGCTGCCCAACAATGAACAAGCGGGCCAGTCATTGTTTGCCCCAACAATGGCACCGGAGTGAATCAACTCTTTGTGTATGACCCAAATATTAAGTCATCCCATTATGACCCACTTACATTAACTTGCATTACATGCGCATCTGTGCCGTAGTTAGGCAGAGCTGTCCAACAAGGTGCATCAAAGGGATGCAGGTGAGAGATATGACTCGATGGCTTGACGTGATTGCATGTTACATTGTTGAACAGCTTTTTGCTCTGCCCCGCAGTACATTTACAAAGGTGTACTGCGTACTACAGTGTTGACTGTACAGATCAGGAAGGTGTAATACTACTTGAGCCTGCATGCATACAGCAAATGTGCATGCACCTTCCAATCGTTTGCATTTACGTAGCTCATGTGCCACATGCTCAGCATTGCGTTTCACCCGATTTGCACACGCAAGCTGAGCATGTCATGGTCAAAAGCACCGTGTGAAAGTGCTCAGTAAAGCCATGGAATGAACTAATTCTGCAATAGCTCACTGGAAGGCTCAATTTGGAGCACTTCACCAAAGCATGTGAAATGCTGCACCTGGCTGAAATGTCATCCGATGCTGTGCCAAATGCTCAGATTGTGTGCTTACAAAAATGACCTAGCAATTGCTCAGCATCGTGCATTTGATATTGTTATATCAATAGTTCAACAACTGTGCAATTAAAATGTTCAGCCACTGAGCATTTCAATTATGACCCGAAAGCAAACCTGAGCAATGGGTCGAGCCAAGATTACGCTGTATTCACTTGTCTTACAGCCCCCCCCTTTGTTCACATACTATTACCAGGCCATACGGCCGGTAATCTCGCCGCGGTCACTTGTGACCAAATGCACCCGGTGCATTTCTGCATGGGGCACTTGTGCATTGCACCCACAATGCACATTCAACAAGGGCCTCACGACCACCCTCCCGGGTGATCGGGTGGCTATTTAAGGAAAGAAACGGGATTTGACTCAGCTTGACAATTCAATAAATTGCAATACTCAGCGGTGCATTTGATATTGTTATATCAATTGTTCAATTACTGTGCAATTAAAATGTTCAGCCACTGCGCATTTCAATTATGACCCGAAAGCAAACCTGAGCAATGGGTCGAGGCAAGCTCACGCTGTATTCACTTGTCTTACAGCCCCCCCCTTTGTTCAAAGACTATCACCAGGCCATACGGCCGGTGATCTTGCCGCGGTCACTTGTGACCAAATGCACCGGGTGCATTTCTGCATGGGTCACTTGTGCATTGCACGTTGAATGCACATTCAACAAGGGCCTCACGACCACCCTCTTGGGTGATCGGGTGGCTATTTAAGGAAACAAAGGGGATTTGACTCAGCTTGACAATTCAATAAATTGCAATACTCAGCCAGACCCCCATTGTTCTTCTGCCTCACGCGAGCATTTCACTTCTCAGTTGCAGCATTCGCTGAGACTCAGCTTCAATTTTGCCCACACGCCTTGAAGCTGAGACTTTTGCGGGTGCTGCAACTGCTGAGATCGTCTCAGCTTCACCTTGGTATAAAAGACCATCTTCACACGACACGCACTTCACTTTCTTTCTCACCCGCTCCACTTTGTTCAACCTCACCCACGTTTGTCCTTCTTGTGCGTATTCCCCCTCGTCTTCCTGCCTTTCCAGTCTTTTCTTTCGCACTCGACTAACCCCACTCCCCTTCCTGCTCGCTTTTTGTTTTTCCTGCTAATACTTTCAGAACCCCACTTCTATCTACTTTGTACGTTTTCTCCAATTAAGCTTTAGTCAACATTATGTACCGATATTAATATTTTTCTTTCTTCACGACTTCCTTCCAGACTTTTAAAAACTTCCGACTAGAGCGTCTTTAATTTGATTCCGTTTTATATTTATATAAATCATCGTATGTCTTCCTTTTCTTTCTTGATTGCTTACTTTCTATTCAGTTACTAACCTGTTTTGTTTTGTTTTTAGATGTCGTGCACGTTATGCACCAAGCGGGGTATCCCCTGCATTCGTTCCTCGACGACGACCGACGCTTGTGATGCTTGCCGACAAGCACACAAGAAATGTTTGTTCGTCGTCTGCCCCTTCCGACCCCGCGGCCAGAGGAGTTCCCGCCCAAGACGCCCTTGCCAGGACTCCTTTGTGGCCGATGATGATGAAACGATTTCCGAGCGTGAGTGGACCCCGGGACCCCAAACAGGCCAGCCGGAACGATTCAGGACGATTAGCCCAGTCCCCTCAAGCATCGATTTGTCCACCCCCCCTCCTAGGCCACCATCCGATGGTCACTTCACTCCTCGACCTGAGCGAAGTGATTATCCGGCCGATGAAGGATGGCGATGGAAAGAGGACATTCGAGCTTGGGCTGATCATCACCATGTCTTGTCACCGATGGGATTCAAACGCCAAAGTAAGTTTTCTTTCTCCTCCTTCTCTCATTTATCTTCACGCAATAATACTCACTTTTTTCCATTACTCATAGAACCAAACCCCCCGAATCCCCCCCGACAAGACTCTCCCGTTCCTACTTTGCCTCGCGAGCAAACCCCGCGGCAACCCACTCCAGGCCCGAGTGGCACCCGATGGTCTGAGGACTTATTCCGCGGTAAGCAGCCAACTTTCTCTTTTCTCATTTTCACTTTCGCATCAAGTTAACTGACTCTTCCTCCTTTTGTAGAAGCCTCCCAGCACGATGAGCCACCTATTCCTGGCCCGAGTCCATCCTCTGAACCACCTGAGGACATTGCGACTCGTGAGCCTCAACCTGAGGTGGCTCCTACGCAATCAACGGAGGAACCTTTTGGTAAGTCCCTATTTCACCTTTTTAACTCAACTCAACTTCTCCTCACCCCTCCTTCGACCATCTCCAGCTCGTCCCGCAACTCCCCGCTCCATTATCATCATCGACGATACGCCAGTTGGTTCCCCTCCTCCCCCTCCCCCTCCACCTTCTTCTTCACCCACTCCCCCACCTTCCCCTCCTGTTCCCCCTCCCACCACTCCTACCCCGGTTCCTTCCCCAGATATCCCTCCCATTGACGCCGAGAACCCAACAGCCTCCTCCCCCCCGGTGCCAAGCTCCTCTCATTCCTACGATGACGCTCGCCAGGAATTCACCGACCTGCGCCCGATACTAATGATTCCTCGAGCCATCGTCCACGAATCGATCAACCGAATCTTGTTGGAGCATCGTTGGTTGCTCCACATGATTCCTTTCGTGGATGCAACTCATCGAAATGAGATGCACCGGGAATTCCGGGAGGAACTAAACTCCCTCCTTGGCGAGGCGATAGAGGCTTATCCAATGGAGGACATCACCGGGATAGTCTCCAAATTCTTAGAAAAATAAAATCCACAAAAAAAATCGTATTCTTTCCTCTTTTTAGCTTTTGTAATACACTCCTTTAGATAAATTATTTGTATTCAATGAAAGATATTTTCAATTTCTCTTACGTTTTTTGTTCACGTGAATTTATTATAATTCCTCAATGATTCATATTTACTATTGGGTGAGAATAATTTTCGTAAGTGCCCCACCAAAAGTTTGAGTTAGTATTTTTGTATGTGAGAAAATCTTTTGCCAAAAATGCGCCAATAGTCACCATTCCTGCCTCCTATATTTTCTTCCTCCATTGTTTAGAGCCATATCAAATCTTAACTGTAAAAAAGCGGGAGGTTCCGGCATGTGAGCAATCCACTCCAGATTCATGAGAAATTGCCGTTCCTATGGTCACATGCTATTAATCTTAGTCATGTATTGAATTGTTTAAATTGTCGGGAACCTTCACAAGCGTAACGATTGGCGTGTGAGCTGTCAGGAGCCTGAAAAGGCGTAAGGATTGGCGTGTGAGCTGTCGGGCACCTGCACAGGTGAAAGGATTGGCGTGTGAATTGTCGGGAGCCTGCACAGGCGTAAGAAATTGTCAGCATTGTTAGCATCCTTCACAAGCCTAAGGATTCGTGTGTGAGCTGTTGGGAGGCTGCACAGGCGTAAGGATTGGCGTGTGAATGTTCGGGAGCCTGCACAGGCATAACAAATTGTCAGCATTGTTGGCAACCTTCACAAGCCTAAGGATTGGCGTGTGAGCTGTCGGGAGCCTGCACAGGCGTAAGGATCGGCGTGTGAGCTTTCGGGAGTCTGCACAGGCGTAAGGATTGGCGTGTGAGCTGTCGGGAACCTGCACAGGCGTAAGGATTGGCGTGTGAGTTGTCGGGAACCTGCCCAGGAGTAAGGATTGGCGTGTGAAGCCTCGGCACCCCGCATAGGCGTAAGAAACTTTTAGCATTGTTGGCACCTGCACAAGCATAAGGATTCGCGTGTGAAGCGTTGGGATCCTGGACAAGAGCAACAAACCTGGCATATGTACGATGGCATGCCTCTGTACATAATCCACTTCACCCCTTTTTCCTGTGAGACACCCTATCTCCCGCACTCGAATCCATCCAATCCTGGTGTATATTGTCCTCTGCCTTACCCCACCATCATCTACCAATCACGCTGCTATTCCGACTGCCTCACTCTTTGAATCGGCATGAGATTGTATTACCATCCCTGATTTGATAGCCCGCTCTCTTGGCAATCTCATAATAGCCATGGCTTGTTTGCCGCATTGTTTTTGCCAACCTCCTTGAGCATTGTGCGGACATACCCACTAGTGTCGTGCTTTCGTTGTCCTGTGCTGGATCAGTATAATGAACAAATGTACTACTGGCCCACACTACCTGAATGAGCCCATGACATGCGGATAGATCAATCCAAAAATGCTCATTTGGGAAAATCAATTTTCCCCCTGTACACCGCTTTGACGCATCTCTTTGAATTTGGCCGGTCCGCTTATCAGCTTGAAACCACCATCCCGAAGCATACAGCGATGCATCCTTATCAACATGAGGTGCGTTTTTGAATCCATTCATGGTGAAAGTGAGTGCCGAAGCAAACTCACATGCACCCTGATTTGCGGGATTATTGCCTTCATAGTTGACTTGATCAAAAGACGGAACCCCCAATGAGTTGTAGCAATTTTGAATCTTCTGAAATAAATTATCCCCAACATATCGTAAGGATTGACCTAGAATGCGACCCACCGAGCTAAGATTGGCACCTCGGTCCCGCCATTCATCTTTTGCATTTTCAATTTTGCCAGCACTACCATACAGACCAAATTGTTCATTCTTCGTGGTGCATTTGCGCCACCCAATCGCGAACATAAATCCCTCCAGTAATGCTCCATTTGTTGCAATAGGGTCAGTGAACCTCTTTTCGCGAAATAAGAATTGTGATAATTCATCCCATTGATCGACCTCGACTTCACTCATTGTTGTGAATGGTCGGAATTCAACAAGGGCAATGAGTAATCCGGTTGAAGAGAAAATTGCCACACGGCCAAAGTGAATGCGTTTGATCTGATTGACATCCACCACCCTCCGAATTTCACTTGGGGTGATATTTGCTGATACTGGCATTGATATTTGTGCTGTTGGGCGAGAGGAGGAAAAAAACCTATTCATTCGGGTCGTTTTGCGCTCATTTGTCTTTTGGGATCTGCTACTATTCCCGAGTGGTTGCGGGATCACTATGTGTTGAAGCACAAAAGATATCAGATACTGCCAAGCAGCTTTCTTCGGCACACATCCTTTGACTTCCCTTTAGAGCCCACAGGACATTGGCACAATCTGAACCGACTAAAGCCAATGTTCTTCCGTGGGGCCCAATGAGGGTGCCACATAAATGTGGAAGCATATATATATATCTATATATATACACTGAGATTAAGTGAGAAACTCACACTTTGCTTCCTCAGCCCGACGCTTTCTCGCGAGTTCCCTTTTACGCTCTTTTCCTTTTTTCGTGAATGGCATGCTTGCAGCAGAAAATGAAATGAAACCAAATGATTACTGATTTATTAATATCACCTAAATTGGATTGCGGTGGATGAATCTTTTTTAATTGCGGCTAAAAAGAAAGCTCACGCCTGACCTTGGCAACTTCACGATCTCAAATACCTGAACCTGAAAATTGCAGTGGATAGTGCATTATTCAATTTTACACATTGATGTTCCCATGCAATCACTTTCCAATCCAACCATTTGGAATATTGCAAGCACACGCAAATGCAATATGCATCCTGCTGCGGATCCCTAGCTATCCTAGTCCTCTTGAAAGACACAGGAACATTTGGCCTATTATGGGCTGGCGGGAAGTGATAAACGCGACTTCCTGCAATGCCCCGAGTGTGCTACTCGCGGGCACAAAGCCTGACTCAGCTTGCGTCTTGGCGGAGTCTTTGCAATGATGTACGGAGGCATGCCCCCGTACAATTACTATTGGTACTCAGACTGTGGCATCCGGGCAGTAGTAGGATAGGAAGTCATGATTATTAAATTCATAAATAACTTTGCAAAATTAAATTACAATATATCTAGTACAAAGCTAATCTAAAACGGGTCAATCCTGGTTGTGAGTTTAGCTGACCTGGGTACCGTCAAGGTGACCTCATCACTTGAACCAAGACCGCGTTTCGCCACCCAGGCATCACCAAAGTCTAATACTAAGCATCGTGCAAATTCAAATCTAAGAGGTACAGTGGGGTTAAAAGACTCTGATGAGAAGAAACTTTTATTCAGTAAATTACATATATACTTATTAGTACGTAGCCACACTGGCTCCACTAGATTTTTACCCTCTGAAAGTTTTGTGGAAATGTCAATTAGTGATAAAGCCCCTTTAACTGAGCTTGTTCTCCAGTCATCTGAGCATACCATCAAACCACGAACCCCCGCTGCACAGAATGCCGCTAATATACCATAGCAAATTCGATTTATTCCGAGATTCTTGTGACACGCCAAAAGATCTTTGATGGCCTCATTTTTTTTTGAGTTCGTGAGTTTGCCTTTGATGCCATTAACTTCGACCTTTGTATGTGCACGTACCATGTTGTACGCAATCATCAAATGGATAACTGTATCCATTAGATCCTCCAGGTTCTTGTGCGGCTTTGTGGATATCTCATTGTCAGCCCCGCCACCTTCAATGCTGAGTTGGGTTGCACGTTGCTTCGATTTACTCAAGCAGGAGGCAAGGTATTCAACTGCTCCCCGTTCGAGTCCAAGAGGATCGGTCGAATTTGATGTTGGTGCAACATATGGTTTGGGTGCAATCACATCGTATGAGACTAAACTAATGGATTCAAACATAACATTTGCCCAAAAATGTTTAACTGGATTCGCGGGGTAAAGAAGGCTCTGAACCATTTTGAAGAAGGAGTGTTCAGATTTGGGGAGATTATCGGGAGGTTTAGCTGATTCCTTCATCAATTTGAGATTCCAAATGTTGTAATCAAAAAACGCTTCTGTTTCAGTTGGCTTAAAAAAATCTAACCCTGTATATTTCAATTTATATCACCAGTCAACAGCCAATAATCAAGTATCATGCACAAAGATAAAAAAAAACTCACCTGCCATCTCAAGGTCCTGCAGCCAAGCCGACATTTTAAGATCTCGGTTACTGATCACCTTAATACCAACGGGCAGGAATGTATGAGCATCCTTTGTTGGTAAATTGTCCCATCTATTTTTGTAAATCCTATTGATATTATCAAGCCCCCTTTTCCATGATTGTTGAGAAATATTGGAATGATAATTCAAAATGCCTGCAAACTCTTCCATGCGGGATAAAAATATTCCTTGAAAATTCGCAGCGGATGACACTTCGGGCTCAGCGTCGGGAATTATATCAGTCATATCTCGTCCCATTGTATCATGTTTAATTGTTTCCCTTTCTTGAGGGGCTTGAATATTCCGAGGAGAGGCGGGAGGGGTTGCATCATGCATTGTTTCATTGGGTATCGGGGGGCTTTCAGTATGTGGAGCTTCAGCATGGATTGTTTCATTGAGTATGGGGGGGGTTCAGTATGCGGAGGTTCATTATCAATATCGTCCCCTTCAACATTGATCATTTCATCACCTTGATCCCGGGAATCCTTTGCGGCTTCAAAGGTACGGCGTTTTTTGTTGGTTTTTTTGGTCGCATGTATATTTGGTCTTTTTCCTAATCCTTTGCCTGGAAATCCAATTACGACTCGAGATCCTTCAGGTAGAGATTCTCCCACCTCCACACCTGCCCATATATTGTAAGCAGCTATTTTTATCAACTTTGTTTTGAATTAGTAATGGACTTACGGTTCAAATCCATTTTGAGCAGGCTCATGGCTTCAGCAATCTTTTGACGCACATAATCAGGAATTTTACTATCATTTTGGATTTTCTCGAGCCTTGGGATTGTTTGAGCAATGTTGGAGACAAATTGTTCCTTGGATATAATTTCCACCTCCCCACTGAAAATTACATCATCTTGCCCATCATCTTCTGTCGGTGCACAAGGTTCAACAGTCTTTTCCTTCTCATAAGTTTTAAAATTCGGTTTCTGAGAGCTTGGAGGTTGACCTAAAATAAAGGCTATGACACAATATCAGGTTTTGAGAGATTAGAAATACTCAAGATGGATGTATACTCACATTCTGGAAGAACTGGTGGATCTTGATTATCTTCATGTGACTGGCTCTCTGCTTCAATGCCTAATTCACGACTACTGGCCATATCAGATATTTCACTTCCACTCTCTGGGGCTGAAGTTGGTCGTTCATTAAATTCCGTTGAATTTCCCGGGGTTTGGGCCATCGCGGAGGTAGTTTAGTAAGCAAATAGATGGTGACGAGTTGATTGATAACTAGGTGGAAGTAAAATAATCGCATTTGCAAAATGCGATTTGGCGGGAAATTGAAGGAGGTGATGTTTTGCAAATTATTTCATATCATGCAAATGAAATCACTTCCCTGTGAGACATTGAATAAAGTTGACTAGTGAGAAACCTACTAAAGTCAACTTTTGAACTATTGAACGCTCATGAGGTAAGGACTAAGCAAAGTGTTCCATTTGAATGATATGAAATAAAATGATTTTGTCGGCGAAAAAGGAGACACAATTCTTGTCTTAAATAGTCCACTTATTAGGTTTTAATTTGCGAGTCTCATGATTTAAACCCTAACCACAACATTGTGAATATACTGACCAATTTCCCCTGAGGTCCTGTTGGCAGAGAAGGCCACTCAGCATATTTCGGCGATGGCGTCCATTGTGTACGCCAACAAGCCACCGTACACTATGGATGTAGTACGGAAGCGTAAGGATGGTAAGCGGCGTCGGAGGCATGTCGGGAGGGTACCTACTAGGCAAGCGTAAGGATCGTAAGCAGTGTCGGGAGCATGTCAGGAGGGCACTTCATGAGCGTAAGGATGGTGAGCAGTGTCGGGAGTATGTCGGGAGGGCACTCCGCGAGCGTAAGGATCGTAAGCAGTGTCGGGAGCATGTCGGGAGGGCACTTCATGAGCGTAAGGATCGTAAGCAGTGTCGGGAGTATGTCGGGAGGGCACTCCGTGAGCGTAAGGATGGTGAGCAGTGTCGGGAGCATGGCGGGAGGGCACTTCATGAGCGTAAGGATCGTAAGCAGTGTCGGGAGCATGTCGGGAGGGCACTGCGCGAGCATAATGATCGTAAGCAGCGTCGGGAGCATGTCAGGAGGGCACTGCGCGAGCGTAAGGATTGTAACCAGTGTCGGGAGCATGTCGGGAGGGCACTACACAAGCGTAAGGATGGTAAGGGTGGGGGTGTGAAAGCGTAAGGAGTGGTGAGGACGGAGATGGGGGGGCAGGCAGTGTCAGAGTCTCATCTGGAGGGTGGTGCGGGCGCGTAAGCATGCTAAGCGTCGGGGAGGCAGAAGCTATTAGGTGAAATTACCCGAACGTTGCGAATAGTGTTGAAACGGGTTTGGGCTTTGAGTGACATTCTCATGTGACACATGTGACGATTGACGTTGTCTTGACGCTGACGTGACGTGACCCACTAAATCCAGTGACTATAAAGTGACACTAACAAGACTGAAGCAAGATTTTATACTGACCGCGGTGCAACATGAAGTCAATCGCCGACGATTGACGCAAGATTCGCCCTGGTGTGTGCTTCCTGGTAGGATTCCAACCCTTGGTGATTTCCATAAGGTCTTTGAAGTCTATCTCTTTGAGACAGATCTTCTGGCAACTTCATCCCAGTTCTGCCCAGTAAGTTGCTAGGTTGAACCTCTTGTTGTCCATGCTCCATTGAAATAAATCTTTGAGGAGTTGGTGGATCTGAAGAACTTGCTCTATATCCTTCCAGTCCTCTGGTTTGCGGTTTCTGATGAATTGGAGTGTGAATTGCAAGGTTGATATTATCTCCCTCATTGTTTTGCCATCCACCACTGTGTCCAAGGTGTCCTCTTTCAGGTCTTCTGGTTCTGGACAATCCTTCTCTGTCCTCTGGCTGGTTCCTTTGGAAGCCAAGATCTCTGAGTTATACAGGGGACATATCAGTGTTTGCAAGCAGTCAAAAACTTTATGTTCTTAGCATATTTACCTTTGACTGTGCCTTGTACAAATTTGCTGTCTGCTGATTTGGGCAGTTTGCCTTTGGAAGTTACAACTGGGTTAATAATTGTAATCTTCCCTGTACAAGTGGTTAAGGTTGGTTTACCTTGTATTGAAGCAGAGTTTTGTGGTTTTCTACTCCTCTGAGTGGCTATTGGAGTCCACTTCTTGGCTGTGATGAGACCTTCACTGTGCCTCTTTCCTTTGCCCTTGCTGCCCTCTGGTTCTGAGGGTGTCACTGGTGTGTTGGCCTGTGACTGGGTCTCAAGTGGGATGTAATTTTCTTCCACTGAAATCAAGGCAGGAAAAAAGAGGGCTTATGTCAGTTAAGACTTCTCAAAAATGCTGGTTTTGCACATCTAAGATTGGCCTCTGGGCTTGTATGTTACTACAATGTGCCCTGTATAATGACAGTGTAATTGAATCAAAAATTCCACGTCAGAATTACAGCTTTTGGTACCCTGTCACACTGTTTGTGTGCCAGTATCCCACAGATACACTTGTGGTTTTCAAGTGTATTCTGTACAAGTGGCTTTGTATAAGTGTTATTGAGTTAACAATACACTTAACCACGCCTCAACTGATGGTTTTTCAGTCAGAGGTGTCCTTATTCAGTCAAGAATACAGGACTTATTGATGGCTTATGTGTTTTTATATACAAAACATGACAAAAATAGTTATTTTCAGTGGGTATCAACCACGTGAATAATACTCTTATAATATGAGTATATATAAAGAAAAGGATAAAAATGTATCAAATATATATTTTAATAGAGAAATTACGCCTAAAAAAGGATAAAACACTTGTTAATAAGTCATAAAAAGAGAAAAGACTTACTTATAAGGTCCAAAAAAAGATTTAAAACACGGCCAGGCCCTCAAAATGTCAGGATGAAACTATGATGAAGGTGTAAATAGGCTAAATACAACTTTATCTATGTTTGTGACACGGTAAAATAGTTTAAAAAAAGAGTTATAAGGTTTAAAAGATATTTTAATTTAAGATAAAAAGGGCTTTACTATATATGATATAGTGGTGGTGAGCGCTGTTGAAAGCCCTGGGTGCAGCTTTATCTGTTGGGTTACAATAATAAAAGACTACAATAATTAAATTTGTAATTATAGCTGATTATTAACCAAGAGTAAAACTGTTTTTTACAGTTTACTATGTAGGTTATTCAAGAGCAGGATGAGGAGATGATTTTGGCTGTGAGAAGCCCTCCTTTTATCCTGAAATTGGGGTGGAAAGGCTGCTAGACCTTTCCACGTAGAGGAAGTGAAGATTTTTCACTCTCCAGGACAGGCTTGTGGTTTGCAAACAGCCTGTATACCCTGTATTGGGCTCAGATGTGGTTTTGAAACCACATCTAGGCGGTTTTCACCAAGACAGGGTGAAAATTTTCATCTGGGGAGCTCACAGCCTGATTCTGATGTGTATGACGCGTAGAGTGCTGTACAGGAACTGTATGGGACCCCAGTATTGACTGACATATGAGGTATTGAAGTAAAAACATGCTTCTTTGTCTCTTTGACACCTCATATTCATGGTTATGGGATATTATCCCATGGTAAAGCTGTATATGACAGCAGGTGGGATTTTAACCTTAAAACAGCCATAACTTTGTCAATTCTTGATATATCACCCTCATAATTGGTTCAGTGTGTATCCCTGTATGAGCTCTACACAATGGTACCCAACTTGACATGGTTATCATTAAGTATGACAAAGTTATCCCATGTACAAGTATTTTTGTACATTGGCATGGTTTGGGCAAAAAGCTGTATTAAGCTTGTTTGGCCAATAACTTCTGTTTTAGTTGAGATATGAGGAAATGGATGGCACCATCAGATAGCTCTGATTGTGCTCTTTCCAAAAAGACCCCACTTTAAGTATCTCACACTAAAACTATAAAAGTTAGATGAGAGGTGAATGTTTTGTTCACCCTTATTTGGTCTGAATTTGACCATAACTCAAGTAATACTGGTGCTAGCTCAGTTTGACTAGTACCATTGGATAGCCCTGGCTTAGAGATTCAATTTGAGTACCCATTTGATGGGGTTAAGCCTCTTCTTCTAGAGTTTAGATGAGAGGTGAAAATTAAGGTTTATGCTCAGCAACTACTTTGAGCCGGAATAACTTTGTTATTTTTGGTCCTATGGTGATGGGACTTATATTTTCAGGAAGAGGTGAGTTTCCTCTTTCTTTTGATACCTTTTGAGCTAATTTGGCTTGGTTTCATGTTTTGGTGGTATTTTGGCTATACCATTGGTTTATGGTATTTTGGCTGTCATGCTTGTGCTCTGGTTTTGAGTCACAGGCTGACATTGGTTATCAACCATAACAATGCTTATACTTGATTTTCCAGCTGTATATCCCATTCCTCTTGAAGGTTTGGTTCTATACATTTTGGCATCTTGTATATTTGTCAGGTTTGTTTCAGATGTCCCAATTTGTGGTAAGTTTGAGTTAACATCTAGTACTTCATAAATTATATCAATATTATTAATTTTTGCATTAATTATATTGATTTCAGCACCTTCAGAACTTTATGACTCTTCTGTCTCTTTATCAGAGTCAGATTCCTCCTCTTTGTCATTGTGGTTTTCTGTTTCCACAATTTCATTAATCTTTGCCTTTTTGAGGCAATTATTGGCTAATTGTCCAATACCTGCACATTTATGGCATTTTCTTTGCTCATTATTGTTTGATGTATTGGGCTTGAAAGATTCTTTTGATTTATCTTTTTTGATAAATGGTTTATTTGGACTTTTAATGTCCAATTTCTTCCAAGTTCTGCCAATTTTTGTTCTTGTCACTATGTCTTCTAGTGCATTGATATACTCTTCCGTGAAGCATGGTTCTATACACCTGCTTCTTAGGGCTTGTTCTATCTCTCCTCCACATTTTTTAAGTATTTTCATGTGCACCATTTTCTGTGACATTTCTGGGTACAATGCATTGAGTCTTTCAACTTGTTTTAAGAACCAAATTAAAAGTTTGTCTTTTTCTGGGTCAAAGAAAGAATTTTCAAATGCATTTTCTATCTTGTACCTCCAGGAAGCATTCGCCAATTTGGTGATTATTTCTTGTTTCCACCAAGACCAGGTATTTTTGCCATTTGTTTGCCTTATGCCATAATACCATCTTTTTGCAGATTTTTCAAATAATGAATGTAATCTTGCAATCATTAATTCATCTGGTAAGGCATAATCTTCTTGTAGCATGTCAATTGTTTTGATAAATGACATGTGGTCATATTCACCTTCTCCTGTGAATGTTGGCCATTCTTTTAATTGAGGTGCTTCCTTCATTATAGCTTGGTTCTTGTCTTGGTAACTCAAGTCTGTTATGAATGGATTTGTTAATTCCTCTTTTGGTTTAACAGGGCTTCTTATGAGAGAAAATTGTGTTGATAACTTTGGCATATTTAAGTTAGCCTCAGTAATTTTATCCATTTTTTCAGTAATAAGCCTTATTTCACTTTGAATTTCAGCTTTCAGATGCATTCTTGCTTCATCACTCTTTTCCACATGGTCCAAAAGTAATTTTTGGTGTGATTAAGTCTTCTCTTCAAATTGTTCTACAGAAATACTTAATTTGTTTAATTTTTCTGTAAAATTATCAATACTCACGTCCTAATTGATTGTCAAAGTTTTTTCTTTGATATCACTTATGTATTTGTACAACTCTTGTTGTCCTTGTATTAATTTCTGACTATTGTCAATTAATACTTTTGGTTTGTTATTTTCAATCATAAATTCTATGTTATCAATTTCTTTTTTATTTTGTACAATAAGTTTTGTTAAAGATGATAAGCTATTATTTATTCTTTGGAAAGATAATAAACTATTTTTAATGTCTTTAAGTGGTAAAATACTATTTTTAAGCTCTGTTAAAGTATTTACAAATTCAGGAGACAAGGTTTTTTCTTTGGGAAATGGGGTTGTCTCATTCTTTGTAACTCTTTGTTTTTGAATTCCATCAAAGTTCTGGCCATGTTGAAGACATTGTCCATGGCATCTTTTTGGATTTTGGGGATCCTGTAGCTTGGGGAATATGGTTTTCTCCAATTCTTTTTCTTGTTCTTCTTCCCTTCTTGGGGAAGTGGGTTGGCTTGGGGCTTGCTGGTAGACACTACTGGGGCTTCTTCCTTGGTTGCCTCCTTTGTTTTGGCATGATACTCCTTGAGCTTTTTTATTTGAGGTTTGGATGATAGGGGTTCCATCCATTGGAGTATCTCACTATTTCCTCCTATTTCAGGAACTTTTTGAGGATGTGCCAGGAGGTCATCACTCCTTGGTGTATTTGGGGAAACATTTCCCAATATTTGTCCTTGTACACTGTGTAGTACTGTTTGTACTGGCTCAAGTAAATGTCTATTTGAGCCCTCTGAATGTGATTTGTACCTGTTTGAGTCACTCATACTTATTTCCAATTCATGTTCAGATATCATGGCATTTTTGGGACTTTCCTTTGGGATAAGGCACTTCCTTGTGTGGAATCTGTTCCACTGGGGATATTGCCCTTCCTTTTCCCTTTTGAGGAATCAATTCTACCTCTGAGTCCAGCTCCATCTGATTGGATGGAGTATTGGGAGCCTCTTCTGGTAGTCATATTACAAGAAAAATAAGAAATAAGAGGATTTCAGAACAGGAACTCTTCTTATGGCAATTTATAAATGAGGTACTCACCTTCAGAGTCCTGAATGGTGGGTCCTGGAAAGTCCAATTTCTTGGCTTTCTTTTTCTTGGTAATTATTGCTGTTGGATAACTTTGACAAGTTTCTTCCACCAATCTTTCAACAGTGGTCTGGTTGTCCTCTGTTGGGTTGTCTTCAAACACTAAAAAAGACAAATAAATATAAGTCTTTTATGTAAAAGTGTTCTTTTTGGTAAGATATGGCAATTTTCCACGTAAAAATTGCTTTTATATCTTTTAAAAATTGAAACTAATCAAAAAAATGAAATTAAAATGAATAAAATAAGTTCTTTAATGGTTTTTGATATTTTTTTTTCTTTTAATATTTTTTATGTTTTTTTTTATTTTCAAAGAATAAAACAAAAATGAATATGATTCTTTTATAAAGTTAATTTATAATATAAAATTATTTTTAATTTATAAAATATCTTTTTTAATCACTAGAGTCACTCAAAGAAATTTTTCGCAAGTCTAAGGATGTGAAAAACCACGTGTAAGACAATACAATTGCTTTCAAATGCCTCAATAGCTTTTAAAATCAATAAATATAAAATTATTATATAATTTTATGATTAGAAGTATAATTTATTATTGGATCATCCTAATTAGAATCGTTTTAAACGTCTTTTAGAGTAAATATCATGGCCAGGCCCCCAAATGTAAGGTTTGACTATGTGTGAGCCTTTGAGATATGACCACATACCCAATAAGGTCACAAAAAAGTTTCAGAATAATTATACCTTTAATATAATTATATTTAAATTAATTAGAATAATTATACATTAAAAATAATTACTTAAATATACAAAAAATACCATAAATTGGTACAAAAACTGGTTTAACTTAAAAGCCAATGAATCAAAATGTAAAATAAATTATACCATTGGATTCCCATGGAAAAATACACATATACCATTTTTATGGCATATCTGTAAAGTCAATATTTAAGGAATTATAAGGTATAATACCTTATAAAATCCATAAAAACTGATTTATCTCAAGGACTAATGAAACAACATGTGAAATAAATTGTACCAGTGGATTCTTCATGTAAATCCACACATAAAACAATTAATAAGCTAATTTCCAATGTTAATACCTAAGGAAGTATCCTGAATATATGCACTTTTTTGGTCAACGCATATATTCAAGGATCATAGCTAATATCTTCTAAACTATAGATGATAGAATGATGAACCAAAAATAAAGTTACCACGTAATTACTGTAGGAACACAGATATGAACCTTATTTTACAAATTATAAACAAGGTTAAAACCTATGATGAAATATTGATAAAAATCAACAGAGCTGTTGACCACTTTGTTGTGAAAGTGCTCCAAACTTAAAAAAGAGTATACAGTTGGATTCTACTAGTTCATTCGAGAAGAATTATGTAATATTTATTATTAAATTCAGGGTATAACCCCCTGAAATCAAGGTTTGAAGTTTAAAATATTGAATTTCGACAGAAAAGATGAGTTACAAGAAAAATCATCAAAATTAGAGTTTTGATGATGTAATGAAAAGCTCTTGGAAGCATAATAAGGTTATGTCAGGCTATCAGAATTCACTCTCTGAATTACTGTAGCGTGTAAATCTTAAACGTTATTGAGGATCAAAGTTTGAGCTTAATTTGAGCAGTTATGATCACACACTGTAACCTTAATTTAAGTTTAACAGTCTTAAGAGTGATAAAATTGGTGAATACTATTAGTTTATGATTAAAACTAATAAAATCCACGAAGTTTGGGGTTCTGCCAAGCCTCTGATGTCATCAATTTTAGAGTTATAGTGATAACTCTAAATAATGGTGTAATAATGATGTAATATGGTTTGATCATGATGTAATCACCCTCAAACCTTAAAATATTGATCAATTCCAGTGGATATGATCAGTACATGTCTACTAGAAGCCTGTTGGACTCTAGGAGGGAGGTATTTACTATAAATAGAGCTCTTTTTACTCTATTTACCCCTCAGACGCATCAAAAACATTAAATCAATTAAATAAAAGGTAATTTCTTTATTCTTTATATATAAAATTCTTATATTATTAAAGACCAAAGACCATCTTCATATTAATTATCATTTTTGTGTGATTAAATCAAATCTTTAATTGTTTTTGTCATAAATCTCTCTACAAACTCATTTCCACGTAAAATCAAGAAATTTAGTAAATTCTCTTTATTTTTATTGTAAATACAATTTGAAAAAGTTGTATTATATTCTTTTGGCGTAAAATATCTCAAAATTATTATTTTAAGTGTTAAAAGTAGGTTATTTCATCTTATTATTACTCTTAATAATTCTTAATTAATATAAATAGTATTTATATTAATATATAACTTTAATATTGGTAATATTATTGTTATTAATTGTTTTTTATTTATAAAAAACAATTTTTTGCGCCTTTATTATTTGTTGGTAACAATAATAAAGAGCTTTATAATATATTAATTATTTTATATTAATATATTATTTTCAATATTATAATTTTATATAATATTAATTATATTATTATATTTATTTAAAAAATAATATTTTTACGCCATAATAATAATATTTCTTTATTATTATTATTATTTTAATCTTATTTATTTCAATTATGAGGACATTCAGAGTACAATAAATAATAAATTAGTAATTTTTACTTATTGTTTCATAGTCAAACCTTACATTTGGGGGCCTGGCCGTGATATTTACTTAAAAGACCTTTAAAAAGATTCTATTTGGGTTTATCCAATAATAAATTATATTTATAATCATAAAATTATATAATAATCTTATATTTTATTTATTTTAAAAGCTATTGAGGCATTTGGAAAGCAATTGTACTTTCTTACACGTGGTTTTTCACATCCTTAGACTTGCAAGAACTTTCTTTGAGTGACTCTAGTGATTAAAAGAGATATTTTATAAATTAAAAATAATTTTTATTATAATTTAATTTTATAAGAATCATATTCATTTTTTATTTTATTCTTTAAAAATAAAAAAAATATATATAAAAAATATTAAAAAATATTAAAAACCAATAAGAAAGTTATTTTTATTCATTTTTATTCATTTCTTTATGCATTTCAAGTTTTTAAAGATATAAAAGCAATTTCTACGTGGAAAATTGCCATATCTTGCCAAAAATAACACTTCTTATAAAAAGACTTATATTTATTTGTCTTTTTTAGTGTTTCAAGATAACCCAACAGAAGACAACCAAGCCACTGTTGAGATGTTGGTGGAAGAAACTTGCCAAAGTTCTCCAACACCAGTTATCACCAAAAGAAAGAAAGCTAAGAAATTAGACTTTCCAGGACCCACCATTCAAGACTCTGAAGGTGAGCACCTCTTTTTAAATTGCCATAAAAGAATTTCATTCTAAAATACTTTTATTTTTTCTTATTCTTTAATTATGACTACCAGAAGAGGTTCCCAATACTCCATCCAATCAGATGGAGCTGGACTCAGAGGTAGAATTGATCCCTCAAAAGGGAAAAGAAAGGGCAATATCCCCAGTGGAACAGAATCCACACAAGGAAGTGCCATATCCCAAAGGCAAGTCCCAGAAATGCCCATGATATCTGAGCCTGAATTGGAACTAAGTATTAGTAACTCAAACAGGTACAAATCACATTCAGAGGGCTCAAATAGACATCCACATGAGCCAGTACAAGCAGTATTGCACAGTGTACAAGGACAAAGATTGGGAAATGTTGCCTCAAGTACACCAAGGAGTGATGAACTGCTGGCACATCCTGAAAAAGTTCCTCAAAGAGGAGGAGATAGTGAAATACTCCAATGGATGGAATCCACTGTCATCCAAACCTCAAATCAAAAAAATCAAGGACTACCATGCCAAAAAGAGGGAGGCAACCAAGGAAGAAGCCCCAGTAGCTTCTACCAGCAAGCCCCAAGCCAACCCACTTCCCCAAGAAGGGAAGAAGAACAAGAAAAAGCATTGGAGGAAGCCATACTCCCCAAGCTACAGAATCCCAAGAATCCAAAAGGATGCCATGGACAATGTTTTCAACATGGCCAGAACCTTGATGGAATTCAAGGACAAGGAAGAGCAAAGAATGAGACAACCTCATTTCCCAAAGAAATAACCTTGTCCAAAGATGTTGTAAATACTTTAACAGAAATTAAGAATAGTATATTACCTCTAAGAGAAATTAAAGATAGTTTATTATCACTACAAGAAATAAATAACAATTTATCTTCTTTAACAAGAATTGTTGAGCAAAACAAGAAAGAAATTGACAACATTAAGTTTATTGTTGAAAATAATAAACCAAAGAATTTAATTGAAAATACTCAAAAATTAATACAAGGACAACAAGAATTGTATAAATACATAAAAGATATCAAAGACAAAACTTTGACAATCAATTATGATGTGAGTATTGACAATCTTACAGAAACATTAAATAAATTAAGTATTTCTGTAGAAAAATTTGAAGAAAAAACTTCATCACACCAAAAATTACTTTTGGACCATGTGGAAAAAAGTGATGAAGCAAGAATGCATCTAAAAGATGATATTCAGAGTGAAATAAGGCTTATCACTGAAAAAATGGATAAAGTTAATGAGGCTAATTTAAATATGCCAAAATTATCAACACCATTTTCTCATATAAGAAGCCCTGTTAAAACAAAAGAGGAATTGTCAAATCCTTTCATAACAGACTTAAGTCACCAAGATAATAACCAAGTCTTAATGAAGGAAGCACCTCAATTAAAAGAATGGCCAGCATTCACAGGAGAAGGTGAATATGACCACATGTCATTTATTAAAACAATTGACATGTTACAAGAAGACTATGCCATACCAGATGAATTAATCACTGCAAGATTACATTCATTGTTTGAGAAATCTGCAAAAAGATGGTATTATGGCATAAGACAAACAAATGGTAAAAATACCTGGTCTTGGTGGAAACAAGAAATAATCACCAAGTGGGCAAATGATGCCTGGAGGTATAAAATAGAAAATGCATTTGAAAATTTTTTCTTTGACCCAGAGAAAGATAAACCTTTAACTTGGTTCTTAAAACAAGTTGAAAGGCTTAATGCACTGTACCCAGAAATGTCACAGAAAATGGTGCATATGAAAATACTTAAAAAATGTGGAGGGGAACTAGAACATGCCCTAAGAAGCAGGTGTATAGAACCATGCTCCACAGAAGAGTATATAAATGCACTAGAAGATATAGTGACAAGAACAAAAATTGGCAGGACTTGGAAAAGATTGGACATTAAAAGCCCAAACAAACCATTTATCAAAAAAGATAAATCAAAAGAATCCTTTAAGCCCAATACATCCGACAATAATGAGCAAAGAAAATGCCATAAATGTGGAGGTATTGGACACTTAGCCAATAATTGCCTTAAAAAAGCAAAGATTAATGAAATTGTGGAAACAGAAAACCACAATGACAAAGAAGAGGAATCTGACTCTGAAAAAAAAACAGAAGAGTCAGAAAGCTCTGAAAGTGATGAAATCAATATAATTAATGCACAAATTAATAATATTGATATAATTTATGAAGTACTGGATGTTAATTCAAACTTGCCACAAGTTGGAACATCTGACACAAACCTGACAAACATACAAGATTCCAAAATGTATAGAACCAAACCTGCAAGAGGAATGGGATATACAGCTGGAAAATCAAGTATAAGTATTGTTATGGTTGATAACCAAGAAGGAAAAGTTAACTTGGATACAGGAGCATATTGCACTTGTGTTGGCAAAAGTTATTTAAAAACCATTGTCCCAGACTGGCAAGAAAAACTTATGCCAATACAAGGTGTCAAATTTAGTAGTGCAAGTGAGAGCATGAAGCCCCTTGGAATAATTGATTTGACACTAATTTTTCCTCATCCCTCACAATGTGTCAGAATTAAAGTAGAGTTTGTAGTAATGGACAACTGTACTAGTAATCATTTCATACTTGGGAATGACTACTTATCAATCTATGGTATAGATATCTCCAACCAAAAGGATAGATATTTTACCATAGGAGATAACAAAAGACAAAAGTTTGGATTCTTAAATAACAAAAAACAAATCACAGTTATTAAGAATGAAGAAAAAATTCCAGAAAAGGAACTTTTTATATCTGAGCAACTTAAAGAGGCAGAATTCAATCAAGAATTAACAGAAAAAATGAAAGAAAAATTGATTGACCTCTTATTTAAGTATAAAAATGCCTTTGCAACTGACAAAGAGCCACTAGGTGCCATAATTGGACATAAAGTGGATATAATTCTTAATGTAGAAAAGCCTTACCCACCTTTCTTAAGAAGACCTGCACATCCAGCCAGTCCAAGAGCTAGAGAAGCCTTAGAGGTGCACATTAAAGAATTAATGGACCTTGGAGTATTAAGAAAGGTTGGACATAATGAACAAGTAGAAGTTACTACACCTGTCATTATAACTTGGCATAATGGAAAATCAAGGATGGTAGTAGACTTCAGAGCCCTGAATACCTATACCATTCCAGACAGATATCCAATACCCAGAATCCATGAGACATTGACCCAATTGTCACAAGCTAAGTTCATCACAGCTATGGATGCTCTTAAGGGTTTTCATCAAAATGTCTTAACAGACAATGCCAAGAAACTACTAAGAATAATAGTCCATTGTGGAATTTTTGAATACTTAAGAATGCCATTTGGGATAAAAAATGCACCTTCCCATTATCAAAGAATGATGAATACCATATTTCCTGAAGAATTATCAGAAGGATGGTTAATTATCTACATTGATGATATCATAGTTTGCTCAGAAACTTGGGAAAATCACCTTACAAGACTAGAAAGGGTACTACAGAAAATAGTCCAAGTAAATATGGAAATTTCATTGAAAAAGTGTCATTTTGCATATAGTGAATTAAAAGCACTAGGACATGTGGTATCTGGCCTTAGTCTAGGCAAAGACAAAAATAAAGTAGCAGCAGTACTACTTAAACCAATGCCTCAAGCTAAAAAAGAAATGCAATCATTTCAAGGATTTGCTGGTTACTATAGACAGCATATAAAGGACTTTGCAAAGATTGCTAAATCCTTGTATAAGCTATGTGACCAACAAACAGTCTATGAAATGACAGAAGAAAGAGTCAAGTCATATGAAGAATTGAAAAATTCCTTAACAAATGCCCCATTTCCTCTAATGCCAGATTGGAAACTACCTTTCAAACTGTACATTGATGCTTGTGGAGAAGTACTAGGTGCTGCACTTCACCAAACACAAATTATCAATGATAAACCAGTGGAAGGACCAATTTGTTTCATTTCAAGGAAAATTAAGCCAACAGAAGCAAGGTATGGAGCAAGCCAAATGGAATGCTTATGCTTAGTGTGGGCTTTAGAAAAACTGCATTATTATTTGGATGGCACAGTATTTGATGTAATCACAGACTTTAATGCTGTGAAATCACTATTAAATATGAAGACTCCAAATAGACATATGCTGAGATGGCAAATTGCTATCCAGGAATATAGAGGAAATATGACTATTGTTCATAAATCTGGAAATATTCACAAAAATGCAGATGGTCTTAGCAGATGGGCTCTAGCAAATACCCCTGACAATCCAGCATGGGTACCACAAGAAGAGCACCATATAGAAGGAATATGTGTTACAGACATTGGCACAGAATTCTTTAACCAAGTTAAAGAAAGCTATAAGACAGACAAAAATTTCCATATTTTAAGCCAACTTCTACTGAAAGACTGCAAAGATCCATCACTTTCATCAAAACTAGATGAAATATGGAAAAAGGCATATGATGAAGGAAGATTTCACCTCCTTGATGGAATCCTTTACCATAGAACAAAACACACATGTGTTATGGCCTTAACAGATAGAACACTAATAAACACTATTTTACATGAGTGTCATGATAGTGTTGCATCTGGACATCTCTCAGAAGATAGAACACTAGAGAGGGTAAAAACCTGCTCTTGGTGGCCAAATTGGAAGAAAGATGTTGCAGAGTACTGCCAAACCTGTGACAGATGTCAAAAAGCCAACAGAGCCACAGGAAAGAAATTTGGAATGATGATCCAAATCCAAGAACCAAAATCCCCATGGGAAATAGTTCATATGGATTGGGTAACAGCATTACCTCCAGGAGGAGACAGGAGTTATAATGCATGCCTAGTATTAGTTGACAGGTACAGTAAAACTCCCATGTTCTTACCATGTCATAAAGATGACACAGCTATGGATACAGCCATAATGATATGGAATAAAGTCATTAGCCACACAGGCTTATTCCAAAATATTATAAGTGACAGAGACCCAAAGTTCACTTCAGCATTATGGACAAATCTCCATAACTTGTTTGGAACAAAGTTATCATTCTCAACAGCTTATCATCCTCAAACTGATGGTTTAGCAGAAAGAATGATACAGACCCTAGAGGATATGATCAGAAGATTCTGTGCTTATGGGCTGGAATTCAAAGATTCTGATGGTTTTACCAATGATTGGTGTACACTAATACCAGCACTTGAACTAGCATATAAGACATCAATCCATTCTTCTACTGGCAAAACACCAGCAATGCTAGAGAAAGGTTGGAATCCAAGACTTCCTTATGATACCCTCAAAAAGGACTTAGTGGATATACATCCAACAGCAAGCAGTTTCAAGATAATGCTTGACAAAGCAAGACACCATGCAAACAGATGCATGCAAGATTCTTTTAAATATGCAAAAGAAAGATGGGATAAAAGTCATAAGCCACCTGATTTCAAAATAGGAGACTTGGTTTTAGTATCAACCCTTAATTTCAATAACATAAAAGGCCCAAAGAAATTGAAAGATTCCTTTACAGGACCATTTATGATAAAAGCACTTCATGAACCCAATGCGGTGCAATTAGAACTCACAGGTGAACTAATGAACAAACACCCAACTTTCCCTGTAAGTCTGATAAAACCTTACAGTTCAAGTGACAAGGAGTTATTTCCACTAAGAAATAAACCCCCACTTGAGATTCCCCCCTTGGAGGAAGGAGAGGAAAAGAAAATAGTAAAAGTCCTTAAAGAAAGAAGGACAAGAAACAAAAAAGAAAGGGAATACCTTGTAAGGTATAGAAATTCAACTCAAGAAGATGAATGGCTACTTGAGAAAGATATAACAAATGCTGATAAATTACTAAGAAGGTTCAGACATGAAAGAAAACCTGAAAAATAAAAATAGTTAAGCATTTTTGAGCTTCAAGACTAACAAAGTCTATTGAAGAGGTAGGACAGTGGATGATACCCTAATCACACATATCAGATTGTGGTACAATCTTTTTTGGTGGTAGGGAATGTGAGCCTTTGAGATATGACCACATACCCAATAAGGTCACAAAAAAGACTCAGAATAATTATACCTTTAATATAATTATATTTAAATTAATTAGAATAATTATAAATTAAAAATAATTACTTAAATATACAAAAAATACCATAAATTGGTACAAAAACTGGTTTAACTTAAAAACCAATGAATCAACATGTAGAATAAATTATACCATTGGATTCCCCATGGAAAAATACACATATACCATTTTTATGGCATATCTGTAAAGTCAATATTTAAGGAATTATAAGGTATAATACCTCATAAAATCCATAAAAACTTATTTATCTCAAGAACTAATGAAGCAACATGTAAAATAAATTGTACCAGTGGATTCCCCATGCAAATCTACACATAAAACAATTAATAAGCTAATTTCCAATGTTAATACTTAAGGAATTATCCTGAATATATGCACTTTTTTGGTCAATGCATATATTCAAGGATCATAGCTAATATCTTCTAAACTATAGATGATAGAATAATGAACCAAAAATAAAGTTACCACGTAATTACTTTAAGAACACAGATATGAACTTTATTTTACAAATTATAAACAAGGTTAAAACCTATGATGAAATATTGATAAAAATCAACAGAGCTGTTGACCACTTTGTTGTGAAAGTGCTCCAAACTTAAAAAAAAGTATACAGTTGGATTCTACTAGTTCATTCGAGTAGAATGATGTAATATTTATTCTTAAATTCAGGGTATAACCCCCTGAAATCAAGGTTTGAAGTTTAAAATATTGAATTTCGACAGAAAAGATGAGTTACAAGAAAAATCATCAAAATTAGAGTTTTGATGATGTAATGAAACGCTCTCGGCAGAATAATAGGGTTATGTCAGGCTATCATAATTCAACCTCTGAATTACTGTAGCGTGTAAATCTTAAAAGTTATTGAGGATCAAAGTTTGAGCTTAATTTGAGCAGTTATGATCACACACTGTAACCTTAATTTAAGTTTAACAGTCTTAAGAGTGATAAAATTGGTGAATACTATTAGTTTATGATTAAAACTAATAAAATCCACGAAATTTGGGGTTCTGCCAAGCCTCTGATGTCATCAATGTTAGAGGTATAGTGATAACTCTAAATAATGGTGTAATAATGATGTAATATGGTTTGATCATGATGTAATCACCCTCAAACCTTAAAATATTGATCAATTCCAGTGGATATGATCAGTACACTTCTACTAGAAGCCTGTTGGACTCTAGGAGGGAGGTATTTACTATAAATAGAGCTCTTTTTACTCTATTTACCCCTCAGATGCATCAAAAACATTAAATCAATTAAATAAAAGGTAATTTCTTTATTCTTTATATATAAAATTCTTATATTATTAAAGACCAAAGACCATTTTCATATTAATCATCATTTTTGTGTGATTAAATCAAATCTTTAATTGTTTTTGTCATAAATCTCTCTATAAACTCATTTCCACGTAAAATCAAGAAATTTAGTAAATTCTCTTTATTTTTATTGTAAATACAATTTGAAAAAGTTGTATTATATTCTTTTGGCGTAAAATATCTCAAAATTATTATTTTAAGTGTTAAAAGTAGGTTATTTCATCTTATTATAATAATTTCTCTCTTATTATTACTCTTAATAATTCTTAATTAATATAAATAGTATTTATATTAATATATAACTTTAATATTGGTAATATTATTGTTATTAATTGTTTTTTATTTATAAAAAACAATTTTTTACGCCTTTATTATTTGTTGGTAACAATAATAAAGAGGTTTATAATATATTAATTATTTTATATTAATATATTATTTTCAATATTATAATTTTATATAATATTAATTATATTATTATATTTATTTAATAATATAATATTTTTACGCCATAATAATAATATTTCTTTATTACTATTATTATTTTAATCTTATTTATTTCAATTATAAGGAAATTCAGAGTACAATAAGTAATAAATTAGTAATTTTTACTTATTGTTTCATAGTCAAACCTTACACTATGAAACAATAAGTAAAAATTACCAATATTTTACTTATTGTACTATGAATGTCCATATAGATGAACTAAATAAGATAAAAATAATTATAATAATAAAGAATTATTATAGCTATGGCGTAAAATATTTATATTATTAAATAAATATAATAATATAATTTATATTATAAAAAGTAATATATATAAAATAAATATATTAATATAAGATAATTAATATATTTAAATGCACTTTATTATTGTTACCAACAAATAATAAAGGCATAAAAAATTGTTTTTTATTAATAAAAAACAATTAATAACAATAATATTACCAATATTAAAGTTATGAATTAATATAAATACTATTTATATTAATTATGGAATTATTAAAAAGTAATAATAGAGAAAAATTCTTATAATAAGAGGAATAACCTACTTTTAATGCTTAATATAATAATTTTGAGTGAAGTTAAGCCCAGAAATGTAAATACAACTTATTTAAATTGTAGTTACAATAAAGGTTTAGGAGAAATTACAAATTTTCTTGGTTTTATGTGGAATTGAGGTTTTTGAGAGAAATTTAAACAAAACAATTAAATAATTGTAATAATCACGTCAAAGATGAAGATTATTATAAGATGATCTTTGGTCTTTAATAATATAAAAGTTTTATATATAAAGAATAAAGAAATTACCTTTTTATTTAATGATTTAATGTTTTGTAAGCGTCTGTCGGGAAAACAGAGTAAAAAGACCTCTATTTATAGTAAATACCTCCCTCCTAGAGTCCAACAGGCTTCTAGTAGACGTGCACTGATCATATCAACTGGAATTGATCAATATTTTAAGTTTTGGTGATGATTACATCATGATTCAACCATATTATCTCATTATTACGCCATTATTTAGAGTTATCACTATAACTCTAAGTTTGATGACATCAAGGCTTGGCAGAACCCCAAATTTTGTGTATTTTATTAGTTCTAATCATAAAATAACAGTATTCGCCAATTGTATCACTCATATGACTGTTAAACTTAAGTTAAAGTTACAGTGAGTGATCATAAATGATCAAATTACGCTCAAACATTGATCCTTAATAACGTTTAAGATGTACACGCTACAGCAATTAAGAAAGTGAATTCTAACAGCTTGGCATAACCCTATTATTATTCCAAGAGAATTTTATTACATCATCAAAACTCTATTCTTGATGATTTTTCTTGTAACTCCTCTTTTCTGTCGAAATTTAATATTTTAAACTTCAAACCATGATTTCAAGGGGTTATACCTTGAGTATTATGATAGAAAATACATCATTCTTCACGAATGAGCTAGTAGAAGCCAACTGTTGACTTTTTTTTAAGTTTGGACCACTTTCACAACAAAGTGGTCAACAGCTCTGTTGATTTTAATCAATAATCCTTTACAGGTTTTAACCTTGTTTATAGCTTGTGAAATAAACTTCATTCCTGTATTTCTCCAGTAATTATGTGATGACTTTTTCTTTGGTTCATCACTCTATCATGCATATTTCAAAAGATATTGGCTAAAATCCTTGAATATATGTGTTGACCAAAAAAGTGCATATATTCAGGTTAATTCCTTAAGTATTGACTTTGGAGCTTAGCTTATTAATTTTTTTATATGTGGATGTTTATGGAGAACCCAATGGTACTATTTATTTCAAATGTTGTTTCATTGGTCTTTGAAATAAATAAGGATTTGTGTTTTTATAAGGTATTATTACTTATAGCTCATTAAATATTGACTTTACAGATATTCCATAAAAATGGTATATGTGTATTTTACCATCGGGAATCCAATGGTATAATTTATTTCACATGTTTATCCATTGGTTTCTAAGTTAAACCAAGTTTTATGCCAATTTATGCCATCTTTGTAGTTTTAAGGTAATTATTTTTAATGTATAATTATTTCAAATATTTCTTGTGACCTTTTTGGGTATGTATCTCAAAGGTTCACAATAGCCATCTTGAGTTCATCAGGACTATTGATATGTTGCAAGAAGACTTTCATATACCTGATGAAATGACAGTGGGAAAATTACACTCCCTGTTTACCAGAACTGCAAAGAAATGGTATTACCAGATGAGAATGAATCATGGGAAACATGATTGGTCTTGGTGGAAGTCTGAAGTTATTGCCAAATGGGCCAACAATTCTTGGAGGTTTAAAATGGAAAATTCCTTTTAAAATGCCATTTTCAACTCAGAGAAAGATAAGCCTTACTTGCTTCTTCAAGCAGAAATACAGATTATCTGCTTTACACCCAGATATGTCTGATGCTATTATTAATATGAAAATATTAAGAAATTGTGGAGGAGAACTGGAAAATTCTATCAAAAGTAGATGTGTGGAACCCTTTCCAACAGTGGACTATATTAATGCAATGGAAGATATCATTACCAGGACAAGAATTGGTAAAACATGGACTAAAATCCCTATGGAATCCAAGATGGTCTCAAAGATTCCCAGAGAGGACAGAAGAACAGAAAAGCCTGTCTTGAAGTGTCATAAATGTGGAAGTACTTCACATTTAGCCAAGACTTTCACCAAAAAGACAAAAATCAATGAAGTTCAATTTATTGAAGAAGTTTATTGTACTGAAGAGAAAGAAGAATCTGCTCAAGATTCTGCAATCTCTGAGGCCACACCAGTGGTTTCTTTGAGGTCATAGAAGTCCATACCCACTTACCACAGTACAGTGAAGATTTCTACAACCTGATCAATATCCAGGATGCCAGGATATGTAAGACCAAACCTTTTATAGGAAAATGTTATACTGCTAGCACATCCTGTATCACATCAGTTTTGATGAATGATATTGAGGCGAAATTCAATTTAGATACAGGGGCATTTTGCACATGTGTGGGCAAATATTATCTCCAAGTTATACTCCCTGAATGGAAAAGCTATCTATTACCAATAGAAGGTGTGCAATTTAGTAGTGCCAGTAACAATATGTAGCCCTTGGGTATATTAGACACTAATCTTGTATTTCCACACCCAGCAGCAAGCATAAGAGTGAAAACTGAGATTGTAGTGATGGAAAATTGCACAGCTCAGAATATCATTTTTGGAAATGATTACTTGAATATTTATGGTATTTACATCAATAACCATAGAGACAGATATTTCACAATTGGAGAAAACAAAAGACAAAAAATTTCTTTTTCCAATATGCCGAAACAAATATCAATAG
Source organism: Austropuccinia psidii (assembly GCA_023105745.1). Lineage (NCBI taxonomy): Eukaryota > Fungi > Basidiomycota > Pucciniomycetes > Pucciniales > Sphaerophragmiaceae > Austropuccinia > Austropuccinia psidii. Next base: position 68,066,469 of record JALGQZ010000004.1, read on the forward strand.
TATCTTCTAAAAGTGATACTTATAAGGAGGAATTTGTGTCTAATCAACTTGTTGAAGCACAAATTAATCCATCATTGTCACCAAAGATGAGGAATGAACTTATTAATGTGTTATACACATACAAGAATGCATTTGCCTCTGATAATGAACCATTAGGTGCTATAAGGGGACATGAAGTTGATATTATCCTTAATATTGACAGACCATATCCTCCAGTACTTAGAAGACCAGCTTATCCAGCCAGTCCCAGAGCTAGAGAATCCTTTGAGAAACATATCAAAGAGTTAATCCAACTCACCATACTAAGGAAAGTAGGCCATAATGAGGAAGTTGAAGTGACAACACCTGTTATTATTGCCTGGCATAATGATAAGTCAAGAATGGTTGGAGATTTCAGAGCATTGAATACCTACACAGTTCTAGCTAGGTATCCAATCCCTAGAATCAAGAAATCTTGACTCAATTGTCTAAAGCTAAGTATTTAACATCAATGGATGCATTAAAAGTCTTCCATAAAAATGTTTTGATGCCTAAAGCTAAGAAATTACTTAAAATTATTACTCACTGTGGTATTTATGAGTATCTTAGAATGCCATTTGGCATTAAAAATGCTCCATCCTATTATCAATGAATGATGAATACCATCTTTCCAACAGAATTGTCTGAAGGATGGATTATCATTTATATTGATGACATCATCATATGTTCTGATTCATGGTTTTTGCACCTTGAAAGACTTGCAAGAGTACTTCACAAATTTGAAGAAGTGAACAGGAAAATTTATCTTAAGAACTGCAATTTTGGTTTTGAAGAACTCAAAGCATTAGGACATGTTGTTTCTGGTTTAAGCTTGGGTATTGACAAAATCAAATTAGCAGCAGTGTTACCTAAGCCAATACCCCAGAATAGAAAAGAAATTATGTCTTTTCTTGGGTTTGCCAGTTCTTATAGGCAACACTTGAAACACTTTGCAATTCTAGCCAAGTCACTATATAGAATCTGTGATCAACACACTGTATTTGAGACAACACAGGAGAGAATTAAAGCTTATGAGAAGATAAAGGAAGCTCTTACAGAAGCACCTTTACTCCTCATTCCTGACTGGAATATTCCTTTTAAACTTTACGTTGATGCATGTGGAGATGGATTAGGGGCACCCCTACATCAAGTCCAAATTATTGATGACAAACGTACAGAGGGACCTGTTTGTTATATCTCAAGACAAATCAAACCAACAGAGGCCAGATATTGTGCGAGCCAAATACAGTGCTTATGTTTGGTATGGGCACTTGTAAAATTACACTATTATGTTGATGGCAGTGTTTTTGAAGTGATAACTGACTGTGATGCAGTAAACTCACTTCTTAGCATGAAAACTCCCAGCAGACATATGTTGAGATGGCAAATAGCCATTCAAGAATATAGAGGAAACATGACCATAGTTCACAAAGCATGAAACAGTCACAAGAATGCTGATGTACTTAGCAGGTGGGCATTAGCCAACACTCCTCATAACCCAGCTTATGTACATTTGGAAGCTGAACCACAGATTCCAATTGAAGGGATTAACATAATTGATATTGGTACTGAATTCTTTGAAGAGGTCAGAGAATCTTATAAGCCAGACAAGAATTGCCCTATCCTGACTTCTTTATTAGATAAATACTGCAAAGATACATCTTTAGTCAATGCACTGGATGAAGTTTGGAAAAATTCCTATTCTGAAGGAATATTTCACTTGTTTCATGGGATTATTTACCATAGAACCAAACATTCTTGTGTAATTACATTATGCAGCAGATTACTTATCAATACCATTCTTCATGAATTCCATGATATCATCTACTCTGGACACCTGTCAGAGGACAGAACACTTGAAAAAGTAAAGAACTGTGCATGGTGGCCATCTTGGAGAAAAGAAACATTTAATATTTCCATACCTGTGACAGATGTCAAAAAGCAAACAGGAGTACAGGCAAGAAATTTGGACTTATGATCCATATTCAAGAACCAAAATCCCCTTGGGAGGTTGTTCACAAGGAGTGGGTCACAGCACTTCCTCCAAGTGGTGACAAAGGTTATAATGCTTGTTTAGTCATCTTAGATAGATTTAGCAAGACTCCCTTATTCTTACCATGTCATAAAGATGACACTGCTATGAATACAGCTATTCTTCTATGGAGTAGAGTTATTTCTCATACTGGATTATTGAAGAATATCATAAGTGACAGAGATCCCAAGTTCACATCCGCACTTTGGACCAATCTTCATAGATTGTTTGGGACTAAGTTATAATTCTCTACAGCATATCACCCTCAAACAGATGGGCTAGCAGAGAGGATGATTCCAACTTTAGAAGACATGATCAGGAGATTTTGCGCTTCTGGGTTAGAGTTCAAAGACTCAGAGGGCTTCACCCATGACTGGTGCACTCTTATACCTGAATTAGAATTGGCATATAAGACATCAGTCCATTCTTCCACAGGACAAACTCCTGCTATGTTAGAAAAAGGATGGAATCCAAGACTCCCAGCAGAAGCACTGAGGAAAGACTTGATTGACATTCATCCTACAACTTCCAGCTTCAAGATAATGTTTGATAAAGTAAAACATCATGCAAAACAAAGTATGAATGATGCTTTTGATTATGCAAAACAGAAGTGCGACAAGAGTCATAAAGTACCAGACTTCAACTTAGGGGACTTAGTTCTAGTTTCAACCTTGAATTTTAATAATATCAAAGGCCCAAAGTGTGAGCCTTAGAGGTAATTTCATATACCCAAAAGACCACAAATATAAAAAATAACATATTAATATAAATAAAATAAATTTATTTATATTATTGAAATAAAAATCAAAATATAAATATAAAATTATATTAAAAATAAAAAATTAATTACAATTTAAAAATAAAAATACATTAAATTTTGTAAGTATAAAATTACATTTATACTTGAAAAAATTAAGTAAAAATGAAATTTTAACAAAATTGTGAAAAAATGAATAAATTTGGAAAAAAGTTAAATAAAAATTATTATAACTTTTTATCCAATAAATAAACATATAAAAATTATTTCACCATTGGATTCCTCATAAAAAATCAGTTGGGGTCACCTCTGAGTGAAATTCTTGTAACTCAACTCTAAATAAGCTTAAATTAAGTTTTTAGTATTCTCAATACAAAAGTTGAAAATCCTCAAAACCTTAATTTAATTCACACCACATGTGGTGTTAACCATCAATTTTTGTGTTAAAATTGAGGTGTTGTGTTTAGTTTAGAAGTTATGAGGAATTAAAGTATTTTCAATTGAATTCAATTGAAATGTCAAAATGTGCGCGTGTATTACATAAGTGAACTTTGATTTACATATGAGGTGTCAATTATTACTGTATTGTACTGTACAATTGAATTACATATGTAAATTATAAGTATAATACATGATGAGGAATTAAAGGAAAAATAAATTGGAAAGATTAAAATTGGGGGGGAAAAGGAACTCCAGCTCTAAGGGGGAGCTAGACCCCCAAAATCCTTGCTGACAGGCGTGGGATGTCAAAATTCACGCAAAAGTTCATCACTTTTGGCCTGGAATTGAGTTACAGGGTCTGTGGACTCAATTGAGGATGAGGTTTTGATACCAACTGGGGTAGTTTTAGCTGTTGCCAAGAGGGTAAAACTACCCTTAAGATAAACCAATCATGGTAAAAACAGTTTTAACTGGTTTCTACGCCTCTGACACACATTCTGACGTGTTTTGAAGTCTCTAGGTCTGATATTGCTATAGTAATGGCTGATTTAAGGGTCTAAAATGGCTAAAAATAGCTAAAAATGGCTTAAACCAGCCCTTTTTGGTCTAAACTAGGGTTCAATGATGCCATAATTGGCTTTTCTGTTGTCAAACTGTTTTTCACGACTGACAAGAGTAATTTTTACTTTTGGAGTAAGAGAATTGATGGCTATAAAAGAATGTCTTCTTTGCCCCACTTTTCTCTTCATGTTAGAATCTTTTCCTTTTATTAATTAGTTTAAACACTGTTAAACCAATCAATCAAAGATTCCAACCACCATTTTTTAATCATTTTAATCCTTTTAACCACGTGAAAAAATCATTATAATCATTGTTTGTAACTCTTATAATCATTTTTACCCCTGAACCACCCCAAAAGTGAATTAAAGCATCTTTCATCACTGTAAACTTTGTCACTTTGTTTCCAAATTCACTCTGGTCACTTTTGGGCGTGTTTTCTCTTTAATATTCTTTTTAAAGACTTTGTTCTTTAATTAATTGCTTGCAGTTCTTTGCTCAATTAATTCCAATTGAAATTGCTCTTGAAGAAATTTCTTTTGTAGCCTTAAAATATCTCTTGTAGAGTTTTTTTTGGATAAATTTTTATTGTTGGTAAAACAATAAATTTTTATAATATTATTGTTTTATACTAATAAAGTTATAAACAATAAAATTGGCGTGTTTTCTCTTAAAAATAATATTCCATACTATTTTCAATTGATTTTTACCTTATACAAATTTTGAGGACAGGAAAAGTACTTGATTTTAATCAAAGTTTCATATCCACACCTTACACAAAGAAACTTAAAGATTATTATGTAGGACCTTTTGTTATTGTTTCCTTACATGGAACCAATGCAGTTCAAGTGGAATTGAGTGGTGAATTGGAAAATAAACACCCCACCTTTCCAGTCAGCTAGATAAAGCTTTATCAACCAGCTGATAAAGAATTGCCTCCTTTGAGGAACCCAACTCCTTTAACTGTACCACCAGTGGAACAGAATGAAGACAGAAAGATAAAAAAATTCATTAAAGAAAGGAGACTTAGGGGTAAAAATCAAAGAGAATATCTTGCCAGATATAAAAATCCCATCCATGAAGATGAATGGCTGGCAGAATCAGAAATACCTGACTCAGATAATCTCTTAAGAATATTTAGACATGAAACAACGCCACAAGCCTGAAGATGTCTCTAAATGTGCTTTAAATTACTTGATCTGAGTAATTTAAAGAGGGTGGACAGCGGACATGAACACCCTTTGGGGCTTTTATTATTTATACCATTGATAAAATTGTAGTACAATTTTATTTTTTGGTGGCAGGTAATGTGAGCCTTGAGGTAGATTTTACATACCCAAATAAACCACAATTATCTCAAAAATAAATTTTAAATTATTCATAACTCATAAGTCAAGCATATATCCAAAATTCGTCATTTTTGATTTCAGAAAATATGTATACCTTTTTATTGAGGAAGTAAAACCATGGCTTTAAGGCCAGATTTGGATTCTACACAAAATTCCACCTAGGGTAGCTTGATAGAGTGAATAAGCTCAAGTTAACTCTTTGTGGTGGTAATAGGGAAAATACTTCAATACCACATAAAAGATGCGTGAGAATGTTTGTTTTTCTTAAGTTCACGCCAAAATAATGGGAATGTGAGAAATCCCATGTTACATATACACTAAGAATAGTGTTGTTCATGTTTTGGGTACTTAATATCATGGTATTTGTAGATGGACCTTTGGTACACCCATAGTGGATATCTCACTTTAAGCTTAATTTTCTATTTTGACATTAAAAATAGGCAAGGGGGACAAAAGACATCAAAGAGAGCCAGGGTACCCAACTTCTGAGGCCTCAGAGGAGTGGACAGCTCCAAAGCTTGGATACATGGCTGATCTTGGCCCAATCAGTAAACTAAAACACTTTGTGAACTTGGTTACCATGTTACAACTACAGTAAATCTTCAGAAAATAGCAAATAACCTGCTATTTTGACGTGCCATGGAGGTAAAGAGCTACTTAGACTCCTGTAACCATGTCAATTCTTGATTATTTTCAATGGATATACCCCGCAAGATTCATTAAAACCCTTTTTGGACTTGTATCTATTGATTTACTTCATAGCAACCAGTAAAACACTGAGATTTGCAATTCTACAAAGAAATGAGGTAAAAACTTCAAAAATTCATTAAAAATACAATTCTTGATGAATCTCTATAAATCCTTCAGGAACAATGGATCATTGTATTATCCAGGGTAAAACCAAAAAGGCTTATAGTTTTACTAGTAAAATTCAATGTTTTACTTACAGTCCATTTCTCACTATTCTACCTGAAACACTGAATCTTCAAGAAGTCACAGTAATTAAAACCTGTGATGAAATTGCCAATAACATTGATAACTTTGATAATTCAATGATCATTTTGGAATAAAAGAAGATTTACAGATGTTACTCCTTTTATTCTTAACCATATTGGGGTTGGTAGTCATGTAAAAGCATTAATTAAGTAATTATACTAATCTTATGTGACAACAGATGATGCAATCAATAATCCAAAAGGATTTATTTTTTTATCACTCACTGGTTTTTCAGTTTTCTCCATGGCACGCCTCTGTGAGCTGTTGTTGACGTAAAAGAGGCCTCCTCTTGTTGTTTTTTCCACATCATCATCATCAACTTATTATCCATTTAAATCATTGTTACCAACAAGTAAGTATTAGTTAAAGCTATTCTTAAGTGTTTTAATTCTTTTGGAATCAATCAGAAAGACGTGAAATCATAGAATCCAACTATATATTGTTGTAATACTGTTTTAAATACATCTTGATCCCTTAAGTCCACAATTCTACGTCAAATCTCTTTATCTTATCTTTCAATAAGCTCTTTGCAATATTACAAGAATTATATTTAAAATTATTCTTGCAAAAGATAATCATAAATTAAAATAATTTTATCATTTTAATAAAAAGAAGTTTTATTATCAAAATCTTCTTGTAATTGATTATTGTAGACAATTACTGCTCACTTTTAAAATCACTAGTAGTGTTTAACACATGTGTCAGGATGATACTATGATAAAGGTATAACTAGGCTAATTACAACTTTAACTGTGTATGTGACACGGCAGAAAATGATTAAAAAAGATTTTATAAGGGTTTATAATAAAATAAAAGGGTTCTACTATTGAGGAATAGTGGTGGTGAGCGCTATTGAGAACCCTGGGTGCAGGCTTTATCTGTTGGATTACAATAATAAAGTCTACAATACTTTAAATTAAGAGTATACCTGATTATTACCCAAGAGTAAAACTGTTTTTGACAGTTTACTATGTAGGGTATTCAAGAGCAGGATGAGGAAAGGGTTTTGGCTGTGAAAAGCCCTCCTTTTATCCTGAAATTGAGGTGGAAAGGCTGCTAGACCTTTCCACGTAGAGGAAGTGAAGATTTTTCACTCTCCAGGACAGGCTTGTGGTTTGCAAACAGCCTGTATACCCTGTATTGGGCTCAGATGTGGTTTTGAAACCACATCTGGGCAGTTTTCACCAATACAGGGTGAAAATTTTCATCTGGGGACCTCACAGCCTGATTCTGACGTGTATGACGCGTAGAATGCTGTACAGAAACTGTATGGGACCCCAGTATTGACTGACATATGAGGTATTGAAGTAAAAACATGCTTCTTCGTCTATTTGACACCTCATATTCATGGTTATGGGATATTATCCCATGGTAAGGCTGTATCTGACAGCAGGTGGGAGTTTGACCTTAAAATGGTCATAACTCTGTCAGTGTTTGAGATATCAAGCTCAAAGCTGGTTCATTGAATAGCCCTGTATGAGCTCTACACAATGGTACCCAACTTGACATAGTTATCATTAAATATGACAAAGTTATCCCATGTACAAGTATTTTTGTACATTGGCGTGGTCTGGTCAAAAGCTGTATTAAGCTTGTTTGGCCAATAACTTCTGCTGTAGTTGAGTTATGAGGAAATGGATGGCACCATCAGATAGCCCTGATTGTGCTCTTTCCAAAAAGACCCCACTTTAAGTATCTCACACTAAAACTGTAAAAGTTAGATGAGAGGTGAATGTTTTGTTCACCCTTATTTGGTCTGAATTTGACCATAACTCAAGTAATACTGGTGCTAGCTCAGTTTGGCTGGCACCATTGGATAGCCCTGGCTTAGAGCTTCATTTTGAATACCCATTTGATGGGGTTAAGCCTCTCCTTCTAGATTTTAGATGAGAGGTGAAAATTAAGGTTTATGCTCAGCAATAACTTTGAGCAGGAATAACTTTGTTATTTCTTGTCCTATGGTGATGGGACTTATATTTTCAGAAAGAGGTGAGTTTCCTCTTTCTTTTGATACCTTCTGAGCTAATTTGGCTCAGTTCCATGTTTTGGTTGTATCTTGGCTATACCATTGGTTTATGGTATTTTGGCTGTCATGCTTGTGCTCTGGTTTTGAGTCACAGGCTGACAACATGAAAGAAATAATTCTTTAATTATATAATTGTGGCTATAATAATATTTCATTATTATATTTCATAAGAACAGACATAGTACTGTTGATTAATAGTAATATTATCATCAGTTTCATTGTCACATCTTACAGGTCTGGCATGACTCGATTTCTCAAGGATTATGTCTCATCCTGTCAACAGTGTTCAAGAAACAAAAATATTCATCACAAGAAGTTTGGACTCCTCAAACTGCTTCTGATTCCAAATGGTCCTTGGATTTGTCTTTCAATAGATTTCATCACTCAATTTCCAATGTCCAGTTCATTTGACTTAATCCTTATCATAGTGGACAGATTCTCAAAAATGGCAGTTTGCTTTCCAACAATTTCTTCAATAGCTTCACTGGATTTGGCCCATTTATTCATCAAGAATATTTTCTCAAAGCATGGCCTTCCTTCAAGCATTGTTAGTGATCGAGGTTCTCTTTTTGTTTCTTCCTTTTGGACCAATCTCTGTCAGCAGCTCAAGATTTCAAGAGATCTGTCAACTGCTTACCATTCAGAAACTGATGGACAGACAGAGAGGGTAAATCAGATACTAGAACAGTACCTTTGGATGTATGTCAGTTAACATCAAGATGATTGGAACACCTGGCTCCCTCTGGCTGAATTTGTCTACAAGAACTCTGACCACTCTTCAACAAAACAATCACCTTTTTTCACTGTTTATGTAACAGATCCTCTATTTGACTCAGTTCACATTACTCAAGATACTCCTGCTGAGAAGTTATCAACAAAAATACAATCAGTACAGCAAGATTTCAAGAGAGAACTTGAAGTTGCCATAAACAGGTTTAAGAGGTATGCAGATAAAATTAGAGCAAGTCCACCTGTTTTCAATCCTGGTGACATGGAATGGCTTTCTTCCAAGAACATCAAATCAACTAGACCCACCAAAAGACTTTCTAAAAAATTTTTGGGTCCTTTTCCAATCTTGAAGAAAGTCAGCGCTCATGCCTACCTCCTCAAGCTCCCATCTCAATGGAAGTCAATCCACCCAGTCTTCCATATTTCACTCGTAGAACCAGTCAAGACATCAAGAGCCTCCTCCTCCAATCCTCATTGAAGAAGAAGAGGAATGGGAAGTCTCTCAAATACTGGACTCAAAGCTTAAGAGAGGCAAATTATGGTATTTGGTGGATTGGAAAGTTTTCAGTCAAGACTCAGACAGATCGACTTGGGAACCAACTGAAAGCCTCAAGAATTGTCCTGAACTGGTCAAGGCTTTCCATTCTTTATATCCTGAAAAGCCAGGACCCAATTTTTCAAGAGCTTGAATTTTTATGGTACTTGGTGGGAAGAGGAATTACCAAAAGTAAGTCCCACTCCTGGTGTGCAATTCCTCAAGGGGTCTATAATCTTACAAAGCATAACCTTGGCCACTTTGTGAGCACCTGGAATCAAATTTATCTTTCCAGGTCCTTGGCCAATTTCAATATCAATTATCAACCTCTGTGATTAAGATTGGAACCTCCTCAAAATTCATTTCTTTCTTTTCTTTTCTTATTTTCATTTTATTTGAATTTCGAATTTTTCTTCATTTACCTCAAAATAAATTCATGAACCAATTCCATTCATTTTAAATTTACATCAATTCTGAAGCCAATGTCAAAAGAAGATCAAGCAAGTCCTGCATCACATGCCAACCTTTCAATATCAGTATCAAATTATTTTTCTCTTAATCACTCCTCTTGAATCCCTGTCTCAAATCCTTTCCAGTTGCCTCAACAGGCTTCACCTTGTGTTGGTGCTCAGGAGCTCACCATTCCAAGGTTGAGGGTACTGTCACAACCATAGAAATTACCCTCCTGGACTCCATATGGCATATCAGTGCCATATCAATCTTATGCAAATTTGGCCATATCCATAATCACTGGCCAAATTGGCACTCTCATCTTTTCTGGCCTTTTATGGTCATTTCACTCCTTGGGCCAACCTGGCCCCTTCACTATTATCAGGCCTTTCTCTGCTTTTGGGCACTTTCAGGTATTTTCCAGTCAACAAGGAAAATACAGCCCAAAATCCTGTATTTGGCTTTTTAAGATTTAAATACAGTTTTTTGAACTTTTGCACATTTTGTGCATTTTTGCACACTTTGCGCCTTTTGCGCATTTTTGCTGTATTCAGCTGTATATGCCATTTTCCCATGTATTATGGGAATTATGTCCAAAAGGCCATATCAGGCCTTTTGGGGCATAATTGCCAGTTTTGTGCATTTTGCGCACTTTTCACAAATCCAGTTTTAAAGCTGTATAAGCTGTATTTGACCAATACACCCAGAAACACCTTGTCACCTATGAAGTCACCCAAAAGCCAATTTTCACTCTCATCCTCCTGACTTCACTCACAAAGACCTTTGGCCACTTACACCCTTCAGAAACTCAAATTGTCATAAATGGTGTTATACACCATTCTACACCTTTTTTTACCAGAAATTCAATGGTGTCAATATCAGAGGGGTAATTCAACATTCCATAAGTCACCAAAGTGTCATGTCAGCCAGAGGACCCATCAAGGCTCAAGTGCAGGTGTAATTTCTCAAAGACCAATGACACCATCAGGAATTCATTGGTTATTCTCACTTCACTTATTCCCTCCTAGGGAATACTTTCAATTCATTCCTAAGGTGTATTCAAGAGGCATTTCCAAACAAGTTGTCAAGTTTCAATGCTCCATCAATCCAACTTGGAAACCACATTCATTTCAATACAGTCTGGATTCATCAAGACCTGTATTTCAATCATACATCATGGGAAAATCATTCAACACAGTTCATTTCCCAATCTGGCAAGGTATACACATCATCAAGCTGTCAATACAGCTTCAATGATTTAATAAAGACCAGCTGTCAGCCTGAAGGAGTCAAGCTCTCAACTTTTCACATATACCAGCCTCCTTTGACCCTGGGGGGCTTTCCCCCAGCTAATTAATATATTTTGATTTTATTTTATCTTTCTTTATATTACTATTTTTGTTAAGTGAATACTGATATTATCAAGTCAGTCATTTAGCACCTTTTTTCTCTTTTCTTTCTTTGCCATTCAATGGGTATCTGGTGGTCATATCCTTACTAATTCCATTGTTCATTTTGGCAGGTTGAAAAAGTGGTTAAGGACTTACTTGGTTGTCTCTTTGGACATTTGGCTTCTCATTTCTCTTATTGCATCTCATCTTTGTACTTGCATTCTTCTTAGAGAAATTCAATTCTTTACTTTTATTTTCTTTATTCTTTTGTAGTCTTCCAAGTGAGTTCCCTGATTGCTGAGTGCCAGGCCACTCTTGTTTTTCTGTCCAAGAGCCCCTGTGACACTTCCTGTCACAGAAGAAATTTGCTGGATCATTTGGGAAAATCAATTGACAGGATTGGATGAATCCTCTCAATTTATGGGCTTGAGTACCATCAAAAGGATCAGGTGCTTTCAGTGATGGAGTCTTGAATTCAGGGGCTTTGGAATTGTCCCTGGGGGCTGCTGCTTGAGAAAGCTGTCCCATACTAGTAGCCATTTGCTCCATGATCTTGAGGAGACTTGGATCAGATCAGGAGACAAGAGATTGATTAGTAGGGGCTATATTAGACCCCTGGGGTACCTCTGGAGCATTTTCCAAAGCATCTGCCACTTCAGCCTCCCCAGAATCTTCCTCTTCCACATACTCCTCCCCCTCTTCACCTTAAAGTTCTGCTAGTCTTGCGCTTGCACCTTCAGACAGGCCAGGGTAGCCACCCAAAAGTACAGAGAAAGATCTTGATCTTCTTGATTTCATTCCCCCTCTTCTGGAGGTTGCTTCTCCTTCCATTTGTGGTCATACGTCTGAGTTTTCACTCAGTTGTTGATGAACTGATGGGGTGGGGTCAAGAGGAACCCTTGCTGTAGGTGTGAGAACAGCTGGATTTATTTGAGATCTAGTATCCTTGGCTGGAGGGCTCAGCTGAACTGGAATTATTGAGAAATTAACAAACAAAAAATTGATGATACTTGAGAATAAGGAATCAAAGGTTGGACAACTCAATAAGAAATAAAGTCTTGATGATCTTGAGGAATCAATCAACAGTCCTGAGGTGAAATAAATTTCAATCAATCAATCAATCAATTAAGTCAATATCAACAAACAATCAAATATCATTAAATCTTTAAAAATTCAACAATCAATCAATTAATAAATAAATAAATAAATTCATAAATAAATAAGTAAGTAAATAAATAAATAAATGAATAAATAAATAAATAAATAAATAAATAAATAAATAAATAAATAAATAGACAAATCAATAAATAAATGAATGAATGAATGAATGAATAAATGAATAAATAAATAAATAAATAAATAAATAAATAAATAAATAAATAAACAAATAAATAAATAAATAAATAAATAAATAAATACATAAATAAATAAATAAATAAATAAATAAATAAATAAATAAATAAATAAATAAATAAATAAATAAATAAATAAATAAATAAATAAATAAATAAATAAATAAATAAATAAATAAATAAATAAATAAATAAATAAATAAATAAATAAATAAATAAATAAATAAATAAATAAATAAATAAATAAATAAATAAATAAATAAATAAATAAATAAATAAATAAATAAATAAATGTCAATAATCAATCAAATATCAATAAGTCTTGAAGAATTCAATAATCAATCAATAAATAAATAAATGAATCAATGTCCTCAAATTCTTGAGGAACCAATCATTCAAATCAATATCTTCAGCATTCAATTCAATATCTTGATGAGTCAAAATCAATCAATAATCAAACTAAATTCTTGAAGATCAATCAGTTATCTTCAGGATCCAAAATCAGTCAATCAATCCATTCCAAAACCAAATAAAAATCCTGAGTCACTGAATCAATAAACCAATGAATCCCAACTAATCAATTAACCAATCAATGAAATTCCTGATAAGAACTGAATAAGCAAACAAAAAAAAATTGCTTGAGATAGAATTGAGAATTAAATGAGATGGTCAGTAATGATTAAGAAATGGAAAGAATCAATTTTCATATGAATATAATGAATGAGATGAAAATAGATGAGAGAAAAATTCATAATCATAAAAATTCATAAGATCATAAAGAGGTCATAATTTATGAATTAGAGAAGTGAATGAATAGAAAGAATCAAATATGAGTTAATCAATTTAATGTAACAGGGGCTCTTCTAAGTGAAGAGGGCCTGGCACTCAGTAAACGGGGACTCACTGCAGAGGGCTCAAAGGATAAGAAAGGGCAAAACACTTAAGAGTGTAATGAGAGTAAGATTGCTAAAAAATGCTAATATAAGAAAAGAAGCAAAAAGAATAAGAATAATGAATAGAAGAGAAAACCACAAACAAGTCGAAGTCCACTGTTTCAACCTTTCAGAAGTAAATAGGAGGGTTAATAAGGATATGGCCACCACACCTCATCCTGAACAGGCGCGAGAAAAATGCAAAGACTAGCTTAATACCAATGATTATGATACCCAAGAATAAGAGTAAGAATAATCATAAAATAATAAATAAACTAAATCAATTAACTGGGGAAAAATCCCCAGGGGAGAGAAAGAGGGGCTGGTATATGTGAGAATCACCATCCCTGATCCAGGAAGAGAGTTTTTATGAGAGGGATTGATTATCAAATTGAGTCTTGCCAATACAGGTCCTGTACCAACTGTACAGGATTTGTACAGGAGGAGCGGTAGTGTTGAGTGATCATACAGTTTCAGGATGGTGTATCCAAACTGTATTGGGTAATTCCGACCTGTACAGGTATTGACAGGCTGTATTGATTCACCAGACTGTAGGCATGTTTCAGCAAGGAAGATTTGTGAAACTGATTTCTGATACACACAGTGGAATGCTGATTTTAGGTGTTTGAGTGGGTGTAAGATTGAATACCCTTACCCCTGACTAGTGGTTGTTACAGTGAATATTTGGAAGATTATCCAATTCATCATTTTTTTACTTGACATTTACTCTCAATTCTGTCACATCTGTTGTAAATTGACTCAAGTCTGTCATTTGTAACTTTGCACAATTCAGTGAAAGTTCTGTAATTGATGTTTGATGTGAATTTCTTTAATTATTTATCAAAATCATTAAATTTTACGTCTGTAATAGACTTAATATATCTAACTTCATCTATTATTTTCATGGAAAGGTCCTGTTTATCCTTTCCTGTTACTTGGCTGTTAACTCCATACGAGTTCTGGCCATATTGAGCACACTGTCCATGGCTGAGGGTTCCAATTTGGGAATCATGTATCCTTGTGGGAAGGGTCTGTGCAAATTGACCTTGCCTTGATTTTTCCTGGGATGTCTCTGTTTCTTCTAAGGTCCTTTGGGCTTGTCTTTGGACTGTTCTGGAGCTGATTTGGAGCTTTTTCTTGCTACCGGTCCTTCCTTCTCCAAAGCTGGGGTCATCTCCAGCTCCTTCTTTTGTTCTGTGGATACAATAATTTGGTTCTTTAAACAATTTGTTATCTTTTAGACTTTTTCTTTGCATTACAAGGGACTCCATCCTCCTAGGAGTTCCATGGTATTCTCCTGACCTGGAAAGCTCTTGATGTAAAAGTAGCAGTTCATTGCTGTAAGGTTTGACTATGAAACAATAAGTAAAAATTACTAATGTTTTACTTATTGTACTATGAATGTCCTTATAAATGAAATAAATAAGATAAAAAATAATTATTATAATTATGGCATAAAAATAATTATATTATTAATGAAATATAATAATATAATAAAATAAATATATTAATATAAAATAATTAATATATTTAAAAGCACTTTATTATTGTTACAAACAAATAATAAAGGCGTAAAAAATTGTTTTTTATTAATAAAAAACAATTAATAACAATAATATTACTAATATTAAAGTTATAAATTAATATAAATACTATTTATATTAATTAAAGAATTATTAAAAGAATAATAAAGAGAAAATTATTAATATAAGAGAAAATAACCTACTTTTAACACTTAATATAGTAATTTTGAAATATTTTACGCCAAATAATGTAAATACAACTTATACAAATTGTATTTAAAATAAAAAATAGAGAAATTACAAATGTTCTCGATTTTTTACATGGAAATGAGTTTTAGAGATATTTTGAACAAAAACAGTTAAACAAATGATTTAATAACGTCAAAATTGGTGATTATAATAAAGATGAACTTTGGTCTTTAATAATATAAAAGTTTTATATATAAAGAATAAATATTTTACCTTTTTGTTTGTATTTATTCAATGTTTTTGATGCGTCTGAGGGGAAAACAGAGTAAAAAGAGCTCTATTTATAGTAAATACCTCCCTCCTAGAGTCCAACAGGCTTCTAGTAGACGTGTACTGATCATATCCACTGGAATTGATCAATATTTTAAGGTTTGGAGATGATTAAATCATGATCAAACCATATTACATCATTATTACACCATCATTTAGAGTTATCACTATAACTCCAAAGTTGATGACATCAGAGGCTTGGCAGAACCCCAATTTTCGTGGATTTTATTAGTTTTAATCATAAAATAATAGTATTCACCAATTGTATCACTGATATGACTGTTAAACTTAAATTAAGGTTACAGTGAGTGATCATAACTACTCAAATTAAGCTCAAACTTTGATCTTTGATAGCTTTTAATTTTTACACGCTACATGAATTCAGAGAGTGAATTCTGATAGCCTTACATAACCTTATTATTCTTCCAAGAGCTTTTCATTACATCAGCAAAACTCTAATTTTGATGATTTTTCTTGTAACTCATCTTTTCTGTCAAAATTCAATATTTTAAACTTCAAACCATGATTTCAGGGGGTTATACCCTGAATTCAATAATATAAATTACATCATTCTTCACGAATAAACTATTAGAATCCAACTGTGTACTTTATTTTAAGTTTGGACCACTTTCACAACAAAGTGGTCAACAGCTCTGTTGATTTTTATCAATATTTCATCATAGGTTTTAACCTTGTTTATAAATTGCAAAATAAAGTTCATATCTGTTTTTGTACAGTAATTACGTGGTAACTTCATTTTTGGTTCATCACTTTATCTTGTATAGTTTAAGAGATATTAGCTATGATCCTAGAATATATGCGTTGACCAAAAAAGTGCATATATTCAGGTTAATTCCTTAAGTGTTAATTTTGTAAATTGGCTCATTAATTGTTTTATGTGTGGATTTTCATGGGAAATTCAATGGTACAATTTCTTTCACATGTTGTTTCATTGGTTCTTGAAATAAATAAGTATTTATGGTTTTTATAAGGTATTATTCCTTATAACTCATTAAATATTGACTTTACAGATATGCCATAAAAATGGTATATGTGTATTTTACCATGGGGAATCCAATGGTATAATTATTTTCACATTTTGATTCATTGGTCTTTAACTTGAACCAAGTTTTGTACCAATTTATGGTATTTTTGTATTTTTAAAGTAATTATTTTTAATATGTAATTATTCTAAGTAATTTTAAGATAATTATCTTAAAGGTATAATTATTCTAAGTCTCTCTTGTGACCCTATTGGGTATGTTTTCATATCTCAAAGGCTCACATTCCCTACCACCAAAAAAGATTGTACCACAATCTGATATGTGGGATTAGGGTATCATCCACTGTCCTACCTCTTCAGTAGACTTTATCAGTCTTGAAGCTCAATAATGCTTGATTTTATTATTATTTAGGTTTTCTTTCATGTCTAAACCTCCTTAGTAGCTTATCAGCATTTGTTATATCTTTCTCAAGTAGCCATTCATCTTCTTGAGTTGGATTTCTATACCTTACAAGGTATTCTCTTTCTTTTTTGTTTCTTGTCCTTCTTTCTTTAAGAACTTTCATAATTTTCTTTTCTTCTCCTTCTTCCAAAGGGGGGATTTCAAGTGGGGGTTTATTTCTTAGTGGAAATAATTCCTTGTCACTTGAGCTGTAAGGTTTTATTAGACTTACAGGGAAAGTTGGGTGTTTGTTCATTAAATCACCTGTGAGTTCCAATTGTACAGCATTGGGTCCATGAAGTGCTTTTGTCATAAGCAAAGGAATCTTTCAATTTCTTTGGTCCTTTTATGTTATTAAAATTAAGAGTTGATACTAACACCAAATCTCCTCTTTTGAAGTCAGGTGGTTTGTGACTTTTGTCCCATCTTTCCTTTGCGTATTTGAAAGAGTCTTGCATGCATCTGTTTGCTTGGTGTCTTGCTTTGTCAAGCATTATCTTAAAGCTGCTTGCTGTTGGGTGTATATCCACTAAGTATTTTTTGAGGGTATCATAAGGAAGTCTTGGATTCCAACCTTTTTCTAGCATTGTTGGTGTTTTTCCAGTAGAAGAATGGATTGATGTTTTATATGCCAGTTCAAGTTCTGGTATTATTGTACACCAATCATGGGTAAAACCATCAGAATCTTTGAATTCTAGCCCATAAGCACAGAATCTTCTGATCATGTCCTCTAAGGTCTGTATCATTCTTTCTGCTAAACCATCAGTTTGAGGATGATAAGCTGTTGAGAATGATAACTTTGTCCCAAACAAGTTATGGAGATTTGTCCATAATGCTGAAGTGAACTTTGGGTCTCTGTCACTTATAATGTTTTGGAATAAGCCTGTGTGGCTAATGACTTTATTCCATATCATTATGGCTGTGTCCATGGCTGTGTCATCTTTGTGACATGGTAAGAACATGGTAGTTTTACTGTACCTGTCAACTAACACTAGGCATGCATTATAACTCCTGTCTCCTCCTGGAGTTAATGCTGTTACCCAATCCATATGAACTATTTCCCATAGGGATTTTGGTTCTTGGATTTGGATCATCATTCCAAATTTCTTTCCTGTGGCTCTGTTGGCTTTTTGGCATCTGTCACAGGTTTGGCAGTACTCTGCAACATCTTTCTTCCAATTTGGCCAACAAGAGCAGGTTTTCACCCTCTCTAGTTTCCTATCTTCTGAGAGATATCCAGATGCAACACTATCATGACACTCATGTAAAATAATGTTTATTAGTGTTCTATCTGTTAAGGCCATAACACATGTGTGTTTTGTTCTATGGTAGAGGATTCCATCAAGGAGGTGGAATCTTCCTTCATCATATGCCTTTTTCCATATTTCATCTAGTTTTGATGAAAGTGATGGGTCTTTGCAGTCTTTCATTAGAAGTTGGCTTAAGATATTGCAATTTTTGTCTGTATTATAGCTTTCTTTAACTTGGTTAAAGAATTCTGTGCCAATGTCTGTAACACATATTCCTTCTATATGGTGTTCTTCTTGTGGTACCCATGCTGGACTTTCAGGGGTATTTGCTAAAGCCCATCTGCTACGACCATCTGCATTTTGATGAATATTTCCAGATTTATGAACAATAGTCATATTTCCTCTATATTCTTGGATAGCAATTTGCCATCTCAGCATATGTCTATTTGGGGTTTTCATGTTTCATAGAGATTTTACAGCATTACAGTCTGTGATCACATCAAATACTGTTCCATCCAAATAGTAATGTAACTTTTCTAAAGCCCACACTAAGCAGAGGCATTCCATTTGGCTTGCTCCATATCTTGCTTCTGTTGGCTTTATCTTCCTTGAAATGAAACAAATTGGTCCTTCCACTGGTTTGTCATTGATAATTTGTGTCTGGTGTAGTGCAGCACCCAGTCCTTCTCCACAAGCATCAATGTAAAGTTTGAAGGGCAGTTTCCAATCTGGCATTAGAAGAAATAAGGCATTTGTTAAGGGATTTTTCAAGTCTTCATATGCCTTGACTCTTTCTTCTGTCATTTCATAGACTGTTTGTTGGTCACATAGCTTATACAAGGATTTAGCAATTTTTGCAAAGTCCTTTATATGCTGTCTATGGTAACCAGCAAATCCTAGAAATGATTGCATTTCTTTTTTGGTTTGAGGCATTGGCTTAAGTAGTACTGCTGCCACTTTATTTTTTTCTATGCCTAGACTAAGGCCAGATACAACATGTCCTAGTGCGTTTAGCTCACTATATGCAAAATGACACTTTTTCAAGGAAATTTTCATATTTACTTGCACTACTTTCTGAAGTACCCTTTCTAGTCTTTTAAGGTGATTTTCCCAAGTTTCTGAGCAAGCTATGATATCATCAATATAGATAATTAACCATTCTTCTGATAATTCTTCAGGAAATATGGTATTTATCATTCTTTGATAATGGGAAGGTGCATTCTTTAGGCCAAAGGGCATTCTTAATTATTTAAAAATTCCTCAGTGGACTATTATCCTCAGTAGTTTTTTGGCATTGTCTGTTAAGACATTTTGGTGAAAACCCTTTAAGGCATCCATGGCTGTAATGAACTTAGCTTGTGGCAATTGGGTCAATTTCTCATGGATTGTAGGTATTGGATATCTGTCTGGAATGGTATAGGTGTTCAGGGCTCTGAAGTCTCCTACCATCCTTGATTTTCCATTATGCCAAGCTATAATGACAGGGGTAGTAACTTCTACCTGCTCATTATGTCCTACTTTTCTTAGTACTCCAAGGTCTATTAATTCTTTAATGTGTGTCTCTAAGGCTTCTCTGGCTCTTGGACTAGCTGGGTAAGCTGGTCTCCTCAGTAAAATAAGGTCTAGAATATGATTTATGTCCCAAAAATTGGTTTAAAATCACGGCCAGGCCCCCAAATGTAAGGTTTGTCTATGAAACTCTTGATAATAGTAACAATATCAAGAGTACTATGACTGTCCTCAGTAGAAAAATATAATATAATAAAATATTATAACCACAAATTTAAATATAATTATATAAAAAAATGAAATTTAATTATTATTATAAAAATACAATAATTATAATAAATTATAACTATTCTATTATTGTTACAGTCACTGACAATTATAACAATAATATGTGTAAAGCTCTTAATGAGACAATTACACGTGGAAAATATAAATATTTAACCACTTATAAATAATATAAATATTATTTATAAAAAGAATTAAACACACAATGTGCAAAAATAATTCTTATATAAAAAAACTAATACTAGAGAAAAAATATAGAATTTTAGAGAAAACTTACTTATAAGATTTATTTAATACAACAAGTAAAATACAACAGTTATTATATTAAATAAATATTATAAGTTAAAAACACGCCAAAAATCAATAAATTTAAAGATAAAACAACTTTTTATAATAAATATCATGATTAAAGATTTCTGAGAGGAATATGTGGATTTGAAAAGATATTTAAGATGATAATTTTATATAATAAAATTTATTATAGGTGATTACAACAATAATCTGAATTCTATGACTTCAATTCTTTAACTTAATAAATAAAGAATAAAAATAACTTAAGAATTCCTTTTAATAATAAGATTTTATATTTAATAAAACTTTTCCTGTTTAAATTTCTAATATGATTGGATGAATTATTGATTATTGCCAAAAACAGTGATGAAAAGACTCTTTTTATGTCTTCAGAGCAGCTCTCATGATTCATAATGAATGTAGAGGGCATGCTCAGGTCAAAACTGAAAAACCATGCTTAAAAATTAAGTTCTTAACTTACGGCAACTTATTTTTACTTCCAATTTAAAGTTACCAGTGTTATTCTTAACTCCAAGTAACTTTGATCCTCATTTAGTTTAATTATTTTAAGTTTTAATATAAAATACGCTTATTTATATTAAAGTTCATCACATGAACAACATGAAATTAGAGTTTCAAGCAGAAATCTCTTAAACTTAATTTTTAATTAATTTTTAAAGAAATCATAATTTTCTTTGAGCTTAATTAAAAAGGTAATTTTCCAGGCTATTTACCCAGGAAACTTATTTATAAAAGATACTTAGAATTTAATTTATATATAGATAATATTAAATTCTAAGCTGTGTGAAAATTTCAAGCAAATCCATTAAGATTTGGATTTTTAATGAATTTTTGAAGTTATTGCTATTTTTCCACGTAAAATAGCAATACACACCAAACCTTAGCTTTTGATAAGGTTTCAATGCTTGGAACCTTAAAGTTTTAAGCTTATTTAAGCTTTTTAAACTTAATTAAACTTTGACAGTTCTTAAAACCTTGATTTCAAGCCTGCATATTGGGATTTACCCTTTGGCAGCTTGAAATTCCTGTCCAAATTGGGATAGAACCAGTTTAAACCTTAAGGGTGGATCAAAGCCTAATCTTAAAGTTTAAATAAGGTTGAAAATCCTCCAATACAGGTGTACAACCTTAATTGAATCATTGCAGATCCAAAAAGTTAGGTACCCCAGCTCTATTTGGTCTTTTTCCTTTGTCCCACCTTTTTGCATGGATTTTGCCCATTTATTCATTTAAAGCCATACTATGGCCTTAAACCCTTTTAAATTGAGTTCACGCAGGATTTACATTCTGTATGGCAAATCCTTAGCAAATTCAGTAAATATACACCACACCTCAATTTTAACTAAAATTTTCGTAAGTTTGCATTAACCTTATGCAACTTTAAATTTAAGCTTAATTAAGCTTGAATTTAACAATTTTTAAAAAAATGTTAAAAAAGTTACATTGGTACTGTGAGATTCTTAAATCTTCCAATAACATTAAAAATAAGTGGTTTTGGGTATAACACCCTATGGGTGTACCCTAGGTTATTTTTGGTGTAGAATCCAAAAATGACATAATAATTATAACTTTGTTCATCCCAAAAAAAGTTATACGTATTTTTTATTACTTTTTATTTTAAATTCAACTAAAAAGTCTGTTTAAGACAAAATTAATTGTTTATAAAATCATTTGTGGCCTTATGGGTATGTTATACATACTTCACAGGCTCACATTCCCTACCACCAAAAAAAAAAAAAAATTGTACCACAATTTTTCTTTAGTAGTATACCCCCAAGTTATTTGGGGGGGTATAATCCACTGTCCAACCTCTCTACTTATACTTTTCAAGTAAGTAAAGCACACAATTCAAACTTTTTACTGAGGAATTGGTCTTCTCTCATGTCTGAATCTTCTGAGAAACTTTTGGGCATCAGGTATTTTACTTTCTTCAATCCACTCATCTTCATGTTGTGGATTTCTGTACCTGACCAAGTATTCTCTTTCATCTTTACCCCTAAGTCTTCTTTCTTTCAAGACTATTAGTACCTTCTTTTCCTCACTTGGTTCAATTGGGGGTACCTCTAAGGGTGTTTCATTTCTTAAAGGAAATAATTCCTTATCACTTGATGTGTAATGTTTTACAAGACTGACAGGAAAAGTTGGGTGTTTATTTCCCAACTCTCCTGACAGTTCTACTTGTACTGCATTTGTCCCATGAAGGGCCTTAATAATATATGGTCCTGCAAAGGAATCTTTCAATTTCTTTGGACCTTTAATATTATAAAGTTCAAGGTTGAAACTAGTATTAAGTCCCCTACTTTGAATTCTGGTGTCTTATTACTCTTGTCTCACTTTATCAAGCAGTAGCTTAAAGCTTGAAGCAGTTGGATGAATGTCAACCAGGTCTTTTTTCAAAGTATCAACTGGAAGTTTGGGGTACCATCCTTTTTCCAACATTGCAGGAGCGTTGCCTGTTGAATCATGGATAGAGGTCTTGTAGGCTAATTCCAATGCTGGTATAAGAGTACACCAATCAGGGGTAAAGCCATCAGAATCTTCAAACTCCAGGCCATAAGCACAAAATCTTCTGATCATGTCCTCAAGGGTTTGAATCATTCTTTCTGCCAGCCCATCTGTTTGTGGATGGTAGGCTGTTGAAAATGATAATTTTGTACCCAAAAGCTTATGTAAATTAGTCCATAAGGCTGATGTGAATTTTGGGTCTCCGTCACTAATGATGTTTTTAAAGAGACCAGTATGGGATATGACTCTGTTCCAAATTAAAAAAGCTGTATCCATAGCTGTGTCATCTTTATGACATGGTAAAAAGATTGGTGTTATACTATATCTGTCCACAATAACAAGACATGCATTGTAACCTTTATCACCTCCAGGTGGTAATGCAGTTACCCAATCCATGTGAACCACTTCCCATGGGGTACTTGGTTCTTGAATATGGATCATTAGACCAAATCTTTTACCAGTAGCTTTATTGGCTTGCTGGAATCTATCACAACTATGACAGTACTCAATGACATCTTTTCTCCAAGATGGCCACCAGGCACATGTCTTAATTCATTCCATTGTTCTGTCCTCAGACAGATGGCCAGAATAAATGTTATCCTGGCATTCTAGTAGTATTTTGTTAATCAACATTCTACTACATAGGACCATGACACATGTGTGTTTAGACCTATGACATAATATACCATCAAATAAGTGGAATCTTCCATTGTCATAAGATGTTTTCCAAATATCATCCAGAGAATTAGCCAAGGCTACATCTTTACAATCTTTGTCAAGTAGAGCAGTCAGAATATGACAATTCTTATCTTGCTTGTAGCTTTCTCTTACTTCTTCAAAGAATTCTGTTCCAACATCTGTGATATTAATTCCTTCAATTGGAATTTGAGGTTCTGCACTTGTAGGAGCATAGGCAGGGTTATCAGGTGTATTGGGTAATGCCCATCTACTCAAGCCATCAGCATTCTTGTGAATATTTCCAGCTTTATGTACTATGGTCATATTGCTTCTATACTCCTGTATAGCAATCTTCCATCTTAACATGTGTCTGTTTGGAGTTTTCATGTTAAGAAGTGATTTTACTGCATTACAATCAGTAATTACTTCAAACACACTACCATCAAGATAGTAATGAAGTTTTTCCAGAGCCCAAACAAGGCAAAGGCACTCCATTTGGCTAGCTCCATATCTGGCCTCAGTAGGTTTAATTTGTCTTGAAATAAAACAAATTGGACCTTCATAAGGCTTGTCATTGACAATTTGAACTTGATGAATAGCAGCTCCTAAAACATCACCACATGCATCAATATACAGCTTGAAAGGAAGTTTCCAGTCTGGCATCAATAATAATGGTGCATTGGTCAAGGCATACTTGATTTTATCATATGCTTGGATTCTCTCCTGTGTCATTTCAAAAACAGTTTGCTGATCACAAATTCTGTATAATGATCTGGCATGGATTGCAAAATCTTTAAGGTGTTGCCTGTAATAACTGGCAAACCCTAAGAAAGACATCATTTCTTTTTTGTTCTGGGGCATTTGTTTCAGTAAAACTGCAGCCACTTTGTTTTTATCAACACCAAGGCTCAGTCCTGATACTACATGTCCCAGAGCTTTTAACTCCTGAAACCCAAAATTACATTTTTTAAGAGAGATTTTCATGTTCACTTGTAGAATTTTCTTAACTACTAATGAAAGTCTCTCTAAATGTAATTGCCAGGTTTCTGAACAAATGATAATGTCATCAATATAAATGATTAACCATCCCTCTGATAATTCATGTGGGAATATGGTATTCATCATTCTTTGATAATGAGAGGGTGCATTTTTAATACCAAAAGGAATCCTCAAATATTCATAGATACCACAATGAGAAATTATTCTCAATAATTTCCTAGCATGAGGTGTTAAAACATTTTGATGGAAACCTTTAAGAGCATCCATGGAAGTAATAAACTTTGCTTTGGATAATTGAGTCAAAGTCTCATGGATGCTAGGGATTGGATACCTGTCTGGAATAGTATAGGTATTCAGTGCTCTAAAATCACCAACCATCCTTGACTTATCATTATGCCAAGTAATGATCACTGGAGTTGTGACTTCCACTTCCTCATTGTGTCCAAATTTTCTAATAACTCCCAGTTTCATCAGTTCATCAATATGACTTTCTAATGCTTCTCTAGCCCTAGGGCTAGCTGGGTAAGCTGGTCTTCTTAATAGTGGAGGATAAGGTCTCTCCACATTAAGCATGATATCCACTTCATGGCCTTTTATAGCCCCAAGTGGTTCATTATCAGAAGCAAAGGCTTCTCTAAATTGAAATAAAATTTCAATAAGTTCTTCCTTCATTTCTGATGTTAATTCAGGACTAATTTGTGCTTCACTTAATTGTTCTGACACAAATCTTTCTTTATTAACATTTTTCACTTGTTGAATGACAGTAATTTCTTTTCTTTCTAGAGAAAAAGCAAATTTTTGCCTTTTATTTTCCCCTATAGTGAAATACCTGTCCTTATGATTATTAATATCAATACCATAGATATTGAG
This sequence comes from Austropuccinia psidii, assembly GCA_023105745.1. Taxonomy (NCBI): domain Eukaryota; kingdom Fungi; phylum Basidiomycota; class Pucciniomycetes; order Pucciniales; family Sphaerophragmiaceae; genus Austropuccinia; species Austropuccinia psidii. The sequence goes on from JALGQZ010000004.1 coordinate 68,091,930, forward strand.
ATAATCATTTCCAAGTATAAAGTGTTGTGAAGTACAATTATTCATAACAACAAATTCAGCTATCAATCTCATACTCCCTGCAGGATGAGGAAATATTATTGCTGCTTCAAATATACCCAAAGGGTGCATGCTTTGGCTAGCACTTCTGAATTTTACACCCTCAATTGGCATCAACTTGTCTTGCCAATTGGTATAAATTTTTTCAAGATAATCTTCTCCAACACAAGTGCAGAAAGCACCTGAGTCAAGATGTATCTTAGCTTCTGTGTTATTTATCACAATATTAGTGATACAAGATGACCCAGCTGTATAACCTTTACCTCTGGCATGTTTAGTGTTTTGCATTTTGGCATCTTGCACATGTATGAGATCCATACATTCATCACTGTACTGTGGTAAGTGAGTATGTACCTCAGTGACCTCAAAAGAAACATTAATATTTTCTATACTAAGTTCTTCTGATACTTCTTCTTCTTCTGAAGGTTCAGAATCACTTTCATGTAAATTTATATCAGTTTCTTTTGTGTCTTCCACTTTTTCAACATTTATCTCATTGACTCTTGTCTTTTTTGGACAAGTGTTTGCTAAATGAGATGTAATTCCACATTTATAACATTTCAAAGGAGGTCTGTCATGTGGTTCATTTTGTTTCAAAATTGGTTTTCCACTAGTTTTGTTGTCTATTGGGGGTTTATACCAATGTCTTCCAATTTTTGTTCTAGTAGTGATGTCCTCAATAGCATTGATATAATCTTCTGTAGAGCAAGGCTCAATACATCTGCTTCTTATAGCATGCTCAAGGTCACCACCACACTTTCTTAATATCCTTTCATGTAACATTGGTTCAGACATATCAGGATGAAGGGCAGTTAATCTGTCCTTCTGTTTAAGAAACCAAGTCATGGGCCTGTCCCTCTCAATATTAAAAATGGCTTCTTCAAAAGAATTTTCCATTCTAAATCTCCAGGAATCATTTGCCCATTTGGAACTAACTTGTTCTTTCCACCAAGGCCAAGAATGTTTACCATGGTCTTGTCTCATCTTATAATACCATTTCTTTGCTGATTTGGTAAATAATGAGTGTAATCTGGCACTTATTCATTCATCTGGTATGTTAAAGTCTTCTTTGAAAATATCAATTGTTTTCATAAATTCCATATGATTATATTCTCCTTCACCACTGAAGGTTGGCCATTCCTCTAATCTTGGGATGTCCTTAAAATTGCAAGCAGTTTCCACATCATGACTTGAAATTGTATGATGTAAATCAGTATTCAAGTTAACAACATTTCTGTCAATAAATGGTGTGGATTGCCTTGGCAATTCATTTTTTAGTGATATATTATTAATACTTGATTGAATATCTTCTTTCAATTCAAGTCTTGCTTTATCACTTTTTTCCAATTGTTCTTGAAGAAGAGCTGCATTGTGACCAGTTGAATTTTCCAAGTTTTGAACTTGTATTTTCAATTCTCTTAACTGTCCAGTTATAAAAGAAATTGAATTCTCATCTGGTTGATTGAGTAGGGTAACTTTATGCTCAAGTCTTTCACAAATTTGCGTCAAAGACAAAATGTTTGCCTTATTAACATTTTCAAGGCCAATGATGGTCTTTTGTTGGTCCTTTACTTGTAATATCTCATTACCCAGCTTTTGTTGGACATGATCAAATTCTTTAAATTTTGCCATAATTTCTTGATTACAAGATTCAAAGTAAGTTACAAGCTTTACAAGGTCTATTTCTTTGGAGAGGATTGGTTCAATCTTTCCTCCTCCTTGTTTTTGAATTCCATCAAAGTTCTTGCCATATTGAACACATTGTCCATGGCTGTCTTTTCCTTCTTTGGAATTCTGTAGTTCTGAGGGTAAGGCTTGTTCCACTTGGGCTTTGCCTTTCCCTTTGCCTTTTGCTTGCCCTTCTGGTTGGTCTTTGGGGCTTGCTTGGCCTTGTTTGGCACTTGTTGAGGCAGATTTTTGCTGGTGGATGCTGGAGGAGCTTCCACTGGGCTGTTGTCCTTGCCTTGGGCCACCTTCTTCTTCTGATCCTCTGATAACATGCTTTGTTTTTCAACCCAGCTTTTATCTGTTGGACTTGTCCTTTGAAAGACATTGGTGTCCAACCCAACAGAAGATCTTCTGTCTTTTCTGGCCCCATGAACTTCTTCACTTGAAGATAAGAGTTCATGGTGCCTATCTAAAGACTTGGAAGGAGTTCCCACTCTTGTTCTTTTGATGCCAGGAACCAGTTTTTCCATTGGGATTGATAAATTTCCACAGTTGCCTGTTGGAAATGGTTCAGGTCTAACAGCAATAGCAGTTATGTCAGCTTCTGGACTCCCAAGAAGAGGTTCAAAGGTGCTGGCTAACCTTTGGGAACTGGTGGAAGCTCTGGCATCCTCCATTTGTGTCTCTCCTCTGGGAGGACATTCTTGCCTTTTGGATTTATGGCTGGAATGTCCTGGTCCAGATCCATTTGATTGGATGGAGTAATTACTTCCACTTCTGGTAGGAGTCATTACACGTCAATTTTAATAAAAAATAGAGTAAAATTAGATTGAATTCACCTGCAGGACCTTTAAAGGGCTCTTTGGTTATCAAACCCCTTGGTGCTGGACTGGTTTGAATTTCAATACTTGACTCTGAGGCTTCAGAGTCTGAAGAATTTTCTCTGATGGAAGACACTAGAGAAATTAATAATATAAGTTATTTTATCAAACAATAAAAATAACTTATAAACTCAACTTATTGAATAAAGTTGTTTTTATGTAATTTATGGCAAATTACATCAAAAATAAAGAAAAATGTCTAAGATAAAAGAAAAAAAATATTTTTAGTAAAGATTTATTATTTTCTTTAAAGAAATAATAATTATGCAATTAACAAGTTATTAATCAAAATTGTATTATTATTCACTTTATACTAGAATAACTCAAAGAATAAATTTCAAGTCTGTGATGTGAAAAAGCCACTAGTTAGACAAAAGAAATTTATTCCAAGTCACTCAATAGTATATTGTTTCAAACAATATTCTTAAGAAAAAATAACTTTATTAATATTATAAAGATTATTTATAAGGGATAAGGCCCAAAAAAGCCAATATTAAGATAAATACGGCAATTTTACGTCAAAAAACAGTAAAATAAGGTCTAGAATATGATTTATGTCCCAAAAATTGGTTTAAAATCACGGCCAGGCGCCCAAATGTAAGGTTTGTCTATGAAACTCTTGATAATAGTAACAATATCAAGAGTACTATGACTGTCCTCAGTAGAAAAATATAATATAATAAAATATTATAACCACAAATTTAAATATAATTATTAAAAAATAATTATATAAAAAAATAAATTTAATTATTATTATAATAATATAATAATTATAATAAATTATAACTATTCTATTATTGTTATAGTCACTGACAATTATAACAATAAGATGTGTAAAGCTCTTAATGAGACAATTACACGTGGAAATTATAAATATTTAACCACTTATAAATCATATAAATATTATTTATAAAAAGAATTAAACACACACTGTGCATAAATAATTCTTATAGAAAAATTCTATATAAAAAAACTAATACTAGATAAAAAAATATAGAATTTTAGAGAATACTTACTTATAAGATTTATTTAATACAACAAGTCAAATACAACAGTTATTATATTAAATAAAGATTATAAGTTAAAAACACACCAAAAATCAATAAATTCAAAGATAAAACAACTTTTTATAATAAATATCATGATTAAAGAGTTTCTGAGAGGAATATGTGGATTTTAAAAGATATTTAAGATGATAATTTTATATAATAAAATTTATTATAGGTGATTACAACAATAATCTGAATTCTATGACTTCAATTCTTTAATTTAATAAATAAAGAATAAAAATATCTTAAGAATTCCTTTTAATAATAAGATTTTATATTTAATAAAACTTTTCCTGTTTAAATTTCTAATATGATTGGATTAATTATTGATTATTGCCAAAAACAGTGATGAAAAGACTCTTTTTATGTCTTCAGAGCAGCTCTCATGATTCATAATGAATGTAGAGGGCCTGCTCAGGTCAAAACTGAAAAACCATGCTTAAAAATTAAGTTCTTAACTTACGGCAACTTATTTTTACTTCCAATTTAAAGTTACCAGTGTTATTCTTAACTCCAAGTAACTTGGATCCTCATTTAGTTAAATTATTTTAAGTTTTAATATAAAATAAGTTTATTTATATTAAAGTTCATCACATGAACAACATAAAATTAGAGTTTCAAGCAGAAATCTCTTAAACTTAATTTTTAATTAATTTTTGAAGAAATCATAATTTTCTTTGAGTTTAATTAAAAAGGTAATTTTCCAGGCTAATTACCCAGGAAACTTATTTATAAAATATACTTAGAATTTAATTTATATATAGATAATATCAAATTCTAAGCTGTGTGAAAATTTCAAGCAAATCCATTAATATTTGGATTTTTAATGAATTTTTGAAGTTATTGCTATTTTTCCACGTAAAATAGCAATACACACCAAACCTTAGCTTTTGATAAGGTTTCAATTCTTGGAACCTTAACGTTTTAAGCTTATTTAAGCTTTTCAGACTTAATTAAGCTTTGACAGTTCTTAAAACCTTGATTTCAAGCCTGCATATTGGGATTTACCCTTTGGAAGCTTGAAATTCCTGTCCAAATTGGGATAAAACCAGTTTAAACCTTAAGGTTGGATCAAAGCCTAATCTTAAAGTTTAAATAAGGTTGAAAATCCTCCAATACAGGGGGAAAACCTTAATTGAATCATTGCAGATCCAAAAAGTTGGGTACCCCAGCTCTATTTGGTCTTTTTCCTTTGTCCCACCTTTTTGCATGGATTTTGCCCATTTATTGATTTAAAGCCATACTATGGCCTTAAACCCTTTTAAATTGAGCTCACGCAGGATTTACATTCTGTATGGCAAATCATAAGCCAATTCAGTAAATATACACCACACCTCAATTTTGACTCAAATTTTGGTAAGTTTGCATTAACCTTATGCAACTTTAAATTTAAGCTTAATTAAGCTTAAATTTAACAATTCTTAAAAAAATGTTAAAAAAGTTACATTGGTACTGTGAGATTCTTAAATCTTCCAATAACATAAAAAATAAGTGGTTTTGGGTATAACACCCTATGGGTGAACCCTAGGTTATTTTTGGTGTAGAATCCAAAAATGACATAATAATGATAACTTTGTTTATCCAAAAAAAAGTTATACTTATTTTTTATTATTTTTTATTTTAAATTCAACTAAAAAGTCTGTTTAAGACAACATTAATTGTTTATAAAATCATTTGTGGCCTTATGGGTATGTTATACATACCTCACAGGCTCACATAACTTGTCAATTGTTTTAATAAATGAAATGTGGTCATATTCACCTTCTCCTGTGAATGTTGGCCATTCTTTCAATTGAGGTGCTTCCTTCCTTAAGACTTGGTTATTGTCTTGGTGACTCAACTCTGTTATGAAAGGATTTGTTAATTCCTCTTTTGTTTTAAAAGGGCTTCTTATATGAGAAAATGAAGTTGATAGCTTTGGCATATTTGAGTTAGCCTCATTAATTTTATCCATTTTTTCAGTAATAAGCCTTATCTCACTTTGAATGTCATCTTTCAGATTCATTCTTGCTTCATCACTTTTCTCCACATGGTCCAAAAGTAATTTTTGGTGTGATGAAGTCTTTTCTTCAAATTTTTCTACATAAATACTTAATTTGTTTAATTTTTCTGTAAGGTTTTTAATACTCACATCATAATTGATTGTCAAAGTTTTTTCTTTGATATCACTTATGTATTTGTACAACTCTTGTTGTCCTTGTATTAACTTCTGAGTATTGTCAATTAATACTTTTGGTTTATTATTATCAATCATAAATTTGATGTTATCAATTTCTTTCTCATTTTGTACAACAAGTTTGGTTAAAGATGATAAGCTATTATTTATTTCTTGGAAAGATAATAAACTATTTTTAATGTCCTTAAGAGGTAAAATACTATTTTTAAGCTCTGTTAAAGTATTTACAACATCAGGAGACAAGGTTATTTCTTTGGGAAATGGGGTTGTCTCATTCTTTGTTCCTCTTTGTCTTTGAATTCCATCAAAGTTCTGGCCATTTTAAAAACATTGTCCATGGCATCCTTTTGGATTTTTGGGATCCTGTAGCTTGGGGAATATGGTTTCCTCCAATTCTTTTTCTTGTTCTTCTTCCCTTCTTGGGGAAGTGGGTTGGCTTGGGGCTTGCTGGTAGAAGCTACTGGGGCTTCTTCCTTGGTTGCCTCCCTCTTTTTGGTGTGCTAATCCTTGATTTTTTTGATTTGAGGTTGATATGACAGTGGATTCCATCCATTGGAGTATTTCACTATCTCCTCCTCTTTGAGGAACCCTTTCAGGATGTGCCAGGAGTTCATCACTCCTTGGTGTATTTGAGGCAGCATTTCCCAATCTTTGTCCTTGTACACTGTGTAATACTGCTTGTACTGGCTCATGTAGATGTCTTTTTGAGCCCTCTGAATGTGATTTGTACCTATTTGAGTTACTCATACTTAGCTCCAATTCAGGTTCAGATATCCTGGGCATTTCTGGGACTTGCCTTTGGGATAAGGCACTTCCTTGTGTGGATTCTGTTCCACTGGGATATTGCTCTTTCTTTTCCCTTTTGAGGGATCAGTTCTACCTCTGAGTCCAGCTCCATCTGATTGGATGGAGTATTGGGAACCTCTTCTGGTGGTCATAATTTAAGAAATAAGAAAAATAAAAGTATTTTAGAATAAAAATTCTTTTTATGGCAATTATAAAAGAGGTGCTCACCTTCAGAGTCTTGAATGGTGGGTCCTGGAAAGTCTAATTTCTTAGCTTTCCTTCTTTTAGTGATAACTGGTGTTGGAGAGCTTTGAAAAATTTCTTCCACCAATCTCTCAACAGTAGCTTGGTTATCTTCTGTTGGGTTATCCTCAAACACTAAAAAAGACAAAGAAATATAAGTCTTTTTTATAAGAAGGGTTTTTTTTTGGCAAGATATGGAAATTTTCCACGGAGAAATTGCTTTTATATCTTTTTAAAAAATTGTAATGAATACAGAAATGAATAAAAATAACTTTTTTTATTGGTTTTTATTATTTTTTTTATTATTTTTTATATATATTTTTATTTTTGTTTTTAAAAAATAAAAATTAATATGATTCTTTATAAAATTTAATTATAATAAAAATTATTTTTAATTTATAGAATATCTTTTTTAATCACTAGAGTCACTCAAAGAAAGTTCTTGCAAGTCTAAGGATGTGAAAAACCACGTGTAAGACAGTACAATTGCTTTCCAAATGCCTCAATAGCTTTTAAAATCAATAAAATATAAAATTATTATATAATTTTATGATTATAAATATAATTTATTATTGGATAAACCCAATTAGAATCTTTTTAAAGGTCTTTTAAGTAAATACCACGGCCAGGCCCCCAAATGTAAGGTTTGACTATGAAACAATAAGTAAAAATTACTAATATTTTACTAATTGTACTATTAATGTCCTTATAAATGAAATAAATAAGATAAAAAATAATTATTATAATTATGGCGTAAAAATAATTATATTATTAATAAAATATAATAATATAATATAATAAAAGAAATATATTAATAGAAAATAATTAATATATTTAAAAGCACTTTATTATTGTTACAAACAAATAATAAAGGCGTAAAAAATTGTTTTTTATTAATAAAAAACAATTAATAACAATAATATTACTAATATTAAAGTTATGAATTAATATAAATACTATTTATATTAATTAAAGAATTATTAAAAGAATAATAAAGAGAAAATTATTAATATAAGAGAAAATAACCTACTTTTAACACTTAATATAATAATTTTGAAATATTTTATGCCAAATAATGTAAATACAACTTATACAAATTGTATTTACAATAAAAAATAGAGAAATTACAAATATTCTTGATTTTTTACATGGAAATGAGTTTTAGAGAGATTTTTAACAAAAACAGTTAAACAAATGATTTAATCACGTCAAAATTGGTGATTATAATAAAGATGAACTTTGGTCTTTAATAATATAAGAGTTTTATATATAATGAATAAAGAGTTTACCTTTTTGTTTGTATTTATTTAATGTTTTTGATGCGTCTGAGGGGAAAACAGAGTAAAAAGAGCTCTATTTATAGTAAATACCTCCCTCCTAGAGTCCAACAGGCTTCTAGTAGACGTGTACTGATCATATCCACTGGAATTGATCAATATTTTAAGGTTTGGAGATGATTACATCATGATCAAACCATATTACATCATTATTACACCATTATTTAGAGTTATCACTATAACTCCAAAGTTGATGACATCAGAGGCTTGGAAGAACCCCAATTTTTGTGGATTTTATTAGTTTTAATCATAAACTAATATTATTCACCAATTGTATCACTCATATGACTGTTAAACCTAAATTAAGGTTACAGTGAGTGATCATAACTGCTCAAATTAAGCTCAAACTTTGATCTTTAATAACTTTTAAGTTTTACACGCTACAGTAATTCAGAGAGTTAATTCTAATAGCCTGGCATAATCCTATTATTCTGCAAAGAGCTTTTCATTACATCATCAAAACTCTAATTTTGATGATTTTTCTTGTAACTCATCTTTTCTGTCAAAATTCAATATTTTAAACTTCAAGCCATGATTTCAGGGGGTTATGCCCTGAATTTAATATTAAAAATTACATCATTCTTCACGAATGAACTAGTAGAATCCAACTGTGTACTTTATTGTAAGCTTGGACCACTTTCACAACAAAGTGGTCAACAGCTCTTATGATTTTTATCAATATTTCATCATAGGTTTTCACCTTGGTTATAAATTGTAAAATAAAGTTCATATCTGTGTTCTTACAGTAAATAAGGGGTAACTTTCTTTTTGGTTCATCACTTTATCTTGTATAGTTTAAGAGATATTAGCTATGATCCTAGAATATATGTGTTGACCAAAAAAGTGCATATATTCAGGTTAATTCCTTAAGTGTTAACTTTGGAAATTAGCTCATTAATTGTTTTATGTGTGGGCGTTCATGGGGAATCCAACGGTACAATTTTTTTTAAATGTTGTTTCATTGGTTCTTGAAATAAATAAGAATTTATGGTTTTTATAAGGTATTATTCCTTATAACTCATTAAATATTGACTTTACAGATATGCCATAAAAATGGTATATGTGTATTTTACCATGGGAAATTCAATGGTATAATTATTTTCACATGTTGATTCATTGGCTTTTAAGTTAAACCAAGTTTTGTACCAATTTATGGTATTTTTGTATTTTTGAAGTGATTATTTTTAATATGTAATTATTTGTCACAGGGGCTCTTATGGAAGCAAGAGGGCCTGGCACTCAGGAATCAAGAATTCACTTGGAGGGCTCCAAAGATGATAAGAAATACTACGGAATATATTTCTTAAGCAAGAATAAGAGATAGGACAAATATGCCAGAGATAACAAAGAAACAATTAAGAATGAAGCCAGAGGCCAAAGATAAAAGGAAGCCAAAGGCCAAGAAGCCAACCAAATGAATCCCCAATTCACTGTTTCAACCTGCCAGAAAGAACAATGGAATTAGTAAAGGATATGATCACCAATATCCACTGACAGGCGAAGAAAGAAAAGAGAAAGGGTGCTAATGACTGACTGAAGATTATCAGTATTAACTTTAATAAGGTAAAAGAAAATAAGGATAAAAATAAATCCAATATATTAATTAACTGGGGAAAAAGTCCCCAGGTGAGGAAAGGTGGCCGGTATATGTGAAAACTTGAAAGATTGATCCTGGAAGGTGAATCAATGACTGTATTGTCCGAATTGGGAAATACAGTTCTTGCCATCTTGAAATTTGAACTGTGTGATAGAATTCACACAGTCGAATATGAAATGGCCCAATTGGGCCAAGACCATACAGGTTGATTGAATGAGGCCTGTACGGATGAATTGAGTTGTCCAAGGAGTATTGAATACTTGATGCCTTGACAACTGATTGAATTGATGTAATACCTCTTGAGAATTTCCTTTTGAATAATCCTGAATAATGTACCAACCCAACTCCTGCAGGTACAGGTGGTTGGCATCCTTGAAGAGTCTTCTGATTGCCGCCATAACTTGTCAGACTGGTGAGCTGAATAATCCTCCTTCGAAATGGGCGTTGTATTTTGGGACCTTGGATTGGAATTGTGGAATTTGATCCTGAAAACGTCACCATTGTATTGCTGAGCAAAAATGGTGCATAATGCTATATAATACCATATATGCACCATGCCTGCAACCTTGAGTATGGATGGTATGAAGGGATGGAAAGGATTCCCCATAAGTTGATGGGAAGGCTGACTGAGCTGGTCTGGTGGCCTCTGATGGTTGCCAGAGGCCATGGTGGTCCATGGCCAAAAATGGGTCCTATGGGATTTATGGCCAAAATGGTGTCCAGAAGGTATTTGGCCAATTTTGGCTCAGGTGGGCCCAGATGTGGTTTGGGACCCACCTGGCCTTGGGGGCTAGGTGGCTGCCCCCTTTTGGCCTCATTGGATTAGGCCAAAAGGGGCCTAAATGGCCTGCGGACCGCGGTACATGGTCTACGGACCGTATGGACCGTAGGGGGCCTAAATGGCCCAAGACCCCCTAATGAAAAGGGGGGGCCTGGAGACCCCTAGAAGACAAAATGGACCCCCCAGGCCCAAAATCAATGATGAAGGCCTGGGGGTTGGTGAGATGGAAATTGGCCAAGAGGGCCAATGACAGCAGGATATGTCCATTGGGATGGGTTGTGGCGTAAGAGCCATTGGACACCCAAAGGGGGCCAATGGGCCATAAATGATATGACGTGGCCAATTGGCTCCAGGTTGGATTGCCGCAACCATCAAGGAGGAGGGTCAAACTCGTGGTTGTGACAGTACCCCCCTACCTTGAATGGTGAGCTCCTGAGCACCAAGATAAGGTAGAAGCCTGTTGAGGCTATTGAGACGGATATGACCGAGGGATTCCAGAGGCATTGAATCTTGAAAAGAAGAAATTGAACTGATAAGCTTGTTGGCATATGAATTGAGGTTGACTTGGTCTTCTCTTGACATTTGGCTTTGACAATGTTGAAGACGTGATTTGACGTAAAGATTTTGGCATTAAAGAGTTATAGGAAAAAAATTTTAAGAAAATATAAAGAGTAAAAGAGAAAAGAAACAGATATAAAGAAAGAAAAGAAAAATAAAAGAGAAATTAATTTCGAGGAGGAATCCAATCTTCATCACGGATTAAGACGGTTGATTTTGAAAGTGGCCAAGGACCTGGATAAAAGAATTTGATGCCAGGTGCTCACAGAGTGGCCAAGGTGATGTTTTGACAGATTGTAGGCCCCTCAGGGAAGTGCACACCAGGAGAGGAACTTACTTTTGGAAGTTACCAATCCCGCCAGTGCCATAAGTAATGAGAATCTTGATAAATGACTGTACTGAAGGAATAATATCTTGGGAAGGAAAATAAGAAAAGAATGGTCCATTTGCCCGAGTTAAAATGTCCATAAATTTGGAATTTGGATGTTGAAAGCCAGGCCAAGAAGTCTGTGTCCAAATTGAAAAGTGCTCACAGAGTGGCCAAGGTGATGCTTACAACAAAGAAGAGTAGAATACCCCTTAAGGTGCATACCAGGAGTGTGACTTACTTTTGGTAATTCCTCTCCCCACCAAGCACCATAAAAATTCAAGCTTTTGAAGAACTGGGCCCTGGCTTGTCAGGATATAACGAATGAAAATCTTTGACAAGTTCAGGACAATTTCTGAGGTTTTCAGCTGGTTCCCATGTGGATCTTTCCGAATCCTGGCTGAAACCTTTCCATTCTACCAGGTACCATAACTTTCTTCTCTTGAGCTTTGAGTCCAGTACTTGGGAGACTTTCCATTCCTCTTCTTCTTCAATCATGATTGGAGGAGGAGGCTCTTGATCCCGATTTGGGATTGTTGAGGTCTTGACTGGTTCCAAGAGTGAGATATGGAAGACTGGGTGGATGGATTTCCATTGAGGTAGTAAGCATGAGTACTGACTTTCTTTAAGATTGAAAAAGGACCCAACCATCTTTCAGACAGTTTCTTGGTGGGTCTAGTTGATTTGATGTTCTTGGAAGAAAGCCATACCATGTCACCAGGATTGAAAACAGGTGTACTTGCTCTACTTTTCTCTGCATACCTCTTAAACTGGTTTATGGCAAATTCAAGTTCTCTCTTGACATCTTGCTGTACTGATTGGATTTTTGTTGATAACTTTCCAGCAGGAGTATCTTGAGTGATGTGAACTGAATCGAATTGTGGATCTCTTCCATAAACAGTAAAAAACAGGGATTGCTTGGTTGAAGAGTGATCAGAATTATTGTAGGCAAATTCAGCCAGAGGGAGCCAGGTGTTCCAATCATCTTGATGATAACTGAAATACATCCAAAGATACTGTTCTAGTATCTGATTTACCCTCTCTGTCTGTCCATCAGTTTCTGGGTGGTAAGCAGTTGACAAGTCTCTTGAAATCTTGAGCTGCTGACAAAGGTTGGTCCAGAAGGAAGAAACAAAAAGGGGACCTCTATCACTGACAATGCTTGAAGGAAGGCCATTCTTTGAAAAGATATTCTTGATGAATAAATGGGCCAAATCCAATGAAGTTATTGAAGACATTGTTGGAATAAAAACCTCCATTTTTGAGAATCTGTCCACTATGACAAGGATTGAGTCAAATGAATTGGACAGGGGCAGTTGAGTGATGAAATCCATTGAAAGACAAATCCAAGGACCATTTGTAATTGGAAGAGGTTTGAGGAGTCCAAACTTCTTATGGTTAATATTCTTGTTTCTTGAGCACTGTTGACAGGATGATACATAATACTTGATGAATTGAGTCATGCCAGACCAGTGGAAATCCCGCTTGACAAGCTTGAGAGTCTTCTCTTGGCCAGGGTGTCCAGCTAGAGGAGAATCATGCCGCTTTTGAAGAATGCTGAGTTGGATTGTGGGGTCATTTGGGACCACCACCCAATCTTTGAAGAGGAGAAGTTGGGAAGAAGAATCAAGAGAATAATCCTGAATGGATTTACCTTTACCCAATTCTTGAAGGATACTTCTGTACTGAGGATCTTGCCATAATTTCTTCTGAATTGAGTCAATCAAGTTTGAAAATGAATCCACCTTGACTGCAAAATACTTTGAGGGTTGAACTGCATCTTGCTTAATGAGTTGTTGAAAATTCATTGGATTCTTGCTGATGAAATCCTCCCCCTCTCCGGATAGACGTCGTCCCAACATGATAAAGCATCTGGAAGAGTTGCTAGGCGGCCAGGGCGGTAAGTGATTGAAAAATGAAATTCAGATAAGAATTCAGCCCAGCGGGCTTGACGGCAAGTGAGTACTTTTGAGGACATGAAGTATTGAAGGGAGCTGCGATCGGTGAGAACTTCAAAAGGAGAGGACAGAGAAAGAAGAAAAGCCCTCCAGCGCTTGAGAGCCCAGACTATGCCAAGGAGTTCCTTGTCATGAATCTCATATTTGAGTTCTGCTGGGATAAGCTTGCGGCTTTCGAATGCAATGGGGTGTTTTCCTGAGTCAGAGACCTGACTCAGTACAGCACCCAAGGCATAATTGGATGCATCAGTCTCTACAATGGTGGGTAGAGAACGATTGAAGCAGTGGTGAAGGCCTCTTTGAGTTGATGAAACTGGCTAAGAGCTTCCTCATTGAGGGGGAAACAGGAATCTTTCTTGAGGAAACTGGTGAGTGAACTGATCTTCTTTGAATAATTCTTGATGAAACGGCGGTAGAAGTTGGCAAATCCAAGGAAGGATTGAAGAGCCTTGAGTTTTCTTGGAGGTGGCCAATTGAGGATCTGCTGGACTTTTGCTTGGTCCATCTTGAGGCCTTCAGAAGAAACAACATAACCAAGATATTCTACACTAGAGACATGAAAAAGGCATTTTGAAGCCTTGGCAAAAAGGTTATTGCCTCTGAGTCTGGAAAGAACAGTGGACACATGAGTGACATGTTCTTCCTCAGATTTGGAAAAAACCATCATGTCATCCAAATAAACCACAACAAAAACATCAAGAACATCTTGGAATATATCATTGACAAGATTCTGAAAAGAGGCAGGAGCATTGGTGAGCCCAAATGGCATAACCAAGTACTCAAAACTGCCATATTTAGTTCTGAAACATGTCAAATGGTCATCACCCTCCTTGATTCTGAGCAGGTTATATGCACCACGCAAATCAATCTTGGAGAAGATAGAACAACCATTAAAGACATTGAGAAGCTAATTCATAGGGGGAACAGGATACTTGATCTTCCTAGTAACAGCATTGAGTTTGCAGTAATCAACACACAAACGGAGGCCACCATCTTTCTTTTTGACAAAAAGAACAGGTGCTCCTGTAGAAGAGGAGCTTGGCCGGATGAAACCTTTCTCTACATTCTCTGAAATGTAGGCCCTGAGTGTATCTGACTCTTGTTTGGATAAAGAGTAGATCACCCCAACTGGAGGTAGAGACCCCTCCAGCTCAATATGATGATCACAGGCACAGTGAGAAGGAAGTCTTTCTGCTTTCACCTTGGAGAATACATCCAAATATTGGTGATAGACAGAAGGGACAACCTTCATCACGGTTTCCACTTCTTCTGGCTCTTCCTCTTCATCCCACAACTCCTCCAGGGAGTCATGATAAGATGAAGGAGGGAGGTCTATATTCCCAAAGAAGAGATGAAGTGAAGATACAGAATTATCTTCTCCAACATCTTGAATCTCTTTGAAGACTTCATCCCTAGATGATAGTAATGACTGATGGGAATTAAGGGAAGGAATATGGACAGAAGACGGAAATGATGGTGTTCTAGAATCACCAACCAGAGCTGCACATGACTTGGCAGAAGAACAGTCATTACAGAAAGAATTAGAGGGATCCGAATAGTCCAAATGATCAGGATTAAAGGTGATCAGCCCTTGCCTCCAATCAATAGAAGGATTAGAATGATTGAGAAAGTCAAAGCCCAATATGAGGTCTTCTCCCTTGGGAGTATCAATGACTAAAAATTCCCATTCAAAGCTTGGGAAAGTAGGGAGCTCAACCATATATTTAGTATGGTGAGTAACAAATAAGGAGGGGGACTCAGAGGAGTCCAACATGATAAGAGGAATCTTCTCTGGGAGTTCTGACGTAGTCAATGAGTACTTGTGAACAAACTGCTTTGCAATAAATGAGTGTGTAGCACCAGAATCAATGAGAATACTGTAAAAGACATCAGAAAGAGAAGAAAAAACAAAAAATTTAAGAGAATTTTTGACACCAGTATTCAGAATGCACAATTGTGCTCTGGAAGCAAAACTGTGAAGACCATTGAACACAACATGATCTTCACTCAGGCTTTTCCCTGGCTGGGAAAACTGCCTGACGGTTGGGTAAGCTTGTTTTGAGGCCTTTTGACACAGGACTCAAGACTATGCTTCCCACCACAATAAGTGCACAATCCCTCCTTGATTCTTCTTTCTTTTTCAGAACCCTTCAACTTGAAGTCCTTATTCAACAAGGAAGAATGGGGCTTGTCCCGCGTTTGAGAATGAAATTTCTTCTTAGGCCTTGAGCTTGAAGAAACTTGATGATGAGAAGAGTGAGACTTCGAGGCTTCAGGCTACTTCTCTTGATGATGATTCTTCTCCTTTTGCCTCTCATGGTACCTGGTATCAAGTTCCAGGCTGACGTCCATTAAGTCTTGAAGAGAATCAATATTTGAAGGATGGGAGGCCAATTGATCCAGAATTCTGGAGGCCAAACCCTTCCTGAAATGATGAATAAGAGCCCTTTCACCCCAATCTCCAATTCTTGAAACCAAACTCCTGAAATCAGCAATATATAAAGCAACATGCCCACCTTCTTTCATCCTAAGGCCATCCAATTCTGCTTCAGCTTTTCTAACTTCATTTGGGTCTGCAAATAAAGTGAACAATTGGGATTCAAACAGTGGCCAGGAGTTGAGAAGGTAACTTGAGTCTTGATTATTGAGATTGGAAAGATAAGGCTCAATCCAATTTGCAGCCCTGCCAACTAAGAATGAAGTGGCATAAAGAACCTTCTTTCTGTCTTGAGAGAAGTTTGCCGAATCATTATGAAAGATGAGCTGACAAGATTGAATGAAGCTTCTGACTTTGAAGGGCTGAGTCCCATCAAAGCATTCTGGAGCCTTCATAGAGGGAGTCTTGAAGGCTGGTGGTCTTGATGACTCAGAGGAAGAAGCTGCTTGAAGATTGGCCATAATTTGAGTCATCTGCTGCATGATGGCCAATAAAGATGGTTCAGACTGATGAGAGACAGGCTGATCAGACTGGGCTAGAGTTGGTCCTCTGGTGCCTTCAGATGCTTCCACAGGAGCAGGAGCAGCCTCAGTGCCATTAGACTCTTCCTCTTCCACAGAATTCTCCTCCTCCTCTTCATCATCTTCACCTTGAACCTTGGGACTGGTTCTTGAAAGTCCTGGGAATCCGCCAACTACTCCTGATAATGAGATTGATCTCCTTGGCCCTCTTCCTTCCTTCCTGGATGGTGCTGCTCCTTCCAAAGTGGGTCCTCTGTCCAATTTGGCCCTCAGTTGAGAAACTGCTGGGGTACCGTCAAGAGGAGCCCTTGGAGTTGGAGTCAGAACAGCTTGAGTTCTGGTCTGTCTTGCAGGAGGTGAATGTTCAACTGGCATGATTTCAGGAATAATAAATCAAATAAATGAAAAAGAAGTTCAAAATTATCTTCAAGTAAAGAATCAACAATCAAATCTTGAGGAAATCGGATAACCAATGAATCAAAAATGAAACTTCAGGTACGTCAATTAATCAAAGTCAAATGAGTCTTGAGGTCAAAATCAATATCAATGAAAATCTTGAAGTCAATAAATCAATCAATCCAATGCAATCAAAATCTTGCAGAAAGAATCAATCAATCAAAATGAATTCTTGATGTGAATAATCAGCAAATCAATAAAATCTTCAGGTCAATCAATTATCTTGAGGTCAATTTCAATTATGTCAAATTGGTCAATCAAAACAATTCCAAGTGAATTCTTCCAAAAAATCAAAATTCTTGAGGAATAAATCAAAATGAATCCTGATATGAAGAACGTGTCTGAATAATCTGATGAATAATTTGAGGATCAAAGATAAAAATGCCTGAATTACAGATAAGAATAAGATTGATGATAATGAAGAATGAGATTGGAAAGATACAGAAGATAAAAAATGGGTCAGCTTTCAATTTTCAGAGTGAAGAATGAATGAGAGAAAATTGAGAGGTGACAAAGAATCATAGGATCATAAAACGTTAAAGAATCATAATTTTGATAAAATGAATGAATGAATTTAAAATGTAAAAATGAATGAAGAAAAATTATGAGTTAATTAATATAATGTCACAGGGGCTCTTATGGAAGCAAGAGGGCCTGGCACTCAGGAATCAAGAACTCACTTGGAGGGCTCCAAAGATGATAAGAAATACTACGGAATATATTTCTTAAGCAAGAATAAGAGATAGGACAAATATGCCAGAGATAACAAAGAAACAATTAAGAATGAAGCCAGAGTCCAAAGGCCAAGAAGCCAACCAAGTGAATCCCCAATTCACTGTTTCAACCTGCCAGAAAGAACAATGGAATTAGTAAAGGATATGACCACCAATATCCACTGACAGGCAAAGAAAGAAAAGAGAAAAGGTGCTAATGACTGACTTAATATTATCAGTATTAACTTTAATAAGGTAAAAGAGAATAAGGATAAAAATAAATCCAATATATTAATTAACTGGGGAAAAAGTCCCCAGGTGCTGAAAGGTGGCCGGTATATGTAAAAACTTGAAAGATTGATCCTGGAAGGTGAATCAATGACTGTATTGTCCGAATTGGGAAATACAATTCTTGCCATCTTGAAATTTGAAATGTGTGATGGAATTCACACAGTGGAATATGAAATTGCGCAATTGGGCCAAGACCATACAGGTTGATTAAATGAGGCCTGTACGGATGAATTGAGTTGTCCAAGGAGTATTGAATACTTGATGCCTTGACAACTGATTGAATTGATGTAATACCTCTTGAGAATTTCCTTTTGAATAATCCTGAATAATGTACCAACCCAACTCCTGCAGGTACAGGTGGTTGGCATCCTTGAAGAGTCTTCTGATTGCCGCCATAACTTGTCAGACTGATGAGCTGAATAATCCTCCTTTGACATGGGCGTTGGATTTTGGGACCTTGGATTGGAATTGTGGAATTTGATCCTGAAAACGTCACCATTGTATTGCTGAGCAAAACTGGTGCATAATGGTATATAATACCATATATGCACCATGCCTGCAACCTTGAGTATGGATGGTATGAAGGGATGGAAAGGATTCCCCATAAGTTGATGGGAAGGCTGACTGAGCTGGTCTGGTGGCCTCTGATGGTTGCCAGAGGCCATGGCCAAAAATGGGTCCTACGGGATTTATGGCCAAAATGGTGTCCAGAAGGTATTTGGCCAATTTTGGGTCCAAGGGAAGAATGGCCAATTTTGGCTCAGGTGGGCCCAGATGTGGTTTGGGACCCACCTGGCCTTGGGTGCTAGGTGGCTGCCCCCTTTGGCCCCTTTTGGCCTCATTGGATTAGGCCAAAAGGGGCCTAAATGGCCCAAGACCCCCTAATTAAAAGGGGGGGCCTGGAGACCCCTAGAAAACAAAATGGACCCCCCAGGCCCAAAATCAATGATGAAAGCCTGGGGGTTGGTGAGATGGAAATTGGCCAAGAGGGCCAATGACGGCAGGATATGGCCATTGGGATGGGTTGTGGCCTAAGAGCCATTGGACACCCAATGGGCCATAAATGATATGACGTGGCCAATTGGCCCCAACTTGGCTCCAGGTTGGATTGCCGCAACCATCAAGGAGGAGGGTCAAACTCGTGGTTGTGACATTATTCTAAGTAATTTTAAGATAATTATCTTAAAGGTATAATTATTCTAAGTCTCTCTTGTGACCTTATTGAGTATGTGGTCATATCTCAAAGGCTCACAATTGCCCCCTGAAAAAGGCTTGGAAAAATTTCCCATTCCTCTTCCTTGGCTTCTCTGTACCATTTTCTGTACTGGGACTGCTATATTTACATGTCTGCCACTTGGAAGTGGTTCAACCTTTGAAACATTACCTTGAATCATTTCAGGCTCAGATTCAATTTCAAAGGTTGTTGGTGCAGACCTTGGGAAATGGGAGGAAACTCTGGAATCCTCCAAATGTGCCTTTCTTGAGGAAGGCCTGCCAGATCTGTTCCTGTCCTTGCCTCTTCCTTGTCCAGATCCATCTGTTTGGACTTAGTAGTTGCTTCCGTTTCTGGTATGCACCATTTTCACATCAATTTAAGAGAAAACATAGAATAAAAACAGAGAACACACAGCTTTTGGCTGTTTATTGGTGTCACATCCACGAGTTTGACCCTCCTCCTTGATGGTTGCGGCAATCCAACCTGGAGCCAAGTTGGGGCCAATTGGTCACGTCATATCATTTATGGCCAATTGGCCCCCTTGGGTGTTCTATGGCTCTTATTTGATAACCCATTCCCATGGCCATATCCTGCCGTCATTGGCCTTCTTGGCCAATTCCCACTTCATCAACCCCCAGGCCTTCATCTTTGATTTTGGGCCTGGGGGTCATTTTGTCTTCTGAGGGCCTCCAGGCCCCCTAGCCATCATCCTTGGATTCAGGGCCACCCCTTTCATTATTGGGGTTTTGGCCTAAATGGCCTTTTTGGGCCATTTAGGCCTCCTATGGCTCCTACGGCCTGTGGGCCATGATTCACAGTCCACGGTCCATAGGCCATTTAGGCCCCTTTTGGCCTAATCCAATGAGGCCAAAGGGGTCAACCATCTAGCCCCCAAGGCCAGGTGGGTCCCAAACCACATTTTTGGCCACCACTTCCTTGGACCCAAAAGTGACCAAAAACCTCATGTGCACCATTTTTGCTCAGTAATCCAATGGTGACGTTTTCAGGACCCAATTCCACCTTTCCAAATCAAGGTCTCAAATCCCAACGCCCATTTCAAAGGAGGATTAATAAGCTCATCAGTCTGACAAGTTATGGCGGCAATCAGAAGAGTCTTCAAGGATCCCAACCACCTGTATCTGCAGGAGTTGGGTTGGCACAATTCATTCAGGATTATTCAAGGGCAATTCTCAAGAGGTATTACATCAATTCAATCATTTGTCAAGGCATCAAGTATTTCAATACTCCTTGGACAACTCAGTTCATCCGTACAGGCCTCATTCAATCAACCTGTATGGTCTTGGCCCAATTGGGCCATTTCATATTCCACTGTGTGAATTCCATCACACAGCTCAAATTTCAAGATGGCCAGAACTGTTTTTCCCGATTCGGACAGTACAGTCATTGATTCACCTTCCAGGATCAATCTTTCAGTTTTCACATATACCGGCTACCTTTCATCACCTGGGGACTTTTTCCCCAGTTAATTAATATATTGGATTTATTTTTACCCTTATTTTCTTCTACCTTATTAAAGTTAATACTGAGAATCTTAAGTCAGTCATTAGCACCTTTCTCTTTTCTTCCTTCGCCTGTCAGTGGATATTGGTGGTAATATCCTTTACTAATTCCATTGTTCTTTCTGGCAGGTTGAAACAGTGAATTGAGGATTCACTTGGCTGGCTTCATTATTATTATTCTTTGTTATCTTTGGCATATTTGTCCTTTTCTCTTATTCCTGCTCAAGAAATATATTCCGTAGTATTTCTTATCATCTTTTGGAGCCCTCCAAGTGAGTTCTTGATTCCTGAGTGCCAGGCCCTCTTGCTTCCATAAGAGCCCCTGTGACAATTGGATAACGCTGCTTTAAATAAATTTCCTCTTTGAGCAAGTCGCAATCAAATGCTTTATTCAGATTCTAGACTGGTAATATATCTCTTACTGAGCTTATTACCAGCTGAAATGTATCTGATTAAAGACACTGGAGAAACATTATTTTTTCTACTTTTAAAATATTTTTAAGATTTTTTATAAGTTTTAGTATTTTTATATATTATCAAAAAATTATTCTTTTTTGAAGAAAAGGAAATAATATTGAAGATTTTTAATGAAAATTTAATTCAGAGTAACTCAAAGAAGAATTTTATATAAGTTTTTAGATGTGAAATGCCACATGTAAAACAATATAAAATCAATCCAAATTCTTTAATGAAAATGATTTATAAGATAATTTCAAAAACAAAACAATATTAAGCTTAAATTGAAAGACAAACATAATTAAAATTGATATCTTTTCAAGCTTAAAAATATATTAATTTGGGGCTAAAGGTTTGAAAAACATGTCCAGGCCACCAAATGTAAGAAGTGTCTATGAAACTGTGGATAATATTACTAATAATAAAAAGTACTAAGACTTTTCCCATGAAATAGAATTACTAAATTTATTAAAACCACAATTAAATAATTAATTAATTAATTATTTCTTTTACTTGTTATACATTACTCATGATTATACCCATAATAACTAATGGTTTACAAGACTCAATTACAAGAAGTATTTAATAATGAAACTTCATCATTAAGATAATATAAATTATCTTTTTGAAGAATAATTATAAGGATAATTCTTTAATAAAACTATTACTAGGCAAAATGCTTCAAAAATTAAGTAGAAACACTCACTAATATTCCAATAATACCTTTTAAAGAATTGTCAGAGTTATTTGACATATTAATTGTGGCTCTAAAAGATCAAAAAGGTATCATAACAGTAATACAACAATATAAGAGCTAAATACTATTATAAATAGTATATTTCTATGATTCCACTTTTTTCTGATTGATTTTGAAATAATTAAAACACTTAATAAAATAATTAACAAATACTTACTTGTTGGCAATAATGGTATGATTGGATAAGCAGATGATTTGGGGGAAAAACAGAAAGAGTAGGCCTCTTTTAATTCAATAACATTTCATATAGGCATTACATGAAGTAAACTAAGAACTCAGTGAGTTAGAAACCAGTAATCCTCTTTGAATAATGGGTTACATCACTTGTTATCACATAAGATTATCATAATTACTCAATGGAGTGATTTTACATGACTATCAACCCATTTATGATTAAGCAATAAAATATTATGAGCTTTCAATATTTTTTATTTCAAGATAATCATTAATTTCTCAATTCTATCAACTTAATTGTAAATTTAATTTTAAATTGTATTTTTGAAAATTCAGTGTTTCATGTGGAATTCATCAAAAATGAACTGTAAGTAAAGCTTCCAATTTGAATCATGAATTAATAATTATTTTTTGGTTTTTATATTAATTATTTCTTTCTCCATTTTTCCGCCATATTTTAAAAATATTCATTAATAATTATAGTTTTAATGAATTTTTGAAGTTTTTACCTTATTTCTACATAGAATTGCAAATAGCACAGTTGTAGCTGGTTGCCTTGAGTTAAAATGCAGGAATACTAGTCCAAAAAGGGTTTTAATTAGTCTTTTAAGGTTTATTCATGTAAAATAATTAATAATTGACATGGTTACAGGAGTAAGAGTAGCTCATTACCTCCTTGTCACATCAAAATAGCGGCTTATTTTTTGTTCTATTATGATTTAATGGGACTTTAACTTGGTAACAAAATTCCCAAAAAGTTTTTAGTATACGAATTGGGCTATTATCAGCCATGGATCCAAGCTTTAGAAATATCCACACATCAGAGGCCTCAGAAGTTGGGTACCCTGGCTCTCTTTTATGTCTTTTGTCCCCCTTAGCTATTTTCACATCAAAAACAGTAATTCAGGCTTAAAAACTGATATCCACTATGGGTTTACAAAAGCCTTATGTAATAATACTGTAATTTTAAGTTCCAAAAACATTAAAAACACCAATTTTGGTGTATATGTAACATAAGATTTCTCACATTCCCATTGTTTTGGCATGAAATTGAGAAAAACAAAAAAAATTCACAATTGTTTTATGTGATATTGAAGTATTTTCCATATTACCACCTCATAG
Source organism: Austropuccinia psidii (assembly GCA_023105745.1). Taxonomy (NCBI): domain Eukaryota; kingdom Fungi; phylum Basidiomycota; class Pucciniomycetes; order Pucciniales; family Sphaerophragmiaceae; genus Austropuccinia; species Austropuccinia psidii. Next base: position 68,115,051 of record JALGQZ010000004.1, read on the forward strand.
AGTTAATTTAAGCTTATTCACTCTATGGAGCTACCCTAGGTGAACGTTTTTTGTAGAATCCAAATCTGGCCTTAAACGTATGGACTTACTTCCTCACAAAAAAGCTATTCATCTTTACTTGAATAAGAAATGATAAATTTTGGATATATGCATGACTTATGGTTATTCATAGTTCATAATTTATTTTAATGATAATTTTTGCCTATTTGATTATTCAAAATATACCGCAAGGCTCATATTGTGCATAGGCATAAAGGAGAACAGGTCTTTTATAGCTGTTGTTTATGTGATCCCCTATTTCAGGAATGTACATTCACTTACTATAAGGGGAAGAACCTATGTCTTTATACCATTTCAATATTTCCAGGTAGTCTTCAATTTAGTTGAATCAAGTATTCATGGATTCATAAAGGCTTCTATTTGTTTGTATTTCTTCTACCAGATCCCCTATTACATATTGAAATTGGTTTTATGTGTTTTAAATAAAATAGGCCACACTTATTTAGCCACAATTTACATCATCTAGAACATTTAAAGCCTGTAAAGTTTATTTTAATTTCATTCTTGTGAGCTCCCCCAATTCAGGAACATAAAAAATTCCAAAATTATTACTCAGAAATATTGTAATTGAAAGAACTGCAGTATAATAACATTCACAGAAAACTTCTAGAAATAATCACTAGTATGGTAAGTGCTTTTTAAATTTCCAAAACTCAAATCAAAAGCTACTATACACATCTGAAACCTTTTCTGAGGTATTAATTCTTGAAAAAGTCCTGGTTTTGGAAAATCTTTGGAATCTTCTAAGAGTATATTAATTGTGATGTTTTTTTAATTTTTTTGTGGAATTTGTGAGGTTTTATAGGTTGTATGGCTCTTTTTATATTGAAGATAGGGCTATAGGCTTTCCTTAAATTAATTTGAGTCTTTTTGATAAAATTATATGATCTTTTGATAAATTCACCTAAGGGCACTTACATGGATTTCCCAAAAGCTTATGTGTTCCTACCAATCCCCATTATTTCTTAAAATATTTCTTGAAATTATTGAATTATTTATTTATCTGTGTTTTGAAAAGAATATTCATTTATCTTTTTTTAAAAAATGATTTATTTAACTTCTCTTGAAATCATATATTAATCCTTTTTTAAATTTATTATTTATTTATCTTTTTTTAAATATTCACTTTTGTTTTTGTGAATTATTTCTTTATCTTTCTTTTTAAATTAATTATGTATTTATCTTTTTTTTTTTTTTGAATTATTTATTTATGTTTTTTTTCAAAATCTATCTTTTCTTTTTGAATTAATTACATATTATTTTTTTGTTTTTTAAATTATTCATTTATTTTCTTTCTTTGAATTATCTATTTATCTTTTATTTAAATTTTTTTCAATTTTATTTTATTTTTGAATTATTTATTCATCTTCAATTTAAAATATTTATGATGTTTTTTTCTTTTTTTTAATTATTCTTCCTTTTTTTTTTTTTTTTTTTTGAAAATTATTTATTAGTTTCTTCTTTAAAAATAATTTTTTTTTTGATCTTTCTTTTAAATTATTTATTTATTTATTGATTTTGGAAGAGAAATATTTCTGATTATTTATCTTTTATGTAAATTATTTATTTAGCTTTTTTGAAAATTATTCATGTTTTTTTTTAGATTATTTATTTATTTATTTATTTTTTCAACTATTCATCTTTTTTTTGAATTATTTTATTTTATCTTATTTTTGAATTATTTATTTATTTTTCTCTTATATTATTTATTAATCTCTTTTAAGTTATTATTTATCTTTTTTTTAAAATTATTCAGTTAAATTTTGTTTTAAATAATTTATTCATCTTTTTTTTTTAAAAAAAAAAATACTTATTATTAATTCTTATTTTTAAATCATTTATCTTATTTTTTTTTGGTGAATTCTTTATTTATTTATTTATATATATATTTTTTTTTAATTTCTTTATCTCTTTTTTTTTTTTTTGAATTATTTATTATTATTATTTTTTCTCAAATTATTTATCTTTTTTTTTTTGAATTATATATTATTATTTTTCTTAAGTTATTTATTGATCTATTTTATTTATTTATTTCTCTTTCTTTCAAATTATTTATTGTTTTTCTTTTTAAAAAAAATTAGTTATTATTATAGTTTTTTTTTTTTTAAATTACATAGTGATTTATCTTTTTTGTTTTTTTTTTTAAAAAACTTATTCATTTTCTTAAAAATTTTTTCAATTATTTATTTAATTATCTTTTTTTTTTCAAATGATTAATTTTTTTTTTTTTTATAAATTAGTTGTTTATTTATCTTTATTTTTTTAAAATATAAAAATTATTCATCTCTTTTTTTAAAACTATTGATTTCTTTATTATTATTTTAATTGATTTATTTATATTTTCCTAAATTATTCATTGGTTGTTGTTTTTTTTTTTTTTTTTTTTTTTTGTTAAATTATTTATTTATTTATTTTCATTTATTTTGGAAATTATTTAATTATCTTTTTTTTTTTTTTGAATTATTTATTAATATATTTTTAATTTTTTTTTTTTTTTTTTTTTGAATTATTTTTTTATTATTATTATTTAAGAAAAATTATTTATTTTATCTTTTTTTTTTTTTCAAATTATTTATGTTTTCTTTTAAATTATTTATTATTATTCTTTTAAATTATTCATTTGATTTTCTTTTTTTTTCAAATTATTTATTATTATTATTTTTTAATTTTTTATTTATCTTTGTTTTTTTTGTTTTTTTTTTTAAATTATTCATCTTTATCTCTTTAAAATGAAAAAATTATAATAATATTAAAAATATTTTTTTCTTTTTAATAATAATAATAATGCTCTTTCAGTTTTTCGATTTTAAATAATTAAAAATTACTAAAAAAAAGAAAAACAGAAATATATTTACATAAATATAATATACAAAAAAAAGGAAAGGGTTATAGAAAAACTTAAAAGTGAAATTGATTAAGTGATCAGGCTTTTTCTTTTATAAGCAAGAAATTAGTTAACATTTATGGATGGACTCAACCCAAATTTGACATGTTTTTTGTGTTTCTCAAATTGGACGTATTTTTAGCCTAAACTTAGTTCGTCGCCCCCAAAGATATGTCCACAAGCACCATTTTTGACAAGGAGGAAAGTTTTACACTGGCTTACATTGTCTCTTTCCTTCAAAAAAAGATCCTTCGGTTGATTTGATTGAAGGCGACACATTTACTGTGTTAGCAGCACACCCTCAGTATGAATTTCAAAAAACTAATTACAATCCTGACTTCTTTCTTCAAGTCTTCTTTGCTGCATGAAGACTTAATTCACTGAAAAAAACCCATTTGACGATTTATTTACAAGATACTCAAAAAAAATTAGTAAAATGATATTTGTTTTCGTAGGATCATTAAAGTAGAAAAACCAAAATACCAGTTTTGTTTAAAAAAAGAAACACAAAGTTATTACATAATATTAATAAAAATAACTTTTAATTGTAATTTTTCTTTTACCTTTCTTTTTCTTTGCTTCTCTAAACAAAAATCCAATCTTTTGAGATAATATATATACAAAACCAGCTTAACATCAATCAAGGTATACGTACAAATAGCATTGATAAACAAAAGGAAAAAAACACTACTACTTAAATAAGAATCATCATTGAAAAGCATATAAGAATTAATGTTATAAACCTGATCCGCTTTGATCGTCATTTTCTGGATTCATAACTCTAAGTTGCTGTCTAGGTACTAAGCGAGTTGAGAATTGAGGCTCAAACCCTTCGGTATCATGTTCAGGATCGTCGGAAGCGGGTGCGTAAGATTCAAATCGTTTATCAGGTGGCATGCAAAATGTGTTACTCATCATTTCCTCACTACCTGTTGATCCAAAACCAAAACCTTCACTATCCAAAAACGTTGTTCTGGGATTACTAGTTGTCGCCTTTTCTCTCTCAAGAGCAGCAGCAGCCTCTATTTCAGCCAGCGCTTTACGTTTAGCTTGTCGTTTGACGATGAACCAGGCGAGTATGATGAGAATCAGCCCTACAATAGTTCCGAGGATCCCACCAACAATAGCACCAATATTTGATTGATGAAATTGTTCACTAGACCGAGTCGATTGATCAGGTTCATTAGAGCCATCACCACCTAGGGCCGAACCGGCTGAACTAGTTGAGTGCCCAATACCAGAACCGCCTACCAGCTCAACAAGAGCATCAGGAGTTTTATAAGGTAAATTGGGTGTGTAGGTACTTTTCCAACTAAAAGTTGTTGTGTCAAATATATAAACTGATTGACTGGAAATAAAAAAGGATGAGCAAGAGATAAAAAGATTAGGAAGAAGGTTAAACGAGATGAACCTATCACAAAGTAAATCACTAGCTACATATCCGCCAATTACAATCATTTGATTGCCCACCAAATCACACGTATGGCCAGCTCTTGCTGAAGGTTGTGAGTTTAAGTTATCACCAATAAAAGTCCAAGTGAAACCGGGGATTGTTAAGACGTAAAGTTCGGTACTTTGACTGGACCCATTAACAATCTGATTTAAGATAAATTGATAAAGGTTAGAGAAAGAGGAAAAAAAGACAAGATAATTTCTTTTTTCAATTAAATCGACTCACTTGACCGCCATAAATAAAGATTTGATGAATTGCATTACCATTAACTTTGGCAGTGCCTCGTACAGCACAATGATTGACACGAGGTGAAGGAATTTTGCCTTGAGTAGCTTGTTTGACCCAAGTCTTTGTGGCGAGGTCAAAGACATCAAGTGCAGAATTATCAATACTTCGATTGGCTATCAGAAACCAAGATATGAATGATTAGAAGGAAGATTTGATGAAAGATTTGAATGAGGTTAAAGGACCAACAATTTTGGTTTGTTGATTGAAAGTTTTGACCGCCACCAATTGAAACTAATACACCTTTAGCTGAATTACCAACTAGAGGAACATAAGTTAGAGTACCATCGGCTCGAATTGTTGGAGCGCCTTCTGGGGTAGCATTGATTAAATTTGTATTTGGATTAGTAGTAAACTAAAATTTTTGAAAAACAAAATATTCATTGAATGGTTTTTTTTTCTAAAGCAAAAAAAAAAGGAAGAATTACGCTGGAATAATTTGACCAAATTAAAGAGCCAAGATCGAGTTGTACGATAGAATCTAAAAAGACTCTTGGAGTTGAATTACTCCAACCTTGTACACTAGCCCAATCAAGATGACCACCAAAGTAAAAAGCCAGAGGATTTTGATTTGATCCCATGTTTGGTACTAGAGCACTTGCGCCTTCACTGACTCTTTGAACGGGTTGATCATTTGAGGTATTAGTCGAATTGATAGATTTCCAAGATTTGGATTTTAAATCGAATTGAAATACATTTGAAGGACCAGGAAGGACAGTAGGATTATCAGAAAATTGACCGCCATAAAGATATAAAGATTGAGATTGATCGTTTGACCAAAGTGCACCGAGGGAAACTGAAGGAGGAGAGTAAGGATTTGAGTTATCTTTTTGAATTAAACTTAAAGCAGGTGAGCCGGCGTTCCAAGAGATAGAAAGATCTAAGGATAATAAAGCGTTTGTCCAAGTGTTTGACTTTTGATCAGGAGTAGTTTTAACTTGACCTCCTTGAATCCAAAGGGTTAAATTTGAAATGGGAGTGGAGGAGGAAGGATTTGAGTTTGATATAGTTGATTGATGAGCCCATCTTTGACAAGGCAAGGGTTGAGATTGAGATTGAATTGAATTGAATTTGAAGATGACGATGATTAAAAATTGCAAGATTGAAAGATTCGAATGAAATTTGAATGAGAAGATTAACATATTATCATCAGAAAGAACTTGAATGACGAAAGGATGGTGATAGACTGATTGTTGATATATGAGATTGAGTGAGATTGAGTGAGATTTTAATGAATGATGGATGATTCAATCGAATTGGAAGGAAGGATTTAATTAAATTTGATGGTCAAGAGCGATGGAGTGGAAATTAATTTAAGATTTTAATTAAAAAAATTAAAAAATTAAAATGATTTCCCAAAAAATTTTAATAGGCCAAAAATTTAAGCATCATCAATCTCATAAATACTTAAAATATCTGAGATTGGACTAACAACTCAATAGGGGGGGACTCATTTAAGAGATTCTGAAAGATCTTTCAATTAATTTTTAATAAGTTTAAAAGCTTAAAATATACCTATTAATCAGTTTAAGTTTTATAAAAGCTTTTTAAAAGCACATCAAATGAAACTGATGAGGTAAAATCAAGGGGATTACCACTTTTAAAATTATGGTAATCACTTATTACCTATAATGAACTCAATCAATTAAAAAATTCAATCTTGAAATTCCTAGAAAAGATTAGCTTAATTTGAGATTTATTTTGTTTCTAAGCTTAAACTAGCTATATATTAATTTGAGGTAATAATTTTACTCCAAAAAGAAGAATATTAGGCCAATTGAAATTATTGATTTTAAAATAAGGCCTAGTAAGTTGAAAGTAAAATTTATCAATTATGATTTTAAACATTAATTCATCATTTTATACTAAATTTTGTGAAAGATTACTTTTACCAAATAATACTAAATCTTTAATTCCTTGAATTGGTTCTTTATTTGAACATTTGAGGTTTGTATCAATAAATTACTAAATTTCAACCAAACTGATTCCTAATGATGATGTTTAAGTTGTTTTTTCTTACATATATATAACCTCATAAGGGGTCTTATTTATAAAAAGAAACAGATAATCTCACATCCATTTGGGTAAAATTTATTGTATATGGATTCATGTGGCTGATGTTTGATACTCAAAATACTAACATTAATGTTGGATCAATCTTGAATAATATTAAATACAAAATTCCAACTTTCAAATTTCTTTTTTTTGAGATTAAAATACTTAATTATATATCATCTATAACATATTTATGCAAAAGAATTTTTTCAGATAGTTTCAATTGAGTTAATTTCTTTAATTTATTATTTATATCTTTCTTTAAGGAAGATAATATAATTATTAATATTAGGGGGTGTCAAAGTCACCAAATCCCACTTTAAAATAACACAGGATTTGGTTTCCAAATCCCAAGGGTAAAACCCAGGTTCCTCATGTGTAAATTACATTGGATTTCAACTGATTCCCCTGGTATTTTAGTTTGAAATCTAACCCTGATTATTATTCACAATTCATGATTCATAGCTTTACAACATATTCTTCCACAATCTATTTTTAAAAATTTTGATAAAGCTTTTGATCACTTTATATTTCTTCAACCATATCCTAATGCCTTTCACCAAAGAAAAAGACATCAATTCAGATATGAAGACCACCTCTGGCCTTCTGCATCCATAATATCATTTAATACATGCAGATTACTTAAAAAGAATCAATTGGCTTTTAATAAAATCAAATTTTGAGTCATGTTTTGGTACTAGTGGCTCAAATTAAATAGGAAGCCCCCTTTATCAAAGCAGAATGGATTTCAGATTTTGGCCATTGGGGTAAAAGAAAGTCACATTATGTCCTAATCATTATTTAAAACAGCATTTGAGATAAATGGAAAACATATAAAAATAAGTATATGGCTGCTTCTGTAAGGTTTGTCTATGAAACTCTTGATAATAGTAGCAAAATCAAGAGTACTATGACTGTCCTCAATAGAAATATATAATATAATAAAATATTATAACCACAAATTTAAATATAATTATTAAAAATAATTATATATAAAAAAATAAATTTAATTATCATTATAATAATATAATAATGAAAATAATAATAATAATAATAAATTATAATTATTCTATTATTGTTATAGTCACTGACAGTTATAGCAATAAGAAGTGTAAAGCTCTTAATGAGACAATTACACGTGGAAAATATGAATATTAACCACTTATAAATAAGATAAATATTATTTATAAAAAAGAATTAAACACATACTGTGCAGAAATAATTCTTTTAGAATAAAAATTCTATATAAAAAAACTAATATTTAGATAAAAAAATATAGAACTTTAAAGAAAATTTACTTATAAGATTTATTTAATACAACAAGTCTAATACAACAGTTATTATACTAAATAAAGGTTATAAGTTAAAAAACACGTCAAAAATCAATAAATTTAAAGATAAAACAACTTTTTATAATATAAATTATGATTAAAGAGTTTTTGAGAGGAATTTGTGGATTTTAAAAGATATTTAAAATGATAATTTTATATAATAGAATATATTATTGGTGATTACAACAATAATCTAAATTCTATGACTTCAATTCTTTAATTTTAATAAATAAAGAATAAAAATAACTTAAGAATTACTTTTAATAATAAGATTTTATATTTAATAAAACTTTACCTGTTTAAATTTCTAATATGATTGGATTAATAATGAATGATGGACAAAAACAGTGATGAAAAGACTCTTTTTATGTCTTCAGAGCAGCTCTCATGATTCATAATGAATATGGAGGGCGTGCTCAGGTCAAAACTGAAAAACCATGCTTAAAAATAAAGTTCTTAACTTAAGGCAACTTATTTTTACTTCCAATTTAAAGTTACCAGTGTTATTCTTAACTCCAAGTAACTTTAATCCTCATTTAGTTTAACTATTTCAAGTTTTAATATAAAATAAGGTTATTCATATTAAAGTTCATCACATGAACAACTTAAAATTAGAGTTTCAAGCAAAAATCTCTTAAACTCAATTTTTAATTAATTTTTAAAGAAATCATAATTTTCTTTGAGTTTAATTAAAAGAGTAAATTTCCAGGCTAATTACCCAGGAAATTTATTTATTAAAGATACTTAAAATTTAATTGATATATAGATAATATTAAATTCTAAGTTGTGTGAAATTTTCAAGCAAATCCATTAAGAATTGGATTTTTAATGAATTTTTGAAGTTATGGCTATTTTTCCACGTAAAATAGCAATACACACCAAACCTTAAGTTTTGATAAGGTTTGAATGCTTGAAGCTTTAAAGTTTTAAGCTTATTTAAGCTTCTTAAGCTTATTCAAGCTTTGACAGTTCTTAAAACCTTGATTTCAAGCCTGCATATTGGGATTTACCCTTTGGCAGCTTGAAATTCCTGTCCAAATGGGGATAAAACCAGTTTAAACCTTAAGGTTGGATCAAAGTCTAATCTTAAAGTTTAAATAAGGTTGAAAATCCTCCAATACAGGTGGACAACCTTAATTGAATCATTGCAGATCCAAAAAGTTGGGTACCCCAGCTCTATTTGGTCTTTTTCCTTTGTCCCACCTTTTTGCGTGGATTTTGCCCTTTTATTTATTTAAAGCCATACCATGGCTTTAAACCCTTTTAAATTGAGCTCACGCAGGATTTACATTTTGTATGGCAAATCCTTAGCCAATTCAGTAAATATAGACCACACCTCAATTTTAACTAAAATTTTGGTAAGTTTGCATTAACCTTATGCAACTTTAAATTTAAGCTTATTTAAGCTTAAATTTAACAATTTTTAAAAAATGTTAAAAAAGTTACATTAGTACTGTGAGATTCTTAAATCTTCCAATAACACAAGAAATAAGTGTTTTTGGGTATAACACCCTATGGGTGTACCCTAGGTTATTTTTGGTGTAGAATCCAAAAATGACATAATAATTATAACTTTGTTTATCCAAAAAAAAGTTATACTTATTTTTTGTTATTTTTTATTTTAAATTCAATTAAAAAGTCTGTTTAAGACAAAATTAACTGTCTATAAAATCATTTGTGGCCTTATGGGTATGTTATACATACCTCACAGGCTCACAGCTTCAGAATTTGAAAATTTAACTGAGGATAGAGTAAATGAAGAAGATGAGAGTAAATGTATCAATTCAATGGGTGAAAAGCTTGAAAATATGTATACCTGCTATGTCAAAATGGATTAAGTCTTTTGAAACAAGCCCAATATCACTCCCATTTCAAGCTATTATTCTCAAGAAAAAGATAGCTTAAATACTGATGATGAAGATGAACTGTTAATTAATAAGGTAATTAATCATCTATTTTTGTGTTTAACTGATATGATCAAATCTCATTTGAATTTGAAAGGGTAATAATTGTTTGGAATAACCTCTAAATCTTGTTCCTTTGCTTGATGATGATGATGAGCTAGTTCAAGCATAAAACCTTAATGGTGAATCAGGCAATATGCTAAGACCTGATACTTTGGAATTCCAATGTTTACTATTTCTTCTTCTACCAGCTAGGTAGATTTATAGCTTATTTGACAGAAAAGCATAATAATTCATTGACACCCAAATTTAATTACAAGAGTGGATCAAGGAAAAAGTCCATGGATATGTTTGCACCTCCATATGCAAATTTTCTGTAATCCTGTCAAAAGGGTATATCTTGAAGTTATCATTATCCTTTTAAATCCTCCTGAGAAAATATGGTTTTTAGCCTGTGAAGAAAATGATAATTCTTGTTTGGAGTGGGACAAGGAAAGCTTGCATGAAGAGAAAGTGAGGAATATTGAAATTTAACAGTTTGAAGAAGTGAAGTTACAAACACAACATGAAACATGTGTTTGAAAAATAAAAGTGGAATTGGGAATTAGATCTGAAGGAAAAGCAATGCCAGATGAATCTCACTATAGCAGCATTTCCATTGAGAATTTCAATCTCTGGGCTCAAGCATATTCTGAAATTAATAAATAAAAAATAATGTTTGATCATGAGGTATTAGCTGTAAATCATTTAATTTTGATTTGGTAACGCATAAATACAAAATATCAATTATTGAATGGTGACAAGTAAATATAAATCTTCTCATAAATTGAGTTAATGGAGTTGATAAGCTGTTTATAATGGTGAGTTATTGCCCATGTTTTATCCCAGCTTTCATTTGGATTTCAAAGAGTAATGAGTTTCAATAGTTTTTATGATAACTTGTAACTGACATCTTCTTGTGAAAAGTTCAATTTAAAATTTGAATTGAACTTTTATTCTGATTATGATAAAATGTGAACCACTTTTAATGTTGAGTTTATTTCTGTTTTTGAGGTGTGTTTATTTTAATTTGGTTGTTTTTACAAATAAAAATAAATTTTAATTCAAGTTTTGGCTCAAATTTTCAATTAAAACTTTTATTTGGAAATTCTAATTAATTTTTTTTTAAAATTGCAATCAATTTTTTATAATTTTCCACTCAACTTTTAATTGCCAAATTTTTTTTGAAAAAATTCATTTTAATTTCTTTTTTCAAATTCAAATTGAAATATTCCTGTTATTTATATTTTTTTTCATAAAGCATCAATTTAATTAATCCAACTTCTAACTTCATTTGAACAAACAAAATAAACTGATATTTTTCTATTTTCAATTCATAACTAAGCTCATGCTTACTAAGAATAATCTCATTCTTTCATTTTTTTAGAAAGTCCAGTAAGCCTGTTTTTTCCGTTTTTTTATAATAATTCTTGGGTTAGAACATAGGCCAATTTATTTTTTAAATAATTTCTTTCTTACTTCTTCATTTCTAAATCATAGATCACTACAACCATCTCCATCATCACTACCTACTATCCTGTTATCCTGAGCTACATCACCCACCCAGAACCTCCCAATAATCACTCTGAGAGGCTCTACACTCCATTCAACACCAATCGCTGATAATCACCTTGGGATCAATTTTGGACCCCAAGGGCCTTTTTTAACCAAAATAAAGCCCAATGAGCCCCAAAATACTTTGGAAGGCCTCCCAAAGCATTTTAGAGGCCATCTGAGGCCTTTCATAGGTGTTATCCCCTGATTAATATTACTTTCTTTAAAATAATTTTTTCAATAATTATTTAAGATGATCCATTATATGATAAATTCTTTTTTTTTCATCATAAAGCATGATGATAATGGCTAATACTTTTTTTTCTCTTTGATACTCATCTTCCCTTTTTTTCCTATAAAAGTTTTTTATACTAATATTTCTTTTAATCCTTTCCAATTATCAATTTTGATGATTATGCTGATTTTTCTTTATCTTTTTTTTGATAATTATGATCATATTTATTTTATCTTATTTTGAACATCATTGATTTTTTTGTTTATTATGTTTCATCTTATCAACACTGTGTTTATTTTTGGGTTTGAAATCTAATATAGAGGTGGATCATTTATAAGGATTATGCTTTTGAAATTTAATTCAAAACCAATAAAATCCCTTCATATTTAAATTTTAAAAATAAATATTCTTCTCTCTCACACAGACACAAAATAAATCTGATGATGTCATGGTCATGACTAAACCAGATTGAGTACATCATAAAAAGGATTTGAAAGATGACAAAACTCTTATTAATACTCTTGATGTCATGGTTAAGACTAAACCAGATACAGAACATAATGAAGATAAGAACAAAGATCAAAATAATAAAAGAAAATTCAAACAAATCCAAAGACAAAATATCCATGATTTCAAACAAATAACCTCAAAACTTGGCCATTCCAACAGAAAATATAGAAATATTTCATCCATCTCAATTGATAAACCAGATGATGATGCAAAAGGGTGAAAACTCTTACCCATTCTTATGTGATAATTGATAAAACCAAGATTCCTTCTTTACAGGTTGTCATTTATGAAATCACCCCATTTGAAAATCCTCATTCCAAATCACACATATCAAAAAATCTAGTTTTTACTTTGATGAGCTTATACAAAAATAGAAAAGAAAGAAACACCAAAAAAAATCCTTTAGGTAGAATGATGAAAGGTATTGGCTTTCATACAGCTTCTGATTCTGGAAAACATGCAGGTGTGTAATTGTAAGATATGACTATGAAACTGATGATAATATTACTATTAATCAAAAGTACTATGTCTGTTCTTATGAAATATAATAATAAAAAATTATTATAACCACAATTAAATAATTATAAAATTATTTCTTTCACGTGTTATACACTACTAGTGATTATAACAGTGAGCAGTAATTGTCTACAAGAATCAATTACAAGAATAATTTAATAATAAAAACTTCTTTTATTAAAATAATAAAATTATTTTAATATATAATTATCTTTTACAAGAATAATTTTAAAGATAATTCTTGAAGAAAACTATTACTAGAGAAAAACTTTAAGAATTAAAGATAAATGACTCACTAATACTCCAAAGAACTTATTGATAGATAAAAGTAGAGAAATTTGACGTGGAATTGTGGATTTAAGGGATCAAAAGGATTTATAACAGTATTACAACAATATATAGTTGGATTCTATGATTTCACGTCTTTCTGGTTGATTCTGAAAGATTTAAAACACTTAATAATAGCTTGTAACTAATACTTACTTGTTGGTAGTAATGATTTAATAAATTGATAAGATGATGATGATACGGAAAAAACAGCAAGAAGAGGCTTCTTTTAAGTCAACAACAGCTCACAGAGGCGTGCCATGGAGCAAACTGAAAAACCAGTGAGTGAGAAAACAATAAACCTTTTTGGATTAATGATTGCATCATCTGTTGTCACGTAAGATTATCATAATTACTTAATTGATGCTTTTACGTGACTACCAACCCCAATATGGTTAAGAATAAAAGGAGTAACATCTGTAAATCTTCTTTTATTCCAAAATAATCATTGATTTCTCAAAGTTATCAATGTTATTGCCAATTTCATCACAGGTTTTAATTACTGTGAATTTTTGAAGATTCAGTGTTTCACGTAGAATGGTCAAAAATGGACTGTAAGTAAAACTGTAATTCTTTTTGGTTGTACCATAGATAATACAGTTCTCTATTGGTCTTGAAAGTTTCATAAAGATTCATTAAGAATTGTATTTTTAATGAATTTTTGAAGTTTTAACTCATTTCTACGTAGAATTGCAAATAGCAGTTTTTTGCTGGTTGCTATGAGGTAAATCAATGAATATGGGTCCCAAAAGGGTTTTAATTACTCTTTTAGGGTCTATTCATGGAAAGTCATCAAGAATTGACGTGGTTACAGGAGTCTAAGTAGCTAATTACCTCCTTGGCACGTCAAAATAGCAGATTATTTTCTATTTTCTTATGATTACAGTAGGTGTAACTTGGTAACCAAGTTCCCAAAGAGTTTTAGTTTACCAATTGGGCCAAGATGAGCCATGGATCCATGCTCTGGAGCTATCCACGCCTCTGAGGCCTCAGAAGTTGGGTACCCTGGCTCTCTTTGATGTCTTTTGTCCCCCTTGCTTATTTTTCACGTAAAAATAGAAATTTAAGCTTCAAGTGAGATATCCACTATGGGTGTACCAAAAGTCCATGTAAGAATACCATGATATTAAGTGCTCAAAAAATGCATAACACTATTCTTAGTGTATATGTAACATGGGATTTCTCACTTTCCCATTATTTTGGCTTAAAATCAAGAAAAACAAAACTTTTCACGGATCTTTTATGTGGTATTAATGATGTGGTATTGAAGTATTTTCCATTTTACCACCTCAAATACTTAAATTGAGCTTATTCACTCTATGGGGCTACCCTAGGTGAATTTTTGTGTAGAATCCAAATCTGGTCTTAAATCCATGGATTTACTTACTCAATAAAAAGTTATTCATCTTTTCTGAAATTGAAAATGATGAATTTTGGATATATGCATGACTTATGAGTTATGCATAATTCAAAATTTCTTTTTAAGATAATTGTGGCCAATTTGGGTATGTAAAATATACCTCAAGGCTCACATTCCCTCCCACCAAAAAATAAAATTGTACTACAATTTTATTAATGATAAAAGAATAAGGCCCCAAAGGGGGGTAATGTCCACTGTCCAACCTCTTCACATTACTCAGATCAAGTAATTTAAAGCACATTTATAGACATATTCAGGCTTGTGGCCTTCTTTCATGTCTAAATCTTCTTAAGAGCTTATCTGAGTCAGGTATTTCTGATTCTGCCATCCATTCATCTTCATGTACTAGATTTCTATATCTGACAAGATATTCTCTTTGATTTTTACCCCTAAGTCTCCTTTCTTTAATGACTTTCTTTATCTTTTTGTCTTCATTCTGTTCCACAGGTGGTACAGTTAAAGGAGTTGGGTTTCTTAAAGGAAACAATTCTTTATCAGCCGGTTGATAAGGCTTTATCAAGCTGACTGGAAAGGTGGGGTGTTTATTTTCTAATTCACCACTCAATTCCACTTGAACTGCATTGGTTCCATGTAAAGCAACAATAACAAAAGGTCCTACATAAGAATCTTTAAGTTTCTTTGGGCCTTTGATATTATTAAAATTCAAGGTTGAAACTAAAACTAAGTCCCCTACTTTGAAGTCTGGTACTTTATGACTCTTGTCCCACTTCTGTTTTGCATAATCAAAAGCATCATCCATACTTTGTTTTGCGTGGTGTTTTACTTTATCAAGCATTATCTTGAAGCTGGAAGCTGTAGGATGAATGTCAATCAAGTCTTTCCTCAGTGTGTCTGCTGGGAGTCTTGGATTCCATCCTTTCTCTAACATAGCAGGAGTTTGTCCTGTGGAAGAATGGACTGATGTCTTGTATGCCAATTCTAATGCAGGTATCAGAGTGCACCAGTCATGGGTAAAGCCATCTGAGTCTTTGAATTCTAATCCATAAGCACAGAATCTCCTGATCATGTCTTCTAAAGTCTGAATCATCCTCTCTGCTAGCCCATCTGTTTGAGGGTGATATGCTGTAGAGAATGATAACTTAGTCCCAAACAATCTATGAAGATTGGTCCAAAGTGCAGATGTGAACTTGGGATCTCTGTCACTTATGATATTCTTAAATAATCCTGTATGAGAAATAACTCTACTCCATAAAAGAAGAGCTGTATCCATAGCAGTGTCATCTTTATGACATGGTAAGAATATGGGAGTTTTGCTATTTCTGTCTACAATGACTAAACAAGCATTATAACTTCTGTCACCACTTGGAGGAAGTGCTGTGACCCAATCCATGTGAACAACTTCCCAAGGGGATTTTGGTTCTTGAATATGGATCATCAATCCAAATTTCTTGCCTGTGCTCCTGTTTGCTTTTTGGCATCTATCACAGGTATGGCAATATTCAATGGTTTCTTTCCTCCAAGATGGCCACCATGCACAGTTCTTCACTTTTTCAAGTGTTCTGTCTTCTGACAGGTGTCCAGAGTAGATACTATCATGACATTCATGAAGAATTGTATTGATAAGTAATCTACTACACAGTGTCATCACACAAGAATGTTTTGTTCTATGGTAAATAATCCCATCAAACAAGTGAAATCTTCCTTCAGAATAGGAATTTTTCCAAACTTCATCAAGTGAATTAACTAAAGATGTATCTTTGCAGTCTTTATCTAATAAAGAAGTCAAGATATGGCAATTCTTGTCTTGTTTATAAGATTCTCTGACCTCTTCAAAGAATTCAGTCCCAATATCAGTTATGTTAATTCCTTCAATTGGAATGTGTGGTTCAGCTTCCAAAGGTACATAAGCTGGGTTATCAGGAGTGTTGGCTAAAGCCCATCTACTAAGTCCATCAGCATTCTTGTGAATGTTTCCTGCTTTATGAACTATAGTCATGTTTCCTCTATATTCTTGAATGGCTATTTGCCATCTCAACATATTTCTGTTGGGAGTTTTCATGTTAAGAAGTGATTTCACGGCATTACAGTCAGTTATCACTTCAAAAACACTGCCATAACGATAATAGTGTAGTTTCTCAAGTGCCCATACCAAACATAAGCACTCCATTTGGCTTGCACCATATCTGGCTTCTGTTGGTTTGATTTTCCTTGAGATATAACAAACTGGTCCTTCTGTAGGTTTGTCATCAATAATTTGGACTTGATGTAGGGCTGCCCCTAATCCATCTCCACATGCATCAATGTACAACTTAAAAGGAATATTCCAGTCAGGCATGAGGAGTAAAGGTGCTTCTGTAAGGGCTTTCCTTATCTTCTCATAAGCTTTAATTCTCTCCTGTGTCATCTCAAATACAGTCTGTTGATCACAGATTCTATAAAGTGACTTGGCTGGAATTGCAAAGTCTTTCAGGTGTTGCCTATAGTAACTGGCAAACCCAAGAAAAGACATCATTTCTTTTTTATTCTGGGGTATTGGTTTAAGTAACACTGCTGCTACTTTGTTTTTGTCAATACCCAAGCTTAAACCAGAAACAATATGTCCTAATGCTTTGAGTTCTTCAAAACCAAAGTTGCATTTCTTAAGTGAAATTTTCATGTTCACTTCTGCAACTTTATGAAGTACTCTCGCAAGTCTTTCAAGGTGCAAAGACCATGAATCAGAGCATATGATAATATCATCAATATAAATGATAAGCAATCCTTCAGACAATTCTGTAGGAAAGATGGTGTTCATCATCCTTTGATAATGGGATGGAGCATTTTTAATGCCAAATGGCATTCTAAGATACTCAAAAATACCACAGTGAGTGATAATTCTAAGTAATTTCTTAGCTTTAGGCGTCAAAACATTTTGATGGAAGCCTTTCAATGCATCCATTGATGTTATATACTTGGCTTTAGACAATTGAGTCAAGGTTTCTTGAATTCTAGGGATTGGATACCTATCTGGAACTGTGTAGGTATTCAATGCTCTGAAATCTCCAACCATTCTTGACTTATCATTATGCCATGCAATAATAACAGGTGTTGTCACTTCAAATTCCTCATTATGGCCTACTTTCCTTAGCACACCAAGTTGGATCAACTCTTGGATATGTTTTTCCAAGGCTTCTCTAGCTCTGGGACTGGCTGGATAAGCTGGTCTTCTAAGTACTGGAGGATATGGTCTATCAATATTAAGAGTAATATCAACTTCATGTCCTCTTATAGTGCCTAATGGTTCATTATCAGAGGCAAATGCATTTTTATATGTGTATAACACATTAATAAGTTCATTCCTCATCTTTGGTGACAATGATTCATTAATTTGTGCTTCAACAAGTTGATTAGTCACAAATTCATCTTTGTAAGTATCCTTGACAGAAGATACTACAGATATCTGTTTAGGCATATTGGAGAAAGCAAATTTTTGTCTCTTGTTATCTCCAATTGTGAAATATCTGTCCTTATGGTTATTTATATCAATACCATAAATATTTAAGTAATCATTTCCAAGAATGATGTGCTGAGATGTGCAATTATCCATTACTACAATCTCAGTTTTCATTCTTACACTTCCTGCTGGATGTGGGAATACAATATTAGTGTCCAATATGCCCAGGGGGTACATATTGTTACTGGCACTACTGAATTGTACACCTTCTATTGGTAATAGATGGTTTTTCCATTCAGGAAGTATAATTTGTAGATAATCTTTTCCCACACAAGTGCAAAATGCCCCTGTATCCAAATTTACTTCGGCTTCAATATCACTCATCAGAACTGATGTGATACAGGATGCCCCAGCAGTATAACCCTTTCCTCTAGCAGGTTTTGTTTTACACATTCTGGCATCTTGGATATTGATCAGGTTGCAGAAATCCTCACTGTACTGTGGTAAGTGGGTATGGACTTCTGTGACCTCAAAGAAAGCTGAAATGTTCTCCATGGGATAGTCCTCCACTGGTGTATCTTCAGAGACTGCAGAATCTTGATCAGACTCTTCTTTCTCTTCAGTACACTGAATTTCTTCAATGACTTGATGTCACAGGGGCTCTTCTAAAATGAAGAGGGCCTGGCACTCAGTGAACAGACTTACTTATGGAGGGCTCAGAAGAAAATACTCAAATGATAAGAGTAATGGAGTAAGAGGATAGATTCCTAGTCATAAAATAATAAGTATAAAAGATAAGAGAGACAAAACAAAAGCAATAATAAAGAGCCAACCACAAATAATCCTGAGTCACTGTTTCAACCTGTTCAGAAAAGAGAAAAGGGATTAATAAGGATATGGCCACCAGGACTCTACTGAACAGGTGAGGGAAGGCTAAGACTAACTTAATAAGTAATAAAATAATATTCCAAAAGTGAGAATAAAATAATATTAAATAATAAATCAACTATTTTAATTAACTGGGGGAAAAACCCCCAGGTGGGTGAAGAGGGGCTGGTATATGTGAGAAATGCCAGCCTTGGAGTTTGAGTGTTGAGATACTGGCCTGTATGCTGGAAGAAGTTGGATGTGGGATTGAGTCCTGTATTGGTGAATCCAATACAGGTGATACAGTCAATACAGGTATTTGCGCCTGTATTGATTACAGGACTGTATTTGGTGAATCCTGTATTTGGGTCTTGCCTGTATGAAAACTGTATTGAGGTCTGGAACTGTATTTGGAGACTGTTGAATGAAACCCCCTTGCTGATTGGGTTTTGAGGGGTATCAATGAAGTAATGATTTGCTGATGATGATTGGAAATGCCCCTGCCTCCTTGGCTGTGACATTATCCCCCTCTTGAAAATGGTGAGCTCTGAGCACCATAAGTACAGTGAGTCTTGATGAGCTTGAAAACAATCCATACAGTTCTTTCCCCCCAATTCCCTAAATTTATCCCATTCAACTTTCTTCTTCAAACAATACTCAAACAAATCTTCACTTGATCACTTGTAGGTATTTTCCCCTTGATCTTGATTCTGAATTCCCTCTTTCACTTCAAAATACTTTCATTCTTCTTAAAGTTTCTTCATTCTTGTCTTGAGTGTCTTCACCAAAACTTTTCTTGAGTCCTCATGGCTTTTGAAAAGTGGGTGACCTGGGTTTATGTCCCAAGAACACCTGATATCATCATAACTTTCATCTTGAGAGTGTTGGCATAAGGTGGCCAATACTTGAGGTTATGGACCATTTCAGAGGTCCTGGCCAAAATCCTTGATTTTGTGTTTAAAAGGGGATTTTAGCCAATTTGCGCAAAAATGCGCAAAGTGCGCAAATGCGCATATATGCCATAATGGCATATAATATTGAAAAAATTGAAAAACTTGATTTTTGATGAAAAATTGGCCTTATAGAGTGTCCTGGCCATTTTGCGCATTTTTGCGCAAAATGCGCAAAAAATGCGCAAAGTGCGCAAATGCGCATATATGCCATAATGGCATATAATATTGAAAAAAGTGAAAAAAAACTGATTTTGATGAAAAATTGGCCTTATAGAGTATCCTGGCCATTTTGCGCATTTTTGCGCAAAATGCGCAAAAATGCGCAAAGTGCGCAAATGCGCAATCATGATGAAATGGGCCAAAAAGGCCTTTTGAAGACTTTTGACAAGATAAAGGGCCTTTTGCGCAAATGCGCAAAAATGCGCAAAATGCGCAAATTTTTCAATATGCCTAATTAATCATATTTTGATGGAAAATGATAAAAAATGAGCTATTTTGAAGTTTTGAGGTCTGACGTGGCCATTTGTGCCAAAGTGCATAAATCCATGAAATCGGCCAATTGGGCCATTTGAAGCAGTTTTTCTTCTTTTAATCTTGATTTCTTCTTGAATGTCTTCCTTCTTATCCCCTCCTTGACTGGTCAATTGCCATAACTGCCTTGCTGACTTGCAATTGCCCATAACTCTCTTGGTCTTGAATTTGAAATTTTGACTTGAAGATGAGTTCAAGGCTGACTTCCCTTTGTGATTCCAATCACTCTGATTCCCCACCTTCTGTACTTTATGGTCCTGGTGTTTTTGATAACTTGAGGGAGCTTTCTGAAGAGAGTATGGCCCCTACAGAGATTTGGGACATCAATAAAACCTATAATGGTTTTAAATCTGTCAGAGTTATTGAACCACCCTGCACCAATTGTAAGAGGAAAGGGATTCCTTGTGTGGAATCTGCTACTGCTAGGTCCACCAGGTGTCAATTTTGCAATCTTGGAAAAAGAAATTGTTCTCAAGCCCACTATAGCTTTCCTGAAGATGCCAGAAGATTATGGAGCAGCATCAAGAAGGGTGGAAGATTTGGATTGGAAGCTCCTGTTGATGAACCTCCCACCTCTGATGCCACCTCTGGTCACTCCAATTGTGAGTTGATTGGCCATAAGATTGATGGGTTACTGACTTCTATGTTTTATTTTCTTCTTCTTCAGTGACTGGATCTAGAATGAGAGGTGTCCAACAATGGAATAATACCAGTGGTTCCTGGGCAGCCATTGGAGGATCAATTCACCCCCAAGGAAATCCCATTGGAGTGGCCCCAGAGGTTCCCATTTTGGTTACCAGAAAGGATGGAAGACTTGGAAAATTGAAGAGAAATTTGGTGGTTCAAGATGAAAATGATACTGATGCTGAAGGTAGTGATGAGATTGATGGAGAAGAGCTTGAAATGACTACCCCAATCCAGAAAAGAAGAATCCAATCCACCTCACAATCCCCAGTCCAAGCCAGTACCACCCATAATGAAGTGATCAGGTCCCCCCAACCACCTCAGCTTCCAATTAGATCCCCAACCAGGCCCTCCACACTTGCCTCCACCTCTACCAATATCCAACCACCAGTGGCCAGCACTTCTAGAGACCCAATGTCTCCAGAGCCTGAATCAATCTTTGAAAACCGTCGCCGCTGGAATATTACTGGCAACTTCACTGATCAGAAAAGGGTGAACAAGAAGGTGGTCACCAATCTATTTGCTGAAGTTGATGCTTTGACTGAGGTGTTTGTTGATAAGGCTATGAAGAGTGCTATTCCAGGGGAGCCCACTGCTGCTTTGGCCAGGGAGGCAGTTGCTTATGAAGATGCCATGGTTGCTAAGTTTAGAGAAGCCTTGAAGAAATTTTGATTAGGATTATCTGTAGCTGGTCTTTACCATTACTAGTGTTTGCTCTTGATTATTACATAAATTGACTCCCCAAACAAGATATGGGAGTTATGATTGCTGCTTTTGAAACAAGAAATGAAAAATAAATCATACAAGTAAAAGAAATAAAATAAAAAATAAAAATGAAAAAGAATTGAGAGAAAAAGAGAGTAAAGAAAGAAATAAGAAGTTCCTGAGGGTTGTCCTTCTTGTGGTGAGTTTCTTGATTTTGGCCAAAATGTTCTGAAAGATAAAACCAAGCATTTGATGCTCACAGCGTGGCCAAGGTAATGTTTTACAAGAATTAGACCCCTCAGGGATGCATACCAGGAGATGGAACTTACTTTCATAACCTCCACTCCCCACCAAGCACCATAAATGAAAATTGAAATATGCCATAAGATGAATTTGATAATGAATGTCTTGAAAGATAATTTATGGCATGATTAAAGAAAGAAGAGAAAATAAAAGAAAAGATTGGGCCAAATCTTGATGAAAGGTCCAAATCTTGAGGGTATTATGTTGCAAGGCCTTCTGAATCTGTCCAAAAAATTGACAAGTGCTCACAAAGTGGCCAAGGTGATGCTTACAACAAATTTGGGTAGAATACCCCCTTAAAGGTGCATGCCAGGAGAGGAACTTACTTTCATAAACTCCAATCCCCACCAAGCACCATAAATCAAACTCTTGAGGCATTTGGGCCAGGCTTGTCTGGATACAAAGTGTGAAAGTCCTTGACAAGGTCTGGGGAGTTGGTAAGGTTGGAAGCTGGTTCCCAAGTTGTTCTTTCTGGGTCTTCATTGAATCCTTTCCACTCCACTAAATACCATAATGAACCTCTCTTGAGTTTTGAGTCCAGAACCTGAGCTACTTCCCATTCTTCTTGCTCTTCCACTATTACTGGAGGTGGTGGCAATTGGTGTCGATTTGGGATAGTTGATTGCTTCACTGGTTCTAACAAGGACACATGGAAAACAGGGTGAACTGACTTCCATTGTTGAGGCAACTTGAGGTGATATGCATGGCTGCCAATCTTCTTGAGAACTTCAAAGGGTCCCAACCATCTTTCTGAAAGTTTCTTGGTGGGTCTTGTTGTCTTGATGTTCTTGGAAGCTAGCCATACTTTGTCCCCAGGTTGGAAATCAGGTGGAATTGCTCTATTTCTATCTGCATACTTCTTGAATCTTCTTATTGCTGACTCTAATTCTTCTTTGACAACTTGCTGTACTGATTGGAGTTTTGTTGATAACTTTCCAGCAGGTGAATCTTGAGAAACATGGATTGAGTCAAAGCTGGGATTTCTTCCATAAATGGTGAAAAAAGGTGATTGCTTTGTGGATGAATGTTCTGCATTATTATAGGCAAATTCAGCCAGAGGGAGCCAGGTGTGCCAGTCATCTTGATGGTAACTGACATACATCCGAAGATACTGTTCTAGAATCTGATTTACCCTCTCTGTCTGTCCATCTGTTTCAGGGTGAAATGCAGTTGAAAGATCTCTTGATATCTTGAGCTGCTGACATAACTGGGTCCAGAATGATGAAACAAATAAAGAACCTCTATCACTAACAATACTGATTGGAAGACCATGTTTGGAAAAGACATGATTAATGAATATTTGAGCTAAGTCCAAAGCAGTGATTGTTGAATAAGTTGGAATAAATATTGCCATTTTTGAAAATCTGTCTACAACTACTAAAATGGAATCAAAGTTGCTTGACAAGGGCAATTGAGTGATAAAGTCCATTGATAAAGAATTCCAAGGACCAGATGGAATTTGAAGAGGCTTGAGTAATCCAAACTTCTTATGGTGGATGTTCTTGTTTCTTGAACATTGCTGACATGAGGACACATAGTCCTTGATGATTTGATTCATGCCAGCCCAATAAAAATCCCTCTTGATGAGCTTGAGGGTCTTCTCCTGGCCAGGATGGCCAGCCAATGGTGAATCATGACGCCTTTGAAGAATATCCAATTGAACTTCATGATTGCTTGGAATAACTACTCTATCTTTGAACAATAACAAATTTGCTTGAGGTTCAAGAGAATAGTCTGGGACTGATTCTCCTCTTGCTAATTTCTTGAGGATCTCCTTATAGTCTTTGTCTTGCCATACTTGTCTTTGGATCTGATCAACTAAATCTGAAAACATTTCAACTTTTATGGAAAAGAATCTTGACTCTTGAATTTCATTCTGCTTGAGAACTTGATGAAAGTTTTGAGGATTCTTGCTGATGAAATCCACCCCCCTCTCTGGGTACACGTCGTCCCGACGTGACAAGGCATCTGGTAAAGTGGCCAGCCTGCCTGGGCGGTAAGTGATAACAAAGTGAAATTCAGACAAAAATTCAGCCCAGCGGGCCTGACGACGAGTAAGGACTTTAGAGGACATAAAATATTGGAGAGAACAATGGTCTGTCAAGACCTCAAAGGAATCAGAAAGAGAAAGGAGAAAGGCTCTCCAGCGCTTGAGAGCCCAAACTATGCCAAGGAGTTCCTTGTCATGAATTTCATAGTTGAGTTCAGCTGGTAAGAGCTTGCGACTATCAAATGCAATGGGATGCTTTCCTGAGTCATTCACCTGACTCAGTACAGCACCCAAGGCATAATCAGAGGCATCAGTCTCTACAATAGTTGGGAGAGAAGGATTAAAATGAGAGAGGATAGGAGCAGTGGTGAAAGCTTCTTTGAGTATCTGAAACTGGCTAAGAGCTTCCTCATTGAAGATGAAGGGAGAATCTTTTTTGAGAAGGGAAGTGAGAGCAGAGATTTTTTTGGAATAATTTTTAATGAAACGACGATAAAAGTTGGCAAAGCCAAGAAAAGATTGGAGGGCCTTGATGTTCTTGGGCTGAGGCCAATTGAGGATTTGTTGAACTTTTGAAGAATCCATCTTGAGGCCATCACTTGAAACAACATAGCCCAAGTATTCCACACTTGAGGCATGGAATACACACTTGGAGGCTTTAGCAAACAAGTTATTGTCTCTCAGTCTTTGGAGAACAGAGGCCACATGTTTAACATGTTCATCCAAAGAGCTAGAGAAGACCATAATATCATCTAAGTA
Source organism: Austropuccinia psidii (assembly GCA_023105745.1). Lineage (NCBI taxonomy): Eukaryota > Fungi > Basidiomycota > Pucciniomycetes > Pucciniales > Sphaerophragmiaceae > Austropuccinia > Austropuccinia psidii. The sequence continues at coordinate 68,139,810 of JALGQZ010000004.1, forward strand.
CACTACAACAAAAATATCCAAATAATCTGCAAAGATATCATTCACAAGATTTTGGAATGAAGCTGGAGCATTGGTTAAGCCAAATGGCATAACCAAATACTCATAACTGCCATATTTGGTTCTAAAGGCAGTTAAATGGTCATCCCCCTCTTTAATTCTCAGGAGATTATAAGCACCACGCAGATCTATCTTGGAGAAGATAGTAGCACCGTTAAAGACGGTAAGAAGCTGATTCATTGGAGGAACAGGATACCTGTTCTTCCTAGTGACAGCATTAAGTTTGCGGTAGTCAACACACAAACGAAGACCACCATCCTTTTTCTTAACAAAAAGGACAGGTGCTCCTGTTGAGGAGGAGCTTGGTCTGATGAAACCTTTCTCTACATTCTCTGAAATGTAGGCCCGCAGTGTTTCTGACTCATTCTTTGATAAAGAGTAGATAACACCAACTGGAGGTAGAAGACCCTCCAGTTCGATATGATGATCACAGGCACGGTGTGGAGGAAGTTTCTCTGCTTTCACTTTGGAGAATACATCCAAATATTTGTGATAAACAGGAGGGACTACCTTCAGCACAGTTTCAATCTCTTCTGGCTCTTCCTCCTCATCCCACTGCTCCTCCAGGGAGGCATGAAAAGATAAAGGAGGAAGGTCCATATCCCCTTGAAAGAGATGAAGTGAAGATATAGCAACATCTTCTCCAACATCTTTTATCTCTTTGAAGACTTCATCTCTTAATGGAAGTAATGACTGAGAGGGAAAAATGGAAGGGATATGGACAGAAGGAGGAAGGGAAGGTGTCTTAAGTTCACCAACCAGAGCAACACTGTTGACAGCAGTGGATAAGTCATTACTAGTAGAAGAAATAATGCCACTAGAATCCTTATGACTAGAATCATAGGTGATCAATCCATTTTTCCAATCAATAATGGGATTAAAATGGTAAAGAAAATCATAGCCCAATATTAGGTCTTCTCCCTTGGGTGAATCTATGATAAAGAAATCCCATTCAAAGCTTGGGAAGGAAGGTAAATCAACAACCCACTTGGTATAATGAGTGATGAACAGGGAAGTGGATTCACTGGAATCCAGAATGAAAAGAGGAATCTTTTCAGGGAGCTCTGACATGGTCAATGAGTACTTGAGAACAAAATTCTTTGCAATAAAGGAGTTTGTAGCACCAGAATCAATGAGAATACTATAAAAAATATCAGAGATTGAAGAAAAAATAAGAAATTTTAAAGATTTCTTGACACTAGTATTCAGAGTGCACAATTGTGCTCTTGAAGGAAATAAGTGAGAACCATTGAACACATCATGATTCCCACTCAGGCTTTTCCCTGCTTGCTAGGGAAGCCTTTTGATGACCCTTGCCTATTCTCAGGCCTCTTGAAGCATTTTTCAAATGGGTGCTTTCCACCACAATAATTGCACAAGCCTTCTTTGATCCTCCTCTCCTTTTCAGAACCAATTAATTTGTTGTCCTTATTGAGGAAAGCAGCATGAGGCTTGTCTTTGGACACTTGAAAATTCTTCCCCTTCTTATTCTTCTTATGATAAGGCTTCTTTGATGATGAATTTTGAGGAGGCTTGGAGGAGTTGGATCCACTGATTGGAGGCTTCTTCTCTTGATGACTGCCCTTTTCCTTCTGCCTCTCATGGTACCTGGTATCTAATTCCAAGGTGATATCCATGAGTTCTTGAAGACTATCAAAAGTTCCAGGGTGAGAAGCCAATTGGTCCAACAATCTTGATGCCAAGCCTCTTCTATACACATGAATATAGGCCCTTTCCCCCCAGTCTCCAATTCTTGACATTAAACTTCTGAAATCAGCTATGTACAAGGAAACTTGACCACTTTCCCTCATCCTCAAATTGTCCAACTCTTGTTCAGCTTTTCTGACCTCATTGGGATCACCAAACAGAGTGAATAACTGGGTTTCAAACAACTGCCAGTTATTGAGGAGGTAAGAAGGGTCTTCATTGGAGATATTTGAGAGGTAAGGTTCAATCCATTTGCCAGCTCTACCAGTAAGAAAAGAAGTTGAATAAAGCACCTTCTTCCTGTCAGAGAAGAAGTTTGCTGGGTCATTATGAAAGATTAATTGACAGGATTGAATGAATCCTCTCAATTTATGAGCTTTAGTACCATCAAAAGAATCAGGTGCCTTCATTGATGGAGTCTTGAATGCAGGGACTTTTGAAGTGTCCCTTGGGGCAACTGCTTGAGTGAGTTGTCCCATAAACTGAGTCATTTGCTCCATCATCTTGAGGAAATTTGGTTCAGCTTGAGAGACAGAAGGTTGATTAGAAAGGGCTAGATTTGGAGCCTCAGGAGCTTCAGTAGCACCTGCCAAGGCAGCTGCCACTTCAGTCTCTTCAGATTCTTCCTCTTCCACAGACTCCTCCCCCTCCTCATCTTCAGCTTCCCCCAATCTACTTCTAGGCCCTTGAGAAACACCAGGATAACCACCCAATAGTCCAGAGAATGATCTTGATCTTCTAGACTTCACACCTCCTCTTCTGGAGGGTGCTGCTCCTTCCATTGGTGGTCCTCTGTCCAGATTTGCACTCAGTTGATGAACTGATGGTGTGCGGTCAAGAGGAGCCCTTGGTGTAGGAGTGAGAACAGCTTGATGTCTCTGGGATCTTGTATTCTTGGCTGGGGGACTATGCTGAACTGGCATTATGAAAGAAGAATGAATAAAAACTTGATGATACTTTGAATAAAATAAGGCTTGACCAAATCAAATTAAATGAGAATCTTGATGATCTTGAAGAATCAATAAACAGTCTTGAAGTGAATCAATATGAATAAATCTTGAAGAGTGAAGATGACAAAGTCAAATTCTTATGAATAATCAATTTCAATCAATAAGTCAAATCAAGTCAATCAAAATCAAATCAATTAAGTCTTGAGGAATTCAATCAATATCTTCAAAAATCAATTCAATTTTCTTGAGGAATCAAATTCAAATCAATAAATCAAATCAAAACTTGAGGATAAATCAGGTATCTTGAAGAATCAAATCAAGTCAATCAAATCAAATCAAATCAATCAGGTCAATTCAAAATCTTGAGGTGAAATCAATGTCTTGAACAATCAATCAATCAATCAATAATCTTGAGAAATTTCAATCAAAACCACTGAATACCCCAAATCAATAAATCCCTGAATAATGAATCAATTAACCCAAATAATTCCACTCAAATAACCTGATAAAAACCTGAATTCAGACAAAAGAGAAATTAAGATGATAGAGAATAAAGTGAATTGGTCAGCAGAATAGAGAAATTAGAAAGAATAAATTTTCATGAGAATGAAATGAGAGAGATGAAAATTGATGAAAATCATAAAATCATTAAAGTTCATAATCATTAAAAGATCATAATAGAAGAATGAGAGAAATGAATAAAATGAATGAAAAGAAAGGAGCAATTATGAGTTAATTAAAATAATGTCACAGGGGCTCTTCTAAAATGAAGAGGGCCTGGCACTCAGTGAACAGACTTACTTATGGAGGGCTCAGAAGAAAATACTCAAATGATAAGAGTAATGGAGTAAGAGGATAGATTCCTAGTCATAAAATAATAAGTATAAAAGATAAGAGAGACAAAACAAAAGCAATAATAAAGAGCCAACCACAAATAATCCTGAGTCACTGTTTCAACCTGTTCAGAAAAGAGAAAAGGGATTAATAAGGATATGGCCACCAGGACTCTACTGAACAGGTGAGGGAAGGCTAAGACTAACTTAATAAGTAATAAAATAATATTCCAAAAGTGAGAATAAAATAATATTAAATAATAAATCAACTATTTTAATTAACTGGGGGAAAAACCCCCAGGTGGGTGAAGAGGGGCTGGTATATGTGAGAAATGCCAGCCTTGGAGTTTGAGTGTTGAGATACTGGCCTGTATGCTGGAAGAAGTTGGATGTGGGATTGAGTCCTGTATTGGTGAATCCAATACAGGTGATACAGTCAATACAGGTATTTGCGCCTGTATTGATTACAGGACTGTATTTGGTGAATCCTGTATTTGGGTCTTGCCTGTATGAAAACTGTATTGAGGTCTGGAACTGTATTTGGAGACTGTTGAATGAAACCCCCTTGCTGATTGGGTTTTGAGGGGTATCAATGAAGTAATGATTTGCTGATGATGATTGGAAATGCCCCTGCCTCCTTGGCTGTGACACTTGAACTTCATTGATCTTTGTCTTCTTTGGACAAGTGTTGGCTAAATGTGAAGTACTTCCACATTTATGACACTTCAAGACAGGTCTTTCTGGTCTTCTTTCTTTAGGAATCATTGAGACTATTTTGGACTCTATTGGGTTTTTAATCCAAGTCTTACCAATTCTTGTTCTGGTAATGATATCTTCCATAGCATTAATGTAGTCCTCTGTTGAACAAGGTTCCACACATCTGCTTTTGATAGCATTTTCCAGTTCTCCTCCACACTTTCTTAATATTTTCATATTAATCATAGTGTCAGACATATCTGGGTGTAAAGCAGATAATCTGTCTTTTTGTTTGAAGAAACAAGTAAGTGGTTTGTCTTTTTCTGAGTTAAAAATGGCACTTTCAAAAGCATTTTCCATTTTGAACCTCCAAGAATTATTGGCCCATTTGGTAATCACTTCAGATTTCCACCAAGACCAGTCATGTTTACCATGATCAATCCTCATTTTGTAATACCATCTCTTTGCAGTCCTGGTAAATAAACAGTGTAATTTTCCCACTATGATTTCATCAGGTATATTGAAGTCTTCTTGCAACATATCAATAGTCCTGATGAATTCAATATGGTTGTATTCTCCTTCACCAGAGAATGTTGGCCATTCTTCTATTTTGGGAATATCCCTTGTAGAGTAGGCATTTTCTCCTAAGAATGGGGTGAGACTTTCTTTAACAGAAGGTTTTCCTTCAGTTAAAGGTGTAGAATGTCTTGGCATATGTGGTTCATGATTCTTATGAATTTGTTCCACCCTTGAAATTATTTCATTCTTCAACTTCTGCCTTTCACTGTCACTTTTTGCTAAGTGTATGGCAAATTGATTGGTATTCTCAACTATTTTTAAGACTTGGTCTTGCAAAATTGTAAGTTGATCATTCACCTTAAAAATGGAAAGATCTTCCATTTCATCATGCTGAATTTGGCACATATTTTCAATTCTTTTGCAAGAATTGGTAATTGAGTCAAGTTTGGCATTTGTCACTTGGTGTAATTCAAGGTATTTCTTGTCATTTTTCTTTAATTCAAGTATATCTGATGTAATTTTAGTTAACTTTCCATCAAGTTTTCCAATTTCTACATTAATACTAGTCTGTACACCAATTATTTCCGTGGAAAGTTTCTGTTCATCCTTTCCTGCTCTTTGGCTGTGAATTCCATCAGAGTTCTGGCCATATTGAAGACACTTTCCACTGCTGAAGGCTCCAATTTGGGGATCTGTCACATGGTGGAATGTGATCTACAACTTGCCAGTATTAACCGGTCTTTCAACCGGTTTAATAGCCTTTTCGGCAAGACTTCCCTTTGCTGAGGTCTGGCAGACAGCATTGTGACAATAAACCGGTTACCAACGTCATGGGTTCGATTCCGGTTGGAGACAAGAGGAGGTCTCAATCAAACAACCAGAAATCGCTGGGTTTTCCGCTCCATTGGCGTACAAGGGTTCCGCCCCTTGGGGGTTCCTTGTAGGCTCCTGTTGTGACTAATGTAACTCCATGAGGGTGACATGGGTAATACCATCAGTTACATGCACTTCGGGACGCAGTGCTCTAAACCCGGGGGTACTGTCACATGGTGGAATGTGATCTACAACTTGCCAGTATTAACCGGTCTTTCAACCGGTTTAATAGCCTTTTCGGCAAGAGTTCCCTTTGTTGAGGTCTGGCAGACAGCATTGTGACAGGATCCTGTACCCCTGTGGGTAAGGTCTGTGCCAATTGGCTTTGCCTTTGCCCTTTCCTTGATGGTTCTTGGGACCCTTCTGTTTCCTCTGAGGTCCCTTGGGCTTGTCTTTGGACACTTCTGGAGCTGGTAGACGCCACTGGTGCCTCTGTCTCCAAAGCTGGAGTCATTTCCAACTATTTCTTCTGGTCTATGGATAAAAGAATTTGGTTCTTCAACAAATTCTTTATCTTTTTGACCTTGTCTTTGCAAGAAAGGGGGCTCCAACCACCTAAGAGTTCTATGGTCTTCTCCTGACCCAGAAAGCTCTTGATGTGTAAGTAGGAGTTCATGGCCCCCTGCCAAAGGCTTGGGCAGATTTCCCACTCCTCTTCCTTGGCTGCTCTGAACCAGTTTTTGTACTGGCATTGATATATTTCTATTTCTGCCACCTGAAAGTGGTTCAGCCCTGGAAATATTACCATAAATCAGTTCAGGCTCTGAATTCACGTCAAAATCTGTTGGTACAGACCTTGGGGAATGGGGGGCAACTCTGGCATCCTCCAAATGTGTCTTTCCTGTGGAAGACTTGGCACTTCTGGATTTTGTCTTGCCTCTTCCTTGTCCACATCCATCTGATTGGACTGAATAGTTGCTCCCATTTCTGGTATGCACCATTTTTACGTCAATTTAAGGATAAAGAGTAAAAATAAAGATAAAAACACACCTTTTGGTGGTAATTTATTCTTTTCAGAATTAAATAAGGTGCCTCTTTTAGCAATTTGCACCTCAATACTTTCCTCAGATTCTGGGCTAGTAATATATCTTTTACTGAGTCTGTTTCCAGCTGCACAGTATTTGATTAAAGACACTAGAAGAATCATAAAAGAGAAAAAATTATTTTTTATACTATTTAAAATATTTTTAAAGATTTTTTATAAGTTTTATATTTTTTAATATTAAAAAAATTATTCTTTTTAAAGAAAAAAATTAAAATTTAAGATTTTGAATGAAAATTAATTCAGAGTAACTCAAAGAATAATTTTATAAGTTTTTGGATGTGAAAAAGCCACGTGTAAAACGGTATAAAATTAAACCAAATTCCTCAATGAAAAAGATTTCCAAAACAATTTCAAAAATAAGAATTATTTTAACTTTAAAATGAAAGAAAAAAATATTAAATTAATATATTTTAGAGCTTAAAAATATATTAATTAAGGGTACAAGGCTCAAAAAACACGCCAAAACCTCCAAATATGAGATATTGGTAGGTATGGTAGTTTAAAATTAAGTCTAGAATATGATTAAAGCCAAGTCTATGGATAAAGTCACGGCCAGGCCCCCAAATGTAAGATATGACTATGAAACTGATGATAATATTACTATTAATCAACAGTACTATGTCTGTTCTTATGAAATATAATAAGAAAAAATTATTATAACCACAATTAAATAATTATAAAATTATTTCTTTCACGTGTTATACACTACTAGTGATTATAACAGTGAGCAGTAATTGTCTACAAGAATCAATTACAAGAATAATTTAATAATAAAAACTTCTTTTATTAAAATAATAAAATTATTTTAATATATAATTATCTTTTACAAGAATAATTATAAAGATAATTCTTGAAGAAAACTATTACTAGAGAAAAACTTTAAGAATTAAAGATAAATGACTCACTAATACTCCAAAGAACTTATTGATAGATAAAAGTAGAGAAATTTGACGTGGAATTGTGGATTTAAGGGATCAAAAGGATTTATAACAGTATTACAACAATATATAGTTGGATTCTATGATTTCACGTCTTTCTGGTTGATTCTGAAAGATTTAAAACACTTAAGAATATCTTGTAACTAATACTTACTTGTTGGTAATAATGATTTAATAAATTGATAAGATGATGATGATATGGAAAAAACAGCAAGAAGAGGCTTCTTTTAAGTCAACAACAGCTCACAGAGGCGTGCCATGGAGCAAACTGAAAAACCAGTGAGTGAGAAAACAATAAACCTTTTTGGATTAATTATTGCATCATCTGTTGTCACGTAAGATTATCATAATTACTTAATTGATGCTTTTACATGACTACCAACCCCAATATGGTTAAGAATAAAAGGAGTAAAATCTGTAAATCTTCTTTTATTCCAAAATAATCTTTGATTTCTCAAAGTTATCAATGTTATTGCCAATTTCATCACAGGTTTTAATTACTGTGAATTTTTGAAGATTCAGTGTTTCACGTAGAATGGTCAAAAATGGACTATAGGAAAAACTTTTAATTTTACTAGTAAAACTGTAATTCTTTTTGGTTGCACCATAGATAATACAGTTCGCTATTGGTCTTGAAAGTTTCAGAAAGATTAATTAAGAATTGTATTTTTAATGAATTTTTGAAGTTTTACCTCATTTCTACGTAGAATTGCAAATAGCAGTTTTTTGCTGGTTGCTATGAGGTAAATCAATGAATATGGGTCCCAAAAGGGTTTTAATTACTCTTTTAGGGTCTAGTCATGGAAAGTCATCAAGAATTGACGTGGTTACAGGAGTCTAAGTAGCTCATTACCTCCTTGGCACGTCAAAATAGCAGGTTATTTGCTATTTTCTTATGATTACAGTAGGTGTAACTTGGTAACCAAGTTCCCAAAGAGTTTTAGTTTACCAATTGGGCCAAGATGAGCCATGAAGCCATGCTCTGGAGCTATCCACGCCTCTGAGGCCTCAGAAGTTGGGTACCCTGGCTCTCTTTGATGTCTTTTGTCCCCCTTGCTTATTTTTCACGTAAAAATAGAAATTTAAGCTTAAAGTGAGATATCCACTATGGGTGTACCAAAGGTCCATGTAAGAATACCATGATATTAAGTGCTCAAAAAATGCATCACACTATTCTTAGTGTATCTGTAACATGGGATTTCTCACTTTCCCATTATTTTGGCTTAAAATCAAGAAAAACAAAAATTTTCACGGATCTTTTATGTGGTATTAATGATGTGGTATTGAAGTATTTTCCATTTTACCACCTCAAATACTTAAATTGAGCTTATTCACTCTATGGGGCTACCCTAGGTGAATTTTTGTGTAGAATCCAAATCTGGTCTTAAATCCATGGATTTACTTACTCAATAAAAAGTTATTCATCTTTTCTGAAATTGAAAATGATGAATTTTGGATATATGCATGACTTATGAGTTATGCATAATTCAAAATTTCTTTTTAAGATAATTGTGGCCTATTTGGGTTTGTAAAATATACCTCAAGGCTCACAGTAATATTCTTTTCTTTTTGTATTAATAATTACTAATTAATTTAAAAAAATAGGTGTTTAATGCCAAAAACCTAGTTTAACACCTCATAAAATTGAACAAAGATAATCTTCAATGGGTAAAAATTGAACAATATTGATTATTTATTTATTCTAAAATTATTCATACTTCAAATTAGCTGAAAATCAAAATATATAATCAATGGAAGCTGCTAAATTACAGAATTCCAGTAACCTTGAATAGACTTCAGCAAATAACAAAGAAGAATCAAAATCATTTACAAATATCATTGTCACTAAAGATAGATTTTTTAATAAGCTGCATCAAGATTTAAACAATATCAATTTCTGGAATTATGGTATATATTCTTTTGTGTCCCAAAAAATTTTCATCCACTTATAACTTTATTCACCCCAGCTTGAAATAGATTGCATTTCCCCAAATTGAAAATGCAGATTGATTTTTCAAAGAAACCTGGAATAATGGAAATTATTTGGAATAAATTATTAATTGTCCATAATATATTGAAACCTCCTCCAGAAGTTATCAATAATTAATGAACTACCCATTTTTAATGATCTTTTCAAATCACAAATTAATTATTAGACTTAGGCGATGTCACAACCACAAAGAATTACCCTCCTCAATGGATGTTGCGGCAATTCTAGCCTGACCCAAGTTAGGGCCAATTGGCCATACCATATCATTTATGGCCGATTGGCCCCCTCTAGTGCTCTATGGCCTCTTGACTATCTCACCTCTTCTCTGGCCATATCCTGCCTTCATTGGCCTTCTTGGCCAACTCTCCATCTCACCAACCCCCAGGCCATTACCTTTGTTTTTGGGCCTGGGGGGTCCTTTCAATCTTCCAGGGGCCTATGGCCCCTCTAGCCACCACCAGGGCTCTTGGCTCAACCCCTTATATTAGTGGGGTTTTGGCCTAAATGGCCTTTTTGGGCCATTTAGGCCCCCTATGGCTTCTACATCCCGCAGTCCGTGGGACCCTTAGGCCCCTTTTGGCCCAATTCCAATGAGGCCAAAAGGGGCCAAGGGGGCAGTCCATCAGCCCCCAAAGCCAGGTGGGCCTACCTGAGCCAGTTTTGGCCCCAAAACCCAATCAACCCAAAATGGCCAAAAACCACCTTAGGACCCAAATTGGCCATCAATCAGTCCATGGCCTCTGGTAACCACCAGAGGCCACCAGCTCAGCTCAAAACAAGGATTTCCCTCCAGCTCAGGGGAAGATTTCCCCTTCTTCAATGCACCCTGCACTCAAGGATCCAGGAGTGGTGCATATATGGTATAATTTACCATTATGCACCATTTTTTCTCAGCAATCCAATGGTGAAATTTTCAGGACCAAATTAAGTTATTCCAAATCAATTCCCCAATCCAACACCAGCTTTGAAGGAGGACTTTTCAGCTATTCAGTCTGGAAATGCCCTGGCAGCTACCAGAAGACCACTCAAGGACCCCAACTACCTGGCCCTGCAGGAGTTGGGTTGTCAATTCTAATCAGGACTACTATAGGGGCAATTCTCAGAGGTAATAAATCATTTCAATCATTGTCAAGCTGTGAGCCTGTGAGGTATGTATAACATACCCATAAGGCCACAAATGACTCTACAGAGTTAAACTTGCCTTTAACAGACTTTTTAATTGAATTTAAAAGAAAAAGAACAAAAAATAAATGAGTATAATATTTTTTTGGATAAACAGAGTTATAAATATTATGTCATTTTTGGATTTTACACCAAAAATAACCTAGGGTACACCCATAGGGTGTTACACCCAAAAATACTTATTTCTTATGTTATTGGAAGATTTAAGAAACTCACAGTACTAATGTAGCTTTTTTATCATTTTTTAAATTGTTGAATTTAAGCTTAAATAAGCTTAAATTTAAAGCTGCCTAAGGTTTATGAAAACTTACCAAACTTTTAGTTAAAATTGAGATGTTGTGTATATTTACTGAATCAGCTAAACATTTGCCATACAGGATGTAAATCCTGTGTGGGCTCAATTTAAAAGGTTTTAAGGCCATAGTATGGCTTTAAATAAATAAAAGGGCAAAATCCACACAAAAAGGTGGTACAAAGGAAAAAGACCAAATACAGCTGGGGTACCCAACTTTTTGGATCTGCAAGGATTCAAGTAAGGTTGTCTACCTGTATTGGAGGATTTTCAACCTTATTTAAACTTTAAGATTAGACTTTGATCCAACCTTAAGGTTTAAACTGGTTTTATCCCAATTTGGACAGGAATTTCAAGCTGCCAAAGGGTAAATCCCAATATGCAGGCTTGAAATCAAGGTTTTAAGAACTGTCAAAGCTTAAATAAGCTTAAAACTTTAAAGCTTCAAGCATTAAAACCTTATCAAAAGCTAAGGTTTGGTGTGCATTGCTATTTTACGTGGAAAAATAGTAATAATTTCAAAAATTCATTAAAAATCAAATTCTTAATGAATTTGCTTGAAAATTTCACACAGCTTACAATTTAATATTATCTATTTATAAATCAAATTTTAAGTAAATTTTTAAAAATAAATTTCCTGGGTAATTAGCCTGAAAATTTACTCTTTTAATTAAGCTCAAAGAAAATTATAATTTCTTTAAAAATTAATTAAAAATTGAGTTTAAGAGATTTCTGCTTGAAAATATATTTTTAAGTTGTTCATGTGATGAACTTTAATATAAAGAAACTTATTCTATATTAAAACTTAAAATAATTAGTTTAAATGAGGATCAAAGTTACTTGGAGTGAAGAATAACACTGGTAGCTTTAAATTGGAATGAAAAATAAGTTTCCTTAAGTTAAGAACTTTACTTTTCAAGCATGGTTTTTCAATTTTGACCTGAGAACAACCTCTATATTCATTATTAACCATGAGAGTTGCTCTGTAGACATAAAAAGAGTCTTTTCATCACTGTTTTTGTCCATCATCATTAATCAATCAAATCATATTAGACATTTAAACAGGTAAAGTTTTATTATATATAAAATCTTATTATTAAAGTATTTCTTAAGTATTTTATTCCTTGTAAGTCTTAAATTAAAGAATTGAAATCATAGAAATCAGATTATTGTTGTAATCACCAATAATACATTTTATTATATAAAATTATCATCTTAAATATCTTTTAAAATCCACAAATTCCTCCAAAAACCTCTTTAATAATAATTCTTATCATGAAAAGTGGTTTTATCATTGAAAATATTCATTTTTGGCGTGTGTTTTTAGCTTATAATAATGATTGAATATAATAACTGTTATATTTGACTTGTTGTATTAAATCTTTCTTATAAGTAAGTTTTATCCAAAATTCTATATCTTTTTTTATCTATTATTAGTTTTTTTATATAGATTTTTTTCTATAAGATTTATTTCTGCACAGTGTGTGTTTTAATTCTTTTATAAATAATACTTATATTATATATAAGTGGTTAAATATCTATATTTTCCACATGTAATTGTCTCATTAAGAGCTTTACACTTCTTATTGTTATAATTTTCAGTAACTATAACAATAGTAGAATAATTATAATTCATTATAACTATTATATTTTTATTATTATTATGTTCCCTAATAATAATTAAATTTATTTTCCTTATATAATTATTTTTGATAATTATATTTAGATTTGTAGTTGTAATATTTTATTTTATTATATTTTTCTACTGAGGACAGTCATAGTACTCTTGATATTGCTACTATTATCAAGAGTTTCATAGACAAACCTTACACAAGGCATCAAGTATTCAGCATTCCTTGGACAACTCAACTGGTCCATACAGGTAGCAATCAAGTATCCTGTATGACCTTGGACCAACTGGGCCAATTCATATTTCACTATGGGAACTTCAGTCCCACAGTTCAATTATCAAGATGGCCAGAGCTGTATTGTCCCAATTTAGACAATACAGCAAGGTGACTCACCTTCCAGGAACAGCCTTTCAGCTTTTCACATATACTGGCCACCTTTCATCACCTGGGACTTTTTCCCCAGTTAATTGATATATTGGATTTATTTTTATCCTTATTTTCTTTTACCTTATGAAAGTGAATACTGATAATCTTAAATCAGTCATTTGCACCTTTTCTTCTTTGCCTGTCAGTGGATATTGGCTTTCATATCCTTTACTAATTCCATTGTTCTTTCTGACAGGTTGAAACAGTGAATTGAAGATTCATTTGGTTGGATCTTTGGATTTTGGCTTTCTTATTATCCTTGTCATTGGCTTCCTTTTCTTTTTAGTCTTTGGAATACTTGTCTTTACTTTAGTTCTTCCTTAGAGAAATATATTCTTCTTATTTCTTTATTCTTTTGGAGCCCTCCAAGTGAGTTCTTGATTCCTGAGTGCCAGGCCACTCTTGCTTCCATAAGAGCTCCTGTGACAGGTGAGAAATTTCTAAAAATGAAACCTACTGAAATAAAATAAAAAGTATTAATTTAATTGGAAAGAAATAAGAAGGACCAAAAGAGAACTTAGAAGGAAAAATTTTAAATGGGTTTATTTTATAATTCATATCTACTCTCAATTTTAGGACTTGAAATTGAGTACATCAGTAAATAATAATTATGGAAATTCAGGATTTCTTATCTTTCCATTCAAAATTAATATACTTGATTTTATCATTCCTATCTATAAGATATTCCCTATTGTTAATTCTGTAAAAAATTTATACTTGTGATTTATCATCATCTTAATATAAGTCAAGCCATTCATCTCCAATCTGTACTAACATATGCAAGAAACAACCCAACTAAAAGAGTATTGGATTTACTTATTATTCCTCATTTGATTTAGAATTTTCCTTAGAGAGAACCACTGACCCTTCAAGTTTGCAATTTCATTCTCAATTATTACCCTCAATTTTTCTAGACAGTAATTGAAAGTCCAGTTGTCTTCATTCTGTGCCAAAACTCTCTTACAAGCTGGAACAACTTAAGGAGAGCTTGCATATTCTAAATAAGATATTAGGTACTGATCTTTATCATGAGATTCTCTGGGTGTTTGTGCTATTTTCATATTTTGATATCAATTTGAATCATGAATTGAGAAAGTGCACCCAAAATTTAGGAAAGTGAACTTTTTATTTATATTGCAAACCAGTTGTATCAAAATAGAATAGCTTAACTTTGAATGATTAGTAAAAATTAAATCAATTATAAAAGCTCCAAATATTACCTCTTTTTTGAAATGAAAATTGGCTTGACCTTTATTGGGGGGTCATTGTGATGATGGTACAAAACTCCCATCAATAAATCCAATGCACCCAGTAAAGCCTTATGCCCAAATAGCTTGTGAAATCTCTCTGCATTATTCTATTGTTGGCCAAAAAAAAATTCTTCTACTTAACTTGATTAATATTCCAGTCACCCTTTGAATCTACAAGACAATAGACACATGGCCAATTCCAAACAAACTTCCAATTTTACCGAAAGATTCCCAATTTACATTTGATTCTAACCTTGATAGTTGTAAGATGTGACTATGAAACTGATGATAATATTACTATTAATCAACAGTACTATGTCTGTTCTTATGAAATATAATAATAAAATATTATTATAACCACAATTAAATAATTAAAGAATTATTTCATTCACATGTTGAGCACTACTAGTGATTTTAACAGTGAGCAAGTAATTGTCTACAAGAAGAATTTAATAATAAAAACTTCTTTTATTAAAATAATAAATTATTTTAATATATAATTATCTTTTGCAATAATAATTATAAAGCTAATCCTTGAAGAAAACTATTACTAGAGAAAAAATTTAAGAATTCAAGATAAATGACTCAATAATACTCCAAAGAACTTATTGATAGATAAAAGTAGAGAAATTTGACGTAGAATTGTGGATTTAAGATATCAAAATGATTTATAGCAGGATTAAAACAATATAGAGTTGGATTATATGATTTCATGTCTTTCTGATTGATTCTGAAAGAATTAGAATACTTAAGAATAGTTTTAACTAATACTTACTTGTTGGTAACAATGATATAAAATGATAATAAGATGATGATGATGCGGAAAAAACAGCAAGAGAAGGCCTCTTTTAAGTCAACAAAAGCTCACAGAGGCGTGCCATGGAGCAAACTGAAAAACCAGTGAGTGAGAAAGCATTAAACCCTTTTGGATTAGTACTTACATCATCTGTTGTCACGTAAAATTGTCATAATTGCTTAATTGATGCTTTCACATGACTACCAACCCCAATATGGTTAAGAATAAAATGAGTAACATTTGTAAATCTTCTTTTATTCCAAAGTAGTCATTGATTTCCCAAAGTTATCAATGTTATTGACAATTTCATCACAGGTTGTATTTACTGTGAATTTTTGAAGACTCAGTGTTTCACGTAGAATAACCAAAAATGGACTGTAAGTAAAACTTTTAATTTTACTGGTAAAACTGTTATTATTTTTGGTTTTACCATAGATAATACAGCTCTCAATTGGTCCTGAAAGATTCAGAAAGATTAATTAAGAATTGTATTTTTAATGAATTTTTGAAGTTTTTACCTCATTTCTATGTAGAATTGCAAATATCAGTGTTTGACTGGTTGCTATGAGGTAAATCAATGGATACAAGTCCAAAAAGGGTTTTGACTACTCTTTTGGGGCTTGTCCATGGAAAGTCATTAGTAATTGACATGGTTACAGGATTGTAAGTAGCTCTTTACCTCCTTGGCACGTCAAAATAGCAGGTTATTTGCTATTTTCTGGTGTTTTACAGTAGTTGTGACTTGGTAACCAAGTTCCGAAAGAGGTTTAGTTTACCAATTGGGTCAAGATCAGCCATGGAACCAAGCTTTGGAGCTATCCACGCCTCTGGGGCTTCAGAAGTTGGGTACCCTGGCTCTCTTTGATGTCTTTTGTCCCCCCTACTTATTTTTCACGTTAAAATAGAAATTTAAGCTTCAAGTGAGATATCCACTATGGGTGTACCAAAAGTGCTTGTAAGAATACCATAATATTAAGTGCTCAAAACATGTATAACACTATTCTTAGTGTATATGTAACATGGGATTTCTCACTTTCCCATTATTTTGGCGTAAAATCAAGAAAAACAAAAATTTTCATGGATCTTTTATGTGGTATTAATGATGTGGTGTTGAAGTATTTTCCATATTACCACCTCAAGGAGTTAATTTGAGCTTATTCACTCTATGGAGCTACCCTAGGTGAAGTTTTGTGTAGAATCCAAATCTGGCCTTAAATCCATGGATTTACTCACTCAATAAAAAGTTATTCCTCTTTTCTGAAATCAAAAATGATGAATTTTGAATATATGCATGATTTATGAGTTATGTATAATTCAAAATTTCTTTTTAAGATAATTGTGGCCTATTTGGGTATGTAAAATATACCTCAAGGCTCACAATAGTTCCACAGCCAATTGTATGGCAGAATCTGATTGTTGGTTTTGTGATGAATTTTTCAAAATTCAATAATATTTAATCTTTGCCACCAATTTCTCCAAATGAGTAATTTTTTATGCAAAAAAGTTGTAAATTTTTTTCAGATGATAAGGCTTGTAAATAATTAAACATATAAATGTAATGTGTATGATATCTTTCAAAAGGCTTGATACAGCTTTGTGTTGTTATAATCTCTAATAAGGCTATATCTTCCTGACTATCTGAATCAATATCAAAGCTAAAAGAATTCATGAGCTGAAATGATTTGAATGTATGAAGTAAGGGTAACCTTTGGGATTCCTTTGTAATTTTAGATTATGACAAATTCTTTAGAAGATTCAATTTGAAATAATATGATTTAAGCATTTACTGAGATATTCAGATTTTATGCAATATAAGATAATTTTCATGAAATTATACATGAAATCAATGAGGTGTGTATAGAAAATGATTCTTTTAGTTAAGCTAAAGGAAGGATTTTAGTATCCCAAAATGGGACTTGGAGGACAAACCCTGCTCTTTTGTATTTCAAAAAACCACACCTCTTGAGGTGTGGGATTCCCCAAATCCCAAAAACTTTATTTGGGATTTAGGAAAAAAAAATACTATTTTGAGTCTGGTATTTTGTAGCTTTGACACCCCATATTGAAAGAAAAGTGGGAAAAATTCGGTTTTTAATTAAAAAATAGAAATTTATACATATAAAAATAGTTTAATGAAATAAAATTTGAGGTGAGCTATTCAATGTAGTATACTATGAGTTAGGGAGTCAAGTTCATTTATAATAAAAAAAAGGCATAGTAGAAGGAGTATTAGTAATCCATTAGGATATTTGATTTCCAATTAATAATTTTAGTTAATAAGTGATATGAAAAATCTTCTTTAAATGAATTGAGCTAATTATTAGTAAGAAACCCCAATTCCTGAGTAATTAACAGGAGGTAAGTGAGCCAGGGTTTTAAAATTATTTAAGATTAAGAGCTTTCAAAACATATATAAATGATATACTTCAATGAATCAAAAGGATATTGCATGCAAATTTCCTAAGATTCTTACAACTAAAACAAAACACAAACCACATGACCTCAAATAAAGGTAAATCAGTTTAATCACACAAACAATACCAAAAAAAACTTTTTAAATTAAAGTTCATGAGAATAAGTCTAGGTGAGATATCTCAAAATTTTCAAGTTCTTTATGGAAATAGCTAAACATTTTAAGAAGAAAACCCTCCCCGAATTTTTGTAAAGGTGTTTCAAAGAATGGCTAATCAGAAAAAGTCAAAATAGTCATATTTTTTCCAAGGAGCTTCCAATTTTAAGAGAAAATGATAATGATAATGATAGTAATAATAATAGATTCTTTATATATTAATTTCTCAATGGATCAGATATATAGTCTTGTCTTAGTATTGATAAACAATAATAGCTAAACTATCCTCATTAAATAATACGAAATTCTCTTATAAATTGAAATTATTCTTTCAATGAATTTGAAGTATTTTCAGGTCCCTTTAAAGTATGAAAGTTCCTAAATCTATTTATAAATTTTATTTCATATTATATTAGTTTTATAATCATTAGGGATTTTTGGACCTCAAAACTATTCATTCCACATTCTTCTTTTTCTATCAAAAACCTATTTTTTCTTTTGAATTTTCCTAAAATTAGAATAAATAGCACATTGAGGTGTTATTGATATGTAAATTACCCAAATTATGCAATAAATTAGGAATTTTTTGATAAAAATGAACCCTTCAGAGTTCAATTAATGCCTTTATTACACAAATGATTCTTCTTTTAAAAAAATTTAAAATCACTTTTTTCTATTTTAATGAACATTTCAATCAGATTCTTTGGTGTAGAGGTGTTTTTTCTCTTTTTTAAGTTAAAACTTAAGCGAAGTTAATACATATTGGTGGAAGAAAAAGAAGATATTATGATAAGAGATCAATATATGAAAAGAATCATTTAGAGACTGTATGGGATATGGCCCAATTTTTTATGGGAAAACAAAATAAATTTGATGAAAATGATTTTGAGAGAAAAAATATTATTAAAATATGTCCAAAATTCACATCAAGTACTTATTTTTTTGTTTCTTTCTGGTGTAATGAGATAGCATTGGAAGAAGTGAAATTAAATATTAGGTAGTTCATAGTCCTTCATAGGACTCTTTTCTGTTTTTTTGAGTACCTTTTGAGAGCTTGAGTCAGCAGTTTATGGTATCTCAAAGGACCATTTCTTGTGTCAAGGAAGTTCTGTTTGATTCCTTTGGGCTTCATGGAATTTGATTTAACTTCAAGGCCAAGTTGTAAGATTGAATCCCAAAGCTTATAGTCTTACTGAGGACTAAAATTAATTTTTTAATATTTATCCAGCTTATAAAATCAGAGCCAGTCTTGTATGATGAAGCCCTGTAGTATTTAGAATCAAATTTTTAAGTAAAATTTATTATCAAAAATGAAATGAAATGAAAAAAAATAAGGAGTTGAATGTCTTTCCGAGGAAATAATCTGTATTTTTGAGCTTTGAAGCACAAAATAAAGATCATTGGTAACTTGATTTTCCAAAAATATTTTTGGGTAATTCCAAATATTACTGTCTTTAATATTTGAATAGACTGCATCAAATTTAAAACAGAATAATCTCATTATAAATGGGGGAAAGTGAATTAAAGGAAATAAAAATTAACCCAAGAAGTTTTAACCCATTCTAAGGGCCTTTTTTTATTGTTTTATTTATCAAATCCCTTGATAAATCAACATACAAAATTTCAGATAAATTTAAATATAAAAAAGAAAATATCAGCTCAAAGACTTGATCAAAGCTTTTATTTTTTTTGTTTTTTATCTCAAAGTAAATAAAATAAAAAACTTGTAAATAAGATAAAAACAGAAAATAAAATCAATCAGTAAAATATAGAGATAGATCAAAAGAAAGGTAAAGAAGTAGTTTTGAGTCTTTATGAGGACTAATGTATTGGTTTTTGGGCCCTGCAGTATAAAACAAAAAAACCACTTTGGGATATACTGATAATAAAGGAAAATAATAAAAAATAGGAATAATCAATTCAAAGCTTGAATAAGGGATTCTCCTTTTTTTGTGTTGTTTTTTATCTTAGCAGGTGAGAATTTAACTGAGTATTTTGTTCATTAATTTTTTGTTAATATATTTACCTACCAGCAATTGTTCTCTTTCGAAATTTTCAAAAAGGTATTCTTGAAAAAAAGAGTTCAAATCTTCCATCTTAATTATAGTTTCACCACCTCTAATTCTGAGGATTTCTGGTATAAATGTTTCTTCCCAATAACAATCCAATGTGAAATTATTGACAATATAGTCTCCTAAGAATTTTCTGAGTGTTCCTGTTCAAATTTGAAGATAGTGAGGGTTTAGAAAATTATTGCATTCCTAGGTCCCCCCAAAGAGTGATTTCCCAAAGTTTTAATCCATTGTGAATATCTGATTCCAGTATTTTTTCCAAGATTACCTTATATTTCCTTTCAGGTGTGTAATTCCAGAAATCTCATTTTATGAGATTGAATCCAGGTAGTTCTCTCCATGAATTAAAACTGAAAGATTTTAATTCAGTATTTTTTCCAATTATACCATTAAAGTTAATATTTTGAAGAATAATTGTTGAAATTTCTGGACAGGGTTATGGCAGTATTGATGATTGTCACAACCACGTGTAATCACCCCCCAAGGGGTGTTTGCGGCAATTATAGCCTGACCTCATTTTATGGCCAATTGGTCCATATTGGGGCACACCACTTTTCACTGGCCATATCCTGCATAATTGGCCCTTTTGGCCAATCCTTCACTTCACCAACCCCCAGGCCAATTTCTTTGTTTTGGGCCTGGGGGTCCATCTGGATTTCCAGGGGCCCACCCCTTTGATTATGAGGTTTTTGGTCTAAATGGCCTTTTAGGGCCATTTACGCCCCCTACGGCCTCTACGGTCCGTGGGAATCCTAGGACCCTTTTTGGCCTAAATCCAATGAGGCCAACCACATACCCTAAAGGCCAGATGGGCTCACCTGAGCCAATTTTGGCCCCCAATCTCACCAGTCCCAGAAGTCGCCAAAAAAGACCCCAGGACCCAAATTGGCCATTTTCAACCCCTGGCCTTTGGCAATCACCAGAGGCCACCAGATCAAGCTCAGCAAGCTTTCCCCTTCATTCAGGGGAAAGACTCCCCTTCACCAATGTACTCCATACCATGGATTCAGGAATGGTGCATATATGGTATAATATACCATTATGCACCAATTTTGCTCAGAAGTCCAATGGTGATGGTTTCAGGACCAAATTAGGCCATTTAAAATCAAGTCCCCAAATTCATCACCCATTTTGAAGGAAGTCCTTTCAGTAATTCAGTCTTGCAATCCCTGGTGGCTACCAGAAGACCATCAAAGGACCCCAACCACCTGGCCCTACAGGGGTTGGGTTGTATTTTCTTTTCAGGATTATTCCAAGGGAAATTTCAAGAGTTTATCAAGCATCCAATCAGTTGTCAAGGCATCAAGTACTTCAGTATTCCTTGGACAACTCAATTGGTCCATACAGCCTGTAATCAAGCAAGCTGTATGGCCTTGGCCCTTTTGGGCCAATTCATATTCCACTGTGGGGATTTCATCACAAATTTCAATTTTCAATATGGCCAGATCTGTATTGACCCAAAACAGTCAATAAAGCCAGGGATCAACCCTCCAGGATCAGTCTTCAACCTTTTCACATATACTGGCCACCTTTTCTTCACTGGGGACTTTTTCCCTAGTTGATTAATATATTGTATTTATTTTTATCCTTATTTTTTTTCATTCATTAAAGTAAATACTGATAATATTAAGTCAGTCATTTTCACCTTTTCTTCTTTGCCTGTCAGTGGATATTGGTGGTAATATCCTTACTAATTCCATTGTTCTTTCTGACAGGTTGAAACAGTGAATTGAGGATTCAATTGGTTGGCTCTTTGGCTTTTGGCTCTCTTATCATCTTGGCTATTGGCTTCTTTTTCTTTTATCTTTGGAATACTTGTCTTTAATCTTATCCTTCCTTAAAGAAATATATTCCTTTTTATTTCTTTATTCTTTTAAAGCCCTTCAAGTGAGTTCTTGATTCCTGAGTGCCAGGCCACTCTTGCTTCCATAAGAGCCCCCGTGACATTATATTAATTAACTCAGAATTTCTTTTCATTCTTTTCATTCTTTCTTTATAATTTCATTCACTCATTTCATTGAAATTATGACTCTTCAATGCTCATGAACTTTATGTTTCATCATCACCTCTCAATTATCTCTCATTCATTCTTCATTTTGAAAATTGAAAGCTGACCCATTTTTATTTTTGTTTCTCTTTTTAAATCTCATCTCAAATCATCAAACTTATTTCATTCATAATTAAGGCTTATTTTCATTTGATTTTCAAATTGTTCATCAAATTCTTCAGACACATTCTTCACATCAAGATTCATATTTGATTCATTTTTCAAGAATTTTGATTTTTAAAGACAAGCTCACTTGATTTTTATTTGATTGATTGATTTGACATAAATTGATATTGACCTCAAGAAAATTGAATTACCTGAATATTTCATTTGATTTTTCTGATTTCTGACATCAAGAATTCTGACATAACATTGATTTTGCCTCAAGAATTGACTTTATTTATTGATTTGATTTTGCAAGATTCTGATTTTGATTAATTTGACATATTGATTTCTGAACTTGGAGAATTCACTTTGACATTTGATTGATTGATTTACCTCAAGAGTTCATTTTTATTGATTGATTTTCCCTCAAGACATTGATTCTGACTTTTGATCTTGACTTCAAGCTCCAGTTGATTTGCCTCAAGATTCTCATCTTCAAATTTTGATTTTATTGATTTATTTTAATTTTTTATTCCTGAAATCATGCCTATTCAACATTCACCTCCTGTAAGACAGACCAGATATCAGGCCAGAGCTCAAGCTGTTCTCACTAAACCCCAAGAGCTACTCTTGATGGCACCCCAGCAGTTCCTCAACTGAGGGCCCAATTAGACAGAGGACCCATTATGGAAGGAGCAGCACCATCCAGAAAGGAAGGAAGAGGGCCCAGAAGATCAAATTCTTTTTCAGGAGTAGTTGGCCAATTTCCAGGACTTTCAAGGACCACTTTCACAGGTCCTGGTGAAGATGGTGAAGAGGAGGAGGAGAATTCTGTGGAAAAGGAACAGTCTGATGGGACTGAAGGTGTTCCTGCTCCTGTGGGGGCATCCCAAGGTACTGAAGGGCCAACTCTAGCCCAGTATAATAAGCCTGTCTCTCATCAGTCTGAACCATCCTTATTGGCCATCATGCAGAAAATGACTCAAATTATGGCCAATATTCAAGCAGCGTCATCTTCTGATTCATAAAGACCACCAGCCTTCAAGACTCCATCTATGAAGGCACCAGAATGATTTGAAAGGACTCATTCCTTCAAAGTTAGAAGCTTTATTCAGTCCTGTCAACTCATTTTTCATAATGATCCAGCAAACTTCTCTCAATACAGAAAGAAGGTCCTTTATGACACTCCATTTCTCATTGGCAGGGCTGCAAAATGGATTGATCCCTATCTCTCCAATCTCACCAATCAAGATCCAAATTCCCTTCCCCATTCATGGAAATTATTTGAATCTCAACTCTTTACTTTATTTGAGGACCCAAATGAAGTCAGAAAATCTGAAGCAGAGTTAGATTATCTGAGAATGAGAGAAGGTGGGCATGTATAATTATAAATTACTTATTTCAGAAGTTTTGTAAGATGTGTCTATGAAACTGTTGATAATATTACTATTAATCAACAGTGATATGACTGTTCTTATGAAATATAATAATAAAAATTATTATAACCACAATTAAATAATTAAAGAATTATTTCTTTTACGTGTTATACACTACCAGTGATTATAACAGTAAGAAGTAATTGTCTACTAGAATCGATTACAAGAAGAATTTAATAATAAAGACTTATTTATTAAAATAATTTCATTATTTTAATATATGATTATATTTTACAAGAATAATTATAATGCTAATTATTGAAGAAAAATATCACTAGAGAAAAACTTTAAAAATTAAGAAAAATTACTCACTAATACTCCAAAGAACTTATTGAAAGATAGAAGTAAAGGAATTTGACGTCGAATTGTGGATTTAAGGGATCAAAATGATTTATAACTGTATTACAACGATATATAATTGATTTCTATGTTTTTACGTCTTTCTGATGGATTCAGAAAGAATTAAAACACTTAAGAAAAGATTTAACTAATACTTACTTGTTGGTAATAAAGGTATGGTTGGATGATGTGATAATATGGAAAAAACAGCAAGAGGAGGCCTCTTTTAAGTCTAAGACAGCTCACAGAGGTGTGCCATGGAGAAAACTGAAAACACAGTGAGTGAGCAAACAATAAAAACTTTTGGATTATTGATTGCATCATTTGTTGTCACGTGAGATTATCATAATTACTTAATTGAGGCTTTTATGTGACTACCAACCCATTTATGGTTAAGAATAAAAGGAGTAACAACGGTAAATCTTATTTTATTCCAAAATAATGATTTATTTCTCAAAGCTATCAATGTTATTGGAAATTTAATTGCAGAATGTATTTTCTGTGAATTTTTAAGAATTCTGTGTTTCATGTGGAATCATCAAAAATGGACTGGTAGTAAAACTTTTGATTTTACATAAAAAATAATGATTATTTGTGGTTTTTATATGGATTATACAGTTCTCAATTGTTACTGAAAGTTTCAGAAAGATTAATTAATAATTGTATTTTTAATGAATTTTTGAAGTTTTTACCTCAATTGTACATAGAATTGCAAATAGCAGTGTATGCCGGTTGCTATGAGGTAAATCAATGGATACTAGTCCAAAAAGGGTTTTAATTACTCTTTTGAAATTTATCCATGGTAGATCATTAATAATTGACATGTTTACAGGAGTCTAAGTTGTTCTTTACCTCCTTGGCACTTCAAAATAGCAGGTTATTTGCTATTCTCTTATAATTTACTGTAGTTGTAACATGGTAGACAAGTTCAAAAAAGGTTTTAGTTTACTAATTGGGCCAAGATAAGCCATGGATCCAAGCTTTGGAGCTGTCCACACCTCAGAGGCCTCAGAAGTTTGGTACCCTGGCTCTCTTTGATGTCTTTTGTCCCCCTTGCCTATTTTTTACATCAAACTAGAAATTTAAGCTTCAAGTGAGATCTCCACTATGGGTGTACCAAAGTTGCATGTAAGAACACCATGATATTAAGTTCTCAAAACATGCATAACACTCTACTTAGTGTATATGTAACATGGGATGTCACCCATTCCCATTATTTTGGTGTGAAATAGAGAAAAACAAAACTTTTCACAGATATTCTATGTGGTATTGAAGTATTTTCCATATTATCACCTCAAAGAGTTGATTTGAGCTTACTCACTCTATGGAGCTACCCTGGGTTAATTTTCATGAAGAATCCAAATCTTCCCTTAAATCCATGGATTTACTTACTCAATAAAACGTTATCCATCTTTTCTGAAATCAAAAATGATTAATTTTAAATATATGCATGACTTATGGGTTATGAATAGTTCAGAATTTATTTTGAAGATAATTGTGGCTTATTTGGGTATGTAAAATATACCTCAAGGCTCACAAGTTTGATCTCAAGAATCAGGGATTGGCGTGAAAGAGCTCTCATCCATCATTTCAGGAAGGAATTGCCATCCAGGATTTTGGATCAGTTGGCCTCCAATCCTTCAAGAATTGACCCTCTTCAAGGCTTAATGGATGCTACCCTTGAGCTTGATACCAGGTACCATGAGAGGCAAAAGGAGAAGAGTCATAATTAAGAGAGGAAGCCTGAAGCCTCAAAGTCAAATTCTTCGCATACTCAACATTCTTCAAGCTCAAGTCAAAAGAAGGAGAAGAATTTTCAGAAGAGGGACAAGCTCAATTCTTTTTTGTTGCATAATTATTTCAAGTTGATGAATTTTGAAAAAGAAAGAAGAATCAAGGTGGCTCTATGTAGCTATTGGGGTGGGAAGCATAGTCTTGAGTACTGCTTCAAAAGGCCTCAAAAAAAGCTTACCCAAGCGTCAGGCCAATCTCCCAGTCAGGGAAAAGCCTGAGTGAAGATCATGTTGTGTTCAATGGTCTTCACTATTTTCCATCCAGAGCACAATTTTGCATTCTGAATACTGGTGTCAATGATTCTCTCAAATTCTTTGTTTTTTCTTCTCTTTCTGATGTTTTTTACAGTATTCTCATTGATTCTGGTGCTACCAGCTCATTCATTGCAAAGCATTTTTCTTACAAGAATTCTTTGTCTATGTCAGAACTTCCAGTGAAGATTCCTCTGAGTCCCATTCCTTATTTGTGACTCACCATACCAAATATATGGTTGAGCTCCCTTCTTTCCCAAGCTTTGAATGGGACCTTTTAGTCATTGATACTCCCAAGGGAGAAGACCTCATATTGGGCTTTGAATTTCTTAATCATTTTAATACATCCATTAATTGGAGGAAAGGGCTGATCACCCTTAATGCTGATCATAAGGACTATTATGATCCTTCAAAATGCTTTAGTAATCACTTTTCTTCTTCCAAATCATGTGCAGCTCTGGTTGGTGATTCTAGAACACCATCATTTCCATCTTCTAATCATATTCTTTTCCTTAATTACCATCAGTCATTACTATCCTCTAGAGATGAAGTCTTCAAAGAGATTCAAGATGTTGGAGAAGATAATTCTGTATCTTCACTTCATCTCTTTTTTGGGAATATGGACCTCCCTCCTTCATCTTACCATGACTCTCTGGAGAAGTTATGGGATTAAGAGAAAGAGCCAGAAGAAATAGACACCATGATGAAGGTTGTTCCTTCTGCTTATCACCAATAGTTGGATTCATTCTCCAATGTGAAAGCAGAGAAACTTCCTCCTCACCATGCTTGGTATCATCATATTGAACTGGAGGGGTTTCTACCTCCAGTTGGGGTGATATACTCTTTATCAAACCAAGAGTCAAATACACTCAGGGACAACATTTCAGAGAATGTAGAGAAAGTTTTCATCCGGCCAAGCTCCTCTTCAACAGGAGCACCTGTTCTCTTTGTCAAAAAGAAGGATGGTGGCCTCTGTTTGTGTGTTGATTACCGCAAACTCAATGCTTTTACTAGGAAGAACAAGTATCCTGTTCCTCCTATGAATAAGCTTCTCACTGTATTTAATTGTTCTTCTATCTTCTCCAAGATTGATTTGCATGGTGCATATGACCTGCTCAGAATCAAGGAGGGTGATGAACACTTCACAGCTTTTAGAACTAAATATGGCAGTTATGAGAATTTGGTTATGCCATTTGGACTCACCAATGCTCCTGCCTCTTTTCAATGATATTTATGTTGTGGTTTATTTGGATGAAATTATGGTCTCTTCCAAGTGTGAGGAAGAACATGTCACTCATGTGTCCACTGTTCTTTCCAGATTCAGATCTAATAACCTCTTTGCAAAGGCTGCAAAGTGCCCATTTAATGTTTCTAGTGTAGAGTACTTGGGTTATATTGTTTCTTCTCAAGGCCTCAAGACAAACCAAGAAATATTCCAGAAAATTCTCAATTGGATGCCTCCAAGAAACCTCAAGGCTCTTCAATCATTCCTTGGCTTTGCCAATTTCAACTGCCGTTTCATCAAGAATTATTCAAAGAAGATCAGTTCACGCACCAGTTTCCTCGAGAAAGATTCCTGTTTTCCCCTCAATGAAGAAGCTCTTAGTCAGTTTCATCAACTCAAAGAGGCCTTCACCACTGCTCCAATCCTTCTCTACCCACCATTGTGGAGACTGATTCATCCAATTATGCCTTGGGTGTTGTACTGAGTCAGGAAAAAATCCCATTGCATTTGATAGACGCAAGCTTATTCCAGAAGAGCTCAGCTATGAGATTCATGACAAGGACTTCCTTGGCATAGTCTGGGCTCTCAAGCACTGGAGGGCTTTTTTTGTTTCACTTCCTCTTTTGATGTTCTCACCAATCACTCTTCCTTGCAATACTTGATGTCTTTAAAAGTCCTTACTTGCCATCAAGACTGCTGGGCTGAATTCCTTTCAGAATTCCATTTTTCTATTACTTACCACCCTGGCCGCCTAGCTACTCTTCTGAATGCCTCATCACGTTGGGACAACGTTTATCTGGAGAGGGGGAAGCATTTAATCAGAAAGAATCCAAGGAACACTCAGCAACTCATTAAGCAAGATGAAGTTCAACTCTCAAGATTTTTTTCAGTCAAGGTGGAATTCTTTTCAAATTTGATTGAATCAATTCAGAAGGAATTATGGCAATATTCTCAGTACAGAATTATCCTTCAATAATTGGGTAAAGGTAAATCTGTTCAAGATTATTCTCTTAATACTTCTTCCCAATTTCTCCTATTCAAAGATTGGGTGATGGTCCCAAATTACCCCACAATTCAACTCAGCATTCTTCAAAAGCATCATGATTCTCCTCTAGCTGGACACACTGGCCAAGAGAAGACTCCAAAACTTGTCAAGAAGGATTTCCACTGGTCCGGCATGACTCAATTTATCAAGGATTATGTATCATCCTGTCAACAGTGCTCAAGAAACAAAAATATTCATCACAAGAACTTTGGACTCCTCAAACCTCTTCCAATTCCAAATGGTCCTTGGATTTGTCTGTCAATGGATTTAATAACTCAAATGCCACTGTTCAATTCTTTTAGCTCAATTATTGTCATAGTGGTCAGATTCTCAAAGATGAAAGGTTTTATTCCAGAGATTTTTTCAATAGCTTCACTGGATTTGGCCCATTTATTCATCAATAATATCTTTTCAAAGCATGGCCTGCCTTCCAGCATTGTTAGTGATAGAGGTTCAATTTGTTTTTCTTCCTTTTGGACCAATCTGTGTCAGAAGCTCAAGATTTCAATAGATCTGTGAACCACTTACCATCCAGAAAGTGATGGACAGACAGACAGGGTAAATAAGATACTAGAACAGTATCTTCGGATGTATGTCAGTTATCATAAAGATGATTGGAACACCTGGCTCCCTCTGGCTTAATTTGCCTACAATAATTCTGATCACTCTTCAACAAAAAAATCACTGTTTTTTACTGTTTATGGAAGAGATCCACAATTTGACTCAGTTCACATCACTCAAGATACTCCTTCTGGAAAGTTATCAAAAAAATCCAATCAATAAAGCAAGAGGTCAAGAGAGAACTTGAAGTTGCCATAAAAAGGTTCAAGAGGTATGCAGCTAAAAGGAGAGAAAGTCCACCTTTTTTCAATCCTGGTGACATGGTATGGCTTTCTTCCAAGAACATCAAATCAACTAGACCCACCAAGAAATGGCCTGAAAGCTGTTTGGGTCCTTTTACAATATTGAAGAAAGGAAGTACTCATGCCTACCATCCACCCAGTCTTCCATATTTACCTCCTTGAACCAGTCAAGACATCAAAAATCCCAAATTGGCATCAAGAGCCTCGTCCTCCAATCATCATTGAAGAAGAGGAGGAATAGGAAGTCTATCAAATTCTGGATTCCAAGATCAGGAGAGGAAAATAATGGTATTTGGTGGAATGGACGGGTTTCAGTCAAGACCCAGAAAGGTCCACTTGGAAAGCAACCAAAAACTTCAAGAATTGCCCTGAGCTTATCAAGGATTTCCATTCCTCATATCCTGACAAGCCAGGACACAATTCTTCAAGAGCTTGATCATTTATGGTGCTTGGTGGGGAGAGGAATTACCAAAGGTAAGTCCCACTCCTGGTATGCACCTTTAGAGGTATTCTACTCTTTTCATTGTAAGCATTTCCTTGGTCACTCTTTGAGCACTCTGAAAAATTTGGACACAAATATCTGGCTGGGCTTTCAACATCAATTCCAAAATTTATGGCCATTTTCACTTGGGCAAATGGACCATTATTTTTCTCAATTTCTTTCCAAGTCTTTCCAATTCAAATTAATTCCTTCAGAAATTTTCTTCATTTTTATGGCACTGGTGAGAGTGGTAACTACCAAAAGTAAGTTCCTCTCATGGTGTGCACTTCCCTGAGGGGTCTAAAATATTTCAAAACATAACCTTGACCACTCTGTGAGAACCTGGCATCAAATCTTGTTTTCAGGTCCTTGGCCAATTCAAATCAGATTTCCACTTCTGTGATCAAGATTGGAATCCCCCTCAAGATTTAATTTCTCTTCATTCCTTCTTCTTATTTTTCTCTCTTTATAATTTTTAAAAACCTTTTTTTTATATTCTTAATGCCAAATTTTCATGTCCACTCAATTCTCAAAAATTCCAGAGCCAGCTGTCAAAGCAAGACCAAATCATCCTCATGTCACATGACAACTCCTTATCAATGTATAAAGTTTTCTTTCAAGATGCAATACCTCTGGAATCCCTCCGTCAAATCCTTCTCAACAGCCTCAACAGGCCTTTACCTTGGTTTGGTGCTCAGGAGCTCACCATTCAAGGTGGGGGGTACTGTAACAGCCACATGTAATCACCCCAAGGGGTAATTGTGGCAATTATAGCCCGACCTCATTTCATGGCCAATTGGTCAATATTGGTGTTTTATAGCTTTTGGGCCACACCACTTGTTCACTGGCCATTTAAGGCCCCCAACCGTATTGATGGCCTCAGGCCATATCCTGCATAATTGGCCCTTTTGGCCAATCATTCACTTCACAAAACCCCAGGCCAATTCCTTTTTTTTGGGCCTGGGGGGTCCATCTAGATTTCCAGGGGCCTCTGGCCCCTTAGGCCCACCCCTTTGATTATGGGGTTTTGGTCTAAATGGCCTTTTAGGGCCATTTAGGCCCCCTACGGCCTCTATGGTCCCTGGGACCCTTGGGCCCCTTTTTGGCCTAAATACAATGAGGCCAAGGGGGCCAACAGCCTACTGTCACATGGTGGAATGTGATATAAAACTTGCCAGTATTAATCGGTCTTTCAACTGGTTTAATAGCCTTTTCGGCAAGAGTTCCCTTTGCTGAGGTCTGGAAGACAGTATTGTGAAAATAAACCGGTTACCAATGTCATGGGTTTGATTCTGGTTGGAGACAAGAGGTTGTCTCAATCAAACAACCAGAAACTGCTGGGTTTTCCGCTCCAATGGTGTACAAGGGTTCTGCCCCTTGGGGGTTCCTTGTAAGCTCCTGATGTGACTAATGTAACACCATGAGGGTGACCTGGGTAATACCATCAGTTACATGCACTTCGGGACACAGTGCTCTAAACCTGGGGGTACTGTCACATGGTGAAATGTGATCTACAGCTTGCCAGTATTAATCACTCTTTCAACTGGGTTAATAGCCTTTTTGGCAAGAGTCCCCTTTGCTGAGGTCTGGCAGACAGCATTTTGATACCTACCCTCAAGGCCAGGTGGGACCCAAGCCACAAGTGGGCCCACCTGAGCCAATTTTGGCCCCCAATCTCACCAGTCCCAGAAATGGCCAATAGGACCCCAGGACACAAATTGGCCATTTTTAACCCATGGCCTTTGGTAATCACCAGAGGCCACAAGCTCAAGTTCAACAAGTTTTCCCCTTCATTCAGGGGAAAGACTCCCCTGCACCAATTTACTCCGTACCATGGATTCAGGAATGGTGCATATATGGTATAATATACCATTATGCACCAATTTTGCTCAGAAATCCCATGGTTATGATCTCAGGACCAAGCTAGGCCATTTAAAAACAAATTCCCAAATCCATCACCCATTTTGAAGGAAGTCTTTTCAGTCATTCAGTCTTGCAATCCCTGGCAGATACCAGAAGACCATCCAAGGACCCCAACCACCTGGCCCTGCAGGGGTTGGGTTGTATTTTCTTTTGAGGATTATTCCAAGGGAAGTTTCAAGAGTTTATCAATCATCCAATCAGTTGTCAAGGCATCAAGTACTTCAGTATTCCTTGTACAGCTCAATTGGTCCATAAAGGCTGTAATCAAGCAAGCTGTATGGTCTTGGCCCTTTTGAGTTAATTAAAATTCCACTGTGGGAATTCCATCACACAGCTCAATTTTCAAGATGGCAAGATCTGTATTGACCCAAAACAGTCATTACAGCCAGGGATCAACCCTCCAGGATCAGTATTCAACTTTTTCACATATACTGGCTACCTTTTCTTCCCTGGTTAATTTTTCCCCAGTTAATGAATAAATTGGATTTATTTTTATCCTTATTTTCTTTTCATTTATTAAAGTGAATACTGATAATCTTAAGTCAGTCATTTGCACCTTTTATTCTTTGCCTGTCAGTGGATATTGGTGGTCATATCCTTACTAATTACATTGTTCTTTCTGACAGGTTGAAACAGTGAGACAGTGAATTGAGGATTCAATTGGTTGGCTCTTTGGCTTTTGGATTTATTATCATCTTGGACATTGGCTTATTTTTATTTTATCTTTGGCATACTTATCTTTACTCTCATTCTTCCTTAAAGAAATATATTACTTTTTATTTGTTTATGCTTTTGGAGCCTTCAAAGTGAGCTCTTGATTCCTGAGTGCCAGGCCACTCTTGCTTCCATAACAGCCCCTGTGACAATGAGCCCCATTTTTAATATTTTTTTGAGTTTTTCTGAGGATGTTCATTAATGCACCAAGCATCCTCTATCCATATGTTGTGTGTAACAATCTTCAAAGTGTAAGGTTTTTCTATGAAACTCTTGATAATAGTAACAAGTATTAAGAGTACTTTGACTGTTCCCAGGGGAAAATAGAATATAATTAAATATTATAACCACATGTTAATATAATTATTAAAAAAATATAAAAAGAATTAATTAGTATTAAATAATTTAATAATAAATAAATCTGAATAATTATAATGAATTCTAATTATTCTACTATTAGTATAGTCACTGACAGTTATGACAACAAGAATTCATAAAGCTCTCAATGGGACAATTATATGTGTAAAGTAATAATATTCAACCACTTATAAATAAAATATGAATATTAGTTATACAAAAGTATTAAACAAACTGTGAAGAGATAAATATTACAGAAAAATCCTATATAAGAAAACTAATAATAGCTAAAGAAAAGGATAAATAACTTTAGAGAAAGATTACTTATAATATTTATTCAATACAACACGTCAAAAAACAACATTCCTTATAATGAATAATGTTTATAAGTTAAAAACACACCAAAAATCACTATTTTAAAATATAAAACAGCTTTTTATGGAAAAAAAATAAGATTTAAGAGTTTTTAAGACAAATTTGTGGATTTAAATGATATTTTAAGAGAAAAAATTTATCTAATAAAATCTGTTATTGGTGATTACAACAATATAATATAAATACTATGCTTCAAATCATTTATTTAGAATTGATAAAGAGTAAAATAACTGAAGAATTATTTTAATGATATAGGATTGTATATTTAATTAGATATTACTTGTTTAAAATGTATAATTAATTGGAATGATTATTGGTTTTTGGCAAAAACAGTGATGTGTAGGCTCTTTTCATGCCTGCAGAGTAGCACTCATGATTGATAATGGATATAGAGGGCGTACTCAGGACAAAACTGAAAAAACCTGTATAAAAATAGGGTTCTTAACTTAAGGTAACTTATCTTTGATTCCCATTTAAAGTTACCAGTGCTATTTCTAACTCCAAGTAACTTCAATCCTCTTTTGGATTATTAATTTCAAGTTTTAATAAAAAATAAGTTTATTTATATTAAATTTAATCTCATAAAAAAATTAAAAAAACTTTCAAGAAGAAATCCCTTGAACTGAATTTTTAATTTATTTTTAAAGAAATCTTAATTTTCTTCAAGAACAATCAAAAATATTAATTTCAAGGCTAATTAACAATAAATCCTGTTCAAAAAAATACTTGGAATTTATCGCATACACAGATAACATTAGATTGTAAGCTTTGTGAAACGTTTAAGAAAATGCATTGAGAATTAGATTTTTACTAAATTTTTAAGCTTATTGCTATTTTTCCATGTAAAACAGCAACACACACCAAACCTTAACTTATGATAAGGTTTTTATACTTATAAATTTCAATTTTCAAGCTGATTTAAGATTTTAAAGTTCTTGAAACCCTGATTACAAGATCACATATTGGGATTTACCCTTTGTCAGCTTGAAATTCCTGTCCAAATTTGGATAAAACCAGTTTAAATCTTAATTTTGGATGAAAGTCTCATGTTAGAATTCAAATAAGCTTGAAAATCCTCCAATACTGGTGGAAAACCTTGATTTAGTCCTTGCAGATCCCAAAAGTTTGGTAACCCAGGTCTATTTGGTCTTTTTCCTTTGTTCACTTTTATTTATTTAAAGCCATACTATGGTATTAAACACTTTTAAATTGATCTCACACAGGATTTACATTCTGTATTGCAAATACTTAGCCAATTCAGTAAATATACACAACACCTCAATTTTAACTAATATTTTGTTAAGTTTGCATAAAACCTCTACAACTTTCAATTCAAGCTTATGTAGAATTAAATTTAACAATTTTTAAAACATGTTCAAAAAGTTTCAATTTTACTGCAAGATTTTCAAATCTTCTAATAAAATCAGAAATATCCACTTTGGGATATAACACCCTATTAGTCTACCCAGGGTTACTTTTTCTGTAGAATCCAAAATGACATAATAGTTATAACTTAGTTTATCCAAATAAAGTGATGTTTATTTTTTGTTTTAAATTCAATTGAGAAGTCTGTTTAAGAATAAATCAACTGTATAAAATGTTATTTGTTCCCTTATCTGTATGTCATGCATATCTCACAGGCTCACATTCCCTACCACAAAAAAAATTGTACTACAATTTTTCATTGAAGAGTATACCCCCAATTGAATTGGGGGGGGGGAGTATAATCCACATTCCAACCTCTCTACTTGAGCTTTAAAGTATGTAAAGCACACAATGAAAGCTTTTAATTTAGGAATTGGTCTTCTCTCAGGTCTTAATCTTCTGAGAAACCTTTCGGAATCAGGTATTTTACTCTCTGAAAGCCACTCATATTTATGTTGTGGGTTTCTGTATCTGACTAAGTATTATCTTTAATTTTCCCCCTAATTATTATTTCTTTTAAGAATTCGATCACCTTTCTCTCTTCACTTTAATCAAGTGGTGGTACACCTAAGGGTGTTTCATTTCTCAAGGAAATAAATTCCTTATCACTTGAAGTGTAATGCTTTACTAGACTGACAGGGAAAGCTGGGTGTTTATTCTTCAATTCTCCTTACAATTCTACTTGTACTACATTTTTCACATGAAGGGTTTTAATAATAAATGGTCTTGAAAAGGAATATTTCAATTTTTTTGGGCCTTTCATATTATTAAAGGTCAAGGTTGAAACTAGTATTAAGTTTCCTACTTTGAATTATGGGGTTTTGTGAATTTTATCCCACTTTTTTTTAGCATATTCAAAGGCATAAGTCATGCTTTTATTTTCATTATTCCTCACTTTATCAATCAGTAGTTTAGGAATTGATGCAGTTTTATGAATATCAACTGGAAGCTTAGGGTTCCATCCTTTTTCCAACATTACAGGATTATTGCCTGTTCAAGCATGGATAGACGTCTCATAGGCCAATTCCAATGCTTGTATAAGTGTACACCAAGAATGGACAAATTCATAAGAAGCTTTAAGTTTAAGGCTATAATCCCAAAATATCCTGATCATGTACTCAAGGTTCTGAATCATTATTTCTTCTAATTCATCAGTTTGTGGATGGTAAGCTGTTGAAAATAACAGTTTTGTGCCCAAAGGTTTAAGTAAGTTTGTCCCTAAGGCTGATGTAAATTTTGGTTATCTTTCACTAATTCTATCTTTAAAGCGCCCAACATGAGATATAACACTATTCCAAATTGAAAGAGCTGTATCCATAGCTGTGTCATTCTTATGAAATGGTAAAAATATTTGGGTTTTTCTGTATCTGTCTACAATAACAAGACATGCATTGTAACTTTTTTCACCACCAGGTGGTAAGGCAGCTATCCACTCAATATGAGCCACTTCCCATAGGGTACTTGTTTCTTGGATATGAATAATCAAACCAAATCTTTTACCAGTAGCTTTATTGGCCTTTTGCCACATGTCACATCTGTGACAGTACTCAATGACATCTTTTCTCCAAGCTGGCCACCAAGCACATGTATTAATTATTTCCATTGTTCTTTCTTTAGACAGATGTCCAGAATTAATGTTGTAATGGAACTCTAGTAATATTGTGCTAATTAACATTATACTACATAAGACCATTAAAAATGTGTGTTTAGACCTATGATACAATATACCATCAAATAACTAGAATATTCCATTTTGATATGATGTTTTCCATATATAATCCAGATAATTAGCCAAAGATGCATATTTGAAATATTTATCAAGTAGAGAAGTAAGAATATTGCAATTCTTATATTGCTTATAGCTTTCTGTAACTTCTTCAAAGAATTCTGTTTCAAAATCTGTGATGGCAATTCCTTCAATTGAAATTTGAGGTTCTGAATTTGAAGGAACAGAAGAAGAATTATAAGGTGTATAGGGTAATGCCCATCTACTAAAGCCATCTGAATTCTTGTCAATCTTCCTAGATTTGTGTACTACGGTCATATTGCCTTTAGACTCCTGTATAGAAATCTGCCATCTCAGCATGTGTCTGTTAGGAGTTTTCATATTAAGAAGTGATTTAATGGCATTAGAGTCAGTAATTATCTCAAACACACTACCATCAGGATAGTTAAGTTTTTTCAGAGCCCACATAAGGAAAAGGCACCCCATTTGGCTTGCTTCATATATAGCCTCATTAGGTTTTATTTGTCTGGGGATAAAACAAACTGGACCTTCATATGGTTTGTCATTGAAAATTCAAATGTGATGAAGAGCTGCACCTAACCCTTCACCACATGTATCAATATACAGATTTAAAGGAAGTTTCTACTCTGGCATGAATGATAATGGTGCAGTGTTCAACGAATACTTCATCTTTTTGTATTCTTCAATCCTTCCTTGTGTCATTTAAAAGAAAGTTTGTTGATAAAAAATTATGTAAAATAATCTGGAATGGATTGCAAAATCTCTAAGGTGTTGCCTGTAATAACTAGAAAAACCTAAGAAAGATATTATTTCTTTTTTGTTTTAGGGCATTTGTTTCAGTAAGACTTCAGCCACTTTGTTCTTGTCAACACCAAGGTTCTGTACTGAAACTACATGTCCTAGAGCTTAAAGCTCATGAAATCCCAAATTAAATTTCTTAAGAGATATTTTCATGTTCACTTGTAGATTTTTTTTAGTACTAATATAAGTCTCTCAAAATGAAATTTCCAGGTTTATGAACAAATAATAATGTCATAAATATAAATCATTAACCATCCCTCTGATAATTCATGTGGGAAAATGGTATTCATCATTCTTTGACAATGAGAGGGTGCATTTTAAATTCCAAAAGGAATACTCAGGTATTCATAAATACCACAATGAGAAATTATTCTCAATAATTTTATAGCATGAGGTGTCAAAAAATTCTAATGAAAACCTTTGATGGAATCCATGGAAGTGATGAATATTGCTTTGGATAATTGAGTAAATGTCTCATGGATTCTAGGAATTGGATACCTGTCTGAAATAGTATAGGCATTCAATTATCTAAAAGAACCAACCATCCTTGATTTATCATTATTCAAAGTAATGAATGCAGGGGTTGTGAATTCCACTTTGTCATTGTGTCAAACATTTCTGGGAACTCCCAGTTTCATAATCCAATTAATAGGAGTTCTCAATTCTTCTCTAGCTCTGGGGCTAGCTGGGTAAGCTGGTCTTCTTGATAGTGGTGGGTAAGGTCTTTTCAAATGAAGAATAATTTACACTTCATTTCCTCTAACAGCCCTAGTGGTTTGTTATCAGAAGCAAAGGCTTCTCTATATTGAAATAAGATTCCAAAGAGGTCTTCCTTCATTTCTAATGTTAATTAAAGACTAATTTGTGTTTAAATCAATTGATCTTTCACAAAGTTTCTCTAAGTAACATTTTTTAATTTTCAAATGATATTTATTTCTCTTTTATCCAGAGAAAAAGCAAATTAATATCTAGCTTTATGATTATTAATATCAATACAATAAATATTGAGATAATCATTTCCAAGTAGCAAATTTTGTGAAGTGCAATTATCCATAACAACAAATTCAACTTTCAGTCTGATACCTCATGAAGGGTGAGGAAGTATCATTTCTGCTTAAAGAGTTCCCAAAGGGTGCATATATTGACTAGCACTACTGAGTTTTATACCTTCAAGTGGAATTAATTGCTTTTGGAAATTGGTATAGATTTTGTTAAGATAAGATGATACAGCCGTCCAACCTTTACCTCTAGCAGGCTTTGCCTTTGGGATTTCAGCATCCTGAATATTTATTAGATCCAATCATTCATAAATATATTGTGGTAAGTGAATATACACTTCTGTGACTTGAAAGGATACATTGATTTTATCTATACTAAGTTGATCTGGTATTTATTCTTCTTCAGAAGTCTCAGAATAACTTTCATGTACAGATACATCATTTGTTTCCTTTGTGTATTCAGTTTCTTTAATTTCTATCTTATTGATTCTTGTTTTCTTTGGACAAGTACTATCCAAATGAGATATAATTCCACATTTATGACCTTTACAAGGAGCTCTGTCTTGTGTTTCATTTTGTCTTGAAAGTGGTTTCCCACTAGTTTTGTTTTCTATTGGGGGTTTATACCAATTTCTACAAATCTTTTGTTCTGGTAGTGATGTCTTCCATGGCATTGATATAATCTTTTGTAGAGAAAGGCTCAATACATCTGCTTCTTATAGCATGATCAAGGTAGAAAACACACTTTTTTAATATCTTTTTATGTGCCATTGTCTCAGACATATCAGGATGAAGGGCAGTTGATATGTCCTTCTGTTTAAGGAACCAGGACATGAGCCTGTCCCTCAAAATATTAAAAATGTCTTCATAAGAAGAATGTTCCATTCTAAATCCCCAAAAATAATTTACTCATTTGGGATAATTTTTTCTTTCCACCAAGGCCAGGTGTATTTAACATGGTATTGTCTCATTTCATAATACCATTTCTTTGCTGATTTGGTAAATAATGAGTGTAATATGGCACTTATGTATTAATCTTGTATGTTAAAGTCTTCTCCAAACATATTCATTGTTTTTATAAATTTCATATTATTATATTCTCCTTCAACACTGAAGGTTGGACATTCCTCTGATCTTGGAATGTGCTTCAAATTACAAGCAGTTTCACTTCTGCATTGCTTGAAATTTTATTATTTAAGTCATTATTCAAGATCAACACATTTCTGTCAAGAATTGGTGTGGATTGTCTTTTAAATTCATTTTCAGTGATTCATTATTAATACTTGATTTCATGTCTTCTTTCAATTAAAGTCTTGCCTTATCAAATTTTTCCAATTGTTCTAGGAAAAGAGCTGCATTATGACCAGTGTAATTTTCCAAGTTTTGAACTTGTATTATTAAATATTTTAATTGTGTTGTAATAAAAGAATGAAAATTATAATATGGTTGATTGAGCAAAGTGACTTTGAACTCAATTCTCTCACAAAAAAGTGTCAAAGACAAAATATTGTATTTATTCACATGTTCTAAAACCATAATGGTTTTTTGTTACTCTTTCACTTGTAAAATTTCTCCACCTGACGTTTGTTGAATATGCTCAAAATTGTTCAGCTTTATTAGAATTTCTTTATTACAAGTTTCAACGTGAGATACAAGGTTTAAAAGCTGTATTTATTTGCAAATGATTGATTCCTTCTTTCCTCCTTCTTGTTTTTTAACTCCATAAAAGTTATTGCCATATTGAACACATTATCCATGGCTGTTTTTTCCCTGTTTGGAATTCTGTAATTCTGAGGGTAAGTGTAAGGTTTGACTATGAAACAATAAGTAAAAATTACTCATATTTTACTTATTGTACTAGGAATGTCCTTATAAATGAAATAAATAAGATAAAAAAATAATTATAATAATAAAGAATTATTATAATTATGGCGTAAAAATAATTATATTATTAATAAAATATAATAATATAATTTATATTATAAAATATAATATAATAAAATAAATATATTAATATAAAATAATTAATATATTTAAAAGCACTTTATTATTGTTACAAACAAATAATAGAGGCGTAGAAAATTGTTTTTTATTAATAAAAAACAATTAATAACAATAATATTACCAATATTAAAGTTATAAATTAATATAAATACTATTTATATTAATTAAAGAATTATTAAAGTAGTAATAAAGAGAAAATTATTATAATAAGAGAAAATAACCTACTTTTAACACTTAATATAATAATTTTGAAATATTTTACGCCAAAAAAATATAAATACAACCTTTTCAAATTGTATTTACAATAAAAATAAAGAAAAATTACTAATATTCTTGATTTTTACGTGGAAATGAGTTTTTTAGAGAGAGTTTTAGCAAAAACAATTAAATAAATGATTTAATCACGTCAAAATAGATGATTATAACAAGGTGGTCTTTGGTCTTTAATAATATAATAGTTTTATATATAAAGAATAAAGAAATTACCTTTGATTTAATTGATTTCATGGTTTTGATGCATCTGAGGGGAAAACAGAGTAAAAAGAGCTCTATTTATAGTAAATACCTCCCTCCTAGAGTCCAAAAGGCTTCTAGTAGACGTTTACTGATCATATCCACTGGAATTGATCAATACTTTAAGGTTTGAGGATGATTACATCATGATCAAACCATATTACATCATTATTACACCATTATTTAGAGTTATCACTATAACTCTAAGTTTGATGACATCAGAGGCTTGGAAGAACCCCAAATTTCGTGGATTCTATTAGTTTTAATCATAAACTAATAGTATTCACCAATTTTATCACTCATATGACTGTTAAACTTAATTTAAGGTTACAGTAGGTGATCATAACTGCTCAATTTAAGCTCAAACTTTGATCTTTAATAACTTTGAAGTTTTACACGCTACAGCAATTCAGAGAGTGAATTCTGATAGCCTGACATAACCCTATTATTCTGCCAAGAGCCTTTGACTACATCATCAAAACTCTAATTTTGATGATTTTTCTTGTAACTCATCTTTTCTGTCAAAATTCAATATTTTAAACTTCAAATCATGATTTCAGGGGGTTATACCCTGAATTGAATAATAAAAATTACATCATTCTTCACGAACGAACTAGTAGAATCCAACTGTGTGCTTTCCTTTAAGTTTGGACCACTTTCACAACAAAGTGGTCAACAGCTCTGTTGATTTTGATCAATATTTCATCATAGGTTTTAACCTTGTTTATAAATTGTAAAATAAAGTTCATATCTGTGTTATTACAGTAATTAAGTGGTAACTTCATTTTTGGTTCATCACTCTATCTTGTATAGTTTAAGAGATATTAGCTATGATCCTTGAATATATGCGTTGACCAAAAAAGTGCATATATTCAGGTTAATTCCTTAAGTATTAACTTTGGAAATTAGCTCATTAATTGTTTTATATGTGAACTTTCATGGGGAATCCAATGATACAACTTATTCCACATGTTGTTTCATTGGCCTTTGAAATAAATAAGGATTTATGGTTTTTATAAGGTATTATTCCTTATAACTCATTAAATATTGACTTTACAGATATGCCATAAAAATGGTATATGTGTATTTTACCATGGGGAATCCAATGGTATAATTTATTTCACATGTTGACTCATTGGTTTTTAAGTTAAACCAATTTTTGTACCAATTTATGGTATTTTTGTATTTTTGAAGTAATTAATTTTAATGTATAATGATTCTAAGTACTCTTAGTATAATTATCTTAAAGGTATAATTATTCTGAGTCTTTCTTGTGACCTTATTGGGTATGTGGTCATATCTCAAAGGCTCACATTCCCTACCACCAAAAAAGATTGTACCACAATCTGATATGTGTAATTAGGGTATCATCCACTGTCCTACCTCTTCAATAGACTTTGTTAGTCTTGAAGCTCAATAATGCTTAACTTTTCTATTTTTCAGGCTTTCTTTCATGTCTGAACCTTCTTAGTAGTTTATCAGCATTTGTTATATCTTTCTCAAGTAGCCATTCATCTTCTTGAGTTAAATTTCTATACCTTACAAGGTATTCCCTTTCTTTTTTGTTTCTTGTCCTTCTTTCTTTAAGGACTTTTACTATTTTCTTTTCCTCTCCTTCTTCCAAGGGGGGGATTTCAAGTGGGGGTTTATTTCTTAGTGGAAATAACTCCTTTTCACTTGAGCTGTAAGGTTTTATTACACTTCCAGGGAAAGCTGGGTGTTTGTTCATTAGTTCACCTGTGAGTTCTAATTGCACAGCATTGGGTCCATGAAGTGCTTTTATCATAAATGGTCCTACAAAGGAATCTCTCAATTTCTTTGGGCCTTTTATGTTATTGAAATTGAGGGTTGATACTAGGACCAAGTCTCCTATTTTGAAATCAGGTGGCTTATGACT
Source organism: Austropuccinia psidii (assembly GCA_023105745.1). NCBI lineage: Eukaryota > Fungi > Basidiomycota > Pucciniomycetes > Pucciniales > Sphaerophragmiaceae > Austropuccinia > Austropuccinia psidii. The sequence goes on from JALGQZ010000004.1 coordinate 68,181,976, forward strand.
TTCATCCCATCTTTCTTTTGAATATTTGAAAGAATCTTGCATACATCTGTTTGCATGGTGTCTTGCCTTGTCAAGCATTATTTTAAAGCTGCTTGCTGTTGGATGTATATCCACCAAGTCCTTTTTGAGAATGTCATAAGGAAGTCTTGGATTCCAACCTTTTTCTAGCATTGCTGGTGTTTTTCCAGTAGAAGAATGGATTGATGTTTTATATTCCAGTTCCAGTGCTGGTATTAGTGTACACCAATCATGGGTAAAACCATCAGAATCTTTGAATTCTAGCCCATAAGCACAGAATCTTCTGATCATGTCCGCTAAGGTCTGTATCATTCTTTCTGCTAAACCATCAGTTTGGGGATGGTAAGCTGTTGAGAATGATAGCTTTGTCCCAAATAAATTATGGAGATTTGTCCATAATGCTGAAGTGAACTTTGGGTCTCTGTCACTTATAATATTCTGGAATAAGTCTGTATGGCTAATAACTTTAATCCATATCATTATGGCTGTGTCTATAGCTGTGTCATCTTTGTGACATGGTAAGAACATTGGAGTTTTACTGTACCTGTCCACCAACACTAGGCATGCATTATAACTCCTGTCTCCTCCTGGAGGTAATGCTGTCACCCAATCCATATGAACTATTTCCCATGGCGATTTTGGTTCTTGGATTTGGATCATCATTCCAAATTTTTTTCCTGTGGCTCTGTTGGCTTTTTGGCATCTGTCACAGGTTTGGCAGTACTCTGCAACATCTTTCTTCCAATTTGGCCACCAAGAGCAGGTTTTCACCCTCTCTAGTGTCCTATCTTCTGAGAGATGTCCAGATGCAACACTATCATGACACTCATGTAAAATAGTGTTTATTAGTGTTCTATCTGTTAAGGTCATAACACATGTGTGTTTTGTTCTATGGTAGAGGATTCCATCAAGGAGGTGGAATCTTCCTTCATCATATGCCTTTTTCCATGTTTCATCTAGTTTTGATGAAAGTGATGGGTCTTTGCATTTTTTCATTAGAAGATGGCTTAAGATATGACAATTTTTGTCTGTCTTATAGCTTTCTTCAACTTGGTTAAAGAATTCTGTGCCTATGTCTGTGACACATATTCCTTCTATGTCAGCCTGTGACTCAAAACCAGAGCACAAGCATGACAGCCAAAATACCATAAACCAATGGTATAGCCAAGATACCACCAAAGCATGGAGCTGAGCCAAATTAGCTCAGAAGGTATCAAAAGAAAGGAGAAACTCACCCCTTTCTGAAAATATAAGTCCCATCACCATAGGACAAGAAATAACAAAGTTATTCCTGCTCAAAGTTATTGCTGAGCATAAACCTTAATTTTCACCTCTCATCTAAAATCTAGAAGGAGAGGCTTAACCCCATCAAATGGGTATTCAAAATGAAGCTCTAAGCCAGGGCTATCCAATGGTACCAGCCAAACTGAGCTAGCACCAGTATTACTTGAGTTATGGTCAAATTCAGACCAAATAAGGGTGAACAGAACATTCACCTCTCATCTAACTTTTACAGTTTTAGTGTGAGATACCTAAAGTGGGGTCTTTTTGGAAAGAGCACAATCAGAGCTATCTGATGGTGCAATTCATTTCCTCATAACTCAACTACAACAGAAGTTATTGGCCAAACAAGCTTAATACAGCTTTTGACCAGACCACGCCAATGTACAAAAATATTTGTACATGGGATAACTTTGTCATATTTAATGATAACCATGTCAAGTTGGGTACCATTGTGTAGAGCTCATACAGGGTTATTCAATGAACCAACTCTGAGCTTGATATCTCAAAAACTAACAGAGTTATGACCATTTTAAGGTCAAAATCCCACCTGCTGTCAGATACAGCCTTACCATGGGATAATATCCCATAACCATGAATATGAGGTGTCAAATAGACGAAGAAGCATGTTTTTACTTCAATACCTCATATGTCAGTCAATACTGGGGTCCCATACAGCTTCTGTACAGCATTCTACGCGTCATACACGTCAGAATCAGGCTGTGAGGTCCCCAGATGAAAATTTTCACCCTGTATTGGTGAAAACTGCCCAGATGTGGTTTCAAAACCACATCTGAGCCCAATACAGGGTATACAGGTTGTTTGCAAACCACAAGCCTGTCATAGAGAGTGAAAAATCTTCACTTCCTCTACGTGGAAAGGTCTAGCAGCCTTTCCACCTCAATTTCAGGATAAAAGGAGGGCTTTTCACAGCCAAAACCGTTTCCTCATCCTGCTCTTGAATAACCTACGTAGTAAATTGTCAAAAACAGTTTTACTCTTGGTTAATAATCAGGTATAATTATAATCTTAATTATTGTAGACTCTATTATTGTAATCCAACAGATAAAGCCTGCACCCAGGGTTCTCAATAGCGCTCACCACCACTATTCCTCAATAGTAGAACCCTTTTACTTTATTATAAGACCCTTATAAATCTTTTTAGATCATTTTCTGCCGTGTCACATACACAGTTAAAGTTGTAATTAGCCTAGTTATACCTTTATCATAGTATCATCCTGACATTTTGGGGGCCTGGCCGTGTTTTTTTTGACTTTTTGGACCTTACAAGTAAGTCTTTTCTCTTTTTTATGACTTATTAACCATTGTTTTTATCTTTTTAGGCGTAATTTCTTTATTTAAATATATATATTATATATATTTATTCTTTTTTATACATACTCATATTTTAAAGAGTATTATTCACGTGGCTAATACCCACTGAATTTGATTATTTTTGGCGTGTTTTGTATATAAAAACACATAAGCCATCAATAAAGTCCTGTATTCTTGACTGAATAAGGACACCTCTGACTGAAAAACCATCAGTTGAGGCGTGGATTAAGTGTATTGTTGACTCAATAACACTTATACAAAACCACTTGTACAGAATACACTTGAAAACCACAAGTGTATCTGTGGGATACTGGCACACAAACAGTGTGACAGGGCACCATAAGCTGTATTTTTGACGTGAAATTGTTAATTCAATTACACTGTCATTATACAAGGGCATATTGTAATAATATACAAGCCCAGAGGCCATTCTTAGACGTGCAAAACCAGCCTTTTAAGAAGTCTTAACTGACATAAGCCCTCTTTTTCCTGTCTTGATTCAGTGGAAGAAAACTACATCCCACTTGAAACCCAGTCACAGGCCAACACACCAGTGACACCCTCAGAACCAGAGGGCAGCAAGGGTAAAGGAAAAAGGCTTAGTGAAGGCCTCATTACAGCCAAGAAGTGGACACCAATAGCCACTCAGAGGAGTAGAAAACCACGAAACTCTGCTTCAATACAAGGTAAACCAACCTTAACCACTTGTACAGGGAAGATTACAATTATTAACCCAGTTGTAACCTCCAAAGGCAAACTGCCCAAATCAGCAGATAACAAATTTGTACAAGGCACAGTCAAAGGTAAATACCCTAAGAACATAAAGTTTTTGACTGCTTGCAAACACTGATATGTCCCCTGTATACCTCAGAGACCTTGGCTTCCAAAGGAACCAACCAGAGGATAGAGGAGGATTGTCCAGAACCAGAAGACCTGAAAGAGGACACCCTGGACACAGTGGTGGATGGCAAAACAATGAGGGAGATAATATAAAGCTTGCCATTCACACTCCAATTCAACAGAAACCTCAAACCAGAGGACTGGAAGGATATAGATCAAGTTCTTCAGATCCACCAACTCCTCAAAGATTTATTTCAATGGAGCATGGACAACAAGAGGTTCAACCTAGCAACTCACTGGGCAGAACTGGGATCAAGTTGCCAGAAGATCTGTCTCAAAGAGATAGACTTCAAAGACCTTATGGTAATCACCAAGGGTTGGATGTGACAGTGTCTTAGACAGTCTAAAAGACTTAAAGCCATTGATCCTCAAATGAACATTCAAATGAGGAATCATAAACTTCTGACACAACTGCCAGGAGAACTAGAGCATGCAGTAAAGTGCAGATGCAACCAAAATTGCACTCTAGATGATATAGCCAATACCTTACAAGACATAAGGAAAAGGACTAATATAGGGAAATTCACCCCATATAGAAGCAACAGTTTCAAAGAGAAACAACCTTTCAGGGTGGAGTTTAAAGACAAACCCAGAGAAAGAGTGGCAGAAGTGGCAAAGAAAAAGAATTCTTGTCACAATTGTGGTTCAACAGACCACTATGCCAACAACTGTCCCAAAGCAAAGAAGAAAGTCTATGCTATAGAAAAAGTCCCTGAAGAAGAACCCCCAACAGAGGATTCTGAATCAGACTCTATGGGAGATGCCATCAGAGAACCATCTGATGAGGATCAAGACCCAAGAGAGGAATTTCTAGTGGAATACCAAGAGGAAACCCCACTAGAAATCCAGGATATACAGTTGGAAGCAGTCATGCCACAAGACACTGCCAACAAGAACTTGTGTAAACACACACAAGATGCACAGACATTCCTAGTCACACCAACCAAAGGAATGGCATATATACATGGAACAGCCACAAAAATGACTGTATGTATTGACAATGCTCAGCACCCACTGATCATTGACAGTGGAGCACACTGCTCCATAGTGGCCAGAAATTATCTGGATAACCACTTCCCAAACTGGGAAAAAGAACTCTTGCCCACCAGGGCAAAGAACTTTAAGAGTGCATCTGGAAAGATGACCTCTATTGCGACAATTATCAAAGAGATAATCATACCCCACAGAAAAGGTAATATCAGACTCAACCCAGAGTTTGTAGTGCTTGAAGATGCCCACATCCAAGGGTTTTTACTGGGAACAGATTACCAGAGGATGTATGGCATAGATATTTACAATAGTAAAAATAGGCATATTACCATTGGTACTAACAAGGAAAAGAAATTTTCTCTTGATATATACCAGATATCTTCTCAGGACCCACTGGAAGAACTTTTGAAAGAATTCAGAGAGGGACAGTTTAGCACTACCCTCACCAGTAAACAAAAACTAAGTTTACTAAAGATGCTGAGGAAGAATAGACCAGCATTTGCCATTGGTGAAGAACCATTAGGCAAGATCAAAGGCCATGATATAGAACTATATCTGGATGTGGAAAGGCCTTATCCACCCATGTTAAGGAGACCTCCTTACCCAGCAAGTCTGGAGACCAGGAAAGAGATTGAGAAACATATCAATGAACTCCTGGACATGGATGTCATTAGGAAGATTGGACATAATGAAATAGTGGAAATCACCACTCCTGTCCTAATCACCTGGCATGATGGCAAGTCTAGATTGTGTGGAGATTTCAGAGCCCTGATTAACTACACAAAAGCAGACAGGTACCCTATACCAAGGATACCTCATGCCTTGGATAAGCTAGCCAAAGCCAAATACATAACCAAGATGGATTGTATGAAAGGCTTCCACCAAAATGGAGTTAAACCAAATTCCATGAAGTTGCTCAGAATAATATGCCATATGGGCATATATGAGTATACCAGGATGCCATTTGGCATCAAAAATGCACCAGCCCACTTCCAAAGGATGATGGACACCATATTTCAAGAAGAAATAATGGAAGGCTGGATGGTAGTATATATTGATGATATCATTATATACTCAGAGACATGGGAAGACCATGTACAATACATAGACAGAGTGCTAAGTAAATGTACACCCATCAATCTGAAAATTTCACTCAAAAAGTGTAATTTTGGCCAACAAGAGCTACTAGCTCTAGGACATAAAGTCTCAGGCCTTAGTCTGGCAATTGACCAGAACAAAGTAGCAGCAGTACTGCAAAAGCCAGTACCAAAGAACATCAAAGAGATGCAATCTTTCCTTGGATTTGCTAGCTACTATAGAAACCACATCAAAAACTTTGCACACATAACTAGTAGTTTATACAAGTTATGCTCAAAGGATGTAGTTTTTGAAATTACCAAGGAAAGAAGGGATGCATATGAGAGGATCAAATATGAACTCACTAATGCACCTGTTCTCATCTTACCTGACTTTGAACTACCATTCAAGTTATACATAGATGCAGCATGCAGTCAAGGCCTAGGAGCAGCCCTTCACCAAAGACAAATTGTGGATGGTGAACCAAGAGAAGGTGTAATATGTTACATCTCCAGGCAGCTGAAAGATTCAGAATCCAGGTATGGGGTCACCCAGACAGAATGTCTATGTCTAGTCTGGGCTCTAGAAAAACTCCACTATTATTTGGAGGGTGCAGTCTTTGAAGTCTACACAGACTGCACAGCCTTGAAGTCTTTACTAAACATGAAGACTACTAATAGACACATGCTGAGATGGCAAATAGCCATCCAGGAGTATAGAGGGAACATGACCATCATATACAAGGAGGGTAAAAGCCATACCAATGCAGATGGCCTTAGCAGATGGCCATTGGACAATGTCAAAAGCAATCCAGCTTATGACCCTGAAGTTGCTGCAAAAATTCCTATCCATTTTATGGAAATAAATAGGAAGAAGAACTGCAGATTCTCTGAATGGGCACCAGGGAGTGGTACCCTTGACAGTGGAAACACTGATTCAGAAGGGAAAGAAACCCCCATACTGGGAATAAGCTCCTCAGAACTGCACAATGAATTTTTCAATGCAGTACTGAAATCTTATGCTAAACACAAACAGTGTAGCATACTACTCCAACTCCTTCAACAAAAATACAGGAGCCCAGAACTGGAAACCCAGCTGGAGGAACCCTGGTTGAGGGCCTATAAGGACAATAAATTCTTCCTTATAGATGGCCTGATTTATCACAGAGAAAAGCACACCAGTGCACTCACAGTGATAGACAGAGACCACATCTCTTTAATCCTGCAGGAATGCCATGACTGCCCCTATATGGGACACATGAGTGAGGACAGGACTAAAGAAAGGGTAGCAAGCACAGCTTGGTGGCCCAAGTGGGAGCAAGAGTTGAGTGAATACATCAACACTTGTGAAAGATGCCAAAAGGCAAATAGAAAACATGGGAAGAAATATGGGTTGCTTCAACACATAGAAGAACCCAAACACCCATGGGAAACCATCAACATGGACTGGGTCACAGGACTTGTCCCAGGAGGCAAAGAAAACTACAATGCCTGCCTAATCATAGTTGATAGGTTCAGCAAGAGCATGAGATGTCTACCATGCCATAAAGAGGACACAGCCATGGACACTGCTCTGTTATTTTGGAATAACATCATATCCACCTGTGGAGTCCCCAAGATCATAATTAGTGACAGGGACCCAAAATTCACATCTGAATTTTGGACCAATTTATATGACATGCTAGGCACCAAGCTTGCTTTTTCCACAGCTTACCATTCACAAACAGATGGCCTAGCTGAGAGGATGATCCAAACAATGGAGGACATCCTCAGGAGGTTCTGTGCCTATGGCATGGAATATAAGGACCATGAGGGATATACCCATGATTGGGTCACCCTCTTACCAGCAGTCCAACTGGCTTATAATACAAGCCAGCACTCTACCACAGGAAAAACACCTGCACTGGTAGAGAAAGGGTGGAATCCCCTGTTACCTGTGGATCACTTGAAGAAGAATCTTCTGACAATCCACCCCACAGCCAAAGACCTCATGATATGTGGAAGAAAGCCTGTGATACTTCAGCCAAATGCATAGCTGAAGCCAAAGAGTACAATAAACAGAGGTGGGACAAATCACATATGGAACCTGACTTCAAGGAAGGGGACCAGGTGTTAGTGTCTACACTGAACTTTAACAATCTCAAAGGACCCAAGAAAATGAGAGACTCATTTGTAGGGCCCTTCACTATCATTAAGTTGATAGGGAAGAATGCAGTAGAGGTCAAGCTCACTGAGGAGTTTTCTAGGAAACACCCAGTCTTTCCAGTAAGCCTGGTGAAACCATACTTCCAAACAGAGGAGGATAAATTCCCCTCCAGGAAGAAGAGCACCACTCCACCAGAAATAGTGGAAGTAGAAGACTCTCCTGGACCTGTGAGTAAAATCATAAGGGCCAGAAAAATCAGACTTAATGGGAAGGATCAGAGACAATATCTAGTCAGATTCAAGAACCAGACAGCTGACAAAGACAAATGGTTGGCAGAGGATGCCATACCAGATGGGAACCTTCATTTAAGGAGATTCAGAGCCTCTAGGAGGACTGAACAGTCTCATCAATTATGAGCCTTTTTTAGAGGGAGGGTATGTCAGCCTGTGACTCAAAACCAGAGCACAAGCATGACAGCCAAAATACCATAAACCAATGGTATAGCCAAGATACCACCAAAACATGGAACTGAGCCAAATTAGCTCAGAAGGTATCAAAAGAAAGGAGAAACTCACCCCTTTCTGAAAATATAAGTCCCATCACCATAGGACAAGAAATAACAAAGTTATTCCTGCTCAAAGTTATTGCTGAGCATAAACCTTAGTTTTCACCTCTCATCTAAAATCTAGAAGGAGAGGCTTAACCCCATCAAATGGGTATTCAAAATGAAGCTCTAAGCCAGGGCTATCCAATGGTACCAGCCAAACTGAGCTAGCACCAGTATTACTTGAGTTATGGTCAAATTCAGACCAAATAAGGGTGAACAGAACATTCACCTCTCATCTAACTTTTACAGTTTTAGTGTGAGATACCTAAAGTGGGGTCTTTTTGAAAAGAGCACAATCAGAGCTATCTGATGGTGCCATCCATTTCTGCATAACTCAACTACAACAGAAGTTATTGGCCAAACAAGCTTAATACAGCTTTTGACCAGACCACGCCAATGTACAAAAGTATTTGTACATGGGATAACTTTGTCATATTTAATGATAACCATGTCAAGTTGGGTACCATTGTGTAGAGCTCATACAGGGTTATTCAATGAACCAACTTTGAGCTTGATATCTCAAAAACTGACAGAGTTATGACCATTTTAAGGTCAAAATCCCACCTGCTGTCAGATACAGCCTTACCATGGGATAATATCCCATAACCATGAATATGAGGTGTCAAATAGACGAAGAAGCATGTTTTTACTTCAATACCTCATATGTCAGTCAATACTGGGGTCCCATACAGCTTCTGTACAGCATTCTACGCGTCATACACGTCAGAATCAGGCTGTGAGGTCCCCAGATGAAAATTTTCACCCTGTATTGGTAAAAACTGCCCATATGTGGTTTCAAAACCACATCTGAGCCCAATACAGGGTATACAGGTTGTTTGCAAACCACAAGCCTGTCATAGAGAGTGAAAAATCTTCACTTCCTCTACGTGGAAAGGTCTAGCAGTCTTTCCACCTCAATTTCAGGATAAAAGGAGGGCTTTTCACAGCCAAAAACCTTTCCTCATCCTGCTCTTGAATAACCTACGTAGTAAACTGTCAAAAAAAGTTTTACTCTTGGTTAAATAATCAGGTATACTCTTAATTTAAAGTATTGTAGTCTTTATTATTGTAATCCAACAGGTAAAGCCTGCACCCAGGGTTCTCAATAGCGCTCACCACCACTATTCCTCAATAGTAGAACCCTTTTATTTTATTATAAAACCCTTATAAATCTTTTTAGATCATTTTCTGCCGTGTCACATACACAGTTAAAGTTGTAATTAGCCTAGTTATACCTTTATCATAGTATCATCCTGACATTCTATATGGTGCTCTTCTTGTGGTACCCATGCTGGATTGTCAGGGGTATTTGCTAAAGCCCATCTGCTAAGACCATCTGCATTTTTATGAATATTTCCAGATTTATGTACAATAGTCATATTTCCTCTATATTCTTGGATAGCAATTTGCCATCTCAGCATGTGTCTATTTGGAGTCTTCATATTTAATAGTGATTTCACAGCATTACAGTCTGTGATTACATCAAATACTGTGCCATCCAAATAATAATGCAATTTTTCTAAAGCCCACACTAAGCATAAGCATTCCATTTGGCTGGCTCCATACCTTGCTTCTGTTGGCTTTATCTGCCTTGAAATGAAACAAATTGGTCCTTCCACTGGTTTATCATTGATGATTTGTGTTTGGTGAAGTGCAGCACCTAGTCCTTCTCCACAAGCATCAATGTATAGTTTGAAGGGTAGTTTCCAATCTGGCATTAGAAGAAATGGGGCATTTGTTAGTGAATTTTTCAATTCTTCATATGCCTTGACCCTTTCTTCAGTCATTTCATAAACTGTTTGTTGGTCACATAATTTATATAAGGATTTGGCAATTTTTGCAAAGTCCTTTATATGCTGTCTATAGTAACCAGCAAATCCTAAAAATGATTGCATTTCTTTTTTGGTTTGAGGCATTGGTTTAAGTAGTACTGCTGCTACTTTATTTTTGTCTATGCCTAGACTAAGTCCAGATACAACATATCCTAGTGCTTTTAATTCACTATATGCAAAATGACACTTTTTCAAGGAAATTTTCATATTTGCTTGGACTATTTTCTGTAGTACCCTTTCTAGTATTGTAAGGTGATTTTCCCAAGTTTCTGAGCAGACTATAATATCATCAATATAGATAATTAACCATCCTTCTGATAATTCTTCAGGGAATATGGTATTCATCATTCTTTGGTAATGGGAAGGTGCATTTTTTATCCCAAATGGCATTCTTAAGTATTCAAACATTCCACAATGGACTATTATTCTTAGTAGTTTCTTGGCATTGTCTGTTAAGACATTTTGATGAAAACCTTTAAGAGCATCCATAGCTGTAATGAACTTAGCTTGTGACAATTGGGTCAATGTCTCATGGATTCTAGGTATTGGATATCTGTCTGGGATGGTATAGGTGTTCAGGGCTCTGAAGTCTCCTACCATCCTTGATTTTCCATTATGCCAAGTTATAATGACAGGAGTAGTAACTTCTACCTGTTCATTGTGTCCTACCTTTCTCAGTACTCCAAGGTCCATTAATTCTTTAATGTGTACCTCTAAGGCTTCTCTAGCCCTTGGACTAGCTGGGTAAGCTGGTCTCCTTAGTAAGGGTGGGTAAGGCTTTTCCACATTAAGAATTATGTCTACTTCATGCCCAATTATAGCACCTAGTGGCTCTTTGTCAGTTGCAAAGGCATTTTTGTACTTAAATAAGAGGTCAATTAATTTTTCTTTCATTCTATCTGTTAATTCTTGATTGAATTCTGCCTCTTTAAGCTGTTCAGATATAAAAAGATTCTTTTCTGGCATCTTTTCTTCATTATTAATAACTTTAATTTGTTTTTTGTTATTTAAGAAGCCAAACTTTTGTCTTTTGTTATCTCCTATAGTAAAATATCTATGCTTCTGGTTAGATATATCTGTACCATAGATTGATAAGTAGTCATTTCCCAGGATAAGGTGATTACTGGTACAGTTGTCCATTACCACAAATTCTACTTTAATTCTGACACATTGTGAAGGGTGAGGAAAAATTAGTGTTAAATCAATTATTTCAAGGGGCTTCATGCTTTCACTTGCACTACTGAATTTGACACCTTGTATTGGCATAAGTTTTCCTTGCCAGTCTGGGACAATGGTTTTTAAATAACTTTTGCCAACACAGGTGCAATATGCTCCTGTATCTAAGTTAACTTTTCCTTCTTGGTTATCAACCATAACAATACTTATGCTTGATTTTCCAGCTGTATATCCCATCCCTCTTGCAGGTTTGGTTCTATACATTTTGGCATCTTGCACATTTGTCAGGTTTGTGTCAGATGTTCCAATTTGTGGTAAATTTGAGTTTACATCTAGTACTTCATAAATTATATCAATGTTATTAATTTCTGCATTAATTATATTGATTTCATCCCTTTCAGAACTTTCTGATTCTTCTGTTTCTTTTTGAGAGTCAGATTCCTCCTCTTTGTCATTGTGGTTTTCTGTTTCCACAATTTCATTGATTTTTGCCTTTTTAAGGCCATTATTGGCTAAGTGTCCAATACCTCCACATTTATGGCATTTTCTTTGCTCATTATTATTGGATGTACTGGGATTGAAGGATTCTTTTGATTTATCTTTTTTGATAAATGGTTTATTTGGGCTTTTAATGTCCAATTTCTTCCAAGTCCTGCCAATTTTTGTTCTTGTCACTATGTCTTCCAGTGAATTAATGTACTCTTCTGTGGAGCATGGTTCTATACACCTGCTTCTTAGGGCATGTTCTAGCTCTCCTCCACATTTCTTGAGTATTTTCATATGTACCATTTTTTGTGACATTTCTGGGTACAATGCATTAAGTCTTTCAACTTGTTTTAAGAACCAGGTTAAAGGTTTATCTTTGTCTGGGTCAAAGAAAGAATTTTCAAATTCATTTTCTATTTTGTACCTCCAGGCATCATTTGCCCACTTGGTGATTATTTCTTGTTTCCACCAAGACCAGGTATTTTTACCATTTGTCTTATGCCATAATACCATCTTTTTGCAGATTTCTCAAATAATGAATGTAATCTTGCAGTGATTAATTCATCTGGTATGGAATAGTCTTCTTGTAACATGTCAATTGTTTTAATAAATGACATGTGGTCATATTCACCTTCTCCTGTGAATGTTGGCCATTCTTTCAGCTGAGGTTCTTCCTTCATTAAGACTTGGTTATTTTCTTGGTGACTCAAGTCTGTTATGAAAGGATTTGTCAATTACTCTTTTGTTTTAACAGGGCTTCTTATATGAGAAAATGGAGTTGATAGCTTTGGCATATTTAAATTAGCCTCATTCATTTTATCTATTTTTTCAGTAATAAGCCTTATTTCACTTTGAATATCATCTTTTAGATGCATTCTTGCTTCATCACTTTTTTCCACATGGTCCAAAAGTAATTTTTGGTGTGATGAAGTCTTTTCTTCAAATTTTTCTACAGAAATACTTAATTTGTTTAATTTTTCTGTAAGATTGTCAATACTCACATAATAATTGATTGTCAAAGTTTTTTCGTTGATATCACTTATGTATTTGTACAACTCATGTTGTCCTTGTATTAATTTCTGAGTATTGTCAATTAATACTTTTGGTTTATTATTTTCAATAATAAATTTTATGTTATCAATTTCTTTTTTATTTTGTACAACAAGTTTGGTTAAAGATGATAAGCTATTATTTATTTCTTGGAAAGATAATAAACTATCTTTAATGTCTTTAAGAGGTAAAATACTATTTTTAAGCTCTGTTAAAGTATTTACAACATCAGGAGACAAGGTTATTTCTTTGGGAAATGGGGTTGTCTCATTATTTGTTCCTCTTTGTCTTTGAATTCCATCAAAGCTCTGGCCATGTTGAAAACATTGTCCATGGCATCCTTTTGGATTTTTGGGCTCCTGTAGCTTGGGGAATATGGTTTCCTCCAATTCTTTTTCTTGTTCTTCTTCCCTTCTTGGGGAAGTGGGTTGGCTTGGGGCTTGCTGGTAGAAGCTACTGGGGCTTCTTCCTTGGTTGCCTCCCTCTTTTTGGTGTGGTAATACTTGATTTTTTTGATTTGAGGTTGGGATGACAGTGGATTCCATCCATTGGAGTATTTCACTATCTCCTCCTCTTTGAGGAGCTTTTTCAGGATGTGCCAGGAGTTCATCACTCCTTGGTGTATTTGAGGAAGCATTTCCCAATCTTTTTCCTTGTACACTGTGTAATACTGCTTGTATTGGCTCATGTAGATGACTATTTGAGCCCTCTGAATGTGATTTGTACCTATTTGAGTTACTCATACTTAGCTCCAATTCAGGCTCAGATATCATGGGCATTTCTGGGACTTGCCTTTGGGATAAGGCACTTCCTTGTGTGGATTCTGTTCCACTGGGGATATTGCCCTTTCTTTTCCCTTTTGAGGGATCAGTTCTACCTCTGAGTCCAGTTCCATCTGATTGGATGGAGTATTGGGAACCTCTTCTGGTAGTCATAATAAAAAAGTAAAAGTATTTTAGGATAAAAATTCTTTTTATGGCAATTATAAAAGAGGTGCTCACCTTCAGAGTCTTGAATGGTGGGTCCTGGAAAGTCTAATTTCTTAGCTTTCTTTCTTTTAGTGATAACTGGTTTTGGGGAACTTTGACAAGTTTCTTCCACCAATCTCTCAACAGTAGTTTGGTTATCTTCTGTTGGGTTATCCTCAAACACTAAAAAAGACAAATAAATATAAGTCTTTTTATAAGAAGTGTTATTTTTTGGTAAGATATGGCAATTTTCCACGTAGAAATTGCTTTAATATCTTTAAAAAATTGAAATGAATAAAGAAATGAATAAAAATGAATAAAAATAACTTTTTTATTGGTTTTTAGTATTTTTTAATATTTTTTATTTTTATTTTTAAGGAATAAAATAAAAATTAATGTGATTCTTTATAAAATTAAATTATAATAAAAATTATTTTTAATTTATATAATATCTTTTTTAATCACTAGAGTCACTCAAAGAAAGTTCTTGCAAGTCTAAGGATGTGAAAAAACCACGTGTAAGACAGTAAAATTGCTTTCCAAATGCCTCAATAGCTTTTAAAATCAATAAAATATAAAATTATTATATAATTTTATGATTATAAATATAATTTATTATTGGATAAGCCCAATTAGAATCTTTTTAAAAGGTCTTTTAAGTAAATATCACGGCCAGGCCCCCAAATGTAAGGTTTGACTATGAAACAATAAGTAAAAATTACTAATATTTTACTTATTGTACTATGAATGTCCTTATAAATGAAATAAATAAGATAAAAAAATAATTATAATAATAAAGAATTATTATAATTATGGCGTAAAAATAATTATATTATTAATAAAATATAATATAATAAAATAAATATATTAATATGAAATAATTAATATATTTAAAAGCACTTTATTATTGTTACAAACAAATAATAAAGGCGTAGAAAATTGTTTTTTATTAATAAAAAACAATTAATAACAATAATATTACCAATATTAAAGTTATAAATTAATATAAACACTATTTATATTAATTAAAGAATTATTAAAGTAGTAATAAAGAGAAAATAACCTACTTTTAACACTTAATATAATAATTTTGAAATATTTTACGCCAAAAAAATATAAATACAACCTTTTCAAATTGTATTTACAATAAAAATAAAGAAAAATTACTAATATTCTTGATTTTTACGTGGAAATGAGTTTTTTAGAGAGATTTTTAGCAAAAACAATTAAATAAATGATTTAATCACGTCAAGATAGATGATTATAACAAGGTGGTCTTTGGTCTTTAATAATATAATAGTTTTATATATGAAGAATAAAGAAATTACCTTTGATTTAATTGATTTCATGTTTTTGATGCATCTGAGGGGAAAACAGAGTAAAAAGAGCTCTATTTATAGTAAATACCTCCCTCCTAGAGTCCAACAGGCTTCTAGTAGACGTGTACTGATCATATCCACTGGAATTGATCAATACTTTAAGGTTTGAGGATGATTACATCATGATCAAACCATATTACATCATTATTACACCATTATTTAGAGTTATCACTATAACTCTAAGCTTGATGACATCAGAGGCTTGGCAGAACCCCAAATTTCGTGGATTTTATTAGTTTTAATCATAAACTAATAGTATTCACCAATTTTATCACTCATATGACTGTTAAACTTAATTTAAGGTTACAGTAGGTGATCATAACTGCTCAATTTAAGCTCAAACTTTGATCTTTAATAACTTTGAAGCTTTACACGCTACAGCAATTAAGAGAGTGAATTCTGATAACCTGACATAACCTTATTATTCTGCCAAGAGCTTTTGATTACATCATCAAAACTCTAATTTTGATGATTTTTCTTGTAACTCATCTTTTCTGTCGAAATTCAATATTTTAAACTTCAAATCATGATTTCAGGGGGTTATACCCTGAATTGAATAATAAAAAATACATCATTCTTCACAAATGAACTAGTAGAATCCAACTGTGTGCTTTATTTTAAGTTTGGACCACTTTCACAACAAAGTGGTCAACAGCTCTGTTGATTTTTATCAATATTTCATCATAGGTTTTAACCTTGTTTATAAGTTGTAAAATAAAGTTCATATCTGTGTTCTTACAGTAATTACGTGGTAACTTTATTTTTGGTTCATCACTCTATCTTGTATAGTTTAAGAGATATTAGCTATGATCCTTTAATATATGCATTGACCAAAAAAGTGCATATATTCAGGTTAATTCCTTAAGTATTAACTTTGGTAATTAGCTCATTAATTGTTTTATATGTGAACCTTCATGGGGAATCTAATGGTACAATCTATCTCACATGTTGTTTCATTGGCCTTTGAAATAAATAAGGATTTATGGTTTTTATAAGGTATTATTCCTTATAACTCATTAAATATTGACTTTACAGATATGCCATAAAAATGGTATATGTGTATTTTACCATGGGGAATCCAATGGTATAATCTATTTCACATGTTGACTCATTGGCCTTTAAGTTAAACCAATTTTTGTACCAATTTATGGTATTTTTGTATTTTTGAAGTAATTAATTTTAATGTATAATTATTCTAAGTACTTTTAGTATAATTATCTTAAAGGTATAATTATTCTGAGTCTTTCTTGTGACCTTATTGGGTATGTGGTCATATCTCAAAGGCTCACAGTAAGGCTTGTGGCACTTGGGATTTGCCTTTTCCTTTCCCTTCTTATTTCTCTTTGGGGCTTTCTTTCCCTTTTTTGGAACTTTTTGAGGAAGATTCTTGCTTATGGAGGCTTGAGGAGCTTCCTCTGGGCTGTTGTTCTTATTTTGGTATAACTCTTTCTTCTGGTCCTCTGACAAAATGCTTTGGTATTTCAGCCAAGCTTTTATCTTTGGGACTTGTCCTTTGAAAGAAATAGGTGTCCAAACCCTCAGAAGTTCCTCTTTCTTTTCTGGGACCAAGAGCTTCTTTACTTGAAGATAAGAGTTGATTGTCCCTATCCAGAGGCTTTGAAAGAATTCTCACTCCTTCTGCTTTGCCACCATAAACAAGTTCTTGTACTGAGACTGGTATATTTCTAATTTTGCCTGTTGGAAATGGTTCATATCTGAAAACAGGAATAGAAGTTATGTGATCTTCTGGACTCTCAAGAAGAGTGTCAGAGGTTCTGGCTAACCTTTGGGAACTTGCGGTTTGGATGGAGTAGCCCCTTTCACTTCTAGCAGGAGTAATTTCACATAAATTCAAAGAAAATTGGACTAATAAATGGATTGAATCAACCTGCTGGACCTCCAAAGGGTTCTTTTGTAATTACACCCCTTGGTGCTGGACTGTTTTCAGTTTCAATGCTTCACTCTGAGACACTAGAGTCAGGAGAGATTTCTATGATGGAAGAAACTAGAGAAAAAAAATAATATGAGTTTTTTTATTAAAGAAAAAAAACCTTATTAACTCAAATTATTGAATAAAGTTATTTTAATGTAATATGAGGAAAATTATGTCAAAAATAAGATAAAATGTCTAAAGAGTAAAGAAAAATATTTTTAAGTAAAGATTTTTGACTTTTTAATTTTTGTTTGATTTTTTGTTTTATTTCAAGAAATAATAATTCCTGATTTAATAAGTTATTAATCAAAATTGTATTATTATTACCTTTATACAAGAATAACTCAAAGAATAAATTTCAAGTCTGTGATGTGAAAAAGCCACTATTTGTAAAAAAAAATTATTCCAAATCACTCAATAGTATATTTTTTCAAACAATAGTTTTACAAAAAATAAGTTTATTAATATGCTAAAGATTATTTATAAGGAATAAGTCATAAAAAAGCCAAAATTAAAGTAAAGATGGCAATTTTATGTCAATAAAAAGTAAAAAATGTCTATAATATGATTTTTGTCCCAAAAATTGGTTGAAATAATGGACAGGTCCCCAAATGTAATGCATTTCTATGAAACTCTTGATAATAGTAACAGATATCAAGGGTGCCATGACTGTCCTCAGTAGAAAATATAATATAATTAAATATTATAACCACAAATTAATATAATTATTAAGAAAAATCATATTTAAAAAAAGAATTAATGATTATGAAATAATTGAATAATGAATAAATATTAATAATTAGAATAAATTATAATCATTCTATTATTATCATAGTCACTGACAGTTATAATGATAAGAATGTATAAAGCTCTTTATGAGACAATTATACATTGAAAATGATAATATTTAACCTCTCAAAATTAATACATAGATATGATTTATAAATGAAATATCAAACACACTGTGAAGAGATAAATCTTCTAGAAAAATTCTTCATAAAATAAGATATAGAACTCCAGAGAAAACTTACTTATAATATTTATTTAATACAAAAAGGCAAACAACAACCTTTTTTATATTAAATAATGCTTAGAAGTTAAAATACACCATAAATCAATATTTTAAAAGATAAAACAGCCTTTTATCAAAAAAGAAGATTTAAGAGTTTTTGAGAGGAATTTGTGGATTTAAGATATATTTTAAGAGAGAAATTCTCAATAATAAAACATATTATTGGTGATTACAACAATATAATATAAATTATATAATTTATAATCTATAAAAAGTAAAATATCTCAATAATTACTTTAATAATATAAAATTTTATGTTGAATGACATATTACTTGTTTAAAATTTCTAATTGATTGGAATGATTATCAGTTGTTGGTGAAAACAGTGATTTGTAGGCTCTTTTTATGCCTGCAGAGAAGCTCTCATGATTCATAATGGATATACAGGGAATGCTCAGGTAAAAACTTAAAAAATATGCTTATAAATAAGTTTCTTAGCTTAAGGTAACTTGTGTTTAATTACAATCTAAATTTACCAATGCTATTATTAACTCCAAGTAACTTCAATCCTTCTTTGGATTATTAATTTCAACTTTTAATCTAAATTAAGCTCATTTATATGAAGTTTCATCACATGTAAATCTTAAAAATAAAGGTTCAAGCATAAATCTCTTACACTTAATTTTCATCACTCTTTAAAGAAATATCAATTTTTTTAGGAATAATTAAAAATGTTAATTTCAAGGCTAATTGCAAATTATGCCGGTTTAAAAAAATACTTAAAATTGAATGAATACACAGATGACATCAAATTGTAATCTGTATGAAATTCTCCAGAAAATCCATTGAGAATTGGATTTTTAAGGAATTTTCTGAAGTTATTGCTATTTTTCCATGTAAAATAGAAATACACCCCAAACCTTAACTTTTTAGAAGGTTTTTCTACTTATAACTTCAAATTTTCAAGCTTATCTAAGTTTTGAGAGTTCTTCAAACCATGAGCAAAAGCTTGCATATTGGGATTTACCCTTTGGCAGATTTAAATTCCTGTCCCAATTGGGATAAAACCAGTTTAATTTGAAGGTTAGGTGAAATTTTAATCTTAAAGTTCAAATAAAGTTGAAAATCCTCCAATACAGGTGGAAAACTTTCATTGAGTCCCTGCAGATCCCCAAAGCTGGGTACACCAGCTCTATTTGGTCTTTTTCCTTTGTCCCACCTTTTTGCATGGACTTTGCCCTTTTATTTATTTAAAGCCATACTATGGCCTTAAACCCTTTTGAATTGAGCTCCCAAAGGATTTACATTCTGTATGGAAAATTTATAGCCAATTAAGTAAATATACACAACACCTCAATTTTAGCTAAAATTTTGGTAAGCTTGCATAAACCTTCCAAAACTTTGAGTTTAAGCTTATTTAGGATCAAACTCAACAGTTTTTAAAAAATATTAAAAATTTGCAATTGTACTGTGAGATTCTCAAATCTTCTGATAACATAAGAAGTATCCATTTCTGGGTCTAACCTAGGTTTTTTTTTGTGTAAAATCAAAAAATGACATTATAATCATAAGTTTGTTTATCCAAAATAAATTTAGGTTTATTTTCTGTTAATTTTTGTTTCAAATTCACTTGATAAGTCTGTTTAAGACTAAATCAACTGTATAAATGGTGATTTGTGGACTTATGGGTATATCATACATATCTCACAGGCTCACACAAGATGTTTTATTCAGTTCAGGTTGATGATTACATTTTTTAGGATTTTTTGGAAGGATTTGGTGTAATTTCTCCCATTTTTATATCATTTCAATTTGGAAGATATATTTTATTAATGAGTTTCTTTGTTGATGAGGCAGAAATTTATTTAATAGTCATTATTAGAATTTGGGGAGTGAAACTGGTAATTTTTATTGAAAGAATTGATGTTCTACTATGATAAGGACAGAGGTCACTGCCTAGGGACTACTGGAATTTGGTGTGTGAAACTGGTAATTTTGTTTGAAAACTTAATATTCCTCTTTGATAAGGAGAGAAGTCACTTTCTAGTGATTAATTAATGTCGAATTTAAATTTTCTTCATTTAAATATTCATATTCTAATTTCAAAGGGAGTTCTTCATCTCAGGCTTTGTCTTCTTTCAATAATGTATCCTAAGGAGATCCTAAAAGTGATTAATTGGCAATTTTGGAGGTTATTGATATAATGGTAATTAATAAGTCTTTTTTGAAATAATAAGAATAAATTTATGAGGGCTCCTGGTACACTATAAGGGAAAATAATCTTGATGAGGTTGAATTTATTTAGAGCTGTAGTCCCCCTCCCTGGAGAGGTGAGTTTATGTTTAGTAATCTGGCCAAAATAAGGTCTTTGAGAGATTCCGCAAAGGTATTTATTTCTTAAGCCTCTGATTATGATGGAAATTCTAACCATAATGCATATTAATTGACGAATATTTCTCAATATACCACACATTTCAGTATTCCAGTTTCTAGTTCTGAACAATCCAATTTAGGGAACAATTGGGAAAACATTTGATTTCAGTAAAACACCCTTTTCGTTAATATGCCCATTTCAACTGTTTTATCACAGAATTAATTTCCAAGTCTTCCTTTAATTAATTCTTTAGTTAAGAATTCTAAGAATTAAATATTTCTCAAGATTGCTCCTAGTAGGTGAGATAGCTAGTTTTCTCCACATAAAATGTCTTGAGATTCATTTAAATAAATTTATTCAAAGTTAATACAGGAAATATAAACATAGTTTTGTTCATTCTCAAAAATAGATTCTGTTTCATGTTCTTCAATGGGAAGTTGCAGGGTAAATTCAGGGGTTCCCGATCTCCATTCATAATTTTGTCCTGTTTTGATACAAGGTCTTGAAATAAGCTGATATTTCATGTTTCTTATTGAGTTCTGTCTTTTTATTCCATAATTTTCAGATCTCTTCTATTTCATTCATAATTCTCCCATCTATAAGCTTATTATTTTCACTAAATTTAATTTTCTCCCTTTTGTACTTAGTTTTGAAAGGGTTTCCATCCATTTTATTATTTTTATCCACAAGAATATGGAAGTTTCATTTATCTTGAGTCATTTTCTTGTAAAATATTTAGGGAAACTCATCTTCAGAGGAGGATCCTTCAGGTTGTCTTTTTTGTTTTTCTGAACATTTGTTGTTGTGTAATTGTGAGCCTGTGAGGTATGTATAACATACCCATAAGGCCACAAATGATTTTATAAACAGCTAATTTTGTCTTAAACAGACTTTTTAGTTGAAATTAAAATAAAAAATAAGAAAAAATAAGTATAACTTTATTTTGGATAAACAAAGTTATAAATATTATGTCATTTTTGGATTCTACACCAAAAATAACCTAGGGTACATCCATAAGGTGTTATACCCAAAAACACTTATTTCTTGTGTTATTAGAAGATTTAAGAATTTCACAGTACTAATGTAACTTTTTCAACATTTTTTTGAAAATTGTTAAATTTAAGCTTAAATAAGCTTAAATTTAAAGTTGCATAAGGTTAATGCAAACTTACCAAAATTTTAGTTAAAATTGAGGTGTGGTGTATATTTACTGAATTGGCTAAGGATCTTCCATACAGAATGTAAATCCTGCGTGAGCTCAATTTAAAAGGGCTTAAAGCCATGGTATGGCTTTAAATAAATAAAAGGGCAAAATCCACACAAAAAGGTGGGACAAAGGAAAAAGACCAAATAGATCTGGGGTACCCAACTTTTTGGATCTGCAATGATTCAATTAAGGTTGTCCACCTGTATTGGAGGATTTTCAACCTTATTTAAACTTTAAGATTAGACTTTGATCCAACCTTAAGGTTTAAACTGGTTTTATCCCAATTTGGACAGGAATTTCAAGCTGCCAAAGGGTAAATCCCAATATGCAGGCTTGAAATCAAGGTTTTAAGAACTGTTAAAGCTTAATAAAGCTTAAAAACCTTAAATAAGCTTAAAACTTTAAAGTTACAAGCATCAAAACCTTATCAAAAGCTAATGTTTGGTGTGTACTGCTATTTTACATGGAAAAATAGTAATAACTTCAAAAATTCATTAAAAATCCAACTCTTAATGGATTTGCTTGAACATTTGACACAGCTTAGAATTTAATATTATAAATATATAAATTAAATTTTAAGTATCATTTATAAATAAATTTCCTGGGTAATTAGCCTGGAAATTTACTCTTTTAATTAAGCTCAAAGAAAATTATGATTTCTTTAAAAAATTAATTAAAAATTGATTTTAAGAGATTTCTGCTTGAAACTCTATTTTTAAGTTGTTAATGTGATGAACTTTAATATAAATAAGTTTATTTATATTAAAAACTTAAAATAATTAGTTTAAATGAGGATTAAAGTTACATGGAGTTAAGAATAACCCTGGTAACTTTAAATTGGAATTAAAAACAAGTTGCCTTAAGTTAAGAACTTTGTTTTTAAGTATGGTTTTTCAGTTTTGACCTGAGCACACCCTCTATATTCATTATGAATCATGCGAGCTGCTCTGAAGACATAAAAAGAGTCTTTTCATCACTGTTTTTGTCCATCATTCATCATCAATCCAATCATATTAGAAATTTAAACAGGTAAAGTTTTATTATTTATAAAATCTTATTATTAAAGTAATTCTTAAGTTATTTCATTATTTATTAATTGTAAATTAAAGAATTGAAATCATAGAATTCAGATTATTGTTGTAATCATCCATAATATATTTTATATTAGAAAATTTTCATCTTAAATATCTTTTAAAATCCACAAATTCCTCTTAAAAACTCTTTAATCTTAAATTTTATCATAAAAAGTTGTTTTATCCTTAAAATTATTGATTTGAGGCGTGTTTTTTCACTTATAATCATTATTTAATATAATAACTGTTGTTGTTTAACTTGTTGTTTCAAATAAATATTATAAGTCAGTTTTCTCTAAAAGCTCTATATTTTTTTTATCTAGTATTAGTTTTTTTATATAGAATTTCATTCTATAAGAATTATTTCTGCACAGTGTGTGTTATAGTTCTTTTAGAAATAGAATTTATATTATTTATAAGTGGTTAATATTCATATTTCCACGTGTAATTGTCTCATTAAGAGCTTTACAAGTCTTATTGTTATAACTGTCAGTGACTATAACAATAATAGAATAATTCTAATTTATTATAATTATTATTATTATTTTTTATTATTATATTTTTATAATAATAATTAAATTTAAATTTGTGGTTATAATATTTTATTATATTATATATTTCTATTGAGGACAGTCATAGTATCCTTGATTTTGCTACTATTATCAAGAGTTTCATAGATAAACCTTACATTTGGGGGCCTGGACGTGATTTTAAACCAATTTTTGGGACATAAATCATATTCTAGACCTTATCTTACTGTTGTTTGACGTAAAATTGCCATATTTATCTTAATATTGGCTTTTTTGGGACTTATCCCTTATAAATAATATTTATAATATTAATAAAGCTATTTTCATCTTAAGAATATTGTTTGAAACAATATACTATTGAGTGACTTGGAATAAATTTCTTTTGTCTAACTAGTGGCTTTTTCACATCACAGACTTGAAATTTATTCTTTGAGTTATTCTAGTATAAAGTGAATAATAATACAATTTTGATTAATTAACTTGTTAATTGCATAATTATTATTTCTTTAAATAAAATAATAAATTAAATAAAAATCTTTACTAAAAAACATTTTTTTTCTTTTATCTTAGACATTTTTCTTTATTTTTGACGTAATTTGCCATAAATTACATTAAAACAACTTTATGTAATAAGTTGAGTTTATAAGTTATTTTTATTATTTGATAAAATAACTTATATTTTTAATTTTCTCTAGTGTCTTCCATAAGAGAAAATTCTTCAGACTCTGAAACCTCAGAGTCCAGTATTGAAATTCAAACCAGTCCAACACCAAGGGGTTTGATAACCAAAGAGCCCTTTAAAGGTCCTGCAGTTGAATTGAATTCAATTTTACTCTATTTTTCATTAAAATTGACGTGAAATGACTCCTACTAGAAGTGGAAGCAACTACTCCATCCAATCAAATGGATCTGGACCAGGACATTCCAGCCACAAATCCAAAAGGCAAGAATGTCTTCCCAGAGGAGAGGCACAGATGGAGGATGCCAGAACTTCCACCAGTTCCCAAAGGTTAGCCAGCACCTTTGAACCTCTTATTGAGAGTCCAGAAGCTGACACAACTGCTATTGCTGTTAGACCTGAACCATTTCCAACAAGCAGCCGTGGAGATTTATCAATCTCAATGGAAGAACTGGTTCTTGGCGTCAAAACAACAAGAGTGGGAACTTCTCCCAAGTCTTTGGATAGGCACCATGAACTCTTATCTTCAAGTGAAGAAGCTCATGGGACCAGAAAAGACAGAAGACCTTCTGATGGGTTGGACACCCATGTCTGTCAAAGGACAAGTCCAACAGATAAAAGCTTGGTTGAAAAACCAAAGCATGTTATCAGAAGATCAGAAGAAGAAGTTGGCCCAAGGCAAGAAAACCAGCCCAGTAGAAGCTCCTCAAGCATCCACCAGCAAAAATCCGCCTCAACAAGTGCCAAAAAAGTCCAAGCAAGCCCCAAAAACCAACCAGAAGGGCAAGCAAAAGGCAAAGGTAAAGGCAAAGCCCAAGTTGAACAAGCCTTACCCTCAGAATTACAGAATCCCAAAGAAGGAAAAGACAGCCATGGACAATGTGTTCAATATGGCAAGAACCTTGATGGAATTCAAAAACAAGGAGGAGGAAAGATTGAATAAATCTTTCCCAAAGAAATAGATCTTGTAAAACTTGTAACTCACTTTGAATCTTGTAATAAAGAAATTATGGAAAAATTTAAAGCATTTGATTATGTCCAACAGAAGTTGGGTAATGAGATATTAAAAGTGAAAGAACAACAAAAGACTATTATTGGCCTTGAAAATGTTAATAAAGAAAATATTGTGTCTTTGACGCAAATTTGTGAAAGACTTGAGTCTAAAGTTACCTTACTCAATCAACCAGATGAGAACTCAATTTCTTTTATAACTGGACAGTTAAGAGAATTGAAAATACAAGTTCAAAACTTGGAAAATTCTACTGGTCACAATGCAGCTCTTTTTCAAGAACAATTGGAAAAAAGTGATAAAGCAAGACTTGAATTGAAAGAAGACATTCAATCAAGTATTAATAATATATCACTAAAAAATGAATTGCCAAGGCAATCCACACCAATTCTTGACAGAAATGTTCTTAACTTGAATAATAATTTGAATCCTACACTTTCAAGTCATGATGTGGAAACTGCTTGCAATTTTAAGGACATTCCAAGATTAGAGGAATGGCCAACCTTCAGTGGTGAAGGAGAATATAATAATATGGAATTTAGGAAAACCATTGATATGTTCAAAGAAGACTTTAAAATACCAGATGAATACATAAGTGCCATATTACACTCATTATTTACCAAATCAGCAAAGAAATGGTATTATAAAATGAGACAAGACCATGGTACACATTCTTGGCTTTGGTGGAAAGAACAAATTATTTCCAAATGGGCAGATGATTCCTGGAGATTTAGAATGGAAAATTCTTTTGAAGAAGCCATTTTTAATATTGAGAGGGACAGGCCCATGACTTGGTTTCTTAAACAAAAGGAAAGGTTAACTGCCCTTCATCCTGATATGTCTGAAACAATGGTACATAAAAGGATATTAAGAAAATGTGGTGGTGAGCTTGAGCATGCTATAAGAAGCAGATGTATTGAGCCTTGCTCTACAGAAGATTATATCAATGCTATGGAGGACATCACTACTAGAACAAAAATTGGAAGAAATTGGTCCAAAAACCCCAATAAACAACAAGACTAGTGGGAAACCAATTTCAAAACCAAATAAACCACATGACAGACCTCCTTTGAAATGTCATAAATGTGGAAGCACATCTCATTTCGCAAACACTTGTCCAAAAAAGACAAGAGTCAATGAGATAAATGTTGAAAAAGTGGAAGACAGAAAAGAGACTGATGTATCTTTACATGAAAGTGATTCTGAGCCTTCAGAAGAAGGAGTATCAGAAGAATTTGGTATAGAGAACATTAATGTCTCTTTTGAGGTCACTGAGGTACATACTCACTTACCACAGTATAGTGATGAATGTATGGATCTCATACATGTGCAAGATGCCAAGATGCAAAAAACCAAACCTTCCAGAGGTAAAGGTTATACAGCTGGGTCATCTTGTATCACTAATATTGTGATAAATAACATAGAAGCCAAAATACATCTTGACTCAGGTGCTTTTTGCATTTGTGTTGGAAAAGATTATCTTGACAAAATTTATACCAATTGGCAAGACAAGCTAATGCCAATTGAAGGTATAACATTCAGCAGTGCTAGCCAAAATATGCACCCCTTGGGTATATTTGAAGCAGCAATCATATTTCCTCATCCTGCAGGAAGTATAAGACTGAAAGTTGAAATTGTTGTTATGAATAATTGTACTTCACAACACTTTATACTTGGGAATGATTATCTCAATATTTATGGTATTGATATTAATAATCATAAAGACAGGTATTTCACTATAGGGGAAAATAAAAGACAAAAATTTGCTTTTCCTCTAGAAAAAAGAGAAATTACTGTCATTAAACAAGTAAAAAATGATACTAAGGAAAAATTTGTATCAAGCCAATTAATTGAAGCACAAATTAGTCCTGAGTTAACACTGGAAATGAAGGAAGAGCTTATTGAAATTTTATTTCAATACAGGGAAGCCTTTGCTTCAGATAATGAACCACTGGGGGCTATAAAAGGCCATGAGGTGGACATTATGCTTAATGTGGAAAGGCCTTATCCGCCACTATTAAGAAGACCAGCTTACCCAGATAGCCCTAGGGCTAGAGAAGCATTAGAAAATAATATTATTGAGCTCATGAAACTGGGAGTTCTTAGAAAGGTTGGACACAATGAGGAGGTAGAAGTCACAACCCCAGTAATCATTACTTGGCATAATGATAAGTCAAGGATGGTTGGTGATTTTAGAGCACTGAATACCTATACTATCCCAGACAGGTATCCAATCCCTAGAGTTCATGAGACTTTGACTCAATTATCGAAAGCAAGATTCATCACTTCCATGGATTCTCTAAAAGGCTTTCACCAGAATGTTTTGACACCTCATGCTAGGAAATTATTAAGAATAATTGCTCATTGTGGTATTTATGAATATTTGAGGATGCCTTTTGGTATTAAAAATGCACCCTCTCATTACCAAAGAATGATGAATACTATCTTCCCACATGAATTATCAGAGGGATGGTTAATCATCTATATTGATTACATTATCATTTGTTCAGAAACCTGGAAATTAAATTTAGAGAGACTTTCATTAGTAGTTAAGAAAATTCTACAAGTGAACATGAAAATTTCTCTTAAAAAATGTAATTTTGGGTTTCATGAGTTAAAAGCTCTAGGACATGCAGTCTCAGGACTAAGCCTTGGTGTTGATAAGAACAAAGTGGCTGCAGTTTTACTGAAACAGATGCCCCAGAACAAAAAAGAAATGATGTCTTTATTAGGTTTTGCCAGTTATTACAGGCAACACCTTAAAGATTTTGCAATCCATGCCAGATCATTATACCGAATTTGTGATCAACCAACTGTTTTTGAAATTACTCAGGAGAGAATTAAAGCATATGATAAAATCAAGTATGCCTTGACCAATGCACCATTATTACTGATTCCAGACTGGAAACTTCCTTTCAAGCTGTATATTGATGCATGTGGTGAAGATCTAGTAGCTGCTCTTCATCAAGTTCAAATTGTCAATGACAAGCCTTATAAAGGTCCAATTTTTTTTTTCAAGACAAATTAAACCTACTGAGGGCAGATATGGAGCTAGCCAAATGGAGTGCCTTTGCCTTGTTTGGGCTCTGGAAAAACTTCATTACTATCTTGATGGTAGTGTGTTTGAAGTAATTACTGATTGTAACACAGTCAAGTCACTTCTTAACATGAAAACTCCAAACAGACACATGTTAAGATGGCAGATTGCTATACAGCAGTATAGAGGAAATATGACCATAGTACATAAAGCTTGAGTTATTCACAGGAATGCTGATGGCTTAAGTAGATGGGCATTACCCAATACACCTGAAAATCCTGCCTATGTTCCTACAAGTGCAGAACCTCAAATCCCAATTGAAGGAATTAACATCACAGATGTGGGAACAGAATTCTTTGAGGAAGCTAGAGAAAGCTATAAGCAAGATAAAAATTGCCATATACTTACTGCTCTACTTGACAAAGATTGCAAAGATGCAGCATTAGCCAATTCCTTTGATGATATTTGGAAAACATCTTATGATAATGGAAGATTCCATTTGTTTGATGGTATACTATATCATAGATCTAAACACACATGTGTCATGGTCCTATGTAGTAGAATGTTGATTAACACAATACTACTGGAATGCCATGATAACATTTATTCTGGAAATCTGTCTGAAGACAGAACAATGGAAAGAATTAGAACATGTGCCTGGTGGCCATCTTGGAGAAAAGATGTCATTGAGTACTGTCATAGTTGTGATAGATGCCAGAAAGCCAATAAAGCTACTGGTAAAAGATTTGGTCTGATGATCCATATCCAAGAACCGAGTACCCCATGGGAAGTGGTTCACATGGATTGGGTAACCGCATTACCACCTGGATGTGATAAACGCTACAATGCATGTCTTGTTATTGTAGACAGATATAGCAAAACACCAATCTTTTTACCATGTCACAAAGATGACACAGCTATGGATACAGCTCTCTTGATCTGGAATAGAGTAATATCCCATACTGGTCTCTTTAAAAATATCATTAGTGACAGAGACCCAAGATTTACATCAGCCTTATGGACTAATTTACATAAGCTTTTGGGTACAAAATTATCATTCTCAACAGCATACCATCCACAAACAGATGGGTTAGCAGAAAGAATGATTCAAACCCTTGAGGACATGATCAGAAGATTTTGTGCTTATGGCCTGGAGTTTAAAGATTCTGACGGCTTTACCCATGATTGGTGTACTCTTATACCAGCATTGGAATTAGCCTACAAGACCTCCATCCATGCTTCAACAGGCAAGACCCCTGCAATGTTGGAAAAAGGATGGAACCCCAAACTTCCAATTGATACTTTGAAGAAAGATCTGGTTGACATTCATCCAACTGCTTCAAGCTTTAAGCTATTGCTTGATAAAGTGAGACATCATGCAAATCAAAGCATGAATGATGCCTTTGAATATGCTAAGCAGAAATGGGATAAAAGTCATAAAACTCCAGAATTCAAAGTAGGGGACTTAGTACTAGTTTCAACCTTGAACTTTAATAATATTAAAGGCCCAAAGAAATTGAAAGATTCCTTTGCAGGACCATTTATTATTAAAGCCCTTCATGGGACAAATGAAGTACAAGTAGAACTGTCAGGAGAACTGGAAAATAAACATCCAACATTCCCTGTCAGTCTAGTAAAGCATTACACTTCAAGTGACAAGGAATTATTTCCTTTAAGAAATGAAACACCCTTTGAAGTACCCCCACTAGATCTAAGCGAGGAGAAAAAGGTACTAAAAGTCTTGAAAGAAAGAAGACTAAGGGGAAAAAATGAAAGAGAATACTTAGTCAGGTATAAAAATCCACAACATGAAGATGAGTGGATTGTAGAAATCAAAATACCTGATTCTCAAAAGTTTCTCAGAAGATTCAGACATGAGAGAAGACCAATTGCTCAATAAAAAGTTTGAATTGTGTGCTTTACATACTTAAAAGTATAAGTAGAGAGGTTGGACAGTGGGTTATACCCCCCCAAATAACTTGGGGGTAAACTACAAAAGAAAAATTGTGGTACAATTTTTTTTTGGTGGTAGGGAATGTGAGCCTGTGAGGTATGTATAACATACCCATAAGGCCACAAATGACTTTATAAACAGCTAATTTTGTCTTAAACAGACTTTTTAGTTGAGATTAAAATAAAAAATAAGAAAAAATAAGTATAAATTTATTTTGGATGAACAAAGTTCTAAATATTATGTCATTTTTGGATTCTACACCAAAAATAACCTAGGGTACATCCATAAGGTGTTATACCCAAAAACACTTATTTCTTGTGATATTAGAAGATTTAAGAATCTCACAGTACTAATTTAACTTTTTTAACATTTTTTTAAAAATTGTTAAAGTTAAGCTTAAATAAGCTTAAATTTAAAGATGCATAAGGTTAATGCAAACTTACCAAAATTTTAGTTAAAATTGAGGTGTGGTGTACATTTACTGAATTGGCTAAGGATCTTCCATACAGAATATAAATCCTGCATGAGCTCAATTTAAAAGGGTTTAAAGCCATGGTATGGCTTTAGATAAATAAAAGGCCAAAATCCACACAAAAAGGTGGGACAAAGGAAAAAGACCAAATAGAGCTGGGTTACCCAACTTTTTGGATCTGCAATGATTCAATTAAGGTTGTCCACCTGTATTGGAGGATTTTCAACCTTATTTAAACTTTAAGATTAGACTTTGATCCAACCTTAAGGTTTAAACTGGTTTTATCCCAATTTGGACAGGAATTTCAAGCTGCCAAAGGGTAAATCCCAATATGCAGGCTTGAAATCAAGGTTTTAAGAACTGTTAAAGCTTAATAAAGCTTAAAAACATTAAATAAGCTTAAAACTTTAAAGTTACAAGCATCAAAACCTTATCAAAAGCTAAGGTTTGGTGTGTACTGCTATTTTATGTGGAAAAATAGTAATAACTTCAAAAATTCATTAAAAATCGAAATCTTAATGGATTTTCTTGAACATTTGACACAGCTTAGAATTTAATATTATCAATATATAAATTAAATTTTAAGTATCTTTTATAAATAAATTTCCTGGGTAATTAGCCTAGAAATTTACTCTTTTAGTTAAGCTCAAAGAAAATTATGATTTCTTTGAAAAATTAATTAAAAATTGAGTTTAAGAGATTTCTGCTTGAAACTCTATTTTTTAAGTTGTTCATTTTAATATAAATAAGTTTATTTATATTAAAAACTTAAAATAATTAGTTTAAATGAGGATTAAAGCTACATGGAGTTAAGAATAACCCTGGTAACTTTAAATTGGAATTAAAAACAAGTTGCCTTAAGTTAAGAGCTTTGTTTTTAAGTATGGTTTTTCAGTTTTGACCCTAGAACGCCCTCTATATTCATTATGAATCATGAGAGCTGCTCTGAAGATATAAAAAGAGTCTTTTCATCACTGTTTTGTCCATCATTCATCATCAATCCAATCATATTAGAAATTTAAACAGGTAAAGCTTTATTATTTATAAAATCTTATTATTAAAGTAATTCTTAAGTTATTTTATTCTTTATTAATTGTAAATTAAAGAATTGAAATCATAGAATTCAGAGTATTGTTGTAATCATGAATAATATATTTTATATTATGAAATTTTCATCTTAAATATCTTTTAAAATCCACAAATTCCTCTTAAAAACTCTTTAATCTTAAATTTTATCATAAAAAGTTGTTTTATCCTTAAAATTATTGATTTTAGGCGTGTGTTTTAACTTATAATCATTATTTAATGTAATAACTGTTGTTGTTTAACTTGTTGTTTTAAATAAATATTATAAGTAAGTTTTTTCTAAAAGCTCTACATTTTTTTATCTAGTATTAGTTTTTTTATATAGAATTTTATTCTATAAGAATTATTTCTGCACAGTGTGTGTTATAATTCTTTTATAAATAATATTTATATTATTTATAAGTGGTTAATATTCATATCTCCATGTGTAATTGTCTCATTAAGAGCTTTACAAGTCTTATTGTTATAACTGTCAGTGACTATAAAATAATAGAATAATTATAATTTATTATAATTATTATTATTTTTTATTATTATTTTATTTTTATAATAATAATTAAATTTATTTTTTTATATAATTATTTTTAATAATCATATTAAAATTTGTGGTTATAATATTTTATTATATTATATATTTCTATTGAGGACAGTCATAGTACTCTTGATTTTGCTACTATTATCAAGAGTTTCATAGACAAACCTTACAGTAATCCTTGAATATTTTTAGATATGGATAGCTCTTTGGTCTTCTAGGCCAAATTATCTATGGTATCATCTCCGTCTGCATTTGAAGATTTATTCTTGGGGAATTTCTCACCAATTTGGCTGTATTTCACAATTCCATTCCTTTACGTAGACAAACATTCTAGCCAATTGCTTGAGGCTTGTATTATGAAATTCATAATATTCCATAAGGATATTTATAACTAAAAAGTTTCCCTTTTTTGTGAGGAATTTATAGCCTCATTTTATTGTATGCAAAAAAGGGTCTTCCAATTACTGTATGCTTAGATCCTTCTGCAATGAAAAAGTTTATTTCTGTTTTTTTACTTGAGTAATAATGATTGGATTGTGTTTTGATAGTTCCACCAATACCCTTTATGTTCATGTTAAGTTTTCTTGTGGTAAATGAAGCTTTTATCTATATTTCTTCTGCGATGATGTTAAGTTCTGAGATGGTGTCAACTGATTCTCTGATAGTATATTATTTATTTCAAATGAAAATTTCCATAAATCCCAAAGGAAAGGAATAATTGATATAGGATTTTTAGCTTATTTGAATAAAATACTCAGATTATTTTTTGAAGATCCACCTACTTGAGTAATTTAATTTTCATTTTTCTTTGTATCATATCTATTTGACTTTATAGACAAAATTGGGCTAAACACTAATGATTTCTTTAATGGTTAGGTTGATTTTCTGTTGAATGATTTTTTCCAATAATTTGGGTTAAAATTGTTTCTTCTGAGTCTGGCTGCCTTCCCTTTCTTATTTGGAAATTCATTAATTCTTGTTTTTATTGGAAATATTTCCAATGTCATCATCAGGTTGGTCTGGTTTTGAAATTTTTGACTTTCATAATTTGAAAGGTAGGATGAAACTTTATTACTATTTTTATTAATAAATTAATTTTCCTGGAATAGCTCATTTTTTGTCTCTTAGATTTGATTTTGAGATTGTCTTCAAATACCCTTTTTTAATGTCTTAGTCCAATATTTGATTCATAGGAATAATTATCTGAGAAAATGGTATGTGGCTTCCAATCTTACCAATCCTCAAAATGTACAATTGAAGTTAGTTTATATTCTTTTTTTGTCAGGCTGAGTCTATGATGAAGCTAATAAAGACTAATTTCAAAACTTTCAATATGCCTGTGACATGTTGAAAATGATTAAAAAGATTGTTTGATGATGAGGTATACAGGGCCTTAATATTGAGGAATAATGGTGGTGAGCGCTGTTGAAAGCCCTGGGTGCAATAATTATCTGTTTGTTTACTATAATAGCTACTACAATAATTAATATTATGATTATAACCTTATTATTTTCCAAGAGTATAGCTGTTTTTGACAGTTTTACTTTGTAGGAATTCAAGAGCCGGATAAGGAAACCTTTTCTGGTGGAGGAAAGGCCCCTTTTTATCCTAAACTTGGGTGAAAAAGTCTTCTAGACCTTTCCATGTAGAGGAAGTGAAGATTTTTCACTTCCAAAGACTTGCTTGTGGCTTTAACTAGGCCTCTATAACCTGTATTGGGCTCAGATGTGGGTTTGAAACCACATCTGGGCAGTTTTCACCAATACAGGTTGAAAATTTTCATCTGGGGACCACATAACCCTCTTCTGACATGTATTACGCGTAGAATTCTGTACAGAACCTGTACAGGACCCCAGTATTGGCCAAACTATCAGGTATTGAAGTATAAAAAAGCTCCATCTGTTTGACACCTCATAATCATAGCTATGGGATATTATCCAATAGTAAGTCTGTATTGGTCTAGCTGTGAGATCTTGACCTTAAAGCTGCCATATATTTCTACCTTTTTGAGATATAAAGCTCAAATTTGGTTCATTGTGTAGCCCTGGATGTGCTCTACATAATGGTACCTCAGCTGGTATGGGTAACATTAAATATGGCAAATTTATGCCATGTACAAGACCTTTTGTACATATGTATGATTTGCTTAAATCCTGTATGGAGCTTGTTTGCCCCATAACTTTTGTTCTAGATGAGATATGGGGAAATTGATTGAACCATCAGATAGCCCTGATGGTGTGCTTTCCAAAAGGACCCCACTTTAGGTATCTCACACTAAAACTGTAGACCTTAGATGAGAGGTGAATATTTTAATCACCCTTATTTGACCTTATTTTGGACATAGCTACTGTAGTTCTGGTGCTAGCTCAATGTGGCTAGTACCATTAGATATCCCTTACTTAGAGCTTCAATGTGAATGCCCGTTTGATGGGGTTAAGCTTCTTCCTCTGTATTTCAGATGAGAGGTGAAAAATAAGGTTTATGCTCAGAAACAACTTTGAGAAGGAATAACATTGTTATTCCTTGTCCTATGATGATGGAACTTGTGTATTTAGAAATCTGTGGATTTCCTGTTTTGTTTGATACCTTTTGAGCTGATTTGGATAAGCTCCATGTTTTGGTCGTATCTTGGCTTTACCATTGGTTTATGGTATTTTGCTGTCATGCTTGTGCTATGGGTTTGAGTCACAGGCTGACATTTTTTAATTTCAATGTGCATAACCTCTTGTTCTGGTTTTGATTTGAAAACAGGCTTCTAAATCGACTTCTCTCTCTTTTCAAAATTCCTGACTATGTCCTTTTCAATTTCATTTACTTTCATAGCTACTCCAATAGTTAGAAAAGAGGTAAGATTATCCTTGGGCTCTGATAATTCTTTGGAAAACATTTTAAGAAAGGTGAGTGAATATCATTAATTAATGGCAGTATTAATTACAATAACAACATTTAAATTGTGTTTTTGAAGCCATTTGAGCTGGAAACTATGTTTTATAACTGGATTAAAATAGGGGTAAGGAATTCATTTTCCTGTATTACTCATTATTTTTGGGGAATATTTTCAATGATTATTGTTCTAGCTCCTTGGTGGTTTGAAAATTCTGGAAGATTTCCTAGTTGATTCAAAAATTTTATTAACAGATTCCTTCCCTTCATATCTTGGTTTGGGTATGGTTGTGAAGGAAATTTTATCTTTGGGGTGAGCTCCTATCCATTTTTTAAGACTTCATCCCAGCACTCATCATCAAATATTGTCTTATTTTATGATTTTTTTCACAGGGGATCATGGGAATAACAAGAGTGACCTGGAGCTCAGAAATCAGGGAACTCACTTGGAAGGCTCCAAAGAATTAGATAAATACCTTAAAAGGATAAATTAATATAATAAAATATGCAATAAGAGAGAGGAAGACAAATGGTCAAAGAGACAACTAAGTAAGTCCTTAATAGATTTTTACCCCTTACAGAAAGAATAATGGAATTGGTGAAGGATAAGACCACCAATATCCACTGACAGGAAAAAAGCAAAGTTTCTAAATGACTGAATTGATAATATAAGCTTTCACTTAACAGATGGAAGAAAATAAATATAAAATGAAAGTTTGATATCTCAATTAACTTGGGGCAAAATTCCCCACGGTTGAAAGAGAGGCTGTTACATATGAATAGCTGAGAGCTTGAATTCTGAAGGCTGAAAAGTGATCTGTATTGACTAATTTGGGAAATAATGCTTGAAACAATTTAAAACTGAAAAGGGTTTAATAATATTCCCAGTGATTGAAATTGAAATTCAGGACTCCATGGAAGGAGAAATTATTGAGTGAGTTTGGTTTCCAAGATGGATTGAAGGAGCATTGACACTTGAGAGTTTGGTTTGGATCTACTTCTTGAGTTACCCCTTGATAATGGAATGTCAGAGTTCCCTTGAAGGAATACTGTACAGATTCAAAGAGCCAATGACTTCCTGATTATTTGATTGGTTTTTTAGAAATACACTTGCACTTGGGCCTTGATTAATCCTCTGGATGACAAGGTCCTATAATGACATGATGGAATGTTGTAATAGTAAAATATCCTTGTCAAATTGGCACCATTGCATTTCTGGTAGAAAAAGGTGCTTAATAATGTATAAAACAAGCTATAGCACTTTTGTTTATTGGAAGGAAAAAGTTCCCAAAGGTCTTTTTCTAAGGTGTGGATGTTAAACTTTGATTAAAAATCAAGTACTTTTCCTGTTCTAAAATCTGTATAAGGTAAAATTTAATTAAAAATTGTAAATTTTAAGAGTTTTAAAAAAAAATGCGCCAATTGTATCGTTTTTAGCTTTGTTAGTATAACATAATAATATTATAAAGATTTTTTGCTTTACCAACAACAAAAATGTATCCCAAAAATGACTCTACAAGCAATATTAATGGCTACAAAAGAAATTTCTTCAAGAGCAATTTCAATCAGAATCCATTGAGAAAGAAACTGCAGTAAATTAATATAAGAAAAGATTCTCTAAAAGGAATATTAAAGAGAAAACATGCCAAAAATGAACCACAGTTAATCTGGAAACAAAGTGACAAAGCTAACAGTGATGAAAGATGGTTTAATTCACTTTTGGGGTTGTTCAAGGGTAAAAATGATTATAAGAGTTACAAACAATGATTATAATCATTTTCTCACGTGGTTAAAAGTTTTAAAATGATATTGAAAGGGTGGTTGGAATATTTTATTGATTGGTTTAAAAGTGTTTGAGCTAATTATAAGAGGAAAAGATTCTAACATGAAGAGAAAAGTGGGGCAAAGAAGACATTCCTTTACAGCCATCAATTTTCTTACTCTAAAAGTAAAATTTAATCTAATAAGTCGTGAGAAACACAATTATGATAGAAAAACTAATTATGGTATCATTTAACCCTTGTAGAGACCAAAAAAGGTCTGTTTTGAGCCATTTCTTGCTATTTTCAGCCATTCTAGTCCCTTAAATAAACCGTTTCTATAGTAATACTTGGTTTTAAGCCTTCAGAACATGTCAGAATGTGTGCAAGAGACCTCAAAGCTATTCAAAACCTTTCTCACTAATATTGCTTCAACCTATTGTAAATAATTCAAACTTCCCTGGTTGGTATCAAAACCTCATCATTAATTGAGTCACAGACCCTGTAACTCAATTCCAAGCCAAAAGGTGATGAACCTTTGCATGAATTTCAACATCCCATGACTCTCAGAAAGGCATTCGTGAGTGTCTGGCACCTTTGGAGCCAAGATTCCTTTTCCCCAAAAAATTATTATTTCTGATTTATTTTTTCTTTAATTCCTCATCATGTATTATAATAAAAATTTAAATATGTAATTAAATTGAAAATTTACAGTAAAAAACTGTAAGTATTTATTCTCAATATGTAGATCCAATTTCACTTATGAAGTACATGTGCACACTTTGACATTTCAACTTGAAATAATTCAATTTCTCATAGCTTCTAAGCTACACACCTCACCTCAATTTTAACACAAAAATTGATGGCTAACATCAAATGTGGTGTAAATTGAATTAAGGCTTTGAGGAGTTTCATATTTTCATACAGAAAATACTAAAACTTAATTTAAGCTTATTTAGAGTTGAGCCACAGAATTTTAACTCAGAGGTGACCCCACCTAGTTTTTTATGAGGAATTCAAGGGTGAAATAATTTTCATAAGGTTATTTCTTGGAAAAAAGTCATAATAATTTTTCTTAACTTTTTTCCAAAAATATTTTGATTTTAATTGTTGGCATAAATTTTAAATTTACTTCATTTTTTCAAGTAAAAATGTAGTTTCACAATTTTATATTTTAATGTAATTTTAATTTTATATTAGAATTAAAAATTTTTGTTTAATAAACACAAATATATTTGTTTAAAATTATAGCTTAGTTTTATTATTTATGGTCTTTTGGGTATATGAAGATACCTCCAAGGCTCACACTTTTTCAGGGATTACCAGAAGGAAAGTTAGGAAAAGGATTTTTGGGTTGTTTCAGGGC
Organism: Austropuccinia psidii; assembly: GCA_023105745.1. Lineage (NCBI taxonomy): Eukaryota > Fungi > Basidiomycota > Pucciniomycetes > Pucciniales > Sphaerophragmiaceae > Austropuccinia > Austropuccinia psidii. The sequence goes on from JALGQZ010000004.1 coordinate 68,220,130, forward strand.
TTGTAGAAGTGTTTTGGCCAAGACAAGACTGTACAGGCTTTAAATTTTATTTTATGTGAATCCAGAAATTAAGCCAAAAAGGGCCTAATATGGAAATTTGGGCATATTTCCCATATCTCATGGGAAAGAGGAATATTATGGCAAATTACTCAATTTTTTCAGAGATGTATTTCAAGCTTAAAAAGCATAATTCAGCTTTTTGGGATGTATTTAACATGTGGACTGGGAAATCCCTCAAGGTGCACAAAGGCAGAGAGTGGCCAAAAATGGCCTGATAAAGGTGAAGGGGCCAGGACCACCCCAAAGATTAAATGTTAATAAAAGACCAGGAGAGGTGCTTTTGCCAAATTTTGCCAAATGGCCATAGTTTACCCAATGGGGCATAATTGTCCATTATTGTGACAGGTTTTTGATTTGGAAAGTTCTTTTTTCTGAATGAGTACCTTGACCTCCAGTTCCTGTTCCATATTTAATTTCAAAATATTTAATATTGAAATTATTTAACCTCCCTCAAAGGCTTGAACTATTTATTTTTTTAATGATTTCTTTCTTGATTGATTATTGAACACTAGTGGAAAGGCTGAGCAAAATTCCTATATTATGGTTGATATCACCTTGAATATATTGGTATATTTTTAGGTAGGTTGTGATTGCTTCATATTCCCCAATGAGCTTCCTGCACTGTTTTGTTCTTCTTATTCCACCTTATTTTTAAATTCTTGTGAATAATTTTTTGATTGGGGATAATCTTTTTTTTCAAATACAATTTAAATTACTCCCAATAAGGTGTTTCATATCTTAGCATTCCTCAATCTTTTTTCCAAAATGCTATTTTTCATGCAATGTCTCTTCAACTAGCTCCTTTTAGCTTCTGAAATATTATCTACTTTATTTATAATTATTTCAAAATACTTCCCATAAGATCACAAACTATAGTCCTGGTCTCTGATACTCAACATTTTATTGGTTTAGTGTTTCTTGGGATTTTGTGAGCCTTAGGGCTTTTTTGACACACCCAAAAGATCATAAGAATGAAAATAATACCATTATTTTTGAATTTGGAAACATAATTTATATGATATTTAAATTTGACAAAAAATGTAAAACACTATTTTTACTCAAAATAATGAAGTAAAAAATATTGATTGAAAAATATTGAAAAAAAAATATTTTTTGGAAAGATTTAATAAAATTTATTGGAAATTTTTTCAAAAAAAACATACAGAACCTATTTAACCATTCTATTCCTCATCAAATTCCAGTTGGCGTCACTTATGAGTGAAATATCTGTAACTCAACTTTAAATAAGCTCAAATTAAGTTTTTAGTATTTTGTTTATGAAGATATGAAAATACTCAAACCCTTGGAATAATTCACATCAAATGTGGTTTTAAGCAAAAATATTTGTGTCAAAATTGAGGTGTGGTGTTATACTTAGAAGCTATTAGGAATCACAGTATTTTCAATTGAAATGTCAAAATGTGTGCATGTATTACATAAAGAATTTTAAATTTACAGCTTTGGAATTGATAATTACAGTTGTGTGCTGTAAACATAAAGTTGGATGACATATGTAAGATTTCAATTATAATAAATGATGAGGAATTAACAAAAAAAATTGAAAAGATCAATTTTTTGGGGGAAAAGAGATCTTGGTTTCAAGGGTGCCAGACTCCCCATGATACCTTTCTGACAGGTGTGAGATGTCAAAATTCATGCAAATGTTCATTAATTTTAGCCTGGAATTGAATCACAGTGTAAGGTTTGACTATTAAACAATAAGTAAAGATTACTGATATTATAATAACCAATAATTATTATAATTATTGAATAAAAATGGTTATATTATTTAAATAAGAAAATAATATAATAAAAATAAACATATTAATATTTGGTAATTAATATATTTATGGCACTTTACTATTTTTGCCAAAAAATAATAAAGGCATCTAGAATTTTTATTGAATGAGGAAAAGAAATTTCTTACCAATAATTTTGAGCCTTTGAGATATGAATACATATCCAAAAAGGTCACAACAAAATTTCAGTAATAATTATACTTATAATAATTATCTCAAAGACTAGTAAAAATACCATAAATGTCAGCTGGAGTCTATGTTGAAGCAGTAATTAGGCTATTTACAACTAGAACTATGACTGTGACATGTGAAAATAGTTTTAAAATAAGAAGTCTTAATAATATGATGGTTTTATAATATAATAAGAGGGTTCTACTATTAAAAAATAGTGGTGGTGAGCGCTATTGAGAACCCTGGATGCAGTCTTACCAGTTGGATTACTATAATGAGAACTACAATAATGAAAACTATAATTATACCCTGATTATTACCCAAGAGTAAAACTGTTTTGGACAGTTTACTATGTAGGGTATTCAAGAGCAGGATGAGGAAACAATTCTGGCTGTGAAAAGCCTCCTTTTTATCCTGAAATGAGGTGGAAAGGGTGCTACACCTTTCCACATAGAGGAAGTCGAGATTTTTTCACTCTCTAGTACTGGCTTGTGGCTTGCAAACAGCCTGTATAACCTGTATTGGGCTCAGATGTGGTTTTGAAACCACATCTGGGCAGTTTTCACCAATACAGGGTGAAAATTTTCATCTGGGGTCCTCACAGCCTGATTCTGATGTGTATGACGCGTAGAATGCTGTACAGAAACTGTATGGGACCCCAGTATTGACTGACATATGAGGTATTGAAGTAAGAACAAGCTTCTTTGTCTATTTGACACCTCATATTCATGGTTATAGGATATTATCCCATGGTAAGGCTGTATATGACAGCAGGTGGGAATCTAGCCTTAAAACAGCCATACCTTTGTCAATTCTTGAGCTATCAACCTCAAAGTTGGTTCAGTGTGTAGCCCTGTATGTGCTCTACACAATGGTACCTCATTTGATATGGTTATCATTGAATATGGCAAAGTTATCCCATGTAAAGGATTTTTGTACATTTGTGTGTTTTAGGCAAAAAACTGTATTGAGCTTTTTTGCCCCATAACTTCTGCTGTAGTTGAGATATGGAAAAGTGGATGATAACATCAGATAGCCCTTATTGTTCTCTTTCCAAAAATTCCCCACTACAAGTATCCCACACTAAAACTGTAGAAGTTAGATGAGAGGTGAATGTTTTGTTCACCCTTATTTGGCCTGAAATTGACCATAACTCCAGTAATATTGGTTCTACCTCAGTTTGGCTGATACCATTGGATAGCTCTGGCTTAGAGCTTCATTTTGAGTACCCATTTGATGGGTTTAAGCCTCTCCTTCTAGATTTTAGTTGAGAGGTGAAAATTAAGGTTTATGCTCAGCGATAACTTTGAGAAGGAATAACTTTGTTATTTCTTGTCCTATGGTGATGGGACTTATATTTTCAGAAAGAGGTGAGATTCCTCTTTCTTTTGATACCTTTTGAGCTGATTTGGTCCAGCTCCATGTTTTGGTGGTATCTTGGCTATACCATTGGTTTATGGTATTTTGGCTGTCATGCTTGTGCTCTGGTTTTGAGTCACAGGCTGACAATAAATAAGTACAAAATCTGAATTAACTCAGAATCTAGTGAGTAAAAATCTGAAAGAAATTAAACCATTAGATTCCTCATGGTAAAATATACATATTTCATTTTTATGGAATATCTGAAAAGTCAATAATTACTGAAGAATAAGTAATAATACCTAAAAAAAGGTATAACGCCTTATTTAACTCAAAAACCAATGAAACAACATGTAAAATAAATCGTACCATTGTATTTTAAATACAGCGCCACACACAAAGCAATTATGAAGCTATTCTATAAAGTCAATACTTAAGGAATTAAGCTGAATATATGGACTTTTTTTGTTGATGCATATATTCATGTTTTTAGCTAATATCTCTTGAAATAAACAAGATAGAAAGATAAACAAAAAATAAAGTCACCACGTAATTACCTTAAAAACACAGATATAAGCTTTATGTTACAAGCTATAAAAAAATTTAAAACTTGTAATGGATTATTGATTAAAACCAATGTAGCTGTTGACCACTTTGTTGTAAAAGTAGTCCAAACTTAAGAGGAGGTAGACAGTCAGGTTCTACTAGCTCATACATGAAGAATGATGCAATATTTATTCTAATATTCAAGGTATAGCCCCTTGAAATCATGGTTTGAAGTTTAAAATATTAAATTTTGACAGAAAAGATGAGTTACAAGAAAAATCATCAAAAATAGAGTTTTGATGATGTAATAAAATACTCTTGGAAGTTTGATAATGAGATTCCAAGCTATCACAGTCCCCTTCCAGAATAGCTGTAGCGTGTATAACTTGAAAGTTATTAATGATCAAAGTTCAAGCTTAAATTTGATCAGTTATGATCACTCACTGTAATCTTATTTAAAGCTTAACAGCTATATAAGTGATAAAACTGGTAAATACCATTAGAGTATGATTGATACCAATGGAATCCACAAATTTTAGGCTTCTGCCAAGCCTATGATGTAATCAAACTTAGAGTTATAGTGATAACTTTAAATTCTGGCATAATAATGAGATAAGATGTGTTGATCATGACGTAATCATCACTAAACCTTAAAATACTGATCATTTCCAGTGGATACCATGAGTACACGTCTACTAGAAGCCTACTGGACTCTAGAAGGGAGGTATTTTACTATAAATAGAGCTCTTTTTACTCTATTTTCCCCTCAGATGTATCAAAACATTAAAACAATTAAATCAAAAGGTAAAATATTTATTCTTTATATATAAATAATTTATATTATTGAAGAACAAAGTTAATCTTTATTATAATCATCATTTTTGATGTGATTACTTCAATTGTTCTGCTGTTTTGCTATAATTCTCTTAAACATCTCATTTCCACGTAAAATCAAGAAAATTTGTGATTTCTCTTCTTTTTTTTTGTAAATACAATTTAAATGAGTTTTATTTAAATTATTTGGCGTAAATTCATCTAAAAGTATTATATTAAGCATCAAAAGTAGGTTATTTTCTCTTATTATAATAATTTTTCTCTATTATTACTATTAATAATACTTCAATTAATATAAATAGTATTTATATTGATATATAGCTTTAATATTGGTAGTATTATTGTTATTAATTTTTTTTGTTAATAAACAACAGTTTTTTACACCTTTATTAGCTGTTGGTAACAATAATGAAGTGTTTTCAAATCTATTAATTTTTATATATTAATATATCTATTTATTATATTGTTATATTTATTTAATAATATAATTAAAGTTTTACACCTTAATTATAATGATTATTTTTATCTTATCAGAGTACAATAAGTAAAATATTAGTAATTTCTACTTATTGTTTCATAGTCAAACCTTACATTTGGGGGCCTGGCCATGATATTTACTTTAAAAGACCTATAAGAAGATTTTAATTTGGTTTATCCAATAATAAATTATAATTGTAATCATAAGATTATATAGTAATTCTATATTTATTGATTTTAAGAGCTATTGAGTCATTTGAAAAGCAATTATACTGTCTTACACATGGTTTTTCACATCCTTAGACTTTCAAGAACTTTCTTTGAGTGACTCTAGTTATTAAAAGAAATATTTTATAAATTAAAACTAATTTTATATTATAAATAAATTTCATAAAATAATCATATTCACTTTATTTTATTCTTTAAAAATAAAAAACATAAAAAATAATAAAAACCAATAAAAAAAGTTATTTTTATTCATTTTTTTTCATTCCTTTATTCATTCCATTTATTCAAATGTATAAAAGCAATCTTTACGTGGAAAATTGACATATCATACCAAAAATAACACTTCTTTTTTAAAAGACTTATATTTATTTGTGTTTTTTAGTGTTTGAAGACAATCCCACAGAGGACAATCAAACAACTGTTGTAAGATTGGTGGAAGAAACTTGCCCAAGTTCTCAAACACCAATTTCCATTCAGAAAAAAGAAAGCTAAGAAGTTAGACTTTCCAGGACCCACTATTCAGGACTCTGAAGGTCAGTAACTCCTTTATAAATTGCCATAAGAATTCTTGTCCTAAAATATTGTTATTTATTATTTCTTAAATTATGACTACCAGAAGAGGCTCCCAATACTCCATCCAATCAGATGGAGCTGGACGCATAGGTAGAATTGATCCCTCAAAAGGGAAAATAAAGGGCAAAATCCCCAGTGGAACAGAATCCACACAAGGAAGTGGCTTATCCCAAAGGCAAGTCCCAAAAATTCCCATGATATCTGAACCAGAGTTAGAACTAAGTATGAGTAACTCAAACAGGTACAAATCACATTCAGAGGGCTGAGATAGACATTACATGAGCCAGTACAAGCAGTAATACACAGTGTACAATGACAAGGGCTGGGAAATGTTGCCACAGATACACCAAGGAGTGATGAACTCCTGGCACATCCTCAAAAAGTACTGCAAAGAGGAGGAAATAGTCAGATACTCCAATGGATGAAATCCACTATCATCCAAACCTCAAATCAAAAAGATCAAGGAGTACCATGCCAAAAAGAAGGAGGAAACCAAGGAAGAAGCCCAAGTAGCTTCTACCAGCAAGCCCCAAGCCAGCCCACTTCCCCAAGAAGGGAAGAAGAACAAGAAAAAGAACTGGAGAAAACCATATTCGCAAAGCTACAGGATTCCCAAAATCCAAAAAGATGCCATGGAAAATGTCTTCAACATGGCCAGAACCTGGATGGAGTTCAAGGAAAAGGAGGAGCAAAGAATGAGACAACCTCATTTCCCAAAGAAATAACGTTGTACCCAGATGTTGTAAATACTTTAACAGAAATTAAAAATAGTATATTACCTCTGAAAGAAATTAAAAATAGTTTATTATCATTACAAGAAATAAACAATAATTTATCTTCTTTAACAAAGATTTTTGTACAGAATAAAAAAGAAATTGAAAACATTAAGCTTATTGTTAAAAATAACAAACCAAAGGTCTTGATTGATAGTACTCAAAAATTAATACAAGAACAACAAGAATTGTATAAATACATAAAAGATATCAAAGATAAAACTTTGACAATCAATTATGATGTGATTATTGATGATCCTACAGAAAGATTGAACAGATCAAGTATTTCTGTAGAGAAATTTGAAGAAAAGACTTCATCACACAAAAAATTACTTTTAGACCATGTGGAAAAAGATTATGAAGCAAGAATGCATCTGAAAGATGATATTCAAAGTGAGATAAGGCTTATTACTGAAAAAATGGATAAAATTAATGAGGCTAACTTAAATATGCCAAAATTATCAACCCCATTTTCTCACATAAGAAGCCCTGTTAAACCAAAAGAGGAATTAACAAATCCCTTCATAACAGACTTGAGTCATCAAGACAATAACCAATCTTAATGAAGGAAGCACCTCAATTAAAAGAATTTCCAACATTCACAGGAGAAGGTGAATATGACCATATGTCATTTATTAAAAAAATTGACATGTTACAAGACAATTATTCCATAACAGATGAATTGATCACTGCCAGATTACACTCACTATTTGAGAAATCTGCAAAAAGATGCTATTATGGCATAATGTAAACAAATGGCAAAAATACCTGGTCTTGGTGGAAACAAGAAATAATCACCACAGGGGCTAATGATGCCTGGAGGTACAAAATAGAGAATGCATTTGAAAACTCCTTCTTTGACCCAGACAAAGGTAAACCTTTGACTTGGTTCTTAAAACAGGTTGAAAGATTAAATGCACTGTACCCAGAAATATCACAAAAAATTGTACACATGAAAATACTTAAGAAATGTGGAGGAGAATTGGAGCATGCCCTGAGAAGCAGGTGTATAGAACCATGCTCCACAGAAGATTGTATAAATGCACTAGAAGACATAGTGACAAGGAGAAAAATTGGAAGAAATTGGAGTAAATTGGACATTAAAAGTCCAAACCAGCCATTTATAAACAAAGATAAACCAAGAGAAACTCTCAAGCCCAATACATCCAACAATAGTGAGCAAAGAAATTGCCACAAATGTGGAGGTATTGGACACTTAGCCAATAATTGCCTTAAAAAAGCAAAAATTAATGAAATTGTGGAAACAGAGGACCACAATGATAAAGAAGAAGAATCTGATTCTGAAAAGGACACTGAAGAATCAGAAAATTCTGAAAGTGATTAAATTAATATAATTAATTCACAAGTTATTAATATTGACTTAATATATGAAGTACTGGATGTCAATTCAAACTTACCACAAGTTGGAACATCTGAGACAAGCCTCACAAACATACAAAATGCTAAATTGTATAGAAACAAACCAGCAAAAGGGATGGGATATACAGCTGGCAAATCAAGTATAAGTATTATCATGGTGGGAAACCAAGAGGCAAGAGGGAGCTTAGATACAGGAGCATATTGTACCTGTGTTGGTAAAAGTTATTTGAAAACAAATGTACAGATTGGGAAGAAAACCTCATACCAATACAAGGAGTCAAATTTAGTAGTGCAAGTGAAAGCATGAAGACCCTTGAAATAATCAACTTAACACTCATTTTCCCTAATCCTTCACAATGTATCATATTGAAATTAGAATTTGTAGTAATGGACAGCTGCTCTAGTAACCATTTTATACTTGGAAATGACTACTTGTCAATTTATGGCATAGATATCTCTAACCAAAAAGATAGATATTTTACCATAGGAGAGAATAAAAGACAGAAATTTGGCTTTTTCAATAACAAAAGACAAATTACAGTTATCAAGAATGAAGAAAAAAGCCCAGAAATCGATTTTTTTATAGCTGAACAGCTAAAAGAGGAAGAATTCAATAATAAATTGACAGTAAACATGAAAGAAAAATTGATTTACCTCTTATTCAAATATAAAAAATTCTTTTGCAACTGACAAGGAACCACTAGGTGCCATAATTGGACATGAGGTAGACATAATCCTTAATGTAGAAAACCCTTATCCACCTCTATTAAGAAGACCAGCTTATCCAGCCAGCCTAAGAGCTAGAGAAGCTTTAGAGGTACACATTAAGGAGCTAATGGAACTTGGAGTATTAAGGAAAGTAGGTCATAATGAACAGGTAGAGGTCACTACACCTGTCATAATGGAAAATCAATGATGGTAGGGGACTTTAGAGCTCTAAACACCTATACTATCCCTGACAGATACCCAATACCCAGAATCCATGAGACATTAATGCAACTATCTCAGGCTAAGTTAATCACAGCAATGGATTCTCTAAAAGGCTTTCATCAAAATGTCTTAACAGACAATGCCAAGGAAATACTAAGAATAATATTCCACTGTGGAATTTTTGAATATCTAAGAATGCCATTTGGTATAAAAAATGCACCATCCCGTTACCAAAGGATGATGAATACCATATTTCCTGAAGAATTATCAGAAGGATGGCTAATTATTTATATTGATGATATCATAGTTTCCTCAGAGACTTGGGACAGTCACTTATCAAGACTAGAAGCGGTCTTGCAAAGAATAGTACAAATAAAAATGAAAATCTCTCTGAAAAAGTGTCATATTGCATACAGTGAACTGAAAGCACTAGGACATGTTGTATCTGGACTAAATTTGGGCATAGACACGAACAAAGTAGAAGCAGTAATATTGAAACCAATGCCCCAAACTAAGAAAGAAATGAAATAATTTCTAGGATTTTCTGGTTATTACAGACAACATATAAAAGGTTTTGCAGAAATTGATAAGTCATTGTATAAGCTCTGTGACCAACATACAGTCTATGAAATGACTGAAGAAAGAGCTAAGGCATATAAATAATTGAAAAATAGCTTAACAAATTCCCCATTTCTTCTGACACCAGATTGGAATCTACCCTTCAAACTATACATTGATGCTTGTGGAGAAGGACTAGGTTCTGCACTACACCAGACACAAATCATCAATGACAAACCTGTTGAAGGACCAATTTGCTTCATTTCAATACAAATAAAGCCAACAGAAGCAAGGTATGGAGCAATCCAAATGGAATGCCTCTGCTTAGTGTGGGCTTTGGAAGAATTACACTATTATTTAGATGGGACAGTGTTTGATGTGATTACAGATTGAAATGCTGTAAAATCTCTATTAAACATGAAAAACCCAAATACACATATGTTAAGATTGCAAATTTCCATCCAAAAATATAGAGAAAATATGAATATACCTCATAAATCTGGTAATATTCATAAAAATGCAAATGGTCTTAGAAGATGGGCTCTGGCAAATACACCTGAAAATCCAGCATGGGTAACACAAGAAGAGCACCACATAGAAGGCATATGTGTAACAGATATAGGCACAGAATTCTTTAACCAAGTTAAAGAAAGGTATAAAATTGATACAAACTGCCATATCCTATGTCAACCTCTAATGAAAGACTGTAAAGACCCTTCACTTTCATCAAAACTAGATGAAACATGGAAAAAAGCATATGATAAAGGAAGATTCCACCTCTGTGATGGAATCCTTTATCATAGAACTAAACACACATGTGTTATGGCTTTAACAGATAGAACTCGAATAAATACTATACTACATGAATGTAATGATAGTGTTGCAGCTGGACATCTCTCAGAAGACAGAACACTAGAGAGGGTAAAAACCTGCTCTTGATGGCAAATTGGAAGAAGGATGTTGCAGAATACTGCCAAACCTGTGACAGATTCCAAAAAGCAAACAGAGCCACAGGTAAAAAATTTGGAATGATGATCCAAATCCAAGATCCAAAATCCCCTTTGTAAATAGTTCACATGGACTGTGTAACAGCATTACCTCCAGGAGGAGACAGAAGTTACAATGCTTTTCTAGTAATAGTTGACAGATACAGCAAAACCGCAATGTTTTTACCAAGTAACAACAATGATACAGGTATGGATACAGCCATAATGATATGGAATAAAGCTATCAGCCACACAGGCTAATTCCAAAACATCATAAGTGATAGAGACCCAAAATTCACTTCAGCATTATGGACAAACCTCCACAACCTATTTGGAACAAAACTATCATTCTCAACAGCTTACAACCCTCAAACTGATGGTCTAGCAGAAATAATGATACAGACATCAGAAGACATGATCAGAAGATTCTGTCCTTATGTCCTAAAATTCAAGGATTCTGATGGTTTTACTCATGATTGGTGTACATTAATACCAGCTCTTGAACTGGCATATGAAACATCAATCCATTCTTCAACTGGCAAGACACCTGCAATGATAGAAGAAGGCTGGAATCCAAGACTGCCTTATGATAACCTCAAAAAAGGATTTAGTGGATATACAAACAACAGCAAGCAGCTTCAAGTTAATGCTTCACAAAGCAAGACACCATGCAAACAGATGTATGCAAGATTCTTTCAAGTATGCAAAAGAAAGATGGGATAAAAGTAATAAACCACCTGAATTAAAATTAGGAGACTTGGTCCTAGCTTCAACTCTAAATTTAAATAATATAAAAGGCCCAAAGAAATTGAATGATTCATTTTCAGGACCATTTATGATAAAAGCATTACATAGACCTAATGCTGTGCAATTAGAGCTCACAGGTGAACTAATGAACAAACACCAACCTTTCCCTGTAAGTCTGATAAAACTTTACAGCTCAAGTGAAAAGGAACTATTTCCAGTAAGAAATAAACCCCCACTTGAAATACCCCCTTTAGAAGAAGGAGAAGAAAAGAAAATTGTGAAAGTCCTTAAAGAAAGAAGGACAAGAAACAAAAAAGAAAGGGGATACCTTTTAAGGTATAGAAATCCAACTCAAGAAGATGAATGGCTACTTGAGAATGATATAAAAAATTCTGATAAACTATTAAGAAGGTTCAGACATGAAAAAAAGCCTAAAGAATAGAAAAATAAAGCATTATTGAGCTTCAAGACTAACAAAGTCTATTGAAGAGGTAGGACAGTGGATAATATCCTAATTAACTATATCAGATTGTGGTACAATCTTTTTTGGTGGTAGGGAATGTGAGCCTTTGATATATGACCGCATATCCAAAAAGGTCACAACAAGATTTCTATAATAATTATCTCAAAGACTAGTAGAAATATCATAAATAGGTACGAAATCTAAATTAACTCAGAATCTAATGAGTATAAATGTGGAATAAACTACACCATTAGATTCCTCATGGTAAAATATACATGTTTCATTTTTATGGCATATCTGAAAGGTCAATAATTACGGAGGAATAAGTAATAATACCTTATTTAACTCAGAAACCAATGGAACAACATGTAAAAGAAACTGTACCATTGGATTATCCATCAAACGTCCCACAAAAAACAATTGTAGAGCTATTCTCCAAAGTCAATACTTAAGGAATTAAGCTGAATGTATGCAATTTTTTGGTCAATGCATATATTAATGGTTTTTAGCTAATATCTCTTGAAATATACAGGATAGAGAGATAAACCAAAAATAAAGTCACCACTTAATTACTGTAAAAACATAGATATGAACTTTCTTTTACAAGTTATAAAAAAAGCTAAAACTTGTAATGGATTATTGATTAAAATCAATGGAGCTGTTGACCACTTTGTTGTAAAAGTGGTCCAAATTTAAAAATAAATGGACAGTCAGATTCTACTAGCTCATGCGTGAAGAATGATGCAATTTCTTGTTATAATATTCAAGGTATAACCCCTTGAAATCATGGTTTGAAGTTTAAAATACTAAATTTTGACAGAAAAGATGAGTTACAAGAAAAATCATCAAAAATGAAGTTTTAATGATGTAATAAAATGCTCTTGGCAGTTTAATGAGGACATTCCAAGCTATCAAAATCCCCTTCCAGAATAGCTGTAGCGTTTATAGCTTGAAATTATAGATAATCAAAGTTTAAGCTTAAATTTGATCATTTATGATCACTCACTGTAATCTTATTTAAAGCTTAACAGTTATATAAGTGATAAAACTGGTAAATACCATTAGAGTATGATTGATACCAATGGAATCCACAAATTTTAGGCTTCTGCCAAGCCTATGATGTAATCAAACTTAGAGTTATAGTGATAACTCTAAATTCTGGCATAATAATGAGATAAGATGTGTTGATCATGACGTAATCATCACTAAACCTTAAAATACTGATCATTTCCAGTGGATACCATGAGTACACGTCTACTAGAAGCCTACTGGACTCTAGAAGGGAGGTATTTTACTATAAATAGATATCTTTTTACTCTATTTTCCCCTTGGATGTATTAAAACATTAAAACAATTAAATCAAAAGGTAAAATCCTTATTATTTATATATAAATAATTTATATTATCAAAGACCAAGGGTAATCTTTATTATAATCATCATTTTTGATGTGATTACTTCAATTGTTCTGCTGTTTTGCTATAATTCTCTTAAACATCTCATTTCCACGTAAAATCAAGAAAATTTGTGATTTCTCTTATTTTTTTTGTAAACACAATTCAAATAAGTTGTATTTACATTATTTGGTGTATATTCATCCAAAAGCATTATATTAAGTGTCAAAAGTAGGTTATCTTCTCTTATCATAGTAATCTTTCTCTGTTATTACTATTAATCATACTTTAATTAATATAAATAGTATTTATATTAATATAAAACTTTAATATTGGTGATATTACTGTTATTAATTGTTTTTTATTAATAAACAACAATTCTTCACACCTTGATTATTTGTTGGTAACAATAATAAAGTTCTTTTAAATATATCAATATATTTATTTATTATATTATTATATTTATTTAAAGTATAATTACATTTTTATGCCTTAATCATGATAATTCTTCATTATTATAGTTATTTTAATTTTATTTATTTTATTTATAAGGACATTCAGAGTAAAACAAGTAAAATATTAGTAATTTTTACTTATTGTTCCATAGTCAAGCCTTACAATAATATTACTAATATTAAAGTTATATATTAATAAAAAAATTGCTAAAAATAATAATAAAGACACATATATGATAATAAGAGGCAATAACCTACTTTTAACACTTAATATAATAGTTTTGAAGAAATTTACACTCAAAAACAAATACGACTTATTCAAATTTTATTTAAAATAAAAAATAGAGGGAATTAGAATTTTAACTATTTTTACATGGATTTAGACATTTTTCAGAGAATTTAACAAAATACAACAAAACATTGGGTTAATAATGTCAAAGCTGGTGATTACTACAAGGCTGATCCTTTTTCTTTAATAATATAATAAAATTATATATAAAGAATGAATAAATTACCTTTGTATTGAATTTTTTAATGTTTTTTGATGTGTTTTATGGGTAAATAGAGGAAAAAGAGCTTTATTTATATTTAAATCCTCCCTTCTAGAGTCCAGATTTCTTTTGGTAGACTTTTAATGATGTTACTGACCATAAACAATCAATATTTCAGCTTTTAGTGATGATTACATCATAATTAAACCTTTTTCACAACCATGGCAATCACCCCTCTTGGACCTCCATATGGCATATCTATTCCATATCCAATTTATGGCAATTTGTCCATATCCATAATCCTTGGCCAAATTTGCCATTTCATCTTTACTGGCCTTTGATGGCCATTTAAACATCTGGGAGCAACTTTTCCCCTTCATCGTCATCAGGCCCTTCCTGGCCAGTCTTTGCTTTTGGGAACTTTTAGGTATTTTCCAGTCAACAGGAAAAACACAGCCCATAATCTTGTATTTGGCTTTTTAAGCTTTAAATACAGTTTTGCACATTTTTGTGCATTTCAGTGTATTCATTCCTTTTATGCCATTTTCCCATGTAATATGGGAAATTTGCCCAAATGGCCATATTAGGCCATTAGGGGCTTAATTTCCAGATTTGCCCATTTTTGTGCACTTTGCACAAATACAGTTTTAAGACTGTATAAGCTGTATTTGGCCAAAACACCCAGAAACCCTTTGTCACCTCTGAAGCCACCCCAAAACCCAATTTTCACTGATACCCTCCTGGCATCCTTCCAAAAGACCTTTGGCCACTTTCAACCTTGAATAACCAAAAGTGCCGTAAATGTTGTTATACACCATTATGTGTCTTTTTCCACCAGAAATCCAATGGTGCCAATATCAAAGGTTTATTTCAGAATTCCATAAAGTCATCAAGGCACCACATCATCCAGAGGATTCATAAAGGCTCAAGGACAAGTGTCACTCTCAAATATCAATGATGCTATCAAGCAGTCATTGCATATTCTCATTTACAGCATTCCTCCAGGAAAATCCTGGAAGTACATTCTCAAGGGATATTCAAAAGTTAGTTCCAAAAACAATCTGTCAAGTATTAATTCTCCATCAATCCACCTTGGAAACCACATTCATTCAATACAGTATGGATTTATTAAGACCTGTATTTAAATCATACACCATGGGAAGATCATTCAACCAAGTTAATTTCTCAATTTGGCAAGGTATAAATCCCATCAGACAGTGATTAAAGATTCTAGGATTCAATAAGAATCAGCGTTCAACCTGAAGGAGTCAAGTTCTCAATTCTTCACATATACCAGCCTCCTTGACTCTGGGGGGTTTCTCCCTGAGTTAATTAATATATTTTGATTTTATTTTATCTTTATTTTATCTTTTCATTTTGTTAAGTGAATACTGATAGTATCAAGTCAGTCATTTAGCTCCTTTTCCTTTCTTTCTTTTCCTGTCAGTGGATATTGGTGGTCATATCATCAACTGATTCCATTGTTCCTTCTGGAAGGTTGAAACAGTAATTAAGGACTTACTTGGTTGGTGTAACATGGTGGAATGTGATCTACAACTTGCCAGTATTAATCGGTCTTTCAACCGGTTTAATAGCCTTTTAGGCAAGAGTTCCCTTTGCTGAGGTCTGGCAGACAGAATTGTGACAGTTGGCTCTTTGGCAATTTGGTTTCCTTTTACCTTATTGCATCTCATATTGTACTTTCATATTTATTAGAGAAATTTATTCTTCTTTTATTTTTATCTTCTTCAATATTTGGGGCCTTCCAAGTGAGCTCCCCGATTACTGAGCTCTAGGCCACTATTGGTATTCACAAGAACCCCTGTGACAACCTTCTTCTCTCATTATTATGCCATTATTTGAAATTATTACTGTAACACTACATTTCCTGAGCTCATAGGTTTGGAAAAAGGTTAAACTTCATGTATTTTATCATTTTTAATGATAATTTACTATTATCCACCAGCTTTATCACTTATTTAACTGTTAAACTTAAAATAACATTACAGTTAGTGATCATAAATGATCATTTTCAAGCTTTAACTTTGATGATTGATACCTTTTGGGTTATTCACGCTACAGCCATTAAGAGATTTAATTTTGATACTTTGGAGAGTCCTTAATAAGTTTTCAAGAGAGTTTTATTACATTATCAAAACTCTATTTTTGATCATTTTTCTTGTGACTTGTCTTTTCTGTTGAAATTTACTATTTTAAACCTCAAACCATGACTTCAGGGGGTTATACCTTAAATATCATGATATAAATTACATAATTATACACATATTAGTTGGTATAAGCTGAATATCCACTTATTTCTAAGTTTGTACCCCTGTCAAATTAGACTGGTAAACAGCTATTGCTATCTTGGTCAATAAATCCTTGTAAGTGTTAAATTTGTTTATAGCTTGTCAAACAAAGTTTATATCTGTATCCTTACATTGCTTTTGTGGTAGCTTTATCATTTGATAAGCTTTGTATCATCCATATTTCAAAAGCTATGAGCTAAAAGGTATGAATATATGCACTGAGAATAAAAGTGCATACATTGAGGTTATCATAGTAATTATTTACTTTAAAGATATTGAATAAAAACATTACATACGTAGTTGTTGATGAAGAAACCAATGGTGTAACCTATGTCAAATTTTTATTCATTGGTTTCTAATATGATCAAGAATATATGCCATTTGTGACCTTTTTGGATATGTGGTCATATCTCAAAGGCTCAAACACAGGGTCTGTGACTAAATTTATTATAACATTTTAATGACATCCAGGGAAGTTTCAACTGTTTCCAAAAATTCAAAACTACCCTTCTAATGAAAGAAATTTCTAAAAATTGTTTTAACTGCTATTCACATCTTTTACACACATTCTGGTGTGTTTTGTAGGCTTCAACCCAACTATTGCTATAGCAATAGCTTGATAAACAGAAAAAAATTGCCAAAACCAGCACTTTTTTGGTACAAATACAGGTTAAATAATTCAATAATTTGTCATTCTGTCTTTGAAAAATAATTGGAGTAAGCCATACATTTGGAGGAGGTGAATTGGTGGATCTAAGATAATTTGTTTTTTTATGCTCTTTTTTCTTCATGTTAGAATCTTTTACTTTTACAACTAGTTTCAAAGCTATTAAGCCAATAAATAAAAGATTATAACCAACCTTTTGAAAGAATTTTAATCCATCAAAACATGTTCAAAGCTAATTATAATCATGTTTTGAAAATATTTATAATACTTTTACCTTTGAACAGCCCCCTAATTGAGTTGAAGCATATTTCATCACTGTAAACTTTGTCATTTTGTTTCAAAATTCACTCTGGCTCCTTTTGGGTGTTCTTTCTCTTTAATAGTCATCTTAAATACTTTTTCCTCATATTAATTTCCTGTATTTCTTTCCTCAATTACTTTACAATTGAAATTTCTCTTTAAGAAATGTCTTTTGTTGCCATGAATATCTCACATGCAGTATTTTTGGATAAATTCTCATTTTCAGTAAATCTATAGATCTTTGCAGTATGTTTCTTCCATAGTAATACAGCTCAAAAAGATATTTGGTGTGTTTTCTATTACATAGTCTGAAATTACCATTTTCAACTAATTTCTACCTTATAAAATGTTTGAAGACCAGAAAACTACTTGATTTTTAATCAAAGTTTCATATCCACACAATAAAAGATTCCTGTTGTAATTGAGCTGGGATTTGGAAAGAAATTTTTCCTCTTCTTGGTGAAGTACTTGGTCTTTGTTCTGTATATGGTGTTGATGTGGCCATGGGCATTGTATAAGGTGAGGGTAGTTCATGTGGCTTGAATGATCTTGGAAGGGTGGTCTGTTCTTATAGTAGGATGTTCTGTAGAGTATAGCTTTATTATTTAGTCTTCCCTTCCTTTTTTTCTTAGTTATAAAAATTTTCCTTGCATTTCCAGAACCTTCTGGTGAAGTCTGTCTGTTGAAGAAATTTCTTGCTGTACTCGGACAGTGTCTTCATCAAATTTTTGTTCCTGGATTTTTTAGATGCTTCCAGGTAGTTTTGATTATTAAGGCTGATCCATTCTTGATTTATGGATTTATTCTTTTAATTATGGGATTTTATTATTCATTTTATCTCTTTCAAGGAGACTAAGGAGAAAAGTATCCACATTCTTTAAGTCCCTCTTATTGGTTCTTTGGAGTGCAATTGAAAAATTTAAATATATTTGATTTCTCCCCTCATTCTTCATCTTGTTTGAGTGGATAATGATAATGGTCAGAGTGAGTTGATGTTTGGGATTCTCTAAATCATTATTTTTTGACTCTAGCTTTTATTGAAAGAAAAATTCTTGCAGTACTTGATTATTTTGAGGTAAAATGATTTTAATTGATTTGATTTTATAGAAATTTGAGATTGGCTAGGTAACTGTTGGGACACTGGATTTGAGATTAGAATTATGAAGTTCCTGCAGGAGAAGTCAAAGGTAACTAGTTTTTAATTGCTAATAGCTCCTTTAACAAAGTGCGGCAAGGGTTTATTGCCCGCCTCTCCTAAAATACTGACTAAAATTTTCCTTTGAAGTACAAGACCAAAAGAAAATAAGTCAATGGCTTCACAACTGAAAAGAAAAAATTGATAATTCTCAGATAAGAACTATTAATTATGTAATCAGAAATACAATCTTACTAATATGGTTAATTTTCAGAATCTCAGTGAAATTCTCATGTTTATAATATTTGTTTTTTGAAAAATTTCAATGTGTGGTCTCCTCTTTTTTGAAAATTTGATGAATGTTTTTAAGGTTAATTTTGTTAGGTTAAAATAATAATAGATTAAAATAGTTTTAAGAAGTTTTATATTTTCAAGAACCTGTAATAATAATATAGTATATTATTTTAAGATCTTTAAATATAAAAAAAACTGATATTGTATCTTTAAAGGGGTATATTAATTTGAAATTTAGTAAATGGTATATTTTTTACTGGATGAAATATTTTCAATAGAGAAGTACCACTAATCTCTGCTAATGGGTAATTTTAAAATAATAAGATTCCACTAAGCTTAGCTACTGGAACTCTTGGACACTACAATTGTTCTAATTTTAGCTACTGAGAAAGAAGATTTACTATAATATACTGGACTAACTTCCAGCTAAGTGATGTATTATTCCTGTGCTTAGGATATAATTTGCATGGGGAAATTTTCAAATTTGGTTGATAGAGCCCAGGGGGCTCTCCATGGGAGATTTCTTTTTCCACTTTAACTCCTCTTTATTTCATTATTTGACTTTGTTTTTTGGTGAGGATTTTTCTTGCATGTGTGAGGTAATTCAAGGAATAGTGACAATTTTCCTTCTACACATCATCCAATTTTGAACATGATTCTCCTTTGGTGATCTGGTTATGATAATATTTCATTTTATTTTCCTTGCATGCATGAGGTTATTTTATTTTCTCTTGGTATTTTCCTTTTGCAAAGCCTCTTTTATGTCACATGATATGATTTTGGTTGGGTCATTATCACCTGATGACTTTGTATTTTCCTTTCATACATTAGAGTTCAGGTTTGGTAGAAGAGGCCATGTAGTTTATGCAAGTGTCATACCTGTGTTTCTTCTTTTTGAGCTGTACATTCAGCTCAGTGATTCTTTCTTGCAGAGGTGGAGTTCATTCGATGCTTAGTGATATAGTGTATCTCCTTCCATATTTTAATGGGGCTGTGTCATGATACAGGTGTTTCAAATTTCTTGGTGCATGAACTGGGGAGGTATTTGGGATTTAAAATTTGGCTGATATTTGCTTTCATGAAATGATGTATTGTAATTTATGCATGCAGAAAGTGTGAGCCTTTGAGATATGACCACATACCCAATAAGGTCACAAAGAAGACTCAGAATAATTATACCTTTAATATAACTATATTAAAAGTACTTAGAATAATTATACATTAAAAATAATTACTTAAATATACAAAAAATACCATAAATTGGTACAAAAATTGATTTAACTTAAAAACCAATGAATCAACATGTAAAAAAAATTATACCATTGGATTCCCCATGGTAAAATACACATATACCATTTTTATGGCATATCTGTAAAGTCAATATTTAATGAATTATAAGGTATAATACCTTATAAAAACCATAAAACCTTATTTATCTCAGAAACTAATGAAAAAACATGTGAAATACATTGTACCAGTGGATTCCCCACAAAATTCCACACATAAAACAATTAATAAGCTAATTTCCAAAGTTAATACTTAAGGAATTAACCTGAATATATGCACTTTTTTGGTCAACGCATATATTCAAGGATCATAGCTAATATCTCTTAAACTATACATGATAGAATGATGAACCAAAAATAAAGTTACCACGTAATTACTGTACGAACACAGATATGAACTTTATTTTACAAATTATAAACAAGGTTAAAACTTATAATGAAATATTGATAAAAATCAACAGAGCTGTTGACCACTTTGTTGTGAAAGTGTTCGAAACTTAAAAAAAAGTATACAGTTGGATTCTACTAGCTCATTCGTGAAGAATGATGTAATTTGTATCATTAAATTCAGGGTATAACCCCCTGAAATCAAGGTTTGAAGTTTAAAATATTGAATTTCGACAGAAAAGATGAGTTACAAGAAAAATCATCAAAATTAGAGTTTTGATGATGTAATAAAAAGCTCTTGGCAGCATAATAAGGTTATGCCAGGCTATCATAATTCACTCTCTGAATTGCTGTAGCGTGTAAATCTTAAAGGTTATTGAGGATAAAAGTTTGAGCTTAATTTGAGCAGTTATGATCACTCACAGTAACCTTAATTTACGTTTAACAGTCTTAAGAGTGATATAATTGGTGAATACTATTAGTTTATGATTAAAGCTAATAACATCCACAAAATTTGGGGTTCTGCCAAGCCTCTGATGTCATCAACTTTAGAGGTATAGTGATAACTCTAAATAATGGTGTAATAATGATGTAATATGGTTTGATAATGATGTAATCATCTCCAAACCTTAAACTATTGATCAATTCCAGTGGATATGATCATTACACGTCTACTAGAAGCCTGTTGGACTCTAGGAGGGAGGTATTTACTATAAATAGAGCTCTTTTTACTCTATTTTCCCCTCAGACTGTAACAACCATCCATCAGGGGTAAGGGTATTCATTCATACACCCACTCAGACACCTCAAATCAGCAAATCCAGTATCTGCATCAGCAGTCAGTTTCAGCAATCTTCATTCTGAAACATGCATACAGTTTGGTACATCAATACAGCCTGTCAATACTTGTACAGGATGGATTCACCCAATACAGTTTCAATACACCAGTATGAAACTGTATGATCACTCAAATACACCACACCTCTTGTACAGGTCCTGTACAGCTGTACAGGACCTGTATTGGCCAGACTCAATTCATCAATCAATTATTCTCATGAAAATTCTTCTCTGGATGAGGGCTGGTGATTCTCACATATACCAGCCCCTCTTTCTCCCCCCTGGGGACTTTTCCCCAGTTAATTAATTTAGTTGATTTATTATTAACTGAATATTCTTATCCTTATATTTTGGGTATTATATTTATTTAATCTTAAGTTAGTCTTTGCCTCTTTTCTTTCTTCGCCTGTACAGTATGAGTTGGGTGGCCATATCCTTATTAACCCTTCTCTTTCCATTCTGACAGGTTGAAACAGTGGACTTGGACTTGTTTGTGGTTGGCTCTTCTATTTTCTTCTTCTTATTTCTTTTGTTGCTGCTTTTCTTATATTCATCCTTTTAGTAATTCATCTTTAACACTCTTAAGTGTATCTCATCTTATCCTATCCTTGAGCCCTCCATAAGTGAGTCCCAGTTTACTGAGTGCCAGGCCCTCTTCACTTCGAAGAGCCCCTGTGACATTAAATTAATTAACTCATATTTGATTCTTTCTTTTCATTCATTTATATTCATTTCCTCTCATTCATCAATTATGACCTTTTCATGATTTTATGATTTTTATGACTTTTTATGATTTTCCTCTCTCATCAATTTTCATCTCATTCTTTTCATTCTTATGAAAATTGATTCTTTTCCTTTCTTAATCACTGCTGACCATTTCATCACTTCATTTTACTTTTATCAATCAAATTTTTTCTGTGTTTTTATTCAGGTTTTATCTAGGGATTATTGATTGGTTTAATTGATTGGATTATTCATTGGGATTCATTTGGGTTATTGATTCAGGATTTATTGGATTTATTGACTTTAAACTCTCAAGATATTGATTGATCCTCAAGAATTGATTTTGATTATTGATTTGATTTGACTCATCAAGATATTGAATTGATTTCTGAAGATTTTGAACTGATTGATTGATTCCTCAAGACTTGATTTCATAGTGAAGACACTTATTGATTGATTATTGATTGAATATTGATTGATTATTGATTTCCTCAAAATTATTGATATTGATTGAATTGATTGTTGATTGATTGAATTTATTTGACTGTTGATTGAATTTGATTCCTCAAGATTTGAATTGATTCCTCAAGATTCATCAAGATTTTATTGTGATTGATTTGGCCAAGCCTGATTATTCTTCTTAATACCATCAAGTTATTTTAATTCTTTTCATAATGCCAGTCCAGCATAGCCCCCCAGCAAAGAATACTAGATCCCAGAAAATTCCAGCTGTTCTCACTCCTACAGCAAGGGCTCCTCTTGACCGCACACCATCAGTTCATCAACTGAGCGCAAACTTGGACAGAGGACCACCAATGGAAGGAGCAGCACCCTCAAGAAGAGGTGGAATGAAATCTAGAAGATCAAGATCCTTTTCTGGACTTTTGGGTGGCTACCCTGGCATGTCTGAAGGTGCAAGAGCAAGATTAGGGGAAGTTGAAGATGAAGAGGGGGAAGAGTCTGTGGAAGAGGATGATTCTGGGGAAACTGAAGTGGCAGATGCCTTGGCAAATGCTCCAGAGGTGCCTCAGGGTTCTAATCTAGCCCTTTCTAGTCAACCTCTTGTCTCTCAAACTGACCCAAGTCTCCTCAAGATGATGGAGCAGATGACTCAATTCATGGGACAACTCACTCAAGCAGTTGCCCCCAGGGACAATTCCAAAGCCCCTGCTTTCAAGACTCCATCCATGAAGGCACCTGATTCTTTTGATGGTACTCAAGCTCATAAGTTGAGAGGATTTATCCAATCCTGTCAACTAATTTTCCATAATGATCCAGCAAACTTCTTCTCTGACAGGAAGAAGGTTTTGTACTCAACTTCTTTTCTTACTGGTAGAGCTGGCAAATGGATTGAACCTTACCTCTCAAATATTTCCAATGAAGACCCTTCCTACCTCCTCAATAATTGGCCCTTGTTTGAATCTCAGTTATTCACTCTGTTTGGTGACCCCAATGAAGTTAGGAAAGCTGAACAAGAGTTGGACAATTTGAGGATGAAGGAAAGCGGTCATGTTTCCTTGTACATAGCAGATTTCAGAAGCTTAATGTCAAGAATTGGAGATTGGGGGGAAAGAGCTTATATCCATGTTTACAGAAGAGGATTGGCATCAAGATTATTGGATCAGTTGGCTTCTCACCCTGGAACTTTTGATACTCTTCAAGAACTTATGGATGTCACTTTAGAATTGGACACAAGATATCATGAGAGGCAAAAGGAAAAGGGTGGCAATCAGGAAAAGAAGCCTCCAGTCAGTGGATCCAATCAGTCTAGGCCTCCTCAAAACTCATTTCAGAAGAGACCTCATCAGAAGAAGAATAAGAAGGGCAAGCAATTTCAATCTTCAAAGGACAAGCCCCATGCTCCTCTCCTCAATAAGGACAATAAACTAATCGGTTCTGAAAAGGAGAGGAGGATTAAAGAGGGGTTGTGTACTTATTGTGGTGGAAAGCACCCAATTGAAAAATGCTTCAAGAGACCTCAGAACAAGCCTGGGTCATCATCAAGAGGCTTCCCTAGCAAGCAGGGAAAAACCTGAGTGGGAATCATGATGTGTTCAATGGTTCTCACTTATTTCCTTCAAGAGCACAATTGTGCACTCTGAATACTAGTGTCAAGAAATCTTTAAAATTTCTTATTTTTTCTTCTGTCTCTGATATTTTTTATAGTATTCTCATTGATTCTGGTGCTACAAACTCTTTTATTGCAAAGAATTTTGTTCTCAAGTACTCATTGACTCTGTCAGAGCTCCCTGAAAAGATCCCTCTTTTCATTTTGGATTCTAATGAATCCCCTGCCTTGTTCATCACCCATTATACCAAGTGGGTAGTTGACTTGCCTTCCTTCCCAAGCTTTGAATGGGATTTCTTTATCATAGATTCACCCAAAGGAGAAGACCTGATATTGGGCTATGATTTCCTTTACCATTTCAATCCCATTATTGATTGGAAAAATGGATTGATCACCTATGATTCTAATCATAAGGATTCTAGTGGTATTACTCCTTCTACTAGTAATGACTTATCCACTGCTGTCAACAGTGTTGCTCTGGCTGGTGAACTTAAGACACCTTCCATCCCTTCTTCTGTCCATATCCCTTCCATAATTCCCTCTCAGTCATTACTTCCATCAAGAGATGAAGTCTTCAAAGAGATAAAGGATGTTGGAGAAGATGTTGCCATATCTTCACTTCATCTCTTCCAAGGGGATATGGACCTTCCTCCCTTATCTTTTCATGCATCCCTGGAGGAGCAGTGGGATGAGGAGGAAGAGCCAGAAGAAATTGAAACTGTGCTGAAGGTTGTTCCTCCTGCTTATCACCAATATTTGGATGTATTCTCCAAGGTGAAAGCAGAGAAACTTCCTCCACACCGCGCCTGTGATCATCATATCGAATTGAAGGGTCTTCTACCTCCAATTGGTGTTATCTACTCATTATCAAATCAAGAGTCAGAAACACTGCGGGCCTACATTTCAGAGAATGTAGAGAAAGGTTTCATCAGACCAAGCTCCTCTTCAACAGGAGCACCTGTCCTTTTTGTCAAGAAAAAGGATGGAGGTCTTCGTTTGTGTGTTGACTACCGCAAACTCAATGCTGTCACTAGGAAGAACAGATACCCTGTTCCTCCTATGAACCAGCTTCTTACCGTATTCAACGGTTCCACTATCTTCTCCAAGATAGATTTGCGTGGTGCATATAACCTTCTGAGAATCAAAGAGGGGGATGAGCACTTAACTGCCTTTAGAACCAAATATGGTAGTTATGAGTATTTGGTCATGCCATTTGGTTTGACCAATGCTCCTGCTTCTTTCCAGAATCTGGTAAACGATATATTTGCAGATTTCTTGGATGTGTTTGTTGTGGTTTATTTAGATGATATTATGGTCTTTTCCAGTTCTGAGGAGGAACATGTCAAACATGTGGCCTCTGTCCTCCAAAGACTTAGGGACAATAATTTGTTTGCCAAAGCCTCCAAGTGTGTATTCCATGCCTCAAGTGTGGAATACTTGGGCTATGTTGTTTCAAGTGATGGCCTCAAGATGGACTCTTCAAAAGTTCAGCAAATACTCAATTGGCCTCAGCCCAAAAACATCAAGGCTCTTCAATCTTTTCTTGGCTTTGCCAATTTTTATCGTCGCTTCATTAAAAATTATTCCAAAAAAATCACTTCTCTCACTTCCCTCCTTAAAAAAGATTCTCCCTTCATCTTCAATGAGGAAGCTCTTAGTCAGTTTCAAGCACTCAAAGAAGCTTTCACCTCTGCTCCTATCTTATCTCACTTTAATCCTTCTCTACCTACTATAGTAGAGACTGATGCTTCTGATTATGCATTGGGCGCCGTACTGAGTCAGGTGAATGACTCTGGAAAGCATCCCATTGCATTTGATAGTCGCAAGCTCTTACCAGCTGAACTCAACTATGAAGTTCATGACAAGGAACTCCTTGGCATAGTTTGGGCTCTCAAGCGCTGGAGAGCATTTCTTCTTTCTCTTTCCAATTCTTTTGAGGTCTTGACAGACCACTCTTCCTTGCAGTATTTCATGTCTTCCAAAGTTCTTACTCGTCGTCAGGCCCGTTGGGCTGAGTTCCTCTCTGAGTTTCATTTCACTATCACTTACCGCCCAGGCAGGCTGGCCACTTTACCAGATGCCTTGTCACGTCGGGACGACGTGTACCCAGAGAGGGGGGTGGACTTCATCATCAAGAATCCTCAAAATCTTCATCAAGTTCTTAAGCAAGATGGAATTCAAGAGTCAAGATTCTTCTCAATCAAAGTGGAAATTTTCTCAGATTTAGTTGACAAGATTCAAGAAGAAGTATGGCAAGACAAAGACTATAAAGAAATACTCAAGCAACTAGCAAGAGGTGAATCAGTTCCAGATTATTCTCTTGAACCTCAAGCCAAGTTATCATTATTCAAAGATAGAGTGGTAATCCCAAGCAATGAAGAACTTCAACTCAATATTCTTCAAAAGCGTCATGACTCACCATTGGCTGGCCATCCTGGCCAGGAGAAGACCCTCAAGCTCATCAAGAGGGATTTTTATTGGGCTGGCATGAATCAATTTATCAAGGACTATGTGTCCTCATGTCAGCAATGTTCAAGAAACAAGAACATCCATCACAAGAAGTTTGGATTACTCAAACCTCTTTCAATTCCATCTGGTCCTTGGAATTCATTATCAATGGACTTTATCACTCAATTGCCACTGTCCAACAACTTTGATTCAATTTTAGTAGTTGTGGACAGATTCTCAAAAATGGCAATCTTCATTCCAACTTATGGCACAATCACTGCTCTGGATTTAGCTCAAATATTCATTAGCCATGTATTTTCCAAGCATGGACTCCCAGTCAGTATTGTCAGTGATAGAGGATCCTTATTTGTTTCATCATTCTGGACTCAATTGTGTCAGCAGCTCAAGATATCAAGAGATCTTTCAACTGCTTTTCACCCTGAAACAGATGGACAGACAGAGAGGGTAAATCAGATACTAGAACAGTACCTTCGGATGTATGTCAGCTATCATCAAGATGACTGGTACACCTGGCTCCCTCTGGCTGAATTTGCCTATAATAATGCAGAACATTCATCAACCAAGCAATCACCTTTTTTCACCATTTATGGAAGAAATCCCAGCTTTGACTCAATCCATATTTCTCAAGACTCACCTGCTGGAAAGTTATCAACAAAACTCCAATCAGTACAGCAAGTTGTCAAAGAAGAATTAGAGTCAGCAATAAGGAGATTCAAGAAGTATGCAGATAGAAATAGGGCAATTCCACCTGATTTCCAACCTGGGGACAAAGTATGGCTAGCTTCCAAGAACATCAAGACCACAAGACCAACCAAGAAGTTATCAGAAAGATGGTTGGGACCTTTTGAAGTTCTGAAGAAGATTGGAAGTCATGCATATCACCTCAAGTTGCCTCAGCAATGGAAGACAGTTCACCCTGTATTCCATGTGTCCTTATTAGAACCAGTCAAGCATTCAACTATCCCAAATCGTCATCAATTGCCGCCACCACCAGTTTTAGTGGAAGAGCAAGAAGAATGGGAAGTGGCTCAGGTTCTGGACTCAAAACTCAAAAGAGGTAAATTATGGTATCTTGTAGAGTGGAAAGGATTCAGTGAAGACCCAGAAAGAACCACTTGGGAACCATCTTCCAACCTTACCAACTCACCAGACCTTGTCAAGGATTTCCATTCATTGTATCCAGACAAGCCTGGTCCAAATACCTCAAGAGTTTGATTTATGGTGCTTGGTGGGGAGAAGAAGTTATGAAAGTAAGTTCCTCTCCTGGCATGCACCTTTAAGGGGGTATTCTACCCATATGTTGTTGTAAGCATCACCCTGGCCACTTTGTGAGCACTTGTCAATTCTTTGGACAGGTTCAGGAAGCATACAACATCAATACCCTCCGATTTGGACCTTATCAAGATATGGCCCAATGTTTCTTTCTTTATGTTTCATTTTCTTTCTTTATTATCTTTTCATTTTATGCCAATCATCATAATTCAAGACATTCATTACTTCAAGTCATTTATGGCAATCCATCTCAGGAGTCATTTATGGCAATTCATTTCAGAAGTCACTTATGGCAATTCTTTTCAGTTTTATGGTGCTTGGTGGGGAGTGGAAGTTATGAAAGTAAGTTCCATCTCCTGGTATGCATCCCTGAGGGTTCTACTTCTTGTAAAACATCACCTTGGCCACTCTGTGAGCATCAAATGCTTGGTTTTCATTTTTCAGACACTTCTTGGCCAGAATCAAGCAACTCACCACAAGAAGGACCAGCCATCAGGAATTTTTCTTTATTTCTTTCTTTACTCTCATTTTCTCTTATTCTTTTATTTTTCTTTCTTTCTTTACTTGTATAATTTTCTTTCTTTTATTTCTTTAAAGCAGCAGCATCCCCTCCCCAAATCATGTATTGGGAGGTTCCATTATTTTTTCATTTTTAGTATTTATAAGAGTGGGGATAGAAGGCAAGCCAAACACAAACAAGGAAAAGGAAACTAGTTATCTCTACCCAAGTCATCAAAAGTTCTCTGGAAATCATTTATCAACTCATCTTCATACCAGGCAAATTTTGCAGCCATTTCTTCAGAAGCAGTACCTGGAATCGTCCTGTCATTGGCATACATAATCACCTCTCTGCTATTTCTGTCAACTCTCCTGAACAATCTGGCCACAGCATCTTGATTTTCACTAGCCGCGTTGGGATCTTCTCTGGTAACCCGGATAGGCCAACGTTCTCTTCTTTGGAATACTTGAGCGGCAGGAAACGGCAAAGGGGACATCCCATCTCTTCTTCTGCTGGAGCTAGCCACAGGTTGGAGTTGACGGGAGGTGTTTATGGGTGAGTTTCTGGGCTGTTGAACTGGAGATGGTCTTACTGCTGGATTCAAGGCAGGCCTGGTGGTGTGGGAAGTAGTTGGTGATGGAGGAGGAAGGGTAGTAGGAATTGAAGCAAGCATTGGTTGGAAGGTCCTTGGAGTGCTGGGAACCACTTGGCTTTGGAATCTGGGGTTGGCAAGAGGTTGAGAAGAGGAATTGCTGGATGGATGGCCACTTGAATGAGGAATAACTTGAACTTCTTCACCATCCAACTCATCACTTCCTTCAGCATCTGGATCTGATGGGGAATCAACAATTCTTCTTAGCTTCTTCACTACTTTCACCACTCCATCAGCATTGGTCCTTGAAATGGGAATTTCTGAGCTGTAGTGGATGGGCCTACCACCAATCGGAATGGGCCCTCCAACATTAGTCCACCTGGCCACATCCCTCTGCCTGGAACCAGTCACTACATCAAAATATCAGCATCAATTCAACCAAGAAATGCAAATCACTCACATTGAGAAAATCCAGAAGTGGCATCAGGGGTAGGTTCCTCAAGAATGGGGAATTCCTGCCCATAAGGCCCATCCTTCCTACTCCACAAGTGTCTCTTGACCCGGGACAAAGTTGATCCGGTACGGCGGCATGGCTTCTTCCCAATGAAGCAGAAATGGCACTTTGACGATCGAGGATTGTAATGTTGAAAGCAATCCTTCCCCCTGGCCAAACACTCAGTACAGGCAGGATCAAGAACTTCAACTGCTCTGAACCCATCATATGTTTGGGAGGGGTCAAAATGGCCAGAAGACGCCATGGAGGGAGAAGACAATCGACTGAAGACGCCAGAACCATGAAGAACAGACGGTGGCGGTGCAGAAGGGGAAGATTCAGTGAGTTCAGTCAGTTTGGAACTCATAACTGAAGAAAGTGCAAGCAGAAGATTCAAGACGTCAGAATCAATCCACTCCACATCAAGAAAAAGAAATTTGACTCAAGGAACTGGGGCCATAACTCAATTATGCCCCACCTCAAAGCCTCTAAGGTGAAGGTTCATACCCCTTTGGGGCTGAACTCATCACCCAGGGCCTCCCCTGCAACTTTGGGGAGGCCAAGATCTTGATGGTCCTGGACCCCTTCAATGGATCCAGGCCATATATGGTGAATTTTGGAATTGGGCCAATTTTGGGCCCCTTGGTCACCCTGGGTCCCCAGCAAATTTGGGCCCAGGGGCTTCATTTTGGTCCTGGGGGCCTCCAATAGCCCCCACGGACCGCGGACCGCGGCGTACGGCCCACGGACCGCAGACCACGGCCCACAGACCGCGGACCGCGGCGTACGGTCCACGGTCCACGGACCGCGAACCACGGACCGCGGCGTACGGTCCACGGACCGCGAACCACGGCCCACGGACCACGGACCGCGGCGTACGGACCGCGGACCGTAGGATCCCAAAGACATCAAAAGGCCTATTATGGCCAAAAAACCCAAAAAAATCAAAAAAATTGCCCTAATCACCAAAACACCCAGCAAGGCCAAAAAGGCCATAAAAAGCAAGATACATCAAGATCACTCAAGATGGGGGCCACAGTCCAAACCCACTGGGAGGGCTGCCTGAGGCCAATTCCTTGGATCATGGGGACAAGACCCCTTGGAGGTTCATTGAATGGATTAAGTCTGGGCCAATGAGTACAAGTCATATACTCATTGGGCACCAATTTTTGAGCACAAGTGCTCAATGGCCTTTATTCTGGGATATATCCCAAGGCCACATCCCAAGACAGGACTGATTGAATCAAAAGAAAGAATTGCATACTCTGGAAGGGATACTCACTCAAATTTGAAAAGAAAGGGGGGAATCAATTGAATTTGGCAGGGAAGAAGTAATAAAGGATTTTCAGGATAATGGTCAAGAGGAAAGAAATTTAAAAAAGAAAATTTTTTGAAAAAATGTGGGGATATTGAGATGCCACTCAACAGTGGCAGGGTATTATGGTGTTCAGGAGCCCACCAGTTTCAAGAGGGGGATACTGTAACAACCATCCATCAGGGGTAAGGGTATTCATTCATACACCCACTCAAACACCTCAAATCAGCAAATCCAGTATCTGCATCAGCAGTCAGTTTCAGCAATCTTCATTCTGAAACATGCATACAGTTTGGTACATCAATACAGCCTGTCAATACTTGTACAGGATGGATTCACCCAATACAGTTTCAATACACCAGTATGAAACTGTATGATCACTCAAATACACCACACCTCTTGTACAGGTCCTGTACAGCTGTACAGGACCTGTATTGGCCAGACTCAATTCATCAATCAATTATTCTCATGAAAATTCTTCTCTGGATGAGGGCTGGTGATTCTCACATATACCAGCCCCTCTTTCTCCCCCCTGGGGACTTTTCCCCAGTTAATTAATTTAGTTGATTTATTATTAACTGAATATTCTTATCCTTATATTTTGGGTATTATATTTATTTAATCTTAAGTTAGTCTTTGCCTCTTTTCTTTCTTCGCCTGTACAGTATGAGTTGGGTGGCCATATCCTTATTAACCCTTCTCTTTCCATTCTGACAGGTTGAAACAGTGGACTTGGACTTGTTTGTGGTTGGCTCTTCTATTTTCTTCTTCTTATTTCTTTTGTTGCTGCTTTTCTTATATTCATCCTTTTAGTAATTCATCTTTGACACTCTTAAGTGTATCTCATCTTATCCTATCCTTGAGCCCTCCATAAGTGAGTCCCAGTTTACTGAGTGCCAGGCCCTCTTCACTTCGAAGAGCCCCTGTGACACAGACGCATCAAAAACATTAAATCAATTAAATCAAAGGTAATTTCTTTATTCTTTATATATAAACTATTATATTATTAAAGACCAAAGACCTCCTTGTTATAATCATCTATTTTGACGTGATTAAATCATTTATTTAATTGTTTTTGTTAAAAATCTCTCTAAAACTCATTTCCACGTAAAAATCCAGAATAATATGTAATTTTCTTTATTTTTATTGTAAATACAATTTGAAAAGGTTGTATTTATATTTTTTGGCGTAAAATATTTCAAAATTATTATATTAAGTGTTAAAAGTAGGTTATTTTCTCTTATTATAATAATTTCTCTATTATTATTCTCTTAATAATTCTCTAATTAATATAAATAGTATTTATATTAATTCATAACTTTAATATTAGTAATATTATTGTTATTAATTGTTTTTTATTAATAAAAAGCAATTTTTTACGCCTTTATTATTTGTTGGTAACAATAAAAAGAGCTTTTTAAATATATTAATTATTTTATATTAATATATTTATTTATTATATTATATTTTCATAATATAAATTATATTATTATATTTATTTAATAATATAATTATTTTACGCCATAATAATAATAATTATTTATTATTATTATATTTTGAATCTTATTTATTCAATTCATAAGGACATTCAGAGTACAATAAGTAATAAATTAGTAATTTTTACTTATTGTTTCATAGTCAAACCTTACAGCAAGGCTGTGTCATTACATTGAGTGGTGGTACTGTGGATATATTTCTGTAATGAGAGTCTTCTTCAGGAATTCCAGTTGATTTAAGATGGGGCAGTATTTATTACATGTAAGTATTGTAATTAAAAGTTTAAATTGGGGTATTAAGGAGGTTCTCCTGATTTTATGGGTGGTGACAGAATTCTGAAATTCATGGCAAGGTTTTAGGGTTTTTATAAAGTTGAAGTGGAGATGAGATTACAGGATCATTTTTTTGAATTTTACTGTAATTATTACTTTAGAGAGGTAACTGTAAGTAATATACTGGTAATTATCTGATTGTATGAGCTTTCTCTGCATTTTCTGTGCATCTTAAAAGGTAACCTTGTGTGCTTGTTTTAGATTTTTTGATCAAAGTAATTTTTCATTATTAATAACCTTATAAAGCTTAAATAATCTTAAAAATCTTAAATAAGCTGAAGAATTTAAGGTTACAAGCATTAAAACCTTATCAAAAGTTAAGGTTTAGTGTGTATTACTATTTTACGGGGAAAATAGTAATAGCTTCAAAATTTCATTACAAATCCAATCGTTATTGGATTTGCTTTGAAATTTTACACAGCTTACAATTTAATATTATCTATCTATAAATAAAACTTTAACTATCTTTTTAAATAGAATTCCTAAGAAATTATCCTGGAAATTTACCTTTTTAATTATTCTTAAAGAAAATCAAGATTTCTTTAAAAACTAATTAAAACTTGAGTTGAAGAGATTTCTGCTTGAAACTCTATTTTTAAGCTGTTCATGTGATGAACCTTAATATAAATAAGCTTATTTTATATTAAAACCTAAAATAATTAGCTTAAATGACTATTAAGGTTACTTGGAGTTAATAATAACACTAGTAACTTTAAATTGGAATTAAAAATAAGCTACCTTAAGTTAAGAACCTTATTTTTAAGCATGGATTTTCAGTCTTGACCTGAGCACGCCCTCTATATCCCTTATGAATAATGAGAGCTGCTCTGTAGACATGAGAAGAGTCTTTCCATGAGTGGTTTTGTCCATAATCAATTATCAATCCAATCATATTAGACATTTAAACAGGTAAAGGTTTATTATATATAAAATCTTATTGTTAAAGTATCTCTTAAGTATTTTATTCTTTATAGATCTTGAATTAAAGAATTGAAATCATAGAAATTAGATTATTTTTGTAATCACCTATAATATATTTTATTTCATACAATTATTGTCTTCAAAATATCTTTTAAAATCCACAAATTACTCTCAAAAACTCTGTAATCATAATTTTTATTATAAAAGGTTGTTTTATCTTTACAAATATTGCCTTTTGGCATGTTTTTCACTTATAATTATCATTAAATATAATAACTGTTGTTTTTTGACTTGTTGTATTAAATATATATTATACGTAAGTTTTGTCTAAAATTCTATATTTTTTTATCTATTATTACTTTTTGTATATAGGATTTTTCCCTAAGAATTATTTCTGTAAAGTGCGTGTTTTAATTCTTTTAAAAATAATATTTCTATACTATTTATAAGTGGTTAAATGTTTATATTTTCCACGTGTAATTGTCTCATTAAGAGCTTTACACTTCTTATTGTTATAATTGTCAGTGACTATAACCATAATAGAATAATTATAATTTATTATAATTATTATATTTTTTTATTATTATTTTATATAATAATAATTAAATTCATTTTTTTATATAAATATTCTTAATAATTATATTTAAATTTGTGGTTATGATAATTTATTATATTATATTTTTCTACTGAGGACAGTCATAGTACTCTTGATATTGTTACTATTATCAAGAGTTTCATAGACAAACCTTACATTTGGGGGCCTAGCCGTGATCTTAACCAATTTTTGGGACATAAATCATATTATAGACTTTATTTTACTGTTTTTTTGACATAAAATTTCCACATTTGCTTTAATATTGGCTTTTTTGGGACTTATTCCTTATAAATAATCTTTATAATATTAATAAGGTTATTTTCTCTTAAGAATATTGTTTGAAGCAATATACTATTGAGTGACTTGGAATAAATTTCTTTTGTCTAACTAGTGGCTTTTTCACATCACAGACTTGAAATTTATTCTTTGAGTTATTCTAGTATAAATTGAATAATAATACAATTTTGATTAATAACTTATTAATTGCATAATTATTATATATTTGAAGAAAATATAAAATCAAATAAAAAATTTAAAATTTAAAAATCTTTACTAAAACCATTTTTTCTTTAATATTAGACATTTTTCTTTATTTTTGATGTAATTTGCCATAAATTACATTAAAACAACTTTATCCAATAAGTTGAGTTTATAAGTTATTTTTCTTGTTTGATAAAATAACTTATAATTTTTTTTCTCTAGTGTCATCCATCAGAGAAAGCTCTTCAGACTCTGAAGCCTCAGAGTCTAGTATAGCAGTTCAAACTAGCCCAGCACCAAGGGGTTTAATTACCAAAAAACCCTTTAAAGGTCCAGAAGGTAAATTCAATCCATTTCTCAGTCTTAATTTCTTTATATTGAAGTGAAATGACTCCTAATAGAAGTGGAATTAACTACTCCATCCAATAAAATGGCTCTGGACCAGGAAATTCAACTCATAAATCTGAAAGACAAGAATGTCAACCCAGAGGAGACGCACAAATGGAGGATGCTAGAACTTCCACCAGTTCCCAAAGGTTAGTGTCACAGCCAAGGAGGAAGGGGCATTACCAATCATCTTCAACAATCATTACCTCATTGATACCCTTCAAAACCCAATCAGCAACAATCATTATTTCATGGATACCCTTCAAAACCCAATCAGCAAGGGGGTTTCATTCTATATTCTCCAAATACAGTTTTCAGACCTCAATACAGAACCATACAGGCAAGACCCAAATACAGGATTCACCAAATACAGGCCTTTCATCAATACAGGCGCAAATACCTGTATTGACTGTATAACCTGTATTGGATTCACCAATACAGGATTCAATCCCACATACAACTTCTTCCAGCATACAGGCCAGTATCTCAACACTCAAACTCCAAGGCTGGTATTTCTCACATATACCAGCCCCTCTTCATCCGCCTGGGGGTTTTTCCCCCAGTTAATCAAAAATATTGGATTTATTATTGAATATTATTTTATTTCTCATTTAAGAAATATTATTTTATTATTTATTAAGTTAGTCTTTGCCTTCCCTCACCTGTTCAGTAGAGTCCTGGTGGTCATATCCTTTATTAATCCTTTTCTCTTTTCTGAACAGGTTGAAACAGTGGTACAGGATTATTTGTGGTTGGCTCTTTATTATTGCTTTTGTTTTGTCTCTCTTATCTTTTATTCTTATTATTTTATGACTAGGAATTTATCCTCTTACTCCATTACTCTTCTTATTTGAGTATTCCTTCTGAGCCCTCCATAAGTAAGTCTGTTCACTGAGTGCCAGGCCCTCTTCATTTTAGAAGAGCCCCTGTGACATTATTTTAATTAACTCATAATTGCTTCTTTTCCTTTCACTCATTTTATTCATTTATCTCAACCTTCAATTATGATTTTTTCATGATTTTATGATTTTTTATGATTTTTATGATTTTTCTCTCTTATCAATTTTCATCTCATTCATTGAATTCAAATGGAAATTGACTCTCTTTCTGATTTCAAAAATTCTGCTGACCATTTCACTTTATTCTTTATCATTCTAATTTCTCTTTTGTCTGAATTCAGGTTTTTATCAGGTTATTTGAGTGGAATTATTTGGGTTAATTGATTCATCATTCAGGGATTTTATTGATTTGGGGTATTCAGTGATTTTGGTTTTGAAATTTCTCAAGATTATTTATTGATTGATTGATTCCTCAATACATTGATTTCACCTCAAGATTTTGAATTGACTTTGATTGATTTGATTTGATTTGATTGACTTCATTTGATTCTTCAAGATACCTGATTTATCCTCAAGATTTGATTTAATTGATTGATTTGAATTTGATTCCTCAAGAAAATTGAATTGACTTTTGAAGATATTGATTGAATTCCTCAAGACTTAATTGATTTGATTTTGAATTGACTTGATTTACTTGATCTGACTTATTGATTGAAATTGATTATTCATAAGAATTTGACTTTGTCATATTCACTATTCAAGATTTATTCATATTGATTCACTTCAAGACTATTGATTTATTTCTCAAGTTCATCAAGATTCTCATTTGATTGTTTTGGTCAAGCCTTATTTTATTCAAAGTATCATCAAGTTTTCATTCATTCTTCTTTCATGATGCCAGTTCAGCATAGCCCACCAGCCAAGAATACAAGATCCCAGAGACATCAAGCTGTTCTCACTCCTACACCAAGGGCTCCTCTTGACCGCACACCATCAGTTCATCAACTGAGTGCAAATTTGGACAGAGGACCACCAATGGAAGGAGCAGCACCCTCCAGAAGAGGAGGTGTGAAGTCTAGAAGATCAAGATCATTCTCTGGACTATTGGGTGGTTATCCTGGTGTTTCTCAAGGGCCTAGAAGTAGATTGGGGGAAGCTAAAGATGAGGAGGGGGAGGAGTCTGTGGAAGAGGAAGAATCTGAGGAGACTGAAGTGGCAGCTGCCTTGGCAGGTGCTCCTGAAGCTCCTGAGGGTCCAAATCTAGCCCTTTCTAATCAACCTCCTGTCTCTCAAGCTGAACCAAATTTCCTCAAGATGATGGAGCAAATGACTCAGTTTATGGGACAACTCACTCAAGCAGTTTCCCCAAGGGACACTTCAAAAGTCCCTGCATTCAAGACTCAATCAATGAAGGCACCTGATTCTTTTGATGGTACTAAAGCTCATAAATTGAGAGGATTCATTCAATCCTGTGAATTAATCTTTCATAATGACCCATCAAACTTCTTCTCTGACAGGAAGAAGGTGCTTTACTCAACTTCTTTTCTTACTGGTAGAGCTGGAAAATGGATTGAACCTTACCTCTCAAATATCTCCAATGAAGACCCATCTTATCTCCTCAATAACTGGCAGTTGTTTGAAACGCAGTTATTCACTCTGTTTGGTGATCCCAATGAAG
This sequence comes from Austropuccinia psidii, assembly GCA_023105745.1. Taxonomy (NCBI): domain Eukaryota; kingdom Fungi; phylum Basidiomycota; class Pucciniomycetes; order Pucciniales; family Sphaerophragmiaceae; genus Austropuccinia; species Austropuccinia psidii. Next base: position 68,257,727 of record JALGQZ010000004.1, read on the forward strand.
TCAGAAAAGCTGAACAAGAGTTGGACAATTTGAGGATGAGGGAAAGTGGTCAAGTTTCCTTGTACATAGCTGATTTCAGAAGTTTAATGTCAAGAATTGGAGACTGGGGGGAAAGGGCCTATATTCATGTGTATAGAAGAGGCTTGGCATCAGGATTGTTGGACCAATTGGCTTCTCACCCTGGAGCTTTTGATAGCCTTCAAGAACTCATGGATATCACCTTGGAATTAGATACCAGGTACCATGAGAGGTAGAAGGAAAAGGGCAGTCATCAAGAGAAGAAGCCTCCAATCAGTGGATCCAACTCCTCCAAGCCTCCTCAAAGTTCATCATCAAAGAAGGCTTATCACAAGAAGAATAAGAAGGGGAAGAATTTTCAAGTGTCCAAAGACAAGCCTCATGCTGCTCTCCTCAATAAGGACAACAAATTAACTGGTTCTGAAAAGGAGAGGAGGATTAAAGAAGGCTTGTTCAATTATTGTGGTGGTAAACAACCATTTGAAAAATGTTTCAAGAGGCCTGAAAATAGGCAAGGGTCATCAAAAGGCTTCCCTAGCAAGCAGGGAAAAGCCTGAGTGGGAATCATGATGTGTTAAATGGTTCTCACTTATTTCCTTCAAGAGCACAATTGTGCACTCTGAATACTAGTGTCAAGAAAGCTTTAAAATTTCTTATTTTTTCTTCAATCTCTGATATTTTTTATAGTATTCTCATTGATTCTGGTGCTACAAACTCCTTTATTGCAAAGAATTTTGTTCTCAAGTACTCATTGACCATGTCAGAGCTCCCTGAAAAGATTCCTCTTTTCATTCTGGATTCCAGTGAATCCACTTCCTTGTTCATCACCCATTATACCAAGTGGGTTGTTGATTTACCTTCCTTCCCAAGCTTTGAATGGGATTTCTTTATCATAGATTCACCCAAGGGAGAAGACCTAATATTGGGATATGATTTTCTTTACCATTTTAATCCCATTATTGATTGGAAAAATGGATTGATCACCTATGATTCTAGTCATAAGGACTCTAGTGGTATTATTTCTTCTAATAGTAATGACTTATCCACTGCTGTCAACAATGTTGCTCTGGTTGGTGAACTTAAGACACCTTCCCTTCCTCCTTCTGTCCATAACCCCTCCATTTTTCCCTCTCAGTCATTACTTCCATTAAGAGATGAAGTCTTCAAAGAGATAAAAGATGTTGGAGAAGATGTTGCTATATCTTCACTTCATCTCTTTCAAGGGGATATGGACCTTCCTCCTTTATCTTTTCATGCCTCCCTGGAGGAGCAGTGGGATGAGGAGGAAGAGCCAGAAGAGATTGAAACTGTTCTGAAGGTAGTCCCTCCTGTTTATCACAAATATTTGGATGTATTCTCCAAAGTGAAAGCGGAGAAACTTCCTCCACACCGTGCCTGTGATCATCATATCGAACTGGAGGGTCTTCTACCTCCAGTTGGTGTTATCTACTCATTATCAAAGAATGACTCAGAAACACTACGGGCCTACATTTCAGAGAATGTAGAGAAAGGTTTCATCAGACCAAGCTCCTCCTCAACAGGAGCACCTGTCCTTTTTGTTAAGAAAAAGGATGGTGGTCTTCGTTTGTTTGTTGACTACCGCAAACTTAATGCTGTCACTAGGAAGAACAGGTATCCTGTTCCTCCAATGAATCAGCTTCTTACCGTCTTTAAACGTGATACTATCTTCTCCAAGATAGATCTGCGTGGTGCTTATAATCTTCTGAGAATTAAAGAGGGGGATGAGAATTTAACTGCCTTTAGAACCAAATATGGCAGTTATGAGTATTTGGTTATGCCATTTGGCTTAACCAATGCTCCAGCTTCATTCCAAAATCTTGTGAATGATATCTTTGCAGATTATTTGGATATTTTTGTTGTAGTGTACTTAGATGATATTATGGTCTTCTCTAGCTTTTTGGATGAACATGTTAAACATGTGGCCTCTGTTCTCCAAAGACTGAGAGACAATAATTTGTTTGCTAAAGCCTCCAAGTGTGTATTCCATGCCTCAAGTGTGGAATACTTGGGCTATGTTGTTTCAAGTGATGGCCTCAAGATGGATTCTTCAAAAGTTCAACAAATCCTCAATTGGCCTCAGCCCAAGAACATCAAGGCCCTCCAATCTTTTCTTCGCTTTGCCAACTTTTATCGTTGTTTCATTAAAAATTATTCCAAAAAAATCTCTGCTCTCACTTCCCTCCTTAAAAAGGATTCTCCCTTTATCTTCAATGAGGAAGCTCTTAGTCAGTTTCAGATACTCAAAGAAGCTTTCACCAGTGCTCCTATTCTCTCTCATTTTAATCTTTCTCTACCAGCTATTGTAGAGACTGATGCTTCTGATTATGCCTTGGGTGCTGTACTGAGTCAGGTGAATGACTCAGGAAAGCATACCATTGCATTTGATAGTCGCAAGCTCTTACCAGCTGAGCTCAACTATGAAATTCATGACAAGGACCTCCTTGGCATAGTTTGGGCTCTCAAACGCTGGAGAGCTTTTCTCCTTTCTCTTTCTGATTCCTTTGAGGTCTTGACAGACCATTGTTCCGTTCAGTATTTTATGTCCTCTAAAGTCCTTACTCGTCGTCAAGACCGTTGGGCAGAATTTCTATCTGAATTTCACTTTATCATCACTTACCGCCCAGGCAGACTGGCCACTTTACCAGATGCCTTGTCACGTCGGGACGACGTGTACCCAGAGAGGGGGGTGGATTTCATCAGCAAGAATCCTCAAAATTTTCATCAAGTTCTCAAGCAAAATGAAATTCAAGAGTCAAGATTCTTTTCAATTAAAGTTGATGTTTTTTCAGATGTAGTTGATCAAATTCAAAGACAAGTATGGCAAGACAAAGATTATAAGGAAATCCTCAAGAAATTAGCAAGAGGAGAATCAGTCCCAGACTATTCTCTTGAACCTCAAGCAAAATTATTATTGTTCAAAGATAGAGTAGTCATTCCACGCAATCATGAAGCTCAATTGGACATTCTTCAAAAGCATCATGACTCACCATTGGCTGGCCATCCTGGCCAGGAGAAGACCCTCAAGCTCATCAAGAGGAATTTTCATTGGGCTGGCATGAATCAATTCATCAAGGACTATGTGTCCTCATGTCAGCAATGTTCAAGAAACAAGAACATCCACCATAAGAAGTTTGGATTACTCAAGCCTCTTCAAATTCCATCTGGTCCTTGGAATTCTTTATCAATGGACTTTATCACTCAATTTCCCTTGTCAAGAAACTTTGATTCAATTTTAGTAGTTGTAGACAGATTTTCAAAAATGGCAATATTTATTCCAACTTATTCAACAATCACTGCTTTGGACTTAGCTCAAATATTCATTAATCATGTCTTTTACAAAAATGGTCTTCCAATCAGTATTGTTAGTGATAGAGGTTCATTATTTGTTTCATCATTCTGGACTCAATTGTGTCAGCAGCTCAAGATATCAAGAGACCTTTCAACTGCCTTTCACCCTGAAACAGATGGACAGACAGAGAGGGTAAATCAGATTCTAGAACAGTATCTTCAGATGTATGTCAGTTACCATCAAGATGACTGGCACACCTGGCACCCTCTGGCTGAATTTGCCTATAATAATGCACAACATTCATCAACAAAACAGTCTCCATTTTTCACTATTTATGGAAGAAATCCCAGCTTTGATTTAATTCACATTTCTCAAGATACACCTGCTGGAAAGTTATCATCAAAACTCCAATCAGTACAGCAAGTTGTCAAAGAAGAATTAGAGTCAGCAATAAAGCGTTTTAAGAAGTATGCAGATAGAAATAGAGCAATTCCACCTGATTTCCAACCTGGGGACAAAGTATGGCTAGCTTCCAAGAACATCAAGACAACAAGACCCACCAAAAAGCTTTCAGAAAGATGGTTGGGACCCTTTGAAGTTCTCAAGAAGATTGGCAGCCATGCATATCACCTCAAGTTGCCTCAACAATGGAAGTCAGTTCACCCTGTTTTCCATGTGTCTTTGTTAGAACCAGTAAAGCAATCAACTATCCCAAATCGACACCAATGGCCACCACCTCCAGTAATAGTGGAGGAGCAAGAAGAATGGGAAGTGACTCAGGTTCTGGACTCAAAACTCAAGAGAGGTTCATTATGGTACTTAGTGGAGTGGAAAGGATTCAATGAAGACCCAGAAAGAACAACTTGGGAACCAGCTTCCAACCTTACCAACTCCCCAGACCTTGTCAAGGATTTTCACACTTTGTATCCAGACAAGCCTGGCCCAAATGCCTCAAGCATTTGATTTATGGTGCTTGTTGGGGATTGGAGTTTATGAAAGTAAGTTCCTCTCCTTTCATGCACCTTTAAGGGGGTATTCTACCCAAATTTGTTGTAAGCATCACCTTGTCCACTTTGTGAGCACTTGTCAATTCTTTGGACAGGTTCAGAAGGCCTTGCAACATCAGACCCTCAAGATTTGGACCTTTCATCAAGATATGGCCCAATCTTTCTCTTATTTTCTTTTCTTTCTTTAATCATGCCATCAATTATCTTTCAAGACATTCATTACCACAATTCATGTTATGGCATAATTTCTTTTTCATTTATGGTGCTTGGTGGGGAGTGGAAGTTATGAAAGTAAGTTCCATCTCCTGGTATGCATCCCTGAGGGGTCTACTTCTTGTAAAACATTACCTTGGCCACGCTGTGAGCATCAAATGCTTGATTTTATCTTTCAGAACATTTTGGCCAAAATCAAGAAACTCACCACAAGAAGGACAACCCTCAGGCATTTCTTATTTCTTTCTTTACTCTCTTTTTCTCTCAATTCTTTTCATTTTTATTTTTTATTTTTTATTTTTTATTTCATTCTCTTTTACTTGTATCTTTTATTCTTTTTTTTATTTTTATTTTTACTTATTTCAAAAAGCAGTAGTCATCACTCCCATCTCACGTTTGGGGAGTCAATTCATTCAATAATCAAAGAGCAAAACACTAGTAATGGTAAACACCACCTACAGATAACCCTCATCAAAACTTCTTCAAGTCAGCCTTAAACTCATTCCTTAAGATCAAAATTGAAAGCCAAAAACCCAATCAGCAAGGCATCTATGGCAATTGACCATTCAAGGAGGAGATAAGAAGAAAGACATTCAGGAAGAAATCAAGATCAAAAGGAAAACCCTGCTTCAAATGGCCCAATTCGCCAATTTCATGAATTTATGCACTTTGGCACAAATGGCCATATCAAACCTCAAAACCTCAAAATAGCTCAGTTTTATCATTTTTCATCAAAATATGCTTAATTAGGCATATTGGCAAATTTGCGCATTTTTGCGCATTTTGCGCATTGTTGCACATTTTGCGCATTTTTGCGCATTTGCGCACTTTTGCGCAAAAGGCTGTTTATCTTGTCAAAAGTCTTCAAAAGGCCTTTTTGGCCAATTTCATCATAATTGCGCATTTGCGCATTTTGCCCAAAAAGGCGCGATATGGCCAGAACACCTTAGAGGCCATTTTTCCATCATTTATCAACTTTTTCATTTTTTTCACCAATATATATGCGCATTTGCGCATTTTGCGCAAAAATGCGCAAAATGGCCAGAACACCCTATAAGGCCAATTTTCCATCATAAATCAAGTTTTTTCAATTTTTTCACCATTATATGCCATTATGGCATATATGCGCATTTTTGCGCAAATTGGCCAAAATCCCCTCCAATCACAAATTCAAGGATTTTGGCCAGGACTTCTGAAATGGTCCAAAACCTCAAGTATTGGCCACTTCATGCCAACACTGTCAAGACTCAAAATTATGATCAAATCAGGTGTTCTTGGGACATAAACCCAGGTCACCCCCTTTTCAAAAGCCATGAGGACTCAAGAAAAGTTTAGTGAAGACACTCAAGACAAGAATGAACATTATTTTAGAAGAATGAAGTCATTTTGAAGGAAAAGAGGGAATTCAGAATCAAGATCAAGGGGAAGATACCCACAAGTGATTAAATGAAGATTTTGTTTAAGCATTGATTAAAGAAGAAAGTTTAATGGGATACATTCAAGGAATTGGGGAAAGAACTGTATGGATTGATTGCAAGCTCATCAAGACTCACTATACTTATGGTGCTCAGAGCTCACCACTTTCAAGAGGGGGATAATGTCACAGCCAAGGAGGCAGGGGCATTACCAATCATCTTCAACAATCATTACCTCATTGATACCCTTCAAAACCCAATCAGCAACAATCATTATTTCATGGATACCCTTCAAAACCCAATCAGCAAGGGGGTTTCATTCTACATTCACCAAATACAGTTTTCAGACCTCAATACATTCTCATACAGGCAAGACCCAAATACAGGCCTTTCATCAATACAGGCGCAAATACCTGTATTGACTGTATAACCTGTATTGGATTCACCAATACCGTATTCAATCCCACATACAACTTCTTCCAGCATACAGGCCAGTATCTCAACACTCAAACTCCAAGGCTGGTATTTCTCACATATACCAGCCCCTCTTCATCCGCCTGGGGGTTTTCCCCCCAGTTAATTAAAAATATTGGATTTATTATTTAATATTATTTTATTTCTCATTTAAGAAATATTGATTTATTATTTATTAAGTTAGTCTTTGCCTTCCCTCACCTGTTCAGTAGAGTCCTGGTGGTCATATCCTTTATTAATCCTTTTCTCTTTTCTGAACAGGTTGAAACAGTGGTACAGGATTATTTGTGGTTGGCTCTTTATTATTGCTTTTGTTTTGTCTCTCTTATCTTTTATGCTTATTATTTTATGACTACAAATTTATCCTCTTACTCCATTACTCTTATCATTTGAGTATTCCTTCTGAGCCCTCCATAAGTAAGTCTGTTCACTGAGTGCCAGGCCCTCTTCATTTTAGAAGAGCCCCTGTGACAGTTCGTCAGCACTTTTGACACTCTTATTAAGAGTCCAGAAGCTGACATAACTGCTCTTGCTGCTGTTAGACCTGAATCACTTGCAACAGGCAACAGTAGAGATGTACCAGTCTCAGTACAAGAACTGGTTTATGGAAGCAAAACAGCAAGAGTGGGAACTTCTCCCAAGTCTTTGGATAGGAACCATGAACTCATATCTTCAAGTGAAGAAGTTTCTGAGGCCAGAAAAGACAGAAGAACTTCTGAAGGGTTGGAAACCCATTTCTTGCAAAGGAAAGGTCTAACAGATAAAAGCTTGGTTGAAAAGATAAAGCATGTTATAAGAGGACCAGAAGAAGAAGTTGGCCCAAGGGAAGGAAAACAGCCCAGTGGAAGCTCCCCAAGCCTCCAAAAGCAGAATTCTGCCTCAACAAGTGCCAAAAAAGCCCAAGAAAACCCTAAATACTAACTGGAAGGGCAAGCAAAACACAAAGGGAAAGGCAAATCCCAAGTGGAACAAGCCTTACCCACAGAATTATGGGATTTCAAAGAAATAGAAGACAGTCATGGAAAATGTGTTCAATATGGCAAGAACTCTGATGGTATTCAAAAACAAGGAAGAGGAAAGATTGAACCAATCTTTTCCAAAGAAGTAGATCTTTTAAATCTTGTAAACCAGGTTGAAACTTGTAATAAAGAAATTATAGCAAACTTTAAAACATTTGAGTATATCCAACAGAAGCTGGGTAATGAGATACTACAGGCTAAAGAGTCACAAGAGACCATTATTGGCCTTGAAAATGTTAATAAAGGCAATACTTTGTCTTTGGCTCAAATTTGTGCAAGAATTGAGTCTAAGGTTACCTTACTCAATCAACCAGATGACAATTATGTGTCTTTTATAACTAGGCCATTAAAAGAATCAAGAATACAAGTGCAAAACTTGGAAAACTCAACTGGGAACAATGAAGCTCTTTTCCAAGAACAATTGGAAAAATTGATAAAGCAAGAGTTGAATTGAAGGAAGATATTCAATCAAGTATTAATAATATATCACTGAAAAATGATTTTCCAAGACAGTCTACACCAATTCTTGACAGAAATGTGCTAAACTTGAATAATGACTTACATCATACAATTTCAAGTAATGGAGAAGTGGAAACCGCTTGAAATTTTGAAGACATTCCAGAATTGGAAGAATGGCCAACCTTCAGTGGTGAAGGGGAATATAATCATATGGAATTTATGAAAACAATTGATATGTTTAAAGAAGACTTTAACATACCAGATGAATACATAAGTGCCAGAGTACACTCATTGCTTACCAAATCAGAAAATAAATGGTATTACAAAACGAGACAAGACCATGGTAAACATTCTTGGCCTTGGTGGAAAGAACTGATTATTTCCAGATGGTAAAATGATTCCTGGAGATTTAAAATGGAGAATTCTTTTGAGGAAGCCATTTTTAATATTGAGAGGGACAGGCCCATGTCTTGGTTTCTTAAACAAAAGGACATATTAACTTCCCTTCATCCTGATATGTCTGAAACAGTGGTACATAAAAGGATATTAATAAAGTATGGTGGTGACCTTGAGCATGCTATAAGAAGCAGATTTATTGAGCCTTGCTCTACATAATATTATATCAATGCTATGGAGGACATCACTACCAGAATAAAAATTGGTAGAAATTGGTATAAACTCCCAATGGACAACAAGCCCAGTGCAAAACCAATCCCAAGGCCCAATAAACCACATGACAAAGCTCCTTTGAAATTTTATAGGTGTGGAAGTACATCTCATTTGGCTAATAATTATCCCAACAAGACAAGAATCAATGAGATAGAAATTGAAAAATATGACACAAAAGAAACAAATAATGTCCCTTTACATGAAAGTTATTCTGAGCCTTCTGAAGAGGAGGAATTACTGGATGAACTTAGTAGAGAAAATATTAATGTTCCCTTTGAAGTAACATAAGTGCATACTCACTTGCCACAATACAGTGATGAATGTATGGATCTCATACATGTGCAAGATTTTAAAATTCAGAAAGCCAAACCAGCCAGAGGTAAAGGTTATACAGCTGGATCATCTTGGATCACTAATATTGTGATAAACAACAGAGAAGCCAAGATACATCTTTACTCAGGTGCTTTTTGTACTTGTGTTGGAAAGGGTTATCTTGACAAGATATATACCAATTGGCAAGACAATTTAATGCTAATTGAAGGTATAAAATTCAGCAGTGCCAGCCAAAATATGCACCCCTTGGGTATTTTTGAAGCATCAAACATATTCCCTCATCCTACAGGAAGTATCAGATTAAAAGCTGAATTTTTTGTTATGAATAATTGTACTCAACAACACTTTATACTTGGAAATGATTATCTCAATATCTATGGTATTGATATTAATAATCATTAAGACAGGTATTTCACTATAGGGGAAAATAAAAGTCAAAAACTTTATTTGCCTCCAGAAAGAAGAGAAATAAATTTCATTATACAAATAGAGAATGTTAAGAAAGAAAAAGTTGTGTAAGATCAATTAATTGAAGCACAAATTAGTCCTGAATTAACACCAGAAATGAAGGAAGAACTTATTGAAATTTTATTTCAATACAGGGAAGCCTTTGCTTCTGATAATGACCCACCTGGGGCTATCAAATGCCATGAAGTGGACATTATGCTTAATGTGGAAAGACCTTACCCTCCACTTTTAAGTTAAGAATGTTTTAAAACCTCATTCTAGGAAATTATTGAGGATTATTGCTCATTGTGGTATTTATGAATACTTGAGGATGCCTTTTGGTATTAAAAATGCACCCTCTCACTATCAAAGAATGATGAACACCATTTTCCCACATTAATTATCAGAGGGATGGTTAATAATTTATATTGATGACATCATTATCTGTTCAGTAACCTGGAAATTGAATTTAGAGAGACTTTCATTAGTACTTAGAAAAATTCTTCAAGTGAACATGAAAATATCTCTAAGAAATTTAATTTTGGACTTCATGAGCTGAAAGCTCTAGGATATGTAGTATCAGAACTGAGCCTTGGTGTTGATAAAAACAAAGTGGCTGCAGCTTTACTGAAACAAATTCCCCAGAACAAAAAGGAAATGATGTCTTTCTTAGGGTCTGCCAATTATTACAGACAACACCTTGAAGATTTTGCAATCCATGCCAAATCATTGTACAGAATTTTTTGATCAACAAAATGTCTTTGAAATGACACAGGAGAGGATTCAAGCATATGAACAGATCAGATATGCCTTGACCAATGCACCATTACTACTGTTGCCAGACTGGAAACTTCCTTTCAAGCTGTATATTCATGCATGTGGTGACGGTGTAGGTGCAGCTCTTCATCAAGTTCAAATTGTCAATGACAAACCTTATGAAGGTCCAATTTGTTTAATTTCAAGACAAATCCAACCTACTGCTTGTATGGGCTGTGGAAAAACTTCATTATTATCTTACTGGTAGTGCGTTTTAAGTAATTACTGATTGTAATGCAGTAAAATCCCTTCTTAAAATGAACACTCCAAACAGACACATGTTAAGATGGCAGATTGCTATACAGGAGTATAGAGGTAATATGACTATAGTCAATAAAGCTGGAAATTTTCACAACGATGCTAATGGCTTAAGTAGATGGGCATTACCCAATACACCTGACAATCCTGCCTATGTTCCCATAGGTGCAGAACCTCAAATTCCAATTGCAGGAATTAACATCACAGATGTTGGAACCGAAGTCTTTGAAGAAGTTAGATATAGCTATAAGCTGGATAGGAATTGTCATATTCTTACTTCTCTACTTGACAAAGATTGCAAAGATTCATCTTGGGCTAATTCTCTAGATGATATTTGGAAAGCATCTTATGACAATGGAAGATTCCATTTATTTGATTGTATCTTATATCATAGATATAAACACACATGTGTCATGGTGCTGTGTAGTAGAATGTTAATTAACACAATACTTCTAGAATGCCATGATAACATTTATTCTGGACATCTGTCTGAAGACAGAGCAATGGGAACAATTAGAACAGATTCCTGGTGGCCATCTTGGAGAAAATATGTCATTGAGTACTGTCATAGTTGTGATAGATGTCAGAAGGCCAATAAAGCTACTGGTAAAAGATTTGGTTTTGATTATTCATATCCAAGAACCAAGTACCGTATGTGAAGTGGTTCAATAGGATTGGGTAACTGCCTTACCACCTGGAGGCAATAAAACTTACAGTTCATGTATTGTCATTGTAGATAGATATAGCAAAACACCAATATTTTTACCATGTCATAAAGATGACACAGCTATGGATACAGCTCTTTTGATTTGGAATAAAGTCATATCCCATAATGGTCTCTTGAAATATCATTAGTGATAGAGACCCAAAATTCACATCAGCCTTATGCACTAATTTACATAAGATTTTTGGTACAAAATTATCATTCTCAACAGCATACCATCCACAAACAGATGGGTTAGCAGAAGAATGATACAAACCCTTGAAGACATGATCAGAAGATTTTGTGCTTATGGCCTGGATTTTGAAGATTCTGATGGCTTTAGCCATGATTGGTGTACTCCTATACCAGCATTGGAATTAGCCTAAAGACCTCCATTGTGAGCCTTTGAGATATGACCACATACCCAATAAGGTCACAAAAAAGACTCAGAATAATTATACCTTTAATATAATTATATTAAAATTAATTAGAATAATTATACATTAAAAATAATTACTCAAATATACAAAAAAATACCATAAATTGGTACTAAAACTGGTTTAACTTAACACCCAATGAATAAACTTGTAAAACAAATTATACCATTGGATTCCCATGGAAAAATACACATATACCATTTTTATGGCATATCTGTAAAGTCAATATTTAAGGAATTATAAGGTATAATACCTTATAAAAACCATAAAAACTTATTTATCTCAAGAACTAATGAAACAACATGTGAAATAAATTGTACCAGTGGATTCCTCACAAAAATCCACATATAAAACAATTAATAAGCTAATTCCCAAAATCAATACTAAGGAATTATCCTGATATATGCACTTTTTTGGTCAACGCATATATTCAGTGATCATAGCTAATATCTTCTAAACTATACATTCTAGAATGATGAACCAAAAATAAAGTTACCACGTAATTACTGTAAGAACACAGATATGAACTTTATTTTGCAAAATTATAAACAAGGTTAAGACTTATGACGAAATATTGATAAAAATCAACAGAGCTGTTGACCACTTTGTTGTGAAAGTAGTCCAAACTTAAAAAAAAGTATACAGTTGGATTCTACTAGTTTATTCGAGAAGAATGATGTAATTTTTATTATTAAATTCAGGGTATAACCCCCTGAAATCAAGGTTTGAAGTTTAAAATATTGAATTTCGACAGAAAAGATGAGTTACAAGAAAAATCATCAAAATTAGAGTTTTGATGATGTAATGAAAAGCTCTTGGCAGCATAATAAGGTTATGTAAGGCTATCAGAATTCACTCTCTGAATTGCTGTAGCGTGAAAACCTTAAAAGTTATTGGGGATCAAAGCTTGAGCTTAAATTGAGCTGTTATGATCACATACTGTAACCTTAAATTAAGTTTAACAGTCTTAATAGTGATAAAATTGGTGAATACTATTAGTTTATGATTAAAACTGATACAATCCACGAAATTTGGGGTTCTGCCAAGCCTCTGATGTCATCACACTTAGAGTTATAGTGATAACTCTAAATAATGGTGTAATAATGATGTAATATGGTTTGATCATGATGTAATCACCCTCAAACCTTAAAATATTGATCAATTCCAGTGGATATGATCAGTACACGTCTACTAGAAGCCTGTTGGACTCTAGGAGGGAGGTATTTACTATAAATAGAGCTCTTTTTACTCTATTTACCCCTCAGACGCATCAAAAACATTAAATCAATCAAATCAAAGGTAATTTTCTTTATTCTTTATATATAAAACTGTTATATTATTAAAGACCCAAGACCACCTTGCTATAATCATCTATTTTGACGTGATTAAATCATTTATTTAATTGTTTTTGTTAAAAATCTCTCTAAAACTCATTTCCACGTAAAAATACTGAATAATTTGTAATTTTCTTTATTTTTATTGTAAATACAATTTGAAAAGGTTGTATTTATATTTTTTGGCGTAAAATACTTCAAAATTATTATATTAAGTGTTAAAAGTAGGTTATTTTCTCTTATTATAATAATTTCTCTATTATTACTCTCTTAATAATTCTTTAATTAATATAAATAGTATTTATATTAATTCATAACTTTAATATTAGTAATATTATTGTTATTAATTGTTTTTTATTAATAAAAAACAATTTTTTACGCCTTTATTATTTGTTGGTAACAATAATAAAGAGCTTTATAATATATTAATTATTTTATATTAATATATTATTTATAATATTATAATTTCATATAATATTAATTATATTATTATATTTATTTAATAATATAATATTTTTACGCCATAATAATAATATTTCTTTATTATTAGTATTATTTTAATCTTATTTATTTCAATTATAAGGACATTCAGAGTACAATAAGTAAATAATTAGTAATTTTTACTTATTGTTTCATAGTCAAACCTTACATTTGGGGGCCTGGCCGTGATATTTACTTAAAAGACCTTTAAAAAGATTCTATTTGGGTTTATCCAATAATAAATTATATTTATAATCATAAAATTATATAATAATTTTATATTTTATTGATTTTAAAAGCTATTGAGGCATTTGGAAAGCAATTGTACTGTCTTACACGTGGTTTTTCACATCCTTAGACTTGCAAGAGCTTTCTTTGAGTGACTCTAGTGATTAAAAAAGATAATTTATAAATTAAAAATAATTTTTATTATAATTTAATTTTATAAGAATCATATTCATTTTTTATTTTATTCTGTAAAAATAAAAATGTACATAAAAAATATTAAAAAATATTAAAAACCAATAAAAAAAGTTATTTTTATTCATTTTTATTCATTTCTTTATTTATTTCATTTTTTTTAAGATATAAAAGCAATTTCTACGTGGAAAATTGCCATATCTTGCCAAAAATAACACTTATTATAAAAAGACTTATATTTATTTGTCTTTTTTAGTGTTTGAAGATAACCCAACAGAAGACAACCAAGCTACTGTTGAGAGATTGGTGGAAGAAACTTGTCAAAGTTCTCCTACACCAGTTATCACCAAAAGAAAGAAAGCTAAGAAATTAGACTTTCCAGGGCCCACCATTCAAGACTCTGAAGGTGAGCACCTCTTTTTAAATTGCCATAAAAGAATTTTATTCTAAAATACTTTTATTTTTTTTTCTTATTCTTTAATCATGACTACCAGAAGAGGTTCCCAATACTCCATCCAATCAGATGGAGCTGGACTCAGAAGTAGAATTGATCCCTCAAAAGGGAAAAGAAAGGGCAATATCCCCAGTGGAACAGAATCCACACAAGGAAGTGCCTTATCCCAAAGGCAAGTCCCAGAAATGCCCATGATATCTGAGCCTGAATTGGAACTAAGTATGAGTAACTCAAACAGGTACAAATCACATTCAGAGGGCTCAAATAGACATCTCCATGAGCCAGTACAAGCAGTATTACACAGTATACAAGGACAAAGACTGGGAAATGCTGCCTCAAATACACCAAGTAGTGATGAACTCCTGGCACATCCTGAAAAAGTTCCTCAAAGAGGAGGAGATAGTGAAATACTCCAATGGATGGAATCCACTGTCATCCAAACCTCAAATCAAAAAAATCAAGGATTATCATGCCAAAAAGAGGGAGGAAACCAAGGAAGAAGCCCCAGTAGCTTCTACCAGCAAGCCTCAAGCCAACCCACTTCCCCAAGAAGGGAAGAAGAACAAGAAAAAGCATTGGAGGAAACCATATTCCCCAAGCTACAGAATCCCAAGAATCCAAAAGGATGCCATGGACAATGTCTTCAACATGGCCAGAACCTTGATGGAATTCAAGGACAAGGAAGAGCAAAGAATGAGACAACCTCATTTCCCAAAGAAATAACCTTGTCCAAAGATGTTGTAAATACTTTAACAGAAATTAAAAATAGTATATTACCTCTAAAAGAAATTAAAGACAGTTTATTATCACTACAAGAAATAAATAACAATTTATCTTCTTTAAAAAAAATTGTTGTGCAAAACAAGAAAGAAATTGACAACATTAAGTTTATTGTTGAAAATAATAAACCAAAGAATTTAATTGACAATACTCAAAAATTAATACAAGGACAACAAGAATTGTATAAATACATAAAAGATATCAAAGATAAGACTTTGACAATCAATTATGATGTGAGTATTGACAATCTTACAGAAAAATTAAATAAATTAAGTATTTCTGTAGAAAAATTTGAAGAAAAGACTTCATCACACCAAAAATTACTTTTGGACCATGTGGAAAAACGTGATGAAGCAAGAATGCATCTGAAAGATGATATTCAAAGTGAAATAAGGCTTATTACAGAAAAAATGGATAAAATTAATGAGGCTAACTTAAATATGCCAAAGTTATCAACACCATTTTCTCATATAAGAAGCCCTGTTAAAACAAAAGAGGAATTGTCAAATCCTTTCATAACAGACTTGAGTCACCAAGACAATAACCAAGTCTTAATGAAGGAAGCACCTCAATTAAAAGAATGGCCAACATTCACAGGAGAAGGTGAATATGACCACATGTCATTTATTAAAACAATTGACATGTTACAAGAAGACTATGCCATACCAGATGAATTAATCACTGCAAGATTACATTCATTATTTGAGAAATCTGCAAAAAGATGGTATTATGGCATAAGACAGACAAATGGTAAAAATACCTGGTCTTGGTGGAAACAAGAAATAATCACCAAGTGGGCAAATGATGCCTGGAGGTATAAGATAGAAAATGCATTTGAAAACTCTTTCTTTGACCCAGAGAAAGATAAACCTTTAACTTGGTTCTTAAAACAAGTTGAAAGGCTTAATGCACTGTACCCAGAAATGTCACAGAAGATGGTGCATATGAAAATACTTAAAAAATGTGGAGGGGAACTAGAACATGCCCTAAGAAGCAGGTGTATAGAACCATGCTCCACAGAAGAGTATATAAATGCACTAGAAGATATAGTGACAAGAACAAAAATTGGCAGGACTTGGAAAAAATTGGACATTAAAAGCCCAAATAAACCATTTATCAAGAAAGATAAATCAAAAGAATCCTTTAAACCCAATACATCCAACAATAATGAGCAAAGAAAATGCCATAAATGTGGAGGTATTGGACACTTAGCCAATAATTGCCTTAAAAAAGCAAAGATTAATGAAATTGTGGAAACAGAAAACCACAATGACAAAGAAGAAGAATCTGACTCTGAAAAAGAGACAGAAGAATCAGAAAGCTCTGAAAGTGATGAAATCAATATAATTAATGCACAAATTAATAATATTGATATAATTTATGAAGTACTGGATGTTAACTCAAACTTGCCACAAGTTGGAACATCTGACACAAATCTGACAAACATACAAGATGCCAAAATGTATAGAACCAAACCTGCAAGAGGAATGGGATATACAGCTGGAAAATCAAGTATTAGTATTGTTATGGTTGATAACCAAGAAGGAAAGGTTAACTTGGATACAGGAGCATATTGCACCTGTGTTGGCAAAAGTTATTTAAAAACCATTGTCCCAGACTGGCAAGAAAAACTTATGCCAATACAAGGTGTCAAATTTAGTAGTGCAAGTGAGAGCATGAAGCCCCTTGGAATAATTGATTTAACACTAATTTTTCCTCATCCCTCACAATGTGTCAGAATCAAAGTAGAGTTTGTAGTAATGGACAACTGTACTAGTAATCATTTCATACTTGGAAATGACTACTTATCAATCTATGGTATAGATATCTCCAACCAAAAGGATAGATATTTTACCATAGGAGATAATAAAAGACAAAAGTTTGGATTCTTAAATAACAAAAAACAAATCACAGTTATTAAGAATGAGGAAAGAATTCCAGAAAAAGAACTTTTTATATCTGAACAACTCAAAGAGGCAGAATTCAATCAAGAATTAACAGAAAAAATGAAAGAAAAATTGATTGACCTCTTATTTAAGTATAAAAATGCCTTTGCAACTGAAAAAGAGCCACTAGGTGCCATAATTGGACATGAAGTGGATATAATTCTTAATGTAGAAAAACCTTACCCACCTTTATTAAGAAGACCTGCTTATCCAGCCAGTCCAAGAGCTAGAGAAGCCCTAGAGGTGCACATTAAAGAATTAATGGACCTTGGAGTATTAAGAAAGGTTGGACATAATGAGCAAGTAGAAGTTACTACACCTGTCATTATAACTTGGCATAATGGAAAATCAAGGATGGTAGGAGACTTCAGAGCCCTGAATACCTATACCATTCCAGACAGATATCCAATACCCAGAATCCATGAGACATTGACCCAATTGTCACAAGCTAAGTTCATCACAGCTATGGATGCTCTTAAGGGTTTTCATCAAAATGTCTTAACAGACAATGCCAAGAAACTACTAAGAATAATAGTCCATTGTGGAATTTTTGAATACTTAAGAATGCCATTTGGGATAAAAAATGCACCTTCCCATTATCAAAGAATGATGAATACCATATTTCCTGAAGAATTATCAGAAGGATGGTTAATAATCTACATTGATGATATCATAGTTTGCTCAGAAACTTGGGAAAATCACCTGACAAGACTAGAAAGGGTACTACAGAAAATAGTCCAAGTAAATATGAAAATTTCATTGAAAAAGTGTCATTTTGCATATAGTGAATTAAAAGCCCTAGGACATGTAGTATCTGGACTTAGTCTAGGCATAGACAAAAATAAAGTAGCAGCAGTACTACTTAAACCAATGCCTCAAACTAAAAAAGAAATGCAATCATTTCTAGGATTTGCTGGTTACTATAGACAGCATATAAAGGACTTTGCAAAGATTGCTAAATCCTTGTATAAGCTATGTGACCAACAAACAGTCTATGAGATGACAGAAGAAAGAGTCAAGGCATATGAAGAATTGAAAAATTCTTTAACAAATGCCCCATTTCTTCTAATGCCAGATTGGAAACTACATTTCAAACTGTACATTGATGCTTGTGGAGAAGGACTAGGTGCTGCACTTCACCAAACACAAATTATCAATGATAAACCAGTGGAAGGACCAATTTGTTTCATTTCAAGGCAGATAAAGCCAACAGAAGCAAGGTATGGAGCAAGCCAAATGGAATGCTTATGCCTAGTGTGGGCTTTAGAAAAGCTGCATTATTATTTGGATGGCACAGTATTTGATGTAATCACAGACTGTAATGCTGTGAAATCACTATTAAATATGAAGACTCCAAATAGACATATGCTGAGATGGCAAATTGCTATCCAAGAATATAGAGGAAATATGACTATTGTTCATAAATCTGGAAATATTCATAAAAATGCAGATGGTCTTAGCAGATGGGCTCTAGCAAATACCCCTGACAATCCAGCATGGGTACCACAAGAAGAGCACCATATAGAAGGAATATGTGTTACAGACATTGGCACAGAATTCTTTAACCAAGTTAAAGAAAGCTATAAGACAGACAAAAATTGCCATATCTTAAGCCAACTTCTAATGAAAGACTGCAAAGATCCATCACTTTCATCAAAACTAGATGAAATATGGAAAAAGGCATATGATGAAGGAAGATTCCACCTCCTTGATGGAATCCTTTACCATAGAACAAAACACACATGTGTTATGGCCTTAACAGATAGAACACTAATAAACACTATTTTACATGAGTGTCATGATAGTGTTGCATCTGGACATCTCTCAGAAGATAGAACACTAGAGAGGGTGAAAACCTGCTCTTGGTGGCCAAATTGGAAGAAAGATGTTGCAGAGTACTGCCAAACCTGTGACAGATGCCAAAAAGCCAACAGAGCCACAGGAAAGAAATTTGGAATGATGATCCAAATCCAAGAACCAAAATCCCCATGGGAAATAGTTCATATGGATTGGGTAACAGCTTTACCTCCAGGAGGAGACAGGAGTTATAATGCATGTGTAGTGTTAGTTGACAGGTACAGTAAAACTCCCATGTTCTTACCATGTCATAAAGATGACACAGCTATGGATACAGCCATAATGATATGGAATAAAGTCATTAGCCACACAGGCTTATTCCAAAATATTATAAGTGACAGAGACCCAAAGTTCACTTCAGCACTATGGACAAACCTCCATAACTTGTTTGGGACAAAGTTATCATTCTCAACAGCTTATCATCCTCAAACTGATGGTCTAGCAGAAAGAATGATACAAACCCTAGAGGATATGATCAGAAGATTCTGTGCTTATGGGCTAGAATTCAAAGATTCTGATGGTTTTACCCATGATTGGTGTACACTAATACCAGCACTTGAACTGGCATATAAGACATCAATCCATTCTCCCACTGGCAAAACACCAGCAATGCTAGAGAAAGGTTGGAATCCAAGACTTCCTTATGACACCCTCAAAAAGGACTTAGTGGATATACATCCAACAGCAAGCAGTTTCAAGATAATGCTTGACAAAGCAAGACACCATGCAAACAGATGCATGCAAGATTCTTTTAAATATGCAAAAGAAAGATGGGATAAAAGTCATAAACCACCTGATTTCAAAATAGGAGACTTGGTTTTAGTATCAACCCTTAATTTCAATAACATAAAAGGCCGAAAGAAATTGAAAGATTCCTTTGCAGGACCATTTATGATAAAAGCACTCCATGGACCCAATGCTGTGCAATTAGAACTCACAGGTGAACTAATGAACAAACACCCAACTTTCCCTGTAAGTCTGATAAAACCTTACAGTTCAAGTGACAAGGAATTATTTCCACTAAGAAATAAACCCCAACTTGAAATTCCCCCCTTGGAGGAAGGAGAGGAAAAGAGAATAGTAAAAGTCCTTAAAGAAAGAAGGACAAGAAACAAAAAAGAAAGGGAATACCTTGTAAGGTATAAAAATTCAACTCAAGAAGATGAATGGCTACTTGAGAAAGATATAACAAATGCTGATAAATTACTAAGAAGGTTCAGACATGAAAGAAAACCTGAAAAATAAAAAGTTAAGCATTATTGAGCTTCAAGACTAACAAAAGTCTATTGAAGAGGTAGGACAGTGGATGATACCCTAATCACATATATCAGATTGTGGTACAATCTTTTTTGGTGGTAGGGAATGTGAGCCTTTGAGATATGACCACATACCCAATAAGGTCACAAAAAAGACTCAGAATAATTATACCTTTAATATAATTATATTAAAATTAATTAGAATAATTATACATTAAAAATAATTACTCAAATATACAAAAAATACCATAAATTGGTACTAAAATTGGTTTAACTTAAAAACCAATGAATAAACTTGTAAAACAAATTATACCATTGGATTCCCCATGGAAAAAAAATACACATATACCATTTTTATGGCATATCTGTAAAGTCAATATTTAAGGAATTATAAGGTATAATACCTTATAAAAACCATAAAAACTTATTTATCTCAAGAACTAATGAAACAACATGTGAAATAAATTGTACCAGTGGATTTCTCACAAAATTCCACATATAAAACAATTAATAAGCTAATTCCCAAAATCAATACTTAAGGAATTATCCTGAATATATGCACTTTTTTGGTCAACGCATATATTCAGTGATCATAGCTAATATCTTCTAAACTATACATGCTAGAATGATGAACCAAAAATAAAGTTACCACGTAATTACTGTAAGAACACAGATATGAACTTTATTTTGCAAATTATAAACAAGGTTAAGACTTATGAGGAAATATTGATAAAAATCAACAGAGCTGTTGACCACTTTGTTGTGAAAGTAGTCCAAACTTAAAAAAAAGTATACAGTTGGATTCTACTAGTTTATTCGAGAAGAATGATGTAATTTTTATTATTAAATTCAGGGTATAACCCCCTGAAATCAAGGTTTGAAGTTTAAAATATTGAATTTCGACAGAAAAGATGAGTTACAAGAAAAATCATCAAAATTAGAGTTTTGA
Source organism: Austropuccinia psidii (assembly GCA_023105745.1). Taxonomy (NCBI): domain Eukaryota; kingdom Fungi; phylum Basidiomycota; class Pucciniomycetes; order Pucciniales; family Sphaerophragmiaceae; genus Austropuccinia; species Austropuccinia psidii. Next base: position 68,278,781 of record JALGQZ010000004.1, read on the forward strand.
TGATGTAATGAAAAGCTCTTGGCAGCATAATAAGGTTATGTCAGGCTATCAGAATTAACTCTCTGAATTGCTGTAGCGTGAAAACCTTAAAAGTTATTGAGGATCAAAGCTTGAGCTTAAATTGAGCTGTTATGATCACATACTGTAACCTTAAATTAAGTTTAACAGTCTTAATAGTGATAAAATTGGTGAATACTACTAGTTTATGATTAAAACTGATACAATCCACGAAATTTGGGGTTCTGCCAAGCCTCTGATGTCATCACACTTAGAGTTATAGTGATAACTCTAAATAATGGTGTAATAATGATGTAATATGGTTTGATCATGATGTAATCACCCTCAAACCTTAAAATATTGATCAATTCCAGTGGATATGATCAGTACACGTCTACTAGAAGCCTGTTGGACTCTAGGAGGGAGGTATTTACTATAAATAGAGCTCTTTTTACTCTATTTACCCCTCAGACGCATCAAAAACATTAAATCAATCAAATCAAAGGTAATTTTCTTTATTCTTTATATATAAAACTGTTATATTATTAAAGACCAAAGACCACCTTGCTATAATCATCTATTTTGACGTGATTAAATCATTTATTTAATTGTTTTTGTTAAAAATCTCTCTAAAACTCATTTCCACGTAAAAATACTGAATAATTTGTAATTTTCTTCATTTTTATTGTAAATACAGTTTGAAAAGGTTGTATTTATATTTTTTGGCGTAAAATACTTCAAAATTATTATATTAAGTGTTAAAAGTAGGTTATTTTCTCTTATTATAATAATTTCTCTATTATTACTCTCTTAATAATTCTTTAATTAATATAAATAGTATTTATATTAATTCATAACTTTAATATTAGTAATATTATTGTTATTAATTGTTTTTTATTAATAAAAAACAATTTTTTACGCCTTTATTATTTGTTGGTAACAATAATAAAGAGCTTTATAATATATTAATTATTTTATATTAATATATTATTTATAATATTATAATTTCATATAATATTAATTATATTATTATATTTATTTAATAATATAATATTTTTACGCCATAATAATAATATTTCTTTATTATTAGTATTATTTTAATCTTATTTATTTCAATTATAAGGACATTCAGAGTACAATAAGTAAATAATTAGTAATTTTTACTTATTGTTTCATAGTCAAACCTTACATCCATCCATGATTCAACAGGAAAAACTCCTGCAATTTTGGAGAAAGGATGGAACCCCAAACTTCCAGTTAATACTTTGAAAAAAGATCTGGTTCATATTCATCCAACTTCTTCAAGATTTAAGTTATTTCTTTATGAAGTAAGGCATCATGAAAATTGAATCATGAATGATGCCTTTGAATATTCTAAACAGAAATGGGATAAAAGTCATAAAACCCCAGAATTCAAAGTAGGGGACTTAATACTAGTTTCAACCTCGAGCTTTAATAATATTGAAGGTCCAAAGAAATTTAAAGATTCCTTTGCAGGACCATTTATTATTAAAGCCCTGCATGGGAAAAATGCAGTCCAGGTAGAGCTTTCAGGATAATTGAAAAAAAAAACAACCAACATTTCCTGTTAGTCTGATAAAGAATTACACTTCAAGTGATAAGGAATTATTTCCTTTGAGAAATGAAACACCCTTAGAAGTACCTCTACTTGTTCAAAGTGAAGAGAAAAAAGTACTAAAAGTCTTGACAGAAAGAATACTTAGGGGAAAAAATGAAAGAGAATGCTTGGTCTGGTCCAGAAATCCACAACATGAAGATGAGTGGATTATAGCAGAAAAGATACCTGATTCCCAAACGTTTCTCAGAATATTCAGACATGAGAGAATACCAATTCCTCAATGGAAAATCTGAATTGTGAGCTTTACATACTTGAAATTATAAGTAGAGAGGTTGGACAGTGGATGATACCCCCCCAATTAACTTGGGGGTATACTACTAAAAGAAAATTGTGGTACAATTTTTTTGGTGGTAGGGAATGTGAGCCTGTGAGGTATGTATAGCATACTCATAAGGCCACAAATGATTTTATACACAGTTTATTTAGTCTTAAACAGGATTTTCAATTGAATTTAAAATAAAAAATAACGAAAAATAAGTATAGCTTTTTTTGGATAAACAAAGTTATAAATATTATGTCATTTTTGGGCTCTAAACAAAAAATAACCTAGGGTACACGCATAGGGTGTCATACCCAAAAAGGCTTATTTCTTATTTTATTGGAAGACTTAGGAATCTCACAGTAATAAGGTAGCTTTTTTAACATTTGTTTAAAATTGTTAAATATAAGCTTAAATAAGCTAACATTTAAAGTTGCATAAGGTTTATGCAAACTTGCCAAAATTTTAGTTGAAATTGAGGTGTTGTGTATATTTACTGAATTGGCTAAGAATTTGCCATACAGAATGTAAATCCTGCGTGAGCTCGATTTAAAAGGGTTTAAGGCCATAGTATGGCTTTCAATAAATAAAAGGGCAAAATTCATGCGAAAAGGTGGGACAAAGGAAAAAGACCAAACAGAGCTGGGGTACCCAAATTTTTGGATATTTAAGGATTCAATTAAGGTTGTTCTCCTGTATTGGAGGATTTTCAACCTTATTTAAACTTTAAGATTAGACTTTGATCCAACCTTAAGGTTTGAACTGGTTTTAACCCAATTTGGACAGGAATTTCAAGCTGCCAAAGGGTAAATTCAAACATGCAGGCTCGATATTAAAGTTTTGAGACCTGTCAAAGCTTGAATAAGCTTAAAGCGCTAAGGCTACAAGCATTAAAACCTTATCAAAAGTTAAGGTTTAGTGTGTATTGCTATTTTACATGGAAAAATAGCAATAACTTCAAAAATTCATTAAAAATCCAATTCTTTATGGCTTTTGCTTGAAAATTGCACACAGATTACAATTTAATATTATCTATATATAAATTTAATTTTAAGTATTTTTTATAAAAGGATTTCCGGGGTAATTAGCCTGGAAATTTACTCTTTTAATTATACTTGAGGAAAATTAAGATTTCTTTAAAAATTAATTAAAAATTGAGCTTAAGGGATTTCTGCTTGAAGCTTTATCTTTAAGCTGTTCATGAGATGGAATTCAATATAAATAAACTTATTTTACATTGAAACTTAAAATAATTGACTTGAATGAGGATTAAGGTCACTTGGAGTTAATAATAACACTGGTAACTTTAAATTAAAATTAAAAATAAGTTACCTGAATTTAAGAACCTTATTTTTAAGCATGGATTTTCAGTCTTGACCTGAGCACTCCCTCTATATCCATTATGAATCATGACAGCTGCTCTGTGGACATAAAAAGAGTCTTTTCATCACTGTCTTTGTCCATGATCAATTATCAATCCAATCATATTAGACATATAGACAGGTAAAGTTTTATTATATATAGAATCTTATTATTAAAATATTTCTTAAATACTTTATTCTTGATAGATCTTAAATTAAAGAATTGAAATCATAGAAATTAGATTATTGTTGTACTCACCTATAATATATTTTCTTTTTTAAAATTATTGTCTTTAAAATATCCTTTAAGATCCACAAACTCCTCTCAAAAACTCATTAATCATAATTTTTATTATGAAAAGTTGTTTTATCTTCAAAGATATTTCCTTTTGGTGTGTTTCTAACTTATAATTATTATTTAGTATAATAACTGTTGTTGTTTGACTTGCTGTATTAAGTTTATATTATAAGTAAGTTCTCTCTAAAATTCTATATTTCCTTATCCATTATTGGTTTTTTTATATAGAATCTTTCCCTAAGAATTATTTCTGTACAGTGTGTTTTTTAATTCTTTTATAAATAATATTTATATATTTTTTATACGTGCTTAAATATTGATATTTTTCACATGTAATTGTCTCATTAAGAGCTTTACACTTCCTATTGTTATAATTGTCAGTGGGTGTTGGTAAACACACGTAAGCTTTTAGTAAAAACACGTAAGTGACCTTAATTTTCAAAAAAAATTCCTCAGGCTCAGTTTTGAGGATTTTTTTAATTTTTTTTTGCCATATTTTTCCCGACTTGGCATGTCAATAAGCACAAATTTTTTCAAAATTTTTTTTTTTGCCAAATTTCACAAATTTGGCCAATATGCCAAAATGGCATATTTTTTCAAAAATTCATTTAAAATCTTCCCACTTATGAATTTACTTAATTTTTTTTAAAATGAAGGGTTCAATGTGAAGAATAAAGCACCAGAATCCCATAATTTTGGGAATTTTTTTGGTTGGGACAAGTGAAGGCGCAAAAAGGGTTTTTTTTCAAATATTTTTTCCCGTCATCGTGATATGCCTATTTTTAAAAGGTGAATTTAATAACTTCCCACTTATGAATTTCCTTCATTATTTTAAAATTAAAGGGTTCAATCTGGACAATAAAGAACCAGAAGCTCATGAATCGGGAAATTTTTTTGGGTGGGACAACAAGTGAAGGCGCAATGAGTGTTTTTTTTAACTGTTTTTTCTCTTGTGTGTAATATGAATATTTTCAAGTACAAAAGCTCCACAAGTTTGATAAAAAATGAGACTGAGGTGGGATTTAAGCAATAAATATGACTGAGGAGGGGGATAATTGGCATAAATTGTATATACAAAAATCATTCAATCAGAATCAACCTCCAAAATAGTGGGTTTTTTCTGAGAGGGGGAGGAAGATTGGTCAAATACAACATTCTGTGTTTCTTAAATTTATCAGCCCACCCCAGGGCTTGTGGTTGGGCATGAATCTCCCAGCTCACAGTAATGGGGGGGACAGGATAAACTTTAGAAATGATGATGTCCAAAGGAACAAAATGAGCACAACTGTTCAAGAAGCAGATGAAAATGGGGGGATTATCATTTGGAGGACAGAAATAAGGGAAAAAAGAAAAAGATTGGGCTGTGGAATGAAAGAAAACTGATCTTTTATACTTATTTGCAATTGGATCCCCCATGTCAGGCATGGACATCCACTTGCTTTTTGGAGCCTGGCCAACATCTTCATACCATTCAATTCTTTCCAAATAAGAGGATACTGAGGGAATTAAGGTGTTCATGGCTTCATAAAGGTCTTGATTTTGTTGAATTTCTTCAGCCAAGTCACCTCTGACATCAGCCCATTGATCTTGAGTCTTGTAAATGAAGTGGGATACTGTTCTGTAGCCACAGTTTCCATCACCCTGGACATTGATGGCCTTGAAGGTGTATTTCAATATAAACTTGGGCAAGTCTTCTGAGCCAGTTATCTGATAAAATAAGTCCAAAAGCTGAATAAATATCAAAATAAACAACATAAAATTACATTAAAAAGAATCAGAAACTCACAAACAGCTTGGAGCATTCATCACTTGTGTGATAGTTGCTTTGACAATGCTCACAGGTCAAGTCAATTGCATCATAGATATTCAAACTGGTGGCAGGCTTGTGTGATTTTCTTTGTGATGTTTTGCTTCCAATTGCCAATCTTCTTGACCTTCTAAGGGTTACTTCTGATTTATTTAATTCAGTTGCTGAGGGTAGTGAATCTGATGAACTGATGGATTTAGATAATGAGTCCTCAGAATCTTCAGAATCTTCAGATGAGTCCACTTCCATAATTGGAGAGGGGACATTTGACTGGGATCTTGAAGTTGTTTTGCTGGTCACTTTTGATGGGGGTCTTCCTCTTCTCTTGGATTGACTTTCAATAATTTCAAATCTTGAAGGTTCTCTTTTGTTTTTATTCTTGGCTCCTTGGGGTCTTCCACGGATATTCTTGCATTCTAGAGGGTCTTCATAATATTGATCATCCTCTTGACTCTTGGGAATTTGATCAAATGGGACTTTTCCAGTCAAAAAATCTTGAAAATGTTGGAGTATTGGAGTGATTTCTGCCATTGGTCTTTGGAACAGGTCTTCCCCAATGTCTTCAAATATTTTCTTGGCTTCATTCTTTCTTTCTTTTTCAATACTTTGATCATCACCTTGAAAACCAGTCTGAGAAGAATATGACAAATAAAATCAGTTAATAAGAAACAAAATAATAAGAAGAAATTCAAAAACCCTCACAGGCAAATTCAAATGCCATTGAGCATGGAAGTCTGATAATTCAAGCCTTTGGCGCTTGGCAAATGCCTTTTGGGTCTAATGCTTGCAAGGAATGCCTTTATAATTGTTGTATTGGTTGGTGCATTTTTCATTTGGAGGAAATTTTGTTTTGAAATTTTCAAAGGAAATCTGAAGAGCATAATGAGACACCTTGCCATTGAGGGCACAGATGTGTGGAGGAAAATTCTTGACATGGACAATCATTTCTTTGGAGATTCTGTTGATAATTTCAATAAATTGTTTTCTGAATGCCATGTGGAGTGCCCTGACTACCTCCAGGAGAGTACCAGTGGACTTTTGTAGCCAAATTTTAACCATGGCATGGGCACCTTCAACTCTGGAGGTGGATCCCACACCCAGGTGGCAATGGTGGTTGGTCCAGGCTGGCACATAATACTCCTTTAGAGGAAGCCAGGTATTTTCCAAATACTGCAAGACCTCAGCATCTTTAACTTGCTTTTGAAGCTTCTTCCAGTTTTCTTTGAAAGACTTTTCAGTGGGTGAATACATAAGCTGAGAAAAGAATCCCAAAGTCATTAATAAAGACAATAATAAGAAAAAAAGTGAAATAAAATGAAATAAAGTGAAGAAGTATATTACTTGTGTCAGGCTGAGTCTATGATAAAGGTGTATATGAGTATTTACAAGCTTTAACTATGACTGTGACACGGTAAAAATGGTTTTAAAAGATGATAAGATTGATAATAAATGATTTAATTCAAGATTTAAAGGGCTTTACTATAGAGATATAGTGGTGGTGAGCGCTGTTGAAAGCCCTGGGTGCAGCTTTACCTGTTGGATTACAATAATAAAGACTACAATACTTTAAATTAAGAGTATACCTGATTATTTAAGCAAGAGTAAAACTGTTTTTGACAGTTTACTACGTAGGTTATTCAAGAGCAGGATGAGGAAAGGTTTTTGGCTGTGAAAAGCCCTCCTTTTATTCTGAAATTGAGGTGGAAAGGCTGCTAGACCTTTCCACGTAGAGGAAGTGAAGATTTTTCACTCTCCAGGACAGGCTTGTGGTTTGCAAACAGCCTGTATACCCTGTATTGGGCTCAGATGTGGTTTTGAAACCACATCTGGGCAGTTTTCACCAATACAGGGTGAAAATTTTCATCTGGGGACCTCACAGCCTGATTCTGACGTGTATGATGCGTAGAATGCTGTACAGAAACTGTATGGGACCCCAGTATTGACTGACATATGAGGTATTGAAGTAAAAACATGCTTCTTCGTCTATTTGACACCTCATATTCATGGTTATGGGATATTATCCCATGGTAAGGCTGTATCTGACAGCAGGTGGGATTTTGACCTTAAAATGGTCATAACTCTGTCGGTTTTTGAGATATCAAGCTCAGAGTTGGTTCATTGAATAGCCCTGTATGAGCTCTACACAATGGTACCCAACTTGACATGGTTATCATTAAATATGACAAAGTTATCCCATGTACAAGTATTTTTGTACATTGGCATGGTCTGGTCAAAAGCTGTATTAAGCTTGTTTGGCCAATAACTTCTGTTGTAGTTGAGTTATGAGGAAATGGATGGCACCATCAGATAGGCCTGATTGTGCTCTTTCCAAAAAGACCCCACTTTAGGTATCTCACACTAAAACTGTAAAAGTTAGATGAGAGGTGAATGTTTTGTTCACCCTTATTTGGTCTGAATTTGACCATAACTCAAGTAATACTGGTGCTAGCTCAGTTTGGCTGGTACCATTGGATAGCCCTGGCTTAGAGCTTCATTTTGAATACCCATTTGATGGGGTTAAGCCTCTCCTTCTAGATTTTAGATGAGAGGTGAAAATTAAGGTTTATGCTCAGCAATAACTTTGAGCAGGAATAACTTTGTTGTTTCTTGTCCTATGGTGATGGGACCTATATTTTCAGAAAGAGGTAAGTTTCCTCTTTCTTCTGATACCTTTTGAGCTAATTTGGCTCAGCTCCATGTTTTGGTGGTATTTTGGCTATACCATTGGTTTATGGTATTTTGGCTGTCATGCTTGTGCTCTGGTTTTGAGTCACAGGCTGACATACCCTCCCTCTAAAAAAGGCTCATCATTGATGAGACTGTTCAGTCCTCCTGGAGGCTCTGAATCTCCTTAAATGGAGGTTCCCATCTGGTATGGCATCCTCTGCCAACCATTTGTCTTTGTCAGCTGTCTGGTTCTTGAATCTGACTAGATATTGTCTCTGATCCTTCCCATTGAGTCTGATTTTTCTGGCCCTGATGATTTTACTCACAGGTCCAGGAGAGTCTTCTACTTCCACTATTTCTGGTGGAGTGATGTTTTTCTTCCTGGAGGGGAATTTATCCTCTTCTGTCTGGAAGTATGGTTTGACCAGGCTTACTGGAAAGACTGGGTGTTTCCTAGAAAACTCCTCAGTGAGCTTTACCTCTACTGCATTCTTCCCTATCAACTTAATGATAGTGAAGGGACCTACAAATGAGTCTCTCATTTTCTTGGGTCCTTTGAGATTGTTAAAGTTTAGTGTAGACACTAACACCTGGTCCCCTTCCTTGAAGTCAGGTTCCATATGTGATTTGTCCCACCTCTGCTTATTATACTCTTTGGCCTCAGCTATGCATTTGGCTGCAGTATCACAGGATTTCTTCCACATATCATGGAAGTCTTTGGCTGTGGGGTGGATGGTCAGAAGATTTTTCTTCAAGTGATCCACAGGTAAAAGGGGATTCCACCCTTTCTCTACCAGTGCAGGTGTTTTTCCTGTGGTATAGTGCTGGCTTGTAATATAAGCCAGTTGGACTGCTGGTAAGAGGGTGACCCAATCATGGGTATATCCCTCATGGTCCTTGTATTCCATGCCATAGGCACAGAACCTCCTGAGGATGTCCTCCATTGTTTGGATCATCCTCTCAGCTAGGCCATCTGTTTGTGGATGGTAAGCTGTGGAAAAAGCAAGCTTGGTGCCTAGCATGTCATATAAATTGGTCCAAAATTCAGATGTGAATTTTGGGTCCCTGTCACTAATTATGATCTTAGGGACTCCACAGGTGGATATGATGTTATTCCAAAATAACAGAGCAGTGTCCATGGCTGTGTCTTCTTTATGGCATGGTAGACATCTCATGCTCTTGCTGAACCTATCAACTATGATTAGGCAGGCATTGTAGTTTTCTTTGCCTCCTGGGACAAGTCCTGTGACCCAGTCCATGTTGATGGTTTCCCATGGGTGTTTGGGTTCTTCTATGTGTTGAAGTAACCCATATTTCTTCCCATGTTTTCTATTTTCCTTTTGGCATCTTTCACAAGTGTTGATGTATTCACTCAACTCTTGTTCCCACTTGGGCCACCAAGCTGTGCTTGCTACCCTCTCTTTAGTCCTGTCCTCACTCATGTGTCCCATGTAGGGGCAGTCATGGCATTCCTGCAGGATTAAAGAGATGTGGTCTCTGTCTATCACTGTGAGTGCACTGGTGTGCTTTTCTCTGTGATAAATCAGGCCATCTATAAGGAAGAATTTATTGTCCTTATAGGCCCTCAACCAGGGTTCCTCCAGCTGGGTTTCCAGTTCTGGGCTCCTGTATTTTTGTTGAAGGAGTTGGAGTAGTATGCTACACTGTTTGTGTTTAGCATAGGATTTCAGTACTGCATTGAAAAATTCATTGTGCAATTCTGAGGAACTTATTCCCAGTATGGGGGTTTCTGTCCCTTCTGAATCAGTGTTTCCACTGTCAAGGGTACCACTCCCTGGTTCCCATTCAGAGAATCTGAAGTTCTTCTTCCTATTTATTTCCATAAAATGGATAGGAATTTTTGCAGCAACTTCAGGGTCATAAGCTGGATTGCTTTTGACATTGTCCAGTGGCCATCTGCTAAGGCCATCTGCATTGGTATGGTTTTTACCTTCCTTGTATATGATGGTCATGTTCCCTCTATACTCCTGGATGGCTATTTGCCATCTCAGCATGTGTCTATTAGTAGTCTTCATGTTTAGTAAAGACTTCAAGGCTGTGCAGTCTGTGTAGACTTCAAAGACTGCACCCTCCAAATAATAATGGAGTTTTTCTAGAGCCCAGACTAGACATAGACATTCTGTCTGGGTGGCCCCATGCCTAGCTTCTGAATCTTGCAGCTGCCTGGAGATTTAACATATTACACCTTCTCTTGGTTCACCATCCACAATTTGTCTTTGGTGAAGGGCTGCTCCCAAGCCTTGGCTGCATGCTGCATCTATATATAACTTGAATGGTAGTTCAAAGTCAGGCAAGATGAGCACAGGTGCATTTGTGAGTTCATATTTGATCCTCTCATATGCATCCCTCCTTTCCTTGGTTATTTCAAAAACTACATCCTTTGAGCATAACTTGTATAAACTACTAGTTATGTGAGCAAAGCTTTTGATGTGGTTTCTATAGTAGCTAGCAAATCCAAGGAAAGATTGCATCTCTTTGATGTTCTTTGGTACTGGCTTTTGCAGTACTGCTGCTACTTTGTTCTGGTCAATTGCCAGACTAAGGCCTGAGACTTTGTGTCCTAGAGCTAGTAGCTCTTGTTGGCCAAAATTACACTTTTTAAGTGAAATTTTTAGATTGATGGGTGTACATTTACTTAGCACTCTGTCTATGTATTGTACATGGTCTTCCCATGTCTCTGAGTATATAATGATATCATCAATATACACTACCATCCAGCCTTCCATTATTTCTTCTTGAAATATGGTGTCCATCATCCTTTGGAAGTGGGCTGGTGCATTCTTGATGCCAAATGGCATCCTGGTGTACTCATATATGCCCATATGGCATATTATTCTGAGCAACTTCATGGAATTTGGTTTAACTCCATTTTGGTGGAAGCCTTTCATACAATCCATCTTGGTTATGTATTTGGCTTTGGCTAGCTTATCCAAGGCATGAGGTATCCTTGGTATAGGGTACCTGTCTGCTTTTGTGTAGTTATTCAGGGCTCTGAAATCTCCACACAATCTAGACTTGCCATCATGCCAGGTGATTAGGACAGGAGTGGTGATTTCCACTATTTCATTATGTCCAATCTTCCTAATGACATCCATGTCCAGGAGTTCATTGATATGTTTCTCAATCTCTTTCCTGGTCTCCAGACTTGCTGGGTAAGGAGGTCTCCTTAACATGGGTGGATAAGGCCTTTCCACATCCAGATATAGTTCTATATCATGGCCTTTGATCTTGCCTAATGGTTCTTCACCAATGGCAAATGCTGGTCTATTCTTCCTCAGCATCTTCAGTAAACTTAACTTTTGTTTACTGGTGAGGGTAGTGCTAAACTGTCCCTCTCTGAATTCTTTCAGAAGTTCTTCCAGTGGGTCCTGAGAAGATATCTGGTATATATCAAGAGAAAATTTCTTTTCCTTGTTAGTACCAATGGTAATATGCCTATTTTTACTATTGTAAATATCTATGCCATACATCCTCTGGTAATCTGTTCCCAGTAAAAACCCTTGGATGTGGGCATCTTCAAGCACTACAAACTCTGGGTTGAGTCTGATATTACCTTTTCTGTGGGGTATAATTATCTCTTTGATAATTGTCCCAATAGAGGTCATCTTTCCAGATGCACTCTTAAAGTTCTTTGCCCTGGTGGGCAAGAGTTCTTTTTCCCAGTTTGGGAAGTGGTTATCCAGATAATTTCTGGCCACTATGGAGCAGTGTGCTCCACTGTCAATGATCAGTGGATGCTGAGCATTGTCAATACATACAGTCATGTTTGTGGCTGTTCCATGTATGTATGCCATTCCTTTGGTTGGGGTAACCAGGAATGTTTGTGCATCTTGTGTATGTTTACACAAATTCTTGTTGGCAGTGTCTTGTGGCATGCCTGCTTCCAACTGTATATCCTGGATTTCTAGTGGGGTTTCCTCTTGGTATTCCACTAGAAATTCCTCTCTTGGGTCTTGATCCTCATCAGATGGTTCTCTAATGGCATCACCCATAGAGTCTGATTCAGAATCCTCTGTTGGAGGTTCTTCTTCGGGGACTTTTTCTATAGCATAGACTTTCTTCTTTGCTTTTGGACAGTTGTTGGCATAGTGGTCTGTTGAACCACAATTGTGACAAGAATTCTTCTTATTTGCCACTTCTGCCACTCTTTCTCTGGGTTTGTCTTTAAACTCCACCCTGAAAGGTTGTTTCTCTTTGAAACTACTGCTTCTATATGGGGTGAATTTCCCTATATTTGTCCTTTTCCTTATGTCTTGTAAGGTATTGGCGATATCATCTAGAGTGCAATTTTGGTTGCATCTGCACTTTACTGCATTCTCTAGTTCTCCTGGCAGTTGTGTCAGAAGCTTATGATTCCTCATTTGAATGTTCATTTGAGGATCAATGGCTTTAAGTCTTTTAGACTGTCTGAGACACCACTCATATGGATCTTTGTCCACAGAGTATTTGTCATTTTCAAATGACATGGTCTTTTGCCATATCCAAGTTCCATTACTGTACTTTTGGATTATTTGACTCTTCCACCATGGCCAATTTCTTCTGCCATGGATTTCTTTCATTTCAGTGTACCATATACTTGCATGACCTTTAAATGAAGTATTCAGTCTAGTAGTAATCCAGTAATCTGGTATGCTTGGTACATCAATGAAGAGTCCATCAATATAATCTATGAGTTCCATATGATCATATTCTCCTGATACAGAGAATTTGGGCCAGTTTGAGGCCTCAGGAAGCTGTTTCAAGGCTTCCTTCTCTGAATAAGACATTCCATCTCCATCCTGGTATTGTGATGGAGATCTTGCCTTATTCAACATCATGGCATCTGGTTTGATGTCATCTGGTTGATATGGATTCTCCATAGCTTGGCCTTGTGGTTGGGGCTTTAAGCTATGGTAGGCATCAAACAATTTGTTGATGTCTTGGTTCAGACACTCCCTGTCCCTGCTACTATGGTGTTGTTCTTCAGAGACTTGATTCAGTCTCTTGTTGGTTTCTTCAGAGGCTTTGCTCAGTTGAGCATATCCTTCCTGAAGGGTTTTAACTATCTGCTCCAATGAGGCTTGAGTTTTTCTCATCCTCTCTTGGGCAGCTGCAAATTCTGTAGCCTGCTTTGCAGAGTGCTCAGCATATTGGGACATTTGTAACCACAGTGTGTCACTGTTGATGTTACTCTCAGATGTGATAATGTTATTTTCAGTCTGAGTGGGGGTAATGTTTCTATTACTAAGACTACTGATTCTAGAGTGGTTTACAATTACTTCTGGTTCTTGTGTACTTCTTTTACCAAATCTAACAGCTTCTGGATCATGGGGTCTGACTCTTTCCTCCTCTGGTTGAAGGAGGCTTTGTTCTTGCCCTTGTTGCCTTGTCTTCTCCTGGAAACCTCCTGGAATTTTGAAGAATGGTGACTCTTGGCCACTGATCTGCTGGTTTCTGAATGGTGTGAAGCCACTGGAGAGCTGATTTGGCATGCTCCTTGTGAACCTGAAGGAATCTGAGTAGGCCCTGTCTGGGTTAACTGTTCTTCTATAGCTTGGATAGTGGCTTGATTCTCCCTTATCCTCTGTGCCCTTGCCTCCAGGAGTCTGTGCTGCCTGGTAGGATTCCAACCCTTGGTGATTACCATAAGGTCTTTGAAGTCTATCTCTTTGAGACAGATCTTCTGGAAACTTGATCCCAGTTCTGCCCAGTGAGTTGCTAGGTTGAACCTCTTGTTGTCCATGCTCCATTGAAACAAATCTTTGAGGAGTTGGTGGATTTGAAGAACTTGATCCATATCCTTCCAGTCCTCTGGTTTGAGGTTTCTGTTGAATTGGAGTGTGAATGGCAAGGTTGATATTATCTCCCTCATTGTTTTGCCATCCACCACTGTGTTCAATGTGTCTTCTTTCAGGTCTTCTGGTTCTAGACATTCCTGCTCTATCCTCTGGCTGGTTCCTTTGGAAGCCAAGGTCTCTGAGGTATGCAGGGGACATATCAGTGTTTGCAAGAAGTCAAAAACTTTATGTTCTTAGGGTATTTACCTTTGACTGTGCCTTGTACAAATTTCTTATCTGCTGATTTGGGCAGTTTGCCTTGGGAGGTTACAACTGGGTTAATAATTGTAATCTTCCCTGTAAAAGTGGTTAAGGTTGGTTTACCTTGTATTGAAGCAGAGTTTCGTGGTTTTCTACTCCTCTGAGTGGCTATTGGTGTCCACTTCTTGGCTGTAATCAGGCCTTCACTAAGCCTTTTTCCTTTACCCTTGCTGCCCTCTGGTTCTGAGGGTGTCACTGGTGTGTTGGCCTGTGACTGGGTTTCAAGTGGGATGTAGTTTTCTTCCACTGAATCAAAACAGGAAAAAGAGGGCTTATGTCAGTTAAGACTTCTTAAAAGGCTGGTTTTGCACGTCTAAGAATGGCCTCTGGGCTTGTATATTATTAAAATATGCCCTTGTATAATGACAGTGTAATTGAATTAACAATTTCACGTCAAAAATACAGCTTAGGGTGCCCTGTCACACTGTTTGTGTGCCAGTATCCCACAGATACACTTGTGGTTTTCAAGTGTATTCTGTACAAGTGGTTTTGTATAAGTGTTATTGAGTCAACAATACACTTAATCCACGCCTCAACTGATGGTTTTTCAGTCAGAGGTGTCCTTATTCAGTCAAGAATACAGGACTTATTGATGGCTGATGTGTTTTTATATACAAAACACGCCAAAAATAATTATTTTCAGTGGGTATTAGCCACGTGAAAAATACTCTTTTATAATATGAGTATATGAAAAAAGATAAAAATATATAAAATATATATATTTAAATGGAAATTACGCCTAAAAAAAGATAAAACCATGTATTAATAAGTCATAAAAAAAAGAAAAGACTTACTTGTAAGGTCCAAAAAGTTAAAAAAAAACACGTCCAGGCCCCCAAAATGTCAGGCTGAGTCTATGATAAAGGTGTATATGAGTATTTACAAGCTTTAAATATGACTGTGACGCGGTAAAAATGGTTTTAAAAGATGATAAGATTGATAATAAATGATTT
Organism: Austropuccinia psidii; assembly: GCA_023105745.1. NCBI lineage: Eukaryota > Fungi > Basidiomycota > Pucciniomycetes > Pucciniales > Sphaerophragmiaceae > Austropuccinia > Austropuccinia psidii. The sequence continues at coordinate 68,293,860 of JALGQZ010000004.1, forward strand.
AATTTAAGATTTAAAGGGCTTTACTATAGAGATATAGTGGTGGTGAGCGCTGTTGAAAGCCCTGGGTGCAGCTTTACCTGTTGGATTAAAATAATAAAGACTACAATACTTTAAATTAAGAGTATACCTGATTATTTAACCAAGAGTAAAACTGTTTTTGACAGTTTACTACGTAGGTTATTCAAGAGCAGGATGAGGAAAGGTTTTTGGCTGTGAAAAGCCCTCCTTTTATCCTGAAATTGAGGTGGAAAGGCTGCTAGACCTTTCCACGTAGAGGAAGTGAAGATTTTTCACTCTCCAGGACAGGCTTGTGGTTTGCAAACAGCCTGTATACCCTGTATTGGGCTCAGATGTGGTTTTGAAACCACATCTGGGCAGTTTTCACCAATACAGGGTGAAAATTTTCATCTGGGGACCTCACAGCCTGATTCTGACGTGTATGATGCGTAGATGTCACAGCCAAGGAGGCAGGGGCATTACCAATCATATTCTACAATCATTACTTCATTGATACCCCCAAAACCCAATCAGCAAGGGGGTTTCATTCAACAGTCTCCAAATACAGTTCCAGACCTCAATACAGTTTTCATACAGGCAAGACCCAAATACAGGATTCACCAAATACAGTCCTGTAATCAATACAGGCGCAAATACCTGTATTGACTGTATAACCTGTATTGGATTCACCAATACAGGATTCAATCCCACATCCAACTTCTTCCAGCATACAGACAAGTATCTCAACACTCAAACTCCAAGGCTGGCATTTCTCACATATACCAGCCCCTCTTCACCCACCTGGGGGTTTTCCCCCCAGTTAATTAAAATAGTTGATTTATTATTTAATATTATTTTATTACTTATTAAGTTAGTCTTAGCCTTCCCTCACCTGTTCAGTAGAGTCCTGGTGGCCATATCCTTATTAATTCCTTTTCTCTTTTCTGAACAGGTTGAAACAGTGACTCAGGATTATTTGTGGTTGGCTCTTTATTATTGCTTTTGTTTTGTCTCTCTTTTCTTTTATGCTTATTATTTTATGACTAGGAATTTATCCTCTTACTCCATTACTCTTATCATTTGAGTATTTCTTCTGAGCCCTCCATAAGTAAGTCTGTTCACTGAGTGCCAGGCCCTCTTCATTTTAGAAGAGCCCCTGTGACATTATTTTAATTAACTCATAATTGCTTCTTTCTTTTAATTCATTTTATTCATTTCTCTCATTCTTCTATTATGATCTTTTAATGATTATGAACTTTTATGATTTTATGATTTTCATCAATTTTCATCTCTCTCATTTCATTCTCATGAAAATTTATTCTTTCTAATTTCTCTATTCTGCTGACCAATTCACTTTATTCTCTATCATCTTCATTTCTCTTTTGTTTGAATTCAGGTTTTATTCAGGTTTTATTGCTTGGAATTAGCTGGGTTAAGTGATTCATCATTCAGGGTTATTTGATTTGGGGTATTCAGTGGTTTTGATTGAAATTTCTCAAGATTATTGATTGATTGATTGGTTGTTCAAGACATTGATTTCACCTCAAGATTTTGAATTGACTTTGATTTATTTGATTTGATTTGATTGACTTGATTTGATTCTTCAAGATACCTGATTTATCCTCAAGATTTGATTTAATTGATTGATTTGAATTTGATTCCTCAAGAAAATTGAATTGATTTTTGAAGATATTGATTGAATTCCTCAAGACTTAATTGATTTGATTTTGATTGACTTGATTTGACTTATTGATTGAAATTGATTATTCATAAGAATTTGACTTTGTCATCTTCCCTCTTCAAGATTTATTCATATTGATTCACTTCAAGACTATTGATTGATTTCTCAAGTTCATCAAGATTCTCATTTGATTGTTTTGGTCAAGCCTTAATTTATTCAAAGTATCATCAAGTTTTTATTCATTCTTCTTTCATAATGCCAGTTCAGCATAGCCCACCAGCCAAGAATACAAGATCCCAGAGACATCAAGCTGTTCTCACTCCTACACAAAGGGCTCCTCTTGACCGCACACCATCAGTTCATCAACTGAGTGCAAATTTGGACAGAGGACCACCAATGGAAGGAGCAGCACCCTCCAGAAGAGGAGGTGTGAAGTCTAGAAGATCAAGATCATTCTCTGGACTATTGGGTGGTTATCCTGGTGTTTCTCAAGGGCCTAGAAGTAGATTGGGGGAAGCTGAAGATGAGGAGGGGGAGGAGTCTGTGGAAGAGGAAGAATCTGAGGAGACTGAAGTGGCAGCTGCCTTGGCAGGTGCTACTGAAGCTCCTGACGCTCCAAATCTAGCCCTTTCTAATCAACCTTCTGTCTCTCAAGCTGAACCAAATTTCCCCAAGATGATGGAGCAAATGACTCAGTTTATGGGACAACTCACTCAAGCAGTTGCCCCAAGGGACACTTCAAAAGTCCCTGCATTCAAGACTCAATCAATGAAGGCACCTGATTCTTTTGATGGTACTAAAGCTCATAAATTGAGAGGATTCATTCAATCCTGTCAATTAATCTTTCATAATGACCCAGCAAACTTCTTCTCTGACAGGAAGAAGGTGCTTTATTCAACTTCTTTTCTTACTGGTAGAGCTGGCAAATGGATTGAACCTTACCTCTCAAATATCTCCAATGAAGACCTTTCTTACCTCCTCAATAACTGGCAGTTGTTTGAAACCCAGTTATTCACTCTGTTTGGTGATCCCAATGAAGTCAGAAAAGCTGAACAAGAGTTGGACAATTTGAGGATGAGGGAAAGTGGTCAAGTTTCCTTGTACATAGCTGATTTCAGAAGTTTAATGTCAAGAATTAGAGACTGGGGGGAAAGGGCCTATATTCATGTGTATAGAAGAGGCTTGGCATCAAGATTGTTGGACCAATTGGCTTCTCACCCTGGAACTTTTGGTAGTCTTCAAGAACTCATGGATATCACCTTGGAATTAGATACCAGGTACCATGAGAGGCAGAAGGAAAAGGGCAGTCATCAAGAGAAGAAGCCTCCAATCAGTGGATCCAACTCCTCCAAGCCTCCTCAAAGTTCATCATCAAAGAAGCCTTATCATAAGAAGAATAAGAAGGGGAAGAATTTTCAAGTGTCCAAAGACAAGCCTCATGCTGCTCTCCTCAATAAGGACAACAAATTAATTGGTTCTGAAAAGGAGAGGAGGATTAAAGAAGGCTTGTGCAATTATTGTGGTGGAAAGCACCCATTTGAAAAATGCTTCAAGAGGCCTGAAAATAGGCAAGGGTCATCAAAAGGCGTCCCTAGCAAGCAGGGAAAAGCCTGAGTGGGAATCATGATGTGTTCAATGGTTCTCACTTATTTCCTTCAAGAGCACAATTGTGCACTCTGAATACTAGTGTCAAGAAATCTTTAAAATTTCTTATTTTTTCTTCAATCTCTGATATTTTTTATAGTATTCTCATTGATTCTGGTGCTACAAACTCCTTTATTGCAAAGAATTTTGTTCTCAAGTACTCATTGACCATGTCAGAGCTCCCTGAAAAGATTCCTCTTTTCATTCTGGATTCCAGTGAATCCACTTCCCTGTTCATCACCCATTATACCAAGTGGGTTGTTGATTTACCTTCCTTCCCAAGCTTTGAATGGGATTTCTTTATCATAGATTCACCCAAGGGAGAAGACCTAATATTGGGCTATGATTTTCTTTACCATTTTAATCCCATTATTGATTGGAAAAATGGATTGATCACCTATGATTCTAGTCATAAGGATTTTAGTGGCATTATTTCTTCTACTAGTAATGACTTATCCACTGCTGTCAACAGTGTTGCTCTGGTTGGTGAACTTAAGACACCTTCCTCTCCTCCTTCTGTCCATAACCCCTCCATTTTTCCCTCTCAGTCATTACTTCCATTAAGAGATGAAGTCTTCAAAGAGATAAAAGATGTTGGAGAAGATGTTGCTATATCTTCACTTCATCTCTTTCAAGGGGATATGGACCTTCCTCCTTTATCTTTTCATGCCTCCCTGGAGGAGCAGTGGGAGGAGGAGGAAGAGCCAGAAGAGATTGAAACCGTGCTGAAGGTAGTCCCTCCTGTTTATCACAAATATTTGGATGTATTCTCCAAAGTGAAAGCAGAGAAACTTCCTCCACACCGTGCCTGTGATCATCATATCGAACTGGAGGGTCTTCTACCTCCAGTTGGTGTTATCTACTCTCTATCAAAGAATGAGTCAGAAACACTGCGGGCCTACATTTCAGAGAATGTAGAGAAGGGTTTCATCAGACCAAGCTCCTCCTCAACAGGAGCACCTGTCCTTTTTGTTAAGAAAAAGGATGGTGGTCTTCGTTTGTGTGTTGACTACCGCAAACTTAATGCTGTCACTAGGAAGAACAGGTATCCTGTTCCTCCAATGAATCAGCTTCTTACCGTCTTTAACGGTGCTACTATCTTCTCCAAGATAGATCTGAGTGGTGCTTATAATCTCCTGAGAATTAAAGAGGGGGATGAGCATTTAACTGCCTTTAGAACCAAATATGGCAGTTATTAGTATTTGGTTATGCCATTTGGCTTAACCAATGCTCCAGCTTCATTCCAAAATCTTGTGAATGATATCTTTGCAGATTATTTGGATATTTTTGTTGTAGTGTACTTAGATGATATTATGGTCTTCTCTAGCTCTTTGGATGAACATGTTAAACATGTGGCCTCTGTTCTCCAAAGACTGAGAGACAATAATTTGTTTGCTAAAGCCTCCAAGTGTGTATTCCATGCCTCAAGTGTGGAATACTTGGGCTATGTTGTTTCATGTGATGGCCTCAAGATGGATTCTTCAAAAGTTCAACAAATACTCAATTGGCCTCAGCCCAAGAACATCAAGGCCCTCCAATCTTTTCTTGGCTTTGCCAACTTTTATCGTCGTTTCATTAAAAATTATTCCAAAAAAATCTCTGCTCTCACTTCCCTTCTCAAAAAAGATTCTCCCTTCATCTTCAATGAGGAAGCTCTTAGCCAGTTTCAGATACTCAAAGAAGCTTTCACCACTGCTCCTATCCTCTCTCACTTTAATCCTTCTCTCCCAACTATTGTAGAGACTGATGCCTCTGATTATGCCTTGGGTGCTGTACTGAGTCAGGTGAATGACTCAGGAAAGCATCCCATTGCATTTGATAGTCGCAAGCTCTTACCAGCTGAACTCAACTATGAAATTCATGACAAGGAACTCCTTGGCATAGTTTGGGCTCTCAAGCGCTGGAGAGCCTTTCTCCTTTCTCTTTCTGATTCCTTTGAGGTCTTGACAGACCATTGTTCTCTCCAATATTTTATGTCCTCTAAAGTCCTTACTCGTCGTCAAGCCCGTTGGGCTGAATTTTTGTCTGAATTTCACTTTGTTATCACTTACCGCCCAGGCAGGCTGGCCACTTTACCAGATGCCTTGTCACGTCGGGACGACGTGTACCCAGAGAGGGGGGTGGATTTCATCAGCAAGAATCCTCAAAACTTTCATCAAGCTCTCAAGCAGAATGAAATTCAAGAATCAAGATTCTTTTCCATAAAAGTTGAAATGTTTTCAGATTTAGTTGATCAGATCCAAAGACAAGTATGGCAAGACAAAGACTATAAGGAGATCCTCAAGAAATTAGCAAGAGGAGAATCAGTCCCAGACTATTCTCTTGAACCTCAAGCAAAATTATTATTGTTCAAAGATAGAGTAGTTATTCCAAGCAATCATGAAGTTCAATTGGACATTCTTCAAAAGTGTCATGACTCACCGTTGGCTGGCCATCCTGGCCAGGAGAAGACCCTCAAGCTCATCAAGAGGGATTTTTATTGGGCTGGCATGAATCAAATCATCAAGGACTATGTGTCCTCATGTCAGCAATGTTCAAGAAACAAGAACATCCACCATAAGAAGTTTGGATTACTCAAGCCTCTTCAAATTCCATCTGGTCCTTGGAATTCTTTATCAATGGACTTTATCACTCAATTGCCCTTGTCAAGCAACTTTGATTCCATTTTAGTAGTTGTAGACAGATTTTCAAAAATGGCAATATTTATTCCAACTTATTCAACAATCACTGCACTGGACTTAGCTGAAATATTCATTAACCATGTCTTTTCCAAACATGGTCTTCCAATCAGTATTGTTAGTGATAGAGGTTCATTATTTGTTTCATCATTCTGGACCCAATTATGTCAGCAGCTCAAGATATCAAGAGATCTTTCAACTGCATTTCACCCTGAAACAGATGGACAGACAGAGAGGGTAAATCAGATTCTAGAACAGTATCTTCGGATGTATGTCAGTTACCATCAAGATGACTGGCACACCTGGCTCCCTCTGGCTGAATTTGCCTATAATAATGCAGAACATTCATCCACAAAGCAATCACCTTTTTTCACCATTTATGGAAGAAATCCCAGCTTTGACTCAATCCATGTTTCTCAAGATTCACCTGCTGGAAAGTTATCAACAAAACTCCAATCAGTACAGCAAGTTGTCAAAGAAGAATTAGAGTCAGCAATAAGAAGATTCAAGAAGTATGCAGATAGAAATAGAGCAATTCCACCTGATTTCCAACCTGGGGACAAAGTATGGCTAGCCTCCAAGAACATCAAGACAACAAGACCCACCAAGAAGCTCTCAGAAAGATGGTTGGGACCTTTTGAAGTTCTGAAGAAGATTGGCAGCCATGCATATCACCTCAAGTTGCCTCAACAATGGAAGTCAGTTCACCCTGTTTTCCATGTGTCCTTGTTAGAACCAGTGAAGCAATCAACTATCCCAAATCGACACCAATTGCCACCACCTCCAGTAATAGTGGAAGAGCAAGAAGAATGGGAAGTGGCTCAGGTTCTGGACTCAAAACTCAAGAGAGGTTCATTATGGTATTTAGTGGAGTGGAAAGGATTCAATGAAGACCCAGAAAGAACAACTTGGGAACCAGCTTCCAACCTTACTAACTCCCCAGACCTTGTCAAGGATTTTCACACTTTGTATCCAGACAAGCCTGGCCCAAATGCCTCAAGAGTTTGATTATGGTGCTTGGTGGGGATTGGAGTTTATGAAAGTAAGTTCCTCTCCTGGCATGCACCTTTAAGGGGGTATTCTACCCAAATTTGTTGTAAGCATCACCTTGGCCACTTTGTGAGCACTTGTCAATTCTTTGGACAGGTTCAGAAGGCCTTACAACATAATACCCTCAAGATTTGGACCTTTCATCAAGATTTGGCCCAATCTTTTCTTTTATTTTCTCTTCTTTCTTAAATCATGCCATAAATTATATTTCAAGACATTCATTATCAAATTCATCTTATGGCATATTTCAATTTTCATTTATGGTGCTTGGTGGGGAGTGGAAGTTATGAAAGTAAGTTCCATCTCCTGGTATGCATCCCTGAGGGGTCTAATTCTTGTAAAACATTACCTTGGCCACGCTGTGAGCATCAAATGCTTGGTTTTATCTTTCAGAACATTTTGGCCAAAATCAAGAATCTCACCACAAGAAGGACAACCCTCAGGAATTTCTTATTTCTTTCTTTACTCTCTTTTTCTCTCAATTCTTTTCATTTTTATTTTTTATTTTTATTTCTTTTACTTGTATGATTTATTTTTTCATTTCTTGTTTCAAAAGCAGCAATCATAACTCCCATATCTTGTTTGGGGAGTCAATTTATGTAATAATCAAGAGCAAACACTAGTAATGGTAAAGACCAGCTACAGATAATCCTAATCAAAATTTCTTCAAGGCTTCTCTAAACTTAGCAACCATGGCATCTTCATAAGCAACTGCCTCCCTGGCCAAAGCAGCAGTGGGCTCCCCTGGAATAGCACTCTTCATAGCCTTATCAACAAACACCTCAGTCAAAGCATCAACTTCAGCAAATAGATTGGTGACCACCTTCTTGTTCACCCTTTTCTGATCAGTGAAGTTGCCAGTAATATTCCAGCGGCGACGGTTTTCAAAGATTGATTCAGGCTCTGGAGACATTGGGTCTCTAGAAGTGCTGGCCACTGGTGGTTGGATATTGGTAGAGGTGGAGGGCCTGGTTGGGGATCTAATTGGAAGCTGAGGTGGTTGGGGGGACCTGATCACTTCATTATGGGTGGTACTGGCTTGGACTGGGGATTGTGAGGTGGATTGGATTCTTCTTTTCTGGATTGGGGTAGTCATTTCAAGCTCTTCTCCATCAATCTCATCACTACCTTCAGCATCAGTATCATTTTCATCTTGAACCACCAAATTTCTCTTCAATTTTCCAAGTCTTCCATCCTTTCTGGTAACCAAAATGGGAACCTCTGGGGCCACTCCAATGGGATTTCCTTGGGGGTGAATTGATCCTCCAATGGCTGCCCAGGAACCACTGGTATTATTCCATTGTTGGACACCTCTCATTCTAGATCCAGTCACTGAAGAAGAAGAAAATAAAACATAGAAGTCAGTAACCCATCAATTTTATGGCCAATCAACTCACAATTGGAGTGACCAGAGGTGGGAGGTTCATCAACAGGAGCTTCCAATCCAAATCTTCCACCCTTCTTGATGCTGCTCCATAATCTTCTGGCATCTTCAGGAAAGCTATAGTGGGCTTGAGAACAATTTCTTTTTCCAAGATTGCAAAATTGACACCTGGTGGACCTAGCAGTAGCAGATTCCACACAAGGAATCCCTTTCCTCTTACAATTGGTGCAGGGTGGTTCAATAACTCTGACAGATTTAAAACCATTATAGGTTTTCTTGATGTCCCAAATCTCTGTAGGGGCCATACTCTCTTCAGAAAGCTCCCTCAAGTTATCAAAAACACCAGGACCATAAAGTACAGAAGGTGGGGAATCAGAGTGATTGGAATCACAAAGGGAAGTCAGCCTTGAACTCATCTTCAAGTCAAAATTTCAAATTCAAGACCAAGAGAGTTATGGGCAATTGCAAGTCAACAAGGCATTTATGGCAATTGACCAGTCAAGGAGGGGATAAGAAGGAAGACATTCAAGAAGAAATCAAGATTAAAAGAAGAAAAAACTGCTTCAAATGGCCCAATTGGCCAATTTCATGGATTTATGCACTTTGGCACCAATGGCCACATCAGACCTCAAAACTTCAAAATAGCTCATTTTTCATCATTTTCCATCAAAATATGCTTAATTAGGCATATTGGAAAATTTGCGCATTTTGCACAATTTTGCGCATTTTGCGCATTTGCGCAAATTTGCGCACTTTTGCGCAAATTTGCGCACTTTGCGCATTTGCGCACTTTTTGCGCACTTTTGCGCAAAAGGCCCTTTATCTTGTCAAAAGGCCTTTTTGGCCCATTTCATCATGATTGCGCATTTGCGCACTTTGCGCAAAAATGCGCAAAATGGTCAGGATACTCTATAAGGCCAATTTTTCATCAAAATCAAGTTTTTTTTCAATTTTTTCAATATTATATGCCATTATGGCATATATGCGCATTTGCGCACTTTGCGCATTTTTTGCGCATCTTGCGCAATTTTGCGCATTTTGCGCAAAAATGCGCAAAATGGCCAGGACACTCTATAAGGCCAATTTTTCATCAAAAATCAAGTTTTTCAATTTTTTCAATATTATATGCCATTATGGGATATATGCGCATTTGCGCACTTTGCGCATTTTTGCGCAAATTGGCTATAATCCCCTTTCAAACACAAAATCAAGGATTTTGGCCAGGACCTCTGAAATGGTCCATAACCTCAAGTATTGGCCACCTTATGCCAACAATCTCAAGATGAAAATTATGATGATATCAAGTGTTCTTGGGACATAAACCCAGGTCACCCACTTTTCAAAAGCCATGAGGACTCAAGAAAAGTTTTGGTGAAGACACTCAAGACAAGAATGAAGAAATTTTAAGGAGAATGGAAGTGTTTTGAAGTATAAGAGGGAATTCAGAATCAAGATCAAGGGGAAAAGACCTACAAGTTATCAAGTGAAGGTTTGTTTAAGTGTTGTTGAAGAAGAAGGTTTAATGGGATAAATTTAAGGAATTGGGGGAAAGAACTGTATGGATTGTTTCAAGCTCATCAAGACTCACTGTACTTATGGTGCTCAGAGCTCACCATTTTCAAGAGGGGGATAATGTCACAGCCAAGGAGGCAGGGGCATTACCAATCATATTCTACAATCATTACTTCATTGATACCCCTCAAAACCCAATCAGCAAGGGGGTTTCATTCAACAGTCTCCAAATACAGTTCCAGACCTCAATACAGTTTTCATACAGGCAAGACCCAAATACAGGATTCACCAAATACAGTCCTGTAATCAATACAGGCGCAAATACCTGTATTGACTGTATAACCTGTATTGGATTCACCAATACAGGATTCAATCCCACATCCAACTTCTTCCAGCATACAGACAAGTATCTCAACACTCAAACTCCAAGGCTGGCATTTCTCACATATACCAGCCCCTCTTCACCCACCTGGGGGTTTTTCCCCCAGTTAATTAAAATAGTTGATTTATTATTTAATATTATTTTATTACTTATTAAGTTAGTCTTAGCCTTCCCTCACCTGTTCAGTAGAGTCCTGGTGGCCATATCCTTATTAATTCCTTTTCTCTTTTCTGAACAGGTTGAAACAGTGACTCAGGATTATTTGTGGTTGGCTCTTTATTATTGCTTTTGTTTTGTCTCTCTTTTCTTTTATGCTTATTATTTTATGACTAGGAATTTATCCTCTTGCTCCATTACTCTTATCATTTGAGTATTTCTTCTGAGCCCTCCATAAGTAAGTCTGTTCACTGAGTGCCAGGCCCTCTTCATTTTAGAAGAGCCCCTGTGACAGTAGAATGCTGTACAGAAACTGTATGGGACCCCAGTATTGACTGACATATGAGGTATTGAAGTAAAAACATGCTTCTTCGTCTATTTGACACCTCATATTCATGGTTATGGGATATTATCCCATGGTAAGGCTGTATCTGACAGCAGGTGGGATTTTGACCTTAAAATGGTCATAACTCTGTCGGTTTTTGAGATATCAAGCTCAGAGTTGGTTCATTGAATAGCCCTGTATGAGCTCTACACAATGGTACCCAACTTGACATGGTTATCATTAAATATGACAAAGTTATCCCATGTACAAGTATTTTTGTACATTGCGGTGGTCTGGTCAAAAGCTGTATTAAGCTTGTTTGGCCAATAACTTCTGTTTTAGTTGAGTTATGAGGAAATGGATGGCACCATCAGATAGCCCTGATTGTGCTCTTTCCAAAAAGACCCCACTTTAGGTATCTCACACTAAAACTGTAAAAGTTAGATGAGAGGTGAATGTTTTGTTCACCCTTATTTGGTCTGAATTTGACCATAACTCAAGTAATACTGGTGCTAGCTCAGTTTGGCTGGTACCATTGGATAGCCCTGGCTTAGAGCTTCATTTTGAATACCCATTTGATGGGGTTAAGCCTCTCCTTCTAGATTTTAGATGAGAGGTGAAAATTAAGGTTTATGCTCAGCAATAACTTTGAGCAGGAATAACTTTGTTGTTTCTTGTCCTATGGTGATGGGACTTATATTTTCAGAAAGAGGTAAGTTTCCTCTTTCTTCTGATACCTTTTGAGCTAATTTGGCTCAGTTCCATGTTTTGGTGGTATTTTGGCTATACCATTGGTTTAAGGTATTTTGGCTGTCATGCTTGTGCTCTGGTTTTGAGTCACAGGCTGACAACTTGATTCCAAAGGCCCATAAAATTTTCAAAATCAGTTCCATGACCAATTTTCTTCATGCAATAAGCAGATACATCCTTGTTGATGTGCCAAATGCATAGCATGACTTTGGAGTCTGGGAAGAGCTTCTTAATAGAGTTTTTCAAGGCCAGATCCCTGTCAATAACAATAACTGGAGGGGGAACAAGATTGGTGTTGTTGAGGACCTTTTCAATGTATTGATTTAATGCCCAAGTATATGAAGTTTCATTTTCATTCTTCATCAAACAAAAAGCCCCAGAAAAGGTCTTATTTGTTGAGCTGAATCCAACAATATGAAAAAGGGGCATTTTGTACTTATTGGTTTTATAAGTACAATCCATAAGAATGACATGAGGAAAGCCATGAAGAAGTTTTATGGCCAGGGGGTGAGTAAAAAACAAGGAGGTAATGTGTCCCTCAGAATCCCTTGCAGAGGACCAAACAAAATTTTCTTCTTTGAGAGTGTCAATAAGAGCAGCAATGGGCCTTCTGCCTTGCAGTTTGTCTTTCTCAATTTTCTTGACTTGGTTATAAATGTCTTGAAGGATTACAGGCCTGTCAGACTCCCTCTGGCTGCATAATTGGGCCTGAATTTGCCTTGGCATGAGCAGTGATTCAGACAATTGAGCAATTTGGGATGTTTCTTGCTCATTGAATTTCCTGAAAGCAGGATGTGCCATGATATTTTCAGTGGCATCATGGCTATGTTCAGGATTTTTGACTTTAAGAGTCCAAGTGGTACTCTTGGCATATTTCCTGGCATAAAGTCTAAAAGGACAGTCAAGCTTTCTTGAGGTGACTGTTTTGGAGGGGCTTTTGTTGGGATTTGGGGTGCCATACCTGTCACAACATATTTCAATTTGGTTGTGGGTCATATTGGACCTCAAGGTGGACACAGCATACCCCTGAGCCCTGGCAACATTATGCACATGTTGCCAAAGAAGCTCAAGGGTCTGAAATTCACCTTCAGTGGGGGGTTGAAGCATTTTTTAATGAAAATTATGTATAAAAGTAAAAAAAAGGGGGAATTGGGGGATTTGGAATGGGGTAAGAACCTTCCGAAATGTGAAAAAGAGGTGAAAAAAGGTGTGAAAAATGAAAAGAAGTGGTTAAGAGTGACAGAAAGTGGTTTAAATGTGGGATTAACTGATGAGGGATGGTAAAAAATTGAAAATTGAGAGGCTTGAAAGCAGGTTTTTGTGGTGGAAAATGCAGTCTTTGGGGGAAAAAAAGAAAAAAAAGTGTGAAAAGCTTTGCAAAATGGCTTTGATAATGCTGTTTTTCCAAAAAGAAAATGGTTTGGGGTGGGGATAATGTGTATTATTGGGGTGTTTGAGCTGGTTTGTTTTTTTGGCGGGGCTGGGAAAAAAAATCTGAAACAATTTGGAGTTAGAGAGGTTTTGTGGGGGAAAAACCTCTTTTGGGCATTTTTTGGCCCAATACAGGCCCAATGGTGTTTCATTTTTAATAAAAAATGGGCCCAGGGCACCCCTTACGTGTCTTACCAAATTATGGCCAAAACACGTAAGTTTTTAGTAAAAACACGTAAGCTCTTACGTGTTTTTACCAATACCCTAGAATAATTATATTTTATTATAATTATGATATTTTTTTATTATTAATTTATATAATAATAATTAAATTTAAATTTGTGGTTATAATATTTTATTATGTTATATTTTTCTACTGAGGACAGTCATAGTACTCTTAATATTGTTACTATTATCAAGAGTTTCATAGAGGAACCTTACAGTACCCCTGGGATTAATTCACTTTGTCCCAAAGTGGCTTAGCTGTTGGTACTACCCATGTCATCCTCATGGAGATACATTAGTCACAACAGGAGTCTGCAAGGAACCTTCAAGGGGAAGAACCCATGTAAGGGAATGAAGCAGAAAATCAAGCAATTTTTCATTTTTTTATTGAGAATTCCCCTTTTCTCCAACCAAAATGAAACCCATGATGTTTGTGACTCGTTCATTGTTACAATTCTGTCTTTTATAATATAATGATAACATATCATTGTAATTATGGCATAAAATATAGGGTGTTTGTAAAAACCCGTAAGGGGTGCCCTGGGCCCATTTTTAATTAAAAATGAAACACAACCACACCTTTATTGGGCCAAAACATGCCCAAAAGAGGTTTTTTTCCCCACAAAACCTCTGTATCTCCCAATTGTTTCAGATTTTTTTGCCCAGCCCCCCAAAAAAAAAGGCCAAACACCCAAATAATCCACATTATCCCCACCCCAAACCATTTTTTTTGGAATAAGAGCATTACCAAAGCCATTTTGCAAAGCTTTTCACACTTGTTTTCCTTTTTTTTTCCCCAAAGACTGCATTTTCCACCACAACAACCTGCTTTCAAGCCTCTCAATTTTCAACTTTTTACCTTTCCTCATCCATTAATCCCACATTTAAACCACTTTTTTCACTCTTAACCACTTCTGTTCATTTTTCACACCTTTTTTCACTTCTTTTTCACATTTTAAAAGGTTCTTACCCCATTCCAAATCCCCCCTTTTTTTCACTTTTATACATATTTTTCATTCAAAAATGCTTCAACCCCCCACTGAAGGTGAATTTCTAACCCTTGAGCTTCTTTGGCAACATGTGCATAATGTTTCCAGGGCTCATGGGTATGCTGTGTACACCTTGAGGTCCAATATGACCCACAACCAAATTGAAATAGTTTGTGACAGGTCTGGGACCCCAAATGCCAACAAAAGCCCCTCCAAAACAGTCACCTCAAAAAGTCTTGACTGTACGTTTAGAATTTATGCCAGAAAATATTCCAAGAGTACCACTTGGACTCTTAAAGTCAAAAATCCTGAACATAGCCATTATGCCACTGAAAATATCATGGCACATCTTGCCTTCAGGAAATTCAATGGGCAAAAAGTATCCCAAATTGCTCAAATGTCTGGATCACTGCTCATGCCAAGGCAAATTCAGGCCCAATTATGCAGCCAGAGGGAGTCAGACAGGCCTGTAATCCTTCAAGACATTTACAACCAAGTCAAGAAAGTCAAGAAAGACAAAATGCAAGGCAGAGGGCCCATTGATGCTCTTATTGACACTCTGTAAGGTTTGTCTATGAAACTCTTGATAATAGTAGCAAAATCAAGAGTACTATGACTGTCCTCAGTAAAAATATATAATATAATGAGATATTCCAACCACAAATTTAAATATAATTATTAAAAAATAATTAAATAAAAAAAAGGAATTTTAATTATTGTTATAATAATATAACAATAAAAAAATAATAATTATAATAAATCATAATTATTATATTATTGTTATAGTCACTGACAGTTATAACAATAAGAAGTGTAAAGCTCTTAATGAGACAATTACACGTGGAAAATATGAATATTAACCACTTATGCATAATATAAATATTATATATAAACGAATTAAACACACACTGTGCAGAAATAATTCTTATAGAATAAGAATTCTATATAAAAAAACTAATACTAGATAAAAAAGATATAGAACTTTAGAGAAAACTTGTTTATAATATTTATTTACTACAACAAGTCAAACAACAACAGTTATTATAATAAATAATAATTATAAGTTAAAAACACTCCAAATATCAATATTTTTAAAGATAAAACAACTTTTTATAATAAAAATTATGATTAAAGAGTTTTTAAGAGGAATTTGTGGATTTTTAAAAGATATTTAAGATGATTAGTTTTATATAATAAAATATATTATTGGTGATTAAAACAATAATCTAAATTCTATGATTTCAATTCTTTAATATTAATGAATAAAGAATAAAATAACTTAAGAATTACTTTTCATAATAAGATTTTATATTTAATAACACTTTACCTGTTTAAATATCTAATATGATTGGATTGATAATGAATGATGGACAAAAACAGTGATGAAAAGACTCTTTTTATGTCCACAGAGCAGCTCTCATGATTCATAATGAATATAGAGGGCGTGCTCAGGTCAAAACTGAAAAACCATGCTTCAAAATAAAGTTCTTAGCTTAAGGTAACTTATTTTTAATTCCAATTTAAAGTTATCAGTGTTATTCTTAACTCCATGTAGCTTTAATCCTCATTTAAACTATTTATTTTAAGGTTTTAATATAAAGAAACTTATTTATATCGAAGTTCATCACATGAACAACTTAAAAATAGAGTTTCAAGCAGAAATATCTTAAACTCAATTTTTAATTAATTTTTAAAGAAATTATAAGTTTCTTTGAGCTTTAATTAAAAGAGTAAATTTCCAGGCTAATTACCCAGGAAATTTATTTATGAAAGATACCTAAAATTTGATTAAATTGTAAGCTGTGAGAAATTTTCAAGCAAATCCATTAATAATTAGATTTTTAATGAATTTTTGAAGTTATTGCTATTTTTCCACATAAAATAGCAATACAAACCAAACCTTAACTTTTGATAAGGTTTTAATTCTTGTAACCTTAAAGCTTTAAGCTTAATTAAGCTTTGACAGTTCTTAAAACCTTAAATTAAAGCCTGCATATAGGGATTTACCCTGTGGCAGCTTGAAATTCCTGTCTGTCCAATTTGGGATAAAACCAGTTTAAACTTTAAGGTTGGATCAAAGTATAATCTTAAATTTTAAATAAGGTTTAAAATCCTCCAATACAGGTGGAAAACCTTAATTGAATCCTTGCAGATCCAAAAAGTTGGGTACCCCAGCTCTATTTGGTCTTTTTCCTGTCCCACCTTTTTGCGTGGATTTTGCCCTTTTATTTATTTAAAGCCATACTATGGCCTTAAACCCTTTTAAATTGAGCTCACGCAGGATTTACATTCTGTATGGCAAATCCTTATCCAATTCAGTAAATATACACCACACCTCAATTTTAACTAAAATTTTGGTACGTTTGCATGAACCTTATGCAAATTTAAATTTAAGCTTAAGCTTAACAATTTTAAAAAAAAATTAAAAAATTTAAGTTATTACTGTGAGATTCTTAAATCTTCTAATAACATAAGAAATAAGTTTTTTTGGGTATAACACCTTATGGATGTATTGTAGGTTATTTTTGCTGAAGAATCCAAAAATGACATAATATTTATAACTTTGTTTATCCAAACAAAAGTGATACTTATTTTTTGTTATTTTTTATTTTAAATTCAATTAAAAAGTCTATTGAAGACAATTTTAACTTTGTATAAAGTTATTTGTGGCCTTATGGGTATGTTATACATACCTCACAGGCTCACACACTCTCAAACAAGAAAGTTTTGTTTGGGCCTCTTCAAGGGATTCTGAAGGACACATTACCTCCTTGTTTTTCACTCACCCCCTGGCCATAAAACTCCTTCATGGCTTTCCTCATGTTATTCTTATGGATTGTACTTACAAAACCAACAAAAGTCCCCTTTTTAATATTGTTGGGTTCAGCTCAACCAATAAGACCTTTTCTGGGGCTTTTTGTTTGATGAAGAATGAAACTGAACCCTATATACTTTGGCATTAAATCAATACATGGAAAAGGTCCTCAAAAACACCAATCTTGTTCCCCCTCCAGTAATTGTTATTGACAGGGATCTGGCCTTGAAAAACTCTCTTAAGAAGCTCTCCCCAGACTCCGAATCCATGCTATGCATTTGGAACATCAATAAAGTTGTATTTGCTCATTGCATGAAGAAAATTGGTCATGGAACTTATTTTGAAAATTTCATGGGCCTTTGGAATCAAGTAATATACTTTTATCTTTCACTTTAGTTCACTTTTTTTCACTTTTTTTCTTATTTTTGTTTTTATTGATGACTTTGGGATTCATTTCTCAGGTTATGTATTCATCCACTGAAAAGTCTTTCAAAGACAACTGGAAGAAGCTTCAAAAGCAAGTCAAAAATCCTGAAGTCTTGCAGTATTTGGAAAATACCTGGCTTCCTCTAAAGGAGTATTATGCGCCAGCCTGGACCAACCATCATTGCCACCTGGGTGTGGGCTCCACCTCCAGAGTTGAAGGTGCCCATGCCATGGTGAAACTCTGGCTCCAAAAGTCCACTGGTACTCTCCTGGAGGTAGTTAGGGCTCTCCACATGGCATTCAGAAAACAATTTATTAAAATTATCAACAGAATCTCCAAACAAATAATTGTCCATGTCAAGAATTTTCCTCCACACATCTGTTCCCTCAATGGAAAGGTGTCTCATTATGCTCTTCAGATGGCCTTTGACAATTTCAAAACTAAATTTCCTCCCAGTGAAAAATGCACCAACAAATGCAACAATTATCAAGGCATTCCTTGCAATCACAAGACCCAAAAGGCATTTTCCAGGTGCCATAGGCTTGAAATATCAGACTTTCATCCTCAATGGCATTTTAATTTGGCTGTGAGGGTTTTTTAATTTCTTATTCTTATTTCTTTTCTTATTAACTGATTTTATTTGTCATATTCTTCTCAGGCTGGCTTGCAAGGTGATGATCAAAGTGTTGAAAAAGAAAGAAAGAATGAATCCCAGAAAATATTTGAGGCTATTGGGGAAAGCCTTTTTCAAATACCAATGGTACAAATCACCCCAATTCTTCAAAATTTTCAAGATGTTTTGACTGGAAAAGTCCCATTTGATCAAATTCCCAAGAGTCAAGAGGATGATCAATATTATTAAGTGTCACAGGGGCTCTTTGAAGTGAAGAGGGCCTGGCACTCAGTAAACTGGGACTCACTTATGGAGGGCTCAAGGGTATGGAAAGATGAGATACACTTAAGAGTGTTAGAGATGAATTACTAAAAGAATAAAAATAAGAAAGCAGCAACAAAGAATAAGAATAAAGAAATAGAAGAGCCAACCACAAACAAGTCCAAGTCCACTGTTTCAACCTGTCAGAATGGAAAGAGAAGGGTTAATAAGGATATGGCCACCCAACTCATACTGTACAGGCAAAGAGAGAAAATGCAAAGACTAACTTAAAATTAAATAATTATAATACCCAAAATAAGGATAAGAATAATTATAAAATAATAAATAAACTAAATTAATTAACTTGGGAAAAGTCCCCAGGGGAGAGAAAGAGGGGCTGGTATATGTGAGAATCACCAGCCCTGATCCAGAGGAAGAATTTTCATGAGAATAATTGGTGATTGAATTGAGTCTGGCCAATACAGGTCCTGTACAGCTGTACAGAACCTGTACAAGAGGTGTGGTGTATTTGAGTGATCATACAGTTTCATACTGGTGTATTGAAACTGTATTGGGTGAATCCAACCTGTACAGGTATTGACAGGCTGTATTGATGTACCAAACTGTATGCATGTTGAGAATGAAGATTGCTGAAACTGAATGCTGATGCAGATACTGGATTTGCTGGTTTGAGGTGTTTGAGTGGGTGTATGAATGAATACCCTTACCCCGGATGGATGGTTGTTACAGTATCCCCCTCTTGAAACTGGTGGGCTCCTGAACACCATAATACCCTGCCACTGTTGAGTGGCATCTCAATATCCCCACATTTCTTCAAAAAACTTCTTTTTAAATTTCTTTTCCTTTTGATCATTATCCCGAAAATTTCTTCTTCAATTCTTCTCTTTCAATTTAAATTTATTTTCCCCCCTTCTTTTAACTTTGAGTAAGTACCCCAATTTGGACTATACTTTTCTTCTGATTCAATGAGTTTACTTGGCCTTGGGTTGTATCCCAAATGGATGGCCACTGAGCTCTTGTGCTCAAAGAATGGGACCAGATGAGTATATGAAGTGTACCCATCTGGCCAGGCTTAATCAGAAGAATTTATAAAAACGTGAATTCAGAGGTCTTGTCCCCATTGGATTTGAAAAACTGCCTCAACAGCCCTCCATAACAATCTTGGGCTGTGGCCTTGGGATATATCCCAGAATAAGGGCCACTGAGCTCTTGTGCTCAAAAGTGATACCCAATGAAATCTTGGAAAAATTTCCTCCAAGGGGTCTTGTCCCCATTATCAATGGAAATGGCCTCACCAGCCCTCAAAAGTGGTTTTGGGCTGTGGCCTCTTCCCTGATGAATTTTGATAAGTTCTGATTTTTATGGCCTTTTGGGCCTTTTTGGTGATTCCACGATTTATGGCCATTCTTGGCCAATTTGGGTCTTTTTTGGGCTTGATGGTGTTTTTAGGACATATGGCCAGATTGGCCTTTTTCTTGTCTCTGGGGTCCTACGGTCCGTGGGCTGTACGCCGCGGTCCATAGTCTTGCAGTCTGCAGTCCGTGGGGGCTATTGGAGGCCCCCTGGGACCCAAATTTGATGGGGACCATAAATTGGCCCAGAGTCCCAGGCACCCACCTTTATGGCCTGGACCCATTGATGGGGTCCAGGGTCACCAAGATCATGGCCTCCCCAAAGATGCAGGGGGGCCCACAGTGATGAATGCAGCCCCAAAGGGGCTTTGGACCTTCATCCTTGAGGCTTTGAGGGGGGGCCATAAATGAGTTATGGCCCCATTCTTGAGGTCAATTTCCTTTGGATTGAAATGGACTGATTTGGACGTCTTGAATCTTCTGCTTCTGCATTCCCAAATTCGACTGGTATTAAGATGAACCTAATAATGACTTCTGGTGGACCTTTGATGATTGGGTAGAGAAACTAGTTTCCTTGTCCTTGTTGTGTTTGGTTTGACTTCTATCCCCACTCTTATAAATACTAAAAAATGAAAAATAATGGAACCTCCCAATACATGATTTGGGAGGGGATGCTGCTGCTTTAAAGAAATAAAAGAAAGAAAATTATACAAGTAAAGAAAGAAAGAAAAAATAAAAGAATAAGAGAAAATGAGAGTAAAGAAAGAAATAAAGAAAAGTTCTGATGGTTGGTCCTTCTTGTAGTGAGTTGCTTGATTCTGGCCAAAAAGTGTCTGAAAAATGAAAACCAAGCATTTGATGCTCACAGAGTGGACAAGGTAATGTTTTACAAGAAGTAGAACCCTCAGGGATGCATACCAGGAGATGGAACTTACTTTCATAACTTCCACTCCCCACCAAGCACCATAGAATTGAAAAGAATTGCCATAAATGACTTCTGAGATGAATTGCCATAAATGACTTCTGGGATAAATTGCCGTAAATGACTTGAAGTAATGAATGTCTTGAATTATGAGGATTGGCATAAATGAAATGATAAATAAAAGAGAAAGAAAGGAAAATTAAAGAATGAAACATTTGGCCATATCTTGATAAGGTCCAAATCGGAGGGTATTGGTGTTGTATGCTTCCTGAACCTGTCCAAAGAATTGACAAGTGCTCACAAAGTGGCCAAGGTGATGCTTACAACAACATATGAGTAGAATACCCCCTTAAAGGTGCATGCCAGGAGAGGAACTTACTTTCATAACTTCTTCTCCCCACCAAGCACCATAAATCAAACTCTTGAGGTATTTGGACCAGGCTTGTCTGGATACAATGAATGGAAGTCCTTGACAAGATCTGGTGAGTCAGTAAGGTTTGAAGCTCGTTCCCAAGTGGTTCTTTCTGGGTCTTCACTGAATCTTTTCCACTCTAAAAGATACCATAATTTACCTCTTTTGAGTTTTGAGTCCAGAACCTGAGCTACTTCCCATTCTTCTTGCTCCTCCACTAAGACTGCTGGTGGCGGTGTGGGATGAAATAAGGCAGTACCTTGAGGGGGAAATTATTGGTAAGTCTGTTTTGAATTTCAGAATTGTCCAATAACCATGGGTGCTAAGGTGTATTAGCTGCCCCTCTAAATAATACTGAATAGTCAGCCTACAGAGAATCACAAAATAAAATAAGATTTGTGGCTTTAACAGATAGAGAAGACTTATCAGCAGTCTCTAAATAAGACCTATCAATAATACTACAGTAAAAACTCTGATCTAAAATTTCTGATAAAATAAACACTAGATTTTTTTATACTTTATTTTAATAAAAGGTATGATAATATATATATATATATATGTTTTGGGTTTCTGTATTTTAATAAAACTAATAAGAATATTTTTTTGTTTTTTTTTAATAAGAATGATAAGAATATATATATTTTTTATGGTTTTAGGTTGATTATAATGATTTTTTTGATTTGAGTACTAATAATAAGACTACTGGATTTGATTCTTGTTAATTTTTTTTAATACTGAGTTTTATATCACTACTACTTTTTTTTTAATAATACTAAGCCACTGAGCAAGGCTACTGAGCTTTTTACTACGTTAATACTACTATTCTTCACTAATACTAAGCTACTGAGCAAGGCTACTGAGCTTTTACTATGGTTATACTACTATTCTTCACTAATACTAAGCTACTGAGCAAGGCTACTGAGCTTTTACTATGGTTATACTACTATTCTTCACTAATACTAAGCTACTGAGCAAGGCTACTGAGCTTTTCACTACTAAAACACTACTACTATTCTAGATATCCTGCTAGTTCAGGGATGGTTGTGATCCTGGATAGTGGGAACTTGTTCCATGATGATGGGAAAAATGAGGGAGAGAGGACCTCTATTTATAGCTTTTGGGCCTCCATAGAGCTTCTCAAAACAGGGTACTTAGAAAAAATCATAGTTGAGAGGTTTTAGCTAGTGAGACATGTGGTTTTGGTGTAGCAACGTGTTTGCTGAGAGAATTATGCTGGTGGTGCTTTTTCTTATCAAGATCATGTGATGTATTTGAGATAATTTGGCTGGTGAGATTTTCTTTTTATCAGAGTCATGTGAGGTCATTGAGATAATATGGCTGGTGATGTTTTCTTGAAGGTGGGGAAAGTATTTTTTGTTTCTATTTTTTACGTATGTTATGAGAGAATTATGCTGGTGGTTCTTTTCCTTATCAAAATCATGTGATGTGTTTGAGATAATTTGGCTGGTGAGATTTTCTTTTTATCAGAGTCATGTGAGGTCATTGAGATAATATGGCTGGTGGGATTTTCCTTCTGCCAAGAAAGTGGAGAAAATACAGCTCCTGACAATTGAACTGTCTTCTAGTCATATGATATATATGAGAAAATTATGCTGGTGTTTCTGTTTCTTATCAAAATCATGTGATGTCTTTGAGATAATTTGGCTGGTGAGATTTTCTTTTTTTTCCAGAGTCATGTGAGGTCATTGAGATAATATGGCTGGTAATGTTTTCTTGAAGGTGGGGAAATTGTTTTTGTTTCTATTTTTTACGTATGTTATGAGAGAACTATGCTGGTAGTTCTTTTTCTTATCAAAATCATGTGATGTATTTGAGACAATTTGGCTGGTGAGATTTTCTTTTTATCAGAGTCATGTGAGGTCATTGAGATAATATGGCTGGTAATGTTTTCTTGAAGGTGGGGAAATTATTTTTGTTTCTATTTTTTACGTATGTTCTGAGAGAATTATGCTGGTGGTTCTTTTCCTTATCAAAATCATGTGATGTGTTTGAGATAATTTGGCTGGTGATGTTTTCTTTTTTTGGTGACTTTGTTATGTATTTTCTGAGAGAATTATGCTGGTGGTGCTTTTTCTTATCAAAATCATGTGATGTCTTTGAGATAATTTTGCTGGTGACACTTTCATTTTTGGTGACTTTGTTACGTATTTTCTGAGAGCATTATGCTGGTGGTGCTTTTTTTATCAAAATCATCTGATGTGTTTGAGATAATTTGGCTGGTGGGATTTTCTTTTTGCCAAGAAAGTGGAGAAAATACAGCTTCTAACAATTGAGCTTTCTTCTAGTCATATGATATGTATGAGAAAATTATGCTGGTGGTTTTATTTTGGTATTGTATCATTTCATATGGAGATTTCATCATTTCTATCAAGTTTGATGCGTGTTATTAGTACTAAGGAAGCATTTGTTCTTGGAAAATATATTGTAATTTTATGCATAGCCTTGAGGTATTTTTTCTTTCAATTGAATCAAGGTGGGGAAAGTACAGCTCTGATGCTGTGGTGCGTCTTCATATACCTTTATTTAGATTAACTCCTTTTAATTGCATAATTTGTTATTGATGATGCAATAAGGTGGATAAATCCTTTGATACTATACTGTTTTGATAAGATCTTGAGGCTGTGTATTGTATATTTCTTTTTGAAATTTGTAATTGTAATGTGTAAATCTGTTTTGCGTAATTCTTTTTATTATCATTTTTTTTCTTTTGTTTTATTGGTAAGCTTGAAACTGGTACTAATGGTATGGAATACCACAGCGGCAATTGATGACGATTTGGGATAGTTGAATGCTTGACTGCTTTTAATAAGGACACATGGAATACAGGGTGAAGTGTATTCCATTGCTAAGGTAACTTGAGGTGATATGCATGGCTACCAATATTCTTCAGAACTTCAAAAGGTCCCAACCATCTTTCTGATAATTTCTTGGTGGGTCTCGTTGTCTTGATGTTCTTGGAAGCTAGCCATACTTTGTCCCCAGGTTGGAAATCAGGTGGAATTGCTCTATTTCTATCTGCATACTTCTTGAATCTCCTTATTGCTGACTCTAATTCTTTTTTGACAACTTGCTGTACTGATTGAAGTTTTGTTGATAACTTTCCAGCAGGTGAGTCTTGAGAAATATGGATTGAGTCAAAGCTGGGATTTCTTCCATAAATGGTGAAAAAAGGTGATTGCTTGGTTGATGAGTGTTCTGCATTATTATAGGCAAATTCAGCCAGAGGGAGCCAGGTGTACCAGTCATCTTGATGATAGCTGACATACATCCAAAGGTACTGTTCTAGTATCTGATTTAACCTCTCTGTCTGTCCATCTGTTTCAGGGTGAAAGGCAGTTGAAAGATCTCTTGATATCTTGAGCTGCTGACACAATTGATTTCAAAATGATGAAACAAATAAGGATCCTCTATCACTGAAAATACTGACTGGAAGGCCATGCTTGGAAAACACATGACTAATGAAGATTTGAGCTAAGTCCAGAGCAGTGATTGTTCCATAAGTTGGAATGAAGATTTCCATTTTTGAGAACCTGTCCACAACTACTAGAATTGAGTCAAAGTTGTTTGAAAGTGGCAATTGAGTGATGAAGTCCATTGATAATGAATTCCAAGGACCAGACGGAATTGAAAGAGGCTTGAGTAATCCAAACTTCTTGTGATGAATGTTCTTGTTTCTTGAACATTGCTGACATGATGACACATAGTCCTTGATGAATTGATTCATGCCAGCCCAATAAAAATCCCTCTTGATGAGCTTGAGGGTCTTCTCCTGGCCAGGATGGCCAGCCAATGGTAAGTCATGATGCTTTTGAAGAATATTGAGTTGAAGTTCTTCATTGCTTGGGATTACCACTCTATCTTTGAATAATAATAACTTGGCTTGAGGTTCAAGAGAATAATATGGAACTGATTCACCTCTTGCTAGTTGCTTGAGTATTTCTTTATAGTCTTTGTCTTGCCATACTTCTTCTTGAATCTTGTCCACTAAATCTGAGAGAATTTCCACTTTGATTGAGAAGAATCTTGACTCTTGAATTCCATCTTGCTTAAGTACTTGATGAAAATTTTGAGGATTCTTGCTGATGAAGTCCACCCCCCTCTCTGGGTACGCATTGTCCCAATGTGACAAGGCATCTGGTAAAGTGGCCAGCCTGCCTGGGCGGTAAGTGATAGTGAAATGAAATTCTGAGAGAAATTCAGCCCAACAGGCCTGACAACAAGTAAGAACTTTGGAAGACATGAAATACTGCAAGGAAGAGTGGTCTGTCAAGACCTCAAAAGGATTGGAAAGAGAAAGAAGAAATGCTCTCCAGTGCTTGAGAGCCCAAACTATGCCAAGGAGTTCCTTGTCATGAATTTCATAGTTGAGTTCAGCTGGTAACAGCTTGCGACTATCAAATGCAATGGGATGCTTTCCTGAGTCATTCACCTGACTCAGTACGGCGCCCAATGCATAATCAGAAGCATCAGTCTCCACAACAGTAGGTAGAGATGGATTGAAATGGCATAAGATAAGAGCAGAGATGAAAGCTTCTTTGAGTGCTTGAAACTGACTAAGAGCTTCTTCATTGAAGATAAAGGGAGAATCTTTTTTGAGAAGGGCAGTGAGAGAAGTGATTTTTTTGGAATAATTTTTAATGAAACGACGATAAAAATTGGCAAAGCCAAGAAAAGATTTAAGGGCCTTGATGTTTTTGGGCTGAGGCCAATTGAGGATTTGCTGAACTTTTGAAGAATCCATCTTGAGGCCATCACTTGAAACAACATAGCCCAAGTATTCCACACTTGAGGCATGGAATACACACTTGGAGGCCTTGGCAAACAGATTATTGTCCCTCAGTCTTTGGAGGACAGAGGCCACATGTTTGACATGTTCCTCCTCAGAACTGGAAAAGACCATAATATCATCTAAATAAACCATAACAAACACATCCAAAAAATCTGCAAAGATATCATTTACCAGATTTTGGAAAGAAGCAGGAGCATTGGTAAAACCAAATGGCATGACCAAATACTCATAACTACCATATTTGGTTCTAAAGGCAGCTAAGTGCTCATCCCCCTCTTTGATTCTCAGAAGGTTATATGCACCACGCAAATCTATCTTGGAGAAGATAGTGGAAGCGTTGAATACGGTAAGAAGCTGGTTCATAGGAGGAACAGGGTATCTGTTCTTCCTAGTGACAGCATTGAGTTTGTGGTTGTCAACACACAAACGAAGACCTCCATCCTGTTTCTTGACAAAAAGGACAGGTGCTCCTGTTGAAGAGGAGCTTGGTCTAATGAAACCTTTCTCTATATTCTCTGAAATGTAGGCCCGCAGTGTTTCTGACTCTTGATTTGATAATGAGTAGATAACACCAATTGGAGGTAGAAGACCCTCCAATTCAATATGGTGATCACAGGCGCGGTGTGGAGGAAGTTTCTCAGCTTTCACCTTGGAGAATACATCCAAATATTGGTGATAAGCAGGAGGGACTACCTTCAACACAGTTTCAATTTCTTCTGGCTCTTCCTCCTCATCCCACTGCTCCTCCAGGGATGCATGAAAAGATAAGGGAGGAAGGTCCATATTGTTGAAATCAGAAGAGAATCATCTCGGGTAAATTTGACCTACTCACCAATCTTTAAGATCACTCTCAGAGTGATACTTTAAGACTAAGAATAAGCGAACTAATCTTAGATGAATCTCATAACTAATGTGATAGTTATTAGCAGACGACTAATCATTGGGTCTGTCAATGATATAAATAGAGCCCGTTCATTAACATTAAAGTGTATAGAAGTACAATTACTTAATCGTCTGTCTCTAAAAGTTATTCATAACTACTAGCCTGATACTCGTACATACGTTTCTGGAGGAGTATAGGTACAGTTGACTTGGTTCGATCCATGACTAGCTTAAATCAACTAATGTACATTCATTAATTCAGAGTACTAGGTCTACTAGTTATGCATAACTAGTTGTCAGCTTATTATTAAATTTATATTATCTAATTTTTCCTCTATCAGGTATATTCTTCTATCTGCTAAATCGTAATATCCACAATAATTTTTACTTACTAATTGTTTCTAGTGTTATTAACTACTGGTTTTTCTAACTATCATAGAAATTATAAGATTGATTAACAACTACTCATTGCATGGTAGCGAGAGTTAGTTGTTTAATTGCTCATAATAGTTTTAAAAAAAACCAGAGTTAGAACACTTTCACATCCAGAATAATGCCAGAAATCCCGATATACATCAGAGATTCTTCCTCAGATGAGTAAGTGATCAAGGCAAAAATGACAAAACTCACACGCACCAACTGGGTACAGTGGAGCTGTCAATTTGAAAACTACCTTATCAGTAAAGGCATGGACGATCTACTTGATCCACCATCTGAAGATGTGAAAAATACCATCAAGTTCAAGAAAAGGAATGGAGGAGCACTCACCTTGCTGTGGTCCAGTGTCAGCACCGAGTTTGAAGGTGTGCTTTTAAATAACAAGTCCTCCTTCTACAACTGCTGGGTCGGACTAGGAAATTGCTGTGGCAAAAACTCAGTGGTTGCCATCTGTCAAACGCTTCAAAAGCTTGTGAACTTGAGGTATGAACCTGGTTCATCTCTAGAGAAGCATGTCGACAATTTCCACAAACTCCATGCTGGCTACTTATCTATCTCAGCTGACTCCTCTATCAGCATGAGCCTATCACCAAGTATGGCTGCAGCCTTTTTTCTTCAAAGTTTGGATAATGATAAGGAACTAAGTGGTCTGTGTCAGACACTATACAACACAAAACCCTTTGAGCTAAGTACTATCACAGACAGAGTACTAATTGAACACACCCGTCAAGAATCTTCTCATGATCAGGCATTACTGTTTGATAAAAAACAGCCTGAATCAGAAAAAAACAAAGGAAAGAACAAATCAGAAGGAGGACGTAAGAAAACAGGGTTCAAAGACAAGAAGAAAGGAAGAAACAATAATCAAGGAACAGCTAAGAAACCTGCTCAAGAACAAGACACCAACAAAAGGTTTGAACGAATTGAACAGCTATTAGAAAAACTTCATTCCAATGCACACTCAACATCACTTAATGCAGCTTCAGAATCAAGAGAACTCATCCAACCAACAGGTTCAGACTCCGATGCATTCATCTTTAACAATTTCAATGCAATGATTGGTAAAAATCATCAAGGACTGATATATCTTGACTCCGGAGCTGGGAGGACTGTCGTAAATGATTTAAGGTTTCTGGAAAATCCTACTCCAGTCACTAAACACATCAATACTTTCTCCAACCCTGTCAAAGTCACTCATCAGGGTACTCTGCTATTCAAGGGCATCAAGCTTTACCCAGTCTATTACGTTCCCAATGGTCCAGTCAACCTACTGTCTGTATCACAATTATGTGATCATGGGATGAAATTGATCTCTAAAACCAACCTGTTTTTAGTTAAATACAACAACCGTATTGTTGATACTTTTCACCGGCAAGGAAACCTTTTTGTTTCCAGACTACCCTTACCTGAAAACTCAATATATGCTCTTCCAACTGCTTGCTTGGATTGGCACTTGACACTTGGACATCCTTCCAATTCATACATCAAAGCATTATTTGAAGATTGTAAAATTGATGGAAGCTTCACTCACTCCTCTAACTGCCCAGTATGTCACCAAGCTAAGATTAGAAATTGTCCACACTCACAGATTTTACCCCATGCTGATGCACCTTTCTCCAAAATTCATATGGACACCCTGCAGATCAATCCACCCACTCGCAAGGGTCATAAGTATTTTTTAGTTCTCATTGATGACTATAGTCGCTTCAATCGCATATATCTTCTCACAGAGAAGAGTCAAGCCACAGAGTACATCAAGTCTTACTTAATGGAGATTAAGAACAAGGTTGACATCACACCAGCATATCTCCACACTGACCATGGTGGAGAATTCAGTTCTCAGTCATTTCTCAATTTTCTTATTGGTCAGGGCATTTCGCTTGAAAGAGGCCCTCCTGAATCACCTCAGACTAACGGTGTTGCAGAAAGATTTAATCAGACACTGTTGTCTAAAATTAGGTGTCTCCTTGGACAATCCAATATACCCATCTCCTACTGGGATGAAGCCGCAGCCCATGCATCTTTACTACTAAATGTGCTTCCGCATAAGCATCTAATGATGAAGACACCAGCTAGTGTACTTAACAAGAAAAACTGCTCCATCGAACCAGAAGTTGATCTCAAAAGACTTGTTCCTTTTGGAATGAAAGTTACGACAAAGATCACTAATCCTTCCTCAAAAATTGAACCTCAAGGAGAGATACTTCGAGCCCTGACATTTGAAAAATACTCTGATGGTCTGAGGCTTCTCAACCTTGAGACCGGTAAGATCCGAGTATCTTGTGACTACACACTTACAACTCACAACCCAACTCCATCTATGAATCAGCCAGTTTCAGTGCTTCCGAACGTGTCATCTTTAAGGATTAAACTCCGAATCCCTACTTCAAAGCAAGAGGAACTTTCAACTCAGTCATCTGTTGCTCAGCCTTCAAATCAATCACCTGACGTTGACACAAGACCCAGTCGTACTCCAGCCATACATGAACCCTCAAAAAACTACGAGTATGTGCCCTACTACAAGGAAGCACCTAGAAATATCTCTAGTTCAATAAATGAAGATAATATCGTGACTGGTAAAAGGAACACTCACTACAGAGAAAATCTACTACTGGCAGATGTAGTACCTTACTCAAAAGCGGTGAACGATCCAATTGAGGCACCTGAATGGAAGAAGGCAATGGACGCTGAATATCACTCATTAGCTTCTCACGATACAGGTGAACTTGTTCCTTACCCAGCAAAACCAGCAAAGGTCATTGGCGGTATGTGGCGACTCTCTCGTAAAAGGAACGAGCATGGTCAAATCTATTGGTACAAAGCTTGGTGGGTTGTGTTAGGAAATCATCAAGAGCATATGTTACACTACTATGATACTTGGGCCTTGGTCGGAAGAAATGAGACGTTTAAGGTTATGTTATCACTAGTAGTAAATTTCAACTACATTCCCTATCAATTCGATATAGAAACAGTGTTCCTTCACGGTAAGATGGATGCACTAGTTTATGTCAAACAGGTGAAGGGTTATGAAGTCAAGGGTAAAGAAGGTTGGGTCTGGAAACTTCGCACGTCTCTATATGGAACCAAGCAGGCCCCACGTATGTGGAAGGCTAAGCTTACAGAAACCCTAAGCAGGCTTGGGCTAGCAAGTGCACAATTGGACGAGTCACTGTTCATCAACAATGACAAGACTCTTCTTCTTCATGTCCATGTTGACGATGGATTTATAATCAGCAAAACAGAAGACACTATCATTAATTTCCTTCACCGGGGCGAATCTTGTGTCAATCGTCGGCGATTGACTTCACGTCAAGCAAACGTCAAGCAGGATAAAAGTCGAGCTCACGTCAAGCGAAAATCAAGCGAACGTCGAGCACACGTCACACTCTGGTCTTACACCAAATCCTGTGACATCCAATAATATTGGTTCCCCTGTGCCTTCAACTCAGATTCCTCACCACCTGATCATCCCACAACCGTCCGATGATTGGTAAAAATTACACCAGACCCGCCTGTTTGCACACACACACATCAAAGATGTCCTTCAGCCAGTCTTGATGTAGGCGGGGGGTTTGACTTCACCAGGTCATCCATGAAGTGTGCGTGTGCATGCGCGGGGGCGGGTGGGTGGGCATGTGCATTGGCGTGTGCGGGTGGGTGGGCGTGTGCATTGGCGTGTGCGGGTGCGTGTGCGTGTGCATTGGCGCGTGCGGGTGCACATGCGGGTGTGGTTACGCAAAAGCCGATTCCGCTTCCAACATGATGATGGCGCAGTTAGAAATTTTGGATGCTGTGAAGGGTGAGTGTGTGGGTCATTTGATCATTGGACTTGGCTTATTCACACTGTACCCAATGTCAAAATAGTAAGTTCTTTGTGGCAATGTGAAATAATGGGCTTTGCTTGTCACAATGGCATGTCTCTGTCACTAAATTTTGAGGCAATTATTTCACTAGCAAAATTGCTAATGATTCTGAGAGATTTGCATTTTTGTAGACTAAATATCATGAAATAACGGCTTTATCATTACAAGCAGTCCACATGACAGAGCTTTGTTATCATACAATCCACAGTTGCCTTCTATTTCTTCTTCAGATATAATCAAGTGTCCATCATCAAAACCAACAGCTTTATAAATATTCAGATGCGGCCAATCTGGTAGGAAATTCACATCAATCTTCAAAGGTTTTAAAATCAGAAAGTTATTGTTCAGTATGCTAGATGGCTCAGAGACTTTGAAAATGCTATCAATAATACCAAATTGTCGTGAGTTGCCCCTCAGAAAACATATCACACTGTTGCTGACATTTTTGGATTCAGTTGAAAATATATTGTTCCCAATATTAATGTTTGAAACTGGAAAATACCAAGGTGAGACAATCCTTGAAGTGGGAGGACTTGTGGATTGCACGGTAGTGTCTAAGCTGATCCAATCAACTATTTCCCTTGTTGCATGAAAAGTCTGTAAGTACTCAACCAGGCAATCATAATTTTGTTGGTCATGGCGGGATGGCTTGTTATATTTATGGTGATTGAACACGGCAGGTGGCTGTGATTCGAAAAGCTGTTTTATTTCACATGGCACAGATGGGGATTTCAGGAGAACGGAAAGGTTGGAACATCGACAGATATGTTGAAGTAAGGTTTTATCTATATCATCTATTCAGAGTTGCAAAAAGTTAGTCTTATTCAGTTCAGGTGTTTAATCAATGTGAATATATTGATCTTATTAATTGACGTACATATCTTGTTATTTGTTGGCATCTTTGCAAATACTCCAATCAAGCGCTCATAACCCCATGTGGCTGAGGCTTGTGCTGGGCCCCAACGTTGGAAGAGTTCCGGAATATGATCAGCAAAATGATGATTTGGTTTACTTTTCTGTTTTGGGAACAGGTGTTGATTGGAAAGGCGGAATTTTTTCCAATGTTCAGCAAATGCAGTCGCATCATCTATTGAAACAGTCCAGCTTGTGGCAATGTTGATAGCACTAATCAAATGGAATGTATTCTTGGCTAGTTCATTTGCAAGTTCTTCTGACTGACCCATTTTTCTTTGAGTGTTGGCAGATTGGTGTGCATCTAATGACATCTGTTGACTGAGCATTAGAAATGGAATATAGACCTTATATAAGAGAGCCCATTCAGCGGCTTTTAAGCTACCATGAGAGGGGGAACCCATTTTGCGGGGAACTCTTGTCCATGATGAGGGAATTATGGTCTCAGATATGATTTGTCGGAGATGCTCAAGAGCCTCACCCTTGATCTGGTGATCGCTCAGTGCAGTGATATCCAATTCAGAGGGTATTTCAGAAGTGGGGATGTAATTGGCATCAAATGAAGGAATCTCCGCAGAACCACTAGATGGATGTTCTGTGTGAAGGGTGGTCATTGGGAAGTAGTTTTTCCGGGTGGAAGTAGTGGGGAGTGGCTCATTTATTATTTTTGCTGCGTCTCTTCTCAGGGAGCGGGCCTCTCTCAATGTGATTTTATCAAGAGAGCTGTTGGAGGTCATGGAATCTGAGTCTGAACTGTTGGTGTCATTGGATTTCCTGCGGGACCTGAAGTAAATTTTTGATTTCGCCTCTGGAATGCACAATTTGAAAGTTGCATGATCCTTCAAAATTCCAAGTATTAAATTATGCATTATGTCAAGATTAACCATTCTGGTTGCATCCCAATATGGAAGGTCTTCCAAAATTGAATATCGCACTCCATACTCAGAGAAAATTGCTTGTCTTTGTTGTGGGGTTGCCCGAAGCCATTTGGCAATGGTTGATTTATGACTTTGGTATGAGCGCGTGTAGTGAAATTGAGGACCAATTTCTTCAATTTGAGCTTTGTGAATGGTGCAAAAATTACAAAAGTGGTTTCCTGAATGGGAAATAAATCCAGTAAGCTTGCGCATGGCAACCACATCCGCAATGGCTGTGAGGATGGCAACATGGATAAAGGATCCTGATGGACCTGTTGAGGTGGGTGCAAAATGGTAACCTTGCCATAGCTCTTTGAGCTCGTTGATGAGTGGCATTAATAGATAATTCAATTGAAGCCCAGTTGGCTCCTTCGGACCAGGGATGATTCCTGCAACATAGACATTCTCGGGCTTCAATCTTTCACTTGGGGGGAGATTAAGACAAATAAGCATGATAGGTCCAATGCTAGCCAACCGGGTTGACTTTCCATGTGCATTAAACCAGTCCACATATATGGAGAAGGCCAATGCACCAGGAATGGACATGAATGGGGGGTCATGGATATTTCTAATGCCAGTGAAGCGTCTCCAGACCAATCCATCCCAGACGTCACGTTTTGGGGAATCTTCGGGAGTTTGGGATTGTTGATGTTGATGCAGAATGTCCATAATTCCAGCCCGCTGGAGAAATCTGGCAAGCCAATTTTTGAATGGTTGATAAATGAAATGTTTTGTTGGTATATATTTTTGCTTCATGTTGGTTGTGTTTTGGGTGTGGGGTTCAGATGAATAGATGAATTTGCCTAATGATTGTGTGCAAGGGGGATCATGATCATTTGGGTCATTATGGCGTTGACAGTGGGGTTGGTCAGTTGTGACTGATTCAGTAAGGCCATTAAGAGAGAAACATTGAGGACAACATATATAGTTTTGAATCACTGGCTCCAATTGGAGATGTTCAAATATGGTACTCAGATCTTGAGGTATATGGAATGCAGGAGCGGGGGGACCAGCTGAGCTTGAGATACTGGACTTGATCAGCAGGTTCAGGGCGGGGTTGAGTATGCGTGAAGCCCTGCGGGGTAAATTATACCTTAATGATAGAATGGCAGATATTATCATTCCTAGGTCTTGTGGGGGAAGGGTTTGACTGCCACTATATGGTTTCTGTGCAGTTGAATTGAGACCCGCTGGAGTTGGGAAAGTGCTTTGGGTCAAACGTGAATAATCAGCTGGGAAGATTTGATCCAATAGAATTTGTGGGCACCCAGATCCTGATGCAGAAGTAGGGATGTTTGGAAGAGATTTGGGTGCAATGGTTGATTTGAGCTTTTTAATGTGCTGTTTATATTGGAAAGGTGTGAAGGCAACTCCTTGCCTATCACCCTCAGGGGAAGAGTGTGTTTGAGTTGAGCAGTGTTGACACATGCATATACGCATTGAGGAATATGGCCGGGTTGTCATTGCTGCAGGAATTGGGAGTACGGTTGGTTTGTGTATAAATATCTATGGTTGATGTGAAAGTGTTTAGGAGTGTTATTAATTGGAAATAAAATTCAGTGATTATTTATGAAGGGGGAGATGATTTGAGCCAGCTGAGGATTTTATCCCATTTGTAATGGAGCATGAGCTGCAGTGGATAAAGTTTAACATGTCTCATCTGGATGGCGGAATTGGTTAGGCGTTTAATTGGGTAAAATGCCATGCTTCTCAATGCTCATACATATTCTAGTTTATTTACACATTGTGATAGTGCGGGTTTGACCATTGAGGGGGTTCCATTAGTGAAGTGTTACCATTGAATTGAGGGGATTAACATTTAATCCATGTACGCTGGCACGCCATTGTACATGGTTTAAACCTTATTACAGACATAACTATATAACTCTATTACATAAGGGGTTGGAGTGCAGCTAAAGTCTTGGTATTTGGTTTGAGTGCGGCGGGCTTTGAATCAGTTGGAATGTGATTTGGATTGTCTTGCCTTTCGGGAAAAGGTGATGTCTCTTTTGTGGGTAAATCCTTCATGAATATACCCCTTTACAGATGTACAATGTTGTGGAATTTCAATGCATATATGGGCAGTTTGGATAATTCACAAAATGTGACAATGGGGAGGCATAAATGGTACTGAATATGATTACTTATGAATGATGGGTCCCCTTTGAGATCAAGGAAATATCACATTATATGCTGGTAGGCCGTGCAGGGTGGTTTCCGACAAAAGCGGAGGAGCTCAAGAGGAGGCAGGGAGGATTCTCCTCAAAAGAGTCTTATCCGACTTCCACACAACACTTAGTTCCAACTATTCATAGAATTTCTCTATTCTAAATTTGAAAAGATTTCATCTCATATCACTCTATTTTATCATAATACTGAGGTGTTTTATCTAGTTAAAAATATTACTGTAATTTTTCGGCCCTTATGTCATCTTTCAAGTCACATAAATCCCGTTCAGGTTCTGTTCATGACTCAAATAGTG
The DNA here is from genome assembly GCA_023105745.1 of Austropuccinia psidii. Taxonomy (NCBI): domain Eukaryota; kingdom Fungi; phylum Basidiomycota; class Pucciniomycetes; order Pucciniales; family Sphaerophragmiaceae; genus Austropuccinia; species Austropuccinia psidii. The sequence continues at coordinate 68,329,191 of JALGQZ010000004.1, forward strand.
AATCTAGCATAGAATATGTTCAAACACAGTCACCATTGAGTCCCAACATTCCTCTCACAACCCCTATCGCATCCTCAATGAATGTATCAGGTCTTAACATTGATGTGGGCAATCCAAAGGCTCCAACTTCAAGCACTTGGTCAATCCCAAATATTTCCGTCACTCCAATTCCCCCGAATCCCACTAATACACAAATTCATGTGTCTCAGGGGCCAGAAGGCACACCTCAAATCTCCTCACACGCTAATCCCCAATCAAAATTTCCACGTGAGTTCCTCCTTAATCCCAGTCGGAATCCAGTCGCATCCCAGGATCCCTTTGGCCAAAGTAAACAGCCAAACCTCAATATTCCATCAGGATCGCAGGTTCATGTGGGTGATGAAAGGCGCGTGGATGGGGGGCGACGAAAAAGACCTTTGGAAAATGTATCTTTGAGCGGTCTGTCGGAGGGAAATCCAGTATTGACGCTTCATCAAAGTAAGTCATTTGAATTTTGGAGTAGAAACTTATTCACAATTTGATATGTTTGTTTCATGGGTTAGATATGGCACCTAAAGGCAAGTCAGTCCGATCTCAGGAGCCAATTGAAGATCGTGAGGATGACCAGTCTTCATTAATGTTTTGATGTGTTAACTGATGATTTGCATAGCAGGGGATGAACTTTATGCGTCTTCACCGCTGGTCCATAAAGAGAAAGTCACTGGACGTCATCATCCATATGCCTCCAAACCAAGAACGGGTCATGCCAGTACATCAAGAGCAACAATGGTGGATGATGAGGATGAGAACATGTCTCCGACTCAAAGTGAAAGAAATGATGAACCAAGGAGGGACAATTTCACAGCGCATGAGCAAGGCACTCAATCAAATAGTGAGTTCACCCATCCTCAGCTGGGCCTCGCCCAGAGTATGCTTGAACAATCCGAGGTCAGACAGCAAAGGAACCAGGCCCGCAAAGCTCACAATGTGGCGAAACGTGCAAGCCAGAAGGAGCAACAAAAATGGCTGAAGGCAGAACTTCCAGAGAATGTCCATGGAATGAGATCAGCAGTACACGCACATTGCCTGTTCCTACTCAAAGTTAGGGATAAGGATTTTTCCTCACTACCAGCACCACCCAGCACAGAAGAGCGTGAAATTGCAATTCAAGTGGCTGGTCATCTCGGTTATGTCCCCGAGGATGTGTTCAATGAGCCATCAACACAGGTTCAGTCTCAGGGTTTCCAAAGCTACTGCGAAAATGAGCTCCACAAGCTAGGACTAAAGCGATTCACTTGGGACTGGGAGAGCTCATGGCAACATCCGTTTAACGAGCTGATGTCTATGGTGTTTTACCGTACATTCCGTCTCGCACTTGTCAGCACTGAGTATCATCACTACTGTTGGAACAAGGATCATAACAACTATGGGGTCGTGGCGGCTTTAATGGAGCGATATTTCACTTATTTGAAAAGAGAATGGAAGTCTATTCAAAAGGATGCGGAGTATTTGGTAAAAAAGAAGGAGAATCAAAAGCTCGCAAAGATTCGTCAAAGAGTTAGTTACTGTATCTCTTCTTCATTGTGGACCAAGTCTGATGATGATCTACTTGATTATGTGCAGACCTGTGAGCGCCGTCGTGAATGGTGTGATACGGCTAAATTTCCCATTCTAGCATCACAATTCAATGACCCTCGAGTATGCTCAGATACTGAGGAGGTACTGGAAAATGGCCGTCAAGTTTACCGCAAAGTGGGATTATGCTGGCGCTCCCAGTTATTTAATGATTTGGTATTGAAAATGGATAGAGACATAGAGTTTTGTAATCAGATTAAAAAAAAGGGTAAAAAAACTATTGATAGATTGCCAGAATTACGATCGACAGATGATGGTGATATTCCGGAAGGCCTATCATTTCAGGTAATTGATCAAGATTGGCTCAAAGGCTGTAGTAAGATGCAGACTAGCGCCCTCAAGATACTTGACATGCCAGTTATTAGGCCTAATGGTGATGCTCTGCAATAACTTAGTAATTTGTCACGGTATAGCACTGTGACAAATTAAAATTTTGTGAATTATTTGTGCAGGTGTAATAAAATCTGATTATTATCTCTTAAGGATGCAACAACTTGCTAAATATGTTAGAATATAGACAATATGAATTGAAATGTATCACCGTCTCCCTTGCAATAATACTCTATTGCTCATTTTCATTGAGGAAATATTGAAGAAGTTCGATCCAGCTCATGGTGTTCATAATTGTGGACCTGTGCCAGAGTCAACAGGAGTTATCAACTTTGTCAATCACAAATTATATAATATCAGTAAGGCTCACGCAGTTAATGATTTTTTCTTTTCTTGGACCTATTGGTGATTGGAATATGGCATTCCCATAAGGAAGGATTTCAGAATAGTAATACAATCAAGTGAAAGATGAGGTTGAAAGGTACCTTCCGCATGTTGACCTCAACTGAATGAGGAGTGATATAGTGGATGACCTGTACAGGTCGTTGTTGGCCAATACGATGTAGACGATCAACAGCCTGAGCCTCAATGGCTGGGTTCCAATTAGGCTCCTGGAAATGTGGATGTCAGGGTCCGAAAATCAGGGGAGAATTTTGGGGGGCCCCTCACCATTAAATAGACTATATTAGCACAAGTTATATTGAGGCCAGTTCCAGCCGCGGCAATGGATGCAATCAGTACTTCACATTCAGGATTATTGAAGAAATTCTCAAGCGCCTTGTCCTGCGCTCGTGGTGTAATTGTTCCATCAATTCGTGCTGAAAGGATAGAGTGATGGGCAAGAGCAATACCAATTCTACAATATAAAAAAGTCAGATGGAGTCAATTGGTAATGGATGCATATTAGAATTAACGCACAAATCTAGAAATTGGGTCCATTGGGTATAAACCACCGATTTCGTTGGACCACACCTTGTTTGTTTGTTCTTCATTAAGCTTTGTAGGAGGTGTGCAATTTTACTACTCATCATGCATGTTTCCACATCCACAATAGTTCGTGTGATTCTTGGGGAGTTATCCTGAGTGCTCCTGCCCTCGGGGTCTTCCAGCTCCGCCTCCGCAATTGTGTTAAGCATGATGTGATGGTTACAACATATTCGCAGCTTATTAATATTTCTGAAAAACTCTCCTGGTCCTTTGCTTTTGGATGATAGGAATTCTTCATATAATGTGGAATATTCTTGCTGCATGGTCGGGTTGAGTGGGAGCAGCTCATAATGATGGCTAATAGTGGGGAGAGATTCGAGATGTGTGGTTTTGGTGCGGCGCAAACTTAAATGCCGCAATGCCAAATGCAAAATATCATTGCAACCTTTTGAAAGACTACTCAGGATGAATGGTGACCAGTTATCTTGATCGGCGCTCTGGGGTTGAGTGATGAAGGATATTATGCCCAAAAGGTCATAAATGGTGTTGTGAATAGGTGTGCCCGTTAAACATATTCAACGGGATGAAAGGAGGCTATTAATGGCACGGTGAGTGGCAGTGTATTGAGAGCGAATATAGCTATAAGAGGGGGCAAGGGTTATTGGATATAAAAGGTAATTTGAATCATTTAAGCTCAGCCACTCACTGTGCTTCATCCAAGATTATACGATGCCAATTGATTTGAAAAATGAATGATGTAGAGGGATTGGTTTGCTTAAATTCTTGGGTGATAGTATTGTAAGAAGTGATGATGATATCATATTTTAAGATGTCGGCTTGGGATAATGAGTGACGAGTGGTACCATGGTAGATTTTGGCATGCAGTGCTCCAGCCTGAGCATGCTTGGATATTTCTGATTGCCAGTTGGTAATTAAGCGAGGGGGGCAGATGATCATGGTGGGCGTGGAGCGATGGGGGTTTGCAATCATCCGCTCCTTGGAGGTACCAATTAGAGCAATGGCCTGAATGGTTTTACCTAATCCCATATCATCCGCAAGCAGTCCTCCAAGAGGGGTATTGGTCGAAAGGGATTCAAATGAGCTAACGACCTTGTTTGTAATGATGTGCCTGGCATTAAAAGTGGATCCTGGGGGTGAGGTTGCCCAAAGGTTACAGGCTGATTGGCCATTGGGGATTTCTCGATCCCAGAGAAAAGCTAGTCCGTTCTTTTGATGAGGGAGGAGGGGGGTTTGAATAATGGAATGGGGCGGGGTCATCATGGGGAGGTCTGATCCACTGGGTAATTGTATCAGTTTTTGCTTGGAAATCAATGATGAAACAGCAGGATATGAAGCAGGCGTCGAGTTTGAAGCGGGAAATGTCGGAGTAAAGAGTTGACATTGACAATGAGTAGTACAGTCATATTCTTTGGGCATTTTAAGCTTGAAATCTTGTGTTGGAAAGCTTTCCATTATGAATAGAATGTTTGGATACCATGTGAAGAACATCAATGCTAGATTGGGTTTCTGAGATGAGGAGGGATCATTGGCATCAGTCATAAATACTCCCTCAACGAATAATATTTGAGTAGGATTGGATTGGCAATTTTCAATCCATGCCCCACCAGGACCACAGTGCATGAACGTTTTGGGTGCCCCAAGGAATGGTATCAACGTTTGGGAAAGGGTTCCCGGGAGAGAGCCAATAGCATGCTGGTGATTGGGGAGATATACGAATATGTTGTGTTGATTGTGCCATAGGATAATCCAAGAACCTAAGTGGGAATTCTCAGGCTTTAAGGTTATATCACTATTTATTTGAATACGAATATTAATCATCCCAATGCAAAGTGGTTGTGAAGGGGTTGACATGATGGCTATTTTAAATTATTTGGGGACAGTTGGGAATTATATTATCGGGAAGGGTTAGCTAAAGGGAATGAAGAGGAATAAGCGCAGGTGGGGAACTTATATGAGTGGCAGCAACAGGCCAAAAGGGGGATGGCCTGTGGTTACGTGCATGGTTTTGATGGAGGTGGGCCTCTTGGGCTCATAATTTTCATATCCGATTTGGGGCATATATCAAGGCAAGGTGGCCAAAATGTGGGTGCACCATTATGACTGCTGGATCTGCAGCGAGTTACAAAACCTTTGGTGGAACAAGGTTGACATTAGCACATCCGAAATTGGGTGGGTTGTAGCAACTTATTGTGGAGGGCATATTAGAGGCATGCAGTCATGTTCGCTGGTGTGACAGCAAACAATGAGCGTATCCTCCCCAGGTTAATTGTTCACAGGGACCTACTGGGCAATGTTGGCAGTTTCAAAGGGCAATCTCACTGTGGGGATGTTTGTGTGTGGGCGGGTGAGATATGTTCGGTGGCATGCCACCGAACATGACTTTGGTTTTGCCTGAAGTTTTTTGCTGACTGATGCATACTGGGCTTTCAGGGGGGAATGTGTGGGATGATCAAAGGGGGCGCCAGCCGTGAGCCGTGATCCACATATACATTCACCCCTATGGCGTTTGAGGCGAGTACTAATCCACCGAGATTGGCATCCGGGTCTTTGCCTCACGCGCGTACAGAACTCCGGAGAAAGAGGCCACATGCCCAAGGGATTTTTTGGCTGCAAGCCAGGTGCCACAACTTGCGCGGGGCGTGTGAGAACGTGAAGAAAATGACCCTCGGTGGGAGATACCCACGCAAACATGACCAGCCTCAGCAATCATAGGCTGGGATTGTTATTCTAATGTGGATGAGGCTGAAGCAAATCCACACTGATTGGCCTCAGGTTTCCACGCGCAAGCGGGTGAGCGTCTGCAGTCAAGCTGACACCCCAACCAAGAAAATAGGCAGCTGGAAGACTGGCAGTAAAATGTGTTCCAGGCGTGTGCAAGTTGCCTGCGTATGACCCATCGGGGGTGCGTATGAAAGCGTGTGGCTGCCCAACAATGAACAAGCGGGCCAGTCATTGTTTGCCCCAACAATGGCACCGGAGTGAATCAACTCTTTGTGTATGACCCAAATATTAAGTCATCCCATTATGACCCACTTACATTAACTTGGATTACATGCGCATCTGTGCCGTAGTTAGGCAGAGCTGTCCAACAAGGTGCATCAAAGGGATGCAGGTGAGAGATATGACTCGATGGCTTGACGTGATTGCATGTTACATTGTTGAACAGCTTTTTGCTCTGCCCCGCAGTACACATTTACAAAGGTGTACTGCGTACTACAGTGTCGACTGTACTGTGCAGATCAGGAAGGTGTAATACTACTTGAGCCTGCATGCATATAGCAAATGTGCATGCACCTTCCGATCGTTTGCATTTACGTAGCTCATGTGCCACATGCTCAGCATTGCGTTTCACCCGATTTGCACACGCAAGCTGACCATGTCATGGTCAAAAGCACCGTGTGAAAGTGCTCAGTAAAGCCATGGAATGGACTAATTCTGCAATAGCTCACTGGAAGGCTCAGTTTGGAGCACTTCACCAAAGCGTGTGAAATGCTGCACCTGGCTGAAATGTCATCTGATGCTGTGCCAAATGCTCAGAGTGCGCGCATACAAAAACGACTGAGCAATGGCTCAGCATGGTGCATTTGATATTGTTATATCTATAGCTCAATCACTGTGCAATTCCAATGTTCAGCCACTGAGCATTTCAATTATGACCCGAAAGCAAACCTGAGCAATGGGTCGAGGCAAGCTCACGCTGTATTCACTTGTCTTACAGCCCCCCCCTTTGTTCACATACTATTACCAGGCCATATGGCTGGTAATCTCGCCGCGGTCACTTGTGACCAAATGCACCGGGTGCTTTTCTGCATGGGTCACTTGTGCATTGCACCCACAATGCACATTCAACATGGGCCTCACGACCACCCTCCTGGGTGATCGGGTGACTATTTAAGGAAACAAAGGGGATGTGACTGAGCTTGACAATTCAATAAATTGCAATACTCAGCGGTGCATTTGATATTGTTATATCAATTGTTCAATTACTGTGCAATTCAAATGTTCAGCCACTGAGCATTTCAATTATGACCCGAAAGCAAACCTGAGCAATGGGTCGAGGCAAGCTCACTCTGTATTCACTTGTCTTACAGCCCCCCCCTTTGTTCAAAGACTATCACCAGGCCATAAGGCCGGTGATCTTGCCGCGGTCACTTGTGCATTGCACCCACAATGCACAATCAATAAGGGCCTCACGACCACCATCCTGGGTGATCGGGTGGCAATTTAAGGAAACAAAGGGGATTTGACTCAGCATGACAATTCAATAAATTGCAATACTCAGCTTGACAATTCAATAAATTGCAATACTCAGCCAGACCTCCATTGTTCTTCTGCCTCACGCAAGCATTTCACCTCTCAGTTGCAGCATTCGCTGAGACTCAGCTTCAATTTTGCCCACACGCCTTGAAGCTGAGACTTTTGTGGGTGCTGCAACTGCTGAGATCGTCTCAGCTTCACCTTGGTATAAAAGACCATCTTCACACAACACGCACTTCACTTTCTTTCTCACCCGCTCCACTTCGTTCAACCTCACCCGCGTTTGTCCTTCTTGTGCGTATTCCCCCTCGTCTTCCTGCCTTTCCAGTCTTTTCTTTCGCACTCGACTAACCCCACTCCCCTTCCTGCCCGCTTTTTGTTTTTCCTGCTAATACTTTCAGAACCCCACTTCTATCTACTTTGTACGTTTTCTCCAATTCAACTTTAGTCAACATTATGTACCGATATTAATATTTTTCTTTCTTCACGACTTCCTTCCAGACTTTTAAAAACTTCCGACTAGAGCGTCTTTAATTTGATTCCGTTTTATATTTATATAAATCATCGTATGTCTTCTTTTTCTTTCTTGATTGCTTACTTTCTATTCAGTTACTAACCTGTTTTGTTTTGTTTTTAGATGTCATGCACGTTATGCACCAAGCGGGGTATCCCCTGCATTCGTTCCTCGACGACGAACGACGCTTGTGATGCTTGCCGACAAGCACACAAGAAATGTTCGTTCGTTGTCCGCCCCTTCCGACCACGAGGCCAGACGAGTTCTCGCCCAAGACACCCTCGCGAGGACTCCTTTGTGGTCGACAATGATGAAACCATTTCCGAGCGTGAATGGACGCCGGGCCCCCAAACAGGCCAACGGGAACGATTCCAGACGATTAGCCCTGTCCCCTCCAGTATCGATTTGTCCACTCCCCCTCCTAGGCCACCATCCGATGGTCACTTCACTCCTCGACCGGAGCGAAGTGATTATCCGGCCGATGAAGGATGGCGATGGCGAGAGGACATTCGAGCTTGGGCTGATCGTCACCATGTCTTATCACTGATGGGATTCAAACGCCAAAGTAAGTTTTATTTCTCCTCTTTATCTCATTTCTCTTCACGCAATAATACTGACTTTTTTCCATTACTCATAGAACCAAACCCCCCGAATCCCACCCGACACGACTCTCCCGTTCCCAGTTTGCCTCGCGAGCAAACCCCCCAGCAACCCACTCCAGGCCCGAGTGGCACCTGATGGTCTGAGGAATTATTCCGTGGTAAGCAGCCAAAGTTTCATTTCATTTTCACTTTCACTTTCGAGTCAAGTGAACTGACACTTACTCCTTTTTTAGAACCCTCCTGAACCGAAGAGCCACCTATTCCTGGCCCGAGTCCATCGTCCCAACCACCTGAGGACAATACGACTCGTGAGCCAGAACCTGAGGTGGCTCCTACGCAATCCACGGAGGAACCTTATGGTAAGTCACCCCTTTTTTCTCCTCGATCCATATCCACTTTTCCTCATTTTTTCTTTGACCGTCTCCAGATCGTCCCGCCACTCCTCGCTCAATCATCATCATCGACGATACGCCCGTGGGATCACCCCATCCCCCTCCCCCTTGTTCTTCACCGACTCCACCATCTTCCCCTCCCCCGAGAACCCCAATGCCTCCTCCCCCCCGGTGCCAAGCTCCTCTCATTCCCACGATGACGCTCGCCAGGAATTCACCGACCTGCGACTGACCCTAATGATTCCTCGAGCCATCGTCCACGATTCGATCAACCGAATCTTGTTGGAGCATCGTCGCTTGCTCCACATGATTCCTTTCGTGGATGCAACTCATCGAAATGAGATGCACCGGGAATTCCGGGAGGAACTAAACTCCCTCCTTGCCCAGGCACTGGAGGCTTATCCAAAGGAGGACATAACCGGGATAGTCTCCAAATTCCTCAAAAAATAAAAATTTAAAAAAAATGTCATTATTTCCTCTTTTTTATTTTTTGTAATACTTTCTTTTGAATAAAATATTTGTCTTCAATTATTGTTATGTTCAAATTCTATTACATTCTTTGTTCACGTAAAAATTACTTATTTCCTCCTTAGAGAAAAACCCTGATTGCGTGAGAATTATTTTTGTAAGTGCCCCACCAAGAGTTTGAGTGAGTATTTGTTTTGGTGAACCTCTTTTTCTCAAAATGCGCCAATAGTTGCCGTTATCCTCTCGTATATTTTCTTCTTCCATGGTTTAGAGCCATACCCATTCCTAACTGTAAAAAAGCGGGAGGTTCCCGTATGTGAGCAATCGAGTCCAGATTCGTGAAACATGGCCTTTCCTATGGTCACACGCTATTAGTCTTACTCATGTATTGAATTGTTTACATTGTCTAGAACCTTCACAAGCGTAAGGATTGGCGTGTGACTTGTCGGGAGGCTGCACAGGCGTAAGGATTGGCATGTGAATTGTTGGGAGCCTGCACAGGCATAAGGATTGGCGTGTGAACTGTTGGGAGCCTGCACAGGCATAAGGATTGGCGTGTGAATTGTTGGCAACCCTCCCATGCGTAAGGATTGGCGTGTGAATCGTCGGAAGCCTGTACAGGCGTAAGGAATTTTAGCACTTTTGGGACCCTCCCCAAGCATAAGGATGGGCGTGTGAATTGTTGGGAGCCTGCACAGGCGTAAGAATTGGCGTGTGAATTCTTGGGATCCTGCACAGGCTAAAGAAAATTTCAGCACTGTGGGGAAGCTTCACAAGCGTAAGAATTGGCGTGTGAATCGTCGAAAGCCTGTAAAGGCATAACGATTGGGGTGTAAATTTTTGGGAGCCTGCACAGGCCCAAGGATTGGCGTGTGTAGCGTTGGCACCCCGCATAGGCGTAAGGAACTTTCAGCATTGTCGGAACCTGCACAAGCATGAGGATTCGCGTGTGAAGCATTGGCATCCTGGACAATAGCAACAAACCAGGACAGATGTACAATGGCATGCCACCGTACATAATCCACTTCACCCCTTTTTCATGTGAGACACCCCATCTCCCGCACTCGAATCCATCCAATCCTGGTGTATATTGTCCTCTGCCTTACCTCACCATTACTTACCCAACCCACTTGCAAATCTCCTCATTCTTTGAATCGGCATGAGATTGTATTACCATCCCTGATTTGATAGCCCGCTCTCTCGCCAATCTCATAATAGCCATTGCTTTTTTGCCGCATTGTTTTTGCTAACCTGCTTGAGCATTGTGCGGACATACCCACTAGTGTCGTGCTTTCATTGTCCTGTGCTGGATCAGTATAATGAACAAATGTACTACTGGCCCACACTACCTGAATGAGCCCATGACATGCGGATAGATCAATCCAAAAATGCTCATTTGGGAAAATCAATTTTCCCCCTGTACACCGCTTTGACGCATCTCTTTGAATTTGGCTGGTCCGCTTATCAGCTTGAAACCACCATCCCGAAGCATACAGCGATGCATCCTTATCAACATGAGGTGCGTTTTTGAATCCATTCATGGTGAAAGTGAGTGCGGAAGCGAACTCGAATGCACCCTGATTTGCGGGATTATTGCCTTCATAGTTGACTTGATCAAAAGACGGAACCCCCAATGAGTTGTAGCAATTTTGAATCTTCTGAAATAAATTATCCCCAACATATCGTAAGGATTGACCTAGAATGCGACCCACCGAGCTAAGATTGGCACCTCGGTCCCGCCATTCATCTTTTGCATTTTCAATTTTGCCAGCACTACCATACAGACCAAATTGTTCATTCTTCGTGGTGCATTTGCGCCACCCAATCGCAAACATAAATCCCTCCAGTAATGCTCCATTTGTTGCAATAGGGTCGGTGAAACTCTTTTCGCGAAATAGGAATTGTGATAATTCATCCCATTGATTGACCTCGACTTCACTCATTGTTGTGAATGGTCGGAATTCGACAAGGGCAATGAGTAATCCGGTTGAAGAGAAAATTGCCACACGCCCAAAGTGAATGCGTTTGATCTGATTGACATCCACAAGCCTCCGAATTTCACTTGGGGTGATATTTGCTGATACTGGCATTGATATTTGTGCTGTTGGGCGAGAGGAGGAAAACAACCTATTCATTCGGGTCGTTTTGCGCTCATTTGTCTTTTGGGATCTGCTACTATTCCCGAGTGGTTGAGGGATCACTACGTGTTGAAGCACACAAGATATCAGATACTGCCAAGGAGCTTTCTTTGGCACACATCCTTTGACTTCCCTGTTGGAGCCCACATGACATTGGCACAATCTGAACCGACTAAAGCCCATGTTCTTCAGTGGGGCCCAATGAGGGTGCCACATAAATGTGGAAGCATATATATATATCTATATATATACACTGAGATTAAGCGAGTAACTCACACTTTCCTTCCTCAGCCCGACGCTTTCTCGCGAGTTCCCTTTTACGCTCTTTTCCTTTTTTCGTGAATGGCATGCTTTCAGCAGAAAATGAAATGAAACCGAATGATTACTGATTTCTTAATATCACCTAAATTGGATTGCGGTGGATGAATCTTTTTTAATTGCGGCTAAAAAGAAAGCTCACGCCTGACCTTGGAAAATTCACGATCTCAAATACCTGAACCTGAAAATTGCAGTGGATAGTGCATTATTCAATTTTACACATTGATGTTCCCATGCAATCACTTTCCAATCCAACCATTTGGAATATTGCAAGCACACGCAAATGCAATTTGCATCGTGCTGCAGATCCCTAGCTATCCTAGTCCTCTTGAAAGACACAGGAACATTTGGCCTATTATGGGCTGGCGGGAAGTGATAAACGCGACTTCCCGCAATGCCCCGCGTGTGCTACTCGCGGGCACAACGCCTGACTCAGCTTGCGTCTTGTCGGAGTCTTTGCAATGATGTACGGAGGCATGCCGCCGTACAATTACTATTTGTACTCAGACTGTGGCATCCGGGAAGTAGTAGGATAGGAAGTCATGATTATTAAATTCATAAATAACTTTGCAAAATTCAATTACAATCTATCTAGTACAAAGCTAATCTAAAACGGGTCAATCCTGGTTGTGAGTTTAGCTGACCTGGGTACCGTCAAGGTGACCTCATCACTTGAACCAAGCCCGCGATTCGCCACCCAGGCATCACCAAAGTCTAATACTAAGCATCGTGCAAAATCAAATCTAAGAGGTACAGTGGGGTTAAAAGACTCTGATGAGAAGAAACTTTTATTCATTAAATTACATATATACTTATTAGTACGTAGCCACACTGGCTCCACTAGATTTTTACCCTCTGAAAGTTTTGCGGAAATGTCAATTAGTGCTAAAGCCCCTTTAACTGAGCTTGTTCTCCAGTCATCTGAGCATACCATCAAACCACGAACCCCCGCCGCACAGAATGCCGCTAATATACCATAGCAAATTCGATTGATTCCAAGATTCTTGTGACACGCCAAAAGATCTTTGATGGCCTCATTTTTTTTTGAGTTCGTGAGTTTGCCTTTGATGCCATTAACTTCGACCTTTGTATGTGCACGTACCATGTTGTATGCAATCATCAAATGGATAACTGTATCCATTAGATCCTCCAGGTTCTTGTGCGGCTTTGTGGATATCTCATTGTCAGCCCCGCCACCTTCAATGCTGAGTTGGGTTGCACGTTGCTTCGATTTACTCAAGCAGGAGGCAAGGTATTCAACTGCTCCCCGTTCGAGTCCAAGAGGATCGGTCGAATTTGATGTTGGTGCAACATATGGTTTGGGTGCAATCACATCGTATGAGACTAAACTAATGGATTCAAACATAACATTTGCCCAAAAATGTTTAACTGGATTGGCGGGGTAAAGAAGGCTCTGAACCATTTTGAAGAAGGAGTGTTCAGATTTTGCGAGATTATCTGGAGGTTTAGCTGATTCCTTCATCAATTTGAGATTCCAAATGTTGTGATCAAAAAACGCTTCTGTTTCGGTTGGCTTAAAAAAATCTAACCCTGTATATTGCAATTTATATCACCAGTCAACAGCCAATAATCAAGTATCATGCACAAAGATAAAAAAAAACTCACCTGCCATCTCAAGGTCCTGCAGCCAAGCCGACATTTTAAGATCTCGGTTACTGATCACCTTAATACCAACGGGCAGGAATGTATGAGCATCCTTTGTTGGTAAATTGTCCCATCTATTTTTGTAAATCCTATTGATATTATCAAGCCCCCTTTTCCATGATTGTTGAGTAATATTGGAATGATAATTCAAAATGCCTGCAAACTCTTCCATGCAGGATAAAAATATTCCTTGGAAATTCGCAGCGGATGACACTTCGGGCTCAGCGTCGGGAATTATATCAGTCATATCTCGTCCCATTGTATCATGTTTAATTGTTTCCCTTTCTTGAAAGGCTTGAATATTCCGAGGAGAGGCGGGAGGGGTTTCATCATGGATTGTTTCATTGGGTATGGGGGGACTTTCTGTATGTGGAGCTTCATCATGGATTGTTTCATTGAGTATTGGGGGGGGTTCAGTATGCGGAGGTTCATTATCAATATGGTCCACTTCAACATTGATCATTTCATCACCTTGATCCCGGGAATCTTTTGCGGCTTCAAAGGTACGGCGTTTTTTGTTTGTTTTTTTGGTCGCATGTATATTTGGTCTTTTTCCTAATCCTTTGCCTGGAAATCCAATTACGACTCGAGATCCTTCAGGTAGAGATTCTCCCACCTCCACACCTGCCCATATATTGTAAGCAGCTATTTTTATCAATTTTGTTTTGAATTAGTAATGGACTTACGGTTCAAATCCATTTTGAGCAGGCTCATGGCTTCAGCAATCTTTTGACGCACATAATCAGGAATTTTACTATCATTTTGGATTTTTTTGAGCCTTGGGATTGTTTGAGCAATGTTGGAGACAAATTGTTCCTTGGATATAATTTCCACCTCCCCACTGAAAATTACATCATCTTGCCCATCATCTTCTGTCGGTGCACAAGGTTCAACAGTCTTTTCCTTCTCATAACTTTTAAAATTCGGTTTCTGAGAGCTTGGAGGCTGCCCTGAAATAAAGGCTATGACACAATATCAGGTTTTGAGAGATTTGAAATATTCAAGATGGATGCATACTCACCTTCCGGAAGAACGGGTGGATCTTGATTATCTTCATGTGACTGGCTCTCTACTTCAATGCCTAATTCACGACTACTGGCAATATCAGAGATTTCACTTCCACTCTCTGGGGCTGAAGTTGGTCGTTCATTGAATTCTGTTGAATTTCCCGGGGTTCGGGCCATAGCGGAGGTAGTTTATTAAGCAAATAGATGGTGACGAGTTGATTGATAACTTGTTTGAAAATTTTTTGATAAAAGATCCAAATTCAAGAAAAAAGGTGCAAGTAAAATAATCGCATTTGCAAAATGCAATTTGTCGGGAAATTGAAGGAGGCGATGTTTTGCAAATTATTTCATATCATGCAAATGAAATCACTTCCCTGTGAGACATTGAATAAAGTTGACTAGTGAGAAACCTACTAAAGTCAACTTTTGAACTATTCAATGCTCATGAGGTAAGGACTAAGCAAAGTGTTCATTTGATTGATATGAAATAAAATGGTTTTGTCGGCGAAACAGGAGACACAATTCTTGTCTTAAATAGTCCACTTATTAGGTTTTAATTTGTGAGTCTCATGATTTAAACCCTAACCACAACATTGTGAATATACTGACCAATTTCGCCTGAGGTCCTGTTGGCAGAGAAGGCCACTCAGCATATTTCGGTGATGGCGTCCATTGTGTACGCCAACAAGCCACCGTACACTATGGATGTAATATGGAAGCGTGAGGAGGGTAACTGTTGTCGGAGGCATGTTGGGAGGGCACTACATGAGCGTAAGGATGGTAAGCAGTGTCGGGAGAATGTCGGGAGGGAGGGTAACTGTTGTCGGAGGCATGTCAGGAGGGCACTACATGAGCGTAAGGATGGTAAGCAGTGTCGGGAGAATGTCGGGAGGGAGGGTAACTGTTGTCGGAGGCATGTTGGGAGGGCACTACATGAGCGTAAGGATGGTAAGCAGTGTCGGGAGAATGTCAGGAGGGAGGGTAACTGTTGTCGGAGGCATGTCGGGAGGGCACTACATGAGCGTAAGGATGGTAAGCTGTGTCGGAGGCATGTCGGGAGGGCACTACACAAGCGTAAGGGTCATCAGTGGTGTTGGAGGCATGTCGGGAGGGCACTACATGAGCGTAAGGATGCTAAGCGTTGTCGGAGGCATGTCGGGAGGGTACTACACAAGCGTGAGGATGGTAGGGGCGGGGGTGTGAAAGCGTAGCGAGTGGTGAGGACGGAGAGGGGCGGGCAGTGTCGGAGTCTCATCCGGATGGAGGGCGGTGCGGGTGCGTAAGCATGCTAAGCATCGGGGAGGCGGAAGCCAATGAGGTGAAATTACACGAACGTTGCGCATAGTGTTGAAATGGGTTTGGGCTTTGAGTGACATTCTCATGTGACACATGTGACGATTGACGTTGTCTTGACGCTGACGTGACGTGACCCACTAAATCCAGTGACTATAAAGTGACACTAACGCGACTGAAGCAAGATTTTATACTGACCGCGGTGCGACGTGAAGTCAATCGCCGACGATTGACGCGAGATTCGCCCTGGTGCTTGATAAGCTAAACTCAAATCTGAAACTTAAATACAAAAAGAAGCCTACCCAACACCTAGGCTATAATCTTAATTGGAGCAAGAATGAGCTAAAGATCAATCAATCGGATCTGATTATCAAACTTCTCAGACAGTTCGGAATGAATGAGTGTAAGTCGGTCAAAACCCCATGTAATGGCAATTTCCTCAATGAAATAGGAACCAATCTGTCAGAAGATACTCTTGAGGTAACATCCTTTCAACAGGCTATTGGAAGCCTCAACTATCTCGCCCACCACACTCGACCGGACATACTATTCACCACAAATCAGCTCTCTAAATATTCCCTGAAACCTAATCAATGTCATTGGAACGCGTTAAAACACCTACTTCGTTATTTAAATGGAACAAAGGACAAGTGTCTGGTGTACAAGCAGCAGCCGATCAAGGAAGCACTGACCAGATGGGCTGATGCGGACTACGCAAATGACAAGGATGATAGAAAGTCAATCACAGGTTATGTTATTTTGGCATTTAGTAATCCAATATGTTGGCTAAGTAAGAAACAGTTGGTGGTGGCTCAATCCACTACTGAAGCTGAATATGTCGCAATGAACATCTGCTCAAAGCAATTACGCTGGCTCACCTTTGTACTTAATGACTTAGGCCATGCTTCACCTCAACCTACCCTATTCAACGACAATTCAGGATCAGTAACTATTTCAAAACAAGCATCACTCAATGCTAATACAAAACATATTGAGGTAAGATATCAATATGTTCGTGACTGTGTGATGAAGAATTTAATTAAGGTGGTTCAAGTCTCAACCAATGATATGATAGCTGATGTTTTGACGAAGCCACTTGGAGTGGTAAAATTACAAGAGGTATATGAGCAATTACACCTTGAGGATCCTGGAGGAGTGTTGAAATCAGAAGAGAATCATCTCGGGTAAATTTGACCTACTCACCAATCTTTAAGATCACTCTCAGAGTGATACTTTAAGACTAAGAATAAGCGAACTAATCTTAGATGAATCTCATAACTAATGTGATAGTTATTAGCAGACGACTAATCATTGGGTCTGTCAATGATATAAATAGAGCCCGTTCATTAACATTAAAGTGTATAGAAGTACAATTACTTAATCATCTGTCTCTAAAAGTTATTCATAACTACTAGCCTGATACTCGTACATACATTTCTGGAGGAGTATAGGTACAGTTGACTTGATTCGATCCATGACTAGCTTAAATCAACTAATGTACATTCATTAATTCAGAGTACTAGGTCTACTAGTTATGCATAACTAGTTGTCAGCTTATTATTAAATTTATATTATCTAATTTTTCCTCTATCAGGTATATTCTTCTATCTGCTAAATCGTAATATCCACAATAATTTTTACTTACTAATTGTTTCTAGTGTTATTAACTACTGGTTTTTCTAACTATCATAGCAATTAAAAGATTGATTAACAACTACTCATTGCACATATCCCCTTGAAAGAGATGAAGTGAAGATATGGCAACATCTTCTCCAACATCCTTTATCTCTTTGAAGACTTCATCTCTTGATGGAAGTAATGACTGAGAGGTAATAATGGAAGGGATATGGACAGAATAAGGAAGGGAAGGTGTCTTAAGTTCACCAACCAGAGCAACACTGTTGACAGCAGTGGCTAAGTCATTACTAGTAGAAGGAGTAATACCACTAGAATCATAGGTGATCAATCCATTTTTCCAATCAATAATGGGATTAAAATGGTAAAGGAAATCATAGCCCAATATCAGGTCTTCTCCCTTGGGTGAATCTATGATAAAGAAGTCCCATTCAAAGCTTGGGAAGGAAGGCAAGTCAACTACCCACTTGGTATAATGGGTGATGAACAAGGCAGGGGATTCATTAGAATCCAAAATGAAAAGAGGAATCTTTTCAGGGAGCTCTGACAGCGTCAATGAGTACTTGAGAACAAAATCCTTTGCAATAAAAGAGTTTGTAGCACCAGAATCAATGAGAATACTATAAAAAATATCATAGACAGAAGAGAAAATAAGAAATTTTAAAGATTTCTTGACACTAGTATTTAAAGTGCACAATTGTGCTCTTGAAGGAAATAAGTGAGAACCATTGAACACATCATGATTCCCACTCAGGCTTTTCCCTGATTGCTAGGGAAGCCTCTTGATGATGACCCAGGCTTGTTCTGAGGTCTCTTGAAGCATTTTTCAATTGGGTGCTTTCCACCACAATAAGTACACAACCCCTCTTTAATCCTCCTCTTCTTTTCAGAACCGATTAACTTATTGTCCTTATTGAGGAGAGCAGCATGGGGCTTGTCCTTTGAAGATTGAAATTGCTTGCCCTTCTTATTCTTCTTCTGGTGAGGCCTCTTTGAAGATGAGTTTTGAGGAGGCCTAGATTGATGGGATCCAATTACTGGAGGCTTCTTCTCTTGATTGCCACCCTTTTCGTTTTGCCTCTCATGATATCTTGTGTCTAATTTTAAAGTGACATCCATAAGTTCTTGAAGGGTATCAAAAGTTCCAGGGTGAGAAGCCAACTGATCCAATAATCTTGATGCCAATCCTCTTCTGTAAACATGGATATAAGCTCTTTCCCCCCAATCTCCAATTCTTGACATTAAGCTTCTGAAGTCTGAAATGTACAAGGAAACATGAACACCCTCCTTCATCCTCAAATTGTCCAACTCTTGTTCAGCTTTCCTGACTTCATTGGGGTCACCAAACAGAGTGAATAATTGAGATTCAAATAATGGCCAATTATTAAGGAGGTAGCAAGGGTTTTCATTGGAAATATTTGAGAGATAGGGTTCAACCCACTTTCCAGCTCTACCAGTGAGAAAAGAAGTTGAGTAAAGAACTTTCTTCCTGTCAGAGAAGAAATTTGGTGGATCATTATGGAAGATTAATTGACAGGATTGGATAAATCCTCTCAATTTATGAGCTTGAGTACCATCAAAAGAATCAGGTGCCTTCATGGATGGAGTCTTGAAAGCAGGGGCTTTGGAATTGTCCCTGGGAGCAACTGCTTGAGTGAGCTGCCCCATGAATTGAGTCATCTGCTCCATCATCTTGAGGAGACTTTGATCAGTTTGAGAGACAAGAGGTTGACTAGAAAGGGCTAGATTAGAACCCTGAGGCACCTCCGGAGCATTTGCCAAGGCATCTGCCACTTCAGCTTCCCCAGAATCTTCCTCTTCCACAGACTCTTCCCCTTGTCTTGCTCTTGCACCTTCAGACATGCCAGGGAAGCCACCCAAAAGTCCAGAAAAGGATCTTGATCTTCTATATTTCATTCCACCTCTTCTTGAGGGTGCTGCTCCTTCCATTGGTGGTCCTCTGTCCAAATTTGCACTCAGTTGATGAACTGATGGTGTGCGGTCAAGAGGAGCCCTTGCTGTAGGAGTGAGAACAGCTTGAATTCTTTTGGATCTAGTATTTTTGGCTGGGGGACTATGCTGTACTCGCATTTCTAATAAAATGAAATAAAACTTGATGGTATGAGAATAATAATCAGAACTAGTCCAAATCAATCACAATAAAATCTTGATGAATCCTGAGGAATCAATTCAAATCTTGAGGTGAAATCAAATTCAGTCAATAATCAAATCAATTAAACAATCAACAATCAATTCAAATCAAATATCAATAATGTTGAGTAAATCAACAATCAATCAATATTCAATCAATAATCAATCAATCAATAAATCAGTGTCTTCAATATGAAATTGAGGTCTTGAGGAATCAATCAATCAATTTAAAATCTTCAGAAATCAATTCAATATCTTGATGAGTCAAAATCAGTCAATAATAAAAATAAATTCTTGAGGATCAATAAATATCTTGAGGAGTAAAAGTCAATCAATAATTAAAATCAGCTCTTGAGGATCAATCAATATCTTGAGAAGTCAAAATCAATCAATTTAATCCAATAAGAATCCTGAGCCGCTGAATCAATAATCCAATGAATCCCAATGAATAATCCAATCAATTAAACCAATAAATCAATCCTGAATAAGACCTGAATGAGAGCACAGTAAAAATTGATTTGATAAAATGAAATGGGATGAATGAAATTTTCAGCAATGATTAAGAAAGAAGAAAAAATCAATTTCATATGAATGAAATGAATGAGATGAAATTGATGAGAGAGAAAAAATCATAATCATTAAACATCATTAAATCATAAAAGAGATCATAATTGATGAATGAGAGAAAATGAATATAAATGAATGAAAAGAAAGAATGAAATATGAGTTAATTAATTTAATGTCACAGGGGCTCTTCGAAGTGAAGAGGGCCTGGCACTCAGTAAACTGGGACTCACTTATGGAGGGCTCAAGGGTATGGAAAGATGAGATACACTTAAGATTGTTAGAGATGAATTACTAAAAGAATAAAAATAAGAAAGCAGCAACAAAGAATAAGAATAAAGAAATAGAAGAGCCAACCACAAACAAGTCCAAGTCCACTGTTTCAACCTGTCAGAATGGAAAGAGAAGTGTTAATAAGGATATGGCCACCCAACTCATACTGTACAGGCGAAGAGAGAAAATTCAAAGACTAACTTAAAATTAAATAATTATAATACCCAAAATAAGGATAAGAATAATTATAAAATAATAAATAAACTAAATTAATTAACTTGGGAAAAGTCCCCAGGGGGGAGAAAGAGGGGCTGGTATATGTGAGAATCACCAGCCCTGATCCAGAGGAAGAATTTTCATGAGAATAATTGGTGATTGACTTGAGTCTGGCCAATACAGGTCCTGTACAGCTGTACAGAACCTGTACAAGAGGTGTGGTG
Organism: Austropuccinia psidii; assembly: GCA_023105745.1. Classification (NCBI taxonomy): domain Eukaryota; kingdom Fungi; phylum Basidiomycota; class Pucciniomycetes; order Pucciniales; family Sphaerophragmiaceae; genus Austropuccinia; species Austropuccinia psidii. The sequence goes on from JALGQZ010000004.1 coordinate 68,349,800, forward strand.
TATTTGAGTGATCATACAGTTTCATACTGGTGTATTGAAACTGTATTGGGTGAATCCAACCTGTACAGGTATTGACAGGCTGTATTGATGTACCAAACTGTATGCATGTTCAGAATGAAGATTGCTGAAGCTGAATGCTGATGCAGATACTGGATTTGCTGGTTTGAGGTGTTTGAGTGGGTGTATGAATGAATACCCTTACCCCGGATGGATAGTTGTTACATTAAGACCCTCTAGAATGCAAGAATATTTGTGGAAGACCTCAAGGAGCCAAGAATAAAAACAAAAATCCAAACAAAAGAGAACCTTCAAGATTTGAAATAATTGAAAGTCAATCCAAGAGAAGAGGAAGACCCCCATCAAAAGTGACCAGCACAACAACATCAAGATCGCAGTCAAATGTCCCCTCTTCAATTATGGAAGTGGACTCATCTGAATATTCTGAAGATTCTGAGGACTCATTATCTAAATCAATTAGTTCATCAGATTCACTACCCTCAGAGACTGAATTAAATAAATTAGAAACCACCCTTAGAAGGTCAAGAAGATTGGCAATAGGAAGTAAAACCTCATGAAGAAAATCACACAAGCCTGAAACCAGTTTGAAGATATATGATGCAATTGACTTGACCTGTGAGCATTGGCAAAGAAATTATCACACAAGTGATGAATGCTCCAAGCTCTTTGTGAGTTTCTGATTCTTTTTAATGTATACTTCTCTTGTTTATTTGAATATTTATTAATTTTTTGACCAAGTTTTATCAGGTACCTGGCTCAGAAGACTGGCCCAAGTTTATATTGAAAGACACCTTCAAGGCCATCAATGTCCAGGGTGATGGAAACTGTGGCTACAGAACAGTATCACACTACATTCACAAGACTCAAGATCAATGGGCTGATGTCAGAGGTGACTTGGCTGAAGAAACTCAAAAAAATCAAGACCTTTATGAATCCATGAACACCTTAATTCCCTCAGTATCCTCTTATTTGCACAGAATTGAATGGTATGAAGATGTTGGCCAGGCTCCAAAAAGCAAGTGGATGTCCGTGCCTGACATGGTGGATCCAATTGCAATTAAGTATAAAAGACCAGTTTTCTTCTATTCCACAGTCCAATCTTTTTCTTTTTTCCCTTATTTCTGTCCTCCAAATGATAATTCCCGCATTTTCATCTGCTTCTTAGATAGCTGTGCTCATTTTTTTCCTTTGGGCATAATCATTTCTATAGTTTATCCAGTCCCCCCCATTACTGTGAATTAGGAGATTCATGCCCAACCACAAGCCCTGGGGTGGGCTGATAAATTTGAGAAACACAGAATGTTGTATTTTTCCAATCTTCCTCCCCCTTGCAGAAAAAACCCACTATTTTGGAGGTTTATTGTGATTGATTTATTTTTCTATATACAATTTATGCCAATTATCCCCCTCCTCAGTCATATTTATTGCTTAAACCCCACCTCATTCTCCTTTTTTATCAAACATGTTGAGCTTTTGTACTTAGAAATAGTCATATTACAAACAAGGAAAAAAATCTGAAAAAATACACTTATTGCCCCTGCACTTGCTGTCCCACCAAAAAAATTCCCCAAAATCATGGGCTTCTAGCTCTTTATTGTCCAGATTGAAACCTTAAATTTAAAGAAAAAATGAAGGAAATTCATAAGTGGGAAGTTATTAAATTAAATTTTTAAAAATAGTCATATTACAATGATGGGAAAAAACATTTGGAAAAAAACCCCTTTTTGCGCCTTCACTTGTCCCACCAAAAAAGATTCCCAAAATTATGGGCTTCTGGGGCTTTATTCTTCATATTGAACCCTTTATTTTAAAAAAAAAATTAAGGAAATTCAGAAGTGGGAAGATTTTAAATGAATTTTTGAAAAAAATATGCCATTTTGGCATATTGGCCAAATTTGTGGAATTTGGCAAAAAAAACATTTTGAAAAGATTTGTGCATATTGACATGCCAAGTCGGGAAAAATATGGAAAAAAAATAAAAAAAATCCTCAAAGCTGATCCTGAGGAATTTCTTTTGAAAAATAAGGTTACTTACATGTTTTTACCATAAATTGGTAAAAACATGTAAGGGCTTACATGTGTTTACCAACACCCAAAATATATTATGTTAGTTATGAATAATATAATAATTTAATATTTAATATATGATGGTTATCAAAAAGTAATGATTTGGTTATAAAAGTGTATTTAATAAGCAATAACAACTTTTAGCTAGAATATTACGAAGATTAAGTTCATAAATCAATATGAATACTATTTATATTGATAAACTAATCTTAGAGAGAAATTAAGAGAGAAATAATTAACATAAGATAAAAATAACATGCTTTTAGCACTTGATAGAATATTTTCTATTAATTTATGAATAGATAAATGATCAAATCTTTCTTAGAATTTAGTTACAATTATAAAAAGAGAGAAATAAAATTTTTCCTTTTTTTATGTGGATTTGGAGCTTTTAAGATAATGAAACTATTTTGAATAAAATATTAATATAATAGATAAAGATTGAGTGATTAATTCAGGCTATAAATTCATTTTTTTATAACTTAAAAGATGTATTCAAAAGAAAAAAGTCTTCTTCCTTTAAATTTAACATGTTCTTGAATTTGATATTTCTGAGGGAGAGACAGAGGAAGAAGGGGTCTTTATACAGTAAAGACCCTTCATTATAGGGACCCAATACCTAATATAGATTTTTGAATAATTCTGTACACTGTAATTGTGAACCTTTGAGATATGACCACATACCCAAAAAGGTCACAAGAAATATTTAATATAATTATACATTAAAAATAAGTACCTTAAAACTACAAAAATACCATAAATTGTTATAAAACTTGGTTTAACATAAAAGCCAATGAATAAACATGTGGAATAAATTATACCATTGGATTCCCCATGGTAAAATATACATATACCATTTTTATGGCATATCTGTAAAGTCAATATTTAATAAGTTATAAGTAATAATACCTTATAAAAACACAAATCCTTATTTATTTCAAAAACCAATGAGACAACATGTAAGATAAATGGTACCATTGGATTCTCCATAAAATTCCACACATCAAACAATTAATAAGCTAAGCTTCAAAATCAATACTTAAGGAATTAACCTGAATGTATGCACTTTTTTGGTCAACGCATATATTCAAGGATTTTAGCTAATATCTCTTGAATTATGCATTATAGAGTGATTAACCAAAAATAAAGTCATCACAAAATTACTGGAGAAATACAGATATGAAGTTTATTTTACAATTTATAAACAAGGTTAAAATCTGTAAGGAATTATTGATTAAAATCAACAGAGCTGTTGACCACTTTGTTGTGAAAGTGGTCCAAACTTAAAAAAAGTATACAGTTGGATTCTACTAGCGCATTTGTGAAGAATTATGTATTTTTTATCATAATATTCAAGGTATAACCCCTTGAAATCATAGTTTGAAGTTTAAAATATTAAATTTCGACAGAAAAGATGAGTTACAAGAAAAACCATCAAAAATAGAGTTTTGATGATGTAATGAAATGCTCTTGGAAGCATAATAAGGTTATGCCAAGATATTAGAATTCACTCTCTGAGTTTCTGTAGCGTGTAAATCTAAAAGTTATTAAGGATCAAAGTTTGAGCTTAATTTGATCATTTATGATCACTCACTGTAACCTTAAATTAAGCTTAACAGTCATATAAGTGATAACATTTGTGAATACTATTAGTTTATGATTAAAACTAATAAAATCCACGAATTTTGGGGTTCTGCCAAGCCTTTGACGTCATCAAACTTAGAGTTATAGTGATAACTCTAAATAATGGCGTAATAATGATGTAATCATCACCAAACCTTAAAATATTGATCAATTCCAGTGGATATGATCAGTACACGTCTACAAGAAGCCTGTTGGACTCTAGGAGGGAGGCATTTACTATAAATAGAGCTCTTTTTACTCTTTTTTCCCCTCAGACGCATCAAAAACATTAAATCAATACAATTAAAAAAGGTAATATCTTTATTCTTTATATATAAAAACTTTTATATTATTAAAGACCAAAGACCATCTTATTATAATCATCAATTTTGATGTGATTAAATCATTCATTTAATTGTTTTTGTTAAATATCTCTCTAAAACTCATTTCCACGTAAAAATCAAGAATATTTGTAATTTTCTCTATTTTGTATTGTAAATACAATTTGGATAAGTTGTGTTTACATTATTTGGCGTAAAATATCTCAAAATTATTATATTAAGTATTTAACGTAGGTTATTTTCTCTTTATTATTCTCTTAATAATTCTTCAATTAATATAAATAGTATTTATATTAATTTATAACTTTAATATTGGTAATATTATTGTTATTAATTGTTTTTTTATTAATAAAAAACAATTTTTTACACCTTTATTATTTGTTTGTAACAATAATAGAGTGCCATTAAATATATTAATTATTTTATATTAATATATCTATTTTATTATATTATATTTTATAATATAAATTATATTACCATATTTTATTGATAATATAATTATTTTTACACCATAATTATAATAATTCTTTATTATTATAATTATTTTTATCTTATTTATTTCATTTATAAGGACATTCATAGTACAATAAGTAAAATATTAGTAATTTTGACTTATTGTTTCATAGTCAAACCTTACAGTAATTGATCATTACCTTAAGGTTTGGTGATTATTACATCATTATGGAACCTTCTTATCTCATTCTTATACCTTAATTTGAATTTATCACTGAAGCTTTAATTTGTTGACATCATGTACATGGAAAACAAGTAAATTTAGTGTATTTAGGTGGTTTTAAGCATAAAGTACAAAGATCCAGCAGCTTGATCTCTCATTTAACCATTAAACTTAAATTAAGATTACAGCTAAAGATCAGAATGGATCTTTCTTATGCTTTAGCTTTAATCACTTATAGCCTTTGGGTTTTTTTACAAAACTGAAGTTAAGAGGGTGAATTATAATAGCTTGGAATTTTCCCATTAATTTCAAAAGAGGATTTTATTATATCATCAACAATCTATTTCTGATTATTTTTCTTGTGAGTCATCATTTCTGTCAAAAGATACTATTTCAAGCTTAAAACAATGATTTCACAGCATTTTAACTTGAATATAATTACAGAGGATAATTCACTATTCATATATGAACTATTGAAATATGAATATCTACTTTATTATATGTTTTAATCACTTCTGGCTTTGAGTTGTCAATTGTTATGACCATTTTCTGGTCAATTTCTCTTTATTGTCCATAGCTTTATTTATAACTTGGCAAATTAATCTTACAATGGTGTCCTTACAGTTATTTTGTGGGAAATTAAATTTTGGATAATATCTTAATCATGTTAAACTCAAAATATATGAGCTAAAAACCATCAAGATGTGCACCGATCATAAAAGTGCATATATCCAGGTATCTCAGTAAGTATTGGGTTTACAGATATGACATCCAAAAAATTAAAATATGTAATTTTGGATGTGGAATTCATTTTGGTAAATTATTTTACATTTTTGCTTATTAATTTCTGTTATAAACACAAATTTATGCCTTTCTATTGCATTGGTACTTATTTTAATGGATTTTTAGTAATTAATACTTAATTAGTATTATCCAAATATTTTTTAGAGTTTTTTGTGACCTTTTTAGCTATTTGGTCTTATCTCAAATGCTCACACTAAAACCTTCATAATGACAGTGGGCTTCATTCTATGGTATATGATCCTGTAAATTAGGTGGAATCTTCCTCCATATTTAATCTATCGAACATATCAAGTAATAATTTTAAGGCTATTAAGAAATTAATTGGAATAAAACTCTAAAATTCTTTTCCTGAGTATAGCTTTGCCTTACCTATTCAAAGAGGTTGGTGTTTAGGTCCATAAAACCAATTCCCTCTTTTGGTATTCATGGAGAAGCTTCTTCTGGTACATAAGGAAATTTTTCAACATCATTTTTTAATCTACTTCTTCTTAATCCATCTTACGTTTTTTGAATATTCTCATATTTGTGCACAATGGTCATATTTCCTCTATATTATTGTATGGCTATTTTCCATCTAAGCACCTAGCCCATCTCCTGATGCATCAAAATGCAGCTTAAAGAGAGCTTGATCTTTGTCATTATTATTAGTGAAGAAGTTATGAAGGATTCTTTCATGTATTAAAAGAGTTATCCTTCATCAAAAGCCTTTTCAAAGGCTGTATCTTTGTCACAGAGTTTACAAAGAGGTCTTGAAATTGATACAAAATACTTAATATGCTTTATGTAATATCCAGAAAATCCTAGAAAGTATTGGATTATATTTTAATTCTGAGGAATAGCCTTTATGAATACTGATTCCACTTTCTTTTTGTCTATTGCAAGGGATAGTCCAGATAATACATTTCCCAGTGCTTTCAGTTTCTTGAATCCAAAGTGAAATTGCTTTGAAGAAATTTTAATGATCACTTATTGTATTTTTCTCAGAACTCTAAATAATCTAGTCATTTTTTCCTCTCAAGTCCTTGAGAAAACATTAATATAATCAGTTTATATCATAGAACATCCTTCTGGAAGATCTTCAGTAAAAAATTTATGCATCATTCTCTGAAAGTTTTAAGGTGCATTTTTAATACCAAAAGGCATCCATAGGTATTAATAAACCCCACAATGAGAAGAAATTTTCAAATATTATTTTGCTCTTAGTGTCACCAAATCTTGATGAACTACCTTCTGAGAATTTATAGTGATGATGTACATTGCTTGAGATATTTGAGTGAGGGAAATCTGAAGTTTTTCTATTGGGTACCTATCTGGGACAGTGCTAGGATTTGAATCCCTAAAATCACCAGCAATTCTAAATTTTATATTATTCCATGCTACTATTACTGGTGTAGATATTTTTACTTCCTCATTGTAGCCAGCTCTCCTTATCACATCAACCTCTAATAGGTCTTCAATATGTAGCTCAAGGGATTCTTGTGAGTTAAGGATTTGTGGTTATGCAGTCCTCCTCAAGATTGGTGGGTAGGTTCTTGCAATCTGCAAAATAATGTCAAATTGTGAGCCTGTGAGGTATGTATAACATACCCATAAGCCCACGGATGACTTTATATACAGTTGATTTAGTCTTAAACAGACTTTTCAATTGAATTTAAAATGAAAAATAATCAAAAATAAGTATAACTTTTTTTTGGATAAAAAAATTTATAAATATTATGTCATTTTTGGATTCTACACCAAAAATGACCTAGGGTACACGCATAGGGTGTTATACCCAAAAAAGCTTATTTCTTATGTTATTGGACGATTTAAGAATCTCACAGTAATAATGTAACTTTCTTAACATTTTTTTCAAATTCTTAGATTTAAGCTTAAATAAGATTAATTTTAAATTTGAATAACTTTTATGCAAACTTACCAAAATTTTAGTTAAAATTGAGGTGTTGTGTATATTTACTGAATTGGCTGAGGATTTGCCATACAGAATGTAAATCCTGCGTGAGCTCAATTTAAAAGGGTTTAAGGCCATAGTATGGCTTTAAATAAATAAAAGGGCAAAATCCATACAAAAAGGTGGGACAAAGGAAAAAGACCAAACAGAGCAGGGGTACCCAACTGTTTGTATTGGCAAGGATTCAATTAAGGTTGCCCAACTGTATTGGAGGATTTTCAACCTTATTCAAAATTCAAGATTAGACTTTGATTAAACCTTAAGGTTTAAACTGGTTTTAACCCAATTTGGACAGGAATTTCAAGCTTCCAAAGGGTAAATCCCAATATTCAGGCTTGATATTGGAGTTTTGGGACCTTTCAATTCTTAAAAAAGCTTAAAACCTTAAGGTTACAAGCATTAAAACCTTATCAAAAGTTGAGGTTTGGTGTGTATTTCTATTTTACATGGAAAAATAGTAATAACTTCAAAAATTCATTGAAAATCCAATTCTTAATGGATTTGCTTTGAAATCTTACACAGCTTACAATATAATACTATCTATATATAAATCAAATTTTAACTATCTTTGTTGAATAGAACTCCTGGGAAATTAGCCTGTAAATTTACCTTTTTAATTATTCTTGAATAAAATTAAGATTTCTTTAAGAATTAATTGAAAATTGAGCTTAAGAGATTTCTTCTTGAAACTCTATTTTCAAGTTGTTCATGTGATTAACTTTAATATAAATAAACTTATTTAATATTCAAACTTAAAATAATTAACTTAAATGAGGATTAAAGTTACTTGGATTTAAGAATAACACTGGTAACTTTAAGTTAAAATTAAAAATAAGTTACCTTAAGTTAAGAACCTTCTTTTTAAGCATGGTTTTTCATTCTTGACCTGAGCACTCCCTCTATATCCATTATGAATCATGAGAGCTTCTCTGTAGACATAAAAAGAGTCTTTTCATCACTTTTTTTGTCCATCCTCACTTATCAATCCAATCATATTAGACATTTAAACAGGTAAAGTTTTATTATATATCAAATCTTATTATTAAAGTATTTCCTAAGAATTTTCTTCTTTATAAATCTTCAATTAAAGAATTTAAATCATAAAAATTAGATTATTGTTGTAATAACCTATAATATATTTCATGTTATAAAATTATTGTCTTTGAAATATCTTTTAAAAGACACAAATGCCTCTCAAAAACTCTTTAATAATATTTCTTATCATAAAAAGTTGTTTTATCATTCAAAATATTGTTTTTTAGCATGTTTTTAGCTTATAATAATTATTTAATATAATAACTGTTGTATTTGACTTGTTGTATTACAGTCATATTATAAGTAAGTTTTCTCTAAAATTCTATATCTTTCTTATCTATTATTAGTTTTTTCCTATAGAACTTTTCTATAAGAATTATTTCTTCACAGTGTGTGTCTTAATTCTTTTATAAATAATATCTATATATTATTTATAAGTGGTTAAATATGTATATTTTCCACATGTAATTGTCTCATTAAGAGCTTTACACTTCTTATTGTTATAATTGTCAGTGACTATAACAATAATAGAATAATTATAATTTATTATAATTATTATATTTCTTTTATTATCATTTTATATAATAATAATTAAGTTCTTTTTTTTATATAATTATTTTTAATAATTATATTTAAATTTGTGGTTATAATATTTTATTATATTATTTTTCTACTGAGGACAGTCATAGCACTCCTTATATTGTTACTATTATCAAGAGTTTCATATAAAAACCTTACAAAAATTAATGACCAATAATTTCTGCCAATGGTCTTTATCTTAGGGAAGGGCCTCCCTATGGTCATGCCAAATTATGGGGAGTTCTTTTAATTGTATATCAATAAGCTTCAGCCTTACTTGAGCTTAATTCATCTGTTTTGATTTGAACTTCTCAAGGCCAAGTTGACTGGTGATACTTTATTTATCTTGATTGGTCTTTTAAAAGATAAGAAAGTAAATTTTTGACACTTAGTGTTGCCAATAGTGAGCTACCTGTCTGTTTTGTTGTGCAAATATATTCTTTAAATTCTTAAGTAAACATTCTTAAATACAAAGTGGTTACTTCAGCAATATTTCATCACAAAAAACTCAACAGTTATGGTTAATTTGCCATCCATATGTGGAAATATGACAGTGGCTAAATTGGATTGCTTTCACAGTCGATTTTTATTCTACCAATTGGTAACAATTTATCTTGAAAAATTATTACACAATCATTCATGAAGTACTTACCAACACAAGAGAAGAAGTCCGCTGGGTCAAGTAGCATTTTATTAGGTTTTTTATGAGTAACCACTTGTGTCATACATAAATTTCCAGGTGTAAAGCCTTTTCCCCTGTTTGGTATGTCTTAAGTTTCAAATCTTGTAATTTTGATAAATCAATTTGATCTTTACTTAACTGTGTTGAGCAGGAGTAAGATTCAATGATGTCAGATTTACATTGATATTCTCTATATCTATTAAAGATTCAGAAAACATTGATTATTTACCATCTGAATTATCATCAGTAACTTTGTATTTCTCTTTTTCAGGCTCTTTATCAAGTTAAATATAATCTATTTGCCCTCTTTTTGGACATCAATTGGCTTAATGGGTGGTACTTTGGAGAATTTGTCACTTCCTGTTTGTCTCTGAAGATTTATTTTCCATACTAATACAGTTTTCTTTGGGAGTTTTTTCTGAAGAGTCTTTCCAAGATGTTTCAAAGCTTCTTTTAAGATCTATCCTAATAGATACAATTTTTTGTTCTTGTGGTTACTTCTTGTAACATATTATCAATATCCTCTGCTTAGGATTTCTTCATACTGCTTCTTTTCACAGAATGCTTCAAATCTCCTCCAAATTTCCTCAGAATTTTTCTATGCATCACAAATTCTGACATGTCAGGATCTAGTTTCTTTAATCATTACTTCTTTTGGCAAAGCCATGGCAAAAGCTCTGTCTCTTTCATAATTAAATTTTGCATATTAAAACACTGTTTTATCTTTAAATTTCAAAGAATAATTGGCCCATTTATTGACAGTTATTTTGTTCCACCAAGTCAAGATCTGGTGTCCATGAACTTGTCATACATTGATATAACATCTAGTTGTTACTTTGATATGAAATTTGTTGAATATTTCTGGTAATTTGAAGTTTCATTAGATCATTTAAATACCTATATTAAATTCCCTATAGTCATACTCTCCTTCACCACTGTAGTGAGGCCATTCCTTGAGTTTTGGTACCTCTTTCAAAAGTGCTTGCCTTATAAATTGTTTCAATTTATGGAAAGAGGTGGAAAATTAATTTTCTTTTTGTGAGTTTTACACATCCAATACTTATGGGTTAGAATTTTGTATTACCTCAATTTTATTTAGATGTGTAGGAATTCTTGAAAAGGTGTTCATTAATTGTTAAGTTTCACTCAATTTACTGTCTTTACACCTTTTGTAATTTCTTACTCCATGTTTAAGGCCTTTTATTTCATTGATTAAATCAATGAAATAAATATCTTCTTTAATTGTTATTATTTTCAATAATTTGTTCTTTATAGTATATCTGAAATAGCTTGATTTAATTTAATTGTCAATTTTGATACTTCTTCTTTTGAAGTATCAAAAACATTTTCAAGCTAATTGTATTTGTTTTTATCTCAGAGAATAATCTTGTAATATCATCAAGGATCCATTCTTTCTCTTATTTGATAATATTTGTGGATGTTTGTATTCTTGTCTCAATCATGTCATAAATATTGAATTTGGAACATTTGTTTATCAATTATTTGATGATGAAATATTTCTCATTTATTTTATTTGAAAATTAATTAACCCTATTTTATGTTTTCAGTGTTCTTAAATATCTCTGAGAGCACATTAATTCTTGATTGATTTGGCTCAAACTTGGATTATTTTTCTTGATATTATTAGAAATGTTTGTATTTTTATCAGAAATATGACTTTTCACATCATTTATGGCTGTATAAAATTCTGGAATTCCATCCAAAATCTCAGAAATCATTTCTGACATTTTGGTCTGTCTTCCTCTATCTTCTTATTTAAATCATAGTCCTGGTCATATCACACAAATTTTCCATGATATCTTGTTGAAGCTTTGGGATTCTGTAGCCTTGGCTGTATGGTTTGGTAGCTGGTGCCTTTCCTTTGCCCTTTTCCTGAGCTTGTGGCTGCTTTTTTATGTTAGAATTGCTTCTTCTGGCCACTGGGGGAGGGTTTGGCTCCTGTTGGGTGGTTTTGGGTTGTTTTTCCTCCACTCCAATGTCAGAAGAATCATTTTTTTCCCATATTTGGATGCCACTCATCCAGTAACTTGAAATTGCTGGGATGACCCAAAGATTTTCTCACTTTCAGTTAAGAGTTCATTCAGCCTTTCCAAAATTCTGTTATAATCCAATACTCTTTGTGCTGAAGTGAATTGTTGTATGCCTTCTTTCTGGCTTTATAAATTTCCCATTAGGCTTCTTGTTGAGTTAAAGGCTCAATTTCAAGGTAAAAAAGTATTATCAGATTCAGATTGGCATAATTTGTCATTTTTTGGTTCATTTAGTTACCCTTGTTATTCCTTAAATGAATGGCTTCTGCCATAACCATGTCTATAACCTTGTTGAGAGGTTGTTGAGGGGATATATCTGGCTCCTGATCTATTCAAAGGCAGTATTATTAGTAAAAACCTTCAAAAAGTAATGTTGCATCCAAAAATTACTTTTTGCCAAATTCTCATCCTTTTAGAGTGTATTACTGATAGCTAAATTTCTTAATCATTAAGAACTTGGTTCTTTTGATTATTCTGAGCTACGAAAATTGCTCTATTATGGTTAGAATTGACATTACTGGTAGTAATAAGGCTAGTTACTATTGAAGAGGTTTCAAAATTTTCTTGCCTTACCATTTTTTCAGATACTTCACTGAATTTAGAAAACAATTATCTTAATTAAAAAGAGAATTTTTCAAATGTAAGTGAGAAATAAAATTCTCTTTATAATGTGAAAAATCAATATTTTTCTTGAATTTTGAGAATTATAAGTATTTTTAAGAGTTTTGTAAGTTTTAAATATAAGAAAATATTTCAAGGGTAAAAATAATGGCAGGGTCCCCAAATGTAAGGTGTGGATATGGAACTCTTATTAATAAAATAAGTACTTTTCATGTCCTCAAGATTTGTATAAGGTAAAATTATGTAAGAAATAGTGATTTAAACAGTCTTTGAAGGAAAACATTTCAAAATTATTGTTTTTATATTTATTCTTATAAAACAATAATATTATCAAGATTTATTGTTTTACCAACAATAAAAATTTATCCAAAAATACTTTGAAAGAGATTTTTCTTTAAGAAAATGTCAATTTTAAATCAATTGAGCAAAGGGCTTTAGGAAATTAGTATGATAAAACCATCTCTGAAATGAAAATTAAAGATAAAACACACCAAAAAGTGAACAGAGTGGATTTGGAAACAAAGTGATAAAAAGTTCTTTAATTCACCTTTTTGGGGTGGTTCAAGGTTAAAAATGATTCTAAATACTCACTAAGCAATGAATATACTTTTTTTCTCAAATGTTTAAGAGTGTCACAGGGGCTCTTCTAAATTAAGAAAGCCTGGAATGCAGTGAACAGACTTACTTATGGAGGGCTCAAGGGAATTACTCAAAAGATAAGTGTGAGCCTTTGAGATATGACCACATACCCAATAAGGTCACAAAAAGACTCAGAATAATTATACCTTTAATATAATTATATTAAAATTACTTAGAATAATTATACATTAAAAATAATTACTTAAATATACAAAAAATACCATAAATTGGTACAAAAATTGGTTTAACTTAAAAACCAATGAATCAACATGTAAAATAAATTATACCATTGGATTCCCCATGGTAAAATACACATATACCATTTTTATGGCATATCTGTAAAGTCAATATTTAATGAATTATAAGGTATAATACCTTATAAAAACCATAAGACCTTATTTATCTCAAGAACTAATGAAAAAGCATGTGGAATAAATTGTACCAGTGGATTCCCCACGAAAATCCACACATAAAACAATTAATAAGCTAATTTCCAAAGTTAATACTTAAGGAACTAACCTGAATATATGCACTTTTTTGGTCAACGCATATATTCAAGGATCATAGCTAATATCTCCTAAACTATACATGATAGAATGATGAACCAAAAATAAGGTTACCACGTAGTTACTTTAAGAACACAGATATGAACTTTATTTTACAAATTATAAACAAGGTTAAAACCTATGATGAAATATTGATAAAAATCAACAGAGCTGTTGACCACTTTGTTGTGAAAGTGTTCCAAACTTAAAAAAAAGTATACAGTTGGATTCTACTAGTTCATTCGTGAAGAATGATGTAATTTGTATTATTAAATTCAGGGTATAACCCCCTGAAATCAAGGTTTGAAGTTTAAAATATTGAATTTCGACAGAAAAGATGAGTTACAAGAAAAATCATCAAAATTAGAGTTTTGATGATGTAATGAAAAGCTCTTGGCAGCATAATAAGGTTATGCCAGGCTATCAGAATTCACTCTCTGAATTTCTGTAGCGTGTACATCTTAAAAGTTATTGAGGATCAAAGTTTGAGCTTAATTTGAGCAGTTATGATCACTCACAGTAACCTTAATTTAAGTTTAACAGTCTTAAGAGTGATATAATTGGTGAATACTATTAGTTTATGATTAAAAATAATAAAATCCACGAAATTTGGGGTTCTGCCAAGCCTCTGATGTCATCAAACTTAGAGTTATAGTGATAACTCTAAATAATGGTGTAATAATGATGTAATATGGTTTGATAATGATGTAATCATCTCCAAACCTTAAAATATTGATCAATTCCAGTGGGTATGATCAGTACACGTCTACTAGAAGCCTGTTGGACTCTAGGAGGGAGGTATTTACTATAAATAGAGCTCTTTTTACTCTATTTTCCCCTCAGACGCATCAAAAACATTAAATCAATTAAATCAACGGTAATTTCTTTATTCTTTATATATAAAACTATTATATTATTAAAGACCAAAAGACCACCTTTTTGTAATCATCTATTTTGACGTGATTAAATCATTTATTTAATTGTTTTTGCTAAAAATCTCTTTAAAAACTCATTTCCACGTTAAAATCCAGAATAATTTGTAATTTTCTTTATTTTTATTGTAAATACAATTTGAAAAGTTGTATTTATATTTTTTGGCGTAAAATATTTCAAAATTATTATATTAAGTGTTAAAAGTAGGCTATTTTCTCCTATTATAATAATTTCTCTATTATTACTCTCTTAACAATTCTTTAATTAATATAAATAGTATTTATATTAATTCATAACTTTAATATTAGTAATATTATTGTTATTAATTGTTTTTATCAATAAAAAGCAATTTTTTACGCCTTTATTATTTGTTGGTAACAATAATAAAGAGCTTTTTAGATATATTAATTATTTAATATTAATATATTTATTTATTATATTATTATATTTATTTAATAATATAATTATTTTACGCCATAATAATAATAATTATCTATTATTATTATATTTTTAATCTTATTTATTCAATTCATAAGGACATTCAGAGTACAATAAGTAATAAATTAGTAATTTTTACTTATTGTTTTTATTTGTTGGTAACAATAATAAAGAGCTTTTTAGATATATTAATTATTTTATCTTAATATATTTATTTATTATATTATATTTTCATAATATAAATTATATTATTATATTTATTTAATAATATAATTATTTTACGCCATAATAATAATAATTATTTATTATTATTATATTTTTAATCTTATTTATTCAATTGATAAGGACATTCAGAGTACAATAAGTAATAAATTAGTAATTTTTACTTATTGTTTCATAGTCAAACCTTACAATAAGAGCAATTACATAAAAGGTAAAATTCCTACTGATAAATAATGAGTATTAAAAGACATGAAATAAAAACAAAAGCAATAACAAAGAGTCAACCACAAATAATCCTGAATCACTGTTTCAACCTGTTCAGAAAAGAGAAAAGGATTTACAAGGATATGACCACCAGGACTCTACTGAACAGGTGAGGGAAGGATAAGAATAACTTAATAATTAATAAAATAATACCTCTGAGTGAGAAATAAAATAATATTAATAATAAATCAAATATTTTAATTAACTGGGGGAAAAACCCCCAGGTGGGTGAAAGGGGGCTGGTATATGTGAAAAAGTGCCAGCTTGGAGCTTGAGTGTTGAGAACCCATTACTGTATGATGGAGGAATCTGTAGTTGAGATGTAAGCCTGTATTGGTGTATCCAACACAGGTATTTGTGCCTGTATTGAGGTTGGAAACTGTATTTGGTGGATCTTCCATGAAACCCCCTTGTTGCTTAGGTGTTGGAAGCTCTTCAATTAGTAATGGTTGGTAATTCCCTGCCTTGTCTCCATGGCTGTGAAAAAGAGGTTGAAGCTGATTTAAAAGATGTGGATGGAATCTGCTATTTCTTTGTTTAACAGTGTTTAAACTAATTATACAACAAAAATATTCTAACATGAAGAGAAACAAGGAAGAAAGAAGACATTATTTAATATCCACCAGTTTTCTTTAGTCAGTCATTACAAAAATACTTGAAATGGAAGATCCAATGATGGAATCATTGAACCCTGTTTTTAGCTATTTTGGTCTTTTTAACCTGATATTTCTATAGTAATAGCTTGTTTTGAGCCTCTAAAACATGTCAGAATGCCTGTAAGATACCTTGAAAGTGGTTGAAGCCTTTTTTATTAAGTTCCTTTAAGCTTAAAAGTATTGTTACCCTCTTCAAAATATTTCAAACTGACCTGTTTGGTATCAAAACCTCATGATCATTTTCATCACATAACTTATGATTCAATTCTAGGCCCAAATTACTGAACTTTTGTGTGAATTTTGACATCTAATGCGTGTCAGAAAGGAATTTGGGGGAGTCTGGAAGCCTTAGAGCCAAGATTCCATTCCCCCCCAAGAAATTGACCTTTAAAATTCAATTTTCTTTAATTCCTCAGCATGTATGATATTTGAAATTTTACACATCTAATTCAATTGAAAAATCACAGTACACAACTATAATTATTAATTACTCATTTGATGATCTTAACATCCCACAAATGAAAAAATATGTCCAAAAAAAATTAACAATCTCTCAAATCTCGGCCTGAGGAATTTTTTTTTTGAAAAAAGGGGACCCTTATGTATTTTTACTACAATATTATGTGCCTTTTTACAGGAATCCTAAATAGCTACCAAATTGAATAACCATCATATTCTGATGAGAGATACTTTTCAAGATGATTATTAAGATTTTTTTCAGGTTTCTTTATTTTAATCAATGGATAAATCTTAGCAATATTAAGCTGAATAGTATTTTGAAATATTTCAGAAAGATGATAATTTGTTTGAGTGAGAATTTATATAAATTGAAAGAAGTTTTAGTTATAATTTACTTGATATTTTTTTATTTTATATGGTTAAGGAAGCTGTAGAGAAACTCTGAATAACACAATTGCAACTCCCATTCATGTTCCATACATATTTAAGCTGGTATCTCAACCAAACCTCAAATATTTCACTTGCTTTAAGATAGTCATTTTTTGCTCTTGGTTATAGTATCATTAATCATAGAAGCAATTCCCAAGAAGCTTTATTCAATTGAAGAATCCTTCAATTTTAAGCTAAAAATCTCAAAAATTAAAAGTTTTTCTAAGTAAGAAACGTAAGAAGAAGTGTTTCTCCCAATACAAGATAAAATAATCATTTACTTTTAATTATTTTAATTTATAACAATTAATTAATAATTAAATGAATAATCTCTATTCAAATAATGGAGAAAAGGGGTTGTAAACTGCTTGCAGGCCCCTTATACCTACTGAACTACATAAATCAAGTAGCTATAAGGGACCTGAAAAAATATTTAATTATGAAAAAAAAATCAATTATTATTATTATCCAGATTTTTGAAAGAAATTAAACTTATTTTAATTTTTTTTCTTCAATTTTTATTAATTTTTATTTAAAAACTTTCTTTTCATTTCATATTTTTTAAAAATAAAAAAAATCAGAATTTTGAGATTTAAATTCAAAATTTGTAAGATAAATACTTCACAATTCGATTTTTGATTCGATTTTTATATCTAATCTATATTCAATAAAAAATTTTGAATGAAAAAGAGAGTTTTGTTATAAAATAGGAATCTGTATTTTTTTGATTTCCTCAATTATAAATTGAATCTTTTGAATTTGATCTGGAACACCATAGCTTGAAGTAAATGTGGTCTCTCATTGAGCTGAAATATGCTCAATAATATTTCTACATTATTTTTTTATCAAGAATTAAGTGCTTTAAACTAGTTTCAAACTGGTGAAATTAATCTGAATTATTCAATATTTTTTTTAAAAAATACAAATTAATTATTTTCTAATAAAAACCAAATGTTATCAAGTCATTTATGATCATTTTGAAATCTTTCATGTTCAATCTATAATCAGTACAGCTTCTGATTTTGGAGCCAAATCAGGGTATAATGATATAAAATTAAAGTATTCCTGAGTGAAAATAAATTAAAGGGTTCAAAGCTAGAATAGCAAATAAATATTCTTTTTCCTTCAACTTTTTTCTCAAAATATTTTAGTATCATAGCCTATTTGAATAATTATTAGACAAAGGATTCCCTTAACATAAAATATTGATATATATCTCCTTGTCGAAATATCCAAAATGCCTAAAAATGATTCCAGAAATGTTATCAACATCTTTATAGTTAATATTTACTGTAGATTCACCAAGCTATCATTTCAATAAGTATTTCGCTAATAAAAGTTTTAGCAAATAGTGGAAAGAATTACTCTATTAAGCTTTGGTCATTTTATATTTGATTTATTCCCTTTCTTTTTTCAATTAATCACTTTTGATAAAAAAAGTTATTTTATTTAATAAAGACTTTTATTGAGATAATTTTTTGAACATTATTAAATTCTTTGAGAAGAAAATAACATGAACCATTTGACAATAATTTCTCAAACTAAAGATTAATGAAAAAAAAATAAGTTTATTAGCCAAAGAATTTTATTTCTTTTTTCTAAGCTTAATTGATTTATATGGACATGAAAACTTAATATTTTTTTTTGTTTATCACTTACCATTTGAGATTTCTTATTTCATTAGATATAGGGAAATATCTTAAAATATTTAAGCTTTGTAATTGTGCTTCGATATTTAAAAGTATTGAAAAAATTTCATTAAGTATTAAATTTGTTAGGATTTATTTATTTCAAAACAAACAATCAAAACAATTGAGTTAATTCTTGAAGAAATTTTAAGGGCTTTAATTTGAACATCTTGCAAAAGCTGTGAGACAAATCTTTTTCAAAAAGTATTCTAGTTATAACTTTCCATAAAATGACGCCTCTTCAGGGTAGGTGCTAAAAGTGGTCAAGGATATTGCCAAGTGTTCCTGAAATATAAACTTCAATGATGAAAATCTTATAACTAGCAAGTAAATCTCCTTCTAACTGAGATAATTATTTATGGTGGATCATCTATACTGTTTAAAGCTTACTCTATTATTTAAAGTATGCTTTCTGAAGTTCCTGCCGTTACAAAAAGCTCACCTCATACCTATATTTTTGTTTAGTTGCCTTAATGTTGATAAGAAAATGTTGAAATTTGGATATATATATAACTATATATATGAAAATAAAACTAAAATCTTTTGACTTGATTAAAAGTAATCCAAAGTTTTCTTCGGATGGCATTCCACCATCAGAAGTTTCAACTGCATGTACTCCTGAAAAGACCTTATAGATTATCTTGACTCATGAAAAACAAGACGCTTGTGCAGTCATACTTTCTTTTGTGATGTTTATAGGCTGATGCCAGGTTAACTTTGTCCAAGATCTGATTTTTATGAGCAATTATCAATTTCTTGAAGTGATTTTGAAATCCAAAGTTGTCGATTATCAAATTCTTCTTGAGTTAAATATTTTGTTGAAGTTTGCCTTGGTTGAGTTGGAGGAACCTTAAGGTCAATCATTACATCATTGATTCAAGTGATTTTCCAACTTTGACTCCCAGTCAGTCATCTTCCACGGATTCAAGCCCAAGGAGCAGCTCATCAACTCATACATTCTCTTGTTATCGCCCACCTCCATTAATTCAAGAGTTCCTCAATCCAACATTCCACAAGCATGGCTGATGTCCAAGATCCATCCATTCAACAAGGTTATTTGATCCTGCATCCTTCTCCATTACTACATCTTAAGGCCAAACTAACGCCTCGTCTCTATCTCAATTTGGGTCTCAACAGCTTATGAAGACGTCCGCAACGATAAAACAGGAGCTAATTGGTCTGTCGTTCAGCATTATCGAATTGACTTGAATAAAACAAGTCAAACTCAACTTCATTTCATTATCGTATTCCCACTTTTTCTTCAATTTTGATTTGCTGGGCGTGTTAGTTAGGCTGTTATTAAACTATGAATCAGACCGCAGCGATCGATTGAAATTAACTGATACAGGATCCGGTGGATTAGAAGAACTCAAAGAAAAGTTACAAGATAATCAAGCTTCATTTGTTTATTCAAGAATTGTTGAGTAATTTTTCTTGCCTTTCATAATCTAATAAAATTAGCCGGATTGTGAAAAGAATAACAGCAAAAAGTCATTAATCCCTTTCTTTATTTGTGAGGGGTGGATTGTTTTGGCTAATGTTATAATAGTTTTTAGACTTATTCAAATGATAAAGAATCTCAAAGACATAAATTTATTTTAATTATTTGGATTGGATCAAATGTCAAAGTGATGAGAAAAGCAAAATTAAGCGTTCATAAAGCCGATGTTAAATCAGTTCTTCGACAATTCAGTATCGAGGTCAGTTAAAATCACTCATATTAACAACTGCTTTTAACCTTTCTTTTTTGTTATGAAGTATTTAAAGCAATAACAAAACAATTTTATTGCTAGGTTCCGGCTGGTTCCCTTGATGACTTGAATGAAGAGTCAATCGTTACAAGGCTGAGAAAGGTATACCTTGTTTTTTTTTCTTAAAAAAATATCTCTAACATTATTGTGATTGCAAACCTAATCATCTTGAATTTTTTTTACTGCGTCAATTTTGATGTGTTGTTCTTTTTTAGGCTGGCGGTGCATCTTACGATAAAGCCTAGAAAAATAAATTTATAACTAATCTCAACTCCTTTATGAGGTTACGTTGCTATTGTGTCAAATTTCTACGCCAAAATTGACAAAAAGATATTATCTCTCCATAACTTTTCCTGACCACGTTGCTTTTTTTTGTTAGTTTTCATTGAATTTTGTGAGGTAGAACCAATTTTGGGTGGCAGCTATAATTTTATGTGCCTTTTCTCCTATCTATATTGATGATCGTTATTTTTTATGCAACAGCAATAACAACACTTCTCAAACATCTGAAAAAGTTCATGCAAATCATTGTGTGCAAGGTAAAACTCACTTGCAGTTCTATGTCAATTTTGAGTTGCAAGCACTAAGGAATAAGAAAGTCACTGAAGAAAGCGCTCAATTTGTTCAGAGGCTTAATTCGTCAAGGTCTTTTGAAGTTGTTAAATTTGTTTTGGATAAGTCAGCTGGCTCAAATCAGAAGTTTTGCTCTGCAAAAACTTGGAAAGCTTATCGGGCGGTATGCCAATCAGGAACATTCTTTGGAATCGAGTGTTTAGGGCTGGTGTTGTTGAGGCCTTTGATCAGGTGGCTGGAATATGATGGAATGAAGGAGATATCTGAAAGAAAAAGTCCAAACTCCAACTAATCATTAAGAGGTGTCTCAACATAATCCTAGGTTGAAACTCTCTATCCCTTTGAGTGATAGTAAAATGAATAGAAAAGATTGCTAACTTGAATATAAACTTTATGTGAAGCCTAGAATGAACTCATTATGATTTTATCTTAAAAAAGCTCTAGAATTTATGGTAAAGATAGAGACAATTAAATCTTTTTTTGATTATTGAGAAATAATATAAAAAATCAAACAAATAGAATTTTCTCAAGATCTATTACAATATTTATGATCGTTAAATTTCTCTTTTTTTCATCAAAAATTATGAGTACATATATTTCAATTTTTAAAAAAAGAATTTTTTTAACAATACAATATTTATCAAAATCCTATTAAAAATTTTACCTTTATGAAGTATTACTCCATTTTCTTTATAATTTTTTTTATTAAATAAAATATGACTTTATATCAATTCAGAAACAAAAAAGTTAGTAAGGTGAAGCAAAATTTGAATTAAAGGTATCAATCTTTTACAATGGTGGCATGATGAAACCAAAAATACTTTGAGTTGATGAATTGAGGATACTTAAACATTAATGTAATTTTTCTTTCATCATATTGCAGCCATGTTTTTCAAAGATTGGGTTTGGACTTGGCTCAGATAGTTTTTCAAGTTGTAGAAATATGTGAGTTTTTTTTAGTTTAAACCAATAGCGCCAATAGCTGAAACTTATGGCCAATATGGTTTAAAGCAGCTTTGAGTGTATATAATAAAAGAGTAGGCAGGGATGAAGAACTGGATTAGGATGCTTGAGAGGGTGAAAGGAATAGCCTAAATAATAAAATAAGAAGAGTTCCAATTCCCTTGTCAGAGTGGGCTTTTTTCCTTATTGCAACACCAATACCCAAAATAAATTGATATTGAGATCTTAAACCTTTTGGAGAATTTAAGCATAATTTACTTGGTTTTGTCAAAAAAAAACCTCCTAATTTTTCAATTGAGAAAAACAAATTCAATTTTGAGTTTAGACTCTAGATCAGTATTAAGGATTTACTGCACTGTAACTGTGCTTTACTGTAGTTTTGTCGAAATCTTTCTACTGTAACTGAGTTTATTGAAAAACTTTAGCTAAGTAAAAATTTTATGATCTCATCCCTTGATCGTTAAAGTATCTCAACTGGATATGCGGTCTTAGGCTCA
Organism: Austropuccinia psidii; assembly: GCA_023105745.1. Lineage (NCBI taxonomy): Eukaryota > Fungi > Basidiomycota > Pucciniomycetes > Pucciniales > Sphaerophragmiaceae > Austropuccinia > Austropuccinia psidii. The sequence goes on from JALGQZ010000004.1 coordinate 68,372,305, forward strand.
GTTGCAACTTGCAACGCATGATCCAAATTTTGATATTCAAATAAATAAAAAAATAAAAAATTCTTGACAGATTTACTTCAAATCCGATCAATTTAAGCGGTATGAGAGAAAAATTATTTTCGTTTGCTGAGATTCTATCTTCAAGGATTTGATAAGAATTTGAACAGCTGCTTAAATTTAAAAAAGTAAAACTACTCTTAGGGCCTGCAACCTGCATGGCTAAAAAAATCCAAGGAAACTCATCAAAGTCTGACTTTGAAGCTAAACAGGCTATCAAGGAGATAGACTGACTTGATCGTCACTATACCAAAAAAAGCCAACGTTCTTTTTTAAGCCTTCATTTTTTAATATTTTTCAGATAAACCGTGGATGACGATCCAGATTACTGTGGATGCATAAGGATAATTAACTCTTTGCTTAGCTTGCTTGAGCTTGGCAGAAACTTTTCGTCATAACCAAATCTTTCCTTCAGCTTTTGTTGCCTTCAATCGACCTCATCAGATTATCATAATCATATATATCATAAGAAATTATCTCTCGAATGATCAAGAGTCTTGGTTTCTTTCAAATCAAGTCTTTTGAAAGCATTAGCGTCTTTTGATCTTATATATTTATTTACATTAATCGTCATGGATAAAGAAACCTTGGAGTTGAATCAACTAGAGATTGGTCAGGTCAATCATCAGCAAGATCCGCTCAATAGATTTGAATTATCATCCTCTTCTAGCGTGAGCCATCCATCCTCTCTTACCTTCTTGCTCAGCTAAAATAATCACTCTGACTTCTCCATCTTGCCTTGGCTTTACGATATATAGTTTCCACATCTGAACCTTGATATCAGTAATCACTTAGGCCAAACCTTTGATCCAGAGGTCCATGAGGCTATAGACACTCAAATCTTGAATCAAACATCAAAAGAGGGATTGGCGGAAGAAACTTCCACAACTGAACTAAATCAAAGTGAACTAAATCAGAAGCTATTCAAATGCCGCCAGTTTTCTTCAAAGTTTTTAAATCGACTTCGACTTAAATTCAATTCAATAAAAAAACAAACGATTCATTTTAGTCAGTTGAATTCCTCAAATTTAACTACCGTACTTGGTTCTTGACATGTTTTTTTTTAAACGTCGTGGTGACCCTCAATAGTTTTTGTAATCATCTTATTAAGCTGGTGGATAACGGGAATTTCATTGGAAAAAACAAGACAGAAATGGGTCGTTGTAACCATTTTGACTTGGTTGATTTTGATTTCAAGTTAAGAAAAGCTTTATTGTTTACTTGAAGTATATAATTGGTGGATCGAGAAAGAATATTTACAAAAACTAAATAAAATCTCATACCCTTTTTCTCAAGTTTGTTTTCATTGGTTGTCTTTTAAATCGATTTCAAAGAAGATAAATCATTTGATCTTCAAGAACTTTGAAGCGCAGAAGCAAGAAGCAAAAAAACCAAAAGGTTTTCTTCAATTTATCAAATTCCACCAAAGCTTATTTCAATTCTTTATTGGTGGTTTAATTTTATGCTTTCTATGGTTAATGAGCATCTTCTTAATCGATTTAAAGCAAATCAAACCAAAAAATCATCTAGATAGACTTCGATCTTTACTTGGCTTAATTATCTTTCAATTTTTTCTTTGGTAAAAATTTTCATCTCAACTAAGAATTTGAGTATTTTTTTAATTATTTTACTTTCATAGGCTATCTTCTAAAAATAAAAAGCTAATTCGTTGGAAAACGGTCTTTGTCGGCTTACTCGCTCAACAAATCTTGGCTCTTTTAGTCCTCAAAACCAAGGCCGGGTAAGTCGATATTACTGTTTGTTTGTTTTTTCTCCACAAGCCCAAGGAAATAAGTCCTTTTTGAGTTTACAAAAACCCTCTGTGGTGTTTGTTAGAAAAGATACTAATCCAAAAAAACTTCTTTCGCGTAAAAAAAAACTTCACAGCTTTGATTTTTTTAATTGGATCGCAATTGCAATGACAGATCTATTACAACAAGGGACCAAAGCCGCCGCGTTTTTTTTCTCACCACAGGTAATTGAAAATCATTGGTTTTGTGAGTTTTAATCCTGAATGCACTTTTAAACGTGGTTTCCTCAACTTAAAATCAGTGTAACTGTAAAGATACCAAAAATGGTTCAAACTCATGCATTCTTCGACTTGTTTTTAGTTGTCAATTCCTTAGCAGCAACGATATTTTTTGTTGCGCTCGTCAGGCTGCTTTGTGAGTGCTGGTAAAGAATAAAGTTTTGAGCACTATCTCATACCCTGTTTCAATTCATTAAATTTTCAATAAATCTTGCCAAAAATGTCTGTTCTGAAAAAATACGGGTTTCTGCCTTTTAACTAGATTATCTAGGTGCTATGAATCAAATCCTAACCAAGTTTGCGTGGGTGTTTTACACCTTCATGGGTGTCAGTGGTGCTGAGGCTATTGCTGCCGCCGCATCTCCCTTTGTCGGCCAAGTTAGTCAAAGTTTGGCTTGACATTGCGGTTTCGAGAATTTCTTCCTCATTTTCGTTAAGTCGAAACTTAATTTCGGAAAACTTTCTAAATTTTATCACACCCATTTTGTCTTTGCGACAACTGGGTTATATTAAAGGCGGAAAGTGTGGTATTGGTTGAAGTAAGTAATATAACATGATGAAAAATGCACATCTAAACTTCATACTAATCTCTTGAAATATGTTTTCAAACTCAAGCCTTTTCTTGCCTATATGACTCCTTCTGAATTTCATCAAGTAATGACTTCAGGCTTTGCAACGATTGCTGGATCAGTCTTGGCAGCATATGTGGCATTGGGAATGCCGGCAGTATATTTGATCAGTGGTGAGTCATAAGAATCAAAACTTCAAAGCATCAAATTGGAATAACCCTAACTTAAACAATCAGCATCAATCATGAGCATACCTGCTTCCCTGTCAATTAGTAAATTGCGTTTTCCTGAGGATCGTACCTCACTCACTGCTGGTGAATTAGTAATCCCCTCAAACACAAATACCGAAAAAGACGCCAATGCTCTCCAAGCCTTTTCGAACGGCTCTTCTTTGGGTCTCAAGGTAGCTGGAATGATGTCCGTATTTAGCTTGTCTTAATGATTTCTTCTTAAACTCCCTTTTAGGACCTTTTTTGGAATGAATACAACTAATTTGGAATTGATCATTGGTTCGGCTTTCCCCTTCTCCCTCAAGCCTCGCAAACGTCTTAACAGTGCTCGGCTTACTGTATACAGTCAATGGTGCTTTAACTTGGATTGGACAGTTTTGGGGCATCGATCCAAATGGTTCACATCCCTTGACGCTACAGCTAATCTTGCAATACGTCTTTTATCCCATTTCAGTTTGTTTCAATTTTATCCATAAATTTTCAAATGAACGTTAGGAAATGAAAGACAAAGTACAAATCATGACGAAATTATTATTTTTTATTAAAAAATACCTTTTCTAAAGTGGCTAATGGGGACGCCTGAAGAAGATGTCTTGAAAGTTTCACGATTATTAGCCTTAAAGATGATCTCAAATGAATTCGTAGCATGTTTTGAGTTCTTTCTTTGATTCTAATTTATTTTTCCAACTTAACCAAACTTTTGATTTTTTTTCCGCTTTAGATCAAGAATTATCAAGACTTATGCCTGAAATGACCGAAAGAGGAAGTTTGATTGCAGTATTCAGCCTATGTGGCTTTGCGAATTTGAGCAGTTTGGGAATCCAGGTTGGCTAAAGTTAAAGCTTTAGATGGTAGCTGGAAAGAATAAATATAACACTATAAACTGACATAACGATTTTGCATGCATAGATCGGGGCTTTAAATAGTTTAGCACCAAGTCAATCACAAATTATAAGTCAAGTGTCCATTTCAGCTTTGATATGTGGGTTTTTTTCCACCATTCAAACTGCAGGTCAGCTCATTTTATACAAATATAAACCTCAGGCCGGAATAAAAAAGGCCTTAGATCCTATTCAATTAGATCAACGGAGTTGAAAAGAATCAATAATGACATTACCCTTTCTAATTTTTTGAATTAGCAATTGCTGGAATGATTTATTGAGAATAAACTCTTGAATTTCAAAATGTGTGTCCATTAACTTCTCTCAATCTTACAGGTAAAGTCAATTCTAAATAAAAAAAATCACTTTTAAACAGGTCGATGTGAGCATTATGCCCAGAAATGTGCTTTCGTGTACCATTCAATGAACCCTTTACGTTGTGAAGATATCACGCGCACTTTGTGTGATTTTGTTTTTCACACCTGGATTTGGTAGTTTCCTTTCTGAAGTTTTTTCTACTTGGGTAGGAATATAAATAAGTATGGGTTTCCTTGAATGAGTGCTTCCTCATTCATAAAAATAATTTAGACTAAAAATTTAAAATGAAACTAAATCATGGATTGAATGAGGAGCAAATGCATTGTATTATTTTTAGCTTGTTGACCTCACGTTTTGTAAGAGAATTGCACTAATCATTAAATTAACCATTTGGTAAATTACTACAAAATTACCTTTGAGTAAGAGCAGATAAATTGATACACTTTTGCATATATTTAAAGTTCTTTAGTTTCGTTCATTTCTTCAAGTTGGTTTCTCAAAAGTGTACTTGATTCACACCCCTTTACTACTAGAAGGCTGTCATAAACTGACGGATTTCAGCGTGGACTGAGTATAATAGTGACAAGAGTTACATAATCTAAATTGTTAAGGTTTCCAGTTTGTCTTTTTTATTGGCTTATCTTGTTTTTTGATCAACAATTATTTTTATCTAATTACAACTCAGGCTGAATTACAGCTATTACAGTACTTGTTATTTTTGCTTAAGGTACATCTATTATCTTAATTGTTGAATGGGGTTTTCAAAGCAACTTAATTTAATTTTATGATTTTTTTGGAGTTTGGTTTATGAAAAAATCATTTAAAAAATTCTGATTAATTAAAGAATTAATTAAAATCAATAAATAGGGATAATGTATTATTATTAAAAATAAATATTTACATAAAACAAAATATTGACTTCAAAAAAAGATGAAAAAAAGCTGTATATTCTAGTTATGATGAATAATTGCTAGATATATTTCATAAGTGGAAATAAATGAAGCTTGTGATTGAAAAAATAAAACTATTTAATCAAAATATATAAATCGATTTGAAATTTATAATCATATATTAATATTTTATTTTTAATTAAATCAAAATATTTTTTTTGCCTTTAATTAAAATCCAATTTAAGAAAAAATAATAGGGTTTGGGTAAACACACATAAGCTCCTACATGTTTATACAAATTTATGGCCATAACACATAATTTTATGGTAAACCATAAAAACAAGTTTTTTTTTAAGAAAATCCTCACCAAATATGTGTCACAGGGGCTCTTCTAAGTGAAGAGGGCCTGGAACTCAGTAAAATGGGACTCACTTATGGAGGGCTTAAAGACAAAATAAGGCAGAGTAAACTTAAGGGTGTAATAAGAGTAAGATTTCTAATAAAATAAATATAAGAGAAACTAGCAACAAAAGACAAGAGTAAGAAATAAAAGAGAAAACCACAAACAAAGTCCAAGTCCACTGTTTCAACCTGTCAGAAGGAAAGAGAAGGGTTAATAAGGATATGGCCACCACAACTCATACTGTACAGCAGAAGAAGAAATACAAAGACTAACTTAATACCAATAAATATTAGAATACCCAAAAATAATATTAAGAATATTAATAAAATAATAAATCAACTAAATTCATTAACTGGGGAAAAATCACCAGGGGAAGAAGCAGGGGCTAGTATATGTGAGAATCTACCATTCTTGATCCAAAGAGTGAGTTTTCTTGAGAGGAATCATTGATTTAATTGATCTTGAATAACACAGGCCCTATATTTATGTCCAAGGTCTGTAAAGAAGGTGTAAGGTTTGTCTATGAAACTATTGATAATAGTAACAATATCAAGAGTACTATGACTGTCCTCAGTAGAAAATATAATATAATAAAATATTATAACCACAGATCTAAATATATTTATCAAAAATAATTATATAAAAATAATAATTTTAATTATTATTATAAAATATAATAATAATAAAGCATATAATAATTATAATGAATTATAATTATTCTATTATTGTTATAGTCACTGACAATTATAACAATAAGAAGTGTAAAGCTCTTAATGAGACAATTACATGTGGAAAATATAAATATTTAACCACTTATAAATAATATAAATATTATTTATAAAGGAATTAAAACACACACTGTGCAGAAATAATTCTTATAGAAAAATTCTATATAAAAAAAAACTAATAATAGATAAAAAAAGATATAGAATTTTAGAGAAAACTTATTTATTATATTTATTTAATACAAAAAGTCAAACAACAACAGTTATTATATTAAATAATAATTATAAGTTAAAAACACAACAAAAATCAATATTTTACAAGATAAAAAAAGCTTTTTATAATAAAAAATATGATTAAAGAGTTTTGAGAGGAATTTTGTGGATTTTAAAAGATATTTTAAAGACAATAATTTTATAAAATAAAATATATTATAGATGATTACAAAAATAATTTAATTTCTATGATTTCAATTCTTTAATTTAAAATTTATAAAGAATAAAATTCTTAAGAAATATTTTAATAATAAGATTTTATATATAATAAAACTTTACCTATTTAAATGTCTAATATAATTGGATTGATAATAATGATGGACAAAAACAGTGATGAAAAGACTCTTTTTATATCTCCAGGGCAACTCTCATGATTCATAATGAATATAGAGGGAGTGCTCAGGTCAAAACTGAAAAACCATGCTTAAAAATAAAGCTCTTAACTTAAGGCAACTCATTTTTAATTCCAATTTAAAGTTACCAGTGTTATTCTTAACTCCAATTAACTTTAATCCTCATTTAAACTAATTATTTTAAGTTTTTAATATAAAATAAGTTTATTTATATTAAAGTTCATCCCATGAACAGCTTAAAAATAGAGCTTCAAGCAGAAATCTCTTAAGCTCAATTTTTAATGAATTTTTTAGAGAAATTATAGTTTTCTTTGAGCTTAATTAAAAGAGTAAATTTCCAGGCTAATTACCCAGCAAATTTATTTATAAAAGATACTGTCACAACAATGGAAATACACCCTCTTGGACCTCAATATGGCATATCCATGCCATATCCATAATCATTGGCCAAATTGGCCATTGTCATGTTTCATGGCCTTAATGGTCATTTTGTCATCTGGGGCCAACCTGGCCCCTTCACCATCATCAAGCCATTCTAGGCTGTCTCTGTGCTTTTGGGCATCTTGGGTATTTTCCATACAACAGGGAAAATACAGCCCAAAAGCCTGTATTTGGCTCTTTAAGCTTTAAATACAGTTTGCGCACTTGGCTGTATTTAGCCATTTAGGCCATATTTCTCATGTATTATGTGAAATATGCCCAAAAGGCCATATCAGGCCTTTTTGGGCTAAAATTCCAGTTTTGTGCATATTGCGCACTTTGGCGCATTTTTGTGCACTTTGCGCAAATACAGTTTTTAAGCTGCATTAGCTGTATTTAGTCAAAAACCCAAAAATGGCCAAATACCCCAAAAGACACTTTATCACCTCTGAAGCCTCCAACAACCAAATTTCATTCTTATCCTCCTGGAATCATTCCAAAAGACCTTTGGCCACATTCAACTTTCAGTAACCAAAAGTGCCATATATGGTGTTATACACCATTATGTATCTTTTTGCAGCAGCAATCCAATGGCCACAATTTCAAATGGTTATTTCAAATTTTCAACAGCTCATCAAGGCAAACCTTCCAGAGGATTAATGAAGGCTCAAGGGCAAGTGTCATAATCTCAAATACCAATGACGCCATCAAGCAATCAATGGTTATTCTCACTCACAGTATTCCTCCAAGGGAATACTGGAAGTTCATTCTCAAGGGATATTCAAAAGGCAGTTCCAAAACAAGTTGTCAAGTGTCAATGCTCCATCAATCCAACTTTGAAACCACATTCATTTCAATACAGTATGGATTCACCAAGACCTGTATTTCAATCATACATCATGGGAAAATCATTCAACACAGTTCATTTCCCAATTTGGAAAGGTATACACTCCATCAGAAAATCAATGCAGCTTCCAGTATTCAATACAGGACCACTGCTAGCCTCAAGGAGTCAAGCTCTCAACTTTTCACATATACCAGCCTCCTTTGACCCTGGGGGGTTTCCCCCATTTAATTAATATATTTTGATTTTATTTTATCTTTATTTATATTACCATTTTTGTTAAGTGAATACTGATATTATCAAGTCAGTAAGTTAGCACCTTTTCTCTTATTCTTTCTTCACCTGTCAATGGATATTTGGTGGTCATATCCTTACTAATTCCATTATTCATTTTGGCAGGTTGAAACAGTGCTTAAGGACTTACTTGGTTTGATCTTTGGCAATTTGGCTTCTCATTCCTCTCATTGCATCCCATCTTTGTACTTGCATCCTTCTTAGAGAAATTTATTCTTTTATTTTATTTTCTTTATTCTTTTGGAGACTTCCAAGTGAGTTCCCTGATTGCTGAGTGCCAGGCCACTCTTGTTTTCTGTCCAAGAGCCCCTGTACAGATACTTAAAATTTAATTTATACATAGAGACTATTAAATTGTAAGCTTTATAAATCTTTCAAGAAAATCCATTGAGAATTGGATTTTTAATGAATTTTTGAAGTTATTGCTATTTTTCCATGTAAAATAGCAATACACACTAAATCTTAACTTTTGATAAGGTTTTAATGCTTTTAACCTTAAATTTTTAAGCTTATTTAAACTTTTTGAGCTTAATTAAGCTTTGACAGTTCTTAAAACCTTAATTTCAAGCCTGCATATAGGGATTTACCCTGTGGCAGCTTGAAATTCCTGTCCAATTTGGGATAAAACCAGTTTAAACTTTAAGGTTGGATCAAAGTCTAATCTTAAAGCTTAAATAAGGTTGAAAATCCTCCAATACAGGTGGACAACCTTAATTGAATCCTTGCAGATCCCAAAAGCTGAGTACCCCAGCTCTATTTGGTCTTTTTGCTTTGTCCCACCTTTTGGCATGGATTTTGCCCTTTTATTTATTTAAAGCCATACTATGGCTTTAAACCCTTTTAAATTGAGCCCACACAGGATTTACATCCTGTATGGAAAATTCTTAGCCAATTAAGTAAATATACACAACACCTCAATTTTAACTAAAATTTTGGTAAGTTTGCATAAACCTTATGCAACTTGAAATTTAAGCTTATTTAAGCTTAAATTTAACAATTTTAAAAAAATGTTAAAAAAGTTACATTAGTACTGTGAGTTTCTTATATCTTCCAATAACATACAAAATAAGTATTTTTGGGTATAACACCCTATGGGTGTACCCTAGGTTATTTTTGGTGTAGAATCCAAAAATGACATAATATTTATAATTTTGTTTATTCAAAAAAAAGTTATACTTATTTTTTGTTATTTTTTATTTTAAATTCAATTAAAAAGTCTGTTAAAGACAAATTTAACTCTGTATAAAGTCATTTGTGGCCTACAATTTTAAAAAAATGTTAAAAAAGTTACATTAGTACTGTGAGTTTCTTATATCTTTCAATAACATAAGAAATAAGTATTTTTGGGTATAACACCCTATGGGTGTACCCTAGGTTATTCTTGCTGTGGAATCCAAAAATGACATAATATTTATAATTTTGTTTATCCAAAAAAAGTTATACTTATTTTTTGTTATTTTTCATTTTAAATTCAATTAAAAAGTCTGTCAAAGACAAATTTAACTCTGTATCAAGTCATTTGTCGCCTTATGGGTATGTTATACATACCTCACACTCACAGAAGGTGTGGTGGGAATTTGCTATCATACAGTCCCAGATTGATGAACCCAAGGATGTATTGAGTGAGGATAGTCTGTATTACTAGTAAAGGGCTGTATTGGGGATTCCAGACTGAATTGAGATCTTCAAGAGAGTTTCTGAAGCTTAATTCTGATTTGTGCTACTGATATGCTAGTCCGGTTGGTATGATTAAAGGTAGGACGGCATGCCATTATACCCTAATTATGATTGTGAAATTATCTCCCTCTTGAAGCTGGTGGGCTCCTGAACAACATAATAGAAATTCTTTGTTTGAAAATTTCACCTTCCACCACCTATTTTAGATCTGAAGCCTCTTCCCTAACTCAACATCTTCATTTCCTTGAATGAAATTTTCCATTAATGAATTGTCAGAAGTCTTGATTGTCTTCTGCAATTAGAATGAAGTTGGGTCTCCTACTTTCATTTACTTGGTTGAGGAAAGCTTGAAAAATTATTCATAATGGATATATGCATCAATATTTAAAAGTCTTGCTGTTTCAGGAATGGACCTTTCTGACTCTCTAATATCTCCTTTGAAGTCAGACCTTATAAGTCTTGAGATCCCTCTCTTGTCATAATCAGAACTGGCCGTAATTTCACTTGGGTTTTGTCCCCATGGCCTCTTGAACACTGAGTAAACCCCCCTTAATCGTTGGTCAAAAATGGCATATATACCAGCTTGGTGCTGTTGATGGTTCTGGCCCACTTGGCTGATTCCCTTCATTTGGGTTCTGGGGGCCAAAGTGAAGGAATTGGGCCCAATGGTCTGTGGTCTGTATTTTTTGGCTGTAGGCTGTATTTAGGGTTTGTAGCCTGTGGGTGTCCTGGACCCTCTAGACAAAAATTGGCCATGGTATAGAGGAGTTTTGAGGACTATGAAAGGCCATATGGAGGCCCTTTTGAAAGAGGCTTGAGGAGGTCAATAGTGGCCGTTTGAGAGTCAAACTTGAGGAGTTTGTTAAGGTCAATTGGGAGGATTGGAGGCCATATTCTCTGGGTCTTTGAAAACACTGTGAGGAGAATTCCAAGAGGTTTGGATTTTCTTCATGGGTGGTCTTTCAAGGTGCATAGTGAGAGTGAATTTCAGAATCCTTTGAGCCAATCCCAGAACCAAATTTATGCCATAAGAATTCACTTGAATATTTTATTTCTTGATGAATGGTCCCTGTTTTGAGTGGGTTGGTCAATAAATTTGATGGCTTTGGTGAAGAATGAAACTGCTTCGAACTTTGTTTTTGTTTGGTTTATACTTTATCCCCATTTTTACTGTTACTAGATATAGAATGAAACCTCCAAGTACATAATATGGAAGCGGCTTCTGCTGTTTTAAAGAAATAAAAAGAAAACAAGAATTATATGGGTAAAAAAGAAATGAAAGAAATGAAGAGAAAAAGAGAGTAAAGAAAGAAAGAAATAAAACTTCCGAGATTTCTCCTTCTTGTGGTTAGTTGCTTTGTTTTGGCCATGAATTTTCTGAAAGATACAAACCAAGAATTTTATTCTCACAGAGTGGCCAAGGCAATGTTTTAAAAGAAGTAGAAACCCTCAGAGATGCATACCAGGAGATGGAACTTACTTACATAAATTCCACTTCCCACCAAGCACCATGAAAAGTAAAAAGAACTTTTGCCCTAATTGACTTAAAGTAATTAAGGTCTTGAAACATGATTATTGGAATAATTGAGAAAAGAAAATAAAAGAAAAATAAATTTTTCCATATCTTGATGAAAGGTCAAAATTTGAGGGTATTGATGTTGCAAGGCCTTATGAATCTGCCTAAAGAATTGAAAAGTGCTCATAAAGTGGCCAAGGTGATGCTTACAACAACATTTGGGTAGAGTAACCCCTTAAAGATACATGCCAGGAGAGGAATTTACTTTCATAAAATCCAATCCCCACCAAGCACCATGAAATAAAACTCTTGAGGTATTTGGGCCAGGCTTGTCAGGATAGAATGAATGGAAGTCCTTCACAAGGTCTGGTGAGATGGTAAGGTTGTAAGCTGTTTTCCAAGCTGTTCCTTCTGGGTCTTCACCAAATCCTTTCCACTATACAAGATACCATAATTTACCTCTTTTGAGTTTTGAGTCCATAACCTGAGCCACTTCCCATTCTTCTTGCTCCTCCACTAGAACTGGTGGTGGTGGCGATTCATTTTGATTTGAGATTCTTGACTTCTTGACTGGTTTTAATAATGACACATAGAATACAGGGTGAACTGAATTCCATTGCAAAGGCAACTTGAGGTGATATGCATGGCTTCCAATCTTCTTCAAGACTTCAAAAGGTCCCAACCATCCTTCTGAAAGTTTCTTGGTGGGTCTTAGAAACTTGATATTATTTCATGCTAGCCATACTTTTTCCCTAGGTTAGAAATCAAGTGGGATTATCCTATTTCTACCTTCATAATTCTTAAAAAGCCTTATTGCTGACTCTAATTCTTCTTTAACTACTTACTGTACTGATTGGAGTTTTGTTGATACATTTCCAAAAGGTGAGTCTTGAGAATTATGGATTGAGTCAAAGCTTTGATTTCTTCCATAAATGGTGAAGAAAGGTGATTGTTTTGATGATTAATGTTCTGCATTATTGTAGGCAAATTTAGCCAGAGGGAGCCAGGTGTGCCAGTCATCTTATTGCTAACTGACATACATCCAAAGATAATGTTCTAAAATTTGATTTACCCTCTCTGTCTGTCCATCTGTTTCAGGATGCAAAGCAGTTTCAAGATCTCTTGATATCTTGAGCTGCTGACATAAATTGGTCCAGAATGATGAAACAAATAAAGATCTTCTATCACTAAAAATACTGACTGGAATGCCATGTTTGGGAAAGAAATGGATGATGAATATTTGAGCTAAGTCCAGGGCAGTGAGTGTTCCATAAGCTGAAATGAAGATTACCATTTTTGAGAATCTGTCCACAACCACTGAAATTGAATAAAAGTTGTTTGAAAGAGGGAATTGAGTGATACAGTCCATTGATAATGACTTCCAAGGAACAGATGGAATTTTAACAGGATTGAGTAATACAAACTTCTTATAGTGAATTTTCTGGTTTCTTGAACATTGATAACATGAGGCCACATAGTCCTGAATGAATTGATTCATGCCAGTCTCACAACCCTCCAAAACAACCCCTCTCAATTGATGTTTACAACAATTCAAGCCTCCACCAATATATGGCCAATTTGGCCATAATATCATTCTTATTCCATTTGAGCCCTTATGATGTGGAATGGACTTTTAGAAATATCCACTCTTCATGGCCCAAGGTCCATATCCTGCATTATTGGCCTCATTGGGCAATTCTCAATCCCACCAACACCAAGGCCAATAACTTAATTTTGGGCTTGGAGGGTCATTTAGCCTTCCAGGGGCCCCTGGCCCCTCCAGCTATATACAGGGACTTGGGCCCACCCCCTTTGATTAGGGGGCTTGGGGCCATTTAGGCCCCCTATGGCCTTTGTGGTCTGTGGTGCACAAGCTGCAGCCTGTGGGCTGTGGGACCAATTAGGCCCCTTTATCCCAATTCCAATGAGACCAAAAAGGGCCAAGGGGGGAAGTCCAGTGGGACCACCTGAGCCTGTTTTTGGCCAAAAACTCAAGAGACCCAAAAACCTCAGATTAGCCCAAGGACCCAAGACACTCAATTTGGACATAAATGGCCATATCCCTCAATACTCAAGCCATGGCCTCTGTCAATCAACAGAGGACCACAGCCACCATCAACAAGAGGTTTCCCCTAAAGATCAGAGAGACTTCTGGCCCAGCTCAATGGACCCAAGTCTGCAGGAACCAGGAGTGGTGCATATATGGTATTCTATACCATTATTCACAATTTTTACTCAGAAATTAAATGGCAATGTTTTCAGGACTTCATTGTCCCCAGCTCAATCACCCATTTTGAAGGAAGGCTTCAGCCCCTCAGGTGTACAATCCATGACGGCTACCAGAAGACCATTTAAGGAACCCAACTCCCTGGCTTTCCAGGTGTTTGTATTTCACTCAAGGATTCTTCAAAAGGGTTATTTAAAGAGTTTTTTGAACATGAAGACAGTTTTCAAGGAATCAAGCACTCCTTGGACAATTCAACTGTTCCATACAGGATGTATTCAGGAAAACTGTATGGCATTGACCCTTTAGGACAATTCATATTGTACTATGGGAATTTGAGACACACAGTTCAAATTAAAAGATGGCCAGATGTGTATTGACCCAATTCAGTCAATACAGCTGGGTGACTCCCCTTCCAGGATCAGTTTTTCAGATTTTTACATATACTGGCCACCTTTTCAACCCTAGGGACTTTTTACTGAGTTAATAATATATTGGACTTATTTTTATCATTCTTTGTTTCCATTATTCAAGTGAATACTGATAATCTTAAGTCAGTCATTTGCAAGTTTTTCTTTTCCTGTCAGTGGATATTGGTGGTCATATGCTTTACTAATCCCATTGTTCTTTCTGGCAGATTGAAAGAGTGAATTGAGGATTCATTTGGTTGGCTCTTTGGAATTTGGCTTTCTCTTTTATCTTTTTCCTTGGGCTTCATTCTTATCTTTGAAATATCTTTTACTTCTCTCATTTTTTCTTAAAGAAATATATTCTTCTTTTATTTCTTTATTCTTTTGGAGCCCTCCAAGTGAGTTATTTATTCCTGAGTTCCAGGCCACTCCTGTTTTTCTCAAGAGACCCTGTGACATCATATCAATTAACTGATATTTCCTTTTCATTATTTTCATCAATTATTTATAATTTCATTCACTAATTTCATGTAAGTTATGACTCTTTAATGCTTATGAATTTTATTATTGATTGTGACCTCTTAATTTTCTCTCATTAATTATTCATTGTTGAAAATTGAAATCTGACCCATTTTAATTTTGTTTCTCTTTTCAATCTTTATTCAAATCCACAATTCATTTTCAATTCATAATTCAGGTTTTGTTCCTGTCCATTTGATTTTCAAAATTGGTCATCAAGATTATTCATACATGTTCTTCATATCAAGATTCATTTTGATTCATTCTCCAAGAATTTTGACTTAAGGAAGAATTCACTTGATTTTTATTTGATTGACTAATTTGACAAAAAATTGATATTGACTTCAAGAAAGCTGATTTATGTGAAGGTTTTATTGATCCTGCTGATTTTTCCCATCAACATTTGACATAAATTCATTTTTCCTCAAGAATTCATTTGATTTTTTGATTTTTTGATTTTTTTATTTATTTGACATATTGATTTATTTACTACAAGACTTCATTTGACATTTGATTGGTTGGAATACATGAAGATTTCATTTGATCCATCAAGATGTTGATTTTGATTTGACTTCAAGCTTGCCTTTTAAATTTCCTCAAGTTTTCATTTTCAAATTTTGATTTTTATTCATTTTATTTGATTCTTATCCTGAAAATCATGCCTGTCCAACACTCACCTCCTGCAAGACAGACAAGATCTCAGGCCAGAGCTCACACTGTTCTCACTTCAACTCCAAGAGCTCCTCTTGATGTGTAAGGCTTGACTATGAAACAATAACTAAAAATTACTAATATGTTACTTATTGTACTATGAATGTCCTTATAAATAAAATAAATAAGATGAAAAATAATTATAATTATGGCGTAAAAATAATTATATTATTAAATAAATATATTAATATAAGATAATAAAGATATTAAAAAAGCACTTTATTATTGTTACCAAAAAATAATAAAGGCATGAAGAATTGGTTTTATAAATAAAAAACAATTAATAGAAATAATATTACTAATATTAAGGTTATTTATTAATATAGATACTATTCATATTAATATAAGAATTATTAAAAAGAATAAAAAAGAGAAAATAACCTACTTTCAACACTTAATATAATAATTTTGAAAGGATTTACGCCAAAATAATATAAGTACAAATTATTTAAATTGTATTTACAATACAAATTAAGAGAAATTACAAATTATCTTGATTTTACATGTATTTGAGATTTTTAAGAGAAATTTGAAAAAACAGTTAAATAATTGAAGTAATCAGATCAAGATTGATGATTATAATAAAGATGATCTTTGGTCTTTAATAATATAAAAGTTATATATATATAAAGAATAAAGAACTTACCTTTTTGATTTAATCATTTAGTGTTTTGTAAGTGTCTGAGGGGAAAATAGAGTAAAAAGAGCTCTATTTGTAGTAAATACCTCCCTTCTAGAGTCCAGAAGGCTTCTAGTAGACGTGTACTGATGCTTTCTACCAGAAATGATCAATATTCTAAGGTTTAGTGATGATTAATTCATAATCAAACCATCTTATCTCATTATTACGCCATTATTTAGAGTCATCACTATAACTCTAAGTTTGATGACATCATAGGCTTGGCAGAAGCCTAACCTTTGTGGATTTTATTAGTATTAATCATGATTTAATATTATTCATCAGTTTTATCACTTATATGACTGTTAAAATTAAAATAAGATTACAGTGAGTGATCATAAATGATCAAATTTAAGCTTAAACTTTGATCATTAGTAACTTTGAAGTTATACACGCTACAGCTATTCTGAGAGTGGATTATGAGAGAGTGGAATGTCCTTATTAAACTTCCAGAGAATTTTATTACATCATCAAAACTCTACTTTTGATGTTTTTCTTGTAACTCATCTTTTCTGTCAAAATTCAATATTTTAAACTTCAAACCATGATTTAAAGAGGTTATACCTTGAATATTATGATAAAAATTACGTCATTCTTCACGTATGAGCTAGCAGAATCTGACTGTATACCTTTCTTAAGTTTGGGCCACTTTCACAACAAAGTGGTCAACAGCTCTATTGATTTTATTCAATAATCCATTACAAGATTTAACCTTGTTTATAACTTGTGAAATAAAGTTCATATCTGTAATCTTACGGTAATTATGTGGTGAATTTATTTTTGGTTTATATCCCTATCCTATATATTTCAAGAGATATTAGCTAAAAACCATGAATATATGCATTGACCAAAAAATTGCATATATTCAGCTTAATTCCTTAAGTATTAAATTTAGAGATTAGCTTTATAATTTTTTTATGTGTAGAGATTTATGGAGAATCAAGTGGTACAATTCATTTCACATGTTATTTGATTGTTTTCACAGATAAATGAGGTTTTGTACCTTTTTTAACATATTATTACTTATACTTCAGTAATTATTGACTTTTCAGATATGCCATAAAAATTACATATGTGTATTTTACCATGGGGAATCTAATGGTGTAGTTTCTTTTACATGTTTATTCATTAGATTCCGAGTTAATTCAGATTTTGTACTTATTTATGGTATTTTACTAATTTTTGAGATTATTATCATAAGTATAATTATTACAGAAATTTTGCTGTGACCTTTTTGGATATGAGGTCATATCTCAAAGGCTCACATGATGGCACCCCAGAAGTTCGTCAACTGAGGGCCCACTTAGACAGAGGACCAAATGTGGAAGGAGCAGAACCATGCAGAAAGAAAGGAAGAGGGCCAAGATGATCAAGTTCCTTTTCAGCAGTAGTTGGTGGTTCTCCAGGAATTCCAAGGACCACTTTCAAAGGTCCAGGTGAAGATGGTGAAGAGGAGGAGGAGAATTCTGTGTAAGATGAAGAGTCTGATGGTATTGAAGGTGTCTCTGCTCCTGTGAGGGCATTCCAAGGTACTGGAGGTCCAACTATAGCCCAGTCTAACAAGCCTGTCTCTAATAAGTCTGAACCATCCTTATTGGCCATGATGCAGAAAATGACTCAGATTATGGCCAATCATCAAGAAGCTTTGTAAGGTGTGGATATGAAAATTTAATTAAAGAACAAGTACTTTTCCTGTATTCAAAATTTGTATAAGGTAAAAATATGATTAAAAATAGTATGAAATAGTATTTTTAAGAGAAAGCACACCAATTGTATTTTTTTTAAATTTATAGGTATAAAACAATAATATATTATAAAGATTTATCCAAAAATACTCTACAAGAGATATTTAAGGCTACAAAAGAAATTTCTTCAAGAGAATTTTCGATTGGAATTAATTGAGCAAAGAGCTAAAAGCAATTAACTAAAGAAAAAAGTCTTTAAAAAGGTATTTAAAGAGAAAACATGCCCAAAAGTGACCAGAGTGACAAAGTTCACAGTGATGAAAGATGCTTTAATTCACTTATGGGGTGGTTCAGGGGTAAAAATGATTAAAATTATTTTTTCATGCGGTTAAAAGGTTTAAAATGATTTAAAAAAGGTGGTTGGAATATTTTATTGATTGGTTTAACAGTGTTTAAACTAATTATAAAAGCAAAAGATTCTAACATGAAGAGAAACGTGGGGCAAGGAAGAAATTCTTTTATAGCCATAAATTTTCTTACTCCAAAAGTAAAATTTACTATTGTCAGTCGTGGAAAACCTTCTGACAACAGAAAATCCAATTATGGCCTCATTAAACCCTGGTTTAGACCAAAAAAGGGCTCGTTTTAGCCATTTCAGACCCTTAAATCAGCCATTACTATAGTAATACCTGGTCTAGAGCCTTCAAAACACGTCAGAATGTGTGTAAGAGATGTAGAAACCAGTTAAAAATGTTTTTAATAATATTTTTTAACTTAAGGGTAGTTTTACCCTCTTGGAAACAGTTAAAACTGCCCTGGTTGGTATCAAAACCTCATCATTAATTGAGTCATGGACCCTGTGACTCAATTCCAGGCCAAAAGTGATGAACCTTTGCGTTTATTTTGACATCCCATGCCTGTCAGCAAGGAATTTGGGGGTATGGCTCCCCCTTAGAGCTAGAGTACCTTTCCCCCAGAATTAATTTTTCCAATTTATTTTTTTCTTTAATTCCTTATCATGTAATACACTTGTAATTTACATATACAATTCAATTGAGTTTTACAGTACACAACTTTAATAATTGATACCTCATATGTAAATTTCAGTTCAATTATGTAATACATGTGCACATTTTGACATTTCAATTGCTCATAACTTCTAAACTACACACAACACCTCAATTGTAACACAAAAATTGATGGTTGACACTGCATGTGGTGCAAATTCAATTGGGTTTTGAGGATTTTCAACTTTTGTACAGAAAATACTAAAATCATAATTTAAGCTTATTTAGAGTTGAGTTTCAGAAATTTTACCCAGAGGTGACCCCACCTTATTTTTTTATGAGGAATCCAATGGTGAAGTAATTTTCTTAAGTTTATTTATTGGATAAAACTTTATGATATATTTTATGTAACCTTTTACCCAAAATATTTCAATTTCATCAATTTTGTTAAAAATTCATTTTTACTTAATTTTTTCAAGTAAAAACACCTTTTCATAATTTTAAAATTTAATGTAATTTTTATTTTGAAGTATAATTAATTTTTCATTTTTGTATATAAGCTTGTATTTAAATTCTTTTTTTGTTTTGATAATATAAATAAATTTATTTTATTTATATTTGTATCTTATTTTGTTATTTGTGGTTTTTTGGGTATATGAAAATACCTCTAAGGCTCACATTCCCTCCCCCTAAAAAAGAGTATTACTTTGTGATATTGTTGTTTCTAGTGTGTCTGAAACTTCTGAGAAGTTTAGTAGCTTCAGGTATGTCCTTTTCTGCTACCCATTCATCTTCACAAGTTGGGTCACTGTACCTAACAAGGTATTCCCTTACTTTATTGGCTCTCAACTTCCTTTCTTTGAGAACTTTGGTAATCTTCTTAATACCAGATGATTCAATAGGAGGTATGGCTTGGGGAACTTTGCTCCTTAAAGGAGATGTTTCAGCATCATTAGATTTATATGGCTTTATCAAGCTCACTGGAAATGTATGATGCTTATTGCTAAGTTCTTCAGATAATTCTACTTCAACAGAATTTTTTCCATGGAGGGCCTTAATAACAAAAGGTCCTGAAAGGGAATCTTTGAGCTTTTTACATCCTTTGATGTTACTTAAATTAGTGGTGGACAAAAGTACTAAATCCCCCACTTTGAAATCTGGAGTTGCATATGACTTGTCCCATTTGTCCTTAGCATATGCAAAAGAGTCTTGCATGCACCTCAATGAATGCTTTATAGCTTTGTCTAGCATTCATTTGAAGCTAGCAGCTGTAGGATGTATTTCAACCAATTCTTTTCTCAAAGAATCTTGAGGTAATTTGGGATTCCATCCTTTTTTTAGAATAGCAGGAGTTTGATTGGTACTGGCTTGGATGGATGTCTTATATGCCAATTCTAGTGCTGGTAAAAGAGTACACCAATCATGGGTAAATCCATCACAATCTTTGAATTCAAGGCCATATGCACAGAATCTTCTTACCATATATTCCAAGGTTTGGATCATCCTTTCAGCCAGACCATCAGTTTGTGGGTGGTAGGGTGTAGAGAAGGATACCTTTGTCCCAAATAGTTGGTGAAGATTTGTCTATAGTGCTGAGGTGAATTTTGGATCTCTGTCACTAATGATGTTTGTGAATATTCCAGTCCATGATATTACTCTATTCCATATCAGAAAAGCTGTATCCATGGCTGTATCATCCTTGTGACATGGTAGAAAGCTTGGAGTCTTATTAGATCTGTCAACAATCACTAGGAAAGCATTATAATATCTGTCACCCCCTGGTGGCAGGCAAGTTACCCAATCCATATGGACAATTTCCCAAGGTCTGCTGGGTTCTTGGATCTTGATCATATTTCCAAGTCTTTTGCCAGTGGATACATCTTCTTCTTGACATCTGTCACAGGTTTTGCAATACTCTGCAACATCTTTCTCCCACATTGGCCACCATATGCAGGTTTTCATTTTTTCTCTTGTTCTGTCCTCAAACAGATGTCCTGGGAAAGGGCTGTCATGGCATTCTTTAAGTACAAGATTGATTAAGGACCTGTCCACAACTGTAATTACACATGTATTCTCAGTTCTGTTGTAAATCATACCATCCAGTAAGTGGAATATTCCTTAATCATATGATTTTTTTCCATATCTCATCTAGGGCATGTATCAAAGAATTGTCTTGACAGTCCTTAGTAAGTAATTGGCATAAAATGCTACAATTTATATCCTGAGTATAACTGTATCTTACCTCCTCAAAGAAATCGGTCTTCAGGTCTGTAACACTGATTCCTTCTATGGAGATTTGTGGGGAAGCTTCCCCTGGAACATAAGCAGGATTATCAATATTATTCGATAATTGCCATCTGCTCAGTCCATATGCCTTTTTATGAATATTCCCATCTTTATGAAAAGTGGTCATATTGCCCCTATACTCTTGTATGGCTATTTGCCATCTGAGCATATGCCCGTTAGGAGTCTTCATATTTAAAAGTGACTTAACAGTGGTACAATCTGTTATTACTTCAAAAAAACATCCTTCCAGAAGGTAATTTAGCTTCTCAAAGGCCCATACAAGGCATAAGAGCTGCATTTGACTGGCTCCATATCTGGCTTCAGTTGGTTTGATTTGCCTGGATATGAAGCATATGGGTCCTTCCACAGGTTTATCATTGATAATCTGGACTTGATGAAGTGCAGCACCAAGCCCATCTCCTGATACATCAATATAAAGTTTAAAGAGCAGCTTGAAGTCTGGAATCAGTAAGAGTGGAGCAGTGGTCAAGGCTTGTCTCAAATATTCAAAGGCCTTGACTCTGTCAACAGTCATTTCAAATACTGCGTCTTTGTCACATAATTGATAAAGAAGTCTTGCTATGGATGCAAAATCTTTAATATGCTGCCTGTAATATCCTGCAAACCCCAAAAATGACTGAATTTCTCTCTTGTTCTGAGTCACGGGTTTCAGAAATACTGCTGAAACCTTGTTCTTGTCACTTACAAGGGATAAACCAGATACTACATTTCCCAGTGCTTTAAGATCTTTAAATCCAAAATGGCATTTCTTTAAAGAAATTTTCATGTTTACAGATTGGATTTTTGTCAAAACTCTGGATAATCTGTACATATGTTCTTCCCAAGCTTTGGAACAGGCAATAATGTCATCAATGTAAATGATTAACAATCCTTCTGAAAGTTCTTCAGGGAAGATTTCATCAATCATTCTTTGGAAGTGTGAAGGTTTAAGGTGTGGATATGAAACTTGGATTAAAAATCAAGTACTTTTCCTGTCCTCAAAATTTGTATAAGGTAAAAATCAATTAAAAATGGTAAGAAATATTATTCTTAGGAGAAAACACTCCAATTTTATTGTTTATAACTTTATTAGTATAAAAAAATAATATTATAAAGATTTATCCAAAAATACTCTACAAGAGATATTTAAGGCTACAAAAGAAATTTCTTGAAGAGGAATTTCAATTGGAATTAATTGAGAAAAAAAACTGCAAGCAATTAACTAAAGAAAAAAGTCTTTAAAAATTTATTTAAAGAGAGAACATGCTCAAAAGTGACCAGAGTGAATTTGGAAACAAAGTGACAAAGCTAACAGTGATGAAAGATGCTTTAATTCACTTTTGGGGTGGTTCAGGGGTAAAAATGATTATAATGATTTTTTCACACGGTTAAAAGGTTTAAAATTATTTAAAAAAGGTGGTTGGAATCTTTTATTGAATGGTTTAACAGTGTTTAAACTAATTATAAAAGGATAAGATTCTAACATGAAGAAAAAAGTGGGGCAGAGAAGAAATTCTTTTATAGCCATCAATTTTCTTACTCCAAAAGTAAAATTGACTCTTGTCAGTCGTTAAAAACAGTCTGACAACAGAAACACCAATTATGGCATCATTGAACCCTGGTTTAGGCCAAAGAAGGGCTGGTTTAAGCCATTTTTAGCCATTTTAGAACCTTAAATCATCCAGTACTATAGCAATACCTGGTCTAGAGCCTTCAGAACACGTCACAATATGTGTAAAAGGCGTAGAAACCAGTTAAAACTGTTTTTATTAACATTGTTTTAGCTTAAGGGTAGTTTTACCCTCTTGGCAGCAGTTAAAACCACCCTGGTTGGTATCAAAACCTCATCATCAATTCAGTCACAGACCCTGTGACTCAATTCCAGGCCAAAAGTAATGAACTTTTGCATGGAGTTTGACATCCCACACCAGTCAGAAAGGACTGTAAGGTTTGTCTATGAAACTCTTGATAATAGTAGCAATATCAAGAGTACTATAACTGTTCTCAGTAGAAATATATAATATAATGAAATATTACAACCACAAATTGAAATATAATTATTAAAAATAATTTAATTTAATCATTATTATAGGAATATAATAATAAAGAATAATAATAATTATAATAAATTATAATTATTCTGTTATTGTTATAGTCACTGACAGTTATAACAATAAGAAGTGTAAAGCTCTTAATGAGACAATTACACATGGAAAATATGAATATTAACCACTTAAAAAAATATTAATATTATTTATAAAAGAATTAAACACATACTGTGCAGAAATAATTCCTATAGAATAAAAATTCTATATAAAAAGGATATAGAATTTTAGAGAAAACTTACTTATGATATTTATTTAATATAACAAGTCAAACAACAACAGTTATTATATTAAATAATGATTATAAGTTAAAAACACGCCAAAAATCAATAATTTTAAAGATAAAAAAACTTTTTATAATAAAAATTGGGGTTAAAGAGTTTTTAAGAGGAATTTTTGGATTTTTAGAAGATATTTAAGATGATTAATTTTATATAATAAAATGTATTATTGGTGATTACAACAATAATCTAAATTCTACAATTTCAATTCTTCAATTTTAATTTAATAAAGAATAAAATAAATGAAGAATTACTTTGATAATAAGATCTTATATTTAATAAAGCTTTACTGGTTTAAATTTCTAATATGATTGGATTAATAATGAATGATGGACAAAAACAGTGATGAAAAGACTCTTTTCATGTCTTCAGAGCAGCTCTCATGATTCATAATGAATAAAGAGGGTGTGCTCAGGTCAAAACTGAAAACCATGCTTCAAAATAAAGTTCTTAACTTAAGGTAACTTATTTTTAATTCCAATTTAAAGCTATCAGTGTTATTCTTAACTCCATGTAACTTTAATACTCATTTAAACTAATTATTTTAAGTTTTTAATATAAATAAACTTATTTATATTGAAGTTCATCACATGAACAGCTTAAAAATAGAGTTTCAAGTAGAAATCTCTTAAGCTAAATTTTTAACTAATTCTTAGAGAAATTATAATTTTCCTTGAGCTTTGATTAAAAGAGTAAATTTCCAGGCTAATTACCCAGGAAATTTATTTATAAAAGATACCTAAAATTTGATTTATATGTAGATAATATTAAATTGTAAGCTGTGTGAAACCTTCAAGCAAATCCATTAAGAATTGGATTTTTAATGAATTTTTGAAGTTATTGCTATTTTTCCATGTAAAATAGCAATACACACCAAACCTTAACTTTTGATAAGGTTTTAATGCTTCTAACCTTAAAGTTTTAAGCTTATTTAAGTTTTAAAGGTTTAAGCTGAATTAAGCCTTTACAGTTCTTAAAACCTTGAATTCAAGCCTGCATATTGGGATTTACCCTTTGGCAGCTTGAAATTCCTGTCTAATTTGGGATAAAACCAGTTTAAACTTTGAAGTTGGATCAAAGTCTAATCTTAAAGCTTAAATAAGGTAGAAATTCCTCCAATACAGGTGGACAAACTTAATTGAATCCTTGCAGATACAAAAAGCTGGGTACCCCAGCTCTATTTGGCCTTTTTCCTTTGTGACCCCTTTTTGCATGGATTTTGCCCTTTTATTTATTTAAAGCCATGCTATGGCCTTAAACCCCTTTAAATTGAGCTCAGGCAGGATTCAAATTCTGTATGGCAAATCCTTAGCCAGTTCAGTAAATATACACCACACCTCAATTTTAACTAAAATTTTGGTAAGTTTGCATAAACCTTATGCAACTTTAAATTTAAGCTTATTGAAGCTTAAATTTAACAATTTCAAAAAATGTTAAAAAAAGCTACATTAGTACTGTGAGATTATTAAATCTTCCAATAACATAAGAAATTAGTGTTTTTGGGTATAACACCTTATGGATGTACCCTAGGTTATTTTTGGTGTAGAATCCAAAAATGACATAATATTCATAACTTTGTTTATCCAAAAAAAGTTATACTTATTTTTTTCTTATTTTTTATTTTAAATTAAATCAAAAAGTCTATTTAAGACAGATTTAACTGTGTATAAAGGTATTTGTGGCCTTATGGATATGTTATACATACCTCACAGGCTCACTTTCCCTACCACCAAAAAAATTGTACCACAATTTTTCTTTTGTAGCATACCCCCAAGTTATTTGGGGGGGGTATAATCCACTGTCCAACCCCTCTATCTATACTTTTATAAGGATGTAAAGCACACAATTCAAACCTTTCATGGAGCAATTGGTCTTCTCTCATGTCTGAATCTTCTGAGAAACGTTTTGGGAATCAGGTATTTTGCTTTCTACAATCCATTCATCTTCATGTTGTGGATTTTTATACCTGACTAAGTATTCTCTTTCATTTTCCCCCCTAAGTCTTCTTTCTTTCAAGACTTTTAGTACCTTTTTATCCTCACTTTGATCTATCGGGGGTACTTCTAAGGGTGTTTCATTTCTTAAAGGAAATAATTCCTTATCACTTGAAGTGTAATGCTTTACTAGACTGACAGGGAAAGCTGGATGTTTATTTTCCAGTTCTCCTGACAGTTCTACTTGTACTGAATTTGTCCCATGAAGGGCTTTAATATTAAATGGTCCTGCAAAGGAATCTTTTAATTTCTTTGGGCCTTTAATATTATTGAAGTTCAAGGTTGAAACTAGTATTAAGTCCCCTACTTTGAATTCTGGGGTCTTATGACTTTTATCCCATTTCTGTTTAGCATATTCAAAGGCATCATTCATGCTTTGATTTGCATGATGTCTCACTTTATCAAGCAATAACTTAAAGCTTGAAGCAGTTGGATGAATATCAACCAGATCTTTTTCAAAGTATCAATTGGAAGTTTGGGGTTCCATCCTTTTTCCAACATTGCAGGAGTTTTGCCTGTTGAAGCATGGATGGAGGTCTTCTAGGCTAATTCCAATGCTGGTATGAGAGTACACCAATCATGGGTAAAGCCATCATAATATTTAAGCTCCAGGCCATAAGCACAAAATCTTCTGATCATGTCCTCAAGGTTTTGAATCATTTTCTCTGCCATCCCATCTGTTTGTGGATGGTAGGCTGTTGAGAATGATAGTCTTATACCCAAAGGCTTATGTAAATTAGTCCATAAGGCTGATGTAAATTTTGGGTCTCTGTCACTAATGATGTTTTTAAAGAGACCAGTATGGGATATTACTCTATTACAGATCAAAAGAGCTGTATCCATATCTGTGTCATCTTTGTGGCATGGTAAAAAGATTGGTGTTTTGCGATATCTGTCCACAATAACAAGACATTCATTGTAACTTTTATCACCTCCAGGTGGTAAGGCAGTTACCCAATCCATGTGAACCACTGCACATGGGGTACTTGGTTCTTGAATATGGATCATTAAACCAAATCTTTTACCAGTAGCTTTATTGGCTTTCTGGCATCTATCACAACTGTGACAGTACTCAATGAAATCTTTTCTCCAAGATGGCCACCAGGCACATGTCTTAATTCTTTCCATGGTTCTGTCTTCAGACAGATTTCCAGAATATATGTTATCATGGCATTCTAGTAGTATGGTTTTAATTAACATTCTACTACATAGGACCATGAAACATGTGTGTTTAGATCTATGATATAGTATACCATCAAACAAATGGAATCTTCCATTATCATAAGATGTTTTCCAGCAATCATCCAGAGAATTAGCCAAGGCTACATCTTTGCAATTTTTTTCAAGTAGAGCAGTAAGAATATGACAATTCTTATCTTGCTTATAGCTTTCTCTAACTTCTTCAAAGAATTCTGTTCCAACATCCGTGATATTAATTCCTCCAATTGGAATTTGAGGTTCTGCACTTGTAGGAACATAGGCAGGGTTATCAGGTGTATTTGGTAATGCCCATCTACTTAAGCCATCAGCATTCTTATGAATATTTCCAGCTTTATAAACTATGGTCATATTTCCTCTATACTCCTGTATAGCAATATGCCATCTTAACATGTGTCTGTTTGGAGTTTTCATGTTAAGAAGTGATTATACTGCATTACAATCAATAATTACTTCAAACACACTACCATCAAGATAGCAATGAAGTTTTTCCAAAGCCCAAACAAGGCAAAGGAATCTCCTTTGGCTAGCTCCATATCTTGCCTCAGTAGGCTGAAGGTGTCTTGAAATAAAACAAATTGGACCTTCATAAGGTTCATCATTGACAATTTGAACTTGATGAAGAGCAGCTCCTAATCCTTCACCACATGCATCAATATACAGCTTGAAAGGAAGTTTCCAGTCTGGCATCAATAATAATGGTGAATTGGTTAAGGCATACTTGATTTTATCATATGCTTGAATCCTCTCCTGTGTCATTTCAAAAAAAGTTTGTTGATCACAAATTCTGTATAATGATCTGGAATGGATTGCAAAATCTTTAAGGTGTTGCCTGTAATAACTGGCAAACCCCAAAAAAGACATCATTTCTTCTTTGTTCTGGGGAATTTGTCTCAGTAAAACTGCAGCCACTTTGTTTCTGTCAACACCAAGGCTCAGTCCTGAGACTACATGTCCTAGAGCCTTTAGCTTATGAAACCCAAAATTACATTTCTTAAGAGATATTTTCATGTTCACTTGAAGAATTTTCTTAAGTAATAATGAAAGTCTCTCTAAATGTAATTGTCAGGTTTCTGAACAAATGATAATGTCATCAATATAAATGATTAACCATCCTTCTGACAATTCAATGTGGGAAGATGGTATTCACCATTCTCTGATAATGAGGGGGTGCATTTTTAATACCAAGAGGCATTCTCAAGTACTCATAAATCCCACAATGAGCAATTATTCTCAATAATTTCCTAGCATGAGGTGTCAAAACATTCTGATGAAAGCCTTTCAGAGCATCCATGGAAGTAATGAATCTTGCTTTGGATAATTGAGTCAAAGTCTCATGAATTCTAGGGATTGGATACCTGTCTGGAATAGTATAGGTACTCAGTGCTCTAAAATCACCAACCATCCTTGACTTATCATTATGTCAAGTAATGATTACTGGAGTTGTGACTTCTACCTCCTCATTGTATCCAACTTTTCTAAGAACTCCCAGTTTCATTAGTTCATTAATATGATTTTATAATGCTTCTCTAGCCCTAGGGCTAGCTAGGTAAGCTGGTCTTCCTAATAATGGTGGATAAGGCCTTTCCACATTAAGAATAATGTCTACTTCATGGCCTTTTATAGCTCCAAGTGGCTCATTATCTGAAGCAAAGGCTTCCCTGTATTGAAATAAAATTTCAATAAGCTCTTCCTTCATTTCCAGTGTTAATTCAGGACTAATTTGTGCTTCAATCAATTGACTTGACACAAATTGTTCCTTATTAACATTTTTCACTTGTTTAATGACAGTAATTTCTCTTTTTTCTAGAGGAAAAGCAAATTTTTGTCTTTTATTTTCCCCTATAGTGAAATACCTGTCTTTATGATTATTAATATCAATACCATAGATATTGAGATAATCATTCGCAAGTATAAAATGTTGTGAAGTACAATTATTCATGACAACAATTTCAACTTTCAATCTTATACTTCCTGCAGGATGAGGAAATATGATTGCTGCTTCAAATATACCCAAGGGGTGCATATTTTGGCTAGCACTACTTAATGTTATACCTTCAATTGGCATTAATTTGTCTTTCCAATTGGTATAAACCTTGTCAAGATAATCTTTTCCAACACACGTGCAAAATGCACCTGAGTCAAGGTGTATCTTGGCTTCTGTGTTGTTTATCACAATATTAGTGATACAAGATGAACCAACTGTATAACCTTTACCTCTGGCAGGTTTGGTTTTCTGCATTTTAGCATCTTGCACATGTATGAGATCCATACATTCATCACTATACTGTGGTAAATGAGTGTGTACCTCAGTGACTTCAAAAGAAACATTAATGTTTTCTATACTAAGCTCTTCTGGTACTTCCTCTTCTTCTGAAGGCTCAGAATCACTTCAATGTAAAGATACATCAGTTGTTTCTTTAGTGTCCTCCAATTTTTCAACATTTATCTCATTGATTCTTGTCTTTTTTGCGAAAGTGTTTGCTGAATGACATGTGCTTCCACATTTGTGACATTTCAAAGGAAGTCTGTCTTGTGGGGTATTTGGCTTTGAAATTGGTTTCCCATTAGTCTTATTGTCTATTGGGGATTTGGACCAATTTCTTCCAATTTTTGTTCTAGTAGTGATGTCCTCCATAGCATTGATATAATCTTCTGTAGAGCAAGGCTCAATACATCTGCTTCTTATAGCATGCTCAAGGTCACCACCACACTTTTTTAATATCCTTTTATGTACCATTGTTTCAGACATATCAGGATGAAGGGCAGTTAATCTGTCCTTCTGTTTAAGAAACCAAGACATGGGCCTGTCCCTCTCAATATTAAAAATGGCTTCTTCAAAACAATTTTCCATTCTAAATCTCCAGGAATCATTTTACCATTTGGAAATAATTTGCTCTTTCCACCAAGGCCAAGAATGTTTACCATGGTCTTGTCTCATTTTGTAATACCATTTCTTTGCTGATCTGGTAAATAATGAGTGTAATCTGGCACTTATGTATTCATCTGGTATGTTAAAGTCTTTTTTAAACATATCAATTGTTTTCATAAATTCCATATGATTATATTCTCCTTCACCATTGAAGGTTGGCCATTCCTCTAATTTTGGAATGTCTTTGAAATTGCAAGCAGTTTCCACCTCATTACTTGAGATGGTATGATGTAAATCATTAAGCACATTTATGTCAAGAATTGGTGTGGATTTTATTGGAAATTCATTTTTCAGTGATATATTATTAATACTTGATTGAATGTCTTCTTTCAATGCAAGTCTTGCTTTATCACCTTTTTCCAATTGTTCTTGAAAAAGAGCTGCATTGTGACCAGTTGAATTTTGAAAGTTTTGAACTTGTAATTTCAATTCTCTTAACTGTCCAGTTATAAAAGGAATTGAATTGTCATCTGGTTGATTGAGCAAAGTAACTTTAAGCTCAATTCTGGCACAAATTTGGGCCAAAGACACAATATTGTCTTTATTAACATTTTCAAGGCCAATAATGGTTTTTTTTGGTCTTTTAATTGTAATATCTCATTACCAAACTTTTATTGGATATACTCAAATGTTTTAAACTTTGTCATAATTTCTTTATTACAAGATTCAAATTGAGTTACAAGCTTAACAAGATCTATTTCTTTGGGAAAGATTGGCTCAGGCTTTCCTCCTCCTTGTTTTTGAATTCCATCAGAGTTCTTGCCATGTTGAACACATTGTCCATGGCTGTCTTTTCTTTCTTTGGGATTGTGTAACTCTGCGGGTAAGGCTTGTTCCATTTGGGCTTTGCCTTTTGCTTGCCCTTATGATTGGTTCTTGGGGCTTGCTTGGGCTTGCTTGGCACTTGGTGAGGCGGATTTTTGCTGGTGGATGCTTGGGGAGCTCCCACTGGGCTGTTTTCCTTGCCTTGGGCCAACTTCTTCTTCTGATCCTCTGATAACATGCTTTGGTTTTTCAACCAAGCTTTTATCTGTTGGACTTGTCCTTTGCAAGACATTGGTGTCCAACCCTTCAGAAGTTCTTCTCTTTTTTCTGGCCCCATGAACTTCTTCACTTGAAGATAAGAGTTCATTGTGCCTATCCAAAGACTTGGGAGAAGTTCCAACTCTTGCTGTTTGGCAGCCATAAACCAGTTCTTGTTCTGAGACTGGTAAATCTCCACTGCTTCCTGTTGGAAATGATTCAGGTCTAACAGCAATAGCAGTCATGTCAGCTTCCGGACTATCAATAAGAGGTTCAAAGGTGCTGGCTAACCTTTGGGAACTGGTGGAAGTTCTGGCATCCTCCATTTGTGCCTCTCCTCTGGGCTGACATTCTTGTCTTTTTGATTTGTGACTGGAATGTCCTGGTCCAGATCCATTTGATTGGATGGATTAATTACTTCCACTTTGAGTAGGAGTCATTGCACGTCAATTTTAAGAAAAAATAGACTAAGAATGGATTTAATTCACCTTCTGGACCTTTAAAGGGTTCTTTGGTTATCAAACCCCTTGGTGCTGGGCTGGTTTGAATTTCAATGCTAGACTCTGAGGTTTCAGAGTCTGAATAGCTGTCTCTAATTGATGACACTAGAGAAAAAAATATAAGCTATTTTATCAAAAAATAAAAATAACCTATAAACTCAACTTATTGAATAAAGTTGTTTTAATGTAATTTATGGCAAATTACATCAAAAATAAAGGAAAATGTCTAGGATGAAAGAAGAAATGTTTTTAGTAAAGATTTTTAATTTTTAAATTTTTTATTTGATTTTATATTTTCTTCAAAGATATAATAATTATGCAATTAATAAGGTATTAATCAAAATTGTATTATTATTCAATTTATACTAGCATAACTCAAAGAATAAATTTCAAGTCTGTGATGTGAAAGAGCCACTAGTTAGGCAAAAGAAATTTATTCCAAGTCACTCAATAGTATATTGTTTCAAACAATATTATTAATAAAAAATAACTTTATTAATATTATAAAGATTATTTATAAGGGCTAAGTCCCAAAAAAGCCAATATTAAGATAAATATGGCAATTTTACGTCAAAAAACGGTAAAATAAGGTCTAGAATATGATTTATGTCCCAAAAAATGGTTAAAATCACGGCCAGGCCCCCAAATGTAAGGTTTGTCTATGAAACTCTTGATAATAGTAGCAATATCAAGAGTACTATGACTGTCCTCAGTAGAAATATATAATATTATGAAATATTACAACCACAAATTTAAATATAATTATTATAAATAATTGTATAGAAAAAATTTAATTTAATTATTATTATAAGAATATAATAATAAAAAAAAACATTATAATAAATTATTATTATTCTATTATTTTTATAGTCACTGGCAGTTATAACAATAAGAAGTGTAGAGCTATTAATGAGACAATTACATGTGGAAAATATGAATATTAACCACTTATAAATAATATAAATATTATTTATAAAAGAATCAAACACAAACTGTGCAGAAATAATTCTTATAGAATGAAAATTCTATATAAAAAAACTAATACCAGATAAAAAAAGAAATAGAATTTTAGAGAAAACTTACTTATAATATTTATTTAATACAACAAGTCAAACAGCAACAGTTATTATATTAAATAATGATTATAAGTTAAAAGCACGCCAAAAATCAATAATTTTAAAGATCAAACAACTTTTAATAATGAAAATTAAGATTAAAGAGTTTTTAAGAGGAATTTGTGGATTTTTAGAAGATATTTAAGATGATTAATTTTATATAATAAAAGATATTATTGGTGATTACAACAATAATCTAAATCATATGATTTCAATTCTTTAATTTTAATTTAATAAAGAATAAAATAAATTAAGAATTACTTTAATAATAAGATCTTATATTTAATAGAACTTTACCTGTTTAAATTTCTAATATGATTGGATTAATAATGAATGATGGACAAAAACAATGATGAAAAGACTCTTTTTATGTCTTCAGAGCAGCTCTCATGATTCATAATGAATATAGGGGGCGTGCTAAGGTCAAAACTGAAAAACCATGCTTAAAAATAAAGTTCTTAACTTAAGGTAACTTATTTTTAATTCCAATTTAAAGTTATCAGTGTTATTCCTAACTCCATGTGTAAGATGTGACTATGAAACTGATGATAATATTACTATTAATCAACAGTACTATGTCTGTTCTTATGAAATATAATAATAAAAATTATTATAACCACAATTTAAATAATTATAAAACTATTTCTTTCACGTGTTATACACTACTAGTGATTATAACAGTGAGCAGTAATTGTCTACTAGAATCAATTACAAGAAGAATTTAATAATAAAAACTTCTTTTATTAAAATAATAAAATTATTTTAATATATAATTATCTTTTACAAGAATAATTATAAAGATAATTCTTGAAGAAAACTATTACTAGAGAAAAACTTTAAGAATTAAAGATAAATGACTCACTAATACTCCAAAGAACTTATTGATAGATATAAGTAGAGAAATTTGACGTAGAATTGTGGATTTTAAGGGATCAAAAGGATTTATAACAGTATTACAACAATATATAGTTGGATTCTATGATTTCACGTCTTTCTGGATGATTTTGAAAGATTTAAAACACTTAAGAATAGCTTTAACTAATACTTACTTGTTGGTAATAATGATTTAATAAATTGATAAGATGATGATACGGAAAAACAGCAAGAAGAGGCTTCTTTTAAGTCTACAACAGCTCACAGAGGCGTGCCATGGAGCAAACTGAAAAACCAGTGAGTGAGAAAACAATAAACCTTTTTGGATTAATGATTGCATCATCTGTTGTCACGTAAGATTATCATAATTACTTAATTAATGCTTTTACGTGACTACCAACCCCAATATGGTTAAGAATAAAAGGAGTAACATCTGTAAATCTTCTTTTATTCTAAAATAATCATTGATTTCTCAAAGGTATCAATGTTATTGCCAATTTCATCACAGGTAGTAATTACTGTGAATTTTTGAAGATTCAGTGTTTCACGTAGAATGGTCAAAAATGGACTGTAAGTAAAACTTTTAATTTTACTAGTAAAACCATAATTCTTTTTGGTTGTACCATACATAATACAGTTCTTCATTGGTCCTGAAAGTTTCAGGAAGATTCATTAAGAATTGTATTTTTAATGAATTTTTGAAGTTTTTACCTCATTTCTACGTAGAATTGCAAATAGCAGTATTTTGCTGGTTGCTATGAGGTAAATCAATGAATATGGATCCCAAGAGGGTTTTAATTACTCTTTTAGGGTCTAGTCATGGAAAGTCATCAAGAATTGACGTGGTTACAGGAGTCTAAGTAGCTCATTACCTCCTTGGCACGTCAAAATAGCAGGTTATTTGCTATTTTTCTTGTGATTACAGTAAGTGTAACTTGGTAACCAAGTTCCCAAAAAGTTTTAGTTTACCAATTGGGCCAAGATGAGCCATGGATCCATGCTCTGGAGCTATCCACGCCTCTGAGGCCTCAGAAGTTGGGTACCCTGGCTCTCTTTGATGTCTTTTGTCCCCCTTGCTTATTTTTTACATCAAAATAGTAATTTAAGCTTAAAGTGAGATATCCACTATGGGTGTACCAAAAGTCCATGTAAGAATACCATGATATTAAGTGCTCAAAACATGCATAACACTATTCTTAGTGTATATGTAACATGGGATTTCTCACTTTCCCATTATTTTGGCTAAAAATCAAGAAAAACAAAATTTTTCACGGATCTTTTATGTGGTATTAATGATGTGGTATTGAAGTATTTTCCATTTTACCACCTCAAATACTTAAATTGAGCTTATTCACTCTATGGAGCTACCCCAGGTGAATTTTTGTGTAGAATCCAAATCTGGTCTTAAATCCATGGATTTACTTACTCAATAAAAAGTTATTCATCTTTTCTGAAATTGGAAATGATGAATTTTGGATATATGCATGACTTATGAGTTTTGCATAATTCAAAATTTCTTTTGAGGATAATTGTGGCCTATTTGGGTATGTAAAATATACCTCAAGGCTCACATTCCCTCCCAC
Organism: Austropuccinia psidii; assembly: GCA_023105745.1. Classification (NCBI taxonomy): domain Eukaryota; kingdom Fungi; phylum Basidiomycota; class Pucciniomycetes; order Pucciniales; family Sphaerophragmiaceae; genus Austropuccinia; species Austropuccinia psidii. The sequence goes on from JALGQZ010000004.1 coordinate 68,406,929, forward strand.
CAAAAAATAAAATTGTACTACAATTTTATTAGTGATAAAAGAATAAGGCCCCAAAGGGGGTTAATGTCCACTGTCCAACCTCTTCACATTACTCAGATCAAGTAATTTAAAGCACATTTATAGACATATTCAGGCTTGTGGCCTTCTTTCATGTCTAAATCTTCTTAAGAGTTTATCTGAGTCTGGTATTTCTGATTCTGCCATCCATTCATCTTCATGTACTGGATTTCTATATCTGACCAGATATTCTCTTTGATTTTTACCCCTAAGTCTCCTTTCTTTAATGACTTTCTTTATCTTTCTGTCTTCTTTCTGTTCCACAGGGGGCACAGTCAAAGGAGTTGGGTTTCTTAAAGGAAACAATTCTTTGTCAGCTGGTTGATAAGGCTTTATCAAGCTGACTGGAAATGTGGGGTGTTTATTTTCCAATTCACCACTCAATTCCACTTGAACTGCATTGGTTCCATGTAAGGCAACAATAACAAAAGGTCCTACATAAGAATCTTTAAGTTTCTTTGGGCCTTTGATATTATTAAAATTCAAGGTTGAAACTAGAACTAAGTCCCCTACTTTGAAGTCTGGTACTTTATGACTCTTGTCCCACTTCTGTTTTGCATAATCAAAAGCATCATCCATACTTTGTTTTGCATGGTGTTTTACTTTATCAAGCATTAATTTGAAGCTGGAAGCTGTAGGATGAATGTCAATCAAGTCTTTCCTCAGTGTGTCTGCTGGGAGTCTTGGATTCCATCCTTTCTCTAACATAGCAGGAGTTTGTCCTGTGGAAGAATGGACTGATGTCTTGTATGCCAATTCTAATGCAGGTATCAGAGTGCACCAGTCATGGGTAAAGCCATCTGAGTCTTTGAATTCTAATCCATAAGCACAGAATCTCCTGATCATGTCTTCTAAAGTCTGAATCATCCTCTCTGCTAGCCCATCTGTTTGAGGGTGATATGCTGTAGAGAATGATAACTTAGTCCCAAACAATCTATGAAGATTGGTCCAAAGTGCAGATGTGAACTTGGGATCTCTGTCACTTATGATATTCTTAAATAATCCTGTATGAGAAATAACTCTACTCCATAAAAGAAGAGCTGTATCCATAGCAGTGTCATCTTTATGACATGGTAAGAATATGGGAGTTTTGCTATATCTGTCTACAATGACTAAACAAGCATTAAAACTTTTGTCACCACTTGGAGGAAGTGCTGTGACCCAATCCATGTGAACAACTTCCCAAGGGGATTTTGGTTCTTGAATGTGGATCATCAATCCAAATTTCTTGCCTGTACTCCTGTTTGCTTTCTGGCATCTATCACAGGTATGGCAATACTCAATGGTTTCTTTTCTCCAAGATGGCCACCATGCACAATTCTTCACTTTTTCAAGTGTTCTGTCTTCTGATAGGTGTCCAGAGTAAATGCTGTCATGGCATTCATGAAGAATGGTATTGATAAGCAGTCTACTACACAGTGTCATCACACAAGAATGTTTTGTTCTATGGTAAATAATCCCATCAAACAAGTGAAATCTTCCTTCAGAATAGGAAGTTCTCCAAACTTCATCTAGTGCATTAACCAAAGATGTGTCTTTGCAGTCTTTATCCAATAAAGAAGCCAAGATATGGCAATTCTTGTCTTGTTTATAAGACTCTCTGACCTCTTCAAAGAATTCAGTCCCAATATCAGTTATGTTAATCCCTTCAATTGGAATCTGTGGTTCAGCTTCCAAAGGTACATAGGCTGGGTTATCAGGAGTGTTGGCTAGAGCCCATCTACTAAGTCCATCAGCATTTTTGTGAATGTTTCCTGCTTTATGAACTATAGTCATGTCTCCTCTATATTCTTGAATGGCTATTTGCCATCTCAACATATGTCTGTTGGGAGTTTTCATGTTAAGAAGTGATTTCACGGCATTACAGTCAGTTATCACTTCAAAAACACTGCCATCAAGGTAATAGTGTAGTTTCTCAAGTGCCCATACCAAACATAAGCACTCCATTTGGCTTGCACCATATCTGGCTTCTGTTGGTTTGATTTGTCTTGAGATATAACAAACTGGTCCTTCTGTAGGTATGTCATCAATAATTTGGACTTGGTGTAGGGCTGCCCCTAATCCATCTCCACATGCATCAATGTACAATTTAAAAGGCATATTCCAGTCAGGCATGAGGAGTAAAGGTGCTTCTGTAAGGGCTTTCTTTATCTTCTCATAAGCTCTAATTCTTTCCTGTGTCATTTCAAATACAGTCTGTTGATCACAGATTCTATAAAGTGACTTGGCTAGAATTGCAAAATTTTTCAAGTGTTTCCTATAGTAACTAGCAAATCCAAGAAAAGACATCATTTCTTTTTTATTCTGGGGTATTGGCTTAAGTAACACTGCTGCTACTTTATTTTTGTCAATACCCAAGCTCAAACCAGAAACAACATGTCCTAATGCTTTGAGTTCTTCAAAACCAAAATTGCATTTCTTAAGTGAAATTTTCATGTTCACTTCTGCAACTTTATGAAGTACTCTTGCAAGTCTTTCAAGGTGCAAAGACCATGAGTCAGAACATATAATAATATCATCAATATAAATGATAAGCCATCCTTCAGACAATTCTGTGGGGAAGATGGTATTCATCATTCTTTGATAATGAGATGGAGCATTTTTAATGCCAAATGGCATTCTAAGATACTCAAAAATGCCACAGTGAGTGATAATTCCAAGTAATTTCTTAGCTTTGGGTGTCAAAACATTTTGATGAAAGCCTTTTAATGCATCCATTGATGTTATATACTTGGCTTTAGACAATTGAGTCAAGGTTTCTTGGACTCTAGGGATTGGATACCTATCTGGAACTGTGTAGGTATTCAAAGCTCTAAAGTCTCCAACCATTCTTGATTTATCATTATGCCATGCAATAATAACAGGTGTTGTCACTTCAACTTCCTCATTATGGCCTACTTTCCTTAGCACACCAAGTTGGATCAACTCTTGGATATGTTTTTCCAAGGCTTCTCTAGCTCTGGGACTGGCTGGATAAGCTGGTCTTCTAAGTACTGGAGGATATGGTCTATCAATATTAAGAGTAATATCAATTTCATGTCCTCTTATAGCGCCTAATGGTTCATTATCAGATGCAAATGCATTATTGTATGTATATAATACATCAATAAGTTCATTCCTCATCTTTGGTGACAATCATGGATTAATTTGTGCTTCAACAAGTTGTCTAGACACAAATTCATCTTTGTAAGTATCTTTGACAGAAGATACTACAGATATCTGTTTTGGCATATTGGAGAAAGCAAATTTTTGCCTTTTGTTATCTCCAATTGTGAAATATCTGTCTTTATGGTTATTTATATCAATACCATAAATATTCAAGTAATCATTTCCAAGAATGATGTGCTGAGATGTACAATTATCCATTACTACAATCTCAGTTTTCATTCTTACACTTCCTGCTGGATGTGGGAATACAATATTAGTGTCCAATATGCCCAAGGGGTACATATTGTTACTGGCACTACTGAATTGTACACCTTCTATTGGTAATAGATGGTTTTTCCATTCAGGAAGTATAATTTGGAGATAATATTTGCCAACACAAGTGCAAAATGCCCCTGTATCCAAATTCACTTTGGCTTCAATATCACTCATCAGAACTGATGTGATACAGGATGCTCCAGCAGTATAACCCTTTCCTCTAGCAGGTCTTGTCTTACACATTCTGGCATCTTGGATATTGATCAGGTTGCAGCAATCCTCACTGTACTGTGGCAAGTGGGTATGGACTTCTGTGACCTCAAAGAAAGCTGAAATGTTTTCAATGGGATAGTCCTCTACTGGTGTATCTTCAGAGACTGCAGAATCTTGATCAGACTCTTCTTTCTCTTCAGTACACTGAATTCCTTCAATGATTTGAACTTCATTGATCTTTGTCTTCTTAGGGCAAGTGTTGGCTAAATGTGAAGTACTTCCACATTTATGACACTTCAAGACAGGTCTCTCTGGTCTTCTTTCCTCTCTAAGAATTTTTGGGACTATTTTGGACTCTATTGGGTTTCTAACCCAAGTTTTACCAATTCTTGTTCTGGTAATGATATCTTCCATAGCATTAATGTAGTCCTCTGTTGAACAGGGTTCCACACATCTGCTTTTGATAGCATGTTCCAGTTCTCCTCCACACTTTCTTAATATTTTCATATTAATCATAGTGTCAGACATATCTGGGTGTAAAGCAGATAATCTGTCTTTTTGTTTGAAGAACCAAGGAAGTGGTTTGTCTTTTTCTGAGTTAAAAATGGCACTTTCAAAAGCATTTTCCATTTTAAACCTGCAAGAATTATTAGCCCATTTGGTAATCACTTCAGATTTCCACCAAGACCAGTCATGTTTACCATGATCAATCCTCATTTTGTAATACCATTTCTTTGCAGTTCTGGTAAACAAACAGTGTAATTTCCCCACTATGATTTCATCAGGTATATTGAAGTCTTCTTGCAACATATCAATAGTTCTGATGAATTCAATATGGTTGTATTCTCCTTCACCAGAGAATGTTGGCCATTCTTCTATTTTGGGAATATCTCTTGCAGAGTATGCATTTTCTCCTAAGAATGGAGTCAAACTTTCTTTGACAGAAAGTTTTTCTTCAGTCAAAGGTGTAGAATGTCTTGGCATATGTGGTTCATGATTCTTATGAATTTGCTCCACACTTGCAATTATATCATTCTTTAATTTCTGCCTCTCACTCTCACTTTTTGCTAAATGTATAGCAAATTGATTGGTGTTCTTAACTATTTGTAAGACATGGTCTTCAATAGTTTTAAGTCTATCATTTACTTTAAAAATGGAAAGATCCTCTGTGTCATTATTTTGACATTGGTTCTCAATTCTGTCACAAGCATTACTAATTGACTCAAGGGTGACAGTTGTCAATTTATGCCATTCAGAATGTTGCTTGTCACTTTTCTTTAAATCATTGATGTCTAATGTAATTTGCTTTAACTTTGACTCAAGTTTGCCAATTTCTACACTAATACTTCTATGTACATCATTTATTTGCGTGGAAAAGTCCTGTTCATCCTTTCCTGCTCCTTGGCTGTGAATTCCATAAGAGTTCTGGCCATATTGAAGACACTGTCTACGGCTGAAGGCTCCAATCTGGGAATCCTGTACCCTTGTGGGTAAGGTCTGTGCCAATTGGCTTTGCCTTTGCCCTTGCCTTGATGGTTCTTGGGACCTCTCTGTTTCTTTTGAGGTCCTTTGGGCTTGTCCTTGGATGCTTCTGGAGCTGGTTTGGAGCTGGTAGATGCCACTGGTGCCTCTGTCTGCAAAGTTGGAGTCATTTCCAACTCTTTCTTCTGGTCTATGGATAAAAGACTCTGGTTCTTCAACCAATTCTTTATCTTTTTGACCTTGTCTTTGCAAGACAGGGGGCTCCAACCTCCTAAGAGTTCTATGGTCTTCTCCTGACCCAGAAAGCTCTTGATGTGTAAGTAGGAGTTCATGGCCCCCTGCCAAAGGCTTGGGCAGATTTCCCACTCCTCTTCTTTGGCTGCTCTGAACCAATTTTTGTACTGGCTCTGATATATTTCTATTGCTGCCACTTGAAAATGGTTCAGCCCTGGAAATATTATCATAAATTAGTTCAGGCTCAGAATTTACGTCAAAATCTGTTGGTACAGACCTTGGGGAATGGGGGGCAACTCTGGCATCCTCCAGATGTGTCTTTCTTGTGGAATATTTGGTACTTCTGGATTTGGTCTTGCCTCTTCCTTGTCCACATCCATCTGGTTGGACTGAATAGTTGCTTCCATTTCTGGTATGCACCATTTTCACGTCAATTTAAAGATAAAAGGTGAAAATATAAGATAAAATACACACCTTTTGGTGGTAATTTAGCTTTTTCTGAGTTGAATAAGGTGCCTCTTTTAGCAATCTGCACCTCAATACTGTCTTCAGATTCTGCTTCTGAAGATTCTGGACTAGTGATATATCTTTTACTGAGTCTGTTGCCAGCTGCACAGTATTTGATTAAAGACACTAAAAGAAATTATAAAAGAGAAAAAATTATTTTTTATACTTTTTAAAATATTTTTTAAAGATTTTTTTATAAGTTTTATATTTTTTAATATTAAAAAAATTATTCTTTTTAAAGAAAAAAATTAAAATTTAAGATTTTGAATGAAAATTAATTCAGAGTAACTCAAAGAATAATTTTATAAGTTTTTGGATGTGAAAAAGCCACGTGTAAAAACAATATAAAATTAAACCAAATTCCTCAATGAAAAAGATTTTAAAACAATTTCAAAAATAAAAATATTTTAACTCCAAATTGAAAGAAAAAAATTAATTAAATTAATATATTTTAGAGCTTAAAAATATATTAATTAAGGGTACAAGGTTCAAAAAACATGGCCAGGCCCCCAAATGTAAGATGTGACTATGAAACTGATGATAATATTACTATTAATCAACAGTACTATGTCTGTTCTTATGAAATATAATAATAAAAATTATTATAACCACAATTTAAATAATTATAAAATTATTTCTTTCACGTGTTATACACTACTAGTGATTATAACAGTGAGCAGTAATTGTCTACTAGAATCAATTACAAGAAGAATTTAATAATAAAAACTTCTTTTATTAAAATAATAAAACTATTTTAATATATAATTATCTTTTACAAGAATAATTATAAAGATAATTCTTGAAGAAAACTATTACTAGAGAAAAACTTTAAGAATTAAAGATAAATGACTCACTAATACTCCAAAGAACTTATTGATAGATATAAGTAGAGAAATTTGACGTAGAATTGTGGATTTTAAGGGATCAAAAGGATTTATAACAGTATTACAACAATATATAGTTGGATTCTATGATTTCACGTCTTTCTGGATGATTTTGAAAGATTTAAAACACTTAAGAATAGCTTTAACTAATACTTACTTGTTGGTAATAATGATTTAATAAATTGATAAGATGATGATACGGAAAAACAGCAAGAAGAGGCTTCTTTTAAGTCAACAACAGCTCACAGAGGCGTGCCATGGAGCAAACTGAAAAACCAGTGAGTGAGAAAACAATAAACCTTTTTGGATTAATGATTGCATCATCTGTTGTCACGTAAGATTATCATAATTACTTAATTAATGCTTTTACGTGACTACCAACCCCAATATGGTTAAGAATAAAAGGAGTAACATCTGTAAATCTTCTTTTATTCTAAAATAATCATTGATTTCTCAAAGTTATCAATGTTATTGCCAATTTCATCACAGGTAGTAATTACTGTGAATTTTTGAAGATTCAGTGTTTCACGTAGAATGGTCAAAAATGGACTGTAAGTAAAACTTTTAATTTTACTAGTAAAACCATAATTATTTTTGGTTGTACCATAGGTAATACAGTTCTTCATTGGTCCTGAAAGTTTCAGGAAGATTCATTAAGAATTGTATTTTTAATGAATTTTTGAAGTTTTTACCTCATTTCTACGTAGAATTGCAAATAGCAGTATTTTGCTGGTTGCTATGAGGTAAATCAATGAATATGGATCCCAAAAGGGTTTTAATTACTCTTTTAGGGTCTAGTCATGGAAAGTCATCAAGAATTGACGTGGTTACAGGAGTCTAAGTAGCTCATTACCTCCTTGGCATGTCAAAATAGCAGGTTATTTGCTATTTTTCTTGTGATTACAGTAAGTGTAACTTGGTAACCAAGTTCCCAAAAAGTTTTAGTTTACCAATTGGGCCAAGATGAGCCATGGATCCATGCTCTGGAGCTATCCACGCCTCTGAGGCCTCAGAAGTTGGGTACCCTGGCTCTCTTTGATGTCTTTTGTCCCCCTTGCTTATTTTTTACGTCAAAATAGTAATTTAAGCTTAAAGTGAGATATCCACTATGGGTGTACCAAAAGTCCATGTAAGAATACCATGATATTAAGTGCTCAAAACATGCATAACACTATTCTTAGTGTATATGTAACATGGGATTTCTCACTTTCCCATTATTTTGGCTAAAAATCAAGAAAAACAAAAATGTTCACGGATCTTTTATGTGGTATTAATGATGTGGTATTGAAGTATTTTCCATTTTACCACCTCAAATACTTAAATTGAGCTTATTCACTCTATGGAGCTACCCTAGGTGAATTTTTGTGTAGAATCCAAATCTGGTCTTAAATCCATGGATTTACTTACTCAATAAAAAGTTATTCATCTTTTCTGAAATTGGAAATGATGAATTTTGGATATATGCATGACTTATGAGTTTTGCATAATTCAAAATTTCTTTTTAAGATAATTGTGGCCTATTTGGGTATGTAAAATATACCTCAAGGCTCACACCATGTAACTTTAATCCTCATTTAAACTAAATATTTTAAGTTCTTATTATAAAGAAACTTATTTATATTGAATTTCATCACATGAACAACTTAAAAATAGAGTTTCAAGCAGAAATCTCTTAAACTAAATTTTTAATTAATTCTTAAAGAAATTATAATTTTCCCTGAGCTTTAATTAAAAGAGTAAATTTCCAGGCTAATTACCCAGGAACTTTATTTATAAAAGATACCTAAAATTTAATTTATATGTAGATAATATTAAATTGTAAGCTGTGTGAAACGCTCAAGCAAATCCATTAAGAATTGGATTTTTAATGAATTTTTGAAGTTATTGCTATTTTTCCACGTAAAATAGCAATATACACCAAACCTTAAATTTTGATAAGGTTTTAATGCTTGTAACCTTAAAGTTTTAAGCTTATTTAAGCCTTTAAAGTTCTTAAAACCATGAATTCAAGCCTGCATATTGGGATTTACCCTTTGGCAGCTTGAAATTCCTGCCTCATTTGGGATAAAACCAGCTTAAACTTTAAAGTTGGATCAAAGTCTAATCTTAAAGTTTGAATAAGGTTGAAAATCCTCCAATACAGGTGGACAACCTTAATTGAATCCTTGAAGATCCAAAAAGTTGGGTACCCCAGCTCTATTTGGTCTTTTTCCTTTGTCCCACCTTTTTGCATGGATTTTGCCCTTTTATTTATTTAAAGCCATACTATGGCCTTAAACCCTTTTAAATTGAGCTCACGCAGGATTTACATTCTGTATGGCAAATCCTTAGCCAATTCAGTAAATATACACCACACCTCAATTTTAACTAAAATTTTGGTAAGTTTGCATAAACCTTATGCAACTTTAAATTTAAGCTTATTTAAGCTTAAATTCAACAATTTTAAATTTTTTTAAAAAAAGCTACATTAGTACTGTGAGATTATTAAATATTCCAATAACATAAGAAATAAATGCTTTTGGGTATAACACCCTATGGGTGTACCCTAGGTTATTTTTGGTGTAGAATCCAAAAATGACATAATATTTATAATTTTGTTTATCCAAAAAAAGTTATACTTATTTTTTGTTATTTTTTATTTTAAATTCAATTAAAAAGTCTATTGAAGACAAATTTAACTGTGTATAAAGTTATTTGTGTCCTTATGGGTATGTTATACATACCTCACAGGCTCACAAGGACTTTGGGGGTCTGGCTCCCCCTTAGAGCTAGAGTTCCTTTTCCCCCCAGATTTTATTCTTTCCAATTGATCTTTTCCTTTAATTCCTCATCATGTATTATACTTGTAATTTACATATGTAATTCAATTGAATTTTACAGTACAATACAGTAATAGTAGATACCTCATATGTAAATCAAAGTTCACTTATGTAATACGCCGCACATTTTGACATTTCAATTGAATTAAATTGAAAATACTTCAATTCCTCATAACTTCTAAACTAAACACAACACCTCAATTTTAACACAAAGATTGATGGTTGACACCACATGTGGTGTGAATTAAGTTAAAGTTTTGAGGATGTTCAATTTTTGTATTGAAAATACTAAAAACTAAATTAAGCTTATTTAGAGTTGAGTTACAGAAATTTCATCCAGAGGTGACCCCACTTTACTTTTTATGAGGAATCCAATGGTGTGATAATTTCTTTATGTTTTTTTTTTGGATAAAAAGTTATAATATATTTTATATAAATTTTTACCAAAAATATTTTAATTTCACAATTTTTATTACAACTTCATTTTTACTCAATTTTTACAAGTAAAAATATAATTTAGTAATTTTAAATTTTATTGTAAGTTTATTTTTAAATTATAATCAAATTTTGATTTTAAATATAAATTTGTATTTATATATCAACTTTTATTTTTATAATATAAATAAATCTATTTTATTTATATTTGTATCTTAATTTATCTTTTGTGGTCCTTTGGGTAGATGAAAATACCTCTAAGGCTCACATTCCCTCCCCCTAAAAAAAGAATATTACTTTGTAATATTGTTATTTCTAGTGTGCCTGAACCTTCTGATAAGTTTAGTAGCTTCAAGTATGTCTTTTTCTGGCAACCATTCATCTTCATAAGCTGGGACACTGTACCTAAAAAGGTATTCCCTTACTTTGTTGGTTCTCAACTTTCTTTCTTTGAGAACTTTGGTAATTTTCTTACTTCCAGATTACTCAATAGGAGGTATAACTTGGGGGACTTTATTCCTCAAGGGGAATTTTTCAGAACCACTAGATTTATATGGCTTTATCAAGCTCACTGGAAATGTAGGATGCTTATTGCTAAGTTCTTCAGATAACTCTACTTCAACAGCATTTTCTCCATGGAGGGCCTTAATAACAAAAGGTCCTGCAAAGGAGTCTTTCAGCTTTTTACATCCTTTGATGTTATCAAAGTGAGTGGTGAATACAAGAACTAAGTCCCCCACTTTGAAATCTGGTGTTGCATGTTATTTATCCCATTTGTCCTTAGCATATGCAAAAGAGTCCTCCATGCACCTTAATGCATGCTTTCTAGCTTTGTCTAGCATTCCTTTGAAGCTAGCAGCTGTGGGATGTATTTCAATAAAATCTTTCCTCAAGGAATCTTGGGGTAATTTTGGGTTCCATCCTTTTTCTAGGATAGCAGGAGTTTGATTGGTACTGGCATGGATTGATGTTTTATATGCTAATTCCAGTGCTGGCAACAGAGTACACCAATCATGGGTAAGTCCATCACAATCTTTGAATTAAAGGCTATATGCACAAAATCTTCTTACCATGTCCTCTAAGGTTTGGATCATCCTTTCAGCAAGACCATCAGCTTGTGATTGGTAGGCTGTAGAGAAAGACAGCTTAGTGCCAAATAATTGGTGAAGATTTGTACATAGTGCTGAAGTGAATTTGGGATCCCTATCACTAATGATATTTGTAAATATTCCAGTCCATGACACTACTCTATTCCATATCAGAAGAGCTGTATCCATGGCTGTATCATCCTTGTGACATGGTAAAAAGATTGGAGTTTCACTGAAGCTGTCCACAATCACTAGGAAAGCATTATAACTTCTGTCACCTCCTGGTGGTAGGCCAGTTACCCAATCCATATGGACAGTTTCCCAAGGTCTGCTTGGTTCTTGCATTTTAATCATATTTCCAGGTCTCTTGCTAGTGGATTTATTTGCTTTTTGACATCTGTCACAGGTTTTGCAATACTATGAAACATCTTTCTGCCACATTGGCCACCATATACAGGTTTTCAATTTTTCTCTAGTTCTGTCTTCAGACAGATATCCTGAGAAGGGGCTGTCATGGCATTCTTTCAGTACAAGATTGATTCATGACCTGTCCACAACTGTCATGACACATGTGTGCTTGGTTCTGTGGTAAATTATACCATCCAGTAGGTGAAATCTTCCTTCATCATAAGGTTTCTTCCATACTTCATCCAAGGCATGTATGAGAGAGTTGTCTTTACAGTCTTTGTTAAGTAATTGGCACAAGATGCTACAATTCTTATCTTGAGTGTAGCTGTGTCTTACTTCTTCAAAGAAGGTTGTGTTCAAGTCTGTAACACTTATTCCTTCTATTGGGATCTGTGGTTAAGCTTCTTCTGGAACATAAGCAGGATAATCAATATTATTTGGTAATGGCCATCTGATTAGTCCATTTTCATTATTATGAATATTCCCATCCTTCTGAACAATAGTCATATTGCCTCTGTATTCTTGTATGGCTATTTGCCATCTGAGCATATGTCTGTTGGGTGTTTTCATGTTTAAAAGTGATTTGACAGCTGTACAATCTGTCATCACCTCAAAACCACATCCCTCTAAAAATTAGTCCAATATTTCCAAGGCCCAGAGAAGGCATAGACATTCCATTTGACTGGCTCCATATCTGGCTTCAGCTGGTTTGATTTGCCTGTATATGAAACATATGGGTCCTTCTACAGGTTTGTCATTTATGATCTTAACTTGGTGAAGTGCAGAACCCAGCCCATCCACTGATGCATCAATATACAGTTTAAAAGGAAACTTAAAGTCTGGCATCAGTAAGAGTGGAGAAGTGGTCAAGGCTCCTCTCAGAGACTCAAAAGCTTTGACTCTGTCAACAGTCATTTCAAATACTGTGTCTTTGTCACACAATTTATAAAGTGGTCTTGCTATGGATGCAAAATCTTTAATGTGTTGCCTGTAATATCCTGCAAAACCTAAAAATCACTGAATTTCCTTTTTGTTCTGAGGCATGGGTTTTAGGAATACTGCTGCAACTTTGTTTTTGTCAATTCCAAGGGACAAACCAGATACAACATGTCCCAGTTCTTTAAGTTCCTTAAATCCAAAATGGCATTTCTTCAAGGAGATTTTCATGTTTACTGATTGAACTTTTGCCAAACCTCTGGACAATCTGTACATGCGCTCTTACCAAGTCTTGGAACAGACAATAATATCATCAATGTAAATGATTAACCATCCCTCTGAAAGTTCTTCAGGGAAGATTTCATTCATCATTCTTTGGAAGTGTGAAGGTGCATTTTTGATACCAAAGGGCATTTTTAAATATTCCTACACTCCACAATGAACAATAATTCTCAAATTATTTTCTTGCTCTTGGTGTCACTACATTTTGATGGAATCCTTTAAGGGCATCCATAGTGGTTATATACACTGCTTGAGATATTTGAGTAAGGGCAATTTGGATTTTTGGTATTGGGTATCTGTCTGGAACAGTTTAAGTGTTCAGAGCTCTAAAGTCTCCAAAAATTCTGTATTTTCCATTATTCCATGCCCCTATGACTGGTGTAGTTATTTGTACTTCTTCATTATGGCCAGCTTTTCTTATTACACCAAGGTCTAGAAGTTCTTTGATATTAGTTTCCAGACCTTCTATTGACTTGGGACTTGCTGGGTATGGAGGTCTTCTCAAGAGTGGTAGATACGGTCTTTCAATATTAAGAATGATATCAGCTTCATGACCAATAATTGCACCTAGAGGTTCTTTGTCTGAAGCAAATTCTCCTCTGTGGTCATAAAAAAGGGAAGAAAGTTCATTTTCTTGTTTATCAGTCAGATGAAGGCTTATCTCAGCCTCATTTAACTGTTCAGACTTGAATTTCTCTAACTATAAGTTGACTGGGATATTTTTTCACTGTAATTTGTCTTTTAAATGGTAAAAAGGCAAATTTTTGGCGCTTATTGTCTCCAATAGTAAAGTATTTGTCTTTGTTGTTATGTAAATCTATCCCATACATAATTAAATAGTCATTTCCCAATATAAAATGGGTACTAGAGCAATTTTCCATAACAACAAATTCAACTGTTATTCTTAAATTCCCATTAATGTGTGGGAATATGAAATTGGTCTCAAACATTCCTCATTCTTTCATTGGATTACTTGCACTATTAAATTTGATACTATCAATTGGTAACAATTGGTCTTCAAAATTTGGTACAAACGTTTTAAGAAAAGATTTCCCAACACAAGAGAAGAAGGCTCCTGGGTCAAGAAAAAGTTTGGTGGGCTTGTTTTCAATCACCACTTCTGTTATACAGGAGTTATTAGCTGTATAGCTTTTCCCTCTGTTTGGTTTTGTTTTCATAAGTTGTGCATCTTGAATTTTTGATAAATCAAGTTGACCATTGCTCAATTATGGCAAGTGGGAATAAGATTCCATGATGTCAAAAGTGGCATTGATATTTTCTATATCTTTTGAAGATTCAGAAAATATGGATGACTTATCATCTGAACTGTCTTCAATTATGTCATCTTTTTCAACATCAGGTTCCTTTTCAATATCAATTTCATTGATTTCCCCCCTTTTTGGACATGTATTGGCTAAATGGGTGGTTCTTTGGCAAATATGGCACTTTCTGACTATATTTGCAGATTTATACTTAAAATTATTAACATTTTCTTTGGGGTTTTTGTCCACAGAGTCTTTCCAAGGTGTATCAAACCTTGTTTTAAGATTTAACCTATTAGAACCAATTTTGGTTCTGGTGGTTACTTTGTCTCATATATTGATAATATCCTCTGCTGAAGATTGTTCAATAGTCCTGCTCTTGATGGCATGCTCTAAGTCACCTCCACATTGTCTCAGAATCTTTCTATGGATCATAAATTATGACATGTCAGGATATAATGCTGTTAATCTGTCTTTTTGTTGGCAAAACCATGGTAGAATTTATGTCTTTATCACAATTAAATTTGGCACATTCAAAGGCTGTTTCCACTTTAAACCTCCAAGCATCATTGGACCAATTGTTGATAATTTGGGTTTTCCACCAAGTCCAACTTTGGTGTCCATGTGCTTGTCTCAATTTGAGATACCATCTGTGAGCTGATTTGGTAAATACAGTGTTAAACTTGGCTGTTACCAATCTGTCTGGTAATTCAAAGTCTTCTTTGATCATGTCAATACCTCTGATGAATTCCATATGGTCATATTCTCCTTCACCACTGAAGTGAGGCCATTCCTTAAATTTTGGAACTTCTTTCAAGAGTGCTTGGCCAATTGATGGTTCCAAGTTATGAAAAGAAGTAGAAAATTCATTTTTTAATTGAGAATTTTCAATATTCAATACTTGTGGATTGGGAATCCCTGTACGCTCATTTTGATTCAGAGGTGTAGAGATTCTTGGTAAGGTGTTCAGTAGTTGTTCAATATCATTCATTTTACTGTTGTTACACCTTTGTGAATCTCTTAATTAATGTTTTAAGCTTTTTATAGAGGTTATTACATTTCTTTTATGATCATCCTCTTTATATGTCAGCTCATTCCATAGTTCTGTTTGCTTAGTATTATCAGATATAACCTCATTTAACTTTATTGTTAATTTTGATATTTTCTCTTTTGAGGTATCAAAACACTTTTTCAAGGCAATTATATGTGTTTTTACTTCAGTAAATGATTTTGAAATATCATCAAGAGCTTTCTTATTATCCTCTTTGATAGTATTTATGGCTTGTTTTATTCTTGTTTCAATCATGTCATCAATACTTAATTTAGAATATTTGTCTGTTAATTCTTTAATAATGGCAGATTGTTAACTTATCTTATTGCCAAAAGAATTATCATTATTGGAAGTTTTGATTGTTCTTAAAAAAATTTCCAAACATTTAGGTGTTTCATTAATTTGGCTCAGACTCAAGTTATGTGTTTTAAGATTGTCACAAATTGATGTATTTTTATCAGAAAGATGACTTTTTACATCAGTTATAGCTTCATACAACTATGGAATAGAGTCAAAAATATCAGAAATCATTTCCGATATTTTAATCTGGCCTCCTCTTTCTTTTTTAATTCCCTCATTGTTCTGGCCATCTGAAACACATTCTCCATGGAATCCTGTAGCCCTGGCTGTAAGGTTTGGTGGCTGGTGCCTTTCCTTTGCCCTTGTTTGGAGCTTGTGGCTACTTTTTCACGTTTGAATTGCTGCTGCTGGCCACTGGGGCTGTTTTTGGCACTTGCTTGGGTGGTGGAGGGTTGTTTTTCCTCCATTCTAGTGTCAAGAGCATCATGTTTTTCTTCTCCATCAATGGATGCCATCCATTGGGCAATTTGCAAGTATTGGGATGGCCCAGAAATTTTCTCACAGTCAGGTAAAAATTCATGCAGTTTTTCCACAGATCTGCAAGGATGTGGTACTCCTTGTACTGCAGGGCATTGTTGTATGCTTTGTGGCTGGCTTTGGATATGTCCACTGAGGCTTCTTGTGGTGGTTTCATCTCTGTGAAGGTAAAATGGCATTATCAGCATCAATATGACCTATTTTAATTGTTTGGAAGTCATCAACTGACCCTTTCCCTTCTGTACCTGGTTGGCTTCTGCCATAATCACGTCTATTACCTTTCTGGGAGCTTTTTGAGGGGTTATAGCTGGCTCCTGATCTAGTTAAAGGAATATTTTATGATTAAAAAGGCTTAAAATAGTATTTTTGCGTCAAAAACTTACTATTGGCCAAATTCTTAGCTTTTTGAAGGGTATTACTTATATCCAAGCTAATCAATTCAGAAGATATTGGTTCAGGTTGGTTATTTTGAGTAACAATAACAGTACTATTATGGTCTGAAGTAACAGTACTGGCAGGAATAATGCTGGTGACTGTTGAGGCTGTTTCAAGGTTTTCTTGTCTCAACACATTGTCAGACACTAAATCAATGAAAAAGCCAATTAATTAAGTAGGAAAAAGGTTATTTAAAAAAAAGAAATAAAAATATAAGCCTCACTTATAATATGAAAAATCATTTTTTATGGGTTTTTTGAATTATAGGTATTTTTTATATGTTTTTTAAATTTTGCAATATAAGAAAAAGGTTTAAAAAAGAGTAAAAAATTATGCCACAGGTAAAATATCATGGCTGTGCCCCCAAGCATAAGGTGTGGATATGAAACTTTGATTAAAAATCAAGTACTTTTCCTGTCCTCAAAATTTGTATAAGGTAAAAATCAATTAGAAGTAGTAAGAAATATTATTCTTAAGAGGAAACACACCAATTTTATTTTTTGTAGCTTTATTAGTATAAAACAACAATATTATAAAGATTCATTGTTTTACCAACAATAAAGATTTATCCAAAAATACTCTACAAGAGATATTTAAGGCTACAAAAGAAATTTCTTCAAGAGCAATTTCAATTGGAATTAATTGAGCAAAGAACTACAAGAAATCAACTTAATAACAAAGTCTTTAAGAATAATATTAAAGAGAAAACACGCCCAAAAGTTACCAGAGTGTATTTAGAAACAAAGTGACAAAGCTAACAGTGATGAAAGATGCTTTAATTCACTTTTGGGGTGGTTCAGGGGTAAAAATGATTATAAGAGTTACAAACAATGATTATAATAATTTTTTCACGTGGTTAAAAGTTTTAAAATGATTTGAAAAGGTGGTTGGAATCTTTTTTTGATTGGTTTAACAGTGTTTAAACTAATTATAAAAGGAAAAGATTCTAACATGAGGAGAAAAGTGAGGCAAAGAAGACATCCTTTTATAGCCATCAATTTTCTTACTCCAAAAGTAAAATTCACTCTTGTAAGTTGTGAAAAACAGTATGACAACAGAAAAGCCAATTATGGCATCATTGAACCCTGGTTTAAGCCATTTTTAGCCATTTTAGACCCTTAAATCAGGCATTACTATAGCAATACCTGGTCTGGAGCCTTCGAAACACGTCAGAATGTGTGTAAGAGGTGTAGAAACCAGTTAAAGCTTTTTTTACTAACATTGTTTTAGCTTAAGGGTAGTTTTACCCTATTGGCAGCAGTTAAAACCACCCTGGTCGGTATACAAACCTCATCATCAATTGAGTCACAGACCCTGTGACTCAGTTCCAGGCCAAAAGTAATGAACATTTGCATGGAGTTTGACATCCCACACCAGTCAGCAATCATTTTGGGGGTCTGGATCCCCCTTAGACCTAGAGCTCCTTTTCTCCCCCAATTTTAATCTTTCCAATTTATTTTTTCCTTTAATTATTCACATGTATTATACTTGTAATTTACATATGTAATTCAATTGAACTGTACAGTAAAATACAGTAATAATTGATACCTCATATGTAAAGCAAAGTTCACTTATTCAATACACGCGCACATTTTGACATTTTGGCAGTTCAATTCAGGATTATTCAAAGGGCCATTCCTCAGGGGTGGTACATCATTTCAATCAGTTGTCAAGGCAGCAAGTACTTCAGCATCCCTTGGACAATTCAAATGGTTCATACAGGCAATACTAAAGTATACTGTATGGCCTTGGCCCAATTGGGCCAATTCAGTCCCACAGTTTAGTTTTCAAGATGGCCATAACTGTATTGGCCCAATTCAGACAATACAGCTGGTGACTCACCTTCCAGGATCAGCCCTTCAGCTTTTCACATATACTGGCCACCTTTCAGAACCTGGGGACTTTTTCCCCAGTTAATTAATACATTGGATTTCTTTTCATCTCTATTTTATTTTAATTTTATAAAAGTAAATACTGATATTCTTAATTCAGTCATTTGAACCTTTCTTCTTTGCCTGTGAGTGGATATTGGTGGTCATATCCCTTATGAATTCCATTTCCTTTTCGGGCAGGTTGAAACAGTGAGTTGGGGATTCACTTTGTTGGCTTCTTGGCTTTTGGCTTTCTTATTTCTCTGGCCATTGGCTTCACTTACTCCTTCTTATCTTTGAAATACTTGTCCTTATTCTTACTCTTATCCTTCTTAAAGAAATTAATTCTGCTTTATCTCTTTTATCCTTTTGGAGCCTTCCACATGAGTTCTTGATTCCTGAGTGCCAGGCCACTCTTGTTTTCTGTCCAAGAGCCCCTGTGACAAGCTGTTACAATGGTGGGTAGAGAAGGATCAAAGTGAGAAAGGATTGGAGCAATGGTGAATGCCTCTTTGAGCTGATGAAACTGTGTAAGAGCTTCCTCATTGAGGAGAAAATGGGAATCTTTCTTGAGGAATATTGTGAGTGAACTAATTTTCTTTGAGTTATTCTTGATGAAATGGCGGTAAAAGTTGGCAAAGGCAAGGAATGATTGAAGTTCCTTGAGGTTTCTTGGAGGTGGCCAATTGATAATTTTCTGGACTTTCTCTTGGTCCTGTCACAGGGGCTCTTCAAAGTGAATAGGGCATGGCACTCAGTAAACTGGGACTCACTTATGGAGGGCTCAGGATATGGTAAGAGAGAAATACATTTAAGAGTGCAAAGAGATGAATTACTAAAATGGAGAATATAATAAAGCAGCAAGAAAAGAAATGAGAGTAAAGAATAAAAGAGCCAACCACAAACAAGTCCAAGTCCACTTTTTCAACCTGTCAGAATGAAAACAGAAGGGTTAATAAGGATATGGCCACACAACTCATACTGTACAGGCAAAGAGAGAAAAGGCAAAGACCAACTTAATATTAAATAAATATAATACCCAAAATAAGGATAATAATATTCATTAAAATAATAAATAAACTAACTTAATTAACTGGGGAAAAGTCCCCGGGGGGGAGAAAGAGGGGCTGGTATATGTGAGAATCACCAGCCCTGATCCAGAGAGAGAATTTTCATGAGAGGATTGAATGATTGAATTGAGTCTGGCCAATACAGGTCCTGTACAGTTGTACAGAACCTGTACAAGAGGTGTGGTGAAGTTGACTGATCATACAGTTTCATAATGGTGTATCCAAACTGTATTGGGTGAATCCAACCTGTACAGATGTTGACAGGCTGTATTGAGGTACCAAGCTGTATGAATGTTTCAGCAAGGAAGATTGCTGAAACTGAATGCTGATGCAGCTAGTGGATCTTCTGATCTGAGGTGTTTGAGTGTGTGTAATAATGAATACCCTTACCCCTGGTGAGTGGTTGTTACAGTATCCCCCTCTTGAAACTGGTGGGCTCCTGAACACCATAATACCCTGCCACTGTTGAGTGGAATCTCAATATCCCCACATTTTTACAAAAACGTTCTTTTTAATTTTCATTTCCTCTTGACCATTATCCTGAAAATCCATCTTTAATTCTTCTCTGTCAAATTAAATTGATTCCCCCCTTCTTTCAAATTTGAGTAAGTATTCCACTTTGAAATATGCTCCTTTTTCTTCTGATTCAATCAATCTTTTGTCATTGGGGTATGGCCTTGGGTTATATCCCAAAATGATGGCCACTGAACTCTTGTGCTAAAAAAATGATGCCAAATGAGTATATGAATGTATACTGATTTTTCAAGGCCCAATTGAAAAAATCTTGAAATAAAGTTTTCAAGGGGTCTTGTCCCCATTGGCCTCGGAAATGCCTCAATTTCCCTTCCCTTAGTGTTTTTTGGGTTTTGGTCCCTCCTATGGTGATTTGGAATTTTCTTGATTTTATGGCCTTTTGGGCCTTTTTTGGGTCTTGGTGATTTTAGTGAGGTTTTTTTGATATATGGCCATATTTGGCCATTTTGCTCTTTTGGGGTCCTACAGTCCATGGGCCATGGGGGCTATTGGAGGCCCCCTGGGCCCAATTTTGCTGGGGACCCAGGGCTTCCATGGAACCAAAAAATGGCTCATGGTACAATTTCTCACCTACATGGACTGGACCCATTGAGGGGGTCCAGGACCATAAAGATCCTGGCCTACCCAAAGTTGCAGGGGAGGCCCTGGGTGATGAATTCAACCCCAAAGGGGTATGAATCCTCACCTTAGAGGCTTTAAGGGGGGCATAAATTAGTTATGGCCCCCATTTCCCTGAGGTCAATTTCTTTTGATTTGGGGTGGACTGATTCTGACGTCTTGAATCCTCTGCTTGCATATTCTTCAGTTATGAGTTCCAAACTGACTGAACTCACTGAATCTTCTCCTTCTGCGCCGCCACCGTCTGTTCTTTGTGGTTCTGGCATCTTCAGTCAATTATCTTCACCCTCCATGGCTTCTTCTGATCACTTTTATCCCTCCCAAATCTATGATGGGTACAGAGCAGTTGAAATTCTTGATCCTGCCTGTACTGAATGTTTGTCAAGGGTAAGGATTGTTTTCAACACTACAATCCCCAATCTTCAAGGTTCCATTATTGCTTCATTGGAAAGAAACCATGTTGTTGTACCGGGGTATCATCTTCTAACATCAGGAGGTATTTATGGAGTAGAAAAGATGGACCTTTTTGGAAAGAGTTCCCAGTCTCTGATGCACCTACTCCTGATGGGACTTCAGGGTTTTCTCAATGTGACTGATTTGCATATCTTGATTGAATTGGTACTGATATTTTGATGTAGTGACTGGTTCCAGGCAGAGGGATGTTGCAAGGTGGACTAATGTTGGAGGGCCAATTTCAGGTTGTGGTAGGCCAATATATTCCAGTTCAGAAGTCCCAATCTCCAGGATCAACACTGAAGGGGTAGTGAAAAGAATAAGAAGGATTGCTTATTCCCCAACTGATCCAGATGCTGAAGGTAGTGATGAGCTGGATGGTGAAGAAGTTGTAGTTGTTCCTCATTCAGTTGGCCATCCATCCAGAAATTCCTCTGCTCAGCCTCTTTCCAAGTGATTCCCAGTACTCCCAGAGCCTTCCAACCAGTGCTTGCTTCCATTCCCACTACCATTCCACCTTCTTCACCAAGTACGTCTCATTCCAGGCCTGCCTTGAATCCAGAAGTAAGACCATCACCAAGCCAGAAACCAAGGAGCTCACCCCATAAACACCTCCCAACAACTCCAACCTGTGGCCAGTTCCAGTAGAAGAAGGGATTGTTTGTCTCATTTGCCGTGTCCTGCCGCTCAAGTTTCTCAAAGAAGAGATCACTGGCCTATCCAAATTACCAGAGAAGATCCCAATGTGGCGAGTGAAAACCAAGAACCTGTGGCCAGAGTATTCAGGAGGGTTCATAAAAATAGCAGGGAGGTGATTATGTATGCAAATGACAGGACTATTCCGGGTACTGATTCAGAAGAAATGGCTGCAAAACTTGCCTGGTATGAATATTAATTGATAAATGATTTTCAGAGAACCTTTGATGATTTAGGTAGATATAACTAGTCTCCTTATCCTTGTTTGTGTTTGGTTTGACTTCTATCCCCACTCTTGTAAATACTAAAAATGAAAAAATAATGGAACCTCCCAATACATGATATGGGAGGGGATGCTGCTGCTTTAAAGAAATAAAAGAAAACAAAATTATACAAGTAAAGAAAATAAAGAAAATGAGAGAAAAAGAGAGTAGAGAAAGAGAGATAAAAGAAATTCCTGATGGTTTGTCCTTCTTGAAGTGAGTCTCTTGATTTTTCACCAAGAATGTCTGAAAAATGAAAACCAAGAATTTGATGCTCACAGAGTGGCCAAGGTAATGTTTTACAAGAAGTAGAACCCTCAGGGATGCATAATAGGAGATGGAACTTACTTTCATAACTCCCACTCCCAACCAAGCACCATAAAACTGAAATAAATTGCCATAAATGACTTGAAGTAATTAAAGTCTTTAATAATGATGATTGGAATAATGATAAATAAAAAAGAAAAGAAAAAGAAAGAAAGAAAAATTTGGCCATATCTTGATAAGGTCCAAATGGAGGGTATTGATGTTACATGCTTCCTGAACCTGTCCAAAGAATTGATAAGTGCTCACAAAGTGGCCAAGGTGTTGCTTACAGCAACATATGGGTAGACTACCCCCTTAAAGTTGCATTCCAGGAGAGGAACTTTCATAACCTCTTCTCCCCACCAAGCACCATAAAATCAAACTATTGAGGTATTTGGGCGAGGCTTGTCTGGATACAATTAATGGAAATCCTTGAAAAGGTCTGGTTAGTTGGTAAGGTTGGAAGCTTGCTCCCAAGTGGTTCTTTCTGGGTCTTCACTGAATCCTTTCCACTCTACAAGATACCATAAATTACCTCTCTTGAGTTTTGAGTCCAGAACCTGAGCCACTTCCCATTCCTCTTGCTCCTTCACTAAGACTGGTGGTGGTGGCAATTGATGTTGATTTGGGATATTTTAATGCTTCACTGGTTCTAATAAGGACACATGGAATACACGGTGAACTGACCTCCATTGCTGAGGCAACTTGAGGTGATATGCATGGCTGCCAATCTTCTTCAGAACTTCAACAGGTCTCAACCATCTTTCTGATAATTTCTTGGTGAGTCTTGTTGTCTTGATGTTCTTGGAAGCTAGCCATACTTTGTACCCAGGTTGGGAATCAGGTGGAATTGCTCTATTTCTATCTGCATACTTCTTGAATCTGCTTATTGCTGACTCTAATTCTTCTTTGACAACTTGCTGTACTGATTGGAGTTTTGTTGATAACTTTTCAGCAGGTGAATCTTGAGAAATATGGATTGAGTCAAAGCTGGGATTTCTTCCATAAATGGTGAAAAAAGGTGACTGCTTTGTTGATGAATTTTCTGCATTATTATAGGCAAATTCAGCCAGAGGGAGCCAGGTGTACCTGTCATCTTGATGATAGCTGACATACATCCAAAGATACTGTTCTAGAATCTGATTTACCCTCTATGTCTGCCCATCTGTTTCAGGATGACAAGCAGCTGAAAGATCTCTTGATATATTGAGCTTCTGACATAATTGAGTCCAAAATGATGAAACAAATAAAGAGCCTCTATCACTAATAATACTGACTGGAAGGCCATGCTTGGGAAATACATGACTAATGAAGATTTGAGCTAAGTCCAGAGCAGTAATTGTTCCATGAGTTGGAATGAAGATTGCTATTTTTGAGAACCTGTCCACAACTAATAGAAGTGAGTCAAAGTTGTTTGACAAGGGCAATCAAGTGATAAAGTCCATTGATAAGGGATTCCAAGGACCAGATGAAATTTGAAGAGGCTTGAGTAGTCCAAACTTCTTGTGATGAATGTTCTTGTTTCTTGAACGTTGCTGAAATGAGGACACATAGTCATTGATGAATTGATTAATGCCCTCCCAATAAAAATCCCTGTTGATGAGCTTGAGGGTCTTCTCCTGGCCAGGATGGCCAGCCAATGGTGAGTCATGATGCTTTTGAAAGATTTTGAGTTGAAGTTCTTCATTGCTTGCAATTACCACTCTATCTTTGAATAATAACAACTTGGATTGAGGTTCAAGAGAATAATCTGGAACTGATTAACCTCTTGCTAGTTGCTTGAGTATTTCTTTATAGTCTTTGTCTTGCCATACATCTTTTTGAATCTTGTCAACTAAATCTGAAAATATTTCCACTTTGATTGAGAAGAATCTTGACTCTTGAATCCCATTGTGCTTGATTATTTGATGAACATTTTGAGGATTCTTGCTTATGAATTCCATCCCCCCCTCTGCATACATGTTGTCCCCATGTGACAAGGCATCTGGTAAAGTGGGCAGCCTGCCTGGGCGGTAAGTGATAGTGAAGTGAAATTCTGGAAGAAACTCAGCCCAACAGGCCTGACAATGAGTAAGAACTTTGGGAGACATAAAAGACAGAAAGGAAGAGTGGTCTGTCAAGACCTCAAAAGAATTGGAGAGAGAGAGAAGAAATTCTCTCCAGCACTTGAGAGCCCAAACTATGCCAAGGAGTTCCTTGTCATGAATTTCATAGTTCAGCTCAGCTGGGTGAAGCTTGCGACTATCAAATGCAATGGGATGCTTCCCTGAGTCATTCACCTGGCTCAGTACAGCACCCAAGGCATAATCAGAAGCATCAGTCTCCACAATAGTAGGTAGAGAAGGATTGAAATGAGATAGGATAGGGGCAGTAGTGAAAGCTTCTTTGAGTAATTGAAACTTGCTAAGAGATTCCTCATTGAAGATAAAGGTAGAATCCTTTTTGAGAAGGGAAGTGAGAGAAGGGATTTTTTTAGAATAATTTGTTATGAAACAACAATAAAATTGGCAAAGCCAAGAAAAGATTGAAGAGCCTTGATGTTTTCGGGATGAGGCCAATTGAGGATTTGCTGAACTTTTGATGAATCCATCTTGAGGCCATCACCTGAAACAACATAGCCCAAGTATTCCACACTTGAGGCATGGAATACACACTTTGAGGCTTTGGCAAACAAATCATTGTCACTCAGTCTTTGGAGGACAGAGGCCACATGTTTGACATGTTCCTCCTCAGGACTGGAAAAGACCATAATATCATCCAAACACATCCAATAAATCTGCAAATAAATCAGTCACAAGATTCTGGAAAGAAGCTGGAGCATTGGTAAGGCCAAATGGCATAACCAAATACTCATAAAACCATATTTGGTTGTACAGGCAGTTAAGTGCTCATCCCCCTCTTTGATTCTCAGGAGATTATATGCACCACACAGATCTATCTTGGAGAAGATAGTGAAACCGTTGCATACGGTAAGAAGCTGGTTCATAGGACGAACAGGATACCTGTTCTTCCCAGTGACAGCATTGAGTTTGCAGTAGTCAACACACAAACAAAGACCTCCATCCTTTTTCTTAACAAAAAGGACAGGTGCTCCTGTTGAAGAGGAGCTTGGCCTGATGAAACCTTTCTCTACATTCTCTGAAATGTAGGCCTGCAGTGTTTCTGACTCTTGATTTGATAATGAGTAGATTACACCAATTGGAGGTAGAAAACCCTCCAATTGAATATGATGACCACAGGCATGGTGTGGAGGAAGTTTCTCTGCTTTCACCTTGGAGAATACATCCAAATATTGGTGATAAACAGGAGGGACTACCTTCAACACAGCTTCAATTTCTTCTGGCTCTCCCTCCTCATCCCACTGCTCCTCTAGGGAGGCATGAAAAGATAAGGGAGGAAGGTCCATATCCCCTTGAAAGAGATGAAGTGAAGATATAGCAAAATCTTCTCCAACATCATTTATCTCTTTGGAGACTTAATCTCTTAATGGAATTAATGACTGAGAGGGAATGATGGAAGGGATATGGACAGAAGAAGGAAAGGAAGGTGTCTTAAGTTCACCAACCAGAGCAACACTGTTGACTGCAGTGGCAAAGTCATTACTAGTAGAAGGAATAATACAACTAGAATGCTTATGACTAGAATCATAGGTGATCAATCCATTTTTCCAATCAATAATGGGATTAAAATGGTAAAGAAAATCATAGCCCAATATTAGGGCTTCTTCCTTGGGTGAATCTATGATGGAGAAATCCCATTCCAAGCTTGGGAAGGAAGGCAAGTCATCAACCCGCTTGGTATAATGGGTGATGAACAAGGCAGGGGATTCATTAGAATCCATAATGAAAAGAGGAATCCTTTCAGGGAGCTCTGACAGAGTCAATGAGTACTTGAGAACAAAATTCTTTGCAATAAAAAGTTTGTAGCACCAGAATCAATGAGAATGCTATAAAATATATCAGAGAAAGAAGAGAAAATAAGAAACTTTAAAGATTTCTTGACACTAGTATTCAGAGTGCACAATTGTGCTCTTGAAGGAAATAAGTGAGAACCATTGAACACATCATGATCCCCACTCAGGCTTTTCCCTGCTTGCTGGGGAGGCCTCTTGATGATGACCCAGGCTTGTTCTGAGGTCTCTTGAAGCATTTTTCAACTGGGTGCTTTCCACCACAATAAGTACAAAAACCCTCTTTAATACTCCTCTCCTTTTCAGAACCAATTGATTTATTATCCTTATTGAGGAGAGCAACATGAGGCTTGTCCTTTGAAGATTGAAACTGCTTGCCCTTCTTGTTCTTCTTTTGGTGAGGCCTTTTTGAAGATGAGTTTTGAGGAGGCCTAGATTGATTGGATCCAGGAACAGGAGGCTTCTTCTCTTGATTGCCACCCTTTTCTTTTTTCCTCAGGTAGTCCCTCCTGCTTATCACAAATATTTGGATGTATTCTCCAAGGTGAAAGCAGAGAGAAACTTCCTCCACACCGCGCCTGTGATCACCATATCAAACTGGAGGGTCTTCTGCCTCCAGTTGGTGTTATCTACTCTTTATCAAAGAATGAGTCAGAAGCACTGCAGGCCTACATTTCAGAGAATGTAGAGAAAGGTTTCATCAGGCCAAGCTCCTCTTCAACAGGAGCACCTGTCCTTTGTTTGTGTGTTGACTACTGCAAACTTAATGCTGTCACTAGGAAGAACAGGTATCCTTTATCTCCAATGAATCAGCTTCTTACCTTCTTTAACGGTGCTACTATCTTCTCCAAGATAGATTTGCATGGTGCATATAATCTCCTGAGAATCAAAGAGGGGCATGAGCACTTAACTGCCTTTGGAGCAAAATATGGTAGTTATGAGTATTTGGGTATGCCATTTGGCCTTACCAATGCTCCAGCTTCTTTCCAGAATCCTGTGAATGAAATATTTGCAGATTTCTTGGATATTTTTGTTGTAGTTTATTTAGATGATATTATGGTCTTCTCTATTTCTGAGGAGGAACATGTCAAACATGTGGCCTCTGTCCTCCAAAGACTGAGGCACAATAATTTGTTTGCCAAAGCCTCAAAGTGTGTATTCCATGCCTCAAGTGTGGAATATTTGGGCTATGTTGTTTCAAGTGAAGGCCTCAAGATGGATTATTCCAAAGATCAAAAAATCCTCAATTGGCCTCAGCCAAAGAACATCAAAGCACTCCAATCTTTCCTTGGCTTTGCCAACTTTTATCATTGTTTCATTAAGACTTATTCCAAAAAAATCTCTGCTCTCACTTCCCTCCTTAAAGAAGATTCTCCTTTCATCTTCAATGAGGAAGCTCTTAGTCAGTTTCAAATACTCAAAGAAGCTTTCACCACTGCCCCTATCCTAGCCCATTTCAATCCTTCTCTACCAGCTATTGTAGAGACTGATGCTTCTGATTATGCCTTGGGTGCTGCATTGAGTCAGGTGAATGACTCAGGAAAGCATCCCATTGCATTTTATAGTCGCAAGCTCCTCCCAGCTGAGCTCAACTATGAAATTCATGACAAGGAACTCCTTGGCATAGTTTGGGCTCCCAAGCGCTGGAGAGCCTTTCTTCTTTCTCTTTCTGATTCCTTTGAAGTCTTGACAGACCACTCTTCCTTCAATATTTTATGTCCTCCAAAGTCCTTACTTTCCGTCAAGCCCGTTGGGTTGAGTTTCTCTTTGAATTTCATTTCTCTATCACTTACCGCCCAGGCAGACTGGCCACTTTACCAGATGCCTTGTCACATTGGGACAACATGTACCCCAAGAGGGGGGTGGACTTCATCAGAAAGAATCCTCAAACCTTTCATCAAGTTCTCAAGAAAAATGAAATTAAAGAGTCAAGACTTTTCTCAATCAAAGTTTAAATTTTCTCAGATTTAGTTGATCAAATTCAGAAGGAAATATGGCAAGACAAAGATTATAAGGAAATTCTCAAGCAATTTGCAAGAGGTGAATCAGTCTCAGATTATACTCTTGAGCCTCAAGCCAAATTGTTATTATTCAAAGATAGAGTAGTAATCCCAAGCAATCATGAACTTCAATTGGATATCCTTCAAAAGCATCACGACTCACCATTGGCTGGCCACCCTGGCCAGGAGAAGACCCTCAAGCTCATCAAGAGGGATTTTTATTGGGCTGGCATGAATCAAATTATCAAGGACTATGTGTCCTAATGTCAGCAATGTTCAAGAAACAAGAACATTCATCATAAGAAGTTTGGATTACTCAAGCCTCTTCAAATTCCATCTGGTCCTTGGAATTCACTATCAATGGACTTTATCACTCAATTGCCTCTGTCAAGAAACTTTGATTCAATTTTAGTAGTTGTAGACAGATTCTCAAAAATGGCAATATTTATTCCAACTTCTTCAGCAATCACTGCTTTAGACTTAGCTCAACTCTTTATTACTCATGTATTTTCCAAATATGGTCTTCCAATCAGTATTGTTAGTGATAGAGGTTCATTATTTGTTTCATCATTTTGGACTCAATTGTGTCAGAAGCTCAAGATATCAAGAGATCTTTCAACTGCCTTTCACCCTGAAACAGATGGACAGACAGAGAGGGTAAATCAGATTCTATATCAGTATCTTTGGATGTATGTCAGTTACCATCAAGATGACTGGCACACCTGGCTTCCTCTGGATGAATTTGCCTATGATAATTCAGAACATTCATCAACAAAACAGTCACCATTTTTCACCATTTATGGAAGAAATTCCAGCTTTGACTCAATTCACATTTCTCAAGATACACCTGCTGGAAAGTTATCAACAAAACTCCAATCAGTACAGCAAATTTTCAAAGAATAATTAGAGTCAGAAATAAGGAGATTCAAGAAGTATGCAGATAGAAATAAAGCAATTCCACCTGATTTCCAAGCTGGGGAGAAAGTATGGCTAGCTTCCAAGAACATCAAGACAACAAGGCCCACCAAGAAACTTTCAGAAAGATGGTTGGGACCCTTTGAAGTTCTCAAGAAGATTGGCAGCCATGCGTATCACCTCAAGTTGCCTCAACAATGGAAGTCAGTTCACCCTGTCTTCCATGTGTTCTTGTTAGAACCAGTGAAGCAATCAACTATCCCAAATCAAAATCAATTTCCACCACCACCAGTAATAGTGGAAGAGCAAGAAGAAGGGGAAGTGGCTCAGGTTCTGGACTCAAAACTCAAGAGAGGTACATTATGGTATCTAGTGGAGTGGAAAGGATTCAATGAAGACCCAGAAAGAACAACTTGGGAACCAGCTTTTAACCTTACCAACTCCCCAGACCTTGTCAAGGATTTTCACATTTTGTATCCAGACTAGCCTGGCCCTAATGCCTCAAGAGTTTGATTTATGGTTCTTGGTGGGGATTGGAGTTTATGAAAGTAAGTTCCTCTCCTGACATGCACCTTTAAGGGGGTATTCTACCCAAATATGTTGTAAGAATCACCTTGGCCACTTTGTGAGCACTTGTAAATTTCTTTGGACAGGTTTAGAAGGCCTTGCAACATCAATACCCTCGAATTTAAACCTTTCATCAAGATATGGCCAAATTCCCTTTTTCCTTTTTTATTCTTTTTCTTTCTTTCACAATTATTATTCCAAATTATGCCATTCAATATTATTCAAGACATTCTTTAACTCAAAATCATTTATGGCAAAATTTCTATTCTGTTATGATGCTTGGTGGGGAGTGGAGGTTATGAAAGTAAGTTCCATCTGCTGGTATGCATCTCTAAGGGTTCTACCTTTTGTAAAACAGCACCTTGGAAACTCTGTGAGCATCAAATGTTTGGTTTTATCTTTTCAGGAAAATTATGGCCAAAATCAAGGAACTCACCACAAGAATATAAATCCTCAGAAGTTTTCTTTATCCTATTTTCTTTACGCTCTTTTTCTCTCAATTCTTTCTTTATTTTTTATTTTATTTCATTTTATTTTACTTGTATGATTTATATTTTATTTCTTGTTTCAAAAGCAGTAGTCATCACTCCCATATCATGTTTGGGGAGTCAATTCATTCAACAATCAAAGAGCAAAACACTAGCAATGGTAAAGACCAGCTACAGATAATCCTTATCAAAATTTCTTCATGGCTTCTTCATAAGCAGCTTCCTCCGTGGCCAAAGCAATAGTAGGCTCCCCTGGAATAGCACTCTTCATAGCCTTATCAACAAACACCTTAGTCAAAGCATCAACTTCAGAAAATAAGGATGTGACCACCTTCTTGTTCACCGTTTTCTGATAAGTGAATTTTCCAGTTATATTCCAGCGGTGATAGGTTGCAAAGATTGATTCAGGTTCTGGAGACATTGGGCCTCTGGAAGTGCTGGCCATAGGTGGTTGGATACTGGTAGAGGTAGAGGCAAGTGTGGATGGCCTGGTTGGGGATCTAATTGGAAGTTGAGGTGGGTGGGGGACCTGATCACTTCATTATTGGTGGTACTGGCTTGGACTGGGGACTGTGAAGTGGATTGGATTCTTCTTTTCTGGATTGGGGTAGTAATTTCAAGCTCTTCTCAATCAATCTCATCACTGCCTTCAGCATCAGTATCAATTTCATCTTGAGCCACCAAATTTCTCTTCAATTTTCCAAGTTTTCAATCTTTTCTGGTGACCAAAATGGGAACCTCTGGGGCCACTCCAATGGAATTTCCTTGGGGGTGAATTGAACCTCCAATGTTGGCCCAGCAACTGCTGGTATTATTCCATTGTTGGACACCCCTCATTCTGGATCCAGTCACTGAGTAAGAAGAAAAGAAACCATAGAATTCAGTAACACATCAGTTTTATTACCAATCAACTCACAATTGGAGTGACCAGAGGTGGCATCAGAGGTGGGACGTTCATCAACAGGAGCTTCCAATCCAAATCTTCCACCCTTCTTTATGCTGCCCTATAATCTTCTGGGATTGTCAGGAAAGCAGTAGTGGGATTGAGAACAATTTCTTTTTCCAATATTGCAGAATTGACACCTGGTGGACGTAGCAGTGGCAGATTCAACACAAGGAATCCCTTTCCTCTGACAATTGACGCAGGGTGGTTCAATAACTCTGACAGATTTAAAACCATGATAGTTTTTATTGATGTCTCAAATCTCTGTAGGGGCCATACTCTCTTCAGAAAGCTCCCTCAAGTTATCAAAGACAACAGCACCATAAAGTACAGAGTCACAAATGGAAGTCAGCTTTCAACTCATCTTCAAGTCAAGATTCAAAGCCAAGACCAAGCAAATCATGGAAAAGCCCAAGTCAGAAAGTCAAATATGGCATTTTGAACTTCAAGAACAGAGTGAAGCACAAGAGAATAGAAGAAATTATCATCAAAAACTGTTTCATTGGCTAAATTGGCCATTTTAAGGCATTTGCACATTTTTTGTGCATTTTGTGCATTTTTTGTGCATTTGGCACATAATTCCATCAAAACATCTTCAAAGTACCTGAAAGGCCTTAAAACATCAAAAACCAAAGAAAAATAGTGGAATTGGTGCAGTTGTGCATTTTGTGCATTTTGTGCATTTATGACTAATTCATGTTCAAAACCTTCAAAACTTCATTTAATTTCAAAAAATCATCAAATTATGCCATTTTAATCATATTGACATATTTGAGCACTTTTGCGCATTTTGCGCATTTTGGTGCATTCCTGGCTATTACTTCTTCAAAATCATGAAAAATGCCAAAACAGAAATTTCAATCCAAAAAATCTTCAAAACCTTCAATATCTTGCATTTTGCGCATTTTGGCCAAAAAACCCCATAAAAACAACAATTTGGGGGGAATTCCAGGAACTTTGGAATAGTCCAAAGCAAGAAAAAAGGCCAATTTTGGCCCAACCTCAAAATGAAGACGATTTGATAAAAAAAAGCAGTGGTTTCTAAGGACATAGACCTGAAATCACTTTTTATCATAAGCCATGAGGACTCAAGACCAATTGAGTGAAGAGCTCTGCAATGAGAAGAAGATCAAAAATAGAAGAACAGGAGGAAGTGAAGAAAGTTCAAAGAAGGGGAGAAAAACAGAATCGAGTCAAAGAAGAAGGACCTACAAGTTGTGAAGATTAAAGGGTTGGAAATTATGATTTATGAAGAGGAATTATGAGGGATGAAAATTGGGTAATTGGGGGAAGAAACTTCAGTTGATCTTATCAAGATTCACTATTCTTATGGTGCTCAGAGCTCACCACTTTCAAGAGGGGGGTAATGTCACAGCCATGGAGACAGGCAGGGCATTACCACTCATTACTAATGGAAAATCTTCCAACACCTAATCAGCAAGGGGTTTCATGGAAGATTCACCAAATACAGTTCCAATCCTCAATACAGCTCAATACAGGCAAAACCCAAATACAGGCCTGCCTCCAATACAGGTGAAAATACCTGTATTGATTCAAATATCTGTATTGGATACACCAATACAGTTTTACATCTCAAATACAGGTTTCTCAATCATACAATCATGGTTTCTCAACACTCAAACTCCAGGATGGCACTTTTTCACCTATACCAGCCCCCTTTTGCCCACCTGGGGGGTTTTCCCCCAGTTAATTAAAATATTGGATTTATTACTTAATATTAGGGGGTGTCAAAGTCACCAAATCCCGCCTTAAAATAACACGGGATTTGGACCCCAAATCCCAACACTAAATCCCGGGTTTGTTATGTGTAAATCCCATGGAATTTTAACTGAGTCCCCTGGTATTTTGACCAAATCCCATGCATCTGGGATTTCAGCTTGAAACCTAACCCAAAATAGTACTCACAATTCATACCTGCACAACATATTCTTCTACACTCCATTTTGGATAATCTGACCGAACAGCTTACAGTCCATTTATACTTCTTCATACATATAATAATGCCTCAATCCAAAGCAAGACAAATCAAGACAGATATGAAGATCACCTCTAGCCTGCCTCATTCATCAGGTCACTTGATACGTACAGATTATTTAACCATAATTAATTGGCTTTCAGTCAATGCCAATTTTGAGTCATGTTTTGGTACTAGTGGTTCAACAACTATTGGAAGACCTCCCTCATCAAAGCAGCATGGATTTCAGCTTATGGCAATTGAGGTCAACAAAAAATCACGTAATCAACTAAACCTTAGTTCAAGCAGCATATGAGATCAATGGCGAACATATAAAAAGAAATATATGGCAGCAAAAAAATTCGAGAATTTAACTGGGGCTGGAATCACGGAAGAAGATGAGAGTAAAGGAATAAAGTCAATGAGTGAAAAGCTTGAAAGTATGTGTCCTTGCTATGCTGAAATGGATGGGCTCTTTGGCCACAAGCCCAATGTCACTCCGGTTGCAAGCTATGATTCACAAGCAAAAGACAGCTTAAATGGTGATGATGATGATGTGTTGCCCAATAAGGTAAGTTATTGTCTCTTCCTTTTTTACCTGCAATAATTAAAGTTCATGTGCTTTTTAAAGGAGAATAATGGATTGGAATCACCTCTCAATCTTGTTCCTTTGGTTCATAATGAAGATGACTTGATTCAAGCGGAAAACCTTCAAGATGAATCAGTAAGTATTTTTAAGCCTGATACTTATGAAATCCATTGTTGATTATTTCTCCTTTGAACAGCAAATTAAATCCATAACGCATTCAACACAAAAGCGTAATCAAGCATTGACACCCAACTTGAATGACAAGAGTGGCTCTAGTCAAAGGCCAATGGATATGTTTGCACCGACATATGCCAGTTTTCTTGAATCACGGCAAAAGGGCATGTTTTGGAATTATGGCTACTCTGATCAATCCCACTGACTAAATTCATGATTTGTAGCCCGTGAAACCAGTGACAATGCTTGTTTGGAGTGGGACAGGGAGAGGTGGATTGAAGAGAAAGAAAGCAACATGGAAAAGCAACAGTTTGAAGAAGTCAAGTTGTAAAAGCAAATGGAGTTTGAGGAGAAGCAACATGCAAAGCAATATGAATTTGAAAAAGAAAAGTGGAATCGTGAATTGGAATTGAAGGAAAATCAATGCTAGATGGATCTCACTATAGCGGCATTGTCATCAAGCAGGCCAATTGGGGAGCTGGAATGCATTCTGGCATTAATCAATAAAAAATAACTTATTACATATATGTAATGTGATCCATTTATATGTGGTGCTTGTTCAATAAATCTTATGTTTATGTTTAATGATTGATCTTATGTCATGAAATCTAACTCCACTTTATTACCAAATGGAAATTTCAATTTTTACACATAATTGGGGCACCAACTTGCAATTTCAATTTCATATGAAATTTATTTGCAATTTGAGACAGATTGGAAAATTTGGGCAAGTTTTGCATTGAGAATTTATATGAAGTCTGTTCAAAAATCAAATTTGATGATGGCTTTTTTCCTTTTTTATGAAAATGTCATTTTATGGTTTTTTTTTAATTTTTTCATCTTTTTCTATATGTTTTTTTTAATTTAATGGTTATTTTGTTTTTTTCAGTTTGAAGGGTTTCAACTTTTAATTGGGCAATGTCCCTTGTTTTGTTGATTTTTGATTTTTAATTTTTTTTTAAAGTTGATTTTTTTCTTTAATTTCTTTTAATTTATTCTTTTTTATTTTTACTTTTCACCTCTCCAATTTAAAAAAAAAAAACCTTTTTTTTTAATTTTTTTTTAATTTCAAATCTTAAATTTCACTTTTTTTTTATCATTTTGACTTTTTACCCCTCCCTCTTAAAAAAAATTCACCAATTTTTTTTTATTTTTTTTTTTAAATTTTAATTTTTAATTCTCAATTAATTTTTTTCTAATTTTACTCTTCACCCTTCCCTCTAAACAAAAACCGACTTTTTTTAAAAATCAGGTAAGTGAATTTCTCTTCTTTTTGTTTAATCATAACCATCTTTTGCTAATTTTTTTTTTATTTTTATATAGGTATTTTTTTTTGTCTTTTAATTTTTTTTTATTCAATTTTTTGCACCTCCCAAACTCACCCACCCATCACCATCATCATCCACAACTCACCCACCCAACACCATCATCAATCACCATCCACCTAACTAACCCTGGAACCTCCCAAATAGGCTCCTGGGAGGTTCCAGGGCCTGAGACCTTAAAATCGATCCAAATCAATTCGGAATCGATTCAGAAGGCCTCCCGAATCAATCCCAAATCAATTTGTCATTGTTTTACTTCTTCATCATTCTAATGGCCCCTAGAGGCCATTAGAATGATTATTTTATTTAATTTTCATTTTTTTTTAAATTATATCATTTAAATAAAAAATTATACTGATGTTTTTTTTTTCTATAATTCTCATTACTCTTTTTTTTCTTTTTCAATTCTGGAATTTGAGAACTGATCTCAATTTTTTTTTCTTATTATTCATTTATTGACTTTGAATAATATCTTACTAATTTTTTTTTGATTTTTTTTTATTTCAAAAATCTATGACTGATAATGATTTCTTTAACACTGATGATTTTTTTTTAATTTTTTTTTAATCATTTATTTTATTTCAAAAATCATTTACTGATAATGATATTTTTTTCCTTTTTTAATTTTTTGGGATAATAATCATTACTGACCCTTGATTGATTTTTTATTTTAATTTTTGTTTCTCTTTTTTATTTATTTGTTCATATAGGGGAGGATTAATTATAAGAATTTATTTTGCAATGTCATTTCATTTCCCATCCCTTCCATCATCCTTAAAATTCAAAAAAAAAATCTCCTCCTCCCTCTCATTCTTCCAATCATTTTGATGATGTCATGGTTAGGACTAAACCAGACTCAGCACATCATCAGAGTGATTTGAAAGATGATGAAGCTCATATTACTCCTCTTGATGTCATGGTTAGGACTAAACCAAATATAGAACATCATGAGGATAATAATACCAAATTAAATAATAAAAGAAAGCTCACCCAAAGCCAAAGACAACACATCCATGATTCAAAACAAATAATGTCTCACCTTGGCCATTCCAAAAATGAATTTAAAAACTTTTCAACAATTTCGATTGACAAGAAATCTGCCAATGCCTCATGGTTAAAACTTCCATCACTTAACACTCTCCCCCATCCTTATATCCTCATTAATAAAACATCCAAGCCATTTTTGCCTGTCATCATATATGAAATAACCCCATTTGATAATTCTTCTGGCCACTCTCAAATTCTGCAAAACATCATCATGACAATAATGTCCTTATCTCAAAATCAACAAGAAATTAAAACCAATAAGCAACTCCAAGGTGGCATTATGAAAGGTATTGGGTTTCAATCTGGTTCTGATGCTGGAAAATCTGCAGGTGTGTGATATTTTTGGCATATTACCTTAATAATTACTGACTAATTGTGAGCCTTGAGGTATATTTTACATACCCAAATAGGCCACAATTATCTTAAAAAGAAATTTTGAATTATGCAAAACTCATAAGTCATGCATATATCCAAAATTCATCATTTTCAATTTCAGAAAAGATGAATAACTTTTTATTGAGTAAGTAAATCCATGGATTTAAGACCAGATTTGGATTCTACACAAAAATTCACCTAGGGTAGCTCCATAGAGTGAATAAGCTCAATTTAAGTATTTGAGGTGGTAAAATGGAAAATACTTCAATACCACATCATTAATACCACATAAAAGATCCGTGAAAATTTTTGTTTTTCTTGATTTTTAGCCAAAATAATGGGAAAGTGAGAAATCCCATGTTACATATACACTAAGAATAGTGTTATGCATGTTTTGAGCACTTAATATCATGGTATTCTTACATGGACTTTTGGTACACCCATAGTGGATATCTCACTTTAAGCTTAAATTACTATTTTGACGTAAAAAATAGGCAAGGGGGACAAAAGACATCAAAGAGAGCCAGGGTACCCAACTTCTGAGGCCTCAGAGGCGTGGATAGCTCCAGAGCATGGATCCATGGCTCATCTTGGCCCAATTGGTAAACTAAAACTCTTTGGGAACTTGGTTACCAAGTTACAACTACTGTAAAACATCAGAAAATAGCAAATAACCTGCTATTTTGACGTGCCAAGGAGGTAATGAGCTACTTACACTCCTGTAACCATGTCAATTACTAATGACTTTCCATGGATAAACCCCAAAAGAGTAATTAAAACCCTTTTGGGACCCATATTCATTGATTTACCTCATAGCAACCAGCAAAACACTGCTATTTGCAATTCTACGTAGAAATGAGGTAAAACCTTCAAAAATTCATTAAAAATACAATTCTTAATGAATCTTTCTGAAACTTTCAGGACTAAAGGAGAACTGTATTATCTATGGTACAACCAAAAAGAATTACAGTTTTACTAGTAAAATTAAAAGTTTTACTTACAGTCCATTTTTGGATATTCTACGTGAAACACTGAATCTTCAAAAATTCACAGTAATTACAACCTGTGATGAAATTGGCAATAACATTGATAACTTTGAGAAATCAATGATTATTTTAGAATAAAAGAAGATTTACAAGTGTTACTCCTTTTATTCTTAACCATATTGGGGTTGGTAGTCACGTAAAAGCATCAATTAAGTAATTATGATAATCTTACATGACAACAGATGATGCAATCAATAATCCAAAAAGGTTTATTGTTTTCTCACTCACTGGTTTTTCAGTTTGCTCCATGGCACGCCTCTGTGAGCTGTGGTTGACTTAAAAGAAGCCTCTTCTTGCTGTTTTTTCATCATCATCTTATCAATTTATTAAATCTTTATTACCAACAAGTAAGTATTAGTTCAACTATTCTTAAGTGTTTTAATTCTTTCAGAATCAATCAGAAAGACGTGAAATCATAGAATCCAACTATATATTGTTGTAATACTGTTATAAATCATTTTGATCCCTTAAATCCACAATTCCACGTCAAATTTCTCTACTTTTATTATCAATAAGTTCTTTGGAGTATTAGTGAGTCTTTTATCTTTAATTCTTAAAGTTTTTCTCTAGTAATAGTTTTCTTCAAGAATTATCTTTATAATTATTCTTGTAAAAGATAATTATATATTAAAATAATTTTATTATTTTAATAAAAGAAGTTTTTATTATTAAATTCTTCTTGTAATTGATTCTTGTAGACAATTACTGCTCACTGTTATAATCACTAGTAGTGTATAACACGTGAAAGAAATAATTTCATAATTATTTAATTGTGGTTATAATAATTTTTATTATTATATTTCATAAGAACAGACATAGTACTGTTGATTAATAGTAATATTATCATCAGTTTCATAGTCACATCTTACACTAATTACAAAATTATTAGGTGTTTACTCCAGAAAACCCGGTTTAACTCCTCATCAAATTGAAACAGATAACAATCAATGGATCAAGCTTCATCAATATGACGAATTCGTTTACTCAAGAATCTCCCATTTTTCAAAATTAGCAGAAAATGAAAATCAATCATTAATGGAAGCAGCCCAATTACCCAACTTCAGTCAACTCAAATGGACTTCTGCCAATCCCAAGGAAGAACTCAAATTGTTTACCAATGTCATTGTCACCCAAGATGGATTTTTCAATAAGCCACACAAAGATTTAAATGATCTCAATGCCTGGACTTATGGTATATTTTCTTTTGTATCAAAAAAGATTTCCTTCCACTTCCTACTATCTTCACCCCCTCTGGACATGGCTTACACTTCCCCAAATTAAAAATGGAGATTGATTTTTCAAAGAAACCTGGCATCATTCAAATTCTTTGGAAGACATCAACAATGGTTCATCATACAACATAACCACCTCCAGAAATTATCAATCATGACAAAATTACTCATTTTGGATGTTCTTTTCAAATAAACCAGAAATTATTTAATGTAGGTGACAAATTCTTGAAGATGACACCCACCGAAATTAATTCAAGAGTCAATGGGTACTTTGAAAGAAATATGCAGGATCAAAAAAGAACTAAAAAATCTTAATTGTAAATACTTTTATTTTATGAATAACATCTCCACTTGGTTGTATGCCAATAAATTAAGTTTATAAAACATTGGTCCTGATGAAATCTACAATTGACTATTTTTCCATGCCAAAGTGATTGGTTTAATTTTTTCACGCATATTTACCACATCTTCCCCAATGTCATTGTTGGCCAGATTTTCCGCATGTGGTGGATCATCATCTTCATATAAATCAAACCACTCATCACCAATTTGAGCTAACCTATTATGTAGTATCATGCAAGACACAACCCAACTAACAAAATATTCAATTTCATGATTATCCCTCATTTGATTTCACATTTCCCTTAGAGAAAACCACCTCCCCTTCAAAATTCCAATTGCATGCTCAATTCTGACCCTTGATTTTGCTAGACAGTAATGGAAAGAACGGTTGTCTTCATTATGTGCTACAACTCCCTTATATGCTGAGACAACCCAAGGAGAGCTTGCATATTCCAAATCTGCAAGTAAGTATTGATCCTTTTCATAAAACGCTTGAGGTGTTTGTGCTATTTTCATATGTTGATAGACATTTGAATCATGAAGTGACCCAGTACAACCAACATGCAGTGCAGTGAACTGTTTGTTGGTATTGCAAACCAGTTGTATTGACATAGAATACCTTATATGTAAATCATCAGTAAGATTTAAATAAAGAATAAAGATTCAACAGCTTACCTTTTTTTGCAATCAAAATACGCTTCACCATCATTGGGAGGATGTTGTGATAATGGTATGAGACTCCCATCAATAAACCCAATGCACCCAGGGGAGCCTTCTGCTTGCATTACTTGAGACATCTCTCTGCATTGTTCCATTGTTGGCCACACAATCACTTTGCACTTCAACTTCATTAATATCTGGATGACTCCTTGAGTGTACAACACAATAGCCCCATGGCTAATTCCAAACAACATTCCAATCTTTCCTAAAGCAGCCCCATTTCCATTTGATCCTAGCCTTGATAATGCCACAGCCAATCGGATGGCAGGATTGCGTTGTTTGTTTTGTGATGAGTTTTGAAAGGTTTTATCAGCTTGAATCTGTGAAACCAATTTTTCAAATGATTCATGTGTGGTCCTACATAGCTGTCAAAACTTTTCAGATGAAAATGTCTGTAAATCATTCATTGTATACATGTAATGAGATGGATATCTTCTATGAGGATTGATGTATCTTTGTGATGTTATCATATCTAATAAGATTATATCTTCCTGGATATCAGAATCACTATCAGAGTTGAGAGCATCGATGAACTGAAGTGAGCTCAAGGTCTGAAGTAAAAGTAGCCTTTGTGATGCCTTGGGCATGGTAAATGAAGAAAAGGCTGGTAGTAAATGCAATTTGAAATCAAATAACTTAATAAATGATGAGTGTATTTATATTTTATTCAAGAGAAGGAAATTTTTATGCAATTTAACGTGCCCTTACTGAGTTGTGTGTTTGAAAAATGTGCCTTTATGGGAAGCTAAAGGTGGGATTTTGGTATTTAAACATGGGATTTGGTACCAAAAAACCTGTGTTTTTGTACCTCAAAATACCTCACCTCTTGAGGTGTGGGATTTCCCAAATCCCAAAAAATTAATGCGGGATTTTGGCAAAAAAAACTCGGGATTTTGAGTGTGGGATTTGGTAACTTTGACACCCCCTATTATTTTATTAATTATTAAGTTAGTCTTTGCCCTCCCTCACCTGTTCAGTAGAGTCCTGGTGGCCATATCCTTTATTAATCCTTTTCTCTTTTCTGAACAGGTTGAAACAGTGATACAGGATTATTTGTGGCTGGCTCTTTATTATTGCTTTTGTTTTTCTCTCATACCTTTTAATGCTTATTATTTTATGACTAGGAATTTATTCTCTTATTTCATTACTCTTATCAATTGAGTATTTATTCTGAGCCCTCCATAAGTAGATCTGGTCACTGAGTTCCAGGTACTCTTCATTTAGAAGAGCCCCTGTGACATATTCCCAGAATCTTCCTCTTCCACAGAGTCTTCCCCCTCTTCATCTTCAACTTCCCCTAATATTGCTCTTGCACCTTCAGACATGCCAGGGAAGCCACCCAAAAGTCCAGAAAAGGATCTTGATCTTCTACATTTCATTTCAACTCTTCTTGAGGGTGCTTCTCCTTCCATTGGTTTTCTTCTGTCCAAGTTTGCACTCAGTTGATGAACTGATGGTGTGCAGTCAAGAGGAGCCCTTGCTGTAGGAGTGAGAACAGCTGGAACGTTTTGGGATCTAGTGTTCTTTTCTGGGGGACTATGCTGAACTGGAATTATTAACAGAAGTAGAATAAAAACTTGATGGTATTGAGAACAGAAATCAAAGCTTGGCCAAATTAAT
The DNA here is from genome assembly GCA_023105745.1 of Austropuccinia psidii. Taxonomy (NCBI): domain Eukaryota; kingdom Fungi; phylum Basidiomycota; class Pucciniomycetes; order Pucciniales; family Sphaerophragmiaceae; genus Austropuccinia; species Austropuccinia psidii. Next base: position 68,448,361 of record JALGQZ010000004.1, read on the forward strand.
CACAATAAAAATCTTGATGAGTCTTGAGGAATCAATTCAATTCTTGAGGTGAAACAAATTCAATCAATAATCAATCAATTCAATCAATAATCAACAATAGATTCAAATTCAATATCAATAATCTTGAAGAATTCAATAAACAATCAGCCAATAAATCAATCAATGTCTTCAAGGTCAATTCAAAGTCTTGAGGAATGAATCAGTCAATCAATATCTTCAGGAATAAAACTCAATCAATAATCAATAATCAATTCTTGAGAATAAATTGGTTATCTTGAGGAATTAAAAAGTCAATCAAATAAATCCAAATAAATCCTTAATTGATGAATCAATAACCCAAATGAATCCCAATCAATTAACCAATCAATAACCAATCAGTAACCAATCAATAACTCCTGATAAGACCTGAATAGACAAACAAAGAGAAATTGTATTGAAATAAAATGAAGTGAAATGAGATGTTCAGCAATGATTAAGAAAGATAGGAAGAGTCAATTTTCATATGAATGAGATTAAAATTGATGAGAGGGAGAAATCATAATCATGAAAAATCATAAAATCATTAAAGAGTCATAATTGATGAATGAGAGAAATAAATCTAAATTAATGAAAAGAAAGAATCAAGGATGGTCCATACAAAAAAAATATGAGTTAATTAATTCAATGTCACAGGGGCTCTTTGAAGTGAAGAGGGCCTGGTACTCAGTAAACTGGGACTCACTTATGGAGGGCTCAGGATATGGTAAGAGAGAAATACACTTAAGAGTTCAAAGAGATGAATTACTAAAATAAAGAATATAAGATAGCAGAAAAAAAAGAAATAAGAGTAAAGAATAAAAGAGCCAGCCACAAACAAGTCCAAGTCCACTGTTTCAACCTGTCATAATGAAAAGAGAAGGGTTAATAAGGATATGGCCACCCAGCTCATACTGTACAGGCAAAGAGAGAAATGCAAAGACTAACTTAATATTAAATAAATATAATACCAAAAATAAGGATAATAATACTCATTAAATAATAACTAAACTAAATTAATTAAACGGGGAAAAGTCCCCAGGGGGAAGAAAGAGGGGCTGGTATATGTGAGAATCACCAGCCCTGATCCAGAGAGAGAATTCTCATGAGAGGATTGAATGATTGAATTGAGTCTGGCCAATACAGGTCATGTACAGTTGTACAAAACCTTTACAAGAGGTGTGGTGAAGTTGAGTGATCATACAGTTTCATAATGGTGTATCCAAACTGTATTGGGTGAATCCAACCTGTACAGATGTTGACAGGCTGTATTGAGGTACCAAGCTGTATGCATATTTCAGCAAGGAATATTTCTGAAGCTGAATGCTGATGCAGATAGTGGATCTGCTGATTTGAGGTGTTTGAGTGGGTGTATTAATGAATACCCTTACCCCTGGGGAGTGGTTGTTACACTTTTTAAGACTTTATTGTTTTATTTATGGCTCCAGTGTGATATGAATGAATTTGTTTTTTCCTCTTTTGGTTCAACAGGACTTCTTATGTGAGAAAATGGGGTTGATAACCTTGGAATATTTAGGTTGGCCTCATTTATTTTATTCATTTTTTCAGTAATAAGGTAAGTATCCTTTGATGTGATGAAGTCTTTTCTTCAAATTTTTCAACAGAAATACTTAATTTGTTGAATTTTTCTGTTATATTATCAATGCTCATGTCATAATTGATTATCAAAGTCTTTTCTTTGATATCCTTTATGTATTTATACAATTCCTGTTGTCCGTGCATCAATTTCTGAGTTTTGTCACTCAAGACTTTTAGTTTATTATTTTCAACCAGAAGTTTAATGCTGTCAGTTTCTTTTTTTATTTTGTACAGAAAATCTTCTTAAATATAATAAACCATTATTTATTTCTTGTAAAAATAATAAAATATATATTTTTAATGTCTTTTAGAGTTACAATACTATTTTTAATTTCTGTCAAATCATTTATAACATCAGTAGAAAAATGCTTTTCCTTGGGAAATGGGGTTTTCTCATTCTTTTTTCCTCTTTGTCCTTGAATTACATCAAGGTTCTGGCCATGTTAAAGGCATTTTACATGGCATATTTTTGGATTTTTGGGATCCTGTAGCTTGGGTAATATGGTTTCTCGAATTCTTTTTCTTTTTCTTCTTCCCTTATTGGGGAGGTTGGTTGACTTGAGGATTTCTGGTAGAAGCTTCTGGGGATTCTTCCTTGCTTTCCTACCTATTTTTGATTTTAGGCTATTATGGGCATTTCTGGGACTTTGCTTTGGGATATGGCACTTCCTTGTGTGGATTCTGTTCCACTGGGAATTTTTCCCATTTTAGGGATCAATTCTACTTGTGAGCCCAGCTCCATCTGATTGAATGGATTATTTGGATCCTCTTCTAGTACCATAATTAATAAATAAGAAAAATAAGATTCCAGAACACTAAAAGATCCTTTTATGGAAATTTTAAGAGAGGTACTCATCTTCAGAGTCTTAAATAATGGGTCCTGGAAAGACTAATTTCTTGGCCTTTCTTTTTTATTTACAACAGGTGTTGGAGAACTTTGGAAAGTTTCTTCCACCAATCTCTCAAACGTGGTCTGATTGTCTTCTGTTGGGTTGTCTTCAGACACTAAAAAAGACAAATAAATATAACTCTTTTATGAGAAGTGTTATTTTCAACAAGATAAGGCAATTTTCCATATGAAAATTGCTTTTATATCTTTGATGATAAGACAAATGAATAAAAAGGAATAAAAATGAATTGTTATTATGTTTTTTATTTTTGAAGAATAAAATAAAAATAATATTATTCTTCCTTTATATTATCATATAAACTTATTTTTAATTTATAAATATCTTTTTTAATCACTCAATTCACTAAAGTTCTTTCAAGTATAAGGAGGTTAAAAACCATGTGTAAGACAGTAAGATTGCTTTTCAAGTGCCTCAATAGCTTTTGAAATCAATAAATATAGAACTATTATATTATTTATATTGGATAAACCCAATTTGAAACTTTTTAAAAGCTCTTTTAAGTAAATATCATGGCCAGGCTCCCAAATGTAAGGCTTGAGTATGAAACAATAACTAAATATTACCAATATTTTACTTATTGTACTATGGATGTCCTTATGAACTCAAAGAATAAGATGAAAACTATAATTATGACATGAAATATTAATATTATTAAATAAATAAAATAATATAGATTATATTATAAAAAAAATATAAATTATATTTTAAAAAAATAATTCAATAAGAATAGATATATTAATCGAACTTTATTAATGTCACAAAATAATAATAAAGGCATAAAATATTGTTTTGTAAAAATAAAAAACAATTTATAATGATAATGTTACCAATATCAAAGCTATATAAATATAAATACTTTTTATGTTCATAAAATAATTATTAAAGTAATAATAAAGAGGAAATTATTATAAAAGATGAAAATAACCTACTTTTTACACTTAATATAGTACTTTGGAATACATTTACACCTAAAAACGTAAATAAAACTTATTTAAGTTGTATTTACAATGAAAAATAGAAGAAATTACAAATATTCTTATTTTTATGTGGAATTAGAGACTTTAGAGGGAGTTTAACAAAAACCACAAAATATTCAATGAATCATGTCAAATCTGGTGATTATAAGAAATATTATCTTTGTTTTCTAATAATATGATAGATTTATATATAAAGAATCAAGATATCACCTTTTATTTAATGTTTTTATTGTTTTTGAAGTGTCTGAGGGGGAAATAGAGGTAAAAAGAGCTCTATATATAGTAAATTACTCTCTCCTTGTGTCCAGAAGGCTTCTAGTAGATGTGTACTGGTGGTATCTAATGGAATTGTTTAATATCTTAAGGTTTAGTGATGATTACATCATAACTAAACCATCTTATCTCATTATTACACCATTATTTAGAGTTATCACTGTAACTCTAAGTCTTCTGACATCATAGGCTTGGAAGAAGACTAAACTTCATGGATTTTATTATTTTAATCATAATAGACTAGTAATAATCACTTTTATCACTTGTATTACTGTTAAATTTAAATTAAGATTACAGTGAGTGATCATAATGCAATGAGTAGTTGTTAATAATCTTATAATTGCTATGTATAAATATTAAACCAGTAGTTAATAGTACTAGAACAAGCTTGGTAAGTAACAAGTAATTGTATTCAGAGTCTTAACAGAACTAAAGGAGTTACCTGGATGGGTATAACTATATTTATATGATAATCACAACACAAGTATTAAAAGTAACTGGTATTCTATGCTAAATAGAATAAGAGTTAGTAAAAGATTGTTGGAGAATGAGTGTAATAATTAAGTACCTATACTCCTCCAGAACAATAAGTACAAGTACCAAATTATCAAGTAATATTAGAAGGACTTATTGACTGAAGAGATGAGTATTCTATTCTTATCGGGACAAACAATCACCCTATATATGGTAAATGTAATTAACTAATTATTTTGTTGACAAACCCAACGAATAGTCTAACTAAGTGTCCCAACCAGCTTATGGTTTAATCATTCTGATAGTGATCTCATCCTAGATTGATTAATTCTTATAAATTCATTTAATAGATCAGTTCGTGTATGATAGTAGAATTGTATTCATTCTCCGAGGTGATTTTCCCCATTTCATAACACTCCTCCAGAATCTTCAAGGTGTAATTGTCTAAATACTTCGTGCACCTTGACCACTCCTAGAGGTTTAGTCAAAATATCTGCTATCATGTCATCGGTTGAGACTTGAACCACCTTAATTAGTTTTTTCATAACACAATCGCGCACATACTGATACCTTACCTCAATGTGCTTTGTGTTTGCATTTAATGATGCTTGCTTTGAAATAGTGACAGCTCCTGAATTATCATTGAATAGTGTCAGTTGAATGTTTCCATACCCCAAGTCATTCAACACAAATGTGATCCATCGTAGTTGATTCATGCAGATGTTCATGGCAATGAATTTGGCTTCGGTAGTTGATTGAGCAACAACCGATTGCTTCTTACTTAACCAACAGACTGGATTTTCGGTCATCTTTAATATTAGCGTAATCGGCATCTACCCACCCAGTGAGCATTTCTTTGGTTGTGCATTGGGTATAGGTTAAACATTTATCCTTAGTGCCCTTGAGATATCTTAGCAAATGTTTAAGCCCGTTCCAGTGACACTGGTTTGGCTTGGTAGAGTATCATGAGAGTTGATTTACTGTAAAAAGAATGTCTGGTTGGGTATGATGGGCCAGATAGTTAATACTACCTATGGCTTGTTGGAACAAAGTCGTATCTATTACTTGGTCTGAAATACCTGATTCCAGTTCATTAAGGAAATTTCCATTACACGGGGTCTTGACAGGTTTGCATTTATCCATGTAGAACTGCTGTAGAAGTCTTGTGATAAGATCCGTCTGATTTATTAGGAGTTTATTGGCGCTCCACTTCAACATATATCCGAGATGCTGGGTGGGGTTCTTCTTGAACTTGAGTTTGAGTATTGAATTTAACTTGGTGAGAAATTCACTAATTTTCTCTTCTGACCGACTAATAATGAATCCATCATCAACATGTACATGAAGTAATGAAGTTTTTTCAGAATTAGTAAATAGAGATTCATCTGACTGAGTACTAGTCAGTCCAAGATCATTGAGTATGGTGGTAAGTTTTGACTTCCACATACGTGGGGCTTGCTTAGTTCCATAGAGTGATTTCTTTAACCGCTAAACCCAGCTTTCTTTTCCCTTTTCCTCGTATCCTTTCACCTGCTTCACATGCACTACCGCATCCATTTCTCCATGAAGGAAAGCAGTTTCGATATTGAACTGGTAAGATATGTATTTGAAATTCACAACCAATGATAACATTACTTTAAGAGTTTCATTACGTCCAACTGATGCCCACGTTTCATAGTAATGAAGCATATGCTCCTGATGGTTTCCTAGTACAACCCAGCAAGCTTTGTGTTGATAAACTTCACCCCATTTGTTACGCTTACGAGTAAGCCTCCACATACCACCAATAACTTTGGTGGGTTTCTCAGGGTAGGGAACAAGTTCTCCAGTGTTGTGGGATTGTATCCATTGCTTTCTTCCACTCAGTTCCTTCAATGGGGTCACTGATGGCTTGTGAATATGGAACTACATCAGTGAGTAGCAGTTGGTCAGGATTGTGAGTGTTTCTTTTGCCAAGTACAATATTGTCCTTGCTGATTGAGCTGGTGATGTTTTTTGGGGCTTCCTTTTAGTAAGGTACATAATTGTAATTCTTAAGTTTATTCATTACTGGAGCAGTACTAACCGGATTTGGCAGGTCATGACATGATGTATCTTGAGTTTGATCGGGACTAGGTGAACGTGAAACTGGGATTCGAAGCTTGACTTTGATCGAGTGACTTGTAGGAAGTTTTGACAATGGTTGATGCATAGACGGCATAAAAGCACCTACCACAGGTTGATAGTCTCGTGAGACTCTTATTTTTCCTGTCTCAAGATTGAGAAGTCGTAATCCATCAGAGTATCTTTCAAAAGTTAGTGCACGAAGCACCTCTCCTCAGGGTTCAATCTTTTAAGTCGGGTTTAAAATCTTAGTCGTAACTCTAATTCCAAACGGAACAAGTCTGGCAAAGTCTACTTCTGGTTCGATCAGAGAGTGCACCTCCCTCAATGCCATAGTGGGAGATTTCATATTGAGATGCTTGTGCGGAAGCATGTTTAAAAGTAATGAGGCGTGGATGGCTGCCTCATCCCAGTATGCAGTAGGAATGTTTGAATGGCCAAGTAAACACCTGATTTTATACAAGAGTGTTTGGTTGAAGCGTTCAGCAACACCATTAGTCTGGGGAGACTGTGGAGGACCTCTCTCTAAAGAAATACCTTGGTTATTCTTAATCTCCATGAGATAGGCTTTAATCCGCTCTTCAGCTTGCCCTTTTTCTGATAACAGGAAGATACGGTTGAACCTTCTAAAATCGTCAACTAGTACCAATACATATCTATAGCCTTGACATGATGAGGATTGCGTGAAGTTTAATTTTATTTTTTGTTCCTTTAAAAGTGTTTTTAAGTATGAGTCAGACGGATGGCCAAGAGTTAAGTGCCAATCTGACTCTACATTAGGCATTCTGTAGACTGAGATTAGGGGCAGCCTTGAGACAAAGAGATTTCCTTCGCATCAAAATACATCAATGATGCGATTTTCATACTTAACAATGAAGAGGTTAGACTTCATAGTTAACTTAAGTCCATGATTGCATAATTGAGATACGGATAATAAATTAGCTGGACCATTTGGAACATAGTAGACTGGATATAATTTAATACCCTTGAAGTTTAACGTCCCCTGATGAGTTACCTTGACTGGTGTGGAGAAGGTATTGATTTGTTTATTGACTGGAGTTGGATCCGTTAATAATGTTCGATCATTAACAACAGTTCTTCCGTCACTGGAGTCCATATAGATCGCACCATGATTTTGTTTTGGGATCATTGCGTTTACTTCATCTAAGATAAATGCTTCAGAATAAGAGGTATTTTGTCTTGTAGGTTCCTTTGGTTCAGACGTTGCATTGACTGATGAGATATTGTTATATGCTTGAAGTCTTTCCAATAATTTCTCAATTCTTTCGATGCGTTTGTTGGTGTCATTATCATTATTTGAATTTTGATTATTTGTTCTACCCTTCCTCTTGTCCTTGAACCCCTTTTTCTTACGACCGGCGTCCGCCGGATTCTTAGGCTTGGCCTTGGATGATTCATCTTGCTTGTTTTTGTCAAACAACAATGCATGATGATCATATGCTGATTTTCGACGGGAATGATCTAATGCTACTCTGTCGGTGACACTGTTAATGTTAAAAGGTATAATGTCATATAGCATTTGACACAGACTACTCAATTCTTTGTCATTATCTAGGCTCTGAAGGCAAAATGCAGCCGCCATACTTGGAGATAAATTCATACTATCGGTAGAATCAGCTGAGATAGATAATTAGCTGGCGTATATTTTGTGAAAGTCGTCAATATGCTTTTCCAAGGATGTTGCAGGTTCATACTTCAGGCTGATTAATTTGTGAAGAGTATGACAGATAACCACTACTGAGTTCTTTCCACAAAAGTTACCCAGACTAGTCCAACACTCGTGGAAAGAAGATTTGTTGTTCAGTAGTATTCCTTCGAACACTGTACTAACACTGGCCCATAGAAGAGTGAGTGCTGCACTATTCTTTTTCTTGAACTTTGCGGTTTCTTTTACATCTTTTGATGGAGGTTCCAAGAGGTCACCCATCCCTTTTCTAATGAGATAATTTTCAAACTGGCAACTCCACTGCACCCAATTCGTACGTGTGAGTTTTAGCAGCCTTGTTTTTATGACTTCTTCATCCAATTAGGAGTCCTTGACATTAATCGGACCTTCGGGCATTCTCCTAAAAGCAAAAGTACTCTAACTCTGGCTTAATATTATTATAGACAATTACGCAACTAACTCTCGCTACCATGCAATGAGTAGTTGTTAATAATCTTATAATTGCTATGTATAAATATTAAACCAGTAGTTAATAGTACTAGAACAAGCTTGGTAAGTAACAAGTAATTGTATTCAGAGTCTGAACCGAACATAAGGAGTTACCTGGATGGGTATAACTATATTTATATGATAATCACAACACAAGTATTAAAAGTAACTGGTACTCTATGCTAAATAGAATAAGAGTTAGTAAAAGATTGTTGGAGAATGAGTGTAATAATTAAGTACCTATACTCCTCCAGAACAATAAGTACAAGTACCAAATTATCAAGTAATATTAGAAGGACTTATTGACTGAAGAGATGAGTATTCTATTCTTATCGGGACAAACAATCACCCTATATATGGTAAATGTAATTAACTAATTATTTCGTTGACAAACCCAATGAATAGTCTAACTAAGTGTCCCAACCAGCTTATGGTTTAATCATTCTGATAGTGATCTCATCCAAGATTGATTAATTCTTATAAATTCATTTAATAGATCAGTTCGTGTATGATAGTAGAATTGTATTCATTCTCCAAGGTGATTTTCCCCATTTCATAACACATAAATCATCAATTTTAAGATTAAACTTTGATGATTAGTAACATTTGAGCTATACATGCTAAAGCCATTCAGATAGTGAATTCTGATACCTTTTAATGTCATTAATAAGCTTCCAAAAGAATTTTATTATATATTCAAACTCCATTTTTGATGATTTTTCTTGTAACTCATCTTTTCTGTTAAAATTTACTATGTTAAACTTCAAACCATTATTTCAGGGGGTTATACATTGAATATAATGATACAGATTACATAATTACTCATTTATGAGCTAGTAGAATCTTAATATCCACTTTGACTTGAGTCTGGACCACCTGCACAAAAAACGTGGTCAACAGCTTTAACAGTTTTGTTCAATAAACCTTTCCAGGTTGTAACCTTGCTTACAACATGTCAAATAAAGGTTATATATGTATTTCTAAAGTAATCATGTTGTAACCTTATTTTTGGTTCAACTCTCTATTGTGTATAATTCAAGAGATATGAGCTAAAAACCATGAATATATGCATTGATCATAAAAGTGCATATATTCCGGTTATTTCCCTGAGTATTTACTTCACAAATATGAAATAAGAATTTTATATGTGTAAGATGTGACTATGAAACTGGTGATAATATTAATATTAATCAACAGTACTATGTCTGTTCTTATGAAATATAATAATAAAATATTATTATAACCACAATTAAATAATTAAAAATTATTTCTTTCACGTGTTAAGCACTACTAGTGATTTTAACAGTGAGCAAGTAATTGTCTACAAGAATCAATTACAAGAAGAATTTAATAATAAAAACTTCTTTATTAAAATAATAAAATTATTTTAATATATAATTATCTTTTGCAAGAATAATTATAAAGATAATTCTTGAAGAAAACTATTACTAGAGAAAAACTTTAAGAATTAAGAATAAATGACTCACTAATACTCCAAAGAACTTATTGATAGGTAAGAGTAGAGAAATTTGACGTGGAATTGTGGATTTAAGGGATCAAAAGGATTTATAACAGTATTACAACAAAATATAGTTGGATTCTATGATTTCACGTCTTTCTGGATGATTTTGAAAGATTTAAAATACTTAAGAATAGCTTTAACTAATACTTACTTGTTGGTAATAATGATTTAATAAATTGATAAGATGATGATGAGGAAAAAACAGCAAGAAGAGGCTTCTTTTAAGTCAACAACAGCTCACAGAGGCGTGCCATGGAGCAAACTGAAAAACCAGTGAGTGAGAAGACAATAAACCCTTTTGGATTAATGATTGCATCATCTGTTGTCACGTAAGATTATCATAATTACTTAATTAATGCTTTTATGTGACTACCAACCCCAATATGGTTAAGAATAAAAGGAGTAACATCTGTAAATCTTCTTTTATTCTAAAATAATCATTGATTTCTCAAAGTTATCAATGTTATTGCCAATTTCATCACAGGTTGTAATTACTGTGAATTTTTGAAGATTCAGTGTTTCACGTAGAATGGTCAAAAATGGACTGTAAGTAAAACTTTTAATTTTACTAGTAAAACCATAATTCTTTTTGGTTTTACCATAGATAATACAGTTCTTCATTGGTCCTGAAAGTTTCAGAAGGATTCATTAAGAATTGTATTTTTAATGAATTTTTGAAGTTTTTACCTCATTTCTACGTAGAATTGCAAATAGCAGTATTTTGCTGGTTGCTATGAGGTAAATCAATGAATATGGATCCCAAAAGGGTTTAATTACTCTTTTAGGTTCTAGTCATGGAAATTCATCAAGAATTGACGTGGTTACAGGAGTCTAAGTAGCTCATTACCTCCTTGGCACGTCAAAATAGCAGGTTATTTGCTATTTTTCTTATGATTACAGTAGGTGTAACTTGGTAACCAAGTTCCCAAAGAGTTTTTTAATGTCCACTGTCCAACCTCTTCACATTACTCAGATCAAGTAATTTAAAGCACATTTATAGACATATTCAGGCTTGTGGCCTTCTTTCATGTCTAAATCTTCTTAAGAGTTTATCTGAGTCAGGTATTTCTGATTCTGCCATCCATTCATCTTCATGTACTGGATTTCTATATCTGACAAGATATTCTCTTTGATTTTTACCCCTAAGTCTCCTTTCTTTATCTTTCTGTCTTCATTCTGTTCCACAGGTGGTACAGTTAAAGGAGTTGGGTTTCTTAAAGGAAACAATTCTTTATCAGCTGGTTGATAAGGTTCTATCAAGCTGACTGGAAATGTGGGGTGTTTATTTTCCAATTCACCACTCAATTCCACTTGAACTGCATTGGTTCCATGTAAGGCAACAATAACAAAAGGTCCTACATAAGAATCTTTAAGTTTCTTTGGGCCTTTGATATTATTAAAATTCAAGGTTGAAACTAGAACTAAGTCCCCTACTTTGAAGTCTGGTACTTTATGACTCTTGTCCCACTTCTGTTTTGCATAATCAAAAGCATCATCCATACTCTGTTTTGCATGGTGTTTTACTTTATCAAGCATTAATTTGAAGCTGGAAGCTGTAGGATGAATGTCAATCAAGTCTTTCCTCAGTGTGTCTGCTGGGAGTCTTGGATTCCATCCCTTTTCTAACATAGCAGGAGTTTGTCCTGTGGAAGAATGGACTGATGTCTTGTATGCCAATTCTAATGCAGGTATCAGAGTGCACCAGTCATGGGTAAAGCCATCTGAGTCTTTAAATTCTAATCCATAAGCACAAAATCTCCTGATCATGTCTTCTAAAGTTTGAATCATCCTCTCTGCTAGCCCATCTGTTTGAGGGTGATATGCTGTAGAGAATGATAACTTAGTCCCAAACAATCTATGAAGATTGGTCCAAAGTGCAGATGTGAACTTGGGGTCTCTGTCACTTATGATATTCTTAAATAACCCTGTATGAGAAATAACTCTACTCCATAAAAGAAGAGCTGTATCCATAGCAGTGTCATCATTATGACATGGTAAGAATATGGAAGTTTTGCTATATCTGTCTACAATGACTAAACAAGCATTATAACTTTTGTCACCACTTGGAGGAAGTGCTGTGACCCAATCCATGTGAACAACTTCCCAAGGGGATTTTGGTTCTTGAATATGGATCATCAATCCAAATTTCTTGCCTGTACTCCTGTTTGCTTTTTGGCATCTATCACAGGTATGGCAATATTCAATGGTTTCTTTTCTCCAAGATGGCCACCATGCACAGTTCTTCACCTTTTCAAGTGTTCTGTCTTCTGATAGGTGTCCAGAGTAAATGCTATCATGGCATTCATGAAGAATGGTATTGATGAGCAATCTACTACATAGTGTCATTACACAAGAATGTTTTGTTCTATGGTAAATAATCCCATCAAACAAGTGAAATCTTCCTTCAGAATAGGAATTTTTCCAAACTTCATCTAGTGCATTAACCAAAGATGTGTCTTTGCAGTCTTTATCCAATAAAGAAGCCAAGATATGGCAATTCTTGTCTTGTTTATAAGACTCTCTGACCTCTTCAAAGAATTCAGTCCCAATATCAGTTATGTTAATCCCTTCAATTGGAATCTGTGGTTCAGCTTCCAAAGGTACATAGGCTGGGTTATCAGGAGTGTTGGCTAGAGCCCATCTACTAAGTCCATCAGCATTTTTGTGAATGTTTCCTGCTTTATGAACTATAGTCATGTCTCCTCTATATTCTTGAATGGCTATTTGCCATCTCAACATATGTCTGTTGGGAGTTTTCATGTTAAGAAGTGATTTCACGGCATTACAGTCAGTTATCACTTCAAAAACACTGCCATCAAGGTAATAGTGTAGTTTCTCAAGTTCCCATACCAAACATAAGCACTCCATTTGGCTTGCACCATATCTGGCTTCTGTTGGTTTGATTTGTCTTGAGATATAACAAACTGGTCCTTCTGTAGGTATGTCATCAATAATTTGGACTTGGTGTAGGGCTGCCCCTAATCCATCTCCACATGCATCAATGTACAATTTAAAAGGCATATTCCAGTCAGGCATGAGGAGTAAAGGTGCTTCTGTAAGGGCTTTCTTTATCTTCTCATAAGCTCTAATTCTTTCCTGTGTCATTTCAAATACAGTCTGTTGATCACAGATTCTATAAAGTGACTTGGCTAGAATTGCAAAATCTTTCAAGTGTTTCCTATAGTAACTAGCAAATCCAAGAAAAGACATCATTTCTTTTTTATTCTGGGGTATTGGCTTAAGTAACACTGCTGCTACTTTATTTTTGTCAATACCCAAGCTCAAACCAGAAACAACATGTCCTAATGCTTTGAGTTCTTCAAAACCAAAATTGCATTTCTTAAGTGAAATTTTCATGTTCACTTCTGCAACTTTATGAAGTACTCTTGCAAGTCTTTCAAGGTGCAAAGACCATGAGTCAGAACATATAATAATATCATCAATATAAATGATAAGCCATCCTTCAGACAATTCTGTGGGGAAGATGGTATTCATCATTCTTTGATAATGAGATGGAGCATTTTTAATGCCAAATGGCATTCTAAGATACTCAAAAATGCCACAGTGAGTGATAATTCCAAGTAATTTCTTAGCTTTGGGTGTCAAAACATTTTGATGAAAGCCTTTCAATGCATCCATTGATGTTATATACTTGGCTTTAGACAATTGAGTCAAGGTTTCTTGAATTCTAGGGATTGGATACCTATCTGGAACTGTGTAGGAATTCAAAGCTCTAAAATCTCCAACCATTCTTGATTTATCATTATGCCATGCAATAATAACAGGTGTTGTCACTTCAACTTCCTCATTATGGCCTACTTTCCTTAGCACACCAAGTTGGATCAACTCTTGGATATGTTTTTCCAAGGCCTCTCTAGCTCTGGGACTGGCTGGATAAGCTGGTCTTCTAAGTACTTTAGGATATGGTCTATCAATATTAAGAGTAATATCAATTTCATGTCCCCTGATAGCGCCTAATGGTTCATTATCAGATGCAAATGCATTATCGTATGTATATAATACATCAATAAGTTCATTCCTCATCTTTGGTGACAATGATGGATTAATTTGTGCTTCAAAAAGTTGTTTAGACACAAATTCATCTTTTTAAGTATCTTTGACAGAAGATACTACAGATATCTGTTTTGGCATATTGGAGAAAGCAAATTTTTGTCTTTTGTTATCTCCAATTGTGAAATATCTGTCCTTATGGTTATTTATATCAATACCATAAATATTTAAGTAATCATTTCCAAGAATGATGTGCTGAGATGTGCAATTATCCATTACTACAATCTCAGTCTTCATTCTTACACTTCCTGCTGGATGTGGGAATACAATATTAGTGTCCAATATGCCCAAGGGGTACATATTGTTACTGGCACTACTGAATTGTACACCTTCTATTGGTAATAGATGGTTTTTCCATTCAGGAAGTATAATTTGGAGATAATCTTTGCCAACACAAGTGCAAAATGCCCCTGTATCCAAATTTACTTTGGCTTCAATATCACTCATCAGAACTGATGTGATACAGGATGCTCCAGCAGTATAACCCTTTCCTCTAGCAGGTTTTGTTTTACACATTCTGGCATCTTGGATATTGATCAGGTTGCAGAAATCCTCACTGTACTGTGGAAAGTGGGTATGGACTTCTGTGACCTCAAAGAAAGCTGAAATGTTTTCAATGGGATAGTCCTCCACTGGTGTATCTTCAGAGACTGCAGAATCTTGATCAGACTCTTCTTTCTCCTCAGTACACTGAATTTCTTCAATGACTTGAACTTCATTTATTTTTGTCTTCTTAGGGCAAGTGTTGGCTAAATGTGAAGTACTTCCACATTTATGACACTTCAAGACAGGTCTTTCTGGTCTTCTTTCTTCTCTAGGAATCTTTGAAACTATTTTGGACTCTATTGGGTTTTTAACCCAAGTTTTACCAATTCTTGTCCTGGTAATGATATCTTCCATAGCATTAATGTAGTCCTCTGTTGAACATGGTTCCACACATCTGCTTTTGATAGCATGTTCCAGTTCTCCTCCACACTTTCTTAATATTTTCATATTAATCATAGTGTCAGACATATCTGGTTGTAAAGCAGATAATCTGTCTTTTTGTTTGAAGAACCAAGTAAGTGGTTTGTCTTTTTCTGAGTTAAAAATGGCACTTTCAAAAGCATTTTCCATTTTAAACCTCCAAGAATTATTAGCCCATTTGGTAATCACTTCAGATTTCCACCAAGACCAGTCATGTTTACCATGATCAATCCTCATTTTGTAATACCATTTCTTTGCAGTTCTGGTAAACAAACAGTGTAATTTCCCCACTATGATTTCATCAGGTATATTTTTTTTTTTTTTTTTTTTTTGTACGGAAGTCTTCTTGCAACATATCAATAGTCCTGATGAATTCAATATGGTTGTATTCTCCTTCACCAGAGAATGTTGGCCATTCTTCTATTTTGGGAATATCTCTTGCAGAGTAGGCATTTTCTCCTAAGAATGGAGTCAAACTTTCTTTGATAGAAAGTTTTTCTTCAGTCAAGGGTGTAGAATGTCTTGGCATATGTGGTTCATGATTCTTATGAATTTGCTCCACACTTGCAATTATATCATTCTTCAATTTCTGCCTCTCACTGTCACTTTTTGCTAAATGTATAGCAAATTGATTGGTGTTCTTAACTATTTGTAAGACATGGTCTTCAAGAGTTTTAAGTCTATCATTTACTTTAAAAATGGAAGGATCCTCTGTGTCATTATTTTGACATTGGTCCTCAATTCTTTCACAAGCATTGCTAATTGACTCAAGGGTGACATTTGTCAATTGATGCCAATCAGAATGTTGCTTGTCATTTTTCTTCAAATCATTGATGTCTAATGTAATTTGCTTCAACTTTGACTCAAGTTTGCCAATTTCAACACTAATACTTCTATGTACATCATTTATTTGCGTGGAAAAGTCCTGTTCATCCTTTCCTGCTCCTTGGCTGTGAATTCCATAAGAGTTCTGGCCATATTGAAGACATTGTCCACGGCTGAAGGCTCCAATTTGGGGATCCTGTACCCTTGTGGGTAAGGTCTGTGCCAATTGGCTTTGCCTTTGCCCTTGCCTTGATGGTTCTTGGGACCTCTCTGTTTCTTTTGAGGTCCTTTGGGCTTGTCCTTGGATGCTTCTGGAGCTGGTTTGGAGCTGGTAGATGCCACTGGTGCCTCTGTCTCCAAAGCTGGAGTCATTTCCAACTCTTTCTTCTGGTCTATGGATAAAAGACTTTGGTTCTTCAACCAATTCTTTATCTTTTTTACCTTGTCTTTGCAAGACAGGGGGCTCCATCCTCCTAAGAGTTCTATGGTCTTCTCCTGACCCAGAAAGCTCTTGATGTGTAAGTATGTCACAACCATGGCAATTCACCTCCTTGGATCCCCATATGGCATATCAAGCCACAGTCCTTTTATGGCCAATTGGCCATATCCATCACCAGTGGCCAATATGGCCACGTCATTATCTTATGGACCATTTATGGCCATTTGTGTTTTGGGGCCTTCATGGCCCTTCACCTCAATCCAGCACCCATAGCGGCAATTTATGCCCAAATGGGTATTTCTGGTCATTTCCCTCAAAACCAGGGGAAATGGCCCAAATGGCTGTTTTTGGCCATTTGGGCTCATAATGCGCATTTGCGCACTTTTGCGCATTTTTGCGCATTTTGCGCACTTTTGCGCACTTTGCGCATTTGCGCATTTTTGCGCATTTTTGCGCACTTTGACGCAAAGTGTCCAAAAGACACTTTCCCGCCTTTTGGGCCAGTTTTTGGCTCAGAACCCAAAAATGGCCAAAAACCCCAAAAGGCCCAGAAACACCATTCCAAGCTCTGAAGTCATTACATCCATCCTTTTCCCTCTGCCTTTCCATCTCAAGACCTTTGGACGTAATCTTCTTGCCAATCAACCAATATGCCATAAATGATGTTATATATCATTGTGCATCATTTTTCAACAGCAATTCGATGGTGGCAATATCAAATGTTCATTTCAACATTCCAACATCTCATCACGTCATCAAGGCACCCAATCATTCAGAGGAATCATCAAGGCTCAAGAGCAAGTGTTTCAGCGTCAAAGACCAATGACGCCATCAAGCAGTCATTGGTTATTCTCACTCCAAGTATTCATTCCAAGGGAATACTTTCAATTCATTCTCAAGTGTATTCAAGAGGCAGTGCCAAAAAGAAGTTGTCAAGTGTCAAAGCTCCACTCAATCCATCTTGGCAACCATATTCATTTCAATACAGGCTGGATCCATCAAGACCTGTATTTCATTTTCAATCATGGGAAATTCATTCATCCCAATTCAATTTCAATATTAGCCAGCTGTATCAATTCCCAAAACAATCAATACAGCCTCAAGGATCAATACAGATCAGTTTCCAGCCTGAAGAACTCAAGCTCCCAACTTTTCACATATACCGGCTACCCTTTCCACCCTGGGGGGTTTTTCCCCAGTTAATTAATATATTTTGATTTTATTTTATCTCTATTTTCTTTTCAATTTAGTTAAGCAAATACTGATATTATTAAGTCAGTCATTTAGCAATTTTCTCTTTTCTCTTTCTTCGCCTGTCAATGGATATTTGGTGGTCATATCCTTACTAATTCCATTATTCATTTTTGGCAGGTTGAAACAGTGATTAAGGACTTACTTGGTTGGCTCTTTGGCCATTTGGCTTCCCTTTCCTCTTTTGCATCTCATCTTGTACCTGCATATCTCTTAGAGGAATTCATTCTTATTATTTTTATTCTTTATCCTTTTGGAGTCTTCCAAGTGAGTTCCCTGATTGCTGAGTGCCAGGCCACTCTTGTATTTCTGTCCAAGAGCCCCTGTGACATTATATTAATTAACTCATAATTCTTCTTCATTCATTCATTCTTTTATTCTTATATTTTGAATTCATTCATTCATTTCATCAAAATTATGATTCTTTGACGTTTTATGATCTTATGATTCTTCGTCACCTCTCAATTTTCCCTCATTCATTCTTCATTCTGAAAATTGAAAGCTGACCCATTTTTTAATTTCTGTTATCTTTTCAATCTCATTCTCAATCTTAATCAATCTATTTTTATCCATAATTCAGGCATTTTTATCTTTGGTTCTCAAGTTATTCATCAGGTTATTCAGACACGTTCTTCATTTCAGGATTCACTTTGATTTATTCCTCAAGAATTTTTCATTTTTTGGAAGAATTCACTTGAAAATTGATTTGATTGACTAATTTGACATAATTGAAATTGACCTCAAGATAATTGATTGACCTGAAGACTTTATTGATTTTGCTGATTATTCACATCAAGATTATTGACATAAATTGATTTTGACTCGAGAATTCATTTTGATTGATTGATTTTTTCTGCAAGATTTTGATTTGATTTTGATTGTTTGATTGATTGTTTTTATTGACTTCAAGATTCTCATTGATATTGATTTTTACTTCAAGACTCATTTGATTTGATTGATTGACGTATTTGGAGAATTTTGATTCATTGATTATCCAATTTCCTCAAGATTTGATTGTTGATTTTGTACTTCAAGAAAATTTTGATTTTATTTCATTTATTTGGTTGATTATTCCTGAAATCATGCCAGTTCAACATTCACCTCCAGCAAGACAGACTAGATCTCAGGCCAGAGCTCAAGCTGTTCTGACTCCAACTCCAAGGGCTCCTCTTGATGGTACCCCAGCAGTTTCTCAACTGAGTGCCAGATTGGACAGAGGACCCATTATGGAAGGAGCAGCACCATCCAGGAAGGAAGGAAGAGGGCCAAGAAGGTCAATGTCTTTATCAGGAGTGGTTGGCGGATTCCCAGGATTTTCAAGAACCAGTCCCAAGGTTCAAGGTGAAGATGGTGAAGAGGAGGAGGAGAATTCTGTGGAAGAGGAAGAGTCTAATGGCACTGAGGCTGCTCCTGCTCCTGTGGGAGCATCTGAGGGCACCAGAGGACCAACTCTAGCCCAGTCTGATCAGCCTGCCTCTCATCAGCCTGAACCGTCTTTATTGGCCATTATGCAACAAATGACTCAGATTATGGCCAATCTGCAAGCAGCTTCTTCTTCTGAATTATCAAGACCACCAGCCTTCAGGACTCCCTCTATGAAGGCTCCAGAATGCTTTGATGGGACTCAGCCCTTCAAAGTCAGAAGCTTTATTCAGTCTTGCCAACTCATCTTTCATAATGACCCGGCAAACTTCTCTCAAGACAGAAAGAAGGTTCTTTATGCCACTTCATTCTTAGTTGGCAGGGCTGCAAAATGGATTGAGCCTTATTTATCCAACCTCAATAATCAAGACTCAAATTATCTCCTCAATTCCTGGCCATTATTTGAATCCCAATTGTTCACTTTATTTGGAGACCCAAATGAAGTTAGAAAAGCAGAAGCTGAATTGGATGGCCTTAGGATGAAAGAAGGTGGGCATGTTGCTTTGTACATTGCCGATTTCAGGAGTTTGGTTTCAAGAATTGGGGATTGGGGTGAAAGGGCTCTTATTCATCATTTCAGGAAGGGTTTGGCCTCCAGGATTCTGGATCAATTGGCCTCCCATCCTTCAAACATTGATTCTCTTCAAGACTTAATGGACGTCAGCCTGGAACTTGATACCAGGTACCATGAGAGGCAGAAGGAAAAGAATCATCATCAAGAGAAGAAGCCTGAAGCCTCAAAGTCTCACTCTTCTCATCATCAAGTTTCTTCAAGTTCAAGACCAAAGAAGAAATTTCATTCTCAAAAGCGGGACAAGCCCCATTCTTCACTGTTGAATAAGGACTTCAAGTTGAAAGGTTCTGAAAAGGAAAAAAGAATCAAGGAGGGGTTGTGTACCTATTGTGGCGGGAAGCATAGTCTTGAGTCCTGTGTCAAAAGGCCTCAAAACAAGCTTACCCAACCGTCAGGCAGTTTTCCCAGCCAGGGAAAAGCCTGAGTGAAGACCATGTTGTGTTCAATGGTCTTCACAGTTTTCCTTCCAGAGCACAATTGTGCATTCTGAATACTGGTGTCAAGAATTCTCTTAAATTTTTTGTTTTCTCTTCTCTTTCTGATGTTTTTTACAGTATTCTCATTGATTCTGGTGCTACACACTCATTCATTGCAAAGCAGTTTGTTCACAAGTACTCATTGACTACGTCAGAACTTACAGAGAAGATTCCTCTTATCATCTTGGACTCCTCTGAGTCCCCTTCCTTATTTGTGACTCACCATACTAAATATATGGTTGAGCTCCCTTCCTTCCCAAGCTTTGAATGGGATTTTTTAGTCATTGATACTCCCAAGGGAGAAGACCTCATATTGGGCTTTGACTTTCTCAATCATTTTAATCCTTCTATTGATTGGAGGCAAGGGCTGATCACCTTTAATACTGATCAAAAGGACTATTCTGATCCTTCCAATTCCTTCCGTAATGACTCTTCCTCTGCCAAATCATGTGCAGCTCTGGTTGGTGATTCTAGAACACCATCAGCTCCATCTTCTGTCCATATTCCTTCCCTTAATTCCCATCTGTCATTACCATCATCTGGAGATGAAGTCTTCAAAGAGATTCAAGATGTTGGGGAAGATAATTCTGTATCTTCACTTCATCTCTTCTTTGGGAATATGGACCTTCCTCCTTCATCTTATCATGACTCCCTGGAGGAGTTGTGGGATGAAGAGGAAGAGCCAGAAGAAATAGAAACCGTGATGAAGGTTGTTCCTCCTGTTTATCACCAATACTTGGATGTATTCTCCAAGGTGAAAGCAGAGAAACTTCCTCCTCACCGCGCCTGTGATCATCATATCGAGCTGGAGGGGTCTCTACCTCCAGTTGGGGTGATCTACTCTTTATCAAACCAAGAGTCAGATACACTCAGGGCCTACATTTCAGAGAATGTAGAGAAAGGTTTCATCCGGCCAAGCTCCTCTTCTACAGGAGCACCTGTTCTTTTTGTCAAAAAGAAAGATGGTGGCCTCCGTTTGTGTGTTGATTACCGCAAACTCAATGCTGTTACTAGGAAGAACAAGTATCCTGTTCCTCCTATGAATCAGCTTCTCACTGTTTTCAATGGTTCTTCTATCTTCTCCAAGATTGATTTGCGTGGTGCATATAACCTGCTCAGAATCAAGGAAGGTGATGAACATTTGACTTGTTTTAGAACCAAATATGGTAGTTATGAGTACTTGGTTATGCCATTTGGGCTTACCAATGCTCCTGCTTCTTTTCAAAATCTCGTCAATGATATTTTTTATGATCTTCTTGATGTTTATGTTGTGGTTTATTTGGATGACATTATGGTCTTTTCCAAATCTGAGGAAGAACATGTCACTCATGTGTCCACTGTTCTTTCCAGACTCAGAGCCAATAACCTCTTTGCTAAGGCGTCCAAATGCCTATTTCATGTTTCTAGTGTGGAATATCTTGGTTATGTAGTTTCTTCTGAAGGCCTCAAGATGGACCAAGCAAAAGTCCAGCAAATTCTCAATTGGCCACCTCCAAGAAACGTCAAAGCTCTTCAATCATTCCTTGGCTTTGCCAATTTTTACCGCCGTTTCATCAAGAATTATTCAAAGAAAATTAGTTCACTCACAAGTTTCCTCAAGAAAGATTCCCGTTTTCCCCTCAATGAGGAAGCTCTTAGACAGTTTCATCAACTCAAAGAGGCATTCACCACTGCTCCAATCCTTTCTCATTTCAATCCCTCTCTACCCACCATTGTAGAGACCGATGCATCAGATTATGCCCTGGGTGCTGTACTGAGTCAGGTCTCTGACTCAGGAAAACATCCCATTGCATTTGATAGCCGCAAGCTTCTCCCAGCTGAGCTCAATTATGAGATTCATGACAAGGAACTCCTTGGCATAGTCTGGGCTCTCAAGCGCTGGAGAGCTTTCCTTCTTTCTATTTCTTCCCCTTTTGAAGTTCTCACCGATCATTCATCCCTTCAATATTTTATGTCTTCCAAGATTCTCACTCGCCGTCAAGCCCGCTGGGCTGAATTTTTATCTGAATTCCATTTCTCAATCACTTACCGCCCTGGCCGCCTGGCCACCCTTCCAGATGCCTTGTCACGTCGGGACGACGTTTACCCGGAGAGGGGGGAGGATTTCATCAGCAAGAATCCAATGAACTATCAGAAGATAATCAAGCAAGATGAAATTCAAGCCTCAAAGTTTTTTGCAGTCAAGGTGGATTCATTTTCAAATTTGATTGATTCAATTCAGAAGGCAGTGTGGCAAGATTCTCAATATAGAAGTGTCCTTGAAGATTTGGGTAAAGGTAAATCTGTCCAAGATTATTCTCTTGATTCCTCTTCCAAACTTCTCCTTTTCAAAGATCGGGTGGTGGTCCCAAACGACCCCACAATTCAACTCAATATACTTCAAAAGCGGCATGACTCTCCTCTAGCTGGACACCCTGGCCAAGAGAAGACTCTCAAACTTGTCAAGCGGGATTTCCACTGGTCCGGCATGACTCAATTTATCAAGGATTATGTCTCATCCTGTCAACAGTGTTCAAGAAACAAAAATATTCATCACAAGAAGTTTGGACTCCTCAAGCCTCTTCCAATTCCAAGTGGTCCTTGGATTTGTCTTTCAATGGATTTCATCACTCAACTGCCACTGTCCAATTCCTTTGATTCAATTTTAGTCATAGTGGACAGATTCTCAAAAATGGCGGTTTTTATTCCAACAATAGCTTCAATCACTTCATTAGATTTGGCCCATTTATTCATCAAGAATATTTTCTCAAAGCATGGCCTTCCTTCAAGCATTGTTAGTGATCGAGGTTCACTTTTTGTTTCTTCCTTTTGGACCAACCTTTGTCAGCAGCTCAAGATTTCAAGAGACTTGTCAACTGCTTACCATCCAGAAACTGATGGACAGACAGAGAGGGTAAATCAGATACTAGAACAGTACCTTTGGATGTATGTCAGTTATCATCAAGATGATTGGAACACCTGGCTCCCTCTGGCTGAATTTGCCTACAATAACTCTGACCACTCTTCAACAAAACAATCACCGTTTTTCACTGTTTATGGAAGAGATCCTCATTTTGACTCAGTTCACATCACTCAAGGCACTCCGGCTGGAAAGTTATCAACAAAAATCCAATCAGTACAGCAAGTTGTCAAGAGAGAACTTGAAGTTGCCATAAACAGGTTTAAGAGGTATGCAGATAAAAGTAGAGCAAGTCCACCTGTTTTCAATCCCGGTGACATGGTATGGCTTTCTTCCAAGAACATCAAATCAACCAGACCCACCAAAAAGCTGTCTGAAAGATGGCTGGGTCCTTTTCCAATCTTGAAGAAAGTCAGCACTCATGCCTACCACCTCAAGCTTCCATCTCAATGGAAATCCATCCACCCAGTTTTCCACATTTCCCTTTTGGAACCAGTCAAGACGTCAACAATCCCAAATAGGCATCAAGAGCCTCCTCCTCCAATCACCATTGAAGAAGAAGAGGAATGGGAAGTCTCTCAAATACTGGACTCAAAGCTCAAGAGAGGAAAATTATGGTATCTGGTGGAATGGAAAGGTTTCAGTCAAGACCCAGAAAGATCCACTTGGGAACCAACCGAAAACCTCAAGAATTGTCCTGAACTTGTCAAAGATTTTCATTCATTATATCCTGACAAGCCTGGGCCGAATTCTTCAAAAGCTTGATTCATTATGGTGCTTGGTGGGGAGAGGAATTACCAAAAGTAAGTCCCACTCCTGGTATGCACCTTTAGGGGTATTCTACTCTTTTTGTTGTAAGCATCACCTTGGCCACTCTGTGAGCACTTTGTAATTTTGGACACAGATCTTTGGCATGGCTTTCAACTTCATTTCCAATCTTATGGCCATTTTCACTTGGGACAATGGGCCATTCACTTTTCAATTCATTTCCAAGATTCCAAATTCAAATTCATTCCTTCAACAGTTTGTTTTATTTTTATGGCACTGGCGGGAGTGGTAATTACCAAAAGTAAGTTCCTCTCCTGGTGTGCACTTCCCTGAGGGGTCTACAATCTTGTCAAAACATCACCTTGGCCACTTTGTGAGCACCTGGCATCAAATTTATCTTTCCAGGTCCTTGGCCAATTTCAAAATCAGTTATCAACCTCCGTGATGAAGATTGGAACCTCCTCAAGATTCAATTCATTTCTCTTTTTCTTTTTCCTTTTCTTTTCTTAATTTCATTTTCATTCTTTATTATTATTCTATTTTCATTTTAAATTTTCTTTTATCACGTCAATTATCACGTCAAAAATTTTCATTCATTTTAAAATTCAATTCCAATCATGAAGCCAATGTCAAAAGAAGATCAAGCAAGTCCTGCGTCAAATGTCAAATTTTTAATATCAGTCTTCAAATTTCTTATCTTAATCAGTCCTCTTGAATCACTCTCTCAAAATCTTTCCAATAGCCTCAACAGGCTTCACCTTGTATTGGTGCTCAGGAGCTCACCATTTCAAGGTGGGGGGTACTGTCACAACCATGGCAATTCACCTCCTTGGATCCCCATATGGCATATCAAGCCACAGTCCTTTTATGGCCAATTGGCCATATCCATCACCAGTGGCCAATATGGCCACGTCATTATCTTATGGACCATTTATGGCCATTTGTGTTTTGGGGCCTTCATGGCCCTTCACCTCAATCCAGCACCCATAGCGGCAATTTATGCCCAAATGGGTATTTCTGGTCATTTCCCTCAAAACCAGGGGAAATGGCCCAAATGGCTGTTTTTGGCCATTTGGGCTCATAATGCGCATTTGCGCATTTTTGCGCATTTTGGCGCATTTGCGCACTTTTGCGCATTTTGCGCATTTTTGCGCATTTGCGCACTTTTTGCGCACTTTGCGCATTTTTGCGCACTTTGCGCATTTGCGCACTTTTGCGCATTTTGCGCATTTTTGCGCACTTTGACGCAAAGTGTCCAAAAGACACTTTCCCGCCTTTTGGGCCAGTTTTTGGCTCAGAACCCAAAAATGGCCAAAAACCCCAAAAGGCCCAGAAACACCATTCCAAGCTCTGAAGTCATTACATCCATCCTTTTCCCTCTGCCTTTCCATCTCAAGACCTTTGGACGTAAGCTTCTTGCCAATCAACCAATATGCCATAAATGATGTTATATATCATTGTGCATCATTTTTCAACAGCAATTCGATGGTGGCAATATCAAATGTTCATTTCAACATTCCAACATCTCATCACGTCATCAAGGCACCCAATCATTCAGAGGAATCATCAAGGCTCAAGAGCAAGTGTTTCAGCGTCAAAGACCAATGACGCCATCAAGCAGTCATTGGTTATTCTCACTCCAAGTATTCATTCCAAGGGAATACTTTCAATTCATTCTCAAGTGTATTCAAGAGGCAGTGCCAAAAAGAAGTTGTCAAGTGTCAAAGCTCCACTCAATCCATCTTGGCAACCATATTCATTTCAATACAGGCTGGATCCATCAAGACCTGTATTTCATTTTCAATCATGGGAAATTCATTCATCCCAATTCAATTTCAATATTAGCCAGCTGTATCAATTCCCAAAACAATCAATACAGCCTCAAGGATCAATACAGATCAGTTTTCAGCCTGAAGAACTCAAGCTCCCAACTTTTCACATATACCAGCTACCCTTTCCACCCTGGGGGGTTTTTCCCCAGTTAATTAATATATTTTGATTTTATTTTATCTCTATTTTCTTTTCACTTTAGTTAAGCAAATACTTATATTATTAAGTCAGTCATTTAGCACTTTTCTCTTTTCTCTTTCTTCGCCTGTCAATGGATATTTGGTGGTCATATCCTTACTAATTCCATTATTCATTTTTGGCAGGTTGAAACAGTGATTAAGGACTTACTTGGTTGGCTCTTTGGCCATTTGGCTTCCCTTTCGTCTTTTGCATCTCATCTTGTACCTGCATATCTCTTAGAGGAATTCATTCTTATTATTTTTATTCTTTATCCTTTTGGAGTCTTCCAAGTGAGTTCCCTGATTGCTGAGTGCCAGGCCACTCTTGTATTTCTGTCCAAGAGCCCCTGTGACAAAGTAAGAGTTCATGGCCCCCTGCCAAAGGCTTGGGCAGATTTCCCACTCCTCTTCCTTGGCTGCTCTGAACCAGTTTTTGTACTGGCATTTATATATTTCTATTGCTGCCACCTGAAAGTGGTTCAGCCCTGGAAATATTACCATAAATCAGTTCAGGCTCAGAATTCACGTCAAAATCTGTTGGTACAGACCTTGGGGAATGGGGGGCAACTCTGGCATCCTCCAGATGTGTCTTTCTTGTGGAAGATTTGGCACTTCTGGATTTGGTCTTGCCTCTTCCTTGTCCACATCCATCTGGTTGGACTGAATAGTTGCTTCCATTTCTGGTATGCACCATTTTCACGTCAATTTAAAGATAAAAGGTGAAAATACAAGATAAAATACACACCTTTTGGTGGTAATTTAGCTTTTTCTGAGTTGAATAAGGTGCCTCTTTTAGCAATCTGCACCTCAATACTGTCTTCAGATTCTGCTTCTGAAGATTCAGGACTATTGATGTATCTTTTACTGAGTCTGTTACCAGCTGCACAGTATTTGATTAAAGACACTTAAAGAGAAAAAAATATGATAAAAGAAATTATTTTTGTGTTTTAAGATATTTTTAAAAGATTTTTTATAAATTTCATTATTTTTTAATATTAAAAAATTATTCTTTTTAAAGAAAAAAAATTAAAATTTAAGATTTTGAATGAAAATTAATTCAGAGTAACTCAAAGAATAATTTTATAAGTTTTGGATGTGAAAAAGCCACGTGTAAAACAGTATAAAATTAAACCAAATTCCTCAATGAAAAAGATTTCCAAAACAATTTCAAAAATAAGAATTATTTTGACTTCAAAATGAAAGAAAAAATATTCAATTAATATATTTTTGAGCTTAAAAATATATTAATTAAGGGTACAAGGTTCAAAAAACACGGCCAGGCCCCCAAATGTAAGATGTGACTATGAAACTGGTGATAATATTAATATTAATCAACAGTACTATGTCTGTTCTTATGAAATATAATAATAAAATTTTATTATAACCACAATTAAATAATTAAAAATTATTTCTTTCACGTGTTAAGCACTACTAGTGATTTTAACAGTGAGCAAGTAATTGTCTACAAGAATCAATTACAAGAAGAATTTAATAATAAAAACTTCTTTATTAAAATAATAAAATTATTTTAATATATAATTATCTTTTGCAAGAATAATTATAAAGATAATTCTTGAAGAAAACTATTACTAGAGAAAAACTTTAAGAATTAAGAATAAATGACTCACTAATACTCCAAAGAACTTATTGATAGGTAAGAGTAGAGAAATTTGACGTGGAATTGTGGATTTAAGGGATCAAAAGGATTTATAACAGTATTACAACAAAATATAGTTGGATTCTATGATTTCACGTCTTTCTGGATGATTTTGAAAGATTTAAAATACTTAAGAATAGCTTTAACTAATACTTACTTGTTGGTAATAATGATTTAATAAATTGATAAGATGATGATGAGGAAAAAACAGCAAGAAGAGGCTTCTTTTAAGTCAACAACAGCTCACAGAGGCGTGCCATGGAGCAAACTGAAAACCCAGTGAGTGAGAAAACAATAAACCCTTTTGGATTAATGATTGCATCATCTGTTGTCACGTAAGATTATCATAATTACTTAATTAATGCTTTTATGTGACTACCAACCCCAATATGGTTAAGAATAAAAGGAGTAACATCTGTAAATCTTCTTTTATTCTAAAATAATCATTGATTTCTCAAAGTTATCAATGTTATTGCCAATTTCATCACAGGTTGTAATTACTGTGAATTTTTGAAGATTCAGTGTTTCACGTAGAATGGTCAAAAATGGACTGTAAGTAAAACTTTTAATTTTACTAGTAAAACCATAATTCTTTTTGGTTTTACCATAGATAATACAGTTCTTCATTGGTCCTGAAAGTTTCAGAAGGATTCATTAAGAATTGTATTTTTAATGAATTTTTGAAGTTTTTACCTCATTTCTACGTAGAATTGCAAATAGCAGTATTTTGCTGGTTGCTATGAGGTAAATCAATGAATATGGATCCCAAAAGGGTTTAATTACTCTTTTAGGGTCTAGTCATGGAAAGTCATCAAGAATTGACGTGGTTACAGGAGTCTAAGTAGCTCATTACCTCCTTGGCACGTCAAAATAGCAGGTTATTTGCTATTTTTCTTATGATTACAGTAGGTGTAACTTGGTAACCAAGTTCCCAAAGAGTTTTAGTTTACCAATTGGGCCAAGATGAGCCATGGATCCATGCTCTGGAGCTATCCACGCCTCTGAGGCCTCAGAAGTTGGGTACCCTGGCTCTCTTTGATGTCTTTTGTCCCCCTTGCCTAATTTTTACGTCAAAATAGTAATTTAAGCTTAAAGTGAGATATCCACTATGGGTGTACCAAAAGTCCATGTAAGAATACCATGATATTAAGTGCTCAAAACATGCATAACACTATTCTTAGTGTATATGTAACATGGGATTTCTCACTTTCCCATTATTTTGGCTAAAAATCAAGAAAAAAAAAATGTTCACGGATCTTTTATGTGGTATTAATGATGTGGTATTGAAGTATTTTCCATTTTAACACCTCAAATACTTAAATTGAGCTTATTCACTCTATGGAGCTACCCTAGGTGAATTTTTGTGTATAATCCAAATCTGGTCTTAAATCCATGGATTTACTTACTCAATAAAAAGTTATTCATCTTTTCTGAAATTGAAAATGATGAATTTTGGATATATGCATGACTTATGAGTTTTGCATAATTCAAAATTTCTTTTTAAGATAATTGTGGCCTATTTGGGTATGTAAAATATACCTCAAGGCTCACAATATGTGTAGACTTTAATGGGAAATCCAATGGTCAAATTTATTCCACATGTTGTTTCATTGGCTTCTAAGATAAACAAGAATTTATGCCTTTCTGTGGCATTCTTACTTATTACACAGTAAGTATTGTCTTTACAGATTTGACACAAAAATGTTATATGTGTATTTTACAATGAGAAATTTAATGGTGCAAACACCTTCATATGTTTATTCATTAGATTCTGAGTTAATCAAGAATTTATGCCTATTTATGTAATCTTGACTTATTTTAAGATGGTATTTTTAACTCTTATTATTATAATGATTATTGTAAAGTTATTTTGTGACCTTTTTGGATATGTGGTAATATCTAAAATTTTCACAAATAATCATCAATAAAATCTTGTGAATATCACCAACTTAAATACAATTAATTTCTTCAAGTCAACAGTTTGACAATAATGACACAAGATGGGTAATAACTCATGAATGGCCAACCAGAAACCATACCTTACCCCTTGAAACAATAATGACACAAGATGGGTAATAACTCATGAATTGCCAACCAGAAACCATACCTTACCCCTTGAAATGGGTTCATGAATTTCAAATTTTGAAGGAATGGTCCTCCAGGGAAAATCAAGGATTGGGGTTGGGTTAACTTGATGAATGAATCAATCTTTGAGATCAGTGAGCAATTGTCACCGGTCTGTGTATGGAGACCCCTCAAGAAGAATAAAAATTAGAACTGAGGGAAGTCGATAATTGAAAAGCAAAACAAGAAATTATTTTGATCCTGTGAGATATGCATGACCTACCCATAAGGACACAAACAACTTTTTAAACAGTTTTTTTAGTCTTAAACAGACTTATCAAGTGAATTCAAATGAAAAAATAACAAAAAAGAAGTATAACTTTTCTTTTGATACACAAACTGATGAATATTCTTCTAGCTTTGGACTCTACACCAAAAATAACCCTGGGTAGACCCATAGGGTGTTATACCCAAAAATGGCTATTTCTTATGTTATTGGAAGATTTAGGAGTCTCACAGTACAATTTAACAATTTCAATTTCTCTTAAAAATCGTTAAGTTTAATCTTGAATAAGCTTAAATTTAAATTTTCAAAAGGTTTATTCAAACTTACCAAAAATCTAGTTGAAATCAAGGTGTTGTGTATATTTACTGAATTGGCTAAGGATTCTCCATACAGGATGTAAATTCTGTGTGGGCTCAATTTAGATTCATTCAAGGCCATAGTATTGCTTTAAATAAATAAAAGGAAAAAATCCATGTAGAAAGGTTTGACAAAGGAAAAAAGCCAAATAGAGCCATGGCACCCAAATTTTGGGATCTGCAAGGACTGAATTCAGGTTATCCACCTTTATTGGAGTATTTTCAACCTTATTTAAATCTTAAGATTAGACTTTGATTACACATTAAAGTTTAAACTGGTTTTATCTCAATTTGGATAGGGATTACAAGCTTCCAAAGGGAAAATCAAGGTTTTACAAACATCAAAAGCCTAAATAAGCTTAAACTTTCAAGCTGTAAGTATTCAAACCTTATCAAAAGTTAAGGTTTGGTGCACATTTATATTTTATGTGTAAAATATTAATAACTTCAAAATTCATTTAAAATCCAATTTTTAATGGATTTTCTTGAAAGTTTCACACAGCATAAAATTCAATGTTATCTGTGTATACATCAAATTTTATGTATTTTTTTAAACAAAATTAATTTATAATTAGCTTTGAAATTAACTTTTTCAATTCTTTAAATAAAATTAAGATTTCTTTACAAATGAATTAAAAATTCATTTTAAGAGATTTTCACTTGAAATTTTATTTTTAATTTTTTCATGTAATGAGTTTAATATAAGTAAACTTATCTTATATTCAAACCTAAATTTATTAACCTAAAACAGGATTAAAGTTACTTGGTTTCAAGAATAAAGATGGTAGCTTTAAATTGGAATGGAAAATAATTCACCTTAAGTTAAGAAACTTATTTTTAAGCATTTTTTTAAGCTTTGAACTGATAATTCTGTGGTATTCAATAGCAATCAGTCTCAAGATTACCAAATTTAAAAAAAGAAGATTAAAATTAAATTTTGGAATAACAGTAGAAAAACTGCAGAATAACTCTGGAGATGGGAATAAAATTGCAGAATTTCAAAGAAGAAATAGGGTAGTTTTCAAATTTTGGAATAACTTGATGGAAAGAAGATTGTGTAATTATGGAATAATTCCTGAATAAATCTGAGGAATTAAAATCACATTGTGGAATAAATTCAGATATGGAAATAGGATTGCATAATTACAAAAAATTTGTGGAATACTTCCAGAGATCAAAATACAATTGTGGAAGAATCTTTTAAATGGAATAAAACTATGTAATTTTTGAATAAGAAATAGGAGAAAATTGTGGAAATTTGGAGAAGAAACAGGAATCAGATTTCAGAATAACTTCAAACATGGAAATAGGAATTAGGTAATCATTTCAGAGATGGAGATAGGAATTAGGGGATAACTCTGGAGATGGAAATAGGAATTAGGGAATAGCTCCAGAGATGGAAATAGGAATTAAGGAATAATTACAGAGATTGAAATCAAATTTCAGAACTCTGAAACTAGTTAAATCAAACTGTGAAGAAGTCCTATGGCATAATCAAGAATATTAGAGTTTCAACCAGAAGAATGTCAATTAAAATATAAAATACCAATTTCCCCACCATTTTGAAAATCTGATGTCAGTGCACTTAATAGCAAATTCTGTATTTTCCCCACTTTCTCCTCTTCCAAAAAAATATCACCAGCTAAATTCTCTCAAAGATATCATATGACTAGAAGAAAGTTCAATTTTCAGAACCTTTATTTTCTCCACTTTCTGGGCAAAAATAAACTCTCACCAGCCAAATTAGCTTGATGACACCACATAATTTTTATAAGAAAAAATACCACCAGGAAAATTTTCTCAGCAAACATGTAACAAAGTCACCAAAATTCAAAATTCAATGAGCTGAATTCTCTCAAAGATATAATATTACTAGAATAAATTTCAATTTTCAGAAACTGTATTTTCTCCAGTTTCTTGGCAAAATCAATCTCAATTACATCACATGATTTTGATAAGAAAAAACACCACCTGGAAAACTTTCTCAGAAAACACATTGCTACACCAGCACTACATATCTCACCAGCTAAAACATCTAAGCTATGAATTTTAGAGTTCCCCTGAATTGAGAAGCTCTATGGAGACCCAAAAGGTATAAGTAGAGGACTTCTCTCCCACATTTTCCAAAAAAAAGGAAAAAGTTTCCATGATTGAGGATCACAACCATCCCTTAACTAGCAGGATATCTAGAATTGTAGTAGTGTTTTAGTCATGAAAAGCTCAGTTTCCTTGCTCAGTAGCTTAGTATCAGCAAAGAATAGTAGTATAGCTGTAGTGAAAAGCTCAAGTAGCCTTGCTCAGTAGCTTAGTATTAGTGAAGAATAGTAGTCTAACCATAGTGAAAAGCTCAGTAGCCTTGCTCAGAAGCTTAGTCCTATTAAAAAAAGTGGTAGTGATAAAAAGAAACATAGTATCAAAGTTTATTGAAGAGTTATTCTTAGTATTAAACCTAGTAGTCTTATTATTAGTATTAAAAACATAATTATGATAAACATAAAGCCAATTATTATTAGCCTTATAACATAAAATATTAGTTTTTATTTCTTACAATTATAGTTTTGATTGTATTGTTATTGATAGGTCTGATTTAGAGAGTAATGATAAGTCTTCTCTATCTGTCAAAGCCACAAATCTTATTTTATTTTGTGCTTCTCTGTAGGATGACTATTCAGTATTAATTAGAGGGGAAGCTAATACATCTTAGCACCCATGGTTATTGGACAATTCTGAAATTAAGAACAGACTTACCAATAATTTCCCCCTCCAGGTACTACCTTATTTCATCCCATAACAAAAGGAGTTCCCAAAATACCATCTATATCCATTATGAATCATTCGAGCTGCTCTGAAGGCATAAAAAGAGCCTTTGCATCATTGTTTTTGTCCATCATTATCATCATCATTCAGATCTTATTAGACATTTAAACAGATAGAGTTTTACTAAATATAAAACTTTATTATTAAAATTAATTCTTTATAGATTTCAAATTAAATAATTGAGATCATAGAATTCAGATTATTGTTGTAATTACCAATAATACATTTTATCTTATAAAATTCTTGTCTCAAATAGCTTTTGCAAATCACAAATTTATCTAAAGCTCTTAAATCTTATTTTATCATAAAAAAGTTGTTTTTAACTTTTAAAATATTGATTTTTGGTGGTTTCAACTTATAAACATTATTTAATACTATAACTGTTTTTTTTTGACTTATTTTATGAAATAAATATCATAAGTAAGTTTTCTCTGAATTTATATATCTTTTTTATCTATTATTTTGTGTGTGATTTTTTTATGAATAATAGCTATATTACTTATAAGTGGATAAATATTATCTCTTTCCATATATAATTGTCTAATTAAGAGCTCTTATATTTCTTATTATTATAACTGTCAGTGACTATAATCATAATAGAATGATTATAATTTCTTATAATTATTAAAAAAAATTATTATTAATTTTAATAATTATATTACTTTGTGGTTACAATATTGAATTATATTATAATTTCTACTGAGGAAAGTCATAATACTCTTGATATTTGTTACTGTTATCAAGAGTTTCATAGAAAAACCTTATAATGATGGTGTGTGTCAATTTTTGTGGCTCACACCAATCCAACCTTCTCTTCACACCAGAAAGTCAATGAACTGCTGCTGATTTAATTACAAAGCTATGAACCTGCCCTATTACCTTTCATCAATTAAATTCAGAACCAACATCAGGTATACTCAAGGGGGAGGGTTCTTCAGTCCACACAACAAATATTGTGATGTTATGCCAAGACCAATATAGATACACAGATCCCCAGATCTTAACCCAATAAAAAACATTTGGAAAAAACTATCATTGAATTTTTTTAATCCTTGTGTAACAATGCCTGGATTACATCAAGAAATTACAGCTTCTTGAAGAACCTTACTGCAAAATAAATTCAAGAAATTGGCTAGATCCCTGCCTGCCTGAAATCAGGCTGTCATCAATAGCTGCATAGCCCCAACAAGATGGTGTTTTTTTTTAAAACTTGTTGTCATTATTCTTAACTATTGTTGAAATCAAAACTGGTATTAATTTTATATTAATGTGAGCACTTTTGTGAGACAAATGAATGAGTTTTTTTCCAAAAAACAAACAAACAATACCCACAGTGTTACAAAACAAGAAACAAAAAATGCAGTCACAAGACTGTGCGGATTTAATTGGTAGGTGAGTACAAACTTTGACGCAAACAGTTCCGCAAGCTGCCGTAAAAGTTGCCAGATAAAGGGAGCAAGTAATCAAAAATGAGACTTGATGATGAGATAAGGTGATTTCACGGATGCGCAGTATCATTGTGAAGTTGCCCAAGTTCTTGTTCACTGGTTGTTAAAAGTCAAGCCTAGTTAGAAGTACTCAACCTCCGATTGCCACAGGCAAAACACCTTGATCTTAAGATGGACCCTGTGGATCCTGTGCCCGATGAGAAGAGATGCTTAGAATGCTTGGAGCTGGGACCAATCCAACCAGGAGGTACCTCAAGAGGTTCAAAAGTCATCGTTAGTATCAAATTTTCAATCAAATCACAAATGGAATGTTCTCATTTTTAACATCTGCGTCATCGTTCACCTCGGCAATCGACTATTTAGCCCGAAATTCATGACACTGATCATCATCAAGACCAATCCGTCCGAGAGAATGGAAACGAACAATTTGATAGAAACATAAAAGGCAAAGTTGAAGATTTGAAGATTGAAGAAAACATCCCTGCCATCCGAGGGCATTCCAATAACGCAACTCCTAATCTCAAGAAGTTTACATCGGCCGTGAGAAACTACTCTCAAGTGTTCCTAAAAAATAAAGAAAAGTTCCTTCAATTAGGTCGGTGCTACCTTTCTCTAACGCTTTCACTTGACAGCTTCCTGTAAAATTTTACATGGAATCTTCACGTTTTTTCTTCAGCCTTTGTGCTTTCCTTTTATTGTCTAGGGGTTTTTTGCCCTTTCCTCTCATTTACAATCCATTTCATACATATGAGTGCAGAACGAATTAAAATATAAACTCAAAAATCTCAATGCGGTCAACTTTCTGCGTTCTCTTTGGTCATACGAATAACTGGTTGCTAATTTTCGCATGATTTTTTTATCCACCATATCTTCTGTATAAAATGATACTATCTAAACCATAAATGTAATATGATCACTTTGTGCGCTTGCTTCTTTGCTGGTTGATTTGAAAATAAATAAATAAAAATTACAAAAAAGTATTCGTCCTGGTTTTATTAAGTTGGTGGCTCACAGGAATTTCTTTGAAAAGGACAAGAGGGAAATGGATTATTACTACTATCTTAACTTGGACACTTTTGTTAATGAGTTGAGTCTTTCAGATTGTCACTTCACTTTGAAAAATTCATAGAAAATAAAGCCTTAACCTAAAACATTGGTTTGACAATTTAGTCTTGCGTCGTTGGATATCTTTCGAAAACTTTTCCAAACCTATTTCAGGAACTTTTAAGAACCTAGCTGTAAAATTTCAAAAAGACAATTCTTCAAGTTTTTTGTCTTTTGTTGTCACTCATAGCAAATGTATTAGCTTTGGTTTTGGCTGGTTAATCTTATTGTCATCTTGGCTTTTTAATGTATTTGGAACTCGCTTGAATTCGTCTCGAAATCAATCAGAATCATATTTTGGTCGCGTTAGAGCTTTGGTTGGACTAATTATTTTGCAATTTTTGCTTTGGTGAGCTTATTGAGTTAAATTTCAATCCTTTCAGAGCTTTTTTCCTTATTCGCTTTTTATAAGGTTCACGTCCAATAATAAAAAATTGATCCGTTGGAGAACAATTTTGGTTGGCTTGATTCTTCAAGAAATTTTATCTGTTTTGGTCCTGAAGACTGAAGCTGGGTAAATATGTTTTCTTTTTCCACTACATCTTGACATTTCAAACAAAAACTTAGTAAATTTAACTTTGGGTTTCATTATTACTGCCTCGCTGGTGCTTCTGATTTGAAAGGTTTCATTTTTTCAACTGGATCGCGAAAGCAGCTACCGACTTATTGAACCAAGGTACAAGGGCAGCAGAATTTTTTTTTTCGAAGCAGGTGATTCAAAATCACTGGTTTTGTAAGCTTCTATACTTTCTTAATTAAGGCAAGTAGAGGACTAAGCTGATATATCATATAAACTTAGTTGTGAATGCACTGGCCGCAATGATTTTTTTCATAGCATTCATTCAATTGCTTTGTGGGTTTCTATTAAAAGTCTTTTAACTTGTTTTGATTTATCACTGGGTTTTTTATTATTAATCACAACAGAATAAGTCATGCTCAAAGATTCTATGATTCCATTCCCTTTTTAGACTACTTGGGTGTTATGAATGCTATTTTGACAAAGTTTGGTTGGGTTTTTCATACCCTCATGGGTGTAAGTGGGGGTGAGGCTGTTGTCGCTGCTGCATCCCCTTTTGTTGGTCAAGTCAGTTGATCATTTTTCTTTTTTTTTTCTCATTTTTCTCCTTAATTCTTTTTTTCAACATCCATATTTAATTTTATTTAACCCTCACTTATGTATTAGGGATCGAATGCAATCTTAGTCAAAGTAAGCTAACAAATTTTGCAAAATAATAAAAAGAGATATTTCGCATCTAGCTTTTTTCTGAGAATATATGAATCAAACATATCCAGCCTTTCATAGCCCATATGACGCCTTCGGAATTTCATCAAGTTATGACTTCAGGTTTCGCAACTATTGCTGGATCGGTTGTTTCGGCTTACGTAGATTTGGGAATGCCAGCAGTGTATTTGATTAGTGGTGAGTTAAAATGAATACCCTTTACAAACAAACCAGAAAAATAGTACTCATTCAAAGTTCAAGCCTCGATCATGAGTATACCTGCTTCCCTGCAAATTAGCAAGCTACGATTCCCTGAAAATTCGACTTCACTCACAGCGGGTGGGATGGTGATTTCAAAAGAAGAAGATACTGAAAAAGAGGGGAACGCAATTCAAGCATTCTCCAACGGAGCTTGCCTTGGTCTTAAAATTGCTGGGATGATGTTAGTAATCTTCATTTCACACCAATCGTTTCTTTTGTGATCTTAGTCTTGGTCTTGAAGTTTTCTGATGTTGGTTTTTTGCTACTTACTGACCAGACTTGCAAACGTCTTGACAGTATTAGGATTATTGTATACCGTAGATGGGATATTAACTTGGATCGGTCAATTTTGGGGAATGGATCCAAATGGTTCACATCCTTTGACGCTGGAGTTGATTTTGCAGTATGTATTTTATCCAATCGCAGTAAGCTCTCTAGATTTTCGCCCCTATGTCTCTATCCTCCTAATTTAAATTGAGTAATTAGCGTGAAAAACATGAAATATTGAGGTCCTTACGAACTTTTTTACCAGTGGCTTATGGGGACGCCTCATGTAGACATTTTGAAGATATCTAAACTTTTGGCATTGAAGATGATTTCAAACGAATTTTTAGCTTGTTTTGAGTTTTCCTGTTTTCAAAAACTATATTCTGATTTCTAATGCTCTAAAAGGGTAACGTGACATTGATTTCGTATTCTTAGACCAACGACTAGCCGAGATGAAGCCAGAAATGACAGACAAGGGATTTTTGATTGGTGTGTATTGCTTGTGTGGATTTGCGAACTTAAGTAGTTTAGGCGTTCAAGTTGAGCCAAGTTTTTTCAAATATACCTTAACAATTTAACAAAAAATTGTTATCACAAAAAAACCCCCTACCAGCTATTCATACTTGTTAACATCTGAAAGCGCTCTTACCTTACTGATGAAACAAACAAAAATGAAATACAAAAAACCAGATCGGAATCTTAAGCAGCTTGGCACCAACAAGGAAAGATGACATCACTCATCTTGCAGTTTCTGCTCTAATGTGTGGCTTTTTATCCACAGTTCAAAGTGCTAGTGAGCTAAATAAATATTTTATAAACAAAATTTTACTACGAATTAATTAACCTACTATAATTGTTGCGGAATTTATATCTACGTAGTGCTTGCTGGCATGATCTTTTGATTTCATTGATCTAAAAGAACAAGCTCTCACCTTTTTATGAGCGATAGTAAATGCATTTATGCAAATGAGACTTTAACGAAAAAAAATCATAATGATCCAAAGGTGTTTTATCAAAATTAC
Source organism: Austropuccinia psidii (assembly GCA_023105745.1). Classification (NCBI taxonomy): domain Eukaryota; kingdom Fungi; phylum Basidiomycota; class Pucciniomycetes; order Pucciniales; family Sphaerophragmiaceae; genus Austropuccinia; species Austropuccinia psidii. Next base: position 68,486,615 of record JALGQZ010000004.1, read on the forward strand.
CCATAAATAAATTACTAGTAGGGGCTGGAAGCTATGTAAAAATGATCAGGGGAAGAAGAATATTAAAGGAAATGTGCTTTGAAATCTCCCAATTACTACTCTCTTCTAAACAACTTTTGTTGAAAAACCTTTTTGCTTATTTCATAACTCTTAAGGATTTGTTGAAAAGAATTGAAATTCTGAAGTGTAGCTATAACTATTTAAAATGAAATCTGATTTTATTCTAAATACTAAAAAATACAGAACGGGAGTTTTGGCAATTTGAATTTTTTGAATAAATTATGAAATATAAGAGAACAAAATATCATTTGAATGTTTTGATATGAATTCTTCCATAAAAAGTGGAGTTTTTTTTTCTTTTTTTGTGGAAATAATAATTTCATGATTATTTAAATTATTGTAAATTTGAAATATTTTATTTAAGTTTAATAAAAATTCCAGCACTTAGAGTTCAAATTTAAACTTGATGTAAATTTAAATTATAATATTATTTTATTTCTTATTTGTCAGGCTGAGTCTATGATGAAGCTTATTAATGACTAGTTACAAGCTTAAACTATGACTATGAAATGGTAAAAATGATAATAAAAAGTTTATTTGTGATGTCAAGGGGTTTATCAAAGAATATTCAGGGCTTTACTATTGAGAAATAGTGGTGTTGAGCACTGTTTAAAGCCCTGGGTGCAGCTTTACCTGATGGATCACAATAATAAAGATTACAAAAATTAAAATTATAATTATACCTGATTATTTTCCAAGAGTATAACTGTTTTTGACAGTTGTACTATGTAGGAATTCAAGAGAAAAATGAGGAAACCTTTTCTGGTGGAGAAAAGGTCCCTTTTTATCCTAAAATTGGGTGAAAAAGGCTATTAGACCTTTCCATGTAGAGGAAGTGAAGATTTTTCACTTCCAAGGACTGGCTTGTGGTTTTCACAAGGCCTGTATAGCCTGTATTGGGCTCAAATGTGGTTTTGAAACCACATCTGGGCAGTTTTCACCAATACAGGGTGAAACGTTTCATCTGGGGACCACATAGCCCTCTTCTGATGTGTATGACACATAGAATGCTGTACAGAGCCTGTACAGGACCCCAGTATTGACCAAACTATGAGATATTGAAGTATAAACAGGCTTCTTCATCTGTTTGACACCTCATAATCATAGTTATGTGAGGATATCCCACAGTCAGGCTGTATTGGCCTGACTGTGGGATTTTGACCTCAAAACTGCCATACCTTTGTCTATTTTTGAGATATCAAGCTCAAAGTTGGTTCATTGTGTAGTCCTGAATGTGCTCTGCACAATGGTACCTCATCTGATATGGCTATCATTAGATAGGGCAAGGTTATGCCATGTACAAGATTTTTTGTACATATGTATGATTTTCTTAAAATCTGTATGGCACTTTTTTTCCCCATACCTTTTGTTCTACATGAGATATAGGGAAATGAATGGCACCATCAGATAGCCCTAATTGTGCTCTTTCCAAAAAGGCCCCACTTTAGGTATCTCACACCAAAACTGTAGAAGTTAGATGAGAGGTGAATATTTTATTCACCCTTATTTGACCTTGTTTTGGTCATAACTTCTACGATTCTGGTGCTAGCTCAGTTTGACTAGTACCATTGGATAGCCCTGATTTAGAGCTTCATTTTAAATACCCATTTAATGGGGTTAAGCCTCTTCCTCTGGATTTCAGATGAGAGGTGAAAATTAAGGTTTATGCTCAGCAACAACTTTGAGCAGGAATAAATTTATTATTCTTTCATTTATGATGGTAGGACTTGTGTATTTGGAAAATGGTGGGTTTCCTCTTTTTTTTGATACCTTTTGGGCTTATTTGGCTCAGATCCATGTTTTGGTAGTATCTTGGCTTTACCATTGGTTTGTGGTATTTGGCTGTCATGCTTGTGCTCTGGTTTTGAGTCACAGGCTGACATACCCTCCCTCTAAAAAAGGCTCATCATTGATGAGACTTTCCAGTCCTCCTAGAGGCCCTGAATCTCCTTAGATGAAGGTTCCCATCTGGTATGGCATCCTCCTCCAATCATTTGTCTTTATCTGCTGTCTGATTTTTAAATCTGACCAAGTAGTGTCTTAGGTCTTTACCAATAAGTCTGATCTTCCTGGCCTTGATGATTTTCTTCACAGGGCCAGGGAATTCTTCCACTTCAACTATTTCTGGTGAAGTGGAATTTTCCTTCCTGGAGGGGAACTTGTCCTCCTCTGTCTGGAAGTATGGCTTAACCAAACTGTAAGGTTTGAATATGAAACAATAAGTAAAAATTACTAATATTTTACTTATTGCACTCTGAATGTCCTTATAAATAAAATCAATAAGATAAAAATGATTATGATAATAAAGAATTATTATAGTTATGGTGTAAAAATATTTAAATTATTAAATAAATATAATAATAGAATTTATGTTATGAAAAAAATATAATAAATAAATATAGGGTGTTGGTAAACACACGTAAGCCCTTACGTGTTTTTACCAATTTATGGCCAAAACACGTAAGTTTATGGTAAAAACACGTAAGTGACCTTATTTTTCAAAAAAAATTCCTCAGGCTCAGTTTTGAGGATTTTTTTAATTTTTTTTTGCCATATTTTTCCCAACTTGGCATGTCAATAAGCACAAATTTTTCCAAAAAATGTTTTTTGCCAAATTTCACCAATTTGGCCAATATGCCAAAATGGCATTTTTTTTCAAAAATTCATTTAAAATCTTCCCACTTATGAATTTCCTTGATTTTTTTTAAAAATGTAGGGTTCAATGTGAAGAATAAAGCACCAGAATCCCATAATTTTGGGAATTTCTTTGGGTGGGACAAGTGAAGGCGCAAAAAGGGTTTTTTTTTCAAATGTTTTTCCCATCATTGTAATATGCCTATTTTTAAAAAGTGAATTTAATAACTTCCCACTTATGAATTTCCTTCATTTTTTTTTTAATTAAAGGGTTCAATCTGGACAATAAAGAACCAGAAGCTCATGAATTGGGAAATTTTTTTGGGTGGGACAACAAGTGAAGGTGCAATGAGTGTTTTTTTTCAACTGTTTTTTTTCTTGTGTGTAATATGACTATTTTCAAGTACAAAACTTCCACATGTTTGATAAAAAAGGAGACTGAGGTGGGATTTAACAGAAACTCACAAACGGCTTGGGGCATTCATCACTTGTGTGATAATTGCTTTGACAATGCTCACAGGTCAAGTCAATTGCATCATAGATATTCAAACTGGTGGAAGGCTTGTGTGATTTTCTTTGTGAGGTTTTGCTTCCAATTGCCAATTTTATGGACCTTCTAAGGGTTACTTCTGATTTATTCAATTCAGTTGCTGAGGGTAGTGAATCTGATTAACTGATGGATTTAGATAATGAGTCCTCACAATCTTCAGAATCTTCAGATGAGTCCACTTCCATAATTGGAGAGGGGAAATCTGACTGGGATCTTGATGTTGTTGTGCTGGTCACTTTTGATGGGGGTCTTCCTCTTCTACCGGATTGACTTTCAATAATTTCAAATCTTGAAGGTTCTCTTTTGTTTTGATTTTTGTTTTTATTCTTGGCTCCGTGGGGTCTTCCACGGATATTCTTGCATTCTAGAGGGTCTTCATAATATTGATCATCCTCTTGACTCTTGGGAATTTGATCAAATGGGACTTTTCCAGTCAAAACATCTTAAAAATGCTGAAGTATTGGAGTGATTGCTGCCATTGGTCTTTGAAACAGGTCTTCCCCAATGTCTTCAAATATTCTCTTGGCTTCATTCTTTCTTTCTTTTTCAACAGTTTGATCATCACCTTGAAAACCAGCCTGAGAAGAATATGACAAATAAAATCAGTTAAGAAGAAAAAAATAATAATAACAAATTAAAAAAACCTCACAGGCAAATTCAAATGCCATTGAGGATGGAAGTCTGATAATTCAAGCCTTTGGCGCTTGGCAAATGCCTTTTGGGTCTTATGCTTGCAAGGAATGCCTTTATAATTTTTGTATTTGTTGGTGCATTTTTCATTTGGAGGAAATTTTGTTTTGAAATTTTCAAAGGCAATCTGAAGAGCGTAATGAGACACCTTGCCATTGAGGGCACAGATGTGTGGAGGAAAATTTTTGAAATGGACAATCATTTCTTTGGAGATTCTGTTGATTATTTCAATAAATTGTTTTCTGAATGCCATGTGGAGAGCCCTGACTACCTCCAGGAGAGTACCAGTGGACTTTTGGAGCCAAAGTTTAACCATGGCATGGGCACCTTCAACTCTGGAGCTGGAGCCCACCCCCAGGTGGCAATGGTGGTTGGTCCAGGCTTGCACATAATATTCCTTTAGAGGAAGCCAGGTATTTTCCAAATACTGCAAGCCCTCAGGGCTTTTAACTTGCTTTTGAAGCTTCTTCCAGTTGTCTTTGAAAGACTTTTCAGTGGATGAATACATAAGCTGAGAAATGAATCCCAAAGTCACTAATAAAGACAATAATAAGAAAAAAATTGAAATAAAGTGAAATAAAGTGAAGAAGTATATTACTTGATTCCAAAGGCCCATAAAATTTTCAAAATATGTTCCATGACCAATTTTCTTCATACAATGCCCAGATACATCATTGTTGATGTGCCAAATGCATAGCATGACTTTGGAGTCTGGGAAGAGCTTCTTAATAGAGTTTTTCAAGGCCAGATCCCTGTCAATAACAATAACTGGAGGGGGAACAAGATTGGTCTTGTTGAGGACCTTTTCAATGTATTGATTTAATGCCCAAGTATATGAAGTTTCATTTTCATTCTTCATAAAACAAAAATCCCCAGAAAAGGTCTTATTGGTTGAGCTGAATCCAGCAATATGAAAAAGGGGCATTTTGTACTTATTGGTTTTATAAGTACAATCCATAAGAATGACATGAGGAAAGCCATGAAGAAGTTTTATGGCCAGGGGGTGAGTAAAAAACAAGGAGGTAATGTGTCCCTCAGAATCTCTGGCAGAGGACCAAACAAAATTTTCTTCTTTGAGAGTGTCAATAAGAGCATCAATGGGCCTTCTGCCTTGCAGTTTGTCTTTCTTGATTTTCTTGACTTGGTTGTAAATGTCTTGAAGGATTACAGGCCTGTCAGACTCCCTCTGGCTGCATAATTGGGCCTGAATTTGCCTTGGCATGAGCAGTGATTCAGACATTTGAGCAATTTGGGATGTTTCTTGCTCATTAAATTTCCTGAAAGCAGGATGTGCCATGATATTTTCAGTGGCATCATGGCTATGTTCAGTATTTTTTCCTTTAAGCGTCCAAGTGGTACTCTTGGCATATTTCCTGGCATAAAGTCTAAAAGGACAATCAAGCCTTCTTGAGGTGACTTTTTTGGAGGGGCTTTTGTTGGGATTTGGGGTGCCAGACCTGTCACAACATATTTCCATTTGGTTGTGGGTCATAATGGACCTCAAGGTGGACACAGAATACTCCTGAGCCCTGGAAACATTATGCACATGTTGCCAAAGAAGCTCAAGGGTCTGAAATTCCCCTTCAGTGGGGGGTTGAAGCATTTTTTAATGAAAAATATGCATAAAAGTGAAAAAAAGGGGGATTTGGGGGATTTGGAATGGGGTAAGAACCTTTTGAAATGTAAAAAAAGGGGTGAAAAAAGGTGTGAAAAATGAACAGAAGTGGTTAAGAGTGAAAGAAAGTGGTTTAAATGTGGTATTAATAGATGAGGGAAGGTAAAAAATTGAAAATTGAGAGGCTTGAAAGCAGGTTGTTATGGTGGGAAATGCAGTCTTTGGGGGAAAAAAAGAAGAAAAGTGTGAAAAGCTTTGCGAAATGGCTTTGGTAATGCTGTTTTTCCAAAAACAAACAATGGTTTGGGGTGGGGATAATGTAGATTATTGGGGTGTTTGGGCTTTTTTTTGGGGGGGCTGGGCAAAAAAATCTGAAACAATTTGGAGTTAGAGAGGTTTTGTGGGTAAAAAACCTCTTTTGGGCATGTTTTGGCCCAATACAGGCCCAATTGTGTTTCATTTTTAATTAAAAATGGGCCCAGGGCACCCCTTACGTGTTTTACCAACACCCTAAATATATTAATATTTGATAATTAATATATTTAAGAGCACTTTTTTATTGTTACAAACAAATAATAAAGGCGGAAAAAAAACTTTTTATCAATAAAAAATGACTAATAACTAAAGTATTACTAATATTAAAGTTAAATATTAATATAAATTGTCACAGCCAAGGAGGCAGGGGCATTACCAATCATATTCAACAATCATTACTTCATTGATACCCCTCAAAACCCAATCAGCAAGGGGGTTTCATTCAACATTCTCCAAATACAGTTTCCAGACCTCAATACAGTTTCATACAGGCAGGACCCAAATACAGGATTCACCAAATACAGTCCTGTAATCAATACAGGTGCAAATACCTGTATTGACTGTATAACCTGTATTAGATTCACCAATACAGGATTCAATCCCACATCCAACTTCTTCCAGCATACAGACAAGTATCTCAGCACTCAAACTCCAAGGCTGGTATTTCTCACATAAACCAGCCCCTCTTCACCCAACTGGGGGTTTTCCCCCAGTTAATTAAAATATTGGATTTATTATTTAATATTATTTTATTTCTCATTAAGAAATCTTATTTTATTGTTTATTAAGTTAGTCTTTGCCTTCCCTCATCTGTTTAGTAGAGTCCTGGTGGCCATATCCTTTATTAATCCTTTCCTCTTTTCTGAACAGGTTGAAACAGTGGTACAGGATTATTTGTGGTTAGCTCTTTATTATTGTTTTTGTTTTTTCTCTTATATCTTTTTATACTTATTATTCTATGACTAGGAGCTTACCCTCTTACTCCATTACTCTTATCATTTGAGTATTTCCTTTTGAGCCCTCCATAAGTAAGTCTGTTCACTGAGTGCCAGGCCCTCTTCATTTAGAAGAGCCCCTGTGACAATAAATACAATTTATATCAATTGAAGAATTATCCATGATAATAATAGAAAGAAATTATTATAATCATAACTCATAAGTCACGCATATATACAAAATTCATCATTTTTGATTTCAGAAAAGATAAATAATGTTTTATTGAGTAAGTAAATCCATGGATTTGAGGCCAGATTTGGCTTCTACACAAAAATTCACCTAGGGTAGCTCCATAGAGTGAATAAGCTCAAATTAACTCTTTGATGTGGAAATATGGAAAATACTTCAATACCACATCATCAATACCACATAAAAGATCCGTGAAAATTTTTGTTTTTCTTAATTTCACGCCAAAATAATGGGAATGTGAGAAATCCCATGTTAAATATACACTAAGAATAGGGTTATGCATGTTTTGCGAACTTAATATCATGGTATTCTTCAATGGACCTGTGGTACACCCATAGTGGATATCTCACTTTAAGCTTAAAGTTCTATTTTGATGTGAAAAATAAGCAAGGGAGACAAAAGACAGCAAAGAGAGCCAGGGTACCCAACTTCTGAGGCGTCAGAGGCATGGACAGCTCCAAAGATTGGATACATGGTTGATCTTGGCCCAATTAGTAAACTAAAAAGTTTTGGGAACTTGGTTACCATGTTACAACTACAGTGAATCTTAAGAAAGTAGAAAAGAACCTGCTATTTTGACGTGCCAAGGAGGTAGAGAGCTACTTAGACTCCTGTAACCATGTCAATTCTTGATGAATTTCCATGGATAGACCCCAAAAGAGTAATCAAAACTCTTTTTGGACTTGTATCCATTGATTTACCTCATAGCAACCAGCTAAACACTGATATTTGCAATTCTACGTAGAAATGAGGTAAAAACTTCAAAAATTCATTCAAAATACAATTCTTAATGAATCTCTCTGAAGCTTTCAGGACCAATGGAGAAATGTATTATCTATGTTACAAACAAAAATAATCACCGTTTCACTAGTAAAATTAAAAGTTTTACTTACAGTCCATTCTTGACTATTCTACGTGAAACACTGAATCTTCAAAAATTCACAGTAATTACAACCTGTGATTAAATTGCTAATAACAGTGATAACTTTGAGAACTCAACGATTATTTTGGAATGAAAGAAGATTTACAGATGTTACTTCTTTTATTCTTAATGATATTGGGGTTGGTAGTCGCGTAAAAGCATCAATTAAGTAATTATGATAATCTCATGTGAAAACAGATGATGCAATCAATAATCTAAAAGGTTTTATTGTTTTCTCACTCACTATTTTTCAGTTTGCTCCATGGCACGCCTCTTTGATCTGTTGTTGACTTAAGAGAGGCCTCCTCTTGCTGTGTTTTCCAAATCATCCTCACATTATTCATTTATATCATTGTTACCAACAAGTAAGTATTAGTTAAATCTTTTCTTAGGTGTTTTATTCTTTCAGAATCAATCAGAAAGACGTGAAACATAGAAATAAACTATATATTGTTGTAATATTTCTATAAGATCATTTTGATCCATTAAATCCACAATTCTACGTCAAATCTCTCTACTTTTATCTTTAATAAGTTCTTTGGAGTATTAGTGAGTGATTTATCTTTAATTCTTAAAGTTTTTCTCTAAAATTAGTTTTCTTCAAGAGTTATCTTTATAATTTCTCTTGCAAAAGATAGTTATATATTAAAATGATTTTATTATTTTAATAAAAGAAGTTTTTATTCTAAAATTCTCCTTTTAATTGATTCCTGTAGACAATTACTACTCATTGTTATAATCACTAGTATTGTATAAAACATGAAAGAAGTAATTCTTTAATTATTTAATTGTGGTTATAATAATTCTTTATTATTATATCTCATAAGAACAGTCATAGTACTGCTGATTAATAGTAATATTATCAACAGTTTCATAGACACATCTTACAAAGAGAAAATAACCCACTTTTTACTCTTAATATGATACTTTTGGAAGAATTTACACCAAATAATTTAAATACAACTTATTTAAATTGTATTTATAAATAAAAATAGAAGAAATTACAAATTTTCTTGATTTTATGTTGAAAAGAGATTTTTAAGAGAATTATAACAAAACAAGTGAACAATTGAAGTAATCACATCAAAAATGATGATTCTAGTGAAGATTACCTTTCATATTTGATAATATCAAAGATTTGAATATAAAGAATAAAGATTTTACCTTTTGATTAAACTGTTTTATTGTTTTTAAGGCATCTGAGGGTGAAATATAGTAAAAAGAGCTCTATTTATAGTAGATACCTCCCTTCTAGAGTCCAGTAGGCTTCTATTAGACGTCTACTGATGGTATTCACTGGAAAAGATCAGTATTTTAAGGTTTAATGATGATTATGTCATGATCAAACCATTGTATCTCACTATTATGCCATTATTTAGATTTATCACTATAACTCTAATCTTGATGATGTCATGGGCTTGGAAGAATCCTGAATTTTGTGGATTTTATTATTATACTCATAATCTAATAGTATTCACCAGTTCTATAACTTTGAGAACTGTTAAGCTTAAAATAAGATTGCAGTGAGTGATCATAAATGATCAATTTTAAGCTTGAACTTCAATTGTGAGTACCTTTTAATGTATACAGGCTACAGCTTTTCTAAGAGTTAACTCTAATATCTTGGAATGTTTTTATTAGAATCCCAAGAGAATTTCATTACATCATCAAAACTCTATTTTTGATGATTTTTCTTGTACCTCATCTTTTCTGTCCAAATTGAATATTTTAAACTTCAAACCTTGATTTCAAGGGGTTATACCTTGAATATTATGGCAAATATTACATCATTCTTTACATATGAGCTAGTAGAATCTGAAAATCTACTTTCTCTTAAGTTTGGGCCACTTTCACAACAAAGTGGTCAACAGCTCTAGTGATTTTGTTCAATAAACTCTTACAAGTTATAACCTTGCTTATAGCTTGTCAAATGTAGTTCATATCTGCGTCTTCACAGTACTTACGTGGTGAATTTTCTTTTGGTTTAACTCTCTATCATGTATATTTCAAAGGATATCAGATAAAAACCATGAATATATGTGTGAGCCTTAGAGGTAATTTCATATACCCAAAAGACCACAAATATAAAAAATAACATATTAATATAAATAAAATAAATTTATTTATATTATTAAAATAAAAATAAAAAATATAAATATAAAATTATATTAAAAATAAAAAATTAATTATAATTTAAAAATAAAATTACTTTAAATTTTGTAAATATAAAATTACATTTATACTTGAAAAATTTAAGTAAAAATGAAATTTTAACAAAATTGTGAAAAAATAAATAAATTTGGAAAAAAGTTAAATAAAATTTATTATAACTTTTTATCAAATAAATAAACATATAAATTTTATTTCACCATTGGATTCCTCATAAAAAATCAGGTGGGGTCACCTCTGAGTGAAATTTTTGTAACTCAACTCTAAATAAGCTTAAATTAAGTTTTTAGTATTTTCAATACAAAAGTTGAAAATCCTCAAAACCTTAATTTAATTCACACCACATGTGGTGTTAACCATCAATTTTTGTGTTAAAATTGAGGTGTTGTGTTTAGTTTAGAAGTTATGAGGAATTAAAGTATTTTCAATTGAATTCAATTGAAATGTCAAAATGTGCGCGTGTATTACATAAGTGAACTTTGATTTACATATGAGGTGTCAATTATTACTGTATTGTACTGTACAATTGAATTGAATTACATGTGTAAATTATAAGTATAATACATGATGAGGAATTAAAGGAAAAATAAATTGGAAAGATTAAATTTGGGGGGGAAAAGGAACTCCAGCTCTAAGGGGGAGCTAGACCCCCAAAATCCTTGCTGACAGGCGTGGGATGTCAAAATTCACGCAAAAGTTCATCACTTTTGGCCTGGAATTGAGTTACAGGGTCTGTGGACTCAATTGATGATGAGGTTTTGATACCAACTGGGGTAGTTTTAGCTGTTGCCAAGAAGGTAAAACTACCCTTAAGATAAAACAATCATAATAAAAACAGTTTTAACTGGTTTCTACGCCTCTGACACACATTCTGACGTGTTTTGAAGGCTCTAGGCCTGGTATTGCTATAGTAATGGCTGATTTAAAGGTCTAAAATGGCTAAAAATGGCTAAAAATGGCTTAAACCAGCCCTTTTTGGTCTAAACCAGGGTTCAATGATGCCATAATTGGCTTTTCTGTTGTCAGACTGTTTTTCACGACTGACAAGAGTAAATTTTACTTTTGGAGTAAGAGAATTGATGGCTATAAAAGAATGTCTTCTTTGCCCCACTTTTCTCTTCATGTTAGAATCTTTTCCTTTTATTAATTAGTTTAAAACTGTTAAACCAATCAATCAAAGATTCCAACCACCACTTTTAAATCATTTTAATCCTTTTAACCACGTGAAAAAATCATTATAATCATTGTTTGTAACTCTTATAATCATTTTTACCCCTGAACCACCCCAAAAGTGAATTAAAGCATCTTTCATCACTGTTAACTTTGTCACTTTGTTTCCAAATTCACTCTGGTCACTTTTGGGCGTGTTTTCTCTTTAATATTCTTTTTAAAGACTTTGTTCTTTAATTAATTGCTTGCAGTTCTTTGCTCAATTAATTCCAATTGAAATTGCTCTTGAAGAAATTTCTTTTGTAGCCTTAAAATATCTCTTGTAGAGTATTTTTTTGGATAAATTTTTATTGTTGGTAAAACAATAAATTTTTATATTATTGTTTTATACTAATAAAGTTATAAACAATAAAATTGGCGTGTTTTCTATTAAAAATAATATTTCATACTATTTTTAATTGATTTTTACCTTATACAAATTTTGAGGACAGGAAAAGTACTTGATTTTTAATCAAAGTTTCATATCCACACCTTACATTTGGGGGCCCAGCCGTGATATTTTACCTGTGACATATTTTTTTTACTCTTTTTAAATCTTTTTTCTTATATTGAAAAATTTAAAAACATATAAAAAATACTTATAATCCAAAAAAATCCTTAAAAAATAATTTTTTTCATATTATAAGTGAGGCTTATATTTTTATTTCTTTTTTGAAATAACCTTTTTTTTACTTAATTAATTGGCTTTTTCATTAATTTTAGTGTCTGACAACGTGGTAAGACAAGAAAACATTGAAACAGCCTCAACAGTAACCAGCATTATCCCTGCCAGTACTGTTAATTCTGATCATAACAGTACTGTTATTGTGACTCAAAATAATCAACCTGAACCAATATCTTCTGAATTAATTAACTTGGATATAAGTAATACACTTCAGAAAGCCAAAAATTTGGCCAATAGTAAGTTTTTGACGTAAAAATACTATTTTAAGCCTTTTTTAACCATAATTATGCCTTCAACCAGGTCAGGAGCCAGCTACAACCCCTCAAGCAGCTCCCAAAAAGGTAATAGACGTGATTATGGCAGAGGCCAACCAGGTACAGAAGGAAAAGGGTCAGTTGATGACTTCCAAACAACTAAAATGGGTCATTCTGAAGCTGATAATACCATTTTACCTTCAAAAAGAGCTGACACCGCCACAACAAGCCTCTGTGGACATATACAAAGCCAGCCACAGTGCATACAACAATGCACTCCAATTCAAGGAGTACCAGATCCTTGCAGACCTGTGGAAAAATTGCATGAATTCTTACCTGACAGTAAGAAAATTCTTGGGCCATCCCAACACTTGCAAATTGCTCAATGGATGGCATCCATTGATGGAGAAGAAAAACATGATGCTTTTGACACTAGAATGGAGGAAAAACAACCCTCCACCAGCCAAACCAGTGCCAAAAAACAGCCCCAGTGGCCAGCAGCAGCAATTCCAACGTGAAAAAGCAGCCACAAACTCCAAACAAGGGCAAAGGGAAGGCACCAGCCCCAAAACCTTACAGCCAGGGCTACAGAATCCCAAAGATTCAGCAGGATGCCATGGAAAATGTATTTCAGATGGCCAGAACCATGATGGAATTACAGAAGAAGGAGGAAGCCAGATTAAGGTTCCAGAAATGATTTCTGACATATTTGATTCCATCCCAGAGTTGTATAATGCTATAAATGACGTGAAAAAACATCTTTCTGATAAAAATGACACCATTTGTAACAACATTAAAACAAACAACCTGAGTCTGTGCCAAATTAATGAAACACTTATGTGTTTTGAAAAAGTTTTGAGAACAATTAAAAATTCCAATAATGATAATTCTTCTAACAATAAAATAAATGAACAATCTGCCATTATTAAAGAATTAACAGATAAATATTCTAAATTCAATATTTATGACATAATTGAAACAAGAATTAAACAAGCCATAAATATTATCAAGACAGATAACAAGAAAGGCCTTGATGACATTTCAAATTCATTTACTGAAGTAAAGACATATACCATTGCCTTGAAAAAGTGTTTTGATGCTTCACAAGAAGAATTATCAAAATTATCAATGAAATTGAATCAAGTCACTGCTGATAATACAAGACAGACAGAGTTATGGCAAGAACTTACACATAAAGAAGACATGTATAAAATTGAAGTAATAAATTTAATACAAAGCTTCCAACATGAATACAGAAATTCCCAAAGGTGTAGCAACAGTAAAATGAATGACATTGAACAATTACTGAACACCTTACCAAGAATGTCTACACCTCTAAATCAAAATGAGGGCACAAGAATTTCAAATCCACAAGTATTGGATCCTGATAATTCACAATTAAAAAATGAATTATCCACTTCTTTTCATAACTTGGAACCATCAATGGGCCAAGCACTCTTGAAAGAAGTTCCAAAACTTAAATAATGGCCTCACTTCAGTGGTGAAGGAGAGTATGACCATATGGAATTCATTAGAGGTATTGACATGATCAAAGAGGATTCTGAATTACCAGACAGATTGGTAACAGCCAGGTTTAACACCTTGTTTACCAAATCAGCTCACAGATGGTACATCAAAATAAGACAAGCACATGGACACCAGAGTTGGACTTGGTGGAAATCCCAAATCATCAACAAATGGGCAAATGATGCTTGGAGGTTTAAAGTTGAAACAGCCTTTGAATCTGCCAAATTTAATGCTGATAAAGACAAAGCTTTACCATGGTTTTGCCAACAAAAGGACAGATTAACAGCATTATATCCTGACATGTCAGAATTTATGATCCATAGAAAAATTCTGAGACAATGTGGAGGTGACTTAGAGCATGCTGTCAAAAGCAGGACTACTGAACAATCTTCAGCAGAGGATATTATCAATATACTAGAAGAAGTAACCACCAGAACCAAAATTGGTTCTAGTAGGGTGAATCTTAAAACAAGGTTTAATACACCTTGGAAAGATTCTGTGGACAAAAACCCCAAAGAAAATTCTAGTAATATTAAATATAAATCTGCAGATACAGTCAGAAAATGCCATATTTGCCAAAGCACTACCCATTTAGCCAATACATGTCCAAAAAGGGGGAAAATCAATGAAATTGACATTGAAAAAGAACCAGATGTTGAAAAAGAAGACATAATTGAAGACAATTCAGATGATAAGTCATCCATATTCTCTGAATCTTCAAAAGATATAGAAAATATCAATGCCACTTTTGACATCATGGAATCTTATTCCCACTTACCACAATTGAGCAATGGTCAAGTTGATTTATCAAAAGTTCAAGATGCACAACTTATGAAGACAAAACCAAACAGAGGAAAAGGTTATACAGCTGGTAACTCCTGTATAACAGAAGTGGTGATTGACAACAAACCCACCAAACTTTTGCTTGACCCAGGAGCCTTCTGCTCTTGTGTTGGAAAATCTTTTCTTAAGACTTGTGTACCAAATTTTGAAGACCAATTGTGACCAATTGATGGTATAAAATTTAACAGTGCAAGTAACCCAATGAAAGCATTAGGAATCTTTGAGACCAATGTCATATTCCCACACATAAATGGGAATTTAAGGATCACAGTTGAATTTGTTGTTATGGAAAATTGCTCTAGTACCCATTTTATATTGGGAAATGACTATTTAATCATGTATGGGATAGATTTACATAATAACAAAGACAGATACTTTACAATTGGAGACAATAAGCGCCAGAAATTTGCCTTTTTACCCTTTAAAAGACAAATTACAGTAAACAAAGTATCACCAGTCAACTTAGAGTTAGAGAAATTCAAGTCTGAACAGTTAAATGAGGCTGAAATAAGCCTTCATCCGACTGATAAGCAAGAAAATGAACTTTCTTCCCTTTTGTATGACCACAGAGGAGCATTTGCTACAGACAAAGAACCCCTGGGAGCAATTATTGGTCATGAAGTTGACATCATTCTTAACATTGAGAGACCTTATCCACCACTCTTAAGAAGACCTGCTTATCCAGCAAGTCCAAAATCAAGAGAAGCTCTAGAAATTCATATCAAAGAACCTATAGACCTTGGTGTAATAAGAAAAGTAGGCCACAATGAGGAAGTAGAAATAACCACACCAGTCATAGTGGCGTGGCATAATGGAAAATCCAGAATGGTTGGGGACTTTAGAGCTCTGAACACTTACACTGTCCCAGACAGATACCCAATACCAAAAATCCAAATTGCCCTTACTCAAATATCTCAAGCAGTGTATATAACCACTATGGATGCCCTTAAAGGATTCCATCAAAATGTAGTAACACCAAGAGCAAGAAAATACTTGAGAATTATTGTTCATTGTGGAGTGTATGAATACTTAAGGATGCCCTTTGGTATCAAAAATGCACCTTCACACTTCCAAAGAATGATGAATGAAATCTTCCCTGAAGAACTCTCAGAGGGATGGTTAATCATTTACATTGATGACATTATTATCTGTTCAAAGACTTGGGAGGAGCACATGTACAGATTATCAAGAGTTTTGACAAAAATCCAATCAGTAAACATGAAAATCTCCTTGAAGAAATGTCATTTTGGATTTAAAGAACTTAAGGCACTAGGACATGTTGTATCTGGTTTGTCCCTTGGAATTGATAAAAACAAAGTTGCAGCAGTATTGTTAAAACGCATGCCTCAGAATAAGAAGGAAATTCAGTCATTCTTAGGTTTTGCAGGATATTACAGGCAACACATTAAAGACTTTGCATCCATAGCAAGACCACTTTATAAGTTGTGTGACAAAGACACAGTATTTGAGATGACTGTTGACAGAGTCAAAGCTTTTGAGTCTCTAAGAGAAGCATTGACCACTGCTCCACTCTTACTGATGCCAGACTTTAAATTGCCTTTCAAACTGTATATTGATGCATCAGGGGATGGACTAGGTGCTGCACTTCACCAAGTTCAGATCATAAATGACAAACCTGTAGAAGGACCAATATGTTTCATATCCAGGCAAATCAAACCAACTGAAGCCAGATATGGAGCAAGTCAAATGGAATGTCTATGCCTTGTCTGGGCCTTAGAGAAATTGAACTATTTCTTAGAGGGATGTGTTTTCGAAGTAATAACAGATTGTACAGCTGTGAAATCACTTTTGAACATGAAAACACCTAACAGACACATGCTCAGATGGCAAATAGCCATACAAGAATACAGAGGCAATATGACTATTGTTCATAAGGATGGGAATATTCATAAGAATGCAGATGGACTAAGCAGATGGCCATTACCAAATAACATTGATAATCCTGCTTATGTTCCAGAAGAAGCTTCACCACAAATTCCAATAGAAGGAATAAGTGTTACAGACTTGAACACCACCTTCTTTGAAGAAGTCAGAAATAGTTACACTCAAGATAAGAATTGTAGCATCTTATGCCAATTACTTAACAAAGACTGTAAAGACAACTCTCTAATACATGCCTTGGATGAAGTATGGAGAAAATCTTATAATGAAGGGAGATTTCACCTACTGGATGGTATAATTTACCACAGAACCAAGCACACATGTGTCATGACAGTTGTAGACAGGTCATTAATCAATCTTGTACTGAAAGAATGCCATGATAGTCCCTTTTCAGGACATCTTTCTGAGGACAGAACAAGAGAGAAAGTAAAGACCTGCATATGGTGGCCAATGTGGCAAAAAGATGTTGCAGAATATTGCAAAACCTGTGACAGATGCCAAAAGGCAAATAAATCCACTGGCAAAAGACTTGGAAATATGATGAAAATCCAAGAACCAAACAGACCTTGGGAAATTGTCCATATGGATTGGGTAACTGGCCTACCACCAGGAGGTGACAGGAGCTATAATGCTTGCCTAGTAATTGTGGACAGATTCAGTAAAACTCCAATCTTTTTACCATGTCACAAAGATGATACAGCCATGGATACAGCTCTTCTGATATGGAATAGAGTAGTGTCATGGACTGGGATATTTACAAATATCATCAGTGATAGAGATCCCAAATTCACTTCAGCTCTATGGACAAATCTTCACCAATTATTTGGCACAAAACTGTCTTTCTCTACAGCCTACCACCCACAAACTGATGGTCTGGCTGAAAGAATGATCCAAACCTTAGAGGACATGGTGAGAAGATTTTGTGCATATGGCCTTGAATTCAAAGATTGTGATGGATTTACCCATGATTGGTGTACTCTGTTACCAGCACTGGAATTAGCATATAAAACATCAATCCATTCCAGTACCAATCAGACTCCTGCTATTCTAGAAAAAGGATGGAACCCCAAGTTACCCCAAGATTCCTTGAGGAAAGACTTAATTGAAATACATCCCACAGCTGCTAGCTTCAAAGGAATGCTAGACAAAGCTAGAAAGCATGCAGTGAGATGCATGGAGGACTCTTTTGCATATGCTAAAGACAAATGGGATAAATCTCATGCAACTCCAGATTTCAAAGTGGGGGACCTAGTTCTTGTATCCACCACTAACTTCAATAACATCAAAGGATGTAAAAAGTTAAAAGACTCCTTTGAAGGACCTTTTGTGATTAAGGCCCTCCATGGAGAAAATGCTGTTGTAGTAGAGTTATCTGAAGAACTTAGCAATAAGCACCCTACATTTCCAGTAAGCTTGATAAAGCCATACAAATCTAGTGATGCTGAGAAATTTCCCTTGAGGAATAAGATTCCCCAAGTTATACCTCCTATTGAGACATCTGGTACTAAGAAAATAACCAAAGTTCTTAAAGAAAGGAAATTAAGAACCAAGAAAGTAAGGGAATACCTTGTTAGGTACAGTGACCCAACTTGTGAAGATGAATGGTTAGAAGAGAAAGATATACCAGAAGCCACCAAACTCCTGAGGAGATTCAGACACACTAGAAACACCAATATTACAAAGTAATATTCTTTTTTAGGGGGAGGGAATGTGAGCCTTAGAGGTAATTTCATATACCCAAAAGACCACAAATATAAAAAATAACATATTAATATAAATAAAATAAATTTATTTATATTATTAAAATAAAAATAAAAAATATAAATATAAAATTATATTAAAAATAAAAAATTAATTATAATTTAAAAATAAAATTACTTTAAATTTTGTAAATATAAAATTACATTTATACTTGAAAAATTTAAGTAAAAATGAAATTTTAACAAAATTGTGAAAAAATAAATAAATTTGGAAAAAAGTTAAATAAAATTTATTATAACTTTTTATCAAATAAATAAACATATAAATTTTATTTCACCATTGGATTCCTCATAAAAAATCAGGTGGGGTCACCTCTGAGTGAAATTTTTGTAACTCAACTCTAAATAAGCTTAAATTAAGTTTTTAGTATTTTCAATACAAAAGTTGAAAATCCTCAAAACCTTAATTTAATTCACACCACATGTGGTGTTAACCATCAATTTTTGTGTTAAAATTGAGGTGTTGTGTTTAGTTTAGAAGTTATGAGGAATTAAAGTATTTTCAATTGAATTCAATTGAAATGTCAAAATGTGCGCGTGTATTACATAAGTGAACTTTGATTTACATATGAGGTGTCAATTATTACTGTATTGTACTGTACAATTGAATTGAATTACATGTGTAAATTATAAGTATAATACATGATGAGGAATTAAAGGAAAAATAAATTGGAAAGATTAAATTTGGGGGGGAAAAGGAACTCCAGCTCTAAGGGGGAGCTAGACCCCCAAAATCCTTGCTGACAGGCGTGGGATGTCAAAATTCACGCAAAAGTTCATCACTTTTGGCCTGGAATTGAGTTACAGGGTCTGTGGACTCAATTGATGATGAGGTTTTGATACCAACTGGGGTAGTTTTAGCTGTTGCCAAGAAGGTAAAACTACCCTTAAGATAAAACAATCATAATAAAAACAGTTTTAACTGGTTTCTACGCCTCTGACACACATTCTGACGTGTTTTGAAGGCTCTAGGCCTGGTATTGCTATAGTAATGGCTGATTTAAGGGTCTAAAATGGCCAAAAATGGCTAAAAATGGCTTAAACCAGCCCTTTTTGGTCTAAACCAGGGTTCAATGATGCCATAATTGGCTTTTCTGTTGTCAGACTGTTTTTCACGACTGACAAGAGTAAATTTTACTTTTGGAGTAAGAGAATTGATGGCTATAAAAGAATGTCTTCTTTGCCCCACTTTTCTCTTCATGTTAGAATCTTTTCCTTTTATTAATTAGTTTAAAACTGTTAAACCAATCAATCAAAGATTCCAACCACCACTTTTAAATCATTTTAATCCTTTTAACCACGTGAAAAAATCATTATAATCATTGTTTGTAACTCTTATAATCATTTTTACCCCTGAACCACCCCAAAAGTGAATTAAAGCATCTTTCATCACTGTTAACTTTGTCACTTTGTTTCCAAATTCACTCTGGTCACTTTTGGGCGTGTTTTCTCTTTAATATTCTTTTTAAAGACTTTGTTCTTTAATTAATTGCTTGCAGTTCTTTGCTCAATTAATTCCAATTGAAATTGCTCTTGAAGAAATTTCTTTTGTAGCCTTAAAATATCTCTTGTAGAGTATTTTTTTGGATAAATTTTTATTGTTGGTAAAACAATAAATTTTTATATTATTGTTTTATACTAATAAAGTTATAAACAATAAAATTGGCGTGTTTTCTATTAAAAATAATATTTCATACTATTTTTAATTGATTTTTACCTTATACAAATTTTGAGGACAGGAAAAGTACTTGATTTTTAATCAAAGTTTCATATCCACACCTTACAATATGCAATGACTAAAAGAGTGCATATATGCAGCTTAATTCCTTAAGTATTGACTTTAAAGAATTTTCATAAAATTGTTTTTTGTGCATTTTTTTATGGGGAATCCAATGGTACAATTTGTTTCACATGTTGATTCATTGCTCTTTTAGTTAAATAAGCTTTTGTGTCTTTTTTAGTGTATTATTACTTATTCTTCAGTAATTATTGCTTTTTCAGATATGCCATAAAAATGACATATGTGTATTTTACCATTATAAATCTGATGGTGTAGCTTATTTAACATTCTTACTCATTAGATTTTGAACTAATTCAGATTTTGTACCTATTTATGGTATTTTCACTAGTTTTAAAATAATTATTATGAGTATAATTGTTATAGAGCTTTTCTTGTAACCTTTTTGGATATGTGGTCATATATCAAAGGCTCACATTCACTACCACCAAAAAAGATGCTACCACAATCTGATGTAGTTAATTAGGGTATCATCCACTTTCCTACCTCTCCAATATTGTTTTTAGTCTTGAAGCTAAATAATGCTTAATTTTTCTATTCTTTAGGCTTTCTTTCATGTCTGAACCTTCTTAGTAGCTTATCAGCATCTTTTATATCCTTCTCAGGTAGCCCTTCATCTGCTTGAGTTGGATTTCTATACCTTACAAGGTATTCCCTTTCTTTTTTGTTTCTTTTCCATCTTTCTTTAAGGACTTTCACAATTTTCTTTTCTTCTCCTTCTTCTAAAGGGGGTATTTAAAGTGCAGGTTTATTTCTTAATGGAAATGATTCCTTGTCACTTGAGCTGTAAGGCTTCATCAGACTTACAGGTAAAGCTGGGTGTTTGTTCATTAATTCACCTGTGAGCTCTCATTGCACAGCATTATGTCCATTTAGTGCTTTTATCATAAATGGTCCTGCAAAGGCATCTTTCAATTTTATTGGGCCTTTTATATTTTTGAAATTTAGGGTTGACACTAGGACAAAGTCTTCTATTCTGAAGTCAGGTGGTTTATTACTTTTATCCCATCTTTCTTTTGAATACTTGAAAAAATCTTGCATACATATGTTTGCATTGTATCTTGCTTTTTCAAGCATTAACTTGAAGCTACTTTATGTTGGCTGTATATCCACTAAGTCCTTTTTGAGGGTATCATAAGGAAGTCTTTGATTCCAGCCATTTTCTAGCATTGCTGGTGTTTGACCAGTTGAAGAATGGATTTATGTTTTATATGCCAGCTCATGAGCTGGTATTGATGTACACCAATCATGGGTAAAGACCATCAGAATCTTTGAATTCTAGGCCATCCGCACAGAATCTCCTGATCATGTCTTCTAAGGTCTGCATCATTCTTTCTGCTAGACCATCAGTTTGGGGGTGGTAAGCTGTTGGGAATGATAGTTTTGTTCCAAAAAGGTTATGGAGGTTTGTCCATAATGCTGAAGTGAATTTTGGGTCTCTATCACTTATGATATTTTTGGAATAAGCCTGTGTGGCTAGTAAATTTATTCCATATCATTATGGCTGTGTTCATAGCTGTATCATCCTTGTGACATGGCAAGAACATTGTAGTTTTGCTGTATCTGTCAGCTAATACTAGGCATGCATTGTAGCTTCTGTCTCCTCCTGGAGGTGGGGCTGTTACCCAATCCATGTGAACTATTTACCAAGTGGATTTTGGTTCCTGGATTTGGATCATCATTCCAAATTTCTTTTCTGAGGCACTGCTTGATTTTTGGCATCTGTCATAGGTTTGGCAGTATTCTGCAACATCTTTCTTCCAATTTGGCCATCAAGAGAAAGTTTTTACCCTCTCCAGTGTTCTGTCTTCTGAGAGATGTCCAGCTGCAACACTATCATGACATTAATTTAGTATAGTGTTTATTAGATTCTATCTGTTAAAGCCATAACACATGTATGTTAAGTTCTATCATAGTGGATTCCATCAATGTCAGGCTGAGTCTATGATGAAGTAGTAATTAGGCTATTTACAGCTTTGACTATGACTGCAACATGGTTATAAAAGCTGAAAATAAGAGTATTTTTGATAATAAGGGTTTATAATGAAAATAACAGGGCTTTACTATTTGTGGAATAGTGGTGGTGAGCGCTGTCAAAAGCCCTGGGTGCAGCTTTACCTCTTGGATTACAATACTTAAGCTTAAGGTATACCTACTTATGTTCCAAGAGTATAACTGTTTTTGACAGTTGTACTACATAGGAATTCAAGAGCAGGATGAGGAAACCTTTTCTGGCTGTGAAAAGGCCCTTTTTTGTCATGAAATGGGGTGGAAAGGCTGCTAGCCCTCTCCACGTAGAGAAAGTGAAGATTTTTCCCTCTCTAAGACAGGCTTGTGGTTTGCAAAAGACCTCTATAGCCTGTATTGGGCTCATATGTGGTTTTGAAACCACATCTGGGCATTTTTCACCAATACAGGGCGAAAATGTTCATCTGGGGACCACACAGCTTGATTCTGACATGTATGACGTCTAAAATGCTGTACAGAACCTGTATGGGACCCCAGTACTGAATGAACTATGAGGTATTGAAGTAAAACAAGCTTCTTTGTCTGTTTTACACCTCATAATCATGGTTATGGGATGTTATCCCATGGTAAGGCTGTATTGGCCAAACTGTGGGATTTTCAGCTCAAAACAGCCACAATGTTGTCAGTTTTTGAGATATCCACTTCAAAATTGGTTCAGTGTGTAGCCCTGTATGTGCTCTACACAATGGTACCTCATTTGATATAGCTATCATTAATTATGGCAAAGTTATGCCATGTACACGTTTTTTGTACATATGCATGGTTTAGGCAAAAAGCTGTATTGGGCTTGTTTTTCCTATAGCTTTTGTTCTATTTGAGATATGGGGGAATGAATAACACCATCAAATAGCCCTGATTGTGCTATTTCCAAAAAGACCCCACCTTAGATATCTCACACTAAAAATGAAGAAGTGTCACCGGGGCTCTTGGACAGAAAACAAGAGTGGCCTGGCACTCAGCAATCAGGGAACTCACTTGGAAGACTCCGAAAGAATGAAGAAATTAAAATTAACAGAATGAATTCCTCTAAGAAATATGCAGGTACAAGATGAGATGCAATAATAGGAGAGAGAAGCCAAATGGCCAAAGAGCCAACCAAGTAAGTCCTTAATCACTGTTTCAACCTGCCAAAATGAACAATGGAATTAGTAAGGATATGACCACCAAATATCCATTGACAGGTGAAGAAAGAATAAGAGAAAAGGTTCTAAATGACTGACTTGATAATATCAGTATTCACTTAATAAAATTATAAGATAAATAAAGATAAAATAAAATCAAACTATATTAATTAACTGGGGAAAAACCCCCCAGGGTGGAAAGGGTAGCCGGTATATGTGAAAAGTTGGGGGCTTGAGTTCTTCATGCTGAAAACTGATCTGTATTGATCCTTGAGGCTGTATTTATTGTTTTGGGAATTGATACAGCTGGCTAATATTTAAATTGAATTGGGTTGAATGAATTTCCCATGATTGAAAATGAAATACAGTTCTTGATGGATCCAGACTGTATTGAAATGAAGGTGGTTGCCAAGATGAATTGAGTGGAGCTTTGACACTTGAAAATTGAATGAATTAATGAATGAACTGCCTCTTGAACCCCTGGAGAATGGTGGAACAGTATTGCCTTGGAGGAATACTGTGAATGAAATTATCCAATGACGTCTGGATGGTGTGATTGGTCTTTGACACTGAAACACTTGCTCTTGAGCCTTGATGAGTCCTCTGAATGATTGAATGACTTGATGACATGATGATATGTTGGAATGCTGAAATGACCATTTGATATTTCCACCATTGAATTTCTGTTGAAAAATGATTCATAATTATATATAACATCATTTATGGCATATTGGTTCATTGGAAAGAAGATTACGTCCAAAGGTCTTGATATGGAAAGACAGAGGGAGAAAAGATGAATGGGATGGCTTCAGAGCTTGGAAAGGTGTTTCTGGGTCCTTTGGGGTTTTTGGCCACTTTTGGATTCTGAGCCAAAAACTGGCCCAAAGGGCGGGAAAGTGTCTTTTGGACACTTTGTGTCAAAGTGCGCAAAATGCGCAAAAGTGCACGAATGCACATTATGATCCCAAATGACCAAAACAGCAATTTGGGCCATTTCCCCTGGTTTTGAGGGAAATGACCAGAAATAACCAATTGGGCATAAATTGCCGCTATGGCTTCTGGATTGAGGTGAAGGGCCAGGAAGGCCCCAAAAGACAAATGGCCGTAAATGGTCCATAAGATGATGACGTGGTCATATTGGCCACTGGTGATCGATATGGCCAATTGGCCATAAAAGGACTGTGGCTTGATATGCCATACGGAGATCCAAGGAGGTGAATTGCCATGGTTGTGACAAGAAGCTAGATGAGAGGTGAATATTTTATTCATCCTTATTTGACATTATTTTGGTCATAACTTCTGTAATTCTGGTGCTAGCTCCGTTTTACTGGTACCATTAGATAGCTCTGACTGAGAGCTTAATTTTGCATACCCATTTGATGGTGTTAAGCCTCTTCCTCTGTGTTTCAGATCAGAGGTGAAAATTGAGGTTTATGCTCAGCAACAACTTTGAGCTGGAATAACTTTGTTATTCCTTGTCCTATGATTATGGGACTTGTGTCTTCAGAAAGTGGTGAGGTCCCTCTTTTGTTTGATACCTTTTGAGCTGATTTGGCTCAGCTCCATGTTTTGGTGGGATCTTGGCTTTACAATTGGTTTATGGTATTTGGCTGTCATGCCTGTGCTCTGGCTTTGAGTCACAGGCTGACATACTGGGTGTTTCCTAGAAAATTCCTCTGTGATTTTGACCTCCACTGCATTTTTCCTTATCAGCTTAATGATAGTGAAGGGCCCTCCAAATGAGTCTCTCATCTTATTTTGTTGCTTAAGATTGTTGAAGTTAGGTATAGACACTGGCACTTGCTCCCCTGCTTCAAAGTTAGGCTCCATGTGTTATTTGTCCCACCTCTGTTTTTTGTATTCTTTTTCCCCAGCGATGCATTTGGAAGCTGTGTCCCAGCCTTCTTACACATATCATGTAAGTTCTTGGCTGTGGGGTGGATGGTTAGAAGATTCTTCTTCAAGTGATCCACAGGCAATAGGGGTTTCCACCCTTTTTCTACCAGTGAAGCTGATTTCCCTGTGATAGAATGCTGACCAGTATTATAAGCCAGCTGGACTGCTGGTAGAAGGGTAACCCAGTAATGGGTGTATCCTTCATGGTCCCTGTATTCCATTCCATATGCACAGAACCTCCTAAGGATATCCTCTACGGTTTGGGTCATCCTTTCAGCTATGCCATCTGTTTGTAGATGGTAAGCTTTAGAAAATTCAAGCTTTCTACCTAGCATTTCATAGAGGTTGGTCCAAAATTCTGATGTGAATTTTGGGTCCCTGTCACTGATGATCATTTTTGGGACTCCACATGTGGATATGATGTTATTCCAAAATAACAAGGCTGTATCCATTGCTGTGTCTTGCTTATGACATGGTAGGAACTTCACACTTTTTCGATACCTATCAACTATGACTAGGGAGGCATTGAAATCTTTTTTGCCTCCTGGGACAATTCCTGTCACCTGGTCCATATTGATGGTTTCCCATGGGTTCTTGGGTTCTTCTATGTGCTGAATTAGCCCATATTTCTTCCCATGTTTTCTATTTTCCTTCTGACATGTTTCACAAGTTTTGATATATTCACTCAACTTTTGTTCCCATTTGGGCCACCAAGCTTTGCTTGCTACCCTTTCCTTGGTCCTGTCTTCACTCATGTGTCCCATATAGGGTCAGTCATGGCATTTCTGCAAGATCAGAGATATATGGTCCCTGTCTACTACTGTGAGTGCACTTGTGTGTTTCTCTTTATGGTAGAGCAGGCCATCTATAAGGAAGAGAATTTTGTCCTTATAGTTCCTCAACCCGGGTTCCTCTAACTGGGATTCCAGTTCTGGGCTCCTGTACTTCTGTTGAAGCAGTTGCAATAGTATGCCACACTGTGTGTCTTTGGCATATGTCTTTATTACTGCAATAAAAAATTCATTATTCAGATTTGAGGAACTTATTCCCAATATGTGAGTTTCTGTTCCTTCTGAATTGGTGTCTCCACTGTCTGGGGTACCACTTTCTGGTGCCCATTCAGAAAATCTGAAGTTCTTCCTCCTATCTATTTCCATGAGATGAATAGGAATCTTGGCTGCTACTTCAGGGTCATACACTGGATTGCTTTTGATATTGTCCAGTGGCCATCTGCTGCACCATCTTCATTGATTTGGCTTTTGCCTTCTTTGTATATAATGGTCATATTGCCTCTATACTCTTGCATGACTATTTGCCACCTCAGCATGTGTGTATTGGTAGTCTTCATGTTCAGTAAAAACTTCAAGGCTGTGTATTCTGTGTAGAATTCAAAGACTGCACCCTCCAAATAATAGTGGAGTTTCTCTAGAGCCAAGACTAAGCATAGACATTCAGTCTTAGTGGCGCCATACCTGGCTTCTGAATCTTTCAGTTGCCTAGAGATGTAGCATATCACTCCTTCTCTTTGTTCACCATCTACAATTTGTCTCTGGTGAAGGACTTCTCCTAAGCATTTGCTACATGCTGCATATATTTATAGCTTGAATGGTAGTTCAAAGTCACGTAATATTAGCACAGGTGCATTTGTGAGTTCATGTTTGATCCTCTCATAAGAATCCCTTCTTTCCTTGGTAGTTTCAAAAACTACATCTTTTGAACATAACTTGTATAGACTACTAGTTATTTGGGAAAAAGCTTTGATGTGGCTTCTGTAGTAGCTAGCAAACCCAAGGAAAGATTTCATCTCTTTGATGTTTGTTAGTACTGGTCTTAGCAGTACTTCGGCTACTTTGTTCTGGTCTATGTCCGGACTAAGACCTGAGACTTTGTGTCCCAGTGCCAATAATTCTTGGCCAAAATTGCACTTTTGGAAGTGAAATTTTCATATTGGTGGGTGTGCACTTACTTAGTACTTTGTCTATGTACTTCACATGGTTTTCCCATGTCTCTGAGTATATAATAATGTAATCAATATATACTACCATCCAGCCTTCCAATATTTCTTGTTGAAATATTGTGTCCATCATCCTTTGGAAGTGGGCTGGTGAATGTTTGATGCCAAATGGCATCCTGGTGTACTCATATATGCCCATACGGCATATGATTCTGAGTAGTTTCATGGAGCTTGGTTTAACTCCATTCTGGTGTAAGCCTTTCATACAATCCATCTTGGTTATTTATTTTGCTCCTGCCAGTTGGTCTAGGGCATGAGGCATCCTTGGTATAGGGTACCTGTCAGCTTTTGTGTAGTTATTCAGGGATCTGAAATCCCCACAAAGCCTATATTTGCCATCATGCCAGGTGATAAGGACAGGAGTGGTGATTTCCAATATTTTATTGTGTCCTATCTTCCTGATGAAATCCATTTGTAGGAGCTCATTGATGTGTTTCTCAATTTCCTTCCTAGTTTCCAGACTTGCTGAGTATATAGGTCTTCTTAGCATGGGTGGATAGGGTCTTTCCACATCCAGATATAATTATATATCATGGCCTCTGATTATGCCTAATGGTTCTTCACCAATGGCAAATTCTGGTCTATTTTCTGTTGCTTTGAAATGTGAATGGCAGAGGGGGTATGATTTCCCTCAATTTCTTGCCATCCACCACTGTGTCCACAATGTTCTCCTCCAGGTCTTCTGGCTCTGGACAAGCCTTCTCTATCCTCTGGCTGGTTTCTTTTTTAAGCCAAGGTTTCTGAGGTGTAAAGGTGACATATAAGTGTTTGCAAGCAGTCAACAACTCACTGTTCTTAGGGTATTTACCTTTTAATGGGCCTTGTCCAAATTTTCTGTCTACTGCTTTTGGCAATTTGCCTTTAGAGGTTACAACTGGGTTAATGATTGTAATATTCCCTGTACAAGTGGGTAAGTTTGGCTGACCTTGTATTGATGCAGAGTTTTGTGCTCTTATATTCCTCTGAGTGGAAATTGGTTTCCACATTTTAGCTGTGATAAGGCCTTCACTGTGCCTCTTCCGTTTCCCCTTGCTGCCCTCTGGTTCTGAGGGTGTCACTGGTGGGTTGGCCTGTGACTGGGTCTCAAGTGGGATGAAGTTTTCTTCCACTTAATCAAACAAGAGAAAGAGGGCTTAATTTCAGTTAAGACTCCTTAAAATGTGGTTTGCATGTCTAAGAATGGCCTCTGGGAAATATATTTCTATATTATGCCCTTTTATTGTGACAGTGAAATTGAAACTAACAATTGCATGTCAAAAATACAGCTTATTGATATCTGGTACACTGTTTTTATACCAGTATCTCACAGATCAACTTGTGATTAGCAAAGATAATTCAACAAAGTCGTTCTGTGAAGGGTAATTGAAATTATCAATATACCAACCACACCTATAATGCTGTTGGTTTTACAGTAAGAGGTGTCCTTTTTGATTAAAAAATTGGATAGTATTGATGGCTTGAAGTGTTTTAATATGTAAAATACCCCAAAACTAATTTTATTGAGGTGATTAAATGATGATCACCCATGCAACAAGGCAATTAAAAAACAAACTCCACAGTGGTATATAGCATATACTACTCAAAAAATAAATATAAGATATAGATTATCATTGTTTTCAATTAGAGATTTGATTTAAATACCCATTTGATGGAGTTAAGTCTCTTTCTCTGTATTTCAGATGAGACCTGAAAAATAAGGTTTATGCTCAGGAACAACTTTAAGCAGGAATAACTTTGTTATCCTTTGTCCTATGATTCTGAGACTTGTGTATTTGGAAAGTGGTGGGTTTCCTCTTTTCTTTGATACCTTTTGAGCTTATTTGGCTCAGCTCCATGTTTTGGTGGTATCTTGGCTTTACCATTGCTTTATGGTATTTGGCTGTCATGCTTGTTCTCTGGCTTTGAGTGACAGGCTGACAAGTTTCTTGACTCAACTTCTTTTCTCACTGGTAGTGTGAACCTTTGAGATATGACCACATACCCAAAAAGATCACAAGAAATATTTAATATAATTATACATTAAAAATAAGTACCTTAAAAACTACAAAAATACCATAAATTGGTATAATTACACATATCAGATTGTGGTACAATGTTTTTTGGTGGTAGGGAATGTGAACCTTTGAGATATGACCACATACCCAAAAAGGTCACAAGAAATATTTAATATAATTATAAATTAAAAATAAGTACCTTAGAAACTACAAAAATACCATAAATTGGTATAAAGCTTGGTTTAACTTAAGAACCAATGAACAAACATGTGAAACAAATTACATCATTGAATTCCCAATGGTAAAATACTCATATACCACCTTTATGGCATATCTGTAAAGTCAATATTTAATAAGTTATAAGTAATAATACCTTATAAAAGACACAAGTCCTTATTTATTTCAAAGGCCAATGAAACAACATGTAAAATAAATGGTACCATTGGATTTTCCATAAAGGTCCACACATAAGACAATTAATAAGCTAAGCTTCAAAATCAATACTTAAGGAATTAACCTGAATATATGCACTTTTTTGGTCAACGCATATATTCAAGGATTTTAGCTAATATCTCTTGAATTATACATGATAGAGTGATGAACCAAAAAGAAAGTCATCACGTAATTACTGTAGAAACACAGATATGTATTTTATTTTACAGGTTAGAAACAAGGTTAAAATATGTAAGAAATTATTTATTAAAATCAACAGAGCTGTTGACCACTTTGTTGTGAAAGTGGTCCAAGCTTAAAGAAAAGTAGAAAGTTGGATTCTACTAGCTCATTAGTGAAGAATGATGTATTTTGTATTATAATATTCAAGGTATAACCCCTTGAAATCATGGTTTGAAGTTTAAAATATTAAATTTTGACAGAAAAGATGAGTTACAAGGAAAATCATCAAAAATAGAGTTTTGATGATGTAATAGAATGCTCTTGGAAGCATAATGAGGACATGCCAAGCTATTAGAATTCACTCTCTGAATGGCTTTAGCGTGTAAATCTTAAAAGTTATTAAGGATCAAAGTTTAAGCTTAATTTGATCATTCATGATCACTCACTGTAACCTTAAATTAAGTTTAACAGTCATATGAGTGATACAATTGGTGAATACTATTAGTTTATGATTGAAACTAATAAAATCCACGAATTTTGGGGTTCTTCCAAGTCTTTGACGTCATCAAACTTAGAGTAAGATTGATAACTCTAAATAATGGCGTAATAATGATGTAATATGGTTTGATCATGATGTAATCATCTCCAAACCTTGAAATATTGATCAATCCTAGTGGATATGATCAGTACACGTCTACTAGAAGCCTGTTGGACTATAGGAGGGAGATATTTACTATAAATAGAGCTCTGTTTACTCTGTTTTCCCCTCAGACGCATCAATAACATCAAATCAATAGAATGAAAAAGGTAATTTCTTTATTCTTTATATATAAAACTCTTATATTATTAAAGACCAAAGATCATCTTATTATAATCATCAATTTTGACATGATTAAATCATTTATTTAATTGTTTTTGTTAAAAATCTCTCTAAAATCCCATTTCCACGTAAAAATCAAGAATATTTGTAATTTCTCTATTTTGTATTGTAAATACAATTTGGATAACTTGTATTTATATTAATTGGCGTAGAATATCTCAAAATTATTATATTAAGTATTAAAAGTAGGTTATTTTCTCTTATTATAATAATTTTCTCTCTATTATTCTTTTAATAATACTTTAATTAATATAAATAGTATTTATATTAATTTATGACTTTAATATTGGTAATATTATTGTTATTAATTTTTTTTTAAAAAAATAAAAAACAACTTTTTACGCCTTTATTATTTGTTTGTAACAATAATAAAGTGCTTTGAATATATTAATTATTTTATATTAATATATTTATTTTATTATATTATATTTTATAATATAAATTATATTATTATATTTTATTAATAATATAATTATTTTTATGCCATAATTATAATAATTCTTTATTATTATAATTATTTTTATCTTATTTATTTCATTTATAAGGACATTCATAGTACAATAAGTAAAATATTAGTAATTTTTACTTATTGTTTCATAGTCAAACCTTACATTTGGGGGCCTGGCCGTGATATTTACCCTAAAAAACCTTTAAAAACATTCTTATTGGGCTTATCCAATAATAAATTATATTTATAATCATAAAATTACATAATAATTTTATATTTATTGATTTTAAAAGCTATTGAGGCATTTGAAAAGCAATTGTACTGTCTTACACATGGTTTTTCACATCCTTAAACTTGCAAAAACTTTCTTTGAGTGACTCTAGTGATTAAAAAAGATATTTTATAAATTAAAAATAATTTTATATTATAAATTAATTTGATAAAAAATAAGCATATTCATTTTTATTTTATTCTTTAAAAATAAAAACTTAAAAAAATAATAATAATAAAAATATTAAAAACCAATAAAAAAGTTATTTTATTCATTTTAATTTCATTTTTTTAATTATTTTTATTTTTTCAATAAAAAAAAAGATATAAAAGCAATTTTTACGTGGAAAATTGCCATATCTTAACAAAAATAACACTTTTATATGAAAGACTTGTATTTATTTGTCTTTTTTAGTGTTTGAAGACAACCCAACAGAGGATAACCAAACCACTGTTGAAAGATTGGTGGAAGAAACTTGTCAAAGCTCTCCAGCACCAATAATCACTAAGAAAAAGAAAGCTAAGAAATTGGACTTTCAAGGACCCACTATTCAGGACTCTGAAGGTGAGTACCTCATTTATAAATTGCCATAAGAGTATTTCTGTTCTAAAAATCCTCTTATTTCTTATTTTTCTTATAATATGACTACCAGAAGAGGCTCCCAATACTCCATCCAATCAGATGGAGCTGGTCTCAGAGGTAGAATTGATTCCTCAAAAGGGAAAAGGAAGGGCAATATCCCCAGTGGAACAGAATCCACACAAGGAAGTGCCTTGTCCCAAAGGCATGTCCCAGAAATGCCCATGATATCTGAACCAGAATTGGAACTAAGTATGAGTAACTCAAACAGGTACAAATCACATTCAGAGGGCTCAAATAGACATTTACATGAGCCAACACAAACAGTACTACACAGTGTACAAGGACAAAGATTGGGAAATCTTGCCTCAAATACACCAAGGAGTGATGAACTCCTGGCACATCCTAAAGAAGTTTCTCAAAGAGGAGGAAATAGTGAGATACTCCAATGGATGGAATCCACTATCATCCAAACCTCAAATCAAAAAGATCAAGGAGTATAATGGCAAAAAGAAGGAGGCAACCAAGGAAGAAGCCCCAGTAGCTTTTACCAGCAAGCCCCAAGTCAACCCACTTCCCCAAGAAGGGAAGAAGAACAAGAAAAAGAATTGGAGAAAACCATATTCCCCAAGCTAAAGGATTCCCAAAATTCAAAAAGATGCCATGGACAATTTCTTCAAAATGGCCAGCACTTTGATGGAATTCAAGGACAAAGAGGAACAAAGAATGAGACATCCCCATTTCCCAAAGAAATAACCTTGTCTCCTGATGTTTTAAATACTTTAACAGAGCTTAAAAATAGTATTTTACCTCTTAAAGACATTCAAAATAGCTTATTATCTTTACAATAAATAAACAATAGCTTATCATCTTTAACAAAACTGGTTACACAAAATAAGAAAGAAATTGATAACATAAAATTTATGATTGAAAATAATAAACCAAAAATATTAATTGACAATACTCAGAAATTAATACAAGGACAACAAGAGTTGTACAAATACATAGGTGATATCAAAGAAAAAACTTTGACAATCAATTATGATGTGAGTATTGATAATCTTACAGAAAAATTAAACAAATTAAGTATTTCTGTAGAAAAATTTGAAGAAAAGACTTCATCACACCAAAAATTACTTCTGGACCATGTGGAAAAAAGTGATGAAGCAAGAATGCATCTGAAAGATGACATTCAAAATGAAATAAGGCTTATTACTGAAAAAATGGATAAAATTGATGAGGCTAATTTAAACATGCCCAAGTTATCAACACCATTTTCTCACATAAGAAGCCCTGTTAAGCCAACAGAGGAATTAACAAACCCATTCATAACATACTTCAGTCACCAAGGCAATAACCAAGTCTTAATGAAGGAAGCACCTCAATTGAAAGAATGGCCAACATTCACAGGAGAAGGTGAATATGACCACATGTCATTTATCAAGACAATTGACATTCTACAAGAAGATTATGCCATACCAGATGAATTAATCACTGCAAGATTACATTCATTGTTTGAAAAATCTGCAAAAAGATGGTATTATGGCATAAGGCAAACAAATGGCAAAAATACCTGGTCTTGGTGGAAACAAGAAATAATCACCAAGTGGGCTAATGATGCCTGGAGGTACAAGATAGAAAATGCGTTTGAAAATTCTTTCTTTGAACCAGACAGAGACAAACCTTTCACTTGGTTCTTGAAGCAAGTTGAAAGACTTAATGCATTGTACCCAGAAATGACACAAAGGATGGTGCATATGAAAATACTAAAGAAATGTGGAGGCCAGCTAGAACATGCCCTAAGAAGCAGCTGTATAGAACCATGCTCCACAGAAGAGTACATTAATGCACTAGAAGACATAGTTACAAGAACAAAAATTGGCAGGACTTGGAAGAAATTGGACATTAAAAGCCCAAATAAACCATTTATCAAAAAAGATAAATCAATAGAATTCTTCAAACCCAATACATCCAACAATAATGAGCAAAGAAAATGCCATAAATGTGGAGGTATTGGACACTTAGCCAATAATTGCCTTAAAAAGGCAAAGATTAATGAAATTGTGGAAACAGAAAACCACAATGACAAAGAAGAGGAATCTGACTCTGAAAAAGAGACAGAAGAATCAGAAAGTTCTGAAAGTGATGAAATCAATATGATTAATGCACAAATTAATAATATTGATATAATCTATGAAGTACTGGATGTTAACTCAAACTTACCACAAGTTGAGACTTCTGATACAAACCTGACAAACATACAAGATGCCAAAATGTATAGGACCAAACCTGCAAGAGGAATGGGATATACAGCTGGAAAATCAAGTATAAGTATTGTTATGGTTGATAACCAAGAAGGAAAAGTTAACTTTGATACAGGAGCATATTGCACCTGTGTTGGTAAAAGTTATTTAAAAACCATTGTCCCATACTGGCAAGAAAAACTTATGCCAATACAAGGTGTTAAATTTAGTAGTGCAAGTGAGAGCATGAAGCCCCTTGGTATAATTGATTTAACACTAATCTTTTCCCATCCCTCACAATGTGTCAGACTTAAAGTAGAGTTTGTAGTAATGGACAACTGTACTAGTAATCACTTCATACTTGGGAATGACTACTTATCAATTTATGGTATAGATATCTCTAACCAAAAGGATAGATATTTTACGATAGGAGACAACAAAAGACAAAGGTTTGGCTTCTTAAATAACAAAAAGCAAATCACAGTTATTAAGAATGGAGAAAAAATTCCAAAAAAGGAACTTTTTATATCTGAACAGCTTAAAGAGGCAGAATTCAATCAAGAATTAACAGAAAAAATGAAAGAAAAATTGATTGACCTCTTATTTATATACAAAAATGCCTTTGCGACTGACAAAGAGCCACTATGTTCCATAATTGGACATGAAGTGGATATAATTCTTAACGTAGAAAATCCTTACCCAGCTCTACTTAGAAGACCTGCTTACCCAGCTAGTCCAAGAGCTAGAGAAGCCCTAGAGGTACACATTACAGAACTAATGGACCTTAGAGTATTAAGAAAGGTAGGATATAATGAGCAGGTAGAAGTCACTACACCTGTCATTATAACTTGGCATAATGGAAAATCAAGGATGGTAGGAGACTTCAGAGCCCTGAACACCTATACCATTGACACAATTGTCACAAGCTAAGTTTATCACAGCCATGGATGCCTTAAAGGGTTTTCATCAAAATGTGTTAACAGACAATGCCAAAACACTACTGAGGATAATAGTCCACTGTGGAA
Source organism: Austropuccinia psidii (assembly GCA_023105745.1). Lineage (NCBI taxonomy): Eukaryota > Fungi > Basidiomycota > Pucciniomycetes > Pucciniales > Sphaerophragmiaceae > Austropuccinia > Austropuccinia psidii. Next base: position 68,521,847 of record JALGQZ010000004.1, read on the forward strand.
TTTTTGAATACTTAAGAATGCCATTTGGCATAAAAAATGCACCTTCCCATTATCAAAGAATGATGAATACCATATTTCCTGAAGAATTATCAGAAGGATGGTTAATTATCTATATTGATGATATCATAGTTTGCTCAAAAACTTGGGAAAATCACCTTACAAGACTAGAAAGGGTACTACAAAAAATAGTCCAACTGAATATGGAAAGTTCCTTGAAAAAGTGTCATTTTGCATACAGTGAATTAAAAGCACTAGGACATGTTGTATCTGGACTTAGTCTAGGCATAGACAAGAATAAAGTAGCAGCAGTACTACTTAAGCCATTGCCTCAAACCAAAAAAGAAATGCAATCATTTCTAGGATTTGCTGGTTACTATAGACAGCATATAAAGGACTTTGCAAAAATTGCTAAATCCTTGTATAAACTATTTGACCAACAAAAATTCTATGAAATGACAGAAGAAAAAGTCAAGGCATACAAAGAATTGAAAAATTCCTTAACAAATTCCCCATTTCTTCTAATGCCAGATTGGAAACTACCCTTCAAACTTGACATTGATGCTTGTGAAGAAGGACTGGGTGCTGCACTACACCAGACAGTAATTATTAATGATAAACCAGTGGAAGGACCAATCTGTTTAATTTCAAGACAGATAAAGCCAACAGAAGCAAGATATGGAGCAAGGCAAATGGAATGCCTCTGCTTAGTGTGGGCTTTAGAAAGATTACATTACTACTTGGATGGAACAGTATTTGATGTGATTACAGACTGTAATGCTATAAAATCTCTGTTAAATATGAAAACTCCAAATAGACATATGCTGATATGGCAAATTGCCATCCAAGAATATAGAGGAAATATGACTATTGTTCATAAATCTGGAATACTCAGAAAAATGCAGAGGGTCTTAGCAGATGGGCTCTAGCAAATACCCCTGACAATCCAGCCTGGGTACCACAAGAAGAACATCATATAGAAGGAATATGTGTTACAGACATTGGCACAGAATTATTTAACCAAGTTAAAGAAAGCTATAAGATAGACAAAAATTGCCATATCTTAAGCCAACTTCTAATGAAAGACTGCAAAGACCCATCACTTTCATCAAAACTAGATGAAACATGGAAAAAGGCATATGATGAAGGAAGATTCCACCTCCTTGATGGAATCCTTTACCATAGAACAAAACACACATGTGTTATGGCCTTAACAGATGGAACCCTGATAAACACTATTTTACATGAGTGTCATGATAGTGTTGCAGCTGGACACCTTTCAGAAGACAGGACACTAGATAGGGTAAAAACCTGCTCTTGGTGGCCAAATTTGAAGAAAGATGTTATAGAATACTGCCAAACCTGTGATAGATGTCAAAAAGCGAACAGAGCCACAGGAAAGAAATTTGGAATGATGATCCAAATCCAAGAACCAAATTCCCCTTGGGAAATATTTCATATGGATTGGGTAACAGCATTACCTCCAGGAGGAGATAGAAGCTATAATGCATGCCTAGTATTGGTTGACAGGTATAGAAAAACTCCCATGTTCCTACCATGTCATAAAGATGACACAGCTATGGACACAGCCATAATGATATGGAATAAAGTTATTAGCCATACAGGCTTATTCCAGAACATTATAAGTGACAGAGACCCAAAGTTCATTTCACCATTATGGACAAATCTCCATAACTTGTTTGGGACAAAGTTATCATTCTCAACAGCTTACCATCCTCAAACTGATGGTTTAGCAGAAAGATTGATACAGACCTTAGAGGACATGATAAGAAGATTCTGTGCCTATGGGCTAGAATTCAAAGATTCTGATGGTTGTACCCATGATTGGTGTACACTAATACCAGCTCTTGAACTGGCATATAACAAATCAATCCATTCTTCTACTGGTAAAACACCAGCAATGCTAGAAAAAGGTTGGAATCCAAGACTTCCTTATGATACCCTCAAAAAGGACTTAGTGAATATACACCCAGCAGCCAGCAGTTTTAAGATAATGCTTGACAAAGCAAGACACCATGGAAACATATGTATGCAAGATTCTTTCAAATATGCAAAAGAAAGATGGGATAAAAGTCATAAGCCACCTGATTTCAAAATAGGAGACTTGGTGCTAGTATCAACCCTTAATTTCAATAAAATAAAAGGCCCAAAGAAATTAAAAGATTCCTTTGCAGGACCATTTATGATAAAAGCACTTCATGGACCCAATGCTGTGCAATTGGAACTCACAGGTGAACTAATGAACAAACACCCAACTTGCCCTGTAATTCTGATAAAGCTTACAGCTCAAGTGACAAGAAGTTATTTCCACTAAGAAATAAACCCCCACTTGAAATTCCCCCCTTGGAAGAAGGAGAGGAAAAGAAAATAGTAAAAGTCCTTAAAGAAAGAAAGACAAGAAACAAAAAAGAAAGAGAATACCTTGTAGGGTATAGAAATTCAACTCAAAAATATGAATGGCTACTTGAGAAAGATATAACAAATGCTGATAAACTACTAAGAAGGTTTAGACATGAAAGAAAACCTGAAAAATAGAAAATTTAATCATTATTGAGCTTCAAGACTAACAAAGTCTATTGAAGAGGTAGTACAGTGGATGATACCCTAATTACACATATCAGATTGTGGTACAATCTTTTTTGGTGGTAGGGAATGTGAACCTTTGAGATATGACCACATACCCAAAAAGGTCACAAGAAATATTTAATATAATTATACATTAAAAATAAGTACCTTAAAAACTACAAAAATACCATTAATTGGTATAATTACACCTATCAGATTGTGGTACAATCTTTTTTGGTGGTAGGGAATGTGAACCTTTCAGATATGACCACATACTCAAAAAGGTCACAAGAAATATTTAATATAATTATACATTAAAAATAAGTACTTTTAAAATACATGAATACCATAAATTGACATAAAACTTGGTTTAACTTAACACCCAATGAATAAACATGTGATATAAATTACACCGTTTGATTCTCCATGGTAAAATACTCATATAACCTTTTTATGGCATATCTGTAAAGTCAATATTTAATAAGTTATAAGTAATAATACCTTATAAAAGACACAAATCCTTATTTATTTCAAAGGCCAATGAAACAACATGTGAAATAAATGATACCATTAGATTTGCCATAAACATCCACACATAAAACAATTAATAAGCTAAGCTTCAAAACCAATACTTAAGGGATTATCCTGAATATATGCACTTTTTTGGTCACCGCATATATTCAAGGACTTTGGCTAATATCTGTTGAATTATGCATGATAGAGTGATGAGCCAAAAATAAAGTCATCACGTAATTACTGTAGGAGTATATATATGAAGTTTATTTCCCAAGTTATAAACAAGGTTAAAACCTTTAAGGAATTATTGATTAAAATCAACAGAGCTGTTGACCACTTTGTTGTGAAAGTGGTCCAAACTTAAAAAAAAGTAGAAAGTTGAATTCTACGAGTTCATTTGTGAAGAATGATGTATTTTGTATTATAATATTCAAGGTATAACCCCTTGAAATCATGGTTTGAAGTTTAAAATATTATATTTTGACAGAAAAGATGAGTTACAAGAAAAATCATCAAAAATAGAGTTTTAATGATGTAATGAAATGCTCTTGGCAGCATAATAAGGTATTCCAAGCTATTAGAATTCACTCTCTGGATTGCTGTAGCGTTTAAATCTTAAAGGTTATTGAGGATCAAATTTGAGCGTAATTTGATCATTTATGATCACTCACTGTAACCTTAAATTAAGTTGAACAGTCATATGAGTGATAAAATTGGTGAATACTACTAGTTTACGATTAAAACTAATAAAATCCACAAATTTTGGGGTTCTGCCAAGTCTTTGACATCATCAAACTTAGAGTTATAGTGATAACTCTAAATAATGGCGTAATAATGATGTAATATGGTTTGATCATGATGTAATCATCTCCAAACCTTAGGATATTTGGGAAATATAGTTCAATCCATTCTCCAGCCTACCTGTAAGGTTTGACTATGAAACAATAAGTAAAAATTACTCTTATTTTACTTATTGTACTATGAATGTCCTTATAAATGAAATAAATAAGATAAAAATAATTATAATAATAAATAATTATTATAATTATGGCGTAAAAATAATTATATTATTAATAAAATATGATAATATAATTTATATTTTAAAATATAATATGATGAAATAAACATATTAATATAAAATAATTAATATATTCAAAGGGACTTTATTATTGTTACAAACAAATAATAAAGGCATAAAAAATTGTTTTTTATTAATTAATAACAATGATATTACCAATATTAAAGTTATAAATTAATATGAATACTATTTATATTAATTAAGGAATTATTAAAAGAATAATAGAGAGAAAATTAATATAATAAGAGAAAATAACCTACTTTTAATACTTAATATAATAAGTTTGAGATATTTTACGCCAAATAATATAAATACAACTTATCCAAATTGTATTTACAATAAAAAATAGAGAAATTACAAATATTCTTGATTTTTACGTGGAAATGGGATTTTAGAGAGATTTTTAACAAAAACAATTAAATAGATGATTTAATCACGTCAAAATTGATGATTATAATAAGATGATCTTTGGTATTTAATAATATAAGATTTTTATAAATAAAGAATAAAGAAATTACCTTTTTCATTGTATTGATTTGATGTTATTGATGCGTCTGAGGGGAAAACAGAGTAAAAAGAGCTCTATTTATAGTAAATATCTCCCTCCTATAGTCCAACAGGCTTCTAGTAGACGTGTACTGATCATATCCGCTAGGAATGATCAATATTTCAAGGTTTGGAGATGATTACATCATGATCAAACCATATTACATCATTATTACGCCATTATTTAGAGTTATCAATCTTACTCTAAGTTTGATGACGTCAAAGACTTGGCAGAACCCCAAAATTCGTGGAATTTATTAGTTTTAATCATAAACTAATAGTATTCACCAATTGTATCACTCATATGACTGTTAAACTTAATTTAAGGTTACAGTGAGTGATCATGAATGATCAAATTAAGCTTAAGCTTTGATCCTTAATACCTTTTCAGATTTACACGCTACAGCCATTCAGAGAGTGAATTCTATTATCTTGGCATGTCCTCATTATGCTTCCAAGAGCATTTCATTACATCATCAAAACTCTATTTTTGATGATTTTCCTTGTAGCTCATTTTTTCTGTCAAAATTTAATATTTTAAACTTCAAACCATGATTTCAAGGGGTTATACCTTGAATATTATAATATAAAATACATCATTCTTCACAAATGAACTAGTAGAGTCCAACTTTCTATTTTTTTTAAGTTTGGACCACTTTCACAACAAAGTGGTCAACAGCTCTGTTGATTTTAATCAATAATTCCTTACAGGTTTTAACCTTGTTTATGTGTTGGGAAATAAACTTCATATCTGTACTCCTACAGTAATGAAGTGATGATTTTATCTTTGCTTTATCACTTTATCATGCATAATTCAAGAGATATTAGCTAAATTCCTTGAATATATGCGTTGACCAAAAAAGTGCATATATTCAGGTTAATTCCTTAAGTATTGATTTTGAAGCTTAGCTTCTTAATTGTTTTATATGTGGACTTTTATGGAGGATCCACTAGTACCATTTATTTCACATGTTGTCTCATTGGGTTTGAAATAAATAAGAATTTGTGTATTTTATAAGGTAGTATTACTTATAACTTATTAAATATTGACTTTACAGATATGCCATAAAAATGGTATAAGTGCATTTTACCATGGGGAATCCAATGGTATATTTTATTTCACATTTTTATTTATTGGGCTTCAAGTTAAACCAAGTTTTATGTCAATTTATGGTATTCATGTATTTTAAAAGTACTTATTTTTAATGTATAATTATATTAAGTATTTCTTGTGACCTTTTTGGGTATGTGGTCATATCTCAAAGGTTCACATTCCCTACCACCAAAAAAGATTGTATCACAATCTGATATGTGTAATTAGGGTATCATCCACTGTCCTACCTCTTCAATAGACTTTGTTAGTCTTGAAGCTAAATAATGCGTAACTTTTTTTATTGTTCAGGCTTTCTTTCATGTCTGAATCTTCTTAGTAGTTTATCAGCATTTGTTATATCTTTCTCAAGTAGCCATTCATCTTCTTGAGTTGAATTTCTATACCTTACAAGGTATTCTCTTTCTTTTTTGTTTCTTGTCCTTCTTTCTTTAATGACTTTTACTATTTCCTTTTCCTCTCCTTCTTCCAAGGGGGGAATTTCAAGTGGGGGTTTATTTCTTAGTGGAAATAACTCCTTGTCACTTGAGCTGTAAGCTTTATCAGACTTACAGGGAAGGTTGGGTGTTTATTCATTAGTTCACCTGTGAGTTCCAATTGCACAGCATTGGGTCCATGAAGTGCTTTTATCATAAATGGTCCTGCAAAGGAATCTTTTAATTTCTTTGGGCCTTTTATGTTATTGAAATTAAGGGTTGATACTAAGACCAAGTCTCCTATTTTGAAATCAGGTGGCTTATGACTTTTATCCCATCTTTCCTTTGCATATTTGAAACAATCTTGCATACATCTGTTTGCATGGTGTCTTGCCTTATCAAGCATTATCTTAAAACTGCTTGCTGTTGGGTGTATATCCACTAAGTCCTTTTTGGGGGTATCATAAGGAAGTCTTGGATTACAACCTTTTTCTAGCATTGCTGGTGTTTTACCATTAGAAAAATGGATTGATGTCTTATATGCTAGTTCAAGAGCTGGTATTAGTTTACACCAATCATGGGTAAAACCATCAAATTCTTTGAATTCTAGCCCATAAGTACAGAATCTTCTGATCATGTCCTCTAAGGCCTGTATCATTCTTTCTGCTAAACCATCAGTTTGGGGATGGTAAGCTGTTGAGAATGATAGCTCTGTCCCAAACAAGTTATGGAGATTTGTCCATAATGCTGAAGTGAACTTTGGGTCTCTGTCACTTATAATATTTTGGAATAATCCTGTATGGCTAATAATCTTATTCCATATCTTTATGGCTGTGTCCATAGCTGTGTCATCCTTATGAAATAGTAGGAATATGGGATTTTTGCTATACCTGTCAACCAATACTAGGCATGCATTATAGCTTCTGTCTCCTCCTGGAGGTAATGCTGTTACCCAATCCATATGAACTATTTCCCAAGGGGATTTGGGTTCTTGGATTTGGATCATCATTCCAAATTTCTTTCCTGTGGCTCTATTGGCTTTTTGACATCTGTCATAGGTTTGGCAGTATTCTATAACATCTTTCTTCCAATTTGGCCACCAAGAGCAGGTTCTTACCCTCTCTAGTGTCCTGTCTTCTGAAAGGTGTCCAGCTGCAACACTACCATGACACTCATGTAAAATAGTGTTTATCAGGGTTCTATCTGCTAACGCCATAACACATGTGTGTTTTGTTCTATGGTAAAGGATTCCATCAAGGAGGTGGAATCTTCCTTCATCATATGCCTTTTTCCATGTTTCATCTAGTTTTGATGAAAGTGATGGGTCTTTGCAGTCTTTCATTAGAAGTTGGCTTAAGATATGGCAATTTTTGTCTATCTTATAGCTTTCTTTAACTTGGTTAAAGAATTCTGTGCCAATGTCTGTAACACATATTCCTTCTATATGATGTTCTTCTTGTGGTACCCATGCTGGATTGTCAGGGGTATTTGCTAGAGCCCATCTGCCAAGATCATCTGCATTTTTATGAATATTTCCAGATTTATGAACAATAGTCATATTTCCTCTATATTCTTGGATAGGAATTTGCCATCTCAGCATATGTCTATTTGGAGTTTTCATATTTAACAGAGATTTTACAGCATTACAGTCTGTAATCACATCAAATACTGTTCCATCCAAGTAGTAATGTAATTTTTCTAAAGCCCACACTAAGCAGAGGCATTCCATTTGGTTTGCTCCATATCTTGTTTCTGTTGGCTTTATCTGTCTTGAAATAAAAAATATTGGTCCTTCCACTGGTTTATCATTGATAATTTGTGTCTGGTGTAGTGCAGCACCCAGTCCTTGTCCACAAGCATCAATGTAAAGTTTGAAGGGTAGTTTCCAATCTGGCATTAGAAGAAATGGGGCATTTGTTAAGGAATTTTTCAATTCTTTGTATGCCTTGACTCTATCTTCTGTCATTTCATAGACTGTTTGTTGGTCACATAGTTTATACAAGGATTTAGCAATTTTTGCAAAGTCCTTTATATGCTGTCTATAGTAACCAGCAAATCCTAGAAATGATTGCATTTCTTTTTTTGTTTGAGGCATTGGCTTAAGTAGTACTGCTGCTACTTTATTCTTGTCTATGCCTAGACTAAGTCCAAATACAACATGTCCTAGTGCTTTTAATTCACTGTATGCAAAATGACACTTTTTCAAGGAAATTTTCCTATTCACTTGGACTATTCTTTGTAGTGCCCTTTCTAGTCTTGTAAGGTGATTTTCCCAAGTTTCTGAGCAAACTATGATATCATCAATATAGATAATTAACCATCCTTCTGATAATTCTTCAGGAAATATGGTATTCATCATTCTTTGATAATGGGAAGGTGCATTTTTTATGCCAAATGGCATTCTTAAGTATTCAAAAATTCCACAGTGGACTATTATCCTCAGTAGTGTTTTGGAATTGTCTGTTAAGACATTTTGATGAAAGCCCTTTAGGGCATCGATGGCTGTAATGAATCTAGCTTGTGACAATTGTTTCAATGTCTCATGGATCCTGGGTATTGGATACTTGTCTGGAATGGTATAGGTGTTCAGGGCTCTGAAGTCTCCTACCATCCTTGATTTGCCATTATTCCAAGTTATAATGACAGGTGTAGTGACTTCTACCTGATCATTATGTCCTACCTTTCTTAATACTCCAAGGTCCCCTAATTCTTTAATGTGTACCTCTAGGGCTTCTCTAGCTCTTGGACTAGCTGGGTAAGCAGTTCTTCTAAGTAAAGGTGGGTAAGGATTTTCTACATTAAGAATTATATCCACTTCATGTCCAATTATGGCACATAGTGGCTCTTTGTCAGTCGCAAAGGCATTTTTGTATATAAATAAGAGGTCAATCAATTTTTCTTTCATTTTTTCTGTTAATTCTTGATTGAATTCTGCCTCTTTAAGCTGTTCAGATATAAAAAGTTCCTTTTTTGGAATTTTTTCTCCATTCTTAATAACTGTGATTTGTTTTTTGTTATTTAAGAAGCCAAACCTTTGTCTTTTGTTGTCTCCTATGGTAAAATATCTATCCTTTTGGTTAGAGATATCTCTACCATAAATTGATAAGTAGTCATTCCCAAGTATGAAGTGATTACTAGTACAGTTGTTCATTACTACAAACTCTACTTTAAGTCTGACACATTGTGAGGGATGGGAAAAGATTAGTGTTAAATCAATTATACCAAGGGGCTTCATGCTCTCACTTGCACTACTAAATTTAACACCTTGTATTGGCATAAGTTTTTCTTGCCAGTATGGGACAATGGTTTTTAAATAACTTTTACCAACACAGGTGCAATATGCTCCTGTATCAAAGTTAACTTTTCCTTCTTGGATAACAACCATAACAATACTTCTACTTGATTTTCCAGCTGTATATCCTATTCCTCTTGCAAGTTTGGTCCTATATATTTTGGCATCTTGTATATTTGTCAGGTTTGTGTCAGATGTCCCAACCTGTGGTAAGTTTGAGTTAACATCCAGTACTGCATAAATTATATCAATATTATTAATTTGTGAATTAATTATATTGATTTCATCACTTTCAGAACTTTCTGATTCTTCTGTCTCTTTTTCAGAGTCAGATTCCTCTTCTTTGTCATTGTGGTTTTCTGTTTCCACAATTTCATTAATCTTTGCCTTTTTAAGGCAATTATTGGCTAAGTGTCCAATACCTCCACATTTATTTCATCTTCTTTGCTCATTATTGTTGGATGTATTGGGTTTGAAGAATTCTTTTGATTTATCTTTTTTGATAAATGGTTTATTTGGGCTTTTAATGTCCAATTTCTTCCAAGTCCTGCCAATTTTTGTTCTTGTAACTATGTCTTCTAGTGCATTAATGTACTCTTCTGTGGAGCATGGTTCTATATACCTGCTTCTTAGGGCATGTTCTAGCTCTCCTCCACATTTGTTGAGTATTTTCATATGCACCATCTTTTGTGACATTTCTGGGTACAATGCATTAAGTCTTTCAACTTGCTTCAAGAACCAAGTTAAAGGTTTGTCTCTGTCTGGGTCAAAGAAAGAAATTTCAAATGCATTTTCTATCTTGTACCTCCAGGCATCATTAGCCCACTTGGTGATTATTTCTTGTTTCCACCAAGACCAGGTATTTTTGCCATTTGTTTGCCTTATGCCATAATACCATCTTTTTGCAGATTTCTCAAACAATGAATGTAATCTTGCAGTGATTAATTCATCTGGTATGGCATAAATTTCTTGTAGCATGTCAATTGTCTTGATAAATGACATGTGGTCATATTCACCTTCTCCTGTGAATGTTGGCCATTCTTTCAATTGCGGTTCTTCCTTCATTAAGCCTTGGTTATTGTCTTGGTGACTCAAGTCTGTTATGAATGCATTTGTTAATTCCTCTTTTGGTTTAACAGGGCTTCTTATGTGAGAGAATGGTGTTGATAACTTTGGCATGTTTAAATTAGCCTCATTAATTTTATCCATTTTTTCAGTAATAAGCCTTATTTCACTTTGAATGTCATCTTTCAGATGCATTCTTGCTTCATCACTCTTTTCTACATGGTCCAAAAGTAATTTTCGGTGTGATGAAGTCTTTTCTTCAAATGTTTCTACAGAAATACTTAATTTGTTTAATTTTTCTGTAAGATTATCAATACTCACATCATAATTGATTGTCAAAGTTTTTTCTTTGATATCACCTATGTATTTGTACAACTCTTGTTGTCCTTGTATTAATTTCTGAGCATTGTCAATTAATAAACCATCCTTCTGATAATTCTTCAGGAAATATGGTATTCATCATTCTTTGATAATGGGAAGGTGCATTTTTTATGCCAAATGGCATTCTTAAGTATTCAAAAATTCCACAGTGGACTATTATCCTCAGTAGTGTTTTGGCATTGTCTGTTAACACATTTTGATGAAAACCCTTTAAGGCATCCATGGCTGTGATAAACTTAGCTTGTGACAATTGTGTCAATGGTATAGGTGTTCAGGGCTCTGAAGTCTCCTACCATCCTTGATTTTCCATTATGCCAAGTTATAATGACAGGTGTAGTGACTTCTACCTGCTCATTATATCCTACCTTTCTTAATACTCTAAGGTCCATTAGTTCTGTAATGTGTACCTCTAGGGCTTCTCTAGCTCTTGGACTAGCTGGGTAAGCAGGTCTTCTAAGTAGAGCTGGGTAAGGATTTTCTACGTTAAGAATTATATCCACTTCATGTCCAATTATGGAACATAGTGGCTCTTTGTCAGTCGCAAAGGCATTTTTGTATATAAATAAGAGGTCAATCAATTTTTCTTTCATTTTTTCTGTTAATTCTTGATTGAATTCTGCCTCTTTAAGCTGTTCAGATATAAAAAGTTCCTTTTTTGGAATTTTTTCTCCATTCTTAATAACTGTGATTTGCTTTTTGTTATTTAAGAAGCCAAACCTTTGTCTTTTGTTGTCTCCTATCGTAAAATATCTATCCTTTTGGTTAGAGATATCTATACCATAAATTGATAAGTAGTCATTCCCAAGTATGAAGTGATTACTAGTACAGTTGTCCATTACTACAAACTCTACTTTAAGTCTGACACATTGTGAGGGATGGGAAAAGATTAGTGTTAAATCAATTATACCAAGGGGCTTCATGCTCTCACTTGCACTACTAAATTTAACACCTTGTATTGGCATAAGTTTTTCTTGCCAGTATGGGACAATGGTTTTTAAATAACTTTTACCAACACAGGTGCAATATGCTCCTGTATCAAAGTTAACTTTTCCTTCTTGGTTATCAACCATAACAATACTTATACTTGATTTTCCAGCTGTATATCCCATTCCTCTTGCAGGTTTGGTCCTATACATTTTGGCATCTTGTATGTTTGTCAGGTTTGTATCAGAAGTCTCAACTTGTGGTAAGTTTGAGTTAACATCCAGTACTTCATAGATTATATCAATATTATTGATTTGTGCATTAATCATATTGATTTCATCACTTTCAGAACTTTCTGATTCTTCTGTCTCTTTTTCAGAGTCAGATTCCTCTTCTTTGTCATTGTGGTTTTCTGTTTCCACAATTTCATTAATCTTTGCCTTTTTAAGGCAATTATTGGCTAAGTGTCCAATACCTCCACATTTATGGCATTTTCTTTGCTCATTATTGTTGGATGTATTGGGTTTGAAGAATTCTATTGATTTATCTTTTTTGATAAATGGTTTATTTGGGCTTTTAATGTCCAATTTCTTCCAAGTCCTGCCAATTTTTGTTCTTGTAACTATGTCTTCTAGTGCATTAATGTACTCTTCTGTGGAGCATGGTTCTATACAGCTGCTTCTTAGGGCATGTTCTAGCTGGCCTCCACATTTCTTTAGTATTTTCATATGCACCATCCTTTGTGTCATTTCTGGGTACAATGCATTAAGTCTTTCAACTTGCTTCAAGAACCAAGTTAAAGGTTTGTCTCTGTCTGGTTCAAAGAAAGAATTTTCAAACGCATTTTCTATCTTGTACCTCCAGGCATCATTAGCCCACTTGGTGATTATTTCTTGTTTCCACCAAGACCAGGTATTTTTGCCATTTGTTTGCCTTATGCCATAATACCATCTTTTTGCAGATTTTTCAAACAATGAATGTAATCTTGCAGTGATTAATTGATCTGGTATGGCATAATCTTCTTGTAGAATGTCAATTGTCTTGATAAATGACATGTGGTCATATTCACCTTCTCCTGTGAATGTTGGCCATTCTTTCAATTGAGGTGCTTCCTTCATTAAGACTTGGTTATTGCCTTGGTGACTGAAGTATGTTATGAATGGGTTTGTTAATTCCTCTGTTGGCTTAACAGGGCTTCTTATGTGAGAAAATGGTGTTGATAACTTGGGCATGTTTAAATTAGCCTCATCAATTTTATCCATTTTTTCAGTAATAAGCCTTATTTCATTTTGAATGTCATCTTTCAGATGCATTCTTGCTTCATCACTTTTTTCCACATGGTCCAGAAGTAATTTTTGGTGTGATGAAGTCTTTTCTTCAAATTTTTCTACAGAAATACTTAATTTGTTTAATTTTTCTGTAAGATTATCAATACTCACATCATAATTGATTGTCAAAGTTTTTTCTTTGATATCACCTATGTATTTGTACAACTCTTGTTGTCCTTGTATTAATTTCTGAGTATTGTCAATTAATATTTTTGGTTTATTATTTTCAATCATAAATTTTATGTTATCAATTTCTTTCTTATTTTGTGTAACCAGTTTTGTTAAAGATGATAAGCTATTGTTTATTTATTGTAAAGATAATAAGCTATTTTGAATGTCTTTAAGAGGTAAAATACTATTTTTAAGCTCTGTTAAAGTATTTAAAACATCAAGAGACAAGGTTATTTCTTTGGGAAATGGGGATGTCTCATTCTTTGTTCCTCTTTGTCCTTGAATTCCATCAAAGTGCTGGCCATTTTGAAGAAATTGTCCATGGCATCTTTTTGAATTTTGGGAATCCTTTAGCTTGGGGAATATGGTTTTCTCCAATTCTTTTTCTTGTTCTTCTTCCCTTCTTGGGGAAGTGGGTTGACTTGGGGCTTGCTGGTAAAAGCTACTGGGGCTTCTTCCTTGGTTGCCTCCTTCTTTTTGGCATTATACTCCTTGATCTTTTTGATTTGAGGTTTGGATGATAGTGGATTCCATCCATTGGAGTATCTCACTATTTCCTCCTCTTTGAGAAACTTCTTTAGGATGTGCCAGGAGTTCATCACTCCTTGGTGTATTTTGAGGAAACATTTCCCAATCTTTGTCCTTGTACACTGTGTAGTACTGTTTGTATTGGCTCATGTAAATGTCTATTTGAGCCCTCTGAATGTGATTTGTACCTGTTTGAGTTACTCATACTTAGTTCCAATTCTGGTTCAGATATCATGGGCATTTCTGGGACATGCCTTTGGGATAAGGCACTTCCTTGTGTGGATTCTGTTCCACTTGGGATATTGCCCTTCCTTTTCCCTTTTGAGGAATCAATTCTACCTCTGAGACCAGCTCCATCTCACCAGGGCGAATCTCGCGTCAATCGTCGGCAATTGACTTCACGTCGCACCGCTGTCAGTATAAAATCTTGCTTCAGTCGCGTTAGTGTCACTTTATAGTCACTGGATTTAGTCGGTCACGTCACCTCAGCGTCAAGACAATGTCAATTGTCACATGTGTCACATGCGAATGTCACTCAAAGCCCAAACCCATTTCAACACTATTCACAATGTTCGGGTAATTTCACCTCATTGGCTTCCGCATCCCCACCTAATCCGCCCCGATGCTTTGCATGCTTACGAGCCCGCACCGCCCTCCAGATGAGACTCCGACACTGCCCCCCCATCTCCATCCTCACCACTCCTTACGCTTTCACACCCCCGCCCATACCATCTTTATGCTCATGTGGTGCACTCCCGACGTTCTCCCGACATCACTTATCCTTACGCTCGCTCAAGTGCCCTCCCGATATGCTCCCGACACTGCTTACAATCATTACGCTCGCGGAGTGCACTCCCGACATCACTTATCCTTACGCTCGCTCAAGTGACCTCCCGACACTGCTTATCCTTACGCTTGTGTAGTGCACTCCCAAAATGCTCATGACATCACTTATCCTTACGCTCGCTCAAGTGCCCTCCCGATATGCTTCCGACACTGCTTACGATCATTACGCTCGCGGAGTGCACTCCCGACATGCTCCCGACATCACTTATCCTTACGCTCGCTCAAGTGCCCTCCCGATATGCTCCCGACACTGCTTATCCTTACGCTTGTGTAGTGCCCTCCCGACATGCTCCCGATGCTGCTTATCCTTACGCTTGTGTAGTGCCCTCCCGACATGCTCCCGACACTGCTTATCCTTATGCTTGTGTAGTGCCCTCCTGACACTGCTTACCATCCTTACGCTCGCGGAGTGCACTCCTGACATGCTCCCGACACCACTTATCCTTATGCTTGTGTAGTGCCCTCCCGACACCACTTATTCTTACGCTTGTGTGCTGCCCTCCCGACATGCTCCCGAAACCACCTATCCTTACGCTTGCGGAGTGCCTCTCAACATGCTCCTGACACGACTTATCCTTATGCTTCCGTACTACATCCATAGTGTACGGTGGCTTGTTGGCGTACACAATGGACGCCATTGCCGAAATATGCTGAGTGGCCTTCTCTGCCAACAGGACCTCAGGCAAAATTGGTCAGTATATTCACAATGTTGTGGTTAGGGTTTAAATCATGAGACTCACAAATTAAAACCTAATAAGTGGACTATTTAAGACAAGAATTGTGTTTCCTGTTTCCCCGACAAAACCATTTTATTTCATATCAATCAAATGAACACTTTGCTTAGTCCTTACCTCATGAGCGTTGAATAGTCCAAAAGTTGACTTTAGTAGGTTTCTCACTAGTCAACTTTATTCAATGTCTCACAGGGAAGTGATTTCATTTGCATGATATGAAATAATTTGCAAAACATCGCCTCCTTCAATTTCCTGCCAAATCGCATTTTGCAAATGCAATTATTTGACTTCCACCTATTTTCTTCAATTTGGATCTTTTTCTTTAAAATTTTCAAACAAGTTATCAATCAACTCGTCACCATCTATTTGCTTAATAAACTACCTCCGCAATGGCCCAAACCCCGGGAAATTCAACGGAATTTAATGAACGACCAACTTCAGCCCCAGAGAGTGGAAGTGAAATATCTGATATGGCCAGTAGTCGTGAATTAGGCATTGAAGCAGAGAGCCAGTCACTTGAAGATCATCAAGATCCACCAGTTCTTCCAGAATGTGAGTATACATCCATCTTTAGTATTTCTAATCTCTCAAAACCTGATATTGTGTCATAGCCTTTATTTCAGGTCAACCTCCAAGCTCTCAGAAACCGAATTTTAAAAGTTATGAGAAGGAAAAGACTGTTGAACCTTGTGCACCGACAGAAGATGATGGGCAAGATGACGTAATTTTCAGTGGGGAGGTGGAAATTATATCCAAGGAACAATTTGTCTCCAACATTGCTCAAACAATCCCAAGGCTCGAAAAAATTCAAAATGATAGTAAAATTCCTGATTATGTGCGTCAAAAGATTGCCGAAGCCATGAGCCTCCTCAAAATGGATTTGAACCGTAAGTCCATTACTAATTCAAAACAAAGTTGATAAAAATAGCTGCTTACAATATATGGGCAGGTGTGGAGGTGGGAGAATCTCTACCTGAAGGATCTCGAGTCGTAATTGGATTTCCAGGCAAAGGATTAGGAAAAAGACCAAATATACATGCGACCAAAAAAACCAACAAAAAACGCCATACCTTTGAAGCCGCAAAGGATTCCCGGGATCAAGGTGATGAAATGATCAATGTTGAAGTGGACCATATTGATAATGAACCTCGGCATACTGAACCCCCCCCATACTCAATGAAACAATCCATGATGAAGCTCCACATACTGAAAGCCCCCCGATACCCAATGAAACAATGCATGATGCAACCCCTCCCGCCTCTCCTTGGAATATTCAAGCCCCTCAAGAAAGGGAAACAATTAAACATGATACAATGGGACGAGATATGACTGAGATAATTCCCGACGCTGAGCCCGAAGTGTCATCCGCTGCGAATTTTCAAGGGATATTTGTATCCCGCATGGAAGAGTTTGCAGGCATTTTGAATTATCATTCCAATATTTCTCAACAATCATGGAAAAGGGGGCTTGATAATATCAATAGGATTTACAAAAATCAATGGGACAATTTACCAACAAAGGATGCTCATACATTCCTGCCTGTTGGTATTAAGGTGATCAGTAACCGAGATCTTAAAATGTCGGCTTGGCTGCAGGACCTTGAGATGGCAGGTGAGTTTTTTTTATCTTTGTGCATGATACTTGATTATTGGCTGTTGACTGGTGATATAAATTGCAATATACAGGGTTAGATTTTTTTAAGCCAACCGAAACAGAAGTGTTTTTTGATCACAACATTTGGAATCTCAAATTGATGAAGGAATCAGCTAAACCTCCAGATAATCTCCCAAAATCTGAACACTCCTTCTTCAAAATGTTTCAGAGCCTTCTTTACCCCGCCAATCCAGTTAAACATTTTTGGGCAAATGTTATGTTTGAATCCATTAGTTTAGTCTCATACGATGTGATTGCACCCAAACCATATGTTGCACCAACATCAAATTCGACCGATCCTCTTGGACTCGAACGCGGAGCAGTTGAATACCTTGCCTCCTGCTTGAGTAAATCGAAGCAACGTGCAACCCAACTCAGCATTGAAGGTGGCGGCGCTGACAATGAGATATCCACAAAGCTGCACAAGAACCTGGAGGATCTAATGGATACAGTTATCCATTTGATGATTGCGTACAACATGGTACGTGCACATACAAAGGTCGAAGTTAATGGCATCAAAGGCAAACTCACGAACTCAAAAAAAAATGAGGCTATCAAAGATCTTTTGGCGTGTCACAAGAATCTTGGAATAAATCGAATTTGCTATGGTATATTAGCGGCATTCTGTGCGGCGGGGGTTCGTGGTTTGATGGTATGCTCAGATGACTGGAGAACAAGCTCAGTTAAAGGGGCTTTAGCACTAATTGACATTTCCGCAAAACTTTCAGAGTGTAAAAATCTAGTGGAGCCAGTGTGGCTACGTACTAATAAGTATATATGTAATTTACTGAATAAAAGTTTCTTCTCATCAGAGTCTTTTAACCCCACTGTACCTCTTAGATTTGAATTTGCACGATGCTTAGTATTAGACTTTGGTGATGCCTGGGTGGCGAAACGCGGTCTTGGTTCAAGTGATGAGGTCACCTTGACGGTACCCAGGTCAGCTAAACTCACAACCAGGATTGACCCGTTTTAGATTAGCTTTGTACTACATAGATTGTAATTGAATTTTGCAAAGTTATTTATGAATTTAATAATCATGACTTCCTATCCTACTACTGCCCGGATGCCACAGTCTGAGTACCAATAGTAATTGTACGGCGGCATGCCTCCGTACATCATTGCAAAGACTCCGACAAGATGCAAGCTGAGTCAGGCGTTGTGCCCGCGAGTAGCACACGCAGGGGCATTGCGGGAGGTCGCGTTTATCACTTCCCGCCAGCCCATAATAGGCAAAAGGTTCCTGTGTCTTTCAAGAGGAGTGGGATAACTAGGGATCCGCAGCAGGATGCATATTGCATTTGCGCGTGCTTGCAATATTCCAAATGGTTGGATTGGAAAGTGATTGCATGGGAACATCAATATGTCAAATTGAATAATGCACTATCCACTGCAATTTTCAGGTTCAGGTATTTGAGATCGCGAATTCGCGAAGGTCAGGTGTGATCTTTCTTTTTAGCCGCAATCAAAAAAGATTCATCAACCACAATTCAATTTAGGTGATATTAATAAATCAGTAATCATTCGGTTTCATTTCATTTTCTGCTGAAATCATGCCATTCACGAAAAAAGGAAAAGAGCGTAAAAGGGAACTCGCGAGAAAGCGTCGGGCTGAGGAAGGAAAGTGTGAGTTTCTCGCTTAATCTCAGTGTATATATATAGATATATATATATGCTTCCACATTTATATGGCACCCTCATTGGGCCCCATGGAAGAACATTGGCTTTAGTCGGTTCAGATTGTGCCAATGTCCTGTGGGCTCCAACAGGGAAGTCAAAGGATGTGTGCCGAAGAAAGCTCCTTGGGCATTGGGCACCATTCTGGACTCAAAACTCCTTAGCTTCAAATGGCAGGAAGCAGTATCTGATATCTTGTCTGCTTCAACACAAAGTGATCCCTCAACCACTCGGGAATAGTCGGACATCCCAAAAGATAAATGAGGGCAAAACCACCTGAAAGCAGAGGTTTTTTTCCTCCTCTCGACCAACAGCACAAATATCAATGCCAGTATCAGCAAATATGATCCCAAGTGAAATTCGGAGCCTTGTGGATGTCAATCAGATCAAACGCATTAACTTTGGCCGTGTGGCAATTTTCTCTTCAACCGGATTACTCATTGCCCTTGTTGAATTCCAACCATTCACAACAATGAGTGAAGTCGAGGTCAATCAATGGGATGAATTATCACAATTCTTATTTCGCGAAAAGAGGTTCACTGACCCTATTGCAACAAATGGAGCATTACTGGAGGGATTTATGTTCGCGATTGGGTGGCGCAAATGCACCACGAAGAATGAACAATTTGGTCTGTATGGTAGTGCTGGCAAAATTGAAAATGCAAAAGATGAATGGCGGGACCGAGGTGCCAATCTTAGCTCGGTGGGTCGCATTCTAGGTCAATCCTTACGATATGTTGGGGATAATTTATTTCAGAAGATTCAAAATTGCTACAACTCATTGGGGGTTCCGTCTTTTGATCAAGTCAAGTATGAAGGCAATAATCCCGCAAATCAGGGTGCATGTGAGTTTGCTTCGGCACTCACTTTCACCATGAATGGATTCAAAAACTCACCTCATCTTGATAAGGATGCATCGCTGTATGCTTCGGGATGGTGGTTTCAAGCTGATAAGGAGACCGGCCAAATTCAAAGAGATGCATCAAAGCGGTGTACAGGGGGGAAATTGATTTTCCCAAATGAGCATTTTTGGATTGATCTATCCCATTGTCATGGGCTCATTCAGGTAGTGTGGGCCAGCAGTACATTTCTTCATTATACTGATCCAGCACAGGACAACGAAAGCACGACACTAGTGGGTATGTCCGCACAATGCTCAAGCAGGTTAGCAAAAACAATGTGCCGAAAAAGCCACGGCTATTATGAGATTGGCGAGGGAGCGGCCTATCAAATCAGGGATGGTAATACAATCTCAGCCCAATTCAAAGAGTGAGGCAGTCGGAATAGCAGCGTGATTGGTAGATAATGGTGGGGTAAGGCAGAGGACAATATACACCAGGATTGGATGGTTTCGAGTGCGGGAGATGGTGGGTCTCACATGAAAAAGGGGTGAAGTGGATTATGTACGGAGGCATGCCATCGTACATATGCCAGGTTTGTTGCTCTTGTCCAGGATCCCAACGCTTCACACGCGAATCCTTATGCTTGTGCAGGTTCCGACAATGCTAAAAGTTCCTTACACCTATGCGGGCTGCGGACGCTTCACACGCCAATCCTTACGCCTGTGCACGTTCCCGACAACTCACACGCCAATCCTTACGCCTGTGCAGGTTCCCGACAGCTCACACGCCAATCCTTAGGCTTGTGAAGGTTGCCAACAATGCTGACAATTTGTTACGCCTGTGCAGGCTCCCGAAAATTCACACGCCAATCCTTACGCCTGTGCAGCCTCCCGACAGCTCACACGCGAATGCTTAGGCTTGTGAAGGATGCCAACAATGCTGCCAATTTCTTACGCCTGTGCAGGCTCCCGACAATTCACCTGTGCAGGCTCCCGACAGCTCACACGCCAATCCTTACGCCTTTTCAGGCTCCCGACAGCTCACACGCGAATGCTTAGGCTTGTGAAGGATGCCAACAATGCGGACAATTTCTTACGCCTGTGCAGGCTCCCGAAAATTCACACGCCAATCCTTTCACCTGTGCAGGCTCCCAACAGCTCACACGCCAATCCTTACGCCTTTTCAGGCTCCCGACAGCTCACACGCCAATCGTTACGCTTGTGAAGGTTCCTGACAATTTAAAGAATTCAATACATGACTAAGATTAATAGCGTGTGACCATAGGAACGGCAATTTCTCATGAATCTGGAGTGGATTGCTCACATGCCGGAACCTCCCGCTTTTTTACAGTTAAGATTTGATATGGCTCAAACAATGGAGGAAGAAAATATAGGAGGCAGGAATGGTGACTATTGGCGCATTTTTGGCAAAAGATTTTCTCACATACAAATACTAACTCAAACTTTTGGTGGGGCACTTACGAAAATTATTCTCACACAATAGTAAATATGAATCACTGAGGAATTATAATAAATTCACGTGAACAGAGAACGTAAGAGAAATTGAAAATATCTTTCATTGAATACAAATAATTTATCTATAGGAGTGTATTACAAAAGGTAAAAAGAGGAAAGAATACGATTTTTTTTGTGGATTTTATTTTTCTAAGAATTTAGAGACTATCCCGGTGATGTCCTCCATTGGATAAGCCTCCATCGCCTTGCCAAGGAGGGAGTTTAGTTCCTCCCGGAATTCCCGGTGCATCTCATTTCGATGAGTTGCATCCACAAAAGGAATCATGTGGAGCAACCAACGATGCTCCAACAAGATTCGGTTGATCGATTCGTGGACGATGGCTCGAGGAATCATTAGTATCGGGCGCAGGTTGGTGAATTCCTGGCGAGCGTCATCGTAGGAATGAGATGAGCTTGGCACCGGGGGGGAGGAGGCGGTTGGGTTTTCGGCGTCAATGGGAGGGATATCCGGGGAAGGAACCGGGGTAGGAGTGGTGGGAGGGGGAACAGGAGGGGAAGGTGGGGGAGTGGGTGAAGAAGAAGGTGGAGGGGGAGGGGGAGGGGGGGATCCGACTGGCGTATCGTCAATCATGATAATCGAGCGGGGAGTTGCGGGACGAGCTGGAGATGGTCGAAGGAGGGGTGAGGAAAAGTTGAGTTGAGTTAAAAAAGTGAAATAGGGACTTACCAAAAGGTTCCTCCGTTGATTGCGTAGGAGCCACCTCAGGTTGAGGCTCACGAGTCGCACTGTCCTCAGGTGGTTCGGAGGATGGACTCGGGCCAGGAATAGGTGGCTCATCGTGCTGGGAGGCTTCTACAAAAGGAGGAAGAGTCAGTTAACTTGATGCGAAAGTGAAAATGAGAAAAGAGAAAGTTGGCTGCTTACCGCGGAATAAGTCCTCAGACCATCGGGTGCCACTCGGGCCTGGAGTGGGTTGCCGCGGGGTTTGCTTGCGAGGCAAAGTAGGAACGGGAGAGTCTTGTCGGGGGGTATTCAGGGGGTTTGGTTCTATGAGTAATGGAAAAAAGTTAGTATTATTGCGTGAAGATAAATGAGATAAGGAGGAGAAAGAAAACTTACTTTGGCGTTTGAATCCCATTGGTGACAAGACATGGTGACAATCAGCCCAAGCTCGAATGTCCTCTTTCCATCGCCATCCTTCATCGGCCGGATAATCACTTCGCTCAGGTCGAGGAGTGAAGTGACCATCGGATGGTGGCCTAGGAGGGGGGTGGACAAATCAATGCTTGAGGGGACTGGGCTAATCGTCCTGAATCGTTCCCGCTGGCCTGTTTGGGGTCCCGGGGTCCACTCACGCTCGGAAATGGTTTCATCATCATCGGCCACAAAGGAGTCCTGGCAAGGGCGTCTTGGGCGGGAACTCCTCTGGCCGCGGGGTCGGAAGGGGCGGACGACGAATGAACATTTCTTGTGTGCTTGTCGGCAAGCATCACAAGCGTCGGTCGTCGTCGAGGAACGAATGCAGGGGATACCCCGCTTGGTGCATAACGTGCACGACATCTAAAAACAAATCAAAACAGGTTAGTAACTGAATAGAAAGCAAGCAATCAAGAAAGAAAAGGAAGACATACAATGATTTATAATTTTAAAACGGAATTCAAATTAAAAAAACGCTAGTAGGAGGTTTTTAAAAGTCTAGAAGAGAGTCGTGAAGAAAGGGAATTATTAATATTGGATCATAATGTTGACAAAAGCTTAATTGGAGAAAACGTATGAAGTAGATAGAAGTGGGGTTCTGAAAGTATTAGCAGGAAAAACAAAAAGCGAGCAGGAAGGGGAGTGGGGTTAGTCGAGTGCGAAAGAAAAGACTGGAAAGGCAGGAAGACGAGGGGGAATACGCACAAGAAGGACAAACGCGGGTGAGGTTGAACGAAGTGGAGCGGGTGAGAGAGAAAGTGAAGTGCGTGTCGTGTGAAGATGGTCTTTTATACCATGGTGAAGCTGAGACGATCTCAGCAGTTGCAGCACCCGCAAAAGTTTCAGCTTCAAGGCGTGTGGGCAAAATTGAAGCTGAGTCTCAGCGAATGCTGCAACTGAGAAGTGAAATGCTTGTGTGAGGCAGAAGAACAATGGGGGTCTGGCTGAGTATTGCAATTTATTGAATTGTCAAGCTGAGTCAAATCCCCTTTGTTTCCTTAAATTGCCACCCGATCACCCAGGAGGGTGGTCGTGAGGCCCTTGTTGAATGTGCATTCAACGTGCAATGCACAAGTGACCCATGCAGATATGCACCCGGTGCATTTGGTCACAAGTGACCGCGGCAAGATCACCGGCCTTATGGCCTGGTGATAGTATTTGAACAAAGGGGGGGGCTCTAAGACAAGTGAATACAGCGTGAGCTTGCCTCGACCCATTGCTCAGGTTTGCTTTCGGGTCATAATTGAAATGCTCAGTGGCTGAACATTTTAATTGCACAGTAATTGAACAATTGATATAACAATATCAAATGCACCGCTGAGTCTTGCAATTTATTGAATTGTCAAGCTGAGTCAAATCCCCTTTGTTTCCTTAAATAGCCACCTGATCACCCATGAGGGTGGTTGTGAGGCCCTTGTTTAATGCCCATGGTGGGTGCAAATGCCAAATGCCCCATGCAGAAAAGCACATGGTGCATTTGGTCACAAGTGACCGCGGCAAGATTACCAGCCGTATGGCCTGGTAATAGTGTTTTAACAAAGGGGGGGCTGTAAGACAAGTGAATACAGCGTGAGCTTGCCTCGACCCATTGCTCAGGTTGGCTTTCGGGTCATAATTGAAATGCTCAGTGGCTGAACATTGGAATTGCACAGTGAATGAACTATAGATATAACAATATCAAATGCACCATGCTGAGCCATTGCTCAGTCGTTTTTGTATGCGCGCACTCTGAGCATTTGGCACAGCATCGGATGACATTTCAGCCAGGTGCAGCATTTCACACGCTTTGGTGAAGTGCTCCAAACCGAGCCTTCCAGTGAGCTATTGCAGAATTAGTTCATTCCATGGCTTTACTGAGCACTTTCACACGGTGCTTTTGACCATGACATGCTCAGCTTGCGTGTGCAAATTGGGTGAAACGCAATGCTGAGCATGTGGCACATGAGCTACGTAAATGCAAACGATCGGAAGGTGCATGCACATTTGCTATATGCATGCAGGCTCAAGTAGTATTACACCTTCCTGCTCTGTACAGTACAGTCGACACTGTAGTACGCAGTACACCTTTGTAAATGTGTACTGCGGGGCAGAGCAAAAAGCTGTTCAACAATGTAACATGCAATCACGTCAAGCCATCGAGTCATATCTCTCACCTGCATCCCTTTGATGCACCTTGTAGGACAGCTCTGCCTAACTACGGCACAGATGCGCATGTAATCCAAGTTAATGTAAGTGGGTCATAATGGGATGACTTAATATTTGGGTCATACACAAAGAGTTGATTCACTCCGGTGCCATTGTTGGGGCAAACAATGACTGGCCCGCTTGTTCATTGTTGGGCAGCCACACGCTTTCATATGCACCCCCGATGGGTCATATGCAGGCAACTTTCACACGCCTGGAAGACATTTTACTGCCAGTCTTCCAGCTGCCTATTTTCTTGGTCGGGTTGTCAGCTTGACTGCAGACGCTCACCCGCTTGCGCGTGGAAACCTGAGGCCAATCAGTGCGGATTTGCTTCAGCCTCATCCACATTAGAATAACAATCCCAGCCTATGATTGCTGAGGCTGGTCATGTTTGCGTGGGTATCTCCCACCGCGGGTCATTTTCTTCACGTTCTCACACGCCCCGCGCAAGTTGTGGCACCTGGCTTGCAGCCAAAAATCCCCTTGGGCGTGTGGCCTCTTTCTCTGGAGTTTTCTACGTGTGTGAGGCAAAGACCCAGATGCCAATCTCGGAGGATTAGTACTCGCCCCAAACGTAATAGGGGTGAATGTATATGTGGATCACGGCTCACGGCTGGCGCCCCCTTTGATCATCGCACACATTCCCCCCTGATGCCCCCTGCAAGCCCAGTACGCATCAGTCAGCAATAAACTTCAGGCAAAACCAAAGTCATGTTCGGTGGCACGCCACCAAACATATATTACCTGCCCACACACACACATCTCTACAGTGAGTTTGCCGTTTGAAACTGCCATCATTGCCCAGTAGGTCCCTGTGCAAAAATTCACCTGGGGATGATACGCTCATTATTCGCTGTCACACCAGCGAACATGGGCGCATGCCTCTAATATGCCCATCCACAATAAGTTGCTACAACCCACCCAATTTCGGATATGCTAATGTCAACCCTGTTCCACCAAAGGTTTCGTAAATTGCTGCAGATCCAGCAAAATATTGGTGCACCCACATTTTTGCCACCTTGCCTTGATATATGCCCCAAATTGGATATGAAAATTATCAGCCCAAGACGCCCACCCCCATCAAGACCATGCACGTAACCACAGGCCATCCCCCTTTTGGCCTGTTGCTGCCACTCATATAAGTTCCCCACCTGCGCTTATTCCTCTTCATTCCCTTTAGCTAACCCTTCCCGATCATATAATTTGCAACTGTCCCCAAATAATTTAAAATAGCCATCATGTCAACCCCTTCACAACCACTTTGCATTGGGATGATTAATATTAGTATTCAAATAAATAGTGATATAACCTTAAAGCCTGAGAATTCCCTCTTAGGTTCTTGGATTATCCTATGGCACAATCAACACAACATATTCGTATATCTCCCCAATCACCAGCATGCTATTGGCTCTCTCCCGGGAACCCTTTCCCAAATGTTGATACCATTCCTTGGGGCACCAAAAACGTTCATGCACTGTGGTCCTGGTGGGGCATGGATTGAAAATTGCCAATCCAATCCTACTCAAATATTATTTGTTGAGGGAGTATTTATTACTGATGCCAATGATCCCTCCTCATCTCAGAAACCCAATCTAGCATTGATGTTCTTCACATGGTATCCAAACATTCTATTCATAATGGAAAGCTTTCGAACACAAGATTTCAAGCTTAAAATGCCCAAAGAATATGACTGTACTACTCATTGTCAATGTCAACTCTTTACTCCGACATTTCCCGCTTCAAACTCGACGCCTGCTTCATATCCTGCTGTTTCATCATTGATTTCCAAGCAAAAACTGATACAATTACCCAGTGGATCAGACCTCCCCATGATGACCCCGCCCCATTCCATTATTCAAACCCCCCTCCTCCCTCATCAAAAGACCGGACTAGCTTTTTGCTGGGATCGAGAAATCCCCAATGGCCAATCAGCCCGTAACCTTTGGGCCACCTCACCCCCAGGATCCACTTTCAATGCCAGGCACATCATTACAAACAAGGTCGTTAGCTCATTTGAATCCATTTTGACCAATACCCCTCTTGGAGGACTGCTTGCGGATGATATGGGATTAGGTAAAACCATTCAGGCCATTGCTCTAATTGGTACCTCCAAGGAGCGGATGATTGCAAACCCCCATCGCTCCACGCCCACCATGATCATCTGCCCCCCTCGCTTAATTACCAACTGGCAATCAGAAATATCCAAGCATGCTCAGGCTGGAGCGCTGCATTCCAAAATCTACCATGGTCCCACTCGTCACTCATTATCCCAAGCCAACATTTTAAAATATGATATCATCATCACTTCTTACAATACTATCACCCAAGAATTTAAGCAAACCAATCCCTCTACATCATTCATTTTTCAAATCAATTGGCATCGTATAATCTTGGATGAAGCACAGTGAGTGGCTGACCTTAAATGATTCAAATCACCTTTTATATCCAATAACCCTTGCCCCCTCTTATAGCTATATTTGCTCTCAATACACTGCCACTCACCATGCCATTAATAGCCTCCTTTCATCCCGTCGAATATGTTTAACGGGCACACCTATTCACAACACCATTTATGACCTTTTGGGCATAATATCATTCATCACTCAACCCCAGAGCGCCGATCAAGATAACTGGTCACCATTCATCCTGAGTAGTCTTTCAAAAGGTTGCAATGATATTTTGCATTTGGCATTGCGGCATTTAAGTTTGCGCCGCACCAAAACCACACATCTCGAATCCCTCCCCACTATTAGCCATCATTATGAGCTGCTCCCACTCAACCCGACCATGCAGCAAGAATATTCCACATTATATGAAGAATTCCTATCATCCAAAAGCAAAGGACCAGGAGAGTTTTTCAGAAATATTAATAAGCTGCGAATATGTTGTAACCATCACATCATGCTTAACACAATTGCGGAGGCAGAGTTGGAAGACCCCGAGGGCAGGAGCACTCAGGATAACTCCCCAAGAATCACACGAACTATTGTGGCTGTGGAAACATGCATGATGAGTAGTAAAATCGCACACCTCCTACAAAGCTTAATGAAGAACAAACAAACAAGGTGTGGTCCAACGAAATCGGTGGTTTATACCCAATGGACCCAATTTCTAGATTTGTGCGTTAATTCTAATATGCATCCATTACCAATTGACTCCATCTGACTTTTTTATATTGTAGAATTGGTATTGCTCTTGCCCATCACTCTATCCTTTCAGCACGAATTGATGGAACAATTACACCACGAGCGCAGGACAAGGCGCTTGAGAATTTCTTCAATAATCCTGAATGTGAAGTACTCATTGCATCCATTGCCGCGGCTGGAACTGGCCTCAATATAACTTGTGCTAATATAGTCTATTTAATGGTGAGGGGCCCCCCAAAATTCTCCCCTGATATTCGGACCCTGACATCCACATTTCCAGGAGCCCAATTGGAACCCAGCCATTGAGGCTCAGGCTGTTGATCGTCTACATCATATTGGCCAACAACGACCTGTACAGGTCATCCACTATATCACTCCTCATTCAGTTGAGGTCAACATGCGGAAGGTACCTTTCAAGCTCATCTTTCACTTGATTGTATTACTATTCTGAAATCCTTCCTTATGGGAATGCCATATTCCAATCACCAATAGGTCCAAGAAAAGAAAAAATCATTAACTGCGTGAGCCTTACTGATATTATATAATTTGTGATTGACAAAGTTGATAACTCCTGTTGACTCTCTGGCACAGGTCCACAATTATGAACACCATGAGCTGGATCGAACTTCTTCAATATTTCCTCAATGAAAATGAGCAATAGAGTATTATTGCTAAGGGAGACGGTGATACATTTCAATTGGTATTGTCTATATTCTAACATATTTAGCAAGTTGTTGCATCCTTAAGAGATAATAATCCGATTTTATTACACCTGCACAAATAATTCACAGAATTTTAATTTGTCACAGTGCTATACCGTGACAAATTACTAAGTTATTGCAGAGCATCACCATTAGGCCTAATAACTGGCATGTCAAGTATCTTGAGGGCGCTAGTCTGCATCTTACTACAGCCTTTGAGCCAATCTTGATCAAATACCTGAAATGATAGGCCTTCCGGAATATCACCATCATCTGTCGATCGTAATTCTGGCAATCTATCAATAGTTTTTTTACCCTTTTTTTTAATCCGATTACAAAACTCTATGTCTCTATCCATTTTCAATACCAAATCATTAAATAACTGGGAGCGCCAGCGTAATCCCACTTTGCGGTAAACTTGACGGCCATTTTCCAGTACCTCCTCAGTATCTGAGCATACTCGAGGGTCATTGAATTGTGATGCTAGGATGGGAAATTTAGCCGTATCACACCATTCACGACGGCGCTCACAGGTCGGCACATAATCAAGTAGATCATCATCAGACTTGGTCCACAATGAAGAAGAGATACAGTAACTAACTCTTTGACGAATCTTTGCGAGCTTTTGATTCTCTTTCTTTTTTACCAGATACTCCGCATCCTTTTGAATAGACTTCTATTCTCTTTTCAAATAAGTGAAATATCGCTCCATTAAAGCCGCCACGACCCCATAGTTGTTATGATCCTTGTTCCAACAGTCGTGATGATACTCAGTGCTGACAAGTGCGAGACGGAATGTACGGTAAAACACCATAGACATTAGCTCGTTGAACGGATGTTGCCATGAGCTCTCCCAGTCCCAAGTGAATCGCTTTAGTCCTAGCTTGTGGAGCTCATTTTCGCAGTAGCTTTGGAAACCCTGAGACTGAACCTGTGTTGATGGCTCATTGAAAACATCCTTGGGGACATAACCGAGATGACCAGCCACTTGAATTGCAATTTCACGCTCTTCTGTGCTGGGTGGTGCTGGTAGTGAGGAAAAATTCTTATCCCTAACTTTGAGTAGGAACAGGCAATGTGCGTGTACTGCTGATCTCATTCCATGGACATTCTCTGGAAGTTCTGCCTTCAGCCATTTTTGTTGCTCCTTCTGGCTTGCACATTTCGCCACATTGTGAGCTTTGCGGGCCTGGTTCCTTTGCTGTCTGACCTCGGATTGTTCAAGCATACTCTGGGCAAGGCCCAGCTGAGGATGGGTGAACTCACTATTTGATTGAGTGCCTTGCTCATGCGCCGTGAAATCGTCCCTCCTTGGTTCATCATTTCTTTCACTTTGAGTCGGAGACATGTTCTCATCCTCATCATCCACAATTCTTTCTCTTGATGTACTGGCATGACCCATTCTTGGTTTGGAGGCATATGGATGATGACGTCCAGTGACTTTCTCTTTATGGACCAGAGGTGAAGACGCATAAAGTTCATCCCCTGCCATGCAAATCATCAGTTAACACATCAAAACATCAATGAAGACTGGTCATCCTCACGATCTTCAATTGGCTCCTGAGATCGGACTGACTTGCCTTTAGGTGCCATATCTAACCCATTAAACAAAAATATCAAATTGTGAAAAATGTTATACTCCGAAATTAAAATGACTTACTTTGATTAAGCGTCAATCCTGGATTTCCCTCCGACAGACCACTCCAAGTTACATTCTCCAATGGTCTTTTTCGTCGCCCCCCATCCACGCGCCTTTCATCACCCACATGAACCTGAGATCCTGATGGAATATTGAGGGTTGGCTGTTTACTTTGGCCAAAGGGATCCTGGGATGCGACTGGATTCCAACCGGGATTAAGGAGGAACTCACGTGGAAATTTTGATTGGGGATTAGCGTGTGAGGAGATTTGAGGTGTGCCTTCTGGCCCCTGAGACACATGAATTTGTGTATTAGTGGGATTCGGGGGAATTGGAGTGACGGAAATATTTGGGATCGACCAAGTGCTTGAAGTTGGAGCCTTTGGATTGCCCACATCAATGTTAAGACCTGATACATTCATTGAGGATGCAATAGGGGTTGTGAGAGGAATGTTGGGACTCAATGGTGACTGTGTTTGAACATATTCTATGCTAGATTCACTATTTGAGTCATGAACAGAACCTGAACGGGATTTATGTGACTTGAAAGATGACATAAGGGCCGAAAAAGTACAGTAATATTTTTAACTAGATAAAACACCTCAGTATTATGATAAAATAGAGTGATATGAGATGAAATCTTTTCAAATTTAGAATAGAGAAATTCTATGAATAGTTGGAACTAAGTGTTGTGTGGAAGTCCAATAAGACTCTTTTGAGGAGAATCCTCCCTGCCTCCTCTTGAGCTCCTCCGCTTTTGTCGGAAACCACCCTGCACGGCCTACCAGCATATAATGTGATATATCCTTGATCTGAAAGGAGACCCATCATCCATAAGTAATCATATTTGGTAACATTTCCGCCTCCCCATTGTCACATTTTGTGAATTATCCAAACTGCCAATATATGCATTGAAATTCCACAACATTGTACATCTGTAAAGGGGTATATTCATGAAGGATTTACCCACAAAAGAGACATCACCTTTTCACGAAAGGCAAGACAATCCAAATCACATTCCAACTGATTCAAAGCCCGCCGCACTCAAACCAAATACCAAGACTTTAGCTGCACTCCACCCTCTTATGTAATAGAGTTATATAGTTATGTCTGTAATAAGGTTTAAACCATGTACGATGGCGTGCCAGCGTACATGGATTAAATGTTAATCCCCTCAATTCAATGGTAACACTTCACTAATGGAACCCCCTCAATGGTCAAACCCGCACTATCACAATGTGTAAATAAACTAGAATATGTATGAGCATTGAGCAGCATGGCATTTTACCCAATTAAATGCCTAACCAATTCCACCATCCAGATGAGACATGTTAAACTTTATCCACTGCAGCTCATGCTCCATTACAAGTGGGATAAAATCCTCAGCTGGCTCAAATCATCTCCCCCTTCATAAATAATCACTGAATTTTATTTCCAATTAATAACACTCCTAAACACTTTCACATCAACCATAGATATTTATACACAAACCAACCGTACTCCCAATTCCTGCAACAATGACAACCCGGCCCTATTCCTCAATGCGTATATGCATGTGTCAACACTGCTCAACTCAAACACACTCTTCCCCTGAGGGTGATAGTCAAGGAGTTGCCTTCACACCTTTCCAATATAAACAGCACATTAAAAAGCTCAAATCAACCATTGCACCCAAATCTCATCCAAACATCCCTACTTCTGCATCAGGATCTGGGTGCCCACAAATTCTATTGGATCAAATCTTCCCAGCTGATTATTCACGTTTGACCCAAAGCACTTTCTCAACTCCAGCGGGTCTCAATTCAACTGCACAGAAACCATATAGTGGCAGTCAAACCCTTCCCCCACAAGACCTAGGAATGATAATATCTGCCATTCTATCATTAAGGTATAATTTACCCCGCAGGGCTTCACGCATTCTCAACCCCGCCCTGAACCTGCTGATCAAGTCCAGTATCTCAAGCTCCGGTGGTCCCCCCATTCCTGCATTCCATATACCTCAAGATCTGAGTACCATATTTGAACATCTCCAATTGGAGCCAGTGATTCAAAACTATATATGTTGTCCTCAATGTTTCTCTCTTAATGGCCTTACCAAATCAGTCACAACTGACCAACCCCACTGTCAATGCCATAATGACCCAAATGATCATGATCCCCCTTGCACACAATCATTAGGCAAATTCATCTATTCATCTGAACCCCACACCCAAAACACAACCAACATGAAGCAAAAATTTATACCAACAAAACATTTCATTTATCAACCATTCAAAAATTGGCTTGCCAGATTCCTCCAGCGGGCTGGAATTATGGAAATTCTGCATCAACATCAACAATCCCAAACTCCCGAAGATTCCCCAAAACGTGACGTCTGGGATGGATTGGTCTGGAGACGCTTCACTGGCACTAGAAATATCCATGACCCCCCATTCATGTCCATTCCTGGTGCATTGGCCTTCTCCATATATGTGGACTGGTTTAATGCACATGGAAAGTCAACCCGGTTGGCTAGCATTGGACCTATCATGCTTATTTGTCTTAATCTCCCCCCAAGTGAAATATTGAAGCCCGAGAATGTCTACGTTGCAGGAATCATCCCTGGTCCGAAGGAGCCAACTGCGCTTCAATTGAATTATCTATTAATGCCACTCATCAATGAGCTCAAAGAGCTATGGCAAGGTTACCATTTTGCACCCACCTCAACAGGTCCATCAGGATCCTTTATCCGTGTTGCCATCCTCACAGCCATTGCGGATGTGGTTGCCATGCGCAAGCTTACTGGATTTATTTCCCATTCAGGAAACCACTTTTGTAATTTTTGCACCATTCACAAAGCTCAAATTGAAGAAATTGGTCCTCAATTTCACTACATGCGCTCATACCAAAGTCATAAATCAACCATTGCCAAATGGCTTCGGGCAACCCCACAACAAAGACAAGCAATTTTCTCTGAGTATGGAGTGCAATATTCAATTTTTGAAGACCTTCCGTATTGGGATGCCACCAGAATGGTTAATCTTGACATAATGCATAATTTAATACTTGGAATTTTGAAGGACCATGCAACTTTCAAATTGTGCATTCCAGAGTCCAAATCAAAAATTTACCTCAGGTCCCGCAGGAAATCCAATGACACCAACAGTTCAGACTCAGATTCCATGACCTCCAACAGCTCTCTTGATAAAATCACATTGAGAGAGGCCCGCTCCCTGAGAAGAGACGCAGCAAAAATAATAAATGAGCCACTCCCCACTACTTCCACCCGAAAAAACTACTTCCCAATGCCCACCCCTAACACAGAACATCCATCTAGTGGTTCTGCGGAGATTCCTTCATTTGATGCCGATTACATCCCCACTTCTGAAATCCCCTCTGAATTGGATATCACTGCACTGAGTGATCACCAGATCAAGGGTGAGGCTCTGGAGCATCTCCGACAAATCATATCTGAGACAATAATTCCCTCATCATGGACAAGAGTACCTCGCAACATGGGTTCCCCCTCTCATGGTAGCTTAAAAGCCGCTGAATGGGCTCTCTTATATAAGGTCTATATTCCATTTTTAATGCTCAGTCAACAGATGTCATTAGATGTACACCAATCCGCCAACATTCAAAGGCAAATGGGTCAGTCAGAAGAACTTGGAAATGAACTAACCAAGAATACATTCCATTTGATTAGTGCTATCAACATTGCCACAAGTTGGACTGTTTCAATAGGAGATGCGACTGCATTTGCTGAACATTGGAAAAAATTCCGCCTTTCCAATCAACTCCTGTTCCCAAAACAGAAAAGTAAACCAAATCATCATTTTGCTGACCATATTCCCGAGCTCTTCCAACGTTGGGGCCCAGCACAAGCCTCAGCCACATGGGGTTATGAGCGCTTGATTGGAGTATTTGCAAAAATGCCAACAAATAACAAAATATGTACGTCAATTAATAAGATCAATATATTCACATTGATTAAACACCTGAACTGAATAAGATTAACTTCTTGCAACTCTAAATAGATGATATAGATAAAACCTTACTTCAACATATCTGTCGATGTTCCAACCTTTCCGTTCTCCTGAAATCCCCATCCGTGCCATGTGAAATAAAACAGCTTTTCGAATCACAGCCACCTGCCCTGTTCAATGACCATAAATATAACAAACCATCCCGCCATGACCAAGAAAATTATGATTGCCTGGTTGAGTACTTACAGAATTTTCATGCAAAAAGGGAAATAGTTGATTGGATCAGCTTAGACACTACCGTGCAATCCACAAGTCATCTCACTTCAAGGATTGTCTCACCTTGGTATTTTCCAGTTTCAAACATTAATATTGGGAACAATATATTTTCAACTGAATCCAAAAATGTCAGCAACAGTGTGATATGTTTTCTGAGGGGCAACTCACGACGCTTTGGTATTATTAATAGCATTTTTAAAGTCTCTGAGCCATCTAGCATACTGAACAATAACTTTCTGATCTTAAAAACTTTGAAGATTGATGTGAATTTCCTACCAGATTGGCCGTATCTCAATATTTATAAAGCTGTTGGTTTTGATGATGGACACTTGATTATATCAGAAGAAGAAATAGAAGGTAACTGTGGATTGTATGATAACAAAGCTCTGTCATGTGGACTGCTTGTAATGATAAAGCCGTTATTTCATGATATTTAGTCTACAAAAATGCAAATCTCTCAGATTCATTAGCAATTTTGCTAGTGAAATAATTGCCTCAAAATTTAGTGACAGAGACATGCCATTGTGACAAGCAAAGCCCATTATTTCACATTGCCACAAAGAACTTACTATTTTGACATTGGGTACAGTGTGAATAAGCCAAGTCCAATGATCAAATGACCCACACACTCACCTTTCACAGCATCCAAAATTTCTAACTGCGCCATCATCATGTTGGAAGCGGAATTGGCTTTTGCGTACCCACACCCGCATGTGCACCCGCACGCGCCAATGCACACGCCCACGCACCCGCATACACCAATGCACACGCAAACCCACCCGCACACGCCAATGCACACGCACACTTCATGGATGACCTGGTGAAGTCAAACCCCCCGCCTACATCAAGACTGGCTGAAGGACCTCTTTGATGTGTGTTTGTGCAAACAGGCGGGTCTGGTGTAATTTTTACCAATCATCGGACGGTTGTGGGATGATCAGGTGGTGAGGAATCTGAGTTGAAGGCACAGGGGAACCAATATTATTGGATGTCACAGGATTTGGTGTAAGACCAGAGTGTGACGTGTGCTCGACGTTCGCTTGATTTTCGCTTGACGTGAGCTCGACTTTTATCCTGCTTGACGTTTGCTTGACGTGAAGTCAATCGCCGACGATTGACACAAGATTCGCCCCGGTGTCTGATTGGATGGAGTATTGGGAGCCTCTTCTGGTAGTCATATTATAAGAAAAATAAGAAATAAGAGGATTTTTAGAACAGAAATACTCTTATGGCAATTTATAAATGAGGTACTCACCTTCAGAGTCCTGAATAGTGGGTCCTTGAAAGTCCAATTTCTTAGCTTTCTTTTTCTTGGTGATTATTGGTGTTGGAGAACTTTGACAAGTTTCTTCCACCAATCTTTCAACAGTGGCTTGGTTATCCTCTGTTGGGTTGTCTTCAAACACTAAAAAAGACAAATAAATATAAGTCTTTAATATAAAAGTGTTATTTTTTTGGTAAGATATGGAACTCCTCCACGTAAAAATTGCTTTTATATCTTTTTTTATTAAAAAAAAATGAAAATAATTAAAGAAATGAAATTAAAATGAATAAAATAACTTTTTTATTTGTTTTTAATATTTTTATTATTTTTTATGTTTTTATTTTTAAAGAATAAAATAAAAATAAATATGATTCTTTTATAAAATTAATTTATAATATAAAATTATTTTTAATTTATAAAATATCTTTTTTAATTACTAGAGTCACTCAAAGAAAGTTTTTAAAAATCTCAGGATTTGAAAAACCATGTGTAAGACAGTACAATTGCTTTCCAAATGCCTCAATAGCTTTTAAAATCAATAAATATAAAATTATTATATAATTGTATCATTATATATATAATTTATTATTGGATAAGCCCAATTAGAATCTTTTTAAAGGTCTTTTATAGTAAATATCACAGCCAGGCCCCCAAATGTAAGGTTTGACTATGAAACAATAAGTAAAAATTACTAATATTTTACTTATTGTACTATGAATGTCCTTATAAATGAAATAAATAAGATAAAAATAATTATCATAATAAATAATTATTATAATTATGGCGTGAAAATAATTATATTATTAATAAAATATGATAATATAATTTATATAATAAAATAAATATATTAATATAGAATAATTCATATATTCAAAGGCACTTTATTATTGTTACAAACAAATAATAAAGGCGTAAAAAATTATTTTTTATTAATAAAAAACAATTAAATACCATTTATATTAATTATAGGATTATTAAGAATAATAATAGAGAGAAAATTATTATAATAAGAGAAATAACCCACTTTTAACACTTAATATAATAATTCTGGATGAATTTATGCCTAGAAATGTTAATACATCTTATTCAAATTGTAGTTACAATAAAATTTAAGAGAAATTACAAAGCTTGTTGATTTTACGTGGAATTGAGATTTTTAAGAGAATTTTAAACAAAAACAATTACATAATTGTAATAATCACGTCAAAGATGAAGATTATTATAAGATGATCTTTGGTTTTTAATAATAATGTAAAAGTTCTATATATAAAGAATAAAGAAATTACCTTTTTATTGTATTGATTTAATGTTTTTGATGCGTCTGAGGGGAAAATAGTGTAAAAAGAGCTCTATTTATAGTAAATGCCTCCCTCCTAGAGTCCAACAGGCTTCTAGTAGACGTGTACTGATCATATCCACTGGGATTGATCAATACTTTAAGGTTTGGTGATGACTACATCATGATCAAAGCATATTACATCATTATTACGCCATTATTTAGAGTTGTCACTATAACTTTAAGTTTGATGATGTCAAAGACTTGGAAGAACCCCAAAATTCGAGGATTTTATTAGTTTTAATCATAAACTAATAGTATTCACCAATTTCATCACTCATATGACTGTTAAGCTTAATTTAAGGTTACAGTGAGTGATCATAAATGATCAAATTAAGCTTAAACTTTGATTATTAATAACGTTTAGGATTTACACGCTACAGCCATTCAGAGAGTGAATTCTAATAGCTTGGCATGACCCCATTATTCCTCCAAGAGCATTTTATTAAATAATCAAAACTCTATTTTTGATGATTTTTCTTGTAACTCATCTTTTCTGTTGAAATTTAATATTTTAAACTTCAAACTATGATTTCAAGGGGTTATACCTTGAATATTATAATAGAAAATACATCATTCTTCACTAATGAACTAGTAGAATCTAACTGTCTACTTTTTTCTTAAGTTTGGACCACTTTCACAACAAAGTGGTCAACAGCTCTGTTGATTTTAATCAATAATTCCTTACAGGTTTTAACCTTGTTTATAGCTTGTGAAATAAACTTTATTTCTGTATTCCTACAGTAATCACGTGATGACTTTATTTTTGGTTCATTACTTTATCATGCATAATTCAAGAGATATTAGCTAAAATCCTTGAATATATGCATTGACCAAAAAAGTGCATATATTCAGGTTAATTCCTTAAGTATTGATGTTGAAGCTTAGCTTCTTCATTGTTTTATATGTGGAGCTTTATGGAGAATCCACTAGTACCATTTATTTCACATGTTGTCTCATTGGGGTTTGAAATAAATAGGGATTCGTGTATTTTATAAGGTATTATTACTTATAACTTATTAAATATTGACTTTACAGATATGCCATAAATATGGTATATGTGTATTTTACCATGGGAAATCCAATGGTATAATTTATTTCACATGTTTATTCATTGGTTTATAAGTTAAACCAAGCTTTATGTCAATTTATGGTACTTTTGTATTTTCTAAGTACTTATTTTTAATGTATAATTATATTAAATATTTCTTGTGACCTTTTTGGGTATGTGGTCATATCTCAAAGGTTCACAATTAATTTAATAAAAAAAGAATTTTTTTCACAACAGAAATGAAAAATAAAGCCTCACTTGTAATATGAAAAGCTTTATTTTTTATGGATTTTTTGATTTATGAGTATTTTTATGTCTTTTTTAAGCTTTTCAACATAAGCAAAAGGATTTCAAAAGAGTAAAAAAATATTTCACAGTCAAAATATCATGGCTTGTCCCCCAAATGAGAGATGTGGTTATGAAACTTTGATTAAAAATCAAGTACTTTTCATGTCCTCAAATTCTTTATAAGGTAAAAGTTGATTAAAAATTTTATGGAATAATATTTTTAAAAGGAAACACACAGATTGTATTGTTTCCAACCTTACTATTATAAACCAACAATATCATAAAGATTTATTTTTACCAACAATAAAAATTTATCCAAAAATACTCTACAAGAGATATTTAAGGCTACAAAAGAAATTTCTTCAACAGAAATTTCAATTGGAATTAATTGAGAAAAAGACTTCAGGAAATTGACAGAAGAGCAAAGTCTTTGAGATGATTATTAAAGAAAAAACACACTCAAAAGTGACCAGAGTGAATTTGGAAACAAAGGGACAAAGTTAAGAGTGATGAAATATGCTTTAATTCACTTATGGGGTGGTTCAAGGGTAAAAATGATTATAATTATTTTTTCACCTGGTTGAAAGCTCTAAAATGATTTTAAAAGGGTGGATGGAATCTTTTATTTATTGGTACAACAGTGTTTAAACTAATTATAAAAGCAAAAGATTCTAACATGAAGAGAAAGGTGGGGCAAAGAAAACATTCTTTTAGAGCCACCAATTCTCTTACTGCAAAAGTAACATTTACTCTTGTCAATAATTCAAAACAATGTGACAACAGAAAACTCAATTATGAAATCATTGAACCCTGGTTTAGGCCACAAAAGGGCTGGTTTTGGCCATTTTCTACTAATTTCAGCCATTTTAGACCCTTAAATCCACCATTTCTATAGTAATACCTGGTTTTAACCCTTCAAAACACATCATAATGTGTGTAAGACACGTCAAAACAAGCTAAAACTGTTTTCAAAATGATTTTTTTATCTTAAGGGCAGTTTTACCCTCTTGGCAACAGTCAAGACTGCCCTGGTTGGTATCAAAACCTCATCATCAATTGAGTCACAGACCCTGTGACTCAATTCCAGGCCAAAAGTGATGAGCTTTTTCATGAATTTTGACATCTCACACTTGTCAGCAAGGATTTTGGGGGTCTGGCTTCCCCTTAGAGCTAGAGTTCCTTTCCCCCCCCCAATTTTAATCTTTCCAATTTATTTTTTCCTTTAATTCCTCATCATGTATTATACTTGTAATTTACATATGCATTTCAATTGAATTGTACAGTACAATACAGTAATAATTGATACCTCATATGTCAATCAAAGTTCACTTATGTAATACACGCACACATTTTGACATTTCGATTGAATTCAATTGAAAATACTTCAATTCCTCATAGCTTCTAAACTAAACACAACACCTCAATTTTAACACAAAAATTGATGGTTAACACCACATGTGGTGTGAATTAAATTAAAGTTTTGAGGATTTTAAATCTTTGTATTGAAAATACTGAAAACTTAATTTAAGCTTATTTAGAGTTGAGTTACAAAAATTTCACTCAGAGGTGACCCCACCTAATTTTCTATAAGGAATCAAATGGTGCAATAAATTTTATATGTTTATTTATTGGATAAAAAACTATAATATATTTTATATAAATTTTTACCAAAAATATTTTAATTTCATAATTTTTATCAAAAATTCATTTTTACTTAATTTTTACAAGTAAAAATGAATTTTCATAATTTTAAATTTTATTGTAATTTTATTTTTAAATTATAATTAAATTTTGATTTTTAAATATAAATTTGTATTTATATTTTTATTTTTATAATATAAATAAATTTATTTTATTTATATTTGTATTTTAATTTATTTTTTGTGGTCTTTTGGGTATATAAGAATACCTCTAAGGCTCACAAGGAGGAAGAGGCTAAAGAAATTGAAACTGTGCTGAAGGTAGTCCCTCCTTTGTATCACCAATTCCTGGATGTATTCTCCAAGGTGAAAGCAGAGAAACCTCCTCACCACCACACCTGTGATCATCATATTGAACTGGAGGGGTCTCTACAGCCAGTTGTTGTTATCTACTCCTTATCAAATCATGAGTCAGACACACTATGGGCGTATATTTCAAATAATGTAGAGAATGATTTCAGAAGGCCAAGCTCCTCTTCAACAGGAGTACCTCTCCTTTTTGTCAAAAAATGGATGAACTACTGCAAACTCAATGCTGTCACTAGGAATAACAGGTATCCTGTTCCTCAAATTAATAAGCTCCTTACTATCTTCTCCAAGATATATTTGCATTTTGCTTATAATCTCCTGAGAATTAAAAAGGGGATGAGCGCTTAACTTCCTTTAGGACCAAATATGGTAGTTATGAGTATTTGGCTAGACCAATGCTCCTGCTTTGTTCCAAAATCTTGTGAATAATATATTTGCAGATTTTTTGGATATTTTTGCTGTAGCCTACCTAGATGATATTATGGTATTTACTAGTTCTGAGGCAGAACATGTCAAACATGTGGCCTCTGTCCTCCAAAGACTGAGAGGCAATAATATTTTTGCTAAAGCCTTAAAATGTGTATTCCATACCTCAAGTGTGGAATACTTGGGCTATGTTGTTTCAATTGATGGCTTAAAGATGGATTTTACAAAGGTTCAGAAAATCCTTAAATGGCCTCAGCCCAAGAACATAAAGGTCCCCAATTATTTCTCAGTCTTTCCAACTTTTATTGTAATTTCACTAAAAATTATTCCAAAAAAACACTACTCTTACTTCCCTCCTTCAACATGATTCTCCCTCTATCTATAATGAGGACTCTCTTTGTCAGTTTCAAATGATCAAAACTTTTACCACTGCTCCTATCTTTTCTAATTTAAATCCTTCTCTACCAGCTATTTTAAAGACTAAGGCTTCTGAAAATTCCTTGGGTTCCTTTCTGAGTCAGGTGAATGACTCAGGGAAGCATCCAATTTCATTTAATAGTTGCAAGCTTCTCCCAGCTGAGCTCAACTATAAAATTAATGACAAGGAACTCCTTGGCATATTTTGTTATGAAGCAAGGGACTTCTGCAATGATTATCTATGGAAGGAAAGATGACTACCCATCTCTGGGTGAATGTTCAGTTCTGGATAATTGACATAGTTGATATGTCACGGGGCTATCAACTATGGTCAACAACAGGGATAAAGGTTGTCTAGATAAAAGGGCCTGCTGATCAACAGAAAACTCTGGGTGATCAGTGTCTCATCGTGTTACTCAGTTCCACTCTCTTATTGTATAAATAGTTTTTCCAGTGCTAGATACTCAAGAGGAGTTATCGAGGTAATTTCTGCTTCTCATGGTTGCTCTGTTTCGGGCATTATTAATGATGAACTTGTAGTTTGTTCCTGCATAAGAACAGGATAACTTGTGTGGTGATTAGTACGGTTGTGTTAGAAAGCTGACAGTTTATTAATCAGGTAGCTGGTCTAAATCACATTATTCAACTTATACTAGTACTAATCTTCTCTCTGTGTTAGTCCTCTTAGACGTGCTCTCAATACTGTGTGATTATATCGTTGGGGATATATTTCTCACATTCATATAGCTGTACACAGGTACATGGTTTCATCTATAAATGTACACGACTAACATAGTACTAACTGTTGTCTGGTCTTAGTTCTGTTACTGCTACTATTTATTATTAAGTTCTTAAGCAATAAACATTGTATCACAATTCTCTTTCATATTTTGGGTTCTCATGTTCTGGAGAGCTTTTCTTCTTTTGCTTTCCC
Source organism: Austropuccinia psidii (assembly GCA_023105745.1). Classification (NCBI taxonomy): domain Eukaryota; kingdom Fungi; phylum Basidiomycota; class Pucciniomycetes; order Pucciniales; family Sphaerophragmiaceae; genus Austropuccinia; species Austropuccinia psidii. The sequence continues at coordinate 68,563,849 of JALGQZ010000004.1, forward strand.
ACTATTTTGAAGTATTGACAGACCATTTTTCTCTTGAATATTGTATGTCTTCCAAAGTCCTTACTTTTTGTTGAGCCCACTGGGCTGAGTTTAATTTAACTATTACTTACCACCCAAACTGGCTTGCCACTTTACCAGATTCCATATCACATCAGGACAATGTGTACCCAGAGAGGTGGGTGTATTTCATCAGCAAGAATCCACAAAGTTTTCATCAAGTTCTTGAGCAAGATAAAATTACAGAATCAAGATTCTCCCCAGACAAGATAGAGTTTCTCTCTGATCCAGTTTGCCAAATTCACAAAGAAGCATGAAAAGACAAATATTATAAAGGAATTCTCAAGATACTAGAAAGAGGTGAATCCGTCTCAGATTATTCTCTTGAACCTCAAACCAAGTTATTATTATTCAAAGAGAAAGTGTTATTCCAAGAAATCATGAAGTTCAATTGGATATTCTTGAAAAGTGTCATGACTCATGATTGGCTGGCCATCCTTTCCAGGAGAAGACCCTAAAGCTCATCAAGAGGGATTTTCATTGGTTTTTCATGAATAAAATAACTAAGGACTATGTGTCCTCATGTAAGCAATTTTCAAGAAACAAGAGCATTCACCATAAGAAGTCTGTATTACTCAAGCCTCTTAAACTTCCATCTTGTCCTTGAGATTCCTTATCAATGTACTTTATCACTCAATTGCCAATCTGAAACAACTTTGATTCAATTTTTGTAGCTGTAGACAGATTCTCTAAAATGGCAATATTAATTCCAGCTTATTCAACAATGACTGCTCTGGATTTATCTCAAATCTTTATTAACCATGTCTTTTTCAAGCATGGACTACCAGTCAGTATTTTAAGTGATAGAGGCTCCTTATTTGTTTCATCATTATGTACCCAATTATGTCAGCAGCTCAAGATATAAAGAGATCTTTCAACTTCCTTTGACCCTTAAGCAGATGGAAAGAAAGATAGGGTAAATCATATTCTACAACAGTATCTCTGTATGTATGTCAGTTACCATCAAGATTAATGGCACATCTGGATCCCTCTGGGTGAATTTTCCTACAATAATGAAGAAAATTCATCAACAAAACAATCACCCTTTTTCACCATTTATTGAAGAAATCCCAGCTTTGAACCAATTGACATTTCTCAAGACATCCCTTCTGGAAAGTTATCAACAAAACTCCAATAAGTATAGAAAGTTGTCAAGGAAGGATTAGAGTCATAAATCAAGCGTTTTAAGAAGTATGCAGATGGAAATAGTTTTATTCCACCTGATTCCCAACCTGGGGACAAAGTATGGCTAGTATCAAAGAGCATCAAGACAACAAGACCCACCAAGAAACCTTCAGAAAGATGGTTTTGACCCTTTGAAGTCTTGAAGAAGATTGGCAGTCATGCATATCACCGCAAGTTTCCTCAACAATGGAAGTTACTTCACCCTGTTTTCCATGTTTCCTTATTAGAACCAGTAAATCAATCAACATTAATTTTCACCACCAGCTATAGTGGAAGAGCACAAGGAGTGGGAAGTGGCTCAGGTTCTGGACTCAAAACCCAAAAGAGGCAAATTATGGTATCTTGCAGAGTGGAAAGGCTTCAGTTAAGACTCAGAAAGACCAACTTGGCACCAGTTTCCAACCTTACCAGCTCACCAGACCTTTTCAAGGATTTTCAAACCTCTTATCCTGAAAATCCTGGCCCAAATACCTCAAGAGTTTTATTTTATGGTGCTTGGTAGGGAGTGCAAGTTATGAAAGTAAGTTCCACTCCTGAAATTCACCTTTAAGGGGGTATTCTATCAAAATTCGTTGTACGCATTAGCTTGGCCACCTTGTGAGCCCTTTTCAATCCTTTGGACAGATTTAGAAGGCCTTGAAACATCAATACCCTCAAGCTTTGACCTTTCATGAAGATATGGTGGAATTCCTTGTTTCTTTGTTTCTTTTCTTATTTATTCCATTAATCAATATTCAGGACATTATTTGCATCAATTCAATTTATGGCAAAACCTGTTTCTGTTCTTTTTTTGGTGCTTGGTGGGGAGTGGAAGGTATGAAAGTAAGTTCCATCTCCTATTATGCATCTCTGAGGGCTTCTACTTGTAAAACAGCACCTTGGTCACTGTGTGAGCATCAAATTCCTGGGTTTATATTTCAGGAAAATTTATTTTCAAAATCAAGCAGCTTAACTCAAGAAATACACCTCTAAAAAGTTTCTTTATCTCCTTTTCTCACTTCATTTTCTCTTAATTTGTTCAATTTTGTTCTTTTTTTTACTTGTATAGTTCTTGTTTATTTTACTTGCTTATGAAAGCAGAAGCATCCCCTCTCATATCATGTATTGAAATGTTCCATTTCTTTCTTATATTTGTGTTAATAAGAGTGGGGATAAAATCCAACAAACTAGTTATCCTTACCAAGAACATCAAAGGTTCTCTGGATTTCATTTATTAGTTCATCTTTATACCAGGAAAACTTGGAAGAAATTTCTTCCAAAGCAGTATCAGGAATCAATCTATCTTTGGAATATACAATCACCTTCCTACTACTTCTGTCAACCCTTCTGAAAACCCTGGATACAGCATATTGACCTTCATGAACAACAGTTGGATCCTCTCTGTTAACTGTGATTGGCCAATGCTCCCAATTTTGAAACATTTGAGCAGCTGGGAATGGCAAAGGTGACCTATCTTGTCTTTTTTGGATGGTGCTGGCCACAGATTTTAATTGATGGGAGGTGAGAATGGGTGATGGCCTGGGATTTGGAATAAGAGATGGCTTCATTGGTGAAACTGGGATAGGTCTGGAAGTGGGGGTTTTAGGTGAAGGAGGAGAGATTGAAGACAGGACAGGTTGGAATTTTCTTGGAGTACTGGGAATGAGATGGCTACGGAATTCCTTGGAAGAAGGTTGAGTGGCCAACCAATGTATCAATCACCTCAACTTCTTCACCATCCAATTTTCCACTTCATTCAGCATCTGGATTGGTTGGTGAATCAGAAATTCACCTTATTCTTTTCACCACCCCTTGATTATTTATTCTGGATATAGGGAACTCTGAACTGGAGTAAACTGGCATCCCACCAGTGGGATTAAGGCCTCCAACATTGGCCCATCTTGCAACCTCCCTCTTCCTGGATCCAGTCATGAAATAAAGGTATTGGTATTAAGTCAAACAAAAAAATAAAAGCACTTAGAGCTAGAGTAACCTGAAATAACATCAGGAGTAGGGTCCTCAGACACTGGGAATCCTTTCCAAAAAGGCCCATCATTATTTCTCCACAAGTATTGTTTGACATTGGAAAGCAGAACCTTTGGACACAAACATGGTTTCTTCCCAACAAAGCAATAGTGTAACTTTGAATAACTAGGGTTATATTCTTGGAAGCACTGCTAACATTTCATCAAACACTCAGAAAAAGGTGGATCCAAGAGTTCAATTGCCTCATACCCATCATAGGTTTGAACCAAAAACCATGTACCAGGGTGAACCCAATAAGCTGAAGACACCAGACTCAGAAAGGACAGATGGTGGTAGCACACAAGGAAAATATTTAGTGAGTTTAATCAGTTTGGAACTCATTTCTAGAGTTATGAATTCAAGAGAGTGATTTCAGTCAGATATGCATATTCATCCTGAAATTCATCAAAGGGTTTGGGGCTATAACTCAAGTTATGGCCCCCTCAAGGTCCTCAATGTGGCGCCCCAATCAACAAGCCATGACCTTCCCTTAAACTCTTGAGAGGCCACTCTTCCTTATGTCACTGGACCATCCTCATTGGGCCCCGGCAATATGGGTAAAAAGAGTCCAGAAAGGTCCTATGGACCCCCTGGAACCCCGGAAAATTTGGGCCCAGGAGGACTCCAATACCCCCATGGACAGTAAAAATCCATAAATGGCCCAAAATGCCAGGAATATGAAAATTGCCATAGAAGTCGCAGGGACCAAAATGGCCTCAAAAGGAATTTTGGGCCAGCTCTTCAAGGATTATGGGGACAAGACTCCTCCTTTCAAGACCATCAGAATATGCATAATTAAGACTGACTGAAAGAAAAGGCCCCAGAAGACAATTGTGCCAATTATTGCAAAGATATATGTTCATACTACCAATATTTCTCAAATTTTGAGCTGAAGAACTTGGTGTACTTTATTTTTGGGATAAATCCAAAGGCCAATGAAGAAAGGAAAATATGGATGAAAGATGACTCAAAGAAAGAATTACTTGAAAAAATGACAAAATTAACTTCCTTGAAGAAGGGGCAGAGCGATTAAAGGACAAATAGAAAATAAGATAGGTAGGGTATTTTAAGGACAATTATAAAAAGGAATGAAATATAAATTTAAAATATTTTGGAAAAAATGTAATAATTGGATATGCCACTCAAAATAGAAGGGTTTTATGGTGTTCAGAAGCCCACCAGCTTCAAGAGGGAAATACTGTCACAGCCACTATCCAGGCAAAAGGGTATTCAATCTTAACCCCACTCAAACTCATCAACAACAGAAATACAGTATGTGTATCAGTAATTAGTTTCAGCAAATCTTCTTGCTGGGACAAGCATACAGTCCGGTTCATCAATACAGCCTTTCAACACTTTTACATGCTGGATTTACAAGTCTGAAACTTTATGATAACTCAACTCCACCACACCTCTGGTACAGAGGCTGTATTATCCAAATCAATTGAAATCAGGATTCCTCTAAAGAAAATTCACTCTTTGCATCAGGGCTGGTGGATTCTCATATATACCAGCCCCTCCTTTTACCCTTGGGGAATTTTCCCTAGTTAATTGATATACTTTATGCATTTTTTAATAATAAACTAAGACCTCCAATTTCAAAAAGAGGCTCTCACTAAATCATTCAATACACACTAGACCCAAAATTCTGGACCTAAATTGAATTTGAAAGCTATACTTGTCAATTAACTCGGTTTTACAATAGCTATTATATGAAAAAAACCTTAAATTATCCTACTCTTGTGAGAAGATCAAAACCAGCTTATTTTATTGATAATTTAAATTTTGATTTCAGAGAGAAAAAAATATAATTGCAAGATGTTTTGATGAAACTCTTGATAATATTATAATTAATCAAGAGTACCATGACTGTTCTTAGGAAATATGATAAAAGAATTCATCATAACCACAAGTAAATTATCAATTAATTAATTATTGTTTTTACTAGATATATCCTACTAGTGATTATAACAGTGAGCATGAATTAACTACCAGAATCAATTACAAGAAGTATTAATGATAAAACGTCTTTATCAAAATAATATAAAATGATTTTAATCCATAATTATCCTTTTTAAGAATAATTATAATTATAATTATTGAATAAAGCTACTATTCAGGGAAAAACACTTGCTAATATCCCAAAAACAACTTGATAATAATTGGTAGAGTAATTTGACAGATCATTTGTGGATTTAAAGGATCAAAGATTAATTTATAGCAGCGATAAATCATTTTATAGTCAAAAACTAGTGTAAATAGTTTATTTCTATGATTTCAAGTATTTCTGATTCATTCTGTAAGATTTAAGGCACTTAAGAAAAGAATTAACTAATACTTACTTGCTGGTACAAAAAACATAATTAGATAATAAGATGATCTGGAAAAGACAGCAAGAGGAATCCACTTTTGAGTCAAAAGCAGCTCACAGAGGCATTCCATAGATAAAAGTTAAAATGAATTGAGTTAGAAACCATGTATCCTCTTGAGATAATTAGTTATATAACTTTTTGTCATTTAAGATTATGTAACAACCACTCACCAGGGGTAAGGGTATTCATCACTACACCCACTCAAACACCTCAAATCAGCAGATCCAGTATCTGCATCAGCATTCAGTCTCAGCAATCTTCATTCTGAAACATGCATACAGCTTGGTACATCAATACAGCCTTTCAATACCTGTACAGGTTGGATTCACCCAATACAGTTTCAATACACCAGTATGAAACTGTATGATCACTCAAATACACCACACCTCTTGTACACGTTCTGTACAGCTGTACAGGACCTGTATTGGCCAGACTCAATTGAATAATTCAATCCTCTCATGAAAATTCTTCCTCTGGATCAGGGCTGGTGTTTCTCACATATACCAGCCCCTCTTTCTCCCCCCTGGGGACTTTTCCCCAGTTAATTAATTTAGTTTATTTATTATTTTATGAATATTCTTATCCTTATTTTGGGTATTATATTCATTTAATATTAAGTTAGTCTTTGCATTTCTCTCTTTGCCTGTACAGTATGAGTTGGGTGGCCATATCCTCATTAACCCTTCTCTTTCCATTCTGACAGGTTGAAACAGTGGACTTGGACTTGTTTGTGGTTGGCTCTTATATTCTTTTATTCTTATTCTTTTGTTTCTGCTTTCTTATATCCATTCTTTCAGTAATTCATCTTTAACACTCTTAAGTGTATCCTTTCTTACCATATCTTTGAGCCCTCCATAAGTGAGTCCTAGTTTACTGAGTGCCAGGCCCTCTTCACTTCAAAGAGCCCCTGTGACATTAAATTAATTAACTCATATTGATTCTTTCTTTCCATTCTTTTATAATCATTTCTCTCATTCATCAATTATGATCTCTTTTATGATTTAATGATCTTTAATGATTATGATTTTTCTCTCTCATCAATTTCATCTCATTCATTTCATTCACATGAAATTGATTTTTCTTCCTTCTTAATAATTGCTGACCATTTCATCACTACATTTATTTTTTATCAAATCAAATGTTTTCTGCGTTCTCATTCAGGTCTTATTCAGGATTTATTGATTGGATTACTCATTGGGATTCATTGGGTTTATTGATTTAGCAATTCAGGATTTTTCATTTGGATTGGATTGATTGACTTTGAATTCTCAAGATACTTTATTGATCCTCAAGAATTGATTTTGATTATTGATTGCTTTGACCCATCAAGATATTTGAATTGATTTCTGAAGATTTTGAATTGATTGATTGATTCCTCAAGACCTTGATTCATATTGAAGACACTGATTTATTGATTGATTGTTGATTTACTCAAGATTATTGATATTTGATTTGAATTTGATTTATTGTTGATTTTTGATTGAATTGATTGATTGTTGATTGAAGTTGATTTCACCTCAAGAATTGAATTGATTCCTCAAGACTCATCAAGATTTTATTGTGATTGATTTGGCCAAGTTTTGATTTCTGTTCTCAATACCATCAAGTTTCTTTTATTCAACTTCTGTTCATAATGCCAGTTCAGCATAGTCTCCCAGCAAAGAACACTAGATCCCAAAAAATTCCAGCTGTTCTTACTCCTACAACAAGGGCTCCTCTTGACCGCACACCATCAGTTCATCAACTGAGTGCAAATTTAGACAGAGGACCACCAATGGAAGGAGAAGCACCCTCAAGAAGAGGTGGAATGAAATCTAGAATATCAAGATCCTTTTCTGGACTTTTGGGTGGCTACCCTGGCATGTCTGAAGGTGCAAGAGCAAGATTAGGGGAAGTTGAAGATGAAGAGGGGGAAGAGTCTGGGAAAACTGAAGTGGCAGATGCCTTGGCAAATGCTCCGGAGGTGCCTCAGGGTTCTAATCTAGCCCTTTCTAGTCAACCTCTTGTCTCTCAAACTGATCCAAGTCTCCTCAAGATGAAGGAGCAGATGACTCAAATCATGGGGCAACTCACTCAAGCAGTTGCTCCCAGGGACAATTCCAAAGCCCATGCTTTCAATACTCCATCCATGAAGGCACCTGATTCTTTTGATGGTACTCAAGCTCATAAATTGAGAGGATTTATCCAATCCTGTCAATTAATCGTCCATAATGATCCAGCAAATTTCTTCTCTGACAGGAAGAAAGTTCTTTACTCAACTTCTTTTCTCACTGGTAGAGCTGGAAAGTGGATTGAGCCCTATCTCTCAAATATTTCCAATGAAGACCCTTCCTACCTCCTCAATAATTGGCCATTATTTGAATCTCAATTATTCACTCTGTTTGGTGACCCCAATGAAGTCAGGAAAGCTGAACAAGAGTTGGACAATTTGAGGATGAAGGAGAGTGGTCATGTTTCCTTGTACATTGCAGATTTCAAAAGCTTAATGTCAAGAATTGGAGATTGGGGGGAAAGAGCTTATATCCAAGTTTACAGAAGAGGATTGGCATCAAGATTATTGGATCAGTTGGCTTCTCACCCTGGAACGTTTGATACTCTTCAAGAACTTATTGATGTCACTTTAGAGTTAGATACAAGATATCATGAGAGGCAAAAAGAAAAGGGTGGAAATCAAGAAAAGAAGCCTCCAGTCAATGGATCCAATCAATCTAGGCCTCCTCAAAACTCATCCTCAAAGACGTCTCACCAGAACAAGAACAAGAAGGGCAAGCAGTTTCAATCTACAAAGGACAAGCCTCATGCTGCTCTCCTTGATAAGGACAATAAATTAATTGGTTCTGAAAAGGAGTGGACAATTAAAGAGGGCTTGTGTACTTATTGTGGTGGAAAGCACCCAATTGAAAAATGCTTCAAGAGACCTCAGAACAAGCCTGGGTCATCATCAAGAGGCTTCCCTAGCAAGCAGGGAAAAGCCTGAGTGGGAATCTTGATGTGTTCAATGGTTCTCACTTATTTCCTTCAAGAGCACAATTGTGCACTCTGAATACTAGTGTCAAGAAATCTTTGAAGTTTCTTATTTTTTCTTCTATCTCTGATATTTTTTATAGTATTCTCATTGATTCTGGTGTTACAAACTCTTTTATTGCAAAGAATTTTGTTCTCAAGTACTCATTGACTCTGTCTGAGCTCCCTGAAAAGATTCCTCTTTTCATTCTGGATTCTAATGAATCCCCTGCCTTGTTCATCACCCATTATACCAAGTGGGTAGTTGACTTTCCTTCCTTCCCAAGATTTTAATGAGACTTCTTTATCATAGATTCACCCAAGGGAGAAGACCTGATATTGGGCTATGATTTCCTTTACCATTTTAATCCCATTATTGATTGGAAAAATGGATTGATCACCTATGATTCTAATCATAAGGATTATAGTGGTATTTTTCCTTCTGCTAGTAATTACTTTGCCACTGCTGTCAACAGTGTTGCTCTGGCTGGTGAACTTAAGACACCTTCCCTTCCTTCTTCTGTCCATATCCCTTCCATCAATCCCTCTCAGTCATTACTTCCATTAAGAGATGAAGTGTAAGATGTGACTATGAAACTGATGATAATATCACTATTAATCAACAGTACTATGTCTGTTCTTATGAAATATAATAATAAAAATTATTATAACCGCAATTAAATAATTATAAAATTATTTCTTTCACGTGTTATACACTACTAGTGATTATAAAAGTGAGCAGTAATTGTCTACAAGAATCAATTACAAGAAGAATTTAATAATAAAGACTTCTTTTATTAAAATAATAAATTATTTTAATATATAATTATCTTTTACAAGAATAATTATAAAGATAATTCTTGAAGAAAACTATTACTAGAGAAAAACTTTAAGAATTAAAGATAAAAGACTCACTAATACTCCAAAGAATTTATTGATAATAAAAGTAGAGAAATTTGACGTAGAATTGTGGATTTAAGGGATCAAAAGGATTTATAACAGTACTACAACAATATATAGTTGGATTCTATGATTTCACGGCTTTCTGATTGATTCTGAAAGATTAAAACACTTAAGAATAGTTGAACTAATACTTACTTGTTGGTAATAATGATTTAATAAATTGATAAGATGATGATATGGAAAAAACAGCAAGAGGAGGCCTCTTTTAAGTCAACAACAGCTCACAGAGGCGTGCCATGGAGCAAACTGAAAAACCAGTGAGTGAGAAAACAATAAACCTTTTTGGATTATTGATTGCATCATCAGTTGTCACGTAAGATTATCATAATTACTTAATTGATGCTTTTATGTGACTACCAACCCGAATATGGTTAAGAATAAAAGGAGTAACACTTGTAAATCTTCTTTTATTCTAAAATAATCATTGATTTCTCAAAGTTATCAATGTTATTGCCAATTTCATCACAGGTTGTAATTACTGTGAATTTTTGAAGATTCAGTGTTTCACATAGAATAACCAAAAATGGACTGTAAGTAAAACTTTTAATTTTACTAGTAAAACTGTAATTCTTTTTGGTTGTACCATAGATAATACAGTTCTCCTTTAGTCCTGAAAGTTTCAGAAGGATTAATTAAGAATTGTATTTTTAATGAATTTTTGAAGTTTTTACCTCATTTCTATGTAGAATTGCAAATAGCAGTGTTTTGCTGGTTGCTATGAGGTAAATCAATGAATATGGGTCCCAAAAGGGTTTTAATTACTCTTTTGGTGTTTATCCATGGAAAGTCATTAGTAATTGACATGGTTACAGGAGTGTAAGTAGCTCATTACCTCCTTGGCACGTCAAAATAGCAGGTTATTTGCTATTTTCTGGTGTTTTACAGTAGTTGTAACTTGGTAACCAAGTTCCCAAAGAGTTTTGGTTTACCAATTGGGCCAAGATGAGCCATGGATCCAAGCTCTGGAGCTATCCACGCCTCTGAGGCCTCAGAAGTTGGGTACCCTGGCTCTCTTTGATGTCTTTTGTCCCCCTTGCCTATTTTTTACGTCAAAATAGTAATTTAAGCTTAAAGTGAGATATCCACTATGGGTGTACCAAAAGTCCATGTAAGAATACCATGATATTAAGTGCTCAAAACATGCATAACACTATTCTTAGTGTATATGTAACATGGGATTTCTCACTTTCCCATTATTTTGGCTAAAAATCAAGAAAAACAAAAATTTTCACGGATCTTTTATGTGGTATTAATGATGTGGTATTGAAGTATTTTCCATTTTACCACCTCAAATACTTAAATTGAGCTTATTCACTCTATGGAGCTACCCTAGGTGAATTTTTGTGTAGAATCCAAATCTGGTCTTAAATCCATGGATTTACTTACTCAATAAAAAGTTATTCATCTTTTCTGAAATTGAAAATGATGAATTTTGGATATATGCATGACTTATGAGTTTTGCATAATTCAAAATTTCTTTTTAAGATAATTGTGGCCTATTTGGGTATGTAAAATATACCTCAAGGCTCACATGAAGTCTTCAAAGAGATAAAAGATGTTGGAGAAGATGTTGCTATATCTTCACTTCATCTCTTTCAAGGGGATATGGACCTTCCTCCCTTATCTTTTCATGCATCCCTGGAGGAGCAGTGGGATGAGGAGGAAGAGCCAGAAGAAATTGAAACTGTGTTGAAGGTTGTCCCTCCTGCTTATCACCAATATTTGGATGTATTCTCCAAGGTGAAAGCAGAGAAACTTCCTCCACACCGTGCCTGTGATCATCATATTGAATTGGAGGGTCTTCTACCTCCAATTGGTGTTATCTACTCATTATCAAAGCAAGAGTCAGAAACACTGCGGGCCTACATTTCAGAGAATGTAGGGAAAGGTTTCATAAGACTAAGCTCCTCTTCAACAGGAGCACCTGTCCTTTTTGTCAAGAAAAAGGATGGAGGTCTTTGTTTGTGTGTTGACTACCGCAAACTCAATTCTGTCACTAGGAAGAACAGATACCCTGTTCCTCCTATGAACCAGCTCCTGACCATATTCAACGGTTCCACTATCTTCTCCAAGATAGATTTGCGTGGTGCATATAACCTTCTCAGAATCAAAGAGGGGGATGAGCACTTAACTGCCTTTAGAATCAAATATGGTAGTTATGAGTATTTGGTCATGCCATTTGGTTTAACCAATGCTCCTGCTTCTTTCCATAATATTGTGAATGATATATTTGCAGATTTCTTGGATGTATTTGTTGTGGTTTATCTAGATGATATTATGGTATTCTCAAGTTCTGAGGAAGAACATGTCAAACATGTGACCTCTGTCCTCCAAAGACTCAGAGAGAATAATTTATTTTCCAAAGCCTCCAAGTGTGTATTTCATGCCTCAAGTGTGGAATACTTGGGCTATGTTGTTTCAAGTGATGGCCTGAAGATGGATTCTTCAAAGGTTCAGCAGATCCTCCATTGGCCTCAGCCCAGAAACATCAATGCACTTCAATCTTTTCTTGGCTTTGCCAATTTTTATCGTTGTTTCATTAAAAATTATTCCAAAAAAATCACTTTTCTCACTTCCCTTCTCAAAAAAGATTCTCTCTTTATCTTCAATGAGGAAGCTCTTAGTCAGTTTCAAGCACTCAAAGAAGCTTTTACCTCTGCTCTTATCTTATCCCATTTCAATCCATCTCTACCTACTATTGTAGAGACTGATGCTTCTGATTATGCATTGGGCGCCGTACTGAATCAGGTGAATGACTCAGGAAAGCACCCCATTGCATTTGATAGTCGCAAGCTTCTCCCAGCTGAGCTGAACTATGAAATTCATGACAAGGACCTTCTTGGCATAGTTTGGGCTCTCAAGCGCTGGAGAGCATTTTTTCTTTCTCTTTCCAATCCTTTTGAGGTCTTGACAGACCATTCTTCCTTGCAGTATTTCATGTCTTCCAAAGTTCTTACTCGTTGTCAGGCCTGTTGGGCTGAATTTCTCTCAGAATTTCATTTCACTATCACTTACTGCCCAGGCAGGCTGGCCACTTTACCAGATGCCTTGTCACGTTGGGACAACATGTACCCAGAGAGGGGGGTGGACTTCATCAGCAAGAATCCTCAAAATTTTCATCAAGTACTTAAGCAAGATGGAATTCAAGAGTCAAGATTCTTCTCAATCAAAGTGGAGATTTTCTCAGATTTAGTTGACAAGATTCAAAAAGAAGTATGGAAAGACAAAGACTATAAAGAAATACTCAAGCAACTAGCAAGAGGTTAATCAGTTCCAGATTATTCTCTTGAACCTCAAGCCAAGTTATTATTATTCAAAGATAGAGTGGTAATCCCAAGCAATGAAGAACTTCAACTCAATATTCTTCAAAAGCGTCATGACCCACCATTGGCTAGCCATCCTGGCCAGGAGAAGACCCTCAAGCTCATCAAGAGGGATTTTTTATTGGGCTGGCATGAATCAATTCATCAAGGACTATGTGTCCTCATGTCAGCAATGTTCAAGAAACAAGAACATTCATCACAAGAAGTTTGGATTACTCAAGCCTCTTTCAATTCCATCTGGTCCTTAGAATTCATTATCAATGGACTTCATCACTCAATTGCCACTGTCAAACAACTTTGATTCAATTTTAGTAGTTGTGGACAGATTCTCAAAAATGGCAATCTTCATTCCCACTCATGGAACAATCACTGCACTGGACTTAGCTCAAATCTTCATTAGTCATGTATTTTCCAAGCATGGCCTTCCAGTCAGTATCATCAGTGATAGAGGATCTTTATTTGTTTCATCATTTTGGACCCAATTATGTCAGCAGCTCAAGATATCAAGAGATCTTTCAACTGCTTTTCATCCTGAAACAGATGGACAGACAGAGAGGGTAAATAAGATTCTAGAACAGTATCTTTGGATGTATGTCAGCTATCATCAAGATGACTGGTACACCTGGCTCCCTCTGGCTGAATTTGCTCATGATAATGCAGAACATTCATCAACAAAGCAATCACCTTTTTTCACCATTTATGGAAGAAATCCCAGCTTTGACTCAATCCATATTTCTCAAGATTCACCTGCTGGAAAGTTATCAACAAAACTCCAATCAGTACAGCAAGTTGTCAAAGAAGAATTAGAGTCAGAAATAAGGAGATTCAAGAAGTACGCAGATAAAAATAGAGCAATTCCACCTGATTTCCAACCTGGGGAAAAGGTATGGCTACCTTCCAAGAATATAAAGACAACAAGACCCACCAAGAAATTATCAGAAAGATGGTTGGGACCTTTTGAAGTTCTGAAGAAGATTGGCAGCCATGCATATCACCTCAAGTTGCCTCAGCAATGGAAGACAGTTCACCCTGTATTCCATGGGTCCTTATTAGAACCAATCAAACATTCAACTATCCCAAATCGTCATCAATTTCCACCACCACCAGTCTTAGTGGAGGAGCAAGAGGAATGGGAAGTGGCTCAGGTTCTGGACTCAAAACTCAAAAGAGGAAAACTATGGTATCTTGTAGAGTGGAAAGGATTCAGTGAAGACTCAGAAAGAACCACTTGGGAACCAGCTTCCAACCTTACCAACTCACCAGACCTTGTCAAGGATTTCCATTCATTATATCCAGACAGGCCTGGTCCAAATACCTCAAGAGCTTGATTATGGTGCTTGGTGGAGAGAAGAAGTTATGAAAGTAAGTTCCTCTGCTGGCATGCACCTTTGAGGGGGTATTCTACCCATATGTTGTTGTAAGCATCACCTTGGCCACTTTGTGAGCACTTTTCAATTCTTTGGACAGGTTCAGGAAGCATATGACATCAATACCCTCCATTTGGACCTTATCAAGATATGGCCAAATGTTTTCTTTCTTTCTTTTTCTCTGTCTTTTCTCTTATTTATCATTTCATTTATGCCAATCATCCCAATTCAAGACCTTCATTACTTCAAGTCACTTATGGCATATCATTTCACAAGTCATTTATGGAATTTCACTTCAGAAGTCATTTATGGCAATTCATTTCAGTTTTATGGTGCTTGGTGGGGAGTGGAAGTTATGAAAGTAAGTTCCATCTCCTGGTATGCATCCCTGAGGGTTCTACTTCTTGTAAAACATTGCCTTGGCCACTCTGTGAGCATTAAATGCTTGGTTTTCATTCTTCAGACACTTCTTGGCCAGAATCAAGCAACTCACCACAAGGAAGACCAGCCATCAGTATTTTTCTTTATTTCTTTTCTTTACTCTCATTTTCTCTTATTCTTTTATTTTCTTTCTTTCTTTACTTGTATAACTTTCTTTCTTTTATTTCTTTAAAGCAGCAGCATCCCCTCCCAAATCATGTATTGGGAGGTTCCATTATTTTTTCATTTTTTAGTATTTATAAGAGTGGGGATAGAAGTCAAACCAGACACAAACAAGGAAAAGGAAAACTAGTTATCTCTACCTAAATCATCAAAAGTTCTCTGGAAATCATTTATCAGCTCATCTTCATACCAGGCAAATTTTGCAGCCATCTCTTCAGAAGCAGTACCTGGAATAGTCCTGTCATTGGCATACATAATCACCTCTCTGCTATTTCTATCAACCCTCCTGAATAATCTGGCCACAGCATCTTGATTTTCACTAGCTGCGTTGGGATCTTCTCTGGTAACCCGGATAGGCCAACGTTCTCTTCTTTGAAAAACTTGAGCGGCAGGAAACGGCAAAGGGGACAATCCATCTCTTCTTCTGCTGGAGCTGGCCACAGGTTGGAGTTGACGGGAGGTGGTTATGGGTGAGTTTCTGGGTTGTTGAACTGGTGATGGTCTTACTGCTGTATTCAAGGCAGGCCTGGTGGTGTGGGAAGTAGTTGGTGAAGGAGGAGGAAGGGTTGTAGGAATGGAAGCAAGCATTGGTTGGAAGGTTCTGGGAGTGCTGGGAATAATTTGGCTTTGGAATCTAGTGTTGGAAAGAGGTTGAGAAGAGGAATTGCTGGATAGATGGCCAACTGAGCGAGGAACAACTTCAACTTCTTCACCATCCAACTCATCACTTCTTTCAGCATCTGGATCTGTTGGGGAATCAACAATTCTTCTTAGTTTTTTCACTACCTTCACTACTCCATCAGTATTGGTCCTTGAGATTGGGATTTCTGAGCTGTAATGTATGGGCCTACCACCGATTGGAATGGGCCCTCCAACATTAGTCCACCTGGCACCAGTAACTACATCAAAATATAAGTACCAATTCAATCAAGATATGCAAATCACTCACATTGAGGAAATCCTGAGGTTGCATCAGGAGTAGGCTCCTTGGAAATGGGGAATTCCTGTCCAAAAGGCCCATCCTTTCTGCTCCATAAATGCCTCCTGACGTTGGACAAAGTTGACCCGGTACAACGACATGGTTTCTTTCCAATGAAGCAAAAATGGCATTTTGACAATTGAGGATTGTAATGTTGAAAGCAATCCTTACCCTTGGCCAAACATTCAGTACAGGCAGGATCAAGAACTTCAACTGCTCTGAACCCATTATAGGCTTGGGAGGGATCAAAATAACCAGATGACGCCATGGAAGGGGAGGATAGTTGACTGAAGACGCCAGACCCACAAAGAGCAGACAGTGGCGGTGCAGAAGGAGAAGATTAAGTGAGTTCAGTCAGTTTGGAACTCATAACTGAAGAATATGCAAGCAGAAGATTCAAGACGCCAGAATCAATCCACTCCATATCAACAAACATTTTTTTGACCTCAATGAAATGGGGGCCATAACTCAATTATGCCCCCCTCAAAGCCTCTAAGGTCAAGTTTCATACCCCTTTGGGGCTGAACTCATTACCCAGGGTCTCCCCTGCAGCTTTGGGGAAGCCAGAATCTTGATGGTCCTGGACCCCATCAATGGGTCCAGGCCATATATGGTGAAGTTTGGGTTTGGGTCAATTCTGGGCCCCTTGGTCACCCTGGGTCCCCAGCAAAATTGGGCCCAGGGGCTCCATTTTGGTCCTGGGGGCCTCCAATAGCCCCCACGGACCGCGGACCGTAGGACCCCAAAGACCCAAAATGGCCGAAAATAGCCATAGATGATAAAATCATCAAAAATCACCAAAACCCCAAAAAGGCCCAAAAGACCATAAAAATCAGAATTCATCAATATTCATCAGGGAAGAGGCCACAGCCCAAAAAACATTTTGGAGGGCTGTTTGAGGCCATTTCTATGGACAATGGGGACAAGACCCCTTGGAGGAAATTTTTCAAGATTTCACTTGGATTAAGCCTTGCCCAATGAGTACACTCCATATACTCATTGGGCATCATTTTTTGAGCACAAGAGCTCAGTGGCCATCATTTTGGGATATATCCCAAGGCCATACCCCAGGGGCAAGATTGACCAAATCAGAAGAAAGAGAAAGCATATTTTGAAGTGGAATACTTACTCAAAACTTGAAAGAAGGGGGGAATCAATTTAATTTGACAGAGAAGAATTGAAGAAGGATTTTCAGGATAATGGTCAAGAGGAAAAGAAAATTAAAAAGAAAATTTTTTGAAAAAAATGTGGGGATATTGACATGCCACTCAACAGTGGCAGGGTATTATGGTGTTCAGGAGCCCACCAGTTTCAAGAGGGGGATACTGTAACAAACACTCACCAGGGGTAAGGGTATTCATCAATACACCCACTCAAACACCTCAAATCAGCAGATCCAGTATCTGCATCAGCATTCAGTTTCAGCAATCTTCATTCTGAAACATGCATACAGCTTGGTACATCAATACAGCCTGTCAATACCTGTACAGGTTGGATTCACCCAATACAGTTTCAATACACCAGTATGAAACTGTATGATCACTCAAATACACCACACCTCTTGTACACGTTCTGTACAGCTGTACAGGACCTGTATTGGCCAGACTCAATTCAATAATTCAATCCTCTCATGAAAATTCTTCCCCTGGATCAGGGCTGGTGTTTCTCACATATACCAGCCCCTCTTTCTCCCCCCTGGGGACTTTTCCCCAGTTAATTAATTTAGTTTATTTATTATTTTATGAATATTCTTATCCTTATTTTGAGTATTATATTTATTTAATATTAAGTTAGTCTTTGCATTTCTCTCTTTGCCTGTACAGTATGAGTTGAGTGGCCATATCGTTATTAACCCTTCTCTTTCCATTCTGACAGGTTGAAACAGTGGACTTGGACTTGTTTGTGGTTGGCTCTTCTATTCTTTTATTCTTATTCTTCTGTTGCTTCTTTCTTATATTCATTCTTTTAGTAATTCATCTTCAACACTCTCAAGTGTATCCTTTCTTACCATATCTTTGAGACCTCCATAAGTGAGTCCCAGTTTACTGAGTGCCAGGCCCTCTTCACTTCAAAGAGCCCCTGTGACAGATTATCATAATAACTTAATTAAGTCATTTCACATGACCAATAGCCCATTTGTGGTTAATAAATAAATTTTTAACAACTTTGAATCATATTTTATCTCATAAAATGATTATTAATTTCCAAAGTTGTCAATTTTATTGGAAATTTCATCTCAGATTGTATTTTCTGTGAATTTTTGAAGATTCAGTGTTTCAAGTGGAATCATCAAAAATGGAGTGTAAGTAAAGCTTTCAATTTGAATTATAAAGTCATAATTCTTCTTGATTTTTATATATATTATAGATTTCTCCATTGGTACTTAAATCTTCAGAAAGATCAATTAAGAATTGTATTGTTAATGAAGTTTTGAATTTTTTACCTTATTTCTATGTATAATTGCAAATAGAACAGTTATAGCTGGTTGCCATGAGGTAAATGCATGGAAAATATTCCAAAAAGGGTTTTATTAATCTTTTAAGGTTTGTCCATGGAAAATCATTAGTAATTGACATGGTTACAGGATTCAGAGTTTCTCATTACCTTGTCATGTCAAAAGAACAGCTTTTTTGCTATTCTCTGATGATTGAATGGAATTATACCATGGGAACAAGGTTCCCAAAAGGCTTTGATAGACCAAACCCACTAGGATAAGATATTGATCCAATTTTTATAGCTTCTCAATCCTCAGGAGTTAGGTACCCTGGCTCTCCTTGATTTCTTTTGTCCCCCTTAGCTATTTTCATGTCAAGAATAGTAATTCAGGCTTCAAGACTGATATTCACTATGGGTGTACCAAACCTGTAGGTAGGAATACTGTAATTTGAAGTGCCATAAACATGCTTAACACAATTCCTATTGTATATGGAACATGGTATTTCTCACTTTCCCATTATTTTGGCGTAAAATGGAGAAAAAAAAACTTTTAACAATTATTTCATATGGTATTGATGATGTGGTGATGAAGTATTTGCCATATCACCCCCTCATAGAGTTAATTTAAGCTTATTCACTCTATTGAGCTACCCCAGGTGAATTATTTGTGTAGAATCCTAATCTAGCCTTGAATATATGGATTTACTTACTCACAATGAAGCTATTGATCTTTTCTCAAATAAAAAATGCTGAATTTTGGATACATGCATGGCTTACGGCTTATTTATAGTTCAGAATATATTTCAATATTCATTGTGGCCTATTTGGGTATGTAATATATACCTCAAGGCTCACAATAATTGAATTTACGTTTTTCAATCAAGTAAATACAATACATAATCACCCCTTTTACTGAATTATAAGTCTACAAATAAATCCTTCTTCTTCAAATAGAAGATATGCATATTTGAAAGAAAAGTATTCTAGAAGCATCAGAGATTATATGAGGGCTTAAAATCACTCCCAATTATTTGAAGAGGCTGATGCTTCAAAGAAGCAACAATCAAAATATAAATTACCATCTATGAAATTAAAATTTTATTATCCATGAATAATATTCTAATACAGATAATTTTTGTGCCTGAAAGTCCTACATATGGAGGTCAATTTATATTGAGTTTTCAATTTCCACTTTATCCTCATTTTGATCTAATTACCATGCTTCAATATTATGCTAAAATATTAGGATTTGAGATTTATGAAAAATTGTTATTAAGCTCAACCATACTCTGACCAAAATAGATATAAGTAGATATAGAAATTGATAATTAAGCTTTCTGGAAATAAATTTGAAAATATAAAGACTTGTCACTACCAACAAAAAAATTTGATGAATTTCTGAAATTCAAGCACTATTTATAAACACATTTATGAGGATTTCTTTTGTGTAAAATTTCTATTGTATTGCAATAATACTATCATAACTTTTCTGATTCCACATTTTATCAATAAATATTCAATCAGCGATTTATTAATGTTTCCTATTATCTTAAATATTCTTGGAAGGTATATATATATATATATCCCATTCCCAACTTATGGTTAGATTTCTTTGTTTCAAAATAGCTAATTTCATTGAGAAGCTCTAAATATTTCTGACATAGGATTTTTTACTTAAATCTCAAATTTCTAAAATAATATTATTTGAAAAACTGAACTCCGATAACTTTAAAAGTATTAATACACTTCCATTAGGGTTGATAAGTGGATGGTTTTGAATATCTTTCTTCATTAGCCTTGGGAAACCTAACAGTATATTGGAGCAAACAAACTTTAAGGTGAATCAAATTTAATTTCCTAAGTGATCCCCACAGAATATCCTACTGAATTATTTTGATTCTTCAGAAGGGAATTTGAATAAAGGCATGAGAATTAAAATATATTTCACACACCCTAATAAGCCACAATGAATACTAAAATGAATTCTGAACTATGCATAACGCATAAGTCATTAATATATCCCAAATTCATCCTTTTTTATTTAAAAAAGTATTACTGGCTTTTTTATGAGTAAGCAAGTCCATTAGCTTAAGCTCATATTTGGATTCTACACAAAAATTCCACTAGGGTAGTTTCATAGAGTGAATAAGCTTAAGTGAACTCTATGAGGTGGTATTATGGAAAATACTTCAACACCAAATCATCTTATTATTCAATTATACCATTAGTACCAATAAGCAAGTATTTGTTAAATCTTTCCAAATCAATCTTCAAGTCATTAATTCATAGAAATAGCCCATTTCTGGTAGTTTTTAACTGCTCTAAATTAATTTTGATCCTTTAAATTGACAATTAATCTATCAAATCACTCTTCCAATTCTTTCCAAGGTATTCTTGGAGTATGAGTAAGTTCTTTTACTTCATTATTCAAGAATTATTCTCATAATTATTATTGCAAAATATAATCATAGATTTAAATAATGTTACATTTTTTTGGTAAGAAGTTTTATCATTAATACTTATTGTAATTTATTCTAGTAGACAGTTGCTTCTTTCTGTTATAATAACTAGTAGGGTATAAAAATTGAAATAAATAATTAAGTAATAAATTATTTCGAGTTTTGAAATGGTTCCTTCAATTCATAAATATTATTCACACTTTTTAATCTATATTTGTATAGAGGGTTACAAATTTCTTTGCAAGTAAAATTTGGTACTAAATCCTAATACAACTAATTTTAATAAATTATGAATTTCTCCCACATTGTAACAAGACATCAAAATTTAAAAATTGAAGCTTATACTCTTTTATTAATTTCCTCAATTCTGGAAGGAAAGCTTTTGGTGAAAATGTGTGTTTCCAATTTTTCCAATTCTTTCCAAGTTAACTATGTTTTTATAAAGTCACACAGCTAAATTAATCTTGAAATGAATCTTTTATTATTAACTCTCATTTACTACTTAAGCAAGAGCTGTAAATATATTTCATGGTAATTGTCATCGTGTGACCCAAAACCAGAGCACAAGCATGACAGCCAAATACCATAAATCTATGGTAAAGCCAAGATACCAACAAAACATGGAGCTGAGCAAAATCAACTCAAAAGGTATCAAAGGAAAGAGGAAAATCACATCTTTTCAAATATAAAAGTCTTATAATCATAGGACAAAGAATAACAAAGTTATTCCTGCTCAAAGCTATTACTGAGCATAAACCTTAATTTTCACCTCTGATCTGAAATCCAGAGGCAGAGGCTTAACCCCATCAAATGGGTATTCAAATTGAAGCTCTAAGTCAGGGCTATCCAATGGTACTAGCCAAACTGAGCTAGCACCAGAATTACAAAAGTTATGACCAAAATAAGTGTCAGCCTGTGACTCAAAACCAGAGCACAAGCATGACAGCCAAAATACCATAAATCAATGGTATAGCCAAAATACCACCAAAACATGGAGCTGAGCCAAATTAGCTCAAAAGGTATCAGAAGAAAGAGGAAACTCACCCCTTTCTGAAAATATAAGTCCCATCACCATAGGACAAGAAATAACAAAGTTATTCCTGCCCAAAGTTATTACTGAGCATAAACCTTAATTTTCACCTCTCATCTAAAATCTAGAAGGAGAGGCTTAACCCCATCAAATGGGTATTCAAAATGAAGCTCTAAGCCAGGGCTATCCAATGGTGCCAACCAAACTGAGCTAGCACCAGTATAACTTGAGTTATGGTCAAATTCAGGCCAAATAAGGGTGAACAAAACATTCACCTCTCATCTAACCTTTACAGTTTTAGTGTGAGATACCTAAAGTGGGGTCTTTGTGGAAAGAGCACAATCAGGGCTATCTGATGGTGTCATCCATTTCCCCATAACTCAACTACAACAGAAGTTATTGGCCAAACAAGCTTAATACAGCTTTTTGCCCAAACCACGCCAATGTACAAAAATACTTGTACATGGGATAACTTTGTCATATTTAATGGTAACCATGTCAAGTTGGGTACCATTGTGTAGAGCTCATATAGAGCTATTCAATGAACCAACGTTGAGCTTGATATCTCAAAAACTGACAGAGTTATGACCATTTTAAGGTCAAAATCCCACCAGCTGTCATATACAGCCTTACCATGGGATAACACCCCATAATCATGAATAAGAGGTGTCAACAGACGAAGGAGCATGTTTTTGCTTCAATACCTCATATGTCAGTCAATACTGGGGTCCCATACAGTTTCTGTACAGCATTCTACGCGTCATACACGTCAGAATCAGGCTGTGAGGTCCCCAGATGAAAATTTTCACCCTGTATTGGTGAAAACTGCCCAGATGTGGTTTCAAAACCACATCTGAGCCCAATACAGGTTATACAGGCTGTTTGCAAACCACAAGCCAGTATTAGAGAGTGAAAAAATCTTCACTTCCTCTACGTGGAAAGGTCTAGCACCCTTGCCACCTCATTTCAGGATAAAAAGGAGGCTTTTCACTGCCAGAATTGCTTCTTCATCCTGCTCTTGAATAACCTACGTAGTAAACTGTCAAAAACAGTTTTACTCTTGGTTAATAATCAGGTATACTCTTAATTTAAAGTATTGTAGTCTTTATTATTGTAATCCAACAGGTAAAGCTGCACCCAGGGCTTTCAACAGCGCTCACCACCACTATATTTCTATAGTAAAGCCCTTTAAATTCTTAAATTAAAACTTTTATTATCAATTATATCCTCTTTAAAATTATTTTTACCGTGTCACAGTCATAGTTAAAGCTTGTAAATACTCTTATACACCTTTATCATAGACTCAGCCTGACAATAAGGTCAAATAATGGTGATTATAATTCACCTCTTATCTAACTTCTACAGTTTTAGTGTGAGATACCTAAAGTGGGGTCTTTTTGGAAAGATCACAATCAGGGCTATGTAATGGTGCCATTCATTTCCCCATATTCTATCTATAGAAAAAAATATGGAGGAAACAAGTTCCATACAGTTTTGGGACAAATCATAAATGTGTACAAGAAAACTTGTACATGGCATAACTTTGCCATATTTAATGATCACCATAGCAAATGAGGTACCATTGTGTATATCACATTCAGGGCTACCCAATGAGCCAATTTTGAGCTCAATATCTTAAAAATTTACAAAGTTATAGCAGCTTTAAGGTCACAATCCCACAGCTTGGCCAATACAGACTTGCAGTGGGATACTATCCCATAAGTATGATTATGAGGTGTCAAACAGACAAAGAAGCTTGTTTATGCTTCAATACCTCATAGTTAAGGCAAATACAGAGGTCCATACAGGTTCTGTACAGCTTCTGACGCGTCAGAAGCACCAGAGCACACCTGTCAACTCCATTGGTGAAAATCTTCACCCTGTATAGGGTAAAAATGACTACTTGTGGTTCTGAAACCACATTTCCACCCAATACCAGTCTGTATTGAGTGTATAGAACCACAAACCAGCCCACAGTAGTGAAAATTTTCACTCTGGGGTCGTGTGCAGAGGTAAACCACCTCCCACTACCCCAGAACAAGATAAAAGGAGGCTTTGCCTCACCAGGAAGCAAATCCAGCATCCTGTTCTTAATATTCTTACGTGGTATAACTTCTTGAAAAGTGGTACCCTTAGAATTTAACAGGTTAGAATTATGAGTTTTAATTATTGTAAGGTTTTTTATTGTAAACCAACAGACAAACACTGCACCCAGGGCTATCAGCAGCACTCACCATCACTAAATCATTTTAGTATAGCCCTTTTACTCATATTCTCACTTTAATATTATCATCATTTTCGTGTCACACTCAGAGTTATAGTTTTTATTACCATTTTGAAGCTATATCATAGAGTCACCCTGACACTTTGGGGGTCTGGCCTGGTTTTTTACCTATTTTAGACGAAATCCTAGCTTGTTTTCACTATTTTTAGCTTATATTCATGCTTTTTAGAGTTATTATCGTTGTTTTATTGCTTATTTTCACTTTTTTAAACCATAAGAAGCTCTGAAGGGGATTAATTTCGTGGTTTTTCTCTATTATGATTGTTTTTACTCGAAAATAAAAGAAATATATAAAAAACATAATAAAAAAAACAAACTGTATACATATCCTTTTTTGAAAAAAAATATTTTTTCATTTTTGAAGAGCTATAAATATATGATTTCTATTTATAAAATATTCTCTTTTTATAATAAAATAAAAACCATATTTTATTATTTTTTTTTCATAATATATACATATTATTTATTATTTGAATTTTTCTTGAAGAAAAACTCTGATAATTCATTTTTTTCACCCAAATTGGCATGAAAAATTGATTATTATCATCATTATTGACAATACCAATAATAATACTTCATAATAAAATAAAAACCATATTTTATTGTTGTTTTTTTCATAATATATACAAAGTATATATTATTTGAATTTTTCTTGAAGAAAAACTCTGATAATTCATTTTTTCACCCAAATTGGCGTGAAAAATTGATTATTATCAGTATTATTGATAATATCAATAATAATACTTCATAATGAAATAAAAACCATATTTCATTATTGTTTTTTTTTTTCATAATATATACAAAGTATATATTATTTGAATTTTTCTTGAAGAAAAACTCTGATAATTCATCTTTTCACCCAAATTGGAGTGAAAAATTGATTATTATCATTATTATTGATAATACCAATAATAATACTTCATAATAAAATAAAAATTATATTTTATTATTGTTTTTTTTAAAAATATATACAAAGTATATATTATTTGAATTTTTCTTGAAGAAAAACTCTGATAATTCATTTTTTCACCCAAATTGGCGTGAAAAATTGATTATTATCAGTATTATTGATAATCTCAATAATAATAATTCATAGTAAAATACAGATAATATTTTATTATTAATCTTTTTTCATAATATATATAAAGTATAAATTGTTTGAATTTTTCTTAAAGAAAAACTCTGATAATTCATTTTTTCACCAAAATTGGCCAAAAATTTATTATTATTATTATTATTATTGATAATTTCAATACTAATACTTCATAATAAAATACAAACCATATTTTATAATATATAAAAAGTATATTGGGGTATTCAATCACCTAGCTGAAACTCTCACTTCACAAATCAGAAATTATACCACCTCATTTCAAAGACTTTGGAATTCCAAGGGATTATTCCTTACAAAGAGAATCAACCATTAGCAGGAATAGAGTCCTGGAAAGGAGAGAAGTTGAAGTTGCTCAAAGTCATATTAAATGGAAAAATGAACCTCCCTACACCTTTCAAGATGGGTTTCAACAGCAAACCTCCAGGAATGGCTTGCATAGAAAAGTTTGTTCTTACCCATCAAATCTTCCAAGAGCTTCTCCAATGGGGAATGTCAGACAGTGAATTCAAACCAGATTCTCACTACAAAGAACTTGTAGAAAGTATTCAGAAGATTTCCCTCAAAGAGATGTTCTTCAAAGAACTTATCATAGACAAGAAATGCAACAAGAGATAACATTCTCTGACCCTTTCAGGCTAATGAAGACTGGTAACCCAACCAGATTTCCTAGTGGCTTGACATCACTCAGGCACAAGCAGATCAGTGACCAAGAGTCACCATACTTCCCAATCCAAGATAGAATCCAGGAGAGGAAGAGGATCATAGGTCAAGAACAAGACTTCTTTCAACCAGAGGCAGAAAGAGTCAGATCCTATGATCCAGAAACTGTTGGACCTGTTGCAAGAAGTACAAAGAAACAGCAAACAGTTGTAAATACTTCTAATGCAGCTAGCAGCCCTATGATAAGGAATGATATCTCCACTCAGATGAAACACAATCTTGTGATACCTGAGAGTACCAAAAGTAGTAATACTCTATGGTTACAGTTTTCCCAGTTTGTAGAACAAACTCAAAAAGAGTTTGAGAGACTCCATAAAAGTATTTCAAGGTTACACAAGGCTCATACCTTACAAACCAGAACTATTCATACTCTTCAAGAGGACTATACTTAATTGTATAAAGCCTCAGAAGATACCAAAAAAAGACTAAATCAAGTCTTAGAGGAGCAAAATCACTGAAAAAGGGATAGGGAACACCTGGATCAAGATATTGACAAATTGTTCAATTACTTCCAAAAAATGAAACCCCAAACACAAGGGCATGTTTCTGGAAACACCCCATGCCACCAGGAAGACATCAAACCAGATTCTATATTGGTAAATAAGGCAAGGTCTCCATCACAATACCAGGTTGGAGATAATATGTCTTATACTGAAAAGGAAGCCTTGAAATAGCTTCCTGAGGCCTCAAGCTGGCCCAAATTCTCTGGAACTGGAGATTATGATCATATGGAACTCATAGATTATATTGATGGACTCTTCACTGATGTACCAAGTATACCAGATTACTGGATTACTGACAGATTAAATACAGCTTTTAAAGGACATGCTAGTATTTGGTACACACAAATGAAAGGAATCCATGGCAGAAGAAACTGGCCATGGTGGAGGAGCCAAATAATCCAAAAGTACAGAAATGATACATGGATACGGCAGAAAACCCTTTCATTTGTAAATGATAGATACACAGTGGACGAAGATCCATATTATTGGTGTCTGAGACAGTCAAAAAGGCTAATAGCCATTGACCCTCACATAACAGCAGAAATGAGAAATAACAAACTGTTTACCAAGCTACCAGGAGACGTAGAACATGCAGTCAAATAGAGATGCTCCAAATAATTGTCAGCCTGTGACTCAAACCCAGAGCACAGGCATGACAGCCAAATACCATAAACCAATGGTAAAGCCAAGATACCAGAAAAACATGACGCTGAGCCAAATTAACTTAAAAGGTATCAAAGGAAAGAGGAAAATCACCTCTTTTCAAATATACAAGTCTTATCATCATAGGACAAAGAATAACAAAGTTATTCCTGCTCAAAGCTATTACTGAGCATAAACCTTAATTTTCACCTCTGATCTGAAATCCAGAGGCAGAGGCTTAACCCCATCAAATGGGTACTTAAATTGAAGCTCTAAGTCAGGGCTATCCAATGGTACTAGCCAAACTGAGCTAGCACCAGAATTACAGAAGTTATGACCAAAATAAGGTCAAACAAGGGTGATTAAAATATTCACCTGTCATCTAACTTCTACATTTTAGTGTGAGATACCTAAAGTGGAGTCGTTTTGGAAAGATCACAATCAGGGCTATCTAATGGTGTCATTCATTTCCCCATATCCTATCTAGAACAAAAGATATGGAGCAAACAAGTTCCATACAGTTTTTGGACAAATCATAAATGTGTACAAGAAAACTTGTACATGGCATAACTTTGCCATATTTAATGATCACTATAGAAAATGAGGTACCATTGTTTATATCACATCCAGGGCTACACAATGAACCGACTTTGAGCTCAATATATTAAGAACTGACAAAGGTATAGCAGCTTTAAGGTCACAATCCCACAGTTTGGCCAATAAAGCCTTACAGTGGGATACTATCCCATAAGTATGATTATGAGGTGTCAAACAGACAAAGAAGCTTGTTTATGCTTCAATACCTCATAGTTAAGGCAAATACAGAGGTCCATACAGGTTCTGTACAGCTTCTGACGTATCAGAAGCACCAGAACACACCTGTCAGCTCCATTGGTTAAAACCTTCACCCTGTATAGGGTAAAAATGAGTACTTGTGGTTCTAAAGCCACATTTCCACTCAATATTAGTCTTTATTGAGTGTATAGAACCACAAACCAGCCCACAGTAGTGAAAATTTTCACTCTGGGGTCGTGTGCAGAGGTAAACCACCTCCCACTACCCCAGAACAAGATAAAAGGAGGCTTTGCCTCACCAGGAAGCAAATCCAGCATCCTGTTCTTAATATTCTTACATGGTATAACTTCTTGAAAAGTGGTACCCTTAGAATTTAACAGGTTAGAATTATGAGTTTTAATTATTGTAGGGTTTGTTATTGTAAACAAACAGACAAACACTGCACCCAGGACTATCAGCAGCACTCACCATCACTAAATCATTTTAGTATAGCCCTTTTACTCATATTCTCACTTTAATATAATCATCATTTTCGTGTCACACTCAGAGTTATAGTTTTTATTATCATTTTGAAGCTATATCATAGAGTCACCCTGACAGTAATAAGTCTTGGTAATTCTTTAATTCTTGTGTTTCATTGGAAGGATCATGAAATTTGTATCAATAAATTTGAAAAAGGAATTTTTATTCCACATTTTTTTCAAAAAATTTCTTTCATTATATAATTATTATCCTCACCATATATAGTATCGAAATAATTACTATGTTGGATTTCATCAATTCCTTATATTTTTGATTGATTTTTTGAAAAGCAAAAGTTTTTCAAATTTGAATAAACTTCCTTATGATTTTATTTATTTTTAAAATGATGGGACCAAGGTACAAAACCAGTTGATGAGCCTAAATTTTGATTTACAGTTGTACCAGTATGAATTTATTTTCAATTTTTAAACAAAAGTATTTAGATACAGACATTTTATTAGAGTGATTCCTGAAAAATTTGTGTATCAACATATTACCTGTAGATAGTAGAAACACACTGTGCACAGGGTGTGCTGCAGTTGTCCAGATATACCTTATAAGCTGCTTGTTGTCACAACCAAAACAATTTCTCACCTCTTATCAATTGGAGGTGACAGATGAAATTTTACTGATAAGCAAGCTTTGATAAATTCTTTGTAATCTTATCAGGTAATGAATAACTGACCTCTTATCAATTGTTGGTTATGGATGAAATTTGAATGACAAGTGAGCTTTTCTACATTGTGTCTAATCTTATCAGGTTGAAAGACTTGAATCTAACAAGCTCCAGCAATGGGATGTCTTCATGATGTCAAACTTCACCCATTTAAAGAAAGCCAAAGCAGGCAACAACCCTGACCCTAAGCTTTGATCTCAAGAGGAGATGCTCTCAATTTTGAACTTGCTTCAATAAAGAATTTCTTCACTAAAGTCAGCACAATATTCCAATTTGGAAGATATGCAATCTCTTAAAATGGCAATTTCTTTTCCACTGCCTTTTTCTTCTTCTTATTGGCATGTTGCATTTTCCATTCCATCTGCATACAGCAAATTTATGCAGGCTCCATATAAGGCAGAAGAACACTTCATTCCCTGTGTGGTGATAGTACCAACTAATTCAAGTGGGTATTGTGCCTAAACGGAGTTCTTTGTGTGGCTTTCAACTCCAAGTTGTCTGTTGATGAAACACTGTTGTCTTTCAATAATCAAACAGCAGAGGAGAACCATAGGATATCACACTTTATCAATGAAACAATCCCACACAATTTTGCACTTTTTATTGGGATAAACCCAACAAATATTCTGGCAGAAGAATTCTTTGCAGCCATCAAGGCACAACTTTGCCCTGGAAATTGCTTCCAGAAACTGAAATTTATGTTTAGACTTGTCAACCTCTAGGGGGGAAAGGGGAGGTGCTCCAAATCCAAATCAAAGCTTTGTTCTTTCACTTTTTTGCACTTTTTCAAACTTCAAAAAATAGGCATTGAGGCAGATGAGCTTGAGGGGCTGCTTGCTCAGGCAGCATGCCTGTAAGATTTGTCTATGCAATTGTTGATAATATTGCTACAAATCAAAAATAATATGACTGCTCTTATGAAATATAATGATAGAACTATTATAACCACAATGAATTGATTATTATTTTTACTTGTTATACACTACTAGTGATTATAACAGTAAGCAGTGATTGTCTACAAGAATCAATTACAAAAAGTATTAAATAATAAATTATTTTAATATATAATTATCTTTTACTAGAATAATTATAAATCAAATCCTTGAAGAAAACAAATAATAGAGAAGAAATTCAAGAACTAATTATAAACCACTCACTAATATTACAATGAACCTTGAAAAGAATATGGTAGAGAGATTTGATGGATGAATTGTGGATTTAACAGATCAGAATTTATTCATAACAATATTAAATTAATATATAGTTTATTTCTATTGTTCCATGTCTTTCTAATTGATCCTGAAAGAAGAAAACACTTAAGAAAATATCTAACTAATACTTACTTGTTTGTAACAAAGATATAATTGGATAATAAGATGATTTAGAAAAAACAGCAAGGGGAAGCCCTTTTTAAGTCAACAAAAGCTCACAGGGGCATGCCATGGAGCAAACTGAAAAACCAGTCAGTGACAAAACAATAATTCTTTTTTAATTATTGATTGCATCATCTGTTGTCACATAAGATTACCATGATTACTTAGTTAATTCTTTCATGTGACTACCAGCCCATTTATTGTAAAGAATAAAAGGATTAACAACTGTAAATCTTCTTTTATTTCAAAATAAACATTAATTTCTCCATTTTATCAACTTTATTGGAAATTTTGTCACAGGTTGTATTTTCTGTGAATTTTTGAAGATTCAGTGTTTCATGTGGAATCATCAAAAATGGACTGTAAGTAAGACTTTTAATTTTACTTATGAAACCATAACTATTCTTTTTAATTTATTCATTATTCATACCATTCTCCATTGGTACTGAAAGCTTCATAAAGATTAATTAATAATTGTATTTTTAATTACTTTTTGAAACTTTTACCTCATTTCTATCTAGAATGGCAAATAGCACAGTATATGTGAGCCTTGAGGTATATTTTACATACCCAAATACGCCACAATTATCTCAAAAAGAAATTTTGAATTATGCATAACTCATAATTCATGCATATATCCAAAATTCATCATTTTTAATTTCAGAAAAGATGAATAACTTTTTATTGAGTAAGTAAATCCATGGATTCAAGGCCAGATTTGGATTCTACACAAAACTTAACCTAGGGTAGCTCCATAGAGTGAATAAGCTCAAATTAACTCTTTGATGTGGTAATATGGAAAATACTTCAATACCACATAAAAGATCCATGAAAACTTTTGTTTTTCTTAATTTCACACCAAAATAATGGGAATGTGAGAAATCCCATGTTACATATACACTGAGAATAGTGTTATGCATGTTTTGGGCACTTAATATCATGCTATTCTTACATGGACTTTTGTTACAACCATAGTGGATATCTCACTTAAAGGTTAATTTTCTATTTTGATGTGAAAAATAGGCAAGGGGGACAAAAGACATCAAAGAGAGCCAGGGTACCCAATTTCTGAGGCCTCAGAGGCGTGGACAGCTCCAAAGCTTGGATCCATGGCTGATCTTGGCCTAATTGGTAAACCAAAACCTTTTGGGAACTTGGTTACCATGTTACAACTACAGTAAATCTTAAGAGAATAGCAAATAACCTGCTATTTTTACGTGCCAAGGAGGTAAAAAGCTACTTAGACTTTGGTAACCATGTCAATTCTTAACGATTTTCTATGGATAAACCCCAAAAGAGTAATTAAAACCCTTTTTGGACTTGTATCCATTGATTTACCTCATAGCAACCAGTAAAACACTGATATTTGCAATTCTACATAGAAATGAGGTGCAAACTTCAAGTATTCATTAAAAATGAAATTCTTAATGAATCTCTCTGAAACAATCAGGACTAATGGAGAACTGTATTATTTATGGTACAACCAAAAATATTTATGGTTTTACTTGTAAAATTAAACGTTTTACTTACAGTCCATTTTTGGCTATTCTACATGAAACACTAAATATTCAAAAATTCACAGTAATTACAACCTGTGATGAAATTGCCAATAACATTGATTCCTTTGAGAAATCAATGAGTATTTTAGAATAAAAGAAGATTTTCAGATGTTACTCCTTTTATTCTTAACCATATTGGGGTTGGTAGTCACGTAAAAGCATCAATTAAGTAATTATGATAATCCGACGTGACAACAGATGATGCAATCAATAATCCAAAAAGGTTTATTGTTTTCTCACTCACTGGTTTTTCAGTTTGCTCCATGGCATGCCTCTGTGAGCTGTTGTTGACTTGAAAGAGGCCTCCTCTTGCTGTTTTTTTCCACATCATCATCTTATTATTCATTTAAACCATTATTACCAACAAGCAAGTATTAGTAAAGCTATTCTTAAGTGTGTTAAATCTTTCAAAATCAATCAGAAAGACGTTAAAACATAGAATCCAACTATATATTTTTGTAATACTGTTATAAATAAATTTTGATCCCTTAAATCCACAATTCTACATCAAATCTCTCTATCTGATCTTTCAATGAGCTCTTTGGAATATTAATGAGTAATTTATTCTTAATTCCCAAAGTCTTTCTCTGAATAATTAGTTTTCTTCAAGAATTATATTTAGCATTATTCTTGCAAAAGATAATTATATATTAAAATAGGTTTATTATTAAAATCTTCTTGTAATTGATTCTAGTAGACAATTACTGCTCACTGTTAAAATCACTAGTAGTATTTAACATGTGAAATAAATAATTCTTTAATTATTTAATTGTGGTTATAATAATATTTTATTATTATATTTCATAAGAACAGACATAGTACTGTTGATCAATAGTAATATTATCATCAGTTTCATAGTCAAATCTTACAGTATAGCAGGTTGCTATGAGGTAAATCAATGGATACTAGTCCCAAAAGTCTTTTACTTACTCTTTTAAGGTTTACCCATGGAAAATAATTAAGAATTGACATGGTTACAGGATTCTAAGTTGCTCTTTACCTCTTTCTCACATTGAAATAGCAGCTTATTTTAAATTTTATTATGATTTAATGAGAGTTTAACTTGGTAACTATGTTCCCAAAAGGTTTTATTACACTAATTGGTCCATGATAAGCCATTAGTCCAAGCTTCAGAGCTATCCATGCCTCAGAGACCTCAGAAGTTGGGTACCCTGGCTCTCTTTGATGTCTTTTGTCCCCCTTAGCTATTTTCACATCAAAAATAGAAATTCAGGCTTAAAAACTGATACCCACTATGTGTGTATCAAAACTGTATGTAAGAATACTGTAATATTAAGTGCCACAAACATGTGTAACACTATTCTTAATTTATATTTAACATTGGATTCCTCACATTCCCATTATTTTGGTGTGAAATTGAGAAAAACAAAAAAATTTCACAGTTCTTTTATGTGGTATTGAAGTATTTTCCATATTACCACCTAATAGAGTTAATTGAGGCTTATTCACTCTATGGAGCTACCCTAAGTGAATATTGGTGTAGAATCCAAATCTGGCTTTAAAAACATGGACTTGCCTACTCACAAAAAAGTTATTCATCTTTTCTGAAAAAAAAATTCATTAATTTTGAATATATGCATCACTTATGGGTTATTCATGGTTGAGAATTTAATTTAAAGATAATTGTGACCTATTTAGATATTTAAAATATACCTCAAGGTTCACAATGCCACACCCCACAAACCTTGGACCTGGTAGTGTTTAATCAATTGGTCACTGCAGAAATACTCTCCAAGGGAAATTTGTGGCCATAATCAACTTTTTCCAGTAAGGTCATTATCAATGCTTTGGCAAAGGCCAAAGATTTCACTTAGAAATCCTCTCCATGTGTATACCATGGGCTGGAGCCAAGCCAACCCTGTTGGACCCCATTCAACAGCCCTTGCCTTGTTTTTATTTCCAAATCCAGGCAATCAATGGCATCCAAAGACCACCCAAGCATCTTGTTGACAAATTTGGGGTGGCCTGTTTTCACTGGTGGGCAGACTTGCCACTGTGAGCCTTGAGGTATATTTTACATACACAACTAGGCCACAAATATCTTTAAAGATAAATTTTGAACTATGCATATATCCAAAATTCATCATTTTTTATTTAAGAAAAGATGAATAACGTTTTTTTGAGTAAGTAAATCCATAGATTTAAGACCAGATTTGGATTCTAAACCAAAATTCATCTAGGGTAACTCAAAATATTGAATAAGCTTAAATTAACTCTAAGAGGTGTTAATATGGAAAATACTTCAATACCACATAAAAGAACTGTGAAAATCTTTGTTTTTCTCAATTTCACACCAAAATCATGGGAATGTGAGAAAACCCATATTATATATACACTGAGAATGCTGTTATGCATGTTTGTGTCACTTGATATGATGGTATTCTTACATACACTTTTGTTACACCCATAGTGGATATCAGTCTTTAAGCCTGAATGTCTATTTTTAACATGAAAATAGTCAAGGGGGGTAAAAGACATCAAAGAAAGCCAGGGTAACCAGCTTCTGAGGCCTCTGAGGTGTGGACAGCTCTAAAGATTGAATCAATAGCTGATCTTGGCCCAATTAGTATACTAAAACCTTTTAGAAACTTGGTACCAAGTTCAAATCTCATTA
This sequence comes from Austropuccinia psidii, assembly GCA_023105745.1. NCBI lineage: Eukaryota > Fungi > Basidiomycota > Pucciniomycetes > Pucciniales > Sphaerophragmiaceae > Austropuccinia > Austropuccinia psidii. Next base: position 68,598,453 of record JALGQZ010000004.1, read on the forward strand.
AATCATAAGAAAATAGCAAATAAGCTGCTATTTTGATGTGCCAAGGAGGTAAAGAGCAACTTAGACTGCTGTAAAGATGTCAATTGTTAATTATTTTCCACGAATAAGCCCCAGAAGAGTAATTCAAACCCTTTTTGGACTGTTATCCATTGATTTACCTCATAGCAACCTGCAATATAGTATTATTTGCAATTCTACATAGAAATGAGGTAAAAACTTCAAGAATTGATTAAAAATACAATTATAAATGAATATTTCTGAAACTACCAGGACCAATTGATAACAGTATAATTCATATAAAAACCAAAAAGAATCATACCTTTATACATAAAATGGAAAGTTTTACTTACAGTCCATTTTTGATGATTCCATGTGAAACACTGAATCTTCAAAATGTCACAGACAATACACTCTGGGATGAAATTTCCAAAAACATTTATAGCTTTGAGAAATCAATTATTTTTTTGAAATAAAATAAGATTTACAGTTGTTACTCCTTTCATTATTAACCATAAATGGGTTGGTAGTCACATAAAAACATCAATTAAGTAATTATGATAATCTGACATGACAACAGATGATGCAATCAGTAATCCAAAAAGGTTTATTGTTTTTCACTCACTGGTTTTTCATTTTTCTCCATGGAATGCCTCTGTGAGCTGTTGTTGACTTAAAAGAGGCCTCCTCTTGCTGTTTTTTTCCAAAATCATCACATTATTCAATTATACCATTATTACCAACAAGTAAGTATTTGTAACAACCACTAATCAGGGGTAAGGGTATTCATACTTACACCCACTCAAACACCTCAAACCGGAAAATCCACTGTGTGTATCAGCATTCAGTTTTAGCAATCTTCCTGGCTGAAACATGCATACAGCCTGTCAATACTTGTACAGGTTGGAATTACCCAATACAGTTTGGATACACCATCTCCAAACTGTATGATCACTCAATACAACCACTCCTCTTGTACAGATCCTGTACATCTGTACAGGACCTGTATTGGCCAGACTCAATTCAATCATCAAATCTTCTCATGAAAATTCTCTGTCTGAATCAGGGCTGGTGATTCTCACATATACCAGCCCCTCTTTCTCCCCCCCCTGGGGGCTTTTCCCCAGTTAATTAATTTAGTATATTTATTATTTTATAATTATTCTTATCCTTATCTTCTGGGTATTATAATTATTTAATTTTAAGTTAGTCTTTGCCTCTTTTCTTTCTTTTCCTGTACAGTATGAGCTGGGTGGCCATATCCTTATTAACCCTTCTCTTTCCATTCTGACAGGTTGAAACAGTGGACTTGGACTGTTTTGTGGTTGGCTCCTTTATTCTTACTCTTATCATTTGTTTCTGCTTTTCTTATATTCTTTTATTTAGTAATTCATCTCTTAACACTCTTCAGTGTACTCTCTTCTTACCATATCCTGAGCCCTACATAAGTGAGTCCCAGTTTATTGAGTGCCAGGCCCTCTTCACTTAGAAGAGCCCCTGTGACAGTATTAGTTAAATCTTTTCTCAAGTGTTTTATTCGTTCAAAATCAATCAGAAAGATGTGAAATCATAGAAATCAACTATATATTGTTGTAATCCTGTTATAAATCAATTTTTATCCTTTAAATCCACAATTATCCATCAAATTTCTCTACTATTATAATTCAATAAGTTCTTTTAAATATTAATGAGTGTTTTGTCTTAATTCTTGAAGTTTTTCTCTAGTAATTGTTTTCTTCAAGAATTATATATTAAAACTATTTTATTATTTTAATAAAGAAATTTTATTATTAAATACTTCTTGTAGACAATAACTGCTTACTTTTATAATCACTATCAGCATATAACAAGTAAAAGAAATAATTAATTATTTAATTATTTAATTTTGGTTATAATAATTTTTATTATTATATTTCATAAGAACAGTCATAGTACTGTTGATCAATAGTAATATTATCAACAGTTTCATAGAAATATCTTACACCCACACACCAGGGGAGTGGCCAATCCAAACCCTTGCCTTTCAGCGGCTTGAGACCAAGAATTCCTGAAGCATGTGCCCCATCTGCTTTGGGATTGTGATACAAATGCAAAAGGGTCTCTCAAGTACCATTTTTTGAGAACCATGCAGTGGATAAGGTGTTAGTTGATATCAGTGCATCTATTCACCTATCTGGCTTTCCCTATTTTACTTCTGCCTTGTGCTTCATCTCCCCCTTCAGAATATGTTTTTCCAAGTCATACTCTTCCATTAGCATATCTCAGATTGTGACACTTGACATATCTGCCCATCAGGTGCAACTCATCATTTGAGACATTGCTTACTCCCCAAAAATATATGGAAAAATTCTATCTTTTGGAAGGTTATGTAAAGCTGGAGTGGTGTCTTTTTTCAATATGCTATCACTGTCATTACTTGTGTGTGACTTTATTGTGCCCACCAGCTTTGTCAATGACGGCTGTTGGTTGAATGCTGTATCACGGAATTGGGCCAACAAGTTGGCCTCTGAGCCTACTTCCACTTTTCTGATTGAAATGAATCTGATTTGCCAACCAAGATCAACTAGACTGAGAAGCTGTTACTGCCATGTGATACTTGGAAATACTGGTGACAAAATTGTGTTTTCTTTCCCTAAGCAACATGTGCCTTTGTTTGACCCCAAATCTTGGAAGCTGTTCTTTTGGGATGTATGTCTGAAAGCAAAAGTAGACATCATCCAGTACAGTATCAATCCATTATACTCAAAGACAAACCACTCAACCTACTAATTTTGGAAATTATGGGTCCTTTTGATTATGACCCACTTGGCTACTAGTACAGATTAAACATCTGTGACCATGCCTCAACCTACATCTTTGCTTTCCCATTGAAGTCAAGGAAGAGGCTCCAGAAGCCATACTGGGGACAGTCAACCACCTTCAGGTCCAACTGTGGAAAAAACTGAGGGCATTCCAGGAAGATAATGCATGTGATTTCACCTTGGCAGTGTTCACCAGCTCATTGGAAGCATTGGTAACTATATTTTTCCCCTCATTACCCTACTTGCCCAAGGAGAATGGCAAGGATGGATTATTTAACTGCACTCTTGAGGACATGGAAAGGGCTATGATCATTGACACTAACATGCCTCTGTGGTTCTGGAAGTTTTCCTACTCTACTGCATGTTTTATTCAAAACCATCTGCCTAACTCTTGATTCACTTACTCATCTTCATACCAAGAGCTATTTGGCCAATCACCTTAAATTACAACTCTGTACCTTTGTAGCTCTGAGTCCATATTTCACTACCCAGCATCCATACAGGGACACAAGCTGGATACAAGAGGGATGGCATGTTGACTACTAAAACCACTTCCAGGCAGCAGGGGTTGGTTTCTGTGGGATCTGGCAGGTAACAGAATGATCCAATTGGCAAGTGTAATCTTTCTACATTTTTAACCTGCAGTGACATCAACACCAGGAGCCTGAAAGGGGTCCCTAAATCAAGTTATCAATGCACTTTCACTTGGTGATGTGCCAACAGAGAAGCTCTTTTCCATTGAAAATGTGGCAATTGATTCTCTACCACTGGCAATGGACATAGCCTTACCTCAGCACTTGGGTAAGGCATTATCTGGCTCACAACAATATTGGCAGGAGGAGGTGTGTTTGTACAAGATAAAACAAATTGGAGCTAGGAATTTATGGGATGCTATCAATAAGGAGAAAGGAATGAGGATTATTGATCACTTCTGGGTTTTTGGCATCAAGCAGACTATCAAAGGAAGAGTGGAGAAATTCAAAGCCCGCCTTGTTTCTCAGGGAGACCAACAATTCCTGAGTGTAGACTGCACTGAAGCTTATACGCATATGGCCTCACTGATTTCAGTAACTGGCTGTGTAATCCTTTGACATGAGTGGCACTTACCTTTTTAGTCCAGTCAAGGAGGTGGTGTTGATGGAGCCACCAACACATTTCCTTCCCACCTAAAAGGGAAGTTTCTGTGGCTGAAGAAGGCAATTTACAGAACAGGCCAAGCTGGTCAATGCTGGTGGATATTCCTGTTGATCATTCTGGGAAAAATGGGTTTCACAGTGTGTGAGGTGGACCAGTACCTCTATGTATTTTGCAAGGGTGGAGCATTGATAGTGATCTGGATACACATGGATGACAGCATTGTTGCATCAAACTCTCAAGATGCAATGTCTAGCTTCAAGTCACAGTTCTGAACAGAAATTGAAATCAAATGGAGTGATAATTTATCACACATTGTATGGCTTGAGTTTGATATTGGTGAAGGTGAAGTAACCATTGCACAGAAGCAGCTCACTGACAGCATCCTGCAAAAAACGCAGCTTCTCCCTCCATGTCACTACCCAGATTTTGACAAAAGTCCTCACACGCCCCACAAAAACACTCATCTTTATCATTGATCAAATCTAAGAAAAACAAAAAGTAAAAAAAAGAAACAATAACCTACCACAATAAATCCCCAGCCGATCCCCCTCCTCACGAGTCCGCTGGATATCACCTTAGAACACATCTATTTCAGAAAAATCCCACAACCAAATCTCTGCGTTTTTCTCTATTAACCTATCCCTCAAGACTCACTAACTCGCCTTTTGTTTTCAAAAAAAAGAAAAAAGAATTAAAATAGAATTTTAAAAGAAGAAAAAGAAAGCTCAATTGATATGTGTCCTACCAATGAGACCTCTAACCTCATGATTGAAGATTCTATTGGGAAATTCAACGGCAAACTAATTCAAGAAGACAATGAAGAAATGGTCCACCTGCTCAGATTGCTGAACAAGAACGTCGAAGAAAACAATAAGAACAATTCCAAAACACAAGCCATAACAAACAAACTTCTGGCTGCATATGAAAAAATGAGTCATCATATAGACTCAGTGCTATTGCAAATGGAAACGCTAGAAAAGAAAGTTGCACATTGAGCAAATTTAATTGATAACAATGCCAACCACAACAAGGAAAAGACCCCCAAAATACCTACAGACTTCATCAAAGCATTCATCCCAGTTAAAAAGCATAACAACAATAATAATGAGAACACCAAAAAATCCATTAACAAACCTCAGAGCAATTATTCCTCAAGTGTAAAACAAACAATACAAGTTGGCGATTATTGTAAGGCACTACAAACAACACCTCGCATACCTCACCCTCTACCAGAAATTCCTAAATTCAACAAAACAAACTGATCCAAATTAGCTTACATCACCCTTAGATCCAAAATTGGACACCCCAAACCATTTGAAAACCTATTTGCACATAGCATTCAAACAAGAATAAATCAAGTTTTAAGAGATGTAGATGCAAAATTTCATGAAGAAAATATTTTTGTTAGTGCGGTAGTTAAATTTACTAATGGTACAATCAAATTATGTGCTAAAAATAAAGCCAGTATGAGATTGCTTTCAGAAAATAAACACATATGGACCCACCTAGCTGACCCCACTTTTATCAACTCCCCAAAACTATATCTTGTTATCATCCACTTGTGCCCTTCTTTTCTTGATATTAGTGATGAAACTGACATTTTGGAATTATGCGAACAAAACAATATTTCTTTCGAAGAAATAAAAAAAATAAGATGGCTAAAGACTCCTAATATAGAGGAAAAAACCTTTGACTCATTAGTTATTTTGCTTTAAAATAGAAATCTTGCTTATGACATTGTCAAAGGAGGTGACCTATTATTTAAAGGGAGCTTACTCCCAGTGGCCAGATATCAACCTGGACCCCCTCAATGTTATAATTGCCTATATTTAGGACATTTAGTTTTAACATGCAAAAACAAATCCATTTTCTTGAAGTGCGGTGAAGAACATACATTGAAAGAATGTAAGTAAATCACAACTGAACAACTTGTCAAAGCTTGTGCTTTTTGCAAGATTTCTTACAAGACAAACAATATTTTCATTGATGACCCATATTTTGAATACTTTCACTCAACATAAAGCTCTTATTTCCCTATCAAACAGGCTGAGCTTGATTCATTAAAGAATAATGCTTCTAAATCCTATCAATGAATCCTAAATCCCATATACTACCTTTCTCTGCCCAAGAAACATCGAAGGATCTGTCATCTCTTCTGGTACCCAAGACCTTACCTGAAACAGTTTGCCAAGAAGACCCTTTTCTCTTAAAACTCCATGATAATCACTTTTCTATTTTTCAATTAAATTTTCACAATGCTGAGCATACTTAATGCAGAACAGAATCATCTAGTACTTCTACTATAAGAGCCATGGGTATACTATGACTCATTTCTTCCTCCTCCCCCCCCCATCAGGCATGGGACTTGTATATTCCAAAGCCCAGCCCCAAAACAAAAGAAGACAAGCCCAGATCATGCATCTATGTGAAAAAACTCATCCCCACACACAGTGTCACACAGTATCCATTCTCTAGTAACTTAGTGACAGCCATCTCCATCAACGTTTCCTCAAATAGTACTGAATTGGTCACTTTCCTCTTAGTTTAAAATACCCCCCCCCCCAAATTTGAAGGACTAGAGCCTCTAAAATCATGGCTAACTAACCACTCAATTCAAAGTATACCTACTGTGTTAGCCATTGATTCAAATCTACATAATCCACTTTTGAATCCACCATCATACCACCATTTTCACACAGAAGCCAAGAAGCTCTTCAAGATAATGGAGGTAAAAAGCTTCTATCTGTCATCACCATTGGGCATCCCAACATATTTAGGTCAACATGGCTCAGCCACAACAATTGATGACCTTTGGGCAAACCCTCAAGCCAGAAACTTAATAACATAAATTCATGTACAATTAAACAATAATGCATCTGACCATCAACCAATAGCCACAAAAATTAGCCTAAACTTTCAACAAACCGCTAGCAAGGTCAGCCAAATAAGCATGACTTTTTCCAAATTAGATCACACCAAGTTTCAGGAAGATGTTCTAAATGACCTTCAAAAAATCTGGTCAAAAACAGAGAACTTGACTATCAACAACATCAACACCTTGGTTACCAATCTAACTGATATTTTCCAAGACAATTACTTCAAAAAGGGGAAAAAAACAAACATCAATGCAGCTAAACATAAACTGTTGTGGGATGAAAAAATACTTACACCATTAGTAAAAGGAAGAAATGAATCTTGCAGATTGGAATTGATGGAAAAAGAAACAGAATCAAAAATCTGCTTTTAAAACAGAAAATAAAAGACTTAAAAACAAACATTGGCACAAGTTTTCAGCTGAAAAATCTTCAAATCATGTGTTTCCAGCCTAAAAATGCACCAAACCAATGAAATTGGGCACTATACTTCCTCTCAGAGTTTGAGCCTTTGAGATATGACCACATATCCAAAAATGTCACAACAAAATTCCTGTAATAATTTAAATTATAATAATTATCTCAAAGACTAGTAAAAATACCATAAATAAGTACAAAATCTGAATTAACTCAGAATCTAATGAATAAACATGTGAAATAAATTACACCATTAGGTTTCTCATGGTAAAATATACATATTTGATTTTTATGGAATATCTGAAAAGTCAATAATTACTGAATAATAAGTAATAATACCTTAAAAAAGGTATAAAACCTTATTTAACTCAAAAACCAATCATAAAAAATGTGAAATAAATTGTACAATTAGATTCTACATAAAATCACCACACATAAAAAAATTATAAATCTATTCTCTAAAGTCAATATTTAAGGAATTAAGCTGAATAAATGCAATTTTTTGGTCAATGCATATATTCATGGTTTTTAGCTAATATCTCTCTAAATATACAAGATAGAGAGATAAATCAAACATTAAGTCACCACATAATTACTTTAAAAACACAGATATGACCTTTATTTTACAAGCTATAAACAAGGTTAAAAATTGTAATGGATTATTATTAAAATCAATGGAGCTGTTGAACACTTTGTTGTGAAAGTGGTCCAAACTTAAAAAAGAGTAGACAGTTGAATTTAACTAGTTAATGTGTGAATAATGATGTAATTTTTGTTATAATATTCAAGGTATAACCCCTTGAAATCATGGTTTGAAGTTTAAAATATTAAATTCCAACAGAAAAGATGAGTTACAAGAAAAATCATCAAAAATATTTTTTTGATTATGTAATAAAATTCTCTTGGTTGTTTAGCATATACATTCCACGCTATCAGAATCCACTCTCAGAATAGCTGTAGTGCATATAACTTAAACGTTATTAATGATCAAAGGTTAAGCTTCAATTTGATCATTTATGATCACTCACTGTAATATTATTTTACGTTTGACAGTTATATAAGTAATAAAACTGGTGAATAATATTAGATTATGATTAATACTAATAAAATCCACAAATTTTAGGCTTCTACCAAGCTTATGATGTCATCAAATTTAGAGTTATAGTGATAACTCTAAATAATGGTATAATAATGAGATAAGATGGTTTGATCAAGATGTAATAATCACTAAACCTTAAAATCCTGATCATTTCTAGTAGATACCACCAGTAAACGTCTACTAGAAGCATACTGGGCTCTAGAAGGGAGGTGTTTACTATAAATAGAGCTCCTTTTACTCTATTTTACCCTCAGGTCTATCAAAACATTCAAAACAATTAAATCAAAAGGTAAAATCTTTATTCTTGATATATGAATCTTTTATATTATCAAAGACTAAAGTTAATCTTTATTATAATCATCATTTTTGATGTGAGAACTTCAATTTTTTATTTTTTTTGTTATAATTCTCTTCAAGATCCCATTTCCACGTAAAATCAAAAAAATTTGTGATTTCTCTTATTTTTTATTTTTAAGTACAATTTAAATAAGTTTTATTTACATTATTTGGAATAAATTTATTCAAAATTATTATATTAAGTCTCAAAAGTAAGTTATTTTCTCTTATTATAATAATTTTTTCTCTATTATTACTATTAATAATTCTTCAATTGATATAAATAGTACTTATATTAATATATAACTTTAATATTGGTAATATTATTGTTATTAATTGGTTTTTCATTAATAAAAAAAACAATTTTTTACACCTTTATTATTTTTTGGTAACAATAATAAAGTGCTTTTAAATATATTAATTATCTTTTATTAATATATTTATTTATTATATTATTATATTCATTTAATAATATAATGATTTTGATTCCATAATTATAATAATTCTTTATTATTATAATTATTTTTTATCTTATTTATTTTATTTATAAGGACATTTATAGTACAATAAGTAAAATATTAGTATTCTTTACTCATTTTTTCATAGTCAAACCTTACAAAGAGACAATGAAGGCAACCTAGTCTTGGACAACAAAGCTAAAGTGAAAATCCTATTTGAAGGTACCTCAGTAATATACAACCAAGTATACAAATATGATATAACTCAAAATGTCATTAGTATAACCTTCACCTTTCCACCAGTAACTGCACATGAAATTTTGAGGGCACTGGAAGAACTACCCAAGAAGAAAGGGACTGGCCCTGACCAAATTCCCAATGAACTACTGAAAGAAGTATGCACTCATTTGACTCAGTAACTTAAAGAGGTCTTCAAGAGATGTCTTCAGAATGGTTATTTTCCATTGATGTAGAAGAGTGACTTGACAACTATTATCAGAAAACCAGGAAAAGATTATTATTCAGCTCCAAGAGCATACCATCCTATTGCCCTTTTAAATAGTTTGGGAAAACTTTTTGAGAAAATAATCAATGATAGACTGTCCTTCTGGGCAGAATACACAGGCACAATGGCTAATGGCCATATGGGTGGAAGACCTGGCAGAAGCATATGTGATTTTTTTGTAATCTTAGCTTTGTGGATTAAAGCTCAATGGTGAAAAGTAAAAATAGTTATGGGTCTGTTTCTTGATTTCAACTCTGCTTAACCATCTGTTGTAAGTGAACATCTTATTCACACACTCACCACAAAGGGCTTCCCCTCCTATTTGATTTCTATTATTAAAGCCTTTTTTAATAATTGTTCCACTTTAATGAAACTAGATTCTTATTTACCTGACCCCATAGCTATAGAAAGAGGGCTTCCACAAGGATTCCCCTTATCAGTCACTCTTTATCTACTTTACAATTCTACCATCCTTATTTACAACTCCCTCACTTTGGAACATCAGGAGATCTCACTTAGGTTCATTAATGACGTAGTTCACCTAATCTCTGACTCCACATATGATATGACTATAAAAAGATTGCATGACAGAGGAAAGATTTCTCTAGATTGGGGTATGAAACATGAAGCCATTTTTGATCAAAAGAAGGCAAAAGCCATTATTTTCTTGCACAAAAAGATTGCAATTCAGGAGCCATTTTTATTTGGTTATCAGTAACTCAAATTTCAGGAAGAAGTCATGTGGCTGGGTTTACTACTGGACCAGAAATTGACCTTCAAAAAACAGATAGCAAAGAAAAAATCTAATTTTCTCTAATCATATAACCAGCTCATGAGAAGAATTAAAGTCACATATGGCATAAACAATCAGGATTCCAAACAGCTAGCTTTGGCAGTTCTACAATCTATATAGAGCTCTTTATGGTAGCCTGATATGGTTCACCAAGAGGAACAAACAGTCTATTTAAGCCTTTCTAGAAACAACCCATAAGAAGTGTGTTAGACTGACTACAGGTTTTCTCAAACAAACACCAATTGCTTTCTTAAAAAATGATGGTGTACTCAAGTAATTACTAAATTCTCATACTAGATTATCACATAACTAAATATATTGTGCTTGGACTCTACCTCCCCATCACCCTGTTAAAAGTATAGTTAAAAAAGAGATTACAGAAACTAAAAAAACTCATTCTTCTACTATAAGTCTAGTTATACAGAAAGAAGAAATGATCAATCTGCTGAAGATCAATGCTATTGAAACAATTTACCCAAAACCTATGGCACCCTGGCTTCCAATACTCAATCCACCTCAAAATTTATCACTGAAATGCAAAGATTCAAAGAAACAAGTATTATCTCAAATCTTGGAGGAAACAGCAAGAAATTCAATCATCATTTTCACTGATGGATCATCAATTCCAGGACAAGGAGTAGGAGCCGCAGCGTTAATAATAAACACAAATAGTAATTAATTGGCACTGCTGAGTCTGTCTCAAACTTTGAGGCAGAGTTCATGGGTATACAATTAGCAGTAGACCTGATACAAGAAGAGATCATAAGCAATACAACCATCAAATCAGCTACAATGTTCAGCAACAACCAAGGGGCATTGATGAAATCAACAAACCCATACTACTCCTCTAGTGATCAACACATTTACGTGAAAACTTTTAATAAACTATGAAAACTGAAGGAACCAATTGAAATTACACTTTACTGGTGCCCAGGCCATGAAGAAATTGAAGTCAACTGCAAGGTAGATGAGTTAGCAAAAGAAGCCACAATTAACAACAATATTAACAACCAAAACATAATCCACTCAAGTCTATCCAAATTACAATAACTTGCAAAACAAATTACTCCTATCTTGACTCCACTGACTGAAGAAGAGAGGAAATGAGTGAAATCCAAAACAGAAAGAAAAAAGATAGCAGAAATGTTAGGGCCTTAATTGATCAACTGTGAGCAGGTCATGTCCCATTAAATGATTATTTAACAAGTATTAAGAGCATTCAAAACAACAAATGTCCCAAATGTGGTAGGATAGAAATTATTGCTCATTTTTTACTATACTCTTATGCCTACAAAAAAAGAAAGGCACAAATTTAGGAAAAGCATCATTAAGAACAAAAGCAAAACTAACTTTTACAGCTCCAAACTAATTCTTGATTCCCCAGATGCTTTTTTGGCCTTAGGGCAATATATTTTAGATACCAACCACTTCCCTTACATCAGAAACTACCTAGGAGTCCAAGGATAAAATTAACATCACAACAACTCTTTAGATGACTAGAATTTGAAATGTACCAAAAAAAATCCAAAAAAAAAGAGTTTTTCTTCTTTCTTGATTTCTGCACTAGGTATTTTTCTAAACATTATACATTTATGTACCTCTATCGACAACAGAGATCATCAATTACTCAGATTAGTTTTTTTTTTAAAAAAAAGAAAGGAAATATATACATGGAAAAATGGAAGAAAAACATCTCAACAAATGCTTTTATACCAACTCTATAATAGGAAGAGATAATCAACTGGAAGGCCTCTCAAGCAAATGCCCAACAATCTTATCACCACACCCACACAGAGTCACGGGATTGCAATGGGCCTGGCAAACGACATTAGCCTCCTTTCAGTATTTTGCTTGGAGTCAAGAGTACAAATCCATCCTCAATTAAATCATAACCACCACTAAAAATACTCCCCCCTTAAAGGAGATAGACTCAATACGGCGGAAGGTTGATCTTATCTCATCTCGGAATATTATAGGCAAGACCAGAAACCGCATCTATCAACCACCAGTTTTTCGATTGATACATCCCAATTCTATTTCAAGTTTTTAGTTAAATATATCTCATGACAAGCTAGTATTCTGTGTTGTCTACTTGTATTTACAAAAAGGATACCCAACCAGTTTTAGGTGTTTTAACATATTGAAGCTTAGTGTGATATGAGAAATTCCATAACACTTTTTTTTAAAGAAAGACAGCATCCTGGATGGATACCCATGACAGGCAACTCATCACAACTTGCCCTTACCTGCAGAATACAACCTTGGATGGTGCTGGAGAATGGCAGACCTTTTGTTTGTTGATTGGATTCTTGGCATATCTCATCAGTGGTTCCTGAGCAGATCTGTCCTTTGCTGTCACCACCCAAATGTTTCCTCAGATCTTATCAATTGGAGGTGATGGATGAAGTTTGACTGACAAGCAAGCTTGGCCACATTCTCTAATCTTCTCAGGAGCTGCAACAGTATGAATTTATTTGAAATTAAATTATTCTCGATTTTTAAAAATAAATCACAGTAAGATAATCCAAAAATTTCAAATTGGAATTTTTTGGTTTAATTTTATTTGAAATAATTTATTTTTTCAAAATTCTTTAAATCATTCTTCACACCTCCAACTCTATAAACAAAACTTCAATCTACTACAGTTTCATCATCCACGATTTACTCAGACTGTAATTTGGTAGGAAATTTAAAGAAAATTTTTAAAATTTAATCCACTGATTTTTTTAAATTTAATTTCAATTTTTTTTTTATTCGTTTTTCTTTTTTTAATAAAATTTTTTTTTTTTTTTTAAAAGAAAAAAAATAATGAATTTTAATTCAAAAGTTTTAAATAATTTAAAATTTTCAAAATTTGATGGTGGAATTGGTGAATCGCCCAATAATTTAAATTTAAAAAATTTTGATAATAAACAATTAAAATTAAAATTAAAATTAAAATTAAAATCAAAATCAAAAAATTTATTCAAATTTAATAAAGATCAAAATCATCAAAATCATCAAAATCATCAAAATCAAAATCATCAAAATCAAAATCAAAATAATCCAAATTTTAAAAATTTACTAAAATTTGAAAATAAAAATCTATCGATCACTAAAAATTCATCATTCTTTCATCAATCTTCAAATCAAAATCAAAATCAAAATCAAAATCATAACCAAAATCATAAGCAAAAGCATAAGCAAAAGCATAAAATTAAAACTAAAACGTTTACTAAAATTTCTCATCATCATTCAATCTCATTAGAATCTAATCCCGATCTCAATTTAATTCATTCAAGCTCAAAATCAAAACCGAAATCAAATTCAAATTCAAATTCTGTCTCAAGATTACAAACTAGATCTTTATCATCAGAATCTAATCAAAATCATCAAGTCTGGGTCTCATTTGAACCTTTAAATAATCTAATCAAATATACTCATCCAAAACCTGATTTAAATCCTATCATTGAAAAAAATCACCTCGATTCATTAGAAAATTCTTGCTTAAATCTTACTCCAATCAATTCATTCGATCAAATTCAATCAATTCGTCAAAGTTTAATCTTATCATCAAATTGTTTACCTTTTCAATTTCATTTTAATCATCAAAATCAAAATCATCATCAACCAAATCAAAATCAAAAGCAAAATCAAAAGCAAAAGCAAAATCATCATATAAAAAATTCTCATTCAAATCTAACAAAATCAAAATCTTTAAAACAAATCAAACAACGTTATTTAGATTCTCAATCAGATTCAAATGAAGCTCAAAAAGTTTGGAAAGAAATCTATAAATCTAGATTAGAAAGAAAAATTTGGTCTCAAGAATTAAATCCAACTCCTACTCGTTGTAATCTGGATAAATTATTATGTCGTCATTCAATTCATTCATTAAAAAATCATCTTCATCATACAAATCATCAACAAAATCATCCTACAAATCAAAATCAATCTTTTAATAATAATTTAAATCAAATCAAATCTTCATCACTTTCTTTAAATCAACCTGTCTTAAGAATCTCATCCAATTCATCTTTGATTCATCCTTCTTTTAATTCAAATCAAAATCAAACTTCTTCCCTTACTTCAAACTCATTTCTCAATCACTCTTCAAATCAAAAACTTCATCATCAATCAAATCATCAAATTCTTCACTCTTCAAATTCTAATCATCTCATTCCTTTTCATTCAAAATCATCCTCAAAATACATTCCCATCTCTACAAATCATCCTCATCATCTCATTCATAAATCTCGCTCATGTTCAGACTTGGATCAACTTCATCAAACTAAATCTTTCATCTTCAATCATCAACTTCAAAATCATCCAAATCATCCTATCATAACTTCTCATCAATCTTTAATCTTTCTTAAACCTCATTTAAATTTCTTTCAAAATCCTTCTTTTTTTTCTTCTTCACTTAAATCTTCATCATCTAAATCATCACATTCATTTCAAAATCTTAATTCAACTCATCAATTCTTTTGGCCTAAAAATCTCATCAATCAATCTAGTTTGACTTTACCATTAAAGTGAGTTCATCTTTCTTTATAATTTCATCCATAAAATTTCCGCTTTTTTTATTAACTTGATCTCCCTTCTTACAAAAATTAGTCAAGATGAACTTTTAAATCTTAAACAAATCAAAAAAATTCCAATCAATTCACCTAATTCATCTCAAACAATCCATTTTAAAACTGTAGAAAAACAATTCCTTCATAACTTTGATTCATTAGATTCTAGAAAATCATATCATCCAATCATCGAATCTTATCAAAATACATCATCTTCAAACTTATCTCAACATTCAATCAAACAATCAGATTTAAATCCAAAAGGCCCTCTTTATTCTCTTCCTCGTGTTATTGAACCTCAATCAAAAGCTTTAAGAGCTTTACCACCCCCTCCTAGAAAAAGAATTACTACTCATACAAATTCTTCTAGAGTCTCAAGTCAACAAAGTCTTACTTCATCTTCATTAAAACAAATCAATATCAATCATTCATCAAATAATCTTACTCATCTAAAATCTAAATCATTATCCATCATCATTCCAAATAAACTTTCAAATTCAAATCCTCCCACTCCTTCACCAATCACTCCTAATCGTCCATCTTCAACTATTGCCACTAATAAAACTGAACCTTCTGCTATAATCTTAAATAGTCTTACAGAATCAGCTTTAGAATCTCTTGATAGACTTCGTAGGAAATCTCTTCCAAGTCCTTCATCCATCTTATCACCAAAATCTAAATCATCAATTTATAACTCAAGCAGAACTCGAGTACCTTCAACAATTCTTTCTTCATTCATTGATGGTGATTTTAAAAGAAAAAAAAGATTTTCAACATTTTCATCATCTTTACCAATAAGATCATCTCCAGTTTCATCTCAACCTCATCAAAATATCTTTTTTCAAACTTCTCATCCTAATCTTGATTCATCAATCATTCAAAATTCTCAAAAAACTATCAAATCGGACAATCAATCTATAATTCAACCTAATCGATTTTCATATCATTCTGATAAAAGTAAATCGTCAAGTTCACTTATTGATCTTGATAAAGATATCAATCAAGCTGATTTAGTAAGTCATCAACTATTTGAATTATTTTTCTTTTAATCATCCCTTATTAATCCTATATTCACTTGAAATTCATTTATAGTTTTATCAAGCTCCCGCTACACCAAAAAGGCAGTTAATTGAGGATTATGATTATAGAATCTCAAAATCTCCACAAGAAAAACTAAACCTGGAAAATCATTCACAAAAATCTTTCTTTTTAGTTCAATCATCATCATCTCAATTAGTTTAAAAGAGTACATTGGTTTTAATCATTTTATAATCTCGTCATTTATTTTCTCAATATATATATATCATTTTAAAAAGTTATAGCTTGCATTTAATTAAACGATTTTTGTTTCTACAGGTTTAGATTCTTAAAATATTTTCACCACATCATTCATTCATTATTATAGATTTTGTTTTGCTTTGGAAAAAAATCACAATCATTAATTACTATCTTCAAAATGAGAACCAAAAATCTTTTTTGCAAAGAGCAACAAAGACATTTTTGTTCAAGTATCTAGTTTTACTTTCAATAAATTGTCTGGCTCATATGAGTTGAAGGACATGAGTTTGATTATGGAACAATCACATAAATATGCAAACTGCACTTTTGGTGTTTTTAGACTCTGCAACGAAAATGTTTAACAAGTCATTTTTGAAAACAAACGTTCAAAAGTAGGCAAATATCTTATTTTCAATTTTATCAACTATTATCCTAACATACTAGATTTAGCTAAAAGAGTATGATTAGTTATTATATATGTTTTATAGCAAATAATGAACATTAATTGACTAATTATCAATTGAAGATTTTGTTTTTAAAGTATAAAACTTAATAATACCTATGTATTTTGTTTTTAAAAAATAAAATGAAAAATAATTAATTAATTAATTAATGAATTTATGTATTTTTTTGAAAAAAATAAGGGGATTGATGGGCTCATGTAAGCTTTTGTTAAATCCATATAAGTGACCTTATATGAATTTACCTAATTTAAGCTCCAAATTTTTTCTGTAAGAAAAATCTTTAACCATGAAAAAGTCCATACATATTAACCTCCAAAAACTTTACAAATTCCACAAAAAAAAAAAAAAAAAAAAAAAAAAAAAAAAACTTGTCATTCATACCTTGCAAATAATAATAATAATAATAATAATAATAATAATAATAATAATAATAATAATAATAATAATAATAATAATAATAATAATAATAATAATAATAATAAAGTTTTTTGTTTTGTTTTTTTTAATTTAATTTAATTTTTAAAAAAAAAGTTAATTAATTAATTAATAAATTTTTTTTTTTCTTTTTTAACTTTTTTTTTTTTTTAAGTTATGTGTTTTTTTTTTATTTTTATTTTTTTATTTATTAAAAATTTATATTTTTAAAACTTTTTTTTTTTTTTTTTTTTTTTTTTTTTTTTTTTTTTTTTTTTTTTTGAGTTATAATAATGATATCCAAAAAAAAAAAATAAAAAAAAAAAAAAATATGAATTTTATTGAAGTTATTTTTTTTTTTTTTTTTTTTTTTTTTTAGAAAAAAAAAAAAAAAAATTTTAAATTTTAAATTTGAAATTTTAAATTTTAAATTTGAAATTAATATCATTAAAAAAGAAAATTTTTAAGAAAATTAAATTTTTTAAGTTTTTAATTAAATTTTTTAAAAAAATTTAAGTTTTTAAGTTTTTAAGTTTTTAATTAAATTTTTTTTTTTTTTTTTTTTTTTTTTTTTTTTTTTTTTTTTATTTAATAAAAAATTAATTTTATTTTTTTTTTTTTTAAAAAAAAATATATTTTTAATTAAAGATGAGATAAAAAAAAAAAAAAAAAAAAAAAAAAAAAAAAAAAAGAAATGATAATTAATTATTAATTAAATTTTATTTTAATTATAAAATTTTAATAAAAAATGAATTATAATTTTAATAGGATATTTTTTTTAATTAATAATTTTTTTTTTTTTTTTTTTTTTTTTTAAAAAAAAAAGTTTGTATTAATAATTTTTATTTTTTTGAAATAAAATTATTAAACTTAAATTAAATTTTTTTTTTGATGATTATTTATTAAAAACATTTTTGCTTTAAAATTTAAAATTAATGAAAAAAAGAATCATTATTATTTTTTATTGTTTTTATTCAAAGAGAAGATTTTTAACCTTAATTTTAAAAGAAAAATAAAAAAAAGAAAATTATTATTAATTTATTTATTTATTTTAAATAATTAATTAAAAACAGTAATAGTTTCAATTGAAAAATATTAAGGGATAAATTTAATTCAGATCTATACTGTGAGTTGTTATTCATAAAATAAATTAGGTCCATTAAGAATATTTAAAGTAAAATTTAGATCAAGTTTAATTTCATTATTGTATTGTGGAAAAAAAACAGATTGTTTGTATAGATTCAAAAATAATAAAAAGATTAGATAAATAGAAGATGAATTTCTGATGTGTGACACATCCCCCAGGTGACCCATTAAAATAGAAGATTCCACATCAGTCTGAGTGTGAAAATTAGTATCAGGGTAATGGGAGTGATAAGGGGTATACCTGTGAGCCTTTGAGATATGACCACATACCCAATAAGGTCACAAAAGATACTTAGAGCAATTATACCTTTAAGATAATTATATTAAAATCACTTAGAATAATTACACATTAAAAATAATTACTCTAAAAATACAAAAAATACCATAAATTGGTACAAAACTTGGTTTAACTTAAAAACCAATGAATCAACATGTTAAATAAATTATACCATTGGATTCCCCATGGTAAAATACACATATACCATTTTTATGGCATATCTGTAAAACCAATATTTAATGAGTTATAAGGAATAATACCTTATAAAAACCATAAATCCTTATTTATTTCAAGAACCAATGAAACAACATGTGAAATAAATTGTACCATTGGATTACCCATGAAAATTCACACATAAAACAATTAATGAGCTAATTACCAAAGTTAATACTTAAGGAATTAACCTGAATATATGCACTTTTTTGGTCAACGCATATATTCAAGGATCATAGCTAATATCTCTGAAACTATACAAGATAGAGTGATGAACCAAAAATAAAGTTACCACGTAATTACTGTAAGAACACAGATATGAACCTTATTTTACAATTTATAAACAAGGTTAAAACCTATGATGAAATATTGATAAAAATCAACAGAGCTGTTGACCACTTTGTTGTGAAAGTGGTCCAAACTTAAAATAAAGTACACAGTTGGATTCTACTACCTCATTCATGAATAATGATGTAATTTTTCTTATTAAATTCAGGGTATAACCCCCTGAAATCATGATTTGAAGTTTAAAATATTGAATTTTGACAGAAAAGATGAGTTACAAGAGAAATTATCAAAATTAAAGTTTTGATGATGTAATGAAAAGCTCTTGGCAACATAATAAGGTTATGTCAGGCTATCAGAATTCACTCTCTGAATTACTGTAGCGTGTAAAACCTAAAAGTTATCAAAGATAAAAGTTTGAGCTTAATTTGAGCAGTTATGATCACTCACTGTAACCTTAATTTAAGTTTAACAGTCATATAAGTGATAAAATTGGTGAATACTATTAGTTCATGATTAAAACTAATAAAATCCACGAAAACTGGGGTTCTTCCAAGCCTTTGACGTCATCAAACTTAGAGTTATAGTGATAACTCTAAATAATGGCGTAATAATGATGTGATATGGTTTGATCATGATGTAATCATAACCAAACCTTGAAATACTGATCAATTCCAGTGGATATGATCAGTACACATCTACTAGAAGACTTCTGGACTCTAGGAGGGAGGTATTTACTATAAATAGAGCTCTTTTTACTCTATTTTCCCCTCAGACGCATCAAAAACATTAAATAAATACAAACAAAAAGGTAATAACTTTATTCTTTATATATAAAACTTTTATATGATTAAAGACCAAAGTTCATCTTTATTATAATCATCAATTTTGACGTGATTAAATCATTTGTTTAACTGTTTTTGTTAAAAATCTCTCTAAAACTCATTTCCACGTAAAAATCAAGAATATTAGTAATTTTTCTTTATTTTTATTGTAAATAAAATTTGAAAAGGTTGTATTTATATTTTTTTTTGGTGTAAAATATTTCAAAATTATTATATTAAGTGTTGAAAGTAGGTTAGTTTCTCTTATTATTATAATAATAATTTTCTCTTTATTATTATTTTAATAATTCTTTAATTAATATAAATAGTATTTATATTAATTTATAACTTTAATATTGGTAATATTATTGTTATTAATTGTTTTTTATTAATAAAAACCAATTTTTTACGCCTTTATTATTTGTTTGTAACAATGATAAAGTGCTTTTAAATATATTAAATATTTTATATTAATATATTTATTTTATTATATTATATTTTATAATATAAATTATATTATTATATTTTATTAATAATATAATTATTTTTATGCCATAATTATAATAATTCTTTATTATTATAATTATTTTTTATCTTATTCATTTCATTCATAAGGACATTCATAGTACAATAAGTCAAATATTACTAATTTTTACTTATTGTTTCATAGTCAAACCTTACAATACCTATATTAGCTTCCATGGGAATAGTGCTTATCAAAGGAACCAAAAATTTAGGTGATATCACTGATTGAAAAATATCCTTTGAGGGGACTTCAAAAAAGCCAAAGTTCTGAAGAATTAATTGAGATCTTTCATTATGAAAGAGGAAGAATTAAAAAAACTCTGGATATTTTATGTATTCCAAAATTGGTATGGTTATTATAGAAAATTACCTCCTGATTAAAAAAAAGTGAAATACTTCAAATTTAAAGTTGATGATATAGCTTACATTAAGGAAATAATCAATTATTTAATAACCACAATTTTCATCATAAAACACATTTTAGATCTACTTTATTAATTTTGAAAGTCTATTTCATATAGGAGATTACAAAATATCCATGTTTTATTTATCTTATTTGAGATTGAAGAAATTAAAATTAAATTTAAATTATTTAAATTGATGGAAAAAACATTGGTTAGTAAAAAACCCATTTGAGTGAATTTATCAAAATTAAAATACAATATATAGGTAATCAATAATAATAAGTTTGAAATTAATAACAATTGACTGTAATCTATTTTCTTTTTACCATTAACTTTCTAAGATGCTACAAAGGTTCTTAGAATTTGAAAATTCTTATTAACATAAATTAAATATGTATGATTTTAAATTATCCAAGAATAAAATTTCTCAAAAGTTAAATGGTTAATTGGGTGGCCTGATTTCCATTTCCACCACTAAAGTAGGATCTCATTGTCATCCTGAATACATGCATCTTGTCCTGTCTTAATATCTCTTTTTTTGTCTAACCTCTTCAATAGAATGTGATTTGGCATGTTTTTTTCCTGAACTTCATCTTGTTGTTGATCCCTTTTTGATCTTTCTTAAGCCATTGTTCTTCTTTCTCTTCATCTCTTTGTTTTTTTCTTCATATCTCCTTTGTTCTTACAGCTATCAAATTTCCTCTATTTCATATCTTAATTTCCAATCATGAAATTCATCTTCTCTGATTTCTTTCAAACAGGCTTCTCTTTCATCTTCCTTTTAGTGTACTTTTCTGATTAAAGAAAAGAAGGGATTTATATTCCTATATTTATCAGTGTTTAATCCAAATTACACCTTTATTTTTATTGTTTGTTTTTGGGAAGACTTGAAATTTTTTGCTTTAATTTTACATTTTCACTTCCCAAAGGTCCATATGAGGGAGTTGTCAAGTTTAAATCCGTGATTGACCTCATAAAAGCCCTTCTTAATGGTGTGGCTTCTTCCTTTGCACAGTCAATCACTGGTGGTTCTGAACGTTTCTCATTGTCCCTATTTTAAATTTCTGATAAATCAAAATCATTCCCTCAATAATACTCTTTTATGGATAAGGAACCATTTTCTGCCTGTTCCCCTTCTCACCCACCATTTCCCAAAATGGAAGCATTATGCTGATTGGTATCAGCTAGATAGGATATAAATTTCTGAAGGACCAAAAATAAATAAACTGACATAATTTTTGCTTATTTATAATTTACTTAACTCTTCTGAAATATGATGTCTTTAAAGTTGATCATCCAATCCACCTCCCATTGTTGTGTCACACAAGTCCTTTATGGACTAAATAGTTCTCCAAGTAATTTAAAAAGAATTCAAATGAGAAAAAAACACCTACTTTGTATGATATTGACAATTCCTTATATATTTTCTCAATTGTGGAAAAACTGATGGTTTTTATATATTTGGAAATTTACTCTTCCAACCCTAATTTACTTCAAAAAAAATGGTTTCAGGGAGCAAAGTAAATTTCTTTGTGGTACTCCATTGTACATTAGATTATTCACATCGAAACAAAACTAAATAACTTGATGGCTTCTTCAGTCCAGAGGAATCACTACTTGCATGGTATCTCCTTATCAACTTTTGCCACTCGCTTTGCCATGTGTTCTACTCATTTATTTTCCTCCTCAGATTTCTTCTCAAGAATTTTTGATTATTTTCTAATTCTTCTTAATGAACAGCTTCTTCAGAACTACTCCTTCTCCTTTTGGTCTTAGAATCAGGTACCTCAACAGAAGGCACAATCCCTAGCTGAATTCTGTTTTCTGCATTGGAAAAATCTTGTTCAAATTTATCCATGTTTCCAATGATTATTTCTTCATTAGTTTGAGACATATTAATTAAAGATTATTGGATTTTAAATTGTTTTTTTACTTTAGATCAGTATGGAAATCTGAAATTTAAATTAATTATAGTGGAACTGATTTTAGTAAAATTCTAAATTTTAACTTAATAGAAATTGAAAATTGATGAAGAAAAAAAAAAATTTGAAAGTTTTAAAAATTAATTAAAAATTAGTTTTGATTTTTTTAAAAAAAAAATATTTAATAATTAAAATTTTTGAGGAAAAAAAAAAATCTTAGATGATATAAATTAAATTCCCCCCCCAAAAAAAAAGGTGATTAAAAAATATTGAAATTATTGATTTAATTATGAATTTTTTTTTTGGAAATATAACAAAAAAATTGTTTAAAATATATTTCAAGCCTAATTAAAAATTAAATTTTAAAAAAAAATATTGAAAGACTATTTATGAACAGGGCTTGAGATTTGGTAATAATAATAAAAAGTTTTTTAAATTTCTCCTTAAAAAATAAGTAAATTATGAAATTAATAATTTTTTTTTTAATTATCTTTTCAAATTTTTTTGATGATAATAATAATTATTATTCAAAAACTAGTATTTTTTTTTGGAAAAAATTGAATTTGAGAAGAAGTTACATAAATTCAATTTCTTTTTTTTAAGTGAATAAATTAAGAGTATAAGAATTTTTTAAATTAAAATTTTCAAAAATTAATTTTTTTTCTTTAAAAAAATAATTAAAACAAATTAATTAATAAGAAATTTTCTTTGAAATTAAAAAAAATAAAAAAATAAAAAAGATAGAATTTTATTTTCCTCTTTTTGTTTGATTTCATTTCTAATTTTTAATTTTTCAAAAAATTGAATCTATTAATAATACCCTATTACTGATATGTAAAATGTTTGCTACTTATTAAATTAAACCAATAAATATATCTCAATCAGTAAAAAGTGAACTAGAAGTGCGAACTTTCTCACCTAACCCTTTTTTTGGTTTAATATTTTTATATACCCCTCTCAAACTCATTCAAAAAAGACATTGAAAATTATAAAAAAAAAATTCAAAAAAATAATTAATAAAAAATTCATTCTGGTTTTTTCTTTTTTTTTAAAAAAAATTAACACTAAATTTGTATTTTCCTAAAACAAATTTCTTCAAGTTCCTTTTTTGAGCTAAAAAAAAAGGTTTTTCTTTTTGAATTTATATATATATATATATATATATATATATATATATATATATTACTATTATTTTTTTTAAAAAATCTCATTTTAAATTCCTTTTTTTTATAATACCACTTTGATAATCACCTTCTTTTTTTTCAAAAATTTAGAAAAATGAAATCCTTAAAATAACATTTTCTTAACTTATAACATATTTTTTTTTGATCAATTTCCTAATAGAAATTCTTTTGTTTCTTTTTAGTTTTTATATGATTAATTTATTTAAGATTTTTTTTTCTTATTTCAATATAAAAAAAATTTTTTCCAAAGAAAAAAAATATAAAGTTTTGGGAATTTAATTAGGAATTCCCTGAAAGTCAGTAATCAAGGAACTAAATTTATAAACTTAGAAAGACTTAAAAAACTAAGCAAAATATTATGGGTTTTTAATTAGAATGATTATAACAAAAATGAGATACAGAATAATAAAAGGCAATGGAGAAGATCCAAAAAAGGAACAAATTGATCACATTTTCAACCTTTCAAAAGGAAAAACAAAATTAGTAAGGGATATGACCACCAATATCCACCAAAAAGGCAAAGAATGTGTGCAAATTATTGAATTAATAATATCAGTACTTACTATCAATATGAAAGAAAATAAATATAAGAATGAATTTTAGCATATTAATCAACTGGAGGAAAATCCCCCCTCAGGGTCAAAAAGGGACTCTGGTAGTTGTGAAAAATTGAGAGCTTGAGAAATTCATACTAGAGACTGAGCTGTGTCTAATGATTTTGGGGAAAAAACTTTCCAAATTCAAAAATGAAATGGGTTGAATGAGATCTTTGGGGTCTGTGTTAAATTCAGTCTTCATTGAAATAAGGCTGTATTGTGATGTTATGGTTTCCAAGGTGGATTAATTTAGCATTAGGACTTTATTACTGATTCTGAATTCTTCACAGAAAGGGTTATAAGTATGAGCCTTGAGGTATATTTTACATACCCAAATAGGCCACAATTATCTCAAAAAGAAATTTTGAATTATACATAACTCATAAATCATGCATATATTCAAAATTCATCATTTTTGATTTCAGAAAAGATGAATAACTTTTTATTGAGTAAGTAAATCCATGGATTTAGGGCCAGATTTGGATTCTACACAAAAATTCACCTAGGGTAGCTCCATAGAGTGAATAAGCTCAAATTAACTCTTTGAGGTGGTAATATGGAAAATACTTCAACACCACATCATTAATACCACATAAAAGATCCGTGAAAAATTTTGTTTTTCTTGATTTTACGCCAAAATAATGGGAAAGTGAGAAATCCCATGTTACATATACACTAAGAATAGTGTTATAAATGTTTTGAGCACTTAATATTATGGTATTCTTACATTCACTTTTGGTACACCCATAGTGGATATCTCACTTGAAGCTTAAATTTCTATTTTGACGTGAAAAATAAGTAGGGGGGACAAAAGACATCAAAGAGAGCCAGGGTACCCAACTTCTGAAGCCCCAGAGGCATGGATAGCTCCAAAGCTTGGTTTCATGGCTGATCTTGACCCAATTGGTAAACTAAACCTCTTTGGGAACTTAGTTACCAAGTTACAACTACTGTAAAACACCAGAAAATAGCAAATAACCTGCTATTTTGACGTGCCAAGGAGGTAAAGAGCTACTTACACTCCTGTAACCATGTCAATTACTAATGACTTTCCATGGATAAGCCCCAAAAGAGTAATTAAAACCCTTTTTGGACTTGTATCCATTAATTTACCTCATAGCAACCAGTCAAACAATGATATTTGTAATTCTACGTAGACATGAGGTAAAAACTTCAAAAATTCATTCAAAATACAATTCTTGTTGAATCTTTCTGAAACGTTCAGGACCAATTGGGAACTGTATTATCTATGGTACAACCAAAAAGAATTACAGTTTTACTAGGAAAATTAAAAGGTTTACTTACAGTCCATTTTTGGTTATTCTACGTGAAACACTGAATCTTCAAAAATTCACAGTAAATACAACCTGTGATGAAATTGTCAATAACATTGATAACTTTAGGAAATCAATGATTACTTTGGATCAAAAGAAGATTTACAAATGTTACTCCTTTTATTCTTAACCATATTGGGGTTGGTAGTCACGTAAAAGCATCAATTAAGCAATTATGACAATTTTACGTGACAACAGATGATGTAAGTACTAATCCAAAAGGGTTTAATGCTTTCTCACTCACTGGTTTTTCAGTTTTCTCTATGGCACGCCTCTGTGAGCTGTTTTTGACTTAAAAGAGGCCTTCTCTTGCTGTTTTTTCCGTCTCATCATCATCTTATTATCATTTTATATCATTGTTACCAACAAGTAAGTATTAGTTAAACTATTCTTAAGTGTTTGGAATCTTTCAGAATCAATCAGAAAGACGTGGAATCATAGAATCCAACTATATATTGTTGTAATCCTGCTATAAATCATTTTGATCTCTTAAATCCACAATTGTACATCAAATTTCTCTACTTTTATCTATCAATAAGTTCTTTGGACTATTAGTGAATCATTTATATTTAATTCTTAAAGTTTTTCTCTAGTAATAGTTTTCTTCAAGGATTAGCTTTATAATTATTCTTGCAAAAGATAATTATATATTAAAATAATTTATTATTTTAATAAAAGAAATTTTTATTATTAAATTCTTCTTGTAATTGATTCTTGTAGACAATTACTTGCTCACTGTTAAAATCACTAGTAGTGCTTAACACGTGAAAGAAATAATTCTTTAATTATTTAATTGTGGTTATAATAATATTTTATTATTATATTTCATAAGAACAGACATATTACTGTTGATTAATAGTAATATTATCATCAGTTTCATAGTCACATCTTACATTTGGGGGCCTGGCCGTTATTTTATCCATAGACTTGGCTTTAATCATATTCTAGACTTCATTTTTGTGTTCTAGAAAACCACCATACCTACCACATCTTACATTTGGGGGCCTGGCCATGTTTTTTGAACCTTGTACCCTTAATTAATATATTTTTAAGTTCTAAAATATATTAATTTAATATTTTTTTCTTCAATTTAAAGAAAAAATTATTTTTATTTTTGAAATTGTCTTAAAATCTTATTTCATTGAGGAATTTGGTTTAATTTTGTACTGTTTTTACACGTGGCTTTTTCACATCCAAAAACTTTTAAAATTATTCTTTGAGTTACTCTGACTTAATTTTTTATTCAAATTCTTAAATTTTAATACCTTTTTCTTTGAAAAGAATATTTTTTTTAATATCAAAAAATAATAAAACTTATAAAAAATCTTTTAAAATATCTTAAATAATAAAAAATAATTTCTTTTATCATATTTTATCTTTAAGTGTCTTTAATTAAATACTGTGCAGCTGGCAACAGACTCAGTAAAAGATACATCACTAGTCCTGAATCATCAGAAGCAGAATCTAAAGAAAGTATTGAGGTGCAAATTGCTAAAAGAGGCACCTTATTTAACTCACAAAAGAATAAATTACCACCAAAAGGTGTGTTTTCATCTTTAAATTTACTCTTTATCCTTAAATTGACGTAAAAATGGTGCATAACAGAAATGGAAGCAACTATTCAGTCCAACCAGATGGATGTGGACAAGGAAGAGGCAAGACCAAATACAGAAGTGCCAAATCTTCCACAAGAAAGACACATCTGGAGGACCAACAGATTTTGACGTGACTTCTGAGCCTGAACTAATTCATTATATTATTTCCAGGGCTGAACCATTTTCAAGTGGCAGCAATAGAAATATATCAATTCCAGTACGAAAATTGGTTCAGAGCAGCCAAGGAAGAGGAGTGGGAAATATGCCCAAGCCTTTGGCAGGGGGCCATGAACTCCTACTTACACATCAAGAGCTTTCTGGGTCAGGAGAAGACCATAGAACTCTTAGGAGGATGGAGCCCCCTGTCTTGCAAAGACAAGGTCAAAAAGATAAAAAATTGGTTGAAGAACCAAAGTCTTTTATCCATAGACCAGAAGAAAGAGTTGGAAATGAATCCAGCTTTGGAGACAGAGGCACCAGTGGCGTCTACCAGCTCCAGAAGTGTCCAAGGACAAGCCCAAGGGACCTCAGAAGAAGCAGAAAGGTCCCAAGAACCATCAAGGCAAAGGAAAAGGCAAAGGCAATTGGCACAGACCTTACCCACAAGGGTACAGGATCCCCAAATTAGAGCCTTCAGCCGTGGACAGTGTCTTCAATATGGCCAGGACTCTGATGGAATTCACAGCCAAGGAGCAGGAAAGGATGAACAGAAACTTTCCATGCAAATAATTGGTGTACAGACTAGTATTAATGTAGAAATTGGTAAACTTGATGGAAAGTTAACTAAAATTGCATCAGATATAGTTGATTTAAAGAAAAATGACAAGAAATACATTGAATTGCACCAAGTGACAAATGCCAGACTTGACTCAATTACCAATTCTTGCAAAAGAATTGAAAACATGTGCCAAGTTCAGCATGATGAGATGGAGGAACTTTCCATTTTTAAGGTGAATGATCAACTTACAATTTTACAAGAACAAGTCTTAAAAATAGTTGAGAATACCAATCAATTTGCTATACACTTAGCAAAAAGTGACAGTGAAAGGCAGAAGTTGAAGAATGAAATAATTGCAAGTGTGGAGCAAATTCATAAGAATCATGAACCACATATGCCAAGACATTCTACACCTTTAACTGAAGAAAAACCTTCTGTTAAAGAATGTCTCACCCCACTCTTGGGAGAAAATTCCTACTCTGCAAGAGATATTCCCAAAATAGAAGAATGGCCAACATTCTCTGGTGAAGGAGAATACAACCATATTGAATTCATCAGGACTATTGATATGTTGCAAGAAGACTTTAATATACCTGATGAAATCATAGTGGGAAAATTACACTGTCTGTTTACCAGAACTGCAAAGAAATGGTATTACAAAATGAGGATTGATCATGGTAAACATGATTGGTCTTGGTGGAAGTCTGAAGTGATTACCAAATGGGCCAACAATTCTTGGAGGTTTAAAATATAAAATGCCTTTGAAAGTGCCATTTTTAACTCAGAGAAAGATAAACCACTTACTTGGTTCTTCAAACAAAAAGAAAGATTATCTGCTTTACAACCAGATATGTCTGACACTATGATTAATATGAAAATATTAAGAAAGTGTGGAGGAGAATTGGAACATGCTATCAAAAGCAGATGTGTGGAATCCTGTTCAACAGAAGACTACATTAATGCTATGGAAGATATCATTTCCAGAACAAGAATTGGTAAAACTTGGTCTAAAATCCCAACAGAATCCAAGATGACCTCTAAGATTCCCAGAGAGGATAAGAGACCAGAAAAACCTGTCTTAAAGTGTCATAAATGTGGCAGCACTTCACATTTAGCCAACACTTGCACAAAAAGGAAAAAAATCAATGAAGTTCAAGTCATTGAAGAAGTTCAGTGTACTGAAGAGAAGGAAGAATCTGATCAAGATTCTGCAATCTCTGAAGATACACCAGTGGAGGACTATCCCATTGAAAACATCACAGCTTTCTTTGAAGTCACTGAAGTCCATACCCACTTGCCACAGTATAGTGAAGATTTCTACAACCTTATTAATGTTCAGGATGCCAGAATGTGTAAAACCAAGCCTGCTAAAGGAAAAGGTTATACTTCTGGAGCATCTTGTATCACATCAATTCTGATGAATAATGTTGAAACCAAAGTCAATTTGGATACAGGAGCATTTTGCACTTGTGTAGGCAAAGATTATCTCCAAGCTATACTTCCTGAATGGAAAAACCATCTATTACCAATAGAAGGTGTACAATTTAGTAGTGCCAGTACCAATATGTACCCTTTGGGTATATTAGACACTATTCTTGTATTTCCCCATCCAACAGGAAGTATAAGAATGAAAGCTGAGGTTGTAGTAATGGACAACTGCACATCTCAACATATCATTCTTGGAAATGATTACTTAAGTATTTATGGTATTGATATCAATAACCATAAAGACAGATATTTCACAATTGGAGAGAACAGGAGAAAAAAATTTGCTTTCTCCAATATGCCAAAGCAAATATCAGTAGTATCTTCTGAGAGAGATACTTATAAGGAAGAATTTGTGTCTACACAACTTGTTGAAGCACAAATTAATCCATCATTGTCACCAAAAATGAAGAATGAACTTATTGACGTGTTATACACATACAATACTGCATTTGCCTCTGATAATGAACCATTAGGTGCTATAAGAGGACATGAAGTTGATATTACTCTTAATATTGACAGACTATATCCCCCAGTACTTAGAAGACCAGCTTATCCAGCCAGTCCCAGAGCTAGAGAAGCCTTGGAGAAACATATCCAAGAGTTAATTCAACTTGGTGTACTAAGGAAAGTAGGCCATAATGAGGAGGTTGAAGTGACAACACCGGTTATCATTGCTTGTCATAATGATAAGTCAATAATGGCTGGAGATTTTAGAGCTTTGAATACCTACACAGTTCCAGATAGGTATCCAATCCCTAGAATCCAAGAAACCTTGACTCAATTGTCTAAAGCCAAGTATATAACATCAATGGATGCATTGAAAGGCTTCCATCAAAATGTTTTGACGCCTAAAGCTAAGAAATGACTTAGAATTATCACTCACTGTGGTATTTTTGAGTATCTTAGAATGCCATTTGGCATTAAAAATGCTCCATCTCATTATCAAAGAATGATGAATACCATCTTCCCCACAGAATTGTCTGAAGGATGGCTTATCATTTATATTGATGATATTATCATATGTTCTGACTAATGGTCTTTGCACCTTGAAATACTTGCAAAAGTACTTCACAAAGTTGCAGAAGTGAATATGAAAATTTCACTTAAGATATGCGACTTTGGGTTTGAAGAACTTAAAGCATTAGGACATGTTGTTCCTGGTTTAAGCTTGGGTATTGACAAAAATAAAGTGGCAGCAGTACTACTTAAGCCAATACCCCAGAATAAAAAAAGAAATGATGTCTTTTCTTGGATTTGCTAGTTACTATAGGCAACATTTAAAAGACTTTGCAATTCTAGCCAAATCACTCTATAGAATCTGTGATCAACATACTGTATTTGAGATGACACAGGAGAGAATCAAAGCTTATGATAAGATAAAGAAAGCCCTTACAGAAGCACCTTTACTCCTCATGCCTGACTGGAATATTCCTTTTAAGTTGTACATTGATGCATGTGGAGATGGATTAGGGGCAGCCCTAAATCAAGTCCAAATTATTGATGACAAACCTACAGAAGGACCAGTTTGTTATATCTCAAGGCAAATCAAACCAACAGAAGCCAGATATGGTGCAAGCCAAATGGAGTGCTTATGTTTGGTATGGGCACTTGAGAAATTACACTATTACCTTGATGGCAGTGTTTTTGGAGTGATAACTGACTTTAATGCAGTAAAATCACTTCTTAACATGAAAACTCCCAACAGACATATGTTGAGATGGCAAATAGCTATTCAAGAATATAGAGGAAACATGACTATAGTTCATAAAGCAGGAAAAATTCACAAAAATGCTGATGGACTTAGTAGATGGGCTTTAGCCAACACTCATGATAACCCAGCTTATGTACCTTTGGAAGCTGAACCACAGATTCCAATTGAAGGAATTAACATAACTGATATTGGGACTGAATTCTTTGAGGAGGCCAGAGAATCTTATAAAAAAGACAAGAATTGCCATATCTTGACTTCTTTATTAGATAAAGATTGCAAGGAGACATATTTAGTTAATGCACTTGATGAAGTTTGGAAAAATTCCTATTCTGAAGGAAGATTTCACTTGTTTGATGGAATCATTTACCACAGAACAAAACATTCTTATGTTATGACATTGTGCAGTAGATTAACTATCAATACCATTCTTCATGAATGTCATGATAGTATCTACTCTGGACACCTGTCAGAAGACAGAACACTTGAAAAGTGAAGAACTGTGCATGGTGGCCATCTTGGAGGAAAGAAACTATTGAATATTTGCATACCTGTGATAGATGCCAAAAAGCAAACAAGAGCACAGGCAAGAAATTTGGATTAATGATCCATATTCAAGAACCAAAATCCCCTTGGGAAGTTGTTCACATGGATTGGGTCACAGCACTTCCTCCAAGTGGTGACAGAAGCTATAATGCTTGTTTAGTCATTTTAGACAGATATAGCAAAACTCCCATATTCTTACCATGTCATAAAGATGACACTGCTATGGATACAGCCCTTCTTTTATGGAGTAGAGCTATTTCTCATACAGGATTGTTTAAGAATATCATAAGTGACAGAGATCCCAAATTCACATCTGCGCTTTGGACCAATCTTCATAGATTGTTTGGGACTAAGTTATCATTCTCTACAGCATATCACCCTCAAACAGATGGGCTAGCAGAGAGGATGATTCAGACTTTAGAAGACATGATCAGGAGATTCTGTGCTTATGGATTAGAATTCAAAGACTCAGATGGCTTTACCCATGACTGGTGCACTCTGATACCTGCATTAGAATTGGCATATAAGACATCAGTTCATTCTTCTACAGGACAAGCTCCTGCTGTGTTAGAGAAAGGATGGAATACAAGACTCCCAGCAGACACACTGAGGAAAGACTTGATTGAAATTCATCCTACAGCTTCCAGCTTCAAAATAATGCTTGATAAAGTAAGACTTCATGCAAAAAAAGTATGACTGATGCTTTTGATTATGCAAAACAGAAGTAGGACAAGAGTCATAAATTACCAGACTTCAAAGTAGGGGACTTAGTTTTAGTTTCAACCTTGAATTTTAATAATATCAAAGGCCCAAAGAAGCTTAAAGATTCTTATGTAGGACCTTTTGTTATTGTTGCTTTACATGGAACCAATGCAGTTCAAGTGGAATTGAGTGGTGAATTGGAAAATAAACACCCCACCTTTCCAGTCAGCTTGATAAAGCCTTATCAACCAGCTGAGAAAGAATTGTTTCGTTTAAGAAACCCAACTCCTTTAACTGTACCACCTGTGGAACAGAATGAAGACAAAAAGATAAAGAAAGTCATTAAAGAAAGGAGACTTAGGGGTAAAAATCAAAGAGAATATCATGTCAGATATAGAAATGCAGTACATGAGGATGAATGGATGGCAGAATCAGAAATACCTGACTCAGATAAACTCTTAAGAAGACTTAGACATGAAAGAAGGCCACAAGCCTGAATATGTCTAAATGTGCTTTAAATTACTTGATCTGAGTAATGTAAAGAGGTTGGAAAGTGGACATTAACCCCCTTTGGGGCCTTATTCTTGTATCACTAATAAAATTGTAGTACAATTTTATTTTTTGGTGGGAGGGAATGTGAGCCTTGAGGTATATTTTACATACCCAAATAGGCCACAATTATCTCAAAAAGAAATTTTGAATTATACATAACTCATAAATCATGCATATATTCAAAATTCATCATTTTTGATTTCAGAAAAGATGAATAACTTTTTATTGAGTAAGTAAATCCATGGATTTAGGGCCAGATTTGGATTCTACACAAAAATTCACCTAGGGTAGCTCCATAGAGTGAATAAGCTCAAATTAACTCTTTGAGGTGGTAATATGGAAAATAATTCAACACCACATAAAAGATCTGTGAAAATTTTTGTTTTTCTTGATTTTACGCCAAAATAATGGGAAAGTGAGAAATCCCATGTTACATATACACTAAAAATAGTGTTATACATGTTTTGAGCACTTAATATTATGGTATTCTTACATGCACCTTTGGTACACCCATAGTGGATATCTCACTTGAAGCTTAAATTTCTATTTTGACGTGAAAAATAAGTAAGGGGGACAAAAGACATCAAAGAGAGCCAGGGTACCCAACTTCTGAAGCCCCAGAGGCGTGGATAGCTCCAAAGCTTGGTTCCATGGCTGACCTTGACCCAATTGGTAAACTAAACCTCTTTGGGAACTTAGTTACCAAGTTACAACTACTGTAAAACACCAGAAAATAGCAAATAACCTGCTATTTTGACGTGCCAAGGAGGTAAAGAGCTACTTACACTCCTGTAACCATGTCAATTACTAATGACTTTCCATGGATAAACACCAAAAGAGTAATTAAAACCCTTTTTGGACTTGTATCCATTGATTTACCTCATAGCAACCAGTCAAACACTGATATTTGTAATTCTATGTAGAAATGAGGTAAAAACTTCAAAAATTCATTAAAAATACAATTCTTAATTAATCTTTCTGAAACTTTCAGGACCAATTGGAAACTGCATTATCTATGGTAAAACCAAAAAGAATCACAGTTTTACTAGTAAAATTAAACGTTTTACTTACAATCCATTTTTCGTTATTCTACGTGAAACACTGAAACTTCAAAAATTCACAGTTAATACAACCTGTGATGAAATTGTCAATAACATTGATAACTTTGGAATAAAAGAAGATTTACAAATGTTACTCCTTCCATTCTTAACCATATTGGGGTTGGTAGTCACGTAAAAGCATCAATTAGGAAATTATGACAATTTTACGTGACAACAGATGATGTAAGTACTAATCCAAAAGGGCTTAATGCTTTCTCACTCACTGGTTATTCAGTTTGCTCCATGGCATGCCTCTGTGAGCTGTTTTTGACTTAAAAGAGGCCTTCTCTTGCTGTTTTTTCCGTATCATCATCATCTTATTATCATTTTATATCATTGTTACCAACAAGTAAGTATTAGTTAAACTATTCTTAAGTGTTTGGAATCTTTCAGAATCAATCAGAAAGACGTGAAATCATAGAATCCAACTATATATTGTTGTAATCCTGCTATAAATCATTTTGATCTCTTAAATCCACAATTGTACATCAAATTTCTCTACTTTTATCTATCAATAAGTTCTTTGGAGTATTAGTGAGTCATTTATCTTCAATTCTTCAAGTTTTTCTCTAGTAATAGTTTTCTTCAAGGATTAGCTTTATAATTATTCTTGCAAAAGATAATTATATATTAAAATAATTTATCATTTTAATAAAAGAAGTTTTTATTATTAAATTCTTCTTGTAATTGATTCTTGTAGACAATTACTTGCTCACTGTTAAAATCCCTAGTCGTGCTTAACACGTGAAAGAAGTAATTCTTTGATTATTTAATTGTGGTTATAATAGTATTTTATTATTATATTTCATAAGAACAGACATAGTACTGTTGATTAATAGTAATATTATCATCAGTTTCATAGTCACATCTTACAGGTATATTTTACATACTCAAATAGGCCACAATTATCTTAAAAAGAAATTTTGAATTATGCATAACTCATAAGTCATGCATATATCCAAAATTCATCATTTTTGATTTCAGAAAAGATGAATAACTTTTTATTGAGTAAGTAAATCCATGGATTTAAGGCCAGATTTGGATTCTACACAAAAATTCACCTAGGGTGTATCCATAGAGTGAATAAGCTCAAATTAACTCTTTGAGGTGGTAAAATGGAAAATACTTCAATACCACATAAAAGATACGTGAAAATTTTTGTTTTTCTTAATTTCACGCCAAAATAATGGGAATGTGAGAAATCCCATGTTACATATACAGTGAGAATAGTGTTATGCATGTTTTGAGCACTTAATGACATGGTATTCTTACATGGACTTTTGATACACCCATAGTGGATATCTCACTTTAAGCTTAAATTTCTATTTTGACGTGAAAAATAAGCAAGGGGGACAAAAGACATCAAAGAGAGCCAGGGTACCCAACTTCTAAGGCCTCAGAGGCGTGGACAGCTCCAAAGCTTGGATACATAGCTGATCTTGGTCAAATTAGTAAACTAAAACACTTTGGGAACTTGGTTACCATGTTACAACTACAGTAAATCTTAAGAAAATAGCAAATAACCTGCTATTTTGATGTGCCAAGGAGGTAAAAAGCTACTTAGAATTCTGTAACCATGTCAATCCTTAATGATTTTCCATGGATAAGCCCCAAAAGAGTAATTAAAACCCTTTTTGGAGTTGTATCCATTGATTTACCTCATAGCAACCAGCTAAACACTGATATTTGCAATTCTACGTAGAAATGAGGTAAAAACTTCAAAAATTCATTAAAAATACAATTATTGGTGAATCTTTCTGAAACGTTCAGGACCAATGGAGAACTTTATTATCTATGGTAAAACCAAAAAGAATTACAGTTTTACTAGTAAAATTAAAAGTTTTACTTACAGTCCATTTTTGACTATTCTACGTGAAACACTGAATGTTCAAAAATTCACAGTAATTACAACCTGTGATGAAATTGGAAATAAAATTGATAACTTTGAGAAATCAATGATTATTTTTGAATAAAAGAAGATTTACAGATGTTACTCCTTTTATTCTCAACCATATTGGGGTTGGTAGTCACGTAAAAGCATCAATTAAGTAATTATGATAATCTTACGTGACAACAGATGATGAAATCAATAATCCAAAAGGGTTTATTGTTTTCTCACTCACTGGTTTTTCAGTTTGCTCCATGAAACGCCTATGTGAGCTGTTGTTGACTCAGAAGAGGCCTCCTATTGCTGTTTTTTCCACATCATCATTTTATTATTTTTTAGATCATTATTACCAACAAGTAAGTATTAGTTATAGCTATTCTTAAGTGTTTTAAATCTTTTAAGAATCAATAAGAAAGACGTGAAATCATAGAATCCAACTATATATTGTTGCAATACTGTTATAAATTCATTTTGATCCTTAAAATCCACAATTCTACGTCAAATCTCTCTATCTTATCTTTCAATAAAGCTCCTTGGAATATTAGTGAGTGATTTATATTTTAATTCTTAAAGTTTTTCTCTAAAATTAGTCTTCTTCAAGAATTACAATTATAATTATTCTTGCAAAAGATAATTATATATCAAAATAATTTTATTATTTTAATAAAAGAAGTTTTATTATTAAAATCTTCTTGTAATTGATTCTTGTAGACCATTACTTACTCACTGTTAAAATTACTAGTAGTGTTTAACCCGTGAAAGAAATAATTATTTAATTATTTAATTGTGGTTTTAATAACATTTTGTTATTATATTTCATAAGAACAGTCATAGTACTGTTGATTAATAGTAAAATTATCATCAGTTTTATAGACAAATCTTACAATAACACTTCTTCTGGAGTCTTGATTTGGTAACTGGGGAAGACTTGTCTTTGATGGCCTTAATGGGTTTCCTGAATGTTTATGGGAAGGTTTGGAAAACTTGGATCAAACAAGCCTTCAATGGATTAACAATATATTTTCCCACTTTTGTGCAAAAGTACAAAAAATTCACAAAAATGGATTAAACGCTCAAATGGTCCAATATGGCCATTTGGGCCAGAATTTCCTTATTTAATGATAATTTAACAAAAGGGAAAATCATATGAAATGTCCCAAAGATGGTTGTGGTTGGCCTCAAATGGTGAAATGGAAGTTTTGTCTATGGATGATGAATATGGCCAAATTGGCCAGGGATTATGAATATGGCTAAATATCCATAGAATAGATATGGAAGTGTATTAAAGTAATTGAATCAAAGGGAATTATTTTGAATGGTTCTTTCAGACTATGAACCAAGTAATTCTTCATTTATTTTCAATTCATGTATTTCTTCTATAGTTTTCTCTGATTTTATGGGATTTTTATGCAACCTATTATTTACAGTTTGGGAAGATTTTTAGTTGATATTTAATTTAATATTTTGTTTTCTCTAATTTTTCCTTAATGAATATTTTTCATATTTTTTGGAATATATAGAAAGTCAAATCTTAAAGTTTAAATAAGGTTGAAAATCCTCCAATACAGGTGGACAACCTTAATTGAATCATTGCAGCTCCAAAAAGTTGGGTACCTCGGCTCTGTTTGGTATTTTTGCATGGATTTTGCCCTTTTATTTATTTCAAGCCATACTATGGCCTTAAAAAATTTTAAATTGAGCTCATGCAGGATTTACATTCTGTATGGCAGATCCTCAGCCAATTCAGTAAATATACACAACACCTAAATTTTAACTAAAATTTTGGTAAGTTTGCACAAACCTTATGCAACTTTAAATTTAAGCTTATTTAAGCTTAAATTTAACAATTTTGAAAAAATGTTAAAAATGTTAGATTAGTACTGTGAGACTCTTAAATCTTCCAATAACATAAGAAATAAACCTTTTTGGGTATAACACCCTATGGGTGTACCCTAGGTCATTTTTGGTGTAGAATCAAAAAATGACATAATATTTATAACTTCGTTTATCCAAAAAAAGTTATACTTATTTTTTATTATTTTTTATTTTAAATTCAATTGAAAAGTCTGTTGAAGACTAAATCAACCGTATATAAAGTCTTTCGTGGCCTTATGGGTATGTTATACATACCTCACAGGCTCACATTCCCCACCACCAAAAAAAATTGTACCACAACTTTCTTTTAGTAGTATACCCCCAGGTTAATTGGGGGGGGGGTATCATCCACTGTCCAACCTCTTTACTTATACTTTCAAGTATGTAAAGCACACAATTAAGATGCTTTATTGAGGAATTGGTCTCCTCTCATGTCTGAATCTTCTGAGAAATGTTTGGGAATCAGGTATCTTCTCTGCTACAATCCATTCATCTTCATGTTGTGGATTTCTGTACCTGACCAAGTATTCTCTTTCATTTTTTTCCCTAAGTCTTCTTTCTTTCAAGACTTTTAGTACTTTTTTCTCTTCACTTTGATCAAGTGGAGGTACTTCTAAAGGTGTTTCATTTCTCAAAGGAAATAATTCCTTATCAATTTAAGTGTAATGCTTTATAAGACTAACAGGAAAAGCTGGATGTTTGTTTTCCAATTCTCCTGAAAGTTCTACCTGTACTGCATTTGTCCCATGAAGGGCTTCGATAATAAATGTTCCTGGAAAGGAATATTTCAATTTCTTTGGACCTTTAATATTATTAAAGTTAAAGGTTGAAACTAATATTAAGTACCCTACTTTGAATTCTGGGGTTTTATGACTTTTATCCCATTTCTGTTTAGCATATTCAAAGGCATCATTCAAGCTTTGATTGGCATGATTCCTTACTTTAGAAAGAAATAACTTCAAGCTTGAAGTAATTGAATGAATATATACTAAATATTTCCTCAAAGTATCAATTGGAAGTTTAGGGTTCCATCCTTTTTCCAACATTGCAGGAGTTTTGCCTGTTGAAGCATGGATGGAGGCCTTGTAGGCTAAGTCCGATGTGGGTATAAGAGTACACCAATCATGGGTAAAGCCATCAGAATAATTAAACTCCAGGCCATATGCACAAAGTCTTCTGATGATGTCCTCAAGGGTTTGTATCATTCTTTCTGCCAGACCATCTGTTTGTGGATGATATGCTGTTGAGAATGATAATTTTGTACCCAAAAGCTTATGTAAATTGGTCCATAAGGCTGATGTAAATTTTAAGTCTCTATCACTGATGATATTTTTAAAGAGACCAGTATGGGATATAACTCTGTTCCAAATTCAAAGACCTGTATCCATAGCAGTATCATCTTTATGACATGGTAAAAAGATTGATGTTTTGCTATATCTGTCTACAATGACAAGAAATGCATTGTAACTTTTATCACCTCCAGGTGGTAAGGCAGTTACCCAATCCATAAGAACCACTTCCCATGGGGTACTTGGCTCTTGGATATGAATCATCAAACCAAATCTTTTACCAGTAGCTTTATTGGCTTTCTGACATCTACCACAACTATGACATCTTTTCTCCAAGATGGCCACCAGGCAAATGTCTTAATTCTTTCAATTGTTCTGTCTTCAAACAGATGTCCAGAAAAAACGTTATCATGGCATTCTAGCAGTATTGTGTTAATTAATATTCTACTACACAGTACCATGAAACATGTGTGTTTAGATCTATGATATAAGAAACCATCAAATAAATGAAATCTTCCATTGTCATAAGATGTTTTCCATATATCATCCAGAGAATTAGCCAAAGATGAATATTTGCAATCTTTTTCAAGTAGAGAAGAAAGAATGTGACAATTTGTATCCAGCTTATAGCTCTCTCTAACTTCTTCAAAGAATCCTGTTCCAACATCTGTGATGTTAATTCCTTCAATTTTAATTTGAGGTTCTGAACCTGTGGGAACATAGGCAGGATTTTCAGGTGTATTAGGTAATGTCCATCTACATAAGCCATCAGAATTCTTGTGAATATTTCCAGATTTATGTAGTATGTTCATATTGCCTCTATACTCCTGTATAGGAATCTGCCATCTTAACATGTGCCTGTTTAGAGTTTTCATGTTAAGAAGTGATTTTACTGCATTACAATCAGTAATCAATTCAAACACACTACAATCCAGATAATAATAAAGTTTTTCCAGAGCCCAAACAAGGCAAAGGCACTCCATCTGGCTAGCTCCATATCTGGCCTCAGTAGGTTTGATTTGTCTTGAAATAAAACAAATTGGACCTTCATAAGGTTTGTCATTGACAATTTGAACTTGATGAAGAGCTGCACCTAGGCCCTCACCACATGCATCAATGTCAGCCTGTGACTCAAAACTAGAGCACAAGCATGACAGCCAAAATACCATAAACCAATGGTATAGCCAAAATACCACCAAAACATGGAGCTGAGCCAAATTAGCTCAAAAGGTATCAAAAGAAAGAGGAAACTCACCTCTTCCTGAAAATATAAGTCCCATCACCATAGGACAAGAAACAACAAAGTTATTCCTGCTCAAAGTTATTGCTGAGCATAAACCTTAATTTTCACCTCTCATCTAAAATCTAGAAGGAGAGGCTTAACCCCATCAAATGGGTATTCAAAATGAAGCTCTAAGCCAGGGCTATCCAATGGTACCAGCCAAACTGAGCTAGCACCAGTATTACTTGAGTTATGGTCAAATTCAGACCAAATAAGGGTGAACAAAACATTCACCTCTAATATAACTTTTACAGTTTTAGTGTGAGATACCTAAAGTGGGGTCTTTTTGGAAAGAGCACAATCAGGGCTATCTGATGGTGCCATCCATTTCATCATAACTCAACTACAACAGAAGTTATTGGCCAAACAAGCTTAATACAGCTTTTGACCAGACCACGCCAATGTACAAAAATACTTGTACATGGGATAACTTTGTCATATTTAATGATAACCATGTCAAGTTGGGTACCATTGTGTAGAGCTCATACAGGGCTATTCAATGAACCAACTTTGAGCTTGATATCTCAAAACCTGACAGAGTTATGACCATTTTAAGGTCAAAATCCCACCTGCTGTCAGATACAGCCTTACCATGGGATAATATCCCATAACCATGAATATGAGGTGTCAAATAGACGAAGAAGCATGTCTTTACTTCAACACCTCATATGTCAGTCAATACTGGGGTCCCATACAGTTTCTTTACAGCATTCTACGCGTCATACACGTCAGAATCAGGCTGTGAGGTCCCCAGATGAAAATTTTCACCCTGTATTGGTGAAAACTGCCCAGATGTGGTTTCAAAACCACATCTGAGCCCAATACAGGGTATACAGGCTGTTTGCAAACCACAAGCCTGTCCAGGAGAGTGAAAAATCTTCACTTCCTCTACGTAGAAAGGTCTAGCAGCCTTTCCACCTCAATTTCAGGATAAAAGGAGGGCTTTTCACAGCCAAAAACCTATCCTCATCCTGCTCTTGAATAACCTACGTAGTAAACTGTCAAAAACAGTTTTACTCTTGGTTAAATAATCAGGTATACTCTTAATTTAAAGTATTGTAGTCTTTATTATTGTAATCCAACAGGTAAAGCTGCACCCAGGGCTTTCCACAGCGCTCACCACCACTATATCTCTATAGTAAAGCCCTTTAAATCTTAAATTAAATCATTTATTATCAATCTTATCATCTTTTAAAACCATTTTTACCGTGTCACAGTCATAGTTAAAGCTTTTAAATACTCATATACACCTTTATCATAGACTCAGCCTGACATTTTGGGGGCCTGGCCGTGTTTTTTTTAACTTTTTGGACCTTACAAGTAAGTCTTTTCTCTTTTTTATGACTTATTAACACATTGTTTTATCATTTTTAGGCGTAATTTCTGTTTAAAAATATATATTTTATATATTTTTACCTTTTTTTATATATACTCATATTATAAGAGTATTTTTACGTGGTTAATACCCACAGTAATTTATTATTTTTGGCGTGTTTTGCATATAAAAACACATAAGCCACTAATAAAGTCCTGTATTCTTAACTGAATAAGGACACCTCTGACTGAAAAACCATCAGTTGAGGCGTGGTCAAGTGTATTGTTAATTCAATAACACTTGTATACAAACCACTTTTACAGAATACACTTGCAAACCACAAGTGTATCTGAGGGATACTGACACA
Source organism: Austropuccinia psidii (assembly GCA_023105745.1). NCBI lineage: Eukaryota > Fungi > Basidiomycota > Pucciniomycetes > Pucciniales > Sphaerophragmiaceae > Austropuccinia > Austropuccinia psidii. The sequence goes on from JALGQZ010000004.1 coordinate 68,640,716, forward strand.
CAAACAGTGTGACAGGACACCATAAGCTGTATTTTTGACGTGAAATTGTTAATTCAATTACATTGTCATTATACAAGGGCACACTGTAATAATATACAAGCCCAGAGGCCATTCTTAGACGTGCAAAACCAGCCATTTAAGAAGTCTTAACTGACATAAGCCCTCTTTTTCCTGTTTTGATTCAGTGGAAGAAAACTATATCCCACTTGAGACCCAGTCACAGGCCAACACACCAGTGACACCCTCAGAACCAGAGGGCAGCAAGGGTAAAGGAAAGAGGCTTAGTGAAGGCCTCATTACAGCCAAGAAGTGGACACCAATAGCCACTCAGAGGAGTAGAAAACCACAAAACTCTGCTTTAATACAAGGTAAACCAACCTTAACCACTTGTACAGGGAAGATTACAATTACTAACCCAGTTGTAACCTCCAAAGGCAAACTGCCCAAATCAGCAGATAACAAATTTGTACAAGGCACAGTCAAAGGTAAATACCCTAAGAACATAAAGTTTTTGACTGCTTGCAAACACTGATATGTCCCCTGCATACCTCAGAGACCTTGGCTTCCAAAGGAACCAGCCAGAGGATAGAGCAGGAATGTCTAGAACCAGAAGACCTGAAAAAAGACACATTGGACACAGTGGTGGATGGCAAAACAATGAGGGAGATAATATCAACCTTGCCATTCACACTCCAATTCAACAGAAACCTCAAACCAGAGGACTGGAAGGATATGGATCAAGTTCTTCAAATCCACCAACTCCTCAAAGATTTGTTTCAATGGAGCATGGACAACAAAAGGTTCAACCTAGCAACTCACTGGGCAGAACTGGGATCAAGTTGCCAGAAGATCTGTCTCAAAGAAATAGACTTCAAGGACCTTATGGTAATCACCAAGGGTTGGAATCCTACCAGGCAGCACAGACTCGTGGAGGCAAGGGCACAGAGGATAAGGGAGAATCAAGCCACTATCCAAGCTATAGAAGAACAGTTAACCCAGACAGGGCCTACTCAGATTCCTTCAGGTTCACAAGGAGCATGCCAAATCAGCTCTCCAGTGGCTTCACACCATTCAGAAACCAGCAGATCAGTGGCCAAGAGTCACCATTCTTCACATTTCCAGGAAGTTTCCAGGAGAAGACAAGGCAACAAGGGCAAGAACAAAGCCTCCTTCAACCAGAGGAGGAAAGAGTCAGACCCCATGATCCAGAAGCTGTTAGATTTGGTAAAAGAAGTACACAAGAACCAGAAGTAGTTGTAAACCACTCTAGAATCAGTAGTCCTAGTAATAGAAACATTACCCCCACTCAGACTGAAAATAAGATTATCACATCTGAGAGTAACATCAACAGTGACACACTGTGGTTACAAATGTCCCAATATGCTGAGCAATCTGCAAAGCAGGCTACAGAATTTGCAGCTGCCCAAGAGAGGATGAGAAAAACTCAAGCCTCATTGGAGCAGATAGTTAAAAACCTTCAGGAAGGATATGCTCAACTGAGCAAAGCCTCGGAAGAAACCAACAAGAGACTGAATCAAGTCTCTGAAGAACAACACCATAGTAGCAGGGACAGGGAGTGTCTGAACCAAGACATCAACAAATTGTTTGATGCCTACCATAGCTTAAAGCCCCAACCACAAGGCCAAGCTATGGAGAATCCATATCAACCAGATGACATCAAACCAGATGCCATGTTGTTGAATAAGGCAAGATCTCCATCACAATACCAGGATGGAGATGGCATGTCTTATTCAGAGAAGGAAGCCTTGAAACAGCTTCCTGAGGCCTCAAACTGGCCCAAATTCTCTGGATCAGGAGAATATGATCATATGGAACTCATAGATTATATTGATGGACTCTTCATTGATGTACCAAGCATACCAGATTACTGGATCACTGCTAGACTGAATACTGCATTTAAAGGTCATGCAAGTATATGGTACACTGAAATGAAAGAAATCCATGGCAGAAGAAATTGGCCATGGTGGAAGAGTCAAATAATCCAAAAGTACAGTAATGGAACTTGGATATGGCAAAAGACCATGTCATTTGAAAATGACAAATACTCTGTGGACAAAGATCCATATGAGTGGTGTCTTAGACAGTCTAAAAGACTTAAAGCCATTGATCCCCAAATGAACATTCAAATGAGGAATCATAAACTTCTGACACAACTGCCAGGAGAACTAGAGCATGCAGTAAAGTGCAGATGCAACCAAAATTGCACTCTAGATGATATAGCCAATACCTTACAAGACATAAGGAAAAGGACTAATATAGGGAAATGCACCCCATATAGAAGCAGTAGTTTCAAAGAGAAACAACCTTTCAGGGTGGAGTTTAAAGACAAGCCCAGAGAAAGAGTGGCAGAAGTGGCAAAGAAGAAGAATTCTTGTCACAATTGTGGTTCAACAGACCACTATGCCAACAACTGTCCAAAAGCAAAGAAGAAAGTCTATGCTATAGAAAAAGTCCCTGAAGAAGAACCTCCAACAGAGGATTCTGAATCAGACTCTATGGGTGATGCCATCAGAGAACCATCTGATGAGGATCAAGACCCAAGAGAAGAATTTCTAGTGGAATACCAAGAGGAAACCCCACTAGAAATCCAGGATATACAGTTGGAAGCAGGCATGCCACAAGACACTGCCAACAAGAATTTGTGTAAACATACACAAGATGCACAGACATTCCTGGTTACACCAACCAAAGGAATGGCATACATACATGGAACAGCCACAAAAATGACTGTATGTATTGACAATGCTCAGCATCCACTGATCATTGACAGTGGAGCACACTGCTCCATAGTGGCCAGAAATTATCTGGATAACTACTTCCCAAACTGGGAAAAAGAACTCTTGCCCACCAGGGCAAAGAAATTTAAGAGTGCATCTGGAAAGATGACCTCTATTGGGACAATTATCAAAGAGATAATTATACCCCACAGAAAAGGTAATATCAGACTCAACCCAGAGTTTGTAGTGCTTGAAGATGCCCACATCCAAGGGTTTTTACTGGGAACAGATTACCAGAGGATGTATGGCATAGATATTTACAATAGTAAAAATAGGCATATTACCATTGGTACTAACAAGGAAAAGAAATTTTCTCTTGATATATACCAGATATCTTCTCAGGACCCACTGGAAGAACTGCTGAAAGAATTCAGAGAGGGACAGTTTAGCACTACCCTCACCAGTAAACAAAAGTTAAGTTTACTGAAGATGCTGAGGAAGAATAGACCAGCATTTGCCATTGGTGAAGAACCATTAGGCAAGATCAAAGGCCATGATATAGAACTATATCTGGATGTGGAAAGGCCTTATCCACCCATGTTAAGGAGACCTCCTTACCCAGCAAGTCTGGAGACCAGGAAAGAGATTGAGAAACATATCAATGAACTCCTGGACATGGATGTCATTAGGAAGATTGGACATAATGAAATAGTGGAAATCACCACTCCTGTCCTAATCACCTGGCATGATGGCAAGTCTAGATTGTGTGGAGACTTCAGAGCCCTGAATAACTACACAAAAGCAGACAGGTACCCTATACCAAGGATACCTCATGCCTTGGATAAGCTAGCCAAAGCCAAATACATAACCAAGATGGATTGTATGAAAGGCTTCCACCAAAATGGAGTTAAACCAAATTCCATGAAGTTGCTCAGAATAATATGCCATATGGGCATATATGAGTACACCAGGATGCCATTTGGCATCAAGAATGCACCAGCCCACTTCCAAAGGATGATGGACACCATATTTCAAGAAGAAATAATGGAAGGCTGGATGGTAGTGTATATTGATGATATCATTATATACTCAGAGACATGGGAAGACCATGTACAATACATAGACAGAGTGCTAAGTAAATGTACACCCATCAATCTGAAAATTTCACTTAAAAAGTGTAATTTTGGCCAACAAGAGCTACTAGCTCTAGGACACAAAGTCTCAGGCCTTAGTCGGCAATTGACCAGAACAAAGTAGCAGCAGTACTGCAAAAGCCAGTACCAAAGAACATCAAAGAGATGCAATCTTTCCTTGGATTTGCTAGCTACTATAGAAACCACATCAAAAACTTTGCTCACATAACTAGTAGTTTATACAAGTTATGCTCAAAGGATGTAGTGTTTGAAATAACCAAGGAAAGGAGGGATGCATATGAGAGGATCAAATATGAACTCACAAATGCACTTGTGCTCATCTTGCCTGACTTTGAACTGCCATTCAAGTTATATATAGATGCAGCATGCAGCCAAGGCTTGGGAGCAGCCCTTCACCAAAGACAAATTGTGGATGGTGAACCAAGAGAAGGTGTAATATGTTACATCTCTAGGCAGCTGAAAGATTCAGAAGCCAGGTATGGGGCCACCCAGACAGAATGTCTATGTCTAGTCTGGGCTCTAGAAAAACTCCATTATTATTTGGAGGGTGCAGTCTTTGAAGTCTACACAGACTGCACAGCCTTGAAGTCTTTACTAAACATGAAGACCACTAATAGACACATGCTGAGATGGCAAATAGCCATCCAGGAGTATGGAGGGAACATGACCATCATATACAAGGAAGGTAAAAGCCATACCAATGCAGATGGCCTTAGCAGATGGCCACTGGACAATGTCAAAAGCAATCCAACTTATGACCCTGAAGTTTCTGCAAGAATTCCTATCCATTTTATGGAAATAAATATGAAAAAGAACTTCAGATTCTCTGAATGGGCACCAGGGAGTGGTACCCTTGACAGTGGAACCACTGATTCAGAAGGGACAGAAACCCCCATACTGGGAATAAGTTCCTCAGAATTGCACAATGAATTTTTCAATGCAGTACTGAAATCCTATGCTAAACACAAACAGTGTAGCATACTACTCCAACTCCTTCAACAAAAATACAGGAGCCCAGAACTGGAAACCCAGCTGGAGGAACCCTGGTTGAGGGCCTATAAGGACAATAAATTCTTCCTTATAGATGGCCTGATTTATCACAGAGAAAAGCACACCAGTGCACTCACAGTGATAGACAGAGACCACATCTCCTTAATCCTGCAGGAATGCCATGACTGCCCCTACATGGGACACATGAGTGAGGACAGGACTAAAGAGAGGGTAGCAAGCACAGCTTGGTGGCCCAAGTGGGAGCAAGAGTTCAGTGAATACATCAACACTTGTGAAAGATGCCAAAAGGCAAATAGAAAACATGGGAAAAAATATGGGTTGCTTCAGCACATAGAAGAACCCAAACACCCATGGGAAACCATCAAAATGGACTGGGTCACAGGACTTGTCCCAGGAGGCAAAGAAAACTACAATGCCTGCCTAATCATAGTAGATAGGTTCAGCAAGAGCATGAGATGTCTACCATGCCATAAACAGGACACAGCCATGGACACTGCTCTGTTATTTTGGAATAACATCATATCCACCTGTGGAGTCCCTAAGATCATAATTAGTGACAGGGACCCAAAATTCACATCTGAATTTTGGACCAATTTATATGACATGCTAGGCACCAAGCTTGCTTTTTCCACAGCTTACCATCCACAAACAGATGGCCTAGCTGAGAGGATGATCCAAACAATGGAGGACATCCTCAGGAGGTTCTGTGCCTATGGCATGGAATACAAGGACCATGAGGGATATACCCATGATTGGGTCACCCTCTTACCAGCAGTCCAACTGGCTTATAATACAAGCCAGCACTCTACCACAGGAAAAACACCTGCACTGGTAGAGAAAGGGTGGAATCCCCTTTTACCTGTGGATCACTTGAAGAAAAATCTTCTGACCATCCACCCCACAGCCAAAGACTTCCATGATATGTGGAAGAAAGCCTGTGATACTGCTGCCAAATGCATAGCTGAGGCCAAAGAGTATAATAAGCAGAGGTGGGCCAAATCAAATATGGAACCTGACTTCAAGGAAGGGGACCAGGTGTTAGTGTCTACACTAAACTTTAACAATCTCAAAGGACCCAAGAAAATGAGAGACTCATTTGTAGGGCCCTTCACTATCATTAAGTTGATAGGGAAGAATGCAGTAGAAGTCAAGCTCACTGAGGAGTTTTCTAGGAAACACCCAGTCTTTCCAGTAAGCCTGGTCAAACCATACTTCCAAACAGAAGAGGATAAATTCCCCTCCAGGAAGAAAAACATCACTCCACCAGAAATAGTGGAAGTAGAAGACTCTCCTGGACCTGTGAGTAAAATCATCAGGGCCAGAAAAATCAGACTCAATGGGAAGGATCAGAGACAATATCTAGTCAGATTCAAGAACCAGACAGCTGACAAAGACAAATGGTTGGAAGAAGATGCCATACCAGATGGGAACCTTCATCTAAGAAGATTCAGAGCCTCTAGGAGGACTGAACAGTCTCATCAATGATGAGCCTTTTTTAGAGGGAGGGTATGTCAGCCTGTGACTCAAAACTAGAGCACAAGCATGACAGCCAAAATACCATAAACCAATGGTATAGCCAAAATACCACCAAAAAATGGAGCTGAGCCAAATTAGCTCAAAAGGTATTAAAAGAAAGAGGAAACTCACCTCTTCCTGAAAATATAAGTCACATCACCATAGGACAAGAAACAACAAAGTTATTCCTGCTCAAAGTTATTGCTGAGCATAAACCTTAATTTTCACCTCTCATCTAAAATCTAGAAGGAGAGGCTTAACCCCATCAAATGGGTATTCAAAATGAAGCTCTAAGCCAGGGCTATCCAATGGTACCAGCCAAACTGAGCTAGCACCAGTATTACTCGAGTTATGGTCAAATTCAGACCAAATAAGGGTGAACAAAACATTCACCTCTCATCTACCTTTTACAGTTTTAGTGTGAGATACCTAAAGTGGGGTCTTTTTGGAAAGAGCACAATCAGGGCTATCTGATGGTGCCATCCATTTCCTCATAACTCAACTACAACAGAAGTTATTGGCCAAGCAAGCTTAATACAGCTTTTGACCAGACCACGCCAATGTACAAAAATACTTGTACATGGGATAACTTTGTCATATTTAATGATAACCATGTCAAGTTGGGTATCATTGTGTAGAGCTCATACAGGGCTATTCAATGAACCAACTTTGAGCTTGATATCTCAAAAACTGACAGAGTTATGACCATTTTAAGGTCAAAATCCCACCTGCTGTCAGATACAGCCTTACCATGGGATAATATCCCATAACCATGAATATGAGGTGTCAAATAGACGAAGAAGCATGTTTTTACTTCAACACCTCATATGTCAGTCAATACTGGGGTCCCATACAGTTTCTGTACAGCATTCTACGCGTCATACACGTCAGAATCAGGCTGTGAGGTCCCCAGATGAAAATTTTCACCCTGTATTGGTGAAAACTGCCCAGATGTGGTTTCAAAACCACATCTGAGCCCAATACAGGGTATACAGGCTGTTTGCAAACCACAAGCCTGTCCAGGAGAGTGAAAAATCTTCACTTCCTCTACGTAGAAAGGTCTAGCAGCCTTTCCACCTCAATTTCAGGATAAAAGGAGGGCTTTTCACAGCCAAAAACCTATCCTCATCCTGCTCTTGAATAACCTAGGTAGAAACTGTCAAAAACAGTTTTACTCTTGGTTAAATAATCAGGTATACTCTTAATTTAAAGTATTGTAGTCTTTATTATTGTAATCCAACAGGTAACGCTGCACCCAGGGCTTTCAACAGCGCTCACCACCACTATATCTCTATAGTAAAGCCCTTTAAATCTTAAATTAAATCATTTATTATCAATCTTATCATCTTTTAAAACCATTTTTACCGTGTCACAGTCATAGTTAAAGCTTGTAAATACTCATATACACCTTTATCATAGACTCAGCCTGACAATCAATATACAGCTTGAAAGGAAGTTTACAGTGTGGCATCAGTAATAATGGTACATTGGCCAAGGCATATCTGATTTCTTCATATGCTTGAATCCTCTACTGTGTCATTTCACAGACAGTTTGTTGATCACAAATTCTGTACAATGATCTGGCATGGATTGAAAAATATTTAAGGTGTTGCCTGTAATAACTGGCAAACCCTAAGAAAGACATCATTTCTTTTTTGTTCTGGGGCATTTGTTTCAATAACACTGCAGCCACCTTGCTTGTATCAACACCAAGGCTCAGTCCTGAGACTACATGTCCTAGAGATTTCAGCTCATGAAACCCAAAATTACATTTTTCAAGAGATATTTTCATGTTCACTTTAAGAATTTTCTTAAGTACTAATGAAAGTCTCTCTAAATGCAATTGCCAAGCTTCTGAACAAATGATAATCTCATCAATATAAATGATTAACCATCCCTCTGATAATTCATGTGGGAATATGGCGTTCATCATCCTTTGATAGTGAGAGGGTGCATTTTTAATACCAAAAGACATCCTCAAGTATTCATAAATACCACAATGAGCAATAATCCTCAATAATTTCCTAGCATGAGGTGTTAAGACATTCTGATGGAAACCTTTGAGAGAATCCATAGAAGTGATAAACTTTTCTTTGGATAATTGAGTCAAAGTCTCATGGATTATAGGAATTGGATACCTATCTTGAATGGTGTAAGTATTCAATGCTCTAAAATCACCAACCAACCTTCATTTATCATTATTCCAAGTAATGATTACAGGAGTTATGACTTCTACTTCTTCATTGTCTCCAGCTTTTCTAAGAACTCCCAGTTTCATAAGTTCATTAATATGATTTTCTAATGCTTCTCTGGCCCTAGGGCTAGCTGGGTAAGATGGTCTTCTTAAAAGTGGAGGGTAAGGTCTTTCCACATTAAGCATAATGTCCACTTCATGGCCTTTTATAGCCCCAAGTGGTTCCTTATCAGAAGCAAAGGCTTCCCTGTATTGAAATGAAATTTCCATAAGTTCTTCCTTCATTTCTAGTGTTAATTCAAGACTAATTTGTGCTTCAATTAACTGATCTGACACAAATTTCTCTTTATTAACATTTTTTACTTGTCTACTGACATTTATTTCTCTTCTTTCTGGAGGAAAAGAAAATTTTTGCCTTTTATTTTCTGCTATAGTGAAATACCTGTCTTTATCATTATTCATATCAATACCATAAATATTGAGATAATCATTTCCAAGTATAAATTGTTGTGAAGTACAATCATTCATAACAACAAATTCAACTTTTAATCTGATAATTCCTGTAGGATGAGGGAATATCATTGCTGCTTCAAATATACCCAAGGGGAGCATATTTTGGCTGGCACTGCTGAATTTTATACCTTCAATTGGCATTAAACCGTCTTGCCAATTGGTATAAATCTTGTCAAGATAATCTTTTCCAACACAATTACAAGAAGCACCTGAGTCAAGATGTATCTTGGCTTCTTTGTTGTTTATCACAATATTAGTGATACAAGATGATCCAGATATATAACCTTTACCCCTGGCTGGTTTGGTTTTCTGCATTTTAGCATCTTGTACATGTATGAGATCCATACATTCATCACTGTACTGTGGTAAGTGAGTATGCACTTCTGTGAGCTCAAAGGAAAAATTAGTATTTTCTACACTAAGTTCATCTGGAAATTACTCCTCTTCAGAAGGCTCAGAATCACTCTCATGTACAGGGACATCATTTGTTTTTTTGTGTCATCATTTTCAATTTCTATCTCATTGATTCTTGTCTTTTCGGGACAAGTATTAGCCAGATGAGATGTACTTCCACACTTGTGACATTTGAAGGAAGGTTTGTCATATGGCTTATTGGGTTTTGGAATTGGTTTCCCACTGGTCTTGTTGTCCATTGGGGGTTTATACCAATTTATACCAATTTTTGTTCTAGTAGTGATGTCCTCCATAGAATTGATATAATATTCTGTAGAGCAAGGCTCAATACATCTGCTTCTTATAGTATGCTCAAGGTCACCACCACACTTTCTTAATATCCTTTTATGTACCAATGTTTCAGACATATCAGGATGAAGGGCAGTTAGTTTGTCCTTTTGTTTAAGAAACCAAGACATGGGCCTGTCCCTCTCAATATTAAGAATGGCTTCTTCAAAAGAATTCTCCATTTTAAATCTCCAGGAATCATTTGTTCATTTGGAAATAATCTGTTCTTTCCACCAAGGCCAAGAATGTTTACCATGGTCTTGTCTCATTTCTAATACCATTTCTTTTCTGATTTGGTAAAAAATGAGTGTAATCTGTAGCTTATGTACTCATCTGGTATTTTAAACTATTCTTTAAACATATCAATTGTTTTCTTAAATTCCATATGATTGTATTCTCCTACACCACTGGGGGTTGGCCATTGCTCTAATCTTGGAATGTGTTTAAAATTGCAAGCAGTTTCTACTTCTGCATTACTTGAAATTGTATGATGTAAGTCATTATTCAATTTTAGCACATTTATGTTGAGAATTGGTGTAGACTGTCTTGGAAATTTATTTTTCAATGATATATTGTTAATACTTGATTGAATATCTTCTTTCAATTAAAGTCTTGATATATCACTTTTTTCCAATTGTTCTTGGAAAATAGCTGCATTGTGCCCAGTTGAGTTTTCCAAGCTTTGAGCTTGTATTCTTAATTCTTTTAAATGTCTAGTTATAAAAGAGATAGAATTGTCATCTGGTTGATTGAGTAAGGTAAATTTAGACTCAGTTCTTGCACAAATTTGCTTCAAAGACAAAATAATGTCTTGATTAATATTTTCAAGTCCAATAATGGTCTTTTTTGACTCTTTTACTTGTAGTATCTCATTACACAGCTTTTGTTGGATATACTCAAATGTTTTAAACTTTGTTATAATTTCTTTATTAAAAGTTTCAGTTGGGTTTACAAGCCTTACAAAATCTACTTCTTTGGAAAATATTGGCTCAATCTTTCTTCTTCCTTGTTTTTGAATTCCATCAGAGTTCTTGCCATATTGAACACATTGTCCATGGCTGTCTTCTCTTTCTTGGGAATCCTGTAGCTCTACAGGTAAGGATTGTTTCTTTTGGGCTTTGCCTTTCCCTTCTGTATGGTCTTTGGGGTTTTTTTGGGCTTGTTGGTCACTTGTTGAGGCTTGGGGAGCTTCCACTGGGCTGTTCTTCTTGCCTTGGGCCAACTTCTTCTTCTGGTCCTCTGATAGAATGCTTTGGTTTCTCAACCAAGCTTTTATCTATTGGACTTGTCCTTTTGAAAGACATGGGTGTCCAACCCTTTATAAGTTCCTCTGTCTTTTCTGACCCCATTAATTTCTTCACTTGAAGATATGAGTTCATGGTTCCTATCCAGAGACTTGGGAGAAGTTCCCACTCTTGCAGTTTTGCTGCTGTAAACCAGTTCTTGTACTGAGACTGGTATATCTCTATTGTTTCCTGTTGAAAGTGATTCAGGTCTAACAGCAATAGAAGCTATGTCAGCTTCTGGAATCTCAATAAGAGTGTCAAAGGTTCTGGCTAATGTTTGGGAAATGGTGGAAGTTCTGGCATCCTCCATTTGTGCCTCTCCTCTGGGCTGACCTTCTTGTCTTTTAGATTTATGAATTGAATGTCCTGGTCCAGATCCGTTTGATTGGATGGAGTAGTTACTTCCACTTTTATTAGGAGTTATTTCACGTCAATATAAAGAAATTAAGACTAAGAAATGTATTGAATTCACCTGCTGGACCTTTAAAGGGTTCTTTGGTAATTAAGCCCCTTGGTGCTGGGCTAGTTTGAATTTCAATACTAGACTCTGAGGCTTCAGAGTCTGAAGAACTTTCTCTGATGGATGACACTAGAGAAAAAAAATATTATACGCTATTTTATCAAACAATAAAAATAACTTATAAAATCAACTTATTGGATAAAGTTGTTTTAATGTAGTTTCTGGCAAATTACGTCAAAAATAAAGAAAAATGTCTAAGTTTAAAGAAAAAAAATGTTTTTAGCAAAGATTTTTAATTTTTAATTTTTTTTAATTGATTTAATATTTTCTTCAAAGAAAGAATAATTATTGAATTAATAAGTCATTAATAAAAATTATATTATTATTCAATTTATACTAGAATAACTCAAAGAATAAATTTCAAGTCTGTGATGTGAAAAAGCCACTAGCTAGACAAAAGAAATTTATTCTAAGTCACTCAATAGTATATTGTTTCAAACAATATTTTTAAGAAAAAATAACTTTATTAATATTATAAAGATTATTTAAAAGGGACAAGTCCCAGAAAAGCCAATATTAAAGTAAATATGGCAGTTTTACGTCAAAAAACAGTAAAATAAGGTCTAGAATAGGTTTATGTCAGGAAAATTCGTTAAAATAACGGCCAGGACCCCAAATGTAAGGTTTTTCTATGAAAAGTTTGATAATAGTAACAATATCAAGAGTACTATGACTATCCTCAGTAGAAAAATATGATATAATAAATATTATAAGCACAAATTGAAATATAATTATCAAAAATGATTATATAAAAAATAACTTTGATTATTATTATATAAAATAATAATAAAAAAATATAGTAATTATAATAAATTTTAATTATTCTAATATTGTTATAGTCACTGACAATTATAGCAATAAGAAGTGTAAATCTCTCAATGAGACAATTACATGTGGAAAATACAAATATTTAACCACTTATAAGTAATATATAGATATTATTTACAAAAGAATTAAGACACACACTGTGAAGAAATAATTCTTATATAAAAATTCTATATAAAAACAACTAATAATAGATAAAAAAGGTATAGAATTTTAGAGAAATCTTACTTATAATATTTGTTTAATACAACAAGTCAAACAGAAAAAGTCATTATATTAAACAATAATTATATGTTAAAAACACACCAAAAATCAATATTTTGAGAGATGAAACAGCTTTTTATAATAAAAAATATGATTAAAGAGTTTTTGAGAGGAATTTGTGGATCTTAAAAGATATTTGAAGACAATAATTTTGGAAAAAATATATTATAGGTGATTACAACAATAATCTGATTCCTATGATTTCAATTCTTTGATTTAAGATTTATACAGAGTAAAATACTTAAGAAATACTTTAATAATGAGATTTTATATACAATAGAACTTTACCTGTTTAAATGTCTAATATGACTGTATTAATAATTGATGATAGACCAAAACAGTGATGAAAAGACTATTTTTATGTCTACAGAGCATCTCTCATGATTCATAATGGATATAGAGGGCGTGCTCAGGTCAAAACTGAAAAACCATGCTTAAAAATAAGGTTCTTAACTTAAGGTAACTTATTTTTAATTCCAATTTAAAGTTACCAGTGTTATTCTTAACTCCAAGTAGCTTTAATCCTCATTTAAGTTAAGTATTTTAAGTTTTAATATAAGATCAGCTTATTTATATTAACGTTCATCACATGAACAACTTAAATATGAAGTCTCAAGCAAAAATGTCTTAAACTCAATTTTTAATTAATTTTTAAAGAAATCTTAATTTTCTTCAAGTGTAATTAAAAGAGTAAATTTCCAAGCTAATTACCCAGGAAATCTGTTTATGAAAAGATACTATAAATTGAATTTATGTGTAGATAATTATAAATTGTAAGCTGTGTGAAAATATCAAGCAAATCCGTCAAGAATTAAATTTTCAATTAATTTTTAAAGTTATTGCTATTTTTCCATGTAAAATAGCAATACACACTAAACCTCAAATTTTGATAAGGTTTAAATGATTGTAACCTTAAAGCTTTAAGCTTATTTAAGCTTTGACGGGTCTCAAAACTTGAATTTCAAGCCTGCATATTGGGATTTACCCTTTGGCAGCTTGAAATTCCTGTCCAAATTGGGTTAAAACCGGTTTACGCTTTAAGGTTGGATCAAAGTCTAATCCTAAAGCTCAAATAAGGTTAACAATCCTCCAATACAGGTGGACAACATTAATTGAATCATTGCAGATCCAAAAAGTTGGGTACCCCAGCTCTGTTTGGTCTTTTTCCTTTGTCCCACCTTTTTGCGTGGGTTTTGCCCTTTTATTTATTTAAAGCCATACTATGGCCTTAAACCTTTTTAAATTGAGCTCACGCAGGATTTACATTCTGTATGGTAGATCCTCAGCCAATTCAGTAAATATACACAACACCTCAATTTTAACTAAAATTTTGGTAAGTTTGCATAAACCTTCTGCAACTTTAAATTTAAGCTTATTTAAGCTTAACTTTAACAGTTTTAAAAAAATGTTAAAAATGTTACATCAGTACTGTGAGATTATTAAATATTCCAATAAAATAAGAAATAAGCCTTTTTGGGTATAACACCCTATGGGTGTACCCTAGGTCATTTTTGGTGTAGAATCCAAACACAACTTAATATTTATAACTTTGTTTATCCAAAAAAAAGTTATACTTATTTTTTATTATTTTTTTTTGAAATTCAATTGAAAGGTCTGCTGAAGACTAAATCAACTGTATATAAAGTCATTTGTGGCCTGATGGGTATGTTATACATACCTCACAGGCTCATAAATTTTAACTCCCAGTTCTAAGTTTCTTTTTCCTGATTTTTTTAATGATTTAGGGTACCTTTAGAAATCTCAGTGTTCTGAGGTGCTTTTTGGAATACCTCTTCCCTTTGGAAGGTTTCTGGAGCTTCTTTTGAGCTTAAAGTAAATTTTTGATGTGTTTTAATTTTTTTTAAAAGAAAGTGAGGACCACCCTTATATAAAATTGTTTTCTACATCTGAGCCTAGTGATACCCTTAGTATGACAAAAGATGAAATAAACCCAATAAAATTACTGAGGAGCCTGTGGTATTATATTTTTTTTGAAATACTTACAAAAGCTCTTTTATTGGATTTGGTAAAAGGATATTTAGGGTTTATAGAGCTATTGTGTAGTTTCTATATAGACTAGAAATTAGCTTATTCTCACTGTAGTAGCTAGTATAGGCTAATTTACTCTTGGAACCAGTGGTAACTATGGAGTTTTTAAAAAGTGCCTCTCCTATACACTTATGTATCTTAATTACCTTATCTCCAATTCCACATTCATTAAATTGAAAAGGGTAGCTTCTTCAACTAATATTACATATTGTAAAATTATTCAAATCAAAATAAAATAAAAAAATCAATTAAAAGAAATCTCACCTCTTTCAATTTTCTTTCTGAATAATAAACTTTTGTTTGTTGAAGTTTGTGACATAAGGTTACTCAAAAGCATAGTGTCTGCATAAAATGCTACTAAAAAGTGTTTTGTAGAGATTAAACACAAATAATAGCTATTGATGATGATAAATCTATTTTTTCTCCATGTTAAAAAGGGAATCTAATATCTCATAATATATATTTATTATTCCCACAAAACACCAACCAAGAGCTTACAAATATATGACAATTTAATCATCAAATTGAGCATAAAACTAAATTTTGACCTGTAATCTATGTATTACATTATTTACTGGGAAAGAATGTGTGTTATTCTTTATATTAAATCTCTGAATCTTAAATATTAAATGATGATAGTTCCATTAATATAAAATTGTAAGCTCAAAACTTGGAGCTACTGGAAATCTGAGTAATGTTGCAAAGAACAGGAAAATATCCTTTGAATTATATATCCTTAGCCTAGAACCTGTGTGAGCCTTGAGGTATATTTTACATACCCAAATAGGCCACAACTATCTTAAAAATAATTTCTGAACTATGCATACCCCATAAGTCATGCATATATTCAAAATTGATCATTTTTGATTTCAGAAAAGATGTATAACTTTTCATTGGGTAAGTAAATCCATGGATTTAAGGCCAGATTTGGATTCTACACAAAATTTCACCCAGGGTAGCAACATAGAATAAATAAGCTCAAATCAACTGTTCGAGGTGGTAATATGAAAAATACTTCGATACCACATAAAAGATCCGTGAAAATTTTTGTTTTTCTCAATTTCACGCTAAAATAATGGGAATGTGAGAAATCTGATGTTAAATATACACTAAGAATAGTGTTATGCATGTTGTGGGCACTTAATATTATGGTTTTTTTATATGCACGTTTGGTACACCCATGGTGGATATCAGTCTTTAAGCCTGAATGTCTATTTTTGACATGAAAATAGTTAGAGGGGACAAAAGACATCAAACAGAGCCAGGGTACCAGCTTCTGAGGCCTCTGAGGTATGGAAAGCTCTAAGACTTGGTTCCATGGATGATCTTGACTCAATTAGTAAACTAAAACCTTTTGGGAACTTGGTTACCAAGTCAGAACGTCAATATTTCATATGAAAATAGCAAATAAGCTGCTATTTTTGACGTGCCAAGGAGGTAAAGAGCAGCTTAGACTCCTGTAACAATGTCAATTCTTAATGAATCTCCATGGATAATCCCAAAAAGAGTAATTAAAACCCTTTTTGGACTAGTATTCATTGATTTACCTCGTAGAAACCAGCCACATACTTCTATTTGCAATTTTACATAGAAATGAGGTAAAAACTTCAAAAATTCATTACAAATACAATTCCTAATAAATATTTCTGAAACTTTCAGGACAAATAAAGAGCTGTATATTTCATATAAAAACCAAAAATAATTATACTTTTATAAGTAAAATTACAAGTCTTACAGTCAATTTTTGATGATTCCACATGAAATACTGAATCTTTAAAAATTTGCAGAAAATACACTCTGTGATGAAATTTTCAATAACATTGATAGCTTTGAGAAAGCAATGATTATTTTTTGAATGAAAGAAGATTTACAGTTTTTACTCCTTCTATTCTTAACCATAAATGGGTTGGTAATCATGTATAAGCATCAATTAAGTAATTATGATAATCTTATGTGACAACAGATGATGCAATCAATAATCCAAAAATGTTTATTGTTATATTACTCATTGGTTTTCCAGTTTGCTCCATGGAATGCCTCTGTGAGCTGTCTTAGACTTAAAAGAGGCTTCCTCTTGCTGTTTTTTCCAAATCATCACACTATTCAATTATACCTTTAGTACCAACAAGTAAGTATTAGTTATATTTTTTCTTAAGTGTTTTAAATATTTCAGAATAAATCAGAAGGATTTGAAATCATAGAAACCAGCTATATATTTCTGTAATATTGCTATAAAATCATTTTTTGATCCATTAAATCCACAATTCTACATCAAATCTCTCTACTATTATCTTCTAAAAGGTTCATTGGATTAATAGTGAGTGATTTATCTTAATTCTTAAAGCTTTTCTCTAGCAATAGTTTTCTTCAACAGTTATCTTTTTAATTATTCTTGTAAAAGATAATCATATATTAAAATAATTTTCATTATTTTAATAAAGAAGTTTTTATTATTAAATTCTTGTAGACAATTACTGCTTACTGTTATAGTCACTAGTAGTGTATAACATGTAAAAGAAATAATTATTTAATTATTCAATTATTTAATTATTTAATTGTGGTTATAATGATTTTTCATTATTATATTCCATAAGAACAGTCATATTACTGTTGATTAATAGTAATATTATCAACAGTTTCATAGACACATCTTACATTTGGGGGCCTGGCCCTGTTTTTTGAACTTTGTACCCTTAATTAATATATTTTTAAGTTCTAAAATATATTAATTTAATAATTTTTTCTTTCAATTTGAAGTTAAAATAATTCTTTTTTTGAAATTGTTTTTAAGATCTTTTTCATTGAGGAATTTGTTTCAATTTTATATTGTTTTACACATGGCGTTTTCACATTGAAAAACTTATAAAATTATTCTTTGAGCTACTATGAATTAATTTTGAATCAAAATCTTGAATTTTATTTTTTTTTCTTTGAAAAGAATAATTTTTTAATATTGATAAATAATAAAAACTCATAAAAATCTTTAAAAATATATTAAAAAGCACAAAATGTTTTTTTCTCTTTTCTAAATTTTTCTCTAGTGTCTTTAATGAAATACAGTGCAGCTGGTAATAAGCTCAGTAAGAGATATATTACTAGTCCAGAATCTTCAGAAGCAGAATGTGAAGAGAGAATTGAACTGCAAATTGCTAAAAGAGGCACTTTATTCAGAACAGAACAAGCTAAATTACCACCAAAAGGTGTGTGGTTCTGTCCCTTTATTTCACTTTTTCTCTTGAATTGACGTGAAAATGGTGAATACTAGAAATGGAAGCAACTATTCAGTCCAACCAGATGGATGTGGACAAGGAAGAGGCAAGAACAAATCCAGAAGCTTCAAATCTTCCTCAAGAAAGACACATCTGGAGGATGCCAGAGTTTCCCCCCATTCCCCAAGGTCTGTACCCAAAGATTTTGACATAAATTCTGAATCTAGACTAATTCATGATAATATTTTAAGGGCTGAACCACTTTCAAGTGGAAGCAATAGAAATTTATCAATGCCAATTCAAAAATTGGTTCAGAGCAGTGAAAGAAGAGGAGTGGGAAATATGCCCAAGCCTTTGGCAGGGGGCCGTGAACTCCTACTTACACATCAAGAGCTTTCTGGGTCAGGAGAAGACCATAGAACTCTTAGGAGGTTGAAGCCCATTGTCTTGCAAAGACAAAGTCAAAAAGATAAAGAATTGGTCAAAGAACCAAAGTCTTTTCTCCATAGACCAGAAGAAGGAGTTGGAAATGACTCCAGCTTTGGAGACAGAAGGCCCAGTGGCATATACCAGCTCCAGAAGTGTCAAACGACAAGCCCAAAGAGCCTCAGAAGAAGCAGAAAGGTCCCAAGAACCATTGAGGAAAGTAAAAAGGCAAAGCCAATTGGCACCAACCTTACCCACAAGGGTACATGATCCCCTAATTGGAGCCTTTAGCCGTGGACAGTGTCTTCAATATGGCCAGGACTCTTATGGAATTCACAGCCAAGGAGCAAGAAAGGATGAACAGAAACTTTCCATGGAAATAATACAAGAAATACATTTTGTTAAAACTAGTATTAATGTAGAAATTCATAAAATTAATGCAAAGTTAACTAAAATAACTTTGGCCATCAATGACTTGAAAAAGAATGACAAACATTATGCTGAAATGCATAAGTCTTTAATTGCCAAGCTGGAATTACTTACCAATACATGTGACAGAATTGAGAGTAAATATCATGTCCAAGATGATGAAATGGAAGATTTTTCCACAAGAAACATCAATGATCAACTTAGAGCTCTGAGAGACTATGTTGTGGCAGTGGCTGAAAATACAAGTCAATTTGCCACACATTTGGCAAGAAGTGACAGTGAAAGGAATAAATTCAAAGAGGAAATACTTGCACAAGTGGAGAAAATTTATAAATATTATGAATCAAATCCACATATGCCAAGACATTCCACACCTTTGACTGAAGAGAAGCTTTCTGTAAAAGAAAGTCTGACAACTTTTCTAGGAGAAAATTTTATCTCTGCAAAAGATATTCCCAAATTGGAAGAATGGCCAACATTCTCTGGTGAAGGTGAATACAACCATATTGAGTTCATCAGAACTATTGATATGTTTCAAGAAGATTTTCATATACCTGATGAGATTATAGTGGGAAAATGTTACTCTCTGTTTACCAGAACTGCAAAAAAATGGTATTACAAGATGAGACAAGATCATGGAAAACATGATTGGTCTTGGTGGTAATATGAAGTGATTACCAAATGGGCCAATAATTCTTGGAGATTTAAAATGGAAAATGCTTTTGAAAGTGCCATTTTTAACTCAGAAAAGGATAAGCCACTTACTTGGTTATTCAAGCAAAAATACAGATTATCTGCTTTACACACAGATATGTCTGAAACTATGATTAATATGAAAATATTAAGTAAATGTAGAGGAGAACTGGAACATGCTATCAAGTGCAGATGTGTAGAACCCTGTTCAACAGAGGACTACATTAATGCAATAGAAGATATCATTACTAGAACCAGAATTGGTAAGACTTGGACTAAAATCCCTATGGAGTCAAAAATGGTCCAAAATATTTCCACAGAGGACAGAAGACCTGAGAAACCTGTCCTGAAGTGTCATAAATGTGGAAGTAATTCACATTTAGCCAACACTTGACCCAAAAAGACAAAGATTAATGAAGCTCAAGTCATTGAAGAATTTCAGTGTACTGAAGAGAAAGAAGAGTCTGACCTAGATTCTGCAGTCTCTGAAGACACAACAGTAGAGGACTATCCCATTGAAAACATTACAGCTTTCTTTGTGGTCATCAAAATCCATACTCACTTGCCACAGTAAAGTGAGGATTTTCATAACCTGATCAATATCCAGGATGCCAGAATGTGTAAAACCAAACCTGCTACAGGTAAAGGATACACTTCTGGACCATCTTGTATCACATTAATACTGATGAATGATATTGAATCCAAAGTAAATTTTGATACAGGGGCATTTTGTACTTGTGTAGGAAAACATTATCTTCAAGACATACTCCCTGGATGGAAAAACCATCTATTACCAATAGAGGGTGTACAATTTAGTAGTGCCAGTAATAATATGTACCCTTTGGGCATATTGGACCCTAATCTTGTATTTTCACATCCAGAAGGAAGTGTAAGAATGAAAACTGAGATTGTAGTAATGGATAATTTCAAATCTTAGCACAGCATTCTTGGAAATGATTACTTGAATATTTATGGTATTGACGTCAATAACCATAAAGACAGATATTTTACAATTGGAGAGAATAGAAGACAAAAACTTTCTTTTTCCAATATGCCAAAACAAATATCAATAGCATCTCCTAAAAAGATACTTATAAGGAAGAATTTGTGGCTAATCAGCTTGTTGAAGCACAAATAAATCCATCATTGTCACCAAAGATGAGGCATGAACTTATTGATGTGTTATACACATATAATAATGCATTTGCCTCTGATGATGAACCATTAGGCGCTATAAAAGGGCATGAAGTTGATATTACTCTTAATATTGACATACCATACCCTCCAGTACTTAGAAGACCAGCTTATCCAGCCAGTCCCAGAGCTAGAGAAGCCTTGGAAAAACATATCCAAGAGTTGATCCAACTTGGTGTACTAAGAAATGTAGGCCATAATGAGGAAGTTGAAGTGACAACACCTGTTATTATTGCTTGGAATAATGATAAATCAAGAATGGTTGGAGATTTTAAAGCATTGAATACCTACACAGTTCCAGATAGGTATCCAATTACTAGATCCCAAGAAACCTTGAGCCAATTTTCTAAAGCCAAGTATATAACATCAATGGATGCATTGAAAGGATTTAACCAAAATTTTTTGAAGCCCAAAGCTAAGAAATTACATAGAATTATCTCTCACTGTGGTATTTATGAGTATCCTAGAATGCCATTTGGTATTAGGAGTTCTCCATCTCATTTACAAAGAATGACTAATACCATCTTCCCCACAGAATTTTCTGAAGGATGGCTTATCATTTATATTGATGATATCATCATATGTTCTTATTCTTGGTCTTTGCACCTTGAAAGACTTGCAAGAGTGCTTCACAAAGTTGCAGAAGTGAATATGAAAATTTCACTCAAGAAATGCAATTTTGGTTGTGAAAAACTCAAAGCATTAGGACATATTGTTTCTGGTTTAAGCTTGGGTATTGAAAAAAATAAAGTGGCAGCAGTGTTACTTAAGCCAATATCCCAGAATAAAAAAGAAATGATGTCTCTTCTGGGATTAGCCAGCTATTATAGGCAACACTTGAAAGACTTTGCAATTCTAGCCAAGTCACTCTATAGAGTCTGTGATCAACAGACATTATTTGAGATGAAACAAGAAAGAATTGAAGCTTATGAGAAGATAAGGAAAGCTCTTACAGAAGCACCTTTACTCCTCATGACTGACTGAAATATACCTTTTAAATTTTACATTGATGCATGTGGAGATGGATTAGGGGAAGCCCTAGATGAAGTCCAAATTATTGATGACAAACCTACAGAAGGACCAGTTTGCTATATCTCAAGACAAATCCAGCCAACAGAAGAAGTCTTATAGCCCTTTCTGTGAAGAATTCAGAATCAGTAATAAAGTGCTAATGCTAAATTAATCCACCTGGGAAACCATAACATTACAACACAGCCTTATTTCACGGAAGACTGAATTTAACACAGACCCCAGAGATCATATTCAACCCAGTTGATTTTCCAATTTGGAAAGTTTTTCCCCCCAAATCATTAAATAAAGCTCAGTCTCTAGTATGAATTTCTCAAGCTCTCAGTTTTTCACAACTACGAGAGTCCCTTTTTGACCCTGAGGGGGAATTTTCCTCCAGTTGATTAATATGCTGAAATTCATTCTTCTATTTATTTTCTTTAATATTGATAGTAAGTACTGATATTATTAATTCAATAATTTTCACCCATTCTTTGCCTTTTTGGTGGAAATTGGTGGTCATATCTTTTACTCATTTTGTTTTTCCTTTTGAAAGGTTGAAAATGTGATCAATTCATTACTTTTTTGGATCTTCTCCTGTGCCTTTTATTATTCTGTATCTCATTTTTGCTATAATC
Organism: Austropuccinia psidii; assembly: GCA_023105745.1. Classification (NCBI taxonomy): domain Eukaryota; kingdom Fungi; phylum Basidiomycota; class Pucciniomycetes; order Pucciniales; family Sphaerophragmiaceae; genus Austropuccinia; species Austropuccinia psidii. The sequence continues at coordinate 68,663,123 of JALGQZ010000004.1, forward strand.
ATTATAATTAAAAACTCATAATATTTTGTTTAATTTTTTTAAGTCTTTCTAAGTCTATAAAGTTAATTCCTTGGTCACTGAGTTTCAGAAAATTCCTAGTTAAATACACAAAATTTAATTTCTTTCTTTTAAAAGAATTTTTTATATATCAAAATGAAATGGAGAATTCTTAAGTAAATTAATCGTTGAAAAACTGAAAAGAAAAAAACCGAATTTCTACTAGGAAATTCAAAAAAAATATATTCTAAATGAAGAAAACGTTATTTTAAGCATTTCATTTTTTTAAATTTTTGAAAAAAACAAAGGTTATATGATTTTTTTGGTAAATATTATCAAAGTGGTATTATAAAAAAAAGTAATTCAAAATCATATTTTTTAAAAAAAATAATAGTAATATATATATATATATAAATTCAAAAAGAAAAACCCTTTTTTTTGAGCTCAAAAAAGGAACTTGAAGAAATTTGTTTCAGGAAAATACAAATTTAGTGTTCATTTTTTTTGAAAAAAAAGAAAGAACCAGAATGAATTTTTTAATTAATTATTTTTTTTTATTTTTTTTTATTTTTTTTTATAATTTTCAATGTATTTTTCGACTGAGTTTGAGAGGGTTATATAAAAATATTGAGCCAAAAAAAGGTTTAGGTGAGAAAGTTCTCACTTCTAGTTCACTTTTTACTAACTGAGATATATTTATTAATCTAATTAAATAAGTAGGAAATTCTCTACATGTCAGTAATAGGGTATTATTAATAGATTCAATTTTTTGAAGAATTAAAAATTAGAAATGGAATTAAACAAAAAGAGGAAAATAAAATTCTATCTTTTTTATTTTTTTCAATTTTAAAGAAAATTTCTTATTAATTAATTTGTATTAATTATTTTCTTAAAAAAAAAACCCTATTTTTGAAAGTTTAATTTAAAAAATTCTTATACTCTTAATTTATTCACTCAAAAAAAGAAATTGAATTTATTCAGCTTCTTCTCCAATTAAATTTTTTCAAAAAAAATGATAGGTTTTTGCATAATAATTATTATTATCATCAAAACGTTTGAAGAGATAATTCAAAAAATATTATTAATCTCATAATTTACGTCTTTTTTAGGGAGAAATTTCAAATTGTTTTATTATTATTACCAAATATCAAGCCCTGTTCATGAATAGTCTTTTGATCTTTTTTTTTCAAATCTGATCTTTAATTAGTCTTGAAATATAGTTTGAATACTTTTTCATTATATTTTGAATTTTTTTTAATTAAATCAATAATTTCAATATTTTTTAATCACCTTTTTTGTGGGAAAATTGAATTTCTATCATCTAAGATTTTTCTTTTTCCTCTGAAATTTAATTATTTAATATTTTTTTTTCTTAAAAAAAAACTAATTTTCAATTCATTTTCAAACTTTCCGCTTTTTTTTCTTCATCAATTTTAAATTTCTAGTAAGTTAAAATTTAGAATTTTACCAAAATCAGTTCCACCACATTAATTGAAATTTCAGATTTCCATACTGATGTAAAGTAAAAAAACAATACAAAATCCAACCATCTTTAATTAATATGTCTCAAACTAATTAAGAAATAATCATTGGAAACATGGATACACTTGAACAAGATTTTTCCAATGCAGAAAACAGAATCTAGCTAGGGCTTGTGCATTCTTTTGAGGTACCTGATTCTAAGACCAAAAGGAGAAGGAGTAGTTCTGAAGAAGCTGTTCATTAAGAAGAATTAGAAAATAATCACAAATTCTTGAGAATAAATCTGAGGAGGAAATTAAAATGAGGAGAACACATGGCAAAGAAAGTGGCCAAAGCTGATAAGGAGATACCATGCAAATAGTGATTCCTCTGGACTGAAGAAGCCATCAAGTTATCGAATTTTGTTTCAATGTGAATAATCTAATGTACAATGGCGTACCACAAATAAATTGACTTTGCTCCCTGAAACCATTTTTTGAAGTAAATTAGGGCTGCAAGGGTAAATTTTCAAATATATAAAAACCATCAATTTTTACACCATTGAGAAAATATATAAGGAATTGTCGACATCATACAAAGTAGGTGTTTTTTTCTCATTGGAATGATTTTTAACTGACTTGGAAAACTATTTAGTCCATAAAGGACTTGTGTGACACAATGATTGGAGGTGGATTGGATGATCAACTTTAAAGACATCTTATTTCAGAAGAGTTAAGTGAATTATAAATAATAAAAAATTATATTTGTTGATTTATTTTTGGTCTTTAAGATATTTATAACCTTCTAACTAATGTCAATCAGCATGATGCTTCCATTTTGGGAACTGGAGGGTGAGAAGGAGAAGAGGCAGAAAATGATTCCTCATACATAAAAGAGTATTATTAAGGGAATTATTTTGATTTATCAGAAATTTAAAATAGGGACAATGACAAACATTCAAACCCACCAGTGCTTGACTGTGCAAAGGAAGAAGACACACCATTAAGAAGGGCTTTTATGAGGTCAATCACAGATTTAAACTTGATAAATCCCTCATATGGACCTTTGGGAAGTGAAAGTGTAAAATTAAAGCAAAAAATTTCAAGTCCTCCAAAAAAACAATAAACATAAAGGTGTAATTTGTATCAAACAGTGGTAAATATGGGAATATAAATCCCTTCTTTTCTTGAATCAGAAAATCACATTAAAAGGAAGATAAAAAAGCAGCCTGTTTAAAAGAAATCATAGAATATCAATGTCATGGTTGTCAATTGAGATATGAAATAGAGGAAATTTTACAGATGTAAGAACAAAGGAGATGTGAAGAAAAAAAAAGAGATGAAGAGAAAGAAGAACAATGGCTTAAAAAAGATCAAAATGGGATCAACAACAAGATGAAGTTCAGGACAAAAAATATGCCAAATCACATTGTCTTGAAAAGGTGAGACAAAAAAGAGTGAGATTAAGACAGGAAAAGATGCATGTATTCATGATGAAAATGAGATCCTACTTTAGTGGTGGAAATGGAAATCAGGCCACCCAATTAACCATTTAACTTGTAAGAAATTTTATTCTTGGATAATTCAAAATCATGCATATTTACTTTATGTTAATAAGAATTTGCAAATTCTAGGAACCTTTGTAGCATCTTTGAAAGGTAATGGTAAAAAGAAAATAGATTACAGTCAATGGTGATTAATTTCAAACTTATTATTATTGATTCCCTATATATTGTATTTGAATTTTGATAAATTCACCCAAATGGGTTTTTTACTAACCAATGTTTTTTCCATCAATTTAAATAATTTAAATTTGAATTTAATTTCTTCAATCTCAAATAAGCTAAATAAAATATGGATATTTTGTAATCTCCTATATGAAATACACTTTCAAAATTAATAAAGTAGATCTAAAATGTGTTTTATGATGAAAATTGTGGTTATTAAATAATTAATTATTTCCTTAATGTAAGCTATATCATCAAATTTAAATTTGAAGTATTTCAATTTTTTTTAATCAGGAGGTAATTTTCTATAATAACCACACCAATTTTGCAATACATATAATACCCAGAGTTTTTTTAATTATTCCTCTTTCATAATGCAAGATCTCAATTAACTTCTTGGAACGTTGACTTTGTCGAAGTACCCTCAAAAGGATATTTTTCAATCAGTGATATCACCTAAATTTTTGGTTCCTTTAATAAGCACTATTCCCCTGGAAGCTAATATAAGTATACCCCTTATCACTTCCATTACTCTGATACTAATTTTCACACTCAGACTGATGTGGAAAGTGTCATATTCCATTTTAATGGGCCACCTGGGGGATGTGTCACACATCAGAAATCCAGCTGCTAATTAGCTAATCTTTATATCATTTTTGAATCTATACAAACAATCTGATTTTTGCCACAATAAAATAATGAAATTTAACTTGATCTAAATTTTGCCTTACATATTCTTAATGGACCTAATTTATATTATGAATAACAACTCAAAGTATAGAGCTGAATTAAATTTATCTCTTAATATTTTTCAATAGAAACTATTACTGTTTTTAATTAATTATTTAAAATAAATAAATTAATTAATAATAATTTTCTTTTTTTTGATTTTTCTTTTAAAATTAAGGTTAAAAATCTTCTCTTTGAATAAAAACAATGAAAAATAATAATGATTCTTTTTTTCATTAATTTTAAATTTTAAATAAAAAATCTTTTTAATAAATAATCATCAAAAAAAAATTTAATTTAAGTTTAATAATTTTATTTCAAAAAAATAAAAATTATTAATACAAACTTTTAATTATTAAAAAAAACAAAAACCTTTCAAAAAATTAACTATAAAGCTTAATTTTATTTAAATTTTAAAATACAAATAAAAAAATAAATAAAATTTTTTTTTAAGGAATTCAATCATTTAATATTTTATTGAACAAAATGAATTAATTTAATTTCTTCAAAATAAAATATAATATCATGATTATAAAACTTTAATAACAAAAGAATTAATTTTGTTTAAGCCACTAAAATTCTCTTTTTAATAAAATTGCATATTTATAATGAATAATTTAATTGAAAATCTATAAAAATATTATATTCACTCACCTATTTTAAGAGTGAAATTAATTGAAATGTTAATTTAATAGTCTTTTTTAGGTTATTTAATTATTATAATAATAGTCAAATTCCCAAAATATTCTGAATAACTAATAGATTTGAATTCATTTAAAAAAATATGAAATCTTGTTTATCAAATCAAATCCTAATTTTTACTTTTTGAATTAAATTTTTATCATTAATTGAGCCTTCCAGACCCCTATAAACTTGATAAAAATTAATTAAATATAAATATTTATAAAAATTTCAAGCTTCAAAATTGAAAAATAACTGATTGGAAACCCTTTTAATTTGCTTAGTTCTTTCACTTATCTTAATATGGTGGTAGGATGGGTATATGGGTATCCTCAATGGCTCCAATTATCCCTTATATTACTTTTCTTTTATTAAATGATTTCCATATCATCTTTTTTTAATAATTTAATTTTGGAAATCTATAAAATAAATCAAAAAAATTTAACAATAAAGTTTTTTTCCTTTTAAAAAAAATTATTAATTAAAGAAATAACCTTATATTATAATAATTTTAAAACTTTCTTTCAAAAATTGAAGTAAAAAAATTGATATGCTATTTTTTTTGATAATTGAAAGGTTTTTGTTAATAATTTTTATTCCATTTGAAATAAAATTATTAAACTTAAATTATTATTTTTTATTTTACATAATTAATTAAAAACAATAATAGTTTCACTTAAAAAATATCAAGAAATAAATTGAATTCAGATTTATACTGTGAGTGGTTCTTCATAATATAGATTAGATCCATTAAGAATAATTAAGGTAAAATTTAGATCAAGTTTAATTTAATTATTGTATTGCAGAAAAAAACAGATTGTTTGTATAGATATAAAAATATTATCAAGAATAGCGACATAGCAGCTGGATTTCTGATGTGTGACACATCCCCCAGGTGACCCATTAAAATAGAAGATGACACTTTTCACAGCAGTCTGAGTGTAAAAATTAGTATCAAAGTAATGAAAGTGATAAGGGGTATACTTATATTAGCTTCCAGGGGAATAGTGCTTTTGAAGGAACCAAAAACTTAGGTGATATCACTGATTGAAAAATGTCCTTTGAGGGGACTTCAAAAAAGCCAAACTTCTGAAAAATTAATTGAGATCTTCAATTATGAAAGAGGAAGAATTAAAAAAACTCTGGGTATTATATTTATTCCAAAATTGGCATGGTTATTACAGAAAATTACCTCCTGATTAAAAAAAAGCAAAATACTTCAAATTTCAATTTGATGATATAGTTTACATGAAGGAAATGGTTAATTCTTTGATCACCCAATTTTCCTCATGAAAAACATTTGAGAACTACTTTATTAATTTTAAAAGTCTATTTCATAAAGGAGATTACAGAATATCCATGTTTTATTTAGCTTATTTTAAATTGAATATATTAAATTTCATTTTAAATTATTGAAATTCATGGAAAAACATTGGTTAGCAAAAAACCATTTCGGTGCATTTATCAAGATTCAAATTCAATAGATAGGGAATATGTAACAATAAGTTGTAAATTAAGAACCATTGAATGTAATCTATTTGCTTTTTACCATTACCTTTCTAAGATGCTACAAAGGTTCCTAGAATTTGAAAATTCTTATTAACAAAAATTAAATATGTATGATTATAAGTTGTCTAAGAATAGAATTTCTTACAAATGAAATGGTTAATTGGGGGGCCTGATTTCCATTTCCCCCGCTCAAGTAGGATCTCATTGTCATCATGAATACATTCATCTTGTCCTGTCTTAATATCTCTTTTTTTGTCTAACCTCTTCATTAGAATATGATTTGGCATATTTTTTGTCCTGAACTTCATCTTGTTGTTGATCCCTTTTTGCTCTTTTTTAAACAATTTTTCTTCTTTCATTTGATCTCTTTGTTTTTTACTTTATATATCCTTTGTTCTTGAATCTTTCAAATTTCCTCTATTTCGTATCTTAATTTCCAATCATGAGATTCATCTTCTCTGATTTCTTTCAAACAGGCTTCTCTTTCAGCTTCTCTTTAGTGTACCTTTCTGATTAAAGAAAAGAAGGGATTTATATTCCCATATTTACCACTGTTTAATCCAAAATACACCTTAATGTTTATTGTCTCTTTTTGGGAGGACTTGAATTTTTTTGTTTTAATTTTACACTTTCACTTCCCAAACGTCCATATGAGGGATTTGTCAAGTTTAAATCTGTGATTGACCTCATAAAAGCCCTTCTTAATGGTGTGGCTTCTTCCTTTGCACAGTCAAGCACTGGTGGGTTTGAACCTTTCTCATTGTCTGTAACAACCACTAGTCAGGGGTAAGGGTATTCATACTTAAATCCACTAAAAAACATCAAGCCATAAAATACACTGTGTGTATCAGAATTCAGTTTCAGCTATCATCCTTGCTGAAACATGCATACAGTCTGGCTCATCAATACAGCCTGTCAACGTTTGTACAGGTTGGAAGTACCCAATACATTTTGGGTACACCATCCTGAAACTGCATGATCACTCAATACCATCACACCTCTCGTAGAGATCCTGTACAGCCATTCAGGACCTTTATTGGACAGACTCAAGTCAATCATCAATTCTTCTCATGAAAATTCTCTGTCTGGATCAGGGCTGGTGATTCTCACATATACCAGCGCCTCTTTCTCCCCCTGGGGACCTTTCCCAGGTTAATTAATTTAGTTTATTTATTATTTTTAAGTATTCTTATCCTTATTTTGTGTATTATATTTATTTGATTTTGAGTTAGTCTTTGCATTTTATTTCTTTGCCTGTACAGTATGAGTTGGGTGGCCATATCCTTATTAACCCTTCTGTTTTCTTTCTGACAGGTTGAAACAGTTGACTTGGACTTGTTTGTGGTTGGATATTTCATTTCTTAATCTTATTGTTTTTGTTTCTTCTTTCTTATATTTCTTTATATAGTAATTTAATATCATTACACTCTTAAGCGTATTGCCAATTTACCATATCTTGAGCACTACATAAGTGAGTCCCAGTTTACTGAGTTCCAGGCCCTCTTCACTTGGAAGAGCCCCTGTGACATTTTCCCTATTTTAAATATCTGATAAATCACCATCATTCTCTTAATAATACTTTTTTGTGGATGAGAAACTATTTTCTGCCTCTTCTCCTTCTCACCCTCCAGTTCCCAAAATGGAAGCATTATGCTGATTGATATCAGTTAGAAGGTTATAAATATCTGAAAGACCACAAATAAATAAAAAAATATGCCTTTTGATTATTTATAATTCACTTAGCTCTTCTTACATATGATGTCTTTGAAGTTGATCATGCAATTCACCTGCACCTGTTGTGTCACACAAGTCCTTTATGGACTAAATAGTTTTCCAAGTCATTTGAAAATAATTCAAATGAGAAAAAAACACCTACTTTGTATTATTTTGACAATTCCTTATATATTTTCTCAATTGTGTAAGAAATGAGGGTTTTTATATTCGAAAATGTACACTTGAAACCCTAATTTACTTCAAAAAAACGGTTCCAGGGAGTGAAGTCAATTTATTTGTAGTACTACATTTTACATTAGATTCTTCAAATTGAAACAAAGTTCAATAACTTTATGGTGGCTTCTTCAGTCCAGAGGAATCACTACTTGCATGGTATCTCCTTATTGGCTTTTGCCACTTGCTTTGCCATGTGTTCTACTCATTTCCTTTCTGCCTCAGCCTTCTTCTCAAGCATGTGTGATTATTTCCTAATTCTTCTTAATGATCAGCTTCTTCAGAACTACTCCTTCTTTTGGTCTTAGAATCAGGTACCTCAACAGAATGCACAATCCCTGGCTGAATTCTGTTTTCTGCATTGGAAAAATCTTGTTCAAATTCATCCATGTTTCCATTGATTATTTCTTCATTAGCTTGAGACATATTAATTAAAGATGGCGGGATTTGTTATTGTTTTATTTACTTTATATCAGTATGGAAATCTGAAATTTAAATTAATGATAGTGGAACTGATTTTGGTAAAATTCTAAATTTTGACTTACTAGAAATTGAAAATTGATGAAGAAAAAAAAGTGGAAAGTTTGAAAATGAATTGAAAATTAGTTTTTTTTCAAGAAAAAAAAATATTAAATAATGAAATTTTAGAAGAAAAAGAAAAATCTTAGATGATAGAAATTAAATTTTCCCAAAAAAAATGTGATTAAAAAATATTGAAATTTTTGATTTAATTATAAATTTTTTTGGAAATATAACAAAAATGTATTTAAAATATATTTCAAGCCTAATTAAAGATCAAATTTCAAAAAAAAAAAAATCAAAAGCCTATTTATGAACAGGGCTTGAGATTTGGTAATAATAAGTAATTTTTATGTAATTTCTCCCTAAAAGAAATTAAATCATGAAATTAAAATTTTTTATAATTATCTATTCAACCTTTTCAATAATGATAATTATTATTATCCAAGAACCTATGATTATTTCAAAAAAAATTAATTTGAGAAGCTTAATAAATTCAATTTCCTTTTTTTGAGTGAATAAATTAAGAGTATGAGAATTTTATAAATTGAAATTTTGGAAATAAAGTTTTGTTTTTAGGAAAATAATTAATACAAATTAATTAATGAGAAAGTTTCTTCAAAATTGAAAAAAAAAATGATAGAAATTTTTTTTCCTCTTTTTGTTTGATTCGATTTCTAATGTTTAATTCTTTGAAAAATTTAATCTATTAATAATACCCTATTACTGACATGTGGATTATTTACTACTTATTTAATTATATTAATAAATTTATCTTAATTAGTAAAAAGTGAACTAGAAGTGAGAACTTTCTGACCTAAACCTTTTTTTGGTTTAATATTTTTATATACCCCTCTCAAAATCAGTCCAAAAAGACATTAACAATTATCAGAATTCATTTTCAAAAAAATAATTAATTAAAAAATGCATTGTGGCTCTTTCTCTTTTCTTTCAAGAAAATAAACACTAAATTGGTATTATCCCAAAACAAATTCCTACAAGTTCCTTTTTTGATCTCAAAAAAAAGGGTTTTTTTTGAATTTATATATATATATTACTATTATTTTTTAAAAAAAAAAGATTTTAAATTCCTCTTTTTCATAATACCACTTTGATAATCTTTACCAAAAAATAAATAAATTCATATAAATTTCTTTTTTTCCAAAAATTTGGAAAAATTAAATCCTTAAAACAACATTTACTTAATTTTTAATATACTTTTTTTTGAATTTCCTAGTAGGAATTCTTCTTTTTCTTTTTATTCCTTCAATGATTAATTTGTTTAAGATTTTTTTGCATTTTGGTATAAGAAAATGTTTTTCCAAAGAAAAAAATATTAAGTTTTGGGTATTTAATTAGGAATTTCCTGAAGCTCAGTAATCAAGGAACTAACTTCATAGAATTAGAAGTACTTAAAAAATTAAGCAAAAGATTATGAGTTTTTAATAAGAATGATTATAACAACAATCAGATAAAGAGTAATAAAAGGCAATGGAGAAGATCCAAAAAAGTAAGTAATTGATCACTTTTTCAGCCTTTAAAAAGGAAAAAAGAAATGAGTAAAGGATATGACCACCAATATCCACCAAAAAGGTAAAGAATAGGTTCAAATCATTTAATTAATAATATCAGTATTTACTATCAATATAAGATAAAATAAAGATAAGAATGAATATTGGTAGATTAATTAACTGGAGGAAAAGCCACCATCAGGGTTGTTAGCTGGAACCTCTTTCGTGGCTTCCAGACTAAAATACTAGGAATTTTAATAAAGTAAAAAGAAGTGGAATACTATTATTTGAATTAATAGACGCGTCACTTGATTTAAAACTATGTACTATTGGGATTTAGGCTTCGACAGTGGAAATGAATGATAATAGTGAATTGAATAACTTATAATTGAGAGCACTTAATATTTCTAAAACAAAATGTAAATGATTTTAATTGTAAAAATATATTTTTGTAAGAGCTCTGAGGAGTAATTCCAAGAGCATTAATCCTCTTTAAATGTTGTAATTACAAATTGAAATCAAATTAATATGAAATAAGTTTTGTTCAAATGAGTAAAGATCTGTTATAGAAACATGAGCAGATATAACAACAAGATCAATGACATAGTGGGAACTTTATACTATGTCATATTTAGTAATCAGTCATAGCAAAAATATTCAATTCATATTATAATAATATGAATTTGAGTATTTGAAATTTTTTACAAAATATTGAAAGAAAAATCAGACAAAATTTTAAAGAAAGTGATTGGGGTCTGTATAGCAGGTAAAGGTTTATATGCTTTCAGTCTCACATTTGGTAATACTAAAAAAAATTATTCAGTTATAGTAATATGTATAGGTTTGTTGTATTTTTGTAATTATTTTCTGTATATTTGTATATGTATGATAAAAGTGGTTTCTGTCCTCTGTAGAGTAATCATAGAAAAATTCTAAAATTATTGTTTCGTCTCTATTCAATATACCTTCACTACGATTTTCTTTTTGTAGTATGGATATTATTGATGTCTTTAGTCTACTAATATAATTATCTGAGTTTAGTAGGTAGTAGATATCTTCTTCGTTGTCAATGTAAGTGGTAATATTTTTCAATGTTTTTGATACACTTTCTTTTGTTGAAATACGTTTATTCTTTATTCTTCTTTCAATGTAATTTACAATTTTATTCAATATTCTTTTTTCATTATTTTCAGTAATAGTTTCATCTATTGTTGCAAGCTCAATTTTTCTGATACTGGAGCTGGTGCGACTGGTATTAAGCTGTAATGTTTGTTCTTTTTTATAATAGATCTCATAAGTATTTGTGTCAGATTGATTACAGCTCAAAGGTCTGTTGATATTAGCTGTTGCTGTTCCTATATGAGGACTGGGATCGCTATTTGTTTTTATAGTGCTTGCGTTATTCTTATCATCACAATTCCTACTTTGTTCCTCCCTAGAAACAATCTTCTTGGTTGGAATAGAAGTGCCAATAGGCTGAGGAGCAGAGCTAGCTTTTAGGAATCCATCATTGTAAGTAAAGTGAGATTGTGTATTAATATTAGGATTAAAAATAAATGGCTTGAACGCAAGGCTGTAGGCTGTATTGGAAGCTAGATTGTCTTTGAAATTTGTTTTACATTGTGTTTTTTTCTTAGTTGCCATGGCTTTGTCCTCCAAATTGGGCTTATATTTCACTTCTGCTGTTGTAATTTTGAATTTCTTCAGTTTTCTATCAGAATGCTGACTATTTACAGGTGTAGTTGGCTGTGAATTACTGTATTCTGAATTTAGAGTGTTAGGGCAACGGCAAAGCTTCCATTTTTCCAAACGGATAGTAGGATTTCTTCCTTGACGACAACAAGCAGAATGGTTGGAAGAATGGTTACTGGTCATCATTTTGGATATATGACCAGTAACAATGCTTACGTCTTTCATGAACAAAGACAAGCATTGAAAAGCTTCAATTTCATGGGGGGCTGTAGTTCTTGAAACTTGATTACTGGTGTTGGAGGATGGTACTGATGGCTCCAATGAGATTTTGAGAAGACTACTATTTTTAAATTTATAGCTTTGGTATTTATTCTTCAAAGCTGTAGGAAAATAATCAAAAAAAGGGACTAGAATTTTATCACTGATTCTTGATTTTTGATGGAAGAGTTGGTGATAGAAAAAAAAATATTTATTAATTAGGTATTCCAGCTTCTAATTGATTTATTAGATGTAATTAATTAGTAAATTAAATCTAATATAAATTGCAATATATTAAGTGTTAGCTGGGGCCTCTTTTGTGGCTTCCAGACCAAAATACTAGTAATTTAATAAAATAATTAAGAAGTGGAATACTATTATTTGAAGTAATAGACACATCACTTGATTTAAACTTATGTAATGTTGGAATTTAGGCTTCAACAGTAGAAATGAATGATAATAGTGAATTGAATCACTTATAAGTGAGAGCGCTTAATATTTCTAAAATAAAATGTAAATGATTTTAATTGTAAAAATATATTTGTGTAAGAGCTCCAAGAATTCATTCCAAGAGCATTAATCCTCTTTAAATGTTGTACTTATAAATTGAAGTCAAAATAATATGAATAAGTTCTGTTCAAATGAGGAAAGATCTGTTATAGCAACATGAGCAGATGTAACAACAAGATTAATGACATAGTGGGAACTTTATACTACGACATATTTAGTAATCAGTCATAGCAACAAGATTCAATTCATATTATAATAATATGAATCTGAGTATTTGAAATTTTTTACAAAATATTGAAAGAAAAATGAGACAAAAGTTTAAAGAAAGTGATTGGGGTCTGTATAGCAGGTAAAGGTTTAAATGCTTGCAGGCTCACAAAGGTCAAAAGGAAAACACTGGTAGATGTGAAAAATTGAGAGCTTGAGAAATTTGTAGTAGAGACTGAGCTTTATTTAATGATTTAAGGGGAAAAACGTTTCACATTGGACAATGAACTGGTTTAAATGAGATCTTGGGTTTCTGTGTGTTAAGTTCAGGCTTCCATTAAATAAGGCTGTATTGTAATGTTATTGTTTCCAAGGTGGATTGATTTAGCATTAACACTTTATGACTTCTTCTGAATTCTTCAAGTAAAGGGTTATGAGACTTCTTCTGGAGGCTTGACTTGGCAGCTGGGAAGACTTGTCTTTGATGGGCTTACTGGGTTTCCTGAGTTTTGATGGGAATTTTGGGAAAAATTGGATCAAACAAGCGTAGAATGAATTAAAAATGTCTTTGCCCACTTTTGTGCAAAAGAACAAAAAATTCACAAAAATATTTTAAAGGGTCAAATTGTCCAATATGGCCATTTGGGCCAGAATTGTGAGCCTTAGAGGTATTTTCAGATACCCAAAAGACCACAAATGATAAAACAAGATACAATTATAAATAAAATAAATATATTTATATTATCAAAGCAAAATTTAAAATATTAATATAAATTTATACACAAAAAGGGAAATTTAATTGTAATTTAAAAATAAAATTACATTGATATTTAAATTTGTGAAAACACATTTTTACTTCAAAAATTTAAGTAAAAATTAATTTTCAACAAAAATACCAAAATTAAAATATTTCTGGAAAAAAGTTCAATAGAAATTATTATAACTTTTTATCCCACAAATAAACATATGAAAGGTATTTTACCATTGGAATCCTCATAGAAAATAAGGTGGGGTCACCTCTGGGTAAAATTTCTGTAACTCAACTCTAAATAAGCTTAAATCAATGTTTTAGTATTTATTGTATAAAAATTGTAAAGTCTTTAAAACCTCAAGTTACTTCACACCACATGTGGTGTTAACCATCAATTTTTGTGTTAAAATTGAGGTGTGGTGTGTAGCTTAGAAGCTATCAGGAATTGAAGTATTTTCAATTGAAATGTCAAAATGTGCATGTGTATTACATAAGTGAACTGTAATTTACATATGAGGTGTCAATAATTAAAGTTGTGTACTGTAAAAACTCAATTGAATTACATATGTGTATTATAAGTATAATACATGATGAGGAATTAAAGAAAAAGTAAATTGGAAAGATTTATTCTGGGGGGGGGAAGGAATTTTGGCTCCAAGGGGAGCCATACCCCAAAATTCCTTGCTGACAGGTGTGAGATGTCAAAATACATGCAAACGTTCATCAATTTTGGCCTGGAATTGATGATGAGGTTTTGATACCAACCAAAGCAGTTTTAACTGTTGCCAAGAGGGTAAACCTACCCTTAAGATAAAACAATCATTGTAAAAACAGTTTTAACTGGTTTTGAAGTCTCTTACACACATTATGAAGTTTTTTGAAGGCTTCAAACCAGGTATTACTATAGAAATGGCTGATTTAAGGGTCTGAAATGGCTGAAAATAGCAAAAAATGGATAAAGCCAGCCCTTCTTTGGTCTAAAACAGGGTTCAATGATGTCATAATTGGATTTTCTGTTGTCAGAGTGTTTTCCACGGCTTACAAGAGCATATTTTACCTTTGGAGTAAGAGAATTGATGGCTATAAAAGGATGTCTTCTTTGCCCCACTTTTCTCTTCATGTTAGAATCTTTTCCTTTCATAATTAGTTTAAACACCATTAAAACAATCAATAAAATATTAAAAACACCCTTTTCAATCATTTTAAACATTTTAACCACATGAAAAAATCATTATAATCATTTTTACCCTTGAACCACCCCATAAGTGAATTAAAGAATCTTTCATCACTATTAGCTTTGTCACTTTGTTTCCAAATTCACTCTGGTCACTTTTGTGAGTGCTTTACCTTTAATAATCTTCTTAAAGACTTTGTTTCTATATTAGTTCCCTTCACTCCTTTTCTAAATTAATTCCAATTGAAATTGCTCTTGAATAACTTTCTTCTGTAGCCTTGAATATTTCTCATAGAGTATTTTTGGATAAATTTTTATTTTTTGTAAAAAACTAATATTTATGAAGTTAGAAAAATAAAATCAGCATTTTTTCTTTTGAAAATCTTATTTCATAAAATTTTCAAATAAATTCTTTCCTTAAACAAATTTTGAGGACTGGAAAAGTACTTGATTTTTAATGAAAGCTTCATATCCACACATTACAAGAATTCCCTTATTTGAATATATATTTGAAAAAAAGGAAAAGTCATATAAAATGGACCAAAAATGGTCCTGGTTTGCCTCAAATGGTGAAATGGAAGTTTTGTCTATGGATGATGAATATCTCTGAATTGGCCAGGGATTATGAATATGGCTAAATATCCAGAGAATAGATATGGAAGTTTATTAAAGTAATTGAATCAAAGGGAATTATTTTAAATGGTTGTTTCAGACTGTGAAACAAGTAATTCTTAATTTCTATTCAATTCATGTATTTATTCTATAGTTTTCTCTGATTTTATGAGATCTTCATCCAAGCTATTATTTACAGTTTGGGAATATTTTTTGTTGATATTTAATTTGATATTTTATTGTCTCTAATTTTTGCCTTAATGAATATTTTTCATATCTTTTGGAATAGATAGATTTTAGCTTTACCTTAATTATATAGATATTTTACTTGAAGGTTTGAAAAACTGAGTCCCTCTTATATGGATTCAAATGAGTCAGCACTCATTCTATTTATAAAATTATGTTTAATTATTTAAATAATTATTTCATGATTAATGAAGCCTTTTTAAAGGAAAATAGAGTAGGAGAGACTCCTTTCTACTTATTTTGAGCTTCATTAGGATCATTAAAATATTTTGATAAGACTAGAATAAATCTTGAATTACATCTCAGCACAATAGTGAAGAGCTTTTGAGATTCTGAAGTAGTTTCTTTCTTGAGAAAGTATCCATCAATTCCGTATTATGAGCTTTCTTTTAAAACCATAAGTTTCCTGAATATATTTGAAAGATTTGCTAATTATCTGATCCCTTTTGAGGATGAGACACCCTGTTTATATGTGCTTTTCAGTTTGAATTTTAACTCCCCGCTCTAAGCTTCATTTTCCTGATTTTTTTCAATGATTTAGGGTAACTTGAGCAATCTCAGTGTTCTGAGGTTCTTTTTGGAATACCTCTTCCCTTTGGAAGTTTTCTGGAGCTTCTTTTGAGCTTTAAGTAAATTTTTGATGTGTTTTAATTTTTTTCAAAAGAAAGTGGAGACCACCCTTTTATAAAATTGTTTTCCACATCTGAGCCTAGTGATACCCTTAGTATGAGAAAAGATGAAATAAACACAATAAAATTACTGAGGAGCCTGTGGTATTATATTTTTTTTGAAGTATTTTCAAAAGCTCTTTTATTGGATTTGGTAAAAGGATATTTAGGGTTTATGGAGCTATTGTGTAGTTTCTATAAAGACTATAAATTAGCTTATTCTCACTGTAGTAGCTAGTATGAGCTAATTTACTTTTGGAATCAGTGGTAACTATGGAATTTTTAAAAATTGCCTCTCCTATGGACTTATGTATCTGAATTAACCTTTCTCCAATTCCACATCCATTTCATTGAAAAGGGTAGCTTCTTACACTAATATTAAATATTGTAAAATTATTCAAATTAAAATAAAATAAAAAAATTAATTAAAATAAATCTCACCTCTTTAGATTTTCTTTCTGAATAATAAACTTTTGTTGGTTGAAGTTTGTGACGTAAGGCTGCTCAAAAGCACAGCGTCTGCATAAAATGCTACTAAAAATGTTTTGTAGAGATTCAACACAAATAAAAGCTATTGCTGATATAATATATCTAATTTTTTCCATGTTAGAAAGGGAATCTAATATTTCATAATATATACTTATGATTCCCACAAGAAACCAACCAAGAGCTTACAAATATATGACAATTTAATAATTAAATTGAGAATAAACCTTAATTTTGACCTGTAATCTATGTATTACATTATTTACTGGGATAAAACGTGTGTGATTTTTTATATTAAATCTCTGAATCTTAAATCTTAAATGATGATAGTTCCATTAATATAAAATTAACAGTTCAAAGGTTGGAGCTACTTGAAATCTGACTAATTTTGCAAAGAACAGGAAAATATCCTTTGAATTATGTATTATCAACCTAGAACCTGTAAATAGGGTATTCCATGAGTTTTTAGAAACATAATTTGACAATTTTACTTTTAAAATCCCTTTAATTGGTATTCAAGAGCTACAATAGGTTTTTTGTTCCATTTGGTAAGAAATAAAGTCTTACTGAGACTTTAATCCTGTTAACACATTTCATACAGGTGATTATTTTGTAGAAATCAGACGTGCCTTTTTATTTAGCCTATTTTGATATCTTTACTTTAGATTATGGGAAATTGTGCAGGGTGAAATATTTATCTAGCCTTTTGGGATAATAAAATTCTGTATTTTTCTGAAATCTTTACAATTAAAGAGCGTTAGATCCAAAAAAGGGCCTCAGTTACAAAGTATATAAAGCCATATTTACTAAAAGAACAATCTCGTTATGAATTTCCCTACTTTTGTGCCTTTATCAGGAGTAAACCAGCTATTTTGAGCTAGTAAAAGTCTCTATTCCCACCATATTTTCTGGATAAAATCATGAAAATTGTTGGGAAGCACAAAATAAGTTGTTAAAACATCTTAGAAGTATACAACCTCTTTGAATCTCATGGACAATATTAACACACCTCTTGTATCTTAAGCACAAAAAAACTTACAGGTTAAATTATAATAAATGGAGTTTCATCACGACAGAAATTGGATTATGTCTCTTTTCTCTGTGGACATGTTTGGTGGTAGTAACATATGGAAACCTCAAAGAGAAAACTATGAAGATCTCCTTTTCCTAGTTAAATCAAGTGGCCATCTCACTATCATTGTCAATGCTCTCAAAACCTATGGTGATAGTATTGATATATAATTATCCTTAATATTATAGCTATTAATATCTATGATTACATAAGACTATGTGTATTTTAATAAATAAAATATTAAATAGAAGTAGCTTATTATTTATTCCAGGGATCCAATTAACTGGGCACAAATATTTCTATGTGTTAGAGCCCTTGATAAATTATTGTTTTTCATACTCATAGTTACATCTGATTAAAGCTATATTAGGTGAATTCTATGACTAAATGAGAGCTTAATCATAGATTAATTCTTAAAGTTTTGATATCTTAGCTTTCTCTAAAGCCTTATTCAGATGTTTTAAAGATTCTAGAAGTAAATTTTCTGTCAATTATTTGGAACACTCCATTCTTTTCTAGGAGAAACATGTTTCAATGATAAAAAATGCCAATCTCATCAAAATTTAAGATAAAATCAAATAAAATATTTTAAAAAAATATTATGTAAAATTAAGTTTGGGTTTATGATATCTTCAAGTTTTTCCCATTAGTTTATCAAAAAGGAATTGAATGATAATCAGGAACTTAACATTTAAACTCTATAAGGATTGAACTTTAGTAATCTTGAAAAAAATATCATCAAATATTGATATTCTCCTAGCACAATATATTTGAGATAAAAAAAGAGTTTTAAGTTTTAAATACTGTCATAAAGGTACAAAACCTATTAGATAATATCATTAAGAAAAGTGATATGTGAGAAATATATTTCAAAAATATCAAGAGGAAAAAATTCATGAAAAAGCAATTGGAATCACAGATAAAAAGCCTTTAATCAAACAGATAGTTGCAAAATGTCACAACCACGAGTTTGACCCTCCTCATTGATGGTTGCGGCAATCCAACCTGGAGCCAAGTTGGGGCCAATTGGCCACGTCATATCTTTTATGGCCAATTGGCCCCCTTGGGGTTTCTATGGCATCCACACCATAACACCTTCCCATGGCCATATCCTGCCGTCATTGGCCTTCTTGACCAATTCCCACTTCACCAACCCCCAGGCCTTCATATTTGATTTTGGGCCTGGGGGGTCATTTTGTCTTCTAGGGGCCTCCAGCCCCCCTGGCCATCATCTTTGGATTCAGGGCCACCCCTTTCATTAATGGGGTTTTGGCCTAATCCAATGAGGCCAGCCACCTAGGCCCCAAGGCCAGGTGGGTCCCAAACCACAATTGGGCCCACCTGAGCCATTTTTGGCCACCATTCCCTTGGACCCAAAAGTGACCAAAAACCCCATGGACACCATTTTGGCCATAAATCCTGTAGGACCCAATGTTGGCCATGGACCACCATGGCCTCTGGCAACCACCAGAGGCCACCAGATCAGCTCAGTCCGTCTTTCCCCTCAACTCTGGGGGATTTCTTCCTTTCCTTCATACCATCCATACTCAAGGTTGCAGGCATGGTGCATATATGGTATTATATACCATTATGCACCATTGTTTGCTCAGCAATCCAATGGCAATGTTTTCAGGACCCAATTCCACCTTTCCAAATCAAGGTCCCAAATTCTAAACCCCTTTTTGAAGGAGGATTAATCAGCTCTTCAGTCTGACAAGTTATGGCGGCAATCAGAAGACTCTTCAAGGATCCCAACCACCTGTATCTGCAGGGGTTGGGTTGGCAAAATTCATTCAGGATTATTCAAGGACAATTCTCAAGAGGTATTACATCATTTAAATCAGTTGTCAAGGCATCAAGTATTCAATACTCCTTTGGACAACTCAATTCATCCATACAGGCCTCATTCAATCAACCTGTATGGTCTTGGCCCAATTGGGTCATTTCATATTCCACTGTGGGAATTCCATTACACAGTTCAAGTTTCAAGATGGCCAGAACTGTATTTCCCGATCCGGACAATACAGCCATTGATCCACCTTCCAGGATCAATCTTTCAGTTTTCACATATACCGGCTACCTTTCATCACCTGGGGACTTTTTCCCCAGTTAATTAATATATTGGATTTATTTTTATCCTTATTTTCTTTTACCTTATTAAAGTTAATACTGATAATCTTAGGTCAGTCATTAGCACCCTTTTCTCTTTCCTTTCCTTGCCTGTCAATGGATATTGGTGGTCATATCCTTTACTAATTCCATTGTTATTTCTGGCAGGTTGAAACAGTGAATTGAGGATTCACTTGGTTGGCTTCTTTTTATCTTTGGCCTCTGGCTTCATTCTTATTATTCTTTGTTATCTTTGGCATATTTGTCCTTTCTCTTATTCCTGCTTAAGAAATATATTCCGTAGTATTTCCTACCATCTTTTGGAGCCCTCCAAGTGAGTTCTTGATTCCTGAGTGCCAGGCCCTCTTGCTTCCATAAGATCCCCTGTGACATTATATTAATTAACTCATAATTTCTTTTCATTCTATTCATTCATTCTTCATCATTTTATTCATTAATTCTTTATCATTTTCATTCATTCATTCATCAAAATTATGACTCTTTAATGCTTATGAATTTAATGATTCTTTGTCACCTCTCAATTTTCTCTCATTCGTTTCTTCATTCTGAAAATGGAAAGCTGACCCAAATTTTATTTTCTGTTTATCTTTTCAATCTTAATCTCAATCATAAATCCCATTTTTATTCTCCATTTCAGGCGTCTTATCATTTTGATTTTTCAGATTATTCATCAAATTATTCAGACACGTTCTTCATAACAGGATTCAATTTGATTTTCCCTTCAAGAATTTTGATTTCAGGAAGAATTCACTTGATAATTGATTTGATTGACTGATTTGACATAATTGATATTGACTTCAAGATAATTGATTGACCTGAAGATTTTCCACTGATTTGCTGAATTTCACATCAAGACTTTGACATAAATTGATTTTTGACTCAAGAATTCATTTGACTGATTGATCTTCACTGCAAGATTTGGTTTCATTTATTTTGATTGATTGATTTTATTGACTTCAAGATTTTCATTGATATTGATTTTTGACTTCAAGACTCATTTGATTTGATTGATTGAGGTACCTGAAGACTTTAATTGATTCATTGATTTTTCCCCTCAAGATTTGATTTGATCCTCAAGACTATTTTGGTTTTGCCTCAAGTTTTATTCAAGTTTTGATTCATTTATTTATATTTTACTCTTATTCAATCATGCCACTCCAACACTCACCTCCTGCAAGACAGACCAGATCCCAGGCTTGAACTCAAGCTGTTCTTACTCCTACTCCAAGAGTTCCTCTTGATGGCACCCCAGAAGTTCCTCAACTGAGGGCCCAATTAGATAGAGGACCCCGCATGGAAGGAGAAGCACCATCCAGGAAGGAATGAAGAATGCCAAGAAGATCAAATTCTTTTTCAGGAGTAGTTGGCGGTTTTCCAGGCATGTCAAGGACAAGTTTCAAAGGTCCAGGTCAAGACAGTGAAGAGGAGGAGGAGAATTCTGTTGAAGAGGAAGAGTCTGAAGGTACTGAAGGTGTTCCTGCTCTGGTGGAGGCATCCCAAGGTACTGGAAGACCAACTCTATCCCAGTCTGATCAGCCTGTCTCTCACCAATCTGAACCATCTTTATTGGCCATTATGCAGCAAATGACTCAGATTATGGCCAGTATTCAAGCAGCTTCTTCTTCTGATTCATCAAGACCACCAGCCTTCAAGACTCCATCTATGAAGGCACCAGAATGCTTTCATGGGACTCAGCCCTTCAAAGTCAGAAGCTTGCTTCAGTCATGCCAGCTTATCTTTCATAATGATCCGGCAAACTTCTCTCAAGACAGGAAGAAGGTTCTTTATGCCACTTCATTTCTTATTGGAAGGGCTGCAAAATGTATTGAGCCTTATCTTTCAAATCTCACCAATCAAGACTCAAGTTATCTTCTCAATTATTGGCCATTGTTTGAATCCCAACTTTTCACTTTATTTGGGGACCCGAATGAAGTTAGAAAAGCTGAAGCAGAGTTGGATGACCTTAGAATGAAAGAAGGTGACCATGTTTCACTATACATAGCCGATTTCAGGAGTTTGGTTTCAAGAATTGGGGATTGGGGAGCAAGAGCTCTCATCCATCATTTCAGGAAGGGATTGCCATCCAGGATTCTGGATTAATAGGCCACCCATCCTTCAGATATTGATTCTCTTCAAGACTTAATGGACTTTACCCTTGAACTTGATACCAGGTACCATAAAAGGCAAAAGGAGAAGAGTCACTATCAAGAGAAGAAACTTGAAGCCCCAAGATCAAGTACTTCTCATCCTCAAAATTCTTCAAGTTCAAGTCACAAGAAGAAGAAGAATTTTCAGAAGAGGGACAAGCCCCATTCTTTGTTATTGAATAAAGATGTCAAGCTCATGAACTCTGAAAAAGAAAGAAGAATAAAAGAGGGTCTTTTTATGTCAGGGTGAGTCTATATAGTAGCTATAAAATGTAAATACAAGCTAGTATTATGACTGTGACACGTCAAAAACAAATAATAAATTAAATCTTCAGGTCCTACTGCTACGTGGTAACAGTGGTGATGAGTCTATTGAGGACCTGGGTTGCAATGCTCTAATATCTTTGACTGTAAAGAAACACTACAATAATTATATTCTAATTATATCTTTAATAATTCTAAGGACACTACTGATGGATAACAGTCTTGTCACGTAAGAATATAGGTAAAGTAAGATAAGATGATGGGTTTTTGAAGGAAAAAAACCCTTCTTTTTATATCTTTCAAGACTGTCAAGAGTTATTAACTCTTCACACGTCAGAGGAGTGAAAATTTTCACTCCAATGGTCAGTCTGTGGTTCTGGATCCTCAATTCTGACGTCAGTAGAGGCAGAATTGTGGTTTTGGAACCACAAATGATCATTCTGGATCAATACAGGGTGAAAACACTTTTCACCTGCCACGTCAGCACTTGGATGACGTTGTTCTGGTGTCTGTATGATCAATACTAGTCATTCTGGGTGGGTTTAAGCTTTGAACAACCATTATTTTGAGTATCAAGACAGTACTGGTTGGTACAGGTTTGGTACAGGCCAGTATTGGTCAAAATACTTCCAACCAAGATATCTTAGTCAGTTTTTGAGATATCAAGAAACCAAGAGCACAGAATTAAAGGGCTTAATGAGCTCTTCAATTTTGTATGCTTTATGTTTACCCTTCTTTCAAATAGCAAAAGCTATAAGGGTTTTAAGTTTTTGGATGTATTTTTGTACATCAGTATGAGGCTTCAAAAACTTCCATGCCAGATATCTTCTTCAATTTGGAAGATATCTGTATTCTGATGATACAGTTTTGTAGGGCTTGATTAGCTCTACAGTTTGGTATATTACACTGTACAGTTGTATGAGTGTATGCCAAAGATACAGGGGTTTGTTTACTTTCTTGTTTTCAGAATATCTGTATTTCTGGT
Organism: Austropuccinia psidii; assembly: GCA_023105745.1. Classification (NCBI taxonomy): domain Eukaryota; kingdom Fungi; phylum Basidiomycota; class Pucciniomycetes; order Pucciniales; family Sphaerophragmiaceae; genus Austropuccinia; species Austropuccinia psidii. The sequence goes on from JALGQZ010000004.1 coordinate 68,686,405, forward strand.
TGTTAAACCTTTGAACCAAGATCCCTCAGTCAATTTAAGAGATACAGAGGTCTAATGTATCTCAAATTGAAGCTCTTGTTTATATCTTTAATTTGGTTATACTTCTGTACAGTTTTGTACAAGCCCTCTTTGACTTTCAGGGGGGTCTTGGTTTTGAAATAAAGGTCATATGGTATCTCCAGTTGTAGTGGTGTTACAACAACATGGATGATATCATTGTGTAGCTCTCTATGTGAGCTTTAAGAAAAATACCATTTTGGTATATAATAACTTAAATATGCATAAGTTAGATGAGAGGTGAAAATAAGGGTTTTGACCTGTTTATTCTCCTCTAGGTTTCCTTATTCTGTTTGGATAAGGTTGGTGTTTAATTTAAGAGGATTGTTTTCTCTTATTTATTACCTTTATTGACTATGTTTGTTCAATACTTGTCATACCATTATTTATGGTATGTTGGATGTCATGCTAGTGCTCTGTTTTGAGTCACAGGCTGACATACCCTCCCTCAAAAGAAGGCTCATCATTGATGAGACTCTTCAGCCCTCCTAGAGGCTCTAAATCTCCTGAGGTGTATTTGTCCATCTGGGATTTCTTTCTCAGTTAACCATTTATCTTTATCTGCTGGTTGATTCTTAAATCTAACCAGATATTGCCTGTTGTCTTTCCCATTAATTCTTATTTTCCTGGCTTTAATGATCTTTTTCACTGGTCCAGGTGAGTCATCTTCCTCTACCAATCTTTCATGGGTGACTGTCTTCTTTCTGTCAGGGAATTTCTCCTCTTCTGTCTGGTGATAAGGTTTGACCAGGCTCACAGGGAAAACTGGGTGTTTCCTAGAGAACTCTTTGGTCAGGTTGACTTCTACTGCATTCTTTCCTATTAATTTAATAATGGTGAATGGTCCTATGAATGAGTCTCTCATCTTCTTGGGTCCTCTTAGGTTGTTGAAGTTAAGAGTTGAGATTAGAACTTGGTCTCCTTCTTTGAAATCAGGTTCTTGGTGAATTTTATCATATCTCTGTTTGTTATATAATTTGGCTTCAGCCACACATTGCTCTGCTTTTTCACAGGCAGTCTTCCACATTGTGTGGAAGTCCTTAGCTGTGGGGTGTACTGAGAGGAGGTTCTTCTTCAAGTAGTCTACTGGAAGTAGTGGGTTCCATCCCTTCTCTAATGTGGCAGGGGTTTTTCCTGTCACTGAGTGTATGCTTGTGTTGTATGCCAATTGTACAGCTGGTAGGAGGGTTACCCAGTCATGGGTATATCCCTCATTGTCTTTATATTCCATGCCATATGCACAAAACCTTCTAATGATGTCTTCTAATGTTTGGATCATTCTTTCTGCTAGACCATCTGTTTGTGGATGGTAAGCTGTGGAGAATGCTAGTTTGGTTCCCAGCATCTCATATAGATTAGTCCAAAATTCTGATGTGAATTTAGGGTCTCTGTCACTAATTATAATTCTTGGAACTCCACAGTTAGCTATCACATTGTTCCAGAACAATATGGCTGTGTCCATTGCTGTGTCCTCTTTGTGACAGGGGAGACATCTGACACTCTTGCTGTACCTGTCTACTACTACTAGGCATGCATTAAAGCTGTCTTTCCCTCCAGGGACCAGGCCTTTTACCCAATCCATGTTTATTATTTCCCAGGGGTGTTTGGGCTCCTCTATACTCTGGAGTAATCCATATCTTTTGCCATGACTTCTGTTGGCTTTTTGGCATCTGGTACAAGTGTTGATGTATTCACTCAAGTCTTGTTCCCACTTTGGCCACCAAGCTGTGCTAAAGACTCTTTCTTTAGTTCTTTCTTCACTCATATGTCCCATGTATGGGCAGTCATGGCATTCCTGTAGTATCAGGGAAATATGTTCTCTATTTATTATTACCAGGGCACTTGTGTGTTTTTCCCTATGGTACAGTAGATCATCTATCAGAAAAAATCTGTTTTCTTTGAAGTTTTTGAGCCATGGCTCTTCCAATTGGCTCTCTAGTTCAGGACTCCTGTACTTTTGTTTTAATAGTTGTATCAATATACTACACTGTTTGTGTTTATTGTATGCTGATTGTACTATGCTAAAGAATTCTGTATTCAGATTAGAGGAGCTGATTCCCAGTATGGGTATCTCTTTACTCTCCGCATAGCTCTGTGCTGGGTTTGATGGGTCATTCCCTAATGCCCAGTTTGATAGTTTGAAGTTCTTTCTCCTATCTATCTCCATGCATTGTATAGGTATTTTGGTCCCATTTTCTGGGTCATATGCTGGATTCTCTTGGTCATTCTTCAGTGGCCACCTGCTGAGACCATCTGCATTAGTATGACTTTTCCCTTCTTTATAGATGATAGTCATATTCCCTCTGTACTCTTGTATGGCTATTTGCCACCTAAGCATGTGTCTGTTTGTTGTCTTCATGTTCAACAGTGATTTGAGGGCTGTGCAGTCAGTAAAAACTTCAAATACTGCTCCTTCTAAGTAGTAATGGAGTTTTTCTAATGCCCATACCAAGCATAGACATTCTGTCTGAGTAGCTCCATATCTGGCTTCTGAGGCTGTCACAGATGGATTTCCTTGTGACTGGGTTTCTAATGGAATGTAGTCTTTTTCCACTATTCAGAAAAGATATTTCAGATTGTATATCAGTATTTTATGATAAAACAAAATGATTATATTCAATTCTACTGTTATTTTTCGAAATTTTTAAGTATTTTATGTTTTTTTTATTATTTTTATATGTTTTTATTGAAAAATAACAGTTTTTCAGTTTTTCACTTATGTTTTATAAATGAAAACTGTAATATCCAAGTGTTTTGTGAATGATTCACTTGGATATTATTGTGTTTTTGTATAAACACGTAAAATTTATTAAATTATAATAAATTTGATTTGTTATTCTAAATATTATAAATAATATTTATTATAAAACTTGATATTTGATTCAAATATCAATTAATTACAAGTTTTCACGTCAATTTGAGTGATATCTTGTTTTAAAGGAAATATTCAATTAAAATATTCCTTATAAATAATAAAAAATTATTTTATTATTTAATATTTATTAATTATTTATTAATAAATGTTTCTATATTAATTTTCACGCACTTTGGTAAAAAATAATAGTAAAATAAATAATATACTGTTTGTATATTATTATTTATATTGAAATTTAAATAATACTGTTGTATTATTATTAAATTTCGTGGAAATTATTGCAATATAATAAAAAGGAGGATTTGTACTCCTACTCTCAACAAAAATATTTTGTAATATATATTTTTGGAGGAAAAAAAATTTGTATATATAATATATGATGCTAAAAAAAATGATAATAATATAAAATAAATTAGAAATTTTACTCACTTTTAGTAAAATACCTTGTAAATAGCTGAATTTTACGCCTAATTCAGTTCAAAACACGTCCAATAAGGTTGAAAAACCACGGCCAGGCCCCCAAAATGTCAGGGTGAGTCTATATAGTAGCTATAAAATGTAAATACAAGCTAGTATTATGACTGTGACACGTCAAAAACAAATAATAAATTAAATCTTCAGGTCCTACTGCTACGTGGTAACAGTGGTGATGAGTCTATTGAGGACCTGGGTTGCAATGCTCTAATATCTTTGACTGTAAAGAAAAACTACAATAATTATATTCTAATTATATCTTTAATAATTCTAAGGACACTACTGATGGATAACAGTCTTGTCACGTAAGAATATAGGTAAAGTAAGATAAGATGATGGGTTTTTGAAGGAAAAAAACCCTTCTTTTTATATCTTTCAAGACTGTCAAGAGTTATTAACTCTTCACACGTCAGAGGAGTGAAAACTTTCACTCCAATGGTCAGTCTGTGGTTCTGGATCCTCAATTCTGACGTCAGTAGAGGCAGAATTGTGGTTCTGGAACCACAAATGATCATTCTGGATCAATACAGGGTGAAAAAACTTTTCACCTGCCACATCAGCACTTGGATGACGTTGTTCTGGTGTCTGTATGATCAATAATAGTCATTCTGGGTGGGTTTAAGCTTTGAACAACCATTATTTTGAGTATCAAGACAGTACTGGTTGGTACAGGTTTGGTACAGGCCAGTATTGGTCAAAATACTTCCAACCAAGATATCTTAGTCATTTTTTGAGATATCAAGAAACCAAGAGCACAGAATTAAAGGGCTTAATGAGCTCTTCAATTTGGTATGCTTTATGTTTACCCTTCTTTCAAATAGCAAAAGTTATAAGGGTTTTGAGTTTTTGGATGTATTTTTGTACATCAGTATGAGGCTTCAAAAACCTCCATGCCAGATATCTTCTTCAATTTGGAAGATATCTGTATTCTGATGATACAGTTTTGTAGGGCTTGATTCGCTCTACAGTTTGGTATATTACACTGTACAGTTGTATGAGTGTATGCCAAAGATACAGGGGTTTGTTTACTTTCTTGTTTTCAGAATATCTGTATTTCTGGTTGTTAAACCTTTGAACCAAGATCCCTCAGTCAATTTAAGAGATACAGAGGTCTAATGTATCTCAAATTAAAGCTCTTGTTTATATCTTTAATTTGGTTATACATTTGTACAGTTTTGTACAAGCCCTCTTTGACTTTCAGGGGGGTCTTGGTTTTGAAATAAGGGTCATATGGTATCTCCAGTTGTAGTGGTGTTACAACAGCATGGATGATATCATTGTGTAGCTCTCTATGTGAGCTTTAAGAAAAATACCATTTTGGTATATAATAACTTAAATATGCATAAGTTAGATGAGAGGTGAAAATAAGGGTTTTGACCTGTTTATTCTCCTCTAGGTTTCCTTATTCTGTTTGGATGAGGTTGGTGTTTAATTTAAGAGGATTGTTTTCTCTTATTTATTACCTGTATTGACTACGTTTGTTCAATACTTGTCATACCATTATTTATGGTATGTTGGATGTCATGCTAGTGCTCTGTTTTGAGTCACAGGCTGACATTGTACCTATTGTGGTGGGAAGCATGGTCTTGAGTCCTGTTTCAAAAGGCCTCAAAACAAGCTTACCAAACCCTCAGGCAAATTCCCCAGCCAGGGAAAATCCTGAGTGGAGACCATGTTGTGTTCAATGGTCTTCACAGTTTTCCTTCCAGAGCACAATTTTGCATTCTGAATACTGGTGTGAAAAATCCTCTTAAATTTTTTTGTTTTTTCTTCTCTTTCTGATGTTTTTTACAGTATTCTCATTGATTCTGGTGCTACACACTCATTTATTGCAAAGCAGTTTGTTCACAAGTACTCATTGACTACGTCAGAACTTCCAGAGAAGATTCCCCTTATCATTCTTGACTCCCCTGAGTCTCCTTCCTTATTTACGACTCACCATACTAGATATATGGTTGAGCTCCCTTCCTTCCCAAGCTTTGAATGGGACTTTCTAGTCATTGATACTCCCAAGGGAGAATACCTCATATTGGGCTTTGAATTTCTCAATCATTTTAATCCTTCTATTGATTGGAGGCAAGGGCTGATCACCATTAATACTGATCATGTGGACTATTCTGATCCTTCTAATTCTTTCTGTAATGACTTTTCCTCTGCCAAATCCTGTGCAGCTCTGGTTGGTGATTCTAGAACACCATCATTTCCATCTTCTGTCCATATTCCTTCCCTTAATTCCCCACAGTCATTACTATCTCCTAGAGTGTCACAGCCAAGGAGGCAGGGGCATTACCAATCATATTCTACAATCATTACTTCATTGATACCCCTCAAAACCCAATCAGCAAGGGGGTTTCATTCAACAGTCTCCAAATACAGTTTTCAGACCTCAATACAGTTTCATACAGGCAAGACCCAAATACAGGATTCACCAAATACAGTCCTGTAATCAATACAGGCGCAAATACCTGTATTGACTGTATAACCTGTATTGGATTCACCAATACAGGATTCAATCCCACATCCAACTTCTTCCAGCATACAGACAAGTATCTCAGCACTCAAACTCCAAGGCTGGTATTTCTCACATATACCAGCCCCTCTTCACCCACCTGGGGGTTTTTCCCCCAGTTAATTAAAATATTGGATTTATTATTTAATATTATTTTATTTCTCATTTAAGAAATATTATTTTATTATTTATTAAGTTAGTCTTTGCCTTCCCTCACCTGTTCAGTAGAGTCCTGGTGGCCATATCCTTTATTAATCCTTTTCTGTTTTCTGAACAGGTTGAAACAGTGGTACAGGATTATTTGTGGTTGGCTCTTTATTATTGCTTTTGTTTTGTCTCTCTTATCTTTTATGCTTATTATTTTATGACTAGGAATTTATCCTCTTACTCCATTACTCTTATCATTTGAGTACTCTTCTGAGCCCTCCATAAGTAAGTCTGTTCACTGAGTGCCAGGCCCTCTTCATTTTAGAAGAGCCCCTGTGACATTAGCTGAAGTCTTCAAAGACATTCAAGATGTTGGAGAAGATAATTCTGTATCTTCACTTCACCTCTTATTTGGGAATATGGACCTCCCTCCTTCATCTAATCATGACTCCCTGGAGGAGTTGTGGGATGAAGAGGAAGAGCCAGAAGAAGTAGAAACCGTGATGAAGGTTGTTCCTTCTGTCTATCACCAATACTTGGATGTATCATCCAAGGTGAAAGCAGAAATACTTCCTCCTCACCGCACCTGTGATCATCATATTGAGCTGGAGGGGTCTCTATGTAAGGTTTGTCTATGAAACTCTTGATAATAGTAGCAAAATCAAGAGTACTATGACTGTCCTCAATAGAAATATATAATATAACAAAATATTATAACCACAAATTTTAAATATAATTATTACAAATAATTTTATAAAAAAAATAATTTTAATTATTATTATAAAAATATAATCATAAAAAAATAATAATAATTATAATAAATTATAGTTATTCTATTATTGTTATAGTCACTGACAGTTATAACAAGGAGAATTGTAAAGCTCTTAATGAGACAATTACACGTGGAGATATAAATAATAACCACTTATAAATAATATGAATATTACTTATAAAAGAATTATAACACACACTGTGCAGAAATAATTCTTATCGAATAAAACTCTATATAAAAAAACTAATACTAGATAAAAAAGATATAGAACTTTAGAGAAAACTTACTTATAATATTTATTTGATACAACAAGTCAAAAAACAACTGTTATTATATTAATTAATGGTTATAAGTTAAAAACACGCCTAAAATCAATAATTTTAAAGATAAAACAGCTTTTTTATGATAAAATTTAATATTAAAGGGTTTTTAAGAGGAATTTGTGGATTTTAAAAGATATTTAAGATGATAATTTTTAATATAAAATATATTATTGATAATTACAACAATAATCTGAACTCTATGATTTCAATTCTTTAATTTACAATTAATAAAGAATAAAATAACTTAAGAATTACTTTAATAATAAGATTTTATAAATAATAAAGCTTTACCTGTTTAAATTTCTAATATGATTGGATTGATGATGAATGATGGACAAAAACAGTGATGAAAAGAATCTTTTTATGTCTTCAGAGCAGCTCTCATGATTCATAATGAATATAGAGGGCGTGCTCAGGTCAAAACTGAAAAACCATACTTAAAAACAAAGTTCTTAACTTAAGGCAACTTGTTTTTAATTCCAATTTAAAGTTACCAGTGTTATTCTTAACTCAATGTAGCTTTAATCCTCATTTAAACTAATTATTTTAAGTTTTTAATATAAATAAACTTATTTATATTAAAGTTCATCACATGAACAACTTAAAAATAGAGTTTCATGCAGAAATCTCTTAAACTCAATTTTTAATTAATTTTTAAAGAAATCATAATTTTCTTTAAGCTTAATTAAAAGAGTAAATTTCCAGGCTGATTACCTGGGGAATTTCTTTATAAAAGATACTTAAAATTTATTTAATATATAGATAATATTAAATTCTAAGTTGTGTGAAGTCTTCAAGCAAATCCATTAAGATTTGGATTTTTAATGAATTTTTGAAGTTATTGCTATTTTTCCACATAAAATAGCAATACACACCAAACCTTAGCTTTTGATAAGGTTTTGATGCTTGTAACTTTAAATTTTTAAGCTTATTTAAGGTTTTTAAGCTTTATTAAGCTTTGACAGTTCTTAAAACCTTGATTTCACGCCTGCATATTGTGATTTACCCTTTGGCAGCTTGAAATTCCTGTCCAAATTGGGATAAAACCAGCTTAAACCTTAAGGTTGGATCAAAGTCTAATCTTAAAGTTTAAATAAGGTTGAAAATCCTCCAATACAGGTGGACAACCTTAATTGAATCATTGCAGATCCAAAAAGCTGGGTACCCCAGCTCTTTTTGGTCTTTTTCCTTTGTCCCACCTTTTTGCGTGGATTTTGCCCTTTTATTTATTTAAAGCCATACCATGGCTTTAAACCCTTTTCAATTGAGCTCACGCAGGATTTACATTCTGTATGGCAAATCCTTAGCCAATTCAGTAAATATACACCACACCTCAATTTTAACTAAAATTTTGGTAAGTTTGCATTAACCTTATGCAACTTTAAATCTAAGCTTATTTAAGCTTAAATTTAACAGTTTTAAAAAAATGTTAAAAAAGTTACATTAGTACTGTGAGATTCTTAAATCTTCTAATAACACAAGAAATAAGTGTTTTTGGGTATAACACCTTATGGATGTACCCTAGGTTATTTTTGGTGTAGAATCCAAAAATGACATAATATCTATAGCTTTGTTTATCCAAAATAAAGTTATACTTATTTTTTGTTATTTTTATTTTAATTTAAACTAAAAAGTCTGTTTAAGACAAAATGAGCTGTTTATAAAATTATTTGTGGCCTTATGGGTATGTTATACATACCTCACAGGCTCACACTCTACCTCCAGTTGGGGTGATCTACTCTGTATCCAAACAAGACTCAGATACACTCAGGGCCTACATTTCAGAGAATGTAGAGAAAGTTTTCATCTGTCCAAGCTCCTCTTCAACAGGAGCACCTGTTCTTTTTGTCAAAAAGAAAGATGGTGGCCTCCATTTGTGTGTTGATTACCGCAAACTCAATGCTGTTACTAGGAAGAACAGGTATCCTGTTCCTCCTATGAATCAGCTTCTCAATTTCTTTAATGGCTCTTCTATCTTCTCCAAGATTGATTTGCGTGGTGCATATAACCTTCTCAGAATCAAGGAGGGTGATGAACATTTGACTTGCTTTAGAACTAAATATGGCATTTATGAGTACTTGGTTATGTCATTTGGGCTCACCAATGCTCCTGCTTCTTTTCAAAATCTTGTCAATGATATCTTTCAAGATCTTCTTGATGTTTATTTTGTGGTTTATTTGGATGAAATTATGGTCTTTTCCAAATCTGAGGAAGAACATGTCACTCATGTGTCCACTGTTCTTTCCAGACTCAGAGCCAATAACCTTTTTGCTAAGGCGTCCAAATTCCTGTTTCATGTTTCAAGTGTGGAATATCTTGGTTATGTAGTTTCTTCTGAAGGCCTCAAGATGGACCAAGCAAAAGTCCAGCAGATTCTAAATTGGCCGCCTCCAAGAAACCTCAAGGCTCTTCAATCCTTCCTTGGCTTTGCCAACTTCTACCGCCATTTCATCAAGAATTATTCAAAGAAGATCAGTTCACTCACCAGTTTCCTCAAGAAATATTCCTTTTTTCCCCTCAATGAGGAAGCTCTTAGTCAGTTTCACCAACTCAAAGAGGCTTTCACCACCGCTCCAATCCTTCTCTACCCACCATTGTAGAGACCGATACATCCAATTATGCTTTGGGTGCTGTACTGAGTCAGGTCTCTGATGCAGGAAAACATCCCATTGCATTCAACAGCCGCAAGCTTATCCCAGAAGAGCTCAATTATGAAATTCATGAAAAAGAACTCCTTGAAATTGTCTGGGCTCTCAAGCGCTGGAGGGCTTTTCTTCTTTCACTGTCTTCCCCTTTTGAAGTTCTCACCGATCACTCTTCCCTTCAATACTTCATGACCTCCAAAGTACTCACTCGCCGTCAATCCCGTCGGGCTGAATTCCTTTCTGAATTTCATTTCTCAATCACTTACCGCCCTGGCCGTCTAGCTACTCTTCCGGATGCCCTATCATGTCGGGACGATGTTTATCCGGAGAGGGGGGAGGATTTCATCAGCAAGAATCCAATGAATTTTCAGAAAATCATTAAGAAAGATGAAGTTCAACCCTCAAAGGTTTTTGCAGTCAAGGTAGAATCTTTTTCAAATTTGATTGATTCAATCCAGAGGAAATTATGGCAAGATTCCCAGTACAGAAGTATCCTTGAAGATTTGGGTAAAGGTAAATCTGTCCAAGATTATTCTCTTGATTCCTCTTCCCAACTTCTTCTCTTCAAAGATCGGGTGGTAGTCCCAAATGACTCCACAATTCAACTCAGTATTCTTCAAAAGCATCACGATTCTCCTCCAGCTGGACACCCTGGCCAAGAGAAGACTCTTAAACTTGTCAAGCAGGATTTCCACTGGTCCGGCATGACTCAATTTATCAAGGATTATGTTTCATCCTGTCAACAGTGTTCAAGAAACAAGAATATCCATCATAAGAAGTTTGGATTCCTCAAGCCTCTTCCAATTCCAAATGTTCCTTGGATTTTTCTTTCAATAGACTTCATCACTCAACTGCCACTGTCTGATTCCTTTGATTCAATTCTGGTCACAGTGGACAGATTCTCAAAAATGGCAGTTTTTATTCCAACAATGTCTTCAATCACTTCCCTGTATTTGGCCCAATTATTCATCAAGAATATCTTTTCAAAGAATGGCCTTCCATTAAGCATTGTCAGTGATAGAGGTTCACTCTTTGTTTCTTCCTTTTGGACCAACCTTTGTCAGCAGCTCAAGATTTCAAGAGACTTGTCAACTGCTTACCATCCAGAAACTGATGGACAGACAGAGAGGGTAAATCAGATACTAGAACAGTATCTTTGGATGTATTTCAGTTATCATCAAGATGATTGGAACACCTGGCTCCCTCTGGCTGAATTTGCCTACAATAATTCTGATCACTCTTCAACCAAGCAATCCCCGTTTTTCACTGTTTATGGAAGAGATCCACAATTTGATTCAGTTCACATCACTCAAGATACTCCTGCTGGAAAGTTATCAACAAAAGTCCAATCAGTACAGCAAGATGTCAAGAGAGAACTTGAAGCTTCCATAAAGCGGTTTAAGAGGTATGCAGATAAAGGTAGAGCAAGTCCACCTGTTTTCAATCCCGGTGACATGGTATGGCTTTCTTCCAAGAATATCAAATCAACCCGACCCACCAAAAAACTATCCGAAAGATGGTTGGGTCACTTTCCAATCTTGAAGAAAGTCAGTTCTCATGCTTACCACCTCAAGCTTCCATCTCAATGGAAATCCTTCCACCCAGTCTTCCATATCTCCCTTCAGGAACCAGTCAAGACATCAACAATCCCAAATCGGCATCAAGAGCCTCCTCCTCCAATTACCATTGAAGAAGAAGAGGAATGGGAAGTCTCTCAAGTACTGGATTCAAAGCTCAAGAGGAGAAAGTTATGGTATCTGGTGGAATGAAAAGGTTTCAGTCAAGACCCAGAAAGATCCACCTGGGAACCAGCCGAAAACCTCAATAATTGTCCTGATCTTGTCAAATATTTCCATTCTTTGTATCCTGACAAGCCAGGACCAAATTCTTTAAAAGCTTGATCTTTTATGGTGCTTGGTGGGGAGAGGAATTACCAAAAGTAAGTCCCACTCCTGGTATGCACCTTTAGGGGTATTCTACTCTTCTTTGTTGTAAGCATCACCTTGGCCACTCGGTGAGAACTTTGCAATTTGGACACAGATTCATTGGTCTGGCTTTCAACATCAATCCCAAAATTATGGCCATTTTTCACTTGGGCAAATGGACCATTCACTTTCATTTTCCTTTCCAAGTTTTCCAATTCAAGACATTCCTTCATCAAATTTATATTCTTATTTATGGCACTGGCGGGATTGGCAACTTCTAAAAGTAAGTTCCTCTCCTGGTGTGCACTTCCCTGAGGTGTCTACAATCTTTTCAAAACATCACCTTGGCCACTCTATGAGCACCTGGCATCAAATTCTTTTATTCCAGGTCCTTGGCCACTTTCAAATCTACTGTCAAATCTTGTGATGAAGATTGGATCCCCCTTCAAAAATTTTCTTTTTTTTTATTTTCCTTTTCTATTTCTTTATCTTTAAATTTCTTTAAATTTCTTTTATTTTAATCTTTATTCCAAAATTCTACATCAAATTCAATCCTTCAACATTTTCAAAGCCAAATGTCAAGAGAAGACTACGTCAGCCTCAATTCATATGCCAACATTATTATCAGTTCAAAATTTTCCTTTTCAAAATCAAAATACCTCTGGAAGCCCTCTGTCCAATCCGTCTCAACAGCCTCAACAGGCTTCTACCTTATCTTGGTGCTCAGAAGCTCACCATTCAAGTTAGGGGGGTGCTGTCACAACCATGAGTTTGACCCTCCTCCTTGATGGTTGCAGCAATCCAACCTGGGGCCAATTGGCCACGTCATATCTTTTATGTCCAATTGGCCCCCTTGGGTGTTCTATGGCATCCACGCCATAACACCTTCCCATGGCCATATCCTGCCGTCATTGGCCTTCTTGGCCGATTCCCACTTCAACAACCCCCAGGCCTTCATCTTTGATTTTGGGCCTGGGGGGTCATTTTGTCTTCTAGGGGCCTCCAGCCCCCCTAGCCATCATCTTTGGATTCAGGGCCACCCCTTTCATTAATGGGGTTTTGGCCTAAATGGCCTTTTTGGGCCATTTAGGCCCCTTTTGGCCTAATCCAATGAGGCCAGCCAGGTGGGTCCCAAACCACAATCGGGCCCACCTGAGCCATCTTTTGGCCACCATTCCCTTGGACCCAAAAGTGACGAAAAACCCCATGGACACCATTTTGGCCATAAATCCCGTAGGACCCAATGTTGGCCATGGACCACCATGGACCAATAGTTCAGCCATGGCCTCTGGCAACCACCAGAGGCCACCAGATAAGCTCAGTCCGTCTTTCCCCTCAACTCCAGGGGATTTCTTCCTTTCCTTCATACCATCCATACTCAAGGTTGCAGGCATGGTACATATATGGTATTATATACCATTATGCACCATTTTTTGCTCAGAAATCCAATGGCAACGTTTTCAGGACCCAATTCCACCTTTCCAAATCAAGGTCCCAAATCCCAAATCCCTTTTTGAAGGAGGATTAATCAGCTCTTCAGTCTGACAAGTTATGGTGGCAATCAGAAGACTCTTCAAGCATCCCAACCACCTGTATCTGCAGGGGTTGGGTTGGCACAATTCATTCAGGATTATTCAAGGACAATTCTCAAGAGGTATTACATCATTTAAATCAGCTGTCAAGGCATCAAGTATTCAATACTCCTTTTGACAACTCAATTCATCCGTACAGGCCTCATTCAATCAACCTGTATGTTCTTGGCCCAATTGGGTCATTTCATATTCCACTGTGGGAATTCCATCACACAGTTCAAATTTCAAGATGGCCAGAACTGTATTTCCCAATCCAGAAAATACAGCCATTGATCCACCTTCCAGGATCAATCTTTCAGTTTTCACATATACCGGCTACCTTTCATCACCTGGGGACTTTTTCCCCAGTTAATTGATATATTGGATTTATTTTTATCCTTATTTTCTTTTACCTTATTAAAGTTAATACTGATAATCTTAAGTCAGTCATTAGCACCCTTTTCTCTTTCCTTTCCTTGCCTGTCAGTGGATATTGGTGGTCATATCCTTTACTAATTCCATTGTTCTTTCTGGAAGGTTGAAACAGTGAATTGAGGATTCACTTGGTTGGCTTCTTTTTATCTTTGGCCTCTGGCTTCATTCTTATTATTCTTTGTTATCTTTGGCATATTTGTCCTTTCTCTTATTCCTGCTTAAGAAATATATTCCATAGTATTTCTTATTATCTTTTGGAGCCCTCCAAGTGAGTTCTTGATTCCTGAGTGCCAGGCCCTCTTGCTTCCATAAGAGCCCCTGTGACACAAAAGAGCTGAAAGAGTCTCAAATGAAAAGATTAATCCATTGAAAAAAATGAAATGACAAAGCCAAACCATGACATAAGCTTAAGGTAACTAATTTTTTGCATAATATTGAGAAGAGCATACAGAATAGAAATCCAGATATTTGAAAAGGATAAAAATTGATCAAATTATAATTTTCAACACTTTTTAGTTTCATACCTTTCTTTGAATTTATAATAATAGTTGAAAAGTACTGAATACTCTCACTGGTAGCTTATTGTGTAAGGTTTGACTATGAAACAATAAGTAAATATTACAAATATTTCACTTATTGAAGTATGAATGTCCTTCTTAATTTAATGAATAAAATAAAGATTAATTATAATTATGGTGTATAATCATTATATTGTTAAATGAATATAATAATATAATTTATATTATAAAAAATAAATATATTAATATATAATAATTAATATATTGAAGCCTCTTTATTATTGTTTCCAACAAATAATAAAGGCGTATAAAATTGTTTCTGAATAATAAAAAACAATTAATAGAAATAATATTATCAATATTAAAGTTATATATTAATATGAATACTATTTATATTGATAATGAAATTATTAAAACTAATAATAGAGATAAATTATCATAAAAAAGAGAAAATAACCTACTTTTAACACTTAATATAACAATTTTGGAATTGTTTTATGATAAAAAATGTAAATACACCTTATTTAAATTGTAATTACAAAACAAAATAAGAGAAATTGCAAATATTCTCAATTTTACATGGAAAATAGGATTTTTAGAGAAATACAACAAAAAAATCAAACACTTGGAGTAATCAGGTCAAGATTGATGGTTATAATAAAGATTACCTTTGATTTTTTGATAATATAAAATATTTTACCATTTTGTTTAGTGTTTTATTGTTTTTGATGCATCCAAGGGGAAAATAGAGTAAAAAGATCTCTATTTATAGTAAATTCCTCCCTTATAGAGTCCAAGAGGCTTCTAGTAGACGTGTCATGATGGTATCCACTGTAATTGATCATTATTTTGAGGTTTAGTGATGATTAAATCATAATTAAACCATCCTATCTCATTATTACTCCATTATTTAGAGTGATCACTATAACTCTAAGTTTGATGACAAAATAGGCTTGGAAGAAGCCTGAAATTTGTAGATTTCATTATTATTAATCATAATCTAATAGTATTAACCAGTTTCATCACTTATATGACTGTTAAACTTAAAATACAACTACAGTGAGTGATCATATATGATCAATTTTAAGCTTAAACTTTGATCACTAATAACCTTTAAATTATACACGCTACAGCCATTCAGAGATTGAATTCTGATAGCTTGGAACATCCTTATTAAAATTTCCAGATAATTTTATTACATAATCAAAAATCCATTTTTGATAATTTTTCTTATAACTCACCTTTTCTGTCAAAATTTACTACTTTAAACTTTAAACCATGATTTCAGGGGGTTTTACCTTGAAAATTATGATAAAAAATACATCATTCTCCACATATGAGCTAGTAGAGCCTGAATGTGAGCCTGTGAGGTATGTATAACATACCCATAAGGCCACAAGTGACTTCATATACAGTTGATTTAGTCTTCAACAGACCTTTCAATTGAATTTAAAATAAAAAATAATAAAAAATAAGTATAACTTTCTTTTGGATAAACAAAGTTATAAATATTATATCATTTTTGATTCTACACCAAAAATGGCCTAGGGTACACCCATAGGGTGTTATACCCAAAACTGCTTATTTCTTTTTTATTGGAAGATTTAAGAATCTCACAGTACTAATGTAGCTATTTTAGCATTTTTTCAAAATTGTTAAATTTAAGCTTAAATAAGGTTAAATTTAAAGTTGCAGAAGGTTTGTGCAAACTTACCAAAATTTTAGTTAAAATTGAGGTGTTGTCTATATCTACTGAATTGGCTGAGGATCTGCCATACAGAATGTAAATCCTGCATGAGCTCAACTTAAAAGGGTTTAAGGCCATAGTATGGCTTTAAATAAACAAAAGGGCAAAACCCACGCAAAAAGGTGGGACAAAGGAAAAAGACCAAACAGAGCTGGGGTACCCAACTTTTTGGATCTGCAATGATTCATTTAAGGTTGTCCACCTGTATTGGAGGATTTTAAACTTGATTTAAGCTTTAAGCTTAGACTTTGATTCAACCTTAAAGTTTAAACTGGTTTTAACCCAATTTGGACAGGAATTTCAAGCTTTCAAAGGGTAAATCCCAATATGCAGGGTTGAAATTGAAGTTTTGAGACCTTTCAGAGCCTAAAAAATCTTAAAAAGCTTAAATAGGCTTAAATACTTAAGGTTACAAGCATTAAAGCCTTATCAAAAGCTAAGGTTTAGTTTTTATTGCTATTTTACATGAAAAAATAGCAATAACTTCAAAAATATATTAAAAATCCAATTCTTAATGGATTTTCTTGAAGTTTTCACACAGCTTACAATTTGATATTATCTATATATAAATTAAATTTTAAGTATATTGTATAAACAGATTTTCTGGGTAATTAGCTTGGAAATTCACTCTTTTAATTATACTTGAAGAAAATTAAGATTTCTTTAAAACTTAATTAAAAATGGAGTTCAAGAGATTTTTGCTTGAAACTTTTTTTTTAAGTTTTTAATGTGATGAACCGTAATGTAAATAATCTTATTCTATATCAAAACATAAAATAATTAACTTAAATGAGGATTAAAGTTACCTGGATGTATAAATAACACTGGCAACTTTAAATTGGAATTAAAAATAACTTACCTTAAGTTAAGAACCTTATTTTTAAGCATGGTTTTTCAGTTTTGACCTGAGTACGCCCTCTATATCCATTATGAATCATGAGAGCTGCTCTGTAGACATAAAAAGAGGCTTTTCATCACTGTTTTTGTCCCGAATCAATAATCAATCCAATCATATTACCTATGTAAACAGGTAAAGTTTTATTATATATAAAATCTTATTATTAAAATATTTCTTTAGTATTTTATTCTTTATAAATCTTAAAATAAAGAATTGAAATCATAGAAATTGGATTATTGCTTTAATCACCTATAATACATCTTATTTTTTAAAATTATTGTCTTTAAATATCTGTCACAGGGGCTCTTCTAAAATGAAGAGGGCCTGGCACTCAGTGAACAGACTTACTTATGGAGGGCTCAGAAGAAATACTCAAATGATAAGAGTAATGGAGTAAGAGGATAAATTCCTAGTCATAAAATAATAAGCATAAAAGATAAGAGAGACAAAACAAAAGCAATAATAAAGAGCCAACCACAAATAATCCTGTACCACTGTTTCAACCTGTTCAAAAAAGAGAAAAGGAATTAATAAGGATATGGCCACCAGGACTCTACTGAACAGGTGAGGGAAGGCTAAGACTAACTTAATAAGTAATAAAATAATATTCCAAAAGTGAGAATAAAATAATATTAACTAATAAATCAACTATTTTAATTAACTGGGGGAAAAACCCCCAGGTGGGTGAAGAGGGGCTGGTATATGTGAGAAATGCCAGCCTTGGAGTTTGAGTGTTGAGATACTGGCCTGTATGCTGGAAGAAGTTGGATGTGGGATTGAATCCTGTATTGGTGAATCCAATACAGGTTATACAGTCAATACAGGTATTTGCGCCTGTATTGATGAAAGGCCTGTATTTGGTGAATCCTGTATTTGGGTCTTGCCTGTATGAAACTGTATTGAGGTCTGGAACTGTATTTGGAGAATGTAGAATGAAACCCCCTTGCTGATTGGGTTTTGAAGGGTATCCAAGAAATAATGATTGTTGCTGATTGGGTTTTGAAGGGTACCAATGAGGTAATGATTGTTGAAGATGATTGGTAATGCCCATGCCTCCTTGGCTGTGACAATATCCTTTAAAATCCACAAATTCCTCTCAAAAACCTTTCAATCATGTTTTTTATTATAAAAAGTTTTTTTATCTTGTAAAATATTAATTTTTGGCATGTCTTTAACTTATCATTATTATTTCATATAATAACTGTTGTTGTTTGACTTGTTGTATTAAATAAATATTATAAGTAAGTTTTCTCTAAAATTCTATATCTTTTTTATCTATTATTAGTTTCTTTGTACAGAATTAGTTCTACAAGAATTATTTCTGTACAGTGTGTGTTTTTATTCATTTATAAATAATATTTATAGGGCATTGGTAAAACCACGTGAGCCCTTACATGTTTTTACTAAAAATATCAAGGCCAAAAATGACAGTAACAATGCCATTTATGGAATTTTTAAGGCTATAAATGACATTAGCAATGCCATTCATGGAATTTTTAGGGCTATAAATGACATTAATAATGCCATAAATGGAATTGTTAAGGCCATTCATTCCATTCTTAATGGCAGTAAAAATGCCATTTCTGGCATTAAAAACTATATTTGTGGCATTAAAAATGCCATTTGTGCATTAAAAATGCCATTTATTTCATTAAGAATGCCTTTATAGCATCAATAATTCCCTTTATTGAACTTATAATTCCATTTATGTCATTAAAATGTCCCTCTATTGCATTGATAATTCCCTTTATGGCATTAATAATGCCATCAATAACCTTCAAAATGCCATTAATAGCCATATTTCATTTAAAAATCACCCCTTATGTCTCTTTACCATAAAATTACGCGTGTTTACCCATTGTTGGTAAAAACACGTAAGGGCTTACGTGTTTTTACTAAAAGCTTACATGGGTTTACCAAAACCCTATTTATATATTATTTATAAGTGGTTAAATATTTATATTTTCCATGTGCAATTGTCTCATTAAGAGATTTACATTTCTTATTGTTATGATTGTCAGTTACTATAACAATATTAAAGTAACTATAACTTATTATAATTATTTTCAATAATTATATTTAAATATGTGGTTATAATATTTATTATATTATATTTTTCTACTGAGGACAGTCATAGTACTCTTGATATTGTTACTATTATCAAGTGTTTCATAGACAAACCTTACATTTGGGGGCCTGGCCATGATTTTAACCAATTTTTGGGACATAAATCATATTCTAGACCTTATTTTACTGTTTTTTGACGTAAAATTGCCATATTTACTCTGATATTGGCTTTTCTGGCACTTATCCCTTATAAATAATCTTTATAATACTAATAAAGTTATTTTTTCTTAAGAATATTGTTTGAAACAATATACTATTGAGTGACTTGGAATAAATCTCTTTTGTCTAAAAAGTGGCCTTTTCACATCACAGACTTGAAGTTTATTCTTTGAGTTACTCTAGTAGACAGTGAATAATAATATAATTTTGATTTATAACTTATTAATTGCATAATTATTATTTCTTTAAAGCAAATATTAAATCAAAGAAAAAAATTCAAAAATTGAAAATATTTACTAAAAACATTTTTTTCTTTAATCTTAGACATTTCTCTTGATTTTTCGATGTAATTTGCCATAAATTACATTACAACAACTTTATCCAATAAGTTGAGTTTATAAGTTGTTTTTATTTCTTGATAAAATAACTTATATTATTTTATTTTCTCTAGTGTCATCCATAAGAGAAAGTTCTTCAGAATCTGAAGCCTCAGAGTCTAGTATTGAAATTCAAACTAGCCCAGCACCAAGGGTTTTAATTACCAAAGAACCCTTTAAAGGTCCAGCAGGTGAATTTAATACATTTCTTAGTCTTAATTGCTTTATATTGACATGAAATGACTCCTACTAGAAGTGGAAGTAACTACTGCATCCAATAAAGTGGATCTGGACCAGAAAATTCAAGTCATAAATCTAAAAGACATGAATTTCAGCCCAGAGGAGAGGCACAAGTGGAGGATGCCAGAACTTCCACCAGTTCCCAAAGGTTAGCCAGAACCTTTGACACTCTTATTGAGAGTCCAGAAGCTGACATAACTGCTATTGCTGTTGTTAGAACTGAATCACTTTCAACAGGAAACAATAGAGACATACCAGTCTCAGTACAAGAACTGGTTTATGGCAGCAAAACAGCAAGAGTGGGAGCTTCTCCCAAGTCTTTGGATAGGAACCATGAACTCATATCTTCATGTGAAGAAATTCATGGGGCCAGAAAAGACAGAGGAACTTATGAAGGGTTGGAAACCCATTCCTTGCAAAGGAAAAGTCTAACAGATAAAAGCTTGGTTGAAAAACCACAGCATGTTATCAGAGGACCAGAAGAAGAAGTTGGCCCAAGGCAAGAAAAACAGCCCAGTGGAAGCTCCCCAAGCCTCCAAAACCAAGAATCCACCCCAACAAGTGCCCAAAAAGCCCAAGAAAACCCCAAAGACCAACCAGAAGGGCAAGCAAAAGGCAAAGGGAAAGGCAAAGCCCAAATGGAACAAGGCTTACCCGCAAAATTACAGGATTTCCAAGAAAGAGAAGATATCCATGGACAATGTGTTCAATATGGCAAGAACTCTGATGGAATTAAAAAACAAGTAAGAGGAAAGATTGAGCCAATCTTTTCCAAAGAAGTATATCTTGTGAAGCTTGTAAGCCAAATCAAAAATTGTAATGAAGAAATTGTAACAAAGCTTAAAAAATTTGAGTATATCCAACAAACGTTTTGTAATGAGATACTACAAGTAAAAGAGTCACAAAAGACCATGATTGTCCTTGAAAATATTAATAAAGACAATATTTTGTCTTTGACACAAATTTGTGCAAGAATTGAGTCTAAAGTTACCTTACTCAATCAACCTGATGACAATCCTATTTCTTTTATAACTAGACAGTTAAAAGAATTAAGAATACAAGTTCAAAACTTGGAAAACCCAACTGGGCACAATGCAGCTCTTTTCCAAGAATAATTGGAAAAAAGTGATAAAGCAAGACTTGAATTTAAAAAAGATATTTGATCAAGTATTAACAATAACTCACTGAAAAATGAATTTCCAAGACATTCAACACCAATTCTTGACAGAAATGTGGTAAACTTGAATAATGACTTACATAATAAAATTTCAAGTAATGTATAAGTAGAAACTGCTTGCAATTTGAAAAACATTGCAAGATTAGAGGAATGGCCAACCTTCAGTGGTGAAGGAGAATATAATCATATGGAATTTCTGAAAACCATTGATATGTTTAAAGAAGACTTTGACATACCAGATGAATACATAAGTGCCAGATTACACTCATTGTTCACTGAATCAGAAAAGAAATGGTATTACAAAATGAGACAAGACCATGGTAAACATTCTTGGCCTTTTGGGAAAGAACAGATTATTTCCTAATGCACAAATGATTCCTGTAGATTTAAAATGGAGAATTCTTTTGTAGAAGCCATTTTTAATATTGAGAGGGACAGGCCCATGTCTTGGTTTCTTAAACAAGAGGACATATTAACTGCCCTTCATCCTGATATTTCTGAAACATTGGTACATAAAAGGATATGAAGAAAGTCTGGTGGTGACCTTGAGAATTCTATAAGAAGCAGACACATTGAGCCTTGCTCTACAGAAGATTATATAAATTCTATGGAGGACATCACTACTAGAATGAAAATTGGTAGTAATTGGTATAAACCCCCAATGGACAACAAGACCAGTAGGAAACCAATTCCAAAACCAAATAAACCACATGATAAAGCTTCCTTGAAATGTCACAAGTGTGGAAGTACATCTCATCTGGCTAATACTTGTCCCAAAAAGACAAGAATCAATGAGATAGAAATTGAAAAAGATGACACAAAAGAAACAAATGATTTCCCTGTACATGAGAGTGATTCTGAGCCTTCTGAAGAGGAGAAATTGCCAGATGAACTTAGTGTAGAAAATATTAATGTTTCTTTTGAGGTCAGGGAAGTGTATACTCACTTACCATAGTACAGTGATGAATGTATGGATCTTATACACGTACAAGATGCTAAAATGAAGAAATTCAAACCAGCCAGGGGTAAAGGTTATACAGCTGGATCATCTTGTATCACTAATATTGTGATAAACAAAAAAGAAGCCATGATACATCTTGACTCAGGTGCTTTTTGTACTTGTATTGGAAAAGATTATCTTGACAAGATTTATACCAATTGGCAAGACAGGTTAATGCCAATTGAAGGTATAAAATTCAGCAGTGCCAGCAAAAATATGCTCCCCTTGGGTATATTTGAAGCCGCAATGATATTCCCTCATCCTGCAGGAAGTATCCAATTAAAAGTTGAATTTGTTGTTATGAGTAATTGTACTTCACAGCAATTTATGCTTGGAAATGCTTACCTCAATATTTATAGTATTGATATTCATACCCATAAAGACAGGTATTTCACTATAGGAGAAAATAAAAGGCAAAAATTTGCTTTTCCTCCAGGAAGAAGGGAAATAACTGTCATTAGACAAGTAAAAAATGTTAATAAAGAGAAATTTGTGTCAGATCAGTTAATTGAAGCACAAATTAGTCCTGAATTGACACTAGAAATGAAGGAAGAACTTATTGAAATTTTATTTCAATACAGGTAGGCATTTGCTTCTGATAATGAACCACTTGGGGCTATCAAAGGACATAAAGTGGACATTATGCTTAATGTGGAAAGACCTTACCCTCCACTTTTAAGAAGACCAGCTTGCCCAGGTAGCCCTAGGGCCAGAGAAGCATAATAAAATCATATTAATGAGCTGATCAAACTGGAAGTTCTTAGAAACGTTGGAAACAATGAAGAAGTAGAAGTCACAGATCCTGTAATCATTACTTGGCATAATGATAAATCAAGGATGGTTGGTGATTTTAGAGCATTGAATACTTACACCATTCAAGATAGGTATCCAATTCCTAGAATCCATGAGACTTTGACTGAATTATCCAAAGAAAATTTTATCACTTCTATGGATGCTCTCAAAGGTTTCCATCAGAATTTCTTAACACCTCATTCTAGGAAATTATTGAGGATTATTGCTCATTGTTGTATTTATGAATACTTGAGGATGCCTTTTGGTATTAAAAATGCACCCTCTCACTATCAAAGGATGCTGAACACCATATTCCCACATGAGTTATCAGAGGGATGGTTAATCATTTATATTGATGACATTATCATTTTTTCAGAAAATTGGCAATTGCATTTAGAGAGACTTTAATTAGTACTTGAGAAAATTCTTCAAGTGAACATGAAAATATCTCTCAAAAAATGTAACTTTCTTTTTCATGATCTAAAAGCTCTAGGGCATGTAGTCTTAGGAGTGAGCCGTGGTGTTGATAAAAGCAAAGTTGTTGCAGTTTTACTGAAACAAATGCCCCGGAAGAAAAAAAGATGTTTTTCTGAGGGTTTTCCAGTTATTACAGGTAACACCGTAAAGATTTTGCAATCCATGCCAGATCATTGTACAGAATTTGTGATCAACAAACTGTGTTTGAAATGACACAGGAGAGGATTCAAGCATATGAAAAAATCAGATATTCCTTGACCAATGTGCCATTATTACTGATTCCAGACTGGAAACTTCATTTCAAGCTGTATATTGATTCATGAGGTGAGGGCCTAGTTTCAGCTCTTAATCAAGTTCAAATTGTCAATGACAAACCTTATGAAGGTGCAATCTGTTTTATTTCAAGGCAAATCAAAACTACTGAGGCCAGATATGGAGCCAGCCAAATGGAGTGCCTTTGCCTTGTATGGGCTCTGGAAAAACTTCATTATTATCTTGATGGTAGTGTGTTTGAAGTAATTACTGATTGTAATGCAGTAAAGTCACTTCTTAACATGAAAACTCTAAACAGACACATTTTAAGATGGCAGATTGCTATACAGGAGTATAGAGGCAATATGACCATAGTACATAAATCTGGAAATATTCACAAGAATGCTTATGGCTTTAGTAGATGGGCATTACCCAATACACCTGACAATCCTACCTATGTTGCCAGAGGTTCAGAGCCTCAAACTCCAATTTAAGGAATTAAAATGACAGATGTTGGGACAGAATTCTTTGAAGAAGTTAGAGAAAGCTACAAGATGGATAATAATTGTCATATTCTTACTTCTCTACTTGACAAAAATTGCAAATATTCAGCTTTGGCTAATTCTCTGGATGATATTTGGAAAACATCTGATGACAATGGGAGTTTCCA
Source organism: Austropuccinia psidii (assembly GCA_023105745.1). Classification (NCBI taxonomy): domain Eukaryota; kingdom Fungi; phylum Basidiomycota; class Pucciniomycetes; order Pucciniales; family Sphaerophragmiaceae; genus Austropuccinia; species Austropuccinia psidii. Next base: position 68,710,572 of record JALGQZ010000004.1, read on the forward strand.
TTTATTTGATGGTATTTTATATCATACATCTAAACACACATGTGTTATGGTCCTGTGTAGTAGAATGTTAATTTACACAATACTGCTAGAATGCCATGATAACATTTATTCTGGATATCTGTTAGAAGACAGAACAATGGAAAGAATTTCTACATGTGCCTGGTGGCCATCTTGGAGAAAAGATGTCATTGAGTACTGTCATAGTTATGATAGAAGCCAGAAAGACAATAAATATAATGGTGAAATATTTGGTTTGATGATTCATATCCAAGAACCAAGTACCCCATTGGAAGTGGTTCATATGGATTGGGTAACTGCCTTACCACCTGGAGGTGATACAAGTTACAATGCATGTCTTGTCATTGTAGACAGATATAGCAAAACACCAATCTTTTTGCCATGTCATAAAGATGACACAGCTATGGATACAGCTCTTTTAATTTGGAACAGAGTTATATCTCATATTGGTCTCTTTAAAAATATTATTAGTGATAGAGACCCAAAATTCACATAAGCCTTATGGACTAATTTACATAAGCTTTTGGGTACAAAACTATCATTCTCAACAGCATACCATCCACAAACAGATGGGTTAGCAGAAAGAATGATACAAACCCTTGAGAACATGATCAGAAGATTTTGTGCTTATGGCCTGGAGTTTGAAGATTCTGATGGCTTTACCCATGATTGGTGTACTCCTATACCAGCATTGGAATTAGCCTACAAGACCTCCATTCAGGCTTCAACAGGAAAAACTCCTGCAATTTTGGAAAAAGGATGGAACCCTAAACTTAAAGTTGATACTTTGAAGAAAGATTTGGTTGATATTTGTGAGCCTGTGAGGTATGTATAACATACCCATAAGGCCACAAATGATTTTATAAACAGCTAATTTTGTCTTAAACAGACTTTTTAGTTGAAATTAAAATAAAAAATAACAAAAAAAAAAGTATACTTTATTTTGGATAAACAAAGTTATAAATATTATTTCATTTTTGGATTCTACACCAAAAATAACCTAGGGTACATCCATAAGGTGTTATACCCAAAAACACTTATTTCTTATGTTATTAGAAGATTTAAGAATCTCACAGTACTAATATAACTTTTTTAACATTTTTTGAAAATTGTTAAATTTAAGCTTAAATAAGCTTAAATTTAAAGTTGCATAAGGTTTATGCAAACTTACCAAAATTTTAGTTAACATTGAGGTGTGGTGTATATTTACTGAATTGGCTAAGGATTTGCCATACAGAATGTAAATCCTGCGTGAGCTCAATTTAAAAGGTCTTAAGGCCATAGTATGGCTTTAAATAAATAAAAGGGCAAAATCCATGCAAAAAAGGTGGGACAAAGGAAAAAGACCAAATAGAGCTGGGGTACCCAACTTTTTTGATCAGCAATGATTCAATTAAGGTTGTCCACCTGTATTAGAGGGTTTTCAACCTTATTTAAGCTTTAAGATTAGACTTTTATCCAACATTAAAGTTTAAACTGGTTTTATCCCAAATTAGACAGGAATTTCAAGCTGCCAGAGGGTAAATCCCAATATGCAGGCTTGAATTCAAGGTTTTAAGAACTGTCAAAGCTTAATTAAGCTTAAAACTTTAAGGTTTCAAGCATTAAAACCTTATCAAAACTTAAGTTTTGGTGTGTATTGCAGTTTTACATGGAAAAATAGCAATAACTTCAAAAATTCATTAAAAATCCAATTCTTAATGGATTTTCTTGAACCTTTCCCACAGCTTACTATTTAATATTATCTACATATAAATTGAATTTTTAGTATCTTTTATAAATAAATTTCCTGGGTAATTATCCTGGAAATTTACTCTTTTAATTAAAGCTCAAAGAAAATTATAATTTCTCTAAAAATTAATTAAAAATTGAGCTTAAGAGAATTCTGCTTGAAACTCTATTTTTAGGTTGTTCATGTGATGAAATTTAATATAAATAAGTTTATTTATATAAAAAGCTTAGAATAATTAGCTTAAATGAGTATTAAAGTTACATGGAGTTAAGAATAGCCCTGTTAACTTTAAATTGGAAATAAAACTAAGTTACCATAAGTTAAGAACTTTATTTTTAAGCATGGTTTTTCAGTTTTGACCTGAGCATGCCCTCTGTAACCATTATGAATCATGAGAGCTGCTTTGAAGACATAAAAAGAGTCTTTTCATCACTGTTTTTGTCCATCATTCATTATCAATCCGATCATATTAGAAATTGGAACAGGTAAAGTTTTATTAAATATAAAATCTTATTATTAAAGTAATTCTTAAGTTATTTTATTCTTTATTAATCAAAATCAAAGAATTTAAATCATAGAATTTAGATTATTGTTGTAATCACCAATAATATATTTTATTATATAAAATTAATCATCTTAAATATCTTTTAAAAATCCACAAATTCCTCTGAAAAACTTTTTAATCTTAATTTTTATTATAAAAGGTTGTTTTATCTTTAAAATTATTGATTTTTGGCGTGTTTTTAACTCATAATTATTATTTAATATAATAACTGTTGTTGTTTGACTTGTTGTATTAAATAAATATTATAAGTAAGTTTTCTTTAAAGTTCTATATTTTTTTATATAGAATTTTTCTTCTATAAGAATTATTTCTGCACAGTGTGTGTTTAATTCTTTTATTAATAATATTTATATTATTTATAAGTTGTTAATATTCATATTTTCCACATGTAATTGTCTCATTAAGAGCTTTACACTTGTTATTGTTATAACTGTCAGTGACTATAACAATAATAGAATAATTATAATTATTATATTTTTTATTATTATTATATTTTATAATAATAATTAAATTTGGTTTTTTATATAATTATATTTAAATTTGTGGCTGTAATATTTCATTATATTATATATTCCTACTGAGGACAGTCATATTACTCTTGATTTTGCTACTATTATCAAGAGTTTCATAGACAAACCTTACAGTTATAAATATTACATCATTTTTGGATTCTACACCAAACATGATCTAGGGTACACCCATACGGTGCTATACCCAAAAATCCTTATTTATTATGTTATTGGAAGGTTTAAGAATCTCACAGTACTAATGTAACTTTTTTAACATTTTCTTAAAATTGTTAAATTTAAGCTTAAATAAGCTTAAATTTAAAGTTGCATCAGGTTTATGCAAAGTTAGCAAAATAATAGTTAAAATTGAGGTGTTGTGTATATTTACTGAATAGTCTGAGGATCTGCAATAGAGAATTTAAATCCTGCGTGAGCTCAATTTAAAAGGGTTTAAGGACATAGTATGGCTTTAAATAAATAAAAGGGCAAAACCCACACAAAAAGGTGGGACAAAGGAAAAAGACCAAACAGAGCTGGGGTACCCAGCTTTTTGGATATGCAATGATTCAATTAATGTTGTCCACCTGTATTGGAGGATTTTCAACCTTATTTGAACTTTGGGATTAGACCTTGATCCAACCTTAAGGCATAAACTGGTTTTAACCCAATTTGAATAGGAATTTCAAGCTTCCAAAGGGTAAATCCCAATATCCAGGCTTGAAATTTAAGCTTTGAGACCTGTAAAAGCTTGAATAAGCTTAAAACTCTAAGGTTACAAGCATTTAAACTTTATCAAAATTTAAGGTTTAGTGTGTATTGCTATTTTACGTGGAAAAATAGCAATAACTTCAAAAATTAATTGAAAATTTAATTCTTAATGGATTTGCTTGAAATTTTTACATAGCTCAAAATTTATAATTATCTAAATATAATTTCAACTTTAAGTATCTTTTATAAATAGATTTCCTGGGTAATTAGCTTGGAAATTTACTCTTTTAATTATACTTGAAGAAAATTAAGATTTCTTTAAAAATTAATTAAAAATTGAGCTTAACAGATTTTGTCTTAAAATTTTATTTTTAAGTTTTTTCATGTGATGAAATTTAATTTAAATGAACTTATCTTATACTAAAACTTAAAATAATTAACTTAAATGAGGATTAAAGCTACTTGGATTTAAGAATAACAATGGTAACTTTAAATTGGAATTGAAAATAAGTTACATTAAGTTAAGAACCTTATTTTTAAGCATGTTTTTTAGTTTTGACCTGAGCATGCCCTCTATATCCATTATGAATCATGAGAGCTGCTCTGTAGACATAAAAAGAGTCTTTTCATCACTGTTTTTTTCCAGAATCAATCATCAATACAATCATATTAGACATTTAAACAGGTAAAGTTTATTTATAAATAAAATTTTATTATTAAAATATTTCTCAAGTATTTTATTCTTTATAAATTTTAAACTAAAGAATTGAAATCATAGAAATTAGATTATTGTTGTAATCACCTATAATACATTTTATTTTATAAAATTATTGTTTCAAATATCTTGTAAAATCCACAAATTCCTCTCAAAAACTCTTTAATCATATTTTTATTATAAAAAGTTGTTTTATCTCCTAAAATATTGATTTTTGGCGTGTTTTTAACTGATAATTATTATTTAATATAATAACTGTTATTGTTTGACTTGTTGTATTAAATAAATATTATAAGTAAGTTTTCTCTGAAGTTCTATATCTTTTTTTATCTATTATTAGTTTTTTTATATAGAATTATTTTTGCACAGTGTGTGTTTCAATTGTTTTCTAAATAATATTTATATATTACTTATAAGTGGTTAAATCTTTATATTTTCCATGTGTAATTGTCTCATTAAGAGCTTTAAACTTCTTATTGTTATACTTTTCAGTTACCATGACAATAATAGAATAATTGTAAATTATCATAATTATTATATTTTATTATTATTATTTTATATAATAAGAATTAAATTCATTTTTTTATATAATTAATTTCAATAATCATATATAAATTTGTGGTTATAATATTTTAATATATTATATTTTTCTACTGAGGACAGTCATATTACTCTTGATATTGTTACTATTATCAAGAGTTTCATAGACAAACCTTACACTGAATATCCACTTTATTCTAAGCTTGGACCACTTTCACAGCAAAGTGGTCAACAGCTCTAGCAATTCTGTCCAATAAACCCTTAAAAGGTATAACCTTGCTTGTAGCTTTTAAAATAAAGTTAATATCTGTATTTTTACATTAATAGTGTTTTAACTTTATTTTTGGTTTAACTCTCTATAATGTATATTTCAGGAGATATCAGCAAAAAAACATGAATGTATGCACTGATCATAAAAGTGCATATATTCAGCTTAATTCCTTAAGTTTTAACTTTAGAGAGATGACATAAAAACGTTTTATGTTTATTTTTTCATGGAGAATCCAATGGTGCAATTTATTCAGCATTTTGTTTCATTGTTTTCTGAAACAAATGAGAATTTATGTCTTTTTATGGCATTTTTACTTATTACTCATTAGGTATTTACTTGACATATATTCCATAAAAATGATATATGTGTGTTTTATCATGAGGAATCTAACAGTGTGATTTATTTAACATGTTTATTCATCAGATTCTAAGTTAATGAAGCATTTATTTCTTTCTATGGCATTTTTACTTATTTTAAGATAATTATTTGAAAGAAATAATTATTAAAAAATTTCTGTGTGACCTTTTTGGATATGTGGTCATATCTCAAAGGCTCACATATTGAATAGATTTTACTATCTTAGCTCATTCAAAAAGCAGAAAATTGTTAGACAAAAAGATAACAATTGAATGATTTTTATGTCTTTCAATGACTAAAAATATTTTCTTCAAAACCCAAAAAGGTGTAAGATCAACACACATGTAAGTTGTTAGCCATTTAAAAATTTTGGATTATTACTCAATCAACTATTGTAATTTTCCAAACCATGAGAAATAACCCTTTTTATTCAATTTATGCAATATCTCTGTCATATCAAATTTATTCCAATTTGGCCATATCCATCACTTTTGGCCAAATAGGTTATATTCACTTTTTTGGCCTTTTATGGTCATTCTATCATCTGGTGCCAACATGGGCTATTCATAAGCTCAAGGCAACTCTTAGCCATTTTCTTCCTTTAGGAACTTTTGGGGATCTCCCAATCAATGCAATTTCCCCATGAAACACAGGAAATATGCCTTAATGGCCATGTTGGGCCATTTGGGGCTTAATTTCGAGATTTGCACATTTCTTGCACAAATACAGTTTTAAGCCTGTATAGGCTAGTTTTAACCAAAACACCTTGCAAGCCTCTGAAGCCATCAAACTCACCTTTTCTAATGTTTTTCAAGGTCTTCCTCCAAAAGAATTTTGGCCACCTTTCCCCTTCCATACCCAAAAGCTCCATAAATGGTGTTATACACCATTATGCATCTTTTCTCACCAGAAATACAATGGTGACCAAATCAAAATACCATACTTCTAATTAAAAAATAACTTTACATCCCCTATGGAATAATATTTTCAGGAGCATTAATCAAGGCTCAAGCTCAAAATCTTTCTTTAATAGCAATCACTTCAATCATTGGGTATTAGTACTTTCCAAGTATGCAGTATTCCCCAAAGGGAATATTTGCAGGTTTCATTACAAGGGATATTCAATAGGAAGTTCCAAATCAGTTTTCAAGTGTCAATGATACATCAATCCACCTTGGAAACCACAATCATTTATTAAAGTCTCTTTCCATAGAGGCCTTTATTCTAACCAGAGACCCTAGGAAGATCATTCAACCCAGTTCATTTCCCAATTTAACCAGGTCTACATTTTCTCAAGTAATTGATACAGCTTCAAAGATTCAATGCAGACCAGTTGTCATACTGAAGGATCCAATATCTCAACCTTTCATATATACCAGCCTCTATTTTAATCCTAGGATATTTTTCCCCCAGCTAGTTCATCTACTAAGACTTTATTTTACCTGTTATCTTCTTTCATCTTGATAGTGAATACTGATATTATCAAGTCAGTCATTTGCACCTATTTTCTTGCATATCAGTGGATATTAGTGTTCATACCCTTTAATGATTCCATTGTTCTTTCTGGAAGGTTGAAAAAAGCAATCAAGGACTTACTTGGATGGCTCTTTGGCCATTTTCTTTAATTTTCATTTGCATATCTTTGTACTTTCATTTTTCCTGTTAAAGAAATGTATTCATTTACCTATCTCTTTAAGTCTTTGGAGTCTTCCAAGTGAGTTGCCTGATTACTGAAGGCCAGGCCACTCTTGTTTTTCCTAAGATCCTTGTGAAAGTAATGTCAAATTATTCAATTTCTCTTGGAGATTATTTTATTTGAATGAAAAACTATTGATTGTTGAAATTGAGAAAATTATATGACACCAAAATGATCAATTCCCTTTGGAAAGAACATATGGATTGTATTTTTATAAATTTTTGAGCTGTGATATTGTTGATTTCAAAAACCCCAGACTACCCAATTAGTAAAGCTTCTAATTGAGTTGGTAAGCTGAAGAAGTCTTTTGGATAATAAAATTTCTGGCTAATTTGTTAAGAATTTTCTTAACTTAATTTTTGTTTTTTTCTTCATTTTGCATATGATGTTTATAATCTTGTAGACAATGGCTGGCTTCTTAGAAGTAACTATATTGTATGAATCATTAATATTGCTAATGGTGGCTCATAAAAAAGATTCATTTGGTTTCATTTGCTAAGTCTTTGATGGTTAGAGATTAGTTCATTTCATCTAAAGTCAATGAGTAGCTTATGCCCTTGTTTTCTTCAGCGTATAATTAATCTTAAGGTTCAGAGGACCTCAAGATTAAGCTACCTTGACAGTCTTTGAGATTACTTACAGGCACTGTTGCCATTTGTAATGCCATTAGGAAGAAGTTGTTTAAAGCTATGGTGGTAAATTTAAAGTCCTAGAAGAAAATATTGAATCAAGTTTGATACTAGTATAATATAGCTCAATTATTACCACTATAAAGTTTATTTTTCTATAACTTCATAGTTTATTTCTGAAATCAAGGTTTCTCATTTTTACATGAGTAAAAATAAAAACTATAGATTGATAAAATTGTAGTATGTTGTGTCAAAGTATTTTAACTTGAAAACTTAGAAATTGAATTAACACCTCATGGATCTACTCCAGGTTATTTCAAGTTTTGGATTCAAAACTGATATTGGATACTTAGATTTACTTAGTCAAAAAATGATGAATTTTGAGCATGCATATGAGTTATGGTAAATGCACGTTTCAAAGCTTACTTTAGCAGTTTTTGCGTCATTTTTGGGTATTTAAAAGCTACCAAAAAGGCACACAGGTGGTTATCAACTTTGAGCCCTACTTCTGCAAAACCATAAAACAGCTTTGTCAACATGGGTTCAAAATATTTATGTTAAATGTTAATCTTTTAATTTATTAAGCTTCAAACACACTAAACTCAAAAAAATCAACATAATTTATCTTTGCACCTGATTTCAAGGTGACCTTGTGGCGTAAGAAAATCCAGTTATTTATGTTATTCAGTCTTTTGAGGAATAGCCTATAATAAACTCTTTTTACTTTTTAATGATTTAGAAACATCAAAAGCCTATACATTTAAAAGAAGGCAGTTCTTTTCAAAAATAGTCGGCGCAACTACTCAAGGTCTTTATCGCAAGGCAAAGCAATGAATAAGGTTTAGGAGCGGAGCATTCAATGCAATCTCCCACTACAGTATGCTAACATGCCAAAAATTATTTGGGCAAGGAATGAGTCATCAATCCATAGCGCACTTTCTTTTATCGACCTAATCCATGGTTTACGCCATTGGGGACCCAACATAATGATGTTCGAGTCTGTACTCTCTGCCATTAGTGAAAGCTAATTTTAATTGTTTCAACATAGATTCTAACACCTTTTCCATTCCAGTTTATGCGATAGCATGACATGACCTGATCAGACAAGAATATGGGGTCTACTAACTCAGATCTTATTTGGTGTGTAAAAACGACTCTTGGATCTCCAGAAAAAAAAATCTTGCCTGTGTAACTTTTTTATAAATCAAGCAAAACAATTATCCATTCTACTAACATAAAATGACATGCTGAAGAAATAGTTTTCCATTAGAACACCAAATTCAATATTCTTTCTAATCCCCCAGCCACTCATAAAAAAAGAAAAATGTTTTTTTTTTGCAATTTCTTTCTCCTTGTGAAACAGAAAAAACGATTTTAACTTTATTGAATTAAATGTTTGCTTTTGAAAAACCGACGTAAGTACCAAATCTGCCAAACACCCGATGAAATCAAAGCAGTTACAGTAACAATAGCAAAAACTTTAACTCTAGAATTTGTAGATTCTACGTAGGAAAACAAAGAAGTCGATCACATATTTATATAAATGCAAAGACAGTCAGTTTGATCATTTAGGCCAGCGCAAGCAATAAGTTGACAGAAAACACGGACCATTGGTATCCCTCAGTTTGGCTTCCCGTCGTTTTAAGTAATTCAATTCTTCAACTATTTCTTGGGTTATACCCTCCAACTTCCTCATTTCAACCTCTAGGCCTGATAAAGATTCTGCTTTGGCGATCGCGTTGTAATCCACAGCATCAGCTCCAATGTCTACATCGAAATCAATACTTCGTTTTGGGGGTGGCATTGCGACGCGAGCCTCTAAAAGGGGATAAAAAGAAGAGCGAGTCCAAAGCAGAGATTCATAAGTTTGTGCCTGAAAGATACATAGCGTCCCCGAAAGAACGCTGAAAGAGATAACGATTGAGATCAACTCCTTACGGGGTTCAAGATGATTTGTGAAACAAACACCCAGATCGGCATCATTATGAGTAGTGATAGCAATTCGAGTTTCCCCTTTAATGTTCTTTTTAGATTGGTATATGTTCTTATGAATCGATCCATCGACGACTTCCATATCAACTCTTTGATCATCCCCGTCCTCAATGTTTGTCGATATTACAACCTAAAGAAATAATGTTTATAGTCACGATTAGTGGCTGAATTGGTGTTTGGATGTCTATGATCTTTGAATAATTTTAACAATCGATTCAAATTACCAATGTGTCTGCCATGGCATAATACCATATACACCGCCTGAGAAAGCAGATAATCATTGTTAATGGTTCTCATAGACATCACGCACTCAAAAAAGCTATTCATTTGACTCACGGTGTAGGTGAATGATTTGCGTAGAGATCGAACTTGATGGATTTTATTACATGGGAAAGAAGGACCAATCCAAATATCAATGACCTGGGGTCGAGAAATCGATGATGAGGGCCAACAAGCATCGCCATTCCGATGAGAGGTGAATGATGATGAGATGATGAGAAATCGTGGAAGGAAGGATTTCACTTGGCAAATTTTTGGCAGCAAGGACGCCTCTCTATCAGGCACAAGCCACTCAACACCAGTTTTTGACAGCCAGACAAACAAATAAATCATGAAAACAATCTTGAAAAAGCAAATCTTTCCAGAATAGCAGAGAAGATTCCAGTAATACTTGAATCTTAGAAAGAACAGGTAAAATTTAGATGAAAACTAAACATTTCAAGACCAATGAGCAAATTTTACCTGAAACCAATTAAATTTGTCTTTATATAGCTCAACCTGTCTCAAGAAAATCCCACTAAGTACTTAAAATTCGCACCTTGATACTTCTATAAAAAGATTCAATTTTCATCTTTTTTGAATCATTTGAACTCACTACAGCTAGGTGTTGAAGAGAAACTAAGATGGAGTTTTGGTTACCAAATTCACTTCCTAAAAATTATCTATATAGCAAGCCTATGATCTGTAGGGGGTGTTGTTAGATGATCCATATAAAAAAAGCCTTGAATCTGGACTGAAAGATACCACTTGAGCTCACATTTTTATCTGTTCAAGCATTTGTGCCTTTTTCTTTTGGATAATTCATGAAAAATAATACAATATTTTTCAAAAGTAAAACCCGAACTAAAACAATTTACAAAATAGTTTTTTTTACTTTTTGAACTTTTAACAGAAGAAATGAAGCTTTTTGGATGTTGAATATTCTGGAATAATTTGAGATAGTAGCTGAAGAATATTATTCATTGCAATTTTTCAAACCAATGTGAAAGGTACTTCTCAAAATTTCCTTGACTCATCAATCTTGAAGAAAGGCATAATCTTAAATTATTATGTCACAAATTTCTTTTCAAAGGAGTATAACTTCAAATAAATCACTTTCGTTACACTTCAAACTACTTCCTATGATAAAGATAAGGGAATATAAAAGAAATTAGTTTTTGATTTTTTTCAGAAATAGTAAATAGTCAATGTTCTATTGTTTCAATAATGAGAGGAATATTGTTTTTGCCAATATCAAATAATCTCAATAGTCAAAAATTCTCATAATATATTGGATAGATGAAGCTATTTTTAAAGATAGTGTAACTATGAGTTCTGAGTTCTGAGTTCTGGAAAAATGTGGATTAATATCCCTCAAATCTCATTTAATTTTTAGAGCTTTTCATTTAATCACTTTTCACCATAGGTTTTACCCTTTATATCAATAAAGAACTTGGCCCTCAGGAACATCACTGAAATATCGAGGCTCAACACAAAAAGTAAAATCTGGTCTTTCAATTAAAAATAATGTTTGAGTTGGAAAAGAGAGGAGCTTTCATTATGGTCAAAATAGATCAAAAGGAAATTCAGGAAAAATAGGAACATAAAGGACAAAGCTATTCTAAATGACACAGTGAGTTATGGCATAGAAAAACACAAAAAAGTATTCTGAAAATACAAAAATAGCTAAATGAGAAAATATGGAGTTTAAATACTGGAAAATAGTCTTAACATAGATTTATAAGTGATCTGTAAAGGATGAAAATAAGCTAAATAGGTAATAATCAATCAGAAAATTATGATGGAGAAATGAATCATAGAGAGAACCTTCCTGCCTTTCTTGGATTGAGGAGAGACAGGTATTTAGTTTAGTGCAGCAATTAAGCATAAGAAGGGGGACTAGATGGTGGTAGTTAAAATGTAAAATTGAAAAAGCTCTTCAGAAGAAAAGAGATAAGAATTGGATATAGGTTGGGCTAGATGAAAAAGATACCTAGTGCAGAATCTGTGTGAGCCTGTGAGGTATGTATAACATACCCATAAGGCCACAAATGATTTTAAATACAGCTGATTTAGTCTTCAACAGACTTTGCAATTGAAAAATAAAAAATAACAAAAAATAAGTAGAACTTTTTTTGGATAAACAAAGTTATAAATATTACATCATTTTTGGATTCTACACCAAAAATAACCTAGGGAACACCCATAGGGTGTTATACCCAAAAAGGCTTATTTCTTACGTTATTGGAAGATTTAAGAATATCACAGTACTAATGTAACTTTTTTAACATTTTTCTAAAATTGTTAAATTTAACCTTAAATAAGCTTAAATTTGAAGTTGCATAGGGTTTATGCAAGCTTACCAAAATTTTAGTTAAAATTGAGGTGTTGTGTATATTTACTGAGTTGGTTAAGGAGTTGCCAGACAGAATGTAAATCCTGCATGAGCTCAATTTAAAAGTTGCTAAGGCCATAGTATGGCTTTAAATAAATAAAAGGGCAAAATCCATGCAAAAAGGTGGGACAAAGGAAAAAGACCAAACAGAGCTGGGGTACCAACTTTTTGGATCTGCAAGGATTCAATTAAGGTTGTCCACCTGTATTGGAGTATTTTCAACCTTATTGAAACATTAAGATTAGAATTTGATCCAACCTTAAGGTTTAAACTGGTTTTATCCCAATTCGGACAGGAATAGCAAGCTGCCAAAGGGTAAATCACACTATTCAGGCTTGAAATTAAAGTTTTGAGAACTGTCAAAGCTTAAATAAGCTTAAAACTTTAAGGTTACAAGCATTAAAACCTTATCAAAAGGTAAGGTTTATTGTGTATTCCTATTTTACATGGAAAAATAGTAATAACTTCAAAAATTCATTAAAAATCCAATTCTTAATTGATTTGCTTGAAAATTTCACAAAGCTTAAAGTTTAAGTATATATATATATAAATGAAATTTTAAGGATATTTGATAAACAGATTTCTTGGGTAATTGGCCTGGAAACTTACTCTTTTGATTATACTTAGAGAAAATTAAAATTTCTTTAAAAATTAATTAGAAATTGAGTTTAAGAGATTCCTGCTTGAAACTCTATTTTCAAGCTGTTCATGTTATGAACTTTAATAAAAAAGAAGTTCCTTTATTTTAAAGCTCAAAATAATTAACTTAAATGAGGATTAAAGTTACTTGGAGTTAAGAATAACTATTGGCCTGTGACTCAAAACCAGAGCACAAGTATGACAGCCAAATACCATAAATCAAAGGTATAGCCAAGATACCACCAAAACATGGACCTGAGCCAAATCAGCACAAAAGGTATCAAAAGAAAGAGGAAACTCACCCCTTTCCAAAAATACAAGTCCCATCATCATAGGACAAAGAATAACAAAGTTATTCCTGCTCAAAGTTGTTGCTGAGCATAAACCTTAATTTTCACGTCTCATCTGAAATACAGGGTAAGAAGCTTAACCCCATCAAAAGAGTATTCATAATTTATCTCTATGTCAGGGCTATCCAGTGGTACCAGCCAAGTTGAGCTAGCACCAGTATTACAGAAGTTATGGCAAAAATAAGGTCAAATAAGGGTGAATAAAATATTCACCTCTCGTCTAACTTCTACAGTTTTAGTGTGAGACACCTAAAGTGGGGTCTTTGTAAGGTGTGGATATGAAACTTTGATTAAAAATCAAGTACTTTTCCTGTCCTCAAAATTTGTATAAGGTAAAAATCAATTAAAAATAGTATGAAATATTTTTTTTAAGAGGAAACACACCAATTTTATTGTTTATAACTTTATTAGTATAAAACAATAATATTATAAAAATTTATTGTTTTACCAACAATAAAAAAGAAATTTCTTCAAGAGAAATTTCAATTGGAAGTAATTGAGCAAAGAACTGAAAGCAATTAATTAAAGAACAAAGTCTTTAAGAAGAATATTAAAGAGAAAACACGCCCAAAAGTGGCCAGAGTGAATTTGGAAACAAAGTGACAAAGTTTACAGTGATGAAAGATGCTTTAATTCACTTTTGGGGTGGTTCAGGGGTAAAAATGATTATAAAGGTTACAAACAATGAGTATAATGATTTTTTCACGTGGTTAAAAGGATTAAAATGATTTAAAAATGGTGGTTGGAATCTTTTATTGATTGGTTTAACAGTGCTTAAACTAATTAATAAAAGGAGAAGATTCTAACATGAAGAGAAAAGTGGGGCAAAGAATACATTCTTTTATAGCCATCAATTTTCTTACTCCAAAAGTTAAATTCACTCTTGTCAGTCGTGAAAAACAGTCTGACAACAGAAAAGCCAATTATGGCATCATTGAACCCTGATTTAGACCAAAAAGGGCTGGTTTAAGCCATTTTTAGCCATTTTAGACCCTTAAATCAGACATTACTATAGCAATACCTGGTCTAGAGCCTTAAAAACACTTCAGAATGTGTGTAAGAGACGTAGAAACCATTTAAAACTGTTTTTACTATGATGGTTTTATCTTAAGGGTAGTTTTACCCTCTTGGCAACAGCTAAAACTACCCCAGTTGGTATCAAAACCTCATCATCAATTGAGTCCACAGACCCTGTAGCCCAATTCCAGGCCATAAGTGATGAACTTTTGCATGAAATTTGACATCCCACGCCTGTCAGCAAGGATTTTGGGGGTCTAACTCCCCCTTAGAGCTGGAGTTCCATTTCCCCCCCAAATTTAATCTTTCCAATTTATTTTTCCTCTAATTCCTCATCATGTATTATACTTATAATTTACATATGCAATTCAATTGAATTGTACAGTAAAATACAGTAATAATTGATACCTCATATGTAAATCAAAGTTCACTTATGTAATACACATGCACATTTTGACATTTCAATTGAATTCAATTGAAAATACTTCAATTCCTCATAACTTCTAAACTAAACACAACACCTCAATTTTAACACAAAAATTGATGGTTAATACCACATGTGGTGTGAATTAAATTAAAGTTTTGAGGATTTTCAACTTTTGTATTGAAAATACTCAAAACTTAATTTAAGCTTATTTAGAGTTGAGTTACAAGGATTTCACTCAGAGGTGACCCCACCTGATTTTTTATGAGGAATCCAATGGTGAAATAATTTTTATATGTTCATTTATTGGATAAAAAGTTATAATAATTTTTATTTAACTTTTTTCCAAATTTATTTATTTATTCACAATTTTGTTAAAATTTCATTTTTACTTAATTTTTTTAAGTATAAATGTAATTTTATACTTACAAAATTTGATGTAATTTTATTTTTAAATTGTAATTAAATTTTTTATTTTGAATATAATTTTATATTTATATTTTGATTTTCATTTTAATAATATAAATAAATTTATTTTGTTTATATTTATATGTTAATTTTGTATTTGTGGTCTTTTGGGTATATGAAATTACCTCTAAGGCTCACATTCCCTCCCCCTAAAAAAGAATATTACTTTGTAATATTGGTGTTTCTAGTGTGTCTGAATCTCCTGAGGAGTTTGGTAGCTTCTGGTATATCTTTTTCTTCTAACCATTCATCTTCACATGTTGGGTCACTGTACCTAACAAGGTATTCCCTCACCTTCTTGGTTCTTAATTTCCTTTCTTTAAGAACTTTGGTAATTTTCTTAGTACCAGATGTCTCAATAGGAGGTATAACTTGGGGAATCTTATTCCTCAAGGGAAATTTCTCAGCATCACTAGATTTATATGGCTTTATCAAGCTCACTGGAAATGTAGGATGCATATTGCTAAGTTCTTCAGATAACTCTACTTCAACAGCATTTTCTCCATGGAGGGCCTTAATCACAAAAGGTCCTTCAAAGGAGTCTTTCAAATTTTTACATCCTTTGATGTTATTGAAGTTAGCGGTGGATACAAGAACTAGGTCCCCCACTTTGAAATCTAGAGTTGCATGTGATTTATCCCATTTGTCTTTAGCATATGAAAAAGAGTCCTCCATGCACCTCACTGCATGCTTTTAGCTTTGTCTAGCATTACTTTGAAGCTAGCAGCTGTGGGATGTATTTCAATTATGTCTTTCCTCAAGGAATCTTGGGGTAACTTGGGGTTCCATCCTTTTTCTAGAACAGCAGGAGTGTGAGCCTTTGAGATATGACCACATACCCAATAAGGTCACAAAAAAGACTCAGAATAATTATACCTTTAATATAATTATATTAAAATTACTTAGAATAATTATACATTAAGAATAATTACTTAAATATACAAAAAATACCATAAATTGGTACAAAAATTGGTTTAACTTAAAAACCAATGAATCAACATGTAAAATAAATTAAACCCTTGGATTCCCCATGGAAAAATACCCATATACCAATTTTATGGCATATCGGTAAAGTCAATATTTAAGGAATTATAAGGTATAATACCTTATAAAAACCATAAAACCTTATTTATCTCAAAAGCTAATGAAACAACATGTGAAATAAATTGTACCAGTGGATTACTAATGAAAATCCACACATAAAACAATTAATAAGCTAATTTCCAATGCTAATACTTAAGGAATTATCCTGAATATATGCACTTTTTTGGTCAACGCATATATTCAAGGATCATAGCTAATATCTTTTAAACTATACATGATAGAATGATGAACCAAAAATAAAGTTACCACGTAATTACTGTAAGAACACAGATATGAACTTTATTTTATAAATTATAAACAAGGTTAAAACCTATGATGAAATATTGATAAAAATCAACAGAGCTGTTGACCACTTTGTTGTGAAAGTGCTCCAAACTTAAAAAAAAGTATACAGTTGGATTCTACTAGTTCATTCGAGAAGAATGATGTAATTTTTATTATTAAATTCAGGGTATAACCCCCTGAAATCAAGGTTTGAAGTTCAAAATATTGAATTTCGACAGAAAAGATGAGTAACAAGAAAAATCATCAAAATTAGAGTTTTGATGATGTAATGAAAAGCTCTTGGAAGTATAATACGGTTATGCCAGGCTATCAGAATTCACTCTCTGAATTGCTGTAGCGTGTAAATCTTAAAAGTTATTGAGGATCAAAGTTTGAGCTTAATTTGAGCAGTTATGATCACATACTGTAACCTTAATTTAAGTTCAACAGTCTTAAGAGTGATGAAATTGGTGAATACTATTAGTTTATGATTAAAACTAATAAAATCCACGAAATTTGGGGCTCTGCCAAGCCTCTGATGTCATCAAACTTAGAGTTATAGTGATAACTCTAAATAATGGTGTAATAATGATGTAATATGGTTTGATCATGATGTAATCACCCTCAAGCCTTAAAATATTGATCAATTCCAGTGGATATGATCAGTACACGTCTACTAGAAGCCTGTTGGACTCTAGGAGGGAGGTATTTACTATAAATAGAGCTCTTTTTACTCTATTTACCCCTCAGACGCATCAAAAACATTAAATCAATTAAATAAAAGGTAATTTCTTTATTCTTTATATATAAAACTCTTATATTATTAAAGACCAAAGTCCATCTTAATATTAATCACTCTTTTTACATGATTAAATCAATTATTTAATTGTTTTTGTCATAAATCTCTCTATAAACTCATTTCCACGTAAAATCAAGAAATTTAGTAATTTTCTTTATTTTTTATTGTAAATACAATTTGAAAAAGTTGTATTATATTCTTTTGGCGTAAAATATCTCAATATTATTATTTTAAGTGTTAAAAGTAGGTTATTTCATCTTATTATAATAATTTCTCTCTTATTATTACTCTTAATAATTCTTAATTAATATAAATAGTATTTATATTAATATATAACTTTAATATTAGTAATATTATTGTTATTAATTGTTTTTTATTTATAAAAAACAGTTTTTTAAGCCTTTATTATTTGTTGGTAACAATAATAAAGAGCTTTATAATATATTAATTATTTTATATTAATATATTATTTATGATATTATAATTTCATATAATATTAATTATATTATTATATTTACTTAATAATATAATATTTTTACGCCATAATAATAATATTTCCTTATTATTATTATTATTTTAATCTTATTTATTTCAATTACAAGGACCTTCAGAGTACAATAAGTAATAAATTAGTAATTTTTACTTATTGTTTCATAGTCAAACCTTACATTTGGGGGCCTGGCCGTGATATTTACTTAAAAGACCTTTAAAAAGATTCTATTTGGGTTTATCCAATAATAAATTATATTTATAATCATAAAATTATATAATAATTTTATATTTTATTGATTTTAAAAGCTATTGAGGCATTTGGAAAGCAATTGTACTGTCTTACACGTGGTTTTTCACATCCTTAGACTTGCAAGAACTTTCTTTGAGTGACTCTAGTGATTAAAAAAAAATAATTTATAAATTAAAAAGAATTTTTATTCTAATTTAATTTTATAAAGAATCATATTAATTTTTATTTTATTCCTTAAAAATAAAAAATATAAAAAATATTAAAAACCAATAAAAAATTTATTTTTATTCATTTTTATTCATTTCTTTATTCATTTCAAGTTTTTAAAGATATAAAAGCAATTTCTATGAGGAAAATTGCCATATCTTGCCAAAAATAACACTTCTTATAAAAAGACTTATATTTATTTGTCTTTTTTAGTGTTTGAAGATAACCCAACAGAAGACAACCAAGCTACTGTTGAGAGGTTGGTGGAAAAAACTTGTCAAAGTTCTCCAACACCAGTTATCACCAAAAGAAAGAAAGCTAAGAAATTAGACTTTCCAGGACTCACCATTCAAGACTCTGAAGGTGAACACCTCTTTTTAAATTGCCATAAAAGAATTTTATTCTAAAATACTTTTATTTTTTCTTATTCTTTAATTATGACTACCAGAAGAGGTTCCCAATACTCCATCCAATCAGATGGAGCTGGAATCAGAGGTAGAACTGATCCCTCAAAAGGGAAAAGAAAGGGCAATATCCCCAGTGGAACAGAGTCCACACAAGGAAGTGCCTTATTCCAAAGGCAAGTCCCAGAAATGCCCATGATATCTGAGCCTGAATTAGAACTAAGTATGAGTAACTCAAACAGGTACAAATCACATTCAGAGGGCTCAAATAGACATCTACATGAGCCAGTACAAGCAGTATTGCACAGTGTACAAGGACAAAGATTGGGAAATGTTGCCTCAAATACACCAAGGAGTGATGAACTCCTGGCACATCCTGAAAAAGTTCCTCAAAGAGGAGGAGATAGTGAAATACCCCAATGGATGGAATCCACTGTCATCCAAACCTCAAATCAAAAAAATCAAGGACTACCATGCCAAAAAGAGGGAGGCAGCCAAGGAAGAAGCCCCAGTAGCTTCTACAAGCAAGCCCCAAGCCAACCCACTTCCCCAAGAAGGGAAGAAGAACAAGAAAAAGCATTGGAAGAAACCATATTCCCCAAGCTACAGAATCCCAAGAATCCAAAAGGATGCCATGGACAATGTTTTCAACATGGCCAGAACCTTGATGGAATTCAAGGACAAGGAAGAGCAAAGAATGAGACAAACTCATTTCCCAAAGAAATAACCTTGTCCAAAGATGTTGTAAATACTTTAACAGAAATTAAAAATAGTATATTACCTCTAAAAGAAATTAAAGATAGTTTATTATCACTACAAGAAATAAATAACAATTTATCTTCTTTAACAAAAATTGTTGTGCAAAACAAGAAAGAAATTGACAACATTAAGTTTATTGTTGAAAATAATAAACCAAAGAATTTAATTGACAATACTCAAAAATTAATACAAGGACAACAAGAATTGTATAAATACATAAAAGATATCAAAGACAAGACTTTGACAATCAATTATGATGTGAGTATTGACAATCTTACAGAAAAATTAAATAAATTAAGTATTTCTGTAGAAAAATTTGAAGAAAAGACTTCATCACACCAAAAATTACTTTTGGACCATGTAGAAAAAAGTGATGAAGCAAGAATGCATCTGAAAGATGATATTCAAAGTGAAATAAGGCTTATTACAGAAAAAATGGATAAAATTAATGAGGCTAATTTAAATATGCCAAAGTTATCAACACCATTTTCTCATATAAGAAGCCCTGTTGAAACAAAAGAGGAATTGTCAAATCCTTTCATAACAGACTTGAGTCACCAAGACAATAACCAAGTCTTAATGAAGGAAGCACCTCAATTGAAGGAATGGCCAACATTCACAGGAGAAGGTGAATATGACCACATGTCATTTATTAAAACAATTGACATGTTACAAGAAGACTATGCCATACCAGATGAATTAATCACTGCAAGATTACATTCATTGTTTGAGAAATCTGCAAAAAGATGGTATTATGGCATAAGACAAACAAATGGTAAAAATACCTGGTCTTGGTGGAAACAAGAAATAATTACCAAGTGGGCAAATGATGCCTGGAGGTATAAGATAGAAAATGCATTTGAAAATTCTTTCTTTGACCCAGAGAAAGATAAACCTTTAACTTGGTTCTTAAAACAAGTTGAAAGGCTTAATGCACTGTACCCAGAAATGTCACAGAAGATGGTGCATATGAAAATACTTAAAAAATGTGGAGGGGAACTAGAACATGCCCTAAGAAGCAGGTGTATAGAACCATGCTCCACAGAAGAGTATATAAATGCACTAGAAGATATAGTGACAAGAACAAAAATTGGCAGGACTTGGCAAAAATTGGACATTAAAAGCCCAAATAAACCATTTATCAAAAAAGATAAATCAAAAGAATCCTTTAAGCCCAATACATCCAACAATAATGAGCAAAGAAAATGCCATAAATGTGGAGGTATTGGAAACTTAGCCAATAATTGCCTTAAAAAAGCAAAGATTAATGAAATTGTAGAAACAGAAAACCACAATGACAAAGAAGAGGAATCTGACTCTGAAAAAGAGACAGAAGAGTCAGAAAGCTCTGAAAGTGATGAAATCAATATCATTAATGCACAAATTAATAATATTGATATAATTTATGAAGTACTGGATGTTAATTCAAACTTGCCACAAGTTGGAACATCTGACACAAATCTGACAAACATACAAGATGCCAAAATGTATAGAACCAAACCTGCAAGAGGAATGGGATATACAGCTGGAAAATCAAGTATAAGTATTGTTATGGTTAATAACCAAGAGGGAAAAGTTAACTTGGATACAAGAGCATATTGCACTTGTGTTGGCAAACTTATTTAAAAACCATTGTCCCAGACTGGCAAGAAAAACCTATGCCAATACAAGGTGTCAAATTTAGTAGTGCAAGTGAGAGCATGAAGCCCCTTGGAATAATTGATTTAACACTAATTTTTCCTCACCCCTCACAATGTGTCAGAATTATAGAGTTTTTAGTAATGGAAAACTGTACTAGTAATCATTTCATACTTGGGAATGACTACTTATCAATCTATGGTATAGATATCTCCAACCAAAAGGATAGATATTTTACCATAGGAGATAACAAAAGACAAAAGTTTGGATTCTTAAATAACAAAAAACAAATCACAGTTATTAAGAATGAAGAAAAAATTCCAGAAAAGGAACTTTTTATATCTGAACAACTCAAAGAGGCAGAATTCAATCAAGAATTAACAGAAAAAATGAAAGAAAAATTGATTGACCTCTTATTTAAGTATAAAAATGCCTTTGCAACTGACAAAGAGCCACTAGGTGCCATAATTGGACATGAAGTGGATATAATTCTTAATGTAGAAAAACCTTACCCACCTTTATTAAGAAGACCTGCTTATCCAGCCAGTGCAAGAGCTAGAGAAGCCTTAGAGGTGCACATTAAAGAATTAATGGACCTTGGAGTATTAAGAAAGGTTGGACATAATGAACAAGTAGAAGTTACTACACCTGTCATTATAACTTGGCATAATGGAAAATCAAGGATGGTAGGAGACTTCAGAGCCCTGAATACCTATACCATTCCAGACAGATATCCAATACCCAGAATCCATGAGACATTGACCCAATTGTCACAAGCTAAGTTCATCACAGCTATGGATGCTCTTAAGGGTTTTCATCAAAATGTCTTAACAGACAATGCCAAGAAACTACTAAGAATAATAGTCCATTGTGGAATTTTTGAATACTTAAGAATGCCATTTGGAATAAAAAATGCACCTTCCCATTATCAAAGAATGATGAATACCATATTTCCTGCAGAATTATCAGAAGGATGGTTGATTATCTATATTGATGATATCATAGTTTGCTCAGAAACTTGGGAAAATCACCTTACAAGACTAGAAAGGGTACTACAAAAAATAGTCCAAGTGAATATGAAAATTTCCTTGAAAAAATGTCATTTTGCATATAGTGAATTAAAGGCACTAGGACATGTAGTATCTGGCCTTAGTCTAGGCATAGACAAAAATAAAGTAGCAGCAGTACTACTTAAACCAATGCCTCAAACCAAAAAAGAAATGCAATCATTTCTAGGATTTGCTGGTTACTATAGACAGCATATAAAGGACTTTGCAAAGATTGCTAAATCCTTGTATAAGCTATGTGACCAACAAACAGTCTATGAGATGACAGAAGAAAGAGTCAAGGCATATGAAGAATTGAAAAATTCCTTAACAAATTCCCCATTTCTTCTGATGCCAGATTGGAAACTACCCTTCAAACTGTACATTGATGCTTGTGGAGAAGGACTAGGTGCTGCACTTCACCAAACACAAATTATCAATCATAAACCAGTGGAAGGACCAATTTGTTTCATTTCAAGGCAGATAAAGCCAACAGAAGCAAGGTATGGAGCAAGCCAAATGGAATGCTTATGCCTAGTATGGGCTTTAGAAAAACTGCATTATTATTTGTATGGCACAGTATTTGATGTAATCACAGACTGTAATGCTGTGAAATCACTATTAAATATGAAGACTCCAAATATACATATGCTGAGATGGCAAATTGCTATCCAAGAATATAGAGGAAATATGACTATTGTTCATAAATCTGGAAATATTCATAAAAATGGAGATGGTCTTAGCAGATGGGCTCTAGCAAATACCCCTGACAATCCAGCATGGGTACCACAAGAAGAGAACCATATAGAAGGAATATGTGTTACAGACATTGGCACAGAATTCTTTAACCAAGTTAAAGAAAGATATAAGACAGACAAAAATTGCCATATCTTAAGCCAACTTCTAATGAAAGACTGCAAAGATCCATCACTTTCATCAAAACTAGATGAAATATGGAAAAAGGCATATGATGAAGGAAGATTTCACCTCCTTGATGGAATCCTTTACCATAGAACAAAACACACATGTGTTATGGCCTTAACAGACAGAACACTAATAAACACTATTTTACATGAGTGTCATGATAGTGTTGCATCTGGACATCTCTCAGAAGATAGGACACTAGAGAGGGTGAAAACCTGCTCTTGGTGGCCAAATTGGAAGAAAGATGTTGCAGAGTACTGCCAAACCTGTGACAGATGTCAAAAAGCCAACAGAGCCACAGGAAAGAAATTTGGAATGATGATCCAAATCCAAGAACCAAAATCCCCATGGGAAATAGTTCATATGGATTGGGTAACAGCCTTACCTCCAGGAGGAGACAGGAGTTATAATGCATGCCTAGTGTTATTTGACAGGTACAGTAAAACTCCCATGTTCTTACCATGTCATAAAGAAGACACAGCTATGGATACAGCCATAATGATATGGAATAAAGTCATTAGCCACACAGGCTTATTCCAAAATATTATAAGTGACAGAGACCCAAAGTTCACTTCAGCATTATGGACAAATCTCCATAACTTGTTTGGGTCAAAGTTATCATTCTCAACAGCTTATCATCCTCAAACTGATGGTCTAGCAGAAAGAATGATACAGACCCTAGAGGATATGATCAGAAGATTCTGTGCTTATGGGCTTGAATTCAAAGATTCTGATGGTTTTACCCATGATTGGTGTACACTAATACCAGCACTTGAACTGGCATATAAGACATCAATCCATTCTTCTACTGGCAAAACACCAGCAATGCTAGAGAAAGGTTGGAATCCAAGACTTCCTTATGATACCCTCAAAAAAGACTTAGTGGATATACATCCAACAGCAAGCAGTTTCAAGATAATGCTTGACAAAGCAAGACACCATGCAAACAGATGCATGCAAGATTCTTTTAAATATGCAAAAGAAAGATGGGATAAAAGTCATAAGCCACCTGATTTCAAAATAGGAGACTTGGTTTTAGTATCAACCCTTAATTTCAATAACATAAAAGGCCCAAAGAAATTGAAAGATTCCTTTGCAGGACCATTTATGATAAAAGCACTTCATGGACCCAATGCTGTGCAATTAGAACTCACAGGTGAACTACTGAACAAACACCCAACTTTCCCTGTAAGTCTAATAAAACCTTACAGTTCAAGTGACAAGGAGTTATTTCAACTAAGAAATAAACCCCCACTTGAAATTCCCCCCTTGGAAGAAGGAGAAGAAAAGAAAATAGTAAAAGTCCTTAAAGAAAGAAGGACAAGAAACAAAAAAGAAAGGGAATACCTTGTAAGGTATAGAAATTCAACTCAAGAAGATGAATGGCTACTTGAGAAAGATATAACAAATGCTGATAAACTACTAAGAAGGTTCAGACATGAAAGAAAGCCTGAAAAATAGAAAAGTTAAGCATTATTGAGCTTCAAGACTAACAAAGTCTAATGAAGAGGTAGGACAGTGGATGATACCCTAATCACACATATCAGATTGTGGTACAATCTTTTTTGGTGGTAGGGAATGTGAGCCTTTGAGATATGACCACATACCCAATAAGGTCACAAAAAAGACTCAGAATAATTATACCTTTAATATAATTATATTAAAATTACTTAGAATAATTATACATTAAGAATAATTACTTAAATATACAAAAAATACCATAAATTGGTACAAAAATTGGTTTAACTTAAAACCCAATGAATCAACATGTAAAATAAATTATACCATTGGATTCCCCATGGAAAAATACACATATACCATTTTCATGGCATATCTGTAAAGTCAATATTTAAGGAATTATAAGGTATAATACCTTATAAAAACCATAAAACCTTATTTATCTCAAAAACTAATGAAACAACATGTGAAATAAATTGTACCAGTGGATTACTCATGAAAATCCACACATAAAACAATTAATAAGCTAATTTCCAATGTTAATACTTAAGGAATTATCCTGAATATATGCACTTTTTTGGTCAACGCATATATTCAAGGATCATAGCTAATATCTTCTAAACTATACATGATAGAATGATGAACCAAAAATAAAGTTACCACGTAATTACTGTAAAAACACATATGTGAACTTTATTTTATAAATTATAAACAAGGTTAAAACCTATGATGAAATATTGATAAAAATCAACAGAGCTGTTGACCACTTTGTTGTGAAAGTGCTCCAAACTTAAAAAAAGTATACAGTTGGATTTTACTAGCTCATTTGAGAAGAATGATGTAATTTCTATTATTAAATTCAGGGTATAACCCCCTGAAATCAAGGTTTGAAGTTCAAAATATTGAATTTTGACAGAAAAGATGAGTAACAAGAAAAATCATCAAAATTAGAGTTTTGATGATGTAATGAAAAGCTCTTGGAAGTATAATACGGTTTTTATTTCTGTAGCGTATAAATCTTAAAAGTTATTGAGGATCAAAGTTTGAGCTTAATTTGAGCAGTTATGATCACATACTGTAACCTTAATTTAAGTTCAACAGTCTTAAGAGTGATAAAATTGGTGAATACTATTAGTTTAAGATTAAAACTAATAAACTCCATGAAATTTGGGGTTCTGCCAAGCCTCTGATGTCATCAAACTTAGAGTTATAGTGATAACTCTAAATAATGGTGTAATAATGATGTAATATGGTTTGATCATGATGTAATCACCCTCAAGCCTTAAAATATTGATCAATTCCAGTGGATATGATCAGTACACGTCTACTAGAAGCCTGTTGGACTCTAGGAGGGAGGTATTTACTATAAATAGAGCTCTTTTTACTCTATTTACCCCTCAGACGCATCAAAAACATTAAATCAATTAAATAAAAGGTAATTTCTTTATTCTTTATATATAAAACTCTTATATTATTAAAGACCAAAGACCATCTTAATATTAATCACTATTTTTACATGATTAAATCAATTATTTAATTGTTTTTGTCATAAATCTCTCTATAAACTCATTTCCACGTAAAATCAAGAAAACTAGTAATTTTCTTTATTTTTTATTGTAAATACAATTTGAAAAAGTTGTATTATATTCTTTTGGCGTAAAATATCTCAATATTATTATTTTAAGTGTTAAAAGTAGGTTATTTCATCTTATTATAATAATTTCTCTCTTATTATTACTCTTAATAATTCTTAATTAATATAAATAGTATTTATATTAATATATAACTTTAATATTAGTAATATTATTGTTATTAATTGTTTTTTATTTATAAAAAACAGTTTTTTACGCCTTTATTATTTGTTGGTAACACTAATAAAGAGCTTTATAATATATTAATTATTTTATATTAATATATTATTTATAATATTAGAATTTCATATAATATTAATTATATTTTTATATTTACTTAATAATATAATATTTTTACGCCATAATAATAATATTTCTTTCAATTATAAGGACATTCAGAGTACAATAAGTAATAAATTAGTAATTTTTACTTATTGTTTCATAGTCAAACCTTACAAGGAGTATGATTGGTACTGGCATGGATTGATGTTTTATATGCTAATTCCAGTGCTGGCAACAGAGTACACCAATCATGGGTAAATCCATCACAATCTTTGAATTAAAGGCCATATGCACAAAATCTTCTCACCATGTCCTCTAAGGTTTGGATCATCCTTTCAGCCAGGCCATCAGCTTGTGGGTGGTAGGCTGTAGAGAAAGACAGTTTAGTGCCAAATAATTGGTGAAGATTTGTCCATAGTGCTGAAGTGAATTTGGGATCCCTATCACTAATGATATTTGCAAATATCCCAGTCCATGACACTATTCTATTCCATATCAGAAGAGCTGTATCCATGGCTGTATCATCTTTGTGACATGGTAAAAAGATTGGAGTTTTACTGAATCTGTCCACAATTACTAGGCAAGCATTATAGCTTCTGTCACCTCCTGGTGGTAGGCCAGTTACCCAATCCATATGGACAATTTCCCAAGGTCTGTTTGGTTCTTGGATTTTTATCATATTCCCAAGTCTCTTGCCAGTGGATTTATTTGCCTTTTAACATCTGTCACAGGTTTTGCAATACTCTGCAACATATTTCTGCCACATTGGCCACCATATGCAGGTCTTTACTTTCTCTCTTGTTCTGTCTTCAGACAGATACCCTGAAAAGGGACTATCATGGCATTCCTTCAGTACAAGATTGATTAATGACCTGTCTACAACTGTCATGACACATGTGTGCTTGGTTCTGTGGTAAATTATACCATCCAGTAGGTGAAATATTCCTTCATCATAAGATTTTCTCCATAATTCATCCAAGGCATGTATTAGAGAGTTGTCTTTACAGTCTTTGTTAAGTAATTGGCATAAGATGCTACAATTCTTATCTTGAGTGTAACTACTTCTGACTTCTTCAAAGAAGGTGGTGTTCAAGTCTGTAACACTTATTCCTTCTATTGGAATTTGTGGTGAAGCTTCTTCTGGCACATAAGCAGGATTATCAATATTATTTGGTAATGGCCATCTGCTTAGTCCATCTGCATTCCTATGAATATTGCCATCCTTATGAACAATAGTCATATTGCCTCTGTATTCTTGTATGGCTATTTGCCATCTGAGCATATGTCTGTTGGGTGTCTTCATGTTCAGAAGTGATTTCACAGATGTACAATCTGTTATTACCTCAAAAAAACATCCCTCTAAGAAGTAGTTCAATTTCTCCAAGGCCCAGACAAGGCATAGACATTCCATCTGACTTGCTCCATATCTGGCTTCAGTTGGTTTGATTTGCCTGGATATGAAACATATGGGTCCTTCTACAGGTTTATCATTCATGATCTGAACTTGGTGAAGTGCAGCACCTAGTACATCCCCTGATGCATAAATATACAGTTTGAAAGGCAATTTAAAGTCTGGCATCAGTAAGAGTGGAGCAGTGGTCAATGCTTCTCTTAGAGACTCAAAAGCTTTGACTCTGTCAACAGTCATTTCAAATACTGTGTCTTTGTCACACAATTTATAAAGTGGTCTTGCTATGGATGCAAAATCTTTAATGTGTTTCCTGTAATATCCTGCAAAACATAAGAATGACTGAATTTCCTTTTTGTTCTGAGGCATGGGTTTTAGCAATACTGCTGCAACTTTGTTTTTGTCAATTCCAAGGGATAAACCAGATACAACATGTCCTAGTGCCTTAAGTTCTTTAAATCCAAAATGGCATTTCTTCAAGGAAATTTTCATGTTGACTGATTGAATTTTTGTCAAAACTCTGGACAATCTGTACATGTGCTCCTCCCAAGTCTTGGAACAGACAATAATGCCATCAATGTAAATGATTAACCATCCCTCTGAGAGCTCTACAGGGAAGACTTCATTCATCATTCTTTGGAAGTGTGAAGGTGCATTTTTGATACCAAAGGGAATCCTTAAGTATTCATACACTCCACAATGAACAATAATTCTCAAGTATTTTCTTGCTCTTGGTGTCACCACATTTTGATGGAATCCTTTAAGGGCATCCATAGTGGTTATATACACTGCTTGAGATATTTGAGTAAGGGCAATTTGGATTTTTGGTATTGGGTATCTGTCTGGAACAGTATAAGTGTTCAGAGCTCTAAAGTCCCCAACCATTCTGGATTTTCCATTATTCCACGCCACTATGACTGGTGTAGTTATTTCTACTTCTTCATTATGGCCTACTTTTCTTATTACACCAAGGTCCAGAAGCTCTTTGATATGAATTTCTAGAGCTTCTCTTGATTTTGGACTTGCTGGATAAGCAGGTCTTCTTAAGAGTGGTGGATAAGGTCTCTCAATGTTAAGAATGATGTCAACTTCATGACCAATGATTGCTCCTAGAGGCTCTTTGTCTGAAGCAAATGCTCCTCTGTGCTCATACAAAAGGGAGAAAGTTCATTTTCTTGTTTATCAGTCAGATGAAGGCTTATTTCAGCCTCATTTAACTGTTCAGACTTGAATTTCTCTAACTCTAAGCTGACTGGTGATACTTTGTTTACTGTAATTTGTCTTTTAAATGGTAAAAAGGCAAATTTTTGGCACTTATTGTCTCCAATAGTAAAGTATCTGTCTTTGTTATTATGTAAATCTATCCCATACATGATTAAATAGTCATTTCCCAATATAAAATGGGTACTAGAGAAATTTTCCATAACAACAAATTCAACTGTGATTCTTAAATTCCCATTTATGTGTGGGAATATGACATTAGTCTCAAAGATTCCTAATTCTTTCATTGGGTTACTTGCACTGTTGAATTTTATACCATCAATTGGTAACAATTGGTCTTCAAAGTTTGGTACACAAGTCTTAAGAAAAGATTTTCCAACACAAGAGCAGAAGGCTCCTGGGTCAAGAAAAAGTTTGGTGGGCTTGTTGTCAGTCACCACTTCTGTTATACAGGAGTTACCAGCTGTATAAATTTTCCCTCTGTTTGGTTTTGTCTTCATAAGTTGTGCATCTTGAACTTTTGATAAATCAACTTGACCATTGCTCAATTGTGGCAAGTGGGAATAAGATTCCATGATGTCAAAAGTGGCATTGATATTTTCTATATCTTTTGAAGATTCAGAAAATATGGATGACTTATCATCTGAATTGTCTTCAATTATGTCTTCTTTTTCAACATCTGGTTCCTTTTCAATTTCAATTTCATTGATTTTGCCCCTTTTTGGACATTTATTGGCTAAATGGGTGGTGCTTTGGCAAATATCGCATTTTCTGACTGTATCTGCAGATTTATACTTAATATTACTAGAGTTTTCTTTGGGGTTTTTGTCCACAGAATCTTTCCAAGGTGTATTAAACCTTGTTTTGAGATTCACCCTACTAGAACCAATTTTGGTTCTGGTGGTTACCTCTTCTAGTATATTGATAATATCCTCTGCTGAAGATTGTTCAGTAGTCCTGCTTTTGATAGCATGTTCTAAGTAACCTCCACATCGTCTCAGAATTTTCTATGGATCATAAATTCTGACATGTCAGGATATAATCCTGTTAATCTGTCCTTTTGTTGGCAAAACCATGGTAAAGCTTTGTCTTTATCAGCATTAAATTTGGCAGATTCAAAGGCTGTTTCAACTTTAAACCTCCAAGCATCATTTGACCATTTTTTGATGATTTGGTTTTTCCACCAAGTCCAACTCTGGTGTCCATGTGCTTGTCTTATTTTGATGTACCATCTATGAGCTGATCTGGTAAACAAGGTGTTAAACCTGGCTTTTACCAATCTGTCTGGTAATTCAAAATCCTCTTTGATCATGTCAATACCTCTAATGAATTCCATATGGTCATACTCTCCTTCACCACTGAAGTGAGGCCATTCTTTAAGTTTTGGAACTTCTTTCAAGAGTGCTTGGCCCATTGATGGTTCCAAGTTATGAAAAGGAGTGGATAATTCATTTTTTAATTGTGAATTATCAGGATCCAATACTTGTGGATTTGGAATTCTTGTGCCCTCATTTTGATTCAGAGGTGTAGACATTCTTGGTAAGGTGTTCAGTATTTGTTCAATGTCATTCATTTTACTGTTGCTACACCTTTGGGAATTTCTGTATTCATGCTGTCAGGGTGAGTCTATGTAGAAGCTTAAAAACAGTAAATACAAGCTAGTACTATGACTGTGACACGTCAAAAATAAGTAATAAAAAAATTCTTCAGGTCCTACTGCTACGTGGTAACAGTGGTGATGAGTCTATTGAGGACCTGGGTTGCAATGTTCTAATATCTTTGACTGTAAAGAAACACTACAATAATTATATTTAATTATATCTTTAAGTATTCTAAGGACACTACTGATGATTAACAGTCTTGTCACATAAGAATATATAAATAAAAGATAAGATGAGGATTTTTGAAGGCAAAAACCCTTCTTTTTATATCTTTCAAGACTGTCAAGAGTTATTTACTCTTCACACGTCAGAGGAGTGAAAATTTTCACTCCATTGGCCAGTCTGTGGTTCTGGATCCTCAATTCTGACGTCAGTAGAGGCAGAATTGTGGTTTTGGGACCACAAATGATCATTCTGGATCAATACAGGATGAAAAAACTTTTCACCTGCCACGTCAGCACTTGGATGACGTTGTTCTGGTGTTTGTATGACCAATACTAGTCATTCTGGGCGGGTTTAAGCTTTGAACAACCATTATTTTGAGTATTAATACTGTACTGGTTGGTACAGGTTTGGTACAGGCCAGTATTGGCCAAAATACTTCCAACCAAGATATCTTGGTCAGTTTTTGAGATATCAAGAAACTAAGAGCACAGAATTGAAGGGCTTAATGAGCTCTTCAATTTGGTATGCTTCATGTTTACCCTTCTTTAAAATAGCAAAAGTTATAAGGGTTTTAAGTTTTTGGATGTATTTTTGTACATCAGTATGGGGCTTCAAAAACTTCCATACCAGATATCTTCTTCAGTTTGGAAGATATCTGTATTCTGATGATACAGTTTTGTAGGGCTTGATTAGCCCTACAGTTTGGTATGTGACACTGTACAGTTGTATGAGTGTATGCCAAAGATACAGGGGTTTGTTTATTTCCTTATTTTCAGAATATCTGTATTTTGGTTGTTAAACCTTTAAACCAAGATCCCTCAGTCAATTTAAGAGATACAGAGGTCTAAGGTATCTCAATTTAAAGCTCTTGTTGAGATCTTTAATTTGGTTATACTTTTGTACAGTTTTGTACAAGCCCTCTTTGACTTTCAGGGGGACTTGGTTTTGAAAATGAGGTTATATGGTATCTCCAGTTGTAGTGGTGTTACAACAACATGGATGATATCATTGTGTAGCTCTTTATGTGAGCTTTAAGAAAAATACCATTTTGGTATAGGATAACTTAAATATGCATAAGTTATATGAGAGGTGAAAATAAGGGTTTTGACTTATTTATTTTCCTCTAGGTTTCCTTATTCTGTTTGGATAAGGTTGGTGTTTAATGTAAGAGGATTGTTTTCTCTTAATTATTACCTGTATTGACTATGTTTGTTCAATACTTGTCATACCATTATTTATGGTATGTTGGATGTCATGCTAGTGCTCTGTTTTGAGTCACAGGCTGACATACCCTCCCTCAAAAGAAGGCTCATCATTGATGAGACTCTTCAGCCCTCTTGGAGGCTCTGAATCTTCTGAGGTGTATTTGTCCATCTGGGATTTCTTTCTCAGTTAACCATTTGTCTTTATCTGCTGGTTGATTCTTAAATCTAACCAGGTATTGCCTGTTGTCTTTCCCATTGATTCTGATCTTCCTGGCTTTAATGATCTTTTTCACTGGTCCAGGTGAGTCATCTTCCTTTACCAATCTTTCATGGGTGACTGTCTTCTTCCTGTCAGGGAATTTCTCCTCATCTGTCTGGTGATAAGGTTTGACCAGGCTCACAGGAAAAACTGGGTGTTTCCTAGAGAACTCTTTGGTTAGGTTGACCTCTACTGCATTCTTTCCTATTAATTTAATAATGGTGAATGGTCCTATGAATGAGTCTCTCATCTTCTTGGGTCCTTTTAGGTTGTTGAAGTTAAGAGTTGAGATTAGAACTTGGTCTCCTACTTTGAAATCAGGTTCTTGGTGACTTTTATCATATCTCTGTTTGTTATATAATTTGGCTTCAGCCACACATTGCTCTGCTTTTTCGCAGGCAGTCTTCCACATTGTGTGAAAGTCTTTGGCTGTAGGATGTACTGAGAGGAGGTTCTTCTTCAAGTAATCTACTGGAAGTAGTGGGTTCCATCCTTTCTCTAATGTGGCAGGGGTTTTTCCTGTCACTGAGTGTATACTTGTGTTGTATGCCAGTTGCACAGCTGGTAGGAGGGTTACCCAGTCATGGGTATATCCCTCATTGTCTTTATATTCCATGCCATATGCACAAAACCTTCTAATGATGTCTTCCAATGTCTGGATCATTCTTTCTGCTAGACCATCTGTTTGTGGATGGTAAGCTGTGGAAAATGCTAGTTTGGTTCCCAGCATCTCATATAGATTAGTCCAAAATTCTGATGTGAATTTAGGGTCTCTGTCACTAATTATAATTCTTGGGACTCCACAGTTAGCTATCACATTGTTCCAGAACAATATGGCTGTGTCCATTGCTGTGTCCTCTTTGTGACAGGGGAGACATCTGACACTCTTGCTATACCTGTCTACTACTACTAGGCATGCATTAAAGCTGTCTTTCCCTCCAGGGACCAGGCCTGTTACCCAATCCATGTTTATTATTTCCCAGGGGTGTTTGGGCTCCTCTATACTCTGGAGTAATCCATATCTTTTGCCATGACTTCTGTTGGCTTTTTGGCATCTGGTACAAGTGTTGATGTATTCACTCAAGTCTTGTTCCCACTTTGGCCACCAAGCTGTGCTAAAGACTCTTTCTTTAGTTCTTTCTTCACTCATATGTCCCATGTATGGGCAGTCATGGCATTCCTGTAGTATGAGGGAAATGTGTTCTCTACTTATTATTACCAGGGCACTTGTGTGTTTTTCCCTATGGTACAGTAGGTCATCTATCAGAAAAAATCTATTTTCTTTAAAGTTTTTGAGCCATGGCTCTTCCAATTGACTCTCTAGTTCAGGACTCCTGTACTTTTGTTTTAGTAGTTGTATCAATATACTACACTGTTTGTGTTTATTGTATGCTGATTGTACTATACTAAAGAATTCTGTATTCAGATTAGAGGAGCTGATTCCCAGTATGGGTATCTCTTTAATCTCCCCATAGCTCTGTGCTGGGTTTGATGAATCATTCCCTAATGCCCAGTTTGATAGTTTGAAGTTCTTTCTCCTGTCTATCTCCATGCATTGTATAGGTATTTTGGCCCCATTTTCTGGGTCATATGCTGGATTTTCTTGGTCATTCTTCAGTGGCCACCTGCTGAGACCATCTGCATTAGTATGACTTTTCCCTTCTTTATAGATGATAGTCATATTCCCTCTGTATTCTTGTATGGCTATTTGCCACCTAAGCATGTGTCTGTTTGTTGTTTTCATGTTCAACAGTGACTTGAGGGCTGTGCAGTCAGTAAAAACTTCAAATACTGCTCCTTCTAAGTAGTAATGGAGTTTTTCTAATGCCCATACCAAGCATAGACATTCTGTCTGAGTAGCTCCATATCTGGCTTCTGAGTCTTTCAGTTGTCTTGAGATATAGCAAATTACTCCTTCTTTGGGTATGCCATCTACTAGTTGCCTCTGGTGTAGTGCTGCTCCTAGCCCTTGGCTACATGCTGCATCTATGTATAGTTTGAATGGTAGTTCAAAATCAGGCATCATTAGGACAGGGGCATTGGTCAGTTCATGTTTGATCTTTTCAAATGCATCCCTTCTTTCTTTGGTAATTTCAAAGACCACATCTTTTGAGCACAGTTTGTATAGGCTACTAGTGATGTGTGCAAAGTTCTTTATGTGGCTTCTGTAGTAGCTAGCAAAGCCCAAAAAAGATTGCATTTCTTTGATGTTCTTTGGTACTGGTTTCTTTAGTACTGCAGCAACTTTGTTTTGGTCTATAGCTAGACTTAAACCTGAAACTTTGTGTCCTAGGGCTAGCAGTTCTTGCTGTCCAAAGTTACATTTCTTAAGAGATATCTTCATATTGATTGGTGTGCATTTTCCCAATACTTTATCAATTTTCTTCACATGGTCTTCCCATGTTTCTGAGTATATGATGATATCATCAATGTACACTACCATCCACCCTTCCATTATTTCATCTTGAAATATGGTATCCATCATCCTCTGAAAATGGGCTGGTGCATTCTTAATGCCAAATGGCATTCTGGTATATTCATATATGCCCATATGGCATATAATTCTTAGCAATTTGATGGAATCTGGTTTTACCCCATTCTGGTGAAAACCTTTCATGCAGTCCATTTTTGTAATGAACTTGGCTTTTGCTAGTTTATCTAGTGCATGTGGTATCCTTGGGATGGGGTACCTATCTGCTTTGGTGTAATTATTCAAAGCCCTGAAGTCACCACATAGTCTGGATTTACCATCATGCCATGTTATAAGGACTGGTGTAGTGACCTCTACTATCTCATTATGTCCTATCTTTCTTATTACCCCCATTTCTAGGAGTTCATTGATGTGTTTCTCAATTTCTTTCCTAGTTTCCATGCTGGCTGGGTATGGTGGTCTCCTAAGCATAGGTGGATATGGTCTTTCTACATCCAGATATAATTCTATATCATGTCCTTTGATTTTTCCTAGTGGTTCATCTCCTATTGCAAAAGCTCCTCTATGCTTTCTCAATACTTTCAGTAAGTTGAGTTTCATTTTACTGGTGAGTTGAGTGCCATATTGGGCCTCTTTGAATTCTTCCACTAGTTCTTTCAAGGTGTTATCATTTGTTATATGATTAATGTCAAAGGAAAATTTTTTATCTTTGTTTGTACCTATGGTAAGATATCTGTTTTTACTATTGCAAATATCCATACCATACATTCTTTGGTACTCTGTACCTAGTAAGAATCCTTGTACATGTGCATTTTCTAGAACTACAAATTCAGGTTCCAGTCTGATATTTCCTTTTTGGTGTGGGATAATTATCTCTTTGATTATTGTCCCTAGTGAGTGCATTTTGCCTGATGCACTTTTGAAGTTTCTGGCCTTTGTTGGGATTATATCATCTTCCCATTTGGGGAAATGTTGTTCCAAGTATTCTTTTGCCACTATGGAGCAACTTGCTCCTGTGTCAATTATCATTGGGTGTTTACAGTTCTCAATATAAACTGTCAATTTTGTAGGTGTTCCATGAATGAATCCCATCCCTCTATTGGGGGTCACCAGGAATGTTTGTGCATTCTGTGTATGCTTACAGAGCTCTTTGTCTGTTGTTATTTGTGGTATGCCTGAATCCAATTCAATGTCTTGTATATCAAGTGAACTTTCTTCATTGCATTCCACTATGTATTCTTCTATGGTATCAGGTTCACTTTGTGATTCTGCTCTCATACCATTTCCCATGCTGTCAGAATCAGATTTTTCACCTGTTTGTTCTTCTTCTGATTCTTCATCAATTTCATATATTTTCTTTTTTGGTTTTGTGCAATTGTTAGCATAATGGTCTGGTGAACCACAGTTGTGGCACACATATTTCTTTTTTGGGGTTTCTTTCCCTTTTTCTTTGTTTGTCTCTTTAACTTCAGACCTCTTGTCTTTGAAGTTTGGTTTGAAAGATGTGTACCTTCCTATGGAGGTCTTTTTTCTCACATCTTGTATGACATTTGCTATGTCATCAATGCTGCTGATGTTGTTGCATCTGCATTTGACTGCATGTTCTAGATCTCCTGGCAATTTTGTCAGGAGTTTATGGTTTCTCATTTCTATTGTCATATTGGGATCAATAGCTTTTAGCCTCTTTGTTTGTTTGAGGCACCATTCATAAGGGTCTTTTTCTGTGGAGTATCTATCACTTTCAAAGGACATGGTTTTTTGCCAGATCCAGCTACCATTGCTATACTTTTGTATAATCTGGTTCCTCCACCATGGCCAGCTTTTCCTGCCATGTATTTCTTTCATTTCAGTATACCATATGTTTGCATGGCCTCTGAATGCTGTGTTGAGTCTTGTTGTGATCCAGTAGTCTGGTATCTTTGGGACATCAACAAAGAGTCCATCAATATAGTCAGTGATCTCCATATGGTCATATTCCCCTATTCCTGAGAACTTTGGCCGGTTTGTTACTTCTGGTAACTGTTTCAGTGCCTGTTTCTCTGAGTAGTTGAGATTTTCCCCATCTTGGTACACTGACTCTGATCTTAACTTTGGAATCTGATATTCAGGTTCCTGGTCATAGTCTTTGTCCTCTTCTTTTAATTTTGTAGAGGTAGTAGGGTGACCTTGTGTTGGAGGGTATTGATTGTCTTCCCTGTCATAGAGGTAATCAATTTCTTTGTCAAGGTTATCCTGCTGCTGCTGGATATTCCTCAGATCCCTCCTCACAGTTTGTTGTTCTTCTAGAATTGAATTCAACTGTCTGTTGGTTTTTTCAAATTCTGTCCAAATTTTGGCCAGATTTGAATTCAAGTCTTTTATGACTGTTGCTTGGAAAGCATTTTCTTCTTTCAATGTTTCCACTTCTGTCCTCATTTTTTCTGAGGTTTCATGTGTCCACTCCATGAATTGGGCCAATTTGGTCCATGTGAATTTGTTTTCAAACTCATGAGTGTGCATTGTAGTTTCAGTTATTAATTCTGGGTCTATTGAGTCAGAACTAGAAAAACTATTTGTAGGTACAACTATTTCTTGTTTTTGTGTACTTCTTGGACTAAGTCCATCAGCTTTTTCATCAATGGGTCTGCTTCTTTCTTCCTCTGGTTGAAAGAAGTTTTGTTTTTCCCTTGGGCTCCTTTTCTCCTGTTGGAAACTACCTGGAATGGTGGGGGAGCTTTGGATGAAGTTTCCTTTGGCTTGTAAGGCCTGGAACTGCTGGATGGTTGTGGGGAAGATGGGGCTTCTTCTTCCATTTCTGGGGGTGCCTGAATCTGACTGGGCTCTTCCTTGTGCCAAGATCTCTCTATGGCTTGTATGGCTGCCTGGTTCTCTTTGATTCTGGTTGCTCTTTCTTCTAAGAGTTTGAAATTCTTGTTGGGATTCCAACCTTGCATTTCTGTCATAAGTTCCATCCAAGCCATTTGCTTGAGACAGATCTTCTGGGTTGTTATCCCCACTTCTGCCCATGATGCTGCCATGGTGAACATTTTGTTGTCCATGCTCCATGTGAAGAGGTCTCTCAGGAGTTTGTGTATTTGGAGGACCTGTTCTGCATCTGTCCAATCTCCTGGTTGGACTCCTGGGTTGAATTTGATTTGGAACAAGACTTTGGGTAGGAGTTCCCTGATGGTAAGTCCTTTGCTGGTCATCTGCTCCATTTCTTCTTCCTCTGTGTCTTCTTGGCCAGTGTTCTGGTTGATTTCTTGGGAATCCAAGATCTCTAAGAAGTGGAGGTGTCATGTTAACAATGTTAAAAAATGACAGACAATAAAAAATGTTGTATTTTTCAAGGTTTATTTACCTTTGGCAGGCCCTTGTACAAATTTATGATCTATACTCTTTGGCAATTTGCCTTTGGAGTTTACAACTGGGTTGATAACAGTGATTTTCTGTTTCTCAACTTGTTTTGGTGATCCAACTGGTTTTGTTGGAGCTTTTCTGGGTTTTTTGGCCCTTGGCACAGCTATTGGTGTCCAATCTTTTGAGTTGATTGTCACTTCACTGTGTCTTTTCTGCTTGCCCTTGGTGTTTGGCAGCGCCTCTCTGTCTTCTGAGGCTGTCACAGATGGGTTTCCTTGTGACTGGGTTTCTAATGGAATGTAGTCCTTTTCCACTATTCAGAAAAGATATTTCAGATTGTATATCAGTATTTTATGATAAAACAAAATGATTATATTCAATTCTACTGTTATTTTTCGAAATTTTTAAGTGTTTTTATGTTTTTTATTGTTTTTATATGTTTTTGTTTGAAAAATAACAGTTTTTGAGTTTTTCACTTATGTTTTATAAGTGAAAAAACTGTAATATCCAAGTGTTTTGTGAATGATTCACTTGGATATTATTGTGTTTTTGTGTAAAACACGTCAAATTTATTAAATTATAATAAATTTGATTTTTTATTATAAATATTATAAATAATATTTATTATAATACTTTGATATTAGTTAAATATCAAGTAATTACAAGTTTTCACGTCAATTTGAGTGATATCTTGTTTTAAAGGAAATATTTAATTAAAATATTCCTTGTAAAATAATAAAAAATTATTTTATTATTTTATATTTATTAATTATTAATTAATAAATGTTTATATATTAATTTTCACGCACTTTGGTGAAAAATAATAGTAAAATAAATAATATACTGTTTGTATATTATTATTTATATTGAAATTTAAATAATACAGATGTATTATTATGAAATTTCGTGGAATTTATTGCAATAAAAAAAATATAAAGAGGATATATACTCTTATTCTCAACAAAAATATTTTATAATATATATTTTTGGAGTAAAAAAAAAAAGAAATGTATAAAAAAAAAATGATGATAAAATAAAAATTTTACTCACTTGTAGTGAAATACCTTTTAAATAGCTGAATTTTACGCTTAATTCAGTTCAAAATACGTCCAATAAGGTTGAATAACCATGGCCAGGCCCCCAAATTGTCAGGGTGAGTCTATGTAGAAGCTTAAAAACAGTAAATACAAGCTAGTACTATGACTGTGACACGTCAAAAATAAGTAATAAAAAAATTCTTCAGGTCCTACTGCTACGTGGTAACAGTGGTGATGAGTCTATTGAGGACCTGGGTTGCAATGTTCTAATATCTTTGACTGTAAAGAAACACTACAATAATTATATTTAATTATATCTTTAAGTATTCTAAGGACACTACTGATGATTAACAGTCTTGTCACGTAAGAATATATAAATAAAAGATAAGATGAGGATTTTTGAAGGCAAAAACCCTTCTTTTTATATCTTTCAAGACTGTCAAGAGTTATTTACTCTTCACACGTCAGAGGAGTGAAAATTTTCACTCCATTGGCCAGTCTGTGGTTCTGGATCCTCAATTCTGACGTCAGTAGAGGCAGAATTGTGGTTTTGGGACCACAAATGATCATTCTGGATCAATACAGGATGAAAAAACTTTTCACCTGCCACGTCAGCACTTGGATGACGTTGTTCTGGTGTTTGTATGACCAATACTAGTCATTCTGGGCGGGTTTAAGCTTTGAACAACCATTATTTTGAGTATTAATACTGTACTGGTTGGTACAGGTTTGGTACAGGCCAGTATTGGCCAAAATACTTCCAACCAAGATATCTTGGTCAGTTTTTGAGATATCAAGAAACTAAGAGCACAGAATTGAAGGGCTTAATGAGCTCTTCAATTTGGTATGCTTCATGTTTACCCTTCTTTAAAATAGCAAAAGTTATAAGGGTTTTAAGTTTTTGGATGTATTTTTGTACATCAGTATGGGGCTTCAAAAACTTCCATACCAGATATCTTCTTCAGTTTGGAAGATATCTGTATTCTGATGATACAGTTTTGTAGGGCTTGATTAGCCCTACAGTTTGGTATGTGACACTGTACAGTTGTATGAGTGTATGCCAAAGATACAGGGGTTTGTTTATTTCCTTATTTTCAGAATATCTGTATTTTGGTTGTTAAACCTTTAAACCAAGATCCCTCAGTCAATTTAAGAGATACAGAGGTCTAAGGTATCTCAAATTAAAGCTCTTGTTGAGATCTTCAATTTGGTTATACTTTTGTACAGTTTTGTACAAGCCCTCTTTGACTTTCAGGGGGACTTGGTTTTGAAAATGAGGTTATATGGTATCTCCAGTTGTAGTGGTGTTACAACAACATGGATGATATCATTGTGTAGCTCTTTATGTGAGCTTTAAGAAAAATACCATTTTGGTATAGGATAACTTAAATATGCATAAGTTATATGAGAGGTGAAAATAAGGGTTTTGACTTATTTATTTTCCTCTAGGTTTCCTTATTCTGTTTGGATAAGGTTGGTGTTTAATGTAAGAGGATTGTTTTCTCTTAATTATTACCTGTATTGACTATGTTTGTTCAATACTTGTCATACCATTATTTATGGTATGTTGGATGTCATGCTAGTGCTCTGTTTTGAGTCACAGGCTGACACATGCTGGAAGCTTTGTATTAAATTTATTACTTCAATTTTATACATGTCTTCTTTATGTGTCAGTTCTTGCCATAACTCTGTCTGTCTTGTATTATCAGCAGTGACTTGATTCAATTTCATTGATAATTTTGATACTTCTCCTTGTGAAGCATCAAAACACTTTTTCAAGGCAATGGTATATGTCTTTACTTCAGTAAATGAATTTGAAATGTCATCAAGGACTTTCTTGTTATCTTTTTTGATAATATTTATGGCTTGTTTAATTCTTGTTTCAATTATGTCATCAATATTGAATTTAGAATATTTATCTTTTAATTCTTTAATAATGGCAGAGCGCTCATTTATTTTATTGTCAAAAGAATTATCATTATTGGAAATTTTAATTGTTCTTAAGACTTTTTCAAAACACATAAGTGTTTCATTAATTTGGCAAAGACTCAGGTTTCTTATTTTAATGTTATTACAAATGGTTTCATTTTTATCAGAAAGATGTTTTTTCACGTCATTTATAGCATCATACAGCTCTGGGATGGAATCAAATATATCAGAAATCATTTCTGGAATCTTAATGTGGCTTCCTCCTTCTTCTTTAATTCCATCATAGTTCTGGCCATCTGAAATACATTTTCCATGGCATCCTGCTGAATCTTTGGAATTCTGTATCCTTGGCTGTAAGGGTTTGGGGCTGGTGCCTTCCCTTTGCCCTCGTTTGGAACTTGTGGCTGTTTTTTCACATTGGAGTTGCTGGTGCTGGCCACTGGGGCTGTTTTTGGCACTGGTTTGGGTGGTGGAGGGTTGTTTTTCCTCCATTCTAGTGTCAACAGCATCATGTTTTTCTTCTCCATCAATGGATGCCATCCATTGAGCAATTTGCAAGTGTTGGGATGGCCCAGGAATTTTCTCACAGTTAGGTAAGAATTCATGCAACTCTTCCACAGGTCTGCAAGGATCTGGTACTCCTTGAATTGAAGTGCATTGTTGTATGCACTGTGGCTGGCTTTGTATATGTCCACAGAGGCTTGTTGTGGCGATGTTAGCTCTTTTTGAAGGTAAAATGGTATTATCAGCTTCAGAATGACCCATTTTAGTTGTTTGGAAGTCATCAACTGACCTTTTTCCTTCTGTACCTGCTTCGCCTCTGACATAATCACGTCTATTACCTTTCTGGGAGCTTCTTGAGGGCTTATAGCAGGCTCCTGACCCGGTTGAAGGCATAATTATGGTTAAAAAGGCTTAAAATAGTAATTTTACATCAAAAAACTTACTATTGGCCTAATCTTTGGCTTTCTGAAGGGTATTACTTATGTCCAAGTTAATCAATTTGGAAGATATTGGTTCAGGTTGGTTATTATGAGTCACAATAACAGTACTATTATGATCAGAATTAACAATACTGGCAGGGATAATGCTGGTTACTGTTGAGGCTGTTTCAATGTTTTCTTGTCTTACCACGTTGTCAGACACTCAAATTAATGAAAAAGCCAATTAATTAAGTAAAAAAAGGTTATTTCAAAAAAGAAATAAAAATATAAGCCTCACTTATAATATGAAAAAAAAATATTTTTTATGGGTTTTTTGAATTATAAGTATCTTTTATATGTTTTTAAATTTTTCAATATAAGAAAAAAGATTTAAAAAGAGTAAAAAAATATGTCACAGGTAAAATATCACGGCTGGGCCCCCAAATGTAAGGTGTGGATATGAAACTTTGATTAAAAATCAAGTACTTTTCCTGTCCTCAAAATTTCTATAAGGTCAAATTCGATTCAAAATAGTAAGAAATATTATTTTTAAGAGAAAACACGCCAAATTTATTGTTTATAACTTTATTAGTATAAAACAATAATATTATAAAGATTTATTGTTTTACAACCAATAAAAATTTATCCAAAAAAATACTCTACAAAACATATTTTAAGGCTACAAAAGAAATTTCTTCAAGAGAAATTTCAATTGGAATTAATTGAGCAAAGAACTGCAAGCAATTAATTAAAGAACAGATTCTTTAAAAAGAATATTAAATAGAAAACACACTCAAAAGTGACCAGAGTGAATTTGGAAACAAAGTGACAAAGTTTACAGTGATGAAAGATGCTTTAATTCACTTTTGGGGTGGTTCAGGGGTAAAAATGATTATAAGAGTTACAAACAATGATAATAATGATTTTTTCACGTGGTTAAAAGGTTTAAAATGATTTAATAAAGGTGGTTGGAATCATTTATTGATTGGTTTCACAATGTTTAAACTAATTATAAAAGGAAAAGATTCTAACATGAAGAGAAAAGTGGGGCAAAGAAGACATTCTTTTATAGCCATCAATTCTCTTACTCCAAAAGTAAAATTTACTCTTGTAAGTCGTGAAAAACAGTCTGACAACAGAAAAGCCAATTATGGCATCATTTAACCCTGGTTCAGACCAAAAAGGGCTGGTTTAAGCCATTTTTAGCCATTTTAGACCCTTAAATCAGCCATTACTATAGCAATACCAGGCCTAGAGCCTTCAAACCACGTCAGAATGTGTGTCAGAGACGTAGAAACCAGTTAAAACTGTTTTTACTATGATGGTTTTATCTTAAGGGTAGTTTTACCCTCTTGGAAACAGCTAAAACTACCCCAGTTGGTATCAAAACCTCATCATCAATTGAGTCCACAGACCCTGTAACTCAATTCCAGGCCAAAATTGATGAAATTTTGCGTGAATCTTGACATCCCAC
The DNA here is from genome assembly GCA_023105745.1 of Austropuccinia psidii. Lineage (NCBI taxonomy): Eukaryota > Fungi > Basidiomycota > Pucciniomycetes > Pucciniales > Sphaerophragmiaceae > Austropuccinia > Austropuccinia psidii. Next base: position 68,754,165 of record JALGQZ010000004.1, read on the forward strand.
GCCTGTCAGAAAGGATTTTGGGGGTCTAGCTCTCCCTTAGAGCTGGAGTTCCTTTTCCCCCCCAAATTTAATCTTTCCAATTTATTTTTCCTTTAATTCCTCATCATGTATTATACTCATAATTTACATATGTAATTCAATTCAATTTTACAGTACAATACAGTAATAATTGACACCTCATATGTAAATCAAAGTTCACTTATGTAATACACATGCACATTTTGACATTTCAATTGAATTCAATTGAAAATACTTCAATTCCTCATAACTTCTAAACTAAACACAACACCTCAATTTTAACACAAAAATTGATGGTTAACACCACATGTGGTGTGAATTAAATTAAGGTTTTGAGGATTTTCAACTTTTGTATTGAGAATACTAAAAACTTCATTTAAGCTTATTTAGAGTTGAGTTACAAGAATTTCACTCAGAGGTGACCCAACCTGATTTTTTATGAGGAATCCAATGGTGAAATAATTTTTATATGTTTATTTATTGGATAAAAAGTTATAATAATTTTTATTTAACTTTTTTCCAAATTTATTTATTTATTCACAATTTTGTTAAAATTTCATTTTTACTTAATTTTTTTAAGTATAAATGTAATTTTATACTTACAAAATTTAATGTAATTTTATTTTTAAATTGTAATTAATTTTTTTATTTTTAATATAATCTTATATTTATATTTTGTTTTTAATTTTAATAATATAAATAAATTTATTTTATTTATATTAATATGTTATTTTTGTATTTGTGGTCTTTTGGGTATATGAAATTACCTCTAAGGCTCACATTTATATAAAAGTGTTATTTTTGGTAAGATATGGCAATTTTCCATGTAAAAATTGCTTTTATATCTTTTTTTTATTAAAAAAAATGAAATTTAAATGAATAAAATAACTTTTTTTATTGGTTTTAATATTTTTAATATTTTTTATGTTTTTATTTTTAAAGAATAAAATAAAAAATGAATATGATTGTTTTTATAAAGTTAATTTATAATATAAAATTATTTTTAATTTATAAAATATCTTTTTTAATCACTAGAGTCACTCAAAGAAAGTTTTTCAAGTCTAAGGATGTGAAGAACCACGTGTAAGACAGTACAATTGCTTTCCAAATGTCTCAATAGCTTTTAAGATCAATAAATATAAGATTATTATATAATTTTATGACTATAAGTATAATTTATTATTGGATAAGCCCAATTTTAATCTTCTTAAAGGTCTTTTAGAGTAAATATCACGGCCAGGCCCCCAAAGGTAAGGTTTGACTATGAAAAAATAAGTAAAAATTACTAATATCTTACCTATTGTACTATGAATGTCCTTATGAATGAAATAAATAAGTTAAAAATAATTATAATAATAAGAAAATATTATAATTATGGCGTAAAAATAACTATATTATCAATTAAATATGATGATATAATTTATATTATAAGATATAATATAATAAAATAAACATATTAATATAAAATAATAAATATATTTAATGGCACTTTATTATTGTCACAAACAAATAATAAAGGCGTAAAAAATTGTTTTTTATTAATAAGAAACAATTAATAACAATAATATTACTAATATTAAAGCTATAAATTAATATAAATACTATATATATTAATTAAAGAATTATTAAAGTAATAATAAAGAGAAAATAACCTACTTTTAATACTTAATATAATAATTTTGAAATATTTTACCCCAAATAATGTAAATAAAACTTATCCAAACTGTATTTACAATAAAAATAGAGAAAATTACAAATATTGTTGATTTTTACGTGGAAATGAGATTTTAGAGAGATTTTTAGCAAAAACAATTAAATAAATGATTTAATCACCTCAAAATTGATGATTATAATAAGATGATCCTTGGTCTTTAATAATATAAAAGATTTAAATATAAAGAATAAAGATATTACCTTTTAATTTAATTGATTTAATGTTTTTGATGCGTCTGAGGGGAAAACAGAGTAAAAAGAGCTCTATTTATCGTAAATACCTCCCTCCTAGAGTCCAACAGGCTACTAGTAGACGTGTACTGATTATATCCACTGGCATTTATCAAAAGGTTAAGGTTTGGAGATGATTACATCATGATCAAACCATATCACATCATTATTACGCCATTATTTAGAGTTATCACTATAACTCTAGGTTTGATGACGTCAAAGGCTTGGGAGAACCCCAAAATTTGTGGATTTTATCAGTTTTAATCATAAACTAATAGTATTCACCAATTTCATCACTCATATGACTGTTAAACTTAATTTAAGGTTACAGTGAGTGATCATAAATGATCAACTTAAGCTCAAACTTTGATCCTTAATACCTTTTGAGATTTACACGCTACAGCAATTAAGAGAGTGAATTCTAATAGCTTGGCATAAGTGTATCATTCTTCCAAGAGCATTTCATTACATCATCAAAACTCTATTTTTGATGATTTTTCTTGTAACTCATCTTTTCTGCCGAAATTTAATATTTTAAACTTCAAACTATGATTTCAAGGGGATATACCTTGAATATTATAATAAAAAATACATCATTCTTCACAAATGAACTAGTAGAATCCAACTTTCTACTTTTTTTTAAGCTTGGACCACTTTCACAACAAAGTGGTCAACAGCTCTGTTGATTTTAATCAATAATTCCCTAAAGGTTTCAACCTTGTCTATAGCTTGTAAAATAAACTTCATTTCTGTATTCCTACAGTAAATACGCGATGACTTTATTTTTGGTTCATCACTCTATCATGTATATTTCAAGAGATATTAGCTAAAATCCTTGAATATATGCGTTGACCAAAAAAGAGCATATATTCAGGTTAATTCCTTAAGTATTAATTTTGAAGCTTAGCTTCTTAATTGTTTTATATTTGGATGTTTATGGAGAATCCAATGGTACCATTCATTTTACATGTGGTTTCATTGGTCTTTGAAATAAATAAGGATTTGTGTTTTTTATAAGGTATTAATACTTATAACTTATTAAATATTGACTTTACAGATATGCCATAAAAATGGTATATGTGTTTTTTACCATGGGGAATCCAATGGGATAATTTATTTCACATGTTTATTCATTGGGGTTTAAGTTAAACCAAGTTTCATGCCAATTTATGGTATTTTTGTAGTTTTAAGGTACTTATTTTTAATGTATAATTATATTAAATATTTCTTGTGACCTTTTTGGGTATGTGGTCATATCTCAAAGGTTCACACCAATGCTGTACAATTGGAACTCACAGGTTAATTAATGAACAAACACCCAAATTTCCCTGTAAGTCTGATAAAACCTTACAGCTCAAGTGATAAGGAACTACTTCCACTAAGAAATAAACCCCCACTTGAAATTCCCCCCTTGGAAAAAGGAGAAGAAAAGAAAATTGTAAAAGTCCTTAAAGAAAGAAGGACAAGAAACAAAAAAGAAAGAGAATACCTTGTAAGGTATAGAAATTCAACTCAAGAAGATGAATGGCTACTTGAGAAAGATATAACAAATGCTGATAAACTACTAAGAAGGTTCAGACATGAAAGAAAACCTAAAGAATAGAAAAGTTAAGCATTATTGAGCTTCAAGACTAACAAAGTCTATTGAAGAGGTAGGACAGTGGATGATACCCTAATTATACAGAGCAGATTGTGGTACAATCTTTTTTGGTGGTAGGGAATGTGAACCTTTGACGTATGACCACATACCCAAAAAGGCCACAAGAAATATTCAAAATAATTATACATCAAAAATAATTACCTTAGAATTACAAAAACGCCATAAATAGGCATAAAAATTGGTTTAACTTAAAAACCATTGAATAAAAATGTGAAATAAATTATACAATTGGATTCCCAATGGTAAAATACACATCTACCATTTTTATGGCATATCTGTAAAGTCAATATTTAATGAGTTATAAGTAATAATACCTTATAAAAAACATAAATCCTTAATTATTTCAAATACCAAGGAAAACACATGTGAAATGAATGGTAGCATTGGATTCATCATAAAAATCCACACATAAAACAATTAAGAAGCTAAGCTCCAAAGTCAATACTTAAGGAGTTAAGCTGAATATATGCACTTTTTTGGTCAACACATATATTCAAGGATTTTAGCTAATATCGTTTGAAATATACATGATAGAGTGATGAACCAAAAATAGAGTCACTACGTAATTACTGTAAGAATATAGAAATAAACTTTATTACACAAGTTATAAACAAGGTTAAAGCCTGTAATGGATTATTGATTAAAATCAATAGAGCTGTTGAACACTTTGTTGTGAAAGTGGTCCAAACTTAAAAAGAAGTATAAAGTTGTATTTTACTAGTTCATTTGTGAAGAATTATGTATTTCGTATTAAAATATTCAAGGTATAACCCCTTGAAATCATGGTTTGAAGTTTAAAATATTAAATTTCAACAGAAAAGAAGAGTTACAAGAAAAATCATCAGAAATACAGTTTTGATGATGTAAGAAAATTCTCTTGGAAGCTTAATAAGGACATGCCAAGCTATCATAATCCACTCTTAGAATAGCTTTAGCGTGTATAACTTCAAAGTTATTAATGATCAAAGTTTAAGCTTAAATTTGATCATTTAAGATCACTCACTGTAATCTTATTTTAGGTTTAACAGTCATATAAGTGATAAAACTGGTGAATACTATTAGAATATGATTAATACTAAAAAAATCCACAAAGTTTAGGCTTCTGCCAAGCCTATGATGTCATCAAACGTAGAGTTATAGTGATAACTCTAAATAATGGCGTAATTATGAGGTAAGATGGTTTGATCATGATCTAATCATCACCAAACCTTAAAATATTGATCAATTCTAGTAAACCGCATCAGTACACGTCTACTAGAAGCCTTTTGGACTCTAGGAGGCAGGTATTTACTATAAATAGAGCGCTTTTTACTCTGCTTTCCCCTCAGACGCTTACAAAACATCAAATCATTAAATAAAAAGGTAATTTCTTTATTCTTTATATATAAAGTTTTTATATTATTAACGACCAAAGATAATCTTATAATAATCTGCATCTTTGACGTGATTATTGAAATTATTTAATTTTTTGTTTAAATTTCTCTTAAAATCCTCAATTCCACATAAAATCAAGAAAACTTGTAATTTCTCTTAAATTTTATTGTAACTACAATTTAAATAAGTTATATTTACATTTCTAGGCGTAAAATTATTCAAAATTATTATATTAAGCATTAAAAGTAGGTTATTTATCTTATTATAATAATTTTTCTCTATTATCACTTTAATAATTCTATAAATGATATAAATAGTATTTATATTAACTTATAACTTTAATATTGATAATAGTATTGTTATTAATTGATTTTTATTAATAAAAAACAATTTTTTACGTCTTTATTATTTGTTAGTAACAATAATTAAGTGCTTTTAAATATATTAATTATCTTATATTTATATATTTATTTTATATATTATTTTTTTTATAATATAAATTATATTATTATGTTTATTTAATAATATCATTATTTTACGCCATAATTATAATAATTCTTTATAATCAAAATTATTTTTATCTTATTTATTTCATTTATAGGGACATTAATAGTACCATAAGTAAGATATTAGTAATTTTTACTTAATTTTTCATAGTCAAACCTTACAGGAGCATTTGTGTGGAGGCATATCTTGAGGGTAGTGTGGGAGCATAAGCATGTTAAGGGTTGGAGAGGAGTAGGCCAGGATGTGGAAGCCAATTAATGCGGGAGAGTAGGCATGGTAAAGGGGTGAGATGATCAGGAGGTGGGGCGGAAGTCATCCAATGCACAAATATGAGCATTCCAAATTGCTTCCTTTCACCATGAGGTGTAATTACCCCAACCTTGCAAATGTTGTTGAGATGGGTTTGGGCTTTGAGTGACATATTCATGTGACAAATGTGACAATTGATGTTGTCTTGATGCAGACATGATGCGACCCACTAAATCCAGTAACTATAATGTGACACTAATGTGACTGAACAAGATTTTATACTGACACCAGGGGGATGTGAAGTCAGTTGCCGCTGATTGACGCAACATTTGCCCTGGTGAATCTTTCTAATTTATTTTTTCTTTAATTCCTCATAATGTATTATACTGATAATTTACATATGTAATTCAATTTAGTTTTTACAGTACACAACTGTAATGATTGACACCTCATTTTTAAATCAAAGCTCACTTATGTAATACACACACCCATTTTGTCATTTCAATTGAAAATACTTCAATTCCTCATAGCTCTTAAACTACACACAAAACCTCAATTTTAACACAAAAATTGATGGTTAACACCGCATTTGATGTGAATTAAATTAGGGTTTTGAGTATTCTCAACTTTTTGTACAGAAAATACAAAAAAGTTAATTTAAGCTTATTTAAAGTTGAGTTACAGAAATTATACCCGGATGTGACCCCACCTTATTTATTATGAAGAGTGGAATGGTGAAATGACTTTAATATGCTTACTTGTTGGATCAAAATTTAAAATAGTTTTTATTTAACATTTTTCCAAAGATATTTCAATTTTGGTATTTTTTGTTGAAAATTCATTTTTACTTAATTTTTTCAAGTAAAAATTTGTTTTCACAATTTCGAATTTCAATGTAATTTTAATTTTCAATTACAATTAAATTATAATTTTTGTGTATAAATTTATATGTATATTTTAATTTTTGTTTTGATAATATAAATAAGTTTATTTTATTTATCAGTGTATCTTGTTTCATTATTTTTGGTCTTTTGGGTATCTGAAAATACCTCTAAGGCTCACAGTTTTCGGCATGAAAGGATTCAAAAAACAAATAATTTTATAGAATAACAATATAGCTCCAAAATTAAAGCTTTGATGGAGCTTTTATTGTGATGAATATTGAAAAGAACTGCAATAATCTCTTATATATCCCAAATTTACAGTAGAATAAGAACCAAATATAATGTATTCAGCTTCATGGAATAAGAAAATAAGAAAAGAACTCAAAAGTTCTGAAAGCATCCAGTATCTGAGAAGTGCTTGGAATTTCACCAAAAATGAAGTTATGGTTTCAACTTAGTTCAAAATACAAGTCCAAGGTCAGACTTACCTTGCTTTCAGCGATTTTTGAAATGAAACACCTGTTGTCAGGTGTTCCCAGTTTGCTCATGGTGAGTGCTACAAACATTCTCATGGAAACCACATTTTTATGTAGAAAATAAAAACTGTCCATATGTACAGGTAACATTGAATGTATTGGTGGCTCAGATATTCTTTAGAATCTCCATAATATAAAAGATGGAATCTGTCCCTAATTGTATAATCAATATTAAGCCTTTCTTTTCATGTAAATGTGGTTATTTTGTAAAGTATTCTATTCTTAGGAGTGTTTATTACCTTACCTTAAGTCTTGCTGTTAAGTGAAATGATTAAATTTATTTTTACCATTTTTTTTATGATTAGTGATATATGATTAATATATAATGACAGCCTTCTTTATTAAATACTTTAATATTAGTGAATTTTAGTGGTCTAAGTTGTTTATTGTGACCTTTTTTTGGAATCTTTCTTATATAAAAGGTTAGATCTTATCTTGGCAATATATTGGTGTGTATTTTGGCAATGCTCACTCTCTCATTCAGATATTTTTGGCTTCATAACTTCTCCCCTTGGCTTGTAATATTCAATCCTTGAAAAAAAAAGTACATCATCATTTATCGAGGAAGGTAAGGATGAAATTATTTTGAATATATAACTAATATTTTTATCTCAATTAAGGATTAACAAAAATAGAGAATATTTTCCATACCATTTTACTCAGTGATATCATTCCTATAAATTTTTGTATCTTTAATTATTAAAAGCTATTTATTCCTAAATTCCCCATATATGAGGTAGAAAAATGTGTGATTTGCCTTTCATATTCTTTGGGCTTACTTTGGAGGTATTCATTACCAAAATTCCTGCAAGGATTGAAAAAAAGCTCTTGAAAATGCATCCTACTAGAGGAAGTCTGGTCTCTAGTTTGAAGGCCTTTCAGTAGTCAGAGATCATATGAATCTTTTTAAGTAGTATCATCCTTCAAAGAATGATTCATTTTTTTGTTCAAACTACATGGTACCCGAGAGGCGGGAATGAATGAAAAATGTTTTAAACAGCTGATATAGCTCATGCCCAATTACCTTCTTGTTGAATAGAAAAATCTAGAGTTCCATTGTGGTATACCTGTACAACCTTGGATTAATGGACAAGAAAAGCAGGTAATTCTTCATTTTTTCTTTGGTATTTTTGCTTCTTATTTGAGGTCTTGAGAGCCCTCTCAGAGGTATATGAAGCTCCAAGAGCATTGAATTTTTGATTGAAATCTCTTGATGGTGAAGTGAACTTAAATGTGGAAATATGAAACCTGGTGAGCCACTCCACGTTAGAAAATATAATTTGTAGAAGAAGTTGGTAGACCCAGATAAGAGATGCTGCATCTTCAGTTATATATCAACTAATTTCACTTTCTAAATTGAATTAGATGATGTGGGTAGTAACATAAAAAAATAAGAATAAAGGAAAGAAAAAATAGATAATAAAAAGGTATTTTCTATACCACAGGAGGTCTTAGCTGCAATGAGGATGCATGAAAATATATTTCAGAGTAGCGTTTTAATGAAGTGGGTTCATGAAAAATCAACTAGGTATTGAGCTCTTCAGAATAGAGTTATAATACATGTATGAAAATTAGGCTTCATATTATTTTTTAAGAGGGGTTAAATAATCAATTTTGAAGGAAAATAGTTTAATTCAGTTTCAGCATACCATTTAGACAAGAACAGTACAGGTATATTTTATTCTCTTATCCCTTTGGGGAATTCTATCATGACATAATGTAGTAAAAAAGGTTAAAAAACTTACTAAAAGTTTTTGGGAGAACTATAAGCTGGTCATTATGGTGCTTCAATGAATAAATTGTAGATTTAGTGTTGAGAGAGATGGAAAAAGGGTGTGAAAGGTGGATTGAATAGGCTAGGAAGAGGAAATTGGACAGTAGAAGTGACACAGTACTATTACAAAAGCTCCAAAGCAAGATTACAGAAGTTTCAAAAGGGTTTACTGTAATAAAATCACAGTTACAGAACACCTATTTACAAGAAATACGGGAAATTATAGGAAAATACAGGAAAATGCAGGAAAGCTACAGGAAATTAGACGTGCAGATAAGGATTCTAGGGCCTTGAATTGATTACAGAATAAATGACAGAATGAACAGGAAATTAACTAGGATTCCTGATCATTGAGATAAGGATTCCAGGTTTTGAAATGGATTAAATAATCAATGAAAACACCTACACGAAATAAAATAGGATGACTAATCATGGAGATAAGGATTACAGGTTTTCAATTGATTCAATAATCAATTACATCATCAATGCCATCATAACCAAGAAACTCAATGTATTAGATAAACAATAAAATTGTCAACTACACAGTCCCAATAAGTACAAAAAACAACCTGGAATAAACTGAAAAATATTTCACTACCCTGTTTCTGGAACTCCTATGGAGGGCCCAAAAACTAAAAATAGAGATCCCCCCCAAATCTTTTTTTCCTCATGGCCTAGACCAAGGCTCATCACAAAAATGTAACTTCTTACCATTTTTTCTGAGGTAAATTCCGGCCATTCCTACACATTATATTTATTTTTTGAGGAATACTCAGTAGTCAGGCTCAGAAATATACTTATCCCATCCCCATTACTATATTTTTCTGAGTATCTAAGCTCAGTAGCACTGTTTGAGTTATTCATGATTAATTTTGGTTAACAGTTTCATTGTGAGCCTTTGAGATATGACCACATACCCAATAAGGTCACAAAAAAGACTCAGAATAATTATACCTTTAATATAATTATATTAAAATTAATTAGAATAATTATACACTAAAAATAATTACTCAAATATACAAAAAATACCATAAATTGGTACTAAAATTGGTTTAACTTAAAAACCAATGTATGAACATGTGAAATAAATTATACAATTGGATTCCCCATGGAAAAATACACATATACTACTTTTATGGCATATCTGTAATGTCAATATTTAAGGAATTATAAGGTATAATACCTTATAAAAATCATAAAACCTTATTTATCTCAGAAACTAATGAAACAACATGTGAAATAAATTGTACCAGTGGATTCCCCACAAACATCCACATATAAAACAATTAATAAGCTAATTCCCAAAATCAATACTTAAGGAATTATCCTGAATATATGCACTTTTTTGGTCAACGCATATATTCAGTGATCATAGCTAATATCTTCTAAACTATACATGCTAGAATGATGAACCAAAAATAAAGTTACCACGTAATTACTGTAGGAACACAGATATGAACTTTATTTTGCAAATTATAAACAAGGTTAAGACTTATGAGGAAATATTGATAAAAATCAACAGTGCTGTTGACCACTTTGTTGTGAAAGTAGTCCAAACTTAAAAAAAAGTATACAGTTGGATTCTACTAGTTTATTCGAGAAGAATGACGTAATTTGTATTATTAAATTCAGGGTATAACCCCCTGAAATCAAGCTTTGAAGTTTAAAATATTGAATTTCGACAGAAAAGATGAGTTACAAGAAAAATCATCAAAATTAGAGTTTTGATGATGTAATGAAAAGCTCTTGGCAGCATAATAAGGTTATGTCAGGCTATCAGAATTCACTCTCTGAATTGCTGTAGCGTGGACAACTTAAAAGTTATTGAGGATCAAAGTTTGAGCTTAAATTGAGCTGTTATGATCACACACTGTAACCTTAAATTAAGTTTAACAGTCTTAAGAGTGATGAAATTGGTGAATACTATTAGTTTATGATTAAAACTAATAAAATCCACGAAATTTGGGGTTCTGCCAAGCCTCTGATGTCATCAAACTTAGAGTTATAGTGATAACTCTAAATAATGGTGTAATAATGATGTAATATGGTTTGATCATGATGTAATCACCCTCAAACCTTAAAATATTGATCAATTCCAGTGGATATGATCAGTACACGTCTACTAGAAGCCTGTTGGACTCTAAGAGGGAGGTATTTACTATAAATAGAGCTCTTTTTACTCTATTTTCCCCTCAGACGCATCAAAAACATAAAATCAATTAAATCAAAGGTAATTTCTTTATTCTTTATATATAAAACTGTTATATTATTAAAGACCAAAGACCACCTTGCTATAATCATCTATTTTGACGTGATTAAATCATTTATTTAATTGTTTTTGTTAAAAATCTCTCTAAAAACTCATTTCCACGTAAAAATACTGAATAATTTGTAATTTTCTTTATTTTTATTGTAAATACAATTTGAAAAGGTTGTATTTATATTTTTTGGCGTAAAATACTTCAAAATTATTATATTAAGTGTTAAAAGTAGGTTATTTTCTCTTATTATAATAATTTCTCTATTATTACTCTCTTAATAATTCTTTAATTAATATAAATAGTATTTATATTAATTCATAACTTTAATATTAGTAATATTATTGTTATTAATTGTTTTTTATTAATAAAAAACAATTTTTTACGCCTTTATTATTTGTTGGTAACAATAATAAAGAGCTTTATAATATATTAATTTTTTTATATTAATATATTATTTATAATATTATAATTTCATATAATATTAATTATATTATTATATTTATTTAATAATATAATATTTTTACGCCATAATAATAGTATTTCTTTATTATTATTATTATTTTAATCTTATTTATTTCAATTATAAGGACATTCAGAGTACAATAAGTAATAAATTAGTAATTTTTACTTATTGTTTCATAGTCAAACCTTACATTTGGGGGCCTGGCCGTGATATTTACTTAAAAGACCTTTAAAAAGATTCTAATTGGGTTTATCCAATAATAAATTATATTTATAATCATAAAATTATATAATAATTTTATATTTTATTGATTTTAAAAGCTATTGAGGCATTTGGAAAGCAATTGTACTGTCTTACACGTGGCTTTTCACATCCTTAGACTTGCAAAAACTTTCTTTGAGTGACTCTAGTGATTAAAAGAGATATTTTATAAATTAAAAATAATTTTTATTATAATTCAATTTTATAAGAATCATATTCATTTTTTATTTTATTCTTTAAAAATAAAAATAAAAATATATATAAAAGATATTAAAAAAATATTAAAAACCAATAAAAAAAGTTATTTTTATTCATTTTTATTCATTTCTTTATTTATTTCATTTTTTTTAAAGATATAAAAGCAATTTCTACGTGGAAAATTGCCATATCTTGCCAAAAATAACACTTCTTATAAAAAGACTTATATTTATTTGTCTTTTTTAGTGTTTGAAGATAACCCAACAGAAGACAACCAAGCTACTGTTGAGAGATTGGTGGAAGAAACTTGTCAAAGTTCTCCAACGCCAGTTATCACCAAAAGAAAGAAAGCTAAGAAATTAGACTTTCCAGGGCCCACCATTCAAGACTCTGAAGGTGAGCATCTCTTTTTTTAAATTGCCATAAAAGAATTTTATTCTAAAATACTTTTATTTTTTCTTATTCTTTAATTATGACTACCAGAAGAGGTTCCCAATACTCCATCCAATCAGATGGAGCTGGACTCAGAAGTAGAATTGATCCCTCAAAAGGGAAAAGAAAGGGCAATATCCCCAGTGGAACAGAATCCACACAAGGAAGTGCCTTATCCCAAAGGCAAGTCCCAGAAATGCCCATGATATCTGAGCCTGAATTGGAACTAAGTATGAGTAACTCAAATAGGTACAAATCACATTCAGAGGGCTCAAATAGAAATCTACATGAGCCAGTACAAGCAGTATTACACAGTATACAAGGACAAAGACTGGGAAATGCTGCCTCAAATACACCAAGGAGTGATGAACTCCTGGCACATCCTGAAAAAGTTCCTCAAAGAGGAGGAGATAGTGACATACTCCAATGGATGGAATCCACTGTCATCCAAACCTCAAATCAAAAAGATCAAGGATTATCATGCCAAAAAGAGGGAGGCAACCAAGGAAGAAGCCCCAGTAGCCTCTACCAGCAAGCCTCAAGCCAACCCACTTCCCCAAGAAGGGAAGAAGAACAAGAAAAAGCATTGGAGGAAACCATATTCCCCAAGCTACAGAATCCCAAGAATCCAAAAGGATGCCATGGACAATGTTTTCAACATGGCCAGAACCTTGATGGAATTCAAGGACAAGGAAGAGCAAAGAATGAGACAACCTCATTTCCCAAAGAAATAACCTTGTCAAAAGATGTTGTAAATACTTTAACAGAAATTAAGAACAGTATATTACCTCTAAAAGAAGTTAAAAATAGTTTATTATCACTACAAGAAATAAATAAAAATTTATCTTCTTTAACAAAAATTGTTGTGCAAAACAAAAAAGAAATTGACAACATTAAGTTTATTGTTGAAAATAATAAACCAAAGAATTTAATTGACAATACTCAAAAATTAATACAAGGACAACAAGAATTGTATAAATACATAAAAGATATCAAAGACAAAACTTTGACAATCAATTATGATGTGAGTATTGACAATCTTACAGAAAAATTAAATAAATTAAGTATTTCTGTAGAAAAATTTGAAGAAAAGACTTCATCACACCAAAAATTACTTTTGGACCATGTGGAAAAAAGTGATGAAGCAAGAATGCATCTGAAAGATGATATTCAAAGTGAAATAAGGCTTATTACAGAAAAAATGGATAAAATTAATGAGGCTAATTTAAATATGCCAAAGTTATCAACACCATTTTCTCATATAAGAAGCCCTATTAAAACAAAAGAAGAATTGTCAAATCCTTTCATAACAGACTTGAGTCACCAAGACAATAACCAAGTCTTAATGAAGGAAGCACCTCAATTGAAGGAATGGCCAACATTCACAGGAGAAGGTGAATATGACCACATGTCATTTATTAAAACAATTGACATGTTACAAGAAGACTATGCCATACCAGATAAATTAATCACTGCAAGATTACATTCATTGTTTGAGAAATCTGCAAAAAGATGGTATTATGGCATAAGACAAACAAATGGTAAAAATACCTGGTCTTGGTGGAAACAAGAAATAATCACCAAGTGGGCAAATGATGCCTGGAGGTATAAGATAGAAAATGCATTTGAAAACTCTTTGTTTGACCCAGAGAAAGATAAACCTTTAACTTGGTTCCTAAAACAAGTTGAAAGGCTTAATGCACTGTACCCAGAAATGTCACAGAAGATGGTGCATATGAAAATACTTAAAAAATGTGGAGGGGAACTAGAAAATGCCCTAAGAAGCAGGTGTATAGAACCATGCTCCACAGAAGAGTATATAAATGCACTAGAAGATATAGTGACAAGAACAAAAATTGGCAGGACTTGGAAAAGATTGGACATTAAAAGCCCAAACAAACCATTTATCAAGAAAGATAAATCAAAAGAGTCCTTTAAACCCAATACATCCAACAATAATGAGCAAAGAAAATGCCATAAATGTGGAGGTATTGGACACTTAGCCAATAATTGCCTTAAAAAAGCAAAGATTAATGAAATTGTGGAAACAGAAAACCACAATGACAAAGAAGAGGAATCTGACTCTGAAAAAGAGACAGAAGAGTCAGAAAGCTCTGAAAGTGATGAAATTAATATAATTAATGCACAAATTAAAAATATTGATATAATTTATGAAGTACTGGATGTTAATTCAAACTTGCCACAAGTTGGAACATCTGACACAAACCTGACAAACATACAAGATGCCAAAATGTATAGAACCCTACCTGCAAGAGGAATGGGATATACAGCTGGAAAATCAAGTATAAGTATTGTTATGGTTGATAACCAAGAAGGAAAAGTTAACTTGGATACAGGAGCATATTGCACTTGTGTTGGCAAAAGTTATTTAAAAACCATTGTCCCAGACTGGCAAGAAAAACTTATGCCAATACAAGGTGTCAAATTTAGTAGTGCCAGTGAGAGCATGAAGCCCCTTGGAATAATTGATTTAACACTAATTTTTCCTCATCCCTCACAATGTGTCAGAATCAAAGTAGAGTTTGTAGTAATGGACAACTGTACTAGTAATCATTTCATACTTGGGAATGACTACTTATCAATCTATGGTATAGATATCTCCAACCAAAAGGATAGATATTTTACCATTGGAGATAATAAAAGACAAAAGTTTGGATTCTTAAATAACAAAAAACAAATCACAGTTATTAAGAATGAGGAAAAAATTCCAGAAAAAGAACTTTTTATATCTGAACAACTCAAAGAGGCAGAATGTCACAACCATGGCAATTCACTTCCTTGGATCCCCATATGGCATATCAAGCCACAGTCCTTTTATGGCCAATTGGCCATATCCATCACCAGTGGCCAATATGGCCATGTCATCATCTTATGGACCATTATGGCCCTTCACCTCAATCCAGCACCCATAGCGGCAATTTATGCCCAACTGGGTATTTCTGGTCATTTCCCTCAAAACCAGGGGAAATGGCCCAAATGGCTGTTTTTGGCCATTTGGGCTCATAATGCGCATTTGCGCACTTTTGCGCATTTTGCGCATTTTTGCGCATTTGCGCACTTTTTGCGCATTTTTGCGCACTTTGCGCATTTGCGCATTTTTGCGCATTTTGCGCATTTTTGCGCACTTTGACGCAAAGTGTCCAAAAGACACTTTCCCGCCTTTTGGGCCAGGTTTTGGCTCAGAACCCAAAAGTGGCCAAAAACCCCAAAAGGCCCAGAAACACCTTTCCAAGCTCTGAAGCCATCACATCCATCCTTTTCCCCTCTGCCTTTCCACCTCAAGACCTTTGGACGTAATCTTCTTGCCAATCAACCAATATGCCATAAATGATGTTATACATCATTGTGCATCATTTTTCAACAGCAATTCAATGGTGGCAATATCAAATAATCTTTTCAACATTCTAACATCTCATCATGTCATCAAGGCACCCAATCATTCAGAGGAATCATCAAGGCTCAAGAGCAAGTGTTTCAGCGTCAAAGACCAATGACGCCATCAAGCAGTCATTGGTTATTCTCATTCCAAGTATTCCTTCCAAGGGAATACTGTCAATTCATTCTCAAGTGTATTCAAGAGGCAGTGCCAAAAAGAAGTTGTCAAGTTTCAAAGCTCCACTCAATCCATCTTGGCAACCATATTCATTTCAATACAGTCTGGATCCATCAAGACCTGTATTTCATTTTCAATCATGGGAAATTCATTCAACCCAATTCAATTTCAATATTAGCCAGCTGTACCAATTCCCAAAACAATCAATACAGCCTCAAGGATCAATACAGATCAGTTTTCAGCCTGAAGAACTCAAGCTCCCAACTTTTCACATATACCGGCTACCCTTTCCACCCTGCGGGGTTTTCCCCAGTTAATTAATATATTTTGATTTTATTTTATCTCTATTTTCTTTTCATTTTAGTTAAGCAAATACTGATATTATTAAGTCAGTCATTTAGCACCTTTCTCTTTTCTCTTTCTTCGCCTGTCAATGGATATTTGGTGGTCATATCCTTACTAATTCCATTATTCATTTTTGGCAGGTTGAAACAGTGATTAAGGACTTACTTGGTTGGCTCTTTGGCCATTTGGCTTCCCTTTCCTCTTTTGCATCTCATCTTGTACCTGCATATCTTTTAGAGGAAGTCATTCTTACTATTTTTATTCTTTATTCTTTTGGAGTCTTCCAAGTGAGTTCCCTGATTGCTGAGTGCCAGGCCACTCTTGTATTTCTGTCCAAGAGCCCCTGTGACATTATATTAATTAACTGATAATTTCTTTTTCATTCTGTTCATTCTTTCTTTATAATTTCATTCACTCATTTCATCGAAATTATGATTCTTTTATGCTTATGAACTTAATGATTTATCGTCACCTCTCAATTTTCTTTCACTCATTCTTCATTTTGAAAATTGAAGGCTGACCCATTTTCTTATTTTTGTTATTCTTTTTTTTAAATATTTTCAAATCATCAAATTTTCATTCTCATTCATAATTCAGGCGTCATCTTAATTTTCTTTGATTTTCAAATTTTTCATCAAGATATTCAGACACATTATTCACATCAAGATTCATAATTGATTTTTTCTTCAAGAATTTTGATTTTTAAAGAATAATTCACTTGATTTTGATTGATTGATTGATTTGACATATTTGATTTTGAACTCAAGAAAATTGATTGACCTGAAGATTTCATTGATTTTGCTGATTTTTCACATCAAGAATTTTGACATCAATTGATTTTTCTTCAAGATTTTCATTTGATTGATTGATTCTGCAAGATTTTTATTTTGATTGATTTGATTGATTTGATTTTGACTTCAAGACTTCATTTGATTTTGATTTATTGACGTACTTGAAGATTTTCATTTTGATTCATTGATTTTCCTCAAGATTTGATTGTTGACTCTTTTCACTTCAAGCAAATTTTGATTTTTAATTCATTTATTTCCTTTTATTCCTGATATCATGCCTGTTCAACACTCACCTCCGGCAAGACAGACGAGATCTCAGGCCAGAGCTGAAGCTGTTCTCACTCCAACTCCAAGAGCTCCTCTAGATGGCACCCCAGCAGTTCCTCAACTGAGGGCCCAATTAGATAGAGGACCCCGCATGGAAGGAGCAGCACCATCCAGGAAGGAAGGAAGAGGGCCAAGGAGATCATGTTCATTCTCAGGAGTAGTTGGCGGATTTCCAGGAACTTCAAGGACTATTTTCAAAGGTCCAGGTGAAGATGGTGAAGAGGAGGAGGAGAATTCTGTGGAAGAGGAAGAGTCTGATGGTACTGAAGGTGTCCCTGCTCCGGTGGAGGCATCCCAAGGTACTGGAGGGCCAACTCTAGCCCAGTCTAATCAGCCTGTCTCTCATCAGTCTGAACCATCTTTATTGGCCATCAAGCAGAAAATGACTCAGATTATGGCCAATCTTCAAGCAGCTTCATCTTCTGAAGCATCAAGACCACCAGCCTTCAAGACTCCATCTATGAAGGCACCAGAATGCTTTGATGGGACTAAGCCCTTCAAAGTTAGAAGTTTCATTCAGTCTTGTCAATTGATATTTCATAATGATCCGGCAAACTTTGCTCAAGACAGAAAGAAGGTCCTTTATGCCACTTCATTTCTCATTGGCAGGGCTGCAAAATGGATTGAGCCTCATCTTTCCAATCTCACCAATCAAGATTCAAATTATCTTCTCAATTCTTGGCCATTATTTGAATCCCAACTCTTCACTTTATTTGGGGACCCAAATGAAGTTAGAAAAGCTGAAGCAGAGTTGGATGGCCTTAGAATGAAAGAAGGTGGCCATGTTTCACTATATATAGCCGATTTCAGGAGTTTGGTTTCAAGAATCGGGGATTGGGGTGAAAGAGCTCTCATCCATCATTTCAGGAAGGGATTGCCATCCAGGATTTTGGATCAATTGGCCTCCCATCCTTCAAGAATTGACTCTCTTCAAGACTTAATGGACATTACCCTGGAACTTGATACCAGGTACCATGAGAGGCAAAATGAAAAGAGTCATCATCAAGAGAAGAAGCCAGAAGCCTCAAAGTCAAGTTCTTCTCATCCTCAAAATTCTTCAAGTTCAAGTCATAAGAAGAAGAAGAATTTTCAGAAGAGGGACAAGCCCCATTCTTCTTTGTTGAATAAAGATTTCAAGCTCATGAACTCTGAAAAAGAAAGAAGAATCAAGGAGGGTCTTTGTACCTATTGTGGTGGGAAGCATAGTCTTGAGTCTTGTTTCAAAAGGCCTCAAAACAAGCTTACCCAACCGTCAGGCAAATTTCCCAGCCAGGGAAAAGCCTGAGTGAAGATCATGTTGTGTTCAATGGTCTTCACAGTTTTCCATCCAGAGCACAATTGTGCATTCTGAATACTGGTGTCAAAAATTCTCTTAAAAATTTTGTTTTTTCTTCTCTCTCTGATATGTTTTACAGTATTCTCATTGATTCTGGTGCTACCAACTCATTTATTGCAAAGCAGTTTGTTCACAAGTATTCTTTGACCATGTCAGAACTCCCGGAGAAGATTCCCCTTATTATTCTTGACTCCTCTGAGTCTCCTTCTTTATTTGTGACTCACCATACTAAATATATGGTTGAGCTCCCTTCCTTCCCAAGCTTTGAATGGGACTTTTTAGTCATTGATACTCCCAAGGGAGAAGACCTCATATTGGGCTTTGACTTTCTTAATCATTTTAATCCATTTATTGATTGGAGGCAAGGATTGATCACCTTTAATTCTGATCATAAGGACTATAATGATCCTTCAATTTCTTTCAGTAATGACTTTTCTTCTGCCAAATCATGTGCAGCTCTGGTTGGTGATTCTAGAACACCATCTTTTCCGTCTTCTGTCCATATTCCTTCCCTTAATTCCCATCAGTCATTACTATCATCTAGAGATGAAGTCTTCAAAGAGATTCAAGATGTTGGAGAAGATAGTTCTGTATCTTCACTTCATCTCTTCTTTGGGAATATGGACCTTCCTCCTTCATCTTATCATGACTCCCTGGAGGAGTTGTGGGATGAAGAGGAAGAGCCAGAAGAAATAGAAACCGTGATGAAGGTTGTTCCTTCTGATTATCACCAATACTTGGATGTATTTTCCAAGGTGAAAGCAGAGAAACTTCCTCCTCACCACGCCTGTGATCATCATATCGAGCTGGAGGGGTCTCTACCTCCAGTTGGGGTGATCTACTCTTTATCAAACCAAGAGTCAGATACACTCAGGGCCTACATTTCAGAGAATGTAGAGAAAGGTTTCATCCGGCCAAGATCCTCTTCTACAGGAGCACCTGTTCTTTTTGTCAAAAAGAAAGATGGTGGCCTCCGTTTGTGTGTTGATTACAGCAAGCTCAATGCTGTTACTAGGAAGAACAAGTATCCTGTTCCTCCTATGAATCAGCTTCTCACTGTTTTCAATGGTTCTTCTATCTTCTCCAAGATTGATTTGCGTGGTGCATATAACCTGCTCAGAATCAAGGAAGGTGATGAACACTTGACTTGTTTTAGAACCAAATATGGTAGTTATGAGTACTTGGTTATGCCATTTGGGCTTACCAATGCTCCTGCTTCTTTTCAAAATCTCGTCAATGATATTTTCTATGATCTTCTTGATGTTTATGTTGTGGTTTATTTGGATGACATTATGGTCTTTTCCAAATCTGAGGAAGAACATGTCACTCATGTGTCCACTGTTCTTTCCAGACTCAGAGCCAATAACCTCTTTGCTAAGGCGTCCAAATGCCTATTCCATGTTTCTAGTGTGGAATATTTAGGTTATGTAGTTTCTTCTGAAGGCCTCAAGATGGACCAAGCAAAAGTCCAGCAAATTCTCAATTGGCCACCTCCAAGAAACCTCAAGGCTCTTCAATCATTCCTTGGCTTTGCCAATTTTTACCGCCGTTTCATCAAGAATTATTCAAAGAAGATTAGTTCACTCACTAGTTTCCTCAAGAAAGATTCCCGTTTTCCCCTCAATGAGGAAGCTCTTAGACAGTTTCATCAACTCAAAGAGGCATTCACCACTGCTCCAATCCTTTCTCACTTCAATCCTTCTCTACCCACCATTGTAGAGACCAATGCATCAGATTATGCCTTGGGTGCTGTACTGAGTCAGGTCTCTGACTCAGGAAAACATCCCATTGCATTTGATAGCCGCAAGCTTCTCCCAGCTGAGCTCAATTATGAGATTCATGACAAGGAACTCCTTGGCATAGTCTGGGCTCTCAAGCGCTGGAGAGCTTTTCTTCTTTCTATTTCTTCCCCTTTTGAAGTTCTCACCGATCATTCATCTCTTCAATATTTTATGTCTTCCAAGATTCTCACTTGCCGTCAAGCCCGCTGGGCTGAATTTTTATCTGAATTCCATTTCTCAATCACTTACCGCCCTGGCCGCTTGGCCACCCTTCCAGATGCCTTTTCACGCCGGGACGACGTTTACCCAGAGAGGGGGGAGGATTTCATCAGCAAGAATCCAATGAACTATCAGAAGATAATCAAGCAAGATGAAATTCAAGATTCAAAGTTTTTTGCAGTCAAGGTGGATTCATTTTCAAATTTGATTGATTCAATTCAGAAGGCAGTGTGGCAAGATTCTCAATATAGAAGTGTCCTTGAAGATTTGGGTAAAGGTAAATCTGTCCAAGATTATTCTCTTGATTCCTCTTCCAAACTTCTCCTTTTCAAAGATCGGGTGGTGGTCCCAAATGACCCCACAATTCAACTCAATGTACTTCAAAATCGGCATGACTCTCCTCTAGCTGGACACCCTGGCCAAGAGAAGACTCTCAAGCTTGTCAAGCGGGATTTCCACTGGTCCGGCATGACTCAATTTATCAAGGATTATGTATCATCCTGTCAACAGTGTTCAAGAAACAAAAATATTCATCACAAGAAGTTTGGACTCCTCAAGCCTCTTCCAATTCCAAGTGGTCCTTGGATTTGTCTTTCAATGGATTTCATCACTCAATTGCCACTGTCCAATTCCTTTGATTCAATTTTAGTCATAGTGGACAGATTCTCAAAAATGGCGGTTTTTATTCCAACAATAGCTTCAATCACTTCATTAGATTTGGCCCATTTATTCATCAAGAATATTTTCTCAAAGCATGGCCTTCCTTCAAGCATTGTTAGTGATCGAGGTTCTCTTTTTGTTTCTTCCTTTTGGACCAACCTTTGTCAGCAACTCAAGATTTCAAGAGACTTGTCAACTGCTTACCATCCAGAAACTGATGGACAGACAGAGAGGGTAAATCAGATACTAGAACAGTACCTTCGGATGTATGTCAGTTATCATCAAGATGATTGGAACACCTGGCTCCCTCTGGCTGAATTTGCCTACAATAACTCTGACCACTCTTCAACAAAGCAATCACCGTTTTTCACTGTTTATGGAAGAGATCCTCATTTTGACTCAGTTCACATCACTCAAGACACTCCGGCTGGAAAGTTATCAACAAAAATCCAATCAGTACAGCCAGATGTCAAGAGAGAACTTGAAGTTGCCATAAACAGGTTTAAGAGGTATGCAGATAAAAGTAGAGCAAGTCCACCTGTTTTCAATCCCGGTGACATGGTATGGCTTTCTTCCAAGAACATCAAATCAACCAGACCCACCAAAAAGCTGTCTGAAAGATGGCTGGGTCCTTTTCCAATCTTGAAGAAAATCAGCACTCATGCCTACCACCTCAAGCTTCCATCTCAATGGAAATCCATCCACCCAGTTTTCCATATTTCCCTTTTGGAACCAGTCAAGACGTCAACAATCCCAAATAGGCATCAAGAGCCTCCTCCTCCAATCACCATTGAAGAAGAAGAGGAATGGGAAGTCTCTCAAATACTGGACTCAAAGCTCAAGAGAGGAAAATTATGGTATCTGGTGGAATGGAAAGGTTTCAGTCAAGACCCAGAAAGATCCACTTGGGAACCAACCGAAAACCTCAAGAATTGTCCTGAACTTGTCAAAGATTTTCATTCATTATATCCTGACAAGCCTGGGCCGAATTCTTCAAAAGCTTGATTCATTATGGTTCTTGGTGGGGAGAGGAATTACCAAAAGTAAGTCCCACTCCTGGTATGCACCTTTAGGGGTATTCTACTCTGTTTTGTTGTAAGCATCACCTTGGCCACTCTGTGAGCACTTTGCAATTTTGGACACAGATCTATGGCACGGCTTTCAACTTCATTTCCAATCCTATGGCCATTCTCACTTGGGAAAATGGGCCATTCACTTTTCAATTCATTTCCAAGACTTCAAAATTCAAATTCATTCCTTCAACATTTTTGTTTTATTTTTATGGCACTGGTGGGAGTGGTAACTACCAAAAGTAAGTTCCTCTCCTGGTGTGCACTTCCCTGAGGGGTCTACAATCTTGTCAAAAACATCACCTTGGCCACTTTGTGAGCACCTGGCATCAATTTTATCTTTCCAGGTCCTTGGCCAATTTCAAAATCAGTTATCAACCTCCGTGATGAAGATTGGAACCTCCTCAAGATTCAATTCATTTTTCTTTTTTCTTTTCCTTTTCTTTTCTTATTTTCAGTTTCATTCTTTATTTCTATTTTAATTTTATTTTAAATTTCCTTTTATCACGTCAATTATCACGTCAAAAATTTTCATTCATTTCCAAATTAAATTCAAATCATGAAGCCAATGTCAAAAGAAGATCAAGCAAGTCCTGCGTCAAATGTCAAATTCTTAATATCAGTTTTCAAATTTTTTACATTAATTAGTCCTCTTGAATCACTCTCTGAAAATCTTTCCAATAGCCTCAACAGGCTTCACCTTGTATTGGTGCTCAGGAGCTCACCATTCCAAGGTGGGGGGTACTGTCACAACCATGGCAATTCACTTCCTTGGATCCCCATATGGCATATCAAGCCACAGTCCTTTTATGGCCAATTGGCCATATCCATCACCAGTGGCCAATATGGCCACGTCATCATCTTGGGGACCATTATGGCCATTTGTGTTTTGGGGCCTTCATGGCCCTTCACCTCAATCCAGCACCCATAGCGGCAATTTATGCCCAACTGGGTATTTCTGGTCATTTCCCTCAAAACCAGGGGAAATGGCCCAAATGGCTGTTTTTGGCCATTTGGGCTCATAATGCGCATTTTGCGCACTTTTGCGCATTTGCGCACTTTTTGCGCATTTTGCGCACTTTTGCGCATTTGCGCACTTTTTGCGCACTTTGCGCATTTGCGCATATTTGCGCACTTTTGCGCATTTTGCGCATTTGCGCATTTTTGCGCATTTTGCGCACTTTGACGCAAAGTGTCCAAAAGACACTTTCCCGCCTTTTGGGCCAGGTTTTGGCTCAGAACCCAAAAGTGGCCAAAAACCCCAAAAGGCCCAGAAACACCTTTCCAAGCTCTGAAGCCATCACATCCATCCTTTTCCCCTCTGCCTTTCCACCTCAAGACCTTTGGACGTAATCTTCTTGCCAATCAACCAATATGCCATAAATGATGTTATACATCATTGTGCATCATTTTTCCACAGCAATTCAATGGTGGCAATATCAAATAGTCTTTTCAACATTCCAACATCTCATCATGTCATCAAGGCACCCAATCATTCAGAGGAATCATCAAGGCTCAAGAGCAAGTGTTTCAGCGTCAAAGACCAATGACGCCATCAAGCAGTCATTGGTTATTCTCATTCCAAGTATTCCTTCCAAGGGAATACTTTCAATTCATTCTCAAGTGTATTCAAGAGGCAGTGCCAAAAAGAAGTTGTCAAGTGTCAAAGCTCCACTCAATCCATCTTGGCAACCATATTCATTTCAATACAGTCTGGATCCATCAAGACCTGTATTTCATTTTCAATCATGGGAAATTCATTCAACCCAATTCAATTTCAATATTAGCCAGCTGTACCAATTCCCAAAACAATCAATACAGCCTCAAGGATCAATACAGATCAGTTTTCAGCCTGAAGAACTCAAGCTCCCAACTTTTCACATATACTGGCTACCCTTTCCACCCTGGGGGGTTTTCCCCAGTTAATGAATATATTTTGATTTTATTTTATCTCTATTTTCTTTTCATTTTAGTTAAGCAAATACTGATATTATTAAGTCAGTCATTTAGCACCTTTCTCTTTTCTCTTTCTTCGCCTGTCAATGGATATTTGGTGGTCATATCCTTACTAATTCCATTATTCATTTTTGGCAGGTTGAAACAGTGATTAAGGACTTACTTGGTTGGCTCTTTGGCCATTTGGCTTCCCTTTCCTCTTTTGCATCTCATCTTGTACCTGCATATCTTTTAGAGGAAGTCATTCTTACTATTTTTATTCTTTATTCTTTTGGAGTCTTCCAAGTGAGTTCCCTGATTGCTGAGTGCCAGGCCACTCTTGTATTTCTGTCCAAGAGCCCCTGTGACATAGAATTCAATCAAGAATTAACAGAAAAAATGAAAGAAAAATTGATTGACCTCTTATTTAAGTATAAAAATGCCTTTGCAACTGACAAAGGGCCACTAGGTGCCATAATTGGACATGAAGTGGATATAATTCTTAATGTAGAAAAACCTTACCCACCTTTATTAAGAAGACCTGCGTATCCAGCCAGTCCAAGAGCTAGAGAAGCCCTAGAGGTGCACATTAAAGAATTAATGGACCTTGGAGTATTAAGAAAGGTTGGACATAATGAACAAGTAGAAGTTACTACACCTGTCATTATAACTTGGCATAATGGAAAATCAAGGATGGTAGGAGACTTCAGAGCCCTGAGTACCTATACCATTCCAGACAGATATCCAATACCCAGAATCCATGAGACATTGACCCAATTGTCACAAGCTAAGTTCATCACAGCTATGGATGCTCTTAAGGGTTTTCATCAAAATGTCTTAACAGACAATGCCAAGAAACTACTAAGGATAATAGTCCATTGTGGAATTTTTGAATACTTAAGAATGCCATTTGGAATAAAAAATGCACCTTCCCATTATCAAAGAATGATGAATACCATATTTCCTGAAGAATTATCAGAAGGATGGTTAATAATCTACATTGATGATATCATAGTTTGCTCAGAAACTTGGGAAAATCACCTGACAAGACTAGAAAGGGTACTACAGAAAATAGTCCAAGTAAATATGAAAATTTCATTGAAAAAGTGTCATTTTGCATATAGTGAATTAAAAGCCCTAGGACATGTAGTATCTGGCCTTAGTCTAGGCATAGACAAAAATAAAGTAGCAGCAGTACTACTTAAACCAAAGCCTCAAACCAAAAAAGAAATGCAATCATTTCTAGGATTTGCTGGTTACTATAGACAGCATATAAAGGACTTTGCAAAGATTGCTAAATCCTTGTATAAGCTATGTGACCAACAAACAGTCTATGAGATGACAGAAGAAAGAGTCAAGGCATATGAAGAATTGAAAAATTCCTTAACAAATGCCCCATTTCTTCTGATGCCAGATTGGAAACTACCCTTCAAACTGTACATTGATGCTTGTGGAGAAGGACTAGGTGCTGCACTTCACCAAACACAAATTATCAATGACAAACCAGTAGAGGGACCAATTTGTTTCATTTCAAGGCAGATAAAGCCAACAGAAGCAAGGTATGGAGCAAGCCAAATGGAATGCTTATGCCTAGTATGGGCTTTAGAAAAACTGCATTATTATTTGGATGGCACAGTATTTGATGTAATCACAGACTGTAATGCTGTGAAATCACTATTAAATATGAAGACTCCAAATAGACATATGCTGAGATGGCAAATTGCTATCCAAGAATATAGAGGAAATATGACTATTGTTCATAAATCTGGGAATATTCATAAAAATGCAGATGGTATTAGTAGATGGGCTCTAGCAAATACCCCTGACAATCCAGCATGGGTACCACAAGAGGAGCACCATATAGAAGGAATATGTGTTACAGAAATTGGCACAGAATTCTTTAACCAAGTTAAAGAAAGCTATAAGACAGACAAAAATTGCCATATCTTAAGCCAACTTCTAATGAGAGACTGCAAAGATCCATCACTTTCATCAAAACTAGATGAAATATGGAAAAAGGCATATGATGAAGGAAGATTTCACCTCCTTGATGGAATCCTTTACCATAGAACAAAACACACATGTGTTATGGCCTTAACAGATAGAACACTAATAAACACTATTTTACATGAGTGTCATGATAGTGTTGCATCTGGACATCTCTCAGAAGATAGGACACTAGAGAGGGTGAAAACCTGCTCTTGGTGGCCAAATTGGAAGAAAGATGTTGCAGAGTACTGCCAAACCTGTGACAGATGTCAAAAAGCCAACAGAGCCACAGGAAAGAAATTTGCAATGATGATCCAAATCCAAGAACCAAAATCCCCATGGGAAATAGTTCATATGGATTGGGTAACAGCCTTACCTCCAGGAGGAGACAGGAGTTATAATGCATGCCTAGTATTAGTTGACAGGTACAGTAAAACTCCCATGTTCTTACCATGTCATAAAGATGACACAGCTATGGATACAGCCATAATGATATGGAATAAAGTCATTAGCCACACAGGCTTATTCCAAAATATTATAAGTGACAGAGACCCAAAGTTCACTTCAGCATTATGGACAAATCTCCATAACTTGTTTGGAACAAAGTTATCATTCTCAACAGCTTATCATCCTCAAACTGATGGTCTAGCAGAAAGAATGATACAGACCCTAGAGGATATGATCAGAAGATTCTGTGCTTATGGGCTAGAATTCAAAGATTCTGATGGTTTTACCCATGATTGGTGTACACTAATACCAGCACTTGAACTGGCATATAAGACATCAATCCATTCTTCTACTGGCAAAACACCAGCAATGCTAGAGAAAGGTTGGAATCCAAGACTTCCCTATGACACCCTCAAAAAGGACTTAGTGGATATACATCCAACAGCAAGCAGTTTCAAGATAATGCTTGACAAAGCAAGACACCATGCAAACAGATGCATGCAAGATTCTTTTAAATATGCAAAAGAAAGATGGGATAAAAGTCATAAACCACCTGATTTCAAAATAGGAGACTTGGTTTTAGTATCAACCCTTAATTTCAATAACATAAAAGGCCCAAAGAAATTAAAAGATTCCTTTGCAGGACCATTTATGATAAAAGCACTCCATGGACCCAATGCTGTGCAATTAGAACTCACAGGTGAACTAATGAACAAACACCCAACTTTCCCTGTAAGTCTGATAAAACCTTACAGTTCAAGTGACAAGGAGTTATTTCCACTAAGAAATAAACCCCCACTTGAGATTCCCCCCTTGGAGGAAGGAGAGGAAAAGAAAATAGTAAAAGTCCTTAAAGAAAGAAGGACAAGAAACAAAAAAGAAAGGGAATACCTTGTAAGGTATAGGAATTCAACTCAGGAAGATGAATGGCTACTTGAGAAAGATATAACAAATGCTGATAAATTACTAAGAAGATTCAGACATGAAAGAAAACCTGAAAAATAAAAAAGTTAAGCATTATTGAGCTTCAAGACTAACAAAGTCTATTGAAGAGGTAGGACAGTGGATGATACCCTAATCACATATATCAGATTGTGGTACAATCTTTTTTGGTGGTAGGGAATGTGAGCCTTTGAGATATGACCACATACCCAATAAGGTCAAAAAAAAGACTCAGAATAATTATACCTTTAATATAATTATATTAAAATTAATTAGAATAATTAATCACTAAAAATAATTACTCAAATATACAAAAAATACCATAAATTGGTACTAAAATTGGTTTAACTTGAAAACCAATGAATGAACATGTGAAATAAATTATACCATTGGATTCCCCATGGAAAAATACACATATACCACTTTTATGGCATATCTGTAATGTCAATATTTAAGGAATTATAAGGTATAATACCTTATAAAAATCATAAAACCTTATTTATCTCAGAAATTAATGAACCAACATGTGAAATAAATTGTACCAGTGGATTCCCCACAAAAATCCACATATAAAACAATTAATAAGCTAATTCCCAAAATCAATACTTAAGGAATTATCCTGAATATATGCACTTTTTTGGTCAACGCATATATTCAGTGATCATAGCTAATATCTTCTAAACTATACATGCTAGAATGATGAACCAAAAATAAAGTTACCACGTAATTACTGTAAGAACACGGATATGAACTTTATTTTGCAAATTATAAACAAGGTTAAGACTTATGAGGAAATATTGATAAAAATCAACAGTGCTGTTGACCACTTTGTTGTGAAAGTAGTCCAAACTTAAAAAAAAGTATACAGTTGAACTCTACTAGTTTATTCGAGAAGAATGACGTAATTTTTATTATTAAATTCAGGGTATAACCCCCTGAAATCAAGGTTTGAAGTTTAAAATATTGAATTTCGACAGAAAAGATGAGTTACAAGAAAAATCATCAAAATTAGAGTTTTGATGATGTAATGAAAAGCTCTTGGCAGCATAATAAGGCTATGTCAGGCTATCAGAATTCACTCCCTGAATTGCTGTAGCGTAAAAAACTTAAAAGTTATTGAGGATCAAAGTTTGAGCTTAAATTGAGCTGTTATGATCACACACTGTAACCTTAAATTAAGTTTAACAGTCTTAAGAGTGATGAAATTGGTGAATACTATTAGTTTATGATTAAAACTAATAAAATCCACGAAATTTGGGGTTCTGCCAAGCCTCTGATGTCATCAAACTTAGAGTTATAGTGATAACTCTAAATAATGGTGTAATAATGATGTAATATGGTTTGATCATGATGTAATCACCCTCAAACCTTAAAATATTGATCAATTCCAGTGGATATGATCAGTACACGTCTACTAGAAGCCTGTTGGACTCTAAGAGGGAGGTATTTACTATAAATAGAGCTCTTTTTACTCTATTTTCCCCTCAGACGCATCAAAAACATAAAATCAATTAAATCAAAGGTAATTTCTTTATTCTTTATATATAAAACTGTTATATTATTAAAGACAAAAGACCACCTTGCTATAATCATCTATTTTGACGTGATTAAATCATTTATTTAATTGTTTTTGTTAAAAATCTCTCTAAAAACTCATTTCCACGTAAAAATACTGAATAATTTGTAATTTTCTTTATTTTTATTGTAAATACAATTTTAAAAGGTTGTATTTATATTTTTTGGCGTAAAATACTTCAAAATTATTATCTTAAGTGTTAAAAGTAGGTTATTTTCTCTTATTATAATAATTTCTCTATTATTACTCTCTTAATAATTCTTTAATTAATATAAATAGTATTTATATTAATTCATAACTTTAATATTAGTAATATTATTGTTATTAATTGTTTTTTATTAATAAAAAACCATTTTTTACGCCTTTATTATTTGTTGGTAACAATAATAAAGAGCTTTATAATATATTAATTATTTTATATTAATATATTATTTATAATATTATAATTTCATATAATATTAATTATATTATTATATTTATTTAATAATATAATATTTTTACGCCATAATAATAATATTTCTTTATTATTATTATTATTTTAATCTTATTTATTTCAATTATAAGGACATTCAGAGTACAATAAGTAATAAATTAGTAATTTTTACTTATTGTTTCATAGTCAAACCTTACATTCATTAATTTAATTCATAAACTGAACTCATCGACTATTCCGATTGCATTATTTCTCAGTAGCTAAGCTCAGGAACACTTTCTTATTTCTTCTTCATAATTAATAGTATATAACAGCTTGTCTACATTAATTTAAAATTTAAAATCATTTACGATCCCCTTAATATTGTTAACCCATTGCAAATCAGCTCAGTATCATTGTATTGGAGCATCAAACATAATCGTAGTTAACAACTGGTATACATTATCTTACAACTCCATCCCATTGAAAAAGCCCTTTACTCAGTAACCAAGCCCAATAGAAAATTGAACCATAGTAGTTTCTGTTATACCAAAATATTATTAAAAAATTATGAAAATCCCTAAAAAAATAGGATTCTTTATCATTATTGGTTTTCATATCATCATCAGTGTTATGATCAAAATTGAGAATCCCTCAAGGTGTTACTGTTATCAGGAAAGGAAATGAAAAAGTATTTTCTCTTGTTTTACGTTTATATCTCTTTATGTTAGGGATTACTAAACAATTTTTTCCAGATCAAACAATGTCTGATACAGTTTGTTGAATGAATATTTGCAGCAAGTAACCATCAGTAAAACTGAATTAATTGTGAACTAAGGTTGACATAATTAACAATATTCTGGAAGGGAATTTCCAATTATTCTGACACACAAGCAGACCAAGGGTTACAAGCTTGAACAGAAATTTGAAATAATTTCCTTGCAAATGCCCTTTACAGGTCCTTCCTCATTTATCCAACAAAAGAGGAGTTACCACGCCATTAATTTTCATTTTCAATCATCTTGACTTGGAGCTCAAATTAGGATTATGTACTTGATAGTGGCTTGGCCAGAGAGTTGTGTTTTAATGAGATTTTATATTACTGATATTTCAGTTTTTCTAACACTTTTTCAATAAATATTATATTTTAAGACTAGGTTTTCAATAATGTTTATAGGAATTAAGAATATGAGTTAGACTCATTTAGGTACTAGTATTGATAGAGAACTCAAACCTCAAATAATCTGTAATTTAGAAGGTATATTCCCCGGAATAATATCAAGAACTTGTATTTTTTCTTTGAAGAACCTTTTGGGGATGGAGTAAATAGTTCGAGGGTGTTACAGAAACTGCAATTTGAGCTTACCCTTGAAAACATGTTAACTGCACTTCAATATGAGGCTTGAAAGTCCTAAATAATATGAGAGGTCTTATAATTGAGTTTCTGGAGCTCTGAGGAGATTTCTATTTTTTTCCAAAGCCACTGATCAAATTCCAGTTGAGGTGATTTGATTTTCTTGATATAAATGATTTCATCTTTCCTGAGTATCATTAATAAATAAAGACGAGAAGTATTCAATTTCATGCATATGCTGCCTGATTATGGAATATATTCATTTTTAGAATGTGTATGGCTTCTTCTCTTGTCTATGTTTGAATTCTAAAAAAATCCTTTTAATCCCTTCATTCCTTCTTTCCATCCGCTCTGAAACTCAATGGTAAAAATTCTATTTTTCAAAAAGGGTATAGTTCTCATACCCTGAATCATTTCTGGATAACTAGAGAAGACTTTTACTAAGGGTACCAAATTCATCTCAAACAAGAACAGTTTATATATACCCTGGAAAATATCCTTAGTGTAACTAGGAAGCTTTTCCACATATCAAACCGGCTGATATGATATTATTTGCAGGATATTGAAAAACGATTTTCAGATATGAGAAGTTCAAAGAAAATTTGATTTGGCTTTGTAATAAGTTCATCATTTTCCTGAGTGATTTTTTGAATTCATTTCAAAAACTTGGTGATTTTTCGATCAAGAGATAAGCTTTCAGGCTCATTTCATGTAGAATCTATTAGATATTAATTAAAAGATGTGAGTATGACTCTCACATGTAAACATACTATAATATCTAAACAAAAGGGCTGTAAAATTAAGAAAGAGTTTTGAAGAGTTTGTTGAGAGCCGTCGTTGGAATCCTTATTGATTTTATTATTCTAGTAAGCACTACAAGAATTAGTATTCTACTACTGTGGTATTCCATACCATTTTTTTTTTCACCAGGCTCAAGCTCATAGTACCCTATAACAGCAGGAAATCCAGCCTACAGGCAGACTTACACTCAAATTTTACACCAAAAGGTCAATTTTACAGCAAGAAGCTGGATTTAACTCATAAAACCATGGCACAGGCACCAAAGGGAAGTGTATGTGTTTAAATAACTTATTCAATTTCACTATGCATATGTAAAAAATCAATTTACATATAGCAAACTAGTTACAACAAATGAGGTACCACCCTTTAAATTACACACCCCACCCAGCTTTACACCCCCTTA
Source organism: Austropuccinia psidii (assembly GCA_023105745.1). Taxonomy (NCBI): domain Eukaryota; kingdom Fungi; phylum Basidiomycota; class Pucciniomycetes; order Pucciniales; family Sphaerophragmiaceae; genus Austropuccinia; species Austropuccinia psidii. Next base: position 68,786,688 of record JALGQZ010000004.1, read on the forward strand.
CAGCCACAGGACTCATGCAACAAGAAAATGACACATGCATTAGTTATACAGCCAACTTGCATTCAAAGTCACATGATGCAAAGCTCAGCTCCATGGAATTCCTGCAATTCATTTACAACACAGCCACAGGAGTACCTTATCTTATATCCTCAGTAACCCCACTTAAAACCTTAAAACAGAATCATAATTATTTACACCACTCATCACCTCATGCAAACCAAAGCTAGTTATAACAGGTTGCATGCAGTACACAATTTTAATTAAATCTCAACCACATGACTATGCACAGCATGTGCCAAACTCAAAAAATCACATCAGCTCATACATAACAGTAAATTCACCAGTGCAAGAAATTATCACCTGACTTCATTTTAAAGTTCAAAAAGAAGAAAAACAACCATGACACCTGCATAAATTACACAGCCACTTCTACCAAACCTAAAATAGGACATATGCAAAGGAATTACAAGGTCATCATGTGATACTGTATCTACCAACAGAATATCATGTGACAGAAAAGAGGCTGTGCACAAGAAAAATCCTCAGCCAAAATGAAATCACCTCATGCATGCAAGGAAAATCCAAGAATATCACATCATAATTAGTCCACCAAAAGACAATCATGTGATAAATGGAGGCTGTGCAGAGAGAAAATTATCACCCAACCTTAAATCACCTGACCCATGCAAGAAAGGTCCTCACCAAAAACAGAGTCACATGATGAAATCAAGAGGAATTAAGGTGGAAAAAGACAGCTCCCATGGAGGGCCCCCTGGGCTCCCAAAAGGTATAAATAGAGGGGCTCTCTCCCCCAAATTTCAAAATCCCCCCCATGCAAATATATCCCATGCAAATTATATCCCCTGCACATTACAAGCACAGGAATAAGTCATCCCTCACCTGGGAGGTAGTCCAGCAAATTATAGTGAATTTACTTACCCAGTAGCTAAGCTCAGTGGAAGTATAGCTTTGAAGATTACCCAGTAGCCAAGCTCAGTGGAATCTTATTATTATTAAAATAAAAAATAAAAATTACCCAGTACCCAAAATTAGGGTTACTACTCTATTAAAATATTTTATCCAGTAAAATTAACACAAATTATCAAGACTTAAAAATTACTTACCCCTTTAAAAAATCCAATATCAAAGAAATCTTACCTCTTAAATTTAACAAATACAATATTATTTTATTATTAACCACTCTTAAAAAAGAATAACAAACCTTTAAAAAATTATTTACTCTATTATAACTATACCTTAACAAAAAAAATACCTTTACCAACACTCACCAAATTTTCCAGAACACCTTAAAAAAAACCATCTTGCAAAAAGGAATTCTAACCAGGAAGAAAAAACTCACCTCAATTTCACCAAAAACTATTAAAATTAAAACAGACAAGTATTTCATTGAAATCTCAAATTTAACTGAAATAACTGACATTATTTTTTATATTATTTATTGAATAGGTCTGATCTGAGACTGCTGAATTTTGTCTTCTGCAGTTGTAAAGCCACTTACTAATTTTATTTTGGTTTGTGAGCTCCAAGGAAGATTTTGTTCAGTATTTTAGGAGGGGCAGGCAATACACCCTTGCCACCCTTGGTTACAGGAGTTATTAGCAATTCAAAACTAGTTACCTGTGATTTCCCCCTCCAGGTACTGCCTCATTTTAATCCCACACAAGAGGAGTTCCCACATCTGGTGTCCCAACAGTGGCAGACAACCTCAACTTCAATATAAAAAAATCAATTAACTTACACAAAAAAAAAAAAAAAAAAAATCTTAACTACTCCAGAATATTTCTTATAACAAAAACTGGAGTCAAATAATCAAAATCAGCCAAAATCATCATCTCAAAAATCTGAATCATCAACTCACTCCGATCATTACTATTATCCACCCAAACAAGAATCAGAGTTAGGAGAGGAATCAGAAAAATATTCTAATTTTCCTATTGCAACACCAAGAACCAATAAAAGGGACTTGAAGGTTGTGGAGAAATTTTTCCTTGATCTCCTTGAAAGAAATAAAATCAATAACTCAATACCAGAATCAAAGGAAGAAAATCAATCAAAAATGGATAAACCTTCATCATCAAAATTACCTGGTAGTATTGAAGAAATCCAGGAAGAAAACCTTAATGAAGAAACTGTTGAGGGACAGGAAGAAATGTCTTCAACAGAGAGACTTCAGCAGAAGATGCTAGAAATGCAAGCAGAATTACTAGCACTAATCAAAAAGGAAGGCAAAAATAAATCATCAAGTTATACTCCACAAAATAGTCCACTTGAAGAGCAAACCACCCTTCCAAGATCATTCAGGCAACATGGATCACCTTCACCTTATCCTAGACCCATGGCCACATCAACACCTTACACAGAACAAAGACAAAGTACCTTACCAAGAAGAGTCAACATTTCTTCCCAAATTCCAACTCCATTACATCAAGAAATTCCAAGAAACACTACTCCAATAGTGAAAATCAGAGCCAAGGACTACAACTTGTGGTTTGATGGAAAGGATGTTGAAAGATTCATCAAGAAAGTTGAAAATATTGCAGAAATTGAAGGAGCAAGTGGAAGAGACATTGCAAGACAAATAGCATTTTGGACAAAAGATGAAGAAATCAGTTATCATATTGAAGGAATGCCAGGATATGAAACAGCTGATTGGGATCAATTGAAAGTGGATATGAAAAGAAGATGGGGAACAGTCTCACCTGAAAGAAGATACAGAATATCCTCAATCACTGATTTGTTCACAAAGACTCAACAAGAAGGTGGAATAAGAAACATGACACAGTACAGAAAATTCATTGGGGAATATGAAGCAATCATCACTTACCTCAAAAGATACCAATATATCCAAGGTGATATCAATCATAACCAGGAAATATTGGCCAGCCTTTCCACTAGTGTTCAAGAATCAATTTACAAAGAAATGATTAAAGACAGAGCTATGGTTCAAGCCTTGGATGGAGGTTACATAATACCAAGATTGGATATTTTGAAATTATACATTGAACAGGACTTGGAGGCCAAGGTACTGATTCAACAAAAGGAATTTTCTAAACCAAAACCTCCAGAAAAGAAAAGAAGATTTGAGGATGAAAGCTGGGATGAAGTTTTAAAACAAGTAAAAGAACTCACCCAAAAGATCAAAAATCCTCCACAACCAGAGCCTCAACCAAGAAATGAGGGAAAAGAATCAGTTAAAGAAGTTTTAAATCAACTCAAAACCCTTTCAGAAGCAGTTAATCCACCAAGAAGGAATTGGAACAATAATCAAGAGCAAAGATTCCCTCAAAATAACCAGCCATACAGGCCAAGGAATTCTTTACCACCATTTTCATCCAGTTACCAACCATACATACCAGCCCAAATGGCTCCAAGACCACCATTGAAGTGTGCTTACTGCAAGGAAGAAGGTCATACAGCAACTAGATGCACTCATCTTGCTGAAGATCTGGACAGAAGAATTGTCAGAACCCAAGGAGCATCTTACCTCTTCCCCAATTATCAGAGAGTACCTATGGAAGGAAATGAAAGTGCCAAAAATATAGTCAGAGCTTTTGCAAAAGAACAAGCTGAACTCAACAAGAAATTTATGGAAAAACCTATTGTCAAAGAAAAACCAGAAGAAGAGGTTAAGCCCACTGAAAAGAAATCAGAGGATAAATCAACCTCAATTGCACATGTTGAAGATTGGTCAAATTGGAAACCACCTACCATTTCCTCAGCCAATGACCCTTTTGAATCACACATTGGACTAAGGCAGACCAAGCAAAGAATGGAAAGACAATCCCAAAATCAAGAGCCAAAGAAGAAAACAGCTCTTCCAGGAGCTTACATTGAAGAAGAAAAAGAAGAAGAAAGAGTAATAATTCCCACCAAATTTCAAAATTCAAATATTCCAAAACCAGACCAACCTGAGGAGGAAATTGAAAATATTGCCAATAAAAATGAAGATGAAGACAGTCCAAAAGAAAAGACAGTCAGAAAACCTCAGAAGAAACAAGTTGAAACTAAATTGGAAATTGACAAAATTATTAAGAAAATCATGCAACAAAAGATCAACCTCACCATTGAAGAAATTTTGAGGATGTCACCAAATTTTGTCCATAAATTACAAGAATTATCAGAAAAAGACAAGAAAAAAATTAAATCACTCAACTCAATGGATATTCAAGAAAGACTATTAACATTTGGATTCAAAGAAATACCAAAGCCCAAGGTTCATTATGCTTGTCCTTTGGGATTTATGGAAATCTTCATTGGAAAGGAAGAATATCCTATCAGAGCATTAGTGGACACTGGGGCAGAACTCAACATCATACCAGAAGAAATAGCAATCAAAGCCTCACTAACAACAAGAAATCTTAACATGAACCTCAGAGGTATTGGAGGACATACCACTTCATTGGTTGCACTATCAGAATTTACTCCAATCATACTGGCTTCAGGTGAAGAAACTCTAATCCACTTTTTTATTGCCAAAGGATCTGTCCATACAGTACTTGGAAGACCCTTCTTGGCAGACAACAACATTAGGCTGGAATTTTCTCATAAACAAGGTGAAATACTAAGCTATCAAGAACCTGATGGAAGAAGATTATGCATGCCAATATGCAAGCCTCAAGCACTTGGATGGCAAACTGGTCCACCTAGAGGAATGGATTTATGAAATATGGCAACATTGGTCAGAAATACCCCAAGAAAGAAGCATCAAAATGCAAAAAGAGACAATACCATAATCAATTTAACCCAGAAGACCCAAGAGTTATCCATATCTGCAAAAGGTGATGACTTTGGTCAAGATTTACAAAATACTCAATGGCCAAACAACCTCAAAAGACAACTTGAAGACTCAACCTCTGAAGATGAATTACCCAATATAATTTACAAGCCAATTAACAGTAAGGAAGAAACTTTCCAGATTTTAGTAGATGGAAATGAGAAAATAAATGGAAATCCTTTCAAAACTAAATCCAAAAGAAAGAAAGTCATATTTAGTGAACATCATGAGCTCTCAGATGAAGAAATTATAAATGACATTGTAGGAGACCTCAAAATTATTGAAGAAAGAGACAAAAATTTAAAAGACACATACCATATAAACTTCTTGGACAGACCATTGAACAACCAAGAAGAACCTTATGAATGGCAACTGGAAAACCCTGAATTCATCCAGCAACCTCCCAATGAAGATGATGAAACAGAATCCATCCTAGAAAATGAATACAACTACCTTTATCTGCCATATATTACCTTTGAAGACCTTTATGGGGATGAAGCTCAAGAAATTTTATGTGAAGATAAATATTTATGTCAACTTCCAGGAGCAAACTTGAACAAAATCCAATTCTTAAAGATATTAACTGAAGAAGGAATCAAAGGAAATCTCTCAAATCAATTCTGGGATAAAACATTTTCAATGGGAAGTTTACCAAGAAGAGGTCTCTACTTCAATCAAATTTGGGCCCAGTGGTACCTTGGATTAAATGGATCAACATATCAAACTGGAAGACTGAAATGGGTTGGAGATGGATATATATTCATTGATGAAGACTTATGGTGGTCAGAATTTCCATCAGAACCAGAGATGGAGGAAAGAAATAACTTTGTGGAAGCCCTCAAAGACCTTATTTTGACCAGATTACTCAACAGACACTCACCTTTCCCACCTGGGGGAGCTCAACTTTAAATAAATCAACAAAATCAAGATTTTTTTCTCTAAAATGTATCAGTATCATCCATACAATGTATCATTAGTTTCTTTTTTTTCATTTTATCTCTTTTGGCAGTGACTTCCTGCCTTAACAAAGAAGAAATTCATCAACAAATTATCCCTTAAAAATTAAAAAAAATTGAAAATAAATATAAAATAAAAAACAAAAAAAAACTTACATTAAAAATATCAATCACCTCCAACATGGCCAATTACCCAATTTTTGATCCTATGGGGAAGAATTAATAAAAGAAGACCAAATTATTAATAAATATTCAATAATGAAAGCTGAAGATGATTATATCAACAAAGACAACCTTTGGCACTTAAAGGATACTTCATCAATGTCAAGAAACCAAGAAATTGAAGAAATCAAGGAATTGCTGAAAATTTTGGAGGTTTCTGACAAAACCAATGATCCAATTACTCAATAATTAATGGACCAATTAAATTTCAAACCATCAAGGCCCATCTTGAAGACACATAAAAGCTCTAATAATCAAAAATCAAATAAAATAGTCAGATTTCAACTCCATTAATCATAAGGCAGTGACCTCCTGCCTTATCAAAGAGGAAAATAATTTCTTATCAACCAAAATAACCAATTTCACTCACCCAAATAATAAAAATCACTAGGCAGTGACCTCCTGCCTTATCAAAGAGGAAATTCAATTTTATCAGCATCACCATTTTTCTTCACCAAAACCCAAAAAACTCACTAGGCAGTGACCTCCTGCCTTATCAAAGAGGAATATCAATTCTCATCAACTAAAATCAATAATTTCACTAACCAAGAAAAAGAAAAACAAACAACTAACCATAAGGTCACTAGGCAGTGACCTCCTGCCTTATCAAAGAGGAATATCCAAATTCTTACCCAAGAATTATCATCCAAAATCCATTAAACCTACCCTCAAAGTATTGTAATAAATAAACCTGACAAAATTTTCAGATTTTATTACCATCAACACTTCAAAATACACCAAATCCATCAAAAATGGAATCATGGCCATTACTTGAAGAAAATCCCTGGTCATTGGACACAGATGTCAGCTGGCTAGAAGAAAAAGAAATTTGGACCAATTACATTAATCAACAAGAAATAGATGAAAATCCTTACTGGTTCTTTAAAATAAAACCAGAACCTTGTCCTGATATTTCCACCATAATACTTCCATACATTGAGTTTGAGGACATCTTTAAAAAAGAAAACTCACCATCAGAAACTCTCATATCTCATCCATGGAAAGAGTTACCTGGATTTAACCTTACAAAATATGAATTCCTGGATTTACTGACCTGGGATGGAATTGAAGGCAACCTTGGCAACCAATACTGGAATGAAATATTCCACATGGATGAACACTTCAGGAAATCACTGTTTTGGAGGACCTGGGAATGTCAAGACTGGTTCAACCTTCAGGATTTTGAAATTTAAAATGGAAAAATAAGCAAGATTTTAGGAGCATATACTATAAAGAATACCAAATGGGATTGCCACTGGAGGAAACACTGATACCAGCAATATTCATCCTCAAAGGTGGTGTAGCTAAAATCAAAACAGAAGAATGGGAATACTTCTGTCAAGAATACCTGTTTAAAGCTATCCAAAGAGAAAGACTGAGGGGAGTAAACCTTATCAAGAAAGAACTAGTAGATAAAATTACTGGTCAAACAAAACCTTTAAAAAAAATTACAATAAATTCCACCTGCAAAAAACAAATCATTATAATTGATTCTACAACAAATAAACAAAGGAAAGGGAACTAAAAAATATATTACCTGCTAAGTCCACAATTCTCTATTCTTATTTTTATTTTTATTTTTATTTTCTTTTTTTACCAGCCTCTTTACCTTTTTTTCCCTTTGATATTTCATCTAAAATAAATAAATAAATTAAAAAAAGAATTTTTTAGCTTCAAACCATATCACCATGGCTTAAAAAATATGAAACAACTTAAATTAGTTTGAAATTGATCTCTTTTTTGCATCAGGATCTGCATGTTATCAAGAGTAAGATTTACTGAAAGGATTTTCAGCAAGGATTGATTAAGCATTATATTTGAGCTACTTTGATCTTATTATTTATTTGATTTATTTTTCTTTTATTCTTCTATATTCAATTTATTTATTAACATACTAAACTCTTGGCATCTCTATGCACTAATCCCTTGAGGCTCATAATATAATAATGCAAGATGATGATAATATTGAGCTCAATGGATTTTTTTAGGGCTCCAAACTTTGATCGAAACTGGTTCCTTAAAAGATTAAATTCTTTTATATAAAAAATAAAAATAAAAATAAAATAAAATAAAATTATTTATTTATTATTGAATCTTATTTTTTACTGTATTTTACATTTCTTGATAAGGTTTATACTCTAAATTGCTCACGTTTTAAAATAACATCACAATTAAAAAGAGGTAATTATAGTGCAAAAACGAACAGAAACCAGCTTTCTCCAAAAAGCATTCTTGCAATATGGATGGGTGAAACTGGAAAAGAAAGATAATGAATTACTAGAAACCTCATCTAAACGAGAATTATATTTTTTACAGTATTTGATTCAAACAAATTATCAATTTTCATTTTTTTTCTCTTTGAAAGCGGACAGAAAAAAAAAACATCAAAACTGACTCCAGAATTCTTACATTTTTTTTTCTAAGTGGAGGTAGCTTTCAAAATAATAATAAAAAAACAGAAAATGAAAGCATTATGCTCTCAATATGCTCAAAGATTACAAATACCTATCGGAATATCATGAAAAATCGCATACAGGCTATAATTTTAGTCTTAGTATTATCAAGGGGTATGTAACTTCAAATACCAAAACCCAAAAGAACTCAACATAAGCAACAACGCGATTTAAAGGCAAGGAAACAGAGACAACTCGGGATATTTCTTTAACCAGCCGTTTCAGTGGGGGGACTCTCCAGACCAGAGGGGGGGTATTTATAGGAATCAAATTCTTACACTAAGGCGGTAGCTTCAACCGGCAATTGATAGGCCTCAAATAATGCACTTCAGGTGGACTTGAATAAGCCGGTCAAAGGAAATACGAAGACAAACGGTTCTACAGATTCATTGACAGCTCCTACTAAAACACTGCATAAAAAGCTGAGAAGGGGATTTCCGATTACAATTTAATACAAATCAGCCAATCAAAATGCACTTTGGTGACAAGAATACACCTCACAAGATCAACTATTTAGTATAGAAATCCATCAAGCAACTACAAAGAATACTAAAGAGGATGCAAGATCACAAATTAAACTAATGCCTCATACCCGAAGTGGACGAAATGACAGGTTCCAATCTGACTCACAAAGTTTACAACCGCTTTGGGGTCACTTCATATAATAAAAGGAATTTATTACGACATGCCTAAAGTAGGTTTGTCGACTCTTACTAACCCCGTGGACAACTCCAGATGTTGGAGCAGGAAGGAATAAGCCACATAACCCATCAAAAAAATAAAAAAATAAATGCATAGTATGCGGTCTTTCAAAAGCTGCAGTGATTCCTACATCGAAGAATTACAATGACAAGAAAAGAAGTTCAGTAGCATGTGACATGCAGTTGCTGCAAGTGGAATTAGCTCTGTATCACAGGATGGCAGCAGATTACTTCCAAAGCACGGTATCTTTTGTCCAAATTTAGTAATACAATTACAACAAGATAAAGTTGATGGTAGCAAGAATTCACCCAGAGAGGGATTACGATGACAAGCAGACAGATGAGATTGCTTCGGCCGAGGTAAGATTGCTTAAGGGGCTTGGCTCACTAAACCTCCTCACTAGTACACCAGGAATGTCAGATCTGAGTTGGGGTGGGTTTAGCATGGAGTCAAGATTTTGTGATGGCTCAAACCCTTTAAAGCGGTTATGATCACCTCTGAAGACCTCTTGAAGGTCAGGAAGTGACTAAATCCTCACTAAGAGGTGTTTTAACAAACTTCCGAGTCAGAATAAAAATAAAAATAAAGAAGCTAACCTCCTAGAAGCCCAATACGACTGTTTTAAGCTGTATAGACACCATCTGATCATTAAAGCACCCAACCCGATTCACTCGCAAGTATTGGAGGAGCATTTTAGCCAAATTACAGGGTGTTTTGACACCCATTGAGCCAAAAGCTACTAAATTGCTGGAATTTAAAGGGTCTGTATAAAAAAAACAAACATCCGAAATGGTTTAGCACAAAAAAAAGAAAGAAAAAGTGCTTGGTAAGGATAATAGAGATAAATACAGCACCCACCTGATGAAGTGTGGAGCCTTACAGGCCTAACTGGCTGAATTTTTTAATAGAGTAATGGGTTTAAAACACCCAAATATCGAAGAACAAACCACGCGAAGTGGTTTAAAGGGAAATAAAGTGCTTTTAAAGGACTATAGAGATGGAAGCAGCCCACTCAAAAAAAAAAAACAACAAATAATCTGCTTGTTTATTTTTTTTTATTCAATAGCTTTAAATTTACTGACAATATATTTTTTAAAATAAAAAAAGAAGAAATAGATAAATAAATAATAAAAATAAATAAAATAAAAATAAAATAAAAAAAATATATGAGTCCTGAACAAGACTTAAAACTGTTTATTTTCTATTTTTTTTATTTATTAAAGCTGAATATTACTGATGTTTTCTTTTTGATTGATTTCTCTTCTAAGTTAAAAATAAACAATATAAAAAAAAAAAAAGCCCTCAGCATGGCTTTAAACTGCTGGTTTTCTTATTTATCTTACTTAATTTAGCTTATTAATGATTATTTTTTTTCATTCTGCAGGGCTACAAAAAATAAAAAGCCCTCAGTATGGCTTAAAACTGCTTAATTCCTTTTTTTATGAGTTTAATTTTCAATTTTCTAATTGATTTTTTTTATTTTGAGATGCTACAGGGCTACAAATAACAATAAAATGCCCTTAGCAAGGCATTAAACTGCTCAATTTTATATTATTTTATCATTTTATTGACTTAATTATTTTACTGACAATTTTATTTTATTTTTTACAGCTTTCATCAATCAATATATATAAAATAACAAAGAAAGATAAATATATATAGCAGAATGAGGGATTAAAAAGGAAAAGGCCCTCAGGATACAAAAAAAAAAATAACAAAAATGTCCTCAGCAAGACATTAAACTGCTGGAATCTTTTTCATTTTCTCCCTAGTATTATATGAAACTGACATATTCAATTTTGATGTGCTACAGGGCTGCAAATAACAATACAAGCCCTGGGTATACAACATTAAAAACACTTTCAGAATTTTTCTAAGCTTAAGAAAATGCTTTTACAATGAAAATAAGTCCTCAATAAGACTATAAACCTTTGAATACACTTTACAACTTGGCTTTGAAGATAAATCAAAACCAAAATTATCAAAAGGAATCAAGTAATTTTCAAGAAAGACAACATATGGTCCTTGGCAAGACCATAAACTGCCCCTTCAAATATCAAAAATAAATCACTAAAATTATCAACAAGGACCAAAGAAAAGACAACATATGGTCCTTGGAAAGACCATAAAATGCCCACCACTAAAATTCTCAACAAGGACTCAAAAAATAAACAAAAATCAACCAAAAGTCCTAGGCAAGACTATAAACTACCTAAGGTTTCATTTCCTATTATTTTTTAATTTCTAATTTTATGTCATTATAAAGAAGAATTAGAAAGATTTACTGACTTGAATGATCTAAACATATTTTTTATTTTTTATTTATTTCAAACTCATTTATTTATTTTCACTAAGAGCTAGGGTCATATCCCATTCATGAGCTCAAAAATATTCTATTATAATTTTCCTACTATTACAAAAAGAGCCATTAAGTTGGCTTAATTTTTCAACTCAATAATAACAATAATTAAAAAAAAACTCTACATCAAGCATTATTTTTTTTTAAAAAAAAATGAATGATGATCAATTTATTTTAAATATTTCTTCAATTACAAGAGAGTGATTGGAACTTGTTTGAAAAGAAGAAGTATTTGTGCCATGAAGGCATTAATTGAACTCTGAAGGAGTTATTTATATTAAAAACTCATAAATTGATGACATAATTTGGGGAATTTACATATTAATAACACCTCAATGTGCTATTTATTCCAAATGGAATTTAAAAAGCCCCCCAAAGAGCAAACAAGAGTTTTTTTTTTTTGTACAAATTTTCAATTTCACTGTTTATATTTTTTAACAACTCAAATGCATTTATGGGTAACAGAAAATCTGAACCATAAAGGGGATGGACTTGAAATAAAGTCTGAGTCACAATGATGATTCCAAACGGAAGAGTTGTGGCATCATAAGGGTCATTATATGAATAAAGGACTCAAATTATGATCATTCAACTATGTAATATTAATCATAAATACTCTCAAGAGCACCAATGTTTACTGATTGGCATAAATTACCACCTTCAACCAAACAGTTCCATGATCTTAATTGTGATTCAGGCTTATATATCTTAAATTGTGATTTTTACTCAGATATCCCACTTAATGGTTATTTTATACTTACATTAAAAAAAAAAAAAAAAAAAACTTATTATTGAATCATCATCAAAATAACATTATGTAAATTTTATGTATCATTATTTATCCTTATCAAAATCACTATAAAAAATAAGGGGTGGGTAAACTTATTTCTTACACTATCCCTTATAGTGAAAGTTTTGGGGGAATGAGAACATATTCTCTTCAAAATTTGAAAACCAACTCAAGATTTTTAAATGGAGAGGGGGGCCCTTATCCAAACAAATATTATTAAAAAAAATATATATCAATAAATTAATATTAAAATCAATTTTAAATCACCTTATTATTACAATTTTTTATTTTTTCATTTCTTTATAACAGGTATAATTCAGGAATACAAAAGAACAAAAGGACATAAATCATTTTGAAGAAATAGCAAGAGAATTGGGAAACAACTTATCATAGGAGAATTATTCAAAATAGTGAAAAAGAAGAAGATTATTTATGAAGAAAAGCAGGAGTTCCTTATGGATTGACCTTTGGACAGAACAAGACCTTGGACACTTCTTTGATTCTGGATTGAAACTCAATTGGGATTCAAGAATCACTGGCCAGGATTTATGGACTGAAGGATGACTCATTGGATTGATTATTGATTCAGGACTCACTCAACATGATGGACCAACAAGATGATGTAAAACACTCAACTCAAATTGCCCTTGGGATTTTAAAGAAGAATTGTGAAGACCTCAAGATTTCAGGACACTAGCAGATTCTTAGAAATAAAAAAAAAAAAAAAAAAAAAAAAATAACTAATTGAAGATGGATCACCAAATTTTAGCAGCCAAATACAAATCAGTCCTGAAGAAGGTGAGACCAGTCAATGAGCCAATGCCTCAAGACCTTAACCCACCTTTGGAAAGACCACCTTTGTCAAGAGATCCTTATGAAACACCCTTATCACCAAACCCACCTATATTTCAAGAAACCTTCAAGGTCACCCATGAAAGACTCCAAGCAGTCAATTTTGGCCCACCAGGATGGTTATCAAATGAAGAAATCAATTTACTCAAAAATGTTATTACCTTAAGGGAAAAAGCAATAGCTTTCTGTGAAGAAGAAAGAGGATTACTCAAACACTCATATGGAAAACCTTACAAGATACCAGTAATACCTCATGAACCTTGGCAGAAGAAACCAATTCCCATTCCCAAATCAATTTTACCTCAGTTTACTGAATTAATCAGAGAAAGAATCAGGACTGGACTCTATGAGCAATCTACCTCAAGCTACACCAGCCCAATCTTTTGTGTGGCCAAATCAAATGGGAAACTCAGAATTGTCCATGACCTTCAAGAACTCAACAAAGTCACCATCAAGGATGCTGGCTTACCACCTCACATTGAAGAATTTGTAGATGCATTTGCAGGAAGAGCATGCTATGGACTAGGAGACATCATGGGAGGATATGATGAAAGAGAATTAGATGTCACTACAAGACCCCTCACTACTTTTGAAACACCCCTTGGAAGGATGCAACTCACAAGACTACCCCAAGGAGCCACAAACTCAGTAGCAGTATACCAAGCCCAAATGACCTGGATACTTCAAGAAGAAATACCAGAAAGTGTAGGAATTTTTATTGATGATGGAGGAATAAAAGGACCAAGATCACTTTACAACCAAGAAACACTACCAGAAAACCCATCAATAAGAAGATTTATATGGGAATATGCCATAACCTTAGAAAGAATTTTATTCAGGATTGAAGAAGCAGGACTTACTATCTCAGGATCCAAGTTTGCATGCTGTGTTCCAGCTTTGGACATAGTAGGGCATGTTGTATCATTCAAAGGAAGAACAATCTCAAAACAAAAGATCAACAAGATTCAAAATTGGCCAACACCTCTCAACAAAAAAGAAATAAGAGGATTTCTTGGTCTTTGTGCCTATGTAAGAATGTTTATTGAAAACTTCTCACAAGTTGCATCACCACTCAGAAGGCTCACCAGAGAAGATGTTGACTGGGATTGGGATCAAAAATGTGAAGAAGCTTTCCATAAGCTCAGAAGAATAGTTGAAGAAGAAATAACCCTCAAGAAATTGGATTATGACAAAGGAGCAGGAAAAATCAAGCTAGCAGTAGATTCAAGCTACATTGCTGCAGGAGCAGTACTCACTCAAGAGGACAAAGAAGGAAAGGACAGACCAGTATTATATGAATCAATAACTTTTTCAAAATTGGAATCAAAATACTCACAACCCAAATTGGAACTCTGTGGAGTTGCAAGAATTCTCAAGAAGCTTCAAACCATACTTTGGGGACAACATTTTGAATTACAGGTTGATGCCAAGGCCTTAATTGAAATGATCAACACCCCTTGCTTACCCAATTCCCCCATGACAAGATGGGTGGCTTTCATTCAACTATTTTCCTTTGATTTGGTACACAAACCAGGGAAAACTTTCACTATGCCAGATGGGCTATCCAGAAGACCAAAAAACTCAGAAGAAGAAGATGAAGATGCACCAGAATTTGATGAAGAAGAAGATTGGATCAAGCCACACCCTGGATTTGGGGCCAAGAATGTAAATTCACTCAATCTTTCAGGAATACAAGTGCCAACCAAACAAGAAGGATTTTGGAAGAGAATGCAGGAATACTTAAGTACAATGAAAAAACCACAATCAAGTAAAGATGAAGAATTTAGAAGGATAAAAAGAAGGTCATCCAACTTTTTCTTGGAAGATGGCCAGCTCAAAAGAAGAAATAACCCTAACCCTCAATTGGTAGTATCAAGTCAAGAAGCTCAAAGATACATTTTAAAGTCACTTCATGAAGACATGGGCCACAGAGGAGAAAATGAAACTTACAGAAGAATTAAAGCAAGATTTTGGTGGGAAGGAATGAAGAAATCAGTCAAGAAATGGGTTCAATCTTGCCTAGCCTGCCAAAAGAGAAGTCAAAACTTACAAAGGGAACAAGGAAGGCCTACAGCAACATCAACAATCTTTGAAAGGGTAAGCATGGATGCAGTCCATATCAAATCTGGAAGATGGAAATATATGGTTGTGGCCAGAGATGACTTTTCAGGATGGCCAGAAACAGTTGGACTAGTCAAATTAACAGCAAAAGCAGTTTCAGAATGGTTCACCTCAGAATGGATATGCAGGTATGGCTCACCAAAGGAAGTAACTGTTGATGGGGGGCCAGAGTTTGGAAAAGAATTGCAAGATGCAGTAAACAAAGCAGGATCAAGGATCAGAGTCACCACACCTTATTACCCAGAGTCTCAGGGAATGATTGAAAGGGGCCATAAGCAACTCAAAGATGCATTAATCAAGATGTGTGGAGAAAATGGAGGAAAATGGAAAAAATATCTACCTTTGGTTACATTGGCTGACAGAATCTCAACTAAAAGGACAACTGGTTTCTCACCATATGAACTCCAATTTGGACAACTACCAGTATTACCAATTGACATTGAAACAAAAACATTTTTAGCAGTAGAATGGCACAAAATATTGACCACTGAGGAATTACTGGAAGCCAGAGCCAAACAGTTGGAAGGAAAAGAAGAGATGAGAAGAAAAGCAGCAGAAAAACTCAAAAAATCAAGGGAGGACTCAATGAAATATTGGGATAGAAGAATGGCACACCAACTAAGATCACCACTTAAGCCAGGAGATTTGGTCCTGGTTTACAACAAAGCAATAGAAACTAATTGGGGACTACTTTTCAAAAACAAATGGAATGGACCCTACAGAGTAATCAAACAAATAAACAATGGACCATATGAACTTGAGGAACTTGATGGAACAGAATTAGCAAGAAGATTTGCAGCATCTCAAGTCAAGAGGTTCTACCCAAGAGGAAAGTTGATAAACACAAAAGAAGACACAGAAGAAGAACAAAGTGAAGAAGATGAATCAATAAATAAGGAAGAGGTATTGGAGGAAACCACAGAATCAGATGAGGAATAAAGAGCTCTCACCTGGAATGCTGGGGACAGCATTAAATGGAGAGGGGGATGTGGTATTCCATACCATTTTTTTTTCACCAGGCTCAAGCTCATAGTACCCTATAACAGCAGGAAATACAGCCTACAGGCAGACTTACACTCAAATTTTACACCAAAAGGTCAATTTTACAGCAAGAAGCTGGATTTAACTCATAAAACCATGGCACAGGCACCAAAGGGAAGTGTATGTGTTTAAATAACTTATTCAATTTCACTATGCATATGTAAAAAATCAATTTACATATAGCAAACTAGTTACAACAAATGAGGTACCACCCTTTAAATTACACACCCCACCCAGCTTTACACCCCCTTACAGCCACAGGACTCATGCAACAAGAAAATGACACATGCATTAGTTATACAGCCAACTTGCATTCAAAGTCACATGATGCAAAGCTCAGCTCCATGGAATTCCTGCAATTCATTTACAACACAGCCACAGGAGTACCTTATCTTATATCCTCAGTAACCCCACTTAAAACCTTAAAACAGAATCATAATTATTTACACCACTCATCACCTCATGCAAACCAAAGCTAGTTATAACAGGTTGCATGCAGTACACAATTTTAATTAAATCTCAACCACATGACTATGCACAGCATGTGCCAAACTCAAAAAATCACATCAGCTCATACATAACAGTAAATTCACCAGTGCAAGAAATTATCACCTGACTTCATTTTAAAGTTCAAAAAGAAGAAAAACAACCATGACACCTGCATAAATTACACAGCCACTTCTACCAAACCTAAAATAGGACATATGCAAAGGAATTACAAGGTCATCATGTGATACTGTATCTACCAACAGAATATCATGTGACAGAAAAGAGGCTGTGCACAAGAAAAATCCTCAGCCAAAATGAAATCACCTCATGCATGCAAGGAAAATCCAAGAATATCACATCATAATTAGTCCACCAAAAGACAATCATGTGATAAATGGAGGCTGTGCAGAGAGAAAATTATCACCCAACCTTAAATCACCTGACCCATGCAAGAAAGGTCCTCACCAAAAACAGAGTCACATGATGAAATCAAGAGGAATTAAGGTGGAAAAAGACAGCTCCCATGGAGGGCCCCCTGGGCTCCCAAAAGGTATAAATAGAGGGGCTCTCTCCCCCAAATTTCAAAATCCCCCCCATGCAAATATATCCCATGCAAATTATATCCCCTGCACATTACAAGCACAGGAATAAGTTATCCCTCACCTGGGAGGTAGTCCAGCAAATTATAGTGAATTTACTTACCCAGTAGCTAAGCTCAGTGGAAGTATAGCTTTGAAGATTACCCAGTAGCCAAGCTCAGTGGAATCTTATTATTATTAAAATAAAAAATAAAAATTACCCAGTACCCAAAATTAGGGTTACTACTCTATTAAAATATTTTATCCAGTAAAATTAACACAAATTATCAAGACTTAAAAATTACTTACCCCTTTAAAAAATCCAATATCAAAGAAATCTTACCTCTTAAATTTAACAAATACAATATTATTTTATTATTAACCACTCTTAAAAAAGAATAACAAACCTTTAAAAAATTATTTACTCTATTATAACTATACCTTAACAAAAAAAATACCTTTACCAACACTCACCAAATTTTCCAGAACACCTTAAAAAAAACCATCTTGCAAAAAGGAATTCTAACCAGGAAGAAAAAACTCACCTCAATTTCACCAAAAACTATTAAAATTAAAACAGACAAGTATTTCATTGAAATCTCAAATTTAACTGAAATAACTGACATTATTTTTTATATTATTTATTGAATAGGTCTGATCTGAGACTGCTGAATTTTGTCTTCTGCAGTTGTAAAGCCACTTACTAATTTTATTTTGGTTTGTGAGCTCCAAGGAAGATTTTGTTCAGTATTTTAGGAGGGGCAGGCAATACACCCTTGCCACCCTTGGTTACAGGAGTTATTAGCAATTCAAAACTAGTTACCTGTGATTTCCCCCTCCAGGTACTGCCTCATTTTAATCCCACACAAGAGGAGTTCCCACACTACTTATAACTTGTAATACTTCAAGTGGTACTTCTTTGTAAGACCATGTAAAAACATAAAAATGAGCTGATAAGGTTATGATAGGTTTTTCCCAGAGATGAGAACCTTATTTTATCTCAAATCAGGGTGGAAAGAGGTGTGTAACCCCTTCAAGTTTTAATAGAATGGATATTTTTACTCAAGTGGTTGGTTTGTGGTTTAATACGGCCAAAAACGTCTACATTGGTATCCAAAGGTCGTTTGGGAGCCACATTTCTATGTTATGCACCCACCAGAGGTAAAATCTACACCAATGAGAGTTCCAGGCATACTATCAAATCCAGGACACATGCAATCAGCTAATAATAATTTCTGGATAACTCTTATTACTCAAGTCATGAGAGATAAAAATGTAATTACAACTTGAAAGGTTTTCACACATCATAATTCAATTTTATGTAATAAACTGCCACAGTACCACTAAGTAAAGCTTGGAGTTCAGATTTTTAGCTTGTATCATGAGTAAGCAGACTTTGGCCACTTTGACACCTCATAATCCAACTATGCAGCATAGTATCCCATGCTACCACATGATGGGGTTATAGCCTTCAACCCTAAATGCCTTTGTCATTTTTGAAGGGAAAGGTCTCAAAAATGGCTACAATTGTATAAAAATGTGAGCTCCAAAGGAGGGTTACCCTTTTCAAAATCATTGGATGAAGTTTTCAAAATTTATTCAGCCTCAAATCATTTTCATGATAGGAAAAAATGCCAATCCACTTTGAAAAGTTGAAGATAAAGGAATAAGGATTAAATTTTTATGTAACCCTGATCCATGAATTTTAGAAATTAGTCTATGTGAGAGGTCTCTGACCAAAACTGTTGAAGCTGGATTAGAGGGGACAAATAGAATTATTTTGTCGATTCACCCACATGATTTTTGCATGTTAATTTGTGATCCATTCATGCGAAAGTCTTGAGAGTGATACCATTGGATAGCCCTTGTTTGAGGATTTTCTAAAAGCCACCCTTTTGATGGGTCTATGGCCCAATCTTAATCTTAAGATGGGGTGTTAAAATTAAGGTTTATTCTGCCAGCCTATGACTCAAACCCAGAGAAAATGCCTGTCAGCCAAATACCACAAACCAATGGTAAATGTAAGATACCACCAAAACATGGGGTTGAACCAAACCAGCTCCAAAAGGTATCAAAAGGAAGAAGAAAATCACCTGTTTCCAAATACACAAGTCCCAACAACACAGGACAAATAATAACAAAGTCATTCCTGTTCAAAGTTGTTGCTGAGCACAAACCTTAATTTTCATCTCCAATCTGAAATCTAGAGTAAGAGGCTTAACCCCCCAAAAAGGGTGTTCAAAGTGAAGCTCTAGGTAAGGGCTATTTAATGGTACTTGGAAAACTGAGCTAGCACCACAAATACAGAAGGTATGACCAAAATAATATTCACCTCTCATACAGCTTCTACAGTTGTAGTGTAAGGTTTGACTATGAAACAATAAGTAAAAATTACTAATATTTTCCTTATTGTACTATTAATGTCCTTATAAATGAAATAAATAAGATAAAAATAATTATAATAATAAAGAATTTTTATAATTATGATGTAAAAATAAGTATATTATCAATAAAATATGATAATATAATATAATAAAATAAATCTATTAATATAAAATAATTAATATATTTAATGGCACTTTATTATTGTTACAAACAAATAATAAAGGCGTAAAAAATTGTTTTTTATTAATAAAAAACAATTAATAACAATAATATTACCAATATTAAAGTTATAAATTAATAGAAATACTATTTATATTAATTAAAGAAGTATTAAAAGAATAATATAGAGAAAATTATTATAATAAGAGAAAAGAACCTACTTTTAATACTTAATACAATAATTTTGAGATATTTTAGGCCAAATAATGTAAATACAGCTTATCCAAATTGTATTTACAATAAAAAATAGATAAAATTAAAAATATTCTTGATTTTTATGTGGAAATGAGTTTTAGAGAGATTTTTAACAAAAACAATTAAACAAATGATTTAATCACGTCCAAATTGATGATTCTAATAAGATGATCTTTGGTCTTTAATAATATAAAAGTCTTATATATAAAGAATAAAGATATTACCTTTTTAATTGTATTGATTTAATGTTTTTGATGCATCTGAGGGGAAAACAGAGCAAAAGAGCTCTATTTATAGTAAATACCTCCCTCCTAGAGTCCAACAGGCTTCTAGTAGACGTGTACTGATCATATCAACCGGAATTGATCAATATTTTAAGGTTTCGTGATGATTACATCATGATCAAACCACATTACATCATTATTATGCCATTATTAAGAGTTATCACTATAACTCTAGGTTTGATGTTGTCAAAGGCTTGGCAGAACCCCAAATTTCGTGGATTTTATTAATTTTAATCATAAACTAATAGTATTCACCAATTGTATCACTTATATGACTGTTAAACTTAATTTAAGGTTACAGTGAGTGATCATAAATGATCAAATTAAGCTCAAACGTTTATCCTTAAAAACTTTCAAGATTTACACGCTCCAGAAATTCAGAGAGTGAATTCTAATAGCTTGGCATAACCTTATTATGCTTCCAAGAGAATTTCATTACATCATGAAAACTCTATTTTTGATGATTTTTCTTGTAACTCATCTTTTCTGTCAAAATTTAATATTTTAAACTTCAAACTATGATTTCAAGGGGTTATATCTTGAATATTATAAAAAAAAAAAAATCATTCTTCACGAATGAGCTAGTAGGATCCAACTGTCTACTTTTTTTTTAAGTTTGGACCACTTTCACAACAAAGTGGTCAACAGCTCTGTTGATTTTAATCAATAATTCCTTACAGATTTTAACCTTGTTTATAACTTGTGAAATAAACTTCATTTCTGTATTCCTACAGTAATTACGTGATGACTTTATTCTTGGTTCATCACTCTATCATGCATAATTCAAGAGATATTAGCTAAACTCCTTGAATATATGTGTTGACCAAAAAAGAGCATATATTCAGGATAATTCCTTAAGTATTGAATTTGAAGCTTAGCTTATTAATTGTTTTATGTGTGGAGTTTTATGGAGACTCCAATGGTACCATTTATTTTACATGTTGTTTCATTGGTCTTGGAAATAAATAAGGATTCGTGTTTTTTATAAGGTATTATTACTTATAACTTATTAAATATTGACTTTACAGATATGCCATAAAAATGGTATATGTGTATTTTACCATGGGGAATCCAATGGTATAATTTATTTCAAATGTTTATTCATTGGTGTTTGAGTTAAACCAAGTTTTATAGCAATTTATGGTATTTTTGTAGTTTTAAGGTACTTATTTTTAATGTATAATTATATTAAATATTTCTTGTGACCTTTTTGGGTATGTGGTCATATCTCAAAGGTTCACATTCCCTACCACCAAAAAAGATTGTACCACAATCTGATATGTGTAATTAAGGTATCATCCACTGTCCTACATCTTCAATAGACTTTGTTAGTCTTGAAGCTCAATAATGCTTAGCTTTTCTATTTTTCAGGCTTTCTTTCATGTCTGAACCTTCTTAGTAGTTTATCAGCATTTGGTATATCTTTCTCAAGTAGCAATTCATCTGCTTGAGTTGAATTTCTATACCTTACAAGGTATTCCCGTTCTTTTTTGTTTCTTGCCTTCTTTCTTTAAGGACTTTTACTATTTTCTTTTCCTCTCCACCTTCCAAGGGGGGAATTTCAAGTGGGGGTTTATTTCTTAGTGGAAATAACTCCTTGTCACTTGAACTGTAAGGTTTTATCAGACTTAAATGGAAAGCTGGGTGTTTGTTCATTAGTTCACCTGTGAGTTCCAATTGCACAGCATTGGGTCCATGAAGTGCTTTTATCATAAATGGTCCTGCAAAGGAATCTTCTAATTTCTTTGGTCCTTTAATGTTATTGAAATTAAGGGTTGTTACTAGGACCAAATCTCCTATTTTGAAATCAGGTGGCTTATGACTTTTATCCCATCTTTCTTTTGCATATTTGAAAGAGTCTTGCATACATCAGTTTGCATGATGTCTTGCTTTGTCAAGCATTATCTTAAAGCTTCTTGCTGTTGGATGTATATCCACTAACTCCTTTTTGAGGGTATCATAAGGAAGTCTTGGATTCCAACCTTTTTCTAGCAGTGCTGGTGTGTTGCCAGTAGAAGAATGGATTGATGTTTTATATGCCAGTTCAAGAGCTGGTATTAGTGTACACCAGTCATGGGTAAAACCATCAGAATCTTTGAATTCGAGCCCATAAGCACAGAATATTCTGATCATGGCCTCTAAGGTCTGTATCATTCTTTCTGCTAAACCATCAGTTTGACGATGGTAAGCTGTTGAGAATGATAATTTTGTCCCAAACAAGTTATGGAGATTTTTCCATAATGCTGAAGTTAACTTTGGGTCTCTGTCACTTATAATATTCTGGAATAAGGCTGTATGGCTAATAACTTTATTCCATATCATTATGGCTGTGTCCATAGCTGTGTCATCTTTATGACATGGTAGGAACATGGGAGCTTTGCTATACCTGTCAACCAATACTAGGCATGCACTATAGCTGCTGTCTCCTCCTGGAGGTAATGCTGTTACCCAATCCATATGAACTATTTCCCAAGGGGATTTTGGTTCTTGGATTTGGATAATTGTTCCAAATTTCTTTCCTGTGGCTCTGTTGGCGTTTTGACATCTGTCACAGGTTTGGCAGTATTCTAAAACATCTTTCTTCCAATTTGGCCACCAAGAGCAGGTTGTTACCGTCTCTAGTGTCCTGTCTTCTGAAAGGTGTCCAGCTGCAACACTATCATGACACTCATGTAAAATAGTGTTTATCAGGGTTCTATCTGTTAAGGCCATAACACATGTGTGTTTTTTTCTATGGTAAAGGATTCCATCAAGGAGGTGGAATCTTCCCTCATCATATGCCTTTTTCCATGTTTCATGTAGTTTTGATGAAAGTGATGGGTATTTGCAGTCTTTCATTAGAAGTTGGCTTAAGATATGGCAATTTTTGTCTATCTTATAGCTTTCTTTAACTTGGCTAAAGAATTCTGTGCCAATGTCTGTAACACATATTCCTTCTATATGGTGTTCTTCTTCTGGTACCCATGCTGGATTGTCAGGGGTATTTGCTAGAGCCCATCTGCATTTTTATGCATATTACCAGACTTATGAACAATAGTCATATTTCTTCTATATTCTTGGATAGCAATTTGCCATCTCAGCATATGTCTATTTGGAGTTTTCATATTTAATAGAGATTTTACAGCATTAAAGTCTGTAATCACATCAAATACTGTTCCATCCAAATAGTAATGTAGTTTTGCTAAAGCCCACACTAAGCAGAGGCATTCTATTTGGCTTGCTTCATATCTCGCTTCTGTTGGCTTTATCTGTCTTGAAATAAAACAAATTGGTCCTCCCACTGGTTTATCATTGAGAATTTGTGTCTGGTGTAGTGCAGCACCCAGTCCTTCTCGACAAGCATCAATGTACAGCTTGAAGGGTAGTTTCCAGTCTGGCATTAGAAGAAATGGGGCATTTGTTAAGGAATTTTTCAATTCCTCATATGCCTTGACTCTTTATTCTGTCATTTCATAGACTGTTTGTTGGTCACATAGCTTATACAAGGATTTAGCAATTTTTGCAAAGTCCTTTATATGCTGTTTATAGTAACCAGCAACTACTAGAAATGACTGCATTTCTTTTTTGGCTTGAGGCATTGGCTTAAGTACTACTGCTGCTACTTTATTCTTGTCTATGCCTAGACTAAGTCCAAATACAACATGTCCTAGTGCTTTTAATTCACTGTATGCAAAATGACACTTTTTCAAGGAAATTTTCATATTCTCTTGGACTATTTTTTGTAGTACCCTTTCTAGTCTTGTAAGGTGATTTTCCCAAGTTTCTGAGCAAACTATGATATCATCAATATAGATAATTAAGCATCCTTCTGATAATTCTTCAGGAAATATGGTATTCAACATTCTTTGACAATGGGAAGGCACATTTTTTATGCCAAATGGCTTTCTTAAGTATTCAAAAATTCCACAGTGGACTATTATCCTCAGTAGTTTTTTGGCATTGTCTGTGAAGACATTTTGATGAAAACCCTTTAAGGCATCCGTGTCTGTGATGGACTTAGCTTGTGACAATTGTGTCAATGTCTCATGGATCCTGGGTATTGGATACCTGTCTGGAATGGTATAGGTGTTCAGGGCTCTGAAGTTTCCTACCATCCTTGATTTTCCATTATTCCAAGTTATAATGACAGGTGTAGTGACTTCTACCTGTTCATTATGTCCTACCTTTCTTAATACTCCAAGGTCCATTAATTCTTTAATGTGTACCTCTAGGGCTTCTCTAGCTCTTGGACTGGCTGGATACGCAGGTCTTCTTAATAAAGGTGGGTAAGGTTTTTCTACATTAAGAATTATATCCACTTCATGTCCAATTATGGCACCTAGTGGCCCTTTGTCAGTTGCAAAGGCATTTTTATACTTAAATAAGAGGTCAATCAATTTTTCTTTCATTTTTTCTGTTAATTCTTGATTGAATTCTGCCTCTCTAAGTTGTTCAGATATAAAAAGTTCCTTTTCTGGAATTTTTTCTTCACTCTTAATAACTGTGATTTGTTTTTTGTTATTTAAGAAGCCAAAATTTTGGCTTTTGTTGTCTCTCACCAGGGCGAATCTTGCGTCAATCGTCGGCGATTGACTTCACGTCGCACCGCGGTCAGTATAAAATCTTGCTTCAGTCTCGTTAGTGTCACTTTATAGTCACTGGATTTAGTGGGTCACGTCACGTCAGCGTCAAGACAACGTCAATCGTCACATGTGTCACATGAGAATGTCACTCAAAGCCCAAACCCGTTTCAACACTATTTGCAACGTTTGGGTAATTTCACCTAATAGCTTCTGCCTCCCCGACGCTTAGCATGCTTACGCGCCCGCACCACCCTCCAGATGAGACTCTGACACTGCCTGCCCCCCCATCTCCGTCCTCACCACTCCTTACGCTTTCACACCCCCACCCTTACCATCCTTACGCTTGTGTAGTGCCCTCCCGACATGCTCCCGACACTGCTTACAATCCTTACGCTCGCGCAGTGCCCTCCTGACATGCTCCCGACGCTGCTTACGATCATTATGCTCGCGCAGTGCCCTCCCGACATGCTCCCGACACTGCTTACGATCCTTACGCTCATGAAGTGCCCTCCTGCCATGCTCCCGACACTGCTCACCATCCTTACGCTCACGGAGTGCCCTCCCGACATACTCCCGACACTGCTTACGATCCTTACGCTCATGAAGTGCCCTCCCGACATGCTCCCGACACTGCTTACGATCCTTACGCTCGCGGAGTGCCCTCCCGACATACTCCCGACACTGCTCACCATCCTTACGCTCATGAAGTGCCCTCCCGACATGCTCCCGACACTGCTTACGATCCTTACGCTTGCCTAGTAGGTACCCTCCCGACATGCCTCCGACGCCGCTTACCATCCTTACGCTTCCATACTACATCCATAGTGTACGGTGGTTTGTTGGCGTACACAATGGACGCCATCGCCGAAATATGCTGAGTGGCCTTCTCTGCCAACAGGACCTCAGGGGAAATTGGTCAGTATATTCACAATGTTGTGGTTAGGGTTTAAATCATGAGACTCGCAAATTAAAACCTAATAAGTGGACTATTTAAGACAAGAATTGTGTCTCCTTTTTCGCCGACAAAATCATTTTATTTCATATCATTCAAATGGAACACTTTGCTTAGTCCTTACCTCATGAGCGTTCAATAGTTCAAAAGTTGACTTTAGTAGGTTTCTCACTACTCAACTTGATTCAATGTCTCACAGGGAAGTGATTTCATTTGCATGATATGAAATAATTTGCAAAACATCACCTCCTTCAATTTCCCGCCAAATCGCATTTTGCAAATGCGATTATTTTACTTCCACCTAGTTATCAATCAACTCGTCACCATCTATTTGCTTACTAAACTACCTCCGCGATGGCCCAAACCCCGGGAAATTCAACGGAATTTAATGAACGACCAACTTCAGCCCCAGAGAGTGGAAGTGAAATATCTGATATGGCCAGTAGTCGTGAATTAGGCATTGAAGCAGAGAGCCAGTCACATGAAGATAATCAAGATCCACCAGTTCTTCCAGAATGTGAGTATACATCCATCTTGAGTATTTCTAATCTCTCAAAACCTGATATTGTGTCATAGCCTTTATTTCAGGTCAACCTCCAAGCTCTCAGAAACCGAATTTTAAAACTTATGAGAAGGAAAAGACTGTTGAACCTTGTGCACCGACAGAAGATGATGGGCAAGATGATGTAATTTTCAGTGGGGAGGTGGAAATTATATCCAAGGAACAATTTGTCTCCAACATTGCTCAAACAATCCCAAGGCTCGAGAAAATCCAAAATGATAGTAAAATTCCTGATTATGTGCGTCAAAAGATTGCTGAAGCCATGAGCCTGCTCAAAATGGATTTGAACCGTAAGTCCATTACTAATTCAAAACAAAGTTGATAAAAATAGCTGCTTACAATATATGGGCAGGTGTGGAGGTGGGAGAATCTCTACCTGAAGGATCTCGAGTCGTAATTGGATTTCCAGGCAAAGGATTAGGAAAAAGACCAAATATACATGCAACCAAAAAAACCAACAAAAAACGCCGTACCTTTGAAGCCGCAAAGGATTCCCGGGATCAAGGTGATGAAATGATCAATGTTGAAGGGGACGATATTGATAATGAACCTCCGCATACTGAACCCCCCCCATACTCAATGAAACAATCCATGCTGAAGCTCCACATACTGAAAGCCCCCCGATACCCAATGAAACAATGCATGATGCAACCCCTCCCGCCTCTCCTCGGAATATTCAAGCCCCTCAAGAAAGGGAAACAATTAAACATGATACAATGGGACGAGATATGACTGATATAATTACCGACGCTGAGCCCGAAGTGTCATCCGCTGCGAATTTTCAAGGAATATTTTTATCCCGCATGGAAGAGTTTGCAGGCATTTTGAATTATCATTCCAATATTTCTCAACAATCATGGAAAAGGGGGCTTGATAATATCAATAGGATTTACAAAAATAGATGGGACAATTTACCAACAAAGGATGCTCATACATTCCTGCCCGTTGGTATTAAGGTGATCAGTAACCAAGATCTTAAAATGTCGGCTTGGCTGCAGGAGCTTGAGATGGCAGGTGAGTTTTTTTTTATCTTTGTGCATGATACTTGATTATTGGCTGTTGACTGGTGATATAAATTGCAATATACAGGGTTAGATTTTTTTAAGCCAACTGAAACAGAAGCGTTTTTTGATTACAACATTTGGAATCTCAAATTGATGAAGGAATCAGCTAAACCTCCCGATAATCTCCCCAAATCTGAACAATCCTTCTTCAAAATGGTTCAGAGCCTTCTTTACCCCGCGAATCCAGTTAAACATTTTTGGGCAAATGTTATGTTTGAATCCATTAGTTTAGTCTCATACGATGTGATTGCACCCAAACCATATGTTGCACCAACATCAAATTCGACCGATCCTCTTGGACTCGAACGGGGAGCAGTTGAATACCTTGCCTCCTGCTTGAGTAAATCGAAGCAACGTGCAACCCAACTCAGCCTTGAAGGTGGCGGGGCTGACAATGAGATATCCACAAAGCAGCACAAGAACCTGGAGGATCTAATGGATACAGTTATCCATTTGATGATTGCGTACAACATGGTACGTGCACATACAAAGGTCGAAGTTAATGGCATCAAAGGCAAACTCACGAACTCAAAAAAAAATGAGGCCATCAAAGATCTTTTGGCGTGTCACAAGAATCACGGAATAAATCGAATTTGCTATGGTATATTAGCGGCATTCTGTGCGGCGGGGGTTCGTGGTTTGATGGTATGCTCAGATGACTGGAGAACAAGCTCAGTTAAAGGGGCTTTATCACTAATTGACATTTCCGCAAAACTTTCAGAGGGTAAAAATCTAGTGGAGCCAGTGTGGCTATGTACTAATAAGTATATATGTAATTTACTGAATAAAAGTTTCTTCTCATCAGAGTCTTTTAACCCCACTGTACCTCTTAGATTTGAATTTGCACGATGCTTAGTATTAGACTTTGGTGATGCCTGGGTGGCGAAACGCGGTCTTGGTTCAAGTGATGAGGTCACCTTGACGGTACCCAGGTCAGCTAAACTCACAACCAGGATTGACCCGTTTTAGATTAGCTTTGTACTAGATATATTGTAATTTAATTTTGCAAAGTTATTTATGAATTTAATAATCATGACTTCCTATCCTACTACTGCCCGGATGCCACAGTCTGAGTACCAATAGTAATTGTACGGGGGCATGCCTCCGTACATCATTGCAAAGACTCCGCCAAGACGCAAGCTGAGTCAGGCTTTGTGCCCGCGAGTAGCACACTTGGGGGCATTGCGGGAAGTCGCGAATAGGCAAATTGTTACTGTGTCTTTCAAGAGGACTGGGATAACTAGGGATCCGCAGCAGGATGCATATTGCATTTGCGTGTGCTTGCAATATTCCAAATGGTTGGATTGGAAAGTGATTGCATGGGAACATCAATGTGTAAAATTGAATAATGCACTATCCACTGCAATTTTCAGGTTCAGGTATTTGAGATCGTGAAGTTGCCAAGGTCAGGCGTGAGCTTTCTTTTTAGCCGCAATTAAAAAAGATTCATCCACCGCAATCCAATTTAGGTGATATTAATAAATCAGTAATCATTTGGTTTCATTTCATTTTCTGCTGCAAGCATGCCATTCACGAAAAAAGGAAAAGAGCGTAAAAGGGAACTCGCGAGAAAGCGTCGGGCTGAGGAAGGAAAGTGTGAGTTTCTCACTTAATCTCAGTGTATATATATAGATATATATATATGCTTCCACATTTATGTGGCACCCTCATTGGGCCCCACGGAAGAACATTGGCTTTAGTCGGTTCAGATTGTGCCAATGTCCTGTGGGCTCTAAAGGGAAGTCAAAGGATGTGTGCCGAAGAAAGCTGCTTGGCAGTATCTGATATCTTTTGTGCTTCAACACATAGTGATCCCGCAACCACTCGGGAATAGTAGCAGATCCCAAAAGACAAATGAGCGCAAAACGACCCGAATGAATAGGTTTTTTTCCTCCTCTCGCCCAACAGCACAAATATCAATGCCAGTATCAGCAAATATCACCCCAAGTGAAATTCGGAGGGTGGTGGATGTCAATCAGATCAAACGCATTCACTTTGGCCGTGTGGCAATTTTCTCTTCAACCGGATTACTCATTGCCCTTGTTGAATTCCGACCATTCACAACAATGAGTGAAGTCGAGGTCAATCAATGGGATGAATTATCACAATTCTTATTTCGCAAAAAGAGGTTCACTGACCCTATTGCAACAAATGGAGCATTACTGGAGGGATTTATGTTCGCGATTGGGTGGCGCAAATGCACCACGAAGAATGAACAATTTGGTCTGTATGGTAGTGCTGGCAAAATTGAAAATGCAAAAGATGAATGGCGGGACCGAGGTGCCAATCTTAGCTCGGTGGGTCGCATTCTAGGTCAATCCTTACGATATGTTGGGGATAATTTATTTCAGAAGATTCAAAATTGCTACAACTCATTGGGGGTTCCGTCTTTTGATCAAGTCAACTATGAAGGCAATAATCCCGCAAATCAGGGTGCATGTGAGTTTGCTTCGGCACTCACTTTCACCATGAATGGATTCAAAAACGCACCTCATGTTGATAAGGATGCATTGCTGTATGCTTCGGGATGGTGGTTTCAAGCTGATAAGCGGACCGGCCAGATTCAAAGAGATGCGTCAAAGCGGTGTACAGGGGGAAAATTGATTTTCCCAAATGAGCATTTTTGGATTGATCTATCCGCATGTCATGGGCTCATTCAGGTAGTGTGGGCCAGTAGTACATTTGTTCATTATACTGATCCAGCACAGGACAACGAAAGCACGACACTAGTGGGTATGTCCGCACAATGCTCAAGGAGGTTGGCAAAAACAATGCGGCAAACAAGCCATGGCTATTATGAGATTGCCAAGAGAGCGGGCTATCAAATCAGGGATGGTAATACAATCTCATGCCGATTCAAAGAGTGAGGCAGTCGGAATAGCAGCGTGATTGGTAGATGATGGTGGGGTAAGGCAGAGGACAATATACACCAGGATTGGATGGATTCGAGTGCGGGAGATAGGGTGTCTCACAGGAAAAAGGGGTGAAGTGGATTATGTACGGAGGCATGCCATCGTACATATGCCAGGTTTGTTGCTCTTGTCCAGGATCCCAACGCTTCACACGCGAATCCTTATGCTTGTGCAGGTGCCGACAATGCTAAAAGTTTCTTACGCCTATGCGGGGTGCCAAGGCTTCACATGCCAATCCTTACGCCTGGGCAGGTTCCCGACAACTCACACGCCAATCCTTACGCCTGTGCAGGTTCCCGACAGCTCACACGCCAATCCTTACGCCTGTGCAGGTTCCCGACAGCTCACACGCCAATCCTTACGCCTGTGCAGACTCCCAAAAGCTCACACGCCGATCCTTACGCCTGTGCAGGCTCCCGACAGCTCACACGCCAATCCTTAGGCTTGTGAAGGTTGCCAACAATGCTGACAATTTGTTATGCCTGTGCAGGCTCCCGAAAATTCACACGCCAATCCTTACGCCTGTGCAGCCTCCCGACAGCTCACACGCGAATCCTTAGGCTTGTGAAGGATGCTAACAATGCTGACAATTTCTTACGCCTGTGCAGGCTCCCGACAATTCACACGCCAATCCTTTCACCTGTGCAGGCGCCCGACAGCTCACACGCCAATCCTTACGCCTTTTCAGGCTCCCGACAGCTCACACGCCAATCGTTACGCTTGTGAAGGTTCCCGACAATTTAAACAATTCAATACATGACTAAGATTAATAGCGTGTGACCATAGGAACGGCAATTTCTCATGAATCTGGAGTGGATTGCTCACATGCCGGAACCTCCCGCTTTTTTACAGTTAAGATTTGATATGGCTCTAAACAATGGAGGAAGAAAATATAGAAGGCAGGAATGGTGACTATTGGCGCATTTTTGGCAAAAGATTTTCTCACATACAAAAATACTAACTCAAACTTTTGGTGGGGCACTTACGAAAATTATTCTCACCCAATAGTAAATATGAATCATTGAGGAATTATAATAAATTCACGTGAACAAAAAACGTAAGAGAAATT
Source organism: Austropuccinia psidii (assembly GCA_023105745.1). Classification (NCBI taxonomy): domain Eukaryota; kingdom Fungi; phylum Basidiomycota; class Pucciniomycetes; order Pucciniales; family Sphaerophragmiaceae; genus Austropuccinia; species Austropuccinia psidii. The sequence goes on from JALGQZ010000004.1 coordinate 68,818,250, forward strand.
GAAAATATCTTTCATTGAATACAAATAATTTATCTAAAGGAGTGTATTACAAAAGGTAAAAAGAGGAAAGAATACGATTTTTTTTGTGGATTTTATTTTTCTAAGAATTTGGAGACTATCCCGGTGATGTCCTCCATTGGATAAGCCTCTATCGCCTCGCCAAGGAGGGAGTTTAGTTCCTCCCGGAATTCCCGGTGCATCTCATTTCGATGAGTTGCATCCACGAAAGGAATCATGTGGAGCAACCGACGATGCTCCAACAAGATTCGGTTGATCGATTCGTGGACGATGGCTCGAGGAATCATTAGTATTGGGCGCAGGTCGGTGAATTCCTGGCGAGCGTCATCGTAGGAATGAGAGGAGCTTGGCACCGGGGGGGAGGAGGCTGTTGGGTTCTCGGCGTCAATGGGAGGGATATCCGGGGAAGGAACCGGGGTAGGAGTGGTGGGAGGGGGAACAGGAGGGGAAGGTGGGGGAGTGGGTGAAGAAGAAGGTGGAGGGGGAGGGGGAGGAGGGGAACCGACTGGCGTATCGTCGATGATGATAATGGAGCGGGGAGTTGCGGGACGAGCTGGAGATGGTCGAAGGAGGGGTGAGGAAAAGTTGAGTTGAGTTAAAAAGGTGAAATAGGGACTTACCAAAAGGTTCCTCCGTTGATTGCGTAGGAGCCACCTCAGGTTGAGGCTCACGAGTCGCAATGTCCTCAGGTGGTTTGGAGGATGGACTCGGGCCAGGAATAGGTGGCTCATCGTGCTGGGAGGCTTCTACAAAAGGAGGAAGAGTCAGTTAACTTGATGCGAAAGTGAAAATGAGAAAAGAGAAAGTTGGCTGCTTACCGCGGAATAAGTCCTCAGACCATCGGGTGCCACTCGGGCCTGGAGTGGGTTGCCGCGGGGTTTGCTCGCAAGGCAAAGTAGGAACGGGAGAGTCTTGTCGGGGGGGATTAGGGGGGTTTGGTTCTATGAGTAATGGAAAAAAGTGAGTATTATTGCGTGAAGATAAATGAGAGAAGGAGGAGAAAGAAAACTTACTTTGGCATTTGAATCCCATCGGTGACAAGACATGGTGACGATCAGCCCAAGCTCGAATGTCCTCTTTCCATTGCCATCCTTCATCGGCCGGATAATCACTTCGCTCAGGTCGAGGAGTGAAGTGACCATTGGATGGTGGCCTAGGAGGGGGGGTGGACAAATCGATGCTTGAGGGGACTGGGCTAATCGTCCTGAATCGTTCCCGCTGGCCTGTTTGGGGTCCCGGGGTCCACTCACGCTCGGAAATCGTTTCATCATCATCGGCCACAAAGGAGTCCTGGCGAGGGCGTCTTGGGCGGGAACTCCTCTGGCCGCAGGGTCGGAAGGGGCGGACGACGAACGAACATTTCTTGTGTGCTTGTCGGCAAGCATCACAAGCGTCGGTCGTCGTCGAGGAACGAATGCAGGGGATACCCCGCTTGGTGCATAATGTGCACGACATCTAAAAACAAAACAAAACAGGTTAGTAACTGAATAGAAAGTAAGCAATCAAGAAAGAAAAGGAGGACATACGATGATTTATAATTTTAAAACGGAATTCAAATTAAAAAGACTCTAGTAGGAGGTTTTTAAAAGTCTAGAAGAGAGTCGTGAAGAAAGAAAATGATTAATATCGGACCATAATGTTGACAAAAGTTCAATTGGAGAAAACGTACAAAGTAGATAGAAGTGGGGTTCTGAAATTATCAGCAGGAAAAACAAAAAGCGAGCAGGAAGGGGAGTGGGGTTAGTCGAGTGCGAAAGAAAAGACTGGAAAGGCAGGAAGACGAGGGGGAATACGCACAAGAAGGACAAACGCGGGTGACGTTGAACGAAGTGGAGCGGGTGAGAGAGAAAGTGAAGTGCGTGTCGTGTGAAGATGGTCTTTTATACCAAGGTGAAGCTGAGACGATCGCAGCAGTTTCAGCACCCGCAAAAGTCTCAGCTTCAAGGCGTGTGGGCAAAATTGAAGCTGAGTCTCAGCGAATGCTGCAACTGAGAAGTGAAATGCTCGCGTGAGGCAGAAGAACAATGGGGGTCTGGCTGAGTATTGCAATTTATTGAATTGTCAAGCTGAGTCAAATCCCCTTTGTTTCCTTAAATAGCCACCCGATCACCCAAGAGGGTGGTCGTGAGGCCCTTGTTGAATGTGCATTCAACGTGCAATGCACAAGTGACCCATGCAGAAATGCACCCGGTGCATTTGGTCACAAGTGACCGCGGCAAGATCACCGGCCGTATGGCCTGGTGATAGTCTTTGAACAAAGGGGGGGGCTGTAAGACAAGTGAATACAGCGTGAGCTTGCCTCGACCCATTGCTCAGGTTTGTTTTCGGGTCATAATTGAAATGCGCAGTGGCTGAACATTTTAATTGCACAGTAATTGAACAATTGATATAACAATATCAAATGCACCGCTGAGTATTGCAATTTATTGAATTGTCAAGCTGAGTCAAATCCCGTTTCTTTCCTTAAATAGCCACCCGATCACCCGGGAGGGTGGTCGTGAGGCCCTTGTTGAATGTGCATTGTGGGTGCAATGCACAAGTGCCCCATGCAGAAATGCACCGGGTGCATTTGGTCACAAGTGACCGCGGCGAGATTACCGGCCGTATGGCCTGGTAATAGTATGTGAACAAAGGGGGGGGCTGTAAGACAAGTGAATACAGCGTAATCTTGGCTCGACCCATTGCTCAGGTTTGCTTTCGGGTCATAATTGAAATGCTCAGTGGCTGAACATTGGAATTGCACAGTGATTGAGCTATAGATATAACAATATCAAATGCACGATGCTGAGCAATTGCTAGGTCGTTTTTGTAAGCACACAATCTGAGCATTTGGCACAGCATCGGATGACATTTCAGCCAGGTGCAGCATTTCACACGCTTTGGTGAAGTGCTCCAAATTGAGCCTTCCAGTGAGCTATTGCAGAATTAGTTCATTCCATGGCTTTACTGAGCACTTTCACACGGTGCTTTTGACCATGACATGCTCAGCTTGCGTGTGCAAATCGGGTGAAACGCAATGCTGAGCATGTGGCACATGAGCTACGTAAATGCAAACGATCGGAAGGTGCATGCACATTTGCTGTATGCATGCAGGCTCAAGTAGTATTACACCTTCCTGATCTGTACAGTCGACACTGTAGTACGCAGTACACCTTTGTAAATGTACTGCGGGGCAGAGCAAAAAGCTGTTCAACAATGTAACATGCAATCACGTCAAGCCATCGAGTCATATCTCTCACCTGCATCCCTTTGATGCACCTTGTTGGACAGCTCTGCCTAACTACGGCACAGATGCGCATGTAATGCAAGTTAATGTAAGTGGGTCATAATGGGATGACTTAATATTTGGGTCATACACAAAGAGTTGATTCACTCCGGTGCCATTGTTGGGGCAAACAATGACTGGCCCGCTTGTTCATTGTCGGGCAGCCACACGCTTTCATGCGCACCCCCGATGGGTCATACGCAGGCAGCTTTCACACGCCTGGAAGACATTTTTCTGCCAGTCTTCCAGCTGCCTATTTTCTTGGTCGGGTTGTCAGCTTGACTGCAGACGCTCACCCGCTTGCGCGTGGAAACCTGAGGCCAATCAGTGTGAATTTGCTTCAGCCTCATCCACATTAGAATAACAATCCCAGCCTATGATTGCTGAGGCTGGTCATGTTTGCGTGGGTATCTCCCACCGCGGGTCATTTTCTTCACGTTCTCACACGCCCCGCGCAAGTTGTGGCACCTGGCTTGCAGCCAAAAAATCCCTGGGGCGTGTGGCCTCTTTCCTCCGGAGTTTTGTACACGCCTGAGGCAAAGACCCTGATGCCAATCTCGGTAGATTAGTACTCGCCTCAAACGCCATAGGGGTGAATGTATATGTGGATCACGGCTCACGGATGGCGCCCCCTTTAATCATCCTACACATTCCCCCCTGAAAGCCCAGTATGCATCAGTCAGCAAAAAACTTCACGCAAAACCAAAGTCATGTTCGGTGGCACGCCACCGAACATATCTCACCTGCCTACACACAAGCATCCCCACAGTGAGATTGCCCTTTGAAACCGCCAAAATTGCCCAGTAGGTCCCTGTGCGACAATTAACCTGAGGAAGATATATATGCATCCATGTTCGCTGTCACACCAGCGAACATGACTGCATGCCTCTGATATGCCCTCCACAATAAGTTGCTACAACCCACCCAATTTCGGATGTGCTAATGTCAACCTTGTTCCACCAAAGTTTTCGTAAATCGCTGCAGATCCAGCAGTCATAATGGTGCACCCACATTTTGGCCACCTTGCCTTGATATATGCCCCAAATCGGATATGAAAATTATGTGCCCAAGAGGCCCACCTCCATCAAGACCATTCACGTAACCACAGGCCATCCCCCTTTTGGCCTGTTGCTGCCACTCATATAAGCTCCCCACCTGCGCTTATTGCGCTTCATTCCCTTTAGCTAACCCTTCCCGATCATATAATTTGCAACTGTCCCCAAATAATTTAAAATAGCCATCATGTCAACACCTTCACAACCACTTTGCATTGGGATGATTAATATTCGTATTCAAATAAATAGTGATATAACCTTAAAGCCTGAGAATTCCCACTTAGGTTCTTGGATTATCCTATGGCACAATCAACACAACATATTCGTATATCTCCCCAATCACCAGCATGCTATTGGCTCTCTCCCGGGAACCCTTTCCCAAACGTTGATACCATTCCTTGGGGCACCAAAAACGTTCATGCACTGTGGTCCTGGTGGGGCATGGATTGAAAATTGCCAATCCAATCCTACTCAAATATTATTCGTTGAGGGAGTATTTATGACTGATGCCAATGATCCCTCCTCATCTCAGAAACCCAATCTAGCATTGATGTTCTTCACATGGTATCCAAACATTCTATTCATAATGGAAAGCTTTCGAACACAAGATTTCAAGCTTAAAATGCCCAAAGAATATGACTGTACTACTCATTGTCAATGTCAACTCTTTACTCCGACATTTCCCGCTTCAAACTCGATGCCTGCTTCATATCCTGCTGTTTCATCATTGATTTCCAAGCAAAAACTGATACAATTACCCAGTGGATCAGACCTCCCCATGATAACCCCGCCCCATGCCATTATTCAAACCCCCCTCCTCCCTCATCAAAAGACCGGACTAGCTTTCCTCTGGGATCGAGAAATCCCCAATGGCCAATCAGCCCGTACCCTTTGGGCCACCTCACCCCCAGGATCCACTTTCAATGCCAGGCACATCATTACAAACAAGGTCGTTAGCTCATTTGAATCCCTTTCGACCAATACCCCTCTTGGAGGACTGCTCGCGGATGATATGGGATTAGGTAAAACCATTCAGGCCATTGCTCTAATTGGTACCTCCAAGGAGCGGATGATTGCAAACCCCCATCGCTCCACGCCCACCATGATCATCTGCCCCCCTCGCTTAATTACCAACTGGCAATCAGAAATATCCAAGCATGCTCAGGCTGGAGCACTGCATGCCAAAATCTACCATGGTCCCACTCGTCACTCATTATCCCAAGCCGACATTTTAAAATATGATATCATCATCACTTCTTACAATACTATCACCCAAGAATTCAAGCAAACCAATCCCTCTACATCATTCATTTTTCAAATCAATTGGCATCGTATAATCTTGGATGAAGCACAGTGAGTGGCTGAGCTTAAATGATTCAAATTACCTTTTATATCCAATAACCCTTTCCCCCTCTTATAGCTATATTCGCTCTCAATTCACTGCCACTCACCGTGCCATTAATAGCCTCCTTTCATCCCGTCAAATATGTTTAACGGGCACACCTATTCACAACACCATTTATGACCTTTTGGGCATAATATCATTCATCACTCAACCCCAGAGCGCCAATCAAGATAACTGGTCACCATTCATCCTGAGTAGTCTTTCAAAAGGTTGCAATGATATTTTGCATTTGGCATTGCGGCATTTAAGTTTGCGCCGCACCAAAACCACACATCTCGAATCCCTCCCCACTATTAGCCATCATTATGAGCTGCTCCCACTCAACCCGACCATGCAGCAAGAATATTCCATATTATATGAAGAATTCCTATCATCCAAAAGCAAAGGACCAGGAGAATTTTTCAGAAATATTAATAAGCTGCGAATATGTTGTAACCATCACATCATGCTTAACACAATTGCGGAGGCGGAGTTGGAAGACCCCGAGGGCAGGAGCACTCAGGATAACTCCCCAAGAATCACACGAACTATTGTGGATGTGGAAACATGCATGATGAGTAGTAAAATTGCACACCTCCTACAAAGCTTAATGAAGAACAAACAAACAAGGTGTGGTCCGACGAAATCGGTGGTTTATACCCAATGGACCCAATTTCTAGATTTGTGCGTTAATTCTAATATGCATCCATTACCAATTGACTCCATCTGACTTTTTTATATTGTAGAATTGGTATTGCTCTTGCCCATCACTCTATCCTTTCAGCACGAATTGATGGAACAATTACACCACGAGCGCAGGACAAGGCGCTTGAGAGTTTCTTCAATAATCCTGAATGTGAAGTACTGATTGCATCCATTGCCGCGGCTGGAACTGGCCTCAATATAACTTGTGCTAATATAGTCTATTTAATGGTGAGGGGCCCCCCAAAATTCTCCCCTGATTTTCGGACCCTGACATCCACATTTCCAGGAGCCCAATTGGAACCCAGCCATTGAGGCTCAGGCTGTTGATCGTCTACATCGTATTGGCCAACAACGACCTGTACAGGTCATCCACTATATCACTCCTCATTCAGTTGAGGTCAACATGCGGAAGGTACCTTTCAAGCTCATCTTTCACTTGATTGTATTACTATTCTGAAATCCTTCCTTATGGGAATGCCATATTCCAATCACCAATAGGTCCAAGAAAAGAAACAATCATTAACTGCGTGAGCCTTACTGATATTATATAATTTGTGATTGACAAAGTTGATAACTCCTGTTGACTCTGGCACAGGTCCACAATTATGAACACCATGAGCTGAATCGAACTTCTTCAATATTTCCTCAATGAAAATGAGCAATAGAGTATTATTGCAAGGGAGACGGTGATACATTTCAATTCATATTGTCTATATTCTAACATATTTAGCAAGTTGTTGCATCCTTAAGAGATAATAATCAGATTTTATTACACCTGCACAAATAATTCACAAAATTTTAATTTGTCACAGTGCTATACCGTGACAAATTACTAAGTTATTGCAGAGCATCACCATTAGGCCTAATAACTGGCATGTCAAGTATCTTGAGGGCGCTAGTCTGCATCTTACTACAGCCTTTGAGCCAATCTTGATCAAATACCTGAAATGATAGGCCTTCCGGAATATCACCATCATCTGTCGATCGTAATTCTGGCAATCTATCAATAGTTTTTTTACCCTTTTTTTTAATCCGATTACAAAACTCTATGTCTCTATCCATTTTCAATACCAAATCATTAAATAACTGGGAGCGCCAGCGTAATCCCACTTTGCGGTAAACTTGACGGCCATTTTCCAGTATTTCCTCAGTATCTGAGCATACTCGAGGGTCATTGAATTGTGATGCTAGGATGGGAAATTTAGCCGTATCACACCATTCACGACGGCGCTCACAGGTCTGCACATAATCAAGTAGATCATCATCAGACTTGGTCCACAATGAAGAAGAGATACAGTAACTAACTCTTTGACGAATCTTCGCGAGCTTTTGATTCTCCTTCTTTTTAACCAAATACTCCGCATCCTTTTGAATAGACTTCCATTCTCTTTTCAAATAAGTGAAATATCGCTCCATTAAAGCCGCCACGACCCCATAGTTGTTATGATCCTTGTTCCAACAGTAGTGATGATACTCAGTGCTGACAAGTGCGAGACGGAATGTACGGTAAAACACCATAGACATCAGCTCGTTAAACGGATGTTGCCATGAGCTCTCCCAGTCCCAAGTGAATCGCTTTAGTCCTAGCTTGTGGAGCTCATTTTCGCAGTAGCTTTGGAAACCCTGAGACTGAACCTGTGTTGATGGCTCATTGAAAACATCCTCGGGGACATAACCGAGATGACCAGCCACTTGAATTGCAATTTCACGCTCTTCTGTGCTGGGTGGTGCTGGTAGTGAGGAAAAATCCTTATCCCTAACTTTGAGTAGGAACAGGCAATGTGCGTGTACTGCTGATCTCATTCCATGGACATTCTCTGGAAGTTCTGCCTTCAGCCATTTTTGTTGCTCCTTCTGGCTTGCACGTTTCGCCACATTGTGAGCTTTGCGGGCCTGGTTCCTTTGCTGTCTGACCTCGGATTGTTCAAGCATACTCTGGGCAAGGCCCAGCTGAGGATGGGTGAACTCACTATTTGATTGAGTGCCTTGCTCATGCGCGGTGAAATTGTCCCTCGTTGGTTCATCATTTCTTTCACTTTGAGTCGGAGACATGTTCTCATCCTCATCATCCACCATTCTTTCTCTTGATGTACTGGCATGACCCGTTCTTGGTTTGGAGGCATATGGATGATGACGTCCAGTGACTTTCTCTTTATGGACCAGAGGTGAAGACGCATAAAGTTCATCCCCTGCCATGCAAATCATCAGTTAACACATCAAAACATTAATGAAGACTGGTGATACTCACGATCTTCAATTGGCTCCTGAGATCGGACTGACTTGCCTTTAGGTGCCATATCTAACCCATGAAACAAACATATCAAATTGTGAATAAGTTTCTACTCCAAAATTCAAATGACTTACTTTGATGAAGCGTCAATACTGGATTTCCCTCTGACAGACCGCTCCAAGAGACATTTTCCAAAGGTCTTTTTCGTCGCCCCCCATCCACGCGCCTTTCATCACCCACATGAACCTGAGATCCTGATGGAATATTGAGGGTTGGCTGTTTACTTTGGCCAAAGGGATCCTGGGATGCGACTGGATTCCGACCGGGATTAAGGAGGAACTCACGTGGAAATTTTGATTGGGGATTAGCGTGTGATGAGATTTGAGGTGTGCCTTCTGGCCCCTGAGACACATGAATTTGTGTATTAGTGGGATTCGGGGGAATTGGAGTGACAGAAATATTTGGGATCGACCAAGTGCTTGAAGTTGGAGCCTTTGGATTGCCCACATCAATGTTAAGACCTGATACATTCATTGAGGATGCGATAGGGGTTGTGAGAGGAATGTTGGGACTCAATGGTGACTGTGTTTGAACATATTCTATGCTAGATTCACTATTTGAGTCATGAACAGAACCTGAACGGGATTTATGTGACTTGAAAGATGACATAAGGGCCGAAAAAGTACACTAATATTTTTAACTAGATAAAACACCTCAGTATTATGATAAAATAGAGTGATATGAGATGAAATCTTTTCAAATTTAGAATAGAGAAATTCTATGAATAGTTGGAACTAAGTGTTGTGTGGAAGTCGGATAAGACTCTTTTGAGGAGAATCCTCCCTGCCTCCTCTTGAGCTCCTCCGCTTTTGTCGGAAACCACCCTGCACGGCCTACCAGAATATAATGTGATATTTCCTTGATCTGAAAGGGGACCCATCATCCATAAGTAATCATATTTGGTAACATTTCCGCCTCCCCATTGTCACATTTTGTGAATTATCCAAACTGCCAATATATGCATTGAAATTCCACAACATTGTACATCTGTAAAGGGGTATATTCATGAAGGATTTACCCACAAAAGAGACATCACCTTTTCACGAAAGGCAAGACAATCCAAATCACATTCCAACTGATTCAAAGCCCGCCGCACTCAAACCAAATACCAAGACTTTAGCTGCACTCCACCCCCTTATGTAATAGAGTTATATAGTTATGTCTGTAATAAGGTTTAAACCATGTACGATGGCGTGCCAGCGTACATGGGTTAAATGTTAATCCCCTCAATTCAATGGTAACACTTCACTAATGGAACCCCCTCAATGGTAAAACCCGCACTATCACAATGTGTAAATAAACTAGAATATGTATGAGCATTGAGCAGCATGGCATTTTACCCAATTAAACGCCTAACCAATTCCGCCATCCAGATGAGACATGTTAAACTTTATCCACTGCAGCTCATGCTCCATTACAAATGGGATAAAATCCTCAGCTGGCTCAAATCATCTCCCCCTTCATAAATAATCACTGAATTTTATTTCCAATTAATAACACTCCTAAACACTTTCACATCAACCATAGATATTTATACACAAACCAACCGTACTCCCAATTCCTGCAACAATGACAACCCGGCCCTATTCCTCAATGCGTATATGCATGTGTCAACACTGCTCAACTCAAACACACTCTTCCCCTGAGGGTGATAAGCAAGGAGTTGCCTTCACACCTTTCCAATATAAACAGCACATTAAAAAGCTCAAATCAACCCTTGCACCCAAATCTCTTCCAAACATCCCTACTTCTGCATCAGGATCTGGGTGCCCACAAATTCTATTGGATCAAATCTTCCCAGCTGATTATTCACGTTTGACCCAAAGCACTTTCCCAACTGCAGCGGGTCTCAATTCAACTGCACAGAAACCATATAGTGGCAGTCAAACCCTTCCCCCACAAGACCTAGGAATGATAATATCTGCCATTCTATCATTAAGGTATAATTTACCCCGCAGGGCTTCACGCATACTCAACCCCGCCCTGAACCTGCTGATCAAGTCCAGTATCTCAAGCTCAGCTGGTCCCCCCGCTCCTGCATTCCATATACCTCAAGATCTGAGTACCATATTTGAACATCTCCAATTGGAGCCAGTGATTCAAAACTATATATGTTGTCCTCAATGTTTCTCTCTTAATGGCCTTACTGAATCAGTCACAACTGACCAACCCCACTGTCAACGCCATAATGACCCAAATGATCATGATCCCCCTTGCACACAATCATTAGGCAAATTCATCTATTCATCTGAACCCCACACCCAAAACACAACCAACATGAAGCAAAAATTTATACCAACAAAACATTTCATTTATCAACCATTCAAAAATTGGCTTGCCAGATTTCTCCAGCGGGCTGGAATTATGGACATTCTGCATCAACATCAACAATCCCAAACTCCCAAAGATTCCCCAAAACGTGACGTCTGGGATGGATTGGTCTGGAGACGCTTCACTGGCACTAGAAATATCCATGACCCCCCATTCATGTCCATTCCTGGTGCATTGGCCTTCTCCATATATGTGGACTGGTTTAATGCACATGGAAAGTCAACCCGGTTGGCTAGCATTGGACCTATCATGCTTATTTGTCTTAATCTCCCCCCAAGTGAAAGATTGAAGCCCGAGAATGTCTATGTTGCAGGAATCATCCCTGGTCCGAAGGAGCCAACTGCGCTTCAATTGAATTATCTATTAATGCCACTCATCAACGAGCTCAAAGAGCTATGGCAGGGTTACCATTTTGCACCCACCTCAACAGGTCCATCAGGATCCTTTATCCGTGTTGCCATCCTCACAGCCATTGCGGATGTGGTTGCCATGCGCAAGCTTACTGGATTTATTTCCCATTCAGGAAACCACTTTTGTAATTTTTGCACCATTCACAAAGCTCAAATTGAAGAAATTGGTCCTCAATTTCACTACACGCGCTCATACCAAAGTCATAAATCAACCATTGCCAAATGGCTTCGGGCAACCCCACAACAAAGACAAGCAATTTTCTCTGAGTATGGAGTGCGATATTCAATTTTGGAAGACCTTCCGTATTGGGATGCAACCAGAATGGTTAATCTTGACATAATGCATAATTTAATACTTGGAATTTTGAAGGATCATGCAACTTTCAAATTGTGCATTCCAGAGGCAAAATCAAAAATTTACTTCAGGTCCCACAGGAAATCCAATGACACCAACAGTTCAGACTCAGATTCCAAGACCTCCAACAGCTCTCTTGATAAAATCACATTGAGAGAGGCCCACTCCCTGAGAAGAGACGCAGAAAAAATAATAAATGAGCCACTCCCCACTACTTCCACCCGAAAAAACTACTTCCCAATGCCCACCCCTAACACAGAACATCCATCTAGTGGTTCTGCGGAGATTCCTTCATTTGATGCCGATTACATCCCCACTTCTGAAATACCCTCTGAATTGGATATCACTGCACTGAGTGATCACCAGATCAAGGGTGAGGCTCTTGAGCATCTCCGACAAATCATATCTGAGACCATAATTCCCTCATCATGGACAAGAGTTCCCCGCAAAATGGGTTCCCCCTCTCATGGTAGCTTAAAAGCCGCTGAATGGGCTCTCTTATATAAGGTCTATATTCCATTTCTAATGCTCAGTCAACAGATGTCATTAGATGCTCACCAATCTGCCAACACTCAAAGAAAAATGGGTCAGTCAGAAGAACTTGCAAATGAACTAGCCAAGAATACATTCCATTTGATTAGTGCTATCAACATTGCCACAAGCTGGACTGTTTCAATAGATGATGCGACTGCATTTGCTGAACATTGGAAAAAATTCCGCCTTTCCAATCAACACCTGTTCCCAAAACAGAAAAGTAAACCAAATCATCATTTTGCTGATCATATTCCCGAACTCTTCCAACGTTGGGGCCCAGCACAAGCCTCAGCCACATGGGGTTATGAGCGCTTGATTGGAGTATTTGCAAAGATGCCAACAAATAACAAGATATGTACGTCAATTAATAAGATCAATATATTCACATTGATGAAACACCTGAACTGAATAAGACTAACTTTTTGCAACTCTGAATAGATGATATAGATAAAACCTTACTTCAACATATCTGTCAATGTTCCAACCTTTCCGTTCTCCTGAAATCCCCATCTGTGCCATGTGAAATAAAAAATCTTTTCGAATCACAGCCACCTGCCGTGTTCAATCACCATAAATATAACAAGCCATCCCGCCATGACCAACAAAATTATGCTTGCCTGGTTGAGTACTTACAGAATTTTCATTCCACAAGGGAAGTAGTTGATTGGATCAGCTTAGACACTACCATGCAATCCACAAGTCCTCCCACTTCAAGGATTGTCTCACCTTGGTATTTTCCAGTTTCAAACATTAATATTGGGAACAATATATTTTCAACTGAATCCAAAAATATCAGCAACAGTGTGATATGTTTTCTGAGGGGCAACTCACGACAATTTGGTATTATTGATAGCATTTTCAAAGTCTCTGAGCCATCTAGCATACTGAATAATAACTTTCTGATTTTAAAAACTTTGAAGATTGATGTGAATTTCCTACCAGATTGGCCGTATCTCAATATTTATAAAGCTGTTGGTTTTGATGATGGACACTTGATTATATCAGAAGAAGAAATAGAAGGTAACTGTGGATTGTATGATAACAAAGCTCTGTCATGTGGACTGCTTGTAATGATAAAGCCGTTATTTCATGATATTTAGTCTACAAAAATGCAAATCTCTCAGATTCATTAGCAATTTTGCTAGTGAAATAATTGCCTCAAAATTTAGTGACAGAGACATGCCATTGTGACAAGCAAAGCCCATTATTTCACATTGCCACAAAGAACTTACTATTTTGACATTGGGTACAGTGTGAATAAGCCAAGTCCAATGATCAAATGACCCACACACTCACCTTTCATAGCATCCAAAATTTCTAACTGCGCCATCATCATGTTGGAAGCGGAATCGGCTTTTGCGTACCCACACCCGCATGTGCACCCGCACGCGCCAATGCACACGCCCACGCACACCCACCCGCACACGCCAATGCACACGCCCACCCACCCGCACCCGCACATGCCAATGCACACGCAAACCCACCCGCACACGCCAATGCACACGCAAACGCGCCCGCACACGCCAATGCACACGCAAACGCGCCCGCACACGCCAATGCACACGCACACTTCATGGATGACCTGGTGAAGTCAAACCCCCCGCCTACATCAAAACTGGCTGAAGGACATCTTTGATGTGTGTGTGTGCAAACAGGCGGGTCTGGTGTAATTTTTACCAATCATCGGATGGTTGTGGGATGATCAGGTGGTGAGGAATCTGAGTTGAAGGCACAGGGGAACCAATATTATTGGATGTCACAGGATTTGGTGTAAGACCAGAGTGTGACGTGTGCTTGACGTTCGCTTGATTTTCGCTTGACGTGAGCTCGACTTTTATCCTGCTTGACGTTTGCTTGACGTGAAGTCAATCGCCGACGATTGACACGAGATTCGCCCCGGTGTCTTATGGTAAAATATCTATCCTTTTGGTTGGAGATATCTATACCATAAATTGATAAGTAGTCATTCCCAAGTATGAAGTGATTACTAGTACAGTTGTCCATTACTACAAACTCTACTTTGATTCTGACACATTGTGAGGGATGAGGAAAAATTAGTGTTAAATCAATTATTCCAAGGGGCTTCATGCTCTCACTTGCACTACTGAATTTGACACCTTGTTTGGCATAAGCTTTTCTTGCCAGTCTGGGACAATGGTTTTTAAATAACTTTTACCAACACAGGTGCAATATGCTCCTGTATCTAAGTTAGCTTTTCCTTCTTGGTTATCAACCATAACAATACTTATACTTGATTTTCCAGCTGTATATCCCAATCCTCTTGCAGGTTTGGTCCTATACATTTTGGCATCTTGTATGTTTGTCAGGTTTGTGTCAGATGTCCCAACCTGTGGTAAGTTTGAGTTAACATCCAGTACTTCATAAACTATATCAATATTATTAATTTGTGCATTGATTATATTGATTTAATCACTTTCAGAGCTTTCTTACTCTTCTCTCTCTTTTTCAGAGTCAGATTCCTCTTCTTTGTCATTGTGGTTTTCTGTTTCCACAATTTCATTAATCTTTGCCTTTTTAAGGCAATTATTGGCTAAGTGTCCAATACCTCCACATTTATGGCATTTTATTTGCTCATTATTGTTGGATGTATTGGGCTTGAAGGATTCTTTTGATTTATCTTTTTTGATAAATGGTTTATTTGGGTTTTTAATGTCCAATTTCTTCCAAGTCCTGCCAATTTTTGTTCTTGTCACTATGTCTTCTAGTGCATTAATATACTCTTCTGTGGAGCATGGTTCTATACACCTGCTTCTTAGGGCATGTTCTAGCTCTCCTCCACATTTCTTGAGTATTTTCATATGCACCAGTTTTTGTGACATTTCTGGGTACAATTCATTAAGTCTTTCAACCTGTTTCAAGAACCAAGTTAAAGGTTTGTCTTTGTCTGGGTCAAAGAAAGAATTTCCAAATGCATTTTCTATTTTGTACCTCCAGGCATCATTAGCCCACTTGGTGATTATTTCTTGTTTCCACCAAGACCAGGTATTTTTGCCATTTGTTTGCCTTATGCCATAATACCATCTTTTTGTAGATTTTCCAAACAAGGAATGTAATCTTGCAGTAATTAATTAATCTGGTATGGAATAATCTTCTTGTAGCATGTCAATTGTTTTGATAAATGACATGTGGTCATATTCACCTTCTCCTGTGAATGTTGGCCATTCTTTTAATTGAGGTGCTTCCTTCATTAAGACTTGGTTATTGTCTTGGTGACTTAAGTCTGTTATGAATGGATTTGTTAATTCCTCTTTTGGTTTAACAGGGCTTCTTATGTGAGAAAATGGGGTTGATAACCTTGGCATATTTGAATTAGCCTCATTAATATTCTCCATTTTTTCAGTGATAAGCCTTATTTCACTTTGTATTTCATCCTTCAGATGCATTTTTGCTTCATCACTTTTTTCCACATGGTCCAAAAGTAATTTTTTGTGTGATGAAGTTTTTTCTTCAAATTTTTCTACAGAAATACTTAGTTTGTTTAATTTTTCTGTGAGATTGTCAATACTCACGTCATAATTGATTGTCAAAGCTTTATCTTTGACATCTTTTATGTATTTATACAATTCTTGTTGTCCTTGTATTAATTTTTGAGTGTTGTCAATTAAAATCTTTTGTTTATTATTTTAAACAATAAATTTAATGTTGTCAATTTCTTTTTTATTTTGTATAACAATATTTGTCAAAGAAGATAAGTTATTGTTTATTTCTTGTAATGATAATAAACTGTTTTTAATTTCTTCTAGAGGTAATATACCATTTTGCATTTCTGTTAAAGTCTTTACAGCATCTTTGGACAAGGTTATTTCCTTGAGAAATGAGGTTTTCTCATTCTCTGTTCTTCCTTGTCCTTGAGTTCCATAAAGGTTCTGGGAATGTTGAAAACATTGTCCATGGCATTGTTTGGGATTTTTGGAATCCTGTATCTTGGGGAATATGGTTTTCTCCAATTCTTTTTCTTGTTCTTCCTCCCTTCTTGGGGAAGTGGGCTGGCTTGGGGCTTGCTGGTAGAAGCTACTGGGGCTTCTTCCTTGGTTGCCTCCTTCTTTTTGGCATGATACTACTTGATCTTTTTGATTTGAGGTTTGGATGATGGGGGATTCCATCCATTGGCGTATCTCACTATTTCCTCCTCTTTGAGGAACTTTTTCAGGATGTGCCACAAGTTCATCACTCCTTGGTGTATTTGAGGCAACATGTCCCAGTCTTTTTATTTGTACAGTGTGTAGTACTGTTTGTACTGGCTCATGTAAATGTCTATTTGAGACCTCTGAATGTGATTTGTACCTGTTTGAGTTACTCATACTTAGTTCTAACTCTAGTTCAGATATCATGGGCATTTCTGGGACTTGCCTTTGGGATAGGGCAATTCCTTGTATGGATTCTGTTCCACTGGGGATATCTCCCTTCCTTTTCCCTTCTGAGGAATCAATTCTACCTCTGAGTCCAGCTCCATCTGATTGGATGGACTATTGGGAGCCTCTTCTGGTAGTCATGTTTTAAGAAATAAGAAATAAGAGGAGTTCAGAACAGGAATTCTTCTTATGGCAATTTATAAATGAGGTACTCACCTTTAGAGTCCTGGATAGTGGGTCCTGGAAAGTCTAATTTCTTAGCTTTATTTTTCTTAATGATTATTGGTGTTGGAGAACTTGGACAAGTTTCTTCCAACAATCTTTCAACAGTGGCTTGGTTGCCCTCTGTTGTATTGTCTCCAAACAATAAAAAAGACAAATAAATAGAAGTATTTTATATAAGAAGTGTTGTTTTTGGTAAGATATGGCAATTTTCCACCTAAAAATTGCTTTTATATCTTAAAAAAAATGAAAATAAATAAATAAATGAAATTAAAAATGAATAAAAATAACGTTTTTATCGGTTTTTATTTTATTTGTATTATTTTTTATGTTTTTATTTTTAAAGAATGAAATACAAAATGAATATGATTCTTTTTATAAAATTGGCTTATAATATAAAATTATTTTTAGTTTATAAAATATTATTTTTTAATTACTAGAGTCACTTAAAGACAGTTCTTGCAAGTCTAAGGATGTGAAAAACCACGTGTAAGACAGTACAATAGCTTTCCAAATGCCTCAATAATATTTAAAATCAATAAATATAAGATTATTATATAATTTTATGATTCTAATTGTAATTTATTATTGGATAAACCCAATTATACTCTCTTTCAAGGTCTTTTTGGAATAAATATCATGGCCAGGCCCCCAAATGTAAGGTTTGACTATGAAACAATAAGTAAAAATTACTAATATTTTACTTATTGTGCTATTAATGTCCTTATAAATAAAATAAATAAGAGAAAAATCATTATAATAATAAAGAATTATTATAATTATGGCATAGAAATAATTATATTATTGAATAAATATAATAATATATGTTATATTATGAAAAAATAATATAATAAATAAATATATTAATATCAGATAATTAACATATTTCAAAGCACTTTATTATTGTTACCAACAAACAATAAAAGCGTAAAAAATTGTCTTTTATTAATAAAAAACAATTAATAACAATAATATTATTAATATTAAAGTTATGAATTAATATAAATACTATTTATATTATTTATAGAATTATTTAAAGTAATAATAGAGGAAAAATTATTATAATAAGAAGAAAGAACCTACTTTCAATACTTAATATAATAAATTTGAATACTTTTACGCCAAAAAAGGTAAATACAACTTTTTTTAAATTGTATTTATAATAAATTTAAGAGAAATTACAAATATTCTTAATTTTACGTGGAATTGAGGTTTCCAAGAGAATTTTAAACAAAACAGTTAAATAAATATAATAATCACGTCAAATATGATGATTATAATAATATTATCTTTGGTCTTCAATAATATGAGAGTTTTATATATAAAGAATAAAGAAATTACCTTTTGATTTGTATATTTTAGTGTTTTGTAGGCGTCTGAGGGGAAAACAGAGTAAAAAGAGCTCTATTTATAGTAAATACCTCCCTCCTAGAGTCCAGCAGGCTTCTAGTAGACGTGTACTGATTCTTTCTATCAGAATCAATCAATATTTTAACGTTTCGTGATGATTACATCATGATCAAACCATCTTACCCCATAATTACGCCATTATTTAGAGTTATCACTACAACTTTAAGCTTGATGACATCATAGGCTTGTAAGAAGCCTAAAATTTGTGAATTTTCTTATGATTAATCATATTATAATAGTATTCACCAGCGTTATCACTTATATGACTGTTAAACTTAAAATAAGATTACAGTCAGTGATCTTAAATGATCAAATTTAAGCTTAAACTTTGATCATTGATAACCTTTAGGTTATACAAGCTAAGGTCATCCTGAGAGTGGATTCTGATATCTTGGCATGTCCTTATTGCACTTCCAAGAGCATTTCAATACATCATCAAAACTCTATTCTTGATGATTTTTCTTGTAACTCATCTTTTCTGCCAAAATCTAATATTTTAAACTTCAAACCATGATTTCAAGGGGTTATACCTTGAATATTGTAATAAAAAGCACGTCATTATTCACTAATGATCTATTGGAATCTGAATTTTTACTCTTTTTTAAGGTTGGACCACTTTCAAAACAAAGTGGTCAACAGCTCTATTGATTTTGATCCTAATCCATTACAGGTTTTAACCGTGTTTATAGCTTGTGAAATAAAGTTCATTTCTGTGTTCCTACAGTAATCACGTGGTGACTTTATTTTTGGTTTATCACTGTATCATGTATATTTCACAAGATATTAGCTGAAATCCATGAATATATGGGTTGACCAAAAAAGTGGATATATTCAGCTTAACTCCTGAAGTATTGACTTTGGAGATTAGCTTCTTAATTATTTTATGTGTATAATGTTATGGGGAGTCCAATGGTAAAAT
Source organism: Austropuccinia psidii (assembly GCA_023105745.1). Classification (NCBI taxonomy): domain Eukaryota; kingdom Fungi; phylum Basidiomycota; class Pucciniomycetes; order Pucciniales; family Sphaerophragmiaceae; genus Austropuccinia; species Austropuccinia psidii. The sequence continues at coordinate 68,837,521 of JALGQZ010000004.1, forward strand.
TTATTTCACATGTTGTTTCATTGGTATTTGAAATAACTAAGCATTCATGTTTTTTATAGGGTTTTATTACTTATAACCTATTAAATATTGACTTTACAGATATGCCATAAAAATGGTATATGTGTATTTTACCATGGGTAATCCAATGGTGTAATTTATTTCAAATTTTTATTCATTGGGGTTTAAGTTGAACCAAGCTTTATGCCTATTTATGGCAGTTTTATGGTTTTAAGGTAATTATTTTTAAAGGTATAATTATTTTAAATATTTCTTGTGACCTTTTTGGGTATGTGGTAATATCTCAAAGGTTCAAATATTTTTTCATAGTCAAACCTTACATTTGGGGTGCTTCAAGGTTAAAAATGATTAAATTTTTTTTTCACATGTTTAAAAGGTTCAAAATTAGTAGAAGGTGTTTGTAATGATTTTTTGATTGGTTTAACAGCTTTTAAGCTAATTATAGAAGGAAAAGATTATAACATGAAGAGGAAAGTGGAGCAAAGAAGACATTCTTTTATAGCCACCAACTCGCTTACTCCAAATGTAATACTACTCTAATCACTCGTGAGAAACACTCTGACAAAATAAAAGGCAATTATGGCAGCATTGAACTCTTGTTTAGACAGAAAAGGGATGGTTTTAGCTATTGCTATAGTAATACCTTGTTTCAAGCCTTCAAAACAATTCAGAAGTTTTTAAAAGACCACAAAACCATTTAAAACTCATCTTACCAAGACATTTTTAGCTTAAGGGTAGTTTTTCCCTCTTGGCAACAGTTAAAACTGCCCTGGTTGGTATCAAAATCTCATCATCAATTGAGACACAGACCCTGTGACTCCATTCCATGCCAAACATAATCAGCTTTTGCATGAAGTTTGACATCCCACACCTGTCAACAAGTAGTTTGGGAGAGTCTGGAAACCTTAGAGCCATGCTTCCTTTTCTCCCCCAGAATTAATCTTTCCAATTTATTTTTCTTTTAATTCCTCATCATTTATTATTCTTGTAATTTGAATATGAATAATTGATTCCTCATATGTAAATAAAAGTTCACTTATGTAATAAATGCCCACATTTTAACATTTCAATTGAAAATACTTCAATTCCTTGTAGCTTCTAAACTACACATCACACCTCAATTTTAAAACAAAAATTGATGCTTAACACCATATGTGGTGCAAATTCAACTCACATTTTGAGGATTTTCATATTTTCATAAAGAAAATGCTAAAAGCTAAATTTAAGCTTATTCAGGGTTTAGTTACAGAATTTTCAGTCAGAGGTAACCCCACCTGCTTTTTTATGAGGAATCCAATGGTGAGATAGTTTTCATAAGCTTATTTATTGGAAAAAAGAAATATAATAAGAATTTTTATTAAATTTCTTTTCAAAAAAATATGTAAATTTTAATATTTTTGTTGAAAATTGCTTTTTACTTGATTTCCTCAATTAAAAGTGTATTTTCACAATTTCAAATTCAAATGTAATTTTAATTCCAAATTATACTTGTCATTTGAATTTTGCATATAAATTGTATGTTCATATTTTAATATTTTTGTATAATTTATTTATTTATAATTATAACATAATTTTGTTATATTTTGTTTTTGGGGTATGTAAAAATACCTATAAGGCTCAAATTCATTGAAATGTATTACATTTGGGGGCCTGGCCATGTTTTCTGAGCCTATAATCTTGAGTTAATATATTATTAAGCTCTAAAATATATTGAGCTGATAAATTGTTTCTTTCATTCTAAAAGTTAAAATTTTTTTTTGTGAAATTGCCTGGAAATCTTTTTCATTGAGTAATATGTCTTAAGTATATATTGTTTTACATGTGTCTTTTTCACATCCAAAAACTCATAAAAGTCTTCTTTGAGCTATGATGAATTGAGTTTCAATTCAAAATCTTATTTTTTTTCTTTTATAAATCTTTCTCAAGTGTCTTTAAATAAGTATATTTCAACTGGCAATAAGCTTGGTAAGAGATGATCTACCAGTCCATAATCTGAAGAAAGCAGTGAATGGAAAATTTCTAAGAAAGGAACTTTATTTAAGACAGAGTTATCCAAACAACCACCAAAAGAAATGGAAGCAACTATTCAGTCCAACCAGATGGATCTGGAAAAGGAAGAGGCAAGACCAGGGCCAGAACTTTCAGGCCTTCCTCAACAAAGGCACATTTGAAGCATGCTAGAGTTTTCCCCCATTCCCCAAGGGCTGAACTACTTCCAAGTGGTAGTCACAGAAATTGTCAGCCTTAGAGGTAATTTCATATACCCAAAAGACCACAAATACAGAATTAACATATAAATATAAATAAAATAAATTTATTTATATTATTATAATAAAAATCAAAATATAAATATAGAATTATATTCAAAATTAAAAATTTAATTACCATTTCAAAATAAAATTACATTAAATTTTGAAATGATAAAATTACATTTATACTTGAAAAAATTAAGTAAAAATGAAATTTTAACAAAATTATAAAAAATGAAATAAATTTGGAAAAAAGTTAAATAAAAATTATTATAGCTTTTTATCCAATAAATAAACATATAAAATTTTTTTCACCATTGGATTCCTCATAAAAAATCAGGTGGGGTCACCTCTGAGTGAAATGTTTGTAGCTCAACTCTAAATAAGCTTAAATTAAGTTTTTAGTATTTTCAATACAAAAATTGAAAATCCTCAAAACTTTGATTTAATTCACACCACATGTGGTGTTAACCATCAAATTTTGTGTTAAAATTGAGGTGTTGTGTTTAGTTTAGAAGTTATGAGGAATTGAAGTATTTTCAATTGAATTCAATTGAAATGTCACAATGTGCGCATGTATTACACAAGTGAACTTTGATTTACATATGAGGTATCAATTACTACTGTATTTAACTGTAAAACTCAATTGAATTACGTATGTAAATTATAAGTATAATACATGATGAGGAATTAAAGGAAAAATAAATTAGAAAGATTAAATTTGGGGGGCAAAAGGAACTCCAGCTCTAAGGGGGAGCTAGACCCCCAAGTTCCTTGCTGACAGGCGTGTGGTGTCAAAATTCACGCAAAAGTTCATCACTTTTGGCCTGGAATTGAGCTACAGGGTCTGTGGACTCAATTAATGATGAGGTTTTGATACCAACTGGGGTAGTTTTAGCTGTTGCCAGGAGGGTAAAACTACCCTTAAGATGAAACAATCATAGTAAGAACAGTTATAACTGGTTTATACGTCTCTTACACACACCCTGACGTGTTTTGAAGGCTCTAGACCAGGTATTGCTATAGTAATGGCTGATTTAAGGGTCTAAAATGGGTAAAAATGGCTTAACCCAGCCCTTTTTTGGTCTAAACCAGGGTTCAATGATGCCGTAATTGGCTTTTCTGTCGTCAGACTGTTTTTCACGACTGACAAGAGTAAGTTTTACTTTTGGAGTAAGAAAATTGATGGCTATAAAAGAATGTCTTCTTTGCCCCACTTTTCTCTTCATGTTAGAATATTTTCCTTTTATAATTAGTTTAAACATTGTGAAACCAATCAATAAAAGATTCCAACCACCTTTCTTAAATCATTTTAAACCTCTTTACCACGTGAAAAAAACATCATAATCATTGTTTGTAACTTTTATAAGCATGTTCACCCCTGAACCACCTCAAAAGTGAATTAAAGCATCTTTCATCACTGTAAACTTTGTCACTTTGTTTCCAAATTCACTCTGGTCACTTTTGGCCGTGTTTTATCTTTAATATTCTTTTTAAAGACTTTGTTATTTAATTAATTGCTTGCAGTTATTTGCTCAATTAATTCTGATTGAAATTGCTCTTGAAGAAATTTCTTTTGTAGCCTTAAATATCTCTTGTAAAGTATTTTTGGATAAATTTTTATTGTTGGTAAAACAATAAATCTTTATAATATTATTGTTTTATACTAATAAAGTTATAAAAAATAAATCTGGCGTGTTTTCTCTTAAAAATAATATTTATTACTATTTTTAATTTATTTTTACCTTATACAAATTTTGAGGACAGGAAAAGTACTTGATTTTTAATCAAAGTTTCATATCCACACCTTACAGAAATATATTAGTCCCAGTAGCAAAACTGATACATAGTAGCCAAGGAAGAGGAATTGGGCATTTTTACAAGCTTTTGTGTCACATTGTGGAATGTGATCTACAACTTGGAAGTATTAACCAGTACTTCAACTTGTTTGATAGCCTTTTTGGAAAGAATTCCCTTTTTTGAGGTCTGGAAGACAGAATTGTTGCAATAAACCTGTTACCAAGGTCATGGCTTCAATTCCGGTTTGAGACAAGGAGATGTCTCAATCAAAAACCAAAAATTACTGGGTTTTTGACTCCATTGGTATACAAGGGCTCCTCCCCTTGGGGGTTCCTTGTAGGTCCCTGTTGTTACTAATGTATCTTCATGAAGGTGACATGGCTATTACCAACAGTTAAATGCACTTTGGGACACAGCGCTCTAAAACTGGGGGTACTGTCACATGGTGGAATTTGAGCTACAACTTTCCAGTAACAACTTCTTTTTCAACTTTTTTAATAGCCTTTTCAGAAAATGTTCCCTTTGTGGAGGTCTGGCATACAGCATTGTGACACTGTGGAAGGGAGCCATGAACTCCCAATTACACATCAAGGGCTTTCTGTGTCAGTAGAATACCATAGAGCTCTTATGAGGATGGAGGCCCTTGTATTGAAAAGACAAGGTCAAAAAATAAATAATTGGTTGAAGAACCAAATTTCTTGATCCATAGACTAAAAGAAGGAACTGGAAATGACCCCAGCTTTGGAGAAAGAAGGACCAGTAGCATCAACAAGCTCCAAAACAGCTCCATAAAATTCCAAATACAAGCCCAGAGGACCTCAGAAGAAGAAGAGAGGTCCCAGAAACAATCAAGGCAAGGGTAAAGGCAAAGCCAATTGGCACGGACCTTACCCACAAGAGTATAGTAGGAGTCTAAAATTGGAGCCTTCAGTTGTGGACAGTGTATGCAAAATGGCGAAAACCCTTATGGAGTTTAAATACAAGGAACAGAAAAGGATGAAAAGTACCTTTCCACAGAAATAAATGAAGAATTTAGATATATTGCATATATTGTATAGGCTAAATTGAATCCTTTTAATGAAGAATTGAAGAAATTAACATCAAAAATCGATGACTTTTGAAACAATGACAGAATCTTCAATTAAGGTTTAAAATTTACAAACACCAGACTTGATGCAGTTTACAGCACATGTAACCAAATTGAAAGTAAATTGAAAGTAAAAAATGATAAATTTGAGAATATTCTAATTGATCACCTTAATGACTAACTTGAAACTCTGAAGGACAATGTTTTGGAAATAGTTGATAAAAGTCAAATTTTTGCCACACATTTGGCAAGAAGTGACAATGAAAGGCAGAAATTAAAAAATGAAATAATTTCACATGTGAACCAAATTCATAAGAATTCTGAACAAAACTCAAAGATTCCCAGAAATTCTACACCTTTAACTGAAGAGAATATCCTTTTGAAAGAAATTTTGACCCCTGTTCTAGTATAAAATGAAATTCCTGCAAGAGATATTCCCAGACTAGAAGAATGGTCATATTTCTCTGGTGAAGGTGAATATGACCATATTGAACTTATTAGAACAATTGATATGTAGCAGGAATATTTTCATATACCTGATTGTATTTTAATGGGCAAATTGCACTCTTTTTTCACCAGAACTACAAAGAAATGGTATTAGAACATGAGACAAGAACAAGAAAATCTTGATTGGCTTTGGTGGGGATCTGACCTTATCAGTAATTTGGCCAACAAGTGTGTAATGCTTAAAATAGAAAATTGGTTTGAAAGTTCCATTTTTAGCTCAGAGAGAGACAAACCACTTTCATGGTTCCTCAAACACAAAGACAGACTCTCTTCTTTACACCCAGAAATGTCTCACTCTATGATGAATATGAAGATATTAAGAAAATTTGGAGGAGAACTAGAGCATGCTATCAAGTGCAGATTTGTAGAGCCCTTTTCAACAGAGTACTATATTAATTCCATTTAAGATATCAAGGTTAGAACAAGAATTGGTCAAACATGGACTAGAAGCCCTATGAAGTCCAAAATAGTCCCAAAAACTTCTAGAGAGGATAGAAGACCTGAAATACCTCTCTTGAAGTGTCATAAATGTTGGAGCCCCTCACATTTAGCCAAAAGGTTTACCAAAAAGACTAAAATATATGAATCTCAATTCATTGAAGAGGTTCAGTGTGCTGAAGAGAAAGAAGAATATTACTTAGATTCTTAAATCTCTGAAAACACCCCAGCAGAATATTATTCCATTGAGATCATTACAGCTTCCTTTGAAGTCAATGAAGTCCATATGCATTTACCACAAAAACAGGAAGATTGCTGAAACCTTATCAATATCCAGGAGGCCAGAATGTGTAAAACTAATACTTCTGGAGGAAAGGTCTACACTGCCCCATTGAGATCATTACAGCTTCCTTTGAAGTCACTGAAGTCCATATGCATTTATCACAAAAACATGAAGATTGCTGAAACCTTATCAATATCCAGGAGGCCGGAATGTGTAAAACTAATAATTCTGGAGGAAAGGTCTACACTGCTGTAGCATCCAGTATTACAACAGTCTTATTTAATGATATTGAAGCCAAAGTCAGTTTTCATACAGGAGGAGTTTGCACTTGGGTAGGAACCAACTACCTCCAAGTCATACTTCTCCAAAGGAAAAACCATCTATTAACCATAGAGGGAGTACAATTCAGTAGTTCCAGTAATAAGATGTATGCTTTGCGCATATTACACTAACATTATATTTCCACACCCTTCAGGAAATATGAGAATAAAGACAGAGATTCTAGTAATGAAAAATTGTACTTGTCAATATATTCTTCTTGTAAATGACTACCTGAATTTTCATGGTATTGAAATCAATAACCTGTCACAGGGGCTCTTCTAAGTGAAGAGGGCCTGGCACTCAGTAAACTGGGACTCACTCATGGAGCGCTCAAAGATAAGGTAAGAAGGGATACACTTAAGAGTGTTAAAGATGAATTACTAAAATAATAAATATAAGAAAGCAACAACAAAGAATAAGAATAAAGAAATAGAAGAGCCAACCACAGAAAAGTCCAAGTCCACTGTTTCAACCTGTTAGAATGGAAAGAGAAGGGTTAATAAGGATATGGCCACCCAACTCATACTGTACAGGCGAAGAACGAAATGCAAAGACTAACTTAAAATTAAATAATTATAATACCAAAAATAAGGATAAGAATAATTATGAAATAATAAATAAACTAAATTAATTAACTGGGGAAAAGTCCCCAGGGGGGGAAAGAGGGGCTGGTATATGTGAGAATCACCAGCCCTGATCCAGAGGAAGAATTTTCATGAGAATAATTGAGGATTGAATTGAGTGTGGCCAATACAGGACCTGTACAGCTATACAGAACCTGTACAAGAGGTGTGGTGTATTTGAGTGATAATACAGTTTCATACTGGTGTATTGAAACTGTATTGGGTGAATCCAACCTGTACAGGTATTGACAGGCTGTATTGATGTACCAAGCTGTATGCATATTTCAGAATGAAGATTGCTGAAACTGAATGCTGATGCAGATACTGGATTTGCTGATTTGAGGTGTTTGAGTGGGTGTATGAATGAATACCCTTAACCCTGATGGATGGTTGTTACAGTATCCCCCTCTTGAAACTGGTGGGCTCCTGAACACCATAATACCCTGCCACTGTTGAGTGGCATCTCAATATCCCCACATTTTTTCAAAAAATTTTCTTTTTAATTTTCTTTTCCTCTTGACCATTATCCTGAAAATCCTTCTTCACTTCTTCTATGTCAAATTCAATTGATTCCCCCCTTTTTACCAAGTTTTGAGTAAGTATTCCACTTTGAAATATGCTTTTCTGTTCTTCTGATTCAATCAACCATGCCCTTGGGATATATCCCAGAATAAGGGCCACTGAGCTCTTTTGCTCAAAAAATGATGCCCAATGAGTATATGAAGTGTACTCATTGGGCAAGGCTTAATCCAATGAAATATTGAAAAAATTTCCTCCAAGGGGTCTTGTCCCCATTGTCCATGGAAATGGCCTCAAACAGCCCTCAAAAGTGTTTTGGGCTATGGCCTATACCCTGATTAATCTTGATATTTTTTGATTTTTATGGCCTTTTGGGCCTTTTTGGGTGCTTTGGTGAATTTGGTCATTTTATGATTTTTGGCCATTATTGGCCATTTTGCGTCTTTGGGATCCTACGGTCCGCGGGCTGTGGTCTGCGGTCCATGGGCCATACGCCGCGGTCCACAGTCCATGGGGGCTATTGGAGGCCCCCAGGACCAAAATGGAGCCCCTGGGCCCTAATATGCTGGGGACACAGGGTGGCCAAGGGGCCCAGAAATGGCCCAATTTCAATTTTCACCATACATGGCCTGGACCCATTGATGGGGTCCAGGACCATCAAGATCCTGGCCTCCCCAAAGTTGCAGGGGAGGCCCTGGGTGATGAGTTCAGCCCCAAAAGGGTATGAACCTTCACCTTAGAGGCTTTGAGGGGGGGCATAATTGAGTTATGGCCCCATTTCCTTGAGGTCAAATTCTTGTTCTTGATATGGAGTTGATTGATTCTGACATCTTGAATCTTCTGCTTGCATATTCTCCAGATATGAGTTCCAAACTGACTGAGCTCACTTAATCTTCTCCTTCTGCACCACCACCGTCTGTTCTTCGTGGTTCTGGTGTCTTCAGTCAATTGTCCTCCCCTTCCATGGCGTCTTCTGGCCATTTTGATCCCTCCCAAACCTATGATGGTTTCAGAGCAGTTGAAGTTCTTGATCCTGCCTGTACTGAATGTTTGGCCAAGGGTAAGGATTTCTTTCATCATTACAATCCTCGATCGTCAAAATGCCACTTTTGCTTTGTTGGGAAGAAGCCATGTCGTCGTACCAGATCAACTTTGTCCCAGGTCAGGAGGCACTTATGGAGCAGGAAAGATGGGCCTTATGGGCAGGAATTCCCCATTCTTGAGGAAGCCACTCCTGATGCAACCTCAGGATTTTCTCAATGTGAGTGATTTGCATATCTTGATTGAATTGGTACTGATATTTTGATGTAGTGACTGGTTCCAGGAAGAGGGATGTGGCCAGGTGGACTAATGTTGGAGGGCCCATTCCAATCGGTGGTAGGCCCATACACTACAGCTCAGAAATCCCCATCTCAAGGACCAATACTGATGGAGTAGTGAAGGTAGTGAAGAAACTAAGAAGAATTGTTGATTCCCCATCAGATCCAGATTCTGAAGGAAGTGATGAGCTGGATGGTGAAGAAGTTGAAGTTGTTCCTCATTCAGTTGGCCATCCATCCAGCAATTCCTCTTCTAAACCTCTTTCCAACACTAGATTCCAAAGTCAAGTTATTCCCAGCACTCCAAGAACCTTCCAACCAATGCTTGCTTCCATTCCTACAACCCTTCCTCCTCCTTCACCAACTACTTCCCACACCACCAGGCCTGCCTTGAATCCAGAATAAAGACCATCACCAGTTCAACAGTCCAGAAACTCACCCATAACCACCTCCTGTCAACTACAACCTGTGGCCAGCTCCAGAAGAAGAAGAGATGGATTGTCCCCTTTGCCGTTTCCTGCCGCTCAAGTTTTTCAAAGAAGAGAACGTTGGCCTATCCGGGTTACCAGAGAAGATCCCAATGCGGCTAGTGAAAGTCAAGATGCTGTGGCCAGATTATTCAGGAGGGTTGATAGAAATAGCAGAGAGGTGATTATTTATGTGAGTGACAGGACTATTCCAGGTACTGCTTCTGAAGAGATGGCTTCAAAAATTGCCTGGTATGAAGATGAGTTGATAAATGATTTCCAGAGAACTTTTGATGATTTGGGTAGAGATAACTAGTTTTCCTTTTCCTTGTTTGTGTTTGGTTTGACTTCCATCCCCACTCTTATAAATACTAAAAAATGAAAAAATAATGGAACCTCCCAATACATGATTTGGGAGGGGATGCTTCTGCTTTAAAGAAATAAAAGAAAGAAAATTATACAAGTAAAGAAAAAAAGAAAAATAAAAGAATAAGAGAAAATGAGAGTAAAGAAAGAAATAAAGAAAAATCCTGATGGTTGGTCCTTCTTGTGGTGAGTTGCTTGATTCTGGCCAAGAAGTGTCTAAAAAATGAAAACCAAGCATTTGATGCTCACAGAGTGGCGAAGGTGATGTTTTACAAGAAGTAAAACCCTCAGGGATGCATACCAGGAGATGGAACTTACTTTCATAACTTCCACTCCCCACCAAGCACCATAAGACTGAAATAATTTTCCATAAATGACTTTTGACATGAATTTCCATAAATAACTTCTGAAATGAATTGCCGTAAATGACTTGAAGTAATGAATGTCTTGAATTATGATGATTGGCATAAATGAAATGATAAATAAAAGAGAAAGAAGAGAAAAATAAAAAAAGAAACATTTGGCCATATCTTGATAAGGTCCAAATCGGAGGGTATTGGTGTTGTATGCTTCCTGAACCTGTCCAAAGAATTGACAAGTGCTCACAAAGTGGCCAAGGTGATGCTTACAACAACATATGGGTAGAATACCCCCTTAAAGGTGCATGCCAGGAGAGGAACTTACTTTCATAACTTCTTCTCCCCACCAAGCACCATAGTCAAACTCTTGAGGTATTTGGACAAGGCTTGTCTGGATATAATGAATGGAAATCCTTGACAAGGTCTGGTGAGTTGGTAAGGTTGGAAGCTGGTTCCCAAGTGGTTCTTTCTGGGTCTTCACTGAATCCTTTCCACTCTACAAGATACCATAAATTACCTCTTTTGAGTTTTGATTCTAGAACCTGAGCCACTTCCTATTCTTCTTGCTCCTCCACTAGGACTGGTGGTGGTGGCAATTGATGTCGATTTGGGATTTCTTATTGCTTCACTGGTTCTAATAAGGACACATGGAAGACAGGGTGAACTGTCTTCCATTGCTGAGGAAACTTGAGGTGATATGCATGACTGCCAATCTTCTTCAGAACTTCAAAAGGTCCCAACCATCTTTCTGATAATTTCTTGGTGGGTCTTGTTGTCTTGATGTTCTTGGAAGCTAGCCATACTTTGTCCCCAGGTTGGAAATCAGGTGGAATTGCTCTATTTCTATCTGAATACTTCTTGAATCTACTTATTGCTGACTCTAATTCTTCTTTGACAACTTGCTGTACTGATTGGAGTTTTGTTGATAACTTTCCAGCAGGTGAGTCTTGAGAAATATGGATTGAGTCAAAGCTGGGATTTCTTCCATAAATGGTGAAAAAAGGTGATTTCTTTGTTGATGAGTGTTCTGCATTATTACAGGCGAATTCAGCCAGAGGGAGCCAGGTGTACCAGTAATCTTGATTATAGCTGACATACATCCAAAGGTACTGTTCTAGTATCTGATTTACCCTCTCTGTCTGTCCATCTGTTTCAGGGTGAAAGGCAGTTGAAATATCTCTTGATATATTGAGCTGCTGACACAATTGAGTCAAAAATGATGAAACAAATAAGGATCCTCTATCACTGACAATACTTACTGGAAGGCCATGCTTGGAAAATACATGACTAATGAAGATTTGAGCTAAGTCCAGAGCAGTGATTGTTCCATAAGTTGGAATGAAGATTGCCATTTTTGAAAATCTGTCCACAACTACTAAGATTGAATCAAAGCTGTTTGACAGTGGCAATTGAGTGATTGAGTCCATTGATAATGAATTTCAAGGACCAGATGGAATTGAAAGAGGCTTGAGTAATCCAAACTTCTTGTGATGAATGTTCTTGTTTCTTGAACATTGCTGACATGAGGACACATAGTCCTTGATGAATTGATTCATGCCAGCCCAATAAAAATCCCTCTTGATGAGCTTGAGGATCTTCTCCTGGCCAGGATGGCCAGCCAACGGTGAGGCATGAAACTTTTGAAGAATATTGAGTTGAAGTTTTTCATTGCTTGGGATTACCACTCTATCTTTGAATAATAATAACTTGGCTTGAGGTTCAAGAGAATAATCTTGAACTGATTCACCTCTTGCTAGTTGCTTGAGTATTTCTTTATAGTCTTTGTCTTGCCATACTTCTTTTTGAATCTGCCCACTAAATCTGAGAAAACCTCCACTTTGATTGAGAAGAATCTTGACTCTTGAATTCCATCTTGCTTAAGTACTTGATGAAAATTTTGAGGATTCTTGTTGATGAAGTCCACCCCCCTCTCTGGGTACACGTCGTCCCGACATGACAAGGCATCTGGTAAAGTGGCCATCCTGCCTGGGCGGTAAGTGATAGTGAAATGAAATTCTGAGAGAAATGCAGCCCAACGGGCCTGATGACGAGTAAAAACTTTGGAAGACATGAAATACTGCAAGGAAGAGTGGTCTGTCAAGACCTCAAAAGAATTGGAAAGAGAAATAAGAAATGCTCTCCAGCACTTGAGAGCCCAAACTATGCCAAGGAGTTCCTTGTCATGAATTTCATAGTTCAGCTCAGCTGGGAGAAGCTTGCGACTATCAAATGCAATGGGGTTCTTTCCTGAGTCATTCACCTGACTCAGTACGGCGCCCAATGCATAATCAGAAGCATCAGTCTCTACAATAGTAGGTAGAGATGGATTGAAATGGGATAAGATAGGAGCAGAGGTTAAAGCTTCTTTGAGTGCTTGAAACTGACTAAGAGCTTCCTCATTGAAGATGAAAGGAGAATCTTTTTTAAGGAGGGAAGTTAGAGAAGTGATTTTTTTGGAATAATTTTTAATGAAATGACGATAAAAATTGGCAAACCCAAGAAAAGATTGAAGGGCCTTGATGTTTTTGGGCTGAGGCCAATTGAGGATTTTCTGAACTTTTGAAGAATCCATCTTGAGGCCATCACTTGAAACAACATAACCCAAGTATTCCACACTTGCGGCATGGAATACACACTTGGAGGCTTTGGCAAACAAATTATTGTCCCTCAGTCTTTGGAGAACAGAGGTCACATGTTTGACATGTTCCTCCTCAGAACTGGAAAAGACCATAATATCATCTAAATAAACCACAACAAACACGTCCAAGAAATCTGCAAAGATATCATTTACTAGATTCTGGAAAGAAGCAGGAGCATTGGTCAAACCAAATGGCATGACCAAATACTCATAACTACCATATTTGGTCCTAAAGTCAGTTAGGTGCGCATCCCCCTCTTTAATTCTCAGAAGGTTATATGCACCACGCGAATATATCTTGGAGAAGATAGTGGAACCGTTGAATATGGTAAGGAGCTGGTTCATAGGAGGAACAGGGTATCTGTTCTTCCTAGTGACAGCATTGAGTTTGCGGTAGTCAACACACAAATGAAGACCTCCATCCTTTTTCTTGACAAAAAGGACAGGTGCTCCTGTTGAAGAGGAGCTTGGTCTAATGAAACCTTTCTCTACATTCTCTGAAATGTAGGCCCTGAGTGTTTCTGACTCTTGATTTGATAATGAGTAGATAACACCAATTGGAGGTAGAAGACCCTCCAATTTGATATGGTGCTCACAGGCGCGGTGTGGAGGAAGTTTCTCTGCTTTCACCTTGGAGAATACATCCAAATATTGGTGATAAGCAGGAGGAACAACCTTCAACACAGTTTCAATTTCTTCTGGCTCTTCCTCCTCATCCCACTGCTCCTCCAGGGATGCATGAAAAGACAAGGGAGGAAGGTCCATATCCCCTTGAAAGAAATGAAGTGAAGATATGGCAACATCTTCTCCAACATTCTTTATCTCTTTGAAGACTTCATCTCTTAATGGAAGTAATGACTGAGAGGGAATGATGGAAGGGATATGGACAGAAGAAGGAAGGGAAGGTGTCTTAAGTTCACCAACCAGAGCAATGCTGTTGACAGAAGTGGCTAAGTCACTACTAGTAGAAGGAATAATACCACTAGAATCCTTAAGACTAGAATCATAGGTGATCAATCCATTTGTCCAATCAATAATGGGATTAAAATGGTAAAGGAAATCATAGCCCAATATCAGGTCTTCTCCCTTGGGTGAATCTATGATAAAGAAGTCCCATTCAAAGCTTGGGAAGGAAGGAAAGTCAACTACCCACTTGGTATAATGGGTGATGAACAAGGAAAGGGACTCATTAGAATCCAAAATGAAAAGAGGAATCTTTTCGGGGAGCTCTGACAGAGTCAATGAGTACTTGAGAACAAAATTCTTTGCAATAAAAGAGTCTGTAGCACCAGAATCAATGAGAATACTATAAAAAATATCAGAGACAGAAGAGAAAATAAGAAATTTTAAAGATCTCTTGACACTAGTTTTAACAGTGCACAATTGTGCTCTTGAAGGAAATAAGTGAGAACCATTGAAAACATCATGATCCCCACTCAGGCTATTCCCTGCTTGCTAGGGAAGCCTCTTGATGATGACCCAGGCTTGTTCTGAGGTCTCTTGAAGCATTTTTCAATTGGGTGCTTTCCACCACAATAAGTACACAACCCCCCTTTGATCCTCCTCTCCTTTTCAGAACCAATTAATTTGTTGTCCTTATTGAGGAGAGCAGCATGGGGCTTGTCCTTTGAAGTTTAAAATTGCTTTCCCTTCTTGTTCTTCTTCTGGTGAGACCTCTTTGAAGATGAGTTTTGAGGAGGCCTAGTTTGATTGGATCCAATGACTGGAGGCTTCTTCTCTTGATTGCCACCCTTTTCTATTTGCCTCTCATGATATCTTGTGTCTAATTCTAAAGTGACATCCATAAGTTCTTGAAGAGTATCAAAAGTTCCAGGGTGAGAAGCCAACTGATCCAATATTCTTGATGCCAATCCTCTTCTGTAAACATGGATATAAGCTCTTTCCCCCCAATCTCCAATTCTTGACATTAAGCTTCTGAAATCTGCAATGTACAAGGAAACATGACCACTTTCCTTCATCCTCAAATTGTCCAACTCTTGTTAAGCTTTCCTGACTTCATTGGGGTCACCAAACAGAGTGAATAATTGAGATTCAAATAATGGCCAATTATTGAGGAGGTAGGAAGGGTCTTCATTGGAAATATTTGAGAGATAGGGTTCAATCCACTTTCCAGCTCTACCAGTGAGAAAAGAAGTTGAGTAAAGAACTTTCTTCCTGTCAGAGAAGAAATTTGCTGGATCATTATGGAAGATTAATTGACAGGATTGGATAAATCCTCTCAATTTATGAGCTTGAGTACCATCAAAAGAATCAGGTGCCTTCATGGATGGAGTCTTGAAAGCAGGGGATTTGTAATTGTCCCTGGGAGAAACTGCTTGAGTGAGTTGCCCCATGAATTGAGTCATCTGCTTCATCATCTTGAGGAGACTTGGATCAGTTTGAGAGACAAGAGGTTGACTAGAAAGGGCTAAATTAGAACCCTGAGGCACCTCTGGAGCATTTGCCAAGGCATCTGCCACTTCAGTTTCCCCAGAATCTTCCTCTTCCACAGACTCTTCCCCCTCTTCATCTTTAACTTCCCCTTGTCTTGCTCTCGCACCTTCAGACATGCCAGGGTAGCCACCCAAAAGTCCAGAAAAGGATCTTGATCTTCTAGATTTAATTCCACCTCTTCTTGAGGGTGCTGCTCCCTCCATTGGTGGTCCTCTGTCCAAGTTTGCACTCAGTTGATGAACTGATGGTGTGCGGTCAAGAGGAGCCCTTGCTGTAGGAGTGAGAACAGCTTGAATTCTTTGGGATCTAGTATTTTTGGCTGGGGGACTATGCTGAACTGGCATTTTAAATAAAACGAAATAAAAGTTGATGGTATGAGAATAATAATCAGAACTGGGTCAAATCAATCACAATCAAAATCTTGATGAATCTTGAGGAATCAATTCAAATCTTGAGGTGAAATCAAATTCAGTCAACAGTCAAATAAATTCCAACAATCAACAATCAATTCAAATCAAATCTCAATAATCTTGAGTAAATCAACAATCAATCAATATTCAATCAATAAGTAAGTGTCTTCAATATGAAATCAAGGTCTTTAGGAATCAATCAATCAATTTAAAATCTTTAGAAATCAATTCAATATATTGATGAGTCAAAATCAGTCAATAATCAAAATCAATTCTTGCGGATCAATAAAATATCTTGAGGATTTAAAGTCAATCAATAATCAAAATCAGCTCTTGAGGATCAATCAATATCTTGAGAAGTCAAAATCAATCAATCCAATCCAAATAGGAATCCTGAACCGCTGAATCAATAAACCAATGAATCCCAATGAATAATCCAATCAATAACTCCTAAAAGAACCTGAATAAGAACACAGAAAGAAATTTGATTTGATAAAATGAAATGAAGTGAATGAAATGGTCAGCAATGATTAAGAAAGAAGAAAAAATCAATTTCATATGAATGAAATGAATGAGGTGAAATTGATGAGAGAGAAAAATAATAATCATTAAAGATCATTAAATCATAAAAGAGATCATAATTGATGAATGAGAGAAAATGAATATAAATGAATGAAAAGAAAGAATCAAATATGAGTTAATTAATTTAATGTCACAGGGGCTCTTCTAAGTGAAGAGGGCCTGGGACTCAGTAAACTGGGACTCACTCATGGAGCGCTCAAAGATAAGGTAAGAAGGGATACACTTCAGAGTGTTAAAGATGAATTACTAAAAGAATAAATATAAGAAAGCAGCAACAAAGAATAAGAATAAAGAAATAGAAGAGCCAACCACAAAAAAGTCCAAGTCCACTGTTTCAACCTGTCAGAATGGAAAGAGAAGGGTTAATAAGGATATGGCCACCCAACTCATACTGTACAGGCGAAGAAGGAAATGCAAAGACTAACTTAAAATTAAATAATTATAATACCAAAAATAAGGATAAGAATAATTATGAAATAATATATAAACTAAATTAATTAACTGGGGAAAAGTCCCCAGGGGGGATAAAGAGGGGCTGGTATATGTGCGAATCACCAGCCCTGATCCAGAGGAAGAATTTTCATGAGAATAATCGATGATTGAATTGAGTCTGGCCAATACAGGTCCTGTAAAGATGTACAGAACCTGTACAAGAGGTGTGGTGTATTTGAGTGATCATACAGTTTCATACTGGTGTATTGAAACTGTATTGGGTGAATCCAACCTGTACAGGTATTGACAGGCTGTATTGATGTACCAAGCTGTATGCATGTTTCAGAATGAAGATTGCTGAAACTGAATGCTGATGCAGATACTGGATTTTCTGATTTGAGGTGTTTGAGTGGGTGTATGAATGAATACCCTTACCCCTGATGGATGGTTGTTACATAACCATAAATACAGAAATATTACAATTGGAAAAACTAAGAGACATAAATTTTCTTTTTCCAATTTTCCCAAAAAAATCAGTAGTATTTCCCTACAAGGATACACATCAAGAGAAATTTGTGTCAAATCAACTTGGTGAAACACAAATTAATCCAAAATTAAAACCCAAAATTAAACAAGAGCTCATAAATGATGTATACAGATATAAAAATAATTTTGCTTTGGATAATGAGTCATTAGGCACTATTAGAGGACATGAGGTTGATATTACTCTTAATATTGACAGGACATATCCTCCATTACTTGGAAACCCTGTATAAAATCATCCAAAAGTTAATACAACCTGGGGTGATAAGAAAGGAAGGCCATATTGAAGAAGTTGAATTCAAAACTCCTGTGATTATTTCTTGGACCAATGATAAATGAAGGATTGTTGGAGATTTCAGAGCTGTGAATACCTACACAATTCCAGATAGGTATGCAATTTTTAGAATCCAAGTAACCTTGTACCAATTATCCAAAGCCAGTTACATAACCTCAATGGATGCATTAAGCAGCTTCCAACAGAATGTTTTGACACCTAAGGCCAAGAATTTACTTGGAATTATCACTCAATGTGGTATTTTTGAGTGTCTTAGAATTCCCTTTGGGATTAAAAATGCTCCATCTAATTATTAAAGAATGATGAATTCCATCTTCCCCATAGAATTATCTGAAGGATGGCTCATTATTTATATTTATGATATCATTATATGTACAGACTCATGGTCTTTGCATCTTGAAAGACTTGCAAGGGTACTTGAAAAAGCTGTAGGAGTGAATATTAAGATTTCACTTAAGAAATGCCATTTGGCTTTCAAGAACTGAATTCATTGAGCAATTTTTTCTGGATTAAGCTTGGGTATTGAAAAAAAAAGTAGAAGCAGTGTTACCTAAGTCAATACCCCAGAATAAAAAAGAAATGATGTCTTTTCTTGGATTTTCCAGTCATTACAGGAAACAATTGAAAAATTTTGAAATTATAGCCAAGCCACTCTATGTAATCTGTGATCAACAGACAGTATTTGAGATTACACAGGGAAGAATTAAGGCATATGAGAAGATAAGGAAAAATCTTGATGAAGCACCTTAACTACTTATGCCAGACTGGAATATACCTTTTAAATTGTTCAGTGATGCATGTTGAGTTAGATTAGGGGAAGCCCTACATCAAGTCCATATTATTGATCAAAATCCAACAGAAAGACCAGTTTGTTGGATCTCATGAGAAATAAAACCAACAGAAACTAGATATGGTTCAAACCAAATTCAATGGCTATGTTTGTAATGGTCACTTGAGAAACTACACTATTATCTTTTTGGAAGTGATTTTGAGTTAATAACTGACTGTAATTAAGTAAAATAAATTCTTAGAATTAAAAAACCCAACAAAAACATGTTGAGATGGCAAATAGCCATTCAAGAATAAAAATTAAACATAAATATACCTCATAAATTAGTGAATATAAATAAGAATGCTGATGGACTTAGAATGTGGGAATTAGCTAATATTCCTGATAACCCAGCTTATGTACATTCAGAAACAGAACCACAGATCTCAATTCAAGGAACTAACATAACTTATATAGGGACTGAGCTCATTGAAGAAGTCATAGAGTTATCTAAACAAGGCAAGAATTTTCATATCTCAAAATCATTTCTGTATAAAGACTACAAAGACACAGCTTTAGTTAATTCACTGGATGAAATATGGAAAACTTCCTGTTCTGAAGGAATATTTCACTTGTTTCACAGAATAATATATCACAGAAAAACATACTTGTGTAACTAAATTGTGTAGTAGATTGCTTATCATTACCATTCTTTATGAATTTCATGATAGAATTTATTCTGGACACCTGTTAGAATAAAGAGAAATTGAAAAAGTCAAAAACTGTGCATTTTGGTTATCCAGAAGAAAAGAGACCATTGAATATTTCCATACTTGTGAAAGATGCCAAAACTCCAACAGAATTACAGGCAAGCACTTTAGACATAGGATCCATATTCAAGAACAAAACTCCCCTTGAGAAGTTTTTCACATGGATTTGGTCACAAAACTTCCTCCAAGTGGTGACAGAAGATATAATGCTTGCTTAGTCATTGTAGGAAGATATAACAGAACTCCCATCTTTTTACCATGTCATGAAGATGACACTGCTATGGATACAGCTCTTCTTCTATTTGATAAAGCTATTTCTCATACAGGGTTACTTAATAATATCTCAGGTGACAGAGACCCTAAGCTCAAATATTCACTTTGAACCAATATTCATATATGTTTTGGGACCAAGTTATCATTTTCTATAGTATACCATCCTGAAACTGATGGGCTGAAAGAGAGGATGATTCAAACTTTAGAACATATGATGAGGAGCTTCTGTGCCTATGGTTTAGAACTTAGAGACTCATATGGCTTTACCCATGACTAGTGCACTTTGCTACTTGCATTATGACTGGAAAATAAGACATCTATTCATTCTCTGTAAGATTTGACTATGAAGCTGATGATAATATTAGTATTAATAAACAGTACTATGTCTGTGCTTATGAAATATAATAATAAAATATTATTATAACCACAATTATATAATTAAAGAATTATTTCTTTCACGTGTTAAAAGCTACTAGTGATTTTAACAGTGAGCAGTAATTGTCTACAAGAATCAATTACAAGAAGATTTTAATAACAAAACTTTATTTATTAAAATAATACAATTATTTTAATATATAACTATCTTTTGGAAGAATAATTCTAAATATAATTCTTGAAGAAAACTAATTTTTTAGACGAAAACTTTAAGAATTAAAGATAAATCACTCACTAATATTCCAAAGAGCTTATTGAAAGATAAGATAGAGAGATTTGACGTAAAACTGTGGATCTAAGCGATCAAAATGTATTTATAACAGTATTACAACAATATATAGTTGGAATCTATGATTTCAAGTCTTTCTGATTGATTCTGAAAGAATTAAAACACTTAAGAATAGCTTTAACTAATACTTACTTCTTGGTAACTATGATATAAATCGATGATAAGATGATGATTTGATGTGGAAAAAACAGCAAGAGGAGGCCTCTTTTAAGTCATCAACATCTCACAGAGGCATTCCATGGAGCAGACTGAGGAACCAGTGAGTGTAAAAAACAATAAAAACTTTTGGATTATTGATTGCATCATCTGTTGTCACGTAAGATCATCATAATTACTTAATTAATGCTTTTTATGTGACTACCAACCCCAATATGGTTAAGAATAAAAGGAGTGACATCTGTAAATCTTCTTTTATTTCAGAATAATCATTGATTTCTCAAAGGTATCAATGTTATTGGCAATTTCATCACAGGTTGTAATTACTGTGAATTTTTGAAGATTCAGTGTTTCAGGTAGAATAATCAAAAATGGACTGTAAGTCAAACGTTTGATTTTACTAGTAAAACCATAATTCTTTTTGGTTTTACCATAGATAATAAAGTTCTCCATTGGTCCTGAATGGTTCCAAGAGATTCATTAAGAATTGTATTTTTAATGAATTTTTGAAGTTTTTACCTCATTCCTATGTAGAATTGCAAATATCAGTGTTTTACTGGTTGCTATGAGGTAAATCAATGGATACAAATCCAAAAAGGGTTTTGGTTACTCTTTTGGGGCTTATCCATGGAAATTCATTCAGAATTGACATGGTTACAGGAGTCTAAGTAGCTCTTTACCTCCTTGGCACATCAAAATAGCAGGTTATTTGGTATTTTCTTAAGATTTATTGTAGCTGTAACATGGTAACCAAGTTCCCCAAGTGATTTAGTTTACTAATTGGGCCAAGCTCAGCCATGGATCCAATATTTGGAGCTGTCCACTCCTCTGAGGCCTCAGAAGTTGGGTACCCTGGCTCTCTTTGATGTCTTTTGTCCCCCTTGCCTATTTTTCACATCAAAAATAGAAATTTAAGCTTCAAGTGAGATATCCACCATGCTTGTACCAAAGGTCCATGTAAGAATACCATGATATTAAGTGCTCAAAACATGCATAAAACTATTCATAGTGTATATGTAACATGGGATTTCTCACATTCCCATTATTTTGGCATGAAATTAATAAAAACAAAAATTTTCACTTATCTTTTATGTGGTATTTGTGAGCCTTTGAGATATGACCACATACCCAATAAGGTCACAAAAAAAGACTCAGAATAATTATACCTTTAATATAATTATATTAAAATTAATTAGAATAATTATACACTAAAAATAATTACTCAAATATACAAAAAATACCATAAATTGGTACTAAAATTGGTTTAACTTAAAAACCAATGAATCAACATGTAAAACAAATTATACCATTGGATTCCCCATGGAAAAATACACATATACCATTTTTATGGCATATCTGTAAAGTCAATATTTAAGGAATTATAAGGCATAATACCTTATAAAAACCATAAAAACTTATTTATCTCAGAAACTAATGAAACAACATGTGAAATAAATTGTACCAGTGGATTCCCCACAAAATTTCACATATAAAACAATTAATAAGCTAATTCCCAAAATCAATACTTAAGGAATTATCCTGAATATATGCACTTTTTTGGTCAACGCATATATTCAGTGATCATAGCTAATATCTTCTAAACTATACATGCTAGAATGATGAACCAAAAATAAAGTTACCACGTAATTACTGTAAGAACACAGATATGAACTTTATTTTGCAAATTATAAACAAGGTTAAGACTTATGAGGAAATATTGATAAAAATCAACAGAGCTGTTGACCACTTTGTTGTGAAAGTAGTCCAAACTTAAAAAAAAGTATACAGTTGGATTCTACTAGTTCATTCGTGAAGAATGATGTAATTTTTATTATTAAATTCAGGGTATAACCCCCTGAAATCAAGGTTTGAAGTTTAAAATATTGAATTTTGACAGAAAAGATGAGTTACAAGAAAAATCATCAAAATTAGAGTTTTGATGATGTAATGAAAAGCTCTTGGCAGCATAATAAGGTTATGGCAGGCTATCAGAATTCACTCTCTGAATTGCTGTAGCGTGAAAACCTTAAACGTTATTAAGGATCAAAGTTTGAGCTTAAATTGAGCTGTTATGATCACATACTGTAACCTTAAATTAAGTTTAACAGTCTTAAGAGTGATACAATTGGTGAATACTATTAGTTTATGATTAAAACTAATAAAATACACGAAATTTGGGGTTCTGCCAAGCCTCTGATGTCATCACATTTAGAGTTATAGTGATAACTCTAAATAATGGTGTAATAATGATGTAATATGGTTTGATCATGATGTAATCACCCTCAAACCTTAAAATATTGATCAATTCCAGTGGATATGATCAGTACACGTCTACTAGAAGCCTGTTGGACTCTAGGAGGGAGGTATTTACTATAAATAGAGCTCTTTTTACTCTATTTACCCCTCAGACGCATCAAAAACATTAAATCAATTAAATAAAAGGTAATTTCTTTATTCTTTAAATATAAAACTCTTATATTCTTAAAGACCAAAGACCATCTTGTTATTAATCACCATTTTTACGTGATTAAATCAATTCTTTAATTGTTTTTGTTATAAATCTCTCTAAAAAGCTCATTTCCACGTAAAATCAAGAAATTTAGTAAATTCTCTTTATTTTTATTGTAAATACAATTTGAAAAGGTTGTATTATATTCTTTTGGCGTAAAATAACTCAAAATTATTATCTTAAGTGTTAAAAGTAGGTTATTTCATCTTATTATAATAATTTCTCTCTTATTATTACTCATAATAATTCTTATTTAATATAAATAGTATTTATATTAATTTATAACTTTAATGTTAGTAATATTATTGTTATTAATTGGGTCTCTATTTATAAAAAACAATTTTTTACGCCTTTATTATTTGTTGGTAACAATAATAAAGAGCTATATAATATATTAATTATTTTATATTAATATATTATTTATAATATTATATTTTTATATAATATTAATTATATTATTATATTTATTTAATAATATAATAATTTTACGCCATAATAATAATATTTCTTTATTATTATTATTATTTTAATCTTATTTATTCATTTTATAAGGACATTCAGAGTACAATAAGTAATAAATTAGTAATTTTTACTTATTGTTTCATAGTCAAACCTTACAGTATTGTTGATGTGGTATTGAAGTATTTTCCATATTACCACCTCAAAGAGTTAATTTGAGCTTATTCACTCTATGGAGCTACCCTAGGTGAATTTTTGTGGAGAATCCAAATCTGGCCTTAAATCTATGGATTTAATTACTCAATAAAAAGTTATTCATCTTTTCTGAAATCGAAAATGATGAATTTTGGATATATGCATGACTTATGAGTTATGCATAATTCAAAAACTTTTCTTAAGATAATTGTGGCCTATTTGGGTATGTGAAATATACCTGTCAGGGTGAGTCTATGTAGAAGCTTAAAAACAGTAAATACAAGCTAGTACTATGACTGTGACACGTCAAATAAGTAATAAAATAATTCTTCAGGTCCTACTGCTACGTGGTAACAGTGGTGATGAGTCTATTGAGGACCTGGGTTGCAATGTTCTAATATCTTTGACTGTAAAGAGACACTACAATAATTATATTTAATTATATCTTTAAGTATTCTAAGGACACTACTGATGGATAACAGTCTTGTCACGTAAGAATATATATAAAATAAGATAAGATGAGGATTTTTGAAGGCAAAAACCCTTCTTTTTATATCTTTCAAGACTGTCAAGAGTTATTTACTCTTCACACGTCAGAGGAGTGAAAATTTTCACTCCATTGGTCAGTCTGTGGTTCTGGATCCTCAATTCTGACGTCAGTAGAGGCAGAATTGTGGTTTTGGAACCACAAATGATCATTCTGGATCAATACAGGATGAAAAAACTTTTCACCTGCCACGTCAGCACTTGGATGACGTTGTTCTGGTGTTTGTATGACCAATACTAGTCATTCTGGGCGGGTTTAAGCTTTGAACAAACATTATTTTGAGTATTAAGACTGTACAGGTTGGTACAGGTTTGGTACAGGCCAGTATTGGCCAAAATACTTCCAACCAAGATATCTTGGTCAGTTTTTGAGATATCAAGAAACTAAGAGCACAGAATTGAAGGGCTTAATGAGCTCTTCAATTTGGTATGCTTCATGTTTACCCTTCTTTAAAATAGCAAAAGTTATAAGGGTTTTAAGTTTTTTGGATGTATTTTTGTACATCAGTATGAGGCTTCAAAAACTTCCATAGCAGATATCTTCTTCAGTTTGGAAGATATCTGTATTCTGATGATACAGTTTTGTAGGGCTTGATTAGCCCTACAGTTTGGTATATGACACTGTACAGTTGTATGAGTGTATGCCAAAGATACAGGGGTTTGTTTATTTTCTTATTTTCAGAATATCTGTATTTTGGTTATTAAACCTTTGAACCAAGATCCCTCAGTCAATTTAAGAGATACAGAGGTCTAAGGTGTCTCAAATTAAAGATCTTGTTGAGATCTTTAATTTGGTTATACTTTTGTACAGTTTTGTACAAGCCCTCTTTGACTTTCAGGGGGACTTGGTTTTGAAAATGAGGTTATATGGTATCTCCAGTTGTAGTGGTGTTACAGCAACATGGATGATATCATTGTGTAGCTCTCTATGTGAGCTTTAAGAAAAATACCATTTTGGTATAGGATAGCTTATATATGCATAAGTTAGATGAGAGGTGAAAATAAGGGTTTTGACTTATTTATTCTCCTCTAGGTTTCCTTATTCTGTTTGGATAAGGTTGGTGTTTAATGTAAGAGGATTGTTTTCTCTTAATTATTACCTGTATTGACTATGTTTGTTCAATACTTGTCATACCATTATTTATGGTATGTTGGATGTCATGCTAGTGCTCTGTTTTGAGTCACAGGCTGACATACCCTCCCTCAAAAGAAGGCTCATCATTGATGAGACTCTTCAGCCCTCTTGGAGGCTCTGAATCTTCTGAGGTGTATTTGTCCATCTGGGATTTCTTTCTCAGCTAACCATTTGTCTTTATCTGCTGGTTGATTCTTAAATCTAACCAGGTATTGCCTGTTGTCTTTCCCATTGATTCTTATCTTCCTGGCTTTAATGATCTTTTTCACTGGTCCAGGTGAGTCATCTTCCTCTACCAATCTTTCATGGGTGACTGTCTTCTTCCTGTCAGGGAATTTCTCCTCATCTGTCTGGTGATAAGGTTTGACCAGGCTCACAGGGAAAACTGGGTGTTTCCTAGAGAACTCTTTGGTCAGGTTGACCTCTACTGCATTCTTTCCTATCAATTTAATAATGGTGAATGGTCCTATGAATGAGTCTCTCATCTTCTTGGGTCCTTTTAGGTTGTTGAAGTTAAGAGTTGAGATTAGAACTTGGTCTCCTTCTTTGAAATCAGGTTCTTGGTGACTTTTATCATATCTCTGTTTGTTATATAATTTGGCTTCAGCCACACATTGCTCTGCTTTTTCACAGGCAGTCTTCCACATTGTGTGAAAGTCTTTAGCTGTGGGATGTACTGAGAGGAGGTTCTTCTTCAAGTAATCTACTGGAAGTAGTGGGTTCCATCCTTTCTCTAATGTGGCAGGGGTTTTTCCTGTCACTGAGTGTATACTTGTGTTGTATGCCAATTGCACAGCTGGTAGGAGGGTTACCCAGTCATGGGTATATCCCTCATTGTCTTTATATTCCATGCCATATGCACAAAACCTTCTAATGATGTCTTCCAATGTTTGGATCATTCTTTCTGCTAGACCATCTGTTTGTGGATGGTAAGCTGTGGAAAATGCTAGTTTGGTTCCCAGCATCTCATATAGCTTAGTCCAAAATTATGATGTGAATTTAGGGTCTCTGTCACTAATTATAATTCTTGGGACTCCACAGTTAGCTATCACATTGTTCCAGAACAATATGGCTGTGTCCATTGCTGTGTCCTCTTTGTGACAGGGGAGACATCTGACACTCTTGCTGTACCTGTCTACTACTACTAGGCATGCATTAAAGCTGTCTTTCCCTCCAGGGACCAGGCCTGTTACCCAATCCATGTTTATTATTTCCCAGGGGTGTTTGGGCTCCTCTATACTCTGGAGTAATCCATATCTTTTGCCATGACTTCTGTTGGCTTTTTGGCATCTGGTACAAGTGTTGATGTATTCACTCAAGTCTTGTTCCCACTTTGGCCACCAAGCTGTGCTAAAGACTCTTTCTTTAGTTCTTTCTTCACTCATATGTCCCATGTATGGGCAGTCATGGCATTCCTGTAGTATGAGGGAAATGTGTTCTCTACTTATTATTACCAGGGCACTTGTGTGTTTTTCCCTATGGTACAGTAGGTCATCTATCAGAAAAAATCTATTTTCTTTAAAGTTTTTGAGCCATGGCTCTTCCAATTGACTCTCTAGTTCAGGACTCCGGTACTTTTGTTTTAGTAGTTGTATCAATATACTACACTGTTTGTGTTTATTGTATGCTGATTGTACTATGCTAAAGAATTCTGTATTCAGATTAGAGGAGCTGATTCCCAGTATGGGTATCTCTTTAATCTCCCCATAGCTCTGTGCTGGGTTTGATGAATCATTCCCTAATGCCCAGTTTGATAGTTTGAAGTTCTTTCTCCTGTCTATCTCCATGCATTGTATAGGTATTTTGGCCCCATTTTCTGGGTCATATGCTGGATTTTCTTGGTCATTCTTCAGTGGCCACCTGCTGAGACCATCTGCATTAGTATGACTTTTCCCTTCTTTATAGATGATAGTCATATTCCCTCTGTATTCTTGTATGGCTATTTGCCACCTAAGCATGTGTCTGTTTGTTGTCTTCATGTTCAACAGTGACTTGAGGGCTGTGCAGTCAGTAAAAACTTCAAATACTGCTCCTTCTAAGTAGTAATGGAGTTTTTCCAATGCCCATACCAAGCATAGACATTCTGTCTGAGTAGCTCCATATCTGGCTTCTGAGTCTTTCAGTTGTCTTGAGATATAGCAAATTACTCCTTCTTTGGGTATTCCATCTACTAGTTGCCTCTGGTGTAGTGCTGCTCCTAGCCCTTGGCTACATGCTGCATCTATGTATAGTTTGAATGGTAGTTCAAAATCAGGCATCATTAGGACAGGGGCATTGGTCAGTTCATGTTTGATCTTTTCAAATGCATCCCTTCTTTCCTTGGTAATTTCAAAGACCACATCTTTTGAGAACAGTTTGTATAGGCTACTAGTG
Organism: Austropuccinia psidii; assembly: GCA_023105745.1. Lineage (NCBI taxonomy): Eukaryota > Fungi > Basidiomycota > Pucciniomycetes > Pucciniales > Sphaerophragmiaceae > Austropuccinia > Austropuccinia psidii. The sequence continues at coordinate 68,865,140 of JALGQZ010000004.1, forward strand.
ATGTGTGCAAAGTTTTTTATGTGGCTTCTGTAGTAGCTAGCAAAGCCCAAAAAAGATTGCATTTCTTTGATAGTCTTTGGTACTGGTTTCTTTAGTACTGCAGCAACTTTATTTTGGTCTATAGCTAGACTTAAACCTGAAACTTTGTGTCCTAGGGCTAGCAGTTCTTGCTGTCCAAAGTTACATTTCTTAAGAGATATCTTCATATTGATTGGTGTGCATTTTCCCAATACTTTATCAATTTTCTTCACATGGTCTTCCCATGTTTCTGAGTATATTATGATATCATCAATGTACACTACCATCCACCCTTCCATTATTTCATCTTGAAATATGGTATCCATCATCCTCTGAAAATGGGCTGGTGCATTCTTAATGCCAAATGGCATTCTGGTATATTCATATATGCCCATATGGCATATAATTCTTAGCAATTTGATGGAATCTGGTTTTACCCCATTCTGGTGAAAACCTTTCATGCAGTCCATTTTTGTAATGAACTTGGCTTTTGCTAGTTTATCTAGTGCATGTGGTATCCTTGGGATGGGGTACCTATCTGCTTTGGTGTAATTATTCAAAGCCCTGAAGTCACCACATAGTCTGGATTTACCATCATGCCATGTTATAAGGACTGGTGTAGTGACCTCTACTATCTCATTATGTCCTATCTTTCTTATTACCCCCATTTCTAGGAGTTCATTGATGTGTTTCTCAATTTCTTTCCTAGTTTCCATGCTGGCTGGGTATGGTGGTCTCCTAAGCATAGGTGGATATGGTCTTTCTACATCCAGATATAATTCTATATCATGTCCTTTGATTTTTCCTAGTGGTTCATCTCCTATTGCAAAAGCTCCTCTATGCTTTCTCAATACTTTCAGTAAGTTGAGTTTCATTTTACTGGTGAGTTGAGTGCCATATTGGGCCTCTTTGAATTCTTCCACTAGTTCTTTCAGGGTGTTATCATTTGTTATATGGTCAATGTCAAAGGAAAATTTTTTATCTTTGTTTGTACCTATGGTAAGATATCTGTTTTTACTATTGCAAATGTCCATACCATACATTCTTTGGTACTCTGTACCTAGTAAGAATCCTTGTACATGTGCATTTTCTAGAACTACAAATTCAGGTTCCAGTCTGATATTTCCTTTTTGGTGTGGGATAATTATCTCTTTGATTATTGTCCCTAGTGAGTGCATTTTGCCTGATGCACTTTTGAAGTTTCTGGCTTTTGTTGGGATTATATCATCTTCCCATTTGGGGAAATGTTGTTCCAAGTATTCTTTTGCCACTATGGAGCAACTTGCTCCTGTGTCAATGATCATTGGGTGTTTACAGTTCTCAATATAAACTGTCAATTTTGTAGGTGTTCCATGAATGAATCCCATCCCTCTATTGGGGGTTACCAGGAATGTTTGTGCATTCTGTGTGTGCTTACAGAGCTCTTTGTCTGTTGTTATTTGTGGTATGCCTGAATCTAATTCAATGTCTTGTATGTCAAGTGAACTTTCTTCATTGCATTCCACTATGTATTCTTCTATGGTATCAGGTTCACTTTGTGATTCTGCTCTCATACCATTTCCCATGCTGTCAGAATCAGATTTTTCACCTGTTTGTTCTTCTTCTGATTCTTCATCAATTGCATATATTTTCTTTTTTGGTTTTGTGCAATTGTTGGCATAATGGTCTAGTGAACCACAGTTGTGGCACACATATTTCTTTTTTGGGGTTTCTTTCCCTTTTTCTTTGTTTGTCTCTTTAACTTCAGACCTCTTGTCTTTGAAGTTTGGTTTGAAAGATGTGTACCTTCCTATGGAGGTCTTTTTTCTCACATCTTGTATGACATTTGCTATGTCATCAATGCTGCTGATGTTGTTGCATCTGCATTTGACTGCATGTTCTAGATCTCCTGGCAATTTTGTCAGGAGTTTATGGTTTCTCATTTCTATTGTCATATTGGGATCAATAGCTTTTAGCCTCTTTGTTTGTTTGAGGCACCATTCATAAGGGTCTTTTTCTGTGGAGTATCTATCACTTTCAAAGGACATGGTTTTTTGCCAGATCCAACTACCATTGCTATATTTTTGTATAATCTGGTTCCTCCACCATGGCCAGCTTTTCCTGCCATGTATTTCTTTCATCTCAGTATACCATATGTTTGCATGGCCTCTGAATGCTGTGTTGAGTCTTGTTGTGATCCAGTAGTCTGGTATCTTTGGGACATCAACAAAGAGTCCATCAATATAGTCAATGATCTCCATATGGTCATATTCCCCTATTCCTGAGAACTTTGGCCAGTTTGTTACTTCTGGTAACTGTTTCAGTGCCTGTTTCTCTGAATAGTTGAAATTTTCCCCATCTTGGTACACTGACTCTGATCTTAACTTTGGAATCTGATATTCAGGTTCCTGGTCATAGTCTTTGTCCTCTTCTTTTAATTTTGTAGAGGTAGTAGGTTGACCTTGTGTTGGGGGGTATTGATTGTCTTCTCTGTCATAGAGGTAATCAATTTCTTTGTCAAAGCTATCCTGTTGCTGCTGGATAATCCTCAGATCCCTCCTCACAGTTTGTTGTTCTTCTAGAATTGAATTCAACTGTCTGTTGGTTTTTTCAAATTCTGTCCAAATTTTGGCCAGATTTGAATTTAAGTCTTTTATGACTGTTGCTTGGAAAGCATTTTCTTCTTTCAATGTTTCCACTTCTGTCCTCATTTTTTCTGAGGTTTCATGTGTCCAATCCATGAATTGGGCCAATTTGGTCCATGTGAATTTGTTTTCAAACTCATGAGTGTGCATTGTAGTTTCAGTTATTAATTCTGGGTCTATTGAGTCAGAACTAGAAAAACTATTTGTAGGTACAACTATTTCTTGTTTTTGTGTACTTCTTGGACTAAGTCCATCAGCTTTTTCATCAATGGGTCTGCTTCTTTCTTCCTCTGGTTGAAAGAAGTTTTGTTTTTCCCTTGGGCTCCTTTTCTCCTGTTGGAAACTACCTGGAATGGTGGGGGAGCTTTGGATGAAGTTTCCTTTGGCTTGTAAGGCCTGGAACTGCTGGATGGTTGTGGGGAAGATGGGGCTTCTTCTTCCATTTCTGGGGGTGCCTGAATCTGACTGGGCTCTTCCTTGTGCCAAGATCTCTCTATGGCTTGTATGGCTGCCTGGTTCTCTTTGATTCTGGTTGCTCTTTCTTCTAAGAGTTTGAAATTCTTGTTGGGATTCCAACCTTGCATTTCTGTCATAAGCTCCATCCAAGCCATTTGCTTGAGACAGATCTTCTGGGTTGTTATCCCCACTTCTGCCCATGATGCTGCCATGGTGAACATTTTGTTGTCCATGCTCCATGTGAAGAGGTCTCTCAGGAGTTTGTGTATTTGGAGGACCTGTTCTGCATCTGTCCAATCTCCTGGTTGGACTCCTGGGTTGAATTTGATTTGGAACAAGACTTTGGGTAGGAGTTCCCTGATGGTAAGTCCTTTGCTGGTCATCTGCTCCAGTTCTTCTTCCTCTGTGTCTTCTTGGCCAGTGTTCTGGTTGATTTCTTGGGAATCCAAGATCTCTAAGAAGTGGAGGTGTCATGTTAACAATGTTAAAAAATGACAGACAATAAAAAATGTTGTATTTTTCAAGGTTTATTTACCTTTGGCAGGCCCTTGTACAAATTTATGATCTATACTCTTTGGCAATTTGCCTTTGGAGTTTACAACTGGGTTGATAACAGTGATTTTCTGTTTCTCAACTTGTTTTGGTGATCCAACTGGTTTTGTTGGAGCTTTTCTGGGTTTTTTGGCCCTTGGCACAGCTATTGGTGTCCAATCTTTTGAGTTGATTGTCACTTCACTGTGTCTTTTCTGCTTGCCCTTGGTTTTTGGCAGCACCTCTCTGTCTTCTGAGGCTGTCACAGATGGGTTTCCTTGTGACTGGGTTTCTAATGGAATGTAGTCCTTTTCCACTATTCAGAAAAGATATTTCAGATTTTATATCAGTATTTTATGATAAAACAAAATGATTATATTCAATTCTACTGTTATTTTTCGAAATTTTTAAGTGTTTTTATGTTTTTTATTGTTTTTATATGTTTTTGTTTGAAAAATAACAGTTTTGAGTTTTTCACTTATGTTTTATAAGTGAAAAAACTGTAATATCCAAGTGTTTTGTGAATGATTCACTTGGATATTATTGTGTTTTTATATAAACACATCAAATTTATTAAATTATAATAAATTTGATTTTTTATTATAAATATTATAAATAATATTTATTATAACACTTTGATATTGGTTAAATATCAAGTAATTACAAGTTTTCACGTCAATTTGAGTGATATCTTGTTTTAAAGGAAATATTTAATTAAAATATTCCTTGTAAAATAATAAAAAATTATTTTATTATTTAATATTTACTAATTATTAATTAATAAATGTTTATATATTAATTTTCACGCACTTTGGTGAAAAATAATAGTAAAATAAATAATATACTGTTTGTATATTATTATTTATATTGAAATTTAAATAATACAGATGTATTATTATGAAATTTCGTGGAATTTATTGCAATATAATAAAACAAAGAGGATATGTACTCTTATTCTCATCAAAAATATTTTATAATATATATTTTTGGAGTAAAAAAAAAGAATTGTATATAAAAAAATGATAATAAAATAGAAATTTTATTCACTTGTAGTGAAATACCTTTTAAATAGATGAATTTTACGCCTAATTCAGTTCAAAATACGTCCAATAAGGTTGAATAACCACGGACAGGCCCCCAAATTGTCAGGGTGAGTCTATGTAGAAGCTTAAAAACAGTAAATACAAGCTAGTACTATGACTGTGACACGTCAAATAAGTAATAAAATAATTCTTCAGGTCCTACTGCTATGTGGTAACAGTGGTGATGAGTCTATTGAGGACCTGGGTTGCAATGTTCTAATATCTTTGAATGTAAAGAGACACTACAATAATTATATTTAATTATATCTTTAAGTATTCTAAGGACACTACTGCTGGATAACAGTCTTGTCACGTAAGAATATATATAAAATAAGATAAGATGAGGATTTTTGAAGGCAAAAACCCTTCTTTTTATATCTTTCAAGACTGTCAAGAGTTATTTACTCTTCACACGTCAGAGGAGTGAAAATTTTCACTCCATTGGTCAGTCTGTGGTTCTGGATCCTCAATTCTGACGTCAGTAGAGTCAGAATTGTGGTTTTGGAACCACAAATGATCATTCTGGATCAATACAGGATGAAAAAACTTTTCACCTGCCACGTCAGCACTTGGATGACGTTGTTCTGGTGTTTGTATGACCAATACTAGTCATTCTGGGCGGGTTTAAGCTTTGAACAAACATTATTTTGAGTATTAAGACTGTACAGGTTGGTACAGGTTTGGTACAGGCCAGTATTGGCCAAAATACTTCCAACCAAGATATCTTGGTCAGTTTTTGAGATATCAAGAAACTAAGAGCACAGAATTGAAGGGCTTAATGAGCTCTTCAATTTGGTATGCTTCATGTTTACCCTTCTTTAAAATAGCAAAAGTTATAAGGGTTTTAAGTTTTTTGGATGTATTTTTGTACATCAGTATGAGGCTTCAAAAACTTCCATACCAGATATCTTCTTCAGTTTGGAATACATCTGTATTCTGATGATACAGTTTTGTAGGGCTTGATTAGCCCTACAGTTTGGTATATGACACTGTACAGTTGTATGAGTGTATGCCAAAGATACAGGGGTTTGTTTATTTTCTTATTTTCAGAATATCTGTATTTTGGTTATTAAACCTTTGAACCAAGATCCCTCAGTCAATTTAAGAGATACAGAGGTCTAAGGTGTCTCAAATTAAAGCTCTTGTTGAGATCTTTAATTTGGTTATACTTTTGTACAGTTTTGTACAAGCCCTCTTTGACTTTCAGGGGGACTTGGTTTTGAAAATGAGGTTATATGGTATCTCCAGTTGTAGTGGTGTTACAACAACATGGATGATATCATTGTGTAGCTCTCTATGTGAGATTTAAGAAAAATACCATTTTGGTATAGGATAACTTAAATATGCATAAGTTAGATGAGAGGTGAAAATAAGGGTTTTGACTTATTTATTCTCCTCTAGGTTTCCTTATTCTGTTTGGATAAGGTTGGTGTTTAATGTAAGAGGATTGTTTTCTCTTAATTATTACCTGTATTGACTATGTTTGTTCAATACTTGTCATACCATTATTTATGGTATGTTGGATGTCATGCTAGTGCTCTGTTTTGAGTCACAGGCTGACAATACCTCAAGGCTCACATTCTTCCAAAGGTCAAACATTTGCTATGTTAGAAAAAGGATGGAAACCAAGACTCCCAGGAGACACAATTAGGAAAGACTTGATTGAGATTCATTTTATAGCTTCCAGTTTCCAGATAATCTTTGATAAATTGAAAAATCATGCAAAAATAATAATTAATGAGTATTTTGACTATGCAAAAAAATAAATTGGAAAATAGTCATGAAGTACCAGACTTCAAAGTAGGGAACTTATTTCTAGTTTCAACCTTGAATTTCAATAATATCAAACACCCAAATAAATTCAAAGATTCTTATGTAGGAACTTTTGTTATTGTTTCCTTAAATGGAACCAATCAAGTTCAAGTGGAATTGAGTAGTGAATTGAAAAAAGAACCACCTTGCTAGTCATCCTAATTGACCCTTATCAGCCAGCTCATAAAGAATAGTTTCCTTTGAGGAGCCCAAATCTGTTAATTGTACCCCCATTGGAACACAATAAAGACAAAAAATAAAGAAAGTGGCAAAACAAAGGAGACTTACTGGTAAAAATATAGTAGGGCATTTTGTCAGATATAGAAATTCAGTACATGAAGATGGATGGATGGAAGAATCAGAAATACCTTATTGAGATAAATGTTTGAGAAGATTTGGGAATGAAACAACGACACAGGCCTGAAGATTCCATGCATGTGTTTTAATTCCTTGATCAGAGTAAAATGAAGAGGTTTCAAAGTAAACATTAATACCCTTTTGGGTCCCTTTTCTTCTTGGATCATTGATAAAGTTGTAGTACAATTTTATTTTTTTGTAGGGGCAAATGTTAGCCTTGAAGTATATTTTATATACCCAAGTAGGCCACGAGTAATATTAAAGTAAGTTCTGAACTATGAATAACCCATAATCCATTCCAATATCCAAAGTTTCTCAATTTTTATTTAATTAAATATGAATAACCTTGTTGTGAATAAGTAAATCCATGAATTTAGCCCAGATTTGGATCCTACACAGAAATTGTAAGATTTGACTATGAAACTGATGATAATATTACTCTTAATCAACAGTACTATGTCTGTTCTTATGAAATATAATAATAAAATATTATTATAACCACAATTAAATAATTAAAAAATCATTTCTTTCACGTGTTAAGCACTACTAGTGATTTTAACAGTGAGCAAGTAATTTTCTACAAGAATCAATTACAAGAAGAATTTAATAATAAAAACTTCTTTATTAAAATAATAAAATTATTTTAATATATAATTATCTTTTTCAAGAATAATTATAATGATAATTCTTGAAGAAAACTAAATTTGAGAGAAAAACTTTAAGAATTAAAGATAAATCACTCACTAATATTCCAAAGAGCTTATTGAAAGATAAGATAGAGAGATTTAGCGTAGAATTGTGGATTTAGAGGATCAAAATGAATTTATAAATGTATTAAAACAATATATAGTTGATTTCTATGATTTCAAATCTTTCTGATTGATTCTGAAAGAATAAAACACTAAAGAAGAGTTTTAACTAATACTTACTTGTTGGTAATACTGATATAAATGATTAATAAGATGATGATGATGCGGAAAAAACAGCTAGAGAAGGCCTCTTTTAAGTCAAAAACAGCTCACAGAGGCGTGCCATGGAGCAAACTGAAAAACCAGTGAGTGAGAAAACAATAAACCTTTTTGGATTATTGATTTCATCATCTGTTGTCACATAAGATTATCATAATTACTTAATTGATGCTTTTACGTGACTACCAACCCCAATATGGTTAAGAATAAAAGGAGTAGCATCTGTAAATCTTCTTTTATTCCAAAATAATCATTGATTTCTCAAAGTTATCAATGTTATTGCCAATTTCATCACAGGTTGTAATTACTGTAAATTTTTGAAGATTCAGTGTTTCACGTAGAATAGTCATAAATGGAGTGTAAGCAGAACTTTTAATTTTACAAGTAAAACTGTAATTCTTTTTGGTTGTACCATAGATAATACATTTTTCAATTGGTCCTGAAGGTTTCAGAAAGATTCATTAAGAAATGTATTTTTAATGAATTTTTGAAATTTTTACCTCATTTCTATGTAGAATTGCAAATATCAGTTTCTGATTGGTTGCTATGAGGTAAATCAATGGATACAAGTCCAAAAAGGGTTTTAATTACTCTTTTGGGGTTTATCCATGGAAATTCATTAGTAATTGACATGGTTACAGGAGTTTAAGTAGCTCTTTACCTCCTTGGCACGTCAAAATAGCAGGTTATTTGCTATTTTCTGGTGTTTTACAGTAGTTGTAACTTGGTAACCAAGTTCCCAAAGAGGTTTAGTTTACCAATTGGGTCAAGATCAGCCATGGAACCAAGCTTTGGAGCCATCCACGCCTCTGGGGCCTCAGAAGTTGGGTACCCTGGCTCTCTTTGATGTCTTTTGTCCCCCTTGCCTATTTTTCACATCAAAAATAGAAATTCAAGCTTCAAGTGAGATATCCACCATGCTTGTACCAAAGGTCCATGTAAGAATACCATGATATTAAGTGCCCAAAACATGCATAACACTATTCTTAGTGCATATGTAACATGGGATTTCTCACTTTCCCATTATTTTGGCGTAAAATCAAGAAAAACAAAAATTTTCACGGATCTTGTATGTGGTATTAATGATGTGGTGTTGAAGTATTTTCCATATTACCACCTCAAAGAGTTGATTTGAGCTTATTCACTATATGGAGCTACCCTAGGTGAAGTTTTGTGTAGAATCCAAATCTGGCCTTAAATCCATGGATTTACTTACTCAATAAAAAGTTATTCATCTTTTCTGAAATCAAAAATGATGAATTTTGAATATATGCATGATTTATGAGTTATGTATAATTCAAAATTTTTTTTAAGATAATTGTGGCCTATTTGGGTATGTAAAATATACCTCAAGGCTCACAGAAATTTACCTAGGGTAGCTCCATTGAGTGAATAAGCTTAAATTAACTCTATGAGGTGGTAATACAGACAATACTTCAATACCACATAAAAGAACTGTGAAAATCTGTGTTTTTCTCAATTCCATTAAAACGAATGAGAATGTGAGAAATCCCATGTTACATATATACTAAGAATAGTGTTCTTCATGTTTGTGGAAGTTACTATTACATTATCCTTGCTTACAAGTTTGCTAAACCCATAGTGGATATGAGTCTTTAAGCCTGAATTCCTATTTGTGATGTGAAAATAGCTGAGTGTCACAGGGGCTCTTGGATAGAAATACAAGAGTGGCCTGGCACTCAGCAATCAGGGAACTCACTTGGAAGACTCCAAAGAATAAGGAAATAAAAATAAAGAATAAATTCCTCTAAAAGATATGCAGGTACAAGATGAGATGCAAAAGAGGAAAGGGAAGCCAAATGGCCAAAGAGCCAACCAAGTAAGTCCTTAATCACTGTTTCAACCTGCCAAAAATGAATAATGGAATTAGTAAGGATATGACCACCAAATATCCATTGACAGGCGAAGAAAGAGAAAGAGAAAAGTGCTAAATGACTGACTTAATAATATCAGTATTTGCTTCACTAAAAATGAAAAGAAAATAAAGATAAAATAAAATCAAAATATATTAATTAACTGGGGAAAACCCCCCAGGGTGGAAAGGGTAGCCGGTATATGTGAAAAGTTGGGAGCTTGAGTTCTTCAGGCTGAAAACTGATCTGTATTGATCCTTGAGGCTGTATTGATTCTTTTGGGAATTGTTACAGCTGGCTAATATTGAAATTGAATTGGGCTGAATGAATTTCCCATGATTGAAAATGAAATACAGTTCTTGATGGATCCAGACTGTATTGAAATGAATATGGTTGCCAAGATGGATTGAGTGGAGCTTTTACACTTGACAACTTCTTTTTGGCACTGCCTCTTGAATACACTTGAGAATGAATTGCCAGTATTCCCTTGGAAGGAATACTTGGAGTGAGAATAACCAATGACTGCTTGATGGCGTCATTGGTCTTTGACGCTGAAACACTTGCTCTTGAGCCTTGATGATTCCTCTGAATGATTGGGTGCCTTGATGACGTGATGAAATGTTAGAATGTTGAAAAGACTATTTGATATTGCCACCATTGAATTGCTGTTGAAAAATGATGCACAATGATGTATAACATCATTTATGGCATATTGGTTGATTGGCAAGAAGATTACGTCCAAAGGTCTTGAGGTGGAAAGGCAGAGGGGAAAATGATGGATGTGATGGCTTCAGAGCTTGGAAAGGTGTTTCTGGGCCTTTTGGGGTTTTTGGCCACTTTTGGGTTCTGAGCCAAAAACTGGCCCAAAAGGCGGGAAAGTGTCTTTTGGACACTTTGCGTCAAAGTGCGCAAAAATGCGCAAAATGCGCAAAAAGTGCGCAAATGCGCAAAAATGCGCAAAATGCGCAAAATTGCGCAAATGCGCAAAAATGCGCAAAATGCGCAAATGCGCATTATGAGCCCAAATGGCCAAAAACAGCCATTTGGGCCATTTCCCCTGGTTTTGATGGAAATGACCAGAAATACCCATTTGGGCATAAATTGCCGCTATGGGTGCTGGATTGAGGTGAAGGGCCATGAAGGCCCCAAAACACAAATGGCCATAAATGGTCCATAAGATGATGACGTGGCCATATTGGCCACTGGTGATGGATATGGCCAATTGGCCATAAAAGAACTGTGGCTTGATATGCCATATGGAGATCCAAGGGAGTGAATTGCCATGGTTGTGACAGTACCCCCCACCTTGAAATGGTGAGCTCCTGAGCACCAATACAAGGTGAAGCCTGTTGAGGCTATTGGAAAGATTTTGAGAGAGTTATTCAAGAGGACTGATTAAGGTAAAAAATTTGAAAACTGATATTATGAATTTGACATTTGACGCAGGACTTGCTTGATCTTCTTTTGTCATTGGCTTCATGATTTGAATTTAATTTTGAAATGAATGAAAATTGTTTGACGTGATAATTGACGTGATAAAAGAAAATTTAAAATGAAAGTAAATAGAAATAAAGAATGAAAATGGAAATAAGAAAAGAAAAGAGAAAAGAAAAGTGAATTGAATCTTGAGGAGGTTCCAATCTTCATCACGGAGGTTGATAACTGATTTTGAAATTGGCCAAGGACCTGGAAAGAGGAATTTGATGCCAGGTGCTCACAAAGTGGCCAAGGTGATGTTTTGAAAAGATTGTAGACCCCTCAGGGAAGTGCACACCAGGAGAGGAACTTACTTTTGGTAATTACCACTCCCGCCAGTGCCATAAAAATAAAACAAAACTGTTGAAGGAATGAATTTGAATTTGGAATCTTGGAAATGAATTGAAAAGTGAATGGCCCATTGTCCCAAGTGAAAATGGCCATAAGATTGGAAATGCAGTTGAAAGCCATGCCAAAGATCTGTGTCCAAAATTGCAAAGTGCTCACAGAGTGGCCAAGGTGATGCTTACAACAAAACAGAGTAGAATACCCCTAAAGGTGCATACCAGGAGTGGGACTTACCTTTGGTAGTTCCTCTCCCCACCAAGCACCATAATGAATCAAGCTTTTGAAGAATTGGGCCCAGGCTTGTCAGGATATAATGAATGAAAATCTTTGACAAGTTCAGGACAATTCTTGAGGTTTTCGGTTGGTTCCCAAGTGGATCTTTCTGGGTCTTGACTGAAACCTTTCCATTCCACCAGATACCATAATTTTCCTCTCTTGAGCTTTGAGTCCAGTATTTGAGAGACTTCCCATTCCTCTTCTTCTTCAATGGTGATTGGAGGAGGAGGCTCTTGATGCCTATTTGGGATTGTTGACGTCTTGACTGGTTCCAAAAGGGAAATATGGAAAACTGGGTGGATGGATTTCCATTGAGATGGAAGCTTGAGGTGGTAGGCATGAGTGCTGACTTTCTTCAAGATTGAAAAAGGACCCAGCCATCTTTCAGACAGCTTTTTGGTGGGTCTGGTTGATTTGATGTTCTTGGAAGGGAGCCATACCATGTCACCGGGATTGAAAACAGGTGGACTTGCTCTACTTTTATCTGCATACCTCTTAAACCTGTTTATGGCAACTTCAAGTTCTCTCTTGACATCTTTCTGTACTGATTGGATTTTTGTTGATAACTTTCCAGCCGGAGTGTCTTGAGTGATGTGAACTGAGTCAAAATGAGGATCTCTTCCATAAACAGTGAAAAACGGTGATTGTTTTGTTGAAGGGTGGTCAGAGTTATTGTAGGCAAATTCAGCCAGAGGGAGCCAGGTGTTCCAATCATCTTGATGATAACTGACATACATCCGAAGATACTGTTCTAGTATCTGATTTACCCTCTCTGTCTGTCCATCAGTTTCTGGATGATAAGCAGTTGACAAGTCTCTTGAAATCTTGATCTGCTGACAAAGGTTGGTCCAAAAGGAAGAAACAAAAAGAGAACCTCAATCACTAACAATGCTTGAAGGGAGGCCATGCTTTGAGAAAATATTCTTGATGAATAAATGGGCCAAATCTAATGAAGTGATTGAAGCTATTGTTGGAATAAAAACCGCCATTTTTGAGAATCTGTCCACTATGACTAAAATTGAATCAAAGGAATTGGACAGTGGCAATTGAGTGATGAAATCCATTGAAAGACAAATTTAAGGACCACTTGGAATTGGAAGAGGCTTGAGGAGTCCAAACTTCTTGTGATGAATATTTTTGTTTCTTGAACACTGTTGACAGGATGATACATAATCCTTGATAAATTGAGTCATGCCGGACCAGTGGAAATCCCGCTTGACAAGTTTGAGAGTCTTCTCTTGGCCAGGGTGCCCACCTAGAGGAGAGTCATGCCGCTTTTGAAGTATATTGAGTTGAATTGTGGGGTCATTTGGGACCACCACCCGATCTTTGAAAAGGAGAAGTTTGGAAGAGGAATCAAGAGAATAATCTTGGACAGATTTACCTTTACCCAAATCTTCAAGGACACTTCTATATTGAGAATCTTGCCACACTGCCTTCTGAATTGAGTCAATCAAATTTGAAAATGAATCCACCTTGACTGCAAAAAACTTTGAGGCTTGAATTTCATCTTGCTTGATTATCTTCTGATAGTTCATTGGATTCTTGCTGATGAAATCCTCCCCCCTCTCCGGGTAAACCTCGTCCCGACGTGACAAGGCATCTGGAAGGGTGGCCAAGCGGCCAGGGCGGTAAGTGATTGAGAAATGGAATTCAGATAAAAATTCAGCCCAGCGGGCTTGACGGCGAGTGAGAATCTTGGAATACATAAAATATTGGAGGGATGAATGATCGGTGAGAACTTCAAAAGGGGAAGAAATAGAAAGAAGGAAAGCTCTCCAGCGCTTGAGAGCCCAGACTATGCCAAGGAGTTCCTTGTCATGAATCTCATAATTGAGCTCAGCTGGGAGAAGCTTGCGGCTATGAAATGCAATGGGATGTTTTCCTGAGTCAGAGACCTGACTCAGTACAGCACCCAAGGCATAATCTGATGCATCGGTCTCTACAATGGTGGGTAGAGAAGGATTGAAATGAGAAAGGATTGGAGAAGTGGTGAATGCCTCTTTGAGTTGATGAAACTGTCTAAGAGCTTCCTCATTGAGGGGAAAACGGGAATCTTTCTTGAGGAAACTTGTGAGTGAACTAATTTTCTTTGAATAATTCTTGATGAAACGGCAGTAAAAATTGGCAAAGCCAAGGAATTATTGAAGAGCCTTGAGGTTTCTTGGAGGTGGCCAATTGAGAATTTGCTGGACTTTTGCTTGGTCCATCTTGAGGCCTTCAGAAGAAACTACATAACCAAGATATTCCACACTAGAAACATGAAATAGGCATTTGGACGCCTTAGCAAAGAGGTTATTGGCTCTGAGTCTGGAAAGAACAGTGGACACATGAGTGACATGTTCTTCCTCAGATTTGGAAAAGACCATAATGTCATCCAAATAAACCACAACATAAACATCAAGAAGATCATAAAAAATATCATTGACGAGATTTTGAAAAGAAGCAGGAGCATTGGTAAGCCCAAATGGCATAACCAAGTACTCATAACTACCATATTTGGTTCTAAAACAAGTCAAATGTTCATCACCTTCCTTGATTCTGAGCAGGTTATATGCACCACGCAAATCAATCTTGGAGAAGATAGAAGAACCATTGAAAACAGTGAGAAGCTGATTCATAGGAGGAACAGGATACTTGTTCTTCCTAGTAACAGCATTGAGCTTGCGGTAATCAACACACAAACGGAGGCCACCATCTTTCTTTTTGACAAAAAGAACAGGTGCTCCTGTAGAAGAGGAGCTTGGCCGGATGAACCCTTTCTCTACATTCTCTGAAATGTAGGCCCTGAGTGTATCTGACTCTTGGTTTGATAAAGAGTAGATCACCCCAACTGGAGGTAGAGACCCCTCCAGCTGGATATGATGATCACAGGCGCGGTGAGGAGGAAGTTTCTCTGCTTTCACCTTGGAAAATACATCCAAATATTGGTGATAAACAGAAGGAACAACCTTCATCACGGTTTCTATTTCTTCTGGCTCTTCCTCTTCATCCCACAACTCCTCCAGGGAGTCATGGTAAGATGAAGGAGGAAGGTCCATATTCCCAAAGAAGAGATGAAGTGAAGATACAGAATTATCTTCTCCAACATCTTGAATCTCTTTGAAGACTTCATCTCTAGATGATAGTAATGACTGATGGGAATTAAGGGAAGGAATATGGACAGAAGACGGAAATGATGGTGTTCTAGAATCACCAACCAGAGCTGCACATGATTTGGCAGAAGAAAATTCATTACTGAAAGAACTTGAAGGATCATTATAGTCCTTATGATCAGAATTAAAGGTGATCAATCCTTGCCTCCAATCAATAAATGGATTAAAATGATTAAGAGAGTCAAAGCCCAATATGAGGTCTTCTCCCTTGGGAGTATCAATGACTAAAAAGTCCCATTCAAAGCTTGGGAAGGAAGGGAGCTCAACCATATATTTAGTATGGTGAGTCACAAATAAAGAAGGAGACTCAGAGGAGTCAAGAATAATAAGGGGAATCTTCTCCGGGAGTTCTGACATGGTCAAAGAATACTTGTGAACAAACTGCTTTGCAATAAATGAGTTGGTAGCACCAGAATCAATGAGAATACTGTAAAACATATCAGAGAGAGAAGAAAAAACAAAAAATTTAAGAGAATTTTTGACACCAGTATTCAGAATGCACAATTGTGCTCTGGATGGAAAACTGTGAAGACCATTGAACACAACATGATCTTCACTCAGGCTTTTCCCTGGCTGGGAAATTTGACTGACGGTTGGGTAAGCTTGTTTTGAGGCCTTTTGAAACAGGACTCAAGACTATGCTTCCCACCACAATAGGTACAAAGACCCTCTTTGATTCTTCTTTCTTTTTCAGAGTTCATGAGCTTGAAATCTTTATTCAACAAAGAAGAATGGGGCTTGTCCCTCTTCTGAAAATTCTTCTTCTTCTTTTGACTTGAGCTTGAAGAATTTCGAGGATGAGAAGAACTTGACTTTGAGGCTTCTGGCTTCTTCTCTTGATGATGACCCTTTTTATTTTGCCTCTCATGGTACCTGGTATCAAGTTCCAGGGTAACGTCCATTAAATCTTGAAGAGAGTCAATTCTTGAAGGATGGGAGGCCAATTGATCCAAAATCCTGGATGGCAATCCCTTCCTGAAATGATGGATGAGAGCTCTTTCACCCCAATCCCCGATTCTTGAGACTAAGCTTCTGAAATCAGCAATGTATAAGGATACATGCCCACCTTCTTTCATTCTTGAAGAATCCAACTCAGCCTCTGCTTTTCTGACTTCATTCGGGTCACCAAATAGAGTGAAAAGTTGAGATTCAAATAAAGGCCAAGAATTGAGAAGGTAATTTGAATCTTGATTGGTGAGATTGGAAAGATAAGGCTCAATCCATTTTGCAGCCCTGCCAATGAGGAATGAAGTGGCATAAAGAACCTTCTTTCTGTCTTGAGCGAAGTTTGCCGGATCATTATGGAAAATCAATTGACAAGACTGAATAAAGCTTCTAACTTTGAAGGGCTGAGTCCCATCAAAGCATTCCGGTGCCTTCATAGATGGAGTCTTGAAGGCTGGTGGTCTTGATGCTTCAGAGGATGAAGCTGCTTGAAGATTGGCCATAATCTGAGTCATTTGCTGCATGATGGCCAATAGGGATGGTTCAGACTGATGAGAGACAGGCTGATTAGACTGGGCTAGAGTTGGTCCTCCAGTACCTTGGGATGCCTCCACCGGAGCAGGGACACCTTCAGTACCATCAGACTCTTCCTCTTCCACAGAATTCTCCTCCTCCTCTTCACCATCTTCACCTGGACCTTTGAAAATAGTCCTTGAAGCTCCTGGAAATCCGCCAACTACTCCTGAAAATGAACATGATCTTCTTGGCCCTCTTCCTTCCTTCCTGGATGGTGCTGCTCCTTCCATGCGGGGTCCTCTATCTAATTGGGCCCTCAGTTGAGGAACTGCTGGGGTGCCATCTAAAGGAGCTCTTGGAGTTGGAGTGAGAACAGCTTGAGCTCTGGCCTGAGATCTTGTCTGTCTTGCCGGAGGTGAGTGTTGAACAGGCATGATATCAGGAATGGAATGAAATAATGAATTAAAAGTCAAAATTTGCTTGAATTGAAAAGAGTCAACAATCAAATCTTGAGGAAAAAATCAATGAATAAAAATGAAAATCTTCAAGTACGTCAATAAATCAAAATCAAATGAAGTCTTGAAGTCAAAATCAAATCAATCAAATCAATCAAAATAAAAAATCTTGCAAAATCAATCAATCAAATGAAAATCTTGAAGAAAAGTCAATTTATGTCAAAATTCTTGATGTGAAAAATCAGCAAAATCAATGAAATCTTCAGGTCAATCAATTTTCTTGAGGTCAAAGTCAAATATGTCAAATCAATCAATCAATCAAAATCAAGTGAATTATTCTTTAAAAACCAAAATTCTTGAAGAATGAATCAATTATGAATCTTAATGTGAATAACGTGTCTGAATATCTTGATGAAAAATTTGAGAATCAAGGGAAATCAAGATGAAGCCTGAATTATGAATGAGAATGAAAATTTGATGATTTGAAAAGATTTTAAAAAGAATAACAAAAATAAAAAATGGGTCAGCTTTCAATTTTCAAAATGAAGAATGAATGAAAGAAAATTGAGAGGTGACGATGAATCATTAAGTTCATAAGCGTAAAAGAATCATAATTTCGATGAAATGAGTGAATGAAATTATAAAGAAAGAATGAACAGAATGAAAAGAAAGTATGAGTTAATTAATATAATGTCACAGGGGCTCTTGGATAGAAATACAAGAGTGGCCTGGCACTCAGCAATCAGGGAACTCACTTGGAAGACTCCAAAGAATAAAGAAATAAAAATAAAGAATAAATTCCTCTAAAAGATATGCAGGTACAAGATGAGATGCAAAAGAGGAAAGGGAAGCCAAATGGCCAAAGAGCCAACCAAGTAAGTCCTTAATCACTTTTTCAACCTGCCAAAAATGAATAATGGAATTAGTAAGGATATGACCACCAAATATCCATTGACAGGCGAAGAAAGAGAAAGAGAAAAGTGCTAAATGACTGACTTAATAATATCAGTATTTGCTTCACTAAAAATGAAAAGAAAATAAAGATAAAATAAAATCAAAATATATTAATTAACTGGGGAAAACCCCCCAGGGTGGAAAGGGTAGCCGGTATATGTGAAAAGTTGGGAGCTTGAGTTCTTCAGGCTGAAAACTGATCTGTATTGATCCTTGAGGCTGTATTGATTCTTTTGGGAATTGTTACAGCTGGCTAATATTGAAATTGAATTGGGCTGAATGAATTTCCCATGATTGAAAATGAAATACAGTTCTTGATGGATCCAGACTGTATTGAAATGAATATGGTTGCCAAGATGGATTGAGTGGAGCTTTTACACTTGACAACTTCTTTTTGGCACTGCCTCTTGAATACACTTGAGAATGAATTGCCAGTATTCCCTTGGAAGGAATACTTGGAGTGAGAATAACCAATGACTGCTTGATGGCGTCATTGGTCTTTGACGCTGAAACACTTGCTCTTGAGCCTTGATGATTCCTCTGAATGATTGGGTGCCTTGATGACGTGATGAAATGTTAGAATGTTGAAAAGACTATTTGATATTGCCATCATTGAATTGCTGTTGAAAAATGATGCACAATGATGTATAACATCATTTATGGCATATTGGTTGATTGGCAAGAAGATTACGTCCAAAGGTCTTGAGGTGGAAAGGCAGAGGGGAAAATGATGGATGTGATGGCTTCAGAGCTTGGAAAGGTGTTTCTGGGCCTTTTGGGGTTTTTGGCCACTTTTGGGTTCTGAGCCAAAAACTGGCCCAAAAGGCGGGAAAGTGTCTTTTGGACACTTTGCGTCAAAGTGCGCAAAAATGCGCAAAATGCGCAAAAGTGCGCAAAAATGCGCAAAAGTGCGCAAAAAGTGCGCAAATGCGCATTATGAGCCCAAATGGCCAAAAACAGCCATTTGGGCCATTTCCCCTGGTTTTGAGGGAAATGACCAGAAATACCCTTGGCATAAATTGCCGCTATGGGTGCTGGATTGAGGTGAAGGGCCATGAAGGCTCCAAAACACAAATGGCCATAAATGGTCCATAAGATGATAACGTGGCCATATTGGCCACTGGTGATGGATATGGCCAATTGGCCATAAAAGAACTGTGGCTTGATATGCCATATGGAGATCCAAGGGAGTGAATTGCCATGGTTGTGACACTGAGGATGACAAAAGACATCAAAGAGATCCAGGGTATTCAACTTCCAAGGCCTCTGAGGCATGGATAGCTCTGAAGCTTGCATCCCTGGCTAATTATTTCCTGGTTTTTATACTAAAACCTTTTGGGAAATTCGTTAACAAGTTAAAGTCCCATAAAATCATTGAAAATAGCAAATAGCCTGCCATTGTGATGTGACAAGGAAGGAAGGAGCTACTCTGACTCCTTTAACCATGTCACTTCTTAATAATTTTACATGGATAAACCTTAAAATAGTGTTTAATGCTCTTTCTGGACTAGTAGCCATACATTTGCCTCATCGCAACCAGCTAAAACTGTCCAATTTGCAATTATACATAGAAATAAGGTATAAAATTCAAAAATTTATCAAAACTAAAATTAAGAATTAATATTTCTAAAGCTTCCGGGAAAAATTGAGAAATGGATATTCCATATAAAAACCAAAAAGAATTATTACTTCAAAATTAAAACAGAAAGTTTTACATACAGTACATTTTTTATGATTCCCTGTGAAACAGTTCATCTTCAAGAATTCACAGAAAATACAATGTGTGATGAAATATGCAATATCACTGACAACTTTGAGAAATTAATGACTACTTGGAAATAAAAGAATATTGAAATCTGTTACTACTTTATTTCCTGAACATAACTGGGTTGGTAGTCAGACAAAATGACTTAATTAACTAATTATGATAATCACATGTTACAACTAGTCATGTAGCCAATGATCCACAGATTATTGATGGTTTCTCACTAATTTCTTCTCACAGTTTATCCATAACATGTCTCCTGAGCTGTTTTTGACTTAAAAGAGGGCTCCCCTTACTGTTTTTTCCAAACAATCTTATTATTTAATCATAAAATTAGTACCAACAAGTAGGTATTAGTTAATCCTTTCAAAATCAATCAGAAAGAATAAAGTGATAGAGATATACTATTTAAAATAGTATTTAACTATTATATTGCTGTATTACTCTTATAATACAATTTTGATCCTTTAACTCCATAATGTATCTGTTGGATGTATATCCACTAAGTCCTTTTTGAGGGTACCATAAGGAATTCTTGGATTCCAATCTTTTTCTAACATTGCTGGTGTTTTTCCAGTTGAAGAATGGATTCATGCTTTATATGCCAGCTCAAGAGCTGGTATTAACGTACACCAATCATGGGTGAAGCAATCAGAGGCTTTGAATTCTAGTCCATAAGCACATAAACTTCTGATCATGTTTTCTAATGTCTGTATCATTCTTTCAGCTAGACCATCAGCTTTAGGGTGCTAAGATATTGAGAATGATAGCTTTGTTCCAAACAAGTTATGGAGGTTTGTCCTGATGCTGAAGTGAATTTTGGGTCTCTGTCACTTATGATATTTTGGAATACGCCTGTGTGGCTAATAGCTTTATTCAATATCATTATGGCTGTTTCCATAGCTGTGTCATATTATTGACATGGTAGGAACATTGGAGTTTTGCTGTATCTGTCAACCAGTACTTGGGATGCATTGTAACTCCTGTCTCCTTCTGGAGGTAAGGCAGCTACCCAATCCATAGGAAATATTTCCCAAGGGGATTTTGGTTCTTGAATTTTTATCATAATTCCAAATTTCCTTCCTGTGGCTGTGTTTGCTTTTTGGCAGTATTCTGCAACATCATTTCCCAAATTGGGCCACCAAGAGCAGGTTTTAACCCTTTCAAGTGTCCTATCTTCTGAGAGATGTCCAGATGCAACACTATCATGAAATTCATGTACTATAGTATTTATCAAGGTTCTATCTGTTAAGGTCATGACATATGTGTGTTTTGTTCTATGATACATTATTACATCAAGGAGGTGGAATCTTCCTTAATCATATGATTGTTTCCATATTTCATCTAGTTTGGATTAGATTGATGGTTCTTTGCAGTCTTTCATTAGCATTTGGCATATGATATGACAGTTTTTATCCATTTTATGGCTTTATTGAACTTTATTAAAGAATTCTTTGCCAATATCTGTGACACATATGCCGTCTATATGGTACTCTTCATGTGGTATCCATGCTTGGCTTTCAGGTGTATTTGCTAAAGCCCATCGACTAAGACGATTTTAATTTTTATGAATATTCCGATATTTATGAGCTATAGTCATATTTCTTCTATATTCTTGGATAGCAATTTGCCATCTTAGCATATGTCTATTTGGTGTCTTCATGTCTAACAAAGATTTTAAAGCATTACAGTCTGTAATTACATCAAACACAGTACCATCCAAATAATAATGTAATTTGTCTAAAGCTGTGAACCTTTGAGATATGACCACATACCCAAAAAGGTCATAAGAAATATTTAATATAATTATACATTAAAAATAAGTACCTTAAAACTACAAAAATACCATAGATTGGTATAAAACTTGGTTTAACTTAAAACCCAATGAATAAACATGTGAAATAAACTATACAATTGGATTCCCCATGGTAAAATACACATATACCATTTTTATGGCATATCTGTAAAGTCAATATTTAATAAGTTATACGTAATAATACCTTATAAAAAACACAAATACTGATTTATTTCAAAAGCCAATGAATCAACATTTAAAATGAATGGTGCTGTTGGAATCTCCATAAAACTCCACACATAAAACAATTAATAAGCTAAGCTTCAAAACCAATACTTAAGGAATTAACCTGACTATATGCACTTTTTTGGTCAACGCGTATATTCAAGGATTTTAGCTAATATCTCTTAAATTATGCATGATAGAGTGATGAACCAAAAATGAAGTCATCACGTAATTACTGTACAAATACAGAAATGAAGTTTATTTCACACGCTATAAACAAGGTTAAAATCTGTAAGGAAGTTTTGATTAAAATCAACACAGCTGTTGACCACTTTGTTGTGAAAGTGGTCCAAACTTAAAAAAAAGTGGACAGTTGAATTTTACTAGTTCATTCGTGAAGAATGATGTATTTTGTATTATAATATTCAAGGTATAACCCCTTGAATTCATAGTTTGAAGTTTGAAATATTAAATTTCGACAGAAAAGATGAGTTACAAGAGAAATAATCAAAAATAGAGTTTTGATGATGTAATGAAATGCGCTTGGCAGAATGATACGGTTATGCCAAGCTATTAGAATTCACTCTCTGAATTTCTGTAGCGGGTAAATCTTAAAAGGTATTAAGGATCAAAGTTTGAGCTTAATTTGATCATTTATGATCACTCACTGTAACCTTAAATTAAGTTTAACAGTCATATAAGTGATACAATTGGTGAATACTATTAGTTTATGATTAAAAGTAATAAAATACACGAAATTTGGGGTTCTGCCAAGCCTTTGACGTCATCAAACTTAGAGTTATAGTGATAACTATAAATAATGGCGTAATAATGATGTAATGTGGTTTGATCATGATGTAATCATCACAAACCTTAAGATATTGATCAATTCCAGTGGATATGATCAGTACACGTCTACCAGAAGCCTGTTGGACTCTAGGAGGGAGGTATTTACTATAAATAGAGCTCTTTTTGCTCTGTTTTCCCCTCAGACCCATCAAAAACATTAAATCAATACAATTAAAAAGGTAATATATTTATTATTTATGTATAAAGCTTTTATATTATTAAGGACCAAAGATCATCTTATTATAATAATCAGTTTTGACGTGCTTAAAGCATTTGTTTAAATTGTTTTTGTTAAAAATCTCTCTAAAAACTCATTTCCACGTAAAAATCAAGAATATTTGTAATTATCTCTATTTTGTATTGTAAATACAATTTGGATAAGTTGTATTTACATTATTTGGCATAAAATATCTCAAAAGTATCATAATAAGTATTAAAAGTAGGTTAATTTCTCTTATTATAATAATTTTCTCTATATTATTCTTTTAATAATTCTTTAATTAATATAAATAGTATTTATATTAATTTATAACTTTAATCTTTGTAATATTATTGTTATTAATTGTTTTTTATTAATAAAAAACAATTTTTTACGCCTTTATTATTTGTTTGTAACAATAATAAAGTGCCTTTAAATATATTAATTCTTCTATATTAATATATTTATTTTATTATATTATCATATTTTATTGATAATATACTTATTTTTACGCCATAATTAAAATAATTCTTTATTATTATAATATTTATTTTTATCTTATTTATTTCATTCATAAGGACATTCATAGTACAATAAGTAAAATATTAGCAATTTTTACTTATTGTTTCATAGTCAAACCTTACATTTGGGGGCCTGGCCATGATATTTACTCTAAAAGACCTTTTAAAAGATTCTCATTCGGCTTGTCCAATAATAAATTATACTTATAATCATAAAATTATATAATAATAATTTTATATTAATTGATTTTAAAAGCTATTGAGGCATTTGGAAAGCAATTGTACTGTCTTATACATGGTTTTTCACATCCTTAGACTTGCAAAAACTTTCTTTGAGTGACGTTTGTGATTAAAAAAGATATTTTATAAATTAAAAATAATTTTATACTATAAATTAATTTTATAAAAAGAATCATATTCATTTTTATTTTATTCTTTAAAAATAAAAACATAAAAAATAATAAAAATATTAAAAGCCAATAAAAAAGTTATTTTATTCATTTTAATTTCATTTATTTCTTTAATTATCCATTTTTTTTCTATAAAAAAAAGAGATAAAAGCAATTTTTAGGTGGAAAATTGCCATATCTTACCAAAAATAACACTTTTATATAAAAGACTTATAGTTATTTGTCTTTTTTAGTGTTTGAAGACAACCCAACAGAGGATAACCAAACCACTGTTGAAAGATTGGTGGAAGAAACTTGTCAAAGTTCTCCAACACCAATAATTACCAAAAGAAAGAAAGCCAAGAAATTGGACTTTCCAGGACCCACCATTCAGGACTCTGAAGGTGAGTACCTCATTTATAAATTGCCATAAGAAAATTCCTGTTCTGAAGTCCTCTTATTTCTTATTTTTCTTATAATATGACTACCAGAAGAGGCTCCCAATACCCCATCCAATCAGATGGAGCTGGACTCAGAGGTAGAATTGATTCCTCAAAAGGGAAAAGGAAGGGAAATATCCCCAGTGGAACAGAATCCACACAAGGAAGTGCCTTATCCCAAAGGCAAGTCCCAGAAATGCGCATGATATCTGAACCTGAATTGGAACTAAGTATGAGTAACTCAAACAGGTACAAATCACATTCAGAGGGCTCAAGTAGACATTTACATGAGCCAATACAAGCAGTACTACACAGTGTACAAGGACAAATATCGGGAAATGTTGCCTCAATTACACCAAGGAGTGATGAACTCCTGGAACATCCTGAAAAAGGTCCTCAAAGAGGAGGAAATAGTGAGATACTCCAATGGATGGAATCCACTATCATCCAAACCTCAAATCAAAAAGATCAAGGAGCACATGCCAAAAAGAAGGAGGCAACCAAGGAAGAAGCCCCAGTAGCTTCTACCAGCAAGCCCCAGTAGCTTCTACCAGCAAGCCCCAAGTCAACCCACTTCCCCAAGAAGGGAAGAAGAACAAGAAAAAGAATTGGAGAAAACCATATTCCCCAAGATCCAAAAAGATGCCATGGACAATGTCTTCAAAATGGCCAGAACTTTGATGGAATTCAAAGACAAAGAGGAACAAAGAATGAGACAACCCCATTTCCCAAACAAATAACCTTGTCTCCTGATGTTGTAAAACTTTAACAGAGCTTAACAATATTATTTTACCTCTTAAAGACATTAAAAATAGTTTATTATCTTTCCAAGAAATAAATAACAGTTTATCATCTTTAACAAAACTTGTTGCACAAAATAAGAAAGAAATTGATAACATAAAATTTATGATTGAAAATAATAAACCAAAAGCATTAATTGACAATACTCAGAAATTAATACAAGGACAACCAGAGTTGTATAAATACACAAGTGATATCAAAGAAAAAACTTTGACAATTAATTATGATGTGAGTATTGACAATCTTACAGAAAAATTAAACAAATTAAGTATTTCTGTAGAAATATTTGAAGAAAAGACTTCATCACACCAAAAATTACTTTTGGACCATGTGGAAAAGAGTGATGAAGCAAGAATGCATGAGAAGAATGAAATTCAAAGTGAAATAAGGCTTATTACTGAAAAAATGGATAAAATTAATGAGGCTAACTTAAATATGCCAAAGTTATCAACACCATTTTCTCACATAAGAAGCCCTGTTAAACCAAAAGAGGAATTAACAAATCCATTCATAACAGACTTGAGTCACCAAGACAATAACCAAGTCTTAATGAAGGAAGCACCTCAATTGAAAGAATGGCCAACATTCACAGGAGAAGGTGAATATGACCACATGTCATTTATCAAAACAATTAACATGCTACAAGAAGATTATGTCATACCAGATGAATTAATCACTGCAAGATTAAATTCATTGTTTGAAAAATCTGCAAAAAGATGGTATTATGGCATAAGGAAAACAAATGGCAAAAATACCTGGTCTTGGTGGAAACAAGAAATAATCACCAAGTGGGCTAATGATGCCTGGAGGTACAAAATAGAAAATGCATTTGAAAATTCTTTCTTTGACCCAGACAAAGACAAACCTTTAACTTGGTTCTTGAAACAAGTTGAAAGACTTAATGCATTGTACCCAGAAATGTCACAAAAAATGGTGCATATGAAAATACTCAAGAAATGTGGAGGAGAGCTAGAACATGCCCTAAGAAGCAGGTGTATAGAACCATGCTCCACAGAAGAGTATATTAATGCACTAGAAGACATAGTGACAAGACCAAAAATTGGCAGGACTTGGAAGAAATTGGAAATTAAAAGCCCAAATAAAGCATTTATCAAAAAAGATAAATCAAAAGAATCCTTCAAGCCCAATACATCCAACAATGATGAGCAAAGAAAAAGCCATGAATGTGGAGTTATTGGACACTTAGCCAATAATTGCCTTAAAAAGGCAAGGATTAATGAAATTGTGGAAACAGAAAGCCACAATGACAAAGAAGAGGAATCTGACTCTGAAAAAGAGACAGAAGAGTCAGAAAGCCCTGAAAGTGATGAAATCAATATAAATAATGCACAAATTAATAATATTGATATAATTTATGAAGCACTGGATGTTAAATCAAGCTTACCACAAGTTGGGACATCTGACACAAACCTGACAAACATACAAGATGCCAAAATGTATAGGACCAAACCTGCAAGAGGAATGGGATATACAGCTGGAAAATCAAGTATAAGTATTGTTATGGTTGATAACCAAGAAGGAGAAGTTGACTTAGATACAGGAGCATATTGCACCTGTGTTGGTAAAAGTTATTTAAAAACCATTGTCCCAGACTGGCAAGAAAAACCTATGCCAATACAAAGTGTCAAATTTAGTAGTGCAAGTGAGAGCATGAAGCCCCTTGGAATAATTGATTTAACACTAATTTTTCCTCATCCTTCACAATGTGTCAGAATGAAAGTAGAGGTTGTAGTAATGGACAACTGTACTAGCAATCACTTCATACTTGGGAATGACTACTTATCAATTTATGGTAGAGATATCTTCAACCAAAAGGATAGATATTTTACCATAGGAGACAACAAAAGACAAAAGTTTGGCTTCTTAAATAACAAAAAACAAATCACAGTTATTAAGAATGAAGAAAAAATTCCAGAAAAGGAACTTTTTATATCTGAACAACTTAAAGAGGAAGAATTCAATCAAGAATTAACAGAAAAAATGAAAGAAAAATTGATTGACCTCTTATTTAAGTATAAAAATGCCTTTGCAACTGACAAAGAGTCACTAGGTGCCATAATTGGACATGAAGTGGATATAATTCTTAATGTGGAAAACCCTTACCCACCTCTACTAAGGAGACCTGCTTACCCAGCTAGTCCAAGGGCTAGAGAAGCCTTAGAGGTACACATTAAAGAACCAATGGACCTTGGAGTATTAAGAAAGGTAGGACATAATGAACAGGTAGAAGTCACTACACCTGTCATTATAACTTGGCATAATGGAAAATCAAGGATGGTAGGAGACTTCAGAGCCCTGAACACCTATACCATTCCAGACAGGTATCCAATACCCAGGATCCATAAGACATTGACACAATTGTCACAAGCTAAGTTCATCACAGCCATGAATGACTTAAAGGGTTTTCATCAAAATGTCTTAACAGACAATGCCAAAAAGCTATTGAGGATAATAGTCCACTGTGGAATTTTTGAATACTTAAGAATGCCATTTGGCATAATAAATGCACCTTCCCATTATCAAAGAATGATGAATACCATATTTCCTGAAGAATTATCAGAAAGATGCTTAATTATCTATATTGATGATATCATAGTTTGCTCAGAAACTTGGGAAAATCACCTTACAAGACTAGAAAGGGTACTACAAAAAATAGTCCAAGTGAATATGAAAATGTCCTTGAAAAAGTGTCATTTTGCATATAGTGAATTAAAAGCACTAGGACATGTTGTATCTGGACTTAGTCTAGGCATAGACAAGAATAAAGTAGCAGCAGTAGTACTTAAGCCAATTCCTCAAACCAAAAAAGAAATGCAATCATTCCTAGGACTTGCTGGTTATTATAGACAGCATATAAAGGACCTTGCAAAAATTGCTAAATCCTTGTATAAGCTATGTGACCAACAAACAGTCTATGAAATGACAGAAGAAAGAGTCAAGGAATATGAAGAATGGAAAAATTCCTTAACAAATGCCCCATTTCTTCTAATGCCAGACTGGAAACTACCCTTCAGCTGTACATTGATGCTTGTGGAGAAGGTCTGGATGCTGCACTAGACCAGACACAAATTATCAAAGATAAACCAGTGGAAGGATCAATTTGTTTTATTTCAAGACAGATAAAGCCAACAGAAGCAAGATATGGAACAAGCCAAATGGAATGACTCTGCTTAGTGTGGGCTTTATAAAAATTACATTACTATTTGGATTGAACAATATTTGATGTGATTACAGACTGTAATGCTGTAAAATCCCTATTAAATATGAAAACTCCAAATAGACATATGCTGAGATGGCAAATTGCTATCCAAGAATTTAGAGGAAATATGACTATTGTTCATAAATCTGGCAATATTCATAAAAATGCAGATTGTCTTAGCAGGTGGGCTCTAGCAAATACCGCTGACAATCCAGCATGGGTACCACAAGAAGAACACCATATAGAAGGAATATGTGTTACAGACATTGGCACAGAATTCTTTAACCAAGTTAAAGAAAGCTATAAGATAGACAAAAATTGCCATATCTTAAGCCAACTTCTAATTAAAGACTGCAAAGACCCATCACTTTCATCAAAACTAGATGAAACATGGAAAAAGGCATATGATGAAGGAAGATTCCACCTCCTTGATGTAATCCTTTACCATAGAACAAAACACACATGTGTTATGACCTTAACAGATAGAACCCTGATAAACACTATTTTACATGAGTGTCATGATAGTGTTGCAGCTGGACACCTTTCAAAAGACAGGACACAAGAGAGGGTGAAAACCTGCTCTTGGTGGCCAAATTGGAAGAAAGATGTTATAGAATACTGCCAAACCTGTGACAGATGTCAAAAAGCCAACAGAGCCACAGGGAAAATTTGGAATGATGATCCAAATCCAATAACCAAAATCCCCTTGGGAAATAGTTCATATGGATTGGGTAACAGCATTACCTCCAGGAGGAGACAGCAGCTATAATGCATGCCTAGTATTGGTTGACAGGTATAGCAAAGCTCCCATGTTCCTACCATGTCATAAAGATGACACAGCTATGCACAAAGCCATAATGATATGGAATAAAGTTATCAGCCATACAGGCTTATTCCAGAATATTATAAGTGACAGAGAGCCAAAGTTCACTTCAGCATTATGGACAAATCTCCATAACTTGTTTGGGAAAAAGTTATCATTCTCAACAGCTTACCATCCTCAAACTGATGGTTTAGCAGAAAGAATGATACAGCCCTTAGAGGATATGATCAGAAGATTCTGTGCTTATTGGTTAGAATTCAAAGATTCTGATCGTTTCACCCATGATTGGTGTACACTAATACCAGCTCTTCAACTGGCATATAAAACATCAATCAATTCTTCTAGTGGCAAAAAACCAGCAATTCTAGAAAAAGGTTGGAATCCAAGACTTCCTTATGATACCCTCAAAAAGGACTTAGTGGATATACATCCAACAGCAAGCAGCTTTAAGATAATGCTTGACAAAGCAAGACACCATGCAGACAGATGTATGCAAGACTCTTTCAAATATGCAAAAGAAAGATGGGATAAAAGTCATAAGCCACCTGATTTTAAAATAGAAGACTTGGTCCTAGTATCAACCCTTAATTTCAATAACATAAAAGTCCCAAAGAAATTAAAAGATTCCTTTGCAGGACCATTTATGCTAAAAGCACTTCATGGAACCAATGCTGTGCAATTGGAACTCACAGTGTGGTATGCCATACCATATCAGCTTAATAAAATTTTTTTAGGGGAGTGAAAAGTAGAAGTACCCCTATGGGTAGCTTCTGTTGGAAACAAAAGAAAAGAATACTTGTCTCAGTTGGTAAGGAGATGCCTTGTGTCAAGGAAAATGGCCAGGTGATTGGTTCAAGCCACTCGAAGACATAAAGAAAAAAATTAATTAAAAAAAAAAAAAAAAAAAAAAAAAAAAAATTATTAAAATGTCAAATTTTTGGAAAATCTTTTTAAAGTTTGGAAAATACCTGAAACCTAACCCTAAAATAAAATTAGGTTTCAACCCACAAATTGGCCTCAAAAATAAAAAATTCTAAATTCAAGACAGCAGAAGGAGGATACATAAACAGATTACATAAGCAGGAAGGAGTTAAGAAAGTATTAGTAATCAGATTACTTGATTAGTAATACTTAGGGAGTTAAGGGATACAGGTACCATGGAGGATTAGTCAGCAAGTCTAAGGATTAGTAATAAAGCTCATATAAGCCACAGCAAAAATACCTCAAATTAGTAAGCAATCCAACAAATGACATCATCAACCAAACAAATGATGCAATGATTTACATAAATGACATCAGTTAGGTGGGACCACCAGAAAAGAATTTTCCCAGCCAAAAGAAACTGAAAAATTCTAAGTCCCTCTTTTTGAACACCTCCCATGGAGAGCCCAAAAATTATAAATAGAGGGCCTCTCCCCCCAAATTTTTCCTCTTTCCCTCATGTCTTTTATCCCCCCAAAAGTGGAAAGTGGATTTAAATTCATCCCTGACTATCAGGTTAACTAGTCTACAAATATATAATTCTATTATATAAAGGATAAAAAGGCCTTATATAATAGTCTTATAGAAAAAAATAAAAAAAAAAAGTCTTATAAAAAAAAGAAGAGCTTTATAATATAATTTTATTATATAAAGGATAAAAAGGCCTTATATAATAGTCTTATAAAAAAAAACAAAAAATTCTTAAAATAAAGAAGCAGTCTTATAAAAAAAAAGTATTATAAAAAAGAAAAACTTTATAATATAATTTGATTACATAAAGGATAAAAAGGCTTTGCATAATAGTCT
This sequence comes from Austropuccinia psidii, assembly GCA_023105745.1. Classification (NCBI taxonomy): domain Eukaryota; kingdom Fungi; phylum Basidiomycota; class Pucciniomycetes; order Pucciniales; family Sphaerophragmiaceae; genus Austropuccinia; species Austropuccinia psidii. The sequence continues at coordinate 68,895,802 of JALGQZ010000004.1, forward strand.
TATAAGCTTAAATTAAATAAAATAGTATTTTAAAAAGGATTTTACCTTATTATAAGCAATCAAAGCTTTGCAAAAGGAAAAGAAGGGTTACTTAGTTATTTTATTAAGAAATTATTATTATTTCATTTCAAAAAGTCATATCTTGGTTACTACAAGGACATTTTATTAATTATAAAGGAAAATACCTATTATAGGAATACAGTAGTGCTATTCTTATTAAAAAGAAAGAATTATTATCAAATTAAATTATTAAAGAGTGGCTATTATTTAGTCTGGTCATATCAGAATTTCATTTCATTCAAAATAATAAATCATATAAAAAAAGTGTTTGATTGTTTGTTCAGTATTATTATTAGCCTACTGTATCCATATTATATTGAATTTTTGTTGTAGTAGTATTTTGTGTGATTTGTGCTAGTATTATTTCTTTTGGTTAATTAAATAGTGTTATATTTAAAAGGTTAAATAAATATTTTGAGATCAAGCAAAGTCTGATTGAGTCTGTTGAATACACTTTTCTGAATTAGCCACCATCAATAAATAAATTGATTGTGAACTCAAGTTAAGATAATTCAGCATTTTTCAGGAAGGGCAGTTCAGATTATTCTGAAACACAAGCAGAGCAAGGGTTACAAGCTTGAACAGCAATTCAAAACTGTTTTCTTGTAATTTCCCCTTCCAGGTACTGCCTCATTTTATCCCACACAAGAGGAGTTCCCACATCTGGTGTGTCAACAGTGGCAGTCAGATAGGAATATCATCAGATTCAATTCAGCTTGATATCAAAATATATATATTTATTAAACCTGGAATCATATAATCCTCTAAATAAACCATTGTCATCACCATCAAAATCTCATTCATCATCATTCTCTGAATCTTATCATTACAAATTACTACTAAAATCGAAATCACCAGGACAGACATCACAAGAAAGCTTGAGTAATTTAATATCAACACCAAATACAAGAAGAAAAAAAGAAGATAGGCTAAAGGAATTCTTCTTTAACCTAATCAAAGAGTATAAAGAAAGAAAACAGGAAGAAGCAAAATTTGAAGGCAAAACATACAAAGTAGAAAAAATGGATCAACAGTCAACGTCAAAATTACCACCATTACCTGAGGATACTGTTGAAGGTAAGTATGAAGAAGAAGATGGAGAAGAGGATCAAACTGTGAAAATACAGAGCTTTATGAAGCAAATGCAAGATTTTTTGTTAAGTCAAACCAGTAAAAAAGGAAAAAGAAGGCAATCAATACCAAATACACCAGGGAATAGCCCTAGTGAACCAACATTACCAAGGCATATAAGACCAGAAGATTCACCAATATCACCAACACCTGGACCAAGAGCAACCTCTACTCCAGAAACAAATCCAAGAATTAACAATATTCCAAGAAGAGCTTTTGACTCTACACCTAATAACCCAAGTCCATTACAGCAGCAAGTTCTAAAGCAGGAAAGGCCTGTAGTTAAAATTAAAGCAAAATATTACAATATGAATTTTAATGGAGAGGGAGTAGAGAAGTTTATTAAGAAGGTTGAAAGAATTGCTCAAATTGAAGGAGCAACAGATGAAGATTTAGCAATGCAAATGGCATTTTGGACAATAGACCCAAGAATTAGTGATGCCATAGAAGCTATGCCAGGATATGAAGAAGGTAATTGGGCACAATTGAAGAAAGACCTTATAACCAAATGGGGAAGAGTTGAACCAGAAAGGAGATATAGAAAAGATTCCCTTATTCAGCTTTTCAATGATACACAAGATGAAGGAGGAATTAGTACCTTATCAGAATATAAAAGGTTTATTGGAGAATATGAAACCCTCATTAATTACCTTCTAAGATACAAGTATATTCCCCAAGAGAATATGTTCCATGAAGATGTATTTGATTGTCTCTCTGCAGATATCAAAGGTGCTATCAGTAAGGAAATGATTAAAGATAATGTTATGGTTAGAGCAGAAGATGGAGGATATCTCATACCACCTATGAGAATATTAAAGAAGTATATTGAACAAGAATTGGAAGCAAGAATATTAGTCACCAAAAGACTATCATCCCCAAGAATTAAAACAGTAAAGAATGAATCAATCACCAAGGAAAATAATGTTAAATTCAAGGAAGAATTATTTCCAGGAATGCAGGAAGCTTTGAAGAAGATGAAGGAGCTTACTAAGACTCTTAAGGAACAGCAAGTAGTGGTTAATAAAGAAGTACCTAGAGAAAAAGAAGTTTCTAAACAGTTTATGGAGCAACTGGATGAATTAAGTAAAATTGCCAAACCACAGAAGATAGCTTATGCTAACCCTCAAGCTGAAAATTCAGGATTCAGACCAAAAGAAAATTTACCACCAGCATCATCAAGATATGTGCCATATGCACCAGCTCAAAATGCACCAAAACCATTTGTTAGATGTTATTACTGTTCAGAAGAAGGACACTCCACAGGAAGATGTAATGAGCTTATTGAAGACCAAAACAAGAAATGGGTAATAAGACAAGGGTTCAATTACTTATATCCTAATTGGGCAAGAATTCCAACTGATGGGAAATTATCACCAAAGAAATTGGTAAGAGAATTTCAGAAGGAACAAGAAGAATTGAAGAAGAAATTGGAAGAAAAAGCAAAAGAAGAGGAACAAAAGAAGAAAGAAAAGTCAACTGCATTTATTACCATGGACAATTGGGAAGATTGGCAACCACCATCAATATCAACAGGAAGAGAACCCCTAGGATATGCCTATGGGTTAAGGAATACAAAGCAAAGAAGAGAAAATGAAGACAGAGCTAAGGCTCAATCACAGCCATTACCTGAAAGAGGAGTAGCTCAACCTCAAGAAATACTTAAGAAAAAGACTAGTATCCCAGGTGGATTTATTGATAATGATGATCAGGAAGAAGAAAAAGTAATTATACCTACAAGATATAAATCACCAAAGCCTTTGGAGGCTAATAAGGAGGAAGAAGGAGCCATACATAAGAATAAAACACCACAAAAGCAATCTATGGATGAAATTAAAACCATAATTAAGGCACCCAAAGAAGCTAGAGCAGTTATCAAGCCAAAGAAAGAAGATAAAGAAGAAGTACCAATAGTTGAAAAAGTTATTAACAAAGTATTGGATCAGAAAATAAATCTTACTTTAGAGGAAATATTCACTATATCACCAAGGTTCTTAAATGAATTAAAATTCCTTTCTGATAGAGAAAAGAAATATTTAATGTCTCTTAAGTCAATCAATAATGAAGAGAGAGTAGAAGATCAAGAAGGCAATCAGCAAGATATAATAATTGAAGAAAGAATGCATTATGCATGTCCTCTTGGAATGATTGAAGTTTCCATAGGATTGGAAGGTCATAAAGTAAAAGCATTAGTAGATACTGGAGCAGAATTGAGTATAATACCAGAAGTTGAATCCGTAAAAGCAGGAATACCAATGAGAGCACTGAACATGAGGTTGAAAGGAATTGGAGGACATAGTACAGAAATCGTTGGCTTATCTGAGAATACTTTACTTATTTTACCATCTGGTGATGAAAGAAAAATCCATTTCTTTGTAGCCAGAGGGGCAGTTCATACTGTTATTGGGAGACCATTTTTGGCTGACAATGGTATTAGACTTGAACACTCACAGACTCAGGGTGAAATTTTAAGTTTCAGAGAATTGGATGGAAGAAGATTATGCATACCTATATGCTCACCAGAAAGCAAAGGATGGCATGCACAACCACCAAAGGGAATGGAGTTGTGTAATATGGCAAAAGTGGATAAAATGGAAGTACCAGATAGTAATGGAGAATCAAGGTTTGAAGAAATGAACTCAGAAGAAGTTCAAGAAATGGCAGAAGAACAGGAAATTTCTGGACTATATGAAGAAAATATTTTGGAAGTTCAAGAGCAGAAGAAGAAAGAAGATACACATAAAAATATCCCCAATATGGAAGAATATCCTAGCATAAATAAGATGCTAAAACAGAAAAAGGACTCCAAGTCTAAAGGTTTATTCAAGAATATCTCCAAGAAGTATGGTACCATTTGGGAAAAGAAACAAAAAGATACCATTTCAAAAGAAGATCCCCCCAGTGTCCCAAAAATGAAGAAGTCACAAAGAATTAAGGTATTTATTTCCAAAATTGTCAGTAAGATAAAAAGGAATCAACAAGATTCAGTTAAAAGGGATTTTCAATCCTCAGGGAAAGTACCAACCTCAGAAGAAGAATTAAGCAAGAAAAAAGAGATAAATAACCAAATTAAAGGTCAAGTCAACAGTATTACACCTGAAAAAGAAGCAAGGCAGAAGGAACCAGAAATAAAAGTGTCAGAAGGATTACCAAGTGAAACCCAATCTGAAGCCAACATAAATAATGACCATATGGAATTGAATAATATTGATTTATCAGAAGAAATTACTGAAGAAATCAAGAGAAAGAAGAAAAGAGATGCCAAGAATTTTAAGCTCAATGTATATGACTTGGGAGGGAAAGAGCCCAGTGAAGAGGAGTTAACTGAGAACATAAATGCTGGAAATCATCATGTTGGAATTGATCATAGCTTTAGAAACTTTTCAGCCACTTATATAAGGCTGGGCTATGAGACAATACCAATTATGGCAATTTTGGATGAAACTTCACCTTTAAATATTATACCCATGAAAATGGCAACAGAAATGGGTATAGGACTCAGGAATACTCAAATGCATGTATGGAAGAATCATATCTTAAGAAATAAAACTGCTGGAAAGGTTTTGGTAACACTCACAGCTGGAGAAACTACTTATTTGAAATTTTCAGCAACAAGAATTGATTATGTGGTTTTGGGTCAACAATTTTGTGATTATTTCAACATAGTAAGAAGATTAAGGAATTACCCTCAAGAAGAAGGGAAGAATATGGAATTAAGAGCCTCAAGAGCAGGAATTGAAGAATAAAAGGTTCATATCTTAGAAAAGGAAGACAAGGGATATGGAAATTTGGATTTGGAAGAATATGATAGGTTATTAAAAAGACAGTATAATATGGGATACTACTATGATCAACAAAGAGAAGAGGAAAGTGCTGCAAGAGCAAAATTGGACTATGTCAATGACAGCATTAAGGAAATTAATGGATAAAATGAACCAATGGAAGGAACAGACTCAAAATGGACAGAAAATAAAATTCAGGAAGATGAAGAAGCTACAGAAGGCTATCAAGCATTCAATTTGGCCTTATCAGACTATAATGAAGAGGAAAATATGGAAATTAATGAGTGTTCTTTGTTCAATCAGCAATTACCTGAAAAAGAAGTGAATTGGGAAGAATTAATTTTTGGAAGAAACTTGGAAGATAAAGAAAAAAGTGTTACTAGAGCTTCAAGTCCATCTCTGAAGGAAAATTTAAATGAAAAAAGTGACATGAATTTTCCCCTTGATAATAATAAACAAATGAATGAAAATAATATTTCAGATGAGGAAATATTAAGGCAAATAACAGAATTTTTGAAAGAAACCACCAATAAGGAACAGGATAAAATACCTCAGATACCTCAAGTTACAGAATTTCCCATATGCAGCAATAAAAAGAAGTTGCAAAAGAGGAAATTTAAGCATAAAGGACAAAATAATACTTCAAAATTAATAAGAAAGATTAAAATGAATATAAATTTCACCTTGGAAATGAACCATAAAAAGAACAAAAGGATGTCTTTAAATAAAAGAATTTTGAGGGAAGAAATATTTTCCTTTATAAATAATTTCTTCTTTACTGATAATACAATGATAAAAAATAACATTAAAAAACAGAATAAAGGGAGATTTAAGGGTCAAAGGAAGGGTAAATCCTTCCAGGAGGCCTAAAATTCTCCTTTAATCATAAAACTCTTCATTGATTTGTATTATTAATTTTCTTTGAAAAAAAAAAAAAATAAATAAAATAAATAAAAAAAAAAAAAAAAAATGAAAAAAATAAAAATAAAAAAATAAAAAATGATAATAGTAAAATAAAAAAAAATAATAATAAAATAAAGAAAATAATAATAAAAAAAAATTAAATATATATATTTGTATTAATATGGGATTGGGAAATTCAGGCTCTTTTCCCTTATACAAGCATTTTATTGAATGTATTTTGTTTTATATATTTTATTTTATTTTTTATTATTATTTTGTTCTTTTTTATTCATGATCTTAGAAAATAATTTATAAAATTAATTCAATATATAAATATATATATATATATAAAAGTAATATAAAAAGAGTATATATACACAAATAATATATAATAAGCTATTTATGATGATTCTTTTATCTTGTTTTTTTTTTAAATTTAATAAAAGTATTATTATTATTTTATTTATATTTTTTTTCACTTTATTTTTTTTCTTTTTTTCTTTTTTAACTAAATAAAAAAAATATATAATATAAACTAGAAACTCATTTATTTTTTAGTTTATAGTAAAAAAAAAAAAAAAATAATAATAATTATTAAAAAACTAAATAAATATATATATATATACTTAAAATAGAAGTTTAATGTCCTAAGTAAGACATTAAACTGCTTAAACTTGAATTGACACTTAAAACTTACCTTTATTGAAATTTTACTTAAGTTTTTTTTAGCGCTGGTATCTACAGCCTAAAGGCTGTTTCTTTTTCTTAAAAGTGGGGCAGTTTATGGATCCGGGCAGACAGTTACTGTCAGGCTGAGTCTATGATAAAGGTGTATATGAGTACTTAAAAGCTTTAACTATGACTGTGACACGGTAAAAATGGTTTTAAAAGATGATAAGATTGATAATAAATGATTTAATTTAAGATTTAAAGGGCTTTACTATAGAGATATAGTGGTGGTGAGCGCTGTTGAAAGCCCTGGGTGCAGCTTTACCTGTTGGATTACAATAATAAAGACTACAATACTTTAAATTAAGAGTATACCTGATTATTTAACCAAGAGCAAAACTGTTTTTGACATTTTACTACGTAGGTTATTCAAGAGCAGGATGAGGAAAGGTTTTTGGCTGTGAAAAGCCCTCCTTTTATCCTGAAATTGAGGTGGAAAGGCTGCTAGACCGTTCCTTGTAGAGGAAGTGAAGATTTTTCACTCTCCTGGACAGGCTTGTGGTTTGCAAACAGCCTGTATACCCTGTATTGGGCTCAGATGTGGTTTTGAAACCACATCTGGGCAGTTTTCACCAATACAGGGTGAAAATTTTCATCTGGGGACCTCACAGCCTGATTCTGACGTGTATGACGCGTAGAATGCTGTACAGAGACTGTATGGGACCCCAGTATTGACTGACATATGAGGTATTGAAGTAAAAACATTCTTCTTCGTCTATTTGACACCTCATATTCATGGTTATGGGATATTATCCCATGGTAAGGCTGTATCTGACAGCAGGTGGGATTTTGACCTTACAATGGTCATAACTCTGTCAGTTTTTGAGATATCAAGCTCATCGTTGGATCATTGAATAGCCCTGTATGAGCTCTACACAATGGTACCCAACTTGACATGGTTATCATTAAATATGACAAAGTTATCCCATGTACAAGTATTTTTGTACATTGGCGTGGTCTGGTCAAAAGCTGTATTAAGCTTGTTTGGCCAATAACTTCTGTTGTAGTTGAGTTATGAGGAAATGGATGGCACCATCAGATAGCCCTGATTGTTCTCTTTCCAAAAAGACCCCACTTTAGGTATCTCACACTAAAACTGTAAAAGTTAGATGAGAGGTGAATGTTTTGTTCACCCTTATTTGGTCTGAATTTGACCATAACTCAAGTAATACTGGTGCTAGCTCAGTTTGGCTGGTACCATTGGATAGCCCTGGCTTAGAGCTTCATTTTGAATACCCATTTGATGGGGTTAAGCCTCTCCTTCTAGATTTTAGATGAGAGGTGAAAATTAAGGCTTATGCTCAGCAATAACTTTGAGCAGGAATAACTTTGTTGTTTCTTGTCCTATGGTGATGGGACTTATATTTTCAGAAAGAGGTAAGTTTCCTCTTTCTTCTGATACCTTTTGAGCTAATTTGGCTCAGCTCCATGTTTTGGTGGTATTTTGGCTATACCATTGGTTTATGGTATTTTGGCTGTCATGCTTGTGCTCTGGTTTTGAGTCACAGGCTGACATACCCTCCCTCTAAAAAAGGCTCATCATTGATGAGACTGTTCAGTCCTCCTAGAGGCTCTGAATCTCCTTAAATGGAGGTTCCCATCTGGTATGGCATCCTCTGCCAACCATTTGTCTTTGTCAGCTGTCTGGTTCTTGAATCTGACTAGATATTGTCTCTGATCCTTCCCATTGAGTCTGATTTTTCTGGCCCTGATGATTTTACTCACAGGTCCAGGAGAGTCTTCTACTTCCACTATTTCTGGTGGAGTGATGTTTTTCTTCCTGGAGGGGAATTTATCCTCTTCTGTTTGGAAGTATGGTTTGACCAGGCTTACTGGAAAGACTGGGTGTTTCCTAGAAAACTCCTCAGTGAGCTTGACCTCTACTGCATTCTTCCCTATCAACTTAATGATAGTGAAGGGCCCTACAAATGAGTCTCTCATTTTCTTGGGTCCTTTGAGATTGTTAAAGTTTAGTGTAGACACTAACACCTGGTCCCCTTCCTTGAAGTCAGGTTCCATATGTGATTTGTCCCACCTCTGCTTATTATACTCTTTGGCCTCAGCTATGCATTTGGAAGCAGTATCACAGGCTTTCTTCCACATATCATGGAAGTCTTTGGCTGTGGGGTGGATGGTCAGAAGATTTTTCTTCAAGTGATCCACAGGTAAAAGGGGATTCCACCCTTTCTCTACCAGTGCAGGTGTTTTTCCTGTGGTAGAGTGCTGGCTTGTACTATAAGCCAGTTGGACTGCTGGTAAGAGGGTGACCCAATCATGGGTATATCCCTCATGGTCCTTGTATTCCATGCCATAGGCACAGAACCTCCTGAGGATGTCCTCCATTGTTTGGATCATCCTCTCAGCTAGGCCATCTGTTTGTGGATGGTAAGCTGTGGAAAAAGCAAGCTTGGTGCCTAGCATGTCATATAAATTGGTCCAAAATTCAGATGTGAATTTTGGGTCCCTGTCACTAATTATGATCTTAGGGACTCCACAGGTGGATATGATGTTATTCCAAAATAACAGAGCAGTGTCCATGGCTGTGTCCTCTTTATGGCATGGTAGACATCTCATGCTCTTGCTGAACCTATCTACTATGATTAGGCAGGCATTGTAGTTTTCTTTGCCTCCTGGGACAAGTCCTGTGACCCAGTCCATGTTGATGGTTTCCCATGGGTGTTTGGGTTCTTCTATGTGTTGAAGCAACCCATATTTTTTCCCATGTTTTCTATTTGCCTTTTGGCATCTTTCACAAGTGTTGATGTATTCACTCAACTCTTGCTCCCACTTGGGCCACCAAGCTGTGCTTGCTATCCTCTCTCTAGTCCTGTCCTCACTCATGTGTCCCATGTAGGGGCAGTCATGGCATTCCTGCAGGATTAAGGAGATGTGGTCTCTGTCTATCACTGTGAGTGCACTGGTGTGCTTTTCTCTGTGATAAGTCAGGCCATCTATAAGGAAGAATTTATTGTCCTTATAGGCCCTCAACAAGGGTTCCCCCAGCTGGGTTTCCAGTTCTGGGCTCCTGTATTTTTGTTGAAGGAGTTGGAGTAGTATGCTACACTGTTTGTGTTTAGCATAGGATTTCAGTACTGCATTGAAAAATTCATTGTGCAATTCTGAGGAACTTATTCCCAGTATGGGGGTTTTTGTCCCTTCTGAATCAGTGTTTCCACTGTCAAGGGTACCACTCCCTGGTGCCCATTCAGAGAATTTGAAGTTCTTTTTCCTATTTATTTCCATAAAATGGATAGGAATTCTTGCAGCAACTTCAGCATCATAAGCTGGATTGCTTTTGACATTGTCCAGTGGCCATCTGCTAAGGCCATCTGCATTGGTATGGCTTTTACCTTCCTTGTATATGATGGTCATGTTCCCTCTATACTCCTGGATGGCTATTTGCCATCTCAGCATGTGTCTATTAGTAGTCTTCATGTTTAGTAAAGACTTCAAGGCTGTGCAGTCTGTGTAGACTTCAAAGACTGCACCCTCCAAATAATAATGGAGTTTTTCTAGAGCCCAGACTAGACATAGACATTCTGTCTGGGTGGCCCCATACCTGGCTTCTGAATCTTTCAGCTTCCTAGAGATGTAACATATTACACCTTCTCTTGGTTCACCATCCACAATTTGTCTTTGGTGAAGGGCTGCTCCCAAGCCTTGGCTGCATGCTGCATCTATATATAACTTGAATGGCAGTTCAAAGTCAGGCAAGATGAGCACAGGTGCATTTGTGATTTCATATTTGATCCTCTCATATGCATCCCTCCTTTCCTTGGTTATTTCAAAAACTACATCCTTTGAGCATAACTTGTATAAACTACTAGTTACGTGAGCAAAGTTTTTGATGTGGTTTCTATAGTAGCTAGCAAATCCAAGGAAAGATTGCATCTCTTTGATGTTCTTTGGTACTGGCTTTTGCAGTACTGCTGCTACTTTGTTCTGTTCAATTGCCAGACTAAGGCCTGAGACTTTGTGTCCTAGAGCTAGTAGCTCTTGTTGGCCAAAATTACACTTTTTAAGTGAAATTTTCAGATTCATGGGTGTACATTTACTTAGCACTCTGTCTATGTATTGTACATGGTCTTCCCATGTCTCTGAGTATATAATGATATCATCAATATACACTACCATCCAGCCTTCCATTATTTCTTCTTGAAATATGGTGTCCATCATCCTTTGGAAGTGGGCTGGTGCATTCTTGATGCCAATTGGCATCCTGGTGTACTCATATATGCCCATATGGCATATTATTCTGAGTAATCTCATGGAGTTTGCTTTAACTCCATTTTGGTGGAAACCTTTCATACAATCCATTTTGGTTATGTATTTGGCCTTTGCCAATTTATCCAAGGCATGAGGTATCCTTGGTATAGGGTACCTGTCTGCTTTTGTGTAGTTATTCAGGGCTCTGAAATCTCCACACAATCTAGACTTGCCATCATGCCAGGTGATTAGGACAGGAGTGGTGATTTCCACTATCTCATTATGTCCAATCTTCCTAATGACATCCATGTCCAGGAGTTCATTGATATGTTTCTCAATCTCTTTCCTGGTCTCCAGACTTTCTGGGTAAGGAGGTCTCCTTAACATGGGTGGATAAGGCCTTTCCACATCCAGATATAGTTCTATATCATGGCCTTTGATCTTGCCTAATGGTTCTTCACCAATGGCAAATGCTGGTCTATTCTTCCTCAGCATCTTCAGTAAACTTAACTTTTGTTTACTGGTGAGGGTAGTGCTAAACTGTCCCTCTCTGAATTCTTTCAGAAGTTCTTCCAGTGGGTCCTGAGAAGATATCTGGTATATATCAAGAGAAAATTTCTTTTCCTTGTTAGTACCAATGGTAATATGCCTATTTTTACTATTGTAAATATCTATGCCATACATCCTCTGGTAATCTGTTCCCAGTAAAAACCCTTGGATGTGGGCATCTTCAAGCACTACAAACTCTGGGTTGAGTCTGATATTACCTTTTCTGTGGGGTATAATTATTTCTTTGATAATTGTCCCAATAGAGGTCATCTTTCCAGATGCACTCTTAAAGGTCTTTGCCCTGGTGGGCAAGAGTTCTTTTTCCCAGTTTGGGAAGTGGTTATCCAGATAATTTCTGGCCACTATGGAGCAGTGTGCTCCACTGTCAATGATCAGTGGATGCTGAGCATTGTCAATACATACAGTCATTTTTGTGGCTGTTCCATGTATGTATGCCATTCCTTTGGTTGGTGTAACCAGGAATGTTTGTGCATCTTGTGTATGTTTACACAAATTCTTGTTGGCAGTGTCTTGTGGCATGCCTGCTTCCAACTGTATATCCTGGATTTCTAGTGGGGTTTCCTCTTGGTATTCCACTAGAAATTCTTCTCTTGGGTCTTGATCCTCATCAGATGGTTCTCTAATGGCATCACCCATAGAGTCTGATTCAGAATCCTCTGTTGGAGGTTCTTCTTCAGGGACTTTTTCTATAGCATAGACTTTCTTCTTTGCTTTTGGACAGTTGTTGGCATAGTGGTCTGTTGAACCACAATTGTGACAAGAATTCTTCTTCTTTGCCACTTCTGCCACTCTTTCTCTGGGTTTGTCTTTAAACTCCACCCTGAAAGGTTGTTTCTCTTTGAAACTACTGCTTCTATATGGGGTGAATTTCCCTATATTAGTCCTTTTCCTTATGTCTTGTATAGTATTGGCTATATCATCTAGAGTGCAATTTTGGTTGCCTCTGCACTTTACTGCATGCTCTAGTTCTCCTGGCAGTTGTGTCAGAAGTTTATGATTCCTCATTTGAATGTTCATTTGGGGATCAATGGCTTTAAGTCTTTTAGACTGTCTAAGACACCACTCATATGGATCTTTGTCCACAGAGTATTTGTCATTTTCAAATGACATGGTCTTTCGCCATATCCAAGTTCCATTACTGTACTTTTGGATTATTTGACTCTTCCACCATGGCCAATTTCTTCTGCCATGGATTTCTTTCATTTCAGTGTACCACATACTTGCATGACCTTTAAATGCAGTATTCAGTCTAGCAGTAATTCAGTAATCTGGTATGCTTGGTACATCAATGCAGAGTCCATCAATATAATCTATGAGTTCCATATGATCATATTCTCCTGATCCAGAGAATTTGGGCCAGTTTGAGGCCTCAGGAAGCTGTTTCAAGGCTTCCTTCTCTGAATAAGACATGCCATCTCCATCCTGGTATTGTGATGGAGATCTTGCCTTATTCAACAACATGGCATCTGGTTTGATGTCATCTGGTTGATATGGATTCTCCATAGCTTGGCCTTGTGGTTGGGGCTTTAAGCTATGGTAGGCATCAAACAATTTGTTGATGTCTTGGTTCAGACACTCCCTGTCCCTGCTACTATGGTGTTGTTCTTCAGAGACTTGATTCAGTCTCTTGTTGGTTTCTTCAGAGGCTTTGCTCAGTTGAGCATATCCTTCCTGAAGGTTTTTAACTATCTGCTCCAATGAGGCTTGAGTTTTCCTCATCCTCTCTTGGGCAGCTGCAAATTCTGTAGCCTGCTTTGCAGATTGCTCAGCATATTGGGACATTTGTAACCACAGTGTGTCACTGTTGATGTTACTCTCAGATGTGATAAGGTTATTTTCAGTCTGAGTGGGGGTAATGTTTCTATTACTAGGACTACTGATTCTAGAGTGGTTTACAACTACTTCTGGTTCTTGTGTACTGCTTTTACCAAATATAACAGCTTCTGGATCATGGGGTCTGACTCTTTCCTCCTCTGGTTGAAGGAGGCTTTGTTCTTGCCCTTGTTGCCTTGTCTTCTCCTGGAAACTTCCTGGAATTGTGAAGAATGGTGACTCTTGGCCACTGATCTGCTGGTTTCTGAATGGTGTGAAGCCACTGGAGAGCTGATTTGGCATGCTCCTTGTGAACCTGAAGGAATCTGAGTAGGCCCTGTCTGGGTTAACTGTTCTTCTATAGCTTGGATAGTGGCTTGATTCTCCCTTATCCTCTGTGCCCTTGCCTCCAGGAGTCTGTGCTGCCTGGTAGGATTCCAACCCTTGGTGATTACCATAAGGTCCTTGAAGTCTATCTCTTTGAGACAGATCTTCTGGCAACTTGATCCCAGTTCTGCCCAGTGAGTTGCTAGGTTGAACCTCTTGTTGTCCATGCTCCATTGAAACAAATCTTTGAGGAGTTGGTGGATTTGAAGAACTTGATCCATATCCTTCCAGTCCTCTGGTTTGAGGTTTCTGTTGAATTGGAGTGTGAATAGCAAGGTTGATATTATCTCCCTCATTGTTTTGCCATCCACCACTGTGTCCAATGTGTCTTCTTTCAGGTCTTCTGGTTCTAGACATTCCTGCTCTATCCTCTGGCTGGTTCCTTTGGAAGCCAAGGTCTCTGAGGTATGCAGGGGACATATCAGTGTTTGCAATAAGTCAATAACTTTATGTTCTTAGGGTATTTACCTTTGACTGTGCCTTGTACAAATTTGTTATCTGCTGATTTGGGCAGTTTGCCTTTGGAGGTTACAACTGGGTTAATAATTGTAATCTTCCCTGTACAAGTGGTTAAGGTTGGTTTACCTTGTATTGAAGCAGAGTTTCGTGGTTTTCTACTCCTCTGAGTGGCTATTGGTGTCCACTTTTTGGCTGTAATGAGGCCTTCACTAAGCCTTTTTCCTTTACCCTTGCTGCCCTCTGGTTCTGAGGGTGTCACTAGTGTGTTGGCCTGTGACTGGGTTTCAAGTGGGATGTAGTTTTCTTCCTGTGAGCCTTAGAGGTAATTTCATATACCCAAAAGACCACAAATATAAAAAATAACATATTAATATAAATAAAATAAATTTATTTATATTATTAAAATAAAAATAAAAATATAAATATAAAATTATATTAAAAATAAAAAATTAATTATAATTTAAAAATAAAAAAAATACATTAAATTTTGTAAATATAAAATTACATTTATACTTGAAAAAATTAAGTAAAAATGAAACTTTAACAAAATTGTGAGAAAATAAATAAATTTGGAAAAAAGTTAAATAAAATTTATTATAACTTTTTATCCAATAAATAAACATATAAAATTTATTTCACCATTGGATTCCTCATAAAAAATCAGGTGGGGTCACCTCTGAGTGAAATTCTTGTAACTCAACTCTAAATAAGCTTAAATTAAGTTTTTAGTATTTTCAATACAAAAGTTGAAAATCCTCAAAACCTTAATTTAATTCACACCACATGTGGTGTTAACCATCAATTTTTGTGTTAAAATTGAGGTGTTGTGTTTAGTTTAGAAGTTATGAGGAATTGAAGTATTTTCAATTGAATTCAATTGAAATGTCAAAATGTGCGCGTGTATTACATAAGTGAACTTTGATTTACATATGAGGTGTCAATTATTACTGTATTGTACTGTACAATTGAATTGAATTACATATGTAAATTATAAGTATAATACATGATGAGGAATTAAAGGAAAAATAAATTGGAAAGATTAAATTTGGGGGGGGAAAGGAACTCCAGCTCTAAGGGGGAGCTAGACCCCCAAAATCCTTGCTGACAGGCGTGGGATGTCAAAATTCATGCAAAAGTTCATCACTTTTGGCCTGGAATTGAGTTACAGGGTCTGTGGACTCAATTGATGATGAGGTTTTGATACCAACTGGGGTAGTTTTAGCTGTTGCCAAGAGGGTAAAACTACCCTTAAGATAAAACAATCATAATAAAAACAGTTTTAACTGGTTTCTACGCCTCTGACACACATTCTGACGTGTTTTAAAGGCTCTAGGCCTGGTATTGCTATAGTAATGGCTGATTTAAGGGTCTAAAATGGCTAAAAATGGCTAAAAATGGCTTAAACCAGCCCTTTTTTGGCCTAAACCAGGGTTCAATGATGCCATAATTGGCTTTTCTGTTGTCAGACTGTTTTTCACGACTGACAAGAGTAAATTTTACTTTTGGAGTAAGAGAATTGATGGCTATAAAAGAATGTCTTCTTTGCCCCACTTTTCTCTTCATGTTAGAATCTTTTCCTTTTATTAATTAGTTTAAAACTGTTAAACCAATCAATCAAAGATTCCAACCACCACTTTTAAATCATTTTAATCCTTTTAACCACGTGAAAAAATCATTATAATCATTGTTTGTAACTCTTATAATCATTTTTACCCCTGAACCACCCCAAAAGTGAATTAAAGCATCTTTCATCACTGTAAACTTTGTCACTTTGTTTCCAAATTCACTCTGGTCACTTTTGGGCGTGTTTTCTCTTTAATATTCTTTTTAAAGACTTTGTTCTTTAATTAATTGCTTGCAGTTCTTTGCTCAATTAATTCCAATTGAAATTGCTCTTGAAGAAATTTCTTTTGTAGCCTTAAAATATCTCTTGTAGAGTATTTTTTGGATAAATTTTTATTGTTGGTAAAACAATAAATTTCTATAATATTATTGTTTTATACTAATAAAGTTATAAACAATAAAATTGGCGTGTTTTCTCTTAAAAATAATATTTCATACTATTTTTAATTGATTTTTACCTTATACAAATTTTGAGGACAGGAAAAGTACTTGATTTTTAATCAAAGTTTCATATCCACACCTTACATTTGGGGGCCCAGCCGTGATATTTTACCTGTGACATATTTTTTTACTCTTTTTAAATCTTTTTTCTTATATTGAAAAATTTAAAAACATATAAAAAATACTTATAATTTAAAAAATCCATAAAAAATAACTTTTTTTCATATTATAAGTGAGGCTTATATTTTTATTTCTTTTTTGAAATAACCTTTTTTTACTTAATTAATTGGCTTTTTCATTAATTTTAGTGTCTGACAACGTGGTAAGACAAGAAAACATTGAAACAGCCTCAACAGTAACCAGCATTATCCCTGCCAGTACTGTTAATTCTGATCATAATAGTACTGTTATTGTGACTCAAAATAGCCAGCCTGAACCAATATCTTCTGAATTAATTAACTTGGACATAAGTAATACTCTTCAGAAGGCTAAGAATTTGGCCAATAGTAAGTTTTTGACGTAAAAATACTATTTTAAGCCTTTTTTAACCATAATTATGCCTTCAACCAGGTCAGGAGCCAGCTACAACCCCTCAAGCAGCTCCCAAAAAGGTAATAGACGTGATTATGGCAGAAGCCAACCAGGTACAGAAGGAAAAGGGTCAGTTGATGACTTCCAAACAACTAAATTGGGTCATTCTGAAGCTGATAATACTATTTTACCTTCAAAAAGAGCTGACACCGCCACAACAAGCCTCTGTGGACATATACAAAGCCAGCCACGGTGCATACAACAATGCACTTCAATTCAAGGAGTACCAGATCCTTGCAGACCTGTGGAAGAATTGCATGAATTCTTACCTGACAGTAAGAAAATTCTTGGGCCATCCCAACACTTGCAAATTGCTCAATGGATGGCATCCATTGATGGAGAAGAAAAACATGATGCTTTTGACACTAGAATGGAGGAAAAACAACCCTCCACCACCCAAACCAGTGCCAAAAACAGCCCCAGTGGCCAGCAGCAGCAATTCCAACGTGAAAAAGCAGCCACAAACTCCAAACAAGGGCAAAGGGAAGGCACCAGCCCCAAAACCTTACAGCCAGGGCTACAGAATCCCAAAGATTCAGCAGGATGCCATGGAAAATGTATTTCAGATGGCCAGAACCATGATGGAATTACAGAAGAAGAAGGAAGCCAGATTAAGGTTCCAGAAATGATTTCTGACATATTTGATTCCATCCCAGAGTTGTATAATGCTATAAATGACGTGAAAAAACATCTTTCTGATAAAAATGAAACCATTTGTAACAACATTAAAACAAACAACCTGAGTCTGTGCCAAATTAATGAAACACTTATGTGTTTTGAAAAAGTTTTGAGAAAAATTAAAAATTCCAATAATGATAATTCTTCTAATAAAATAAATGAACAATCTGCCATTATTAAAGAATTAACAGATAAATATTCTAAATTCAATATTGATGACATAATTGAAACAAGAATTAAAAAAGCCATAAATATTATCAAGACAGATAACAAGAAAGTCCTTGATGACATTTCAAATTCATTTACTGAAGTAAAGACATATACCATTGCCTTGAAAAAGTGTTTTGATGCTTCACAAGAAGAAGTATCAAAATTATCAATGAAATTGAATCAAGTCACTGCTGATAATACAAGACAAACAGAGTTATGGCAAGAACTTACACATAAAGAAGACATGTATAAAATTGAAGTAATAAATTTAATACAAAGCTTCCAACATGAATACAGAAATTCCCAAAGGTGTAGCAACAGTAAAATGAATGACATTGAACAAATACTGAACACCTTACCAAGAATGTCTACACCTCTAAATCAAAATGAGGGCACAAGAATTTCAAATCCACAAGTATTGGATCCTGATAATTCACAATTAAAAAATGAATTATCCACTTCTTTTCATAACTTGGAACCATCAATGGGCCAAGCACTCTTGAAAGAAGTTCCAAAACTTAAAGAATGGCCTCACTTCAGTGGTGAAGGAGAGTATGACCATATGGAATTCATTAGAGGTATTGACATGATCAAAGAAGATTTTGAATTACCAGACAGATTGGTAACAGCCAGGTTTAACACCTTGTTTACCAGATCAGCTCACAGATGGTACATCAAAATAAGACAAGCACATGGACACCAGAGTTGGACTTGGTGGAAAACCCAAATCATCAACAAATGGGCAAATGATGCTTGGAGGTTTAAAGTTGAAACAGCCTTTGAATCTGCCAAATTTAATGCTGATAAAGACAAAGCTTTACCATGGTTTTGCCAACAAAAGGACAGATTAACAGCATTATATCCTGACATGTCAGAATTTATGATCCATAGAAAAATTCTGAGACAATGTGGAGGTGACTTAGAGCATGCTGTCAAAAGCAGGACTACTGAACAATCTTCAGCAGAGGATATTATCAATATACTAGAAGAAGTAACCACCAGAACAAAAATTGGTTCTAGTAGGGTGAATCTTAAAACAAGGTTTAATACACCTTGGAAAGATTCTGTGGACAAAAACCCCAAAGAAAATTCTAGTAATATTAAATATAAATCTGCAGATACAGTCAGAAAATGCCATATTTGCCAAAGCACCACCCATTTAGCCAATACATGTCCAAAAAGGGGGAAAATCAATGAAATTGACATTGAAAAGGGACCAGATGTTGAAAAAGAAGACATAATTGAAGACAATTCAGATGATAAGTCATCCATATTTTCTGAATCTTCAAAAGATATAGAAAATATCAATGCCACTTTTGACATCATGGAATCTTATTCCCACTTACCACAATTGAGCAATGGTCAAGTTGATTTATCAAAAGTTCAAGATGCACAACTTATGAAGACAAAACCAAACAGAGGAAAAGGTTATACAGCTGGTAACTCCTGTATAACAGAAGTGGTGATTGACAACAAGCCCACCAAACTTTTGCTTGACCCAGGAGCCTTCTGCTCTTGTGTTGGAAAATCCTTTCTTAAGACTTGTGTGCCAAATTTTGAAGACCAATTGTTACCAATTGATGGTATAAAATTCAACAGTGCAAGTAACCCAATGAAAGCATTGGGAATCTTTGAGACCAATGTCATATTCCCACACATAAATGGGAATTTAAGGATCACAGTTGAATTTGTTGTTATGGAAAATTGCTCTAGTACCCATTTTATATTGGGAAATGACTATTTGATCATGTATGGGATAGATTTACATAATAACAAAGACAGATACTTTACAATTGGGGACAATAAGCGCCAGAAATTTGCCTTTTTACCATTTAAAAGACAAATTACAGTAAACAAAGTATCACCAGTCAACTTAGAGTTAGAGAAATTCAAGTCTGAACAGTTAAATGAGGCTGAAATAAGCCTTCATCTGACTGATAAACAAGAAAATGAACTTTCTTCCCTTTTGTATGACCACAGAGGTGCATTTGCTACAGACAAAGAACCCCTGGGAGCAATTATTGGTCATGAAGTTGACATCATTCTTAACATTGAGAGACCTTATCCACCACTCTTAAGAAGACCTGCTTATCCAGCAAGTCCAAAATCAAGAGAAGCTCTAGAAATTCATATCAAAGAACTTCTAGACCTTGGTGTAATAAGAAAAGTAGGCCACAATGAGGAAGTAGAAATAACTACACCAGTCATAGTGGCGTGGCATAATGGAAAATCCAGAATGGTTGGGGACTTTAGAGCTCTGAACACTTACACTGTCCCAGACAGATACCCTATACCAAAAATCCAAATTGCCCTTACTCAAATATCTCAAGCAGTGTATATAACCACTATGGATGCCCTTAAAGGATTCCATCAAAATGTGGTAACACCAAGAGCAAGAAAATACTTGAGAATTATTGTTCATTGTGGAGTGTATGAATACTTAAGGATGCCCTTTGGTATCAAAAATGCACCTTCACACTTCCAAAGAATGATGAATGAAATCTTCCCTGAAGAACTCTCAGAGGGATGGTTAATCATTTACATTGATGACATTATTATCTGTTCAAAGACTTGGGAGGAGCACATGTACAGATTATCAAGAGTTTTGACAAAAATTCAATCAGTAAACATGAAAATCTCCTTGAAGAAATGTCATTTTGGATTTAAAGAACTTAAAGCACTAGGACATGTTGTATCTGGTTTGTCCCTTGGAATTGACAAAAACAAAGTTGCAGCAGTATTATTAAAGCCTATGCCTCAGAATAAGAAGGAAATTCAGTCATTCTTAGGTTTTGCAGGATATTACAGGCAACACATTAAAGATTTTGCATCCATAGCAAGACCACTTTATAAGTTGTGTGACAAAGACACAGTGTTTGAGATGACTGTTGACAGAGTCAAAGCTTTTGAGTCTCTAAGAGAAGCATTGACCACTACTCCACTCTTACTGATGCCAGACTTTAAATTACCTTTCAAACTGTATATTGATGCATCAGGGGATGGACTAGGTGCTGCACTTCACCAAGTTCAGATCATAAATGACAAACCTGTAGAAGGACCAATATGTTTCATATCCAGGCAAATCAAACCAACTGAAGCCAGATATGGAGCAAGTCAAATGGAATGTCTATGCCTTGTCTGGGCCTTGGAGAAATTGAACTATTTCTTAGAGGGATGTGTTTTTGAAGTAATAACAGATTGTACAGCTGTGAAATCACTTTTAAACATGAAAACACCTAACAGACACATGCTCAGATGGCAAATAGCCATACAAGAATACAGAGGCAATATGACTATTGTTCATAAGGATGGGAATATTCATAAGAATGCAGATGGACTAAGCAGATGGCCATTACCAAATAACATTGATAATCCTGCTTATGTTCCAGAAGAAGCTTCACCACAAATTCCAATAGAAGGAATAAGTGTTACAGACTTGAACACCACCTTCTTTGAAGAAGTCAGAAATAGTTACACTCAAGATAAGAATTGTAGCATCTTATGCCAATTACTTAACAAAGACTGTAAAGACAACTCTCTAATACATGCCTTGGATGAAGTATGGAGAAAATCTTATAATGAAGGAAGATTTCACCTACTGGATGGTATAATTTACCACAGAACCAAGCACACATGTGTCATGACAGTTGTAGACAGGTCATTAATCAATCTTGTACTGAAAGAATGCCATGATAGTCCCTTTTCAGGACATCTTTCTGAAGACAGAACAAGAGAGAAAGTGAAGACCTGCATACGGTGGCCAATGTGGCAAAAAGATGTTGCAGAGTATTGCAAAACCTGTGACAGATGCCAAAAGGAAAATAAATCCACTGGCAAAAGACTTGGAAATATGATGAAAATCCAAGAACCAAACAGACCTTGGGAAATTATCCATATGGATTGGGTAACTGGCCTACCACCAGGAGGTGACAGGAGCTATAATGCTTGCCTAGTAATTGTGGACAGATTCAGTAAAACTCCAATCTTTTTACCATGTCACAAAGATGATACAGCCATGGATACAGCTCTTCTGATATGGAATAGAGTAGTATCATGGACTGGGATATTTACAAATATCATCAGTGATAGAGATCCCAAATTCACTTCAGCACTATGGACAAATCTTCACCAATTATTTGGCACTAAACTGTCTTTCTCTACAGCCTACCACCCACAAACTGATGGCCTGGCTGAAAGAATGATCCAAACCTTGGAGGACATGGTGAGAAGATTTTGTGCATATGGCCTTGAATTCAAAGATTGTGATGGATTTACCCATGATTGGTGTACTCTGTTACCAGCACTGGAATTAGCATATAAAACATCAATCCATGCTAGTACCAATCAGACTCCTGCTGTTCTAGAAAAAGGATGGAACCCCAAGTTACCCCAAGACTCCTTGAGGAAAGACTTAATTGAAATACATCCCACAGCTGCTAGCTTCAAAGGAATGCTAGACAAAGCTAGAAAGCATGCAGTAAGGTGCATGGAGGACTCTTTTGCATATGCTAAAGACAAATGGGATAAATCTCATGCAACTCCAGATTTCAAAGTGGGGGACCTAGTTCTTGTATCCACCACTAACTTCAATAACATCAAAGGATGTAAAAAGTTGAAAGACTCCTTTGCAGGACCTTTTGTGATTAAGGCCCTCCATGGAGAAAATGCTGTTGAAGTAGAGTTATCTGAAGAACTTAGCAATAAGCACCCTACATTTCCAGTGAGCTTGATAAAACCATATAAATCTAGTGATGCTGAGAAATTTCCCTTGAGGAATAAGGTTCCCCAAGTTATACCTCCTATTGAGACATCTGGTACTAAGAAAATAACCAAAGTTCTTCAAGAAAGGAAATTAAGAACCAAGAAAGTAAGGGAATACCTTGTTAGGTACAGTGACCCAACTTGTGAAGATGAATGGTTAGAAGAAAAAGATATACCAGAAGCTACCAAACTCCTGAGGAGATTCAGACACACTAGAAACACCAATATTACAAAGTAATATTTTCTTTTTAGGGGGAGGGAATGTGAGCCTTAGAGGTAATTTCATATACCCAAAAGACCACAAATATAAAAAATAACATATTAATATAAATAAAATAAATTTATTTATATTATTAAAATAAAAATAAAAATATAAATATAAAATTATATTAAAAATAAAAAATTAATTATAATTTAAAAATAAAAAAAAATACATTAAATTTTGTAAATATAAAATTACATTTATACTTGAAAAAATTAAGTAAAAATGAAACTTTAACAAAATTGTGAGAAAATAAATAAATTTGGAAAAAAGTTAAATAAAATTTATTATAACTTTTTATCCAATAAATAAACATATAAAATTTATTTCACCATTGGATTCCTCATAAAAAATCAGGTGGGGTCACCTCTGAGTGAAATTCTTGTAACTCAACTCTAAATAAGCTTAAATTAAGTTTTTAGTATTTTCAATACAAAAGTTGAAAATCCTCAAAACCTTAATTTAATTCACACCACATGTGGTGTTAACCATCAATTTTTGTGTTAAAATTGAGGTGTTGTGTTTAGTTTAGAAGTTATGAGGAATTGAAGTATTTTCAATTGAATTCAATTGAAATGTCAAAATGTGCGCGTGTATTACATAAGTGAACTTTGATTTACATATGAGGTGTCAATTATTACTGTATTGTACTGTACAATTGAATTGAATTACATATGTAAATTATAAGTATAATACATGATGAGGAATTAAAGGAAAAATAAATTGGAAAGATTAAATTTGGGGGGGAAAGGAACTCCAGCTCTAAGGGGGAGCTAGACCCCCAAAATCCTTGCTGACAGGCGTGGGATGTCAAAATTCACGCAAAAGTTCATCACTTTTGGCCTGGAATTGAGTTACAGGGTCTGTGGACTCAATTGATGATGAGGTTTTGATACCAACTGGGGTAGTTTTAGCTGTTGCCAAGAGGGTAAAACTACCCTTAAGATAAAACAATCATAATAAAAACAGTTTTAACTGGTTTCTACGCCTCTGACACACATTCTGACGTGTTTTGAAGGCTCTAGGCCTGGTATTGCTATAGTAATGGCTGATTTAAGGGTCTAAAATGGCTAAAAATGGCTAAAAATGGCTTAAACCAGCCCTTTTTTGGCCTAAACCAGGGTTCAATGATGCCATAATTGGCTTTTCTGTTGTCAGACTGTTTTTCACGACTGACAAGAGTAAATTTTACTTTTGGAGTAAGAGAATTGATGGCTATAAAAGAATGTCTTCTTTGCCCCACTTTTCTCTTCATGTTAGAATCTTTTCCTTTTATTAATTAGTTTAAAACTGTTAAACCAATCAATCAAAGATTCCAACCACCACTTTTAAATCATTTTAATCCTTTTAACCACGTGAAAAAATCATTATAATCATTGTTTGTAACTCTTATAATCATTTTTACCCCTGAACCACCCCAAAAGTGAATTAAAGCATCTTTCATCACTGTAAACTTTGTCACTTTGTTTCCAAATTCACTCTGGTCACTTTTGGGCGTGTTTTCTCTTTAATATTCTTTTTAAAGACTTTGTTCTTTAATTAATTGCTTGCATTTCTTTGCTCAATTAATTCCAATTGAAATTGCTCTTGAAGAAATTTCTTTTGTAGCCTTAAAATATCTCTTGTAGAGTATTTTTTGCATAAATTTTTATTGTTGGTAAAACAATAAATTTCTATAATATTATTGTTTTATACTAATAAAGTTATAAACAATAAAATTGGCGTGTTTTCTCTTAAAAATAATATTTCATACTATTTTTAATTGATTTTTACCTTATACAAATTTTGAGGACAGGAAAAGTACTTGATTTTTAATCAAAGTTTCATATCCACACCTTACACTTCCACTGAATCAAGACAGGAAAAAGAGGGCTTATGTCAGTTAAGACTTCTTACAAGGCTGGTTTTGCATGTTTGAGAATGGCCTCTGGGCTTGTATATTATTACAGTATGCCCCTGTATAATGACAGTGTGGTTGAATCAACAATTCCACGTCAGAATTACAGCTTTTGGTACCCTGTCACACTGTTTGTGTGCCAGTATCCCACAGATACACTTGTGGTTTTCAAGTGTATTCTGTACAAGTGGTTTTGTATAAGTGTTATTGAGTCAACAATACACTTAATCCACGCCTCAACTGATGGTTTTTCAGTCAGAGGTGTCCTTATTCAGTCAAGAATACAGGACTTCTTGATGGCTTATGTGTTTTTATATATAAAACACGCCAAAAATAATTATTTTCAGTGGGTATTAGCCACGTGAAAAATACTCTTTTATAATATGAGTATATGAAAAAGATAAAAAATATATAAAATATATATATTTAAATGGAAATTATGCCTAAAAAAAGATAAAACAAGGTGTTAATAAGTCATAAAAAGAGAAAAGACTTACTTGTAAGGTCCAAAAAGTTAAAAAAAACACGGCCAGGCCCCCAAAATGTCAGGCTGAGTCTATGATAAAGGTGTATATGAGTATTTACAAGCTTTAACTATGACCGTGACACAGTAAAAATGGTTTTAAAAGATGATAAGATTGATAATAAATGATTTAATTTAAGATTTAAAGGGCTTTACTATAGAGATATAGTGGTGGTGAGCGCTGTTGAAAGCCCTGGGTGCAGCTTTACCTGTTGGATTACAATAATAAAGACTACAATACTCTAAATTAAGAGTATACCTGATTATTTAACCAAGAGTAAAACTGTTTTTGACAGTTTACTACGTAGGTTATTCAAGAGCAGAATGAGGAAAGGTTTTTGGCTGTGAAAAGCCCTCCTTTTATCCTGAAATTGAGGTGGAAAGGCTGCTAGACCTTTCCACGTAGAGAAAGTGAAGATTTTTCACTCTCCTGGACAGGCTTGTGGTTTGCAAACAGCCTGTATACCCTGTATTGGGCTCAGATGTGGTTTTGAAACCACATCTGGGCAGTTTTCACCAATACAGGGTGAAAATTTTCATCTGGGGACCTCACAGCCTGATTCTGACGTGTATGACACGTAGAATGCTGTACAGAGACTGTATGGGACCCCAGTATTGACTGACATATGAGGTATTGAAGTAAAAACATTCTTCTTCGTCTATTTGACACCTCATATTCATGGTTATGGGATATTATCCCATGGTAAGGCTGTATCTGACAGCAGGTGGGATTTTGACCTTAAAATGGTCATAACTCTGTAGGTTTTTGAGATATCAAGCTCAACATTGGTTCATTGAATAGCCCTGTATGAGCTCTACACAATGGTACCCAACTTGAAATGGTTATCATTAAATATGACAAAGTTATCCCATGTACAAGTATTTTTGTACATTGGCGTGTTCTGGTCAAAAGCTGTATTAAGCTTGTTTGGCCAATAACTTCTGTTGTAGTTGAGTTATGAGGAAATTGATGGCACCATCAGATAGCCCTGATTGTGCTCTTTCTAAAAAGACCCCACTTTAGGTATCTCACACTAAAACTGTAAAAGTTAGATGAGAGGTGAATGTTTTGTTCACCCTTATTTGGTCTGAATTTGACCATAACTCAAGTAATACTGGTGCTAGCTCAGTTTGGCTGGTACCATTGGATAGCCCTGGCTTAGAGCTTCATTTTGAATACCCATTTGATGGGGTTAAGCCTCTCCTTCTAGATTTTAGATGAGAGGTGAAAATTAAGGTTTATGCTCAGCAATAACTTTGAGCAGGAATAACTTTGTTGTTTCTTGTCCTATGGTGATGGGACTTATATTTTCAGAAAGAGGTAAGTTTCCTCTTCCTTCTGATACCTTTTGAGCTAATTTGGCTCAGCTCCATGTTTTGGTGGTATTTTGGCTATACCATTGGTTTATGGTATTTTGGCTGTCATGCTTGTGCTCTGGTTTTGAGTCACAGGCTGACAGTTACATTTATAATTTCCAGCAGCAGTACCAAAACACTTGATAAATA
Source organism: Austropuccinia psidii (assembly GCA_023105745.1). NCBI lineage: Eukaryota > Fungi > Basidiomycota > Pucciniomycetes > Pucciniales > Sphaerophragmiaceae > Austropuccinia > Austropuccinia psidii. The sequence continues at coordinate 68,922,330 of JALGQZ010000004.1, forward strand.
AAAATAAATAAATAAATGAATAAACAAATAATATAATAATAAAAAAAAACAATTAATTAAATAATAATAATAATAAATTGAAAGACCTGAGCAGAACTCAGGCACTAAAAGCAAACAACGATTCAGACATTAAGCGTTTATTTTATCATTTACAACCTACATTACATGAATTATTTTTTATTTTATTTTTATTTATTTTATTTCATTTTTTGTTATATTATTTTTTTTAGTTCGTTTAGTAATGAATAAAAAAAAAATGATAAAAGTAACTAAATAAGTCTAATAATGGCGCTGGACGTGTTTGATAATGAGCTTAAGAGCCATCAGGCATGGAAGATCTCCTCGTACGGTCCGTTTGTCGGATGGTGGCTGCTGTTCAGAAATGAGGATCGAAATCCTTGGTAAAAAAAATAATAATATAATAATTATTTAAATATAAAAAAAACATAATAATAATAAAAATAAAAATAAAAAGTAAATGAATAAAGAGGACTTACTCCTCTAAATGAGTGTACCAAAGTACAATGGATCGAACGGAGGCCATGATGATGTCGTGAGCATCGCGAAAAGTATCGTAGGCGGGAGGTGTCGTACCAAAAAATAGGTGCATGTTAGCACCGAGCTGATTCATGTCAGCGTCGAAAAGAAAGAAGTAATAACCAAAGGTTGTTCTCAGCTCATCGATTGTGGGAACCAGAGGGGGAGTTGGGATATCGGATTGGATCCAAGAGGGTGTAGCAGGAGAGGCAGCCGGTATAACAGGTGAACCCAAAGAAGTGGAGGAGTTGTTGGAATCCGAAAACATGTTTGAGAAGGGGGAAATTGCAGCTACGGGATCAGAATCAAGGTTCGGATCAATAGGGAAGTTCTGAATGGTGGTAGCTGCAGCAGACGAATCATTGTTCGAGTTTGTACTATTGATTGTAGTACTATTTGGTTCGTCATCGTTATTTGGCGGAGGATTTTGGGGAGTAAGAACAGGAAATGAATTATAAAAAAACGGGTGAAGAAAATTGTTTGACACCGTATATAAATTAAAAAAAGGACCACTTGGAAGCGGTACATTAAAACTATACCGAACGTTATTAAAATGGATAACAACGTTCTGCTTGCCAGAAGTGTTAGAGCGAACTTCGAGAGAAAAAGACATACCCAATACTGTTATGGAATGGAACAAACGACATAAACACAGTCACAGTGGGTATTTATGATAAAAAAAAAGAAAATCGTCAGTCAGTATCCAAAAAAAAAAAAAAAAAAGAGAAAAGAGAGAGAAATGACGTAACGCAGATCAACAAAACATTGGGAGGCGAGGCAGAAGAGACGTACCTAATATCAGCCAATATTACTATGCAATTTAACTTACATCTTTGAAAACAATAGGAGCTAAAAAAATAAAAAATAAAAAGAATAAATTAATAAATATATTAGATTAGATCATCAAACAATAAAAAAAAAAAAAAAAAAAGGACTTACGTATAATCACGACGATACAATATGACAGCAGCCAGTTTTCTTAGCCAATCAATAAATGACGAAACAATTATAAAAAAAAAATAAAAAATAATAATAAAGTAAAGAAACCCACGACGACGATCGGAATAAAATAATAGGACACCACAAATAAAGAACTATATAAAAAATATAATAAATAAATAAATAAATTAAAAAAAAAAAATAGAACAAACTCACAATGACGGAGGAAATAAAGACGATGTCGTGAGTCACAGTGACGTAAACAAAAAGAAGACAAAAATAAAGTTATAATTAGTAAAAAAAAAATAAATAAATAATAAAAAATAAAGTAGCGAGTGGGTTTGGACAGGTTCGGGTCCAAACACCGTCGACAAGTAATATAATGACAAAAACCGCACAGCTTCTGCGTAGCAGCCGCGCGACCTGTTACAGGGTTGCTTTTTTTACATGTGCTATGTTGCATATGTAAATGAATAATTTTATTTTCTTTTTTTTTAAATAATTTATTTATTTTGGACGTAAGATTAAATAAAAAAAAATTAATTAATATAATAATTATAATTAAAAAAAAAAGTATATTATTAAATAAAGGAATAAAATAAAATAAAAAGTAAAATTAAAATAATATTAAAATAATGAAAATTAATTTTAAAAAAAATAATAATAATGATAAAAATAAATAAATAAATAATAACAATAATTTAAAACATGGAAAGATTAAAACTAAATATATGAAATTGAATTATAATATTATTATATTTAATTTATTTTCTTAATATTCCATTAGTTTTGCTTTAATTGTTTTATATGTTCAATATTCTTAAAAAGAATGAATAATATAAATTAGAATTTTTTCTAATTTTTCTTTCTTGCATACAGTACAGTACATAAAATATATGTACATATATTTATGTGAATAAATAAATAAATAATAATAATAATAAAATAATAAAACATAAAATAAATAAATAAATAAATATATGATTCAATTTATTTATTTTCAATCATAAAGAAATAAAATAAAATAATGTTTGAAAAATATAAATTTGAATTTATTTATTTTTTCCATTTCTTTATTGGGAACAGTAAAATATACATATGAAAGTATTAATAATTAAATAAAATATATATATTATTTAATATATATATATTTAATTAATAATTTATTTAATTTTCAATAGCACCATCAAAGAATATAAAAAATTGTAAAGCTACATCAGATGTAGCATTTACATATAAAAATAATCAATAAAAGTTATACAAATACATAAATTCAATCAAAAAGTCCTTAGTAAAACTTTAAAAGGCTAAATTTATATTAATTCATATAAAAAAAATGAATATTTAATTGGTATTTCTCTACTTGTTTATTATTTATTAAAAAAAAAAATGGAGAGGGGAATATTCCCCTCAATCTTATCAATTCATAGTTATTATATAAAAGGTAATAATAAATACTATAGTCAGAATTGTTTTTGTGTTATTATTATCTCATTTTGTTATGTAAGAATAAGAAGGACTTATTAGTTCATGGTAGTGTGATAAAAAAAAAAAAAAAAAAAAAAAAAATATAAAAGAATAAAAAAATGGAGAGGGGTTGGAACCTCACCCATATAATCCATATTTAATGGAAATGGTTTTATTTCAGTTTCATTGCATATGCTTCATATATGTAATGTAAATATACACAATTGATTTAGTTTTTTTTTATCTTATCTGGTTTGGGAAGTTGGTTTGTGTATTGGGTTATTTCTCATTGTATCAGTGTAGTATTAGTGTACTTTAATAATCATAAAACAGAGGTCCTAGACAAGACCTTAAACTGTCCAAATCATTTTTTTATATCTATCAACAAAAGGTCCTAGACAAGACCTTAAACTTTCCAAATCATCTTATATCTTTTTTATTTTTATCAAGAAACTTTAATAATTTAACCAAAGGTCCTTAGTATGACCTTAAACTGCCTCATAAATATATTTGATTTCAATTACAGTCTCAGGGCAAAAGCAGAGGTCCTGGACAAGACCTTAAATTGTACCAAATTATTTTTATTTCTTACTTTATGGGAAATTATGGTGGAAACAGTTAATCAGAAGGAATTTATCAAATGGAGAGGGAACTTGCCCTCAAGAAGTAATCATGACATTGGAACAGAAAAAAAAAAATCTTATAAAAATAAGGGGTGGTACTTATTTCTTTTCATCACTCCTTATGATGTCAAGTTTTGGGGGAGTAGTGGGAAATATTCAGCTATTCAATAGTTTTATTAGCATTTATCTCATTTTTTCTATTATATAAAACAAGAAGAATAATAAAATCAGACATTAAATCAGGTATAAAAGCAGGGAGATTCAAAATCAATATAAAGAACCATCAACAGACAATATCAACATATTTAAGCTGAAAACATAAAATATGGCATACTTGCCAAAATCCATCAAGATCAACATAAAAATTTGGAAGAAGAGACAGGAAAAATTTCATTAAGCTTCAGTTAGATAGTGAATGCTGGGGACAGCATTAAATGGAGAGGGGGATGTGGTATGCCATACCATATCAGCTTAATAAAATTTTTTTAGGGGAGTGAAAAGTAGAAGTACCCCTATGGGTAGGTTCTGTTGGAAACAAAAGAAAAGAATACTTGTCTCAGTTGGTAAGGAGATGCCTTGTGTCAAGGAAAATGGCCAGGTGATTGGTTCAAGCCACTCGAAGACATCAAGAAAAAAATTAATTAAAAAAAAAAATTATTAAAATGTCAAATTTTTGGAAAATCTTTTTAAAGTTTGGAAAATACCTGAAACCTAACCCTAAAATAAAATTAGGTTTCAACCCACAAATTGGCCTCAAAAATAAAAAATTCTAAATTCAAGACAGCAGAAGGAGGATACATAAACAGATTACATAAGCAGGAAGGAGTTAAGAAAGTATTAGTAATCAGATTACTTGATTAGTAATACTTAAGGAGTTAAGGGATACAGGTACCATGGAGGATTAGTCAGCAAGTCTAAGGATTAGTAATAAAGCTCATATAAGCACCAGCAAAAATACCTCAAATTAGTAAGCAATCCAACAAATGACATCATCAACCAAACAAATGATGCAATGATTTACATAAATGACATCAGTTAGGTGGGACCACCAGAAAAGAATTTTCCCAGCCAAAAGAAACTGAAAAATTCTAAGTCCCTCTTTTTGAACACCTCCCATGGAGAGCCCAAAAATTATAAATAGAGGGCCTCTCCCCCCAAATTTTTCCTCTTTCCCTCATGTCTTTTATCCCCCCAAAAGTGGAAAGTGGATTTAAATTCATCCCTGACTATCAGGTTAACTATTCTACAAATATATAATTCTATTATATAAAGGATAAAAAGGCCTTATATAATAGTCTTATAGAAAAAAATAAAAAAAAAGTCTTATAAAAAAAAGAAGAGCTTTATAATATAATTTTATTATATAAAGGATAAAAAGGCCTTATATAATAGTCTTATAAAAAAAAAGAAAAATTCTTAAAATAAAGAAGCAGTCTTATAAAAAAAAAGTATTATAAAAAAGAAAAAACTTATAATATAATTTGATTACATAAAGGATAAAAAGGCTTTACATAATAGTCTTATAAGCTTAAATTAAATAAAATAGTATTTTAAAAAGGATTTTACCTTATTATAAGCAATCAAAGCTTTGAAGAAGGAAAAGAAGGGTCACTTAGTTATCTTATTAAGAAATTATTATTATTTCATTTCAAAAAGTCATATTTTGGTTACTACAAGGACATTTTATTAATTATAAAGGAAAATACCTATTATAGGAATACAGTAGTGCTATTCTTATTAAAAAGAAAGAATTATTATCAAATTAAATTATTAAAGAGTGGCTATTATTTAGTCTGGTCATATCAGAATTTCATTTCATTCAAAATAATAAATCATATAAAAAAAGTGTTTGATTGTTTGTTCAGTATTATTATTAGCCTAGTGTATCCATATTATATTGAATTTTTGTTATAGTAGTATTTTGTGTGATTTGTGCTAGTATTATTTCTTTTGGTTAATTAAATAGTGTTATATTTAAAAGGTTAAATAAATATTTTGAGATCAAGCAAAGTCTGATTGAGTCTGTTGAATACACTTTTCTGAATTAGCCACCATCAATAAATAAATTGATTGTGAACTCAAGTTAAGATAATTCAGCATTTTTCAGGAAGGGCAGTTCAGATTATTCTGACACACAAGCAGAGCAAGGGTTACAAGCTTGAACAGCAATTCAAAACTGTTTTCTTGTAATGTCCCCTTCCAGGTACTGCCTCATTTTATCCCACACAAGAGGAGTTCCCACAACAGGTGAACTAATGAACAAACACCTAACTTTCCCTGTAAGTCTGATAAAAACTTACAGTTCAAGTGACAAGGAGTTATTTCCACTAAGAAATAAACCCCCACTTAAAATTCCCCCCTTGGAAGAAGGAGAGGAAAAGAAAATAGTAAAAGTCCTTAAAAAAAGAAGGACAAGAAACAAAAAAGAGCGGGAATACCTTGTAAGGTAGAGAAATTCAACTCAAGAAGATGAATGGCTACTTGAGAAAGATATAACAAATTCTGATAAAGTACTAAGAAGGTTCAGACATGAAAGAAAGCCTGAAAAATAGAAACGTTAAGCATTATTGAGCTTCAAGACTAACAAAGTCTATTGAAGAGGTAGGACCGTGGATGATACCCTAATTACACATACCAGATTGTGGTACAATCTTTTTTGGTGGTAGGGAATGTGAACCTTTGAGATATGACCACATACCCAAAAAGGTCACAAGAAATATTTAATATAATTATACATTAAAAACAAGTACCTTAAAGCTACAAAAATACCATAAATTGGTATAAAACTTGGTTCAAATTAAAAAAAAATGAATAAACATGTGAAATAAATTATACCATTGGATTCCCCATGGTAAAATACACATATCCCATTTTTATGGCATATCTGCAAAGTCAATATTTAATAAGTTATAAGTAATAATACCTTATAAAAAACACAAATCCTTATTTATTTCAAAAACTAATGAAACAACATGTGAAATAAATGGCTCAATTGGATTTCCCATAAACATCCACACATAAAACAATTAATAAGCTAAGCTTCAAAACCAATACTTAAGCAATTAACCTGAATATATGCACTTTTTTGGTCAACGCATATATTCAAGGATTTTAGCTAATATCTCTTGAATTATGCATGATAGAGTGATGAACCAAAAATAAAGTCATCACGTAATTACTGTAAGACTACAAAAATGAAGTTTATGTCACAAGTTATAAAAAAGGTTAAAATCTGTAAGGAATTATTGATTAAAATAAACAGAGCTGTTGACCACTTTGTTGTGAAAGTGGTCCAAACTTAAAACAAAGTAGACAGTTGGATTCTACTAGCTCATTCGTGAAGAATGCTGTATTTTTTATTAGAATATTCAAGGTATAACCCCTTGAAATCATAGTTTGAAGTTTAAAATATTAAATTTCAACAGAAAAGATGAGTTACAAGAAAAATCATCAAAAATAGAGTTTTGATGATGTAATGAAATTCTCTTGGCAGCATAATACGATTATGCCAAGCTATCAGAATTCACTCTCTGAATTGCTGTAGTGTGTAAATCTTAAAGGGTATTAAGGATCAAAGTTTGAGCTTAATTTGATCATTTATGATCACTCACTGTAACCTTAAATTAAGTTTAACAGCCATATAAGTGATACAAATGGTCAATACTATTAGTTTATGATTAAAGCTAATAAACTCCACGAAATTTGGGGTGCTTCCAAGCCTTTGACATCATCAAACTTAGACTTATAGTGATAACTATAAATAATGGCGTAATAATGATGTAATGTGGTTTGATCATGATGTAATTATCACCAAACCTTAAAATATTGATTAATTCCAGTGGATATGATCGGTACACGTCTACTAGAAGCCTGTTGGACTCTAGGAGGGAGGTATTTACTATAAATAGAGCTCTTTTTGCTCTGTTTTCCCCTCAGACGCATCAAAAACATTAAATCAATACAATTAAAAAGGTAATGTCATTATTATTTATATATAAAACCTTCATATTATTAAAGACCAAAGATAATCTTATTATAATCATCAATTTTGACATGATTAAATCATTTTTTTAAATTGTTTTTGTGAAAAATCTTTCTAAAAACTCATTTCCACTTAAAAATCAAGAATATTTGTAATTTTCTGTAAGGTTTGTCTATGAAACTCTTGATAATAGTAACAAAATCGAGAGTACTATGACTGTCCTCAATAGAAATATATAATATAGTAAAATATTATAACCACAAATTTAAATATAATTATTAAAAATAATTATATAAAAAAAATATAATAATAATAATAAATTATAATTATTCTATTATTGTTATAGTCACTGACAGTTATAACAATAAGAATTATAAAGCTCTTAATGAGACAATTACATGTGGAAATATGAATATTAACCACTTATAAATAATATAAATATTATTTATAAAATAATTATAACACACACTGTGCAGAAAAAATTCTTATAGAATAAAATTCTATATAAAAAGACTAATACTAGATAAAAAAATATAGAGCTTTAGAGAAAACTTACTTATAATATTTATTTAATACAACAAGTTAAACAACAACAGTTATTATATTAAATAATGATTATAAGTTAAAAACACGTCTAAAATCAATAATTTTGAGGATAAAACAGCTTTTTATGGTAAATTTAAGATTAAAGAGTTTTTAAGAGGAATTTTTGGATTTTAAAAGATATTTAAGATGAAAATTTTATAATATAAAATATATTATTGATGATTAAAACAATAATCTGAATTCTATGACTTCAATTCTTTAACTTACAATTAATAAAGAATAAAATAACTTGAGAATTACTTTAATAATAAGATTTTCTAAATAATAGAACTCTACCTGTTTAAATGTCTAATATGATTGGATTGCTAATGAATGATGGACAAAAACAGTGATGGAAAGACTCTTTTTATGTCTTCAGAGCAGCTCTCATGATTCATAATGAATATAGAGGGCGTGCTCAGGTCAAAACTGAAAAACCATACTTAAAAAAAAGTTCTTCACTTAAGGCAACTTGTTTTTAATTCCAATTTAAAGTTACCAGTGTTATTCCTAACTCCATGTAACTTTAATCCTCATTTAAACTAATTATTTTAAGTTTTTAATATAAATAAGCTTATTTATATTAAAGTTCATCACATGAACAACTTAAAAATAGAGTTTCAAGCAGAAATCTCTTAAACTCAATTTTTAATTAATTTTTAAAGAAATCATAATTTTCTTTGAGCTTAATTAAAAGAGTAAATTTCCAGGCTAATTACCTAGGAAATTTATTTATAAAAGATACTTAAAATTTAATTTATATATAGACAATATTAAATTTTAAGCTGTGTGAAAGTTTCAAGCAAATCCATTAAGATTTGGATTCTTAATGAATTTTTGAAGTTATTTCTATTTTTCCACATAAAATAGCAATACACACCAAACCTTAGCTTTTGACAAGGTTCTGGTGCTTTTAACTTTAAAGTTTTAAGCTTATTTAAGGTTTTTAAGCTTTATTAAGCTTTGACAGTTCTTAAAACCTTGATATCAAGCCTTCATATTGGGATTTACCCTTTGGCAGCTTCAAATTCCTGTCCAAATTGGGATAAAACCAGTTTAAACCTTAAGGTTGGATCAAAGTCTAATCTTAAAGTTTAAATAAGGTTGAAAATCCTCCACTACAGGTGGACAACCTTAATTGAATCATTGCACATCCAAAAGGTTGGGTACCCCAGCTCTATTTGGTCTTTTTCCTTTGTCCCACCTTTTTGCGTGGATTTTGCCCTTTTATTTATTCAAAGCCATACCATGGCTTTAAACCCTTTTACATTGAGCTCACGCAGGATTTACATTATGTATGGAAGATCCTTAGCCAATTCAGTAAATATACACCACGCCTCAATTTTAACTAAAATTTTGGTAAGTTTGCATTAACCTTATGCAACTTTAAATTTAAGCTTATTTAAGCTTGAATTTAAAAATTTTTAAAAAAATGTTAAAAAAGTTAGTTACATTAGTACTGTGAGATTCTTAAATCTTCTAATACCATAAGAAATAAGTGTTTTTGGGTATAACACCTTATGGATGTACCCTAGGTTATTTTTGGTGTAGAATCCAAAAATGACATAATATTTATAACTTTGTTTATCCAAAATAAAGTTATACTTATTTTTTGTTATTTTTTATTTTAATTTCAACTAAAAAGTCTGTTTAAGACAAAATTAGCTGTTTATAAAATCATTTGTGGCCTTATGGGTATGTTATACATACTTCACAGGCTCACATTCCCTACCACCAAAAAAAATTGTACCACAATTTTTCTTTTGTAGTTTACCCCCAAGTTATTTGCGGGGGGTATAATCCACTGTCCAACCTCTCTACTTATACTTTTAAGTATGTAAAGCACACAATTCAAACTTTTTATTGAGAAATTAGTCTTCTCTCATGTCTGAATCTTCTGAGAAACTTTTGGGAATCGGGTATTTTGCTTTCTACAATCCACTCATCTTCATGTTGTGGATTTTTATACCTGACTAAGTATTCTCTTTCATTTTTTCCCCTAAGTCTTCTTTCTTTCAAGACCTTTAGTACCTTTTTCTCCTCGCTTAGATCTAGTGGGGGTACTTCTAAGGGTGTTTCATTTCTTAAAGGAAATAATTCCTTGTCACTTGAAGTGTAATGCTTTACTAGACTGACAGGGAATGTTGGATGTTTTTTTTCCAATTCTCCTGACAGTTCTACTTGTACTGCATTTGTCCCATGAAGGGCTTTAATAATAAATGGTCCTGAAAAGGAATTTTTCAATTTCTTTGGGCCTTTAATATTATTAAAGTTCAAGGTTGAAACTAGTATTAAGTCCCCTACTTTGAATTCTGGGGTTTTATCACTTTTATCCCATTTCTGCTTAGCATATTCAAAGGCATCATTCATGCTTTGATTTGCATCATGTCTCACTTTATCAAGCAATAGCTTAAAGCTTGAAGCCGTTGGATGAATGTCAACCAGATCTTTCTTCAAAGTATCAATTGGAAGTTTGGGGTTCCATCCTTTTTCCAACATTGCAGGGGTCTTTCCTGTTGAAGCATGGATGGAGGTCTTGTAGGCTAACTCCAATGCTGGTATAAGATTACACCAATCATGGGTAAAGCCATCAGAATCTTTAAACTCCAGGCCATAAGCACGAAATCTTCTGATCATGTCCTCAAGGGTTTGAATCATTCTTTCTGCTAACCCATCTGTTTGTGGATGGTATGCTGTTGAGAATGATAATTTTGTACCCAAAAGCTTATGTAAATTAGTCCATAAGTCTGATGTAAATTTTGGGTCTCTGTCACTAATGATATTTTTAAAGAGACCAGTATGGGATATTACTCTATTCCAGATCAAAAGAGCTGTATCCATAGCTGTGTCATCTTTGTGAAATGGTAAAAAGATTGGTGTTTTGCTATATCTGTCTACAATAACAAGACATGCATTGTAACTTTTATCACCTCCAGGTGGTAATGCGGTTACCCAATCCATGTGAACCACTTCCCATGGGGTACTTGGTTCTTGGATATGGATCATCAGACCAAATCTTTTACCAGTAGCTTTATTGGCTTTCTGGCATCTATCACAACTATGACAGTACTAAATGACATCTTTTCTCCAAGATGGCCACCAGGCACATGTCTTAGTTATTTCCATTGTTCTGTCTTCAGACAGATGTCCAGAATAAATGTTATCATGGAATTCTAGTAGTATTGTGTCAATCAACATTCTACTACATAGGACCATGACACATGTGTGTTTAGATCTATGATATAGTATACCATCAAACAAATGGAATCTTCCATTATCATAAGATGTTTTCCAAATATCATCCAGAGAATTAGCCAATGCTGCATATTTGCAATCTTTGTCAAGTAGAGCAGTAAGTATATGGCAATTTTTATCTTGCTTATAGCTTTCTCTAACTTCCTCAAAGAATTCTGTTCCCACATCTGTGATGTTAATTCCTTCAATTGGGATTTGAGGTTCTGCACTTGTAGGAACATAGGCAGGATTTTCAGGTGTATTGGGTAATGCCCATCTACTTAAGCCATCAGCATTCCTGTGAATATTTCCAGCTTTATGTACTATGGTCATATTGCCTCTATACTCCTGTATAGCAATCTGCCATCTTAACATGTGTCTGTTTGGAGTTTTCATGTTAAGAAGTGACTTTACTGTGTTACAATCAGTAATTACTTCAAACACACCACCATCAAGATAGTAATGAAGTTTTTCCAGAGCCCAAACAAGGCAAAGGCACTCCATTTGGCTAGCTCCATATCTGGCCTCAGTAGGTTCAATTTGTCTTGAAATAAAACAAATTGGACTTTCATAAGGCTTGTCATTGATAATTTGAACTTGATGAAGAGCAGCTCCTAGACCTTCACCACATGCATCAAGATACAGCTTGAAAGGAAGCTTCCAGTCTGGCATCAGTAATAATGATGCATTGGTCAAGGCATACTTGATTTTATCATATGCTTGAATTCTCTCCTGAGTAATTTCAAAAACAGTTTGTTGATCACAAATTCTGTATAATGATCTGGCATGGATTGCAAAATCTTTAAGGTGTTGCCTGTAATAACTGGCAAAACCTAAGAAAGACATCATTTCTTTTTTGTTCTGGGGCATCTGGTTCAGTAAAGCTGCAGCCACTTTGTTCTTATCAACACCAAGGCTTAGTCCTGAGACTACATGTCCTAGAGCTTTTAACTCATGAAACCCAAAATTACATTTTTTAAGAGAAAGTTTCATGTTCACTTGTAGAGTTTTCTTAAGTACTAATGAAAGTCTCTCTAAATGTAATTGCCAGGTTTCTGAACAAATGATAATTTAATCAATATAAATGATTAACCATCCCTCTGATAATTCATGTGGGAAGATAGTATTCATCATTCTTTGGTAATGAGAGGGTGCATTTTTAATACCAAAAGGCATCCTCAAATATTCATAAATACCACAATGAGCAATTATTCTCAATAATATCCTAGCATGAGGTGTCAAAACATTCTGGTGAAAGCCTTTTAGAGCATCCATGGAAGTGATGAATCTTGCTTTGGATAATTGAGTCAAAGTCTCATGAATTCTAGGGATTGGATACCTGTCTGGGATAGTATAGGTATTCAGTGCTCTAAAGTCACCAACCATCCTTGACTTATCATTATGCCAAGTAATGATTACTGGAGTTGTGACTTCTACCTCCTCATTGTGTCCAACTTTTCTAAGAACTACCAGTCTCATTAGCTCATTAATATGATTTTCCAATGCTTCTCTAGCCCTAGGGCTAGCTGGGTAAGCTGGTCTTCTTAATAGTGGTGGATAAGGTCTTTCCACATTAAGCATAATGTCCACCTCATGGCCTTTTATAGCCCCAAGTGGTTCATTATCTGAAGAAAAGGCTTCCCTTTATTGAAATAAAATTTCAATAAGCTCTTCCTTCATTTCCAGTGTTAACTCAGGACTAATTTGTGCTTCAATTAATTGATTTGATACAAATTTTTCCTTAGTAAAATTTTTTACTTGTTTAATGACAGTAATTTCTCTTTTTTCTAGAGGCAAAGAAAATTTTTGTCTTTTATTTTCCCCTATAGTGAAATACCTGTCTTTGTGATTATTAATATCAATACCATAAGTATTGAGATAATCATTCCCAAGTATAAAGTGTTGTGAAGTACAATTATTCATAACAACAATTTCAACTTTCAGTCTTATACTTCCTGCAGGATGAGGAAATATGATTTCTGCTTCAAATATACCCAAGGGGTGCATATTTTGGCTAGCACTGCTGAATGTTATACCTTCAATTGGAATTAATTTGTCTTGCCAATTGGTATAAATGTTTTCAAGATAATCTTTTCCAACACAAGTGCAAAAAGCACCTGAGTCAAGATGTATCTTGGCTTCTGTGTTATTTATCATAATATTAGTGATACAAGATGACCCAGCTGTATAACCTTTACCTCTGGCAGGTTTGATTTTTTGCATATTGGCATCCTGCACATGTATGAGATCCATACATTCATCACTATACTGTGGTAAGTGGGTATGTACCTCAGTGACCTCAAAAGCGACATTAATGTTCTCTATACTAAGTTCTTCTGATACTTCTTCTTCTTCTGAAGGCTCAGAATCACTTTCATGTAAAGATACATCAGCTTCTTTTGTGTCTTCCACTTTGTCAACATTCATCTCATTGACTCTTGTCTTTTTTGGACAAGTGTTTGCCAAATGAGATGTGCTTCCACATTTATGACATTTCAAAGGAGGTCTGTCATGTGGTTTATTTGGCTTTGAAATTGGTTTCCCACTAGTCTTGTTTTCTATTGGGGTTTTGGACCAATTTCTTCCAATTTTTGTTCTAGTAGTGATGTACTCCATAGCATTGATATAATCTTCTGTAGAGCAAGGCTCAATACATCTGCTTCTTATAGCATGCTCAAGGTCACCACCACATTTTCTTAATATCCTTTTATGTACCATTGTTTCAGACATATCAGGATGAAGGGCAGTTAACCTGTCCTTCTGTTTAAGAAACCAAGTCATGGGCCTGTCCCTCTCAATATTAAAAATGGCTTCTTCAAAAGAATTTTCCATTCTAAATCTCCAGGAATCATTTGCCCATTTGGAAATAATTTGTTCTTTCCACCAAGGCCAAGAATGTTTACCATGGTCTTGTCTCATTTTATAATACCATTTCTTTGCTGATTTGGTAAATAATGAGTGTAATCTGGCACTTATGTATTCATCTGGTATGTTAAAGTCTTCTTTGAACATATCAATTGTTTTCATAAATTCCGTATGATTATATTCTCCTTCACCACTGAAGGTTGGCCATTCCTCTAATCTTGGGATGTCCTTAAAATTGCAAGAAGTTTCCACATCATGAGTTGAAATTGTATGATTTAAATCATTATTCAAGTTAAGAACATTTCTGTCAAGAATTGGTGTGGATTGCCTTGGCAATTCATTTTTAAGTGATATATTATTAATACTAGATTGAATGTCTTCTTTGAATTCAAGTCTTGCTTTATCACTTTTTTCCAATTGTTCTTGAAAAAGAGCTGCATTGTGACCAGTAGAATTTTCCAAGTTTTGAGCTTGTATTTTCAATTCTCTTAACTGTCCAGTTATAAAAGAAATTGAGTTCTCATCTGGTTGATTGAGTAAGGTAACTTTAGACTCAAGTCTTTCACAAATTTGCGTCAAAGACACAATATTTTCTTTATTAACATTTTCAAGGCCAATAATATTCTTTTGTTGTTCTTTCACTTTTAATATCTCATTACCCAACTTCTGTTGGACATAATCAAATGCTTTGAATTTTGCCATAATTTCTTTATTAAAAGATTCAAAGTGAGTTACAAGTTTTACAAGATCTATTTCTTTGGGAAAGATTGATTCAATCTTTCCTCCTCCTTGTTTTTGAATTCCATCAAGGTTCTTGCCATATTGAACACATTGTCCATGTCTGTCTTTTCCTTCTTTGGGATTCTGTAATTCTGAGGGTAAGGCTTGTTCCACTTGGGCTTTGCCTTTCCCTTTGCCTTTTGCTTGCCCCTCTGGTTGGTTTTTGGGGATTGCTTGGGATTGTTTGGCACTTGTTGAGGCGGATTCTTTGCTGGTGGATGCTTGAGGAGCTTCCACTGGGCTGGTTTCCTTGCCTTGGGCCAACTTCTTCTTCTGATCCTCTGATAACATGCTTTGGTTTTTCAACCAAGCTTTTATCTGTTGGACTTGTCCTTTGACAGACATGGGTATCCAACCCACCAGAAAGTCTTCTGTCTTTTCTGGTCCCATGAACTTCTTCACTTGAAGATAAGAGTTCATGGTGCCTATCCAAAGACTTGGGAGAAGTTCCCACTCTTGTTGTTTTTGACGCCAAGAACCAGTTCTTCCATTGAGATTGATAAATCTCCACGGCTGCTTGTTGGAAATGGTTCAGGTCTAACAGCAATAGCAGTTATGTCAGCTTCTGGACTCTCAATAAGAGGCTCAAAGGTGCTGGCTAACCTTTGGAAACTGGTGGAAGCTCTGGCATCCTCCATTTGTGCCTCTCCTCTGGGAAGACATTCTTGCCTTTTGGATTTGTGGCTGGAATGTCCTGGTCAAGATCCATTTGATTGGATGGATTAGTTGCTTCCACTTCTAGTAGGAGTCATTTCACGTCAAGTTTAATAAAAAATAGAGTAAAATTGAATTCAATTCACCTGCAGGACCTTTAAAGGGCTCTTTGGTTATCAAACCCCTTGGTGCTGGACTGGTTTGAACTTCAATACTGGACTCTGAGGCTTCAGAGTCTGAAGAATTTTCTCTGATGGAAGACACTAGAGAAAATTAAAAATATAAGTTATTTTATCAAATAATAAAAATAACTTATAAACTTAACTTATTAAATAAAGTTGTTTCAATGTAATTTATGGCAAATTACGTCAAAAATAAAGAAAAATGTCTAAGATAAAAAAAAATGTTTTTTAGTAAAGAGTTTTATTTTTAAGGATTTTTTATTTGATTTATTATTTTCTTTAAAGAAATAATAATTATGCAATTAAAAAGTTAATTAATCAAAATAGTATTATTATTCACTTTCTACTAGAATAACTCGAAGAATAAATTTCAAGTCTGTGATGTGAAAAAGCCACTACTTAGACAAAAGAAATTTATTCCAAGTCACTCAATAGTATATTGTCTCAAACAATATTCCTAAAAAGAAAAGTACTTTATTAATATTATAAAGATTATTTATAAGGGATAAGTCCTAAAAAAGCCAATATTAAGATAAATATGGCAATTCTACGTCCAAAAACAGTAAAATAAGGTCTAGAATATGATTTATGTCGCAAAAATTGGTTTAAAATCACGGCCAGGCCCTCAAATGTAAGGTTTGTCTATGAAACTCTTAATAATAGTAACAAAATCAAGAGTACTATGACTGTCCTCAATAGAAATATATAATATAATAAAATATTATAACCACAAATTTAAATATAATTATTAAAAATAATTATATAAAAAAAAATAAATTTAATTATTATTATAAAAATATAATAATAAAAAAAATATAATAATTATAATAAATTATAATTATTCTATTATTGTTATAGTCACTGACAGTTATAACAATAAGAATTGTAAAGCTCTTAATGAGACAATTACACGTGGAAATATGAATATTAACCACTTATAAATTATATAAATATTATTTATAAAAGAATTATAACACACACTGTGCAGAAATAATTCTTATAGAATAAAATTCTATATAAAAAAACTAATACTAGATAAAAAAATATAGAACTTGAGAGAAAACTTACTTATAATATTTATTTAATACAACAAGTTAAGCAACAACAGTTATTATATTAAATAATGATTATAAGTTAAAAACACGTCTAAAATCAATAATTTTAAGGATAAAACAACTTTTCATGGTAAATTTAATATTAAAGAGTTTTTAAGAGGAATTTGTGGATTTTAAAAGATATTTAAGATTAAAATTTTATAATATAAAATATATTATTGATGATTACAACAATAATCTGAATTCTATGACTTCAATTCTTTAATTTACAATTAATAAAGAATAAAATAACTTAAGAATTACTTTAATAATAAGATTTTCTAAATAATAGAACTTTAGCTGTTTAAATGTCTAATATGATTGGATTGATAATGAATGATGGACAAAAACAGTGATGAAAAGACTCTTTTTATGTCTTCAGAGCAGCTCTGATAATTCATAATGAATATAGAGGTCGTGCTCAGGTCAAAACTGAAAAACCATACTTAAAAACAAAGTTCTTCACTTAAGGCAACTTGTTTTTAATTCCAATTTAAAGTTACCAGTGTTATTCTTAACTCCATGTAACTTTAATCCTCATTTAAACTAATTATTTTAAGTTTTTAATATAAATAAGCTTATTTATATTAAAGTTCATCACATGAAAAACTTAAAAATAGAGTTTCAAGAATAAATCTCTTAAACTCAATTTTCAATGAATTTTTAAAGAAATCATAATTTTCTTTGAGCTTAATTAAAAGAGTAAATTTCCAGGCTAATTACCCAGGAAATTTACTTATAAAAGATACTTAAAAGTTAATTTATATAAAGATAATATCAAATTTTAAGCTGTGTGAAAGTTTCAAGCAAATCCATTAAGATTTGGATTCTTAATGAATTTTTGAAGTTATTTCTATTTTTCCACGTAAAATAGCAATACACACCAAACCTTAGCTTTTGACAAGGTTTTGGTGCTTGTAACCTTAAAGTTTTAAGCTTATTTAAGGTTTTTAATCTTTATTAAGCTTTGAAAGTTCTTAAAACCTTGATATCAAGCCTGCATATTGGGATTTACCCTTTGGCAGCTTGAAATTCCTGTCCAAATTGGGATAAAACCAGTTTAAACCTTAAGGTTGGATCAAAGTCTAATCTTAAAGTTTAAATAAGGTTGAAAATCCTCCAATACAGGTGGAAAACCTTAATTGAATCATTTCAGATCCAAAAAGTTGTGTACCCCAGCTCTATTTGGTCTTTTTCCTTTGTACCACCTTTTTGCATGGATTTTGCCCTTTTATTTATTTAAAGCCATACCATGGCTTTAAACCCTTTTAAATTGAGCTCACCCAGGATTTACATTCTGTATGGCAGATCCTTAGCCAATTCAGTAAATATACACCACACCTCAATTTTAACTAAAATTTTGGGAAGCTTGCATTAACCTTATGCAACTTTAAATTTAAACTTATTTAAGCTTAAATTTAACAATTTTTAAAAAAATGTTGAAAAAGTTACATTAGTACTGTGAGATTCTTAAGTCTTCTAATAACACAAGAAATAAGTGTTTTTGGGTATAACACCTTATGGATGTACCCTAGGTTATTTTTGGTGTAGAATCCAAAAATGACATAATATTTATAACTTTGTTTCTCCAAAATAAAGTTATACTTATTTTTTGTTATTTTCTATTTTAATTTCAACTAAAAAGTCTGTTTATACAAAATTAGCTGTTTATGAAATCATTTGTGGCCTTATGGGTATGTTATACATACCTCACAGGCTCACATTTTCTCTATTTTTTATTGTAAATACAATTTGGATAAGTTGTATTTACATTATTTGGCGTAAAATATCTCACTATTATTATATTAAGTATTAAAAGTAGGTTATTTTCTCTTATTATAATAATTTTCTCTATATTCTTCTTTTAATAATTCTTTAATTAATATAAATAGTATTTATATTAATTTATAGCTTTAATATTGGTAATATTATTGTTATTAATTGTTTTTTATTAATAAAAAACACTTTTTTACGCCTTTATTATCTGTTTTTAACAATAATAAAGTGCCTTTAAATATATTAATTACTTTATATTAATATATTTATTTTATTATATTATATTTTATAATATAGATTATATTATCATATTTTATTGATAATATACTTATTTTTACGCCATAATTATAATAATTCTTTATTATTATTATTATTATTATTTTTATCTTATTTATTTCATTTATAAGGATATTCATAGTACAATAAGTAAAATATTAGTAATTTTTACTTATTGTTTCATAGTCAAACCTTACAAAAGCCCCCACTAAGCAAAGGAATTCCATTTGGCTTGCTCCATACCTTGCTTCTGTTGGCTTAATTTGTCTTTAAATGAAGCAAATTGGTCCTTCAACAGGTTTATCATTGATGATTTGTGTCTGTTGTAGTGCAGCACCTATTCCTTCTCCACAAGAATCAATGTATAGTTTAAAAGGTAGTTTCCAATCTGGAATTAGAAGAAATGTGCCATTTGTGAGGGAATTTTTCAATTCCTCATATGCTTTGACTCTTTCTTCAGTCATTTGATAAACTTTCTGTTGTTAACAGCGTTTATACAAGGCTTTGGAAATTCTTGCAAAGTCCTTTATATGCTGTCTGTATTAACCAGAAAATTCTATAAATGATTGCATTTCTTTTTTGGTTTGGGGCATTGGTTTCAGCAGTACTTCTGCTACTTTGTTTTTATCTATGATAAGGCTTAGTCCACATACAACATTTCCTAGTGCTTTAAGCTCACTATATGCAAAATGACAATTTTGAGGGAAATCTTCATATTAACTTGGCCTATATTTTGTAGTAATATTTCTAGTATTTTTAAGTGACTTTCCCAAGTTTCTGCGCAAATTATGATATCATCAATATATACAATTAAACATCCTTCTGATACCTCTTCAGGAAATATGGTGTTCATCATCCTTTGATAATGGGAAGGTGCATTTTTTATACCAAATGGACTCCTTAAATATTCATATATCCCACAGTGGACTATTATCCTCAGTAGTCTCTTAGAATATTGTCTTTCAAGACATTTTGTTGAAATCCTGTCAGAGAATCCATGGCTGTAATGATTTTAGCCTGTGACAATTTTCTCAATGTCTCACTAATTCTGGGTATTGGATATCTGTCAGGGATAGTTTAGGTATTTAGAGCTGTAAAGTCCCCTACCATCCTTGATTTCCCATTATACCAAGTAATAATGACAGGTGTAGTGACCTCTACCTGTTCATTATTTCCACTTTCCTTAATACCCCAAGGTCCATTAGTTTTTTAATGTGTACTTTTAAGGCTTCTCGAGATCTTGGGCTAGATGGGTAAGCTGGTCTCCTTAACAGAGGTGGATAAGGTTTTTCTACATTGAGGATAATGTCTAATTCATGTCCAATAATGGAACCTAGTGGCTCTTTGTCAGTTGCAAAGCCATCTTCATATTTGAATAAGAGGTCAATCAATTTTTATTTCACTTTTTCTGTTAATTCTTGATTGAATTCTGCCTCTTTAAGTTTGTCCCTTATGAAAAGGTCTTTTTCTGGATTTCTCTCTTCTTTTTTATGACTGTAATTTGTTTTTTGTTATTTAAAAACCCAAATTTTTGCCTCTTATTGTCTCCTATGGTACAATATCTGTATTTTTGATTTGAGATATCTATGCCATAATTTGACAAGTAATCATCTCAAAGTATAAATTAGTTACTAGCACAGTTGTCCATTACTACAAACTCTACTTTCACTCTTATAAATTGTGAAGGGTGAGAAAAAATAAGTTTTAAGTCTATCATTCCAAGGCACCGAATGCTTTCAGGGGCACTACTAAATTTGTCTCCTTGTATTAGTATAGGCTTTCCTTCCCAATCTGGTAAAATTTATTCCAATTAACGTTTACCGACACATGTACAGTATGCTCCTGTATCCAAGTTTAATTTTGCCTCTTGGTTTCCAACAATGACAATGCTTATACTTGACTTTCCAGCTGTATATCCCATTCCTTTTGATGGTTTGGTTCTATACAGTTTGGCATCTTGTATGTTTTTCAGGCTTGTATCAGATATTTCAACTTGTGGTAAGTTTGAGCTAACATCTAATACTTCATATATTAAATCAATATTATTAATTTGTGCATTAATTATATTTATTTCATCACTTTCAGAAGTTTCTGACTCTTCAGTTTCTTTTTGAGAATCTGATTCTTCTTCTTTGTCATTTTGGTCATCTGTCTCCACAATTTCATTTATCTTTGCTTTTTTGAGGCAATTATTGGCTAAGTGTCCAATAACTCCACATTTATGGCATGTTCTTTGCTCATTGTTAGGTGTATTGGGTTTGAAAGGTTCTCTTGGTTTATTTGGAATTTTGATTTCCACTTTTTTCCAAGTTCTACCAATCTTAGTTCTTGTCACTATATCTTCCAGTGAATTGATATATTCCTCTGTAGAGCATAGTTCTATGCACCTGCTTCTTAGGGAATCCTCCAATTGCCTCCAAATTTCATAAGTATCTTCATGTGCACCATTTTTTGTGAAATTTCTGGGTACAGTGCATTCAATCTATCAACTTGTTTTAAGAAACAAGTCAAAGGTTTATCCTTATCTGGATAAAAGAAAGAATTTTCAAATGCATTTTCTATTTTGTACCTCCAGGCATCATTTTTTCATTTAGTGATTATTTCTTTTCCCACCAAGACCAGGTATTTTTACTATTGGTTTGTCCTATGCCATAATACCATCTTTTTGCAAATTTTTCAAATAATGAATTTGATCTTGCAGTGATTAATTCAACTGGTATGGCACAATCTTCTTGTAACATATCAATTGTTTTGATGAATGACATATAGTCATATTCACCTTCACCTGTGAATGTTTTCCATTCTTTTAATTGAGGTGCTTCTTTCATTAAGACTTGGCTATTTTCTTGATGACTAAAGTCTGTCAGGAATGGGTTTGTTATTTCCTCTTTTGGTTTAACAGGACTTCTTATGTGAGAAATTGGGGTTGATAACTTTGGCATTTTTAAGTTATCCTTATTTATTTACTCAATTTTTTCAGTAATAGGTCTTATTTCACTTTGAATGTCATCTTTAAGATTCATTCTTTCTTCATCACTTTTTTCTATATGGTCTCAAAGTAATTTTTGATGTTATGAAGTCTTTTCTTTAAATTTTTCAACCAAAATACTTAATTTGTTTATTTTTCTCTTAAATTTTCAATGCTCACATCATAATTGATTATTGAAGTTTTTTCTTCAAAATTGTTTATGTATCTATATGGTTCTTGTTCTCCTTGTATCAGCTTTTGAGTATTGTCAATTAGGATTTTTGGTTTGTTATTTTCAACCATAAATTTAATGCTATCAATTTCTTTTTTGTTTTGTGCAACAACTTTTTTGAAAGATGCTAAGCTGTTATTTCTTTCTTGTAAGGATAATAGACTATTTTTAATGTCTTTATGAAGTAAGGTACTCTTTTTGATTTCAGTACAAGTATTTACAACATCAGGAGACAAAGTTATTTCTTTGGGAAATGTGTTTGTCGCATTCTTTGTTCCTCTTTGTCCTTGAATTCCATCAAGGTTCTGGCCATGTTGAAGACATTGTCCATGAAATCTTTATGGATTTTTGGGATCCCTTAATTTGGGGAAAATGGTTTCCTCCAATTTTATTCCTTTTTCTTCTTCCGTCTTGGGGAATTTGGTTGGCTTGAGGCTTGCTGGTAGAAGCTACTGTGGCTTATTCCTTGTTTTCCTCTTTCTTTTTGGCATGGTATTCCTTTATCTTCTTGATTTGATGTTTGGATGATAGTGGATTCCATCCATTTGAGTATCTCACTATTTTCTCCTCTTTGAGGAATTTTTTCAGGATATGCCAGGAGTTCATCGGTCCTTGGTGCATTTGTGGAAACATTTCCCAATCTTTGTCCCTGTACACTGTGCAAACTGCTTGTACTGGCTCATATAAATGTCTATTTGAGCCATCTGAATTTGATTTGTCCCTGTTGGAATTACTCATACTTAGCTCCAATTCTGGTTCAGAAATCATGGGAATATCTGAGAATTGCCTTTTTGATATGGCACTTTCTTGTGTGGATTCTGTTCCACTGGGGATTTTTCTCTTTCCTTTTCATTTTCAGGGATAAACTGTACTTCTGAGTCCACCTTCATCTTATTTGATGGAGTATTGAGATCCTCTTTTAGTAGTCATAGTAAAAATTTAAGAAAACAAAAGATTTCAGAACACAAAATCTCTTTTTATGGAAATTAAAAAGAAGGTACTCACCTTCAGAGTCCTGAATAGTGGGTCCTGGAAAGACTAATTTCTTAGCTTTCTTTTTCTTATTGACAATTGGTGTTGGAGAACTTGAACAAGTTTCTTCCACCAATTTCTCAAAAGTGGTTTGAGTATCCTCTGCTGGGTTATCTGCAATCACTATAAAGACAAAGAAATATAAATCTTTCCTTAAAAGTGTTATTTTTGATATGATATGGCAATTTCCACATAAAACTTGCTTTAATATCTTTTGAATTGATAAAATGTATAAAAGAAATGATAAAAAAGAATAAAAAATAACTTTTTCTATTGGTTTTTTATATATATTTTTTTATTTTTTTATCTTTATTTTTAAAGAATAAAAAAATTAAGATGATTCTTTTCAAAATTAATTTATAAATATATGTTTTAACCACTAGAGCCACTCAAAGAAAGCTCTTGCAAGTCTAAGGATGTGAAAAACCACGTGTTAGACAGTACAATTGCTTTTCAAATGCCTCAATAGCTCTCAAAATCAATACATATAAAATTATTATATATTTCTATAGTTATAAATATACTTTATTATTGAATAAACCCAAAAGGAATCTTTTTTAAAGGTCTTTAAGTAAAATTCATGGCCAGGCCCCCAAATGTAAGGTTTGACTATGAAACAATAAGTAAATATTTCAAATATTTCACTTATTGTACTATGAATGTCCTTATTAAATGAATAAAATAAATTATAGTTATAATAATAAGGAATTATTAGAATTATGGCATAAAGTTATTATATTAGTAAATAAATATAATAATATAATTTATATTATAAAAATCATAATATAATTAAAATAAATATATGTCAAGCTTTTATTATTGTTACCAACAAATAATAAGGTGTAAAAAAATGCTTTTAATAATAAAAAACAATTCATAACAGCAATATTACCAATATATTACTGTTATATATTAATATAAATACTATTGATATTAATAAAAGAATTATTGAGAGTAATAATAGATAGAAATTATTATGAAAGATAAATTAACCTACTTTTTACAATTAATAGAATAATTTTGAAAGGTTTATTCCAAAAAGTTTAAATACAACTTATTTAAAATGTATTTACAAAATAAAATAACAGAAATTACAAATATTCTTAATTTTATGTGGAAAATAAGATTTATAGAGAAATATAACAAAAACAATTAATCAAATGCAGTAAGAATGTCAAGATTGATAATCATAATAAATATTACCTTTGGGCTTTGATAATATAAATTATTCCCATATAAAGAATAAAGACTTTACCTTTTGTTTAACTTTTCATTGTTTTTGATGCTTCTGAAGGGAAAATAGAGTAAAAAGGGCTCTATTTATAGTAAATTCCTCCCTTCTAGTTGACATGTACTGATGGTATCCACTGTAAATGATCAGTAGCTTAAGGTTTAGTGATGATTACATCATGATCAAACCATCTTATCTTATTATTACGCCATTATTTAGAGTTATGACTATAGCTCTAAGCTTGATTACATCATAGGCTTTGCAGAAGCACAAACTTTGTGTATTTTATTAGTATTAATCTTGATATAATATTATTCACCAGCTTTATCATTTATATAACTGTTAAACTTAAAATCAGATTCTAGTGAGTGATCATAAATGATCAATTTTAAGCTTAAACTTTTATCATCAATACCTCTTAAGTTATACACGCTACAGCCATTCAGGAAGTTGATTCTGATAGCTTGTCTTGTCCTTATTAAACTTACAAGGGCATTTCATTACATCATCAAAACTCTATTTATGATGATTTTTCCTGTATCTCATCATTTCTGTTGAAATTCAATATTTTAAACTTCAAACCATAATTTCAGGGGGTTTTACCTTGCATATTATTATAGAAAATACATCATTCTTCATGTATGAGCTAGTAGAACCCAAATATCCACTTTTTTTAAGTTTGGACCACTTTCATAACAAAATGGTCAACAGCTCTAGCAATTTTGCTCAATAAACCCTTACAAGTTATAACTTTAATTATAACTTGTCAAATGAAGCTCATATCTGTTTCTCTACAGTAATTATGTGTTAAATTTATTTTTGGTTTAACTCTCTATTGTGTATATTTCAGGAGCTATAAGCTAACAACCATGAATGTATGCACTGATAATAAAAGTGCATATATTCAGCTTAATTCCCTAAGTATTAACTTTAGAGAACTTAAATAAAAAAATTTATTTGTAGTTTTTCATGGAGAATCCAATGGTTTAATGTATTTCACATGATGTTTCATTGGTTTCTGAGATAAATAAGAGTTTATGTCTTTTTATGGCATTTTTAGCTTATTACTCATTAGTTATTTACTTTAAAGATATGGAATGAAAATGATATATGGGTTTTTTATCATGGGAAGTCTAATAGTGTAATTTTATTCACATTTTATTCATCAGATTCTAAGTTAATTCAGAATTTGTGCTCATTTGTGGTATTTTTACTTGTTTTAAAATGATTATTTGGAGGAATAATTATTGTCAAGTTTTTATTGTGACCTTTTTGCATATGTGGTCATATCTCAAAGGCTCACAATAAGAATTTTTGCCCCTGCTTTTTTTCCTAGTATGGAATAATCCATGATATCTTGTGGCATAGATATTGTGATTCCAACAATTTCATAAAATATGCTTTACACTTCCTTTGCATAATATTCAATGTTCTCATTAAATCTCAGGCATTCCCATTTTACCCATGCTCTTCCAAAATCTCTAACTGTTTTTGATGCAAATGGTTTATTAATTTATGCTCAAAGAGCTTCTCCCTTCTTAACCTTTAGTCCATTTTCAAGTGATACTATTCATTCAGGATGAAGGATACCTAATATTAGCTGTATTGCTTCAATTTTGGATTTATTTCAATTATTTATAGTGTTAGCATTGGCACTTGGAGATAGCTCAGAGTTAAAAATATTTCAAAGTCCTTGTGCAGATAGTTCAACATTTATCAACAAAATGAAAAGAGGAAAGTCCTTTCCATCCAGGATTAGAATATGATTGCTTTCTTTTGTCCTCTCGGGCATGGTCCTCCACCTTTAACAATTAAGTGATTTGAGAAGTTGAGACTGTAAATATGTAAATGTGTTAGAAAACCAAATTATTTAATTAAAATATGGCAAGAATTAATACTAGAATAAGACAGAGAAAATACCTGAAGGTGAACAACAGCAATTAAGTATTTAACGATACAGGTATGACTTTTAGTTTATTCTACTATGAGATCTAAGCTATATACATCAGTCAAAATTAAACAGTTCTTGAAGAAGTGCAGCACTAAACTGTCAGCACTTTAATAAAACAGAGATATGAAATAGAAAACATTCTTTTTGGAGACAATCAAAAGGGTAGACTAGATAGATAGAGTAATATACATATTTTGTTGTAAAAATAATGGAGTCAAGACAAAAGACTTATTGAATACCAGATTGTAAATGCTTCTTCAAATTCCCAGCTTCTTCAGTGGCTTTTAAAGAAATAGTATGAAATGAAATGATAATAGGAATTTATCTCCCCACATATTCTTTTAGTTCTTCGAGACTCATCGTTTATATAATAAATAGCATGACTTAAATTCACTGGGACATTTAAGTCTTCTGTGCTCTTAAGCCCATGCAGTGTGATCACTACAAAGAAAACACTAACATCGGAGGCTCTAATCAGCTCATCGACTGAGACATTTATTCTTTAACACTATTGTCTTTAATTTTTCTATAGCTGATCATTAATTCTTGAAGGAATTTACTCTTCCTGAGTGGAATTTGATACCTCAATTGGCACCAGTAATATTTAATTAACTACTCAAAACTGAAAGAACGGTCACATGACCATGAGAAAAATACTGAAAAATGAATGTTTTTATTGGGATACAATTTTCAAGTTGATGATATCTACATTAAGAAAAATGGACCTACAAGTGACATGGATACTATATAATTGTAGGAAATGAGAAAACTTGAAATATTCAAGACCAAACAAGAAAATCAATAGCTTGAAATTGGAATTGATTTGAAAATGATATTATTGGGCCTATGTGAATTCAAAAAACAAATTAAAAGAATTTTCTAAAGGATAAAGTAGCTAAAGTAAAGCATATGGGTTCATAAACAGTAATTTCAGTTACTTTAGACAATCAAAATGATCAAAAATCCACTAAAAACAAAGCTGCTTACACTTATTAATAAGGAAAGCTCATTGAATTAAATGAATATAAGTAACTACCTCAAATATTGAAGTAAGAAAATAGATTTTGGTTTAAAATAAAGTTTCTGAAAAGAGGAATTAATTTTTAATATTTTACACAAATTGATACTTTTCCTTTGAATTTGATTAGTAATAATGATTGAGGCTCTACTATTTAATAAAAGCTAACCTTTATTGAAAAACCTTTCTTGAATCCAAATCATCACGCTCTTAACTCTTAGAAGACTTGATATTTAACAAAAAGCTGTAAAACCCAAAGCAAAATGTCAGGAAATAGCTGTGGATGTGTATCCAAAATAACTTCAAGTTTCACAAACCAAATTTTGGTGAGTTTCATATGGGATAGTTTTATCTATTTACCAAATTTAAACATTAAATATTTTTTGATCAACCAAATATAGCAGATATTGTTAATGAAAATTTTATATAATTGAAAATCCTATCAAATAGGATTTGAAGAATGAATAGCTTTAATTATTTGTGTTTGTCACTTGTTAAAGTGAAGATTTCTAACATAAATATTGAGCATATAGATAAACCTTCAATTGAAATATATCTTTTGAAGGATTAATCTCATCTTAGAATATCTGATAATTAACCTGAAGCTTATAGAAAATACCAGCTGGGATCTCCTTAAGAACTGACAAAAGTTGATTAATACGCAATCTTCTGATTATAAGCAATCATTTTATTAGGAGTTTCAGCTTAAAATTAAAATTTAATTGATTCAAAAAAATCAAATTAACTAAAATATTTGAACATAATAAAATTAAACAAATAAAGAACTATTTATAAAATTCTTTCATATTTAGTTATTTTGAATTATTTGTATTGTTATTATGTCACAACCACGAGTTTGACCCTCCTCCTTGATGGTTGCGGCAAATCAACCTGGAGCCAAGTTGGGGCCAATTGGCCATGTCATATCTTTTATGGCCAATTGGCCCCCTTGGGTGTTCTATGGCATCCACACCATAACACCTTCCCATGGCCATTTTATGGCCTCAGGCCATATCCTGCTGTCATTGGCCTTCTTGGCCAATTCCCACTTCACCAACCCCCAGGCCTTCATCTTTGATTTTGGGCCTGGGGGGTCATTTTGTCTTCTAAGGGCCTCCAGGCCCCCTAGCCATCATTTTTGGATTCAGGGCCACCCCTTTCATTAATGGGGTTTTGGCCTAAATGGCCTTTTTTAGCCATTTAGGCCCCCTACGGCTCCTACGGCCCGTGGGCCGTGATTCACAGTCTGTAGGCCACGTACCACCGTCCGCAGGCTAATTAGTCCCCTTTTGGCCTAATCCAATGAGGCCAAAAGGGGCCAAAGGGGCCAGCCAGGTGGGTCCCAAACCACAATTGGGCCCACCTGAGCCAATTTTGGCCACCACCTCCTTGAACCCAAAAATGACCAAAACCCTCATGGACACCCTTTTGTCACAGCCACGTATTTTGACCCTCCTCCTTGATGGCGGCGGCAATCCAACCTGGAGCCAAGTTGGGGCCAATTGGCCATGTCATATCATTTATGGCCAATTGACCCCTTTTGGGTGTTCCATGGCTCTTATGCCATAACCCACTCCATTGGCCACTTATGGCCTCCATCATCCTTTATGGCCTCAGGCCATATCCTGCGTCATTGGCCCTCTTGGCCAATTTCCACCTCACCAACCCCCAGGCCTCCATCACTGTTTTTGAGCCTGGGGGGTCCCTTTGTCTTCCAGGGGCTTCCAGGCCCCATGGCCACCTTCCTTGGTTTCCTGGCCACCCCTTTCATTATGGGGGTTTTGGCCTAAATGGCCTTTTTGGGCCATTTAGGCCCCCCACGGCTTCTACGGTCTGCGGGCCGTAATACGCGGTCCGCGGTCCGCGGTCCGTAGGCCGGTTAGGCCCCTTTTGGCCTAATCCAATGAGGCCAAAAGGGGCCAAAGGGGGCAGCCACCTAGCCCCCAAGGCCAGGTGGGTCCCAAACCACAATTGGGCCCACCTGAGCCATTTTTGGCCACCAATCCCTTGGACCCAAATTGGACCAAAAACCACCTTGGATCCATTTTTGGCCATAAATCCCGTAGGACCCATTTTTGGCCCTGGACCACCATAGACCAACTTCACCGTCATGGCCTCTGGCAACCACCAGAGGCCACCAAATCATCTCAACAAGCTTTTCCCTCAACTTAAGGGGAATTCTTTCCTTTCCTTCATGCACTCCGTACTCAAGATTGCAGGTGTGGTGCATATATGGTATTATATACCATTATGCACCATTTTTTCTCAGCAATCCAATGGTGACGTTTTCAGGACCCAATTCCACCTTTCCATTTCAAGGTCCCTAATTCCAACGCCCATTTTCGAAGGAGGACTTTCCAGCTTATCAGTCTGGCAATCCATGGCGGTAATTCAGAAGATCATTCAAGGATCCCAACCACCTGTATCTGCAGGAGTTGGGTTGGTACAATTAATTCAGGATTATTCTAAGGTCAATTCGCAAGAGGTATTACATAATTCAATCAGTTGTCAAGACATCAAGTATTCAATACTCCTTGGACAACCCAATTCATCCGTACAGGCCTTATTCAATCAACCTGTATGGCCTTGGCCCAATTGGGCCATTTCTTATTCCACTGTGTGAATTCCATCACACAGTTCAAATTTCAAGATGGCCAGAACTGTATTTCCCGATTCGGACAATACAGTCATTGATCCACCTTCCAGGATCAACCTTCCAGCTTTTCACATATACTGGCCACCTTTCAGCACCTGGGGGACTTTTTCCCCAGTTAATTAATATAGTGGATTTCATTTTTATCCTTATTTTCTTTTACATTATTAAATTTAATACTGATAATCTTAAGTCAGTCATTCAGCACCCTTTTCTTTTATTTCCTCGCCTGTCCAGTGGATATTGGGGGTCATATCCTTATACTAATTCCATTTCCTTTTCTGGCAGGTTGAAACAGTGAATTAAGGATTCACTTGGTTGGCTTCTTGGCTTTGGCTTCTTTATTATCTTTGGTCATTGGCTTCATCTTTTTCTTATCTCATCTTTTGGCATACTTGTTTTCCCCTTTATTCTTTCTTAAAGAAATTCATTCTTATTATTCTTTTATCTTTGGAGCCCTCCAAGTGAGTTCTTGATTCCTGAGTGCCAGGCCCTCTTCTTCCAAGAGCCCCTGTGACATTATATTAATTAACTGCTAATTCTTCTTCATTCATTCATTCTTTTATTCTTATATTTTAAATTCATTCATTCATTTCATCAAAATTATGATTCTTTGACGTTTTATGATCTTATGATTCTTCGTCACCTCTCAATTTTCTCTCATTCATTCTTCATTCTGAAAATTGAAAGCTGACCCATTTTTTATTTTTTCTGTTATCTTTTCAATCTCATTCTCAATCTTAACCAATCTATTTTTATCCATAATTCAGGCATTTTTATCTTTGGTTCTGAAGTTATTCATCAGGTTATTCAGACACGTTCTTCATATCAGGATTCACTTTGATTTATTCCTCAAGAATTTTTGATTTTTTGGAAGAATTCACTTGAAAATTGATTTGATTGACTAATTTGACATAATTGAAATTGACCTCAAGATAATTGATTGACCTGAAGACTTTATTGATTTTGCTGATTATTCACATCAAGATTTTGACATAAATTGATTTTGACTCAGGAATTCATTTTGATTGATTGATTTTTCTGCAAGATTTCGATTTGATTTGATTTTGATTGTTTGATTGATTGTTTTTATTGACTTCAAGATTCTCATTGATATTGATTTTTAATTCAAGACTCATTTGATTGTGATTGATTGACGTATTTGAAGAATTTTGATTCATTGATTATCCAATTTCCTCAGGATTTGATTGTTGCTTTTGTACTTCAAGAAAATTTTGATTTTGTTTCATTTATTTTGGTTGATTATCCCTGAAATCATGCCAGTTCAACATTCACCTCCAGCAAGACAGACCAGATCTCAGGCCAGAACTCAAGCTGTTCTGACTCCAACTCCAAGGGCTCCTCTTGACGGTACCCCAGCAGTTTCTCAACTGAGGGCCAGATTGGACAGAGGACCCATTATGGAAGGAGCAGCACCATCCAGGAAGGAAGGAAGAGGGCCAAGAAGGTCAATGTCTTTATCAGGAGTGGTTGGCGGATTCCCAGGTTTTTCAAGAACCAGTCCCAAGGTTCAAGGTGAAGATGGTGAAGAGGAGGAGGAGAATTCTGTGGAAGAGGAAGAGTCTAATGGCACTGAGGCTGCTCCTGCCCCTGTGGGAGCATCTGAGGGCACCAGAGGACCAACTCTAGCCCAGTCTGATCAGCCTGCCTCTCATCAGTCTGAACCGTCTTTATTGGCCATTATGCAACAAATGACTCAGATTATGGCCAATCTGCAAGCAGCTTCTTCTTCTGAATCATCAAGACCACCAGCCTTCAAGACTCCCTCTATGAAGGCTCCAGAATGCTTTGATGAAACTCAGCCCTTCAAAGTCAGAAGCTTTATTCAGTCTTGCCAACTCATCTTTCATAATGACCCGGCAAACTTCTCTCAAGACAGAAAGAAGGTTCTTTATGCCACTTCATTCTTAGTTGGCAGGGCTGCAAAATGGATTGAGCCTTATCTTTCCAACCTCAATAATCAAGACTCAAATTATCTCCTCAATTCCTGGCCATTATTCGAATCCCAATTGTTCACTTTATTTGGAGACCCAAATGAAGTAAGAAAAGCAGAAGCTGAATTGGATGGCCTTAGGATGAAAGAAGGTGGGCATGTTGCTTTGTATATTGCCGATTTCAGGAGTTTGGTTTCAAGAATTGGGGATTGGGGTGAAAGGGCTCTTATTCATCATTTCAGGAAGGGTTTGGCCTCCAGGATTCTGGATCAATTGGCCTCCCATCCTTCAAACATTGATTCTCTTCAAGACTTAATGGACGTCAGCCTGGAACTTGATACCAGGTACCATGAGAGGCAGAAGGAAAAGAATCATCATCAAGAGAAGAAGCCTGAAGCCTCAAAGTCTCACTCTTCTCATCATCAAGTTTCTTCAAGTTCAAGACCAAAGAAGAAATTTCATTCTCAAAAGCGGGACAAGCCCCATTCTTCATTGTTGAATAAGGACTTCAAGTTGAAAGGTTCTGAAAAGGAAAGAAGAATCAAGGAGGGGTTGTGTACCTATTGTGGTGGGAAGCATAGTCTTGAGTCCTGTGTCAAAAGGCCTCAAAACAAGCTTACCCAACCGTCAGGCAGCTTTCCCAGCCAGGGAAAAGCCTGAGTGAAGACCATGTTGTGTTCAATGGTCTTCACAGTTTTCCTTCCAGAGCACAATTGTGCATTCTGAATACTGGTGTCAAGAATTCTCTTAAATTTTTTGTTTTCTCTTCTCTTTCTGATGTTTTTTACAGTATTCTCATTGATTCTGGTGCTACACACTCATTCATTGCAAAGCAGTTTGTTCACAAGTACTCATTGACTACGTCAGAACTTCCAGAGAAGATTCCTCTTATCATTTTGGACTCCTCTGAGTCCCCTTCCTTATTTGTGACTCACCATACTAAATATATGGTTGAGCTCCCTTCCTTCCCAAGCTTTGAATGGGACTTTTTAGTCATTGATACTCCCAAGGGAGAAGACCTCATATTGGGCTTTGACTTTCTCAATCATTTTAATCCTTCTATTGATTGGAGGCAAGGGCTGATCACCTTTAATACTGATCAAAAGGACTATTCTGATCCTTCCAATTCCTTCCGTAATGACTCTTCCTCTGCCAAATCATGTGCAGCTCTGGTTGGTGATTCTAGAACACCATCAGTTCCATCTTCTGTCCATATTCCTTCCCTTAATTCCCATCTGTCATTACCATCATCTGGAGATGAAGTCTTCAAAGAGATTCAAGATGTTGGGGAAGATAATTCTGTATCTTCACTTCATCTCTTCTTTGGGAATATGGACCTTCCTCCTTCATCTTATCATGACTCCCTGGAGGAGTTGTGGGATGAAGAGGAAGAGCCAGAAGAAGTAGAAACCGTGATGAAGGTTGTTCCCTCTGTTTATCACCAATACTTGGATGTATTCTCCAAGGTGAAAGCAGAGAAACTTCCTCCTCACCTTGCCTGTGATCATCATATCGAACTGGAGGGGTCTCTACCTCCAGTTGGGGTGATCTACTCTTTATCCAAACAAGAGTCGGATACACTCAGGGCCTACATTTCAGAGAATGTAGAGAAAGGTTTCATCCGGCCAAGCTCCTCCTCAACAGGAGCACCTGTCCTCTTTGTTAAAAAGAAAGATGGTGGCCTCCGTTTGTGTGTTGATTACCGCAAACTCAATGCTGTCACTAGGAAGAACAAATATCCTGTTCCTCCTATGAACCAGCTTCTTAATGTCTTTAATGGTTCTTCTATCTTCTCCAAGATTGATTTGCGTGGTGCATATAACCTGCTCAGAATCAAGGAGGGTGATGAACATTTGACATGCTTCAGAACTAAATATGGCAGTTTTGAGTACTTGGTTATGCCATTTGGGCTCACCAATGCTCCTGCCTCTTTTCAGAATCTTGTCAATGATATATTCCAAGATCTTCTTGATGTTTTTGTTGTGGTTTATTTGGATGACATTATGGTCTTTTCCAAATCTGAGGAAGAACATGTCACCCATGTGTCCACTGTTCTTTCCAGACTCAGAGCCAATAACCTTTTCGCCAAGGCTTCTAAATGCCTTTTTCATGTCTCTAGTGTAGAATACCTTGGTTATGTTGTTTCTTCTGAAGGCCTCAAGATGGACCAAGCAAAAGTCCAGCAGATCCTTAATTGGCCTCCTCCAAGAAACCTCAAGGCTCTTCAATCCTTCCTTGGCTTTGCCAACTTCTACCGCCGTTTCATCAAGAATTATTCAAAGAAAATCAGTTCACTCACCAGTTTCCTCAAGAAAGATTCCTGTTTCCCCCTCAATGAGGAAGCTCTTAGCCAGTTTCATCAACTCAAAGAGGCCTTCACTACCGCTCCAATCCTTTCCCACTTCAATCCTTCTCTACCGACCATTGTAGAGACCGATGCATCCGATTATGCTTTGGGTGCTGTACTGAGTCAGGTCTCTGACTCAGGAAAACATCCCATTGCCTTTGACAGCCGCAAGCTTATTCCAGCAGAACTCAACTATGAAATTCATGACAAGGAACTCCTTGGTATAGTCTGGGCTCTCAAGCGCTGGAGGGCTTTTCTTCTTTCTCTGTCCTCTCCTTTTGAAGTTCTCACCGATCATTCTTCTCTTCAGTACTTTATGTCATCAAAGATCCTTACTCGCCGTCAAGCCCGTTGGGCCGAATTCTTATCTGAATTTCATTTTTCAATCACTTACCGCCCTGGCCGCCTAGCAACTCTTCCAGATGCCTTATCACGTCGGGACGACGTCTATCCGGAGAGGGGGGAGGATTTCATCAGCAAGAATCCAATGAATTTTCAACAACTCATTAAGCAAGATGAAGTTCAACCCTCAAAGTTTTTTGCAGTCAAGGTGGATTCTTTTTCAAATTTGATTGATTCAATTCAGAAGAAATTATGGCAAGATCCTCAGTACAGAAGTATCCTTGAAGATTTGGGTAAAGGTAAATCTGTCCAAGATTATTCTCTTGATTCCTCCTCCCAACTTCTTCTCTTCAAAGATCGGGTGGTAGTCCCAAATGACTCCACAATTCAACTCAGCATTCTTCAAAAGCATCATGACTCTCCTCTAGCTGGACACCCTGGCCAAGAGAAGACTCTCAAACTTGTCAAGCGGGATTTCCACTGGTCCGGCATGACTCAATTCATTAAGGATTATGTATCATCCTGTCAACAGTGTTCAAGAAACAAGAATATCCACCATAAGAAGTTTGGACTCCTCAAACCTCTTCCAATTCCAAATGGTCCTTGGATTTGTCTCTCAATGGATTTCATCACTAAACTGCCCCTGTCCAATTCTTTTGACTCAATTCTTGTCATAGTGGACAGATTCTCAAAAATGGCGGTTTTTATTCCAACAATGTCTTCAATAACTTCTTTGGATTTGGCCCATTTATTCATCAAGAATATCTTCTCAAAGCATGGCTTTCCATCAAGCATTGTCAGTGATAGAGGTTCACTCTTTGTTTCTTCCTTCTGGACCAATCTTTGTCAGCAGCTCAAGATTTCAAGAGACTTGTCAACTGCTTATCACTCAGAAACTGATGGACAGACAGAGAGGGTAAATCAGATACTAGAACAGTATCTTCGGATGTATGTCAGTTATCATCAAGATGATTGGAACACCTGGCTCCCTCTGGCTGAATTTGCCTACAATAATTCTGATCACTCTTCAACCAAGCAATCACCGTTTTTCACCGTTTATGGAAGAGATCCACAATTTGATTCAGTTCACATCACTCAAGATACTCCTGCTGGAAAGTTATCAACAAAAATCCAATCAGTACAGCAAGATGTCAAGAGAGAACTTGAAATCGCCATAAACCGGTTTAAGAGGTATGCAGATAAAAGTAGAGCAAGTCCACCTGTTTTCAATCCTGGTGACATGGTATGGCTTTCTTCCAAGAATATCAAATCAACTAGACCCACCAAGAAACTGTCTGAAAGATGCTTGGGTCCCTTTCCAATCCTGAAGAAAGTCAGTACTCATGCTTACCACCTCAAGCTTCCATCTCAATGGAAATCCATCCACCCAGTCTTCCATATCTCACTCTTGGAACCAGTCAAGACATCAACGATCCCAAATCGGCATCAAGAGCCTCCTCCTCCAATCATTATTGAAGAAGAAGAGGAATGGGAAGTCTCTCAAGTACTGGATTCAAAGCTCAAGAGAAGAAAATTATGGTATCTGGTGGAATGGAAAGGTTTCAGTCAAGATTCAGAAAGATCCACATGGGAACCAGCTGAAAACCTCAAGAATTGTCCTGAACTTGTCAAAGATTTTCATTCGTTATATCCTGACAAGCCAGGACCCAATTCTTCAATGGCTTGAATTTTTATGGTGCTTGGTGGGGAGAGGAATTACCAAAAGTAAGTCCCACTCCTGGTATGCACCTTTAGGGGTATTCTACTCTTCTTTGTTGTAAGCATCACCTTGGCCACTCTGTGAGCACTTTTCAATTTGGACACAGACCTTTTGGCCCGGCTTTCAACATCTGAATTCCAAATTTATGGCCATTTACACTTGGGCAAATGGACCATTCCTATTTCATTCTCCTTCCCAAGACTTTATTCTTTCAACACATTCATTTATCAAGAGCTTCCTTATTTATGGCACTGGCGGGAGTGGCAACTACTAAAAGTAAGTTCCTCTCCTGGTGTGCACTTCCCTGAGGGGTCTACAATCTGTCAAAACATCACCTTGGCCACTCTGTGAGCACCTGGCATCAAATTCTTTTATCCAGGTCCTTGGCCACTTTCAAAATCAATTGTCGTAACCCGTGATGAAGATTGGATTCCTCCTCAAATTTCATTTTCTTTATTTTTTTTTCTGTTTCTCTCTTTATATCTGTTTCCTTTTCTCTTTTACTCTTTATATTCTTTTAAAATTTCTCTTCTTATAACTCTTTAACGCCAAAATCTTTACGTCAAATCATGTCTTCAACTTTGTCAAAGCCAAATGTCAAGAGAAGACCAAGTCAACCTCAATTCATATGCCAACAAGCTTATCAGTTCAATTTCTCTTTTCAAGATTCAATGCCTCTGGAATCCTTACGTCAAATCCGTCTCATTAGCCTCAACAGGCCTCTACCTTATCTTGGTGCTCAGGAGCTCACCATTAAAGGTAGGGGGGTACTGTCACAGCCACGTATTTTGACCCTCCTCCTTGATGGCGGCGGCAATCCAACCTGGAGCCAAGTTGGGGCCAATTGGCCATGTCATATCATTTATGGCCAATTGACCCCTTTTGGGTGTTCCATGGCTCTTATGCCATAACCCACTCCATTGGCCACTTATGGCCTCCATCATCCTTTATGGCCTCAGGCCATATCCTGCGTCATTGGCCCTCTTGGCCAATTTCCACCTCACCAACCCCCAGGCCTCCATCACTGTTTTTGAGCCTGGGGGGTCCCTTTGTCTTCCAGGGGCTTCCAGGCCCCATGGCCACCTTCCTTGGTTTCCTGGCCACCCCTTTCATTATGGGGGTTTTGGCCTAAATGGCCTTTTTGGGCCATTTAGGCCCCCCACGGCTTCTACGGTCCGTGGGCCGCGGTCCGTAAGCCGCGGTCCGTAGGCGGGTTAGGCCCCTTTTGGCCTAATCCAATGAGGCCAAAAGGGGGCAGCCACCTAGCCCCCAAGGCCAGGTGGGTCCCAAACCACAATTGGGCCCACCTGAGCCATTTTTGGCCACCAATCCCTTGGACCCAAATTGGACCAAAAACCACCTTGGATCCATTTTTGGCCATAAATCCCGTAGGACCCATTTTTGGCCCTGGACCACCATAGACCAACTTCACCGTCATGGCCTCTGGCAACCACCAGAGGCCACCAAATCATCTCAACAAGCTTTTCCCTCAACTTAAGGGGAATTCTTTCCTTTCCTTCATGCACTCCGTACTCAAGATTGCAGGTGTGGTGCATATATGGTATTATATACCATTATGCACCATTTTTTCTCAGCAATCCAATGGTGACGTTTTCAGGACCCAATTCCACCTTTCCATTTCAAGGTCCCTAATTCCAACGCCCATTTTCGAAGGAGGACTTTCCAGCTTATCAGTCTGGCAATCCATGGCGGTAATTCAGAAGATCATTCAAGGATCCCAACCACCTGTATCTGCAGGAGTTGGGTTGGTACAATTCATTCAGGATTATTCTAAGGTCAATTCGCAAGAGGTATTACATAATTCAATCAGTTGTCAAGACATCAAGTATTCAATACTCCTTGGACAACCCAATTCATCCGTACAGGCCTTATTCAATCAACCTGTATGGCCTTGGCCCAATTGGGCCATTTCTTATTCCACTGTGTGAATTCCATCACACAGTTCAAATTTCAAGATGGCCAGAACTGTATTTCCCGATTCGGACAATACAGTCATTGATCCACCTTCCAGGATCAACCTTCCAGCTTTTCACATATACTGGCCACCTTTCCGCACCTGGGGGACTTTTTCCCCAGTTAATTAATATAGTGGATTTTATTTTTATCCTTATTTTCTTTTACATTATTAAAGTTAATACTGATAATCTTAAGTCAGTCATTCAGCACCCTTTTCTTTTATTTCCTCGCCTGTCCAGTGGATATTGGGGGTCATATCCTTATACTAATTCCATTTCCTTTTCTGGCAGGTTGAAACAGTGAATTAAGGATTCACTTGGTTGGCTTCTTGGCTTTGGCTTCTTTATTATCTTTGGTCATTGGCTTAATCTTTTTCTTATCTCATCTTTTGGCATACTTGTTTTCCCCTTTATTCTTTCTTAAAGAAATTCATTCTTATTATTCTTTTATCTTTGGAGCCCTCCAAGTGAGTTCTTGATTCCTGAGTGCCAGGCCCTCTTCTTCCAAGAGCCCCTGTGACACCTTTTGGCCAGAAATCCCGTAGGACCCATTTTTGGCCATGGACCACCATGGGTCAATAGTTCAGCCATGGCCTCTGGCAACCACCAGAGGCCACCAGATCAGCTCAGCCCTTCTTTCCCCTCAACTCCAGGGGATTCCCTCTTTTCCTTCATACCATCCGTACTCAAGGTTGCAGGCATGGCGCATATATGGTATTATATACCATTATGCACCATTTTTGCTCAGCAATCCAATTGAGACGTTTTCAGGATCAATTTACACCTTCCCAACGCCCATTTTGAAGGAGGATTAATCAGCTCATCAGTCTGACAAGTTATGGCGGCAATCAGAAGACTCTTCAAGGATCCCAACCACCTGTATTTGCAGGAGTTGGGTTGGCACAATTCATTCTGGATTATTCAAGGGAAATTCTCAAGAGGTATTACATCAGTTTAATCAGTTGTCAAGGCATCAAGTATTCAATACCCTTTTGGACAACCCAATTCATCCGTACAGGCCTCATTCAATCAACCTGTATGGTCTTGGCCCAATTGGGTCATTTCATATTCCACTGTGGGAATTCCATCACACAGTTCAAAATTCAGGATGGCCAGAACTGTATTTCCCAATCCGGAAAATACAGCCATTGATCCACCTTCCAGGATCAATCTTTCAGTTCTCACATATACCGGCTACCTTTCATCACCTGGGGACTTTTTCCCCAGTTAATTAATATATTGGATTTTTTATTATCCTTATTTTCTTTTATCTTATTAAAGTTAATACTGATAATATTAAGTCAGTCATTAGCACCCTTCCTCTTTTCTTTCCTGGCCTGTCAGTGGATATTGGTGGTCATATCCTTTACTAATTCCATTGTTCTTTCTGGCAGGTTGAAACAGTGAATTGAGGATTCACTTGGTTGGCTTCTTGGCTTTTGGCTTTCTTTTATCTTGGCCTCTGGCTTCACTCTTACTATTCTTTGTTATCTTTGGCATATTTGTACTTTCTCTTATTCCTGCTTAAGAAATATATTCCGTAGTATTTCTTATCATCTTTCGGAGCCCTCCAAGTGAGTTCTTGATTCCTGAGTGCCAGGCCCTCTTGCTTCCATAAGAGCCCCTGTGACATTACATTAATTAACTGCTAATTTCTTTTCATTCTATTCGTTCATTCTTCATCATTTTTATTCATTAATTCTTCATCAATTTCATTCATTCATTCATCAAAATTATGACTCTTTAATGATTATGAAAATTAATGATTCTTCATCACCTCTCAATTTTCTCTCATTCATTTCTTCATTCTGAAAATTGAAAGCTGACCCAAATTTTATTTTCTGTTTATCTTTTCAATATAATCTCAATCATCAATCCCAATTTTATCCTTCATTTCAGGTGTCTTATTATTTTGATTTTTCAGATTATTCATCAAATTATTCAGACACGTTCTTCATATCAGGATTCAGTTTGATTTTCTCTTCAAGGATTTTGATTCAGGAAGAATTCACTTGATAAGTGATTTGATTGACTGATTTGACATAATAGATATTGACTTCAAGATATTTGATTGACCTGAAGATTTTTCCATTGATTTGCTGAATTTCACATCAAGACTTTGACACAAATTGATTTTTGACTCAAGAATTCATTTGACTGATTGATTTTCACTGCAAAATTTGATTTCATTGATTTTATTGACTTCAAGATTTTCATTGATTTTGATTTTTAGGCTTCAAGACTCATCTGATTTGTTTGATTGACGTACTTGAAGACTTTAATTGATTCATTGATTTTTTCCCCTCAAGATTTGATTTGATTTGATCCTCAAGACTATTTTGGTTTGCCTCAAGTTTTGTTCAAGTTTTGATTCTTTTTATTTAAATTTTACTCTTATTCAATCATGCCACTCCAACACTCACCTCCTGCAAGACAGACCAGATCCCAGGCTCGAACTCAAGCTGATCTTACTCCTACTCCAAGAGTTCCTCTTGATGGAACCCCAGCAGTTCCTCAACTGAGGGCCCAATTAGATAGAGGACCCCGCATGGAAGGAGCAGCACCATCCAGGAAGGAAGGAAGAGTGCCAAAGAGATCAAATTTTTTTTCAGGAGTAGTTGGCGGTTTTCCAGGCATTTCAAGGACTAGTTTCAAAGGTCCAGGTGAAGACGGTGAAGAGGAGGAGGAGAATTCTGAGGAAGAGGAAGAGTCTGAAGGTACTGAAGGTGTTCCTGCCCCGGTGGGGGCATCCCAAGGTACTGGAAGAACAACTCTAGCCCAGTCTGATCAGCCTGTCTCTCACCAATCTGAACCATCTTTATTGGCCATCATGCAGCAAATGACTCAGATCATGGCCAATCTTCAAGCAGCTTCTTCTTCTGATTCATCAAGACCACCAGCCTTCGAGACTCCATCTATGAAGGCACCAGAATGCTTTGATGGGACTCAACCCTTCAAAGTCAGAAGCTTTATTCAGTCATGCCAGCTTATCTTTCATAATGATCCAGCAAACTTATCTCAAGACAGGAAGAAGGTTCTTTATGCCACTTCATTTCTTATTGGCAGGGCTGCAAAATGGATCAAGCCTTATTGTTCTAATCTCACCAATCAAGACTCAAGTTATCTTCTCAATTCTAGGCCATTGTTTGAATCCCAACTATTCACTTTATTTGGAGACCCAAATGAAGTTAGAAAAGCTGAAGCAGAGCTGGACGGCCTTAGAATGAAAGAAGGTGGCCATGTTTCACTATAGATAGCTGATTTCAGGAGTTTGGTTTCAAGAATCGGGGATTGGGGAGAAAGAGCTCTCATACATCATTTCAGGAAGGGATTGCCATCCAGGATTCTGGATCAATTGGCCTCCCATCCTTCAAATATTGATTCTCTTCAAGACTTAATGGACATTACCCTGGAACTTGATACCAGGTACCATGAGAGGCAAAAGGAGAAGAATCATCATCAAGGGAAGAAGCCTGAAGCCTCAAAGTCAAGTTCTTCTCATCATCAAAATTCTTCAAGCTCAAGTCACAAGAAGAAGAATTTTCATGCTCAAAAGCGGGACAAGCCCCATTCTTCCTTGTTGAATAAGGATTTCAAGTTGAAAGGTTCTGAAAAAGAAAAAAGAATCAAAGAGGGTCTTTGTACCTATTGTGGTGGGAAGCATAGTCTTGAGTCTTGCTTCAAGAGACCTCAAAACAAGCTTACCCAACCGTCAGGCCAATTTCCCAGCCAGGGAAAAGCCTGAGTGGAGACCATGTTGTGTTCAATGGTCTTCACAGTTTTCCTTCCAGAACACAATTGTGTATTCTGAATACTGGTGTCAAAAATTCTCTTAAATTTTTGGTTTTTTCTTCTCTTTCTGATGTTTTTTACAATATTCTCATTGATTCTGGTGCTACACACTCATTTATTGCAAAGCAGTTTGTTCACAAGTACTCATTGACTACATCAGAACTTCCAGAGAAGATTCCCCTTATCATTCTTGACTCCTCTGAGTCTCCTTCCTAATTTGTGGCTCACCATACTAGATATATGGTTGAGCTCCCTTCCTTCCCAAGCTTTGAATGGGACTTTTTAGTCATTGATACTCCCAAGGGAGAAGACCTCATATTGGGCTTTGACTTTCTTAATCATTTTAATCCTTTTATTGATTGGAGGCAAGGGATGATCACCTTTAATCCTGATCATTTGGACTATTCTGATCCTTCTAATTCTTTCCGTAATGACTTTTCTTCTGCCAAATCATGTGCAGCTCTGGTTAGTGATTCTAGAACACCATCATTCCCATCTTCTGTCCATATTCCTTCCCTTCAATCCCCACAGTCATTACTATCTCCTAGAGCTGAAGTATTCAAAGAGATTCAAGATGTTGGAGAAGATAATTCTGTATCTTCACTTCACCTCTTATTTGGGAATATGGACCTTCCTCCTTCATCTTATCATGACTCCCTGGAGGAGTTGTGGGATGAAGAGGAAGAGCCAGAAGAAGTAGAAATGTGATGAAGGTTGTTCCTTCTGTCTATCACCAATACTTGGATGTATTCTCCAAGGTGAAAGCAAAGAAACTTCCTCCTCACCGCGCCTGTGATCATCATATGGAGCTGGAGGGGTTACTACCTCCAGTTGGGGTGATCTACTCTTTATCCAAACAAGAGTCGAATACACTCAGGGCCTACATTTCAGAGAATGTAGAGAAAGGTTTCATCCGGCCAAGCTCCTCTTCAACAGGAGCACCTGTTCTTTTTGTCAAAAAGAAAGATGGTGGCCTCCGTTTGTGTGTTGATTACCGCAAACTCAATGCTGTTACGAGGAAGAACAAGTATCCTGTTCCTCCTATGAATCAGCTTCTCAATGTCTCCAATGGTTCTTCTATCTTCTCCAAGATTGATTTGCGTGGTGCATATAACCTGCTCAGAATCAAGGAGGGTGATGAACATTTGACTTGTCTTAGAACTAAATATGGCAGTTATGAATACTTGGTTATGCCTTTTGGGCTCACCAATGCTCCTGCTTCTTTTCAAAATCTTGTCAATGATATCTTTCAAGATCTCCTCGATGTTTATGTTGTGGTTTATTTGGATGACATTATGGTCTTTTCCAAATCTGAGGAAGAACATGTCACTCATGTGTCCACTGTTCTTTCCAGACTCAGAGCCAATAACCTTTTTTCTAAGGCGTCCAAATGCCTGTTTCATGTTCCAAGCGTGGAATATCTTGGTTATGTAGTTTCTTCTGAAGGCCTCAAGATGGACCAAGCAAAAGTCCAGAAGATTCTCAATTGGCCACCTCCAAGAAATCTCAAGGCTCTTCAATCCTTCCTTGGCTTTGCCAACTCCTACTGCCGCTTCATCAAGAATTATTCAAAGAAAATCAGTTCACTCACTAGTTTCCTCAAGAAATATTCCTGTTTTCCCCTCAATGAGGAAGCTCTCAGTCAGTTTCATCAACTCAAAGAGGCTTTCACCACCGCTCCAATCCTTTCCCACTTCAATCCTGCTCTACCCACCATTGTAGAGACCGATGCATCAGATTATGCTTTGGGTGCTGTACTGAGTCAGGTCTCTGACTCAGGAAAACATCCCATTGCATTTGACAGCCGCAAGCTTATCCCAGCAGAGCTCAATTACGAGATTCATGACAAGGAACTCCTTGGTATCATCTGGGCTCTCAAGCGCTGGAGGGCTTTTCTTCTTTCACTGTCTTCCCCTTTTGAGGTTCTCACCGATCACTCTTCCCTCCAATACTTCATGACCTCCAAAGTACTCACTCGCCGTCAAGCCCGTTGGGCTGAATTCCTTTCTGAATTTCATTTCTCAATCACTTACCGCCCTGGCCACCTAGCTACTCTTCCGGATGCCTTATCATGTTGGGACGAGGTTTATCCGGAGAAGGGGGAGGATTTCATCAGCAAGAATCCAATGAACCTTCAGCAAATC
The DNA here is from genome assembly GCA_023105745.1 of Austropuccinia psidii. Taxonomy (NCBI): domain Eukaryota; kingdom Fungi; phylum Basidiomycota; class Pucciniomycetes; order Pucciniales; family Sphaerophragmiaceae; genus Austropuccinia; species Austropuccinia psidii. The sequence goes on from JALGQZ010000004.1 coordinate 68,966,685, forward strand.
ATTAAGCAAGATGAAGTTCAACCCTCAAAATTTTTTGCAGTCAAGGTGGAATCTTTTTCAAATTTGATTGATTCCATATAGAAGAAATTATGGCAAGATCCCCAGTACAGAAGTATCCTTGAAGATTTGGGTAAAGGTAAATCTGTCCAAGATTATTGTCTTGATTCCTCTTCCCAACTCCTTCTCTTCAAAGATCGGGTGGTAGTCCCAAATGAAACCACAATTCAACTTAGTATTCTTCAAAAGCGTCACAATTCTCCTCTAGCTGGCCACCCTGGCCAAGAGAAGACTCTCAAACTTGTCAAGCGGGATTTCCACTGGTCCGGCATGACTCAATTTATCAAGGATTATGTTTCATCCTGTCAACAGTGCTCACGTAACAAGAATATTCACCATAAGGGGTTTGGATTTCTCAAACCTCTTCCAATTTCAAATGGTCCTTGGATCTGTCTTTCAATGAACTTCATCACTCAACTGCCGCTGTCCAATTCCTTTGATTCAATCCTGGTAATAGTGGACAGATTCTCAAAAATGGCGGTTTTTATTCCAACAATGTCTTCAATCACTTCCCTGGACTTGACCCATTTATTCATCAAGAATATCTTTTCAAAGCATGGTCTTCCGCTAAGCATTGTCAGTGATAGAGGTTCACTCTTTGTTTCTTCTTTTTGGACCAATCTTTGTCAGCAGCTCAAGATTTCAAGAGACTTGTCAACTGCTTACCATCCAGAAACTGATGGGCAGACAGAGAGGATAAATCAGATACTAGAACAGTATCTTTGGATGTATGTCAGTTATCATCAAGATGATTGGAACACCTGGCTCCCTCTGGCTGAATTTGCCTACAATAACTCTGATCACTCTTCAACCAAGCAATCCCCGTTTTTCACTGTTTATGGAAGAGATCCGCATTTTGATTCAGTTCACATCACTCAAGACACTCCTGCTGGAAATTTATCAACAAAAATCCAATCAGTACAGAAAGATGTCAAGAGAGAACTTGAAGCTTCCATAAACCGGTTTAAGAGGTATGCAGATAAAGGTAGAGCAAGTCCACCTGTTTTCAATCCGGGTGACATGGTATGGCTTTCCTCCAAGAATATCAAATCAACCAGACCCACCAAAAAACTATCCAAAAGATGGTTGGGTCCCTTTCCAATCTTGAAGAAAGTCAGTTCTCATGCTTATCACCTAAAGCTTCCATCCCAATGGAAATCCGTCCACCCAGTCTTCCATATCTCCCATCTGGAACCAGTCAAGACAGCAACAATCCCAAATTGGCATCAAGAGCCTCCTCCTCCAATTACCATTGAAGAAGAAGAGGAATGGGAAGTCTCTCAAGTACTGGATTCAAAGCTCAAGAGGAGAAAGCTATGGTATCTGGTGGAATGGAAAGGTTTCAGTCAAGACCAAGAAAGATCCACTTGGGAACCAGCCAAAAACCTCAAGAATTGTCCTGATCTTGTCAGCGATTTCCATTCTTTGTATTCTGACAAGCCAGGACCCAATTCTTCAAAAGCTTGATCTTTTATGGTGCTTGGTGGGGAGAGGAATTACCAAAAGTAAGTCCCACTTCTGGTATGCACCTTTAGGGGTATTCTACTTCTCTTTGTTATAAGCATCACCTTGGCCACTCTGTGAGCACTTTGCAATTTGGACACAGATCCGTTGGCCTGGCTTTCAACATCAATTGCAAAATTATGGCCATTTTTCACATGGGGAAATAGACCATTCATTTTCATTTTTCTTTCCAAGTCTTCCAATTCAAGACATTCCTTAATCAAATTTATATTCTTAATTATGGCACTGGCGGCATTGGAAACTTCTAAAAGTAAGTTCCTCTCCTGGTGTGCCCTTCCCTGAGGGGTCTACAATCTTTTCAAAACATCACCTTGGCCACTCTGTGAGCACCTGGCATCAAAATCTTTTCTTACAGGTCCTTGGCCACTTTCAAATCAACCATCAAAATCCGTGATGAAGATTTGGATCCCCCTTCAAAATTTTTTCTTTTTTATTTTCCTTTTCTGTTTCTTTATCTTTACCTTTCTTTAAAAAATTTCTTTTATTTTTATCTTTACGCCAAAATTCTACGTCAAACTCAATCCTTCAACATTTTCAAGCCAAATGTCAAGAGAAGACTACGTCAACCTCAATTCATATGCCAACATTATTATCAGTACAAAATTTTCTTTTCAAAATCAGAATACCTCTGGAACCCCTCTGTCCACTCTGTCTCAACAGCCTCAACAGGCTTCTACCTTATCTTGGTTCTCAGGAGCTCACCATTCAAGGTAAGGGGGTACTATCACAACCACGAGTTTGACCCTCCGCCTTGATGGTTGCGGCAAATCAACCTGGAGCTAAGTTGGGGCCAATTGGCCATGTCATATCTTTTATGGCCAATTGGCCCCCATGGGTGTTCTATGGCATCAACACCATAACACCTTCCCATGGCCATTTTATGGCCTCAACCATCTTTTATGGCCTCAGGCCATATCCTGCCGTCATTGGCCTTCTTGGCCAATTCCCACTTCACCAACCCCCAGGCCTTCATCTTTGATTTTGGGCCTGGGGGGTCATTTTGTCTTCTAGGGGCCTCCAGGCCCCCTAGCCATCATTTTTGGATTCAGGGCCACCCCTTTCATTAATGGGGCTTTGGCCTAAATGGCCTTTTTGGGCCATTTAGGCCTCCTATGGCCCATGCGCCATGATTCATGGTCCGCGGTCCGCGGTCCGTAGGCCACGTACCACAGTCTGCAGGCTAATTAGGCCCCTTTTGGCCTAATCCAATGAGTCCAAAAGGGGCCAAAGGGGCCAGCCACCTAGGCCCCAAACCACAATTGGGCCCACCTGAGCCAATTTTGTCCACCACCTCCTTGGACCCAAAAATGACCAAAACCCTCATGGACACCCTTTTGGCCAGAAATCCCGTAGGACCCATTTTTGGCCATGGACCACCATGGGTCAATAGCTCAGCCATGGCCTCTGGCAACCACCAGAGACCACCAGATCAGCTCAGCCCTTCTTTCCCCTCAACTCCAGGGGATTCCCTCTTTTCCTTCATACCATCCGTACTCAAGGTTGCAGGCATGGTGCATATATGGTATTATATACCATTATGCACCATTGTTGCTCAGAAATCCAATGGTGACGTTTTCAGGATCCATTTCCACCTTCCCAATTCAAGGTCTCAAATCCCAACGCCCATTCTGAAGGAGGATTAATCAGCTCATCAGTCTGACAAGTTATTGCGGCAATCAGAAGACTCTTCAAGGATCCCAACCACCTGTATTTGCAGGAGTTGGGTTGGCACAATTCATTCTGGATTATTCAAGGGCAATTATCAAGAGGTATTATATCAGTTCAATCAGTTGTTAAGGCATCAAGTATTCAATACTCCTTTGGACAACCCAATTCATCCATACAGGCCTCATTCAATCAACCTGTATGGTCTTGGCCCAATTGGGTCATTTCATATTCCACTGTGGGAATTCCATCACACAGTTCAAAATTCAAGATGGCCAGAACTGTATTTCCCAATCCGGACAATACAGCCATTCATCCACCTTCCAGGATCAATCTTTCAGTTCTCACATATACCGGCTACCTTTCATCACCTGGGGACTTTTTCCCCAGATAAGTAATATATTAGATTTTTTATTATCCTTATTTTCTTTTATCTTATTAAAGTTAATACTGATAATCTTAAGTCAGTCATTAGCACCCTTTCTCTTTTCTTTCCTGGCCTGTCAGTGGATATTGGTGGTCATATCCTTTACTAATTCCATTGTTCTTTCTGGCAGGTTGAAACGGTGAATTGAGGATTCACTTGGTTGGCTTCTTGGCTTTTGGCTTTCTTTTATCTTGGCCTCTGGCTTCACTATTACTATTCTTTGTTATCTTTGGCATATATGTCCTTTCTCTTATTCCGGCTTAAGAAATATATTCCGTAGTATTTCTTATCATCTTTTGGAGCCCTCCAAGTGAGTTCTTGATTCCTGAGTTCCAGGCCCTCTTGCTTCCATAAGAGCCCCTGTGACATATTATTAATTTATAATGCAGTCCCTTTAATATTAGTCTATAATAGAATTGATAATAATTGTAGATTTTCTCATTTTCATATTTTAATGGATATAATCTTAGAGAGAAAAGATAAATTAGCTCTTGAAAGAGACAATTTTAATTAGGTCTATATCAATTCATGACTCTAAAGCACTATTTCATATTTTCAATCTCATACAATTGCGGTTAGAGCTTATTATTGTTTGGAAGGGAAAACTGGTTGATATATATACATTTTTAACATTAATTTGAGTTATTTTAAAATAACATTCAAGTCAAACTTTACTATAAATTGATGTCAATTTGTTTAATAATCAATGTATTTTTGGAATTTGTCGTTTTCAGTGATTTTAGGTAATTGATAATCTTACACAACAAATTTTTGAGGGAAATATTTCAATTGGAAATGACAATATTCCTTAAGAAGCTCTAGAAAGAAACAATATTTTATGATAAAGATTAAATTTCTTGCATGTACAATCTATTAGGATACTAAAAGGGATGGTTGAATTCATATCATAATATACTCAAAAAGTCAAAATTATTTTCCACTTGAAGCCTAACAATATTGTTTAATTTGAAATTTAAAACATATTTTTCTTATAACTTAATGGATTATGAAATTAAGATAGTTTTTTTTCCACTTTCAATTATACTCTTGTTGATCTTGGGTCAACTTTCTCATACCTAAAGTGTCACAACCATGGGAATCCACCCTCTTGGACCTCAATATGGCATATCCATGCCATATCCAATATATGTCAATATGGCCAAATCGGCGATTGTCATGTTTTATGGCCTTAATGATCATTTTATCATCTGGGGCCAACCTGGCCCCTTCACCATCATCAAGCCATTCTAGACTGTCTCTTTGCTTTTGGGCATCTTGGGTATTTTCCATACAACAGGGAAAATACATCCCAAAAGCCTGTATTTGGCTTTTTAAGCTAGAAATACAGTTTGTGCACTTTGACTCATTTTGGGCACTTTTGCGCATTTGGCTGTATTAACCCATTTAGGCCATATTTATCATGTATTATGTGAAATATTCCCAAAAGGCCATGTCAGGCCTTTTGGGGCTTAAATTCCAGATTTGTGCATTTTGCACACTTTGATGCAAATACAGTTTTAAAGCTGTATGAGCTCTATTTAGCCAAAATCCCAAAAATGGCCAAATCACTCAAAGATACCTTCTCACCTTGGGAGCCTTCCAAAACCCAAATTTCATGCATATCCTCCTGAAATCACCTCAAAATAGCTTTGGCCCATTTCAACCTTCAATAACCAAAAGTGCCATATATTGTGTTATACACCATTATGCATCTTTTTTCAGAAGCAATCCAATGGCGGAAATTTCAAATAGTTATTTCAGCTTTTCAACAGGTCATCAAGGCACACCTTCCAGATGATTCATCAAGGCTCAAGGGAAATGGTCATAATCTCAGATACCAATGATTCCATCAAGAAATAAATTGTTATTCTCACTCACAGTATTCCTCCAAGGGAATCCTGGCTGTTCATTCTCAAGGGATATTCAAGAGGCAGTTTCAAAACCAGCTGTCAATTGTCAATGCTCCATCAATCCAACTTAGAAACCACATTAATTTCAATACAGTCTGGATTCATCAAGACCTGTATTTCAATCATACATCATGGGAAAATCATTCAACACAGTTCATTTCCCAATCTGGCAAGGTATACACTCCATCAGACAATCATTACAGATTCCAGTATTCAATACAGGACCACTGCTAGCCTGAAGGAGTCAAGCTCTCATCTTTTCACATATACCAGCCTCCTTTGACCCTTGGGGAGTTTCCCCCCAGTTAATTAATATATTTTGATTTTATATTATCTTTATTTATCTTACCATTTTTGTTAAGTGAATACTGATATTATCAAGTCAGTCATTTAGCACCTTTTCTCTTTTCTTTCTTCACCTATCAATGGATATTTGGTGGTCATATCCTTGCTAATTCCATTGTTCATTTTGGCAGGTTGAAACAGTGATTAACAACTTACTTGGTTGGCTCTTTGGCCATTTGGCTTCCCATTTCTCTTATTGCATCTCATCTTTGTGCCTGCATTCTTCTTAGAGAAGTTTAATTCTTTATTTTTATTTTCTTTATTCTTTTGGAGTCTTACAAGTGAGTTCCCCCATTGCTGAGTGCCAGGCCACTCTTGTTTTTCTGTCCAAGAGCCCCTGTGACATTATATTAATTAACTCATAATTTATTTTCATTCTGTTTATTCTTTCTTTATAATTTCATTCACTCATTTCATTGAAATTATGACTCTCTAATGCTTATGAACTTTATGATTCTTTGTCACCTATGAACTTTCTCTCATTCATTCTTCATTTTGAAACTTGAAAGCTTACCAATTTTATTTTTTGTTTCTCTTTTAAATATTATCTCAAATAATCAATTTTAATTCATTCATAATTCAGGCGTCATCTTAATTTTCATTTGAGTTTCAAATTTTTCATCAAGTTATGCAGACACATTCTGCACAGCAAGATTCATATTTGATTCATTCATAAGAATTTTGATTTTTCAAGAATAACTCACTTGATTTTGATTTGATTGATTGAGTTCACATAAATTGATATTGATTTCAATAAAATTGATTGACCTGAAGATTTCATTGATTTTGCTGATTTTTGACATCAAGAATTTTGACATAAATCAATTTTGCCTCAAGAATTTGTTTTGATTGATTGATTTTCTGAAAGATTTTGATTTTGATTGATTTGACATATTGATTCATTGACTTCAAGATTTCATTTGATATTTAATTGATTGATTGACCTGATGATCTCATTTGATTTATTGATTTTTATTGATTTTCTGAAAGACATTGATTTTGACTTTTGACTTCAAGCTTTATTTCCTATTGCCTCAAGCTTTCATCTTAAAATCTTGATTCTTGTCCATTTTATTTCATTTTATCCTGAAATCATCCTCATCCAACACTCACCTCCTGCAAGGCAGACAAGCTATCAGGCCAGAACTCAAGCTGTTCTCACTCCAACTGCAAGGGCTCCTCTTGATGGCACCCCAGCAGTTCCTCAACTGAGGGCCAAATTGGACAGAGGACCCATTTTCAAAGGAAGGAAGAGGGCCAAGAAGATCAATTTCATTTTCAGGAGTAGTTGGCAGATTTCCAGGAACTTCAATGATCATTTTCAGAGGTCCTGGGGAAGATGGTAAAGAGGAGGTGGAGAATTCTGTGGAAGAGGAAGAGTCTGATGGTACTGAAGGTGTTCCTGCTCCTGTGGGGGCAACCCAAGGTACTGAAGGACCAACTCTAGCCCAGTATAATCAGCCAGTCTCTCATCAGTCTGAACCATCTTTATTGGTCATTATGCAGCAAATGACTCATATTATGGCCAATATTCAAGCAGCTTCATCCTCTTAAGCATCAGCACCACCAGCCTTCAAGACTCCATCTATGAAGGCACCAGAATGCTTTTATGGGACTCAACCCTTCAAAGTTAGAAGCTTTATTCAGTCTTGTCAACTGATTTTTGATAATGATTTGTAAAACTTCCCTCAAGAAAGAAAGAAGGTCCTTTATGCCACTTCATTTCCCATTGGCAGGGCTGCAAAATGGATTGGGCCTTATCTTCCCAATCTCACTGATCAAGATCCAAATTACCTTCTCAATTCATGGAAATTGTTTGAATCCCAACTCTTCACTTTATTTGGGGACCCAAATGAAGTCAGAAAAGCTGAAGCAGAATTGGATTATTTAAGAATGTAAGAAGGTGGGCATGTATCTTTATAAATTTCTTATTTCAGAAGTCTTGTCTCAAGAATTGGAGATTGGGGTGAAAGGGCTCTTATCCATCATTTCAGGAAGGGATTGCCATCCAGGATTTTGGATCAATTGTCCTCCCATCCTTCAAGAATTTACTCTGTTCAAGACTTAATGGATATTACCCTGGAGCTTGATACCAGGTACCATGAGAGGCCAAATGAAAAGAGTCGTCATAAAGAGAAGAAGCCAAAAGCCTCAAAGTCAAACTCTTCTCATCCTTAAAGTTCTTCAAGCTCAAGTTAAACGAAGAACAATTTTCAGAAGAGGGACAAGCCCCATTCTTCTTTATTGAATAAATATTTCAAGTTGATGAATTCTGAAAAAGAAAGAAGAATCAAGGAGGGTCTATGTACCTATTGTGGTGGGAAGCATAGTCTTTAGTCCTGTTTCAAAAGGCCTCAAAACAAGCTTACCCAACTGTCAGGAAATTTTTCAGCCAGGGAGAAGCCTGAGTGAAGATCATGTTTTGTTCAATGGTCTTCACTGTTTTCCATCCGGAGCACAATTGTGCCTTCTGAATGCTGGTGTCAAAAATTCTCTTAAATTCTTTGTTTTCTGTTGTCTCTCTGATATGTTTTACAGTATTGACATTTATTCTGGTGCTACCAACGCATTTATTGCAAAGCAGTTTGTTCACAAGTATTCTTTGACCATGTCAGAACTCCCAGAGAAGATTCCCCTTATTGTTCTTGATTCCTCAGAGTCTCCATCTTTATTTTTGACTCACAATACTAAATATATGGTTGAGCTCCCTTCTTTACCAAGCTTTGAATGTGACGTTTTAGTCATTGATACTCCCAAGGGAGAAGACCTCATATTGGGCTTTGACTTTCTCAATCATTTTGATCCATATATTGATTGGAGGCAAGGGCTGATCACCTTTAATGCTGATCATAAGGACTATTATGATCCTTCAAAATCTTTCAGTATTGACTTTTCTTGTGCCAAATCATTGGCAGCTCTGGTTGGTGATTCCATAACACCATCATTTCCATCTTCTGTCCATATTCCTTCCCGCAATTCCCATAAGTCATTACTATCTCCTAGAGCTGAAGTATTCAAAGAGATTCAAGATGTTGGAGAAGATAATTCTGTATCTTCACTTCATTTCTTCTTTGGGAATATGGACCTTCCTGCTTCATCTTATCATGACTCCCTGGAGGAGTTGTGGGATGAAGAGGAAGAGCCAGAAGAAATAGAAACCGTGATGAAGGTTGTTCCTTCTGTTTGTCACCACTATTTGGATGTATTCTCCAAGGTGAAATCACAGAAACTTCCTCCTCACCATGCCTGTGATCATCATATTGAGCTGGAGGGGTCTCTACCTCCAGCTGGGGTGATATACTCTTTATAAAACCAAGAGTCAGATACACTCAGGGCCTACATTTCAGAGAATGTAAAGAAATTTTTCATCCGGCCAAGCTCCTCTTCAACAGGAGCACCTGTCCTCTTTGTCAAAAAGAAAGTTGGTGGCCTCCGTTTGCATGTTGATTAGCGCAAACTGAATGCTGTTACTAGAATGAACAAGTATCCTGTTCCTCCTATAAATCAGCTTCTTACTGTTTTCAATGATTCTTCTATCTTCTCCAAGATTGATTTGCGTGGTGCATATAACCTGCTCAGAATCAAGGAAGGTGATGAACACTTGACATGTTTTAGAACTAAATATGGCAGCTATTAGTATTTGGTTATGCCATTTGGGCTCACCAATGCTCCTGCTTCTTTTCAAAATCTTGTCAATGATATCTTTCAAGATCTCCTCGATGTTTATGTTGTGGTTTATTTGGATGACAATATGGTCTTTTCCAAATCTGAGGAAGAACATGTCACTCATGTGTCCACTGTTATTTCCAGACTCAGAGCCAATAACCTCTTTTCTAAGGCCTCCAAGTGCCTGTTTCATGTTTCTAGTGTAGAGTATTTGGGTTATGTTGTTTCTTCTGAAGGCCTCAAGATGGACCAAGCAAAAGTCCAGCAAGCTCTCAATTGGCCACTTCGAAGAAACCTCAAGGCTCTTCAATAATTCCTTGGCTTTACCAATTTTGACCACCGTTTAATCAAGAATTATTCAGAGAAGATTAGTTCACTCACAAGTTTCCTCAAGAATTATTCAGAGAAGATTAGTTCACTCACAAGTTTCCTCAAGAAAGATTCCCGTTTCGCCCTCAATGAGGAAGCTCTTAGACACTCTCATCAACTCAAATAGGCATTCACCATTGCTCCAATCCTTTCTCACTTTTATCCTTCTCTACCCATAATTGTAGAGACTGATGCATTGGATTATGCGTTGGGTGCTGTACTGAGTCAGATTTCTGACTCACGAAAACATCCCATTGCATTTGATAGCCGCAAGCTCCTCCCAGCTCAGCTCAATTATGAGATTCATGACAAGGAACCCCTTGGCATAGTCTGGGCTCTCAAGAGCTGGAGAGCTTTTCTCCTTTCACTTTCTTCGTCTTTTGAAGTTCTCACCGATAATTCCTCACTTCAATATTTTTTGTCATCAAAGATTCTTACTCGCCATCAATCCCTCTGGGCTGAATTTCTCTCTGAATTCCATTTTTCAATCACTTACCGCCCTGGCCGCCTGGCCACCCTTCCAGATGCATTATCACCTTGGGACAACATTTACCCAGAGAGGGGGGAAGATTTCATCAGCAATAATCCAATGAATTATCAAAAAATAATCAAGCAAGATGAAATTCAAGTCTCAAAATTCTTTGAAGTCAAGGTGTAATCATTTACAAATTTGATTGAATCAATTTGGAAGGCATTATGCCAATATTCTCAATATAGAAGTATTCTTCAAGATTTGGGTAAAGGTAAATCTGCCCAAGATTATTCTCTTGATTCCTCTTCCCCACTTCTCCTGTTCAAAGATTGGGTGGTGGGCCCAAATGGCCGCACAATTCAACTCAGAATACTTCAAAAAAGGCATGACTCTCCTCTAGCTGGACACCCTGGCCAAGAGAAGAATCTCAAACTTGTCAAGCAGGATTTTCACTGGCCTGGCATGACTCAATTTATCATGGATTATGTATCATCCTGTCAACAGTGTTCAAGAAGAAAAATATTCACAACAATAAGTTTGGACTCCTCCCACCTCTTCCAATTCTAAATGGTCCTTGGATTTGTCTTTCAATGGATTTCATCACTAAATTTCCACTGTACATTTCCTTTGACTCAATCCTTGTCATAGTGGACAGATTCTCAAAAATGGCAGTTTTCATGCCAACAATGTTTTCAATAACTTTGTTATATTTGGCCCATTTATTCATCAAGAATATTTTCTCAAACCATGGCCTTCCTTAAAGCATTGTTAGTAATAGAGGTTCTCTTTTTGTTTCTTCCTTTTGGACCAATCTTTGTCAGCAGCTCAAGATTTCAACAGATCTGTCAACTGCTTACCATCCAGAAACTGATGGACAGACAGAGAGGGTAGATCAGATACTAGAACAGTACCTTTGGATGTATGTCAGTTATGATCAAGATGATTGGAACACCTAACTCCCATTGGCTGAATTGTCCTACAATAGCTCTGACCACTCTTCAACAAAACAATCACCATTTTTCACTGTTTATGGAAGAGATCCACATTTTGACTCAGCTCAAAATACTCAAGATACTCCACTGGAAATTTATCAACAAAACTCCAATCAGTACAGCAAGATGTCAAGAGAGAACTTGAAGTTTCCATAAACAGGTTTAAGAGGTATGCAGATAAAAGTAGAGCAAGTCCACCTGTTTTCAATCCTGGTGACATGGTATGGCTTTCTTCCAAGAACATCAAATCAACTAGACCCACCAAAAAACTGTCTGAAAGATGGTTGGTTCCTTTTCCAATCTTAAAGAAGGTAAGCACTCATTCCTACCACCTCAAGCTCCCATCTCAATGGAAGTCCATCCACCCAGTCTTCCATATTTCACTCTTTGAACCAGTCAAGACATCAACAATCCCAAATAGGCATCAAGAGCCTCCTCCAATCATCATGGAAGAAGGAGAAGAATGGGAAGTCTCTCAAATACTGGACTCAAAGCTTAATAGAGGAAAATTATAGTATTTGGTGGAATGGAAAGGTTTTTGTCAAGATTCAGAATGATCCGCTTGGGAACCAACTGAAAACCTCAAGAATTGTCCTGAACTGGTTAAGGAGTTCATTCTTTATATCCTGACAAGCCAGGACCCAATCCTTCAAGAGCTTCATTTTTTATGGTGCTTGGTGGGGAGAGGAATTACCAAAAGTAAGTCCCACACCTGGTATGCACCTTTAGGGGTATTCTACTCTTTCTTGTTGTAAGCATCACCTTGGCCACTCTGTGAGCATTAAGCAATTTTTGGACACAGATCTTTGACCTGGCTTTCAACATCAATTCCAGAATCATGGCCATTTTTCACTTGGGCAAATGGACAATTCATTTTTTCATTTCCCTTCCAAGTCATTCTTCCAACAAATTCATTTTCTTTTTATGGAACTGGCAGGAGTGGTAACTACCAAAAGTAAGTTCCTCTCCTGGTGTGCACTTCCCTGAGGGGTCTACAATATTTCAAAGCATTACCTTCACCACTTTGTGAGCACCTGGCATCAAATTTCTCTTTCCAGGTCCTTGGCCAATTTCAAAATCAATTACCAACCTCTGTGATGAATATTGGAACCTCCACAAGATTCATTTCTCTTTTATTTTTTCTTTTCTTATTTTCATTTTCATTCTTTTATTTTTATTTCATCATAAATTTTCTCTCATCATGTCAAATTTCACATCAAGATTATCATTCATTTCATTCATTATCAAATCTTGAAGCCCATGTCATATGCCAACATTTTAATATCAGTATCAAAATTAATTTTTCTGAAAATAACTCCGCATTATCCCTCTCTGCAAACCCTTTCCAATAGCCTTAACACGATTCACCTTGTATTGCAGCTCAGGAGCTCACAATTGAAAGGTGGGGGGTACTGTCACAACCATGGAAATCCACCCTCTTGGACCTCAATATGGCATATCAATGCCATATCCAATACATGGCAATTTGGCCATATCCATAATCATTGGCCAAATTGGCCATTGTTATTTTTTATGGCCTTAATGGTCATTTTATCATCTGGGGCCAACCTGGCCCCTTCACCACCATCAAGCCATTCTAGACTGCCTCTTTGCTTTTGGGCATCTTGGGTATTCTCCATACAACAGGGAAAATACATCCCAAAAGCCTGTATTTGGCTTTTTAAGCTTTAAATACAGTTTTCACACTTTTGCACATTTGGCTGCATTAAGACATTTAGGTCATATTTCCCATGTATTATGTGAAATATGCCCAAAAGGCCATATCAGACCTTTTGGGGCTTAATTGCCAGTTTTGTTCATTTTGCGCACTTTGCGCAAATACATTTTTAACCTGTATTATCTGTATTTAGCCAAAAACCCAAAAATGGCCAAATACCCCAAAAGACACTTTATCGCCTCTGAAGCCTCCAAAACCCACGTTTCACTCTTATCCTCCTGGAATCATTCCAAAAGACCTTTGGCCACATTCAACCTTCAGTAACCAAAAGTGCCATATATGGTGTTATACACCATTATTCATCTTTTTTCAGCAGAAATCCAATGGCAGTAACTTCAAATGGTTATTTCAACTTTTCAACAGGTAATCAAGGCACACCTTCCAGGGGATTCATGAAAGCTCAAGGGCACATGTCATAATCTCAAATACCAATAACGCTATCAAGAAATCAATGGCTATTCTCACTCGCAGTATTCCTCCAAGGGAAAACTGGCTGTTCATTCTCAAGGGATATTCAAGGGGCAGTTCCAAAACCAGTTGTCAAGTGTCAATTATCCATCAATCCAACTTGGCAACCACATTCACTTCAATACATTCTGGATTCATCAAGACCTGTATTTAAATCATACATCATGTGAAAATTATTCAACACAGTTCATTTCCCAATCTGGCAAGGTATACACTCCATCAGAAAATCATTACAGCTTCCAGTATTCAATACAAGACCACTGCTAGCCTGAAGGAGTCAAGCTCTCACCTTTTCACATATACCAGCCTCCTTTGACCTTGGGGGGTTTTTTCCCCAGTTAATTAATATATTTTGATTTTATTTTATCTTTATTTATCTTATCATTTTTGTTAAGTGAATACTGATATTATCAAGTCAGTCATTTAGCACCTTTTCTCTTTTCTCTCTTCACCTTTCAATGGATATTTGGTGGTCATATCCTTGCTAATTCCATTGTTCATTTTGGCAGGTTGAAACAGTGATTAACAACTTACTTGGTTGGCTCTTTGGCCATTTGGCTTCTCATTTCTCCTATTGCATTTCATCTTTGTACTTGCATTCTTTTTAGAGAAATTCAATTCTTATTTTTATTTTCTTTATTCTTTTGGAGTCTTCCAAGCGAGTTCCCTGATTGCTGAGTGCCAGGCCAATCTTGTTTTTCTTTCCAAGAGCCCCTGTGATAGAAACTGTGTTAGTTAATATGTAAAGCAATCTGTTTTGATATATCTCCTGGTGGGTTCTGGTATATAGCCGCTGTATGGAGAAATTATTTGAGGGCTTAATGAGAAAAAAAAAATCTCTCAGGCTCCTTCCTCATAATTTAGTATTCAATTAATATGACTTGTCAAAACTAATGGAAAGTGCCTCAGAAGTTCATAAGAAAAATTCTCTACTGTAAAAAAGCATTGAATTCCTAGAAATTTTACATAAGAAAGCTAAAATAGAATTTAAATCATTTCTTCTTGGAGGTAAAGGATATAAATATTGAGTATATTAAGAGTAAATATTCACTAAATAAATAGAAAAGTAAAGATAGGTAAAATTGGTAATGAGAAATCAGATAAATTATTTTTTTCATCTAAAACTGATATGATAATATTAAAGAATTCCAGTATAAATCTTTCAAGAAGCCAGTTTCAATCAAAGTTTGAAAAAAATGAGACAAGAATTAATTAATACTGTTGACAGAAGACATACAATACTTTTAAATTAAGGATTTCAATTTTTAACAACTTAAATAGAATATAATTGATTTTCTCTTGGTGTTTAGTTAGCTTGTGAAAAAATTCTCAGAAAACCTTCCTATGCTAAAACCGACATGCATAGGAGGGAAGTTCAACAAAAAATTGATAAAGGTATATTCATAAGAATTATAAACCAAATGAGGTGGTGTAATTCACTAAATTGGTATTTTTTTAGTTATCATGATTGAATATGAAACATATTGAGATATGTGAGAGACTTCAATGGTTAAAATAAGGTGAAAGGTCAGACTATATTGAGGTTGGCTTATCATATTTATTAATTGATAAAATAAAATATAACAAAAAACCGGATATACCTAATGGTTTCCACAAAGATGGATTAAACCCCAATTGAATTCTATTATTCAGGATCACTTTGTACACATATTTTTGAATTCATTGATTAAAATTCTTCCTAAAAATATAATTTGATAGATCATTACTATTAGTGTTTTCCATTTATCAACCTGAAATCTAATATCAAGAAAAGTAAATCAGTCTTATTTTTCATTTTATTAGTTAGATTTGAGTTCTCAAATCCTTTTATTCATAAACATTATTTTAATTTTTTGGGTGATTGATAATTTTAAAAGCAAATCAGGAGTTCATTATACGATAGGCTCAACAAGCCAACTTAAAGCTGAAAACTATCAAAAAAATCAGGGGTTTTGATGCAATTAATTTTTGAAATTTAAAGTACATTCCCACTTGAGCTTTGAATGAACCATTTTAAAATAGCTGAGATGTGAGTGTTTAGTGAAATATTGAAATTAATCTAAAAACATTAAGTTTCAATTGAAACTACTACATTGAAAGGATTTAGTTTCTCTGTATTTTGTCCGTTCGGCTAAGAAAAAACCATTCTTCTAAATTATAATTAGAATTGATAGAAGAAGATATTTATTTAAAACTTTGATGAAGTTGCACCCATATTCCTGTCCATTGTAAAAATTTAATATTATCAAGAATAAAGAACTAATTCAAAATCCTCTCTGAATCTAAAGAAAATGGGACTATTTTTCACCTTGAGCTGGCTTAGGGTAAAGAGGAATCTTCAAGCCTGTTTTATATCTCATAGAAAACCCACTTTGGGATTCCTATCATCATAAAATAAAATTGTTTTTGAATCTATGGCCAATTTGGCTATCAATGAAATGCATATTTACACGAGGCTTACCCCGAAAAGTGAAATTTTCAATCATGAAAGAATGAAATAAAATACATAAATACAATTATTTTTGAAGATTCCACAAGGGGAAGATTATTTAAGAAAAAATCAAAACATGTATTCACACAATTACTAATAATATGAAAGATCTCTTCATGTGCTATCAACACATAGATTAAGTCTTTGTTGATATACCAAATATAACACCAATCTCAAGTTCAAAATTTGTGGGATTGATATAGGTAATCTAATTTAACTATAAGGGTCTTTGGGAAATGATGAGGTTTAAATTTAACTCTATATTTATATTAAATAAAGGAAAATTAATCTCTCCTGTCAAGACTTTATTACAATAAATAACCACCATAAAATGGTTATATTTCTATCATTAGCCAGAATGAGAATTAAAAATTTACCTCCTATCTGGCTTAACGATTCCACCTGTGAAATTCTCAGAGGGCTTTTCCTCTTTTTATCCCAGGGCCCACCTATCCAGGTGAGCCAAACAGGAATTGGTGTTTTTTTTTTACTTTTTTTGAGTTCATTATCAAGTATTTGTCATTTTCTGTACTTTAAACTGTGTTTGAGAATCCGATTGGGTTTTCTGACCCATCTGGTCCCCCATCCCCTTTTGGAATCTAGAAAAATAAAAAAGCTTGACAATGTCTCAGACTGGTTGAGGTTTCCTGCTGGAATATGCTGATTTTTTGTATTGGGTGGCAGCCTTAATCCTGATTCAATAATAGTGACTTAAGAAGATTCTGTAATTGATATTATATAAGCTACTATTATATATTTTTCAATCATCTTTTCCTATAAAAACAAAGGTAAAAATCTTTCTAATTCAACATCATCCCAGATTGATCCAGATATCATAATTTCTGAGAAAGAAAGTGTTTTGAAAATATAAAATGGTGTTTTTTTACTCAATCAGGAAGTTTTGGGAGGCAATATTCCGTTAATTGCTAAAATTAAAAAACTTAGGTTACATAAAAGAAGGAAAATGACTTTTTTCCGGATATGTGTCTCCTTTTGTAAAAAATTGGGGTCTTCTTGTTCTAGGATGTATTGATTTAAAACCCAAGAAGGTGATTTATTTCTTCTACAAAGCTTGAATATTTTTATTTCAGAAGCTGTCAAGGTGACTCTATGATATAGCTTTAAAATGTTAATAAAAAAGCTATAACTCTGAGTGGGACAAAAAAATCATGACTAGAAGTTAATGATAATATTGCTAAAGGGCTATAATAATGATCTTAGTTATGGTGAGTACTATTGATAGCCCTGGGTGCAGTGCTTATCTGTTGGCTCAAAATAATAAACCCTGCAATAATTACAATTATAATTATACCTTTTTACTTCTAAGAATACCACCTCTTTAATAGGCTATACCATTTAGGAATACTAAGAACAAGATAATGGATTTGCCTTCTGGTGAGTAAAAGCCTCCTTTTATCTTGTTCTGGGGTAGTGGGAGGCTGCTTAGCTCTGCACAAGACCACAGAGTAGCAATTTTCATTGTAGTTGGTTTCTGTAACAACCATCCATCAGGGGTAAGGGTATTCATTCATACACCCACTCAAACACCCCAAACCAGCAAATCCAGTATCTGCATCAGCATTCAGTTTCAGCAATCTTCATTCTGAAACATGCATACATCTTGGTACATCAATACAGCCTGTCAATACCCGTACAGGTTGGATTCACCCAATACAGTTTCAATACACCAATATGGAACTGTATGATCACTCAAATACACCACACCTCTTGTACAGGCTCTGTACAGCTGTACAGGACCTGTATTGGCCATACTCAATTCAATCATCAATTACTCTCATGAAAATTCTTCCTCTGGATCAGGGCTGGTGATTCTCACATATACCAGCCCCTCTTTCTCCCCCCTGGGGACTTTTCCCCAGTTAATTAATTTAGTTATTTATTATTTTATAATTATTCTTATCCTTATAATTGGGTATTATAATTAGTTAATTTTAAGTTAGTCTTTGCCTTTTCTCCCTTCGCCCGTACAGTATGAGCTGGGTGGCCATATCCTTATTAACCCTTCTCTTTTCATTCTGACAGGTTGAAACAGTGGACTTGGACTTGTTTGTGGTTGGCTCTTCTATTTCTTACTCTTACTCTTGTTGCTGCTTTTCTTATATTTATTCTTTTAGCAATTTATCTTTGACACTCTTCAGTGTACTCCTTCTTATCATATCTTTGAGCCCTCCATAAGTGAGTCCCAGTTTACTGAGTGCCAGGCCCTCTTCACTTCGAAGAGCCCCTGTGACATTAAATTAATTAACTCATATTTGATTCTTTCTTTCATTCATTTTATTCATTTCTCTCATTCTTCAATTATGACCTTTTCATGATTTTATGATTTTTATGATTTTCTATGATTTTTCTCTCTCATCAATTTTCATCTCATTCATTTCATTCAAAATGAAAATTGATTCTTTTTCTCATTTCAAAAAATTCTGCTGACCATTTCATGTTATTTTTTATCACTCTCATTTCCTTTTTTGTCTGAATTCAGGTTTTATCAGGTTATTTGAGTGGAATTATTTGGGTTGATTGATTCATCATTCAGGGATTTTTATTGATTTGGGGTATTCAGTGATTTTGGGTTTTGAAATTTCTCAAACTTATTGATTGATCCCTCAAGACATTGATTTCACCTCAAGACTTTGATTTGACTTTGATTGATTTGATTGATTGACTTGATTTTATTCCTCAAGATAGCTGATTTATCCTCAA
The DNA here is from genome assembly GCA_023105745.1 of Austropuccinia psidii. Lineage (NCBI taxonomy): Eukaryota > Fungi > Basidiomycota > Pucciniomycetes > Pucciniales > Sphaerophragmiaceae > Austropuccinia > Austropuccinia psidii. The sequence goes on from JALGQZ010000004.1 coordinate 68,985,530, forward strand.
GATTTGATTTGATTTATTGATTTGAATTTGATTCCTCAAGAAAATTGAATTTATTTTTGAAGATATTGATTGAAATCCTCAAGACTTAATTGACTTTATTTTGATTGACTTGATTTGGCTTATTGATTGAAATTCATTGTTCATAAGAATTTGACTTTGTCATCTTCACTCTTCAAGAGTTATTCATATTGATTCACTTCAAGACTATTGCTTGATTTCTCAAGTTCATCAAGATTCTCATTGATTGTTTTGGTCAAGCCTTATTTTATCCAAAGTATCATCAAGTTTTATTTCATTTTATTCAAAATGCCAGTTCAGAATAGTCCCCCAGCCAAAAATACTAGATCCCAAAGAATTCAAGCTGTTCTCACTCCTACAGCAAGGGCTCCTCTTGACCGCACACCATCAGTTCATCAACTGAGTGCAAATTTGGACAGAGGACCACCAATGGAAGGAGCAGCACCCTCAAGAAGAGGTGGAATGAAATCTAGAAGATCAAGATCTTTCTCTGGACTTTTGGGTGGCTACCCTGGCATGTCTGAAGGTGCAAGAGCAAGACAAGGGGAAGTTGAAGATGAAGAGGGGGAACAGTCTGTGGAAGAGGAAGATTCTGGGGAAACTGAAGTGGCAGATGCCTTGGCAAATGCTCCAGAGGTGCCTCAGGGTTCTAATCTAGCCCTTTCTAGTCAACCTCTTGTCTCTCAAACTGATCCAAGTCTCCTCAAGATGATGGAGCAGATGACTCAATTCATGGGGCAACTCACTCAAGCAGTTGCTCCCAGGGACAATTCCAAAGCCCCTGCTTTCAAGACTCCATCCATGAAGGCACCTGATTCTTTTGATGGTACTCAAGCTCATAAATTGAGAGGATTTATCCAATCCTGTCAATTAATCTTCCATAATGATCCAGCAAATTTCTTCTCTGACCGGAAGAAAGTTCTTTACTCAACTTCTTTTCTCACTGGTAGAGCTGGAAAGTGGATTGAACCCTATCTCTCAAATATCTCCAATGAAGACCCTTCCTACCTCCTCAATAATTGGCCATTATTTGAATCTCAATTATTCACTCTGTTTGGTGACCCCAATGAAGTCAGGAGAGCTGAACAAGAGTTTGACAATTTGAGGATGAAGGAAAGTGGTCATGTTTCCTTGTACATTGCAGATTTCAGAAGCTTAATGTCAAGAATTGGAGATTGGGGGGAAAGAGCTTATATCCATGTTTACAGAAGAGGATTGGCATCAAGATTATTGGATCAGCTGGCTTCTCACCCTGGAACTTTTGATACTCTTCAAGAACTTATGGATGTCACCTTAGAATTAGACACAAGATATCATGAGAGGCAAAAAGAAAATGGTGGCAATCAAGAGAAGAAGCCTCCAGTCATTGGATCCAATCAATCTAGGCCTCCTCAAAACTCATCTTCAAAGAGGTCTCACCAGAAGAAGAACAAGAAGGGAAAGCAATTTCAAGCTTCAAAGGACAAGCCCCATGCTGCTCTCCTCAATAAGGACAATAAATTAATTGGTTCTGAAAAGGAGAGGAGGATTAAAGAGGGGCTGTGTACTCATTGTGGTGGAAAGCACCCAATTGAAAAATGCTTCAAGAGACCTCAGAACAAGCCTGGGTCATCATCAAGAGGCTTCCCTAGCAAGCAGGGAAAAGCCTGAGTGGGAATCATGATGTGTTCAATGGCTCTCACTTATTTCCTTCAAGAGCACAATTGTGCACTCTGAATACTAGTGTCAAGAAATCTTTAAAATTTCTTATTTTTTCTTCTGTCTCTGATATTTTTTATAGTATTCTCATTGATTCTGGTGCTACAAACTCTTTTATTGCAAAGAATTTTGTTCTAAAGTACTCATTGACTCTGTCAGAGCTCCCTGAAAAGATTCCTCTTTTCATTTTGGATTCTAATGAATCCCCTGCCTTGTTCATCACCCATTATACCAAGTGGGTAGTTGACTTGCCTTCCTTCCCAAGCTTTGAATGGGACTTCTTTATCATAGATTCACCCAAGGGAGATGACCTGATATTGGGCTATGATTTCCTTTACCATTTTAATCCCATTATTGATTGGAAAAATGGATTGATCACCTATGATTCTAATCATAAGGATTCTGGTGGTATTATTCCTTCTACTAGTAATGACTTAGCCACTGCTGTCAACAGTGTTGCTCTGGTCGGTGAACTTAAGACACCTTCCCTTCCTTCTTCTGTCCATATCCCTTCCATTATTCCCTCTCAGTCATTACTTCCATCAAGAGATGAAGTCTTCAAAGAGATAAAGGATGTTGGAGAAGATGTTGCCATATCTTCACTTCATCTCTTTCAAGGGGATATGGACCTTCCTCCCTTATCTTTTCATGCATCCCTGGAGGAGCAGTGGGATGAGGAGGAAGAGCTAGAAGAGATTGAAACTGTGTTGAAGGTTGTTCCTCCTGCTTATCACCAATATTTGGATGTATTCTCCAAGGTGAAAGCAGAGAAACTTCCTCCACACCGCGCCTGTGATCACCATATCGAATTGGAGGGTCTTCTACCTCCAATTGGTGTTATCTACTCATTATCAAATCAAGAGTCAGAAACAATGTGGGCCTACATTTCAGAGAATGTAGAGAAAGGTTTCATTAGACCAAGCTCCTCTTCAACAGGAGCACCTGTCCTTTTTGTCAAGAAAAAGGATGGAGACCTTCGTTTGTGTGTTGACTACCGCAAACTCAATGCTGTCACTAGGAAGAACAGATACCCTGTTCCTCCTATGAACCAGCTTCTTACCATATTCAACGTTTCCACTATCTTCTCCAAGATAGATTTGCATGGTGCATATAACCTTCTGAGAATCAAAGAGGGGGATGAGCACTTAACTGCCTTTAGAACCAAATATGGTAGTTATGAGTATTTGGTCATGCCATTTCATTTGACCAATGCTCCTGCTCCTTTCCAAAATCTAGTAAATGATATCTTTGCAGACTTTTTGGATGTGTTTGTTGTGGTTTATCTAGATGATATTATGGTCTTTTCCAGTTCTGAGGAGGAACATGTCAAACATGTGGCCTCTGTCCTCCAAAGACTGAGGGACAATAATCTGTTTGCCAAAGCCTCCAAGTGTGTATTCCATGCCTCAAGTGTGGAATACTTGGGCTATGTTGTTTCAAGTGATGGCCTCAAGATGGATTCTTCAAAAGTTCAGCAAATCCTCAATTGGCCTCAGCCCAAAAACATCAAGGCTCTTCGATCCTTTCTTCGCTTTGCCAATTTTTATCGGTGTTTCATTAAAAATTATTCCAAAAAAATCACTTCTCTCACTTCCCTTCTCAAAAAAGATTCTCCTTTAATCTTCAATGAGGAAGCTCTTAGTCAGTTTCAATCACTCAAAGAAGCTTTCATCTCTGCTCCTATCTTATCCCATTTCAATCCATCTCTACCTACTATTGTAGAGACTGATGCTTCTGATTATGAATTGGGCGCCGTACTGAGTCAGGTGAATGACTTTGGAAAGCATCCCATTACATTTGATAGTCGCAAGCTCTTACCAGCTGAACTCAACTATGAAATTCATGACAAGGAACTCCTTGGCATAGTTTGGGCTCTCAAGCGCTGGAGGGAATTTCTTCTTTCTCTTTCCAATCCGTTTGAGGTCTTGACAGACCACTCTTCCTTGCAGTATTTCATGTCTTCCAAAGTTCTTACTCGTCGTCAGGCCCGTTGGGCTGAATTTCTCTCAGAATTTCATTTCACTATCACTTACCGCCCAGGCAGGCTGGCCACTTTACCAGATGCCTTGTCACGTCGGGACGACGTGTACCCAGAGAGGGAGGTGGACTTCATCAGTAAGAATCCTCATAATTTTCATCAAGTACTTAAGCAAGATGGAATTCAAGAGTCAAGATTCTTCTCAATCAAAGTGGAGATTTTCTCAGACTTAGTGGACAAGATTCAAAAAGAAGTATGGAAAGACAAAGACTATAAAGAAATACTCAAGCAACTAGCCAGAGGTGAATCAGTTCCAGATTATTCTCTGGAACCTCAAGCCAAGTTATTATTATTCAAAGATAGAGTGGTAATCCCAAGCAATGAAGAACTTCAACTCAATATTCTTCAAAAGCATCATGACTCACCATTGGCTGGCCATCCTGGCCAGGAGAAGACCCTCAAGCTCATCAAGAGGAATTTGTATTGGGCTGGCATGAATCAATTCATCAAGGACTATGTGTCCTCATGTCAGCAATGTTCAAGAAACAAGAACATTCATCACAAGAAGTTTGGATTACTCAAGCCTCTTTCAATTCCGTCTGGTCCTTGGAATTCATTATCAATGGACTTCATCACTAAATTGCCACTGTCAAACAACTTTGATTCAATTTTAGTAGTTGTGGACATATTCTCAAAAATGGCAATCTTCATTCCAACCTATGGCACAATCACTGCTCTGTATTTAGCTCAAATCTTCATTAGTCATGTATTTTCCAAGCATGGACTTCCAGTCAGTATTGTCAGTGATAGAGGATCCTTCTTTTTCTCATCATTTTTGACTCAATTGTGTCAGCAGCTCAAGATATCAAGAGATCTTTCAACTGCCTTTCACCCTGAAACAGATGGACAGACAGAGAGGGTAAATCAGATACTAGAACAGTACCTTCGGATGTATGTCAGCTATCATCAAGATGACTGGTACACCTGGCTCCCTCTGGCTGAATTTGCCTATAATAATGCAGAACATTCATCAACCAAGCAATCACCTTTTTTCACCATTTATGGAAGAAATCCCAGCTTTGACTCAATCCATATTTCTCAAGACTCACCTGCTGGAAAGTTATCAACAAAACTCCAATCAGTACAGCAAGTTGTCAAAGAAGAATTAGAGTCAGCAATAAGGAGATTCAAGAAGTATGCAGATAGAAATAGAGCAATTCCACCTGATTTCCAACCTGGGGACAAAGTATGGCTAGCTTCCAAGAACATGAAGACAACAAGACCCACCAAGAAATTATCAGAAAGATGGTTGGGACCTTTTGAAGTTCTGAAGAAGATTGGCAGTCATGCTTATCACCTCAAGTTGCCTCAGCAATGGAAGACAGTTCACCCTGTATTCCATGTGTCCTTATTAGAACCAGTCAAGCATTCAACTGTCCCAAATCATCATCAATTGCCGCCACCACCAGTCTTAGTGGAGCAGCAAGAAGAATGGGAAGTGGCTCAGGTTCTGGACTCAAAACTCAAAAGAGGTAAATTATGGTATCTTGTAGAGTGGAAAGGATTCAGTGAAGACCCAGAAAGAACCACTTGGGAACCATCTTCCAACCTTACCAACTCACCAGATCTTGTCAAGGACTTCCACTCATTGTATCCAGACAAGCCTGGTCCAAATACCTCAAGAGTTTGATTTATGGTGCTTGGTGGGGAGAAGAAGTTATGAAAGTAAGTTACTCTCCTGGCATGCACCTTTAAGGGGGTATTCTACCCATATGTTGTTGTAAGCATCACCTTGGCCACTTTTTGAGCACTTGTCAATTCTTTGGACAGGTTCAGGAAGCATATAACACCAATACCCCCCGATTTGGACCTTATCAAGATATGGCCAAATATTTCTTTCTTTTCATTTATCATTTCAATTTATGCCAATCATCATAATTCAAGAAATTCATTACTTCAAGTCATTTACGGCAATTCTTTTCAGAAGTCACATATGGCAATTCATCTCAGAAGTCATTTATGGCAATCTTTTCAATTTTATGGTGCTTGGTGGGGAGTGGAAGTTATGAAAGTAAGTTCCATCTCCTGGTATTCATCCCTGAGGGTTCTACTTCTTGTTAAACATTACCTTGGCCACTCTGTGAGCATCAAATGCTTTGTTTTCATTTTCAGACACTTTTTGGCCAGAATCAAGCAACTCACTACAAGAAGGACCAACCACCAGGATTTTTCTTTATTTCTTCTTTACTCTCATTTTCTCTTATTCTTTATTTTTCTTTCTTTATTTACTTGTATAATTTTCTTTCTTTTATTTCTTAAAGCAGAAGCATCCCCTCCCAAATCATGTATTGGGAGGTTCCATTATTTTTTTTTCATTTTTTAGTATTTATAAGAGTGGGGATAGAAGGCAAGCCAAACACAAACAAGGAAAAGGAAACTAGTTATCTCTACCCAAATCATCAAAAGTTCTCTGGAAATCATTTATCAACTCATCTTCATACCAGGCAAATTTTGCAGCCATCTCTTCAGAAGCAGTACCTGGGATAGTCCTGTCATTGGCATACATAATCACCTCTCTGCTATTCCTATCAACCCTCCTGAACAATCTGGCCACAGCATCTTGACTTTCACTAGCCGCGTTGGGATCTTCTCTGGTAACCCGGATAGGCCAAGGTTCTCTTCTTTGAAAAACTTGAGCGGCAGGAATTGGCAGAGGGGACAATCCATCTCTTCTTCTGCTGGAACTGGCCACAGGTTGAAGTTGATGGGAGGTGTTTATGGGTGAGTTCCTGGGCTGTTGAACTGGGGATGGTCTTACTGCTGGATTCAAGGCAGGCCTGGTGGTGTGGGAAGTAGTTGGTGAAGGAGGAGGAAGGGTTGTAGGAATGGAGGCAAGCATTGGTTGGAAGGTTCTTGGAGTACTGGGAATGACTTGACTTTGGAATCTGGTGTTGGCAAGAGGTTGAGAAGAGGAATTGCTGGATGGATGGCCAATGGAATGAGGAATAACTTGAACTTCTTCACCATCCAACTCATCACTTCCTTCAGCATCTGGATCTGATGGGGAATCAACAATTCTTCTTAGCTTCTTCACTACTCTCACCACTCCATCAGCATTGGTCCTTGAAATTGGAATTTCTGAGCTGTAGTGAATGGGCCTACCACCAATTGGAATGGACCCTCCAACATTAGTCCATCTGGCCACATGCCTCTGCCTGGAACCAGTCACTACATCAAGATATCAGCACCAATTCAATCAAAATATGTTTCAGGATGAAACTATGAAAGAGTGGTAATGTAGGCTATTTACAACTCAAACTATGTTTGTGACACGGTAAAAAATGCTTTAAGAAGGTTTTGAGATTATTAAAAATAAATTTAAAGGGCTTTACTATAGTGGTTATAGGGGTGGTGAGCGCTGTTGAAAGCCCTGGGTGCAGCTTTATCTGTTGGGTTACAATAATAAAAGACTACAATAATTAAAACTTATAATTATACCTGATTATTAACCAAGAGTAAAACTGTTTTTGACAGTTTACTATGTAGGTTATTCAAGAGCAGGATGAGGAAGTGATTTTGGCTGTGAAAAACCCTCCTTTTATCCTGAAATTGAGGTGGAAAGGTTGCTAGACCTTTCCGCGTAGAGGAAGTGAAGATTTTTCACTCTCTAGGACAGACTTGTGGTTTGCAAACAGCCTGTATACCCTGTATTGGGCTCAGATGTGGTTTTGAAGCCACATCTGGGCCGTTTTCACCAATACAGGGTGAAAATTTTCATCTGCGGACCTCACAGCCTGATTCTGACGTGTATGACGCATAGAATGCTGTACAGAAACTGTATGGGACCCCAGTATTGACTGACATATGAGGTATTGAAGGAAAAACATACTTCTTCGTCTATTTGACACCTCATATTCATGGTTATGGGATATTATCCCATGGTAAGGCTGTATATGACAGCAGGTGGGATTTTTACCTTAAAATGGTCATAACTCTGTCAGTCTTTGAGATATCAAGCTCAAAATTGGTTCATTGAATAGCTCTGTATGAGCTCTACACAATTCTACCAAACTTGACATGGTTATCATTAAATATGACGAAGTTATCCCATGTACAAGTATTTTTGTACAATGGCGGGGTCTGGGCAAAAGCTGTATTATGCTTGTTTGGCCAATAACTTCTGTTGTAGTTGAGCTATGAGGAAATGGATGGAATCATCAGATAGCCCTGATTGTGCTCTTCCCAAAAATACCCCACTTTAAGTATCTCACACTAAAACTGTAAAAGTTAGATGAGAGGTGAATGTTTTGTTCACCCTTATTTGGTCTGAATTTGACCATAACTCAAGTAATACTGGTGCTAGCTCAGTTTGGCTAGCACCATTAGATAGCCCTGGCTTAGAGCTTCATTTTGAATACCCATTTGATGGGGTTAAGCCTCTCCTTCTAGATTTTAGATGAGAGGTGAAAATTAAGGTTTATGCTCAGCAATAACTTTGAGCAGGAATAACTTTGTTATTTCTTGTCCTATGGTGATGGGACTTATATTTTCAGAAAGAGGTGAGTTTACTCTTTCTTTTTATACCTTTTGAGCTAATTTGGCTCAGCTCCATGTTTTGGTGGTATCTTGGCTATACCATTTGTTTATGGTATTTTGGCTGTCATGCTTGTGCTCTGGTTTTGAGTCACAGGCTGACATACCCTCCCTCTAAAACAGGCTCATCATTGATGAGACTGTTCAGTCCTCCTAGAGGCTCTGAATCTCCTTAGATGAAGGTTCCCATCTGGTATGGCATCCTCTGCCAACCATTGGTCTTTGTCAGCTGTCTGGTTTTTGAATCTGACTAGATATTGTCTCTGATCCTTCCCATTAAGTCTGATTTTTCTGGCCCTGATGATTTTACTCACAGGCCCAGGAGAGTCTTCTACTTCCACTATTTCTGGTGGAGTGATGTTTTTCTTCCTGGAGGGGAATTTGCCCTCCTCTGTTTGGAAGTATGGTTTGACCAGGCTCACTGGAAAGACTGGGTGATTCCTAGAAAACTCCTCAGTGAGCTTGACCTCTACTGCATTCTTCCCTATCAACTTAATGATAGTGAAGGGCCCTACAAATGAGTCTCTCATTTTCTTGGGTCCTTTGAGATTGCTAAAGTTCAGTGTAGACACTAACACCTGGTCCCCTTCCTTGAAGTCATGTTCCATATGTGATTTGTCCCACCTTTGCTTTTTATACTCTTTGGCCTCAACTATGCATTTGGCAGCAGTATCACAGGCTTTCTTCCACATATCATGGAAGTCTTTGGCTGTGGGGTTGCTGGTCAGAAGATTTTTCTTCAAGTGATCCACAGGTAAAAGGGGATTCCACCCTTTCTCTACCAGTGCAGGTGTTTTTCCTGTGGTAGAGTGCTGGCTTGTATTTTAAGCCAGTTGGACTGCTGGTAAGAGGGTGACCCAATCATGGGTGTATCCCTCATGGTCCTTGTATTCCATGCCATAGGCACAGAACCTCCTGAGGATGTCCTCCATTGTTTGGATCATCCTCTCAGCTAGGCCATCTGTTTGTGGATGGTAAGCTGTGGAAAAAGCAAGCTTGGTGCCAAGCATGTCATATAAATTGGTCCAAAATTCAGATGTGAATTTTGGGTCCCTGTCACTGATTATGATCTTAGGGACTCCACAGGTGGATATGATGTTATTCCAAAATAACAGAGAAGTGTCCGTGGCTGTGTCCTCTTTATGGCATGGTAGAAATCTCATGCTCTTGCTGAACCTATCAGCTATGATTAAGCAGGCATTGTAGTTTTCTTTGCCTCCTGGGACAATTCCTGTGACCCAGTCCATGTTGATGGTTTCCCATAGGTGTTTGGCTTCTTCTATATGTTGAAGCAACCCATATTTCTTCCCATGTTTTCTATTTGCCTTTTGGCATCTTTCACAAGTGTTGATGTATTCACTCAACTCTTGCTCCCACTTGGGCCACCAAGCTGTGCTTGCTACCCTCTCTTTAGTCCTGTCCTCACTCATGTGTCCCATATAGGGGCAGTCATGGCATTCCTGCAGGATTAAAGAGATGTGGTCTCTGTCTATCACTGTGAGTGCACTGGTGTGCTTTTCTCTGTGATAAATCAGGCCATCTATAAGGAAGAATTTATTGTCCTTATAGGCCCTCAACCAGGGTTCCCCCAGCTGGGTTTCCAGTTCTGGGCTCCTGTATTTTTTTTGAAGGAGTTGGAGTAGTATGCTACACTGTTTGTGTTTAGCATAAGATTTCAGTACTGCATTGAAAAATTCATTGTGAAGTTCTGAGGAACTTATTCCCAGTATGGCGGTTTCTGTCCCTTCTGAATCAGTGTTTCCACTGTCAAGGGTACCACTCCTTGGTGCCCATTCAGAGAATCTGAAGTTCTTCTTCCTATTTATTTCCATAAAATGGATAGGAATTTTTGCAGCAACTTCAGGGTCATAAGCTGGATTGCTTTTGACATTGTCCAGTGGCCATCTGCTAAGGCCATCTGCATTGGTATGGCTTTTACCTTCCTTGTATATGATGGTCATGTTCCCTCTATACTCCTAGATGGCTATTTGCCATCTCAGCATGTGTCTATTAGTAGTCGTCATTTTTAGTAAAGACTTCAAGGCTGTGCAGTCTGTGTAGACTTCAAAGACTGCACCCTCCAAATAATAATGGAGTTTTTCTAGAGCCCAGACTAGACATAGACATTCTGTCTGGGTGGCCCCATACCTGGCTTCTGAATCTTTCAGCTGCCTGGAGATGTAACATATTACACCTTCTCTTGTTTCACCATCCACAATTTGTCTTTGGTGAAGGGCTGCTCCCAAGCCTTGACTGCATGCTGCATCTATATATAACTTGAATGGTAGTTCAAAGTCAGGCAAGATGAGCACAGGTGCATTGGTGAGTTCATATTTTATCCTCTCATATGCATCCCTCCTTTCCTTGGTTATTTCAAAAACTACATCCTTTGAGCATAACTTGTATAAACTACTAGTTATGTAGGCAATGTTTTTGATGTGGTTTCTATAGTAGCTAGCAAATCCAAGGAAAGATTGCATCTCTTTGATGTTCTTTGGTACTGGCTTTTGCAGTACTGCTGCTACTTTGTTCTGGTCAATTGCCAGACTAAGGCCTGAGACCCTGTGTCCTAGAGCTAGTAGCTCTTGTTGGCCAAAATTACACTTTTTAAGTGAAATTTTCAGATTGATGGGTGTACATTTACTTAGCACTCTGTCTATGTATTGTACATGGTCTTCCCATGTCTCTGAGTATATAATGATATCATCAATATATACTACCATCCAGCCTTCCATTATTTCTTCTTGAAATATGGTGTCCATCATCCTTTGGAAGTGGGCTGGTGAATTCTTGATGCCAAATGGCATCCTGGTGTACTCATATATGCCCATATGGCATATTATTCTGAGCAACTTCATAGAGTTTGGTTTAACTCCATTTTGGTGGAAGCCTTTCATACAATCCATCTTGGTTATGTATTTGGCTTTTGCCAGCTTATCCAAGGCATGAGGTATCCTTGGTATAGGGTACCTATCTGCTTTTGTGTAGTTATTCAGGGCTCTGAAGTCTCCACACAATCTAGACTTGCCATAATGCCAGGTGATCAGGTGTAAGATGTGACTATGAAACTGATGATAATATTACTATTAATCAACAGTACTATGTCTGTTCTTATGAAATATAATAATAAAAATTATTTTAACCACAATTAAATAATTCTAAAATTAGTTCTTTCACGTGTTATACACTACTAGTGATTATAACAGTGAGTAGTAATTGTCTACAAGAATCAATTACAAGAAGAATTTAATAATAAAAACTTCTTTTATTAAAATAATAAAATGATTTTAATATATTAGTAATTGTCTACAAGAATCAATTACAAGAAGAATTTAATAATAAAAACTTCTTTTATTAAAATAATAAAATTATTTTAATATATAATTATCTTTTACAAGAATAATTATAAAGATAATTCTTGAAGAAAACTATTACTAGAGAAAAACTTTAAGAATTAAAGATAAATGACTCACTAACACTCCAAAGAACTTATTGATAGATAAAAGTAGAGAAATTTGACGTAGAATTGTGGATTTAAGGGATCAAGATGATTTATAACAGTATTACAACGATATATAGTTGGATTCTATGATTTCACGTCTTTCTGATTGATTCTGAAAGATTTAAAACACTTAAGAATAGTTGAACTAATACTTACTTGTTGGTAATAATGATTTAATAAATTTATAAGATGATGATATGGAAAAAACAGCAAGAATAGGCTTCTTTTAAGTCAACAACAGCTCACAGAGGCGTGCCAAGGAGCAAACTGAAAAACCAGTGAGTGAGAAAACAATAATCCTTTTTGGATTAATGATTGCATCATCTGTTGTCACGTAAGATTATCATAATTACTTAATTGATGCTTTTACGTGACTACCAACCCCAATATGGTTAAGAATAAAAGGAGTAACATCTGTAAATCTTCTTTTATTCTAAAATAATCATTTATTTCTCAAATTTATCAATGTTATTGCCAATTTCATCACAGGTTGTAATTACTGTGAATTTTTGAAGATTCAGTGTTTCACGTAGAACGGTCAAAAATGGACTGTAAGTAAAACTTTTAATTTTACTAGTAAAACCATAATTCTTTTTGGTTTTACCATAGATAATACCGTTCTTCATTGGTCCTGAAAGATTCAGGAAGATTCATTAAGAATTGTATTTTTAATGAATTTTTGAAGGTTTTACCTCATTTCTACGTAGAATTGCAAATAGCAGTATTTTGCTGGTTGCTATGAGGTAAATCAATGAATATGGATCCCAAAAGGGTTTAATTACTCTTTTAGGGTCTAGTCATGGAAAGTCATCAAGAATTGACGTGGTTACAGGAGCCTAAGTAGCTTATTACCTCCTTGGCACGTCAAAATAGCAGGTTATTTGCTATTTTCTTGTGATTACAGTAGGCTAAGATGAGCCATGAATCCATGCTCTGGAGCTATCCACGCCTCTGAGGCCTCAGAAGTTGGGTACCCTGGCTCTCTTTGATGTCTTTTGTCCCCCTTGCCTAATTTTTACGTCAAAATAGTAATTTAAGCTTAAAGTGAGATATCCACTATGGGTGTACCAAAAGTCCATGTAAGAATACCATGATATTAATTGCTCAAAACATGCATAACACTATTCTTAGTGTATATGTAACATGGGATTTCTCACTTTCCCATTATTTTGGCTAAAAATCAAGAAAAACAAAAATTTTCACGGATCTTTTATGTGGTATTAATGATGTGGTATTGAAGTATTTTCCATTTTACCACCTCAAATACTTAAATTGAGCTTATTCACTCTATGGAGCTACCCTAGGTGAATTTTTGTGTAGAATCCAAATCTGGTCTTAAATCCATGGATTTACTTACTCAATAAAAAGTTATTCATCTTTTCTGAAATTGAAAATGATGAATTTTGGATATATGCATGACTTATGAGTTTTGCATAATTCAAAAATTTCTTTTTAAGATAATTGTGGCCTATTTGGGTATGTAAAATATACCTCAAGGCTCACATTCCCTCCCACCAAAAAATAAAATTGTACTACAATTTTATTAGTGAAAAAAGAATAAGGCCCCAAAGGGGGTAATGTCCACTGTCCAACCTCTTCACATTACTCAGATCAAGTAATTTAAAGCACATTTATAGACATATTCAGGCTTGTGGCCTTCTTTCATGTCTAAATCTTCTTAAGAGTTTATCTGAGTCAGGTATTTCTGATTCTGCCATCCATTCATCTTCATGTACTGGATTTCTATATCTGACAAGATATTCTCTTTGATTTTTACCCCTAAGTCTCCTTTCTTTAATAACTTTCTTTATCTTTTTGTCTTCATTCTGTTCCACAGGTGGTACAGTTAAAGGAGTTGGGTTTCTTAAAGGAAACAATTCTTTATCAGCTGGTTGATAAGGTTTTATCAAGCTTACTGGAAATGTGGGGTGTTTATTTTCCAATTCACCACTCAATTCCACTTGAACTGCATTGGTTCCATGTAAGGCAACAATAACAAAAGGTCCTACATAAGAATCTTTAAGTTTCTTTGGGCCTTTGATATTATTAAAATTCAAGGTTGAAACTAGAACTAAGTCCCCTACTTTGAAGTCTGGTACTTTATGACTCTTGTCCCACTTCTGTTTTGCATAATCAAAAGCATCATCCATACTCTGTTTTGCATGGTGTTTTACTTTATCAAGCATTAATTTGAAGCTGGAAGCTGTAGGATGAATGTCAATCAAGTCTTTCCTCAGTGTGTCTGCTGAGAGTCTTGGATTCCATCCCTTTTCTAACACAGCAGGAGTTTGTCCTGTGGAAGAATGGACTGATGTCTTGTATGCCAATTCTAATGCAGGTATCAGAGTGCACCAGTCATGGGTAAAGCCATCTGAGTCTTTGAATTCTAATCCATAAGCACAAAATCTCCTGATCATGTCTTCTAAAGTTTGAATCATCCTCTCTGCTAGCCCATCTGTTTGAGGGTGATATGCTGTAGAGAATGATAACTTAGTCCCAAACAATCTATGAAGATTGGTCCAAAGTGCAGATGTGAATTTGGGATCTCTGTCACTTATGATATTCTTAAATAACCCTGTATGAGAAATAACTCTACTCCATAAAAGAAGAGCTGTATCCATAGCAGTGTCATCTTTATGACATGGTAAGAATATGGGAGTTTTGCTATATCTGTCTACAATGACTAAACAAGCATTATAACTTTTATCACCACTTGGAGGAAGTGCTGTGACCCAATCCATGTGAACAACTTCCCAAGGGGATTTTGGTTCTTGAATATGGATCATCAATCCAAATTTCTTGCCTGTACTCCTGTTTGCTTTTTGGCATCTATCACAGGTATGGCAATATTCAATGGTTTCTTTTCTCCAAGATGGCCACCATGCACAGTTCTTCACCTTTTCAAGTGTTCTGTCTTCTGATAGGTGTCCAGAGTAAATGCTATCATGGCATTCATGAAGAATGGTATTGATAAGCAATCTACTACACAGTGTCATCACACAAGAATGCTTTGTTCTATGGTAAATAATCCCATCAAACAAGTGAAATCTTCCTTCAGAATAGGAATTTTTCCAAACTTCATCTAGTGAATTAACCAAAGATGTGTCTTTGCAGTCTTTATCCAATAAAGAAGTCAAGATATGGCAATTCTTGTCTTGTTTATAAGACTCTCTGACCTCTTCAAAGAATTCAGTCCCAATATCAGTTATGTTAATTCCTTCAATTGGAATCTGTGGTTCAGCTTCCAAAGGTACATAAGCTGGGTTATCAGGAGTGTTGGCTAAAGCCCATCTACTAAGTCCATCAGCATTCTTGTGAATGTTTCCTGCTTTATGAACTATAGTCATGTTTCCTCTATATTCTTGAATGGCTATTTGCCATCTCAACATATGTCTGTTGGGAGTTTTCATGTTAAGAAGTGATTTTACGGCATTACAGTCAGTTATCACTTCAAAAACACTGCCATCAAGATAATAGTGTAGTTTCTCAAGTGCCCATACCAAACATAAGCACTCCATTTGGCTTGCACCATATCTGGCTTCTGTTGGTTTTATTTGTCTTGAGATATAACAAACTGGTCCTTCTGTAGGTTTGTCATCAATAATCTGGACTTGATGTAGGGCTGCCCCTAGTCCATCTCCACATGCATCAATGTACAATTTAAAAGGAATATTCCAGTCAGGCATGAGGAGTAAAGGTGCTTCTGTAAGGGCTTTCTTTATCTTCTCATAAGCTTTAATTCTTTCCTGTGTCATCTCAAATAAACTCTGTTGATCACAGATTCTATAGAGTGACTTGGCTAGAATTGCAAAATCTTTCAAGTGTTGCCTATAGTAACTAGCAAATCCAAGAAAAGACATCATTTCTTTTTTATTCTGGGGTATTGGTTTAAGTAACACTGCTGCTACTTTATTCTTGTCAATACCCAAGCTCAAACCAGAAACAACATGTCCTAATGCTTTGAGTTCTTTAAAACCAAAATTGCATTTCTTAAGTGAAATTTTCATGTTCACTTCTGCAACTTTATAAAGTACTCTTGCAAGTCTTTCAAGGTGCAAAGACCATGAGTCAGAACATATAATAATATCATCAATATAAATGATAAGCCATCCTTCAGACAATTCTGTGGGGAAGATGGTATTCATCATTCTTTGATAATGAGATGGAGCATTTTTAATGCCAAATGGCATTCTAAGATACTCAAAAATGCCACAGTGGGTGATAATTCTAAGTAATTTCTTAGCTTTAGGCGTCAAAACATTTTTATGAAAGCCTTTCAATGCATCCATTGATGTTATATACTTGGATTTAGACAATTGAGTCAAGGTTTCTTGAATTCTAGGGATTGGATACCTATCTGGAACTGTGTAGGTATTCAAAGCTCTAAAATCTCCAACCATTCTTGACTTATCATTATGCCATGCAATAATAACAGGTGTTGTCACTTCAACTTCCTCATTATGGCCTACTTTCCTTAGCACACCAAGTTGGATCAACTCTTGGATATGTTTTTCCAAGGCCTCTCTAGCTCTGGGACTGGCTGGATAAGCTGGTCTTCTAAGTACTGGAGGATATGGTCTGTCAATATTAAGAGTAATATCAACTTCATGTCCTCTTATAGCGCCTAATGGTTCATTATCAGAGGCAAATGCATTTTTATATGTGTATAACACATTAATAAGCTCATTCCTCATCTTTGGTGACAATGATTGATTAATTTGTGCTTCAACAAGTTGATTAGTCACAAATTCATCTTTGTAAGTATCTTTGACAGAAGATACTACAGATATCTGTTTTGGCATATTGGAGAAAGCAAATTTTTGTCTCTTGTTATCTCCAATTGTGAAATATCTGTCTTTATGGTTATTTATATCAATACCATAAATATTTAAGTAATCATTTCCAAGAATGATGTGCTGAGATGTGCAATTATCCATTACTAAAATCTCAGTTTTCATTCTTACACTTCCTGCTGGATGTGGGAATACAATATTAGTGTCCAATATGCCCAAGGGGTACATATTGTTACTGGCACTACTGAATTGTACACCTTCTATTGGTAATAGATGGTTTTTCCATTGAGGAAGTATAATTTGGAGATAATCTTTGCCAACACAAGTGCAAAATGCCCCTGTATCCAAGTTTACTTTGGCTTCAATATCACTCATCAGAACTGATGTGATACAGGATGCTCCAGCAGTATAACCCTTTCCTCTAGCAGGTTTTGTTTTACACATTCTGGCATCTTGGATATTGATCAGGTTGCAGAAATCTTCACTGTATTGTGGCAAGTGGGTATGTACTTCTGTGACCTCAAAGAAAGCTGAAATGTTTTCAATGGGATAGTCCTCCACTGGGGTATCTTCAGAGACTGCAGAATCTTGATCAGACTCCTCTTTCTCTTCAGTACACTGAATTTCTTCAATGACTTGAACTTCATTGATTTTTGTCTTCTTAGTACAAGTGTTGGCCAAATGTGAAGTACTTCCACTTTTATGAAACTTCAAGACAGGTTTTTCTGGTCTTCTTTCCTCTCTAGGAATCTTTGAGACTATTTTGGACTCTATTGGGTTTTTAATCCAAGTTTTACCAATTCTTGTCCTGGTAATGATATCTTCCATAGCATTAATGTAGTCCTCTGTTGAACAAGGTTCCACACATCTGCTTTTGATAGCATGTTCCAATTCTCCTCCACACTTTCTTAATATTTTCATATTAATCATAGTGTCAGACATATCTGGGTGTAAAGCAGATAATCTGTCTTTTTGTTTGAAGAACCAAGTAAGTGGTTTGTCTTTTTCTGAGTTAAAAATGGCACTTTCAAAAGCATTCTCCATTTTAAACCTCCAAGAATTATTGGCCCATTTGGTAATCACTTCAGATTTCCACCAAGACCAGTCATGTTTACCATGATCAATCCTCATTTTGTAATACCATTTCTTTGCAGTTCTGGTAAACAAACAGTGTAGTTTTCCCACTATAATTTCATCAGGTATATTAAAGTCTTCTTGCAACATATCAATAGTGCTGATTAATTCAATATGGTTGTATTCTCCTTCACCAGAGAATGTTGGCCATTCTTCTATTTTGGGAATATCTCTTGCAGAGTAGGCATTTTCTCCTAAGAATGGAGTCAAACTTTCTTTAACAGAAAGTTTTTCTTCAGTCAAAGGTGTGGAATGTCTTGGCATATGTGGTTCATGATTCTTATGAATTTGCTCCACACTTGCAATTATATCATTCTTCAATTTCTGCCTCTCACTGTCACTTTTTGCTAAATGTATAGCAAATTGATTGGTGTTCTTAACTATTTGTAAGACATGGTCTTCAAGAGTTTTAAGTCTATCATTTACTTTAAAAATGGAAGGATCCTCTGTGTCATTATTTTGACATTGGGTCTCAATTCTTTCACAAGCATTGCTAATTGACTCAAGGGTGACAGTTGTCACTTGATGCCAATCAGAATGTTGCTTGTCATTTTTCTTTAAATCATTGATGTCTAATGTAATTTGCTTTAACTTTGACTCAAGTTTGCCAATTTCTACACTAATACTTCTATGTACATCATTTATTTGCGTGGAAAAGTCCTGTTCATCCTTTCCTGCTCCTTGGCTGTGAATTCCATAAGAGTTCTGGCCATATTGAAGACACTGTCCACAGCTGAAGGCTCCAATTTGGGGATCCTGTACCCTTGTGGGTAAGGTCTGTGCCAATTGGCTTTGCCTTTGCCCTTGCCTTGATGGTTCTTGGGACCTCTCTGTTTCTTTTGAGGTCCTTTGGGCTTGTCCTTGGGCGCTTCTGGAGCTGGTTTGGAGCTGGTAGATGCCACTGGTGCCTCTGTCTCCAAAGCTGGAGTCATTTCCAACTCTTTCTTCTGGTCTATGGATAAAAGACTTTGGTTCTTCAACCAATTCTTTATCTTTTTGACCTTGTCTTTGCAAGACAGGGGGCGCCATCCTCCTAAGAGTTCTATGGTCTTCTCCTGACCCAGAAAGCTCTTGATGTGTAAGTAGGAGTTCATGGCCCCCTGCCAAAGGCTTGGGCAGATTTCCCACTCCTCTTCCTTGGCTGCTCTGAACCAGTTTTTGTACTGGCATTGATATATTTCTATTGCTGCCACCTGAAAGTGGTTCAGCCCTGGAAATATTACCATAAATCAGTTCAGGCTCTGAATTCACGTCAAAATCTGTTGGTACAGACCTTGGGGAATGGGGGGCAACTCTGGCATCCTCCAAATGTGTCTTTCTTGTGGAAGACTTGGCACTTCTGGATTTGGTCTTGCCTCTTCCTTGTCCACATCCATCTGGTTGGACTGAATAGTTGCTTCCATTTCTGGTATGCACCATTTTCACGTCAATTTAAAGATAAAAGGTGAAAATATAAGATAAAATACACACCTTGTGGTGGTAATTTAGCTTTTTCTGAGTTGAATAAAGTGCCTCTTTTAGCAATCTGCACCTCAATACTGTCTTCAGATTCTGCTTCTGAAGATTCTGGACTATTGATGTATCTTTTACTGAGTCTGTTACCAGCTGCACAGTATTTGATTAAAGACACTTAAAGAACAAAAAATATGATAAAAGAAATTATTTTTGTGTTTTAAGATATTTTTAAAAGATTTTTTATGAATTTGATTATTTTTTAATATTAAAAAATTATTCTTTTTAAAGAAAAAAAATTAAAATTTAAGATTTTGAATGAAAATTAATTCAGAGTAACTCAAAGAATAATTTTATAAGTTTTTGGATGTGAAAAAGCCACGTGTAAAAACAGTATAAAATTAAACCAAATTCCTCAATGAAAAGATTTTCAAAACAATTTCAAAAATAAGAATTATTTTAACTTTAAAATGAAAGAAAAAATTATTATATTAATATATTTTAGAGCTTCAAAATATATTAATTAAGGGTACAAGGTTCAAAAAACACGGCCAGGCCCCCAAATGTAAGATGTGACTATGAAACTGATGATAATATTACTATTAATCAACGGTACTATGTCTGTTCTTCTGAAATATAATAATAAAAATTATTATAACCACAATTAAATAATTATAAAATTATTTCTTTCACGTGTTATACACTACTAGTGATTATAACAGTGAGTAGTAATTGTCTACAAGAATCAATTACAAGAAGAATTTAATAATAAAAACTTCTTTTATTAAAATAATAAAATTATTTTAATATATTAGTAATTGTCTACAAGAATCAATTAAAAGAAGAATTTAATAATAAAAACTTCTTTTATTAAAATAATAAAATTATTTTAATATATAATTATCTTTTACAAGAATAATTATAAAGATAATTCTTGAAGAAAACTATTACTAGAGAAAAACTTTAATAATTAAAGATAAATGACTCACTAACACTCCAAAGAACTTATTGATAGATAAAAGTAGAGAAATTTGACGTAGAATTGTGGATTTAAGGGATCAAGATGATTTATGACAGTATTACAACAATATATAGTTGGATTCTATGATTTCACGTCTTTCTGATTGATTCTGAAAGATTTAAAACACTTAAGAATAGTTGAACTAATACTTACTTGTTGGTAATAATGATTTAATAAATTTATAAGATGATGATACGGAAAAAACAGCAAGAATAGGCTTCTTTTAAGTCAACAACAGCTCACAGAGGCATGCCATGGAGCAAACTGAAAAACCAGTGAGTGAGAAAACAATAATCCTTTTTGGATTAATGATTGCATCATCTGTTGTCACGTGAGATTATCATAATTACTTAATTGATGCTTTTACGTGACTACCAACCCCAATATGGTTAAGAATAAAAGGAGTAACATCTGTAAATCTTCTTTTATTCTAAAATAATCATTGATTTCTCAAATTTATCAATGTTATTGCCAATTTCATCACAGGTTGTAATTACTGTGAATTTTTGAAGATTCAGTGTTTCACGTAGAACGGTCAAAAATGGACTGTAAGTAAAACTTTTAATTTTACTAGTAAAACCATAATTATTTTTGGTTGTAACATAGATAATACTGTTCTTCATTGGTCCTGAAAGTTTCAGGAAGATTCATTAAGAATTGTATTTTTAATGCATTTTTGAAGTTCTTACCTCATTTCTACGTAGAATTGCAAATAGCAGTATTTTGCTGGTTGCTATGAGGTAAATCAATGAATATGGATCCCAAAAGGGTTTAATTACTCTTTTAGGGTCTATTCATGGAAAGTCATCAAGAATTGACGTGGTTACAGGAGCCTAAGTAGCTTATTACCTCCTTGGCACGTCAAAATAGCAGGTTATTTGCTATTTTCTTGTGATTACAGTAGGTGTAACTTGGTAACCAAGTTCCCAAAGAGTTTTAGTTTACCAATTGGGCTAAGATGAGCCATTGATCCATGCTCTGGAGCTATCCACGCCTCTGAGGCCTCAGAAGTTGGGTACCCTGGCTCTCTTTGATGTCTTTTGTCCCCCTTGCCTAATTTTTACGTCAAAATAGTAATTTAAGCTTAAAGTGAGATATCCACTATGGGTGTACCAAAAGTCCATGTAAGAATACCATGATATTAAGTGCTCAAAACATGCATAACACTATTCTTAGTGTATATGTAACATGGGATTTCTCACTCTCCCATTATTTTTGCTAAAAATCAAGAAAAACAAAAATTTTCACGGATCTTTTATGTGGTATTAATGATGTGGTATTGAAGTATTTTCCATTTTACCACCTCAAATACTTAAATTGAGCTTATTCACTCTATGGAGCTACCCTAGGTGAATTTTTGTGTAGAATCCAAATCTGGTCTTAAATCCATGGATTTACTTACTCAATAAAAAGTTATTCATCTTTTCTGAAATTGAAAATGATGAATTTTGGATATATGCATGACTTATGAGTTTTGCATAATTCAAAAATTTCTTTTTAAGATAATTGTGGCCTATTTGGGTATGTAAAATATACCTCAAGGCTCACAACAGGACAGGAGTGGTGATTTCCACTATTTCATTATGTCCAATCTTCCTGATGACATCCATGTCCAGCAGTTCATTGATGTGTTTTTCAATTTCTTGCCTGGTTTCTAGACTTGCTGGATAAGGAGGTCTCCTCAGCATGGGTGGATAAGGTCTTTCCACATCCAGATATGGTTCTATATCATGGCCTTTAATCTTGCCTAGTGGTTCTTCACCAATGGCAAATGCTGGTCTGTTCTTCCTCAGCATCTTCAGTAAACTTAGTTTTTGTTTACTGGTGAGGGTAGTGCTAAACTGTCCCTCCTTGAATCCCTTCAAGAGTTCTTCTAGTGGATCTTGTGAAGATATGTGGTATATATCAAGTGAAAATTTCTTTTCCCTGTTGGTACCAATGGTGATGTGCCTGTTTTTACTGTTGTAAATATCTATGCCATACATCCTCTGGTAATCTGTTCCCAGTAAAAACCCTTGGATGTGGGCATCTTCAAGCACTACAAACTCTGGGTTGAGTCTGATATTACCCTTCCTGTGGGTTATAATTATCTCTTTGATAATTGTCCCAATGGAAGTCATCTTCCCTGATGCACTTTTAAAGTTCTTTGCCTTAGTGGGCAAGAGCTGTTTTTCCCAGTTTGGGAAGTGGTTATCCAGATAATTTCTGGCCACTATGGAGCAATGTGCTCCACTGTCAATGATCAGTGGGTGCTGAGCATTGTCAATACATACAGTCATTTTTGTAGCTGTTCCATGCATATAAGCCATTCCTTTGGTTGGTGTAACCAGGAATGTTTGTGCATCTTGTGTGTGTTTGCACAAGCTCTTGTTGGCAGTGTCCTGTGGCATGCCTGCTTCCAACTGTATATCTTGGATTTCCAATGGGGTTTCCTCTTGGTATTCCACTATAAATTCCTCTCTTGGGTCTTGATCATCATCAGATGGTTCTCTGATGGCATCTCCCATAGAGTCTGATTCAGAATCCTCTGTTGGAGGTTCTTCTTCAGGGACCTTTTCTATAGCATAGACTTTTTTCTTTGCTTTTGGACAGTTGTTGGCATAGTGGTCTGTTGAACCACAATTGTGACAAGAATTCTTTTTCCTTGCCACTTCTGCCACTCTTTCTCTGGGTTTGTCTTTAAGCTCCACCCTGAAAGGTTGTTTCTCTTTGAAACCACTGCTCTTATATGGGGTGAATTTCCCTATATTTGTCCTTTTCCTTATGTCTTGTAAGGTATTGGCTATGTCATCTAGAGTGCAATTTTGGTTGCATCTGCATTTCCCTGCATGCTCTAATTCTCCTGGCAGTTGTGTCAGAAGTTTGTGATTCCTCATCTGGATGTTCATCTAAGGATCAATGGCTTTAAGTCTTTTAGACTGTCTGAGACACCACTCATATGGATCTTTGTCCACAGAGTATTTGTCATTTTCAAATGACATGGTCGTTTGCCATATCCAAGTTCCATTACTGTACTTTTGGATTATTTGACTCTTCCACCATGGCCAGTTTCTTCTGCCATGGATTTATTTCATTTCTGTGTACCATATACTTGCATGACCTTTAAATGCAGTATTCAGTCTAGCAGTAATCCAGTAATCTGGTATGCTGGGTACATCATTGAAGAGTCCATCAATATAATCTATGAGTTCCATATGATCATATTCTCCTGATCCAGAGAATTTGGGCCAGTTTGAGGCCTCAGGAAGCTGTTTCAAGGCTTCCTTCTCTGAATAAGACATGCCATCTCCATCCTGGTATTGTGATGGAGATCTTGCCTTATTCAACATCATGGTATCTCGCGTCAATCGTCGGCGATTGACTTCACGTCGCACCGCGGTCAGTATAAAATCTTGCTTCAGTCGCGTTAGTGTCACTTTATAGTCACTGGATTTAGTGGGTCACGTCACGTCAGCGTCAAGACAACGTCAATCGTCACATGTGTCACATGAGAATGTCACTCAAAGCACAAACCCATTTCAACACTATGCGCAACGTTCGTGTAATTTCACCTCATTGGCTTCCGCCTCCCCGACGCTTAGCATGCTTACGCACTGTAACAACCATCCATCAGGGGTAAGGGTATTCATTCATACACCCACTCAAACACCTCAAATCAGCAAATCCAGTATCTGCATCAGCAGTCAGTTTCAGCAATCTTCATTCTGAAACATGCATACAGTTTGGTACATCAATACAGCCTGTCAATACTTGTACAGGATGGATTCACCCTAATACAGTTTCAATACACCAGTATGAAACTGTATGATCACTCCAATACACCACACCTCTTGTACAGGTCCTGTACAGCTGTACAAGACCTGTATTGGCCAGACTCAATTCAACAATCAATTATTCTCATGAAAATTCTTCTCTGGATCAGGGCTGGTGATTCTCACATATACCAGCCCCTCTTTCTCCCCCCTGGGGACTTTTCCCCAGTTAATTAATTTAGTTTATTTATCATTTCATAATTATTCTTATCCTTATTTTGGGTATTATAATTATTTAATTTTAAGTTAGTCTTTGCATTTCTTTCTTCGCCTGTACAGTATGAGTTGGGTGGCCATATCCTTATTAACCCTTCTCTTTCCATTCTGACAGGTTGAAACAGTGGACTTGGACTTGTTTGTGGTTGGCTCTTCTATTTCTTATTCTTATTTCTTTTGTTGCTGCTTTTCTTATATTCATTCTTCTAGTAATTCATCTTTAACACTTTTAAGTGTATCTCATCATATCCTATCCTTGAGCCCTCCATAAGTGAGTCCCAGTTTACTGAGTGCCAGGCCCTCTTCACTTCGAAGAGCCCCTGTGACATTAAATTAATTAACTCATATTTGATTCTTTCTTTTCATTCATTTATATTCATTTCCTCTCATTCATCAATTATGACCTTTTCATGATTTTATGATTTTTATGATTTTTTATGAATTTCCACTCTCATCAATTTTCATCTCATTCTTTTCATTCTTATGAAAATTGATTCTCTTCCTTTCTTAATCATTGCTGACCATTTCATCACTTCATTTTATTTTTATCAAATCAAATTTTCTCTGTGTTTTTATTCAGGTCTTATTCAGGAGTAATTGATTGGTTATTTGATTGGATTATTCATTGGGATTCATTGGTTGATTGGATTATTGATTCAGGACTTCATTTGGATTATTGATTGACTTTTGAACCCTCAAGAATTTATTTGATTTATTGACTGATCCTCAAGAATTGATTTTGATTATTGATTTGATTTGACTCATCAAGATATTGAATTGATTCCTGAAGATTTTGAACTGATTGATTGATTCCTCAAGACTTGATTTCATATTGAAGACACTTATTGATTGATTATTGATTTCCTCAAGATTATTGATATTTGATTTGAATTGATTGTTGATTGATTGAATTGATTTGATTGTTGATTGAATTTGATTCCTCAAGATTTGACTTGATTCCTCAAGATTCATCAAGATTTTATTGTGATTGATTTGGCCAAATCTGATTATTCTTCTTAATACCATCAAGTTACTTTAATTCTTTTCATAATGCCAGTTCAGCATAGTCCCCCAGCCAAGAATACTAGATCCCAGAAAATTCCAGCTGTTCTCACTCCTACAGCAAGGGCTCCTCTTGACCGCACACCATCAGTTCATCAACTGAGTGCAAATTTGGACAGAGGACCACCAATGGAAGGAGCAGCACCCTCAAGAAGAGGTGGAATGAAATCTAGAAGATCAAGATCCTTTTCTGGACTTTTGGGTGGCTACCCTGGCATGTCTGAAGGTGCAAGAGCAAGATTAGGGGAAGTTGAAGATGAAGAGGGGGAAGAGTCTGTGGAAGAGGATGATTCTGGGGAGACTGAAGTGGCAGATGCCTTGGCAAATGCTCCAGAGGTGCCTCAGGGTTCTAATCTAGCCCTTTCTAGTCAACCTCTTGTCTCTCAAACTGATCCAAGTCTCCTCAAGATGATGGAGCAGATGACTCAATTCATGGGACAACTCACTCAAGCAGTTGTCCCCAGGGACAATTCCAAAGCCCCTGCTTTCAAGACTCCATCCATGAAGGCACCTGATTCTTTTGATGGTACTCAAGCTCATAAGTTGAGAGGATTTATCCAATCCTGTCAACTAATTTTCCATAATGATCCAGCAAACTTCTTCTCTGACAGGAAGAAGGTTTTGTACTCAACTTCTTTTCTTACTGGTAGAGCTGGCAAATGGATTGAACCTTACCTCTCAAATATTTCTAATGAAGACCCTTCCTACCTCCTCAATAATTGGCCATTGTTTGAATCTCAATTATTCACTCTGTTTGGTGACCCCAATGAAGTCAGGAAAGCTGAACAAGAGTTGGACAATTTGAGGATGAAGGAAAGTGGTCATGTTTCCTTGTACATAGCAGATTTCAGAAGCTTAATGTCAAGAATTGGAGATTGGGGGGAAAGAGCTTATATCCATGTTTACAGAAGAGGATTGGCATCAAGATTATTGGATCAGTTGGCTTCTCACCCTTGAACTTTTGATACTCTTCAAGAACTTATGGATGTCACTCTAGAATTAGACACAAGATATCATGAGAGGCAAAAGGAAAAGGGTGGCAATCAAGAAAAGAAGCCTCCAGTCAGTGGGTCCAATCAGTCTAGGCCTCCTCAAAACTCATCTTCAAAGAGGCCTCACCAGAAGAAGAACAAGAAGGGCAAGCAATTCCAATCTTCAAAGGACAAGCCCCATGCTGCTCTCCTCAATAAGGACAATAAACTAATTGATTCTGAAAAGGAGAGGAGGATTAAAGAGGGGTTGTGTACTTATTGTGGTGGAAAGCACCCAATTGAAAAATGCTTCAAGAGACCTCAGAACAAGCCTGGGTCATCATCAAGAGGCTTCCCTAGCAAGCAGGGAAAAGCCTGAGTGGGAATCATGATGTGTTCAATGGTTCTCACTTATTTCCTTCAAGAGCACAATTGTGCACTCTGAATACTAGTGTCAAGAAATCTTTAAAATTTCTTATTTTTTCTTCTGTCTCTGATATTTTTTATAGTATTCTCATTGATTCTGGTGCTACAAACTCTTTTATTGCAAAGAATTTTGTTCTCAAGTACTCATTGACTCTGTCAGAGCTCCCTGAAAAGATTCCTCTTTTCATTTTGGATTCTAATGAATCCCCTGCCTTGTTCATCACCCATTATACCAAGTGGGTAGTTGACTTGCCTTCCTTCCCAAGCTTTGAATGGGATTTCTTTATCATAGATTCACCCAAAGGAGAAGACCTGATATTGGGCTATGATTTCCTTTACCATTTCAATCCCATTATTGATTGGAAAAATGGATTGATCACCTATGATTCTAATCATAAGGATTCTAGTGGTATTATTCCTTCTACTAGTAATGACTTAGCCACTGCTGTCAACAGTGTTGCTCTGGCTGGTGAACTTAAGACACCTTCCATCCCTTCTTCTGTCCATATCCCTTCCATAATTCCCTCTCAGTCATTACTTCCATCAAGAGATGAAGTCTTCAAAGAGATAAAGGATGTTGGAGAAGATGTTGCCATATCTTCACTTCATCTCTTCCAAGGGGATATGGACCTTCCTCCCTTATCTTTTCATGCATCCCTGGAGGAGCAGTGGGATGAGGAGGAAGAGCCAGAAGAGATTGAAACTGTGTTGAAGGTTGTTCCTCCTGCTTATCACCAATATTTGGATGTATTCTCCAAGGTGAAAGCAGAGAAACTTCCTCCACACCGCGCCTGTGATCACCATATCGAATTGGAGGGTCTTCTACCTCCAATTGGTGTTATCTACTCATTATCAAATCAAGAGTCAGAAACACTGCGGGCCTACATTTCAGAGAATGTAGAGAAAGGTTTCATTAGACCAAGCTCCTCTTCAACAGGAGCACCTGTCCTTTTTGTCAAGAAAAAGGATGGAGGTCTTCGTTTGTGTGTTGACGACCACAAACTCAATGCTGTCACTAGGAAGAACAGATACCCTGTTCCTCCTATGAACCAGCTTCTTACCGTATTCAACGGTTCCACTATCTTCTCCAAGATAGATTTGCGTGGTGCATATAATCTTCTGAGAATCAAAGAGGGGGATGAGCACTTAACTGCCTTTAGAACCAAATATGGTAGTTATGAGTACTTGGTCATGCCATTTGGTTTGACCAATGCTCCTGCTTCTTTCCAGAATCTGGTAAACGATATATTTGCAGATTTCTTGGATGTGTTTGTTGTGGTTTATTTAGATGATATTATGGTCTTTTCCAGTTCTGAGGAGGAACATGTCAAACATGTGGCCTCTGTCCTCCAAAGACTGAGGGACAATAATTTGTTTGCCAAAGCCTCCAAGTGTGTATTCCATGCCTCAAGTGTGGAATACTTGGGCTATGTTGTTTCAAGTGATGGCCTCAAGATGGACTCTTCAAAAGTTCAGCAAATACTCAATTGGCCTCAGCCCAAAAACATCAAGGCTCTTCAATCTTTTCTTGGCTTTGCCAATTTTTATCGACGTTTCATTAAAAATTATTCTAAAAAAATCACTTCTCTCACTTCCCTCCTTAAAAAAAATTCTCCCTTCATCTTCAATGAGGAAGCTCTTAGTCAGTTTCAAGCACTCAAAGAAGCTTTCACCTCTGCTCCTATCTTATCTCACTTTAATCCTTCTCTACCTACTATAGTAGAGACTGATGCTTCTGATTATGCATTGGGCGCCGTACTGAGTCAGGTGAATGACTCTGGAAAGCATCCCATTGCATTTGATAGTCGCAAGCTCTTACCAGCTGAGCTCAACTATGAGATTCATGACAAGGAACTCCTTGGCATAGTTTGGGCTCTCAAGCGCTGGAGAGCATTTCTTCTTTCTCTTTCCAATTCTTTTGAGGTCTTGACAGACCACTCTTCCTTGCAGTATTTCATGTCTTCCAAAGTTCTTACGCGTCGTCAGGCCCGTTGGGCTGAGTTTCTCTCTGAGTTTCATTTCACTATCACTTACCGCCCAGGCAGGCTGGCCACTTTACCAGATGCCTTGTCACGTCGGGACGACGTGTACCCAGAGAGGGGGGTGGACTTCATCATCAAGAATCCTCAAAATCTTCATCAAGTTCTTAAGCAAGATGGAATTCAAGAGTCAAGATTCTTCTCAATCAAAGTGGAAATTTTCTCAGATTTAGTTGACAAGATTCAAAAAGAAGTATGGCAAGACAAAGACTATAAAGAAATACTCAAGCAACTAGCAAGAGGTGAATCAGTTCCAGATTATTCGCTTGAACCTCAAGCCAAGTTATTATTATTCAAAGATAGAGTGGTAATCCCAAGCAATGAAGAACTTCAACTCAATATTCTTCAAAAGCGTCATGACTCACCATTGGCTGGCCATCCTGGCCAGGAGAAGACCCTCAAGCTCATCAAGAGGGATTTTTATTGGGCTGGCATGAATCAATTCATCAAGGACTATGTGTCCTCATGTCAGCAATGTTCAAGAAACAAGAACATCCATCACAAGAAGTTTGGATTACTCAAGCCTCTTTCAATTCCATCTGGTCCTTGGAATTCCTTATCAATGGACTTTATCACTCAATTGCCACTGTCCAACAACTTTGATTCAATTTTAGTAGTTGTGGACAGATTCTCAAAAATGGCAATCTTCATTCCAACTTATGGCACAATCACTGCTCTGGATTTAGCTCAAATATTCATTAGCCATGTATTTTCCAAGCATGGACTCCCAGTCAGTATTGTCAGTGATAGAGGATCCTTATTTGTTTCATCATTCTGGACTCAATTGTGTCAGCAGCTCAAGATATCAAGAGATCTTTCAACTGCCTTTCACCCTGAAACAGATGGACAGACAGAGAGGGTAAATCAGATACTAGAACAGTACCTTCGGATGTATGTCAGCTATCATCAAGATGACTGGTACACCTGGCTCCCTCTGGCTGAATTTGCCTATAATAATGCAGAACATTCATCAACCAAGCAATCACCTTTTTTCACCATTTATGGAAGAAATCCCAGCTTTGACTCAATCCATATTTCTCAAGACTCACCTGCTGGAAAGTTATCAACAAAACTCCAATCAGTACAGCAAGTTGTCAAAGAAGAATTAGAGTCAGCAATAAGGAGATTCAAGAAGTATGCAGATAGAAATAGGGCAATTCCACCTGATTTCCAACCTGGGGACAAAGTATGGCTAGCTTCCAAGAACATCAAGACAACAAGACCCACCAAGAAATTATCAGAAAGATGGTTGGGACCCTTTGAAGTTCTCAAGAAGATTGGCAGCCATGCATATCACCTCAAGTTGCCTCAGCAATGGAAGACAGTTCACCCTGTATTCCATGTGTCCTTATTAGAACCAGTCAAGCATTCAACTATCCCAAATCGTCATCAATTGCCGCCACCACCAGTTTTAGTGGAAGAGCAAGAAGAATGGGAAGTGGCTCAGGTTCTGGACTCAAAACTCAAAAGAGGTAAATTATGGTATCTTGTAGAGTGGAAAGGATTCAGTGAAGACCCAGAAAGAACCACTTGGGAACCAGCTTCCAACCTTACCAACTCACCAGACCTTGTCAAGGATTTCCACTCATTGTATCCAGACAAGCCTGGTCCAAATACCTCAAGAGTTTGATTTTATGGTGCTTGGTGGGGAGAAGAAGTTATGAAAGTAAGTTCCTCTCCTGGCATGCACCTTTAAGGGGGTATTCTACCCATATGTTGTTGTAAGCATCACCTTGGCCACTTTGTGAGCACTTGTCAATTCTTTGGACAGGTTCAGGAAGCATACAACATCAATACCCTCCGATTTGGACCTTATCAAGATATGGCCCAATGTTTTCTTTCTTTATGTTTCATTTTCTTTCTTTATTATCTTTTCATTTTATGCCAATCATCATAATTCAAGACATTCATTACTTCAAGTCATTTACGGCAATTGATTTCAGTAGTCATTTATGGCAATTCATTTCAGAAGGCATTTATGGCAATTTATTTCAGTTTTATGGTGCTTGGTGGGGAGTGGAAGTTATGAAAGTAAGTTCCATCTCCTGGTATGCATCCCTGAGGGTTCTACTTCTTGTAAAACATCACCTTGGCCACTCTGTGAGCATCAAATGCTTGGTTTTCATTTTTTCAGACACTTCTTGGCCAGAATCAAGCAACTCACCACAAGAAGGACCAGCCATCAGGAATTTTTCTTTATTTCTTTCTTTACTCTCATTTTCTCTTATTATTTTCTTTCTTTCTTTACTTGTATAATTTTCTTTCTTTTATTTCTTTAAAGCAGCAGCATCCCCTCCCCAAATCATGTATTGGGAGGTTCCATTATCTTTTTTATTTTTTATTTTTTAGTAGTTATAAGAGTGGGGATAGAAGTCAAACCAAGCACAAACAAGGAAAAGGAAACTAGTTATCTCTACCCAAGTCATCAAAAGTTCTCTGGAAGTCATTTATCAACTCATCTTCATACCAGGCAAATTTTGCAGCCATCTCTTCAGAAGCAGTACCTGGAATAGTCCTGTCATTGGCATACATAATCACCTCTCTGCTATTTCTATCAACCCTCCTGAATAATCTGGCCACAGCATCTTTATTTTCACTAGCCGCGTTGGGATCTTCTCTGGTAACCCGGATAGGCCAACGTTCTCTTCTTTGAAAAACTTGAGCGGCAGGAAATGGCAAAGGAGACAATCCATCTCTTCTTCTGCTGGAGCTGGCCACAGGTTGGAGTTGACGGGAGGTGTTTATGGGTGAGTTTCTGGACTGTTGAACTGGAGATGGTCTTACTGCTGGATTCAAGGCAGGCCTGGTGGTATGGGAAGTAGTTGGTGAAGGAGGAGGAAGGGTTGTAGGAATAGAAGCAAGCATTGGTTGAAAGGTTCTTGGAGTACTGGGAATGACCTGACTTTGGAATCTGGTGTTGGCAAGAGGTTGAGAGGAGGAATTGCTGGATGGATGGCCACTTGAATGGGGAATAACTTGAACTTCTTCACCATCCAACTCATCACTTCCTTCAGCATCTGGATCTGATGGGGAATCAACAATTCTTCTTAGCTTCTTCACTACTTTCACCACTCCATCAGCATTGGTCCTTGAGATTGGAATTTCTGAGCTGTAGTGGATGGGCCTACCACCAATTGGAATGGACCCTCCAACATTAGTCCATCTGGCCACATCCCTCTGCCTGGAACCAGTCACTACATCAAGATATCAGCACCAATTCAATCAAAATATGCAAAGCACTCACATTGAGAAAATCCAGAAGTGGCATCAGGGGTAGGCTCCTCAAGAATGGGGAATTCCTGCCCATAAGGCCCATCCTTCCTACTCCACAAGTGTCTCTTGACCCGGGACAAAGTTGATCCGGTACGGCGGCATGGCTTCTTCCCAATAAAGCAGAAATGGCATTTTGACGATCGAGGATTGTAATGTTGAAAGCAATCCTTCCCCCTGGCCAAACGCTCAGTACAGGCAGGATCAAGAACTTCAACTGCTCTGAACCCATCATATGTTTGGGAGGGGTCAAAATGGCCAGAAGACGCCATGGAGGGAGAAGACAATCGACTGAAGACGCCAGAACCATGAAGAACAGACGGTGGCGGTGCAGAAGGGGAAGATTCAGTGAGTTCAGTCAGTTTGGAACTCATAACTGAAGAAAGTGCAAGCAGAAGATTCAAGACGTCAGAATCAATCCACTCCACATCAAGAAAAAGAAATTTGACTCAAGGAACTGGGGCCATAACTCAATTATGCCCCACCTCAAAGCCTCTAAGGTGAAGGTTCATACCCCTTTGGGGCTGAACTCATCACCCAGGACTACCCCTGCAACTTTGGGGAGGCCAGGATCTTGATGGTCCTGGACCCCATCAATGGGTCCAGGCCATGTAGGGTAAAAAATGGGTAAGGGCCATTTCTGGACCCCTTGGTCACCCTGGGTCCCCAGCAAATTTGGGCCCAGGGGCTCTATTTTGGTCCTGGGGGCCTCCAATAGCCCCCACGGACCGCGGACCGCGGCGTACGGTCCACGGTCCACGGACCGCGAATGTAAGGTTTGACTATGAAACAATAAGTAAAAATTACTAATTTATTACTTATTGTACTCTGAATGTCCTTATAAAATGAATAAATAAGATTAAAATAATAATAATAATAAAGAAATATTATTATTATGGCGTAAAATTATTATATTATTAAATAAATATAATAATATAATTAATATTATATAAAAATATAATATTATAAATAATATATTAATATAAAATAATTAATATATTATTAAGCTCTTTATTATTGTTACCAACAAATAATAAAGGCATAAAAAATTGCTTTTTATAAATAAAAAACAATTAATAACAATAATATTACTAATATTAATGTTATAAATTAATATAAATACTATTTATATTAAATAAGAATTATTATGAATAATAATAAGAGAGAAATTATTATAATAAGATGAAATAACCTACTTTTAACACTTAAGATAATAATTTTGAGTTATTTTACGCCAAAAGAATATAATACAGCTTTTTCAAATTGTATTTACAATAAAAATAAAGAGAATTTACTAAATTTCTTGATTTTACGTGGAAATGAGCTTTTTTAGAGAGATTTATAGCAAAAACAATTAAAGAATTGATTTAATCACGTAAAAATGGTGATTAATAACAAGATGGTCTTTGGTCTTTAAGAATATAAGAGTTTTATATTTAAAGAATAAAGAAATTACCTTTTATTTAATTGATTTAATGTTTTTGATGCGTCTGAGGGGAAAACAGAGTAAAAAGAGCTCTATTTATAGTAAATACCTCCCTCCTAGAGTCCAACAGGCTTCTAGTAGACGTGTACTGATCATATCCACTGGAATTGATCAATATTTTAAGGTTTGAGGGTGATTACATCATTATTGCACCATTATTTAGAGTTATCACTATAACTCTAAGTGTGATGACATCAGAGGCTTGGCAGAACCCCAAATTTCGTGGATTTTATTAGTTTTAATCATAAACTAATAGTATTCACCAATTTTATCACTATTAAGACTGTTAAACTTAATTTAAGGTTACAGTGTGTGATCATAACAGCTCAATTTAAGCTCAAACTTTGATCCTCAATAACTTTTAAGGTTTTCACGCTACAGCAATTCAGAGAGTGAATTCTGATAGCCTGACATAACCTTATTATGCTGCCAAGAGCTTTTCATTACATCATCAAAACTCTAATTTTGATGATTTTTCTTGTAACTCATCTTTTCTGTCGAAATTCAATATTTTAAACTTCAAACCTTGATTTCAGGGGGTTATACCCTGAATTTAATAATAAAAATTACATCATTCTTCACGAATGAACTAGTAGAATCCAACTGTGTACTTTTTTTTAAGTTTGGAGCACTTTCACAACAAAGTGGTCAACAGCTGTGTTGATTTTTATCAATATTTCATCATAGGTTTTAAACTTGTTTATAACTTGTAAAATAAAGTTCATATATGTGTTCTTACAGTAATTACGTGGTGACTTTATTTTTGGTTCATCATTCTATCATGTATATTTTAGAAGATATTAGCTATGATCACTGAATATATGCATTGACCAAAAAAGTGCATATATTCAGGATAATTCCTTAAGTATTAACATTGGAAATTAGCTTATTAATTATTTTATATGTGGATTTTTTGTGGGGAATCCACTGGTACAATTTATTTCACATGTTGTTTCATTAGTTTCTGAGATAAATAAGTTTTTATGGTTTTTATAAGGTATTATACCTTATAATTCCTTAAATATTGACTTTACAGATATGCCATAAAAATGGTATATGTGTATTTTTCCATGGGGAATCCAATGGTATAATTTATTTCACATGTTCATTCATTGGTTTTTAAGTTAAACCAATTTTAGTACCAATTTATGGTATTTTTTGTATATTTGAGTAATTATTTTTAGTGTATAATTATTCTAATTAATTTTAATATAATTATATTAGATGTATAATTATTATTAATCTTTTTGTGGCCTTATTGGATATGTGGTCATATCTCAAAGGCTCACATTCCCTACCACCAAAAAAGATTGTACCACAATCTGATATATGTGATTAGGGTATCATCCACTGTCCTACCTCTTCAATAGACTTTGTTAGTATTGAAGCTCAATAATGCTTAACTTTTTATTTTTCAGGTTTTCTCTCATGTCTGAACCTTCTTAGTAACTTATCAGCATTTGTTATATCTTTCTCAAGTAGCCATTCATCTTCTTGAGTAGAATTTCTATACCTCACAAGGTATTCTCTTTCTTTTTTGTTTCTTGTCCTTCTTTCTTTAAGGACTTTTACTATTTTCTTTTCCTCTCCTTCTTCCAAGGGGGGAATTTCAAGTGGGGGTTTATTTCTTAGTGGAAATAACTCTTTGTCACTTGAACTGTAAGGTTTTATTAGACTTACAGGGAAAGTTGGGTGTTTGTTCATTAGTTCACCTGTGAGTTCTAATTGCACAGCATTGGGTCCATGAAGTGCTTTTATCATAAATGGTCCTGCAAAGGAATCTTTCAATTTCTTTGGGCCTTTTATGTTATTGAAATTAAGGGTTGATAATAAAACCAAGTCCCCTATTTTGAAGTCAGGTGGTTTATGACTTTTATCCCATCTTTCTTTTGCATATTTAAAAGAATCTTGCATGCATCTGTTTGCATGGTGTCTTGCTTTGTCAAGCATTATCTTGAAACTGCTTGCTGTTGGATGTATATCCACTAAGTCCTTTTTGAGGGTATCATAAGGAAGTCTTGGATTCCAACCTTTCTCTAGCATTGCTGGTGTTTTGCCAGTAGAAGAATGGATTGATGTCTTATATGCCAGTTCAAGTGCTGGTATTAGTGTACACCAATCATGGGTAAAACCATCAGAATCTTTGAATTCTAGCCCATAAGCACAGAATCTTCTGATCATATCCTCTAGGGTTTGTATCATTCTTTCTGCTAGACCAT
Source organism: Austropuccinia psidii (assembly GCA_023105745.1). Lineage (NCBI taxonomy): Eukaryota > Fungi > Basidiomycota > Pucciniomycetes > Pucciniales > Sphaerophragmiaceae > Austropuccinia > Austropuccinia psidii. Next base: position 69,021,220 of record JALGQZ010000004.1, read on the forward strand.
CAGTTTGAGGATGATAAGCTGTTGAGAATGATAACTTTGTCCCAAACAAGTTATGGAGGTTTGTCCATAATGCTGAAGTGAACTTTGGGTCTCTGTCACTTATAATATTTTGGAATAAGCCTGTGTGGCTAATGACTTTATTCCATATCATTATGGCTGTATCCATAGCTGTGTCATCTTTATGACATGGTAAGAACATGGGAGTTTTACTGTACCTGTCAACTAACACTAGACATGCATTATAACTCCTGTCTCCTCCTGGAGGTAAGGCTGTTACCCAATCCATATGAACTATTTCCCATGGGGATTTTGGTTCTTGGATTTGGATCATCATTCCAAATTTCTTTCCTGTGGCTCTGTTGGCTTTTTGACATCTGTCACAGGTTTGGCAGTACTCTGCAACATCTTTCTTCCAATTTGGCCACCAAGAGAAGGTTTTCACCCTCTCTAGTGTCCTATCTTCTGAGAGGTGTCCAGATGCAACACTATCATGACACTCATGTAAAATAGTGTTTATTAGTGTTCTATCTGTTAAGGCCATAACACATGTGTGTTTTGTTCTATGGTAAAGGATTCCATCAAGGAGGTGAAATCTTCCTTCATCATATGCTTTTTTCCATATTTCATCTAGTTTTGATGAAAGTGATGGATCTTTGCAGTCTTTCATTAGAAGTTGGCTTAAGATATGGCAATTTTTGTCTGTCTTATAGCTTTCTTTAACTTGGTTAAAGAATTCTGTGCCAATGTCTGTAACACATATTCCTTCTATATGGTGCTCTTCTTGTGGTACCCATGCTGGATTGTCAGGGGTATTTGCTAGAGCCCATCTGCTAAGACCATCTGCATTTTTATGAATATTTCCAGATTTATGAGCAATAGTCATATTTCCTCTATATTCTTGGATAGCAATTTGCCATCTCAGCATATGTCTATTTGGAGTCTTCATATTCAATAGTGATTTCACAGGATTACAGTCTGTGATTACATCAAATACTGTGCCATCCAAATAATAATGCAGCTTTTCTAAAGCCCACACTAAGCATAAGCATTCCATTTGGCTTGCTCCATACCTTGCTTCTGTTGGCTTTATCTGCCTTGAAATGAAACAAATTGGTCCTTCCACTGGTTTATCATTGATAATTTGTGTTTGGTGAAGTGCAGCACCTAGTCCTTCTCCACAAGCATCAATGTAAAGTTTGAAGGGTAGTTTCCAATCTGGCATCAGAAGAAATGGGGCATTTGTTAAGGAATTTTTCAATTCTTCATATGCCTTGACTCTTTCTTCTGTCATCTCATAGACTGTTTGTTGGTCACATAGCTTATACAAGGATTTAGCAATCTTTGCAAAGTCCTTTATATGCTGTCTATAGTAACCAGCAAATCCTAGAAATGATTGCATTTATTTTTTGGTTTGAGGCATTGGCTTAAGTAGTACTGCTGCTACTTTATTTTTGTCTATGCCTAGACTAAGTCCAGATACTACATGTCCTAGGGCTTTTAATTCACTATATGCAAAATGACATTTTTTCAATGAAATTTTCATATTTACTTGGACTATTTTCTGTAGTACCCTTTCTAGTCTTGCCAGGTGATTTTCCCAAGTTTGTGAGCAAACTATGATATCATCAATGTAGATTATTAACCATCCTTCTGATAATTCTTCAGGAAATATGGTATTCATCATTCTTTGATAATGGGAAGGTGCATTTTTTATCCCAAATGGCATTCTTAAGTATTCAAAAATTCCACAATGGACTATTATTCTTAGTAGTTTCTTGGCATTGTCTGTTAAGACATTTTGATGAAAACCCTTAAGAGCATCCATAGCTGTGATGAACTTAGCTTGTGACAATTGGGTCAATGTCTCATGGATTCTGGGTATTGGATATCTGTCTGGAATGGTATAGGTATTCAGGGCTCTGAAGTCTCCTACCATCCTTGATTTTCCATTATGCCAAGTTATAATGACAGGTGTAGTAACTTCTACTTGCTCATTATGTTTAACCTTTCTTAATACTCCAAGGTCCATTAATTCTTTAATGTGCACCTCTAGGGCTTCTCTAGCTCTTGGACTGGCTGGATAAGCAGGTCTTCTTAATAAAGGTGGGTAAGGTTTTTCTACATTAAGAATTATATCCACTTCATGTCCAATTATGGCACCCAGTGGCTCTTTGTCAGTTGCAAAGGCATTTTTATACTTAAATAAGAGGTCAATCAATTTTTCTCTCATTTTTTCTGTTAATTCTTGATTGAATTCTGCCTCTTTGAGTTGTTCAGATATAAAAAGTTCTTTTTCTGGAATTTTTTCCTCATTCTTAATAACTGTGATTTGTTTTTTGTTATTTAAAAATCCAAACTTTTGTCTTCTATTATCTCCTATGGTAAAATATCTATCCTTTTGGTTGGAGATATCTATACCATAGATTGATAAGTAGTCATTTCCAAGTATGAAATGATTACTAGTACAGTTGTCCATTACTAAAAACTCTACTTTGATTCTGACACATTGTGAGGGATGAGGAAAAATTAGTGTTAAATCAATTATTCCAAGGGGCTTCATGCTCTCACTTGCACTACTAAATTTGACACCTTGTATTGGCATAAGTTTTTCTTGCCAGTCTGGGACAATGGTTTTTAAATAACTTTTGCCAACACAAGTGCAATATGCTCCTGTATCCAAGTTAACCTTTCCTTCTTGGTTATCAACCATAACAATACTAATACTTGATTTTCCAGCTGTATATCCCATTCCTCTTGCAGGTTTGGTTCTATACATTTTGGCATCTTGTATGTTTGTCAGATTTGTGTCAGATGTTCCAACTTGTGGCAAGTTTGAGTTAACATCCAGTACTTCATAAATTATATCAATATTATTAATTTGTGCATTAATTATATTGATTTCATCACTTTCAGAGCTCTCTGACTCTTCTGTCTCTTTTTCAGAGTCAGATTCCTCTTCTTTGTCATTGTGGTTTTCTGTTTCCACAATTTCATTGATCTTTGCTTTTTTAAGGCAATTATTGGCTAAGTGTCCAATACCTCCACATTTATGGCATTTTCTTTGCTCATTATTGTTGGATGTATTGGGCTTAAAGGATTCTTTTGACTTATCTTTCTTGATGAATGGTTTATTTGGGCTTTTGATGTCCAATTTTTTCCAAGTCCTGCCAATTTTTGTCCTTGTCACTATATCTTCTAGTGCATTTATATACTCTTCTGTGGAGCATGGTTCTATACACCTGCTTCTTAGGGCATGTTCTAGTTCCCCTCCACATTTTTTAAGTATTTTCATATGCACCATCTTTTGTGACATTTCTGGGTACAGTGCATTAAGTCTTTCAACTTGTTTTAGGAACCAAGTTAAAGGTTTATCTTTCTCAGGGTCAAAGAAAGAGTTTTCAAATGCATTTTCTATCTTATACCTCCAGGCATCATTTGCCCACTTGGTGATTATTTCTTGTTTCCACCAAGACCAGGTATTTTTACCATTTGTTTGTCTTATGCCATAATACCATCTTTTTGCAGATTTCTCAAACAATGAATGTAATCTTGCAGTGATTAATTCATCTGGTATGGCATAGTCTTCTTGTAACATGTCAATTGTTTTAATAAATGACATGTGGTCATATTCACCTTCTCCTGTGAATGTTGGCCATTCCTTCAATTGAGGTGCTTCTTTCATTAAGACTTGGTTGTTGTCTTGATGACTCAAGTCTGTTATGAAAGGATTTGACAATTCCTCTTTTGTTTTTACAGGGCTTCTTATATGGGAAAATGGTGTTGATAACTTTGGCATATTTAAATTAGCCTCATTAATTTTATCCATTTTTTCTGTAATAAGCCTTATTTCACTTTGAATATCATCTTTCAGATGCATTCTTGCTTCATCACTTTTTTCCACATGGTCCAAAAGTAATTTTTGGTGTGATGAAGTTTTTTCTTCAAATTTTTCTACAGAAATACTTAATTTATTTAATTTTTCTGTAAGATTGTCAATACTCACATCACAATTGATTGTCAAAGTCTTGTCTTTGATATCTTTTATGTATTTATACAATTCTTGTTGTCCTTGTAGTAATTTTTGAGTATTGTCAATTAAATTCTTTGGTTTATTATTTTCTACAATAAACTTAATGTTGTCCATTTCTTTCTTGTTTTGTACAACAATTTTTGTTAAAGAAGATAAATTGTTATTTATTTCTTGTAGTGATAATAAACTGTCTTTAATTTCTTTTAGAGGTAATATACTATTTTTAATTTCTGTTAAAGTATTTACAACATCTTTGGACAAGGTTATTTCTTTGGGAAATGAGGTTGTCTCATTCTTTGCTCTTCCTTGTCCTTGAATTCCATCAAGGTTCTGGCCATGTTGAAGACATTGTCCATGGCATCCTTTTGGATTCTTGGGATTCTGTAGCTTGGGGAATATGGTTTCCTCCAATGCTTTTTCTTGTTCTTCTTCCCTTCTTGGGGAAGTGGGTTGACTTGAGGCTTGCTGGTAGAAGCTACTGGGGCTTCTTCCTTGGTTGCCTCCCTCTTTTTGGCATGATAATCCTTGATTTTTTTGATTTGAGGTTTGGATGACAGTGGATTCCATCCATTGGAGTATCTCACTATCTCCTCCTCTTTGAGGAACTTTTTCAGGATGTGCCAGGAGTTCATCACTCCTTGGTGTATTTGAGGCAACATTTCCCAGTCTTTGTCCTTGTATACTGTGTAATACTGCTTGTACTGGCTCATGTAGATGTCTATCTGAGCCCTCTGAATGTGATTTGTACCTGTTTGAGTTACTCATACTTAGTTCCAATTCAGGCTCAGATATCCTGGGCATTTCTGGGACTTGCCTTTGGGATAAGGCACTTCCTTGTGTGGATTCTGTTCCACTGGGGATATTGCCCTTTCTTTTCCCTTTTGAGGGATCAATTCTACTTCTGAGTCCAGCTCCATCTGATTGGATGGAGTATTGGGAACCTCTTCTGGTAGTCATAATTAAAGAAAAAATAAAAGTATTTCAGAATAAAATTCTTTTATGGCAATTTAAAAAGAGGTGCTCACCTTCAGAGTCTTGAATGGTGGGCCCTGGAAAGTCTAATTTCTTAGCTTTCTTTCTTTTGGTGATAACTGGTGTTGGAGAACTTTGACAAGTTTCTTCCACCAATCTCTCAACAGTAGCTTGGTTGTCTTCTGTTGGGTTATCTTCAAACACTAAAAAAGACAAATAAATATAAGTCTTTTTATAAGAAGTGTTATTTTTTGGCAAGATATGGCAATTTTCCACGTAGAAATTGCTTTTATATCTTTGAAAAATTGAAATAAATAAAGAAATAAATAAAAATGAATAAAAATAACTTTTTTTTTTTATTGGTTTTTAATATTTTTTAATATTTTTTATGTATATTTTTATTTTTAAAGAATAAAATAAAAAATGAATATGATTCTTATAAAATTAAATTATAATAAAAATTATTTTTAATTTATAAATTATCTTTTTTAATCACTAGAGTCACTCAAAGAAAGTTCTTGCAAGTCTAAGGATGTGAAAAACCACGTGTAAGACAGTACAATTGCTTTCCAAATGCCTCAATAGCTTTTAAAATCAATAAAATATAAAATTATTATATAATTTTATGATTATAAATATAATTTATTATGGATAAACCCAAATAGAATCTTTTTAAAGGTCTTTTAAGTAAATATCACGGCCAGGCCCCCAAATGTAAGGTTTGACTATGAAACAATAAGTAAAAATTACTAATTTATTACTTATTGTACTCTGAATGTCCTTATAAAATGAATAAATAAGATTAAAATAATAATAATAATAAAGAAATATTATTATTATGGCGTAAAAGTATTATATTATTAAATAAATATAATAATATAATTAATATTATATAAAAATATAATATTATAAATAATATATTAATATAAAATAATTAATATATTATTAAGCTCTTTATTATTGTTACCAACAAATAATAAAGGCGTAAAAAATTGTTTTTTATAAATAAAAAACAATTAATAACAATAATATTACTAATATTAATGTTATAAATTAATATAAATACTATTTATATTAAATAAGAATTATTATGAATAATAATAAGAGAGAAATTATTATAATAAGATGAAATAACCTACTTTTAACACTTAAGATAATAATTTTGAGTTATTTTACGCCAAAAGAATATAATACAACTTTTTCAAATTGTATTTACAATAAAAATAAAGAGAATTTACTAAATTTCTTGATTTTACGTGGAAATGAGCTTTTTTAGAGAGATTTATAGCAAAAACAATTAAAGAATTGATTTAATCACGTAAAAATGGTGATTAATAACAAGATGGTCTTTGGTCTTTAAGAATATAAGAGTTTTATATTTAAAGAATAAAGAAATTACCTTTTATTTAATTGATTTAATGTTTTTGATGCGTCTGAGGGGAAAACAGAGTAAAAAGAGCTCTATTTATAGTAAATACCTCCCTCCTAGAGTCCAACAGGCTTCTAGTAGACGTGTACTGATCATATCCACTGGAATTGATCAATATTTTAAGGTTTGAGGGTGATTACATCATGATCAAACCATATTACATCATTATTGCACCATTATTTAGAGTTATCACTATAACTCTAAGTGTGATGACATCAGAGGCTTGGCAGAACCCCAAATTTCGTGGATTTTATTAGTTTTAATCATAAACTAATAGTATTCACCAATTTTATCACTATTAAGACTGTTAAACTTAATTTAAGGTTACAGTGTGTGATCATAACAGCTCAATTTAAGCTCAAACTTTGATCCTCAATAACTTTTAAGGTTTTCACGCTACAGCAATTCAGAGAGTGAATTCTGATAGCCTGACATAACCTTATTATGCTGCCAAGAGCTTTTCATTACATCATCAAAACTCTAATTTTGATGATTTTTCTTGTAACTCATCTTTTCTGTCGAAATTCAATATTTTAAACTTCAAACCTTGATTTCAGGGGGTTATACCCTGAATTTAATAATAAAAATTACATCATTCTTCACGAATGAACTAGTAGAATCCAACTGTGTACTTTTTTTTAAGTTTGGAGCACTTTCACAACAAAGTGGTCAACAGCTCTGTTGATTTTTATCAATATTTCATCATAGGTTTTAAACTTGTTTATAACTTGTAAAATAAAGTTCATATCTGTGTTCTTACAGTAATTACGTGGTGACTTTATTTTTGGTTCATCATTCTATCATGTATATTTTAGAAGATATTAGCTATGATCACTGAATATATGCATTGACCAAAAAAGTGCATATATTCAGGATAATTCCTTAAGTATTAACATTGGAAATTAGCTTATTAATTGTTTTATATGTGGATTTTTGTGGGGAATCCACTGGTACAATTTATTTCACATGTTGTTTCATTAGTTTCTGAGATAAATAAGTTTTTATGGTTTTTATAAGGTATTATACCTTATAATTCCTTAAATATTGACTTTACAGATATGCCATAAAAATGGTATATGTGTATTTTTCCATGGGGAATCCAATGGTATAATTTATTTCACATGTTCATTCATTGGTTTTTAAGTTAAACCAATTTTAGTACCAATTTATGGTATTTTTTGTATATTTGAGTAATTATTTTTAGTGTATAATTATTCTAATTAATTTTAATATAATTATATTAGAGGTATAATTATTATTAATCTTTTTGTGGCCTTATTGGATATGTGGTCATATCTCAAAGGCTCCCAGCGAACCACGGTCCACGGCCCACGGACCACGGACCACGGACCGCGGCGTACGGACCGCGGACCGTAGGATCCCAAAAACATCAAAAGGCCTATTATGGCCAAAAAACCCAGAAAATCAAAAAAATTGCCCTAATCACCAAAACACCCAGCAAGGCCAAAAAGGCCATAAAAAGCAAGATACATCAAGATCACTCAAGATGGAGGCCACAGTCCAAAACCCACTGGGAGGGCTGCCTGAGGCCAATTCCTTGGATCATGGGGACAAGACCCCTTGGAGGTTCACTGAATGGATTAAGTCTGGGCCAATGAGTACAAGTCATATACTCATTGGGCACCAATTTTTGAGCACAAGTGCTCAATGGCCTTTATTCTGGGATATATCCCAAGGCAACATCCCAAGACATGGCTGATTGAATCAAAAGAAAGAATTGCATACTCTGGAAGGAATACTCACTCAAATTTGAAAAGAAAGGGGGGAATCAATTGAATTTGGCAGGGAAGAAGTAATGAAGGATTTTCAGGATAATGGTCAAGAGGAAAGAAAATTAAAAGGAAAAAATTTTGAAAAAAAATGTGGGGATATTGAGATGCCACTCAACAGTGGCAGGGTATTATGGTGTTCAGGAGCCCACCAGTTTCAAGAGGGGGATACTGTAACAACCATCCATCAGGGGTAAGGGTATTCATTCATACACCCACTCAAACACCTCAAATCAGCAAATCCAGTATCTGCATCAGCAGTCAGTTTCAGCAATCTTCATTCTGAAACATGCATACAGTTTGGTACATCAATACAGCCTGTCAATACTTGTACAGGATGGATTCACCCTAATACAGTTTCAATACACCAGTATGAAACTGTATGATCACTCCAATACACCACACCTCTTGTACAGGTCCTGTACAGCTGTACAAGACCTGTATTGGCCAGACTCAATTCAACAATCAATTATTCTCATGAAAATTCTTCTCTGGATCAGGGCTGGTGATTCTCACATATACCAGCCCCTCTTTCTCCCCCCTGGGGACTTTTCCCCAGTTAATTAATTTAGTTTATTTATCATTTCATAATTATTCTTATCCTTATTTTGGGTATTATAATTATTTAATTTTAAGTTAGTCTTTGCATTTCTTTCTTCGCCTGTACAGTATGAGTTGGGTGGCCATATCCTTATTAACCCTTCTCTTTCCATTCTGACAGGTTGAAAAAGTGGACTTGGACTTGTTTGTGGTTGGCTCTTCTATTTCTTATTCTTCTTTCTTTTGTTGCTGCTTTTCTTATATTAATTCTTCTAGTAATTCATCTTTAACACTTTTAAGTGTATCTCATCATATCCTATCCTTGAGCCCTCCATAAGTGAGTCCCAGTTTACTGAGTGCCAGGCCCTCTTCACTTCGAAGAGCCCCTGTGACACGCACCCGCACCGCCCTCCATCCGGATGAGACTCCGACACTGCCCGCCCCTCTCCGTCCTCACCACTCGCTACGCTTTCACACCCACGCCCCTACCATCCTCACGCTTGTGTAGTACCCTCCCGACATGCCTCCGACAACGCTTACCATCCTTACGCTCATGTAGTGCCCTCCCGACATGCCTCCGACACCATTGATGACCCTTACGCTTGTGTAGTGCCCTCCCGACATGCCTCCGACACAGCTTACCATCCTTACGCTCATGTAGTGCCCTCCCGACATGCCTCCGACAACAGTTACCCTCCCTCCCGACATTCTCCCGACACAGCTTACCATCCTTACGCTCATGTAGTGCCCTCCCGACATGCCTCCGACAACAGTTACCCTCCCTCCCGACATTCTCCCGACACTGCTTACCATCCTTACGCTCATGTACAGTAGTGCCCTCCCGACATGCCTCCGACAACGCTTACCCTCCTCACGCTTCCGTATTACATCCATAGTGTACAGTATGGTGGCTTGTTGGCGTACACGATGAACGCAATTGCCAAAATATGCTGAGTGGCCTTCTCTGCCAACAGGACCTAAGGGGATATTGGTCAGTATATTCACCATGTTGTGGTTAGGGTTTAAATCATGAGACTCACAAATTAAAACCTAATAAGTGGACCATTTAAGACAAGAATTGTGTCTCCTGTTTCGCCGACAAAACCATTTTATTTCATGTCAATCAAATGAACACTTTGCTTAGTCCTTACCTCATGAGCATCGAATAGTTCAAAAGTTGACTTTAGTAGGTTTCTCACTAGTCAACTTTATTCAATGTCTCACAGGGAAGTGATTTCATTTGCATGATATGAAATAATTTGCAAAACATCGCCTCCTTCAATTTCCCGCCAAATCGCATTTTGCAAATGCAATTATTTTACTTCCACCTATTTTCTTCAATTTGGATCTTTTTATTCAAAATTTTCAAACAAGTTATCAATCAACTTGTCACCATCTATTTGCTTACTAAACTACCTCCGCGATGGCCCAAACCCCGGGAAATTCAACGGAATTTAATGAACGACCAACTTCAGCCCCAGAGAAGGGAAGTGAAATCTCTGATATGGCCAGTAGTCGTGAATTAGGCATTGAAGCAGAGAGCCAGTCACATGAAGATAATCAAGATCCACCAGCTCTTCCAGAATGTGAGTATACATCCATCTTGAGTATTTCTAATCTCTCAAAACCTGATATTGTGTCATAGCCTTTATTTCAGGTCAACCGCCAAGCTCTCAGAAACCGAATTTTAAAAGTTATGAGAAGGAAAAGACTGTTGAACCTTGTGCACCGACAGAAGATGATGGGCAAGATGATGTAATTTTCAGTGGGGAGGTGGAAATTATATCCAAGGAACAATTTGTCTCCAACATTGCTCAAACAATCCCAAGGCTCGAAAAAATCCAAAATGATAGTAAAATTCCTGATTATGTGCGTCAAAAGATTGCTGAAGCCATGAGCCTGCTCAAAATGGATTTGAACTGTAAGTCCATTACTAATTCAAAACAAAATTGATAAAAATAGCTGCTTACAATATATGGGCAGGTGTGGAGGTGGGAGAATCTCTACCTGAAGGATCTCGAGTCGTAATTGGATTTCCAGGCAAAGGATTAGGAAAAAGACCAAATCTCAACAATCATGGAAAAGGGGGCTTGATAATATCAATAGGATTTACAAAAATAGATGGGACAATTTACCAACAAAGGATGCTCATACATTCCTGCCCGTTGGTATTAAGGTGATCAGTAACCGAGATCTTAAAATGTCGGCTTGGCTGCAGGAGCTTGAGATGGCAGGTGAGTTTTTTTTTATCTTTGTGCATGATACTTGATTATTGGCTGTTGACTGGTGATATAAATTGCAATATACAGGGTTAGATTTTTTTAAGCCAACTGAAACAGAAGCGTTTTTTGATTACAACATTTGGAATCTCAAATTGATGAAGGAATCAGCTAAACCTCCCGATAATCTCCCCAAATCTGAACACTCCTTCTTCAAAATGGTTCAGAGCCTTCTTTACCCCGCGAATCCAGTTAAACATTTTTGGGCAAATGTTATGTTTGAATCCATTAGTTTAGTCTCATACGATGTGATTGCACCCAAACCATATGTTGCACCAACATCAAATTCGACCGATCCTCTTGGACTCGAACGGGGAGCAGTTGAATACCTTGCCTCCTGCTTGAGTAAATCGAAGCAACGTGCAACCCAACTCAGCCTTGAAGGTGGCGGGGCTGACAATGAGATAACCACAAAGCAGCACAAGAACCTGGAGGATCTAATGGATACAGTTATCCATTTGATGATTGCGTACAACATGGTACGTGCACATACAAAGGTCAAAGTTAATGGCATCAAAGGCAAACTCACGAACTCAAAAAAAAATGAGGCCATCAAAGATCTTTTGGCGTGTCACAAGAATCTTGGAATCAATCGAATTTGCTATGGTATATTAGCGGCATTCTGTGCGGCGGGGGTTCGTGGTTTGATGGTATGCTCAGATGACTGGAGAACAAGCTCAGTTAAAGGGGCTTTAGCACTAATTGACATTTCCGCAAAACTTTCAGAGGGTAAAAATCTAGTGGAGCCAGTGTGGCTACGTACTAATAAGTATATATGTAATTTACTGAATAAAAGTTTCTTCTCATCAGAGTCTTTTAACCCCACTGTACCTCTTAGATTTGATTTTGCACGATGCTTAGTATTAGACTTTGGTGATGCCTGGGTGGCGAATCGCGGGCTTGGTTCAAGTGATGAGGTCACCTTGACGGTACCCAGGTCAGCTAAACTCACAACCAGGATTGACCCGTTTTAGATTAGCTTTGTACTAGATAGATTGTAATTTAATTTTGCAAAGTTATTTATGAATTTAATAATCATGACTTCCTATCCTACTACTGCCCGGATGCCACAGTCTGAGTACCAATAGTAATTGTACGGCGGCATGCCTCCGTACATCATTGCAAAGACTCCGACAAGACGCAAGCTGAGTCAGGCGATGTGCCCGCGAGTAGCACACCCGGGTGCATTGCGGGAAGTCGCGTTTATCACTTCCCGCCAGCCCATAATAGGCCAAATGTTCCTGTGTCTTTCAAGAGGACTAGGATAGCTAGGGATCCGCAGCAGGATGCATATTGCATTTGCGTGTGCTTGCAATATTCCAAATGGTTGGATTGGAAAGTGATTGCATGGGAACATCAATGTGGAAAATTGAATAATGCACTATCCACTGCAATTTTCAGGTTCAGGTATTTGAGATCGTGAATTTGCCAAGGTCAGGCGTGAGCTTTCTTTTTAGCCGCAATTAAAAAAGATTCATCCACCGCAATCCAATTTAGGTGATATTAAGAAATCAGTAATCATTCGGTTTCATTTCATTTTCTGCTGAAAGCATGCCATTCACGAAAAAAGGAAAAGAGCGTAAAAGGGAACTCGCGAGAAAGCGTCGGGCTGAGGAAGGAAAGTGTGAGTTACTCGCTTAATCTCAGTGCATATATATAGATATATATATATGCTTCCACATTTATGTGGCACCCTCATTGGGCCCCACTGAAGAACATGGGCTTTAGTCGGTTCAGATTGTGCCAATGTCATGTGGGCTCCAACAGGGAAGTCAAAGGATGTGTGCCGAAGAAAGCTCCTTGGCAGTATCTGATATCTTGTGTGCTTCAACACGTAGTGATCCCTCAACCACTCGGGAATAGTAGCAGATCCCAAAAGACAAATGAGCGCAAAACGACCCGAATGAATAGGTTGTTTTCCTCCTCTCGCCCAACAGCACAAATATCAATGCCAGTATCAGCAAATATCACCCCAAGTGAAATTCGGAGGCTTGTGGATGTCAATCAGATCAAACGCATTCACTTTGGGCGTGTGGCAATTTTCTCTTCAACCGGATTACTCATTGCCCTTGTCGAATTCCGACCATTCACAACAATGAGTGAAGTCGAGGTCAATCAATGGGATGAATTATCACAATTCCTATTTCGCGAAAAGAGTTTCACCGACCCTATTGCAACAAATGGAGCATTACTGGAGGGATTTATGTTCGCGATTGGGTGGCGCAAATGCACCATAAAGAATGAACAATTTGGTCTGTATGGTAGTGCTGGCAAAATTGAAAATGCAAAAGATGAATGGCGGGACCGAGGTGCCAATCTTAGCTCGGTGGGTCGCATTCTAGGTCAATCCTTACGATATGTTGGGGATAATTTATTTCAGAAGATTCAAAATTGCTACAACTCATTGGGGGTTCCGTCTTTTGATCAAGTCAACTATGAAGGCGATATTCCGGCAAATCAGGGTGCATTCGAGTTCGCTTCCGCACTCACTTTCACCATGAATGGATTCAAAAACGCACCTCATGTTGATAAGGATGCATCGCTGTATGCTTCGGGATGGTGGTTTCAAGCTGATAAGCGGACCGGCCAAATTCAAAGAGATGCGTAAAAGCGGTGTACAGGGGGAAAATTAATTTTCCCAAATGAGCATTTTTGGATTGATCTATCCGCATGTCATGGGCTCATTCAGGTAGTGTGGGCCAGTAGTACATTTGTTCATTATACTGATCCAGCACAGGACAATGAAAGCACGACACTAGTGGGTATGTCCGCACAATGCTCAAGCAGGTTAGCAAAAACAATGCGGCAAAAAAGCAATGGCTATTATGAGATTGGCGAGAGAGCGGGCTATCAAATCAGGGATGGTAATACAATCTCATGCCGATTCAAAGAATGAGGAGATTTGCAAGTGGGTTGGGTAAGTAATGGTGAGGTAAGGCAGAGGACAATATACACCAGGATTGGATGGATTCGAGTGCGGGAGATGGGGTGTCTCACATGAAAAAGGGGTGAAGTGGATTATGTACGGTGGCATGCCATCGTACATCTGTCCTGGTTTGTTGCTATTGTCCAGGATGCCAATGCTTCACACGCGAATCCTCATGCTTGTGCAGGTTCTGACAATGCTGAAAGTTCCTTACGCCTATGCGGGGTGCCAACGCTACACACGCCAATCCTTGGGCCTGTGCAGGCTCCCGAAAATTTACACGCCAATCCTTACGCCTTTACAGGCTTTCGACGATTCAAACGCCAATTCTTACGCTTGTGAAGCTTCCCCACAATGCTGAAATTTTCTTTAGCCTGTGCAGGATCCCAAGAATTCACACGCCAATTCTTACGCCTGTGCAGGCTCCCAACAATTCAAACGCCCATCCTTATGCTTGGCGAGGGTCCCAAAAGTGCTAAAATTCCTTACGCCTGTACAGGCTTTCGACGATTCACACGCCAATCCTTACGCTTGGGAAGGTTGCCAACAATGCTGACAAATTCTTACGCCTGTGCAGGCTCCCAACAATTCACACGCCAATCCTTATGCCTGTGCAGGCTCCCAACAATTCACACGCCAATCCTTACGCCTGTGCAGCCTCCCAACAAGTCACATGCCAATCCTTACGCTTGTGAAGGTTCTAGACAATTTAAACAATTCAATACATGAGTAAGACTAATAGCGTGTGACCATAGGAAAGGCCATGTTTCACGAATCTGGACTCGATTGCTCACATACGGGAACCTCCCGCTTTTTTACAGTTAGGAATGGGTATGGCTCTAAACCATGGAAGAAGAAAATATACGAGAGGATAACGGCAACTATTGGCGCATTTTGAGAAAAAGAGGTTCACGAAAACAAATACTCACTCAAACTCTTGGTGGGGCACTTACAAAAATAATTCTCACGCAATCAGGGTTTTTCTCTAAGGAGGAAATAAGTAATTTTTACGTGAACAAAGAATGTAATAGAATTTGAACATAACAAGAATTGAAGACAAATATTTTATTCAAAAGAAAGTATTACAAAAAATAAAAAGAGGAAATAATGGGATTTTTTTTTTAATTTTTTATTTTTCGAGGAATTTGGAGACTATCCCGGTTATGTCCTCCTTTGGATTAGCCTCCAGTGCCTGGGCAAGGAGGCGGTTTAGTTCGTCCCGGAAGTCCCAGTGCATCTCATTTCGATGAGTTGCATCCACGAAAGGAATCATGTGGAGCAAGCGACGATGCTCCAACAAGATTCGGTTGATCGAATCGTGGACGATTGCTCGAGGAATCATTAGGGTCGGTCGCAGGTCGGTGAATTCCTGGCGAGCGTCATCGTGGGAATGAGACGAGCTTGGCACCGGGGGGGAGGAGGCGTTGGGGTTCTCGGGGGCACTGGAAGGGATCTCTGGGGAGGGAACCGGGGTTGGAGTGGAGGGGGGGGGAATGGAAGGGGAAGGTGGGCGAGTCGGGTAAGAAGAAGGGGGATGGGGAACTGGGGATCCCACGGGCGTATCGTCGATGATGATTATCGAGTGAGGAGTGGCGGGACGATCTGGAGACGGTTGAAAAAATGGTGAGGAAAAGTTGAGAAGAGTGAAGAAGGAGAAGTGGTGACTTACCAAAAGGTTCCTCCGTGGATTGCGTAGGAGCCACCTCAGGTTCTGGCTCACGAGTCGTATTGTCCTCAGGTGGTTGGGACGATGGACTCGGGCCAGGAATAGGTGGCTCTTCGGTTCGGGAGGGTTCTAAAAAAGGAGTAAGTGTCAGTTCACTCGACTCGAAAGTGAAAGTGAAAATGAAATGAAACTTTGGCTGCTTACCACGGAATAATTCCTCAGACCATCGGGTGCCACTCGGGCCTGGAGTGGGTTGCCGGGGGGTTTGCTCGCGAGGCAAACTGGGAACGGGAGAGTCGTGTCGGGGGGTTTGGTTCTATGAGTAATGGAAAAAAGTCAGTATTATTGCGTGAAGAGAAATGAGATAAAGAGGAGAAATAAAACTTACTTTGGCGTTTGAATCCCATCGGTGATAAGACATGGTGACGATCAGCCCAAGCTCGAATGTCCTCTCGCCATCGCCATCCTTCATCGGCCGGATAATCACTTCGCTCCGGTCGAGGAGTGAAGTGACCATCGGATGGTGGCCTAGGAGGGGGAGTGGACAAATCGATACTGGAGGGGACAGGGCTAATCGTCCGGAATCGTTCCCGTTGGCCTGTTTGGGGGCCCGGCGTCCATTCACGCTCGGAAATGGTTTCATCATTGTCGACCACAAAGGAGTCCTCGCGAGGGCGTCTTGGGCGAGAACTCGTCTGGCCTCGTGGTCGGAAGGGGCGGACAACGAACGAACATTTCTTGTGTGCTTGTCGGCAAGCATCACAAGCGTCGTTCGTCGTCGAGGAACGAATGCAGGGGATACCCCGCTTGGTGCATAACGTGCACGACATCTAAAAACAAAACAAAACAGGTTAGTAACTGAATAGAAAGTAAGAAATCAAGAAAGAAAAGGAAGACATACGATGATTTATATAAATATAAAACGGAATCAAATTAAAGACGCTCTAGTCGGAAGTTTTTAAAAGTCTGGAAGGAAGTCGTGAAGAAAGAAAAATATTAATATCGGTACATAATGTTGACTAAAGTTTAATTGGAGAAAACGTACAAAGTAGATAGAAGTGGGGTTCTGAAAGTATTAGCAGGAAAAACAAAAAGCGAGCAGGAAGGGGAGTGGGGTTAGTCGAGTGCGAAAGAAAAGACTGGAAAGGCAGGAAGACGAGGGGGAATACGCACAAGAAGGACAAACGCGGGTGAGGTTGAACGAAGTGGAGCGGGTGAGAAAGAAAGTGAAGTGCGTGTCGTGTGAAGATGGTCTTTTATACCAAGGTGAAGCTGAGACGATCTCAGCAGTTGCAGCACCCGCAAAAGTCTCAGCTTCAAGGCGTGTGGGCAAAATTGAAGCTGAGTCTCAGCGAATGCTGCAACTGAGAGGTGAAATGCTCACGTGAGGCAGAAGAACAATGGGGGTCTGGCTGAGTATTGCAATTTATTGAATTGTCAAGCTGAGTATTGCAATTTATTGAATTGTCATGCTGAGTCAAATCCCCTTTGTTTCCTTAAATTGCCACCCGATCACCCAGGAGGGTGGTCGTGAGGCCCTTATTGATTGTGCATTGTGGGTGCAATGCACAAGTGACCGCGGCAAGATCACCGGCCTTATGGCCTGGTGATAATCTTTGAACAAAGGGGGGGGCTGTAAGACAAGTGAATACAGCGTGAGCTTGCCTCGACCCATTGCTCAGGTTTGCTTTCGGGTCATAATTGAAATGCTCAGTGGCTGAACATTTGAATTGCACAGTAATTGAACAATTGATATAACAATATCAAATGCACCGCTGAGTATTGCAATTTATTGAATTGTCAAGCTCAGTCACATCCCCTTTGTTTCCTTAAATAGTCACCCGATCACCCAGGAGGGTGGTCGTGAGGCCCATGTTGAATGTGCATTGGGGGTGCAATGCACAAGTGACCCATGCAGAAAAGCACCCGGTGCATTTGGTCACAAGTGACCGCGGCGAGATTACCGGCCATATGGCCTGGTAATAGTATGTGAACAAAGGGGGGGGCTGTAAGACAAGTGAATACAGCGTGAGCTTGCCTCGACCCATTGCTCAGGTTTGCTTTCGGGTCATAATTGAAATGCTCAGTGGCTGAACATTGGAATTGCACAGTGATTGAGCTATAGATATAACAATATCAAATGCACCATGCTGAGCCATTGCTCAGTCGTTTTTGTATGCGCGCACTCTGAGCATTTGGCACAGCATCGGATGACATTTCAGCAAGGTGCAGCATTTCACACGCTTTGGTGAAGTGCTCCAAACTGAGCCTTCCAGTGAGCTATTGCAGAATTAGTTCATTCCATGGCTTTACTGAGCACTTTCACACGGTGCTTTTGACCATGACATGCTCAGCTTGCGTGTGCAAATCGGGTGAAACGCAATGCTGAGCATGTGGCACATGAGCTACGTAAATGCAAACAATCGGAAGGTGCATGCACATTTGCTATATGCATGCAGGCTCAAGTAGTATTACACCTTCCTGATCTGTACAGTACAGTCGACACTGTAGTACGCAGTACACCTTTGTAAATGTGTACTGCGGGGCAGAGCAAAAAGCTGTTCAACAATGTAACATGCAATCACGTCAAGCCATCGAGTCATATCTCTCACCTGCATCCCTTTGATGCACCTTGTTGGACAGCTCTGCCTAACTACGGCACAGATGCGCATGTAATCCAAGTTAATGTAAGTGGGTCATAATGGGATGACTTAATATTTGGGTCATACACAAAGAGTTGATTCACTCCGGTGCCATGGTTGGGGCAAACAATGACTAGCCCGCTTGTTCATTGTCGGGCAGCCACACGCTTTCATACGCACCCCCAATGGGTCATACGCAGGCAACTTTCACACGCCTGGAACACATTTTACTGCCAGTCTTCCAGCTGCGTATTTTCTTGCTCGGGTTGTCAGCTTGACTGCAGACGCTCACCCGCTTGCGCGTGGAAACCTGAGGCCAATCAGTGTGGATTTGCTTCAGCCTCATCCACATTAGATTAACAATCCCAGCCTATGATTGCTGAGGCTGGTCATGTTGGCGTGGTTATCTCCCACCGCGGGTCATTTTCTTTACGTTCTCCTACGCCCCGCGCAAGTTGTGGCACCTGGCTTGCAGCCAAAAAATCCCTTGGGCGTGTGGCCTCTTTCTCCGGAGTTCTGTACGCGCGTGAGGCAAAGACCCGGATGCCAATCTCAGTGGATTAGTACTCGCCTCAAACGCCATAGGGGTGAATGTATATGTGGATCACGGCTCACGGCTGGCGCCCCCTTTGATCATCCCACACATTCCCCCTGAAAGCCCAGTATGCATCAGTCAGCAAAAAACTTCAGGCCAAACCAAAGTCATGTTCGGTGGCATGCCACCGAACATATCTCACCCGCCCACACACAAACATCCCCACAGTGAGATTGCCCTTTGAAACTGCCAACATTGCCCAGTAGGTCCCTGTGAATAATTAACCTGGGGAGGATACGCTCATTGTTCGCTGTCACACCAGCGAACATGACTGCATGCCTCTAATATGCCCTCCACAATAAGTTGCTACAGCCCACCCAATTTTGGATTTGCTAATGTCAACTTGGTTCCACCAAAGGTTTCGTAACTTGTTGCAGATCCAGCAGTCATGTCGGTGCACCCACATTTTGGCCACCTTGCCTTGATATATGCCCCAAATCGGATATGAAAATTATGAGCCCAAGAGGCCCACCTCCATCAAGACCATGCACGTAACCACAGGCCATCCCCCTTTTGGCCTGTTGCTGCCACTCATATAAGTTCCCCACCTGCGCTTATTCCTCTTCATTCCCTTTAGCTAACCCTTCCCGATCATATAATTTGCAACTGTCCCCAAATAATTTAAGATAGCCATCATGTCAACCCCTTCACAACCACTTTGCATTGGGATGATTAATATTCGTATTCAAATAAATAGTGATATAACCTTAAAGCCTGAGAATTCCCACTTAGGTTCTTGGATTATCCTATGGCACAATCAACACAACATATTCGTATATCTCCCCAATCACCAGCATGCTATTGGCTCTCTCCCGGGAACCCTTTCCCAAACGTTGATACCATTCCTTGGGGCACCCAAAACGTTCATGCACTGTGGTCCTGGTGGGGCATGGATTGAAAATTGCCAATCCAATCCTACTCAAATATTATTCGTTGAGGGAGTATTTATGACTGATGCCAATGATCCCTCCTCATCTCAGAAACCCAATCTAGCATTGATGTTCTTCACATGGTATCCAAACATTCTATTCATAATGGAAAGCTTTCGAACACAAGATTTCAAGCTTAAAATGCCCAAAGAATATGACTGTACTACTCATTGTCAATGTCAACTCTTTACTCCGACATTTCCCGCTTCAAACTCGACGCCTGCTTCATATCCTGCTGTTTCATCATTGATTTCCAAGCAAAAACTGATACAATTACCCAGTGGATCAGACCTCCCCATGATGACCCCGCCCCATTCCATTATTCAAACCCCCCTCCTCCCTCATCAAAAGACCGGACTAGCTTTTCTCTGGGATCGAGAAATCCCCAATGGCCAATCAGCCCGTAACCTTTGGGCAACCTCACCCCCAGGATCCACTTTTAATGCCAGGCACATCATTACAAACAAGGTCGTTAGCTCATTTGAATCCCTTTCGACCAATACCCCTCTTGGAGGACTGCTTGCGGATGATATGGGATTAGGTAAAACCATTCAGGCCATTGCTCTAATTGGTACCTCCAAGGAGCGGATGATTGCAAACCCCCATCGCTCCACGCCCACCATGATCATCTGCCCCCCTCGCTTAATTACCAACTGGCAATCAGAAATATCCAAGCATGCTCAGGCTGGAGCACTGCATGCCAAAATCTACCATGGTCCCACTCGTCACTCATTATCCCAAGCCGACATCTTAAAATATGATATCATCATCACTTCTTACAATACTATCACCCAAGAATTTAAGCAAACCAATCCCTCTACATCATTCATTTTTCAAATCAATTGGCATTGTATAATCTTGGATGAAGCACAGTGAGTGGCTGAGCTTAAATGATTCAAATTACCTTTTATATCCAATAACCCTTGCCCCCTCTTATAGCTATATTCGCTCTCAATACACTGCCACTCACCGTGCCATTAATAGCCTCCTTTCATCCCGTCGAATATGTTTAACGGGCACACCTATTCACAACACCATTTATGACCTTTTGGGCATAATATCCTTCATCACTCAACCCCAGAGCGCCGATCAAGATAATTGGTCACCATTCATCCTGAGTAGTCTTTCAAAAGGTTGCAATGATATTTTGCATTTGGCATTGCGGCATTTAAGTTTGCGCCGCACCAAAACCACACATCTCAAATCTCTCCCCACTATTAGCCATCATTATGAGCTGCTCCCACTCAACCCAACCATGCAGCAAGAATATTCCACATTATATGAAGAATTCCTATCATCCAAAAGCAAAGGACCAGGAGAGTTTTTCAGAAATATTAATAAGCTGCGAATATGTTGTAACCATCACATCATTCATAACACAATTGCGGAGGCGGAGCTGGAAGACCCCGAGGGCAGGAGCACTCAGGATAACTCCCCAAGAATCACACGAACTATTGTGGATGTGGAAACATGCATGATGAGTAGTAAAATTGCACACCTCCTACAAAGCTTAATGAAGAACAAACAAACAAGGTGTGGTCCAACGAAATCGGTGGTTTATACCCAATGGACCCAATTTCTAGATTTGTGCGTTAATTCTAATATGCATCCATTACCAATTGACTCCATCTGACTTTTTTATATTGTAGAATTGGTATTGCTCTTGCCCATCACTCTATCCTTTCAGCACAAATTGATGGAACAATTACACCACGAGCGCAGGACAAGGCGCTTGAGAATTTCTTCAATAATCCTGAATGTGAAGTACTGATTGCATCCATTGCCGCGGCTGGAACTGGCCTCAATATAACTTGTGCTAATATAGTCTATTTAATGGTGAGGGGCCCCCCAAAATTCTCCCCTGATTTTCGGACCCTGACATCCACATTTCCAGGAGCCTAATTGGAACCCAGCCATTGAGGCTCAGGCTGTTGATCGTCTACATCGTATTGGCCAACAACGACCTGTACAGGTCATTCAGTTGAGGTCAACATGCGGAAGGTACCTTTCAACCTCATCTTTCACTTGATTGTATTACTATTCTGAAATCCTTCCTTATGGGAATGCCATATTCCAATCACCAATAGGTCCAAGAAAAGAAAAAATCATTAACTGCGTGAGCCTTACTGATATTATATAATTTGTGATTGACAAAGTTGATAACTCCTGTTGACTCTGGCACAGGTCCACAATTATGAACACCATGAGCTGGATCGAACTTCTTCAATATTTCCTCAATGAAAATGAGCAATAGAGTATTATTGCAAGGGAGACGGTGATACATTTCAATTCATATTTTCTATATTCTAACATATTTAGCAAGTTGTTGCATCCTTAAGAGATAATAATCAGATTTTATTACACCTGCACAAATAATTCACAAAATGTTAATTTGTAACGGTGCTATACATTTATATTACTAAGTTATTGCAGAGCATCACCATTCGGCCTAATAACTGGCATGTCAAGTATCTTGAGGGCGCTAGGCTGCATCTTACTACAGCCTTTGAGCCAATCTTGATCAAATACCTGAAATGATAGGCCTTCCGGAATATCACCATCATCTGTCGATCGTAATTCTGGCAATCTATCAATAGTTTTTTTACCCTTTTTTTTAATCCGATTACAAAACTCTATGTCTCTATCCATTTTCAATACCAAATCATTAAATAACTGGGAGCGCCAGCGTAATCCCACTTTGCGGTAAACTTGACGGCCATTTTCCAGTACCTCCTCAGTATCTGAGCATACTCGAGGGTCATTGAATTGTGATGCTAGAATGGGAAATTTAGCCGTATCACACCATTCACGACGGCGCTCACAGGTCTGCACATAATCAAGTAGATCATCATCAGACTTGGTCCACAATGAAGAAGAGATACAGTAACTAACTCTTTGACGAATCTTTGCGAGCTTTTGATTCTCCTTCTTTTTTACCAAATACTCCGCATCCTTTTGAATAGACTTCCATTCTCTTTTCAAATAAGTGAAATATCGCTCCATTAAAGCCGCCACGACCCCATAGTTGTTATGATCCTTGTTCCAACAGTAGTGATGATACTCAGTGCTGACAAGTGCGAGACGGAATGTACGGTAAAACACCATAGACATCAGCTCGTTGAACGGATGTTGCCATGAGCTCTCCCAGTCCCAAGTGAATCGCTTTAGTCCTAGCTTGTGCAGCTCATTTTCGCAGTAGCTTTGGAAACCCTGAGACTGAACCTGTGTTGATGGCTCATTGAACACATCCTCGGGGACATATCCGAGATGACCAGCCACTTGAATTGCAATTTCACGCTCTTCTGTGCTGGGTGGTGCTGGTAGTGAGGAAAAATCCTTATCCCTAACTTTGAGTAGGAACAGGCAATGTGCGTGTACTGCTGATCTCATTCCATGGACATTCTCTGGAAGTTCTGCCTTCAGCCATTTTTGTTGCTCCTTCTGGCTTGCACGTTTCGCCACATTGTGAGCTTTGCGGGCCTGGTTCCTTTGCTGTCTGACCTCGGATTGTTCAAGCATACTCTGGGCGAGGCCCAGCTGAGGATGGGTGAACTCACTATTTGATTGAGTGCCTTGCTCATGCGCTGTGAAATTGTCCCTCCTTGGTTCATCATTTCTTTCACTTTGAGTCGGAGACATGTTCTCATCCTCATCATCCACCATTGTTGCTCTTGATGTACTGGCATGACCCGTTCTTGGTTTGGAGGCATATGGATGATGACGTCCAGTGACTTTCTCTTTATGGACCAGAGGTGAAGACGCATAAAGTTCATCCCCTGCTATGCAAATCATCAGTTAACACATCAAAACATTAATGAAGACTGGTCATCCTCACGATCTTCAATTGGCTCCTGAGATCGGACTGACTTGCCTTTAGGTGCCATATCTAACCCATGAAACAAACATATCAAATTGTGAATAAGTTTCTACTCCAAAATTCAAATGACTTACTTTGATGAAGCGTCAATACTGGATTTCCCTCCGACAGACCGCTCCAAGATACATTTTCCAAAGGTCTTTTTCGTCGCCCCCCATCCACGCGCCTTTCATCACCCACATGAACCTGCAATCCTGATGGAATATTGAGGGTTGGCTGTTTACTTTGGCCAAAGGGATCCTGGGATGCGACTGGATTCCGACCGGGATTAAGGAGGAACTCACGTGGAAATTTTGATTGGGGATTAGTGTGTGAGGAGATTTGAGGTGTGCCTTCTGGCCCCTGAGACACATGAATTTGTGTATTAGTGGGATTCGGGGGAATTGGAGTGACGGAAATATTTGGGATCGACCAAGTGCTTGAAGTTGGAGCCTTTGGATTGCCCACATCAATGTTAAGACCTGATACATTCATTGAGGATGCGATAGGGGTTGTGAGAGGAATGTTGGGACTCAATGGTGACTGTGTTTGAACATATTCTATGCTAGATTCACTATTTGAGTCATGAACAGAACCTGAACGGGATTTATGTGACTTGAAAGATGACATAAGGGCCGAAAAAGTACACTAATATTTTTAACTAGATAAAACACCTCAGTATTATGATAAAATAGAGTGATATGAGATGAAATCTTTTCAAATTTAGAATAGAGAAATTCTATGAATAGTTGGAACTAAGTGTTGTGTGGAAGTCAGATAAGACTCTTTTGAGGAGAATCCTCCCTGCCTCCTCTTGAGCTCCTCCGCTTTTGTCGGAAACCACCCTGCACGGCCTACCAGCATATAATGTGGTATTTCCTTGATCTCAAAGGGGACCCATCATTCATAACTAATCATATTCAGTACCATTTATGCCTCCCCATTGTCACATTTTGTGAATTATCCAAACTGCCCATATATGCATTGAAATTCCACAACATTGTACATCTGTAAAGGGGTATATTCATGAAGGATTTACCCACAAAAGAGACATCACCTTTTCCCGAAAGGCAAGACAATCCAAATCACATTCCAACTGATTCAAAGCCCGCCGCACTCAAACCAAATACCAAGACTTTAGCTGCACTCCAACCCCTTATGTAATAGAGTTATATAGTTATGTCTGTAATAAGGTTTAAACCATGTACAATGGCGTGCCAGCGTACATGGATTAAATGTTAATCCCCTCAATTCAATGGTAACACTTCACTAATGGAACCCCCTCAATGGTCAAACCCGCACTATCACAATGTGTAAATAAACTAGAATATGTATGAGCATTGAGCAGCATGGCATTTTACCCAATTAAACGCCTAACCAATTCCGCCATCCAGATGAGACATGTTAAACTTTATCCACTGCAGCTCATGCTCCATTACAAATGGGATAAAATCCTCAGCTGGCTCAAATCATCTCCCCCTTCATAAATAATCACTGAATTTTATTTCCAATTAATAACACTCCTAAAAACTTTCACATCAACCATAGATATTTATACACAAACCAACCGTACTCCCAATTCCTGCAACAATGACAACCCGGCCATATTCCTCAATGCGTATATGCATGTGTCAACACTGCTCAACTCAAACACACTCTTCCCCTGAGGGTGATAGGCAAGGAGTTGCCTTCATACCTTTCCAATATAAACAGCACATTAAAAAGCTCAAATCAACCATTGCACCCAAATCTCTTCCAAACATCCCTACTTCTGCATCAGGATCTGGGTGCCCACAAATTCTATTGGATCAAATCTTCCCAGCTGATTATTCATGTTTGACCCAAAGCACTTTCCCAACTCCAGCGGGTCTCAATTCAACTGCACAGAAACCATATAGTGGCAGTCAAACCCTTCCCCCACAAGACCTAGGAATGATAATATCTGCCATTCTATCATTAAGGTATAATTTACCCCGCAGGGCTTCACGCATACTCAACCCCGCCCTGAACCTGCTGATCAAGTCCAGTATCTCAAGCTCAGCTGGTCCCCCCGCTCCTGCATTCCATATACCTCAAGATCTGAGTACCATATTTGAACATCTCCAATTGGAGCCAGTGATTCAAAACTATATATGTTGTCCTCAATGTTTCTCTCTTAATGGCCTTACTGAATCAGTCACAACTGACCAACCCCACTGTCAACCCCATAATGACCCAAATGATCATGATCCCCCTTGCACACAATCATTAGGCAAATTCATCTATTCATCTGAACCCCACACCCAAAACACAACCAACATGAAGCAAAAATTTATACCAACAAAACATTTCATTTATCAACCATTCAAAAATTGGCTTGCCAGATTTCTCCAGCGGGCTGGAATTATGGACATTCTGCATCAACATCAACAATTTCAAACTCCCAAAGATTCCCCAAAACGTGACGTCTGGGATGGATTGGTCTGGAGACGCTTCACTGGCACTAGAAATATCCATGACCCCCCATTCATGTCCATTCCTGGTGCATTGGCCTTCTCCATATATGTGGACTGGTTTAATGCACATGGAAAGTCAACCCGGTTGGCTAGCATTGGACCTATCATGCTTATTTGTCTTAATCTCCCCCCAAGTGAAAGATTGAAGCCCGAGAATGTCTATGTTGCAGGAATCATCCCTGGTCCGAAGGAGCCAACTGCGCTTCAATTGAATTATCTATTAATGCCACTCATCAACGAGCTCAAAGAGCTATGGCAAGGTTACCATTTTGCACCCACCTCAACAGGTCCATCAGGATCCTTTATCCGTGTTGCCATCCTCACAGCCATTGCGGATGTGGTTGCCATGCGCAAGCTTACTGGATTTATTTCCCATTCAGGAAACCACTTTTGTAATTTTTGCACCATTCACAAAGCTCAAATTGAAGAAATTGGTCCTCAATTTCACTACACGCGCTCATACCAAAGTCATAAATCAACCATTGCCAAATGGCTTCGGGCAACCCCACAACAAAGACAAGCAATTTTCTCTGAGTATGGAGTGCGATATTCAATTTTGGAAGACCTTCCGTATTGGGATGCAACCAGAATGGTTAATCTTGACATAATGCATAATTTAATACTTGGAATTTTGAAGGATCATGCAACTTTCAAATTGTGCATTCCAGAGGCGAAATCAAAAATTTACTTCAGGTCCCGCAGGAAATCCAATGACACCAACAGTTCAGACTCAGATTCCATGACCTCCAACAGCTCTCTTGATAAAATCACATTGAGAGAGGCCCGCTCCCTAAGAAGAGACGCAGCAAAAATAATAAATGAGCCACTCCCCACTACTTCCACCCGGAAAAACTACTTCCCAATGCCCACCCTTCACACAGAACATCCATCTAGTGGTTCTGCGGAGATTCCTTCATTTGATGCCGATTACATCCCCACTTCTGAAATACCCTCTGAATTGGATATCACTGCACTGAGCGATCACCAGATCAAGGGTGAGGCTCTTGAGCATCTCCGACAAATCATATCTGAGACCATAATTCCCTCATCATGGACAAGAGTTCCCCGCAAAATGGGTTCCCCCTCTCATGGTAGCTTAAAAGCCGCTGAATGGGCTCTCTTATATAAGGTCTATATTCCATTTCTAATGCTCAGTCAACAGATGTCATTAGATGCACACCAATCCGCCAACACACAAAGAAAAATGGGTCAGTCAGAAGAACTTGCAAATGAACTAGCCAAGAATACATTCCATTTGATTAGTGCTATCAACATTGCCACAAGCTGGACTGTTTCAATAGATGATGCGACGGCATTTGCTGAACATTGGAAAAAATTCCGCCTTTCCAATCAACACCTGTTCCCAAAACAGAAAAGTAAACCAAATCATCATTTTGCTGATCATATTCCCGAACTCTTCCAACGTTGGGGCCCAGCACAAGCCTCAGCCACATGGGGTTATGAGCGCTTGATTGGAGTATTTGCAAAGATGCCAACAAATAACAAGATATGTATGTCAATTAATAAGATCAATATATTCACATTGATTAAACACCTGAACTGAATAAGACTAACTTTTTGCAACTCTGAATAGATGATATAGATAAAACCTTACTTCAACATATCTGTCGATGTTCCAACCTTTCCGTTCTCCTGAAATCCTCATCTGTGCCATGTGAAATAAAACAGCTTTTCGAATCACAGCCACCTGCCGTGTTCAATCACCCTAAATATAACAAGCCATCCCGCCATGACCACCAAAATTATGATTGCCTGGTTGAGTACTTACAGACTTTTCATGCAACAAGGGAAATAGTTGATTGGATCAGCTTAGACACTACCGTGCAATCCACAAGTCCTCCCACTTCAAGGATTGTCTCACCTTGGTATTTTCCAGTTTCAAACATTAATATTGGGAACAATATATTTTCAACTGAATCCAAAAATATCAGCAACAGTGTGATATGTTTTCTGAGGGGCAACTCACGACAATTTGGTATTATTGATAGCATTTTCAAAGTCTCTGAGCCATCTAGCATACTGAACAATAACTTTCTGATTTTAAAACCTTTGAAGATTGATGTGAATTTCCTACCAGATTGGCCGCATCTGAATATTTATAAAGCTGTTGGTTTTGATGATGGACACTTGATTATATCTGAAGAAGAACTAGAAGGTAACTGTGGATTGTATGATAACAAAGCTCTGTCATGTGGACTGCTTGTAATGATAAAGCCGTTATTTCATGATATTTAGTCTACAAAAATGCAAATCTCTCAGATTCATTAGCAATTTTGCTAGTGAAATAATTGCCTCAAAATTTAGTGACAGAGACATGCCATTGTGACAAGCAAAGCCCATTATTTCACATTGCCACAAAGAACTTACTATTTTGACATTGGGTACAGTGTGAATAAGCCAAGTCCAATGATCAAATGACCCACACACTCACCCTTCACAGCATCCAAAATTTCTAACTGCACCATCATCATGTTGGAAGCGGAATCGGCTTTTGCGTATCCACACCCGCATGTGCACCCGCACGCGCCAATGCACACACACACGCACACGCACACGCCAATGCACACGCCAATGCACACGCACACCCACCCGCACGCGCCAATGCACACGCCCACGCACACGCACATGCTCCCGCACACGCAAACGCACCCGCCCCCACGCATGCACACGCACACTTCATGGATGACCTGGTGAAGTCAAACCCCCCGCCTACATCAAGACTGGCTGAAGGACATCTTTGATGTGTGTGTGTGCAAACAGGCGGGTCTGGTGTAATTTTTACCAATCATCAGACGGTTGTGGGATGATCAGGTGGTGAGGAATCTGAGTTGAAGGCACAGGGGAACCAATATTATTGGATGTCACAGGATTTGGTGTAAGACCAGAGTGTGACGTGTGCTCGACGTTCGCTTGATTTTCGCTTGACGTGAGCTCGACTTTTATACTGCTTGACATTTGCTTGACGTGAAGTCAATCGCTGACGATTGACACGAGATTCGCCCCGGTGTCTGGTTTGATGTCATCTGGTTGATATGGATTCTCCATAGCTTCGCCTTGTGGTTGGGGCTTTAAGCTATGATAGGCATTAAACAATTTGTTAATGTCCTGATCCAGACACTCCCTGTCCCTTGTGCTGTGGTGTTGTTCTTCAAAGACTTGGTTCAGTCTTTTGTTGGATTCTTCAGAGGCTTTGCTCAGTTGAGCATATCCTTCTTGAAGATTCTTAACTATTTGTTCCAAGGAGGCTTGAGTTTTTCTCATCCTCTCTTGGCTGCCTTTAATTTCTGCAAATTGCTTCGCAGATTGTTCAGCATATTAGGACACTTGTAGCCACAGTATATCACTGTTGATGTTACTCTCAGATGTGACAATGTTATTTTCAGTCTGAGTGGGGGTAATGTTTCTATTACTAGGACTACTGATTCTAGAGTGGTTTACAACTACTTCTGGTTCTTGTGTACTTCCTTTACCAAATCCAACAGCTTCTGGATCATGGGGTCTGACTCTTTCCTCCTCTGGTTGAAGGAGGTTTTGTTCTTGCCCTTGTTTCCTTGTCTTCTCCTGGAAACTTCCTGGAATTGTGAAGAATGGTGACTCTTGGCCACTGATCTTCTGGTTTCTGAATGGTTTGAAGCCACTGGAGAGCTGATTTGGCCTGCTCCTTGGGAACCTGAAGGAATCTGAGTAGGCCCTGTCTGGGTCAACTGTTCTTCTATAGCTAGGATAGTGGCTTGATTCTCCCTTATCCTCTGTGCCCTTGCCTCCAGGAGTCTGTGCTGCCTGGTAGGATTCCAACCCTTGGTGATTACCATAAGGTCTTTGAAGTCTATCTCTTTGAGACAGGTCTTCTGGCAACTTGATCCCAGTTCTGCCCAGTGAGTTGCTAGGTTGAACCTCTTGTTGTCCATGCTCCATTGAAATAAATCTTTGAGGAGTTGGTGGATCTGAAGAACTTGATCCATATCCTTCCAGTCCTCTGGTTTGAGGTTTCTGTTGAATTGGAGTGTGAATGGCAAGGTTGATATTATCTCCCTCATTGTTTTGCCATCCACCACTGTGTCCAGGGTGTCCTCTTTCAGGTCTTCTGGTTCTGGACAATCCTCCTCTATCCTCTGGCTGGTTCCTTTGGAAGCCAAGGTCTCTGAGGTATTCAGGGGACATATCAGTGTTTGCAAGAAGTCAAAAACTTTATGTTCTTAGGTTATTTACCTTTGACTGTGCCTTGTACAAATTTATTGTCTGCTGACTTGGGCAGTTTGCCTTTGGAAGTTACAACTGGGTTAATAATTGTAATCTTTCCTGTACAAGTGGTTAAGGTTGGTTTACCTTGTATGGATTCAGAGTTTCGTGGTTTTCTACTTCTCTGAGTGGCTCTTGGTGTCCACTTCTTGGCTGTGATGAGACCTTCACTGTGCCTCTTTCCTTTGCCCTTGCTGCCCTCTGGTTCTGAGGGTGTCACTGGTGTGTTGGCCTGTGACTGGGTCTCAAGTGGGATATAAATTTCTTCCACTGAAATCAAGGCAGAAAAGGGAGGGCTTATGTCAGTTAAGACTTCTTAAAAATGCTGGTTTTGCACGTCTAAGATTGGCCTCTGGGCTTGTATGTTACTACAATGTGCCCTGTATAATGACAGTGTAATTGAATCAACAATTCCACGTCAGAATTACAGCTTTTGGTACCCTGTCACACTGTTTGTGTGCCAGTATCCCACAGATACACTTGTGGTTTTCAAGTGTATTCTGTACAAGTGGCTTTGTATAAGTGTTATTGAGTTAACAATACACTTAATCCACGCATCAACTGATGGTTTTTCAGTCAGAGGTGTCCTTATTCAGTCAATAATACAGGACTTATTGATGGCTTATGTGTTTTTATATACAAAACACACCAAAAATAGTTATTTCCAGTGGGTATTAACCACGTGAATAATACTCTTATAATATGAGTATATATATAAAAAAGGATAAATATATATAAAATATATATTTAAATAGAGAAATTACGCCTAAAAAAGATAAAAAAACTTATCAATAAGTCATAAAAAGAGAAAAGACTTACTTTATAAGGTCCAAAAAAGGTTAAAAAACACAGCCAGGCCCCCAAAATGTCAGGATGAAACTATGAAAGAGTGGTAATGTAGGCTATTTACAACTCAAACTATGTTTGTGACACGGTAAAAAACGCTTTAAGAAGGTTTTGAGATGATTAAAAATAAATTTAAAGGGCTTTACTATAGTGGTTATAGTGGTGGTGAGCGCTGTTGAAAGCCCTGGGTGCAGCTTTATCTGTTGGGTTACAATAATAAAAGACTACAATAATTAAAACTTATGATTATACCTGATTATTAACCAAGAGTAAAACTGTTTTTGACAGTTTACTACGTAGGTTATTCAAGAGCAGGATGAGGAAGTGATTTTGGCTGTGAAAAGCCCTCCTTTTATCCTGAAATTGAGGTGGAAAGGCTGCTAGACCTTTCCACGTAGAGGAAGTGAAGATTTTTCACTCTCTAGGACAGACTTGTGGTTTGCAAACAGCCTGTATACCCTGTATTGGGCTCAGATGTGGTTTTGAAACCACATCTGGGCGGTTTTCACCAATACAGGGTGAAAATTTTCATCTGGGGACCTCACAGCCTGATTCTGACGTGTATGACGCATAGAATGCTGTACAGAAACTGTATGGGACCCCAGTATTGACTGACATATGTGGTATTTAAGTAAAAACATACTTCTTTGTCTATTTGACACCTCATATTCATGGTTATGGGATATTATCCCATGGCAAGGCTGTATATGACAGCAGGTGGGATTTTTACCTTAAAATGGTCATACCTCTGTCAGTTTTTGAGATATCAAGCTCATCGTTGGATCATTGAATAGCCCTGTATGAGCTCTACACAATGGTACCCAACTTGACATGGTTATCATTAAATTTGACAAAGTTATCCCATGTACAAGTATTTTTGTACATTGGCGTGGTCTGGGCAAAAGCTGTATTATGCTTGTTTGGCCAATAACTTCTGTTGTAGTTGATCTATGAGGAAATGGATGGAACCATCAGATAGCCCTTATTGTGCTATTTCCAAAAAGACCCCACTTTAAGTATCTCACACTAAAACTGTAAAGGTTAGATGAGAGGTGAATGTTTTGTTCACCCTTATTTGGTCTGAATTTGACCATATCTCAAGTAATACTGGTGCTAGCTCAGTTTGGCTAACACCATTAGATAGCCCTGGCTTAGAGCTTCATTTTGAATACCCATTTGATGGGGTTAAGCCTCTCCTTCTAGATTTTAGATGAGAGGTGAAAATTAAGGTTTATGCTCAGCAATAACTTTGAGCAAGAATAACTTTGTTATTTATTGTCCTATGGTGATGGGACTTATATTTTCAGAAAAAGGTGAGTTTACTCTTTCTTTTGATACCTTTCGAGCTAATTTGGCTCAGTTCCATGTTTTGGTGGTATCTTGGCTATACCATTGGTTTATGGTATTTTGGCTGTCATGCTTGTGCTCTGGTTTTGAGTCACAGGCTGACAATATGCAAATCACTCACATTGAGAAAATCCAGAAGTGGCATCAGGGGTAGGCTCCTCAAGAATGGGGAATTCCTGCCCATAAGGCCCATCTTTCCTGCTCCATAAGTGTCTCCTGACCTGGGACAAAGTCAATCCGGTATGGCGGCATGGCTTCTTCCCAACAAAACAAAAATGGCATTTTGATGATCAAGGATTGTAATGTTGGAAGAAATCCTTTCCCTTGGCCAAACACTCAGTACAGGCAGGATCAAGAACTTCAACTGCTCTGAACCCATCATATGTTTGGGAAGGATCAGAATGGCCAGAAGACGCCATGGAAAGGGAAGACAATCGACTGAAGACGCCAGAACCATGAAGAACAGATGGTGGCGGTGCAGAAGGAGAAGATTCAGTGAGTTCAGTCAGTTTGGAACTCATAACTGAAGAATATTCAAGCAGAAGATTCAAGACATCAGAATCAATCCACTCCATATCAAGATAAAAGAATTTGACCTCAAGGAAATGGGGCCATAACTCAATTATGCCCCCCCTCAAAGCCTCTATGGTGAAGGTTCATACCCCTTTGGGGCTGAACCCATCACCCAGGGCCTCCCCTGCAACTTTGGGGAGGCCAGGATGTTGATGGTCCTGGACCCCATTAATGGGTCCAGGCCATGTATGGTGAACTTTTATGCTTGGGCCATTTCTGGGCCCCTTGGTCACCCTGGGTCCCCAGCAAATTTGGACCCAGGGGCTCCATTTTGGTCCTGGGGGCCTCCATTAACCCCCACGGACCGCAGACCGC
Organism: Austropuccinia psidii; assembly: GCA_023105745.1. Lineage (NCBI taxonomy): Eukaryota > Fungi > Basidiomycota > Pucciniomycetes > Pucciniales > Sphaerophragmiaceae > Austropuccinia > Austropuccinia psidii. The sequence continues at coordinate 69,054,710 of JALGQZ010000004.1, forward strand.
GGCGTACGGTCCACGGTCCACGGACCGCAGACCACGGCGTACGGCCCACAGACCGTAGGACCCCAAAAGCATGAAAAGGCCAATTATGGCCAAATTCACCAAAACACCCAAAAAGGCCAAAAGGCCATAAAAAATCAAGATATATCCAGAATCATCAGGGTAAAGGCCACAGCCCAAATCATTTTGGAGGGCTGTTGAGGCCATTTCCATGGGTAATGGGGACAAGACCCCTTGGAGGAAATATTTTCAATTTTACAATGGATTAAGCCTTGCCCAATGAGTACACTTCATATACTCATTGGGCATCATTTTTTGAGCACAAGAGCTCAGTGGTCCTTATTCTGGGATATATCCCAAGGCCACATCTCAAGGGCATGGTTGATTGAATCAGAAGAAAAGAAATGCATACTTTGAAGTGGAATACTTACTCAAACTTGGAAAAAGGGGGGAATCAATTGAATTTGACAGAGAAGAAGTAATGAAGGATTTTCAGGATAATTGTCAAGAGGGAAAGAAAATTAAAAAAGAAATTTTTTGAAAAAATGTGGGGATATTGAGATGCCACTCAACAGTGGCAGGGTATTATGGTGTTCAGGAGCCCACCAGTTTCAAGAGGGGGATACTGTAACAACCATCCATCAGGGGTAAGGGTATTCATTCATACACCCACTCAAACATCCCAAACCAGCAAATCCAGTATCTGCATCAGCATTCAGTTTCAGCAATCTTCATTCTGAAACATGCATACAGCTTGGTACATCAATACAGCCTGTCAATACCTGTACAGGTTGGATTCACCCAATACAGTTTCAATACACCAATATGGAACTGTATGATCACTCAAACACACTGTGGTATGCCATACCATATCAGCTTAATAAACTTGTTTTTGAGGGGAGTGAAAAGTAGAAGTACCCCTATGGGTAGCTTCTGTTGGAAACAAAAGAAAAGGATCTTTGTCCCAGTTGGTAAGGTGATGCCTTGTGTCAAGGAAAATGGCCATGTCATTGGTTCAAGCTGCATTGAAGACATAAAAGAAAAAAAAATTAAAAAAAAAAAAAATTAAAAAAAAAAAAAATTAAAAAATGACAAAATTTTGGAAAATCTTTTTAAAGTTTGGAAAATACCTGGAACCTAACCTTAAAATACAATTAGGTTTCAACCCACAAATTGGCCTCAAAAATCTAAAATTCTAAATTCAAGACAGCAGAAGGAGGATACATAAACAGATTACATAAGCAGGAAGGAGTTAAGAAAGTATTAGTAATCAGAATACTTGATTAGTAATACTTAGGGAGTTAAAGGATGCAGGTACCATGGAGTATTAGTCAGCAAGTCTAAGGATTAGTAATAAAGTTCAAATAAGCACCAGCAAAAACACCTCAAATTAGTAAGCAACCCAACAAATGACATCATCAAGCAAACAAATGATGCAATGATTTACATAAATGACATCATTTAGGTGGGACCACCAGAAAAGAATTTTCCCAGCCAAAAGAAACTGAAAAATTCTAAGTCCCTCTTTTTGAACACCTCCCATGGAGAGCCCAAAAATTATAAATAGAGGGCCTCTCTCCCCAAATTTTTCCTCTTTCCCTCATGTCTTTTATCCCCCCAAAAGTGGAAAGTGGATTTAAATTCATCCCTGACTATCAGGTTAACTAGTCTACAAATATATAATTCTATTATATAAAGGATAAAAAGGCCTTATATAATAGTCTTATAAAAAAATAAGAAAAAAGTCTTATAAAAAAAAAGAGCTTTATAATATAATTTTATTATATAAAGGATAAAAAGGCCTTATATAATAGTCTTACAAAAAAAAGAAAGATTCTTAAAATAAAGAAGCAGTCTTATAAAAAAAAAAAAGTATTATAAAAAAGAAAAACTTTATAATATAATTTGATTACATAAAGGATAAAAAGGCTTTACATAATAGTCTTATAAGCTTAAATTAAATAAAATAGTATTTTAAAAAAGGATTTTACCTTATTATAAGCAATCAAAGCTTTGAAGAAGGAAAAGAAGGGTCACTTAGTTATTTTATTAAGAAATTATTATTATTTCATTTCAAAAAGTCATATTTTGGTTACTACAAGGACATTTTATTAATTATAAAGGAAAATACCTATTATAGGAATACAGTAGTGCTATTCTTATTAAAAAGAAAGAATTATTATCAAACTAAATTATTAAAGAGTGGCTATTATTTAGTCTGGTCATATCAGAATTTCATTTCATTCAAAATAATAAATCATAAAAAACAGTGTTTGATTGTTTGTTCAGTATTATTATTAGCCTAGTGTATCCATATTATATTCAATTTTTGTTGTAGTAGTATTTTGTGTGATTTGTGCTAGTATTCTTTCTTTTGGTTAATTAAATAGTGTTATATTTAAAAGGTTGGATAAATATTTGGAGATCAAGCAAAGTCTGATTGAGTCTGTTGAATACACTTTTCTGAATTAGCCACCATCAATAAATAAATTGATTGTGAACTCAAGTTAAGATAATTCAGCATTTTTCAGGAAGGGCAGTCTCGATTATTCTAGCACACGAGCAGAGCAAGGGTTACAAGCTTGAACAGCAATTCAAAACTGTTTTCTTGTAATTTCCCCTTCCAGGTACTGCCTCATTTTATCCCACACAAGAGGAGTTCCCACAACACCACACCTCTTGTACAGGTTCTGTACAGCTGTACAGGACCTGTATTGGCCAGACTCAATTCAATCATCAATTACTCTCATGAAACTTCTTCCTCTGGATCAGGGCTGGTGATTCTCACATATACCAGCCCCTCTTTCTCCCCCCTGGGGACCTTTCCCCAGTTAATTAGTTTAGTTATTTATTATTTTATAATTATTCTCATCCTTATAATTGGGTATTATAATTAGTTAATTTTAAGTTAGTCTTTGCCTTTTCTCCCTTCGCCTGTACAGTATGAGCTGGGTGGCCATATCCTTATTAACCCTTCTCTTTCCATTCTGACAGGTTGAAACAGTGGACTTGGACTTGTTTGTGGTTGGCTCTTCTATTTCTTACTCTTACTCTTGTTGCTGCTTTTCTTATATTTATTGTTTTAGCAATTTATCTTTGACACTCTTCAGTGTACTCCTTCTTATCATATCTTTGAGCCCTCCATAAGTGAGTCCCAGTTTATTGAGTGCCAGGCCCTCTTCACTTCGAAGAGCCCCTGTGACAGTTTCTTTTCAGTTCTATACACTCAATACAGACTGGTACTGGGTGGAAGTGTTATTTTAGAACCACCAGTTGACATTTTTGCCCTATAAAGGGTAAATATTTTGACCAATGGAGCTTACAGGTGTGTTCTGGTGATTCTGATGCATCAGAAGGTTTAAAGAACATTCCTTCAGTATTTATCAGATTTTTCAGGATATAAGAAACTGAAGAAATAACATCATTTAATTCAATTGATTAGCTGTTAATTTAATTATATGGACAGCTGTCCCATGGTAGGCTCCCATACTGGCTAGTTGGGTATTATAATCATAAAAGGTAAATATCTTTTTCAGTTTTCAAGATAGAGAGCTCAAATGTGGCTCATTTTTTATCCCTTGATATGCCCTAAGCAGTGGTTACTCATTTTGTATAGCTAGCATTAAATATGGCATAGTTATACCAGTTTTAAATTTCCTTATCAATTTGTGTACTTGCTATGAATCCTGCATTGAGCTTGTTTGCTGCATGAATTCTGTTCTAGATATTCTATAAGAAAATTTATTACACCATCATAAAGACCTGATAGTGCTCTTTCCAAAAGGACCCCCCTTTATGTATCTCACACTAAAACTGTAAGGTTTGACTATGAAACAATAAGTAAAAATTACTAATTTATTACTTATTGTACTCTGAATGTCCTTATAAAATGAATAAATAAGATTAAAATAATAATAATAATAAAGAAATATTATTATTATGGCGTAAAATTATTATATTATTAAATAAATATAATAATATAATTAATATTATATAAAAATATAATATTATAAATAATATATTAATATAAAATAATTAATATATTATATAGCTCTTTATTATTGTTACCAACAAATAATAAAGGCGTAAAAAATTGTTTTTTATAAATAAAAAAACAATTAATAACAATAATATTACTAATATTAAAGTTATAAATTAATATAAATACTATTTATATTAAATAAGAATTATTATGAGTAATAATAAGAGAGAAATTATTATAATAAGATGAAATAACCTACTTTTAACACTTAAGATAATAATTTTGAGTTATTTTACGCCAAAAGAATATAATACAACCTTTTCAAATTGTATTTACAATAAAAATAAAGAGAATTTACTAAATTTCTTGATTTTACGTGGAAATGAGCTTTTTAGAGAGATTTATAACAAAAAAAATTAAAGAATTGATTTAATCACGTAAAAATGGTGATTAATAACAAGATGGTCTTTGGTCTTTAAGAATATAAGAGTTTTATATTTAAAGAATAAAGAAATTACCTTTTATTTAATTGATTTAATGTTTTTGATGCGTCTGAGGGGTAAATAGAGTAAAAAGAGCTCTATTTATAGTAAATACCTCCCTCCTAGAGTCCAACAGGCTTCTAGTAGACGTGTACTGATCATATCCACTGGAATTGATCAATATTTTAAGGTTTGAGGGTGATTACATCATGATCAAACCATATTACATCATTATTACACCATTATTTAGAGTTATCACTATAACTCTAAATGTGATGACATCAGAGGCTTGGCAGAACCCCAAATTTCGTGAATTTTATTAGTTTTAATCATAAACTAATAGTATTCACCAATGTTATCACTCTTAAGACTGTTAAACTTAATTTAAGGTTACAGTATGTGATCATAACAGCTCAATTTAAGCTCAAACTTTGATCCTTAATAACTTTTAAGGTTTTCACGCTACAGCAATTCAGAGAGTGAATTCTGATAGCCTGACATAACCTTATTATGCTTCCAAGAGCTTTTCATTACATCATCAAAACTCTAATTTTGATGATTTTTCTTGTAACTCATCTTTTCTGTCGAAATTCAATATTTTAAACTTCAAACCTTGATTTCAGGGGGTTATACCCTGAATTTAATAATAAAAATTACATCATTCTTCACGAATGAGCTAGTAGAATCCAACTGTATACTTTTTTTTAAGTTTGGACTACTTTCACAACAAAGTGGTCAACAGCTCTGTTGATTTTTATCAATATTTCCTCATAAGTCTTAACCTTGTTTATAATTTGCAAAATAAAGTTCATATCTGTGTTCTTACAGTAATTACGTGGTAACTTTATTTTTGGTTCATCATTCTAGCATGTATAGTTTAGAAGATATTAGCTATGATCACTGAATATATGCGTTGACCAAAAAAGTGCATATATTCAGGATAATTCCTTAAGTATTAATTTTGGGAATTAGCTTATTAATTGTTTTATATGTGGATTTTTGTGGGGAATCCACTGGTACAATTTATTTCACATGTTGTTTCATTAGTTTCTGAGATAAATAAGTTTTTATGGTTTTTATAAGGTATTATGCCTTATAATTCCTTAAATATTGACTTTACAGATATGCCATAAAAATGGTATATGTGTATTTTTCCATGGGGAATCCAATGGTATGATTTGTTTTACATGTTGATTCATTGGTTTTTAAGTTAAACCAATTTTAGTACCAATTTATGGTATTTTTTGTATATTTGAGTAATTATTTTTAGTGTATAATTATTCTAATTAATTTTAATATAATTATATTAAAGGTATAATTATTCTGAGTCTTTTTTTGTGACCTTATTGGGTATGTGGTCATATCTCAAAGGCTCACAAAAACTGTAGGAGCCAGATGAGAGGTGAATATTTTTGTTACCCTTATGTCACAGCCAAGGAGGCAGGGGCATTTCCAATCATCATCAGCAAATCATTACTTCATTGATACCCCTCAAAACCCAATCAGCAAGGGGGTTTCATTCAACAGTCTCCAAATACAGTTCCAGACCTCAATACAGTTTTCATACAGGCAAGACCCAAATACAGGATTCACCAAATACAGTCCTGTAATCAATACAGGCGCAAATACCTGTATTGACTGTATCACCTGTATTGGATTCACCAATACAGGATTCAATCCCACATACAACTTCTTCCAGCATACAGGCCAGTATCTCAACACTCAAACTCCAAGGCTGGCATTTCTCACATATACCAGCCCCTCTTCACCCACCTGGGGGTTTTTCCCCCAGTTAATTAAAATAGTTGATTTATTATTTAATATTATTTTATTCTCACTTTTGGAATATTATTTTATTAATTATTAAGTTAGTCTTTGCCTTCCCTCACCTGTTCAGTAGAGTCCTGGTGGCCATATCCTTTATTAATCCTTTTCTCTTTTCTGAACAGGTTGAAACAGTGACTCAGGATTATTTGTGGTTGGCTCTTTATTATTGCTTTTGTTTTGTCTCTCTTATCTTTTATGCTTATTATTTTATGACTAGGAATTTATCCTCTTACTCCATTACTCTTATCATTTGAGTATTTTCTTCTGAGCCCTCCATAAGTAAGTCTGTTCACTGAGTGCCAGGCCCTCTTCATTTTAGAAGAGCCCCTGTGACACCTTATGTGGCTTATTTTTAGCCCTAACCTATGTAGATTTTATGCTAGCTAAATTTGGTTGGTACGACTATATAGCCATTATTGAGAGCTTCAATTTGAACACCCAATTGATATGGTTCTGCCTTTCCTCTGGAGTTTATATGAGAGGTGAAAATTGAGGTTTATGTTCAGTCCTTATCTGGAACAAATCTGTAATTCCTTATACTATGGTTATGAAAGTTTTATCTTTGGAAAGAGGTGACTTTCCTCTTTCTTTTGATGCCCATTATGTCCCTTTTTGGCTCAATTAACTTCTAGTGGGAATGTTTCCTCTACTGATTGTTTATGGTGTTTTGGTGTCATGCTTGTGCTGTCATTTTGAGTCACATGCTGAAAGAAGCAGTAAATCAAGCACTGAAGCTTTCAGAAAGAACCTAAATAATTGAAAATTGGATTAATTTCTTAATTTGAAGAATTGCATTCAAGTACAATGACATGAAACCACACTAAAAAACTCAAAATTTGTAATAATGTGTAGATAAAAAAGAAAATTTAACAAAGTTCAAAGAAAACATTGCAAGGATTCTTAGAGGAAAGGGAAAAAAAGATCACTTATTTTTTGTCTTTTTAGTAAAAAAAATTGTAATGAATCCTATAGACTAGGAGAGTAAAAACTAAAAAAGAAACAAAACAATCTTTTCTATATAATATAGAAAAAATATTTTCCCAGAAGTAGTCTTAGAGGCTAGAGAAGACCAATAATCAAATGAAATAAAAGAAGAAACCATAACTTTTTGGTTTTCTAATAGACAGACAGAAGCCTTAATTTGTTTTTGTTTTTACAATAAAACAAAAAAACAACTAATATATATATTTATATATAATAGTAGTTAGAAAAAGTTCTAGAGGAAATTCAATTTATTTTTTTGTGTTTTTTGTGTCAATGAAATGAGTCAAAAATAAATATAAAAAAATAAAAACCAGATAAAAATAAAACAAAAGAAAGTTTTTGAAAATAAATTGACAACCCAATTGAGAAAAAAACCCAAAAAAAGCAAAAAAAATTAATATTAAATATTTTCACAGGAACTGTTTAAAAAAACAGCAGTTTGGTGGCACTAAGTCACCAGAGAACTCACTTGGAAGACTCCAAGTAATCAAAGAAATAAGAAAGAAAAGGATAGATTTCTGTAATAAGCAAAATTAAATTACAAAATGATATGAAAATGAGAATCATAAATCCAACATACAAACAGCCAACAAAGCAGGTTCTTAATCACTGTTTCAACCTGTAAAGAAGAATAATTTAAATAGTAAAGGATATTACCACCAATAGCCACTGACAGGTGGGGAAACAGGTGAAAATGACTGAAATAATGTCACAAGGGCTCTTGGGGATAAAAAAAGTGGCCTGGAACTCAGAAATCAGGGAGCTCACTTGGAAGAATCCAAAGGATCAAAGAAGGAAGAGAAATAATATATCTCTTTAATAAGGAAGATGCAAGTATAAATGATGTGAAGAATAAGAAAACAGGAAGCCAATGAAGTAAGTCATTAATCACTTTTTCAATATACCAGAAGAAAAATGGAATTGGTAAGAAATATGACCACTAAAATCCACTGAAAAGAAGGAAAAGGGGCCAAATTAGTGACCTAAGATTATAGGTTGTCAATATTGAAAGTTGAGAGAAAATAATAAAAATGAATCCAATATATTAATTAACTATGTAAAAGGTCCCCAGTGTATGGAAGAGAAGCCAGTATATGTGAGAAATAAAACATGATTGTTGAATGTTGAAATACCAGCTGTATTGACTTATTTAGGAATGATACCTTGCCCAGATTGGAAATGAACTGGGTTTATTTGAAAAAACCCACAGTATTAAGTTTAACTGACCATAAGGGTCAATTTCATGGAGGCTGATTTTCATTCTGGCTGTATGGCTACATTAAGTTGTCCAAATAATATAATGAGTCTCTAAGATTTGGAAGCTTTTTTCTTGGATAATCCTTGGACTTTTTCACAGGGGCTCTTATGGAAGCAAGAGGGCCTGGCACTCAGGAATCAAGAACTCACTTGGAGGGCTCCAAAAGATATAAAGAATAATAAAGATTTAATTTCTTTAAAGAAGAAGAAAGGGAAAAGACAAGTATGCCAGAGATAAAAGAAAAGATAAGAAGCCAAAGGCCAAGAAGCCAACCAAGTGAATCCTCAATTCACTGTTTCAACCTTCCAGAAAAGGGAATGGAATTAGTAAAGGATATGACCACCAATATCCACTGACAGGCAAGGAAGAAAGAGAAAAGGTGCTGATTTACTGACTTAAGATTATCAGTATTAACTTTAATAAAGTAAAAGAAAATAAAGATAATATTAAATCCAATATATTAATTAACTGGGGAAAAAGTCCCCAGGTGCTGAAAGGTGGCCAGTATATGTGAAAAACTGAAAGACTGAGCCTGGAAGGTGGATCACCAGCTGTATTGTCTCAATTGGGCCATTACAGTTCTGTCCATCTTGAAATTGAACTGTGTGATTGAATTGGCCCAATTGTACCAAGGAAATACAGGTTGATTGAACTGTCACCTGTATGGACCAATTGAGTTGTCCAAGGAGTATTGAGATACTTGATTCCTTGACACCTAATTGAAATGATGTAATACCTCTAAGAATGAACCTTGGAAAGAATCCTGAATGAAAGTACCATCCCAACTCCTCCCGAGTCAGGTGGTTGGGGTCCTTAAATGATCTTCTGATTGCCGCCATGGATTGCCAGACTGATGAGTTGAAAGGTCCTCCTTTAAAATGGGCATTGGATTTTGGGACCTTGAGTTGGAAAGGTGGAAAATGGTCCTTAAAATGTCACAATTGGATTGCTGAGCAAGAATGGTACATAATGGTATATAATACCATATATGCATCACTCCTGCAACCTTGAGTACGTTGTGCATGGAGGAATGGAAAGAATTCCCCTTAAGTTGAAGGAAAGTGCTTGCTGAGCTGGTCTTTTGACCTCTGGTGGCTTCCAGAGGACAAGGCCAAAAATGGGTCCTACGGGTTCTATGGCCATTTTGGTGTCCACAGGGTTTTTGGCCAAATTTGGGTCCAAGGGGTTGGTGGCCAAAATTGGCTCAGGTGGGCCCAATTGTGGTTTGGGACCCAACTGGCCTTGGGGGCTAGATGCTTACCCCCTTTGGCCTCATTGGATTAGGCCAAAAGGGGCCTAATACACCTATGGACCGTGGACCGTGAATTACGGCCCATGGGCTGTAGAAGCCATAGGGGGCCTAAATGGCCCCAAAAAGGCCATTCAGGCCAGAACCCCCCTAATGAAAGGGGTAGTCCCAAGATGGATGGAGATGGCTAGGGGCCTGGAGGCCCCTAAAAGACAAAAGGACCCCCCAGGCCCAAAAACATAGATGAAGGCCTGAGGGTTGGTGAGGTGGAAATTGGCCAAGAAGGCCAATGATGGCAGGATATGGCCAAATGGCCATAGAGCACCAGAGGGGACAAATTGCCCATAAAAGATATGGTGTGGCCAATTGGCCCCAGCTTGGTTCCAGGTTAGAATTGCTGCAACACCCATGGAGGAGGGTCAATCTTTGTGGTTGTGACAGTACCCCCCTACCTTGAATGGTGAGCTCCTGAGCACCAAGATAAGTTAGAAGCCTGTTGAGGCTATTGAGACGGATTGGACGTAGGGATTCCGGAGGTATTTGAATCTTGAAAAGAGAAATTTGGAACTGATAAAAGTGTTGGCATATGAATTGAGGCTGACTTGGTCTTCTCTTGACATTTGGTTTTGAAAATTTTAAAGACATGATTTGGCATTAAGAGTTATAAGAGATGAAATTTAAGAAAATATAAAGAATAAAAAATTAAAAGAAACAAATATAAAGAGAGAAAAAGAAAATAAAAAGAAAAAATGAATTTTGATTGGGAGTCCAATCTTCATCACGGATTTTGACAGTTGATTTTGAAAGTGGTCAAGGACCTGGATAACAGCATTTGATGCCAGGTGCTCACAGAGTGGCCAAGGTGATTTTTTGAAAGATTGTAGACCCCTCAGGGAAGTGCACCCCAGGAGAGGGACTTAATTTTGGTAGTTACCACTCCCACCAGTGCCATAAATAAGAAAAATCTTGATAAATGAATGTGTTGAAAAGCTAATAACTTGGGAAGGAAAAGAAGAAAGGAATGGTCCATTTTCCCCAAGTGGAAATGGCCATGAATTGGAATTTATGTTGAAAGCCAGGCCAGAAGATCTGTGTTCAAATTTCAAAGTGCTCACAGAGTGGCCAAGGTGATGCTTACAACAGGAAAGAGTAGAATACCCCTAAAGGTGCATACCAGGAGTGGGACTTACATTTGGTAGTTCCTCTCCCCACCAAGCACCATAAAAATTCAAGCTTTTGAAGAATTGCTTCCTGGCTTGTCAGGACACAAAGAATGAAAATATTTGACAAGTTCAGGACAATTCTTGAGGTTTTCAGCCGGTTCCCAAGTGGATCTTTCTGAGTCTTGACTGAAACCTTTCCATTCCACCAGATATCATAGCTTTCTTCTCTGGAGCTTTGAATCCAGTATTTGAGAAACTTCCCATTCCTCTTCTTCTTCAATGATGATTGTAGGAGGTGGCTCTTGATGCCGATTTGGGATTGTTGATGTCTTGACTGGTTCCAAGAGTGAAATATGGAAGACTGGGTGGATGGATTTCCATTGAGGTGGTAAACATGAGTACTGACTTTCTTCAAGATTGGAAAAGGACCAAACCATCTTTCAGACAGTTTTTTGGTGGGTCTGGTTGATTTGATGTTCTTGGAAGAAAGCCATACCATGTCACCAGGATTGAAGACAGGTGGACTTGCTTTACTTTTATCTGCATACCTCTTAAACCAGTTTATGGCAACTTCAAGTTCTCTCTTGACATCTTTCTGTACTTATTGAATTTTTGTTGATAACTTTCCAGCAGGAGTATCTTGAGTGATGTGAACTGAGTCAAATTGTGGATCTCTTCCATAAACAGTGAAAAACGGGGATTGCTTGGTTGAAGACTGATCAGAATTATTGTAGGCAAATTCAGCCAGAGGGAGCCAGGTGTTCCAATCATCTTGATGATAACTAACATACGTCCAAAGATACTGTTCTAGTATCTGATTTACCCTCTCTGTCTGTCCATCAGTTTCTGGATGGTAAGCAGTTCACAAATCTCTTGAAATCTTGAGCTGCTGACAAAGATTGGTCCAGAAGGAAGAAACAAAGAGAGGACCTCTATCACTGACAATGCTTGAAAGAAGGACATGCTTTGAAAAGATATTCTTGATGAATAAATGGGCCAATCTAGTGAAGTGATTGAAGACATTGTTGGAATAAAAACCCCCATTTTTGAGAATCTGTCCCCTATGACAAGGATTGAGTCAAATGAGTAGGACAGTGGCAGTTGAGTGATGAAGTCCATTGAAAGCCAATGCAAGGACCATTTGGAATTGGAAGAGGTTTGAGGAGTCCAAACTTCTGATGATGGATATTCTTGTTTCTTGAACACTATTGACAGGATGAGACATAATCCTTGATGAATTGAGTCATGCCGGACCAGTGTAAATCCCGCTTGACAAGTTTGAGAGTCTTCTCTTGGCCAGGGTGTCCAGCTAGAGGAGAGTCATGACGCTTTTAAAGAATGCTGAGTTGAATTGTGAGTTCATTTGGTACCACCACCCGATCTTTGAAGAGAAGAAGTTGGGAAGAGGAATCAAGAGAATAATCCTGAATGGATTTACCTTTTCCCAATTCTTCAAGGATAATTCTGTACTGAGAATCTTGCCATAATTTCTTCTGAATTGAGTCAATCAAATTTGACAAAGATTCCAACTTGACTGCAAAATACCTTGAGGGTTGAACTTCATCTTGCTTAATGAGTTGTTGAAAATTCATTGGATTCTTGCTCATGAAATCCTCCCCCCTCTCCAGATAAACGTCATCCTGACGTGATAAGGCATCCGGAAGAGTAGCTAAGCGGCCAGGGCGGTAAGTGATTGAGAAATGAAATTCAGAAAGGAATTCTGCCCAAGGGGCTTGACGGCGAGTAAGGACTTTTGATGACATGAAGTATTGAAGGGAAGAGTGATCAGTGAGAACTTCGAAAGGAGAGGACACAGAAAGAAGAAAAGCCCTCCAGCGCTTGAGAGCCCAGACTATGCCAAGGAGATCCTTGTCATGAATCTCATAGTTGAGCTCTGCTGGGATGAGCTTGCGGCTGTGAAATGCAATGGGATGTTTTCCTGAGTCAGAGACCTGACTCAGTACAGCACCCAAGGCATAATTGGATGCATCGGTCTCTACAATGGTGGGTAGAGAAGGATTGGAGCGGTAGTGAAAGCCTCTTTGAGCTGGTGAAACTGACTAAGAGCTTCCTCATTGAGGGGGAAACAGGAATCTTTCTTGAGGAAACTGGTGAGTGAACTGATTTTCTTTGAATAATACTTGATGAAACGGCAGTAGAAATTGGCAAAGACAAGGAAAGATTGAAGAGCTTTGAGGTTTCTTGGAGGCGGCCAATTGAGAATCTGCTGGACTTTTGCTTGGTCCATCTTGAGCCCCTCAGAAGAAACAACATAACCAAGGTATTCTACACTAGAGACATGAAATAGGCATTTTGAAGCCTTATAAAAAAGGTTATTGGCTCTGAGTCTGGAAAGAACAGTGGACACATGAGTGACATGTTCTTCCTCAGATTTGGAAAAGACCATGATGTCATCCAAACAGACCACAACATAAACATTGAGAAGATGTTGAAAGATATCATTGACAAGATTCTGAAAAGAGGCAGGAGCATTTGTGAGCGCAAATGGCATAACCAAGTACTCAAAACTGCCATATTTAGTTCTGAAGCATGTCAAATGTTCATCACCCTCCTTGATTCTGAGCAGGTTATATGCACCATGCAAACCAATCTTGGAGAAGATAGAATAACCATTGAAAACAGTGAGAAGCTGATTCATAGGAGGAACAGGATACTTGTTCTTCCTACTAACAGCATTGAGTTTGCAGTAATCAACACACAAACAGAGACCACCATCTTTCTTTTTGACAAAGAGGACAGGTGCTCCTGTTGAAGAGGAGCTTGGCGGGATGAAACCTTTCTCTACATTCTCTGAAATGTAGGCCCTGAGTGTATCTGACTCTTGTTTGGTTAAAGAGTAGATCACCCCAACTGGAGGTAGAGACCCCTCCAGCTCAATATGATGATCACAGGTGCAGTGAGGAGGAGGTTTTTCTGCTTTCACCTTGGAGAATACATCCAAATATTGGTAATAAGTAGAAGGAACAACCTTCATCATTGTTCCTACTTCTTCTAGCTCTTCCTCTTCATCCTACAACTCCTCCAGGGAGTCATGATAAGATGAAGGAGGAAGGTCCATATTCCCAAAGAAGAGATGAAGTGAAGATACAGAATTATCTTCTCCAACATCTTGAATATGTTTGAAGACTTCATCTCCAGATAGGGGTAATGACTGAGGGGAATTTATGGAAGGAATATGGACAGAAGATAGAAATGATGGTGTGCTAGAATCACCAACCAGAGCTGCACATGATTTGGCAGAGGAAGAGTCATTACGTAAAGAATTAGAAGGATCAGAATATTCCTTATGATCAGCATTAAAGGTGATCAGCCCTTGCCTCCAATCATTAGAAGGATTAAAATGATTTAAAAATTCAAAGCTCAATATGAGGCCTTCTCCCTTGGGAGTATCAATGACTAGAAATTCCCATTCAAAGCTTGGGAAAGAAGGGACCTCAACCATATATTTAGTATGGTGAGTCACAAATAAGGAAGGGGCCTCAGAGGAGTCCAAAATTATGAGAGGAATCTTCTCTGGAAATTCTGAAATAGTCAATGAGTACTTGTGAACAAACTGCTTTGCAATAAATGAGTGTGTAGCACCAGAATCAATGAGAATACTGTAAAAAACATCAGAAAGAGAAGAGAAAACAAAGAATTTAAGAGAATTCTTGACACCATTATTCAGAATGTACAATTGTGCTCTGGATGGAAAACAGGAAGACCATTGAACACAACATGATCTTCACTCAGGCTTTTACCTGGCTGGGCAAATTGCCTGACGGCTGGGTAAGCTTGTTTTGAGGCCTTTTGATATAGGACTCAAGACTATGCTTCCCACCACAATCAGTACACAAGCCCTCCTTGATTCTTCTTTCTTTTTCAGAGTTCCTGAGCTTGAAGTTCTTATTCAAAAAAGAAGAATGGGGCTTGTCCCTCTTCTTCTTATGACTTGAACTTGAAGAATTTTGAGGATGAGAAGTACTTGATCTTGGGGCTTCAGGTTTCTTCTCCTTTTGGCTTTCATGGTACCTGGTATCAAGTTCCAAGGTAATGTCCATTAAGTGTTGAAAAGAATCAATTCTTGAAGGATGGGAGGCCAATTGATCCAATACCCTGGATGGCAATCCCTTGCTGAAATGTTGACTGAGAGCCTTTTCACCCCAATCTCCAATTCTTGAAACCAAACTCCTGAAATTTACTATTTATAGTGAAACATGGCCACCTTCCTTCATTCTTAGTGAACTCAATTCTGCTTCAGCTTTTCTGACTTCATTTGGGTCACCACATAGAGTGAAGAGTTGAGATTCAAATAAAGGCCAAGAATTGAGAAGGTAATTGGAGTCTTGTTTGGTGAGCTTGTGTAAGGTTTGACTATGAAACAATAAGTAAAAATTACTAATATTTTACTTATTGTACTATGAATGTCCTTATAAATGAAATAAATAAGATAAAAATAATTATTATAATTATGGCGTAAAAATAAGTATATTATAAATAAAATATGATAATATAATTTATATTATAAAATATAATATATTAATATAAAATGATTAATATATTTAATGGCACTTTATTATTGTTACAAACAAATAATGAAGGCGTAAAAAATTGTTTTTTATTAATAAAAAACAATTAATAACAATAATATTACCAATATTAAAGTTATAAATTAATGTAAATACTATTTATATTAATTAAAGAATTATTAAAAGAATAATATAGAGAAAATTATTATAATAAGAGAAAATAACCTACTTTTAGTACTTAATATGATATTTTTGAGATACTTTACGCCAAATAATGTAAATACAACTTATACAAATTGTATTTACAATAAAAAATAGAGAAAATTACAAATATTCTTGATTTTTACGTGGAAATGAGGTTTTAGAGAGATTTTTACCAAAAACAATTAAACAAATGATTTAATCACGTCAAAATTGATGATTATAATAAGATGATCTTTGGTCTTTAATAATATAAAAGTCTTATATATAAAGAATAAAGGTATTACCTTTTTAATTGTATTAATTTAATGTTTTTGATGCGTCTGAGGGGAAAACAGAGCAAAAAGAGCTCTATTTATAGTAAATACCTCCCTCCTAGAGTCCAACAGGCTTCTAGTAGACGTGTACTGATCATATCCACTGGAATTGATCAATAGTTTAAGGTTTGGTGATGATTACATCATGATCAAACCACATTACATCATTATTACACCATTATTTAGAGTTATCACTGTAACTCTAAGTTTGATGACGTCAAAGGCTTGGCAGAACCCCAAATTCCGTTGATTATATTAGTTTTAATCATAAACTAATAGTATTCACCAACTATATCACCTATATGACTGTTAAACTTAATTGAAGGTTACAGTGAGTGATCATAAATGATCAAATTAAGCTCAAACTTTGATCCTTAATAACTTTCAATACTTACACGCTACAGAAATTCAGAGAGTTAATTCTAATAGCTTGGAATAACCGTATTATTCTGCAAAGAGAATTTCATTAGATCATCAAAACTCTATTTTTGATGATTTTTCTTGTAACTCATCTTTTCTGTCGAAATTTAATTTTTTGAACTTCAAACTATGATTTCAAGGGGTTATACCTTGAATATTATAATAGAAAATACATCATTCTTCACTAATGAGCTAGTAGAATCCAACTGTCTACTTTTTTTTAAGTTTGGACCACTTTCATCACAAAGTGGTCAACAGCTCTGTTGATTTTAATCAATAATTCCTTACAGATTTTAACCTTGTTTATAACATGTAAAATAAACTTCCTTTCTGTATTTCTACAGTAATTACGTGATTACTTTACTTTTGGTTCCTCACTCTATCATGCATGATTCAAGCGATAATAGCTAAAATCCTTGAATATATGCATTGACCAAAAAAGTGCATATATTCAGGTTAATTGCTTAAGTATTGCTTTTTAAGCTTAGCTTATTAATTGTTTTATGTGTGGACCTTTATGGAGAATCCAATGGTACCATTTATTTTACATGTTGCTCCATTGGGTTTTGAAATAAATAAGGATTTGTGTTTTTTATAAGGTATTATTACTTATAACTTATTAAATATTGACTTTACAGATATGCCATAAAAATGGTATATGTGTATTTTACCATGGGGAATCCAATGGTATAATTTATTTCACATGTTTATTTATTGGATTTTAAGTTAAACCAAGTTTTATACCAATTTATGGTATTTTTGTAGTTTTAAGGTACTTATTTTTGATGTATAATTATATTAAATATTTCTTGTGACCTTTTTGGGTATGTGGTCATATCTCAAAGGTTTACATTCCCTACCACCAAAAAAGATTGTACCACAATCTGATATGTGTAATTAGGGTATCATCCTCTGTCCTACCTCTTCAATAGACTTTGTTAGTCTTGAAGCTCAATAATGCTTAACTTTTTTATTTTTCAGGCTTTCTTTCATGTCTGAACCTTCTTAGTAGTTTATCAGCATTTGTTATATCTTTCTCAAGTAGCCATTCATCTTCTTGAGTTTAATTTCTATACCTTACAAGGTATTCCCTTTCTTTTTGTATCTTGTCCTTCTTTCTTTAAGGACTTTTACTATTTTCTTTTCCTCTCCTTCTTCCAAGGGGGGAATTTCAAGTGGGGGTTTACTTCTTAGTGGAAATAACTCCTTGTCACTTGAACTGTAAGTTTTTATCAGACTTACAGGGAAAGCTGGGTGTTTGTTCATTAGTTCACCTGTGAGTTCCAATTTCACAGCATTGGGTCCATGAAGTGCTTTTATCATAAATGGTCCTGCAAAGGAATCTTTTAATTTCTTTGGGCCTTTTATGTTATTGAAATTAAGGGTTGATACTAGGACCAAGTCTCCTATTTTGAAATCAGGTGGCTTATGACTTTTATCCCATCTTTCTTTTGCATATTTGAAAGAGTCTTGCATACATCAGTTTGCATGGTGTCTTGCTTTGTCAAGCATTATCTTAAAGCTTCTTTCTGTTGGATGTATATCCACTAAGTTCTTTTTGAGGGTATCATAAGGAAGTCTTGGATTCCAACCTTTTTCTAGCATTGCTGGTGTTTTGCCAGTAGAAGAATGGATTGATGCTTTATATGCCAGTTCAAGAGCTGGTTTAGTGTACATCAATCATGGGTAAAACCATCAGAATCTTTGAATTCTAGCCCATAAGCACAGAATCTTCTGATCATTTCCTCTAAGGTCTGTATCATTCTTTCTGCTAAGCCATCAGTTTGAGGATGGTAAGCTGTTGATAATGATAACTTTGTCCCAAACAAGTTATGGAGATTTGTCCATAATGCTGAAGTGAACTTTGGGTCTCTGTCACTTATAATATTCTGGAATAAGCCTGTATGGCCAATAACTTTATTCCATATCATTATGGCTGTGTCCATAGCTGTGTCATCTTTATGACATGGTAGGAACATGGGAATTTTGCTATACCTGTCAACCAATACTAGGCATGCATTATAGCTTCTGTCTCCTCCTGGAGGTAATGCTGCTACCCAATCCATATGAACTATTTCCCAAGGGGATTTTGGTTCTTGGCTTTGGACCATAATTCCAAATTTCTTTCCTGTGGCTCTGTTGCCTTTTTGACATCTGTCACAGGTTTGGCAGTATTCTATAACATCTTTCTTTCAATTTGGCCACCAGGAGCAGGTTTTCACCCTCTCTAGTGTCCTGTCTTCTGAAAGGTGTCCAGCTGTAACACTATCATGACACTCATGTAAAATAGTGTTTATCAGGGTTCTATCTGTTAAGGCCTTAACACATGTGTGTTTTTTTCTATGATAAAGGATTCCATCAAGGAGGTGGAATCTTCCTTCATCATATGCCTTTTTCCATGTTTCATCTAGTTTTGATGAAAGTGATGGGTCTTTGCAGTCTTTCATTAGAAGTTGGCTTAAGATATGGCAATTTTTGTCTATCTTATAGCTTTCTTTAACTTGTTTAAAGAATTCTGTGCCAATGTCTGTAACACATATTCCTTCTATATGGTGTTCTTCTTGTGGTACCCATGCTGGATTGTCAGGGGTATTTGCTAGAGCCCATCTGCTAAGACCATCTGCATTTTTATGAATATTGCCAGATTTATGAACAATAGTCATATTTCCTCTATATTCTTGGATAGCAATTTGCCATCTCAGCATATGTCTATTTGGAGTTTTCATATTTAATAGAGATTTTACAGCATTACAGTCTGTAATCACATCAAATACTGTTCCATCCAAATAGTAATGTAATTTTTCTAAAGCCCACACTAAGTAGAGGCATTCCATTTGGCTTGCTCCATATCTTGCTTCTGTTGGCTTTATCTGTCTTGAAATAAAACAAATTGGTCCTTCCACTGGTTTATCATTGATAATTTGTGTCTGGTGTAGTGCAGCACCCAGTCCTTCTCCACAAACATCAATGTACAGCTTGAAGGGTAGTTTCCGGTCTGGCATTAGAAGAAATGGGGCATTTGTTAAGGAACTTTTTAATTCTTCATTTGCCTTGACTTTTTCTTCTGTCAATTCATAGACTGTTTGTTTGTAAGATTTGACTATGAAACTGATGATAATATTACTATTAATCAACAGTACTATGTCTGTTCTTATGAAATATAATAATAAAAAAATTATTATAACCACAATTAAATAATTATAAAATTATTTCTTTCACGTGTTATACACTACTAGTGATTATAACAGTGAGCAGTAATTGTCTACAAGAATCAATTACAAGAAGAATTTAATAATAAAAACTTCTTTATTGAAATAATAAAATTATTTTAATATATAATTATCTTTTACAAGAATAATTATAAAGATAATTCTTGAAGAAAACTATTACTAGAGAAAAACTTTAAGAATTAAAAATAAATGACTCACTAATACTCCAAAGAACTTATTGATAGACAAGAGTAGAGAAATATGACGTGGAATTGTGGATTTAAGGGATCAAAAGGATTTATAACAGTATTACAACAATATATAGTTGGATTCTATGATTTCACGTCTTTCTGGTTGATTCTGAAAGATTTAAAACACTTAAGAATAGCTTTAACTAATACTTACTTGTTGGTAATAATGATTTAATAAATTGATAAGATGATGATACGGAAAAAACAGCAAGAATAGGCTTCTTTTAAGTCAACAACAGCTCACAGAGGCGTGCCATGGAGCAAGCTGAAAGCCCAGTGAGTGAGAAAACAATAAACCTTTTTGGATTAATGATTGCATCATCTGTTGTCACGTAAGATTATCATAATTACTTAATTGATGCTTTTACGTGACTACTAACCCCAATATGGTTAAGAATAAAAGGAGTAACAACAGTAAATCTTCTTTTATTCCAAAGTAATCATTGATTTCTCAAAGTTATCAATGTTATTGCCAATTTCATCACAGGTTGTAATTACTGTGAATTTTTGAAGATTCAGTGTTTCACGTAGAATGGTCAAAAATGGACTGTAAGAAACACTTTTAATTTTACTAGTAAAATTGTAATTATTTTTGGTTGTACCATAGATAATACAGTTCTTCATTGGTCCTGAAAGTTTCAGAAAGATTCATTAAGAATTGTATTTTTAATGAATTTTTGAAGTTTTTACCTCATTTCTACGTAGAATTGCAAATAGCAGTATTTTGCTGGTTGCTATGAGGTAAATCAATGAATATGGATCCCAAAAGGGTTTTAATTACTCTTTCAGGGTCTAGTCATGGAAAGTCATCAAGAATTGACGTGGTTACAGGAGCCTAAGTAGCTTATTACCTCCTTGGCACGTCAAAATAGCAGGTTATTTGTTATTTTCTTATGATTACAGTAGGTGTAACTTGGTAACCAAGTTCCCAAAGAGTTTTAGTTTACCAATTGGGCCATGATGAGCCATGGATCCATTCTCTGGAGCTATCCACGCCTCTGAGGCCTCAGAAGTTGGGTACCCTGGCTCTCTTTGATGTCTTTTGTCCCCCTTGCCTAATTTTTATGTCAAAATAGTAATTTAAGCTTAAGTGAGATATCCACTATGGGTGTCCCAAAAGTCCATGTAAGAATACCATGATATTAAGTGCTCAAAACATGTATAACACTATTCATAGTGTATATGTAACATGGGATTTCTCACTTTCCCATTATTTTGGCGTGAAATTAAGAAAAACAAAAATTTTCACGCATCTTTTATGTGGTATTGATGATGTGGTATTGAAGTATTTTCCATTTTACCACCTCAAAGAGTTAATTTGAGCTTATTCACTCTATGGAGCTACCCTAGGTGAATTCTTGTGTAGAATCCAAATCTGGTCTTAAATCCATGGATTTACCTACTCAAAAAAAAGCTATTCATCTTTTCTGAAATTGAAAATGATGAATTTTGGATATATGTGCTGTCTATAGTAACCAGCAAATCCTAGAAATGATTGCATTTCTTTTTTGGTTTGAGGCATTAGTTTAAATAGTACTTCTGCTACTTTATTCTTGTCTATTCCTAGACTAAGTCCAGATACAACATGTCCTAGTGCTTTTAATTTACTGTATGCAAAATGACACTTTTTCAAGGAAATTTTCATATTCACTTGGACTATTTTTTGCAGTACCCTTTCTAGTCTTGTAAGGTGATTTTCTTAAGTTTCTGAGCAAACTATGATATCATAAATATAGATAATTAACCATCCTCCTGATAATTCTTCAGGAAATATGGTATTCATCATTCTTTGATAATGGGAAGGTGCATTGTTTATGCCAAATGGAATTCTTAAGTATTCAAAAATTCCACAGTGGACTATTATCCTCAGTAGTTTTTTGGCGTTGTCTGTTAATACATTTTGATGAAAACCCTTTAAGGCATCCATGGCTGTGATGAACTTAGCTTGTGACAATTGTGTCAATGTCTCATGGATCCTGGTTATTGGATACCTCTCTGGAATGGTATAGGTGTTCAGGGCTCTAAAGTCTCCAACCATCCTTGATTTTCCATTATGCCAAGTTATAATGACATGTGTAGTGACGTATACCTGTTCATTATGTCCTACCTTGCTTAATACTCCAAGGTCCATTAGTTCTTCAATGTGTACCTCTAAGGCTTCTCTACCCCTTGGACTAGCTGGGTAAGCAGGTCTCCTTAGTAGAGGTGGGTAAGGTTTTTCCACATTAAGAATTATATCCACTTCATGTCCAATTATGGCACCTAGTGGCTCTTTGTCAGTTTCAAAGGCATTTTTATACTCAAATAAGAGGTCAATCAATTTTTCTTTCATTCTTTCTGTTAATTCTTGATTGAATTCTGCCTCTTTAAGTTGTTCAGATATAAAAAGTTCCTTTTCTGGAATTTTTTCTTCATTCTTAATAACTGTGATTTGTTTTTTGTTCTTTAAGAATCCAAACTTTTGTCTTTTGTTGTCTCCTATGGTAAAATATCTATCCTTTTGGTTGGAGATATCTATACCATAAATTGATAAGTAGTCACTCCCAAGTATGAAGTCATTACTAGTACAGTTGTCCATTACTACAAACTCTACTTTGATTCTGACACATTGTGAGGGATGAGGAAAAATTAGTGTTAAATCAATTATTCAAAGGGGCTTCATGCTCTCACTTGCACTACTAAATTTGACACCTTGTATTGGCATAAGTTTTTCTTGCCAGTCTGGGACAATGGTTTTTTAAATAACTTCTACCAACACAGGTGCAATATGCTCCTGTATCTAAGTTAACTTTTCCTTCTTGGTTATCAACCATAACAATACTTATACTTGATTTTCCAGCTGTATATCCCATTCCTCTTGCAGGTTTAGTCCTATACATTTTGGCATCTTGTATGTTTGTCAGGTTTGTGTCAGATGTCCCAACTTGTGGTAAGTTTGAGTTAACATCCAGTACTTCATAGATTATATCAATATTATTAATTTGTGCATTAATTATATTCATTTCATCACTTTCAGAGCTTTCTGACTCTTCTGTCTCTTTTTCAGAGTCAGATTCCTCTTCTTTGTCATTGTGGTTTTCTGTTTCCACAATTTCATTAATCTTTGCCTTTTTAAGGCAATTATTTGCTAAGTGTCCAATACCTCCACATTTATGGCATTTTCTTTGCTCATTATTGTTGGATGTATTGGGCTTGAAGGATTCTTTTGATTTATCTTTTTTGATAAATGGTTTATTTGGGCTTTTAATGTCAAATTCCTTCCAAGTCCTGCTAATTTTTGTTCTTGTCACTATGTCCTGCAGTGCATTAATATACTCTTTGGTGGAGCATGGTTCTATACACCTGCTTCTTAGGGCATGTTCTAGCTCTCCTCCACATTTCTTGAGTATTTTCATATGCACCATTTTTGTGACATTTCTGGGTACAATGCATTAAGTCTTTCAGCTTGTTTCAAGAACCTAGTTGAAGGTTTGTCTTTGTCTGGGTCAAAAAAAGAATTTTCAAATGCATTTTCTATTTTGTACCTCCAAGCATCATTAGCCCACTTGGTGATTATTTCTTGTTTCCACCAAGACCAGGTATTTTTGCCATTTGTTTGCCTTATGCCATAATACCATCTTTTTGCAGATTTTTCAAACAATGAATGTAATCTTGCAGTTATTAATTCATCTGGTATGGCATAATCCTCTTGTAGCATGTCAATTCTTTTGATAAATGACATGTGGTCATATTCACCTTCTCCTGTGAATGTTGGCCATTCTTTCAATTGAGGTGCTTCCTTCATTAAGACTTGGTTATTGTCTTGGTGACTCAAGTCTGTTATGAATGGATTTGTTAATTCCTCTTTTGGTTTAACAGGGCTTCTTATGTGAGAAAATGGTGTTGATAACTTTGGCATATTTAAATTAGCCCCATTAATTTTATCCATTTTTTCAGTAATAAGCCTTATTTCACTTTGAATGTCATCTTTCAGATGCATTCTTGCTTCATCACTCTTTTCCACATGGTCCAAATGTAATTTTTGGTATGATGAAGTCTTTTCTTCAAATCTTTCTACAGAAATACTTAATTTGTTTAATTTTTCTGTAAGATTGTCAATACTCACATCATAATTGATTGTCAAAGTTTTTTCTTTGATATCACTTATGTATTTATACAACTCTTGTTGTCCTTGTATTAATTTCTGAGTATTTTCAATTAATACTTTTGGTTTATTATTTTCAATCATAAATTTTATGTTATCAATTTCTTTCTTATTTTGTGCAACAAGTTTTGTTAAAGATGATGAACTGTTATTTATATCTTGGAAAGATAATAAACTATTTTTAATTTCTTTAAGAGGTAAAATACTATTTTTAAGCTCTGTTAAAGTATTTACAACATCAGGAGACGAGGTTATTTCTTTGGGAAATGGGGTTGTCTCATTCTTTGTTCCTCTTTGTCTTTCAATTCCATCAAAGCCCTGGCCATGTTGAAGACATTTTCCATGGCATCTTTTTGGATCTTGGGGATCCTGTAGCTTGGGGAATATGGTTTTCTCAAGTTCTTGTTTGTCACAGGGGCTCTTGGACAGAAATACAAGAGTGGCCTGGCACTCAGCAATCAGGGAACTCACTTGGAAGACTCCAAAAGGATAAAGAGTAAAAGTAATAAGAATGAATTCCTCTAAAAGATATGCAGGTACAAGATGAGATGCAAAAGAGGAAGGGAAGCCAAATGGCCAAAGAGCCAACCAAGTAAGTCCTTAATCACTGTTTCAACCTGCCAAAAATGAATAATGGAATTAGTAAGGATATGACCACCAAGTATCCATTGACAGGCGAAGAAAGAGAAAAAGAGAAAGGTGCTAAATGACTGACTTAATAATATCAGTATTTGCTTAACTAAAATGAAAAGAAAATAGAGATAAAATAAAATCAAAATATATTAATTAACTGGGGAAAACCCCCCAGGGTGGAAAGGGTAGCCGGTATATGTGAAAAGTTGGGAGCTTGAGTTCTTCAGGCTGAAAACTGATCTGTATTGATCCTTGAGGCTGTATGGATTGTTTTGGGAACTGATACAGCTGGCTAATATTGAAATTGAATTGGGTTGAATGAATTTCCCATGATTGAAAATGAAATACAGTTCTTGATGGATCCAGACTGTATTGAAATGAATATGGTTGCCAAGATGGATTGAGTGGAGTTTTGACACTTGACAACTTCTTTTTGGCACTGCCTCTTGAATACACTCGAGAATGAATTGAAAGTATTCCCTTGGAAGGAATACTTGGAATGAGAATAACCAATGACTGCTTGATGGCGTCATTGGTCTTTGACGCTGAAACACTTGCTCTTGAGCCTTGATGATTCCTCTGAGTGATTGGGTGCCTTGATGACGTGATGAGATGTTAGAATGTTGAAGAGACTATTTGATATTGCTACCATTGAATTGCTGTTGAAAAATGATGCACAATGATGTATAACATCATTTATGGCATATTGGTTGATTGGCAAGAAGATTACGTCCAAAGGTCTTGAGGTGGAAAGGCAGAGGGAAGAGGATGGATGTAATGGCTTCAGAGCTTGGAATGGTGTTTCTGGGCCTTTTGGGGTTTTTGGCCACTTTTGGGTTCTGAGCCAAAAACTGGCCCAAAAGGCGGGAAAGTGTCTTTTGGACACTTTGCGTCAAAGTGCGCAAAAATGCGCAAAATATGCAAAAGTGCGCAAATGCGCAAAGTGCGCAAAAATGCGCAAAATGCGCAAAAGTGCGCAAATATGCGCAAATGCGCAAAGTGCGCAAATGCGCAAAAGTGCGCAAAATGCGCAAATGCACATTATGAGCCCAAATGGCCAAAAACAGCCATTTGGGCCATTTCCCCTGGTTTTGAGGGAAATGACCAGAAATACCCATTTGGGCATAAATTGCCGCTATGGGTTCTGGATTGAGGTGAAGGGCCATGAAGGCCCCAAAACACAAATGGCCATAAATGGTCCATAAGATAATGACGTGGCCATATTGGCCACTGGTGATGGATATGGCCAATTGGCCATAAAGGAACCGTGGCTTGATATGCCATATGGGGATCCAAGGAGGTGAATTGCCATGGTTGTGACAGTACCCCCCACCTTGAAATGGTGAGCTCCTGAGCACCAATACAAGGTGAAGCCTGTTGAGGCTATTGGAAAGATTTTGAGAGAGTGATTCAAGAGGACTGATTAAGATAAGAATTTGAAGACTGATATTAAAAATTTGACATTTGACGCAGGACTTGCTTGATCTTCTTTTGACATTGGCTTCATGATTTGAATTTAATTTTGAAATGAATGAAAATTTTTGACGTGATAATTGACGTGATAAAAGGAGCTTTAAAATAAAAGTAAAATAGAAATAAAGAATGAAACTGAAAATAAGAAAAGGAAAGGAAAAAGAAAAAAGAAAAATGAATTGAATCTTGAGGAGGTTCCAATCTTCATCACGGAGGTTGATAACTGATTTTAAAATTGGCCAAGGACCTGGAAAGATAAAATTAATGCCAGGTGCTCACAAAGTGGCCAAGGTGATGTTTTTGACAAGATTGTAGACCCCTCAGGGAAGTGCACACCAGGAGAGGAACTTACTTTTGGTAGTTACCACTCCCGCCAGTGCCATAAAAATAAAACAAAAATGTTGAAGGAATGAATTTGAATTTTGAAGTCTTGGAAATGAATTGAAAAGTGAATGGCCCATTGTCCCAAGTGAGAATGGCCATAAGATTGGAAATGAAGTTGAAAGCCATGCCAGAGATCTGTGTCCAAAACTGCAAAGTTCTCACAGAGTGGCCAAGGTGATGCTTACAACAAAACAGAGTAGAATACCCCTAAAGGTGCATACCAGGAGTGGGACTTACTTTTGGTAATTCCTCTCCCCACCAAGCACCATAATGAATCAAGCTTTTGAAGAGTTGGGCCCAGGCTTGTCAGGATATAATGAATGAAAATCTTTGACAAGTTCAGGACAATTCTTGAGGTTTTCGGTTGGTTCCCAAGTGGATCTTTCTGGGTCTTGACTGAAACCTTTCCATTCCACCAGATACCATAATTTTCCTCTCTTGAGCTTTGAGTCCAGTATTTGAGAGACTTCCCATTCCTCTTCTTCTTCAATGGTGATTGGAGGAGGAGGCTCTTGATGCCTATTTGGGATTGTTGACGTCTTGACTGGTTCCAAAAGGGAAATGTGGAAAACTGGGTGGATGGATTTCCATTGAGATGGAAGTTTGAGGTGGTAGGCATGAGTGCTGACTTTCTTCAAGATTGGAAAAGGACCCAGCCATCTTTCAGACAGCTTTTTGGTGGGTCTGGTTGATTTGATGTTCTTGGAAGAAAGCCATACCATGTCACCAGGATTGAAAACAGGTGGACTTGCTCTACTTTTATCTGCATACCTCTTAAACCTGTTTATGGCAACTTCAAGTTCTCTCTTGACATCTTGCTGTACTGATTGGATTTTTGTTGATAACTTTCCAGCCGGAGTGTCTTGAGTGATGTGAACTGAGTCAAAATGAGGGTCTCTTCCATAAACAGTGAAAAACGGTGATTGTTTTGTTGAAGAGTGGTCAGAGTTATTGCAGGCAAATTCAGCCAGAGGGAGCCAGGTGTTCCAATCATCTTGATGATAACTGACATACATCCGAAGGTACTGTTCTAGTATCTGATTTACCCTCTCTGTCTGTCCATCAGTTTCTGGATGGTAAGCAGTTGACAAGTCTCTTGAAATCTTGAGCTGCTGACAAAGGTTGGTCCAAAAAGAAGAAACAAAAAGAGAACCTCGATCACTAACAATGCTTGAAGGAAGGCCATGCTTTGAGAAAATATTCTTGATGAATAAATGGGCCAAATCTAATGAAGTGATTGAAGCTATTGTTGGAATAAAAACCGCCATTTTTGAGAATCTGTCCACTATGACTTAAATTGAATCAAAGGAATTGGACAGTGGCAATTGAGTGATGAAATCCATTGAAAGACAAATCCAAGGACCACTTGGAATTGGAAGAGGCTTGAGGAGTCCAAACTTCTTGTGATGAATATTTTTGTTTCTTGAACACTGTTGACAGGATGAGACATAATCCTTGATAAATTGAGTCATGCCGGACCAGTGGAAATCCCGCTTGACAAGCTTGAGGGTCTTCTCTTGGCCAGGGTGTCCAGCTAGAGGAGAGTCATGCCGATTTTGAAGTACATTGAGTTGAATTGTGGGGTCATTTGGGACCACCACCCGATCTTTGAAAAGGAGAAGTTTGGAAGAGGAATCAAGAGAATAATCTTGGACAGATTTACCTTTACCCAAATCTTCAAGGACACTTCTATATTGAGAATCTTGCCACACTGCCTTCTGAATTGAATCAATCAAATTTGAAAATGAATCCACCTTGACTGCAAAAAACTTTGAGGCTTGAATTTCATCTTGCTTGATTATCTTCTGATAGTTCATTGGATTCTTGCTGATGAAATCCTCCCCCCTCTCCGGGTAAACGTCGTCCCGACGTGACAAGGCATCTGGAAGGGTGGCCAAGCGGCCAGGGCCGTAAGTGATTGAGAAATGAAATTCAGATAAAAACTCAGCCCAGCGGGCTTGACGGCGAGTGAGAATCCTGGAAGACATGAAATATTGAAGAGATGAATGATCGGTGAGAACTTCAAAAGGGGAAGAAATGGAAAGAAGAAAAGCTCTCCAGCGCTTGAGAGCCCAGACTATGCCAAGGAGTTCCTTGTCATGAATCTCATAATTGAGCTCAGCTGGAAGAAGCTTGCGGCTATTAAATGCAATGGGATGTTTTCCTGAGTCAGAGACCTGACTCAGTACAGCACCCAAGGCATAATCTGATGCATCGGTCTCTACAATGGTGGGTAGAGAAGGATTGAAGTGAGAAAGGATTGGAGCAGTGGTGAATGCCTCTTTGAGTTGATGAAACTGTCTAAGAGCTTCCTCATTGAGGGGAAAACGGGAATCTTTCTTGAGGAAACTTGTGAGTGAACTAATTTTCTTTGAATAATTCTTGATGAAACGGCGGTAAAAATTGGCAAAGCCAAGGAATGATTGAAGAGCCTTGAGGTTTCTTGGAGGTGGCCAATTGAGAATTTGCTGGACTTTTGCTTGGTCCATCTTGAGGCCTCCAGAAGAAACTACATAACCAAGATATTCCACACTAGAAACATGAAATAGGCATTTGGACGCCTTAGCAAAGAGGTTATTGGCTCTGAGGCTGGAAAGAACAGTGGACACATGAGTGACATGTTCTTTCTCAGATTTGGAAAAGACCATAATGTCATCCAAATAAACCACAACATAAACATCAAGCAGATCATAAAAAATATCATTGACGAGATTTTGAAAAGAAGCAGGAGCATTGGTAAGCCCAAATGGCATAACCAAGTACTCATAACTACCATATTTGGTTCTAAAACAAGTCAAATGTTCATCACCTTCCTTGATTCTGAGCAGGTTATATGCACCACGCAAATCAATCTTGGAGAAGATAGAAGAACCATTGAAAACAGTGAGAAGCTGATTCATAGGAGGAACAGGATACTTGTTCTTCCTAGTAGCAGCATTGAGCTTGCGGTAATCAACACACAAACGGAGGCCACCGTCTTTCTTTTTGACAAAAAGAACAGGTGCTCCTGTAGAAGAGGAGCTTGGCCGGATGAAACCTTTCTCTACATTCTCTGAAATGTAGGCCCTGAGTGTATCTGACTCTTGGTTTGATAAAGAGTAGATCACCCCAACTGGAGGTAGAGACCCCTCCAGTTCGATATGATGATCACAGGCGCGGTGAGGAGGAAGTTTCTCTGCTTTCACCTTGGAAAATACATCCAAATATTGGTGATAAACAGAAGGAACAACCTTCATCACGGTTTCTATTTCTTCTGGCTCTTCCTCTTCATCCCACAACTCCTCCAGGGAGTCATGATAAGATGAAGGAGGAAGGTCCATATTCCCAAAGAAGAGATGAAGTGAAGATACAGAATTATCTTCTCCAACATCTTGAATCTCTTTGAAGACTTCATCTCTAGATGATAGTAATGACTGATGGGAATTAAGGGAAGGAATATGGACAGAAGACGGAAATGATGGTGTTCTAGAATCACCAACCAGAGCTGCACATGATTTGGCAGAAGAAAAGTCATTACTGAAAGAAATTGAAGGATCATTATAGTCCTTATGATCAGAATTAAAGGTGATCAATCCTTGCCTCCAATCAATAAATGGATTAAAATGATTGAGAAAGTCAAAGCCCAATATGAGGTCTTCTCCCTTGGGAGTATCAATGACTAAAAAGTCCCATTCAAAGCTTGGGAAGGAAGGGAGCTCAACCATATATTTAGTATGGTGAGTCACAAATAAAGAAGGAGACTCAGAGGAGTCAAGAATAATAAGGGGAATCTTCTCCGGGAGTTCTGACATGGTCAAAGAATACTTGTGAACAAACTGCTTTGCAATAAATGAGTTGGTAGCACCAGAATCAATGAGAATACTGTAAAACATATCAGAGAGAGAAGAAAAAACAAAAAATTTAAGAGAATTTTTGACACCAGTATTCAGAATGCACAATTGTGCTCTGGATGGAAAACTGTGAAGACCATCGAACACAACATGATCTTCACTCAGGCTTTTCCCTGGCTGGGAAATTTGCCTGACGGTTGGGTAAGCTTGTTTTGAGGCCTTTTGAAACAGGACTCAAGACTATGCTTCCCACCACAATAGGTACAAAGACCCTCCTTGATTCTTCTTTCTTTTTCAGAGTTCATGAGCTTGAAATCTTTATTCAACAAAGAAGAATGGGGCTTGTCCCTCTTCTGAAAATTCTTCTTCTTCTTATGACTTGAACTTGAAGAATTTTGAGGATGAGAAGAACTTGACTTTGAGGCTTCTGGCTTCTTCTCTTGATGATGACTCTTTTCATTTTGCCTCTCATGGTACCTGGTATCAAGTTCCAGGGTAACGTCCATTAAGTCTTGAAGAGAGTCAATTCTTGAAGGATGGGAGGCCAATTGATCCAAAATCCTGGATGGCAATCCCTTCCTGAAATGATGGGTGAGAGCTCTTTCACCCCAATCCCCGATTCTTGAGACTAAGCTTCTGAAATCAGCAATGTATAAGGATACATGCCCACCTTCTTTCATTCTTAAAGAATCCAACTCAGCTTCTGCTTTTCTGACTTCATTCGGGTCACCAAATAAAGTGAAGAGTTGAGATTCAAATAAACGCCAAGAATTGAGAAGGTAATTTGAATCTTGATTGGTGAGATTGGAAAGATAAGGCTCAATCCATTTTGCAGCCCTGCCAATGAGAAATGAAGTGGCATAAAGGACCTTCTTTCTGTCTTGAGCGAAGTTTGCCGGATCATTGTGAAAAATCAATTGACAAGACTGAATAAAGCTTCTAACTTTGAAGGGCTGAGTCCCATCAAAGCATTCCGGTGCCTTCATAGATGGAGTCTTGAAGGCTGGTGGTCTTGATGCTTCAGAGGATGAAGCTGCTTGAAGATTGGCCATAATCTGAGTCATTTGCTGCATGATGGCCAATAGGGATGGTTCAGACTGATGAGAGACAGGCTGATTAGACTGGGCTAGAGTTGGTCCTCCAGTACCTTGGGATGCCTCCACCGGAGCAGGGACACCTTCAGTACCATCAGACTCTTCCTCTTCCACAGAATTCTCCTCCTCCTCTTCACCATCTTCACCTGGACCTTTGAAAATAGTCCTTGAAGTTCCTGGAAATCCGCCAACTACTCCTGAGAATGAACATGATCTTCTTGGCCCTCTTCCTTCCTTCCTGGATGGTGCTGCTCCTTCCATGCGGGGTCCTCTATCTAATTGGGCCCTCAGTTGAGGAACTGCTGGGGTGCCATCTAGAGGAGCTCTTGGAGTTGGAGTGAGAACAGCTTGAGCTCTGGCCTGAGATCTTGTCTGTCTTGCCGGAGGTGAGTGTTGAACAGGCATGATATCAGGAATAAAATAAAATAAATGAATTGAAAACCAAAATTTGCTTGAAGTGAAAAGAGTCAACAATCAAATCTTGAGGAAAATCAATGAATAAAGTGAAAATCTTCAAGTACGTCAATAAATCAAAATCAAATGAAGTCTTGAAGTCAAATCAAATCAATGTCTTGAAGTAAATCAATGAATCAAAGTCAAATGAGATCTTCAGGTCAATAAATCAATCAATCAAATCAATCAAAATCAAAATCTTGCAAAATCAATCAATCAAATGAAAATCTTGAGGAAAAATCAATTTATGTCAAAATTCTTGATGTGAAAAATCAGCAAAATCAATGAAATCTTCAGGTCAATCAATTTTCTTGAGGTCAAAGTCAAATATTTCAAATCAATCAATCAATCAAAATCAAGTGAATTATTCTTTTTAAATCAAAATTCTTGAAGAAAAAATCAATTATGAATCTTGATGTGAATAACGTGTCTGAATATCTTGATGAAAAATTTGAAAATCAAAGAAAATTAAGATGACGCCTGAATTATGAATGAAATGGAAATTGATGATTTGAAAAAGATTTTAAAAAGAATAACAAAATAAAAAATGGGTCAGCTTTCAATTTTCAAAATGAAGAATGAATGAAAGAAAATTGAGAGGTGACGATGAATCATTAAGTTCATAAGCGTAAAAGAATCATAATTTCGATGAAATGAGTGAATGAAATTATAAAGAAAGAATGAACAGAATGAAAAAGAAATTATGAGTTAATTAATATAATGTCACAGGGGCTCTTGGACAGAAATACAAGAGTGGCCTGGCACTCAGCAATCAGGGAACTCACTTGGAAGACTCCAAAAGGATAAAGAGTAAAAGTAATAAGAATGAATTCCTCTAAAAGATATGCAGGTACAAGATGAGATGCAAAAGAGGAAGGGAAGCCAAATGGCCAAAGAGCCAACCAAGTAAGTCCTTAATCACTGTTTCAACCTGCCAAAAATGAATAATGGAATTAGTAAGGATATGACCACCAAGTATCCATTGACAGGCGAAGAAAGAGAAAAAGAGAAAGGTGCTAAATGACTGACTTGATAATATCAGTATTTGCTTAACTAAAATGAAAAGAAAATAGAGATAAAATAAAATCAAAATATATTAATTAACTGGGGAAAACCCCCCAGGGTGGAAAGGGTAGCCGGTATATGTGAAAAGTTGGGAGCTTGAGTTCTTCAGGCTGAAAACTGATCTGTATTGATCCTTGAGGCTGTATGGATTGTTTTGGGAACTGATACAGCTGGCTAATATTGAAATTGAATTGGGTTGAATGAATTTCCCATGATTGAAAATGAAATACAGTTCTTGATGGATCCAGACTGTATTGAAATGAATATGGTTGCCAAGATGGATTGAGTGGAGTTTTGACACTTGACAACTTCTTTTTGGCACTGCCTCTTGAATACACTCGAGAATGAATTGAAAGTATTCCCTTGGAAGGAATACTTGGAATGAGAATAACCAATGACTGCTTGATGGCGTCATTGGTCTTTGACGCTGAAACACTTGCTCTTGAGCCTTGATGATTCCTCTGAGTGATTGGGTGCCTTGATGACGTGATGAGATGTTAGAATGTTGAAGAGACTATTTGATATTGCTACCATTGAATTGCTGTTGAAAAATGATGCACAATGATGTATAACATCATTTATGGCATATTGGTTGATTGGCAAGAAGATTACGTCCAAAGGTCTTGAGGTGGAAAGGCAGAGGGAAGAGGATGGATGTAATGGCTTCAGAGCTTGGAATGGTGTTTCTGGGCCTTTTGGGGTTTTTGGCCACTTTTGGGTTCTGAGCCAAAAACTGGCCCAAAAGGCGGGAAAGTGTCTTTTGGACACTTTGCGTCAAAGTGCGCAAAAATGCGCAAAATATGCAAAAGTGCGCAAATGCGCAAAGTGCGCAAAAATGCGCAAAATGCGCAAAAGTGCGCAAATATGCGCAAATGCGCAAAGTGCGCAAATGCGCAAAAGTGCGCAAAATGCGCAAAAATGCGCAAATGCACATTATGAGCCCAAATGGCCAAAAACAGCCATTTGGGCCATTTCCCCTGGTTTTGAGGGAAATGACCAGAAATACCCATTTGGGCATAAATTGCCGCTATGGGTTCTGGATTGAGGTGAAGGGCCATGAAGGCCCCAAAACACAAATGGCCATAAATGGTCCATAAGATAATGACGTGGCCATATTGGCCACTGGTGATGGATATGGCCAATTGGCCATAAAGGAACCGTGGCTTGATATGCCATATGGGGATCCAAGGAGGTGAATTGCCATGGTTGTGACATTGTTCTTGTTCTTCTTCCGTTCTTGGGGAAGTGGGTTGACTTGGGGCTTGCTGGTAGAAGCTACTGGGGCTTCTTCCTTGGTTGCCTCCTTCTTTTTGATTTGAGGTTTGGATGATAGTGGATTCCATCCATTGGAGTATCTCACTATTTCCTCCGCTTTGAGGAACTTTTTCAGGATGTGCCAGAGGTTCATCACTCCTTGGTGTATTTGAGGCAACATTTCCCAATCTTTGTCCTTGTACACTGTGTAGTACTGTTTGTATTGGCTCATGTAAATGTCAATTTGACCCCTCTGAATGTGATTTGTACCTGTTTGAGTTGGTCATACTTAGTTCCAATTCAGGTTCAGATATCATGGGCATTTCTGGTACTTTCCTTTGGGATAAGGCACTTCCTTGTGTGGATTCTGTTTCACTGGGGATATTGCCCTTCCTTTTCCCTTTTGAGGAATCAATTCTACCTCTGAGTCCAGCTCCATCTGATTGGATGGAGTATTGGGAGCCTCTTCTGGTAGTCATATTATAAGAAAAATAAGAAATAAGAGGATTTCAGAACAGGAATTTTCTTATGGCAATTTATAAATGAGGTACTCACCTTCAGAGTCCTGAATGGTGGGTCCTGGAAAGTCCAATTTCTTGGCTTTCTTTCTTTTGGTAATTATTGGTGTTGGAGAACTTTGACAAGTTTCTTCCACCAATCTTTCAACAGTGGTTTGGTTCTCCTCTGTTGGGTTGTCTTCAAACACTAAAAATGACAAATAAATATAAGTCTTTTATATAAAAGTGTTATTTTTGGTAAGATATGGCAATTTTCCATGTAAAAATTGCTTTTATATCTTTTTTTATAGAAAAAAAATGAAAATAATTAAAGAAATGAAATTAAAATGAATAAAATAACTTTTTTATTGGCTTTTAATATTTTCCTTATTTTTTATGTTTTTATTTTTAAAGAATAAAATAAAAATGAATATGATTCTTTTTATAAAATTAATTTATAATATAAAATTATTTTTAATTTATAAAATATGTTTTTAATCACTAGAGTCACTCAAAGAACGTTTTTGCAAGTCTAAGGATGTGAAAAACCATGTGTAAGACAGTACAATTGCTTTCCAAATGCCTCAATAGCTTTTAAAATCAATAAATATAAAATTATTATATAATTTTATTATTATAAGTATAATTTATTATTGGATAAGCCCAATTAGAATCTTTTTAAAGGTCTTTTAGAGTAAATATCATGGCCAGGCCCCCAAATGTAAGGTTTGAGTATGAAACAATAAGTAAAAAGTACTAATATTTTACTTATTGTACTATTGATGTCCTTATAAATGAAATAATTAAGATATAAATAATTATAATAATAGAGAATTATTATAATTATGGCGTAATAATAAGTATATTATCAATAAAATATGATAATATAATTTATATTATAAAATTTAATATAATAAAATAGATATATTGATATAAAATAATTCATATATATAAAGGCACTTTTCTTATTGTTACAAACCAATAATAAAGGCGTAAAAAACTGTTTTTTAATAATAAAAAACAATTAATAACAAGAATATTACCAATATTGAAGTTATAAATTAATATAAATACTATTTATATTTATTGAATAATTATTAAAAGAATAATATAGAGAAAATTACCTACTTTTAATACTTAATATAATAATTTTGAGATATTTTACGCCAAATAATGTAAATACAACTTATCCAAATTGTATTTACAATAAAAAATAGAGAAAATTACAAATATTCTTAATTTTTACATGGAAATGAGTTTTAGAGAGATGTTTAACAAAAACAATTAAACAAATGATTTAATCACGTCAAAATTGATGATTATAATAAGATGATCTTTGGTCTTTAATAATATAAAAGTTTAATATATAAAGAATAAAGATATTACCTTTTTAATTGTATTAATTTAATGTTTTTGATGCTTCTGAGGGGAAAACAGAGAAAAAAGAGCTCTATTTATAGTAAATACCTCCCTCCTAGAGTCCAAAAGGCTTCTAGTAGACGTGTACTGATCATATCCACTGGAATTGACCAATAATTTAAGGTTTGGCGATGATTACATCATGATCAAACCACATTACATCATTATTACACCATTATTTACAGTTATCACTGTAACTCTAAGTTTGATGACGTCAAAGGCTTGGAGGAACCCCGAATTTCGTGGATTTTATTAGTTTTAATCATAAACTAATAGTATTCACCAATTGTATCACTTATATGACTGTTAAACTTAATTTAAGGTTACAGTGAGTGATCATAAATGATCAAATTAAGCTCAAACTTTGATCCTTAATAACGTTTAAGATTTACACACTAGAGAAATTCAGAGAGTGAATTCTAATAGCTTCCAAGAGCATTTCATTACATCATCAAAACTCTATTTTTGATGATTTTTCTTGTAACTCATCTTTTCTGTCGAAATTTAATATTTTAAACTTCAAACTATGATTTCAAGGGGTTATACCTTGAATATTATAATAAAAAATACATCATTCTTCACGAATGAGCTAGTAGAATCTAACTGTCTACTTTTTTTAAAATTTGGACCACTTTCACAACAAAGTGGTCAACAGCTCAGTTGATTTTAATCAATAATTCCTTACAGATTTGAACCTTGTTTATAAATTGTGAAATAAACTTCATTTCTGTATTCCTACAGTAATTACGTGATGACTTTATCTTTGGTTCATCACTCTATCATCCATAATTCAAGAGATATTAGCTAAAATCCTTGAATATATGTGTTGACCAAAAAAGTGCATATATTCAGGTTAATTCCTTAAGTATTGGTTTTGAAGCTTAGCTTATTAATTGTTTTATGTGTGTATTTTTATGGAGAATCCAATGGTACCATTTATTTCACATTTTGTTCATTTGGTTCTGAAATAAATAAGGATTTCTTTTTTTATAAGGTATTATTACTTATAACTTATTAAATATTGACTTTACAGATATGCCATAAAAGTGGTATATGTGTATTTTACAATGGGGAATCCAATGGTATAATTTATTGTACATGTTTATTCATTGAATTTTAAGCTAAACCAAGTTTTATACCAATTTATGGTATTTTTGTAGTTTTAAGGTACTTTTTTTTAATGTATAATTAGATTAAATATTTCTTGTAACCTTTTTGGGTATGTGGTCATATCTCAAAGGTTCACAGATTGGAAATATAAGGCTCAATCCATTTTGCAGCCCTGCCAATGAGAAATGAATTGGCATAAAGGACCTTCTTTCTGCCTTGAGAGAAGTTTGCCAGATCATTATGAAAGATTAATTGGCATGACTGAAGGAAGCTTCTGACTTTGAATGGCTGAGTCCCATCAAAGCATTCTGGTGCCTTCATAGATAAATTCTTGAAGGTGGGTGGTCTTGATGATCCAGAAGAAGCTGCTTGAAGATTGGCCATAATTTGAGTCATCTGCTGCATAATGGCCAATAAAGATGGTTCAGATTGATGAGATACAGGCTGATCAGACTGGGCTAGAGTTGGTCCTCCAGTACTTTGGGATGCCCCCACAAGAGCAGGAACACCTTCAGTACCATCAGACTCTTCCTCTGCCACAGAATTCTCCTCCTCCTCATCATCATCTTCACCTTGAACCTTGAGACTGGTTCTTAAAAATCCTGGAAAGCCGCCAACCACTCCTGATAATGAAATTGATCTTCTTGGCCCTCTTCCTTCCTTCCTGGATGGTGCTGCTCCTTCCATGTGGGGTCCTCTATCCAATTTGGCCCTCAGTTGAGGAACTGCTGGGGTGCCATCAAGAGAAACTCTTGGAGTTGTAGTAAGAGCAGCTTGAGCTCTGGTTTGTCTTGCAGGAGGTGAATGTCTGACAGGGACGATTTCAGGAAAAAAAATTAAAACAAATGCATGAAATCAGAATTTTCTTGAAGTACGGATTAAACAATCAAATCTTGAGGAAACCAATGAATCAATTAAAATCTTCAGGTATGTCAATCACCCAAAATCAAATGAGTCTTGAAGTCAAAATCAATATCAATGAAAATCTTGAAGTCAATAAAATCAATCAATCAAAATCAATGAAAATCAAATATTGCAGGGAAAACAAATCAGTCAAATGAATTCTTGAGTCAAAATCAATTTATGTTAATTCTTGATGTGAAATTCAGCAAAATCAATGAAATTCTTCAAGTCAGTCAATTTTCTTGAAGTCAATGTCAATTATATCAAATCAATTATCAAGTGAATCCTTCCTGAAAATCAAAATTCTTGAGGAATAAGTCAAATTGAATCCTGATATGAAGAACGTGTCTGAACAATCTGATGAATAATCTTAAAATCAAAATGATAAGACGCCTGAATTAAGGATAAAATTGATGATTGATATTAAGATTGAAAAAGATAAACAAAAATAAGATTTGGGTCAGCTTTCAATTTTCAGAATGAAGAATTAGTGAGAGAAAATTGAGAGGTGACAAAGAATCATTAAATTCATAAGTGTTAAAGAGTTGTAATTTAAATGAATGAATGAATGAAATTTATGAAGAATGAATGAATAAAATGATGAAGAATTAATGAATAGAAACTATCAGTTAGTTAATATAATGTCACAGGGGCTCTTATGGAAGCAAGAGGGCCTGGCACTCAGGAATCAAGAGCTCACTTGGAGGGCTCCAAAAGATATAAAGAATAATAAAGATTTAATTTCTTTAAAGAAGAAGAAAGGGAAAAGACAAGTATGCCAAAGATGAAAGAAAAGATAAGAAGCCAAAGGCCAAAGATAATAAAGAAGCCAAAGGCCAAGAAGCCAACCAAGTGAATCCTCAATTCACTGTTTCAACCTGCCATAAAAGGGAATGGAATTAGTAAAGTATATGACCACCAATATCCACTGACAGGAAAGGAAGAAAGAGAAAAGTTGCTGAATGACTGCCTTAAGATTATCAGTATTAACTTTGATAGAGAAAAAGAAAATAAATATAATAATAAATCCAATATATTAATTAACTGGGAAAAAAGTCCCCAGGTGCTGAAAGGTGGCCAGTATATGTGAAAAACTGAAAGACTGATCCTGGAAGGTGGATCACCGGCTGTATTGTCTGAATTGGGGCAATACAGTTCTGGTTGTCTTGAAATTGAACTGTGTGATTGAATTGGCCCAATTGGGCCAAGGACATACAGGTTTATTGAATTGTCACCAATATGGACCAATTGAGTTGTCCAAGGAGTATTAAAATACTTGATGCCTTGACAACTGATTGAAATGACGTAATACCTCTAATAATGAACCTTGGGAAGAATCCTGAATGAAAGTACCAACCCAACTCCTCCAGAGTCAGGTGGTTGGGGTCCTTGAATGATCTTCTGATTGCCGCCATGGATTGCCAGACTGATGAGCTGAAAGGTCCTCCTTTGAAATGGGCATTGAATTTTGGGATCTTGAGTTGGAAAGGTGGAAAATGGTCCTTAAAATGTCACAATTGGATTGCTGGGCAAGAATGGTACATAATGGTATATAATACCATATATGCACCACTCCTGAAACCTTGAGTACAGTGTGCATGGAGGAATGGAAAGAATTCCCCTTAAGCTGAGCTGGTCTGGTGACCTCTGGTGGCTTCCAGAGGCCATGGTCAGAAATGGGTCCTATGGGTTCTATGGCCATTTTGGTGTCCAAAGGCTTTTTGGCCAAATTTGGGTCCAAGGGGTTGGTGGCCAAAATTGGCTCAGGTGGGCCCAATTGTGGTTTGGGGGCTAGATGCTTACCCCCTTTGGCCTCATTGGATTAGGCCAAAAGGGGCCTAATACGCCTACAGACCGTGGACCATGAATTACGGCCCATGGGCCGTAGAAGCCATAGGGGGCCTAAATGGCCCCAAAAAGGCCATTTAGGCCAGAACTCCCCTAATGAAGGGGGTAGGCCCAAGATGGATGGAGATGGCTAGGGGCCTGGAGGCCCCTAGAAGACAAAAGGACCCGCCAGGCCTGAGGGTTGGTGAGGTGGAAATTGGCCAAGGAGGCCAATGATTGCAGGATATGGCCATAGAGCTCCAGAGGGGACCCATTGGCCATAAAAGATATGGTGTGGCCAATTGGGCCCAACTTGGTTCCAGGTTAGAATTGCCGCAACACCCATGGAGGAGGGCCAATGTTTGTGGTTGTAACAGACTTAGTTCCTAAAATTACATGTATAGTATTCCCTTGGGGGAATACTGTATGATTGGTGGTAAGTCCTGATTGAAGATAAAGGATGGCCTTGATTGGGCTCAACATTGATTCTGGAATCTTTCCCCTTGAAAGGGATATCCTTCAAGACATTTCCATAATTTTATTGAGTGCCTGAGACTTTCAGAGAAGGATTAACAACAAAAAATGAGGCATAATGATAGTATGCTCAAGTGGAAGGTGTAGATTATCCAGAAATGCAACCACAGGAAAAAATATCTATTTTGATAATACAAGCATTTTTGGAAGAGTTGAGGGCCAGGGTCCATGGACCTTTGATGGATTGGTGGTCCCATAAGCCTAAAGGCCAATTTTTCCAATTCTGGGCTTGGAGGGTCAACAAAGGTTTTAATCCCCTTACTATGGTACATGCCATAGAGGTTCCCTATAGGGGTAGGGACAAAATTTGACATAACCAAATCTGGGTCCCAAAGTGGCCAAACCACATGAGGGTTTCAAAATCTTCATAAAACATGTTAGCATAAACTCCTCCATAGATTATGAAATAAGCCTA
Source organism: Austropuccinia psidii (assembly GCA_023105745.1). NCBI lineage: Eukaryota > Fungi > Basidiomycota > Pucciniomycetes > Pucciniales > Sphaerophragmiaceae > Austropuccinia > Austropuccinia psidii. The sequence continues at coordinate 69,095,614 of JALGQZ010000004.1, forward strand.
CCCATATTGTTTGAGGCAGCTGAAAAGGACTTGTAAATGTGTTGTGTTAAGCTTAATGATATCAGTATTTATGTGAGACTGTGAGATACATATGACATACCCATAAGGTCACAAATACCATTTCATACAATTGACCTACTCTTAAACAGACTTATCACTTAAATTTAAAACAAAAAATGAGAAAAAATAAGCATAACTTTATTTTTGATAAACAAATTTATAGTTATTATGTCATTTTTGAATTCTACACCACCAATAACCTAGGGTGTTATACCCAAAATTGGGTATTTCTTATGTTATTATAAGATTTCATAATCTCACAGTACAATTACAAATTTTTAAACATCTTTTAAAGTGTTAAATTTGAGCTTAAATAACCTTAAATTTAAAGTTGAATAAGCTTTATGCAAACTTACCAAAATTTTAGTTAAAATGAAGGTGTGGTGTATATTTACTGAATTGGCTGAGGATTTTCTATACAGGATTTAAATTCTGTATGACTTCAATTTAAATTTTTTTAAGGCTATATTATGGCTTGAAATAAATAAAAGGGCAAAAACCATGCAGAAAGGTGCAACAAAGGAAAAAGACCAAATAGAGGCAGGGTACCCAACTTTTGGGATCTGAAAGAGCTCTATTAAGGTTTTCCAACTGTATTGGAGGATTTTAAACCTTATTTAAACTTTAATATTAGACATTGATTGATAATTAAATTTTAAACTGGTTTTACCCAATTTAGACAGGAATTTCAAGTTTCCAAATGGTAAATCCCTATATGCAGGCTTGAAATCAAGGTTTCAAGAACTGTCAAAGCTTAAATAAGCTTAAATGAGCTTGAAATATAAATTTATAACTGTTAAAGCCTTATCAAAACTTAAGCTTTTGTGTGTATTGCTATTTTATGTGGAAAAATAGCAATAAATTGAAAAATTCATCAAAAATCCAATTCTTAATGGATTTTCTTGTAAATTTCACATAGATTTCAATCCAATGTTAACTGTGTATAAATCTGATCTCAAGTATAATTTCTAAAAAGGTTTAATTGGCAATTATTGTGAGCCTGTGAGGTATGTTTAACATACCCATAAGGCCACAAATGATTTTATAAACAATTAAATTTGTCTTAAACAGACTTTTTAGTTGAATTTAAAATAAAAAATAATAAAAAATAAGTATAACTTTTTTTTGGATAAACAAAGTTATAATTATTATGTCATTTTTGGATTCTACACCAAAAATAACCTAGGGTACACCCATAGGGTGTTATACCCAAAAACACTTATTTCTTGTGTTATTAGAAGATTTAAGAATCTCACAGTACTAATGTAACTTTTTAACATTTTTTTAAAATTGTTAAATTTAAGCTTAATTAAGCTTAAATTTAAAGTTACATAAGGTTTATGCAACTTTACCAAAATTTTAGTTAAAATTGAGGTGTGGTGTATATTTACTGAATTGGCTAAGGATTTGCCATACAGAATGTAAATCCTGCGTGAGCTCAATTTAAAAGGGTTTAAGGCCATAGTATGGCTTTAAATAAATAAAAGGGCAAAATCCACGCAAAAAGGTGGGACAAAGGAAAAAGACCAAATAGAGCTGGGGTACCCAACTTTTTGGATCTGCAAGGATTCAATTAAGGTTGTCCACCTGTATTGGAGGATTTTCAACCTTATTTAAACTTTAAGATTAGACTTTGATCCAACCTTAAGGTTTAAACTGGTTTTATCCTAAATTGGACAGGAATTTCAAGCTGCCAAGAGGGTAAATCCCAATAAGCAGGCTTGGAATCAAGGTTTTAAGAACTGTCAAAGCTTAATCAAGCTTAAAAAGCTTAAATAAGCTTAAAACTTTAAGGTTTCAATCATCAAAACCTTATCAAAACTTAAGGTTTTGTGTGTATTGCTATTTTACGTGGAAAAATAGTAATAACTTCAAAAATTCATTAAAAATCCAAATCTTAATGGATTTGCTTGAAAATTTCACACAGCTTAGAATTTAATATTATCAATATATAAATTAAATTTTAAGTATCTTTTATTAATAGGTTTCCTGGGTAATTAGCCTGGAAAATTACTTTTTTAATTAAGCTTAAAGAAAATTATGATTTCTTTAAAAATTAATTAAAAATTCAGTTTAAGAGATTTCTGCTTGAAACTCTGATTTTATGTTGTTCATGTGATGAACTTTAATATAAATAAACTTATTTTATATTAAAACTTAAAATAATTAAACTAAATGAGGATTAAAGTTACTTGGAGTTAAGAATAACACTGATAACTTTAAATTGGAAGTAAAAATAAGTTGCCTTAAGTTAAGAACTTAATTTTTAAGCATGGTTTTTCAGTTTTGACCTGAGCACGCCCTCTACATCCATTATGAATCATGAGAGCTGCTCTGTAGACATAAAAAGAGTCTTTTCATCACTGTTTTTGTCCATCATTCATAATCAATCCAATCATATTAGAAATTTAAACAGGTAAAGTTTTATTAAATATAAAATCTTATTATTAAAAGTAATTCTTAAGTTATTTTTATTCTTTATTTATTAAATTAAAGAATTGAAGTCATAGAATTCAGATTATTGTTGTAATCATCTATAATAAATTTTATTATATAAAATTATCATCTTAAATATCTTTTAAAATCCACAAATTCCTCTCAAAAACTCTTTAATCATAAATTTTAGTATAAAAAGTTGTTTTATCTTTGATTTTATTGATTTTTGGCGTGTTTTTAACTTATAATTATTATTTAATATAATAACTGTTGTTTTATAACTTGTTGTATTAAATAAATCTTATAAGTAAGTTTTCTCTAAAAGTTCTATATATTTTTTTATCTAGTAATAGTTTTTTTTATATAGAATTTTATTCTATAAAGAATTATTTCTGCACAGTGTGTGATTAATTCTTTTTATAAATAATATTTATATTATTTATAAGTGGTTAATATTCTTATTTTCCACGTGTAATTGTCTCATTAAGAGCTTTACACTTCTTATTGTTATAACTGTCAGTGACTATAACAATAATAGAATAATTATAATTTATTATAATTAATATTTTTTTTTTTATTATTATATTATTATAATAATAATTAAATTTATTTTTTTTATATAATTATTTTTAATAATTATATTTAAATTTGTGGTTATAATATTTCATTATATTATATTTTTCTACTGAGGACAGTCATAGTACTCTTGATATTGTTACTATTATCAAGAGTTTCATAGACAAACCTTACAATTATCCTTGAAGTGAACCTTTTTAATTATTCTTACAGAAACTTAAGATTTCTCTAACAACTAATTAAACATTCAGTTTAAGAGATTTCTACTTGAAACTTTATTTTTACATTATTCATGTGATGAGCTTTAATATAAATAGACTTATTTTATATTTAAACTCAAAATAATTAACACAAAATAGGTTTAAAGCTACTTGGAGATAAGAATAACACTGGTAACTTGAAATTGGAAGGAAAGATAAGCTACCTTAAATGAAGAACCTTATTTTTAACATTTTTTTCATTTTTGACCTGAGCATGCCCTCTATATCCATTATCAATCATGAGAGCTGCTCTGTAGACATAAAATGAGTCTTTTCATCACTATTTTTGTCCATCATCAATTATCAATCCAATCATATTAGACATTTAAACACGTAAAGTTTTATTATATATAAAATATTATTATTGAAATATTTCTTAAGTATTTTATTCTTTATAAATCTTAATTTAAAGAATTGAAATCATATAAATTAGATTATTGTTGTAGTCACCTATAATATATTTTATTTTATAAAATTATTGTCTTTAACATATTTTTTAAAAATCCACAAGTTCCTCTCAAAAACTCTCTAATCATATTTTTATTATAAAAAGTTGTTTTATCTTTGAAAATATTGATTTTTGGTGTGTTTTTAACTTATAATAATTATTTAATATAATAACTGTTGTATCTGACTTGTATTAAATTTATATTATAAGTAAGTTTTTCTCTAAAATTCTGTATCTTTTTTATCTATTATTCGTTTTTTTATATATAATTTTTCTATAAGAATTATTTCTGCACAGTGTGTGTTATAGTTCTTTTAATAAGTGGTTAAATATTTATATTTTCCATGTGTAATTGTCTCATTAAGAGCTTTACACTTCTTATTGTTATAATTGTCAGTGACTATAACAATGATAGAATAATTAATATTTTTCAATTATTATTTTATATAATAATAATTAAATTTTTTTTATATAATTATTTTTTGTGGTTATAGTATTTTATTATATTATATTCTTCTACTGAGGACATTCATAGTACTCTTGATTTTGTTACTATCATCAAGAGTTTCATAGACAAACCTTACAAAGATACTGTAAGATTTGACTATGAAACAATAAGTAGAGATTACTAATATTTTACTTATTGTACTATGAATGTCCTTATGAATGAAATAAATAAGATAATAATAATTATAATAATAAGAATTATTATAATTATGGTGTTGTCACAACCATGGCAATTCACCTCCTTGGATCCCCATATGGCATATCAAGCCATAGTTCTCATATGGCCAATTGGCCATATCCATCACCAGTGGCCAATATGGCCACGTCATCATCTTATGGACCTTTTATGGCCATTAGTGTTTTGGAGCCTTCATGGCCCTTCACCTCAATCCAGAACCCATAGCGGCAATTTATGCCCAAATGGGTATTTCTGGTCATTTCCCTCAAAACCAGGGGAAATGGCCCAAATGGCTGTTTTTGGCCATTTGGGCTCATAATGCGCATTTGCGCATTTTTGCGCATTTGCGCACTTTTTGCGCATTTTGCGCACTTTTGTGCATTTGCGCATTTTTGCGCACTTTGACGCAAAGTGTCCAAAAGACACTTTCCCGCCCTTTGGACCAGTTTTTGGCTCAGAACCCAAAAGTGGCCAAAAACCCCAAAAGGCCCAGAAACACCATTCCAAGCTCTGAAGCCATTACATCCATCCTTTTCCCTCTGCCTTTCCATCTCAAGACCTTTGGACGTAATCTTCTTGCCAATCAACCAATATGCCATAAATGATGTTATATATCATTGTGCATCATTTTTCAACAGCAATTAAATGGTGGCAATATCAAATGTTCATTTCAACATTCCAACATCTCATCACGTCATCAAGGCACCCAATCATTCAGAGGAATCATCAAGGCTCAAGAGCAAGTGTTTCAGCGTCAAAGACCAATGACACCATCAAGCAGTCATTGGTTATTCTCACTCCAAGTATTCCTTCCAAAGGAATACTTCCAATTCATTCTCAAGTGTATTCAAGAGGCAGTGCCAAAAAGAAGTTGTCAAGTGTCAAAGCTCCACTCAATCCATCTTGGCAACCATATTCATTTCAATACAGTCTGGAGCCATCAAGACCTGTATTTCATTTTCAATCATGGGAAATTCATTCAACCCAATTCAATTTCAATATTAGCCAGCTGTATCAATTCCCAAAACAATCAATACAGCCTCAAGGATCAATACAGATCAGCTTTCAGCCTGAAGAACTCAAGCTCCCAACTTTTCACATATACCGGCTACCCTTTCCACCCTGGGGGGTTTTCCCCAGTTAATTAATATATTTTGATTTTATTTTATCTCTATTTTCTTTTCATTTTAGTTAAGCAAATACTGATGTTATTAAGTCAGTCATTTAGCACCTTTCTCCTTTCTCTTTCTTCGCCTGTCAATGGATATTTGGTGGTCATATCCTTACTAATTCCATTATTCATTTTTGGCAGGTTGAAACAGTGATTAAGGACTTACTTGGTTGGCTCTTTGGCCATTTGGCTTCCCTTTCCTCTTTTGAATCTCATCTTGTACCTGCATATCTTTTAGAGGAATTCATTCTTATTATTTTTATGCTTTATCCTTTTGGAGTCTTCCAAGTGAGTTCCCTGATTGCTGAGTGCCAGGCCACTCTTGTATTTCTGTCCAAGAGCCCCTGTGACAGGCGTAAAAATGATTATATTATTAATAAAAATATAATAATATAATTTATATTATAAAATATAATATAATAAAATAAATATATTAATATAAAATAATTAATATATTTAAAAAGCACTTTATTATTGTTACAAACAAATAATAAAGGCGTAAAAAATTGTTTTTTATTAATAAAAAACAATTAATAACAATAATATTACTAATATTAAAGTTATAAATTAATATAAATACTATTTATATTAATTAAAGAATTACTAAGAGAATAATATAGAGAAAATAACCTACTTTTAACACTTAATATAATAATTTTGAGGTATTTTACGCCAAATAATGTAAATACAACTTATACAAATTGTATTTACAATACAAAATAGAGAAATTACAAATATTCTTGATTTTTTACGTGGAAATGAGTTTTAGAGAGATTTTTAACAAAAACAGTTAAACAAATGATTTAATCATGTCAAAATTGATGATTATAATAAAGATAAACTTTGGTCTTTGATAATTTAAAAGTTTTATATATAAAGAATAAAGATATTACCTTTTTGTTTGTATTTATTAAATGTTTTTGATGCGTCTGAGGGGAAAACAGAGCAGAAAGAGCTCTATTTATAGTAAATACCTCCCTCCTAGAGTCCAACAGGCTTCTAGTAGACGTGTACTGATCATATCCACTGGAATTGATCAATATTTTAAGGTTTGGTGATGATCAAACCTCATTACATCATTATTACACCATTATTTAGAGTTATCACTATAACTCTAAGTTTGATGACGTCAAAGGCTTGGCAGAACCCCAAATTTTGTGGACTTTATTAGTTTTAATCATAAACTAATATTATTCACCAATGTTTACACTTATATGACTGTTAAACGTAATTTAAGGTTACAGTCTGTGATCATAAATGATCAAATTAAGATCAAACTTTGATCCTTAAGAACGTTTAAGTTTTACGCGCTACAGCAATTCAGAGAGTGAATTCTGATAGCTTGGCATAACCTCATTATGCTTCCAAGAGCATTTCATTACATCATCAAAACTCTATTTTTGATGATTTTTCTTGTAGCTCATCTTTTCTGTCAAAATTTAATATTTTAAACTTCAAACCACGATTTCAAGGGGTTATACCTTGAATATTGTAATACCAAATACATCATTCCTCACGAATGAACTAGTAGAATCCAACTGTCTACTTTTTTTTAAGTTTGGACCACTTTCACAACAAAGTGGTCAACAGCTCTATTGATTTTAATCAATAATTCCTTACAGGTTTTAACCTTGTTTATAACTTGTGAAATAAACTTCATATCTCAATTTCTACAGTAATTATGCGATGAATTTATTTTTGGTTCATCACTCTATCATGTATAATTCAAGAGATATTAGCCAAAATTCTTGAATATATGCGTTAACCAAAAAAGTGCATATATTCAGGTTAATTCCTTAAGCATTGGTTTTGAAGCTTAGCTTATTAATTGTTTTATGTGTGGAACTTTATGGAAAATCCAATGGTACCATTTATTTCACATGTTGTTTCATTAGTTTTTGAAATAAATAAGGATTTGTGGTTTTTATAAGGTATTATTACTTTTAACTTATTAAATATTGACTTTACAGATATGCCATAAAAATGGTATATGTGTATTTTACCATGGGGAATCCAATGGTGTAATTTATTTCACATGTTTATTCATTTTTTTTAAGTTAAACCAAATTTTGTACCAGTTTATGGTATTTTTATAGTTTTTAAGGTACTTATAATTATATAAAATATTTCTTGTGGCCTTTTTGGTTATGTGGTCATATCTCAAAGGTTCACATTCCCTACCACCAAAAAAGATTGTACCACAATCTGATATGTGTAACTAGGGTATCATCCACTGTCCTACCTCTTCAATAGACTTTGTTAGTCTTGAAGCTCAATAATGCTTAACTTTTCTATTTTTCAGGTTTTCTTTCATGTCTGAACCTTCTTAGTAGTTTATCAGCATTTGTTATATCTTTCTCAAGTAGCCATTCATCTTCTTGAGTTGAATTTCTATACCTTACAAGGTATTCCCTTTCTTTTTTGTTTCTTGTCCTTCTTTCTTTAAGGACTTTTACTATTTTCTTTTCCTCTCCTTCTTCCAAGGGGGGAATTTCAAGTGGGGTTTTATTTCTTAATGGAAATTACTCCTTGTCACTTGAACTGTAAGGTTTTATCAGACTCACAGGGAAAGCTGAGTGTTTGTTCATTAGTTCACCTGTGAGTTCCAATTGCACAGCATTGGGTCCATGAAGCGCTTTTATCATAAATGGTCCTGCAGAGGAATCTTTTAATTTCTTTGGGCCTTTTATGTTATTGAAATTAAGGGTTGATACTAGGACCAAGTCTCCTATTTTGAAATCAGGTGGCTTATGACTTTTATCCCATCTTTCTTTTGCATATTTGAAAGAATCTTGCATACATCGGTTTGCATGGTGTCTTGCTTTGTCAAGCATTATCTTAAAGCTGCTTGCTGTGGGATGTATATCCACTAAGTCCTTTTTGAGGGTATCATAAGGAAGTCTTGGATTCCAACCTTTTTCTAACTGAAAGCCCTTTAAGGCATCCATAGCTGTGATGAACTTAGCTTGTGACAATTGTGTCAATGTCTCATGGATCCTAGGTATTGGATACCTGTCTGGAATGGTATAGGTGTTCAGGGCTCTAAAGTCTCCAACCATCCTTGATTTTCCATTATGCCAAGTTATAATGACAGGTGTATTGACTTCTACCTGTTCATTATGTCCTACCTTTCTCAATACTCCAAGGTCCATTAATTCTTCAATGTGTACCTCTAAGGCTTCTCTAGCCCTTGGACTAGCTGGGTAAGCAGGTCTTCTTAATAGAGGTGGGTAGGGTTTTTCCACATTAAGAATTATATCCACTTCATGTCCAATTATGGCACCTAGTGGCTCTTTGCAAAGGCATTTTTATACTTAAATAAGAGGTCAATCAATTTTTCTTTCATTTTTTCTTTTAATTCTTGATTGAATTCTGCCTCTTTAAGCTGTTCAGATATAAAAAGTTCCTTTTCTGGAATTTTTTCTTCATTCTTAATAACTGTGATTTGTTTTTTGTTATTTAAGCATCCAAACGTTTGTCTTTTGTTGTCTCCTATGGTAAAATATCTATCCTTTTGGTTGGAGATATCTATACCATAAATTGATAAGTAGTCACTCCCAAGTATGAATTCATTACTAGTACAGTTGTCCATTACTACAAACTCTACTTTGATTCTGACACATTGTGAGGGATGAGGAAAAATTAGTGTTAAATCAATTATTCCAAGGGGCTTCATGCTCTCACTTGCACTACTAAATTTGACACCTTGTATTGGCATAAGTTTTTCTTGCCAGTCTGGGACAATGGTTTTTAAATAACTTCTACCAACACAGGTGCAATATGCTCCTGTATCTAAGTTAACTTTTCCTTCTTGGTTATCAACCATAACAATACTTATACTTGATTTTCCAGCTGTATATCCTATTCCTCTTGCAGGTTTGGTCCTATACATTTTGGCATCTTGTATGTTTGTCAGGTTTGTGTCAGATGTCCCAACTTGTGGTAAGCTTGAGTCAACATCCAGTACTTCATAAATTATATCAATATTATTAATTTGTGCATGAATTATATTTATTTCATCACTTTCAGAGCTTTCTGACTCTTCTGTCTCTTTTTCAGAGTCAGATTCCTCTCCTTTGTCATTGTGGTTTTCTGTTTCCACAATTTCATTAATCTTTGCCTTTTTAAGGCAATTATTGGCTAAGAGTCCAATACCTCCACACTTATGGCATTTTCTTTGCTCATTATTGTTGGGAGTATTGGGCTGGGAGGATTCTTTTGATTTATCTTTTTTGATAAATGGTTTATTTGGGCTTTTAATGTCCAATTTCTTCCAAGTCCTGCCAATTTTTGTTCTTGTCACTATGTCTTCTAGTGCATTAATATACTCTTCTGTGGAGCATGGTTCTATACACCTGCTTTTTAGGGCATGTTCTAGCTCTCCTCCACATTTCTTGAGTATTTTCATATGCACCATTTTTTGTGACATTTCTGGGTATAATGCATTAAGTCTTTCAGCTTGTTTCAAGAACCAATTTAAAGTTTTATCTCTGTCTGGGTCAAAGAAAGAATTTTCAAATGCATTTTCTATTTTGTACATCCAGGCATCATTAGCCCACTTGGTGATTATTTCTTGTTTCCACCAAGACCAGGTATTTTTGCCATTTGTTTGCCTTATGCCATAATACCATCTTTTTGCAGATTTTTCAAACAATGAATGTAATCTTGCAGTGATTAATTCATCTGGTATGGCATAATCCTCTTCTAAGGTTTGACTATGAAACAATAAGTAAAAATTGCTAATATTTTACTTATTTTACTATGAATGTCCTTATAATTGAAATAAATAAGATAAAAATAATTATAATAATGAAGAATTATTATAATTATGGCGTAAAAATGATTATATTATTAATAAAATGTAATAATATAATTTATATTCTAAAATATAATATAATAAAATAAATATATTAATATAAAATAATTAATATATTTAAAGGCACTTTATTATTGTTACAAACAAATAATAAAGGCGTAAAAAGTTTTTTTTATTAATAAGAAACAATTAATAACAATAATATTACCAATATTAAAGTTATAAATTAATATAAATACTATTTATATTAATTAAAGAATTATTAAAATAATAATAAAGAGAAAAATTGTTATAATAAGAGAAAATAACTTACTTTTAACACTTAATATAATAATTTTGAAATATTTTATGCCCAAAAATATAAATACAACCTTTTCAAATTGTATTTACAATAAAAAATAAAGAAAATTACTAATATTCTTGATTTTTATGTGGAAATGAGTTTTTAGAGAGATTTTTAACAAAAACAATTAAATAAATTATTTAATCACGTCAAAATAGATGATTACAACAAGGTGGTCTTTGTTCTTTAATAATATAATAGTTTTATATATAAAGAATAAAGAAATTACCTTTGATTTAATTGATTTAATGTTTTTGATGCGTCTGAGGGGAAAATAGAGTAAAAAGAGCTTTATTTATAGTAAATACCTCCCTCCTAGAGTCCAACAGGCTTCTAGTAGACGTGTAATGATCATATTCACTGGAATCAATCAATATTTTAAGGTTTGGGGATGATTACATCATGATCAAACCATATTGCATCATTATTACACCATTATTTAGAGTTATCACTATCACTCTAAAGTTGATGACATCAGAGGCTTGGCAGAACCCCAAATTTCGTGGATTTTATTAGTCTTCATCATAAACTAATAGTATTCACCAATTTTATCACTCATATGACTGTTAAACTTAATTTAAGGTTACAGTAGGTGATCATAACTGCTCAATTTAAGCTCAAAATTTGATCTTTAATTGCTTTTAAGTTTTACCCGCTACAGCAATTCAGAGAGTGAATTCTTATAGCCTGACATAACCTTATTATGCTGCCAAGAGCGTCTCATTACATCATCAAAACTCTAATTTTGATGATTTTTCTTGGAACTCATCTTTTCTGTCGAAATTCAATATTTTAAACTTCAAATCATGATTTCAGGGGGTTATACCCTTAGCTTAATAATAAAAATTGAATCATTCTTCACAAATGAACTAGTAGAATCTAACTGTGTGCTTTATTTTAAGTTTGGACCACTTTCACAACAAAGTGGTCAACAGCTCTGTTGATTTTTATCAATATTTCATCGTAGGTTTTAACCTTGTTTATAAATTGTAAAATAAAGTTCATATCTGTGTTCTTATAGTAATTACGTGGTAACTTTATTTTGGTTCATCACTCTATCTTGTATATTTTAAGAGATATTAGCTATGATCCTTGAATATATGCGTTGACCAAAAAAGTGCATATATTCAGGTTAATTCCTTAAGTATTAACTTTGGAAATTAGCTCATTCATTTTTTTATGTGTTAATTTTCATGGGGAATCCAATGGTACAATTTATTTTACATGTTGTCTCATTGGCGTTTGAAATAAACAAGGATTTATGGTTTTTATAAGGTATTATTCCTTATAACTCATTAAATATTGACTTTACAGATATGCAATAAAAATGGTATATGTGTATTTTACCATGGGGAATCCAATGGTATAATTTATTTCAAATGTTGACTCATTGTTTTTTAAGTTAAACCAATTCTTGTTCCAATTTATGGTATTTTTGTATTTTTGAGGTAATTAATTAAAATGTATAATTATTCTAAGTACTTTTAGTATAATTATCTTAAAGGTATAATTATTCTGAGTCTTTCTTGTGACCGTATTGGGTATGTGTTCATATCTCAAAGGCTCACACCTCTTGTAGCATGTCAATTGTTTTGATAAATGACATGTGGTCATATTCACCTTCTCCTGTGAATGTTGGCCATTCTTTCAATTGAGGTTCTTCCTTCATTAAGACTTGGTTATTGTCTTGGTGACTCAAGTCTGTTATTAATGGATTTGTTAATTCCTCTTTTGGTTTAACATGGCTTCTTATGTGAGAAAATGGTGTTGATAACTTTGGCATATTTAAATTAGCCTCATTCATTTTATCCATTTTTTCAGTAATAAGCCTTATTTCACTTTGAATGTCATCTTTCAGATGCATTCTTGCTTCATCACTCTTTTCCACATGGTCCAAAAGTAACTTTTGGTGTGATGAAGTCTTTTCTTCAGATTTTTCTAAAGAAATACTCAATTTGTTTAATTTTTCTGTAAGATTATCAATACTCACATCATAATTGATTGTCAAAGTTTTTTCTTTGATATCACTTATGTATTTATACAACTCTTGCTGTCCTTGTATTAATTTCTGAGTATTTTCAATTAATACTTTTGGTTTATTATTTTCAATCATAAATTTTATGTTATCAATTTCTTTCTTATTTTGTGCAACAAGTTTTGTTAAAGATGATATACTGTTATTTATTTCTTGGAAAGATAATAAACTATTTTTAATGTCTTTAAGAGGTAAGATACTATTTTTAAGTTCTGTTAGAGTATTTACAACATCAGGAGACAAGGTTATTTCTTTGGGAAATGGGGTTGTCTCATTCTTTGTTCCTCTTTGTCTTTAAATTCCATCAAAGTTCTGGCCATGTTGAAGACATTGTCCATGGCATCTTTTTGGATCTTGGGGATCCTGTAGCTTGGGGAATATGGTTTTCTCCAATTCTTTTTCTTTTTCTTCTTCCCTTTTTGGGGAAGTGGGTTGACTTGGGGCTTTCTGGTAGAAGCTACTGGGGCTTCTTCCTTGGTTGCCTCCTTCTTTTTGGCATGGTACTCCTTGATCTTTTTGATTTGAGGTTTGGATGATAGTGGATTCCATCCATTGGAGTATCTCACTATTTCCTCCTCTTTGAAAAACTTTTTCAGGATGTGCCAGGGGTTCATCACTCCTTGGTGTATTTGAGGCAACATTTCCCAATCTTTGTCCTGGTATACTGTGTAGTACTGTTTGTACTGGCTCATGTAGATGTCTATTTGAGCCCTCTGAATGTGATTTGTACCTGTTTGAGTCACTCATACTTAGTTCCAATTCAGGTTCAGATATCATGGGCATTTCAGGGACTTGCCTTTGGGATAAGGCACTTCCTTGTGTGGATTCTGTTCCACTGGGGATATTGCCCTTTCTTTTCCCTTTTGAGCAATCAATTCTACCTCTGAGTCCAGCTCCATCTGATTGGATGGAGTATTGGGAGCCTCTTCCGGTAGTCATTGTCTAAGAAAAATAAGAAATAAGAGGATTTTAGAACAGGAAATTTCTTATGGTAACTTATAACTGAGGTACTCACCTTCAGAGTCTTGAATGGTGGGTCCTGGAAAGTCCAATTTCTTGGCTTTCTTTCTTTTGGAAATTATTGGTGTTGGGGAGCTTTGACCAGTTTCTTCGACCAATCTTTCAACAGTGGTTTGGTTATCCTCTGTTGGGTTGTCTTCAAACACTAAAAAAGACAAATAAATATAAGTCTTTGTATATAAAAGTGTTATTTTTGGTAAGATATGGCAATTTTCCACGTAAAAATTTCTTTTATATCTTTTTTTATGGAAAAAAAAATGAAAATAATTGAAGAAATGAAATTAAAAAGAATAAAATAACTTTTTTATTGGTTTTTAATATTTTTATTATTTTTTATGTTTTTTATTTTTCAAGAATAAAACAAAAAATGAATATGATTCTTAAAATTAATTTATAATATAAAATTATTTTTAATTCATAAAATATCTTTTTTTAATCACTAGAGTCACTCAAAGAAAGTTTTTGCAAGTCTAAGGATGTGAAAAACCACGTGTAAGACAGTAAAATTGCTTTGCAAATGCCTCAATAGCTTTTAAAATCAAGAAAATATAAAATTCTTATATAATTTTATGATTATTGGATAAGCCCAATTAGAATATTCTTAAAGGTCTTTTAGAGTAAATATCATGGCCAGGCCCCCAAATGTAAGGTTTGACTATGAAACAATAAGTAAAAATTACTAATATTTTACTTATTGTAATATGAATGTCCTTATGAATGAAATGAATAAGATAAAAAAAATTATAATAATAAGAATTATTATAATTATGGAGTAAAAATAATTATATTATTAATAAAAAATATAATAATATAATTTATATTATAAAATATAATATAATAAAATAAATATATTAATATAAAATAATTAATATATTTAAAAAGCACTTTATTATTGTTACAAACAAATAATAAAGGCGTAAAAAATTGTTTTTTATTAATAAAAAACAATTAATAACAATAATATTACTAATATTAAAGTTATAAAAAAAATATAAATACTATTTATATTAATTGAAGAATTATTAAGAGAATAATATAGAGAAAATTATTATTATAAGAGAAAATAACCTACTTTTAACACTTAATATAATAATTTTGAGATACTTTACGCCAAATAATGTAAATACAACTATCACAAATTGTATTTACAATAAAAAATAGAGAAATTACAAATATTCCTGATTTTTTACATGGAAATGAGTTTTAGAGAGTTTTAACAAAAACAGTTAAACAAATGATTTAATCACGTCAAAATTGATGATTATAATAAAGATGAACTTTGGTCTTTGATAATACAAAAGTTTTATATATAAAGAATAAAGATATTACCTTTTTGTTTGTATTTATTTAATGTTTTTGATGCGTCTGAGGGGAAAACAGAGCAGAAAGAGCTCTATTTATAGTAAATACCCCCCTCCTAGAGTCCAACAGGTTTCTAGTAGACATGTACTGATCATATCCACTGGAATTGATCAATATTTTAAGGTTTGGTGATGATCAAACCTCATTACATCATTATTATGCCATTATTTAGAATTATCACTATAACTCTAAGTTTGATGACGTCAAAGGCTTGGCAGAACCCCAAATTTCGTGGATTTTATTATTTTTAATCATAAACTAATAGTATTCACCAATTTCTACACTTATATGACTGTTAAACTTAATTTAAGGTTACAGTCTGTGATCATAAATGATCAAATTAAGCTCAAACTTTGATCCTTAATAACTTTTAAGATTTACACGCTACAGCAATTCAGAGAGTGAATTCTGATAGCTTGGCATAACCTTATTATGCTGCCAAGAGCATTTCATTACATCATCAAAACTCTATTTTTGATGATTTTCCTTGTAACTCATCTTTTCTGTCGAAATTTAATATTTTAAACTTCAAACCATGATTTCAGGGGGTTATACCTTGAATATTGTAATAACAAATACATCATTCCTCACGAATGAACTAGTAGAATCCAACTGTCTACTTTTTTTTAAGTTTGGACCACTTTCACAACAAAGTGGTGAACAGCTTTATTGATTTTAATCAATAATTCATTACAGGTTTTAACCTTGTTTATAACTTGTGAAATAAACTTCATATCTGTATTCCTACAGTAATTACGCGATGAGTTTATTTTTGGTTCATCACTCTATCATATATAATTCAAGAGATATTAGCTAAAATCCTTGAATATATGTGTTGACCAAAAAAGTGCATATATTCAGGTTAATTCCTTAAGTATTGGTTTTGAAGCTTAGCTTATTAATTGTTTTATGTGTGGATTTTCATGGAGAATCCAATCGTACCATTTATTTCACATGTTGTTTCATTAGTTTTTGAAATAAATAAGGATTTTTGGTTTTTATAAGGTATTATTACTTATAACTTATTAAATATTGACTTTGCAGATATGCCATAAAAATGGTATATGTGTATTTTACCATGGGGAATCCAATGGTGTAATTTATTTCACATGTTTATTCATTGGTTTTTAAGTTAAACCAAATTTTGTACCAGTTTATGGTATTCTTATAGTTTTTAAGGTACTTATAATTATATAAAATATTTCTTGTGACCTTTTTGGGTATGTGGTCATATCTCAAAGGTTCACAGATACTACCAGTAAGAGAAATGGAATAATGTGTCATAATATCTCAAACAAAAATATTTACTAAATCTTTTGATTTCCATTTTAGGCTTCACATTTTAACAAAAAATCCAGCTGATTCAAGTTTCACATTATTTAGAAGGTTGATAAAGTAAATTTTTTTGGATCCTGCTCAATATCTTAAACTACAAAGCTTCCTAAAAAATATAAAAACTTATAACTCCATGAACTTATTGTGATATTCATTGAAAAATCATTATGATACAAGATGTTGCGACTAGTGTGATTAAAAAAGAGAAGAATTGTATCAGCGTCATTGCTAGTATTGTTTGTGATTGTACTGCAATAAAGCATTCTATGACTGAAATTGCTACACTCAATAGGATCAATCATTAGAAAAATTCAGTAGGCATATATCTGGAAATTCTCTCGAGCTACAATAGAATTATTTTACTCAAAGATGAGTAGTAATATTAAAAATCGCTGGATGATGAGCCTCAAAGCCTGCATAATCCAAGAGGTTTCCATTATTTTAAATTTCCTGGATTCCTATAACCTTTTCTTCAAATGAAAAGATTTTATTAAAAAATACATCTCAAAATATTAATAAATCAAAAATATTTCATAAGGCTATCTCACTTCTAAAGTCATCTATTAAAATAATGATAAAAATATCAAAATAATCTTGATTATGATGGCAATACGATCCAAGATTATAATAGCAAAAAAATTCATTTCAGTCAGAACTATGGTTACTGTCGTAGCACGATTTCCGCTCCATGGCCAGCCCCTCAATCATCGCCTATGCAATGACACGTATTTTGAAATTTATTCCTTGTTTGAATCTTTTAGACTGCTGATCAGTTGGATCTTTGTTAGGGTTTTTCAACGCAGCTTCGATTGATGTTTAAGTCAGACTTGAGCATATTGAAGTGCTTATCAAGATATTTCTTAGATTGAAATACTTTTATCAAACTTTACATCAAGACATTCTGGATACTCCTAGGACCTAGTCGGACAGACCCAAGCTACTTGCCTTGAACGGAATAGTTCATCTCATTGAAAATTAGCCTGCTGGCTGGCTCCCCTTGGACGAATAATCTCCGCCGTCTTCATCTCGACTGGACTTGGTGTAACTGTACAGTACGGGGTATCGGAATGGCTCATGATAGGTGATATTCTCCTACTTGAAACGAGTTCTACCCAAGCTCGATTGGTTTATCTTCATAAAGACTCCGGCATGTCTCACTTCACCCTGTACTTGATCTCATACTGGCAGTTATACGAGTACCAAGTCCGTATGATCCAGGACGCTTTGCTTGGTTCTTTCTCGAAGCGCTCCGTACGTGCAGTATTAAAAACTCTAGGATTGGGCCGTAAAACATCAACTGCTACCCTTGAAACGATCCAGATTGAGTGTATGGAACACCCACTTCGTTTGGCTGTAACTATCACCCAAAAATTCAACGGCTTACTCTTTGAATACAGTCGCCCTTACGGATCTTTTCGGCTTCGCTAACCTGGTCTTGAAATTTATCAGCAGCATCATATGCTCTTTATAGATCATCTTATCAGATCTTTTCAAGCCTTGGTTGGTTGGGTGTCGCTGGCATTAAAATTCGGTCTTGAAACTACCTTTTATTCGACAGCATTGACCGGGCCTGTCTTTGTCCCTCATTTTTCTAATCTTCCCTAGGTCTTACTGCCCTGAAATTGCCACATCCCACAATGCCTCAAAGACTTGGTTCAAAATCACACGCTCCTTTTATCATTACGTTCTTTCTTGTGTTTTATGGCAAACAAGTTTGTTGCCGCAACGTTTTCAGTGCCAACCCCAGCAATCTGGCTCAACCCGTCAGATCCACTTCTCCGACAATTTCTCTTCCAAATAACCCAATTAATGCTTTGCCTCCAAGACCTGAACAATGTGGAGTGTACCCTCTTAATCAGACTACTTGGGCTCACTTTGGTTGGGATAATTACCTCGCCACCTATCCTAATGGGTCTAGTTTGATAGTTCAGGTTAGCTTCAATTTTTGGTCATTTTCCTTTGAAAGGGAAATCATCTGAGAAAGCGTAAAAATTTCAAAAATCATCCAACTCTCATCCCTCGCCAGGAATACGCAGCTTCTAAAGGTGCCAAGAATTTTAAATGTGGAATTGGTTGGTTTTTTTTTAAGGATCTTTGCCCACAGAAACTAGCTTTTTATCAAAGAAATAAATAAAGCTGACGCATATTTGTTCTGGGCTTCAGGTGAAAATTGCAACATTGGACAAGTAGGTTGAAAACTAGACTTTCTCCAATTGAGTTCAAACAACTCAATCCCATCCCGATGCTCAAAAGCGTGCTTCTATTTAGTTATGTAGCCCTGTTGCAGCTCCGGATTGGTATATCCTATATGCTGCCCAGCACCTTAACACATACCTAAACACGCTTTATGACACCGCCGGCGAAGCTATTTCATTTTCTCAAAGTTAGTCATTTCTATCGAAAGGAGAGCTACCTAAAGGCCCAAAAAATACAGCTAGTCACACCAGAACCCTTCTTTTTACAAATTCAGGCACCCTTTCTTCAGTTTGGAACGACCTGTAAGCAGCCGGCTACATTTCCTAAGCTCTATTCCCCATGTTACTTCACAGCCTGACAATCTCATTTCATAGTTATCCTGCACTAATAAGCCATGTTGATCTATGGGCGGTCTTTACGCTGGGTTCCGCCGCCGCTGTGACTCAAGTTGTTGGTGCACTCTTTCTATTATTTATCCCCGATGTCGCACTTTTATTCCTCTTTCCCGTATCACCCCTGGCGATCATCAGCGTAACCTTTGTCGAGATCATGTTAGCATCTTTGATTGCCGTCCTGGTCGGTGAAGCAATTCTATCTCAGCACGACATGTCATCACCAGTTCAAAGTCGTCGGTTTGAGTCAGTGAGTCGAAAAATCATCAGTTTGCTCTTTTTTTTCTCAGATTCATCAATTCCTGTTTTTCCCATGTAATATGACAGTTAACCTCAATGAGCTATCCTTTGGCACGATGGCAAGAAGCTACCCAAAATACTATCGCGAATTACACTCAAAAGATTTTCACTTCCGGGATCTCGGGGTCGAATTGCAGTCTGAGCGAGATTCTCAAAAACGGGACCTTTCTAAGTCCCTTCGAGCGCAAGAACTCGTTTGAGCTCAACACCGATCTCAAGAATGTTACCGCAACATTAGCTGTCGCCAAGTTATTGCGTGCCATGGTCTGTAGTTTTTCTATGTTGATGCACTTTTCGCTTCGGCATTCTTACTGAAACTTTGACTTGAAATCTGGATTTTGGGTCACAGAACGCATTTATCACAATCTCTGATGTAAGTGACTAGCTCTTTGACATTGATGACCTCATAATCTAAAAATGTTCTTTACATTCACATCAGGATCCTCATCCAAACAAATTTTGGAGATCAAAGAACGTTTTGTCTTACCATAGCCCCAATGGAACGTAAGTCATCTTTACGTTATTTAATTTGAGTCTCACTTGCAGAATGCAGAAAATAACAAACGCCACATTGACTTGTGATTTAAAACAGGCTTATGAACATCATCCGGACAGTCCCTAAGGAAACAAAAGCCATCAATGACTTTGACAATGCTCATGTATTATCTGAGAAATACGGAATCACAACTGAACATATTGTGGCGGTTTCTTGGGATTGCCAACAACGTTTTGGAATGCAAAGTCGCAACATGACTGAAAATAGGTCCCGAATCACGTCAGTGGTTAAGTTTTCGAATGTCCAACAATTCTGGAAAAAAACCTAACATTAACTTTTTTTTCTTTAAAAACGCGCCTGATTACAACTACAGGGCTTTTGTTAACGATGCAACAGTTTGCTCGTTTGACTTACCTGTTTGTGACTTGCGAAATTCTGGTAAGAACTTTTCAACTTTTACTCATCACGCGTCACGAACTTGAGCGTTTCTCCAGAGTGTTTGCTTATTTATTTTTTGCTTCGCCCCTGACACAGAGGCCCAGAAGCGAAAGGAAAAGGGCGAAAGAACTGTTAAGATTTGCAGGGACTTTCTTGGTTTACCGATTTAGATCATCGCCTTTGATATTCTGGTTTTCTTTTGCGCAAATTCGATCATTTGATAAGCCGTTAAGCTGTAAACCAAATCAAATATTTTATTTGAAATAATCCGGTTGCCAATTGGCTGTTTTAATTTCCTCTTTATTTCCAACTTGAGAACTCATTTTTGTATGTTTACTATTATGAATTCCTATTCAAAACAAATGAATAAGGCACGTTTAATCAGCCTGAAGCCGACCAGCCTATTATGAATCACCCAAATATAGCTTTTTAACACCTGCAATCATCCACAAGTGGGAAATTCGGCGCCTAATGACACTCAGCAATTGACTCTTGTCACCACGACAATTTGTATTTTCTCGTTTAAACAAAAAAAACACTCTTTTTATAGTTTCTTCCCTTCATTCTGCCTTTTCTCACTTTTCTCACCTTTGATTTGTTAACTTGATCCATAAGTAACACCTACCAAGAGCCAAAGTTCTCCAATAATGTGTAATCAACATGACTTTGCATTTATTTTGCTTAATTCACATTGTGTGGAACACATGAGTACTCAGTCCTTGTCTTGAACATTCTGCGCAAAATGAGAGCTCATAAAACTTGTTTTGATTAACTTCTTTTCATGTTTGCACTTGAGAAGGTAGGACAAAAGTGAGTTTGGTCTGTGAGGGAAATGCAGTAGGCTGAAAGGTATGTCGGAACCCAGACAGAGTAAGCCATAAAGAAAAAGGAGCAAAACTAAATAAAGGGGGCATGAAAACCACTTGAAAATGCTTGGTTCTGGAGGTAGATAATTCATCAACCAAACAAATGGCATCGCTGTATGGCTAATCTTACTTCTACTAAATGAACTAACAAGGAGGCTTTGTATACCTTTCAAGGGCACCATTATTAATCATACAATACCCTCTATTTTATTTCATTTTTGGTGTTTTATTTTTTTATTTTTCAATACAAATAAACTAGGGTGGTTAAAATTATTTCAAATATCATATATAAAAATCATAAATTTATCGCCCCTCAAAGTTAAAAACTGCCACAATCAAGACATATTAACTTTTTGGAATACCAAATAACCAATTAAACCTTGGATGTTTTTTTTTCTGGAAATATTACACTTCAAAAGCTGTGGTTTTTTGAATGTAACAGGTTCAATTTTTTACTTCCCAAATCCCATTTTTAAACATTACTTTGAAGCTCTTCAATTCAAACTGATTAATTTTTCACAATTCATCATGCACCCAGCTTACAAGGCAAACAACTCTCTTTTGGATGCACAGGCAGCTGAATATGGCTATTTTAGGGAATATGAAACAAATGAAGAGCTGGTGGAAAAAATGTATTACTCAACTAAGCTTAGTAAAACAAATTCTCAACCCAATTTAAATATCATAATTCATATTATATTTACCAAAGCAGTGATTCACAACTCTTAACATATTGTAAGTTTCAAAAACTAAATTATAAGATATATAAAAGCTTCAAAGGTTTAATGTAAGTGATGAAAGAAGTTTAAATGTTCCAAAATAATGAAAATATAACTCATCATGATATTGGTAAGAAATTAGCTGTGGCACTTTGCTGGTTTGGTAATAATGCTACTGGGTCTTTAGTCCAGAGAGTTGGTGAATCATTTGGTATTTTTCAGGGAGGTATTATACTTTATAGAAAAAAAACAAGTAATATTATATCCAATTTACAGATCATGATTAATTCAAGAAAATATCTCAGTTAATTCAATAACAAGGCTTTCTTTCTTGAATTGAGTTTTCTGATTGAATCTTAATTCTATTTCTCAAAAGGCCATGGAATCATTCAAACATTTCTTTTGAACAAATTAACAAGTAATTACTTCACAAAATTTTAAATTCATTTTAATATAAAATTATTAATTCCTTTTTTATGTAGCTGTAACAACCATCCATCAGGGGTAAGGGTATTCATTCATACACCCACTCAAACACCTCAAATCAGCAAATCCAGTATCTGCATCAGCAGTCAGTTTCAGCAATCTTCATTCTGAAACATGCATACAGCTTGGTACATCAATACAGCCTGTCAATACCTGTACAGGTTGGATTCACCCAATACAGTTTCAATACACCAGTATGGAACTGTATGATCACTCAAATACACCACACCTCTTGTACAGGTTCTGTACAGCTGTACAGGACCTGTATTGGCCAGACTCAATTCAATCATCAATTATTCTCATGAAAATTCTTCCTCTGGATCAGGGCTGGTGATTCTCACATATACCAGCCCCTCTTTCTCCCCCCTGGGGACTTTTCCCCAGTTAATTAATTTAGTTTATTTATTATTTTATAATTATTCTTATCCTTATTTAGGGTATTATAATTATTTAATCTTAAGTTAGTCTTTGCATTTCTCTCTTCGCCTGTACAGTATGAGTTGGGTGGCCATATCCTTATTAACCCTTCTCTTTCCATTCTGACAGGTTGAAACAGTGGACTTGGACTTGTTTGTGGTTGGCTCTTCTATTCTTTTACTCTTATCTTTTGTTGCTGCTTTTTTCTTATATTTATTCTTTAGCAATTTATCTTTAACACTCTCAAGTATATCTCATTTTATCTTATCTTTGAGCCCTCCATAAGTGAGTCCCAGTTTACTGAGTGCCAGGCCCTCTTCACTTTGAAGAGCCCCTGTGACATTAAATTAATTAACTCATATTTGATTCTTTATTTTCATTCATTTATATTCATTTCCTCTCATTCATCAATTATGACCTTTTCATGATTTTATGATTTTTTATGATTTTCTATGAAATTTTCTCTCTCATCAATTTTCATCTCATTCTTTTCATTCTTATGAAAATTGATTCTTTTTCCTTTCTTAATCATTGCTGACCATTTCATCACTTAATTTTATTTTTATCAATCAAATTTTTTCTGTGTTCTTATTCAGGTTTTATCTAGGGATTATTGATTGGTTTAATTGATTGGATTATTCATTGGGATTCATTTGGGTTATTGATTCAGGATTTATTGGATTTATTGACTTTGAACTCTCAAGATATTGATTGATCCTCAAGAATTGATTTTGATTATTGATTTGATTTGACTCATCAAGATATTGAATTGATTTCTGAAGATTTTGAACTGATTGATTGATTCCTCAAGACTTGATTTCATATTGAAGACACTTATTGATTGATTATTGATTGATTATTGATTTCCTCAAGATTATTGATATTTGATTGAATTGATTGTTGATTGATTGAATTTATTTGACTGTTGATTGAATTTGATTCCTCAAGATTTGAATTGATTCCTCAAGATTCATCAAGATTTTATTGTGATTGATTTGGCCAAGCCTGATTATTCTTCTTAATACCATCAAGTTATTTTAATTCTTTTCCAAATGCCAGTCCAGCATAGCCCCCCAGCAAAGAATACTAGATCCCAGAAAATTCCAGCTGTTCTCACTCCTACAGCAAGGGCTCCTCTTGACCGCACACCATCAGTTCATCAACTGAGTGCAAATTTGGACAGAGGACCACCAATGGAAGGAGCAGCACCCTCAAGAAGAGGTGGAATGAAATCTAGAAGATCAAGATCCTTTTCTGGACTTTTGGGTGGCTACCCTGGCATGTCTGAAGGTGCAAGAGCAAGATTAGGGGAAGTTGAAGATGAAGAGGGGGAAGAGTATGTGGAAGAGGAAGATTCTGGGGAAACTGAAGTGGCAGATGCCTTGGCAAATGCTCCAGAGGTGCCTCAGGGTTCTAATCTAGCCCTTTCTAGTCAACCTCTTGTCTCTCAAACTGATCCAAGTCTCCTCAAGATGATGGAGCAGATGACTCAATACATGGGACAACTCACTCAAGCAGTTGCCCCCAGGGACAATTCCAAAGCCCCTGCTTTCAAGACTTCATCCATGAAGGCACCTGATTCTTTTGATGGTACTCAAGCTCATAAGTTGAGAGGATTTATCCAATCCTGTCAACTAATTTTCCATAATGATCCAGCAAACTTCTTCTCTGACAGGAAGAAGGTTTTGTACTCAACTTCTTTTCTTACTGGTAGAGCTCGCAAATGGATTGAACCTTACCTCTCAAATATTTCCAATGAAGACCCTTTCTACCTCCTCAATAATTGGCCATTGTTTGAATCTCAATTATTCACTCTGTTTGGTGACCCCAATGAAGTCAGGAAAGCTGAACAAGAGTTGGACAATTTGAGGATGAAGGAAAGTGGTCATGTATCCTTGTACATAGCAGATTTCAGAAGCTTAATGTCAAGAATTGGAGATTGGGGGGAAAGAGCTTACATTCATGTGTACAGAAGAGGATTGGCATCAAGATTATTGGACCAATTGGCTTCTCACCCTGGAACTTTTGATACTCTTCAAGAACTTATGGATGTCACTTTAGAATTAGACACAAGATATCATGAGAGGCAAAAGGAAAAGGGTGGCAATCAAGAAAAGAAGCCTCCAGTCAGTGGATCCAATCAGTCTAGGCCTCCTCAAAACTCTTTTCAAAAGAGGCCTCATCAGAAGAAGAATAAGAAGGGCAAGCAATTTCAATCTTCAAAGGACAAACCCCATGCTGCTCTCCTCAATAAGGACAATAAATTGATCGGTTCTGAAAAGGAGAGGAGGATTCAAGCAGGGTTGTGTACTTATTGTGGTGGCAAGCACTCAATTGAAAAATGCTTCAAGAGACCTCAGAACAAGCCTGGGTCATCATCAGGAGGCTTCCCTAGCAAGCAGGGAAAAGCCTGGGTGGGGATCATGATGTGTTCAATGGTTCTCACTTATTTCCTTCAAGAGCACAATTGTGCACTCTGAATACTAGTGTCAAGAAATCTTTAAAGTTTCTTATTTTCTCTTCTGTCTCTGATATTTTTTATAGTATTCTCATTGATTCTGGTGCTACAAACTCTTTTATTGCAAAGAATTTTTTTCTCAAGTACTCATTGACTCTGTCAGAGCTCCCTGAAAAGATTCCTCTTTTCATTTTGGATTCTAATGAATCCCCTGCCTTGCTCATCACCCATTATACCAAGTGGGTAGTTGACTTGCCTTCCTTCCCAAGCTTTGAATGGGATTTCTTTATCATAGATTCACCCAAGGGAGAAGACCTGATATTGGGCTATGATTTCCTTTACCATTTCAATCCCATTATTGATTGGAAAAATGGATTGATCACCTATGATTCTAATCATAAGGATTCTAGTGGTATTATTCCTTCTCCTAGTAGTGACTTAGCCACTGCTGTCAACGGTGTTGCTCTGGCTGGTGAACTTAAGACACCTTCCATCCCTTCTTCTGTCCATATCCCTTCCATAATTCCCTCTCAGTCATTACTTCCATCAAGAGATGAAGTCTTCAAAGAGATAAAGGATGTTGGAGAAGATGTTGCCATATCTTCACTTCATCTCTTCCAAGGGGATATGGACCTTCCTCCCTTATCTTTTCATGCATCCCTGGAGGAGCAGTGGGATGAGGAGGAAGAGCCAGAAGAAATTGAAACTGTGTTGAAGGTTGTTCCTCCTGCTTATCACCAATATTTGGATGTATTCTCCAAGGTGAAAGCAGAGAAACTTCCTCCACACCGCGCCTGTGATCACCATATCGAATTGGAGGGTCTTCTACCTCCAATTGGTGTTATCTACTCATTATCAAATCAAGAGTCAGAAACACTGCGGGCCTACATTTCAGAGAATGTAGAGAAAGGTTTCATTAGACCAAGCTCCTCTTCAACAGGAGCACCTGTCCTTTTTGTCAAGAAAAAGGATGGAGGTCTTCGTTTGTGTGTTGACTACCGCAAACTCAATGCTGTCACTAGGAAGAACAGATACCCTGTTCCTCCTATGAACCAGCTTCTTACCGTATTCAACGGTTCCACTATCTTCTCCAAGATAGATTTGCGTGGTGCATATAACCTTCTGAGAATCAAAGAGGGGGATGAGCACTTAACTGCCTTTAGAACCAAATATGGCAGTTATGAGTATTTGGTCATGCCATTTGGTTTGACCAATGCTCCTGCTTCTTTCCAAAATCTAGTAAATGATATCTTTGCAGATTTTTTGGATGTGTTTGTTGTGGTTTATCTAGATGATATTATGGTCTTTTCCAGTTCTGAGGAGGAACATGTCAAACATGTGGCCTCTGTCCTCCAAAGACTGAGGGACAATAATCTGTTTGCCAAAGCCTCCAAGTGTGTATTCCATGCCTCAAGTGTGGAATACTTGGGCTATGTTGTTTCAAGTGATGGCCTCAAGATGGATTCTTCAAAAGTTCAGCAAATCCTCAATTGGCCTCAGCCCAGAAACATCAAGGCTCTTCAATCTTTTCTTGGCTTTGCCAATTTTTATCGACGTTTCATTAAAAATTATTCTAAAAAAATCACTTCTCTCACTTCCCTCCTTAAAAAAGATTCTCCTTTCATCTTCAATGAGGAAGCTCTTAGTCAGTTTCAAGCACTCAAAGAAGCTTTCACCTCTGCTCCTATCTTATCTCACTTTAATCCTTCTCTACCTACTATAGTAGAGACTGATGCTTCTGATTATGCATTGGGCGCCGTACTGAGTCAGGTGAATGACTCTGGAAAGCATCCCATTGCATTTGATAGTCGCAAGCTCTTACCAGCTGAGCTCAACTATGAAATTCATGACAAGGAACTCCTTGGCATAGTTTGGGCTCTCAAGCGCTGGAGAGCATTTCTTCTTTCTCTTTCCAATCCTTTTGAGGTCTTGACAGACCACTCTTCCTTGAAATATTTCATGTCTTCCAAAGTTCTTACTCGTCGTCAGGCCCGTTGGGCTGAATTTCTCTCAGAATTTCATTTCACTATCACTTACCGCCCAGGCA
This sequence comes from Austropuccinia psidii, assembly GCA_023105745.1. Classification (NCBI taxonomy): domain Eukaryota; kingdom Fungi; phylum Basidiomycota; class Pucciniomycetes; order Pucciniales; family Sphaerophragmiaceae; genus Austropuccinia; species Austropuccinia psidii. The sequence goes on from JALGQZ010000004.1 coordinate 69,122,976, forward strand.
GGCTGGCCACTTTACCAGATGCCTTGTCACGTCGGGACGATGTGTACCCAGAGAGGGGGGTGGACTTCATCAGCAAGAATCCTCAGAATTTTCATCAAGTACTTAAGCAAGATGGAATTCAAGAGTCAAGATTCTTCGCAATCAAAGTGGAAATTTTCTCAGATTTAGTTGACAAGATTCAAAAAGAAGTATGGCAAGACAAAGACTATAAAGAAATACTCAAGAAACTAGCAAGAGGTGAATCAGTTCCAGATTATTCTCTTGAACCTCAAGCCAAGTTATTGTTATTCAAAGATAGAGTGGTAATCCCAAGCAATGAAGAACTTCAACTCAATATTCTTCAAAAGCGTCATGACTCACCATTGGCTGGCCATCCTGGCCAGGAGAAGACCCTCAAGCTCATCAAGAGGGATTTTTACTGGGCTGGCATGAATCAATTCATCAAGGACTATGTGTCCTCATGTCAGCAATGTTCAAGAAACAAGAACATTCATCACAAGAAGTTTGGATTACTCAAGCCTCTTTCAATTCCATCTGGTCCTTGGAATTCATTATCAATGGACTTCATCACTCAATTGCCACTTTCAAACAACTTTGATTAAATTTGAGTAATTGTGGACAGATTCTCAAAAATGGCAATCTTCATTCCAACTTATGGAGCAATCACTGCTCTGGATTTAGCTCAAATCTTCATTAGTCATGTATTTTCCAAGCATGGACTTCCAGTAAGTATTGTCAGTGATAGAGGATCCTTATTTGTTTCATCATTTTGGACTCAATTATGTCAGTAGCTCAAGATATCAAGAGATCTTTCAACTGCCTTTCACCCTGAAACAGATGGACAGACAGAGAGGGTAAATCAGATACTAGAACAGTACCTTCGGATGTATGTCAGCTATCATCAAGATGACTGGTACACCTGGCTCCCTCTGGCTGAATTTGCCTATAATAATGCAGAACATTCATCAACCAAGCAATCACCTTTTTTCACCATTTATGGAAGAAATCCCAGCTTTGACTCAATCCATATTTCTCAAGACTAACCTGCTGGAAAGTTATCAACAAAACTCAAATCAGTACATCAAGTTGTCAAAGAAGAATTAGAGTCAGCAATAAGGAGATTCAAGAAGTATGCAGATAGAAATAGGGCAATTCCACCTGATTTCCAACCTGGGGACAAAGTATGGCTAGCTTCCAAGAACATCAAGACAACAAGACCCACCAAGAAGTTATCAGAAAGATGGTTGGGACCCTTTGAAGTTCTTAAGAAGATTGGCAGCCATGCATATCACCTCAAGTTGCCTCAGCAATGGAAGACAGTTCACCCTGTATTCCATGTGTCCTTATTAGAACCAGTCAAGCATTCAACTATCCCAAATCGTCATCAATTGCCGCCACCACCAGTTTTAGTGGAAGAGCAAGAAGAATGGGAAGTGGCTCAGGTTCTGGACTCAAAACTCAAAAGAGGTAAATTATGGTATCTTGTAGAGTGGAAAGGATTCAGTGAAGACCCAGAAAGAACCACTTGGGAACCAGCTTCCAACCTTACCAACTCACCAGACCTTGTCAAGGATTTCCACTCATTGTATCCAGACAAGCCTGGTCCAAATACCTCAATAGTTTGATTTTATGGTGCTTGGTGGGGAGAAGAAGTTATGTAAGTAAGTTCCTCTCCTGGCATGCACCTTTAAGGGGGTATTCTACCCATATGTTGTTGTAAGCATCACCTTGGCCACTTTGTGAGCACTTGTCAATTCTTTGGACAGGTTCAGGAAGCATACAACATCAATACCCTCCATTTGGACCTTATCAAGATATGGCCAAATGTTTCTTTCTTTCTTTATGTTTTCATTTTCTTTCTTTATTATCATTTCATTTTATGCCAATCATCATAATTCAAGACATTCATTACTTCAAGTCATTTACGGCAATTCATTTCAGGAGTCATTTATGGCAATTCATTTCAGAAGGCATTTATGGCAATTTATTTCAGTCTTATGGTGCTTGGTGGGGAGTGGAAGTTATGAAAGTAAGTTCCATCTCCTGGTATGCATCCCTGAGGGTTCTACTTCTTGTAAAACATCACCTTGGCCACTCTGTGAGCATCAAATGCTTGGTTTTCATTTTTCAGACACTTTTTTGGCCAGAACCAAGCAACTCACCACAAGAAGGACCAACCATCAGGACTTGTCTTTATTTCTTTCTTTACTCTCATTTTCTCTTTCTTTCTTTACTTGTATAATTTTCTTTCTTTTATTTCTTTAAAGCAGCAGCATCCCCTCCCCAAATCATGTATTGGGAGGTTCCATTATCTTTTTTATTTTTTATTTTTTAGTATTTATAAGAGTGGGGATAGAAGCTAAACCAAACACAAACAAGGAAAAGGAAACTAGTTATCTCTACCCAAGTCATCAAAAGTTCTCTGGAAGTCATTTATCAACTCATCCTCATACCAGGCAAATTTTGCAGCCATCTCTTCAGAAGCAGTACCTGGAATAGTCCTGTCATTGGCATACATAATCACCTCTCTGCTATTTCTATCAACCCTCCTGAACAATCTGGCCACAGCATCTTGATTTTCACTAGCCGCGTTGGGATCTTCTCTGGTAACCCGGATAGGCCAACGTTCTCTTCTTTGGAAGACTTGGGCGGCAGGAAACGGCAAAGGGGATAACCCATCTCTTCTTCTGCTGGAGCTGGCCACAGGTTGGAGTTGACGGGAGGTGGTTATGGGTGAGTTTCTAGACTGTTGAACTGGTGATGGTCTTACTGCTGGATTCAAGGCAGGCCTGGTGGTATGGGAGGTAGTTGGTGAAGGAGGAGGAAGGGTTGTAGGAATGGAGGCAACCATTGGTTGAAAGGTTCTTGGAGTACTGGGAATGACTTGACTTTGGAATCTGGTGTTGGCAAGAGGTTGAGAGGAGGAATTGCTGGATGGATGGCCACTTGAATGGGGAATAACTTGAACTTCTTCACCATCCAGCTCATCACTTCCTTCGGCATCTGGATCTGATGGGGAATCAACAATTCTTCTTAGCTTCTTCACTACTTTCACCACTCCATCAGCATTGGTCCTTGAAATTGGAATTTCTGAGCTGTAGTGGATGGGCCTACCACCAATTGGAATGGACCCTCCAACATTAGTCCATCTGGCCACATCCCTCTGCCTGGAACCAGTCACTACATCAAGATATCAGCACCAATTCAATCAAAATATGCAAATCACTCACATTGAGAAAATCCAGAAGTGGCATCAGGGGTAGGCTCCTCAAGAATGGGGAATTCCTGCCCATAAGGCCCATCCTTCCTACTCCACAAGTGTCTCTTGACCCGGGACAAAGTTGATCCGGTACGGCGGCATGGCTTCTTCCCAATAAAGAAGAAATGGCATTTTGACGATCGAGGATTGTAATGTTGAAAGCAATCCTTACCCCTGGCCAAACACTCAGTACAGGCAGGATCAAGAACTTCAACTGCTCTGAACCCATCATATGTTTGGGAGGGGTCAAAATGGCCAGAAGACGCCATAGAAGGAGAAGACAATCGACTGAAGACGCCAGAACCATGAAGAATAGACGGTGGCGGTGCAGAAGGGGAAGATTCAGTGAGCTCAGTCAGTTTGGAACTCATAACTGAAGAATATGCAAGCAGAAGATTCAAGATGTCAGAATCAATCCACTCCATATCAAGAAAAAAAGAACTTGACTCAAGGAAATGGGGCCATAACTCAATTATGCCCCCCCTCAAAGCCTCTAAGGTGAAGGTTCATACCCCTTTGGGGCTGAACTCATCACCCAGGGCCTCCCCTGCAACTTTGGGGAGGCCAGGATCTTGATGGTCCTGGACCCCATCAATGGGTCCAGGCCATGTAGGGTAAAAAATGGGTAAGGGCCATTTCTGGACCCCTTGGTCACCCTGGGTCCCCAGCAAATTTGGGCCCAGGGGGCCCCCAATAGCCCCCACGGACCGCGGACCGCGGCGTACGGTCCACGGCCCACGGACCGTGGCGTATGGACCGCGGACCGTAGGATCCCAAAGACTCAAAAAGGCCTATTATGGCCAAAAAATCAAAAAAATACCCTAATCACTGAAACACCCAAAAAGGCCAAAAGGGCCATAAAAAGCATAATGCATCAAGATCACCCAGGATGGAGGCCACAGCCCAAAAAACATTTGGAGGGCTGTCTGAGGCCATTTCCTTGGACAATGGGGACAAGACCCCTTGGAGGAAAGTTCATTCATTAATTGGATTAAGTCTGGGCCAATGATTACCAGTCAGATACTCATTGGACACCATTTTTTGAGCACAAGTGCTCAATGGCCTTTATTCTGGGATATATCCCAAGGCCACATCCCAAGGCATGGCTGATTGAATCGAAAGAAAAGAATGGCATATTTTGGAAGGAATACTCACTCAAGCTTGAAAGAAAAGGGGGGAATCAAATGAATTTGGCAGGGAAGAAATAATGAAGGATTTTCAGGATGATGGTCAAGAGGAAAAGAAAATTAAAAAGAAAATTTTTTGAAAAAAAAAAAGTGGGGATATTGAGATGCCACTCAACAGTGGCAGGGTATTATGGTGTTCAGGAGCCCACCAGTTTCAAGAGGGGGATACTGTAACAACCATCCATCAGGGGTAAGGGTATTCATTCATACACCCACTCAAACACCTCAAATCAGCAAATCCAGTATCTGCATCAGCAGTCAGTTTCAGCAATCTTCATTCTGAAACATGCATACAGCTTGGTACATCAATACAGCCTGTCAATACCTGTACAGGTTGGATTCACCCAATACAGTTTCAATACACCAGTATGGAACTGTATGATCACTCAAATACACCACACCTCTTGTACAGGTTCTGTACAGCTGTACAGGACCTGTATTGGCCAGACTCAATTCAATCATCAATTATTCTCATGAAAATTCTTCCTCTGGATCAGGGCTGGTGATTCTCACATATACCAGCCCCTCTTTCTCCCCCCTGGGGACTTTTCCCCAGTTAATTAATTTAGTTTATTTATTATTTTATAATTATTTTTATCCTTATTTTGGGTATTATAATTATTTAATCTTAAGTTAGTCTTTGCATTTCTCTCTTCGCCTGTACAGTATGAGTTGGGTGGCCATATCCTTATTAACCCTTCTCTTTCCATTCTGACAGGTTGAAACAGTGGACTTGGACTTGTTTGTGGTTGGCTCTTCTATTCTTTTACTCTTATCTTTTGTTGCTGCTTTTTTCTTATATTTATTCTTTAGCAATTTATCTTTAACACTCTCAAGTGTATCTCATTTTATCTTATCTTTGAGCCCTCCATAAGTGAGTCCCAGTTTACTGAGTGCCAGGCCCTCTTCACTTCGAAGAGCCCCTGTGACAGTAGCTAAATTATTTAAGTTTAAAACTTTTTATAATATTTAAAAAGAATTTATCTTTTTTTTTGCCCTTGAACTTTAAATTTTATCCAGGTATACAAAATGAATTAATACTAATATTTAAAAATATAAATATTGATTAAAAAATGGTCAAAAAAAGTAATCTTATTTGTAAAATTAATATTTAATTCATAATTCAAACTATTTTAATTAAAATTTCATTATTCTAGCTTTTTTTTTTGTTTAAAAAAAAGAAAGAAGTAAATTAGAAAGATGATTTCAAAAAAATTAATTATTTAAATCATTTGAAATAAACCTTTTTAATTAAATAATAGGTTTAATATTTAAAATTTGTCATGTTAAGTATTTTCAAAAACATTTTCTTCTTTATTTATAAAACGAATGAAATTTAAAATTAAAAAATCTTAATATATTGAGGAAATTCTATTAATTGAAAAATAATAATTAGTAGAATTGAATTGAATTAATATAATAATTATAATTAATTTTTTTCTTTTTATTTAAATACTTGAATAAAAAAGTAAAAAATTATATTTTTTTGAGAATATTTTTTTTTCTTTTGGTTAATTTAATTTTAGTATAAAAATAAATATATTTTTATTAAAATGTTTCTATTAATTTCAATTTTTTTTTAACTTTTTCATTTGTTTTTCATTATTTTGAGATTTAAAAAAATTAAAAGGATATGAGTTTTATTTATAAGATTCAGAAATTAAACAAAAAATTGAGAAGATTGAATCAATTTTGAGTTTTTTCATTTGAAAATGAAGAAAAACAAAAAATAAATAAATTCAATTTAAGAAATATTTTATTAAACATATTTTATTGGATTTGAAAATTAAATTCAAAAAATAAGTGAACATTAGATATTTGCTAAAACCATGGGCATAACCCACAATGGCTGAAATTGTGGCAATTCTTGGCCATAATCATCCTTACATCATCTTATGACCAATTGGAAATCATAATTCAGCTGTGGCCCTTTTGGGACACACCCATATTATTTTCCTCTCTGGTGTCATTGAAAGATAATTCAAATTTGGTCACCCTCATTATTTCTGGTCTTTTGAGCCCTAGGGGCCTATCCATCACCCCAAGGCCCTATGGGCCCTTTCACCACCTTCATTAAAATTTGGCCGCCTATGGTCTTCACACCATTTTCTGCATTCCACAGTCAATAATAATTAAGACCACTTTGGCCTAACTTCAATTACACCAAGGGGGGACATCAGCCTAATGATATGGACTCCTACTTTGATTTTGGTCGCCAAGACCATGATGGAAAAAATCATAAAATTGACCAAATAAGCCAAGAAATGGCACCTGAAAGTCACCAGAAGGCCACCAATCACAATTTCTGGCCCAATCCCTCCAGGTCTTTATACAACTAGTACCTCTGAACATAAAGAAATTTAAGAGATTATTTTATAAACTACTATGCACCATTTTTCCTCTGGAATTGAATGGCAATGATTTCAAGACCAATTTTTTTCTATCTGAATCATAACACCATCCTTCAAGGTGCTTTCAAGAGAAATATTCAGGGACTTCTAGTTATCATAAAAGTGGTAGTTAGCAGGACTTAAAGAAGGCTACTCCAGGTTACCAAAAAAGTTCTCCATTCAGGTATTGGTGATTTAATTTATGTAGAGTTCTCCCAAGGAAATAATGGAATGGAGGTTAAAAAGTATATTCAATAAGAAGATAATCAAGAATCTTTGAAGTGTCAAAGATCAATAACTTAAGCTTGGATTGATTCCGTGATGTTGAAAAGTTACTAGTTAGAAAATAGAAATTTATTCCACCTCACTCAATTGTATATTTTTTCAAAAAATATTCTTAAGAGGAATAACTTTATTAATATTATGAAGATTATTTATAAGGGATAACTCCCAGAAAATCCAAAATTAAAGCAAATATGGCAACCTTAGGTCAAAATAGAGTAAAATAAGGTCTATAATATGATTTATGTCCCAAAAATGTGTTAAAATCACAACCAGGACCCAAAATCCAAGGTTAATCTATGAAAAGCTTAATAATAGTAACAAATATCAAGAGTACTATGACTTCCTTCAGTAGAAAATATAATATAATTAAATATTATAACCACAAATTAAGATAATTATCAAAAATAATTAGATATAAAAAAAAATTCAATTATTATCAAAAAATTTAATAATAAAAAAATATTAAGAATTATAATAAATTATCATTTTTCTATTACTATTATAGTCACTGAAAGTTATAATAATAAGTATAAAGCTCTTAATAGGCCAGTAATACATGGAAAATATTAATATTTAACCACTTATAAATAATATAGGTACTTTTTATAAAAGAAATATCCCACAAACTTTGCAGAGGTAGTTCTTATAGAAAACATTGTTCTATAAATAACTAATACTAGATAAAAAAGATATAGAATTTTAGAGAAAACTTAATTATAAGATTTATTTAATACAACAAATCAAGCAACAAAAGTTATAGTATCAAACAGTTTTTATAACTTAAAAACATGCCAAAAAATCAATATTTTAATATATAAAAACATTTTTTATATGTAAAAAAAATAAGATTTAAGAGTTTTTAAAGGAATTTGTGGACTTCAAGGGATATTTAAGACAATAACTTTATAATATAAAATTTACTATTGGTTAATACAGCAATAATCTAAATTCTATTATTTCACTTCTTTAATTGAGAATTAAGAAAGAATCAAATACTTAAGAAATACTTTCAACAATAAGATTTTGTTTTTAATTAAGCTTAACCTGTTTAAATTTCTAATATCGATGGGAATGATTGCTGATTATTGGAAAAAAAGTGATGTAAAGGCTCTTTTTATGCCTGAAGAAAAGCTCTCATGATTCATAATGGATATAGAGGGTGCTATCAGGTCAAAACTGAAATATAATTCTTAAAAATAAGGTTCTCAGTTTAAGGTACCTTATTTTTCCTTCAAATTTCAATTCACAAGTGTTATTCTTATCTTCAAGTAGATTTAATCCTCTTTTTTATTATTTATTTTAATTTGAAATATAAAATTAGCTCATTTAGATTAAAGTTAATCACATGAAAGACTTAAAAATAAAGTTTCAAACAGAAATATTTCTAACTGAATGTTAAGTTAATTCTTAAAAAAATATTGATTTTACGTAAGAATAATTGAAAAGGTTAATTTCAAGGCTAATTAACAATTAATCCAGTTTTGAAAAGATAATTAAAGCTTAGGGTATACATATGTAGCATTTAATTGTAGTTGTGTGAAATTTTCAAGGAAATCCATTGAGAGCTAGATGTTGAATGAATTCTTGAAGTCATTTCTATTTTTCCATGTAAAGTAAAAATAAAAATCAAATCTTAACTTTGGATAAGGTATTAACACTTATGAATTTAAGATTTAAGGTTATTTAAGCTTAATTGACCTTTGAAAGTTCTTAAGACCTTTATTTCAAGCATTCATATAGGGATTTACCCTTTGGTGGCTTGAAATTCAAGTCTAAATTGGGATCAAACCAGCTTAAATTTGAATTTCAAATCAATTTCTAATCTTAGAGTTTGAACAATGATTAAAATTCTCCAATAGATGTGGACAACTTATATAGAGTCCTTGAAAATCCGAAAAGTTGGGTACCCTGGCTTTTTTTGGTCTTTTTGCTTTGTGTTTGCCCTTTTATTTATTTGAAGCCATACTATGGCCTTATATCACTTTAGATTGACCTTTCACAGGATTTACACCCTGTATGGCAAATCCTTAGCCAATTCAGTAAATTGTCACATGGTGGAATGTGATCTACAACTTGCCAGTATTAATTGGTCTTTCAACTGGTTTAATAGCCTTTTTGGCAAGAGTTCCCTTTGCTGAGGTCTGGCACACCACATGCATAGTTGTGACGTTGCATATGTAATGTCACCCTGACATTTACATCTTCTTGTACACGCAGGGACCCTATGTCTGCAATGACAGTGACTCTTTGAAAACGTCAGTTGCCTCATGCACCACCACCAAAATGATCAAGTGTTCCCAATCCCTTTTGAGTGTATCACCAACATGGCTCTTCCCACTCATACCGCAGTACTTCCACCACCGTCATTACTCCCCAGCTCAGCAACCACCACTAAAGCCAAAATGTTTCACCCAGCCCTCTCCATTCTTATTGTCAATGCAACTCCTCATTTTTAACATAAATATGGATTTACTAGTATTGTCCATGTCTCATCCATCGCCTTTTCTGATTTTCAATCCTTTTATATAAGCTCTGTTCCTTGTTTAAAGATATGTTTATTGATTTTTTAAAACTTTTTTTTAGCTCACTTTTCTATTAATAAATTAAAGAATTCATTATGAACAACGAAAACACTGGGACCTTTCAAAAATCACTCACTCCTGGAAGTTTTGACATTCAAAACATGCTGATGTCTATTGTCAAAGCCCAGGAATCCATTTCAACAACAATAAATACACTTCAAAATGATGTTGGTAATATTAAAACAAAGGGTAACTCTACAAAAAAAGGAAAATCAAAACTGCTTGGAACACCCCCAAAGAAAACAATGCAGCCCAAACATTTACAATTTCTCTCAATCCGAGCCACCAGCTACCATTAATTCAGCCAAAACTTTCTCAAAAACGGGATCTAGTAGGACTATTTCATCACCCAAACGAACACCAAAGCGTAATCCACTTCAGATGCAGACATCAGACTTTCCACCTGACTTCATAGGTCTAAGGGTATGCACAAATACTCTTTAGCACTTGAATTTTATTTCTCTAAATCTAACATACATTTCATCAGGATGCCTTCTATCAGTACATAAAAATTCTCTGGAATATACAGAAGCAAGATGCAGTTCCAAAAGCTCCATCTCAGGAAATTCTTGTTCAATTTTACCAAAAACTTTCTAGCTCTTCCAACATTGACTCTGCCCTTCAGAACTGTACCAATGAATTGATGCTTGAGACCGAGGAAGATGCTCAAGCTTTTGCAGCTAGACAACTTCAACCAGTCAAAATGGCAAATGGGGTATCAAGGCTAGGTGCAGCCTATTAATCATATATTCAAGGTTCCCTGGTTCGCTTAGGATTCACAAACTGGTCTCCCAACCTTTCCCAGAAGAGTGATGAGCTTTACAATGTGGCTTGTTGCATCTTGGCAATAACAACTTTTCAACAAATTGCAGCTGCAGGAGCCTTTGACAACCGTAATGTAAACTTATCATACACAATTCAAACAAGTCTTCTGAGAAATTCATACAATCACTTTGTTCACTACTTCATCAAGCTACGTTATGACAAAGAAATAAAATTGAAAGGGAGTCACAAAGCTGCAATGGTCAAGGGTGCATGAAATAAAAATCACTCTCAAGCAAGTCAGTTTGTTTTGTATTTCTTAGAAGCTAATTTCTGAAGCAAACATTCTAGCTTCGTGATTCTAGGCTGGATTTTGATATTCTTCATAAGCTTTCTAAGAGGTATTGTAAGATTATTGAAGAGATTGGATCACATAGTGATGATGAGGTTCATGAGAAGAAGGAGGTGTATGTGATAAAGAGACTACATTACCACTCCAAGAAGGCCAATATATTCTTCCAAAAACTTGATCAGGCTATGGTTGAATATAACAGTAATATGAAAATGACAACTCACATACGAACACGTGTGCACCCAAAGATTGCAATTAAATCAACCAATATCACACCACCCAAGGGTCTTCCGATAGACTTTTACAATCCAAAATGGTTCAACACACTAAGTACACTGGAAAAAAAACCATTGCTGACTCAGGAAGCGTGGCATTTCTCCCAAATCCAGAAGACTCATTACAAGGAAAAAGACACCCTGATGAGAAGATCTCAGATAAATGCTTCAACAAAAAATATTGTGAAACAGTCATTGGAGAATATGATCTACCAGGAAGGAAAGAGGACTCTGAGGATGATAGGGATAGTGATGACATCCAAGATGGAAGCATAGATTTGGAAGAAACCAGTGAGAATGAAGAGGATGAGGATGATGGGTTATTGGAGCCAGGAGAATATAGCTATGAAGACGAAGCTGAGGTAGTTCATGAAGATGGGGGTAGTGGGGGAGAAGGTGGAGAGGAAATTGAGAATAACAATGAAGGTATGGAGGATGTTGAGGAGGATATTTGAGTTGATGAAGATTTCAATTTAAAGTATTTTATGTGCATTTCCCATCGTTTCAAGCTTTTTAATTAGCCTCAGATCGAAATATTCCTTGTAACTATTGCAAAGGAATTATTTTGGTGAGCATTGTAGGTATCCCATTAATGTGTTTGCTTGCATTAATTTAATATCATTTGGTTCTTTGTGCCAACACAAACTAGATAAAATTGTTTGTTTTAGTTAATTTTAGCCCTCTTGCCATTATTGTACGCTACTCAAATCAGAAGCTTTTCTTAGCTTGTCTTTTATTCAATTTGGCTGATTGATTGATATTGTATCTACTAATATTATGGTTAGGTATGTAAAATTCATAGCACTCTTGAAAGAGCAGAAATAGAATCAAATTTTTTCAAAAAACAACTGTAGCATAAGAAGGAAAGGATAAAGGAAGATCTAACTACAAGGCAAATGGCAGCTAGAAGGGCAGCAAATTATGCTATTAGATGAGACACGGAATACATCTTTTTCCAAAAGGTGGTAAGTTGCAAGCAAAACAATATCACATGGTTGAATCATTACAAATTTGGACTCATCAAAGTTTCCAACAAATACACCTAAAAGGCTTAAATAATACCCAATGTGACCAGGTGGGTATTTCAGCCATGTGTATTGAGGGGTTATTTTTGATAAGTAAACTCCTGTGAAGGGTTCATTTTGCTTTGCGTGGAAAATGTATAAGCCTTTGACAAGGCCATAGTGGTATGCACCCTGGTCCTTGTATACAACCACATTATTGGGTGGTAGAGGACAAACCTTGGACATCTCATCTCCAAAGGCGACCGATTGTACTGCCTTGGCAAATTGGCTCAAGATCCAACTACCTTGAGGGTGAGGGAAATCTTGAAATCTTTGAACTCCTCTTCCATGCCTTTTGATCATCTCTACCATGGCACCATATACTTCTTTCCCCACATTAATCAAGTTTCCCCTCTCATTTGTTGACTTGTCTTTCTCTTCAATTAGTTCCAAAACCTTCTTATGCGCACCTAGAAGCCTTTGGGCCTCTATGCCTCTTCTCAACATTGTACCATGGATCTCCACTTAAACACCAAGCAATCAATTAACCATACCGTTCCAAATACCCTTGATTATGACTAGAAAACAATTTGGCTTACATATCTTTTGATTTGAAGTCACCTTTTGCAGGATCCCAATCATTCTTTCCCCAGCAAATTCAGACAGTCCAAATAGGGGGCCCCATAGTTTAAGCTGCTCAGGGATGTGAAGTGCATAGTGATGGTTAGGCTTCACACATGGGTTGTTGAATATTTCTTTGGAGGAAGCTGAATATTGGTTGTATGCATATAAAAACCTCCCTGCATCTTCATCACGCACCACTTTTCTTGCCACAATTCTTGTGCATTGCACAAGATCCCCAATGTTTTGTAGAAACTTCCCCCTAAGTGAATTTACATCAATTGGCGCCTTTGACTCTATATATATCTCAGGAATCACAAGAGGAATTGTTAGTGTAACTAGAGTCAGCCATGATTTGCACATCCTGAATTTCTAGGCAATCGGGATGGTCCACTAGGAGTAACTACAATGTCCATTAACTCCTGGAAGAGCTTGATCTCCCTTGTTGTCATGAACCCTCCCCCAACACCTGCACCAATTCGTAAATCAGATCCAGAATTGTTATCAATTTTGTTTTCATCAATGCAGACTTCTTCATTGGATTGTGCCTTGCTTAAACTAGTGCACAACCTTTTCCTTGGCCTATTTGCTTCTCTAATTTCCCTCTTCTTTTCTTGACCTTCATCCTGGAAGCCCCACCAATATCAGAAGTGTTCCGCTAGAACTCCTTCTAGCCAGTTGTGCATCACACCCAGGGCCACATGAATGTTGGGGATTCAATATGGCAGCCTATTCAGCTCTGAACATCTTACACCTGTTCTTCTTTGGATCTTTTCTTGCTCCTTCAAGGTCTTCAAAACCAACCAGGATTTTGCAGCATCCAACAAATCAAGTCCAGTCCTTTTCAATCCAATCTTAATCAAAGTCAATTCCTTCAGATTTTCTTGGCACCATCTGCAAAACTGTGAGGCTGCTGGTGACCCAAATCCGACCACCTTATGAACTGTTAAAAGATCACCACGAATTGGAAGAACCTGTATGTATATCTTTTTCCCGCATGGTTTTTGTGCTGTAAATTCTTCAAAACCATCTTTCAATACCAACAGCTCATCCAACAGCAACTTCACACAATTTGAAATTGTAATGATGTTGGGTGCATTTGGACCTGGTATCATAGTGTACAGTAAATAGAATGCAGGTTTGTTACGCAATTGGGGGAGTAAATTCAAGCAATTGAGAGGAATCAACCCCAAGCTCTGTTGCTTTCCCAGGATCTTGTTCCCGCAAGGATTGAACCAGTCAAGAAAAATTGAAAAGACAAGCTGCAAAGGCTTGACATCATTTGCATTAAAGGGTGACCAGGTAAATGACTTCCAGGCTAAGCCTTGTTGAATGTCCATTGTACCTCTTGTATGAATAATCTTCTCATTCCATTCATCCATTTTGTCTTCAATGTTTTCAATTTTCAAAAGCCATTCAGTCCATTTCCGAATTCCATGGGTGTAGTAAATACGTATTGGATTGTTGATCACACTTAATTGATTCATTTGTATTTCAGAAGATTGACGTGGTGCTATACCTTTATCCCCAATTTCACTGAAGTTTGTCCTTGCTTTGAAAAGATTCGCATTGCATGAATTGCCACCAAGAGACTTGTATGTGCAATTCATTGGCACATCCAGCTCTGTGTACATGGAGAAACACATAGGGCAGCAAACAAATGCATCAAGTTTGGGGTCAAGCAGCAAGGATTTCTTCATATTATGTAAGTCTTTCATTCCTTGGTGCCTTGAAATATTGTCAGTTTTAGAAGCCAATATGATTTCTTCAATAAATTTATATACAAGCCAGCAGTTTTGCCAGCTCAGTTCACAAAATAGATCAAGCCAACAAATGAACAATCTAATAAGAACTTAAAAAAAAGAAAGGGGTTATTACACTTTCTCAAAGGAATGTAAACTGTTCTTTTGCTCACCTGGAAGACTTTTCTCAGAATCAACCCATGATCCTGCCTCTTCATTTTCAGTTTTGGTATTGCTATCAGTATGTCACAACCATGGCAATTCATCCCCTTGGACTTCAATATGGCATATCCATGCCACATCCAATATATGGCAATTTGGCCATATCCATAAATCATTGGCCAAATTTGCCATCTCACCTCATTTGGCCTTTTATGGCCATTTCATCATCTGGGCCCAGCTTGGGCCCCTTCACCGTCATCAGGCCTTTCCTGGCCTTTCTCTACTTTTGGTCAAGTTTGGTATTTCCCAGTCAACAGGGGAAATACAGCCCAAGAAGCTGTATTTGGCTTTAAATACAGTTTCTGTGCACTTTCACACTTTGCGCAAATACAGTTTTAAGACTGTATGATCTGTATTTGGCCAAATACCTCAAACGACACTCTGACACCTCTGAAGCCTTCCAAAACCAAATTTCACCAATATCCTCCTGGCGTCATCTCTAAAGACTTATGGCCATTTTCAACCTCCAATAACCAAAATGCCATATATGGTGTTATACACCATTATGCATCATTTTTCAGAAGCAATCCACTGGCGGCAATATCATCTGGTTATTTCAACTTTCCATCAGGCCATCCAGTCACGTCATCAAGAGGATTCATCAAGGCTCAAGGGCAAGTGTCAAAACCTCAAATACCAATGACACCATCAAGCAGTCAATGGTTATTCTCACTCCAAGTATTCCTTCCAAGGGAATACTGTCACTTCATTCTCAAGGTGTATTCAAGAGGCAGTGCCAAAAGGAATTGTCAAGTGTCAAAGCTCCACCCAATCCATCTTGGCAACCATATTCATTTCAATACAGTCTGGATCCATCAAGGACTGTACTTCATTTTCAAGCATGGAAATTCATTCAACCCAATTCAATTTCAATATTAGCCAGCTGTATCAATTCCCAAAACAATCAATACAACCTCAAGGATCAATACAGATCAGTTTTCAGCCTGAAGAACTCAAGCTCCCAGCTTTTCACATATACCGGCTACCCTTTCCACCCTGGGGGGTTTTTCCCCAGTTAATTAATATACTTTGATTTTATTTTATCTTTATTTTCTTTTCATTCTAGTTAAGCAAATACTGATATTATTAAGTCAGTCATTTAGCACTTTTCTCTTTCTCTTTCTTTGCCTGTCAATGGATATTTGGTGGTCATATCCTTACTAATTCCATTATTCATTTTGGCAGTTTGCAAAAGTGATTAAGGACTTACTTGGTTGGCAATTTGGCCATTTGCCTTCCCTTTCCTCTTTGCATCTCACCTTGTACCTGCATATCTTTAGAGGAATTCATTCTTATTATTTTTATTCTTTATTCTTTTGGAGTCTTCCAAGTGAGTTCCCTGATTGCTGAGTGCCAGGCCACTCTTGTATTTCTGTCCAAGAGCCCCCGTGACATTATATTAATTGACTCATAATTTCTTTTCACTCTGTTCATTCTTTCTTTATAATTTCATTCACTCATTTCATCGAAATTATAATTCTTTTACACTTATGAACTTAATGATTCATTGTCACCTCTCAATTTTCTTTCATTCATTCTTCATTTTGAAAATTGAAAGCTGACCCATTTTTATTTTTGTTATTTTTTTTAAAATCTTTTTCAAATCATCAAATTTTCATTTCATTCATAATTCAGGCGTCATCTTGATTTTCTTTGGTTTTCAAATTCTTCATCAAGATATTCAGACACATTATTCACATAAAGATTCATAATTGATTCATTTTTCAAGAATTTGGGCTTTTAAAGAATAATTCACTTGATTTTGATTGATTGATTGATTTGACATATTTGATATTGACCTCAAGAAAGTTGATTGACCTGAAGATTTCATTGATTTTGCTGATTGTTTCACATCAAGAATTTCGACATAAATTTATTTTTCTTCAAGATTTCATTTGATTGATTGATTTTTGAAAGATTTTTGATTTTTATTGATTTGATTCATTGATTTATTGACTTGAAGACTTTATTTTGATTTGATTCATTGATTTACTTCAATACATTGATTTGATTTTGACTTGAAGACTTCATTTGATTTTGATTTATTGACGTACTTGAAGTTTTTTATTTTTATTCATTGATTTTCCTCAATATTTGATTGTTGACTCTTTTCACTTCAAGCAAATTTTGATTTTAATTCATTTATTTCAATTTTATTCCTGAAATCATGCCTGTTCAACATTCACCTCCTGCAAGACAGACAAGATCTCAGGTCAGAGCTCAAGCTGTTCTCACTCCAACTCCAAGAGCTCCTCTAGATGGCACCTCAGCAGTTCCTCAACTGAGGGCCCAATTAGATAGAGTACCCCGCATGGAAGGAGCAGCACCATCCAGGAAGGAAGGAAGAGGGCCCAGAAGATCAAGTTCATTTTCAGGAGTAGTTGGTGGATTTCCAGGAACTTCAAGGACCATTTTCAAAGGTCCAGGTGAAGATGGTGAAGAGGAGGAGGAGAATTCTGTGGAAGAGGAAGAGTCTGATGGTACTGAAGGTGTCCCTGCTCCGGTGGAGGCATCCCAAGGTACTGGAGGGCCAACTCTAGCCCAGTCTAATCAGCCTGTCTCTCATCAGTCTGAACCATCTTTATTGGCCATCATGCAGCAAATGACTCAGATTATGGCCAATCTTCAAGCAGCTTCATCCTCTGAAGCATCAAGACCACCAGCCTTCAAGACTCCATCTATGAAGGCACCGGAATGCTTTGATGGGACTCAGCCCTTCAAAGTTAGAAGCTTTATTCAGTCCTGTCAGTTGATTTTTCATAATGATCCAGCAAACTTCTCTCAAGACAGAAAGAAGGTCCTTTATGCCACTTCATTTCTCATTGGCAGGGCTGCAAAATGGATTGAGCCTTATCTTTCCAATCTCACCAATCAAGACTCAAATTACCTTCTCAATTCTTGGCCTTTATTTGAATCTCAACTTTTCACTCTATTTGATGACCCAAATGAAGTCAGAAAAGGAGAAGCTGAGTTAGATTCTTTAAGAATGAAAGAAGTTGGTCATGTATCCTTATAAATTGATGATTTCAGAAGTTTAGTCTCAAGAATTGGGGATTGGGGTG
This sequence comes from Austropuccinia psidii, assembly GCA_023105745.1. Taxonomy (NCBI): domain Eukaryota; kingdom Fungi; phylum Basidiomycota; class Pucciniomycetes; order Pucciniales; family Sphaerophragmiaceae; genus Austropuccinia; species Austropuccinia psidii. The sequence goes on from JALGQZ010000004.1 coordinate 69,140,719, forward strand.
AAAGAGCTCTCATCCATCATTTCAGGAAGGGATTGCCATCCAGGATTTTGGATCAATTGGCCTCCCATCCTTCAAGAATTGACTCTCTTCAAGACTTAATGGATGTTACCCTGGAGCTTGATACCAGGTACCATGAGAGGCAAAATGAAAAGAGTCATCATCAAGAGAAGAAGCCAGAAGCCTCAAAGTCAAGTTCTTCTCATCCTCAAAATTCTTCAAGTTCAAGTCATAAGAAGAAGAATTTTCAGAAGAGGGACAAGCCCCATTCTTCTTTATTGAATAAAGATTTCAAACTCATGAATTCTGAAAAAGAAATAAGAATCAAGGAGGGTCTTTGTACCTATTGTGGTGGGAAGCATAGTCTTGAGTCCTGTTTCAAAAGGCCTCAAAACAAGCTTACCCAACCGTCAGGCAAATTTCCCAGCCAGGGAAAAGTCTGAGTGAAGACCATGTTGTGTTCAATGGTCTTCACTGTTTTCCATTCAGAGCACAATTGTGCATTTGTAATACTGGTGTCAAGAATTCTCTTAAATTCTTTGTTTTTTCTTCTCTTTCTGATGTTTGTTACAGTATTCTCATTGATTCTGGTGCTACCAACTCATTCATTGCAAAGCAGTTTGTTCACAAGTATTCATTGACTAAATCAGAACTTCCAGAGAAGATTCCCCTCATCATTTTAGACTCCTCTGAGTCTCCTTCTTTATTTGTGACTCACCATACTAAATATATGGTTGAGCTCCCTTCCTTCCCAAGCTTTGAATGGGACTTTTTAGTCATTGATACTCCCAAGGGAGAAGACCTCATATTGGGCTTTGACTTTCTTGATCATTTTAATCTGTTTATTGATTGGAGGCAAGGATTGATCACCTTTAATTCTGATCATAAGGACTATAATGATCCTTCAATTTATTTTAGGAATGACTTTTGTTCTGCCAAATCATGTGCAGCTCTGGTTGGTGATTCTAGAACACCATCATTTCCGTCTTCTGTCCATATTCCTTCCATTGTTTCCCATCATTCATTACTATCATCTAGAGATGAAGTCTTCAAAGAGATTCAAGATGTTGGAGAAGATAATTATGTATCTTCACTTCATCTCTTCTTTGGGAATATGGACCTTCCTCCTTCATCTTATCATGACTCCCTGGAGGAGTCGTGGGATGAAGAGGAAGAGCCAGAAGAAATAGAAACCGTGATGAAGGTTGTTCCTTCTGTTTATCACCAATACTTGGATGTATTTTCCAAGGTGAAAGCAGAGAAACTTCCTCCTCACCGCGCCTGTGATCATCATATCAAGCTGGAGGGGTCTCTACCTCCAGTTGGGGTGATCTACTCTTTATCAAACCAAGAGTCAGATACACTCAGGGCCTACATTTCAGAGAATGTAGAGAAAGGTTTCATCTGGCCAAGCTCCTCTTCTACACAAGCACCTGTTCTTTTTGTCAAAAAGAAAGATGGTGGCCTCCGTTTGTGTGTTGATTACCGCAAACTCAATGCTGTGACTAGGAAGAACAAGTATCCTGTTCCTCCTATGAATCAGCTTCTCACTGTTTTCAATGGTTCTTCTATCTTCTCCAAGATTTATTTGCGTGGTGCATATAACCTTCTCAGAATCAAGGAAGGTGATGAACATTTGACTTGTTTTAGAACCAAATATGGTAGTTATTAGTACTTGGTTATGCCATTTGGGCTTACCAATGATCGTGCTTCTTTTCAAAACCTTGTCAATGATATTTTTTATGATCTTCTTGATGTTTATGTTGTGGTTTATTTGGATGACATTATGGTCTTTTCCAAATCTGAGGAAGAACATGTCACTCATGTGTCCACTGTTCTTGCCAGACTCAGAGCCAATAACCTTTTTGCTAAGGCGTCCAAATGCCTGTTTCATGTTTCAAGTGTGGAATATCTTGGTTATGTAGTTTCTTCTGAAGGCCTCAAGATGGACCAATCAAAAGTCCAGCAAATTCTCAATTGGCCACATCCAAGAAACCTCAAGGCTCTTCAATCATTCCTTGGCTTTGCCAATTTTTACGGCCGCTTCATCAAGAATTATTCAAAGAAGATTAGTTCACTCACTAGTTTCCTCAAGAAAGATTCCCGTTTTCCCCTCAATGAGGAAGCTCTTAGACAGTTTGTAACAACCATCCATCAGGGGTAAGGGTATTCATTCATACACCCACTCAAACACCCCAAATCAGCAAACCCAGCATTCGCATCAGCATTCAGCTTCAGCAATCTTCATTCTGAAACATGCATACAACTTGGTACATCAATACAGCCTGTCAATACCTGTACAGGTTGGATTCACCCAATACAGTTTCAATACACCACACCTCTTGTACAGGTTCTGTACAGCTGTACAGGACCTGTATTGGCCAGACTCAATTCAATCATCAATTATTCTCATGAAAATTCTTCCTCTGGATCAGGGCTGGTGATTCTCACATATACCAGCCCCTCTTTCTCCCCCCTGGGGACTTTTCCCCAGTTAATTAATTTAGTTTATTTATTATTTTATAATTAGTCTTATCCTTATTTTGGGTATTATAATTATTTAATCTTAAGTTAGTCTTTGCATTTCTCTCTTTGCCTGTACAGTATGAGTTGGGTGGCCATATCCTTATTAACCCTTCTCTTTCCATTCTGACAGGTTGAAACAGTGGACTTGGACTTGTTTGTGGTTGGCTCTTCTATTCTTTTACTCTTATCTTTTGTTGCTGCTTTTTTCTTATATTTATTCTTTAGCAATTTATCTTTAACACTCTCAAGTGTATCTCATTTTATCTTATCTTTGAGCCCTCCATAAGTGAGTCCCAGTTTACTGAGTGCCAGGCCCTCTTCACTTTGAAGAGCCCCTGTGACATTAAATTAATTAACTCATATTTGATTCTTTCTTTCATTCATTTTATTTGTTTCTCTCATTCTTCAATTATGACCTTTTCATGATTTTATGATTTTTTCTCTCTCATCAATTTTCATCTCATTCATTTCATTAAAAATGAAAATTGATTCTTTTTCTCATTTCAAAAATTCTGCTGACCATTTCACTTTATTCTTTATCATTCTCATTTCTCTTTTTGTCTGAATTCAGATTTTTATCAGGTTATTTGAGTGGAATTATTTGGGTTAATTGATTCATCATTCAGGGATTTTATTGATTTGGGGTATTCAGTGATTTTGGTTTTGAAATTTCTCAAATTTATTGATTGATTCCTCAAGACATTGATTTCACCTCAAAACTTTGATTTGACTTTGATTGATTTGATTGATTGACTTGATTTGATTCCTCAAGATAGCTGATTTATCCTCAAGATTTGATTTGATTTATTGATTTGAATTTGATTCCTCAAGAAAATTGAATTGATGTTTGAAGATATTGATTGAATTCCTCAAGGCTTAATTGATTTGATTTTGAATTGACTTGATTTACTTGATTTGACTTATTGATTGAAATTGATTATTCATAAGAATTTGACTTTGGCATCTTCACTCTTCAAGATTTATTCATATTGATTCACTTCAAGACTATTGATTGATTTCCCAAGTTCATCAAGATTCTCATTTGATTGTTTTGGTCAAGCCTTATTTTATTCAAAGTATCATCAAGTTTTATTTCATTTTATTCAAAATGCCAGTTCAGCATAGTCCCTCAGCCAAAAATACTAGATCCCAAAGAATTCAAGCTGTTCTCACTCCTACAGCAAGGGCTCCTCTTGACCGCACACCATCAGTTCATCAACTGAGTGCAAATTTGGACAGAGGACCACCAATGGAATGAGCAGCACCCTCAAGAAGAGGTGGAATGAAATCTAGAAGATAAATATCTTTCTCTGGACTTTTGGGTGGCTACCCTGGCATGTCTGAAGGTGCAAGAGAAAGACAAGGGGAAGTTGAAGATGAAGAGGGGGAAGAGTCTGTGGAAGAGGAAGATTCTGGGGAAACTGAAGTGGCAGATGCCTTGGAAAATGCTCCAGAGGTGCCTCAGGGTTCTAATCTAGCCCTTTCTAGTCAACCTCTTGTCTCTCAAACTGATCCAAGTCTCCTCAAGATTATGGAGCAGATGACTCAATTCATGGGGCAACTCAATCAAGAAGCTGCTCCCAGGGACAATTCCAAAGCCCCTGCTTTCAATACTCCATCCATGAAGGCACCTTGTGAGCCTGTGAGGTATGTTTAACATACCCATAAGGCCACAAATGATTTTATAAACAATTAAATTTGTCTTAAACAGACTTTTTAGTTGAATTTAAAATAAAAAATAATAAAAAATAAGTATAACTTTTTTTTGGATAAACAAAGTTATAATTATTATGTCATTTTTGGATTCTACACCAAAAATAACCTAGGGTACACCCATAAGGTGTTATACCCAAAAACACTTATTTCTTGTGTTATTAGAAGATTTAAGAATCTCACAGTACTAATGTAACTTTTTTAACATTTTTTTAAAATTGTTAAATTTAAGCTTAATTAAGCTTAAATTTAAAGTTACATAAGGTTTATGCAACTTTACCAAAATTTTAGTTAAAATTGAGGTGTGGTGTATATTTACTGAATTGGCTAAGGATTTGCCATACAGAATGTAAATCCTGCGTGAGCTCAATTTAAAAGGGTTTAAGGCCATAGTATGGCTTTAAATAAATAAAAGGGCAAAATCCACGCAAAAAGGTGGGACAAAGGAAAAAGACCAAATAGAGCTGGGGTACCCAACTTTTTGGATCTGCAAGGATTCAATTAAGGTTGTCCACCTGTATTGGAGGATTTTCAACCTTATTTAAACTTTAAGATTAGACTTTGATCCAACCTTAAGGTTTAAACTGGTTTTATCCTAAATTGAACAGGAATTTCAAGCTGCCAAGAGGGTAAATCCCAATAAGCAGGCTTGGAATCAAGGTTTTAAGAACTGTCAAAGCTTAATCAAGCTTAAGAAGCTTAAATAAGCTTAAAACTTTAAAGTTTCAATCATCAAAACCTTATCAAAACTTAAGGTTTTGTGTGTATTGCTATTTTACGTGGAAAAATAGTAATAACTTCAAAAATTCATTAAAAATCCAAATCTTAATGGATTTGCTTGAAAATTTCACACAGCTTAGAATTTAATATTATCAATATATAAATTAAATTTTAAGTATCTTTTATTAATAAGTTTCCTGGGTAATTAGCCTGGAAAATTACTTTTTAATTAAGCTTAAAGAAAATTATGATTTCTTTAAAAATTAATTAAAAATTGAGTTTAAAAGATTTCTGCTTGAAACTCTAATTTTAAGTTGTTCATATGATGAACTTTAATATAAATAAACTTATTTTATATTAAAACTTAAAATAATTAAACTAAATGAGGATTAAAGTTACTTGGAGTTAAGAATAACACTGGTAACTTTAAATTGGAAGTAAAAATAAGTTGCCTTAAGTTAAGAACTTAATTTTTAAGCATGGTTTTTCAGTTTTGACCTGAGCACGCCCTCTACATCCATTATGAATCATGAGAGCTGCTCTGTAGACATAAAAAGAGTCTTTTCATCACTGTTTTTGTCCATAATTCATAATCAATCCAATCATATTAGACATTTAAACAGGTAAAGTTTTATTAAATATAAAATCTTATTATTAAAAGTAATTCTTAAGTTATTTTTATTCTTTATTTATTAAATTAAAGAATTGAAGTCATAGAATTCAGATTATTGTTGTAATCATCTATAATAAATTTTATTATATAAAATTTTCATCTTAAATATCTTTTAAAATCCACAAATTCCTCTCAAAAACTCTTTAATCATAAATTTTAGTATAAAAAGTTGTTTTATCTTTGATTTTATTGATTTTTGGCGTGTTTTTAACTTATAATCATTATTTAATATAATAACTGTTGTCTTATAACTTGTTGTATTAAATAAATATTATAAGTAAGTTTTCTTTAAAGTTCTATATTTTTTTTATCTATTATTAGTTTTTTTATATAGAATTTTATTCTATAAAGAATTATTTCTGCACAGTGTGTGATTAATTCTTTTTATAAATAATATTTATATTATTTATAAGTGGTTAATATTCTTATTTTCCACGTGTAATTGTCTCATTAAGAGCTTTACACTTCTTATTGTTATAACTGTCAGTGACTATAACAATAATAGAATAATTATAATTTATTATAATTATTATATTTTTTATTATTATTATATTATTATAATAATAATTAAATTTATTTTTTATATAATTATTTTTAATAATTATATTTAAATTTGTGGTTATAATATTTCATTATATTATATTTTTCTACTGAGGACAGTCATAGTACTCTTGATATTGTTACTATTATCAAGAGTTTCATAGACAAACCTTACATTTGGGGGCCTGGCCGTGATTTTAAACCTTACATTTGGGGGCCTGGCCGTGATTTTAAACCAATTTTTGGGACATAAATCATATTCTAGACCTTATTTTACTGTTTTTTGACGTAAAATTGCCATATTTGTCTTAATATTGGCTTTTTTGGGACTTATCCCTTATAAATAATCTTTATAATATTAATAAAGTTATTTTTTTCTTAAGAATATTGTTTGAAACAATATACTATTGAGTGACTTGGAATAAATTTCTTTTGTCTAACTAGTGGCTTTTTCACATCACAGACTTGAAATTTATTCTTTGAGTTATTCTAGTATAAAGTGAATAATAATATAATTTTGATTAATTAACTTGTTAATTGCATAATTATTATTTCTTTAAAGAATAAATCAAATAAAAAATCTTTCAAAAAAATAAAAATCTTTACTAAAAATATTTTTCTTTTATTTTAGACATTTTTCTTTATTTTTGACGTAATTTGCCATAAATTACATAAAAACAACTTTATTCAATAAGTTGAGTTTATAAGTTATTTTTATTATTTGATAAAATAACTTATATTTTTAAAAGTTTTCTCTAGTGTCTTCCATCAGAGAAAGTTCTTCAGACTCTGGAGCCTCAGAGTCAAGTATTGAAATTCAAACCAGCCCAGCACCAAGGGGTTTAATAACCAAAGAGCCCTTTAAAGGTCCTGCAGGTGAATTCAATCCACTTTTACTCTAATTTTTATTAAAATTGACGTGAAATGACTCCTACTAGAAGTGGAAGCAACTACTCCATCCAATCAAATGGATCTGGACCAGGACATTCCAGCCATAAATCCAAAAGGCAAGAATGTCCTCCCAGAGGAGAGGCACAAATGGAGGATGCCAGAACTTCCACCAGTTCCCAAAGGTTAGCCAGCACCTTTGAACCTCTTATTGAGAGTCCAGAAGCTGACATAACTGCTATTGCTGTTAGACCTGAACCATTTCCAACAGGCAACTGTGGAAATTTATCAATCCCAATGGAAAAACTGGTTCCTGGCGTCAAAACAACAAGAGTGGGAACTCCTTCCAAGTCTTTGGATAGGCACCATGAACTCTTATCTTCAAGTGAAGAAGTTCATGGGGCCAGAAAAGACAGAAGATCTTCTATTGGGTTGGACACCAATGTCTGTCAAAGGACAAGTCCAACAGATAAAAGCTTGGTTGAAAAACCAAAGCATGTTATCAGAAGACCAGAAGAAGAAGTTGGCCCAGGGCAAGGACAACAGCCAAGTGGAAGCTCCTCAAGCATCCACCAGCAAAAATCCGCCTCAACAAGTGCCAAACAAGCCCAAGCAAGCCCCAAAGACCAACCAGAAGGGCAAGCAAAAGGCAAAGGGAAAGGCAAAGCCCAAGTGGAACAAGCCCTACCCTCAGAATTACAGAATTCCAAAGAAGGAAAAGACAGCCATGGACAATGTGTTCAATATGGCAAGAACTTTGATGGAATTCAAAAACAAGGAGGAGGAAAGATTGAACCAATCCTTTCCAAAGAAATAGACCCTGTAAAGCTTGTAACTTACTTTGAATCTTGTAATAAAGAAATTATGGCAAAATTTAAAGCATTTGATCATGTCCAACAAAAGCTGGGCAATGAGATAGTACAAGTTAAAGACCAACAAAAAACCATTATTGGCCTTGAAAATGTTAATAAGGCAAATATTTTGTCTTTGACGCAAATTTGTGAAAGACTTGAGCATAAAGTTACCTTACTCAATCAACCAGATGAGAATTCAATTTCTTTTATAACTGGACAGTTAAGAGAATTGAAAATACAAGTTCAAAACTTGGAAAATTCAACTGGCCACAATGCAGCTCTTTTTCAAGAACAATTGGAAAAAAGTGATAAAGCAAGACTTGAATTGAAAGAAGATATTCAATCAAGTATTAATAATATATCACTAAAGAATGAATTGCCAAGGCAATCCACACCATTTCTTGACAGAAATGATCTTAACTTGAATAATGATTTACATCATACAATTTCAAGTAATGATGTGGAAACTGCTTGCAATTACAAAGACATTCCAAGATTAGAGGAATGGCCAACCTTCAGTGGTGAAGGAGAATATAATCATATGGAATTTATGAAAACAATTGATATGTTCAAAGAAGACTTTAACATACCAGATGAATACATAAGTGCCAGATTACACTCATTATTTACCAAATCAGCTAAGAAATGGTATTATAAAATGAGACAAGACCATGGAAAACATTCCTGGCCTTGGTGGAAAGAACAAGTTATTTCCAAATGGGCAAATGATTCCTGGAGATTTAGAATGGAAAATTCTTTTGAGGAAGCCATTTTTAATATTGAGAGGGACAGGCCCATGACTTGGTTTCTTAAACAGAAGGACAGATTAACTGCCCTTCATCCTGATATGTCTGAACCAATGGTACATAAAAGGATATTAAGAAAGTGTGGTGGTGACCTTGAGCATGCTATAAGAAGCAGATGTATTGAGCCTTGCTCTACAGAAGATTGTATCAATGCTATGGAAGATATCACTACTAGAACAAAAATTGGAAGAAATTGGTATAAACCCCCAATAGACAACAAGACTAGTGGGAAACCAATTTCAAAACCAAATAAACCACATGACAGACCTCCTTTGAAATGTCATAAATGTGGAAGCACATCTCATTTAGCAAACACTTGTGCAAAAAAGACAAGAGTCAATGAGATAAGTGTAGAAAAAGCGGAACACACAAAAGAAACTGATGTAGCTTTACATGAAAGTGATTCTGAACCTTCAGAAGAAGAAGAAACATCAGAAGAACTTAGTATAGAGAATATTAATGTTTCTTTTGAGGTCACTGAAGTACATACTCACTTACCACAGTACAGTGATGAATGTATGGATCTCATACATGTGCAAGATGCCAGAATGCAAAAACCCAAACCTGCCAGAGGTAAAGGTTATACAGCTGGGTCATCTTGTATCACTAATATTGTGATAAATAACACAGAAGCCAAGATACATCTTGACTCAGGTGCTTTTTGCACTTGTGTTGGGAAAGATTATCTTGACAAAATTTATACCAATTGGCAAGACAAGTTGATGCCAATTGAAGGTGTAAAATTCAGCAGTGCTAGCCAAAATATGCATCCTTTGGGTATATTTGAAGCTACAATAATATTTCCTCACCCTGCAGGAAGTATGAGATTGAAAGCTGAATTTGTTGTTATGAATAATTGTACTTCACAACACTTTATACTTGGAAATGATTATCTCAATATCTATGGTATTGATATTAATAATTATAAGGACAGATATTTCACTATAGGGGAAAATAAAAGGCAAAAATTTGCTTTTTCTCCAGAAAGAAAAGAAATTACTGTCATTCAACAAGTAAAAAATGTTAATAAAGAAAAATTTGTGTCAGATCAATTAAGTGAAGCACAAATTAGTCCTGAATTAACACCAGAAATGAAGGAAGAACTTATTGAAATTTTATTTCAATTTCAAAAAGCCTTTGCTTCTGATGATGAACCACTTGGGGCTATAAAAGGCCATGAAGTGGATATCATGCTTAACGTGGAGAGACCTTATCCCCCACTATTAAGAAGACCAGCTTACCCAGCTAGCCCTAGGGCTAGAGAAGCATTAGAAAGTCATATTCATGAACTAATGAAACTGGGAGTTCTTAGAAAAGTTGGACACAATGAGGAAGTGGAAGTCACAACTCCAGTAATCATTACTTGGCATAATGATAAGTCAAGGATGGTTGGGGATTTTAGGGCATTGAACACCTATACTATTCCAGACAGGTATCCAATCCCTAGAATCCATGAGACTTTGACTCAATTATCCAAAGCAAAGTTTATTACTTCCATGGATGCTCTTAAAGGCTTCCATCAGAATGTTTTAACACCCCATGCAAGGAAATTATTGAGAATAATAGCTCATTGTGGTATTTATGAATATTTGAGGATGCCTTTTGGTATTAAAAATGCACCCTCTCATTATCAAAGAATGATGAATACCATATTCCCACATGAATTATCAGAGGGATGGTTAATCATTTATATTGATGACATTATCATTTGTTCAGAAACCTGGCAATCACATTTAGAGAGACTTTCATTAGTACTTAAGAAAATTCTACAAGTGAACATGAAAATTTCTCTTAAAAAATGTAATTTTGGGTTTCATGAGTTGAAAGCTCTGGGACATGTAGTATCAGGACTAAGCCTTGGTGTTGACAAAAACAAAGTGGCTGCAGTTTTATTGAAACAAATGCCCCAGAACAAAAAAGAGATGATGTCTTTCTTAGGATTTGCCAGTTATTACAGGCAACACCTTAAAGATTTTGCAATCCATGCCAGATCATTATACAGAATTTGTGATCAATAAGCTGTTTTTGAAATGACACAGGAGAGAATTCAAGCATATGATAAAATCAAGTATGCCTTGACCAATGCACCATTATTATTGATGCCAGACTGGAAACTTCCTTTTAAGCTGTATATTGATGCATGTGGTGATGGTTTAGGAGCTGCTCTTCATCAAGTTCAAATTGTCAATGACAAACCTTATGAAGGTCCAGTTTGTTTTATTTCAAGACAAATTAAACCTACTGAGGCAAGATATGGAGCTAGCCAAATGGAGTGCCTTTGCCTTGTTTGGGCTCTGGAAAAACTTCATTATTATCTTGATGGTAGTGTGTTTGAAGTAATTACTGATTGTAACGCAGTAAAATCACTTCTTAACATGAAGACTCCAAACAGACACATGTTAAGATGGCAGATTGCTATACAGGAGTATAGAGGCAACATGACCATAGTACATAAAGCTGGAAATATTCATAAGAATGCTGATGGCTTAAGTAGATGGGCATTACCCAATACACCTGATAATCCTGCCTATGTTCCTACAAGTGCAGAACCTCAAATCCCAATTGAAGGAATCAATATCACAGATGTTGGAACAGAATTTTTTGAAGAGGTTAGAGAAAGCTACAGGCAAGATAAGAATTGTCATATTCTTACTGCTCTACTTGACAAAGATTGTAAAGATGTAGCCTTGGCTAATTCTCTGGATGATATTTGGAAAACATCTTATGATAATGGAAGATTTCATTTGTTTGATGGTATACTATATGATAGATCTAAACACACATGTGTCATGGTCCTATGTAGTAGAATGTTGATTAACACAATACTACTAGAATGCCATGATAACATTTATTCTGGACATCTGTCTGAAGACAGAACAATGGAAAGAATTAAGACATGTGCCTGGTGGCCATCTTGGAAAAAAGATGTCATTGAGTACTGTCATAGTTGTGATAGATTCCAGAAAGCCAATAAAGCTACTGGTAAAAGATTTGGTTTAATGATCCATATTCAAGAACCAAGTACCCCATGGGAAGTGGTTCACATGGATTGGGTAACTGCTTTACCACCTGGAGGTGATAAAAGTTACAATGCATGTCTTGTTATTGTGGACAGATATAGCAAAACACCAATCTTTTTACCATGCCATAAAGATGACACAGCTATGGATACAGCTCTTCTAATTTGGAACAGAGTCATATCCCATACTGGTCTCTTTAAAAATATCATTAGTGATAGAGACCCAAAATTCACATCAGCCTTATGGACTAATCTACATAAGCTTTTGGGTACAAAATTATCATTTTCAACGGCCTACCATCCACAAACAGATGGACTGGCAGAAAGAATGATTCAAACCCTTGAGGACATGATCAGAAGATTTTGTGCTTATGGCCTGGAGTTTAAAGATTCTGATGGCTTTACCCATGATTGGTGTACTCTTATACCAGCATTGGAATTAGCCTACAAAACCTCCATCCATGCTTCAACAGGCAAGACTCCTGCAATGTTGGAAAAAGGATGGAACCCCAAACTCCCAGTTGACACTTTGAAAAAAGATTTGGTTGACATTCATCCAACTGCTTCCAGCTTCAAGCTGCTGCTTGATAAAGTGAGACATCATGCAAATCAAAGCATGAATGATGCCTTTGAATATGCTAAGCAGAAATGGGATAAAAGTCATAAGACACCAGAATTCAAAGTAGGGGACTTAATACTAGTTTCAACCTTGAACTTTAATAATATTAAAGGTCCAAAGAAATTGAAAGATTCCTTTGCAGGACCATTTATTATTAAAGCCCTCCATGGGACAAATGCAGTACAAGTAGAACTGTCAGGAGAGTTAGGAAACAAACACCCAACTTTTCCCGTCAGTCTTGTAAAGCATTACACATCAAGTGATAAGGAATTATTTCCTTTGAGAAATGAAACACCCTTAGAAGTACCCCCACTTGAACCAAGTGAGGAAAAGAAAGTACTGAAAGTCTTAAAAGAAAGAAGACTTAGGGGTAAAAATGAAAGAGAATACTTAGTCAGGTACAGAAATCCACAACATGAAGATGAGTGGGTTGAAGAAAGTAAGATACCTGATTCCCAAAAGTTTCTCAGAAGATTCAGACATGAGAGAAGACCAATTCCTCAATAAAAGTTTGAATTGTGTGCTTTACATACTTGAACAGTATAAGTAGAGAGGTTGGACAGTGGATTATACCCCCCCCAAATAACTTGGGGGTATACTACAAAAGAAAATTGTGGTACAATTTTTTTTGGTGGTAGGGAATGTGAGCCTGTGAGGTATGTTTAACATACCCATAAGGCCACAAATGATTTTATAAACAATTAAATTTGTCTTAAACAGACTTTTTAGTTGAATTTAAAATAAAAAATAATAAAAAATAAGTATAACTTTTTTTTGGATAAACAAAGTTATAATTATTATGTCATTTTTGGATTCTACACCAAAAATAACCTAGGGTACACCCATAAGGTGTTATACCCAAAAACACTTATTTCTTGTGTTATTAGAAGATTTAAGAATCTCACAGTACTAATGTAACTTTTTTAACATTTTTTTAAAATTGTTAAATTTAAGCTTAATTAAGCTTAAATTTAAAGTTACATAAGGTTTATGCAACTTTACCAAAATTTTAGTTAAAATTGAGGTGTGGTGTATATTTACTGAATTGGCTAAGGATTTGCCATACAGAATGTAAATCCTGCGTGAGCTCAATTTAAAAGGGTTTAAGGCCATAGTATGGCTTTAAATAAATAAAAGGGCAAAATCCACGCAAAAAGGTGGGACAAAGGAAAAAGACCAAATAGAGCTGGGGTACCCAACTTTTTGGATCTGCAAGGATTCAATTAAGGTTGTCCACCTGTATTGGAGGATTTTCAACCTTATTTAAACTTTAAGATTAGACTTTGATCCAACCTTAAGGTTTAAACTGGTTTTATCCTAAATTGGACAGGAATTTCAAGCTGCCAAGAGGGTAAATCCCAATAAGCAGGCTTGGAATCAAGGTTTTAAGAACTGTCAAAGCTTAATCAAGCTTAAGAAGCTTAAATAAGCTTAAAACTTTAAAGTTTCAATCATCAAAACCTTATCAAAACTTAAGGTTTTGTGTGTATTGCTATTTTACGTGGAAAAATAGTAATAACTTCAAAAATTCATTAAAAATCCAAATCTTAATGGATTTGCTTGAAAATTTCACACAGCTTAGAATTTAATATTATCAATATATAAATTAAATTTTAAGTATCTTTTATTAATAAGTTTCCTGGGTAATTAGCCTGGAAAATTACTTTTTAATTAAGCTTAAAGAAAATTATGATTTCTTTAAAAATTAATTAAAAATTGAGTTTAAAAGATTTCTGCTTGAAACTCTAATTTTAAGTTGTTCATATGATGAACTTTAATATAAATAAACTTATTTTATATTAAAACTTAAAATAATTAAACTAAATGAGGATTAAAGTTACTTGGAGTTAAGAATAACACTGGTAACTTTAAATTGGAAGTAAAAATAAGTTGCCTTAAGTTAAGAACTTAATTTTTAAGCATGGTTTTTCAGTTTTGACCTGAGCACGCCCTCTACATCCATTATGAATCATGAGAGCTGCTCTGTAGACATAAAAAGAGTCTTTTCATCACTGTTTTTGTCCATAATTCATAATCAATCCAATCATATTAGACATTTAAACAGGTAAAGTTTTATTAAATATAAAATCTTATTATTAAAAGTAATTCTTAAGTTATTTTTACTCTTTATTTATTAAATTAAAGAATTGAAGTCATAGAATTCAGATTATTGTTGTAATCATCTATAATAAATTTTATTATATAAAATTTTCATCTTAAATATCTTTTAAAATCCACAAATTCCTCTCAAAAACTCTTTAATCATAAATTTTAGTATAAAAAGTTGTTTTATCTTTGATTTTATTGATTTTTGGCGTGTTTTTAACTTATAATCATTATTTAATATAATAACTGTTGTCTTATAACTTGTTGTATTAAATAAATATTATAAGTAAGTTTTCTTTAAAGTTCTATATTTTTTTTATCTATTATTAGTTTTTTTATATAGAATTTTATTCTATAAAGAATTATTTCTGCACAGTGTGTGATTAATTCTTTTTATAAATAATATTTATATTATTTATAAGTGGTTAATATTCTTATTTTCCACGTGTAATTGTCTCATTAAGAGCTTTACACTTCTTATTGTTATAACTGTCAGTGACTATAACAATAATAGAATAATTATAATTTATTATAATTATTATATTTTTTATTATTATTATATTATTATAATAATAATTAAATTTATTTTTTATATAATTATTTTTAATAATTATATTTAAATTTGTGGTTATAATATTTCATTATATTATATTTTTCTACTGAGGACAGTCATAGTACTCTTGATATTGTTACTATTATCAAGAGTTTCATAGACAAACCTTACACACCTGATTCTTTTGATGGTACTCAAGCTCATAAATTGAGAGGATTTATCCAATCCTGTCAATTAATCTTCCATAATGATCCAGCGAATCTCTTCTCTGACAGGAAGAAAGCTCTTTACTCAACTTCTTTTCTCACTGGTAGAGCTGGAAAGTGGATTGAACCCTATCTCTCAAATATTTCCAATGAAGACTCTTCCTACCTCCTCAACAATTGGCCATTATTTGAATCTCAATTATTCACTCTGTTTGGTGACCCCAATGAAGTCAGGAAAGCTGAACAAGAGTTGGACAATTTGAGGATGAAGGAAAGTGGTCATGTTTCCTTGTACATTGCAGATTTCAGAAGCTTAATGTCAAGAATTGGAGATTGGGGGGAAAGAGCTTATATCCATGTTTACAGAAGAGGATTGGGATCAAGATTATTGGATCAGTTGTCTTCTCACCCTGGAACATTTGATACTCTTCAAGAACTTATGGATGTCACCTTAGAATTAGACACAAGATATCAAGAGAGGAAAAAAGAAAAGGGTGGCAATCAAGAGAAGAAGCCTCCAGTCATTTGATCCAATCAATCTAGGCCTCCTCAAATCTCATCTTCAAAGAGGTCTCACCAGAAGAAGAACAAGAAGGGCAAGCAATTTCAAGCTTCAAAGGACAAGCCCCATGCTGCTCTCCTCAATAAGGACAATAAATTAGTCGGTTCTGAAAAGGAGAGGAGGATTAAAGAGGGGTTGTGTACTCATTGTGGTGGAAAGCACCCAATTTAAAAATGCTTCAAGAGACCTCAGAACAAGCCTGGGCCATCATCAAGAGGCTTCCCTAGCAAGCAGGGAAAAGCCTGAGTGGGAATCATGATGTGTTCAATGGTTCTCACTTATTTCCTTCAAGAGCACAATTGTGCACTCTGAATACTAGTGTCAAGAAATCTTTAAAGTTTCTTATTTCCTCTTCTGTCTCTGATATTTTTTATAGTATTCTCATTGATTCTGGTGCTACAAACTCTTTTATTGCAAAGAATTTTGTTCTCAAGTACTCATTGACTCTGTCAGAGCTCCCTGAAAAGATTCTTCTTTTCATTTTGGATTCTAATGAATCCCCTGCCTTGTTCATCACCCATTATACCAAGTGGGTAGTTGACTTTCCTTCCTTCCCAAGCTTTGAATGGGACTTCTTTATCATAGATTCACCCAAGGGAGAATACCTGATATTGGGCTATGATTTCCTTTACCATTTTAATCGCATTATTGATTGGAAAAATGGATTGATCACCTATGATTCTAGTAATAAGGATTCTAGTGGTATTATTCCTTCTACTAGTAATGCCTTAGCCACTGCTGTCAACAGTGTTGCTCTGGTTGGTGAACTTAAGACACCTTCCCTTCCTTCTTCAGTCCATATCCCTTCCATTATTCCCTCTCAGTCATTACTTCCATTAAGAGATGAAGTCTTCAAAGAGATAAAGGATGTTGGAGAAGATGTTGCCATATCTTCACTTCATCTCTTTCAAGGGGATATGGACCTTCCTCCCTTATCTTTTCATGCATCCCTGGAGGAGCAGTGCGATGAGGAGGAAGAGCCAGAAGAAATTGAAACTGTGTTGAAGGTTGTTCCTCCTGCTTATCACCAATATTTGGATGTATTCTCCAAGGTGAAAGCAGAGAAACTTCCGCCACACCGCGCCTGTGATCACCATATCAAATTGGAGGGTCTTCTACCTCCAGTTGGTGTTATCTACTCATTATCAAATCAAGAGTCAGAAACACTGCGGGCCTACATTTCAGAGAATGTAGAGAAAGGTTTCATTAGACCAAGCTCCTCTTCAACAGGAGCACCTGTCCTTTTTGTCAAGAAAAAGGATGGAGGTCTCCGTTTGTGTGTTGACTACCGCAAACTCAATGCTGTCACTAGGAAGAACAGATACCCTGTTCCTCCTATGAACCAGCTTCTTACCGTATTCAACGGTTCCACTATCTTCTCCCAGATAGATTTGCGTGGTGCATATAACCTTCTGAGAATCAAAGAGGGGGATGAGCACTTAACTGCCTTTAGAACCAAATATGGTAGTTATGAGTATTTGGTCATGCCATTTGGTTTGACCAATGCTCCTGCTTCTTTCCAACATCTAGTAAATGATATCTTTGCAGATTTTTTGGATGTGTTTGTTGTGGTTTCTTTAGATGATATTATGGTCTTTTCCAGTTCTGAGGAGGAACATGTCAAACATGTGGCCTCTGTCCTCCAAAGACTGAGGGACAATAATCTGTTTGCCAAAGCCTCCAAGTGTGTGTTCCATGCCTCAAGTGTGGAATACTTGGGCTATGTTGTTTCAAGTGATGGCCTCAAGATGGATTCTTCAAAAGTTCAGCAAATCCTCAATTGGCCTCAGCCCAAAACCATCAAGGCCCTTCAATCTTTTCTTGGCTTTGCCAGTTTTTATCATTGTTTCATTAAAAATCATTCCAAAAAAATCACTTCCCTCACTTCCCTTCTCAAAAAAGATTCTCCTTTCATCTTCAATGAGGAAGCTCTTAGTCAGTTTCAAGCACTCAAAGAAGCTTTCACCTCTGCTCCTATCTTATCCCATTTCAATCCATCTCTACATACTATTGTAGAGACTGATGCTTCTGATTATGCGTTGGGCGCCGTACTGAGTCAGGTGAATGACTCTGTAAAGCATCCCATTGCATTTGATAGTCGCAAGCTCTTACCCGCTAAACTCAACTATGAAATTCATGACAAGGAACTCCTTGGCATAGTTTAGGCTCTCAAGCGCTGGAGAGCATTTCTTCTTTCTCTTTACAATCCTTTTGAGGTCTTGACAGACCACTCTTCCTTGAAGTATTTCATGTCTTCTAAAGTTCTTACTCGTCGTCAGGCCCGTTGGGCTGAATTTCTCTCAGAATTTCATTTCACTATCACTTACCACCCAGGCACGCTGGCCACTTTACCAGATGCCTTTTCACGTCGGGACGACGTGTACCCAGAGAGGGGGGTGGACTTCATCAGCAAGAATCCTCAAAATTTTCATCAAGTACTTAAGCAAGATGGAATTCAAGAGTCAAGATTCTTCTCAATCAAAGTGAAAATTTTCTCAGATTTAGTGGACAAGATTCAAAAAGAAGTATGGCAAGACAAAGACTATAAAGAAATACTCAAGAAACTAGCAAGAGGTGAATCAGTTCCAGATTATTCTCTTGAACCTCAAGCCAAGTTATTATTATTCAAAGATAGAGTGGTAATCCCAAGCAATGAAGAACTTCAACTCAATATTCTTCAAACGCGTCATGACTCACCATTGGCTGGCCATCCTGGCCAGGAGAAGACCCTCAAGCTCATCAAGAGGGATTTTTATTGGGCTGGCATGAATCAATTCATCAAGGACTATGTGTCCTCATTTCAGCAATGTTCAAGAAACAAGAACATTCATCACAAGAAGTTTGGATTACTCAAGCCTCTTTCAATTCCATCTGGTCCTTGGAATTCATTATCAATGGACTTCATCACTCAATTGCCACTTTCAAACAACTTTGATTCAATTTGAGTAGTTGTGGACAGATTCTCAAAAATGGCAATCTTCATTCCAACTTATGGAACAATCACTGGTCTGGATTTAGCTCAAATCTTCATTAGTCATGTATTTTCCAAGCATGGACTTCCAGTCAGTATTGTCAGTGATAGAGGATCCTTATTTGTTTCATCATTTTGGACTCAATTATGTCAGCAGCTCAAGATATCAAGAGATCTTTCAACTGCCTTTCCCCCTGAAACAGATGGACAGACAGAGATGGTAAATTAGATACTAGAACAGTACCTTTGGATGTATGTCAGCTATCATCAAGATGACTGGTACACCTGGCTCCCTCTGGCTGAATTTGCCTATAATAATGCAGAACACTCATCAACCAAGAAATCACCTTTTTTCACCATTTATGGAAGAAATCTCAGCTTTGACTCAATCCATATTTCTCAAGACTCACCTTCTGGAAAGTTATCAGCAAAACTCCAATCAGTACAGCAAGTTGTCAAAGAAGAATTAGAGTCAGCAATAAGGAGATTCAAGAAGTATGCAGATAGAAATAGGGCAATTCCACCTGATTTCCAACCTGGGGACAAAGTATGGCTAGCTTCCAAGAACATCAAGACAACAAGACCCACCAAGAAGTTATCAGAAAGATGGTTGGGACCTTTTGAAGTTCTGAAGAAGATTGGAAGCCATGCATATCACCTCAAGTTGCCTCAGCAATGGAAAACAGTTCACCCTGTATTCCATGTGTCCTTGTTAGAACCAGTCAAGCATTCAACTATCCCAAATCGTCATCAATTGCCGCCACCACCAGTTTTAGTGGAGGAGCAAGAAGAATGGGAAGTGGCTCAGGTTCTGGACTCAAAACTCAAAAGAGGTAAATTATGGTATCTTGTAGAGTGGAAAGGATTCAGTGAAGACCCAGAAAGAACCACTTGGGAACCGGCTTCAAACCTTACCAACTCACCAGATCTTGTCAAGGACTTCCATTCATTGTATCCAGACAAGCCTGGTCCAAATACCTCAAGAGTTTGATTTATGGCGCTTGGTGGGGAGAAGAAGTTATGAAAGTAAGTTCCTCTCCTGGCATGCACCTTTAAGGGGGTATTCTGCCCATATGTTGTTGTAAGAATCACCTTGGCCACTTTGTGAGCACTTGTCAATTCTTTGGATAGGTTCAGGAAGCATACAACACCAATACCCTCTGATTTGGACCTTATCAACATATGGCCAAATATTCCTTTCTTTGTTTTTCTTTTCTTTCTTTTTATTTATCATTTCAATTTATGCCAATCATCATAATTCAAGACATTCATTACTTGAAGTCATTTACGGCAATTCTTTTCAGAAGTCATTTATGGCAATTCATCTCAGAAGTCATTTATGGCAATCTGCATCTGAAATTATCAAAATATCTCCAGCTGTTGCTCCAGAAGAAACTGGTCATTTGCGCTTCAATACTGGACCCTCACTTCAAGCTCAAGTTCTTCATTGTACATGAAGCAACGCTTGCTTGTTTTAAAACTACAGCAAATCAATGTTTGCTTTGTTTTGAAGAACAAGCCAAGAAACAATTCAAGTATCCACCTGACAACAGTTCCAAACAAACCAGTATGAACAAGCGTACAGCAGTGGGCTCATTTGATGACATGTATCCTTCCTCCTCTCTGGAAGACAACCTCTTGAAACAGAACTTTATCAATTCGTTGCAGAACCACCTGAGCCAAAAACAACCAACAGTTTACTTTTCTGGAAGTCTTGTACAGAAATCTTCCCAACCCTTCCACAGATGGCCTACCAGTACTTGGCCATCCCAGCAACAAGTGCACCATCTGAGTGGGTTTTTCCAGGTGGGAGAAAAATTGTTAGTTATCAATGTTGTTCTCTTTCAACCATTCATGTTGAACAGTTGGCTTGCTTAAAGGATTGGTCTCAAAGGTTTGGCCACTTGTACTCTTAGTTTTTTTATTTTTTATTTTGTTTCTGATATATTTTCTCCCAACGTTGGCTGTCATGAATTTCAAATATTATATACAGGTTTTCTATTGGTCTCTGTTTGGGATGCCATGTGTTCCGTCCCCCTGTCCGTCCGGGGAATAAGATTGTTTTCTAAGAAAAATTTGGCCCCACCCCCTTTCCCATTGGTGCAGGGTGGCAGGGATTCCTCAAAATGCAGGGGCCAGGCGCCAGCCTTACTCACTAGGAATCTATGCTTATGCCTCCATCCACGCCAGATTTCCCCTGCACTTAATATATGGTCTGATGCAAGCTGGGGGGAGAATTCTCAAGGTCAACCCATGGGTTCCTGGCTCAGCTGAGCGGGTGCAGTATCTCTTGGTGTGCCAAGAGATTAATGACAGTGGCAGAATCTAGCTGCCATGCCAAGTTCATGGCACTGGGACTAGCAGCTAGACACAGAAAATAGCTCAAGAATCTATTAGATGGCATCACTGGCACAGAAATACCACTATGACTGCTTTGTGACAACACATTGGCAATCTGCATTACCAAAGACTCTTTGTCAAATAAACAAATCAAGCACTCAGACAGAGAGTACTTCATCACCAATCAGTTGCCAAGAGACAAGGTAGCAAGCTCTGAGTGGGTTTCATCAGGCAACATGAGTGCCAACATCATGACCAAACCATTGGGTTCTGTATTACACCAACAGTTGTGTGGTCAGACTTTATGCAGCGGGTAAACTTCCCAATTTATTTTTTCCCATTTTTTGTAAATACGTATTCTATAAATACATCCCTACTCTTACTGTTGTATATATATGACCAGTTGTACGGTTTTGCAGTCATGGGGGGGATGTTGCCATACAACAACAAAACCACAAGCAAGCGCGACAGGCCCGCATATATAAAGTGACATTAAACAATGCAATGGGAGGATTTTTCTTTATTTCTTTCTTTACTCTCATTTTCTCTTATTCTTTTCTTTTTTCTTTCTTTATTTACTTGTATAATTTTCTTTCTTTTATTTCTTTGAAGCAGAAGCATCCCCTCCCAAATCATGTATTGGGAGGTTCCATTATTTTTCATTTTTAGTATTTATAAGAGTGGGGATAGAAGTAAAACCAAACACAAACAAGGAAAAGGAAAACTAGTTATCTCTACCCAAATCATCAAAAGTTCTCTGGAAATCATTTATCAACTCATCTTCATACCAGGAAAATTTTTCAGCCATCTCTTCACAGGCAGTACCTGGAATAGTCCTGTCATTGGCATACATAATCACCTCTCTGCTATTTCTATCAACCCTCCTGAAAAATCTGGCCACAGCATCTTGACTTTCACTAGCCGCGTTGGGATCTTCTCTGGTAGCCCGGATAGGCCAACGTTCTCTTCTTTGAAAAACTTGAGCGGCAGGAAACGGCAAATGGGACAATCCATCTCTTCTTCTGCTGGAGCTGGCCACAGGTTGGGGTTGACGGGAGGTGTTTATGGGTGAGTTTCTGGACTGTTGAACTGGTGAAGGTCTTACTGCTGGATTCAATGCAGGCCTGGTGGTGTGGGAATTAGTTGGTGAAGGAGGAGGAAGGGTTGTGGGAATGGAAGCAAGCATTGGTTGGAAAGTTCTTGGAGTGCTGGGAATAACTTGACTTTGGAATCTGGTGTTGGCAAGAGGTTGAGAAGAGGAATTGCGGAACGGATGGCCAATTGAATGAGGAATAACTTGAACTTCTTCACCATCCAACTCATCACTTCCTTCAGCATCTGGATCTGTTGGGGAATCAACAATTCTTCTTAGTTTCTTCACTACTTTCACCACTCCATCAGCATTGGTCCTTGAGATTGGGATTTCCGAGCTGTAGTGTATGGGCCTACCACCGGTTGGAATGGACCCTCCAACATTAGTCCATCTGGCCACATCCCTCTGCCTGGAACCAGTCACTACATCAAAATATCAGCACCAATTCAACCAAAATATGCAAATCACTCACATTGAGAAAATCCAGAAGTTGCATCAGGGGTAGGCTCCTCAAGAATGGGGAATTCCTGCCCATAAGGCCCATCTTTCCTGCTCCATAAGTGTCTCCTGACCTGGGACAAAGTTGATCCAGTACGGCGGCATGGCTTCTTCCCAACAAAGCAAAAGTGGCATTTTGACGATTGAGGATTGTAATGTTGAAAGCAATCCTTACCCTTGCCCAAACACTCAGTACAGGCAGGATCAAGAACTTCAACTGCTCTGAACCCATCATATGTTTGGGAGGGATAAAAATGGCCAGAAGACGCCATGGAAAGGGAGGACAATCCACTGAAGACTCCAGAACCATGAAGAACAGACGGTGGCGGTGCAGAAGGAGAAGATTCAGTGAGTTCAGTCAGTTTGGAACTCATAACTGAGGAATATGCAAGCAGAAGATTCAAGACGTCAGAATCAATCCACTCCATATCAAGAAAAAAGAATTTGACCTCAAGGAAATGGGGCCATAACTCAATTATGCCCCCCCTCAAAGCCTCTAAGGTGAAGGTTCATACCCCTTTGGGGCTGAACCCATCACCCAGGGCCTCCCCTGCAACCTTGGGGAGGCCAGGATCTTGATGGTCCTGGACCCAATCAATGGGTCCAGGCCATGTAGGGTGATATCTATGATTGA
Organism: Austropuccinia psidii; assembly: GCA_023105745.1. Lineage (NCBI taxonomy): Eukaryota > Fungi > Basidiomycota > Pucciniomycetes > Pucciniales > Sphaerophragmiaceae > Austropuccinia > Austropuccinia psidii. The sequence goes on from JALGQZ010000004.1 coordinate 69,164,037, forward strand.
TCCATTTCTGGGCCCCTTGGTCACCCTGGTTCCCCAGGGGCTTCATTTTGGTCCTGGGGGCCTCCAATAACCCCCATGGACCGCGGACCGTAGGACCCCAAAGGCATAAAAAGGCCAAATATGGCCAAAAATCATATAAATACCTAAGTTCACCAAAACACTCAAAAGGCCCAAAAGGCCATAAAAATCAAGAAATGACAAGATTCATCAGGGGTAAAGGCCACAGCCCAAAAACACTTTGGAGGGCTGTTGAGGCCATTTCCATGGGTAATGGGGACAAGACCCCTTGGAGGAAATTTTTTCAATTTTTCAATGGATTAAGCCTTGCCCGATGAGTACACTTCATATACTCATTGGGCATCATTTTTTGAGCACAAGAGCTCAGTGGTCCTTATTCTGGGATATATCCCAAGGGCATGGTTGATTGAATCAGAAGACAAGAAATGCATATTTTTGAAGTGGAATACTTACTCAAACTTCGAAAAAGGGGGAATCAATTGAATTTGACAGCGAAGGAGTAATGAAGGATTTTCAGGATAATGGTCAAGAGGAAAAGAAAGTTAAAAAGAAATTTTTTTGAAAAAATGTGGGGATAATGAGATGCCACTCAACAGTGGCAGGGTATTGTGGTGTTCAGGAGCCCACCAGTTTCAAGAGGGGGATACTGTAACAACCATCCATCAGGGGTAAGGGTATTCATTCATAAACCCACTCAAACACCCCAAACCAGCAAATCCAGTATCTGTATCAGCATTCAGTTTCAGCAATCTTCATTCTGAAACATGCATACAGCTTGGTACATCAATACAGCCTATCAATACCTGCACAGGTTGGATTCACCCAATACAGTTTCAATACACCAGTATGGAGCTGTATGATCACTCAAATACACCACACCTCTTGTACAGGTTCTGTACAGCTGTACAGGACCTATATTGGCCAGACTCAATTCAATCATCAATTATTCTCATGAAAATTCTTCCTCTGCATCAGGGCTGGTGATTCTCACATATACCAGCCCCTCTTTCTCCCCCCTGGGGACTTTTCCCCAGTTAATTAATTTAGTTTATTTACTATTTTATAATTATTCTTATCCTTATAATTAGGTATTATAATTATTTAATTTTAAGTTAGTCTTTGCCTTTTCTCTCTTCGCCTGTACAGTATGAGTTGGGTGGCCATATCCTTATTAACCCTTCTCTTTCCATTCTGACAGGTTGAAACAGTGGACTTGGACTTGTTTGTGGTTGGCTCTTCTATTTCTTACTCTTATTTCTTGTTGCTGCTTCTCTTATATCTATTCTTTTAGCAATTTATCTTTAACACTCTTCAGTGTATTCCTTCTTACCATATCTTTGAGCCCTCCATAAGTGAGTCCCAGTTTACTGAGTGCAAGGCCCTCTTCACTTCGAAGAGCCCCTGTGACACAGTTTCATCAACTCAAAGAGGCATTCACCACTGCTCCAATACTTCTCTACCCACCATTGTAGAGACCGATGCATCAGATTATGCCTTGGGTGCTGTACTGAGTCAGGTCTCTGACTCAGGAAAACATCCCATTGCATTTGATAGCCGCAAGCTTCTCCCAGCTGAGCTCAATTATGAGATTCATGACAAGGAACTGCTTGGCATATTCTGGGCTCTCAAGCGCTGGAGAGCTTTCCTTCTTTCAATTTCTTCCCCTTTTGAAGTTCTCACCAATCATTCATCTCTTCAATATTTTATGTCTTCCAAGATTCTCACTTGCCATCAAGCCTGCTGGGCTGAATTTTTATCTAAATTCCATTTCTCAATCACTTACCGCCCTGGCTGCTTGGCCACCCTTCCAGATGCCTTGTCATGTTGGGACAACATTTACCCAGAGAGGGGGGAGGAGTACATCAGCAAGGATCCAATGAACTATCAGAAGATAATCAAGCAAGATGAAATTCAAGCCTCAAAGTTTTTTTCAGTTAAGGTGGATTATTTTTCAAATTTGATTGATTCAATTCAGAAGGCAGTGTGGCAAGATTCTCAATATAGAAGTGTCCTTGAAGATCTGGGTAAAGGTAAATCTGTCCAAGATTATTCTCTTGATTCCTCTTCCAAACTTCTCCTTTCCAAAGATTGGGTGGTGGTCCCAAATGACCCCACAATTCAACTCAATATACTTCAAAATCGGCATGACTCTCCTCTAGCTGGACACCCTGGCCAAGAGAAGACTCTCAAACTTGTCAAGAGGGATTTCCACTGGTCCGGCATGACTCAATTTATCAAGGATTATGTATCATCCTGTCAACAGTGTTCAAGAAACAAAAATATTCATCACAAGAAGTTTGGACTCCTCAAGCCTCTTCCAATTCCAAGTGGTCCTTGGATTTGTCTTTCAATGGATTTCATCACTCAATTGCCACTGTCCAATTCCTTTGACTCAATCCTTGTCATAGTGGAAAGATTCTCAAAAATGGCGGTTTTTATTCCAACAATAGCTTCAATCACTTCATTAGAGTTGGCGCATCTATTCATCAAGAATATTTTTTCAAATCATGGCCTTCCTTCAAGCATTGTTAGTGATAGAGGTTCTCTTTTTGTTTCTCCCTTTTGGATCAACCTTTGTCAGCAGCTCAAGATTTCAAGAGATCTGTCAACTGCCTATCACCCAGAAACTGATGGACAGACAGAGAGGGTAAATCAGATACTAGAAAAGTACCTTCAGATGTATGTCAGTTATCATCAAGATGATTGGAACACCTGGCTCCCTCTGGCTGAATTTGCCTACAATAACTCTGACCACTCTTCAACAAAACAATCACCGTTTTTCACTGTTTATGGATGAGATCCTCAATTTGACTCAGTTCACATCACTCAAGATACTCCTGCTGGAAAGTTATCAACAAAAATCCAATCAGTACAGCAAGATGTCAAGAGAGAACTTGAAGTTGCCATAAACAGGTTTAAGAGGTATGCAGATAAAAGTAGAGCAAGTCCACCTGTTTTCAATCCCGGTGACATGATATGGTGTCCTTCCAAGAACATCAAATCAACCAGACCAACCAAAAAGCTGTTTGAAAGATGGCTGGGTCCTAATCCAATCTTGAAGAAAGTCAGCACTCATGCCTACCACCTCAAGCTTCCATCTCAATGGAAATCCATCAACCCAGTTTTCCATATTTCCCTTTTGGAACCAGTCAAGACGTCAACAATCCCAAATCGGCATCAAGAGCCTCCTCCTTCAATAATCATTGAAGAAGAAGAAGAATGGGAAGGCTCTCAAATACTGGACTCAAAGCTCAAGAGAGGAAAATTATGGTATTTGGTGGAATGGAAAGGTTTCAGTCAAGACCCAGAAATATCCACTTGGGAACAAACTGAAAACCGCAAGAATTGTCCTGAACTTGTCAAAGATTTTCACCCATTATATTCTGAAAAGCCAGGACCCAATTCTTCAAGAGCTTGATTTTTTTTATGGTGCTTGGTGGGGAGAGGAATTACCAAAAGTAAGTCCCACTCCTGGTATGCACCTTTGGGGGTATTCAACTCTTTTGTTGTAAGCATCACCTTGGCCACTCTGTGAGCACTTTGCAAATTTTGGACACAGATCTTTGGCCGGGCTTTTCAACATCCAATTCCAAAGTTATGGCCATTTTCACTTGGGCAAATGGACCATCCACTCTTTTATTTTGTTTTCCAAGTCTTTCAATTCAATTCAATCCTTCAACATTTTTGTTTTTTATTTTATGGCACTGGCGGGAGTGGTAACTACCAAAAGTAAGTTCCTCTCCTGGTGTGCACTTCCCTGAGGGGTCTAAAATCTTGTCAAAACATCACCTTGGCCACTTTGTGAGCACCTGGCATCCAATTTCTCTTTCCAGGTCCTTGGCCAATTTCAAAATCAGTTATCAACCTCTGTGATGAAGATTGGAACCTCCTCAAGATTCAATTCATTTTTCTCTTTTCTTTTCTTTTCTTATTTTCATTTTCATTCTTTATTTTTCTTTTATTTTCATTTTAAATTTTCTCTTATCACATCAATTATCACGTCAAAAATTTTCATTCATTTTAAAATTAAATTCAAATCATGAAGCCAATGTCAAAAGAAGATCAAGCAAGTCCTGCGTTAAATGTCAAATTTTTAATATCAGTTTTCAAAATTTTTTATCTTAATCAGTCCTCTTGAATCACTCTCTCAAAATCTTTCCAATAGCCTCAACAGGCTTCACCTTGTATTGGTGCTCAGGAGCTCACCATTTCAAGGTGGGAGGTACTGTCACAACCATGGCAATTCATCCCTTTGTACTTCAATATTGCATATCCATGCCACATCCAATATATGGCAATTTGGCCATATCCATAAATCATTGGCCAAATTGGCCATCTCACCTCATTTGGCCTTTTATGACCATTTCATCATCTGGGCCCAGCTTGGGCCCCTTCACCATCATCAGGCCTTTCCTGGCCTTTCTCTACTTTTGGGAAATTTTGGTATTTCCCAGTCAACAGGGGAAATACAGCCCAAGAAGCTGTATTTGGCTTTAAATACAGTTTTAAGACTGTATGAGCTGTCTTTGGCCAAAAACCTCAAAAGACACTCTGACACCTCTGAAGCCTTCCAAAACCAAATTTCACCAATATCCTCCTGGCGTCATCTCTAAAGACTTATGGCCATTTTCAACCTCCAATAGTCAAAATGCCATATATGGTGTTATACACAATTATGCATCATTTTTCAGCAGCAATCCACTGGCGGCAATATCATCTGGTTATTTCAACTTTCCATCAGGCCATCCAGTCATGTCATCAAGAGGATTCATCAAGGCTCAAGGGCAAGTGTCAAAACCTCAAATACCAATGACACCATCAAGAAGTCAATGGTTATTCTCACTACAAGTATTCCTTCCAAGGGAATACTGTCAATTCATTCTCAAGGTGTATTCAAGAGGCAGTGCCAAAAGGAATTGTCAAGTTTCAAAGCTCCACCCAATCCATCTTGGCAACCATATTCATTTCAATACAGTCTGGATCCATCAAGGACTGTACTTCATTTTCAAGCATGGGAAATTCATTCAACCCAATTCAATTTCAATATTAGCCAGCTGTATCAATTCCCAAAACAATCAATACAGACTCAAGGATCAATACAGATCAGTTTTCAGCCTGAAGAACTCAAGCTCCCAACTTTTCACATATACCGGCTACCCTTTCCACCCTGGGGGGTTTTTCCCCAGTTAATTAATATACTTTTATTTTATTTTATCTTTATTTTCTTTTCATTCTAGTTAAGCAAATACTGATATTATTAAGTCAGTCATTTAGCACTTTTCTCTTTCTCTTTCCTCGCCTGTCAATGGATATTTGGTGGCCATATCCTTACTAATTCCATTATTCATTTTGGCAGGTTGAAACAGTGATTAAGGACTTACTTGGTTGGCAATTTGGCCATTTGGCTTCCCTTTCCTCTTTGCAGCTCATCTTGTACCTGCATATCTTTAGAGGAATTCATTCTTATTATTTTTATTATTTATTCTTTTGGAGTCTTCCAAGTGAGTTCCCTGATTGCTGAGTGCCAGGCCACTCTTGTATTTCTGTCCAAGAGCCCCTGTGACACAGTAGCAGCATCATTAGTTAAATCATCTGGACTGGGGTTGGGTGCATACAAGATCATTTGGCAAGGCAAGAGTGAGAAAGTATTCTGTGAATTGATTAAGTCAATATTTTCATGTTTACGTTTGTTTCCAGATGAAATGAATTGACCAGGTACTGGGCCATGAGGTTGTGTGCATGTGAGTAATAAACAGGATCAGCATGTGCAGAGCTCCATCCAAGTGCTTGAAAAGGAGATCAGTGGTGAAAGTATAGAAAAAGATGGAGAGGGCTGAGCAACTAAAAGATCAAATTAGTTTTTCTGAAATAAAATTGTAAATTTGAAATTGAATGACTAACCAAAAGTATTAAGTGAAATTTTTCTAAAGGTAAGGAATAGAACTTCACACATAATGAAATTAATGACAGTTGTGGAAGTACTGCGGTATGAGTGGGAAGATCCACATTGGTGATACACTCGAAAGGGATTGGTAACCCTTGATCATTTTGGTGGTGGTGCGTGAGGCAACTGACGTTTTCAAAGAGTCACTGTCGTTGCAGACATAGGGTCCCTGCGTGTACAAGAAGATGTAAACATAACTATGCGTGTGGTGGCAGACAGCATTGTGACAATAAACTGGTTTATGGCATCATGGGTTTGATTCCGGTTGGAGACAAGAGGAGGTCTCAATCAAACAACCAGAAATTGCTGGGTTTTCCGCTTCATTGGAATACAAGGGTTCTGCCCCTTGGGGGTTGCTTGTAGGCTCCTGTTCTGACTAATGTAACTCCATGAGGGTGACATGGGTAATACCATCAGTTACATGCACTTTGGGACGCAGTGCCCTAAACACGGGGGTACTGTCACATGGTGGAATGTGATCTTCAACTTTTCAGTATTAATCGGTCTTTCAACTTGTTTAATAGCCTTTTTGGCAAGAGTTCCCTTTTCTGAGGTCTGGCAGACATAATTGTGACAAGTAGACATTAGATTCTGCTAGTTCATACATCAATAATGATGTATTTTTTATAATAATATTCAAGGTACAAGCCATTGAAATCAAGGTTTGAAGTTTAAAATATTGAATTTGGACAGAAAAGATGAGACACATGAAAATTCATCAAAAATAGAGTTTTGATGATGTAATGAAATTCTCTTTTCAGTGTAATAAGTAAATGTCAGGCTATCAATATTAACTCCCAGAATAGCTGTAGCATGTATAACTTAAAAGCTATTAGTGATCAAAGTTTAAGCTTAAAACTGATCAATTACAATCACTCACTGTAATCTTATTTCAAGTTTAACAGTTATAAAAGTTATAAAACTGGTGAATACTATTAGATTATGATTACAAATAATACAATACATGAAATATAGGCTTCTTCCAAGCCTATGATGTCATCAAACTCAGAGTTATAGTGATAGCTCTAAATAATGGCATAATAATGAGATAAGATGGTTTGATCATGATGTAATCATTACTAAATCTTAAAATACTGATCATTTCCAGTGGATACCTACTCTACACGTCTACTAGAAGCCTACTGGACTCTAGAAGGGAGGTATTTACTATGATCAGAGCTCTTTTTACTCTCTTTTCCCCTCAGACACATCAAAACAATAAAACAATTAAAATCAAAAGGTAAAATCTTTTTTCTTTATATATAAGTCTATTATATTATCAAATACTAGAGGTATGATTTATTATAATCATCAGTCTTGATGTGATTACTCCAATTGTTCCCTTGTTTTGTTATAATTCTCTTAAAAGTCTTATTTCCACATAAAATCAAGAATATTTGTAATTTCTTTTATTTTTATTTGTAAATACAGTTTGAATAAGTTGTATTTACATTATTTGGAATAACATTTTCCAAAATATTTATATTGAGCATCAAAAGTAGGTCATTTTCTCTTATTGTAGTAATTTCTCTCTATTATTACTATTAATAATGCCTTAATTAATATAAATAGTATTTATATTAATATATAGCTTTAATATTACTAATATTATTTTTATTGATTGTTTTTTATTAATAAAAAACATTTTTTTTGCCTTTATTATTTGTTTGTATAATTATATAATAATTTTATATTTCTTGATTTTAAAAGCTATTGAGGCATTTGGAAAGCAATTGTACTGTCTTACATGTGGTTTTTCACATCCTTAGACTTTCAAGAACTTTCTTTGTGTGACTCTATTGATTAAAAGGAATATTTTATAAATTAAAAATAATTTGATATCATAAATTAGTTTCATGAAAGAATCATCTTCATTTTTATTTTATTCTTTAAAAATAAAAATATAAAAGAAATACTAAAAAATATTAAAAACAAATAAAAAAGTTATTTTTATTCCTTTTTTTCATTTCTTTATTCATCTCATTTATTCAAAGATATAAAAGCAATTTTTTCATGGAAAATTTCCATATCTTCACAAAAATAACACGTTTTATATAAAATACTTATATTTATTTGCCTCTTCAGTGTTTGGAGACAATCCAACAGAGGAAAATCAGACCACTATTGAAAGATTGGTGGAAGAAACTTTCCCAAGCTCTCCAATACAAATTGTCATTAAGAAAAGAAATCTAAGAAATTAGACTTTCCAGGACCCACCATTCAAGACTCTGAAGGTGAGTACCTCCTCTTAAATTTGCTATAAAAAGAAATTCTTATCCTGAAATATTTTTATTTCTTATTTCTTAAATTATGACTACCAGAAGAGGTTCCCAATACTCCATTCAATCAGATGGAGCTGAACTCAGAGGTAGAATTGCTCTCTCAAAAGGGAAAAGAAAGGGAAAAATCCCCAGTGGAACATAATCCACACAAGGAAGTGGCTTATCCCAAAGGCAAGTCCCAGAAATGCCCATAATATATGAACCAGAGTTAGAACTAAGTATTAGTGACTCAAATAGGTAGAAAACACATTCAGAGGGCTCAAATAGACATCTACATGAGCCATTACAAGCAGTACTACACAGTGTACAAGGACAAGGATTGGGAAATGTTGCCACAAATACACCAAGGAGTGATGAACTCCTGGCACATCCTGAAAAAGTTCCTCAAAGAGGAGGAAATATTGAGATACTCCAATGAATGGATTCCACTATAATCCAAACCTCAAATCAAAAAGATCAAGGAATACCATGCCAAAAACGAGGAGGCAACCAAGGAAGAAGCCCCAGTAGCTTCTACCAGCAAGCTCCAAGCCAACCCACGTTTCAAAGAAGGGAAGAAGAAAAAGAAAAAGAACTGGATAAAACCATATTACCCAAGCTACAGGATTCCAAAAATCCAAAAAGATGCCATGGACAATGTCTTCAACATGGCCAGAACCTTGATGGAATTCAAGGACAAGGAGGAACAAATATTGAGACAACCTCATTTCACAAAGAAATAAATTTGTCTCCAGATGTTGTAAATACTTTGAAAGAAATTAAAAACAGTATTTTACCTCTTAAAGAAATTAAAAATATTTTATTAGAATTACAAGAAATAAATGATAATTTATCACCTTTAACAAAAATTGTTGTACAAAATAAAAAAGAAATTGATAACATTAAATTTATTGTTGAAAATAATAAGCCAAAAGCTTTAATTAACAATACTAAGAAATTAATACAAGGACAACAAGAATTGTATAAATATATAAAGGATATCAAAGATAAAATTTGACAATCAATTATGATGTGAGCATTGATAATCTCACAGAAAAACTGAACAAATTAAGTATTTCTGTAGAAAAATTTGAAGAAAAGACTTCATCACACCAAAAATTACTTCTAGACCATGTGGAAAAAAGTTATGAAGCAAGAATGAATCTGAAAGATGACATTCAAAGTTAAATAACACTCATTACTGAAAAAATGGATAAAATAAATGAGGCTAACTTAAATATGCCAAAGTTATCAACCTCATCTTCTCACATAAGAAGTCCTGTTAAACCAAAAGAGGAGATAACAAATCCATTCATAACAGACTTAAGTCATCAAGACAATAACCAAGTCTTAATGAAGGAAGCACCTCAATTAAAAGAATGGCCAACATTCACAGGAGAAGGTGAATATGACCACATGTCATTTATTAAAACAATTTAAATGTTACAAGACAATTATGCCATACCAGATGAATTATTCACTGCCAGATAACACTCACTATTTGAGAAATCTGCAAACATTTGGTATTATGGCATAAGGAAAAAAAATCACAAAAATACCTGTTCTTTGTGGAAACAAGAAATAATCACCAAGTGGGCTAATGATCCCTGAAGGTACAAAATAGAGAATTCGTTGAAAATTCCTTCTTTGACCCAGAGAAGGATAAACCTTTGACTTGGTTATTAAAACAAGCTTGAAGATTAAATGCACTTCACCCAGAAATGTCGCAAAAAATGGTACACATGAAAGTACTTAAGAAATGTGGAGGATAATTGGAACATACCCTGAGAAGCAGGTGTATAGAACCATGCTCCACAGAAGAGTATATCAATGCACCAGAAGACATAGTGACAAGAACAAAAATTGGCAGAACTTGGAATGAATTTGACATTAAAAGCTTAAATGAACCATCTATCAAGAAAGATAAACCAAGAGAACATTTCAGACCCAATACATCCAACAATAATGATCAAAGAAAGTGGCACAAATGTGGAGGCGTTGGACACTTGGCCAATAATTGCCTTAAAAAAGCAAAAATCAATGAAATCGGGGAAACAGAGAACCACAATGATAAAGAAGAAGAATCTGACTCTGAAAAGGACACTGAACAATCAGAAACTTCCAAGAGTGATGTAATTAATACAATTAATGCACAAATTAATAATATTGATTTAATATATGAAGTATTGCATGTTAATTCAAACTTACCACAAGTTGGAACATCTGATACAAGCCTGACAAACATACAAGATGCTAAATTGTATAGAACAAAACCAGCAAAAGGGATGGGATGTACAGCTGGCAAATCAAGTATAAGTACTGTCATGATGGAAAACCAAGAGGCAAAGGTGAACTTAGATATAGGAGGATATTTTATGTGTGTTGGTAAACGTTATTTGAAAGCAGTTGTACCAGATTGGGAAGAAAAACCTATACCAATACAAGGAGTCAGATTTAGTAGTGCAAGTGAAAGCATGAAGCCCCTGGAAATAATTGATGTAACACTCATTTTCCCCATCTTTTCCAATGTATGAGATTAAAAGTAGAGTTTGTGTTAATGGACAACTGCACTACTAGCCATTTTATACTTGGAAATGACTAATTGTCATTTTATGGCATAGATATCTCTGACCAAAAAGACAGACATTTTACCATAGGAGAAAATAAAAGACAAAAATTTGGCTTCTTTAATATTAAAAACCAAATCACAGCTATTAAGAAGGAAGAAAAAGCCCAGAAAAGGATTTTTTCATAGCTGAACAACTTACAGAGGCAGAATTAAATGATTAATCAACATAAAAAATGAAAGAAAAATTGATTGAACTCTCATTTAGATATAAGAATGCCTTTGAAACTGACAAAGAACCACTAGGTGCCATAATTGGACATGAGGTAGACATAACCCTTAATGTGGAAAAACCTTATCCACCTCTATTAAGAAGACCGGTTTTCACAGCTAGCCCAAGAGCCAGAGAAGCTTTAGACGTACACATTTAAGAATTATTGGACCTTGGAGTATTAAGGAAATTAGGTCATAATGAACAGGCAGAGGTCACTACACCTGTCATTATAGCTTGGCATAATGGAAAATCAAGAATGGTAGGGGACTTTAGAACCCTAAGCACCTATACTATCCCTGACAGATATCCAATACCCAGAATCCATGAGACATTGACACAATTATCACAGGCTAAGTTCATCACAGCCTTGGATGCTCTAAAGGGTTTTCATCAAAATGTCTTAACAGACAATTGCAAAAGACCACTGAGGATAATAGTCCACTGTGGAATTTTTGAATATCTGAGAATGCCATTTGATATAAAAAATGCACCTCCCCATTATCAAGGAATGATTAATACCATATTTCCTGAAGAATTTTCAGAAGGATGGTTAATAATCTATATTGATGATATTATAGTTTGCTCAGGAACTTGAGATAGTCACTTAACAATACTAGAAAGAGTCTGGCAAAGTATAGTACAAGTAAACTTCAAATGTTACTTCAAAACTTTTCACTTTTCATACAATGAACTAAAAGCACTAGGACATGTTGTATCTGGAATATTTTTGCACATGGATAAGAGCAAAGTAGCTGCAATAATTTCTAGGATTTGCTGGCTATTACAGACGGCATATAAAAGACTTTGCAAGAATTTCTAAGTCCTTGTATAAGCTCTTTGACCAACCAAGAGTCTATGAAATGACTGAAGAAAGAGTCAAGCCATATGAAGAACTGAACAATTCCTTCACAAATTCCCCATTTTTTCTAATTCCAGATTGGAAACTACCCTTTCAACTATACATTGATTCTTGTGGAGAAGGGCTACGTGCTGCACTGCACTAGACACAAATAATCAATGAAAAACCAATTGAAGGACCAATTTGCTTCATTTAAAGACAAATAAAGCCAACAGAAGCAAGGTATGGAGCAAGCCAAATGGGATCTGCCTAGTGTGGGCTTTAGAAAAAGTACACTATCATTTGGATGGCACAGTGTTTGATGTAATTACAGATTGCCATTCTGTAAAATCTTTATTAAACATGAAAACTTCAAATAGAGATATGCTAAGATGGCAAATTTCCATCCAAGAGTATAGAGGAAATATGACTGTAGTTCATAAATCTGGTAATATTCATAAAAATGCAGATGGATATGGCAGACAGGCTCTGGCAAATACACCTGAAAATCCAGCATGGGTACCACAGGAAAAGCACCATATAGAAGGCATATGTGACACAGATATTGGCACAAAATTTCTTAACCAGGTTAAAGAAATATATAAAATGGACAAAACCTCCCATATCTTATGCCAACTTCTAATAATATGTATGAATTGTAACTTCTGTCTCCTCCTGGAGGTAATCCTGTTACCCAATCCATGTGAGCTATTTCCCAAGGGGTTTTGGTTCTTGGATTTGGATCAACATTCTAAATTTATTTCCTGTGGCTCTGTTTCCTTTCTGGAATCTGTCACAGGTGTGGCAGTATTCTGAAACATATTTCTTCCAATTTGGCCACCAAAAACATTTTTTTACTCTCTCTAGTGTTCTATCTTCTGAGAGAGGTCCAGCTGCAACACTATCATGAAACTCATGTAAAATAGTGTTTATTAGAGTTCTATCTGTTAAGGCCATGAAACATGTTTTTTTTTCTATGATAGAGGATTCCATCAAGGAGGTGGAATCTTCCTTCATCATATGCCTTTTTCCATATTTCATCTGATTTTGATGAAAGTGATGGGTCTTTGGAGTCTTTCATTAGAGGTTGGCTTAAGATATGTAAATTCTTATCTATCTTATAGCTTTCTTTAACTTGGTTAAGGAATTCTGTGCCAATGTCAGTGACACATATCCCTTCTATATGGTGTTCCTCCTGTGGTACCCCTGCTGGACTTTCAGGAGTATTTGCTAGAGCCCATCTGCTAAGACCATCTGCATTTTTATGAATATTACCAGATTTATAAACAACAGTCATATTTCCTCCATGTTCTTGGATAGAAATCTGCCATCTAAGCATATGTCTATTTGGAGTCTTCATATTTGATAGAGATTTTACCGCATTAAAGTCTGTAATAACCTCAAATACTGTTCCATTCAAGTAATAAGTGTAATTTTTATAAAGCCCATACTAAGCAGAGGCATTCCATTAGGCTTGCTCTAAATATTGCCTCTGTTGGATTTATCTGTCTTGAAATAAAACAAATTGGGCCTTCCACTGGTTTATCATTGATGATTTGTGTCTGGTGTAGTGCAGCACCTAGTCCTTCTCCACAAGCATCCATGTAAAGGTTAAAGGGTAGTTTCCAATCTGTCATTAGAAGAAATGGGGCATTTGCCAAGAAACTTTTCAATTCTTCATATTCTTTGACTCTTTTCTCAGTCACTTCATAGACTGTTTGTTGGTCAGATATTTTATACAAGGATTTGGCAATTTTTGCAAAGTCCTTTATATGCTGTCTGTAGTAACCAGAAAATCCTAGAAATGATTGAATTTCTTTTTTGGTTTGATGCATTGGCTTAAGTAGTACTGCTGCTACTTTATTCTTGTCTATGCCTAGACTAAGTCCAGATACAACATGTCCTAGTACTTTTAGTTCACTATATGCAAAATGACACTTTTTCAAGGAAATTTTCATATTCACTTGCACTATTTTCTTTGGTACCCTTTCTAGTCTTGTGAGGTGATTTTACCAAGTTTCTGAGCGAAATATGATATCATCAATATAGATAATTAACCATCCCTCTGATAATTCTTTAGGAAATATGGTATTCATCATTATTTGATAATGGGAAGGTGCATTCTTTATACCAAATGGCATTCTTAGGTATTCAAAAATTCCACAGTGGACTATTATCCTTAGTAGTTTCTTGGCATTGTCTGTCAAGAAATTTTGATTAAACCCTTTAGAGCATCCATGGCTGTGATGAACTTAGCTTGTGACAATTGTGTCAATTTCTCATGGATTCTGGGTATTGGATATCTGTCAGGGATGGTATAGGTGTTCAGAGCTCTAAAGTCTCCTACCATCCTTCATTTTCTATTATGCCAGGTTATGATGACAGGTGTAGTTACCTCTACCTGTTCATTATGTCCTACTTTCCTTAGTACTCCAAGGTCTATTAGTTCTTTAATGTGCACCTCTAAAGCTTCTCTAGCTCTTGGGCTGGCTGGATAAGCTGGTCTTCTTAATAGAGGTGGAGAAGGTTTTTCCACATTAAGAATTATGTCTACCTCATTTCCAATTATGGCACCTAGTGGTTGTTTGTCAGTTTAAAAGGCATTTTCATATTTAAATATGAGGTGAATCAATTTTTCTTTCATTTTTATGTTAATTCATGATTAAATTCTGCCTCTTTTAGCTGTTCAGTTATGAAAAAATCCATTTCTGGGCTTTTTTCTTCATTCTTGAAAACTTTTATTTGTCTTTTATTATTAAAAGATCCAAATCTTTGTCTTTTATCATCACCTATGGTAAAATATCTATCCTTTTGGTTAGAGATATCTATGCCATAAATTGACAAGTAGTCATTTCCAAGTATAAAATGATTGCTAGTACAGTTTTCCATTACCACAAACTCTACTTTAATTCTGACACATTGTGAAGGGTGAGGAGAAATGAGTGTTAAGTCAATTATTCCCAGGGGCTTCATGCTCTCACTTGCACTACTGAATTTGACCCCTTGTATTGGTATAAGTTTTTCTTGCCAATCTGGAACAATTGTTTTTAAATAACTTTTACCCACACAGGTGCAATATGCTCCTGTATCCAAGCTCACTTTTTCCTCTTGGTTATTGACCATGACAATACTTATACTTGATTTTCCAGCTGTGTATCCCATTCCTTTTTCAGGTTTGGTTCTATACAGTTTGGCATCTTGCACATTTATCAGGTTTGTGTCAGGTGTTCCAGCTTGTGGTAAGTTTGAGTTAAGATCTAGTACTTCATAAATTATATCAATACTATTAATTTGTGCATTAATTATATTAATCTCATCACTTTCAGAAGTTTCTCACTCTTCTGTCTCTTTTTCAGAGTCAGATTCCTCTTCTTTGCCATTGTGGTTTTCTGTTTACACAATTTCATTGATTTTTGCCTTCTTGAGGAAGTTATTGGCTAAGTGTCCAATACCTCCACATTTATGGCATTTTCTTTGCTCATTATTGTTGGATGTATTGGGCTTGAAAGCTTCTTTTTATTTATATTTTTTGATAAATGGCTTATTTGGACTTTTGATGTCCAATTTTTTCCAAGTTCTGCCAATTTTTGTCCTTGTCACTATGTCTTCTAGTGCATTGATATACTCTTCTGTGGAGCATGGTTCTATCCACCTGCTTCTTAGGGCATGTTCCAATTCACCTCCACATTTCTTGAGTATTTTCATGTGTACCATTTTTTGTGACATTTCTAGGTACAGTGCATTTAATATTTCAACTTGTTTTAAGAACCAAGTCAAAGGTTTATCTTTGTCTGGGTCAAAGAAGGAGTTTTCAAATGCATTTTCCATTTTGTACCTCCAGGCATCATTAGCCCACTTGGTGATTATTTCTTGTTTCCACCAAGACCAGGTATTTTTGCCATTTGTTTGTCTTATGCCATAATACCATCTTTTTGCAGATTTCTCAAATAGTGAGTGTAATCTTGCAGTGATCAATTCATCTGGTATGGCATAATCTTCTTGTAACATGTCGATTGTTTTAATAAATGACATATAGTCATATTCACCTTCTCCTGTGAATGTTGGCCATTCTTTTAATTGAGGTGCTTCCTTCATTAAGACTTGGTTATTGTCTTGGTGACTTAAGTCTGTTATGAATGGATTTTTTAATTCCTCTTTTGGTTTAACAGGGCTTCTTATGTGAGAAAATTGAGTTGATAACTTTGGCATATTTGAGTTAGCCTTATTAATTTTATCCATTTTTTCAGTGATAAGCCTTATTTCACTTTGAATGTCATCTTTCAGATTCATTCTTGCTTCATCACTTTTTTCCACATGGTCTAGAAGTAATTTTTGGTGTGATGAAGTCTTTTCTTCAAATTTCTCTACAGAAATACTTAATTTGTCAAATGTTTCTGTAATATTATCAATGCTCACATCATAATTTATTGTCAAAGTTTTATCTTTGATATCTTTTATGTATTTATTAAATTCTTGTTGTCCTTGTATCAATTTTTGAGTATTATCAATTGAAACCTTTGGTTTTTTGCTTTCAACCATAAATTTAATTTTATGAATTTCTTTTTTATTTTGTACAACAATTTTTGTCAATGATGATAAGCTATTATTTCTTTCTTGTAAAGATAATCAACTATTTTTGATGTCTTTAAGAGGTAAAATACTGTCTTTAAGCTCTGTTAAAGTATTTACAACATCAGGAGATAAGGGTATTTATTTGGGAAGCAGGGTTGTCTCATTCTTTGCTCCTCCTTGTCTTTGAATTCCATCAAAGCTCTGGCCATGTGGAAGACATTGTCCATGGCATCTTTTTGGATTTTTGGAATCCTGTAGCTTGGGGAATATGGTTTCCTCCAATTCTTTTTCTTGTTCTTCTTCCCTTCTTGGGGAGGTTGGTTGACTTCAGGCTTGCTGGTAGAAGCTACTGGGGCTTCTTCCTTGCTTGCCTCCCTCTTTTTGGAGTGGTACTCCTTGATATTTTTGATTTGAGGCTTTGATGACAGTGGATTCCATCCATTGGAGTATACCAGTATCTCCTCCTCTGTGAGGAACTTTTTGAGGATGTGCCAGGAGTTCAGCACTCCTTGGTGTATTTGAGGCAACATTTCCCAGTCCTTGTCTTTGTACACTGTGTAGTACGTCTTGTACTGGCTCATGTAAATGTCTATCTGAGCCCTCTGAATGTTATTTGTACCTGTTTGGGTGACTCATACTTATTTTAGAACTCTGGTTCAGATATCATGGGAATTTCTGGGACTTGCCTTTGGGATAAGGCACTTCCTTGTGTGGATTCTTTTCCACTGGGGATATTTCCCTTTCTTTTCCCTTTTGAGGAATCAATTCTACCTCTGAGTACAGCTCAATCTGATTGGATGGAGTATTTGGAGCCTCTTCTGGTAGTCATGATTTAAAAAATAAGAAATAAGAGGATTTCAGGACAAGAATTCTTCTTATGGAAATTTATAAATGAGGTACTCACCTTCAGAGTCCTGAATAGTGGGTCCTGGAAAGTCTAATTTCTTAGCTTTCTTTTTCTTAATTACAATTGGTGTTGGAGAACTTGGGCAAGTTTCTTCCACCAATCTTTCAACAGTGGCTTGGTTGCTTTCTGTTGGATTGTCTTCAAGAATTAAAAAAGACAAATAAATATAAGTCTTTTATATAAGAAGTGTTATTTTTGGTAATATATGGCAATTTTCCATGTAAAAGCTGCTTTTATATCTTTAAAAAATGAAATGAATAAAGAAATGAATAAAAATGAATAAAAATAACTTTTTTTATTGGCTTTTAATATTTTTTAATATTTTTTATGTTTTTATTTTTAAAGAATAAAATAAAAATGAATATGATTCTTTTATGAAATTAATTTATAATATAACATTATTTTTAATTTAGAAATATCTTTTTTAATCACTAGAGGCACTCAAATAAAGTTCTTGCAAGTCTAAGGATGTGAAAAACCACGTGTAAGACAGTACAATTGCTTTCCAAATGCCTCAATAGCTTTTTAAAATCAATAAATATAAAATTATTATATAATTTTATGATTATAATTAAAATTTATTATTGGATAAGCCCAATTAGAATCTTTTTAAAGGTCTTTTAGAGTAAATATCACGGCCAGGCCTCCAAATGTAAGGTTTGACTATGAAACAATAAGTAAAAATTACTAATATTTTACTTATTGTACTATGAATGTCCTTATAAGTAAAATAAAATAAGATAAAAATAATTATTATAATTAAGGCATAAAAATTATTATATTATTAAATAAATATAATAATATAATAAATAATTTATTCATATAAGATAATTAATACATTTAAAAGCATTTTGTTATTGTTACCAACAAATAATAAAGGCATAAAAAAAATTAATAACAATAATACTACTAATATTAAAGTTATAAATCAATATAAATACTATTTATATTAATCAAAGAATTATTAAAGTAATAATAGAGAGAAAATTATTATAATAAGAAGAAATAACTTACTTTTAACACTTAATATAATAAGTTTGAATGATTTTATGCCAAATAATAAAAATCCCACTTATTTAAATTATACTTACAATAAAAATTAAGAGAAATTACAAATTATCTTAATTTTACGTGGATTTGAGAGGTTTTAAGAGAAATTTAACAAAAACAATCAAATAATTGAAGTAATAACATCAATATTGATGATTATAATGAATATTATCTTTGTTCTTTAATAATATAAAGGTTCTATATATAAAGAATAAAGAATTTACCTTTTTTGATTTAATTATTTAGTGTTTTGTAAGTGTCTGAGGGGAAAATAGAGTAAAAAGAGCTTTATTTATGATAAGTACCTCCCTTCTAGAGTCCAGCAGGCTTCTAGTAGACGTGTACTGATTCTTTCTACTAGAAATGATCAATAATTTAAGGTTTAGTGATGATTACATCATGATCAAACCATCTTCTCTCATTATTATTCCATTATTTAGAGTTATCACTATAAATCTAAGCTCAAGGACATCATAGGCTTGGAAGAAGCCTAAAATTCGTGGATTTTCTTAGTATTAATCATAATCTAATAGTATTCATCGGTTGTATCAGTTATAATACTGTGAAACTTAAAGTAAGATTACAGTGTGTGATCATAAATGATCAAATTTAAGCTTAAGCTTTGATCATTAATACCTTTTAATTTATACATGCTACAGCTATTCTAAGAGTGGATTATGACAGCTTGGCATGTCCTCATTAAACTGCAAAGAGCATTTCAGTACATCATCAAAACTCTATTTTTGACTATTTTTCTTGTAACTCATCTTTTCTGTCAAAATTTAATATTTTATACTTCAAACCATGATTTCAAGGGGTTATACCTTGAATATTATAATAAAAATTACATTATTATTCACAAATGAACTAGTAGAATCTGACCGTCTACTTCTTTTTAAGTCTGGATCACTTTCACAACAAAGTGGTCAACAGCTCTGTTGATTTTATTCAATAATCCATTACAAGTTTTAACCTTGTTTATAGCTTGTGAAATAAATTTCATATCTGTATTCCTACAGTAATTACGTGGTGTCTTTATTTTTTTTTTATCTCTCTATCTTGTATATTTCAAGAGATATTAGCTAAATACCATGAATATATGCATTGACCCAAAAAGTGCATATATTCAGCTTAATTCCTTAAGTATTAACTTCAAAGATTAGCTTTATAATTGTTTTATGTGTAGTAATTTATGGAGAATCCAATGGTACAATTTCCTTCACATGTTGTTTCATTGGTTTCTGAGATAAATGACGTTTTGTACCTTTTTTAAGGTGTTATTACTTATACTTCCGTAATTATTGACTTTTCAGATATGCCATAAAAATGACATATGTGTATTTTACCATGAGGAATCTAATGGTGTATTTTATTTCACATGTTTCTTTATTAGAATCTGATTTAATTCAGATTTTGTACTTATTTATGGTATCTTACTAATTTTTGAGATAATTATCATAAGCATAATTATTACAGAAATTTTGTTATGACCTTTTCGGATATATGGTTATATCTCAAAGGCTCACACTGGTGGTGGGTGCAGTATCACATTATGACCTTGTATTTATTTTTCATATGTCATATTTTGGGCTTGGTAGAAGTGTCTGTGTAATTTATGCAGGTTTCAGGGCTGTGTTTCTTCTTTTTGAGATTCCAAGTGAGGTCAGGTGATAGGTTCTTGCACTGATTAGTTTATTGTTGTGTATGAGATGAGGTGTTTTTTTAGTTTGACAAATGCGGTGCATAGTCATGTGGTTGTTACTTATACAAGGGTGTGTGCTGCATGTGGACTGTTGTAACTAGTTTTGACTATCATGAGGTGATAAGTGGTGTAAAGAATTTTGTTTCTATTTCAAGGTTTCAAGTGGGGCTACTGTGGATATCATAGAAGGTACTCCTGTGGGTGTGTTGTCAATGACCTTGAGGAATTCCATGGGGTTGAGCTTTGCATCATGTGATTTTTATATGTTAAATGCAAGGTGGCTGTGTAATTCATGCATGTGTCATTTTCATTCTGCATGAGTATTGTGGCTACAGAGGGGTGTAAATCTGGGTGGGGTGTGTAATTTAAAGGGTGGTACCTCATTTCTTGTAACTAGTTTACTATATGAAACTTTAGTTCTACAAATTCATAATGAAATTGAATAATTTATTTAAACACATACACTGCCCTTTGGTGCCTGTGCCTTGGTATTATGAATTCACCCCAGCTTCTTGCTGCAAAACTGACCTTTTGGTGTAAGTGTTGACTGTAATTATTCCTGTGGGTTTAATTTACTGCTGTTATGGGGTACTATGAGCTTGAGCCTGGTGAAAAAAGGGTATGGAATACCACACTGTATGAGGAACTGAAAAAAAACCTCACAAATTCTCCTTTTCTCTTGATTCTGGATTGGAATTTACCTTGTAAGCTGTACATTGATGGTTTTGGAGAAGGATTAGGTGCTGCACTACACCAAACACAAATTCTAAATTATAAAACTGTTGAAGGACCAATAGTCTTCATTTCAAGACAAATTAAGACAACAGTAGCAAGGTGTGGAGCAAGTCACATGGAATTCCTTTGCTTAGTTTGAGCTTGAGAAGGATTAGATTATCACTTAGATGGAACAGTCTTTGATGTTATTACAGACTGTAATGCTGGAAAATAATTATCAAATATGAAGGCACCAAATAGACATATGCTGAGATGGAAAATTGGAATCCAATAGTATAGATGAAATATGACTAAAGTCAACAAATCTGGAAATATTAATAAAAATGAAGATGGTCTTAGCAGATGGGCTCTAGAAAGTAAACCTGAAAGTACAACATGGGTAGCACAGGAGGAAAATTATATGGAAGGAATATGTGTCACATAAATTGGCACAGAAATCTTCAAACAAGCTAAAGAAAGCTATAATTTGGACATTAATTGCCATATTTCATGCAAACTCTTGAATAAAGACTGCAAATACCCATAATTATCTTCTAAAATAGATTAAATATGAAAAAAACCTTGTGATTAAGGGAGATTCCACCTTCATGATGGAATTCTTTATCATACAACCAAATATACATGTTTTATGACCCTAAAAGATAGAGCTTTAATAAACCCTATACTATATAAATTCCATGATAGTGTTATTTCTTGACATATTCCAGAAGATAGGACATTAGAGAGAGTAAAAACTTGCTCTTAGTGGCCAAATTGCAGAAAAAATGTTGCAGAATTTTACCAAACCCGTGACAGATTCCAAAAAGCAAACAGAGACACAGGTAATTAATTTGGAATGAAGATCTAAATTCAAGAAGAAAATTCTCCTTGAGAAATTGCTCATATGGATTGGGTAACAGTTCCACTCCCAGGAGGAGATGGAAGTTTCAATGAATGCCTAGTGTTAGTTGATAGGTTCAGAAAAACCCCAATGTTCTTACCATGTGAGAAAGATGACACAGCTATGGGTACAGCAATAATAATATGGAATACAGTTGTTGGCCATACAGGATTATTTCAAAATATCATAAGTGATAGAGAACCCACAATCACTTCAGCTCTATGGAAAAATCTCCATAACATGTTTTGCACTAAAGTATCATTCTAAACAGCCTATTTCCCTTAAGAAGATGGACTGTCAGAAATAATGATACAAACTCTAGAAGACATGATCAGAATATTCTATGGTTATTGCCTAGAATTGAAAGACTCTGATTTTTCTACCCATGATTGGTGCACTCTAATAGCAGGTCTTGAACTGTAATATATAACATCAATTCCTTCATAAACTGGTAAAACACCTGTCATTTTGGAAAAAGGTTGAAACCCATGACTACCTTATGACACCCTTAAAAAGTACTTAGATGACATACATCCAATAGAAAGAACTTTTAAGATAATGCTTGATAAAGCAAGACATCATAAAAGTATATGTATTCAGGGTTCTTTCAAATATGCAAAGGAAGTAAGGTAGAAAATTCACAAACCACCTTATTTTAAAATAGGAGACTTGGTTATATTATCAAAATTAAATGAACAAATAAACTGAAAGATTCCTTTGCAGGACCTTTCATGATAAAAGCCCAAATTCTGAACAGCTAGAATTAAAAGTTGAATTAATGAATAAACACCCAAAATTCCGAGTAAGTCTAATAAGTCTCTACAGTTCACATGATAAGGAATTATTTTCCCTAAGAACTATACCAACACTTGAAATTCCCCCTGTAGAAGAAGGAGAAGAAAAGAAAATTGTGAAAGTCCTTGAAGAAAGGAGGGCAAGAAATAAGAAAGAAAGAGAATACCTTGTAAGGTACAGAAACTGACGTAATCACTGACGTTATCAATGACCTAATCAAGTGACATCAGCACTGATAACCAGATGACATAATCAATAACCTAACCTGCCACATCTGCTCCACTCTTCCCTATATAATCTCACTCATCTCACCTTCCTCAATTCAGAAAACAAAACCTCTTCCAAAAAACTCTCATTCTCTTCTTTTGACTTTTCATTTCATGCAATACGATTCAACTAACACAACCAAAAGAAAAAGATTCAATACCGTTGACTGACTACAAGTGATACACAGATACAGTGGAGGTAATGAATCACTGAATTATATAATTACTACAGATTCACAACAACCTTATTGATTTTTCTACCTTTGAACTCAGGCTGTATGTGTGTAGTTGAATAAGTAGTACAGTCAGATAGATTGATCTTTATTATAAGTGTCCTAGTTGTCAAAGGTATTTACTCACTAACTATATAGCTATCCAACTATCCTACTTATGCCAAACAATCATTAATTGTGTTGTACCTAAACAGCTTTACCACTACTGTGTGTTTTAGTTAATCAAGATCATACTTCAATAGAGTGACACAGAGATTGTTAGACCATAACTAACTCTTGACTAAGTTTACATGGTAGCAAACAAGTCTCACGTGGTATAATAACGAACACACAGAGCTGGAAAGAAATTTGTAATCCAAATGCAACCCTCAACAAGCGACCAGAAGCTATTTCCAATGGAAGCAGAAGGGGATGTTGTCGCAAGACAACCCATCGTCAAACTAACCTGCCAGAACTGGATATGGTGGCGCCAACAGTTAAAATATGCCTGTTTATACAAAGGATACAATAATCTATTTGATTCTGAATGGACCAAATACAACAAGTAATCCCCAGAATTCATCAAGGCAAATGCCTTTGGTGTGTCTACCTCATTATCTATCATATCTGACAAACTCCAGCCAATACTACTCCAAAAATATTACTTTCTTGAATCCCTGGAGGCACTAGCCAAAGCATGTGGTCAAAATTCAATGATAACCCTATTTCAGAAACTCTTTGACCTTGTCAACCTTACCTATGACCCCAACACATCCCTTGCAAATCACGCTTACAAATTCTTCGACCTATACTGAACATTCCAGAATTGTGCAGCAGGAAACACCTTCCGGATGGACATTGGAGAAGGTGCCGTTGCTGCTATACTGGTAATGAGCATTGGGCAAGATTCTTCCCTTACAGGACTTGTACAAACACTATATTACGCAACCCCTTTTAACCTAGAACAAATAACTAATTGATTACTTGTTGAAGACAGCCAGAGGTCCAAGAAACATGTTGACTCTACTCTATACCTCAATCAATCCAAACAACTATATCGGCCCCCTCATCTTAACCACTCCAGCCCCAGACTAAGTAAACCACACTTCCCAAACCGTACGCCCCAGAGGACAACTCCATCTGGCTTAACTCCGACATGCTTTAACCAAGGATTAAACCTGGAAGAGAAGTTCAAGGTATTTCTAGACAAGTATGTGAAGGAATACCTCAACAACTCGCACTCAGCCAATCAAGCCAAGGAGAACAGTGGGGAAGACAGAAGCACAGAAGAAACTCTAGAAGATGATGAAGGCTTCTACGTCCAGATGGATCAAACCAGCCAATTACAAGTAATGTCTCTGTCTGAACCCAACACAGAACTAATCCATGACTCTGGTGCTTCACAATCGGCCGTATGCAATCTAGCCCTTCTGTCCAAAACACAACCTACATGCGTCACTATGAGGACCTTTTCTGGTACTATCAAAATCACGCTTATGGGAAAACTAAGTCTGGGTGGCTTTACCCTCTACCCGGTAACCTATGCTCCTCAAGTAAAATCAAACCTTATCTCAGCATCCCAACTTGAGGACCGTGGACTCAGGTCGTACCAGAAGAACAACATGATTATTGTCAAGTAAGGCAACAAAATAGTCCAGTCCTTCCCCACAAAAGGGAATTTGTATGTATCTCAATACAATTTCTTGTCTAACCTGATACGAGAAGACTTCTCATCCCACTCAATCATGGACTGGCACATCATTCTAGGTCACCCCTCAACCCAATACTTGAATAAATTTCTGCAACTTAACAAAATTAACCAACAACCATCTTTCAGCACCATCAAACATTGCCATGTGTGTAAGTCATGTAAAATAAAGTCAATGCCACACAACCGACCCATTCCCTCCACAAAGTTCCCATTTGAAAAATTCCTTTTTGACACACTCGAAATTATGCCTCTAGCTAAACATTCCACCCGATACGTCCTTGTAATCATAGATGATTTCTGCCGTTTCAACCGATTCTATTTACTCTTGCAAAAATCACAAGCCAAGTTGAAACTGCTCTCATTCATCAATGAAATAAAGAACAAGATTAACAGATGGCCGGCATATCTCCACATGGACCGGGGCAATAATTCAACTCCACCCAATTTCGTACTTCCATTGAGGAAATGGGTATTGTTCTTGAGCAAGGGCCAGCCAACAGCCCTCAAACAAATGGAATGTCTGAGCGGTTAAACCAAGTCCTACTAACCAAATGCAGGTGCTTACTTGCCCAGTCAAATGTACCTATTAACTTCTGGGATGAGGATGTCAAATATTCTTCCCTCCTAATCAATATCCTACCATCTCACAGCCTAAATTGGAAATCACCTGTCAGTACCCTATTAGACCATAGGTCCACTATTGAGCCAACCCGCAACCTAAATCAATTAATTCCCTTTGGCCTGAAGGTTTTTGTATCCAGGTCTATGGGCTCAAAAGTAGTTCCGCCTTCCAAACCGCTACTCTATCTTGGTACAGAAGACTATTCAGACGCAGGCCATATCTTTTATCCTCAAAGCCATAGGCTTTTACTCAGCCAAGACTACACTTCCACTACCATCAAGTTTGACTATCACTCACCTGACACTGTTAAGAAACCTATCACCATGCTTCCAAATAGATCTCTAACCACAACCTCATCCACTAATCCCAATACATTCACCACAATACCTCTAAGAACTAGCTCCCCCAAACCGACAAGCCAACAACAATCTTTCTCACCCATCTTGAGTCCTCCAACTCAAGAGTTACCAAGTGTTCCGACTGAAACAACAGAACCTGAAGAACCACCCACTCACCAGCAGGCTTCTATTGCATCAACTTCTCCGTCTCGTACTCCAATCCCACAAAAGAAAGGATATTCATATGTACCACACTAATCCACCACACCCAAGAACATCAGCAGCACAGTATCAAAAGACAACATATTAGCCTCCCCTTGACGGAAAAAGATCCCCACTGAAGGTAACCCATGCTCTTCGGCAGTTGATGAAGAGGTACCCTTCAAGACGGTGTCACAGGGGCTCTTGGACAGAAATACAAGAGTGGCCTGGCACTCAGCAATTAGGGAACTCACTTGGAAGACTCCAAAAGGATAAAGAACAAAAATAATAAGAATGAATTCCTCTAAAAGATATGCAGGTACAAGATGAGATGCAAAAGAGGAAAGGGAAGCCAACCAAGTAAGTCCTTAATCACTGTTTCAACCTGCCAAAAATGAATAATGGAATTAGTAAGGATATGACCACCAAATATCCATTGACAGGCGAAGAAAGAGAAAGAGAAAGGTGCTAAATGACTGACTTAATAATATCAGTATTTGCTTAACTAAAATGAAAAGAAAATAAAGATAAAATAAAATCAAAGTATATTAATTAACTGGGGAAAACCCCCCCGGGTGGAAAGGGTAGCCGGTATATGTGAAAAGTTGGGAGCTTGAGTTCTTCAGGCTGAAAACTGATCTGAATTGATCCTTGAGGCTGTATTGATTGTTTTGGGAATTGATACAGCTGGCTAATATTGAAGTTGAATTGGGTTGAATGAATTTCCCATGATTGAAAGTGAAATACAGTTCTTGATGGATCCAGACTGTATTGAAATTAATATGGTTGCCAAGATGGATTGAGGGGAGCTTTGACACTTGACAACTTCTTTTTGGCACTGCCTCTTGAATACACTTGAGAATGAATTGACAGTATTCCCTTGGAAGGAATACTTGGAGTGAGAATAACCAATGACTGCTTGATGGCGTCATTGGTCTTTGACGCTGAAACACTTGCTCTTGAGCCTTGATGATTCCTCTGAATGATTGGGTGCCTTGATGAAGTTATGAGATGTTGGAATGTTGAAATGACCATTTGATATTGCCACCATTGAATTTCTGTTGAAAAATGATGCACAATGATATATAACATCATTTATGGCATATTGGTTGATTGGCAAGAAGATTACATCCAAAGGTCTTGAGATGGAAAGGCAGAGGGAAAAGGATGGATGTAATGGCTTCAGAGCTTGGAAAGGTGTTTCTGGGCCTTTTGGGGTTGTTGGCCACTTTTGGGTTCTGAGCCAAAAACTGGCCCAAAAGGCGGGAAAGTGTCTTTTGGACACTTTGCGTCAAAGTGCGCAAAAATGCGCAAAATGCGCATTATGAGCCCAAATGGCCAAAAACAGCCATTTGGGCCATTTCCCTTGGTTTTGAGGGAAATGACCAGAAATACCCATTTGGGCATAAATTGCCGCTATGGGTTCTGGATTGAGGTGAAGGGCCATGAAGGCCCCAAAACACAAATGGCCATAAATAGTCCATAAGATGATGACGTGGCCATATTGGCCACTGGTTATGGATATGACCAATTGGCTATAAAAGAACCGTGGCTTGATATGCCATATGGGGATCCAAGGAGGTGAATTGCCATGGTTGTGACAGTACCCCCCACCTTGAAATGGTGAGCTCCTGAGCACCAATACAAGGTGAAGCCTGTTGAGGCTATTGGAAAGATTTTGAGAGAGTGATTCAAGAGGACTGATTAAGGTAAAAAATTTGAAAACTGATATTAAGAATTTGACATTTGACGCAGGACTTGCTTGATCTTCTTTTGACATTGGCTTCATGATTTGAATTGAATTTTAAAATGAATGAAAATTTTTTGACGTGATAATTGACGTGATAAGAGAAAATTTAAAATGAAAATAAACTAATAATAAAGAATAAAAATGAAATTAAGAAAAGAAAAGAGAAAAGAAAAATGAATTGAATCTTGAGGAGGCTCCAATCTTCATCATGGAGGGTGATAACTGATTTTGAAATTGGCGAAGGACCTGGAAAGATAAATTTGATGCCAGGTGCTCACAAAGTGGCCAAGGTGATGTTTTGACAATATTGTAGACCCCTCAGGGAAGTGCACACCAGGAGAGGAACTTACTTTTGGTAGTTACCACTCCCGCCAGTGCCATAAAAATAAAAAACAAAAATTTTGAAGGAATGAATTTGAATTTGGAATCTTGGAAATGAATTGAAAAGTGAATGGCCCATTGTCTCAAGTGAAAATGGCCATAAGATTGAAAATGAAGTTGAAAGCCATGCCAAAGATCTGTGTCCAAAACTGCAAAGTGCTCACAGAGTGGCCAAGGTGATGCTTACAACAAAAAGAGTAGAATACCCCTAAAGGTGCATACCAGGAGTGGGACTTACTTTTGGTAATTCCTCTCCCCACCAAGCACCATAATGAATCAAGCTTTTGAAGAATTTGGCCCAGGCTTGTCAGGATATAATGAATGAAAATATTTGACAAGTTCAGGACAATTCTTGAGGTTTTCAGTTGGTTCCCAAGTGGATCTTTCTGGGTCTTGACTGAAACCTTTCCATTCCACCAGATATGTCAGGATGATACTATGATAAAGGTATAACTAGGCTAATTACAACTCCAACTGTGTATGTGACAAGGCAGAAAATGATTTAAAAAAGATTTATAAAGGTTTATAATAAGATTAAAGGGTTCTACTATTGAGAAATAGTGGTGGTGAGTGCTATTGAGAACCCTGGGTGCAGGCTTTACCTGTTGGATTACAATAATAAAGTCTACAATAATTAAAGATTATAATTATACCTGATTATTCAACCAAGAGTAAAACTGTTTTTGACAGTTTACTACGTAGTTTATTCAAGAGCAGGATGAGGAAAGGCTTTTGGGTGTGAAAAGCCCTCCTTTTATCCTAAAATTGAGGTGGAAAGGCTGCTAGACCTTTCCACGTAGAGGAAGTGAAGATTTTTCACTCTCTATGACAGGCTTGTGGTTTGCAAACAGCCTTTATACCCTGTATTGGGCTCAAATGTGGTTTTGAAACCACATCTGGGCAGTTCTCACCAATACAGGGTGAAAACTTTCATCTGGGGACCTCACAGCCTGATTCTGACGTGTATGACGCGTAGAATGCTGTACAGAAACTGTATGGGACCCCAGTATTGACTGACATATAAGGTATTGAAGTAAAAACATGCTTCTTTGTCTATTTGACACCTCATATTCATGGTTATGGGATATTATCCCATGGTAAGGCTGTATCTGACAGCAGGTGGGATTTTGACCTTAAAATGGTCATAACTCTGTCAGTTTTTGAGATATCAAGCTCAAAGTTGATTCATTGAGTAGCTCTGTATAAGCTCTACACAATGGTACCCAACTTGACATGGTTATCATTAAATATGACAAAGTTATCCCATGTACAAGTATTTTTGTACATTGGCGTGGTCTGGTCAAAAGCTGTATTAAGCTTGTTTGGCCAATACCTTCTGTTGTAGTTGAGTTATGGGGAAATGGATGGCACCATCAGATAGCCCTGATTGTGCTCTTTCCAAAAAGACCCCACTTTAGGTATCTCACACTAAAACTGTAAAAGTTAGATGAGAGGTGAATGTTTTGTTCACCCTTATTTGGTCTGAATTTGACCATAACTCAAGTAATACTGGTGCTAGCTCAGTTTGGCTGGTACCATTGGATAGCCCTGGCTTAGAGATTCATTTTGAATACCCATTTGTTGGGGTTAAGCCTCTCCTTCTAGATTTTAGATGAGAGGTGAAAATTAATGTTTACGCTCAGCAATAACTTTGAGCAGGAATAACTTTGTCATTTCTTGTCCTATGGTGATGGGACTTGTATTTTCAGGAAGAGGTGAGTTTCCTCTTTCTTTTGATACCTTTTGAGCTAATTTGGCTCAGCTCCATGTTTTGGTGGTATTTTGGCTATACCATTGGTTTATGGTATTTTGGCTGTCATGCTTGTGCTCTGGTTTTGAGTCACAGGCTGACATACCCTCCCTCTAAAAAAGGCTCATCATTGATGAGACTGTTCAGTCCTCCTAGAGGCTCTGAATCTCCGCAAATGGAGGTTCCCATCTGGTATGGCATCCTCTGCCAACCATTTGTCTTTGTCAGCTGTCTGGTTCTTGAATCTGACTAGATATTGTCTCTGATCCTTCCCATTAAGTCTGATTTTTCTGGCCCTGATGATTTTACTCACAGGTCCAGGAGAGTCTTCTACTTCCACTATTTCTGGTGGAGTGATGTTTTTCTTCCTGGAGGGGAATTTATCCTCCTCTGTTTGGAAGTATGGTTTGACCAGGCTTACTGGAAAGACTGGGTGTTTCCTAGAAAACTCCTCAGTGAGCTTGACCTCTACTGCATTCTTCCCTATCAACTTAATGATAGTGAAGGGCCCTACAAATGAGTCTCTCATTTTCTTGGGTCCTTTGAGATTGTTAAAGTTTAGTGTAGACACTAACACCTGGTCCCCTTCCTTGAAGTCAGGTTCCATATGTGATTTGTCCCACCTTTGCTTATTAGACTCTTTGGCCTCAGCTATGCATTTGGCAGCAGTATCACAGGCTTTCTTCCACATATCATGGAAGTCTTTGGCTGTGGGGTGGATGGTCAGAAGATTTTTCTTCAAGTGATCCACAGGTAACAGGGGATTCCACCCTTTCTCTACTAGTGCAGGTGTTTTTCCTGTGGTAGAGTGGTGGCTTGTATTATAAGCCAGTTGGACTGCTGGTAAGAGGGTGACCCAATCATGGGTATATCCCTCATGGTCCTTGTATTCCATGCCATAGGCACAGAACCTCCTGAGGATGTCCTCCATTGTTTGGATCATCCTCTCAGCTAGGCCATCTGTTTGTGGATGGTAAGCTGTGGAAAAAGCAAGCTTGTTGCCAAGCATGTCATATAAATTGGTCCAAAATTCAGATGTGAATTTTGGGTCCCTGTCACTGATTATGATCTTAGGGACTCCACAGGTGGATATGATGTTATTCCAAAATAACAGAGCAGTGTCCATGGCTGTGTCCTCTTTATGGCATGGTAGACATCTCATGCTCTTGCCGAACCTATCAACTATGATTAAGCAGGCATTGTAGTTTTCTTTGCCTCCTGGGACAAGTCCTGTGACCCAGTCCATGTTGATGGTTTCCCATGGGTGTTTGGGTTCTTCTATGTGTTGAAGCAACCCATATTTCTTCCCATGCTTTCTATTTGCCTTTTGGCATCTTTCACAAGTGTTGATGTATTCACTCAACTCTTGCTCCCACTTGGGCCACCAAGCTGTTCTTGCTACCCTCTCTGTAGTCCTGTCTTCACTCATGTGTCCCATGTAGGGGCAGTCATGGAATTCCTGCAGGATTAAAGAGATGTGGTCTCTGTCTATCACTGTGAGTGCACTGGTGTGCTTGTCTCTGTGATAAATCAGGCCATCTATAAGGAAGAATTTATTGTCCTTATAGGCCCTCAACCAGAGTTCCTCCAGCTGGGTTTCCAGTTCTGGGCTCCTGTATTTTTGTTGAAGGAGTTGGAGTAGTATGCTACACTGTTTGTGTTTAGCATATGATTTCAGAACTGCATTGAAAAATTCGTTGTGCAGTGCTGAGGAACTTATTCCCAGTATGGGGGTTTCTGTCCCTTCTGAATCAGTGTTTCCACTGTCAAGGGTACCACTCCCTGGTGCCCATTCAGAGAATCTGAAGTTCTTCTTCCTATTTATTTCCATAAAATGGATAGGAATTTTTGCAGCAACTTCAGGGTCATAAGCTGGATTGCTTTTGACATTGTCTAGTGACCATCTGCTAAGGCCATCTGCATTGGTATGGCTTTTACCTTCTTTGTATATGATGGTCATGTTCCCTCTATACTCCTGGATGGCTATTTGCCATCTCAGCATGTGTCTATTAGTAGTCTTCATGTTTAGTAAAGACTTCAAGGCTGTGCAGTCTGTGTAGACTTCAAAGACTGCACCCTCCAAATAATAATGGAGTTTTTCTAGAGCCCAGACTAGACATAGACATTCTGTCTGGGTGGCCCCATACCTAGCTTCTGAATCTTTCAGCTGCCTGGAGATGTAACATATTACACCTTCTCTTGGTTCACCATCCACAATTTGTCTTTGGTGAAGGGCTGCTCCCAAGCCTTGGCTGCATGCTGCATCTATATATAACTTGAATGGTAGTTCAAAGTCAGGCAAGATGGGCACAGGTGCATTTGTGAGTTCATATTTGATCCTCTCATATGCATCCCTCCTTTCCTTGGTTATTTCAAAAACTACATCCTTTGAGCATAACTTGTATAAACTACTAGTTATGTGGGCAAAGTTTTTGATGTGGTTTCTATAGTAGCTAGCAAATCCAAGGAAAGATTGCATCTCTTTGATGTTCTTTGGTACTGGCTTTTGCAGTACTGCTGCTACTTTGTTCTGGTCAATTGCCAGACTAAGGCCTGAGAGTTTGTGTCCTAGAGCTAGTAGCTCTTGTTGGCCAAAATTACACTTTTTAAGTGAAATTTTCAGATTGATGGATGTACATTTACTTAGCACTCCGTCTATGTATTGTACATGGTCTTCCCATGTCTCTGAGTATATAATGATATCATCAATATACACTACCATCCAGCCTTCCATTATTTCTTCTTGAAATATGGTGTCCATCATCCTTTGGAAGTGGGCTGGTGCATTCTTGATGCCAAATGGCATCCTGGTGTACTCATATATGCCCATATGGCATATTATTCTGAGTAATTTCATGGAGTTTGGTTTAACTCCATTTTGGTGGAAGCCTTTCATACAATCCATCTTGGTTATGTATTTGGCTTTGGCCAATTTATCCAAGGCATGAGGTATCCTTGGTATAGGGTACCTGTCTGCTTTTGTGTAGTTGTTCAGGGCTCTGAAGTCTCCACACAATCTAGACTTGCCATCATGCCAGGTGATTAGGACAGGAGTGGTGATTTCCACTATTTCATTATGTCCAATCTTCCTAATGACATCCATGTCCAGGAGTTCATTGATATGTTTCTCAATCTCTTTCCTGGTCTCCAGACTTGCTGGGTAAGGAGGTCTCCTTAACATGGGTGGATAAGGACTTTCTACATCTAGATATAGTTCTATATCATGGGCTTTGATCTTGCCTAATGGTTCTTCACCAATGGCAAATTCTGGTCTATTCTTCCTCAGCATCTTCAGTAAACTTAGCTTTTGTTTACTGGTGAGGGTAGTGCTAAACTGTCCCTCTCTGAATTCTTTCAGAAGTTCTTCCAGTGGGTCCTGAGAAGATATCTGGTATATATCAAGAGAAAATTTCTTTTCCTTGTTAGTACCAATAGTAATATGCCTATTTTTACTATTGTAAATATCTATGCCATACATCCTCTGGTAATCTGTTCCCAGTAAAAGCCCTTGGATGTGGTCATCTTCAAGCACTACAAACTCTGGGTTGAGTCTGATATTACCTTTTCTGTGGGGTATAATTATCTCTTTAATAATTGTCCCAATAGAGGTCATCTTTCCAGATGCACTCTTAAAGTTCTTTGCCCTGGTGGGCAAGAGTTCTTTTTCCCAGTTTGGGAGGTGGTTAACCAGATAATTTCTGGCCACTATGGAACAGTGTGCTCCACTGTCAATGATCAGTGGGTGCTGAGCATTGTCAATACATACAGTCATTTTTGTGGCTGTTCCATGTATATATGCCATTCCTTTGGTTGGTGTAACCAGGAATGTTTGTGCATCTTGTGTATGTTTACACAAGTTCTTGTTGGAAGTGTCTTGTGGCATCCCTGCTTCCAACTGTATATCCTGGATTTCTAGTGGGGTTTCCTCTTGGTATTCCACTAGAAATTCCTCTCTTGGGTCTTTATCCTCATCAGATGGTTCTCTAGTGGCATCACCCATAGAGTCTGATTCAGAATCCTCTGTTGGAGGTTCTTCTTCAGGGACTTTTTCTATAGCATAGACTTTCTTCTTTGCTTTTGGACAGTTGTTGGCATAGTGGTCTGTTGAACCACAATTGTGACAAGAATTCTTCTTCTTTGCCACTTCAGCCACTCTTTCTCTGGGTTTGTCTTTAAACTCTACCCTGAAAGGTTGTTTCTCTTTGAAACTATTGCTTCTATATGGGGTGAATTTCCCTATATGAGTCCTTTTCCTTATGTCTTGTAAGGTATTGGCTATATCATCTAGAGTGCAATTTTGGTTGCATCTGCACTTTACTGCATGCTCTAGTTCTCCTGGCAGTTGTGTCAGAAGTTTATGATTCTTCATTTGAATGTTCATTTGAGGATCAATGGCTTTAAGTCTTTTAGACTGTCTAAGACACCACTCATATGGATCTTTTTCCACAGAGTATTTGTCATTTTCAAATGACATGGTCTTTTGCCATATCCAAGTTCAATTACTGTACTTTTGGATTATTTGACTCTTCCACCATGGCCAATTTCTTCTGCCATGGATTTCTTTCATTTCAGTGTACCATATACTTGCATGACCTTCAAATGCAGTATTCAGTATAGCAGTAATCCAGTAATCTGGTATGCTTGGTACATCAATGAAGAGTCCATCAATATAATCTATGAGTTCCATATGATCATATTCTCCTGATCCAGAGAATTTGGGCCAGTTTGAGGCCTCAGGAAGCTGTTTCAAGGCTTCCTTCTCTGAATAAGACATGCCATCTCCATCCTGGTATTGTGATGGAGATCTTGCCTTATTCAACAACATGGCATCTGGTTTGATGTCATCTGGTTGATATGGATTCTCCATAGCTTGGCCTTGTGGTTGGGGCTTTAAGCTATGGTAGGCATCAAACAATTTGTTGATGTCTTGGTTCAGACACTCCCTGTCCCTGCTGCTATGGTGTTGTTCTTCAGAGACTTGATTCAGTCTCTTGTTGGTTTCTTCAGAGGCTTTGCTCAGTTGAGCATATCCTTCCTGAAGGTTTTTAACTATCTGCTCCAATGAGGCTTGAGTTTTTCTCATCCTTTCTTGGGCAGCTGCAAATTCTGCAGCCTGCTTTGCAGATTGCTCAGCATATTGGGACATTTGCAACCACAGTGTGTCACTGTTGATGTTGCTCTCAGATGTGATAATGTTATTTTCAGTCTGAGTGGGGGTAATGTTTCTATTACTAGGACTACTGATTCTAGAGTGGTTTACAGCTACTTCTGGTTCTTGTGTACTTCTTTTACCAAATCTAACAGCTTCTGGATCATGGGGTCTGACTCTTTCCTCCTCTGGTTGAAGGAGGCTTTGTTCTTGCCCTTGTTGCCTTGTCTTCTCCTGGAAACTTCCTGGAATTGTGAAGAATGGTGACTCTTGGCCACTGATCTGCTGGTTTCTGAATGGTGTGAAGCCATTGGAGAGCTGATTTGGCTTGCTCCTTGTGAACCTGAAGGAATCTGAGTAGGCCCTGTCTGGGTTAACTGTTCTTCTATAGCTTGGATAGTGGCTTGGGTCTCCCTTATCCTCTGTGCCCTTGCCTCCAGGAGTCTGTGCTGCCTGGTAGGGTTCCAACCCTTGGTGATTACCATAAGGTCCTTGAAGTTTATCTCTTTGAGACAGATCTTCTGGCAACTTGATCCCAGTTCTGCCCAGTGAGTTGCTAGGTTGAACCTCTTGTTGTCCATGCTCCATTGAAACAAATCTTTGAGGAGTTGGTGGATTTGAAGAACTTGATCCATATCCTTCCAGTCCTCTGGTTTGAGGTTTCTGTTGAATTGGAGTGTGAATGGCAAGGTTGATATTATCTCCCTCATTGTTTTGCCATCCACCACTGTGTCCAATGTGTCTTCTTTCATGTCTTCTGGTTCTAGACATTCCTGCTCTATCCTCTGGCTGGTTCCTTTGGAAGCCAAGGTCTCTGAGGTATGCAGGGGACATATCAGTGCTTGAAAGCAGTCAAAAACTTTATGTTCTTAGGGTATTTACCTTTGACTGTGCCTTGTACAAATTTGTTATCTGCTGATTTGGGCAGTTTGCCTTTGGAGGTTACAACTGGGTTAATAATTGTAATCTTCCCTGTACAAGTGGTTAAGGTTGGTTTACCTTGTATTGAAGCAGAGTTTCGTGGTTTTCTACTCCTCTGAGTGGCTATTGGTGTCCACTTCTTGGCTGTAATGAGGCCTTCACTAAGCCTTTTTCCTTTACCCTTGCTGCCCTCTGGTTCTGAGGGTGTCACTGGTGTGTTGGCCTGTGACTGGGTTTCAAGTGGGATGTAGTTTTCTTCCACTGAATCAAAACAGGAAAAGAGGGCTTATGTCAGTTAATACTTCTTAAAAGGCTGGTTTTGCACGTCTAAGAATGGCCTCTGGGCTTGTATATTATTACAGTATGCCCTTGTATAATGACAGTGTAATTGAATTAACAATTTCACGTCAAAAATACAGCTTATGGTGTCCTGTCACACTGTTTTGTGTGTCAGTATCCCTCAGATACACTTGTGGTTTGCAAGTGTATTCTGTAAAAGTGGTTTGTATACAAGTGTTATTGAATTAACAATACACTTGACCACGCCTCAACTGATGGTTTTTCAGTCAGAGGTGTCCTTATTCAGTCAAGAATACAGGACTTTATTAGTGGCTTATGTGTTTTTATATGCAAAACACGCCAGAAATAATAAATTACTGTGGGTGTTAACCACGTAAAAAATACTCTTATGATATGAGTATATAAAAAAAAGGTAAAAATATATAAAATATATATATTTAAATAGAAATTATGCCTAAAAAGGATAAAAAAATGTGTTAATAAGTCATAAAAAAGAGAAAAGACTTACTTGTAAGGTCCAAAAAAAGTGAAAAACACGGCCAGGCCCCCAAAATGTCAGGATGATACTATGATAAAGGTATAACTAGGCTAATTACAACTTTAACTGTGTATGTGACACGGCAGAAAATGATTTAAAAAAGATTTATAAAGGTTTATAATAAGATAAAAGGGTTCTACTATTGAGAAATAGTGGTGGTGAGCGCTATTGAGAACCCTGGGTGCAGGCTTTATCTGTTGGATTACAATAATAAAGTCTACAATAATTAAATATTATAATTATACCTGATTATTTAACCAAGAGTAAAACTGTTTTTGAAAGTTTACTACGTAGGTTATTCAAGAGCAGGATGAGGAAAGGCTTTTGGCTGTGAAAAGCCGTCCTTTTATCCTAAAATTGAGGTGGAAAGGCTGCTAGACCTTTCCACGTAGAGGAAGTGAAGATTTTTCACTCTCTATGACAGGCTTGTGGTTTTCAAACAGCCTGTATACCCTGTATTGGGCTCAAATGTGGTTTTTAAACCACATCTGTGCAGTTTTCACCAATACAGGGTGAAAATTTTCATCTGGGGACCTCACAGCCTGATTCTGACGTGTATGACGCGTAGAATGCTGTACAGAAACTGTATGGGACCCCAGTGCTGACTGACATATGAGGTATTGAAGTAAAAACATGCTTCTTTGTCTATTTGACACCTCATATTCATGGTTATGGGATATTATCCCATGGTAAGGCTGTATCTGACAGCAGGTGGGATTTTGACCTTAAAATGGTCATAACTCTGTCAGTTTTTGAGATATCAAGCTCAAAGTTGGTTCATTGAGTAGCTCTGTATGAGCTCTACACAATGGTACCCAACTTGACAAAGTTATCCCATGTACAAGTATTTTTGTACATTGGCGTGGTCTGGTCAAAAGCTGTATTAAGCTTGTTTGGCCAATACCTTCTGTTGTAGTTGAGTTATGGGGAAATGGATGGCACCATCAGATAGCCCTGATTGTGCTCTTTCCAAAAAGACCCCACTTTAGGTATCTCACACTAAAACTGTAAAAGTTAGATGAGAGGTGAATGTTTTGTTCACCCTTATTTGGTCTGAATTTGACCATAACTCAAGTAATACTGGTGCTAGCTCAGTTTGGCTGGTACAATTGGATAGCCCTGGCTTAGAGATTCATTTTGAATACCCATTTGATGGGGTTAAGCCTCTCCTTCTAGATTTTAGATGAGAGGTGAAAATTAAGGTTTATGCTCAGCAATAACTTTGAGCAGGAATAACTTTGTCATTTATTGTCCTATGGTGATGGGACTTGTATTTTCAGGAAGAGGTGAGTTTCCTCTTTCTTTTGATACCTTTTGAGCTAATTTGGCTCAGCTCCATGTTTTGGTGGTATTTTGGCTATACCATTGGTTTATGGTATTTTGGCTGTCATGCTTGTGCTCTGGTTTTGAGTCACAGGCTGACAAGATACCATAATATTCCTCTCTTGAGCTTTGAGTCCAGTATTTGAGAGACTTCCCATTCCTCTTCTTCTTCAATGGTGATTGGAGGAGGAGGCTCTTGATGCCTATTTGGGATTGTTGACGTCTTTACTGGTTCCAAAAGGGAAATATGGAAAACTGGGTGGATGGATTTCCATTGAGGTGGTAGGTATGAGTGCTGACTTTCTTCAAGATTGAAAAAGGACCCAGCCATCTTTCAGACAGCTTTTTGGTGGGTCTGGTTGATTTGATGTTCTTGGAAGAAAGCCATACCATGTCACCGGGATTGAAAACAGGTGGACTTGCTCTACTTTTATCTGCATACCTCTTAAACCTGTTTATGGCAACTTCAAGTTCTCTCTTGACATCTTTCTGCACTGATTGGATTTCTGTTGATAACTTTCCAGAAGGAGTATCTTGAGTGATGTGAACTGAGTCTAATTGAGGGTCTCTTCCATAAACAGTGAAAAACGGTGATTGTTTTGTTGAAGAGTGGTCAGAGTTATTGTAGGAAAATTCAGCCAGAGGTAGCCAGGTGTTCCAATCATCTTGATGATAACTGACATACATCCAAAGGTACTATTCTAGTATCTGATTTACCCTCTCTGTCTGTCCATCAGTTTCTGGATGATAAGCAGTTGACAAGTCTCTTGAA
This sequence comes from Austropuccinia psidii, assembly GCA_023105745.1. Taxonomy (NCBI): domain Eukaryota; kingdom Fungi; phylum Basidiomycota; class Pucciniomycetes; order Pucciniales; family Sphaerophragmiaceae; genus Austropuccinia; species Austropuccinia psidii. The sequence continues at coordinate 69,202,813 of JALGQZ010000004.1, forward strand.
ATCTTGAGCTGCTGACAAAGGTTGGTCCAAAAGGAAGAAACAAAAAGAGAACCTTGATCACTAACAATGCTTGAAGGAAGGCCATGCTTTGAGAAAATATTCTTGATGAATAAATGGGCCAAATCTAATGAAGTGATTGAAGCTATTGTTGGAATAAAAACCACCATTTTTGAGAATCTGTCCACTATGACTAAAATTGAATCAAAGGAATTGGACAGTGGCAATTGAGTGATGAAATCCATTGAAAGACAAATCCAAGGACCACTTGGAATTGGAAGAGGCTTGAGGAGTCCAAACTTCTTGTGATGAATATTTCTGTTTCTTGAACACTGTTGACAGGATGATACATAATCCTTGATAAATTGAGTCATGCCGGACCAGTGGAAATCCCGCTTGACAAGTTTGAGAGTCTTCTCTTGGCAAGGGTGTCCAGCTAGAGGAGAGTCATGCCGCTTTTGAAGTATATTGAGTTGAATTGTGGGGTCATTTGGGACCACCACTCGATCTTTGAAAAGGAGAAGTTTGGAAGAGGAATCAAGAGAATAATCTTGGACAGATTTACCTTTACCCAAATCTTCAAGGACACTTCTATATTGAGAATCTTGCCACACTGCCTTCTGAATTGAATCAATCAAATTTGAAAATGAATCCACCTTGACTGCAAAAAACTTTGAGGCTTGAATTTCATCTTGCTTGATTATCTTCTGATAGTTCATTGGATTCTTGCTGATGAAATCCTCCCCCCTCTCTGGGTAAATGTCGTCCCGACGTGACAAGGCATCTGGAAGGGTGGCCAATCGGCCACGGCGGTAAGTGATTGAGAAATGGAATTCAGATAAAAATTCAGCCCAGAGGGCTTGACGGCGAGTGAGAATCTTGGAAGACATGAAATATTGAAGAGATGAATGATCGGTGAGAACTTCAAAAGGGGAAGAAATAGAAAGAAGGAAAGCTCTCCAGCGCTTGAGAGCCCAGACTATGCCAAGGAGTTCCTTGTCATGAATCTCATAATTGAGCTCAGCTGGGAGAAGCTTGCGGCTATCAAATGCAATGGGATGTTTTCCTGAGTCAGAGACCTGACTCAGTACAGCACGCAAGGCATAATCTGATGCATCGGTCTCCACAATGGTGGGTAGAGAAGGATTGAAGTGAGAAAGGATTGGAGCAGTGGTGAATGCCTCTTTGAGTTGATGAAACTGTCTAAGAGCTTCCTCATTGAGGGGAAAACGGGAATCTTTCTTGAGGAAACTTGTGAGTGAACTAATTTTTTTTGAATAATTCTTGATGAAACGGCGGTAAAAAGTGGCAAAGCCAAGGAATGATTGAGGAGCCTTGAGGTTTCTTGGAGGTGGCCAATTGAGAATTTGCTGGACTTTTGCTTGGTCCATCTTGAGGCCTTCAGAAGAAACTACATAACCAAGATATTCCACACTTGAAACATGAAATAGGCATTTGGACGCCTTAGCAAAGAGGCTATTGGCTCTGAGTCTGGAAAGAACAGTGGACACATGAGTGACATGTTCTTCCTCAGATTTGGAAAAGACCATAATGTCATCCAAATATACCACAACATAAACATCAAGAAGATCATAAAAAATATCATTGACAAGATTTTGAAAAGAAGCAGGAGCATTGGTAAGCCCAAACGGCATAACCAAGTACTAATAACTACCATATTTCGTTCTAAAACAAGTCAAATGTTCATCACCTTCCTTGATTCTGAGCATGTTATATGCACCATGCAAATCAATCTTGGAGAAGATAGAAGAACCATTGAAAACAGTGAGAAGCTGATTCATAGGAGGAACAGGATACTTGTTCTTCCTAGTAACAGCATTGAGCTTGCAGTAATCAACACACAAACGGAGGCCACCATCTTTCTTTTTGACAAAAAGAACAGGTGCTCCTGTAGAAGAGGAGCTTGGCCGGATGAAACCTTTCTCTACATTCTCTGAAATGTAGGCCCTGAGTGTATCTGACTCTTGGTTTGATAAAGAGTAGATCACCCCAACTGGAGGTAGAGACCCCTCCAGCTCAATATGATGATCACAGGCGCGGTGAGGAGGAAGTTTCTCTGCTTTCACCTTGGAAAATACATCCAAGTACTGGTGATAAACAGAAGGAACAACCTTCATCACGGTTTCTATTTCTTCTGGCTCTTCCTCTTCATCCCACAACTCCTCCAGGGAGTCATGATAAGATGAAGGAGGAAGGTCCATATTCCCAAAGAAGAGAGGAAGTGAAGATACAGAATTATCTTCTCCAACATCTTGAATCTCTTTTAAGACTTCATCTCTAGATGATAGTAATGACTGATGGGAATTAAGGGAAGGAATATGGACAGAAGACGGAAGTGATGGTGTTCTAGAATCACCAACCAGAGCTGCACATGATTTGGCAGAAGAAGAGTCATTACTAAAAGAAATTGAAGGATCATTATAGTCCTTATGATCAGAATTAAAGGTGATCAATCCTTGCCTCCAATCAATAAACGGATTAAAATGATTAAGAAAGTCAAAGCCCAATATGAGGTCTTCTCCCTTGGGAGTATCAATGACTAAAAAGTCCCATTCGAAGCTTGGGAAGGAAGGGAGCTCAACCATATATTTAGTATGGTGAGTCACAAATAAAGAAGGAGACTCAGAGGAGTCAAGAATAATAAGGGGAATCTTCTCCGGGAGTTCTGACAAGGTCAAAGAATACTTGTGAACAAACTGCTTTGCAATAAATGAGTTGGTAGCACCAGAATCAATGAGAATACTGTAAAACATATCAGAGAGAGAACAAAAAACAAAAAATTTAAGAGAATTTTTGACACCAGTATTCAGAATGCACAATTGTGCTCTGGATGGAAAACTGTGAAGACCATTGAACACAACATGATCTTCACTCAGGCTTTTCCCTGGCTGGGAAATTTGCCTGACGGTTGGGTAAGCCTGTTTTGAGGCCTTTTGAAACAGGACTCAAGACTATGCTTCCCACCACAATAGGTACAAAGACCCTCCTTGATTCTTCTTTCTTTTTCAGAGCTCATGAGCTTGAAATCTTTATTTAACAAAGAAGAATGGGGCTTGTCCCTCTTCTGAAAATTCTTCTTCTTCTTTTGACTTGAGCTTGAAGAATTTTGAGGATGAGAAGAACTTGACTTTGAGGCTTCTGGCTTCTTCTCTTGATGATGAATCTTTTCATTTTGCCTCTCATGGTACCTGGTATCAAGTTCCAGGGTAACGTCCATTAAGTCTTGAAGAGAGTCAATTCTTGAAGGATGGGAGGCCAATTGATCCAAAATCCTGGATGGCAATCCCTTCCTGAAATGATGGATGAGAGCTCTTTCACCCCAATCCCCGATTCTTGAGACTAAACTTCTGAAATCAGCAATGTATAAAGATACATGCCCACCTTCTTTCATTCTTAAAGAATCCAACTCAGCTTCTGCTTTTCTGACTTCATTCGGGTCACCAAATAGAGTGAATAGTTGGGATTCAAATAAAGGCCAAGAATTGAGAAGGTAATTTGAGTCTTGATTGGTGAGATTGGAAAGATAAGGCTCAATCCATTTTGCAGCCCTGCCAATGAGAAATGAAGTGGCATAAAGGACCTTCTTTCTGTCTTGAGCGAAGTTTGCCGGATCATTATGAAAAATCAATTGACAAGACTGACTAAAGCTTCTAACTTTGAAGGGCTGAGTCCCATCAAAGCATTCCGGTGCCTTCATAGATGGAGTCTTGAAGGCTGGTGGTCTTGATGCTTCAGAGGATGAAGCTGCTTGAAGATTGGCCATAATCTGAGTCATTTGCTGCATGATGGCCAATAAAGATGGTTCAGACTGATGAGAGACAGGCTGATTAGACTGGGCTAGAGTTGGCCCTCCAGTACCTTGGGATGCCTCCACTGGAGCAGGGACACCTTCAGTACCATCAGACTCTTCCTCTTCCACAGAATTCTCCTCCTCCTCTTCACCATCTTCACCTGGACCTTTGAAAATAGTCCTTGAAGTTCCTGGAAATCCGCCAACTACTCCTGAGAATGAACATGATCTTCTTGGCTCTCTTCCTTCCTTCCTGGATGGTGCTGCTCCTTCCATGCGGGGTCCTCTATCTAATTGGGCCCTCAGCTGAGGAACTGCTGGGGTGCCATCTAAAGGAGCTCTTGGAGTTGGAGTGAGAACAGCTTGAGCTCTGGCCTGAGATCTTGTCTGTCTTGCCAGAGGTGAGTGTTGAACAGGCATGATGTCAGGAATAAAATGAAATAAATGAATTTAAACCAAAATTTGCTTGAAGTGAACAGAGTCAACAATCAAATCTTGAGGAAAAATCAATGAATAAAAATGAAAATCTTCAAGTACTTCAATAAATCAAAATCAAATGAAGTCTTGAAGTCAAATCAAATCAATGTCTTGAAGTAAATCAATGAATCAAAGCCGAATGAGATCTTCAAGTCAATAAATCAATCAATCAAATCAATCAAAATCAAAATCTTGCAAAAATCAATCAATCAAATGAAATCTTGAAGGAAAAATCAATTTATGTCAAAATTCTTGATGTGAAAAATCAGCAAAATCAATGAAATCTTCAGGTCAATCAATTTTCTTGAGGTCAATATCAAATATGTCAAATCAATCAATCAATCAAAATCAAGTGAATTATTCTTTAAAAACCAAAATTCTTGAAGAATGAATCAATTATGAATCTTGATGTGAATAACGTGTCTGAATATCTTGATGAAAAATTTGGAAATCAAAGAAAATCAAGATGACGCCTGAATAATGAATGAAATGAAAATTTATGATTTGAAAAACATTTTAAATAGAATAGCAAAAATAAAAAATGGGTCAGCTTTCAATTTTCAAAATGAAGAATGAATGAATGAAAATTGAGAGGTGACGATGAATCATTAAGTTCATAAGCGTAAAAGAATCATAATTTCAATGAAATGAGTGAATGAAATTATAAAGAAAGAATGAAAAGAATGAAAAAGAAATTATGAGTGAATTAATATAATGTCACAGGGGCTCTTGGACAGAAATACAAGAGTGGCCTGGCACTCAGCAATCAGGGAACTCACTTGGAAGACTCCAAAAGGATAAAGAACAAAAATAATAAGAATGAATTCCTCTAAAAGATATGCAGGTACAAGATGAGATGCAAAAGAGGAAAAGGGAAGCCAACTGGCCAAAGAGCCAACCAAGTAAGTCCTTAATCACTGTTTCAACCTGCCAAAAATGAATAATGGAATTAGTAAGGATATGACCACCAAATATCCATTTACAGGCAAAGAAAGAGAAAGAGAAAGGTTATAAATGACTGACTTAATAATATCAGTATTTGCTTAACTAAAATGAAAAGAAAATAAAGATAAAATAAAATCAAAGTATATTAATTAACTGGGGAAAACCCCCCAGGGTGGAAAGGGTAGCCGGTATATGTGAAAAGTTGGGAGCTTGAGTTCTTCAGGCTGAAAACTGATTTGTATTGATCCTTGAGGCTGTATTGATTGTTTTGGGAATTGATACAGCTGGCTAATATTGAAATTGAATTGGGTTGAATGAATTTCCCATGATTGAAAGTGAAATACAGTTCTTGATGGATCCAGACTGTATTGAAATGAATATGGTTGCCAAGATGGATTGAGGGGAGCTTTGACACTTGACAACTTCTTTTTGGCACTGCCTCTTGAATACACTTGAGAATGAATTGAAAGTATTCCCTTGGAAGGAATACTTGGAGTGAGAATAACCAATGACTGCTTGATGGCGTCATTGGTCTTTGACGCTGAAACACTTGCTCTTGAGCCTTGATGATTCCTCTGAATGATTGGGTGCCTTGATGATGTGATGAGATGTTGGAATGTTGAAATGACCATTTGATATTGCCACCATTGAATTGCTGTTGAAAAATGATGCACAATGATATATAACATCATTTATGGCATATTGGTTGATTGGCAAGAAGATTACGTCCAAAGGTCTTGAGATGGAAAGGCAGAGGGAAAAGGATGGATGTAATGGCTTCAGAGCTTGGAAAGGTGTTTCTGGGCCTTTTGGGGTTTTTGGCCACTTTTGGGTTCTGAGCCAAAAACTGGCCCAAAAGGCGGGAAAGTGTCTTTTGGACACTTTGCGTCAAAGTGCGCAAAGTGCGCAAAAATGCGCATTATGAGCCCAAATGGCCAAAAACAGCCATTTGGGCCATTTCCCTTGGTTTTGAGGGAAATGATCAGAAATACCCATTTGGGCATAAATTGCCGCTATGGGTTCTGGATTGAGGTGAAGGGCCATGAAGGCCCCAAAACACAAATGGCCATAAATAGTCCATAAGATGATGACGTGGCCATATTGGCCACTGGTGATGGATATGGCCAATTGGCCATAAAAGAACCGTGGCTTGATATGCCATATGGGGATCCAAGGAGGTGAATTGCCATGGTTGTGACAGACGGAAATCCAGGACCCCAAGGTGGAATAAAGCAATGGACAGAGAATTCAACTCACTAACATCCAAAAAACACTGGAACCTTAGTTCCCTCACCCGGGACAGACAAGACTGTTGGGGGTATGTGGTTTTTAGTAAGGAAACGAAATGAATTCGGGGAAGTACCCAAGTACAAGGCCCACTGGGTTTGTTTTGGAAACCACCAAGAGCATCAATTTAATTACTTCGACACCTACTCTGCGGTAGCACGCACTGAATCATTTAAGGTACTACTGTCAATATTGGTCAATTGCAGATACTCAGCCTACCAATTTGATGTGGAGACTGCTTTCTTATATGGTGAGATGGATGCACCAAACTATGTTTCCCAGGTTGCAAAATATGAAGTATTGGGAAAAGAAGACTGGGTTTGGAAACTCAATAAATCATTGTATGGTACCAAGCAAGCACCCCAACAATGGAAGGCCCATTTAGTCAAAACTCTAAATACATTAGGACTGACCTCAAAAGACACTGATGAATGCCTCTTTACCAACCATGACAGAACCCTGTTTCTCCACATTCATGTGGATGATGGCTTCATAGTAGGTAAATCAGAAAGTATGATTGAAGACCTCCTAATGCAGCTCAACCAGACTTATACCATCAAAACCAAGAAGAATTCAACTCAACACTTAGGATATACTCTAATTTGGCAATCGGATGGCTCAATTATCCTCCACCAACATGGCTTCTGCACCAAGATTCTCAATGAGCTCAACATGACCTTTTCCAGCAGCATCAAGACCCCAGCTCCAGAAAATATACACAATGTTGTGGCACAGACCTCAACCCCCTTTTCCAAGAAAACCATGAAAAAGGCCATTGGGATGCTCAACTATCTTGTGCTTCACACCTGGCCAGACATCATGTTCACCATGAACTTACTCTCACAGTTTGTCAGTGAACCTACAATGTCACACTGGAATCTAGTCAAACACCTCCTATGCTACCTGAATGGCACTCTCACTACACCAAAGCTCAATGACACAAAGACGAACTGGTGGGCTGGGCAGATGCTGACTATGCTACCTCCCTAGTGACCAGGAAATCACACTCAGGTTACCTAATCATGTTTATGGGCAATCCCATCTCATGGACAACAAAGAAACAATCAATTGTAGCTCAATAAACTACCGAAGAGGAGTTTGTTTCAATGAACAAGTGCTCAAAAGAGGTCTGGTGGCTATCCCACCTGATAACGTCTTTAAAGATGCAGTTGAAGGTCCCAATCCTCAAGAATGATAACACAGGTGCAATCACTATCAGTAATGAGGCACAACTCAACCCAAACTCCAAATGTCAGCAGGAGTCTATGTTGAAGCAGTATTTAGGCTATTTACAACTAGAACTATGACTGTGACACGTGGAAATAATTTTAAAATAAGACTTTTAATATAATATAATAACAGGGTTCTACTATTGAGAAATAGTGGTGGTGAGCACTATTGAGAACCCTGGGTGCAGTCTTACCAGTTGGATTACTATAATAAGAACTACAATAATTAAAATTATAATTATACCCTGATTATTACCCAAAAGTAAAACTGTTTTTGAAAGTTTACTACGTAGGATATTCAAGAGCAGGATGAGGAAACAATTCTGGCTGTGAAAAGCCTCCTTTTTATCCTGAAATGGGGTGGAAAGGGTGCTAGACCTTTCCACATAGAGGAAGTGAAGATTTTTTACCCTCTAGTACTGGCTTGTGGTTTTCAAACAGCCTGTATAGCTTGTATTGGGCTCAGATGTGGTTTTGAAACCACATCTGGGCAGTTTTCACCAATACAGGGTGAAAATTTTCATCTGGGGACCTCACAGCCTGATTCTGACGTGTATGACGCGTAGAATGCTGTACAGAAACTTTATCGGACCCCAGTATTGACTGACATATGAGGTATTGAAGTAAAAACAAGCTTCTTTGTCTATTTGACACCTCATATTCATGGTATGGGATATTATCCCATGGCAAGTGTAACAACCATCCATCAGGGGTAAGGGTATTCATTCATACACCCACTCAAACACCTCCAATCAGCAAATCCAGTATCTGCATCAGCAGTCAGTTTCAGCAATCTTCATTCTGAAACATGCATACAGCTTGGTACATCAATACAGCCTGTCCATACCTGTACAGGTTGGATTCACCCAATACAGTTTCAATACACCAGTATGGAACTGTATGATCACTCAAATACACCACACCTCTTGTACAGGTTCTGTACAGCTGTACAGGACCTGTATTGGCCAGACTCAATTCAATCATCAATTGTTCTCATGAAAATTCTTCCTCTGGATCAGGGCTGGTGATTCTCACATATACCAGCCCCTCTTTCTCCCCCCTGGGGACTTTTCCCCAGTTAATTAATTTAGTTTATTTATTATTTTATAATTACTCTTATCCTTATTTTGGGTATTATAATTATTTAATCTTAAGTTAGTCTTTGCATTTCTCTCTTCGCCTGTACAGTATGAGTTGGGTGGCCATATCCTTATTAACCCTTCTCTTTCCATTCTGACAGGTTGAAACAGTGGACTTGGACTTGTTTGTGGTTGGCTCTTCTATTCTTTTACTCTTATCTTTTGTTGCTGATTTTCTTATATTTATTCTTTAGCAATTTATCTTTAACACTCTTAAGTGTATCCCCTTTTATCTTATCTTTGAGCCCTCCATAAGTGAGTCCCAGTTTACTGAGTGCCAGGCCCTCTTCACTTTGAAGAGCCCCTGTGACATTAAATTAATTAACTCATATTTGATTCTTTCTCTTCATTCATTTATATTCATTTCCTCTCATTCATCAATTATGACCTTTTCATGATTTTATGGTTTTTTATGATTTTCTATGAAATTTTCTCTCTCATCAATTTTCATCTCATTAATTTCATTCTTATGAAAATTGATTCTTTTTCCTTTCTTAATCATTGCTGACCATTTCATCACTTCATTTTATTTTTATCAATCAAATTTCTTCTGTGTTCTTATTCAGGTTTTATCTAGGGATTATTGATTGGTTTAATTGATTGGATTATTCATTGGGATTCATTTGGGTTATTGATTCAGGATTTATTGGATTTATTGACTTTGAACTCTCAAGATATTGAATTGATTTCTGAAGATTTTGAACTGATTGATTGATTCCTCAAGACTTGATTTCATTTGAAGACACTTATTGATTGATTATTGATTGAATATTGATTGATTATTGATTTCCTCAAGATTATTGATATTTGATTGAATTGATTGTTGATTGATTGAATTTATTTGACTGTTGATTGAATTTGATTCCTCAAGATTTGAATTGATTCCTCAAGATTCATCAAGATTTTATTGTGATTGATTTGGCCAAGCCTGATTATTCTTCTTAATACCATCAAGTTATTTTAATTCTTTTCATAATGCCAGTCCAGCATAGCCCCCCAGCAAAGAATACTAGATCCCAGAAAATTCCAGCTGTTCTCACTCCTACAGCAAGGGCTCCTCTTGACCGCACACCATCAGTTCATCAACTGAGTGCAAATTTGGACAGAGGACCACCAATGGAATGAGCAGCACCCTCAAGAAGAGGTGGAATGAAATCTAGAAGATAAATATCTTTCTCTGGACTTTTGGGTGGCTACCCTGGCATGTCTGAAGGTGCAAGAGAATGACAAGGGGAAGTTGAAGATGAAGAGGGGGAAGAGTCTGTGGAAGAGGAAGATTCTGGGGAAACTGAAGTGGCAGATGCCTTGGCAAATGCTCCAGAGGTGCCTCAGGGTTCTAATGTAGCCCTTTCTAGTCAACCTCTTGTCTCTCAAACTGATCCAAGTCTCCTCAAGATGATGGAGCAGATGACTCAATTCATGGGACAACTCACTCAAGCAGTTGCCCCCAGGGACAATTCCAAAGCCCCTGCTTTCAAGACTCCATCCATGAAGGCACCTGATTCTTTTGATGGTACTCAAGCTCATAAGTTGAGAGGATTTATCCAATCCTGTCAACTAATTTTCCATAATGATCCAGCAAACTTCTTCTCTGACAGGAAGAAGGTTTTGTACTCAACTTCTTTTCTTACTGGTAGAGCTGGCAAATGGATTGAACCTTACCTCTCAAATATTTCCAAGGAAGACCCTTCCTACCTCCTCAATAATTGGCCATTGTTTGAATCTCAATTATTCACTCTGTTTGGTGACCCCAATGAAGTCAGGAAAGCTGAACAAGAGTTGGACAATTTGAGGATGAAGGAAAGTGGTCATGTTTCCTTGTACATAGCAGATTTCAGAAGCTTAATGTCAAGAATTGGAGATTGGGGGGAAAGAGCTTATATCCATGTTTACAGAAGAGGATTGGCATCAAGATTATTGGATCAGTTGGCTTCTCACCCTGGAACTTTTAATACTCTTCAAGAACTTATGGATGTCACTCTAGAATTAGACACAAGATATCATGAGAGGCAAAAGGAAAAGGGTGGCAATCAAGAAAAGAAGCCTCCAGTCAGTGGATCCAATCAGTCTAGGCCTCCTCAAAACTCAGTTCAAAAGAGGCCTCATCAGAAGAAGAATAAGAAGGGCAAGCAATTTCAATCTTCAAAGGACAAACCCCATGCTGCTCTCCTCAATAAGGACAATAAATTAATCGGTTCTGAAAAGGAGAGGAGGATTCAAGCAGGGTTGTGTACTTATTGTGGTGGCAAGCACCCAATTGAAAAATGCTTCAAGAGACCTCAGAACAAGCCTGGGTCATCATCAGGAGGCTTCCCTAGCAAGCAGGGAAAAGCCTGAGTGGGGATCATGATGTGTTCAATGGTTCTCACTTATTTCCTTCAAGAGCACAATTGTGCACTCTGAATACTAGTGTCAAGAAATCTTTAAAATTTCTTATTTTCTCTTCTGTCTCTGATATTTTTTATAGTATTCTCATTGATTCTGGTGCTACAAACTCTTTTATTGCAAAGAATCTTGTTCTCAAGTACTCATTGACTCTGTCAGAGCTGCCTGAAAAGATTCCTCTTTTCATTTTGGATTCTAATGAATCCCCTGCCTTGTTCATCACCCATTATACCAAGTGGGTAGTTGACTTGCCTTCCTTCCCAAGCTTGAATGGGATTTCTTTATCATAGATTCACCCAAAGGAGAAGACCTGATATTGGGCTATGATTTCCTTTACCATTTCAATCCCATTATTGATTGGAAAAATGGATTGATCACCTATGATTCTAATCATAAGGATTCTAGTGGTATTATTCCTTCTACTAGTAATGACTTAGCCACTGCTGTCAACAGTGTTGCTCTGGCTGGTGAACTTAAGACACCTTCCATCCCTTCTTCTGTCCATATCCCTTCCATAATTCCCTCTCAGTCATTACTTCCATCAAGAGATGAAGTCTTCAAAGAGATAAAGGATGTTGGAGAAGATGTTGCCATATCTTCACTTCATCTCTTCCAAGGGGATATGGACCTTCCTCCCTTATCTTTTCATGCATCCCTGGAGGAGCAGTGGGATGAGGAGGAAGAGCCAGAAGAAATTGAAACTGTGTTGAAGGTTGTTCCTCCTGCTTATCACCAATATTTGGATGTATTCTCCAAGGTGAAAGCAGAGAAACTTCCTCCACACTGCGCCTGTGATCACCATATCGAATTGGAGGGTCTTCTACCTCCAATTGGTGTTATCTACTCATTATCAAATCAAGAGTCAGAAACACTGCGGGCCTACATTTCAGAGAATGTAGAGAAAGGTTTCATTAGACCAAGCTCCTCTTCAACAGGAGCACCTGTCCTTTTTGTCAAGAAAAAGGATGGAGGTCTTCGTTTGTGTGTTGACTACCGCAAACTCAATGCTGTCACTAGGAAGAACAGATACCCTGTTCCTCCTATGAACCAGCTTCTTACCGTATTCAACGGTTCCACTATCTTCTCCAAGATAGATTTGCGTGGTGCATATAACCTTCTGAGAATCAAAGAGGGGGATGAGCACTTAACTGCCTTTAGAACCAAATATGGCAGTTATGAGTATTTGGTCATGCCATTTGGTTTGACCAATGCTCCTGCTTCTTTCCAAAATCTAGTAAATGATATCTTTGCAGATTTTTTGGATGTGTTTGTTGTGGTTTATCTAGATGATATTATGGTCTTTTCCAGTTCTGAGGAGGAACATGTCAAACATGTGGCCTCTGTCCTCCAAAGACTGAGGGACAATAATCTGTTTGCCAAAGCCTCCAAGTGTGTATTCCATGCCTCAAGTGTGGAATACTTGGGCTATGTTGTTTCAAGTGATGGCCTCAAGATGGATTCTTCAAAAGTTCAGCAAATACTCAATTGGCCTCAGCCCAGAAACATCAAGGCTCTTCAATCTTTTCTTGGCTTTGCCAATTTTTATCAACGTTTCATTAAAAATTATTCTAAAAAAATCACTTCTCTCACTTCCCTCCTTAAAAAAGATTCTCCCTTCATCTTCAATGAGGAAGCTCTTAGTCAGTTTCAAGCACTCAAAGAAGCTTTCACCTCTGCTCCTATCTTATCTCATTTTAATCCTTCTCTACCTACTATAGTAGAGACTGATGCTTCTGATTATGCATTGGGCGCCGTACTGAGTCAGGTGAATGACTCTGGAAAGCATCCCATTGCATTTGATAGTCGCAAGCTCTTACCAGCTGAGCTCAACTATGAGATTCATGACAAGGAACTCCTTGGCATAGTTTGGGCTCTCAAGCGCTGGAGAGCATTTCTTCTTTCTCTTTCCAATCCTTTTGAGGTCTTGACAGACCACTCTTCCTTGCAATATTTCATGTCTTCCAAAGTTCTTACTCGTTGTCAGGCCCGTTGGGCCGAATTTCTCTCAGAATTTCATTTCACTATCACTTACCGCCCAGGCAGGCTGGCCACTTTACCAGATGCCTTATCACGTCGGGACGACATGTACCCAGAGAGGGGGGTGGACTTCATCAGCAAGAATCCTCAGAATTTTCATCAAGTACTTAAGCAAGATGGAATTCAAGAGTCAAGATTCTTCTCAATCAAAGTGGAAATTTTCTCAGATTTAGTTGACAAGATTCAAGAAGAAGTATGGCAAGACAAAGACTATAAAGAAATACTCAAGCAACTAGCAAGAGGTGAATCAGTTCCAGATTATTCTCTTGAACCTCAAGCCAAGTTATTATTATTCAAAGATAGAGTGGTAATCCCAAGCAATGAAGAACTTCAACTCAATATTCTTCAAAAGCGTCATGACTCACCATTGGCTGGCCATCCTGGCCAGGAGAAGACCCTCAAGCTCATCAAGAGGTATTTTTATTGGGCTGGCATGAATCAATTCATCAAGGACTATGTGTCCTCATGTCAGCAATGTTCAAGAAACAAGAACATTCATCACAAGAAGTTTGGATTACTCAAGCCTCTTTCAATTCCATCTGGTCCTTGGAATTCATTATCAATGGACTTTATCACTCAATTGCCACTGTCCAACAACTTTGATTCAATTTTAGTAGTTGTGGACAGATTCTCAAAAATGGCAATCTTCATTCCAACTTATGGCACAATCACTGCTCTGGATTTAGCTCAAATATTCATTAGCTATGTATTTTCCAAGCATGGACTCCCAGTCAGTATTGTCAGTGATAGAGGATCCTTATTTGTTTCATCATTCTGGACTCAATTGTGTCAGCAGCTCAAGATATCAAGAGATCTTTCAACTGCCTTTCACCCTGAAACAGATGGACAGACAGAGAGGGTAAATCAGATACTAGAACAGTACCTTCGGATGTATGTCAGCTATCATCAAGATGACTGGTACACCTGGCTCCCTCTGGCTGAATTTGCCTATAATAATGCAGAACATTCATCAACCAAGCAATCACCTTTTTTCACCATTTATGGAAGAAATCCCAGCTTTGACTCAATCCATATTTCTCAAGACTCACCTGCTGGAAAGTTATCAACAAAACTCCAATCAGTACAGCAAGTTGTCAAAGAAGAATTAGAGTCAGCAATAAGGAGATTCAAGAAGTATGCAGATAGAAATAGGGCAATTCCACCTGATTTCCAACCTGGGGACAAAGTATGGCTAGCTTCCAAGAACATCAAGACAACAAGACCCACCAAGAAGTTATCAGAAAGATGGTTGGGACCCTTTGAAGTTCTTAAGAAGATTGGCGGCCATGCATATCACCTCAAGTTGCCTCAGCAATGGAAGACAGTTCACCCTGTATTCCATGTGTCCTTATTAGAACCAGTCAAGCATTCAACTATCCCAAATCGTCATCAATTGTCGCCACCACCAGTTTTAGTGGAAGAGCAAGAAGAATGGGAAGTGGCTCAGGTTCTGGACTCAAAACTCAAAAGAGGTAAATTATGGTATCTTGTAGAGTGGAAAGGATTCAGTGAAGACCCAGAAAGAACCACTTGGGAACCAGCTTCCAACCTTACCAACTCACCAGACCTTGTCAAGGATTTCCACTCATTGTATCCAGACAAGCCTGGTCCAAATACCTCAAGAGTTTGATTTTATGGTGCTTGGTGGGGAGAAGAAGTTATGAAAGTAAGTTCCTCTCCTGGCATGCACCTTTAAGGGGGTATTCTACCCATATGTTGTTGTAAGCATCACCTTGGCCACTTTGTGAGCACTTGTCAATTCTTTGGACAGGTTCAGGAAGCATACAACATCAATACCCTCCATTTGGACCTTATCAAGATATGGCCAAATATTTTCTTTCTTTCTTTATGTTCATTTTCTTTCTTTATTATCATTTCATTTTATGCCAATCATCATAATTCAAGACATTCATTACTTCAAGTCATTTACGGCAATTCATTTCAGTAGTCATTTATGGCAAATCATTTCAGAAGGCATTTATGGCAATTTATTTCAGTCTTATGGTGCTTGGTGGGGAGTGGAAGTTATGAAAGTAAGTTCCATCTCCTGGTATGCATCCCTGAGGGTTCTACTTCTTGTAAAACATCACCTTGGCCACTCTGTGAGCATCAAAATGCTTGGTTTTCACTTTTCAGACACTTTTTTTGGCCAGAATCAAGCAACTCACCACAAGAAGGACCAACCATCAGGATTTTTCTTTATTTCTTTCTTTACTCTCATTTTCTCTTATTATTTTTCTTTCTTTCTTTACTTGTATAATTTTCTTTCTTTTATTTCTTTAAAGCAGCAGCATCCCCTCCCCAAATCATGTATTGGGAGGTTCCATTATCTTTTTTATTTTTTATTTTTTAGTATTTATAAGAGTGGGGATAGAAGCCAAACCAAATACAAACAAGGAAAAGGAAACTAGTTATCTCTACCCAAGTCATCAAAAGTTCTCTGGAAGTCATTTATCAAGTCATCCTCATACCAGGCAAATTTTGCAGCCATCTCTTCAGAAGCAGTACCTGGAATAGTCCTGTCATTGGCATACATAATCACCTCTCTGCTATTTCTATCAACCCTCCTGAACAATCTGGCCACAGCATCTTGATTTTCACTAGCCGCGTTGGGATCTTCTCTGGTAACCCGGATAGGCCAACGTTCTCTTCTTTGGAAGACTTGGGCGGCAGGAAACGGCAAAGGGGATAATCCATCTCTTCTTCTGCTGGAGCTGGCCACAGGTTGGAGTTGACGGGAGGTGGTTATGGGTGAGTTTCTAGGCTGTTGAACTGGTGATGGTCTTACTGCTGGAATCAAGGCAGGCCTGGTGGTATGGGAAGTAGTTGGTGAAGGAGGAGGAAGGGTTGTAGGAATAGCGGCAAGCATTGGTTGAAAGGTTCTTGGAGTACTGGGAATGACTTGACTTTGGAATCTGGTGTTGGCAAGAGGTTGAGAGGAGGAATTGCTGGATGGATGGCCACTTGAATGGGGAATAACTTGAACTTCTTCACCATCCAACTCATCACTTCCTTCAGCATCTGGATCTGATGGGGAATCAACAATTCTTCTTAGCTTCTTCACTACTTTCACCACTCCATCAGCATTGGTCCTTGAAATTGGAATTTCTGAGCTGTAGTGGATGGGCCTACCACCAATTGGAATGGACCCTCCAACATTAGTCCATCTGGCCACATCCCTCTGCCTGGAACCAGTCACTACATCAAGATATCAGCACCAATTCAATCAAAATATGCAAAGCACTCACATTGAGAAAATCCAGAAGTGGCATCGGGGGTAGGCTCCTCAAGAATGGGGAATTCCTGCCCATAAGGCCCATCCTTCCTACTCCACAAGTGTCTCTTGACCCGGGACAAAGTTGATCCGGTACGGCGGCATGGCTTCTTCCCAATAAAGCAGAAATGGCATTTTGACGATCAAGGATTGTAATGTTGAAAGCAATCCTTACCCCTGGCCAAACACTCAGTACAGGCAGGATCAAGGACTTCAACTGCTCTGAACCCATCATATGTTTGGGAGGGGTCAAAATGGCCAGAAGACGCCATCGAAGGAGAAGACAATTGACTGAAGACGCCAGAACCATGAAGAATAGACGGTGGCGGTGCAGAAGGGGAAGATTCAGTGAGCTCAGTCAGTTTGGAACTCATAACTGAAGAATATGCAAGCAGAAGATTCAAGACGTCAGAATCAATCCACTCCATATCAAGAAAAAAGGAACTTGACTCAAGGAAATGGGGCCATAACTCAATTATGCCCCCCCTCAAAGCTTCTAAGGTGAAGGTTCATACCCCTTTGGGGCTGAACTCATCACCCAGGGCCTCCCCTGCAACTTTGGGGAGGCCAGGATCTTGATGGTCCTGGACCCCATCAATGGGTCCAGGCCATGTAGGGTAAAAAATGGGTAAGGGCCATTTCTGGACCCCTTGGTCACCCTGGGTCCCCAGCAAATTTGGGCCCAGGGGCTCCATTTTTGTCCTGGGGGCCTCCAATAGCCCCCACGGACCGCGGCATACGGTCCACGGCCCACGGACCGCGGACTGTAGGAGCCCAAAGACTCAAAAGGGCCAAAAAAGGCCAAAAATCAATATATCAAGGTTTTTCACCAGAGCACCCAAAAAGGCCCATAGGCCATAAAAAAATCAAAGACATCAAAATCCATCAGAGCAAAGGCCATAGCCCAAAGTGCCTTATAGGGCTGTTAAGGCCATCTCCATGGATTATGGGGACAAGACCCCTTGGAGGAAATTTTTTCAAATGTTTCAATTTTTCCATTTTTTCCAGAGATTTAAGGCTTGCCCAATGAGTACACTTCATATACTCATTGGGCATCATTTTTTGAGCACAAGAGCTCAGTGGTCCTTATTCTGGGATATATCCCAAGGCCACACCCCAAGAGCATGGCTGATTGAATCAAAAGAAAGAATGGCATATTCTGGAAGGAATACTCACTTAAGCTTGGAAAAAGGGGGGAATCAATTGAATTTGGCAGGGAAGAAGGAATGAAGGATTTTCAGCATAATGGTCAAGAGGAAAAGAAAATTAAAAAGAAAATTTTTTGAAAAATTGTGGGGATATTGAGATGCCACTCAACAGTGGCAGGGTATTATGGTGTTCAGGAGCCCACCAGTTTCAAGAGGGGGATACTGTAACAACCATCCATCAGGGGTAAGGGTATTCATTCATACACCCACTCAAACACCTCAAATCAGCAAATCCAGTATCTGCATCAGCAGTCAGTTTCAGCAATCTTCATTCTGAAACATGCATACAGCTTGGTACATCAATACAGCCTGTCAATACCTGTACAGGTTGGATTCACCCAATACAGTTTCAATACACCAGTATGGAACTGTATGATCACTCAAATACACCACACCTCTTGTACAGGTTCTGTACAGCTGTACAGGACCTGTATTGGCCAGACTCAATTCAATCATCAATTGTTCTCATGAAAATTCTTCCTCTGGATCAGGGCTGGTGATTCTCACATATACCAGCCCCTCTTTCTCCCCCCTGGGGACTTTTCCCCAGTTAATTAATTTAGTTTATTTATTATTTTATAATTACTCTTATCCTTATTTTGGGTATTATAATTATTTAATCTTAAGTTAGTCTTTGCATTTCTCTCTTCGCCTGTACAGTATGAGTTGGGTGGCCATATCCTTATTAACCCTTCTCTTTCCATTCTGACAGGTTGAAACAGTGGACTTGGACTTGTTTGTGGTTGGCTCTTCTATTCTTTTACTCTTATCTTTTGTTGCTGCTTTTCTTATATTTATTCTTTAGCAATTTATCTTTAACACTCTTAAGTGTATCCCCTTTTATCTTATCTTTGAGCCCTCCATAAGTGAGTCCCAGTTTACTGAGTGCCAGGCCCTCTTCACTTCGAAGAGCCCCTGTGACAGCAAGGCTGTATATAACAGCAGGTGGGAATCTGACCTTAAAACAGCCATAACTTGGTCAATTCTTGAGATATCAACCTCAAAATTGGTTCAGTGTGTAGCCCTGTATGTGCTCTACACAATGGTAACTCATTTGATATGGGTATCATTAAATATGGCAAATTTATCCCATGTACAAGATTTTTGTACATTTGCGTGGTATAGGCAAAAAGCTGTATTGCGCTGATTTGCCCCATAACTTTTGTTCTAGTTGAGCTATTAGGGAATGGATGACACCATCTGATAGCCCTGATTGTGCTCTTTCCAAAAAGACCCCACTTCAAGTATCTCACACTAAAACTGTAGAAGTTAGATTAGAGGTGAATGTTTTGTTCACCGTTATTTGGCCTGAAATTGACCATAACTCCAGTAATATTGGTGCTAGCTCAGTTTGGCTGGTACACCCATTTGATGGGTTTAAGCCTCTCCTTCTAGATTTTAGATGAGAGGTGAAAATTAAGGTTTACGCTCAGCAATAACTTTGAGCAGGAATAACTTTGTTGTTTCTTGTCCTATGGTGATGGGACTTATATTTTCAGAAAGAGGTGAGTTTCCTCTTTCTTTTGATACCTTTTGAGCTGATTTGGCTCAGCTACATGTTTTGGTGGTATCTTGGCTATACCATTGGTTTATGGTATTTTGGCTGTCATGCTTGTGCTCTGGTTTTGAGTCACAGGCTGACATACCCTCCCTCTAAAAAGGCTCATCATTGATGAGACTGTTCAGTCCTCCTAGAGGCCCTGCATATCCTTAGATGAAGGTTCCAATCTGGTATGGTATCTTCTGCCAACAATTTGTCCTTATCAGCTGTTTGGTGCTTGAATCTGACTAAGTATTTTCTTTGATCCTTTCCATTAAGTCTGATCTTCCGGGCCCTGATGATCTTACTCACAGGTCCTGGGGAGTTGTAAGGTTTGTCTATGAAACTCTTGATAATAGTAACAATATCAAGAGTACTATGACTGTCCTCAGTAGAAAAATATAATATAATAAGATATTATAACCACAAATTTAAATATAATTATTAAAAATAATTATATATATAAAAAAAAAAATTAATTATTATTATAATGATATAATAATAAAAAAAAAATAATTATAATAAATTATAATTATTCTATTATTGTTATAGTCACTGACAGTTATAACAATAAGAAGTGTAAAGCTCTTAATGAGACAATTACACGTGGAAAATATGAATATTAACCACTTATAAATAATATAAAAGAATTAAACACACACTGTGCAGAAATAATTCTGTTAGAATAAAAATTCTATAAAAAAAACTAATACTAGATAAAAAAATATAGAATTCTAGAGAAAACTTACTTATAAGATTTATTTAATATAATAAGTCAAAATACAACAGTTATAATATTAAATAATAATTATAAGTTAAAACCACGTCAAAAATCAATAAATCTAAAGATAAAACAACTTTTAATAATATAAATTATGATTTAAGAGTTTTTGAGAGGAATTTGTGGATTTTAAAAGATATTGAAAATGATAATTTTATATAATAAAATATATTATTGGTGATTACAACAATAATCTAAATTCTATGACTTCAATTCTTTAATTTCAATAAATAAAGAATAAAAATAACTTAAGAATTACTTTTAATAATAAGATTTTATATTTAATAAAACTTTACCTGTTTAAATTTCTAATATGATTGGATTGATAATGAATGATGGACAAAAACAGTGATGAAAAGACTCTTTTTATGTCTTCAGCGCAGCTCTCATGATTCATAATGGATGTAGAGGGCGTGCTCAGGTCAAAACTGAAAAACCATGCTTAAAAATAGAGTTCTTACCTTAAGGCAACTTATTTTTACTTCCAATTTAAAGTTACCAGGGTTATTCTTAACTCCAAGTAACTTTAATCCTCATTTAGTTTAATTATTTTAAGTTTTAATATAAAATAAGTTTATTTATATTAAAGTTCATCACAAGAACAACTTAAAATTAGAGTTTCAAGCAGAAATCTTTTAAACTCAATTTTTAATTAATTTTTAAAGAAATCATAATTTTCTTTAAGCTTAATTAAAAGAGTAAATTTCCAGGCTAATTACCCAGGATATTTATTTATAAAAGATACTTAAAATTTGATTTATATATATTGATAATACTAAATTCCAAGTTGTGTGAAAGTTTCAAGCAAATCCATTGAGAATTGGATTTTTAATGAATTTTTGAAGTTATTGCTATTTTTCCACGTAAAATAGCAATACACACCAAACCGTAAGTTTTGATAAGGTTTTAATGCTTGAAGCTTTAAAGTTTTAAACTTAATTAAGCTCTGACAGTTCTTAAAACCTTGATTTCAAGCCTGCATATTGGGATTTACCCTTTGGCAGCTTGAAATTCCTGTCCAAATTGGGATAAAACCAGTTTAAACCTTAAGGTTGGATCAAAGTCTAATCTTAAAGCTTAAATAAGGTTGAAAATCCTCCAATACAGGTGGACAACCTTAATTGAGTCCTTGCAGATCCAAAAAGCTGGGTACCCCAGCTCTATTTGGTCTTTTTCCTTTGTCCCACCTTTTTGCGTGGATTTTGCCCTTTTATTTATTTAAAGCCATACCATGGCTTTAAACCCTTTTAAATTGAGCTCACGCAGGATTTACATTCTGTATGGCAAATCCTTAGCCAATTCAGTAAATATACACAACACCTCAATTTTAACTAAAATTTTGGTAAAGTTGCATGAACCTTATGTAACTTTAAATTTAAGCTTAATTAAGCTTAAATTTAACAATTTTTAAAAAAATGTTAAAAAAGCTACATAAGTACTGTGAGATTCTTAAGTCTTCCAATAACACAAGAAATAAGTGTTTTTGGGTATAACACCCTATGGGTGTACCCTAGGTCATTTTTGGTGTAGAATCCAAAAATGACATAATAATTATAACTTTGTTTATCCAAAAAAAAGTTATACTTATTTTTTGTTATTTTTTATTTTAAATTCAACTAAAAAGTCTGTTTAAGACAAAATTAACTGTCTATAAAATCATTTGTGGCCTTATGGGTATGTTATACATACCTCACAGGCTCACATTCCCTACCACCAAAACAAATTGTACCACAATTTTTCTTTGTATATACCCCCAAGTTATTTGGGGGGGGTATAATCCACTGTACAACCTCTTCACTTATACTTTTCAAGTATGTAAAGCACACAATTCAAACTTTTTACTGAGGAATTGGTCTTCTCTCATGTCTGAATCTTCTGAGAAATTTTTGGGAATCAGGTATTTTACTTTCTTCAATCCACTCATCTTCATGTTGTAGATTTCTGTACCTGACTAAGTATTCTCTTTCATTTTTGCCCCTAAGTCTTCTTTCTTTTAAGACTTTCAGTACTTTCTTTTCCTCACTTGGTTCAAGTGGGGGTACCTCTAAGGGTGTTTCATTTTTTAAAGGAAATAATTCCTTATCACTTGAAGTGTAATGCTTCACAAGACTGACAGGAAAAGTTGGATGTTTATTTCCTAACTCTCCTGACAGTTCCACTTGTACTGCATTTGTCCCATGAAGGGCTTTGATAATAAATGGTCCTGCAAAGGAATCTTTCAATTTCTTTGGACCTTTAATATTATTAAAGTTCAAGGTTGAAACTAGTATTAAGTCCCTTACTTTGAATTCTGGGGTTTTATGACTTTTATCCCATTTCTGTTTAGCATATTCAAAGGCATCATTCATGCTTTGATTTGCATGGTGTCTCACTTTATCAAGCAACAATTTAAAGCTTGAAGCAGTTGGATGAATATCAACTAGATCTTTCTTCAAAGTATCAACTGGAAGTTTGGGGTTCCATCCTTTTTCCAACATTGCAGGAGTCTTGCCTGTGGAAGCATGGATGGAGATCTTATAGGCTAATTCCAATGCTGGTATAAGAGTACACCAATCATGGGTAAAGCCGTCAGAATCTTTAAACTCCAGGCCATAAGCACAAAATCTTCTGATCATGTCCTCAAGGGTCTGAATCATTCTTTCTGCCAACCCATCTGTTTGTGGATGGTATGCTGTTGAGAATGATAGTTTTGTACCCAAAAGCTTATGTAAATTAGTCCATAAGGCTGATGTGAATTTTGGGTCTCTATCACTAATAATGTTTTTAAAGAGGCCAGTATGGGATATGACTCTGTTCCAAATTAAAAGAGCTGTATCCATAGCTGTGTCATCCTTATGACATGGTAAAAAGATTGGTGTTTTGCTATATCTGTCTACAATAACAAGACATGCATTGTAACTCTTATCACCTCCAGGTGGTAAGGCAGTTACCCAATCCATGTGAACCACTTCCCATGGGGTACTTGGTTCTTGAATATGGATCATTAAACCAAATCTTTTACCAGTAGCTTTATTGGCTTTCTGGCATCTATCACAACTGTGACAGTACTCAATGACATCTTTTCTCCAAGATGGCCACCAGGCACATGTCTTAATTCTTTCCATTGTTCTGTCTTCAGACAGATGTCCAGAATAAATGTTATCATGGCATTCTAGTAGTATTGTGTTAATCAACATCCTACTACATAGGACCATGACACATGTGTGTTTAGACCTATGGTATAATATACCATCAAATAAATGGAATCTTCCGTTGTCATAAGATGTTTTCCAAATATCATCCAGAGAATTAGCCAATGCTGCATCTTTGCAATCTTTGTCAAGTAGAGAAGTAAGTATATGGCAATTTTTATCTTGCTTATAGCTTTCTCTAACTTCATCAAAGAATTCTGTTCCAACATCTCTGATATTAATTCCTTCAATTGGAATTTGAGGTTCTGCACTTGTAGGAACATAGGCAGGATTGTCAGGTGTATTGGGTAATGCCCATCTACTCAAGCCATCAGCATTCTTGTGAATATTTCCAGCTTTATGTACTATGGTCATATTTCCTCTATACTCCTGTATAGCAATCTGCCATCTTAACATGTGTCTGTTTGGAGTTTTCATGTTAAGAAGTGATTTAACTGCATTACAATCAGTAATTACTTCAAACACACTACCATCAAGATAGTAATGAAGTTTTTCCAGAGCCCAAACAAGGCAAAGGCACTCCATTTGGCTAGCTCCATATCTGGCCTCAGTAGGTTTAATTTGTCTTGAAATAAAACAAATTGGACCTTCATAAGGCTTGTCATTGACAATTTGAACTTGATGAAGAGCAGCTCCTAAACCATCACCACATGCATCAATATACAGCTTGAAAGGAAGTTTCCAATCTGGCATTAATAATAATGGTGCATTGGTCAAGGCATACTTGATTTTATCATATGCTTGAATTCTCTCCTGTGTCATTTCAAAAACAGTTTGTTGATCACAAATTCTGTATAATGATCTGGCATGGATTGAAAAATCTTTAAGGTGTTGCCTGTAATAACTGGCAAACCCTAAGAAAGACATCATTTCTTTTTTGTTCTGGGGCATTTGTTTCAGTAAAACTGCAGCCACTTTGTTTTTATCAACACCAAGGCTTAGTCCTGAGACTACATGTCCTAGAGCTTTTAACTCATGAAATCCAAAATTACACTTTTTAAGAGAAATTTTCATGTTCACTTGTAAGATTTTCTTAATTACTAATGAAAGTCTCTCTAAATGTAATTTCCAGGTTTCTGAACAAATGATAATGTCATCAATATAAATGATTAACCATCCCTCTGATAATTCATGTGGGAAGATGGTATTCATCATTCTCTGATAATGAGAGGGTGCATTTTTAATACCAAAAGGCATCCTCAAATATTCATAAATACCACAATGAGCAATTATTCTCAATAGCTTCCTAGCATGAGCTGTTAAAACATTCTGATGGAAGCCTTTAAGAGCATCCATAGAAGTAATAAATCTTGCTTTGGATAATTGAGTCAAAGTCTCATGAATTCTAGGGATTGGATACCTGTCTGGAATAGTGTAGGTATTCAGTGCTCTAAAATCACCAACCATCCTTGACTTATCATTATGCCAAGTAATGATTACTGGAGTTGTGACTTCAACTTCCTCATTGTGCCCAACTTTTCTAAGAACTCCCAGTTTCATTAGCTCATTAATATGATTTTCTAATGCTTCTCTAGCTCTAGGGCTAGCTGGGTAAGCTGGTCTTCTTAATAGTGGCGGATAAGGCCTTTCCACATTAAGCATAATGTCCACCTCATGGCCTTTTATAGCCCCAAGTGGTTCATTATCAGAAGCAAAGGCTTCTCTATATTGAAATAAAATTTCAATAAGTTCTTCCTTCATTTCTGGTGTTAATTCAGGACTAATTTGTGCTTCACTTAACTGATCTGACACAAATTTGTCTTTGTTAACATTTTTCACTTGTTTAATGACAGTGATTTCTCTTCTTTCTGGAGAAAAAGCAAATTTTTGCCTTTTATTTTCCCCTATAGTGAAATATCTGTCTTTATGATTATTAATATCAATACCATAGATATTGAGATAATTATTGCCAAGTATAAAGTGTTGTGAAGTACAATTATTCATAACAACAAATTCAGCTTTCAATCTTATACTTCCTGCAGGATGAGGAAATATTATTGCTGCTTCAAATATACCCAAAGGGTGCATGTTTTGGCTAGCACTGCTGAATCTTATACCTTCAATTGGCATCAATTTGTCTTGCCAATTGGTATAAATCTTGTCAAGATAATCTTTTCCAACACAAGTGCAAAAAGCACCTGAGTCAAGATGTATCTTGGCTTTTATGTTATTTATCACAATATTAGTGATACAAGATGACCCAGCTGTATAACCTTTACCTCTGGCAGGTTTGGTTTTTTGCATTTTGGCATCTTGCACATGTATGAGATCCATGCATTCATCACTGTACTGTGGTAAGTGAGTATGTACCTCAGTGACTTCAAAAGAAACATTAATATTTTCTATACTAAGTTCTTCTAATACTTCTTCTTCTGAAGGTTCAGAATCACTTTCATGTAAGGATACATCAGTTTCTTTTGTGTCTTCCACTTTTTCAATATTTATCTCATTGACTCTTATCTTTTTGGGACAAGTGTTTGCCAAATGAGCTGTACTGCCACATTTATGAAATTTCAAAGGAGGTCTGTCATGTGGTTTATTTGGTTTTGAAATTGGTTTCCCACTAGTTTTGTTGTCTATTGGGGGTTTATACCAATTTCTTCCAATTTTTGTTCTAGTAGTGATATCCTCCATAGCATTGATATAATCCTCTGTAGAGCAAGGCTCAATACATCTGCTTCTTATAGCATGCTCAAGGTCACCACCACATTTTCTTAATATCCTTTTATGTACC
This sequence comes from Austropuccinia psidii, assembly GCA_023105745.1. Taxonomy (NCBI): domain Eukaryota; kingdom Fungi; phylum Basidiomycota; class Pucciniomycetes; order Pucciniales; family Sphaerophragmiaceae; genus Austropuccinia; species Austropuccinia psidii. The sequence goes on from JALGQZ010000004.1 coordinate 69,228,848, forward strand.
ATTGTTTCAGACATATCAGGATGAAGGGCAGTTAATCTGTCCTTCTGTTTAATAAACCAAGACATGGGCCTGTCCCTCTCAATATTAAAAATGGCTTCTTCAAAAGAATTTTCCATTCTAAATCTCCAGGAATCATTTGCCCATTTGGAAATAATTTGTTCTTTCCACCAAGGCCAAGAATGTTTACCATGGTCTTGTCTCATCTTGTAATACCATTTCTTTGCTTATTTGGTAAATAATGAGTGTAATCTGGCACTTATGTATTCATCTGGTATGTTAAAGTCTTCTTTGAACATATCAATTGTTTTCATAAATTCCATATGATTATATTCTCCCTCACCACTGAAGGTTGGCCATTCCTCTAATCTTGGAATTTCTTTAAAATTGCAAGCAGTTTCCACATCATTACTTGAAATTGTATGATGTAAATCATTATTCAAGTTAAGAACATTCCTGTCAAGAAATGGTGTGGATTGCCTTGGCAATTCATTTTTCAGTGATATATTATTAATACTTGACTGAATGTCTTCTTTCAATTCAAGTCTTGCTTTATCACTTTTTTCCAATTGTTCTTGAAAAAGAGCTGCATTGTGACCAGTTGAATTTTCCAAGTTTTGCACTTGTATTTTCAATTCTTTCAACTGTCCAGTTATAAAAGAAATTGAATGTTCATCTGGTTGATTGAGTAAGGTAACTTTAAACTCAAGTCTTTCACAAATTTGCGTCAAAGACAAAATATTTGCCTTATTAACATTTTCAAGGCCAATTATGGTCTTTTGTTGGTCTTTTACTTGTAATATTTCATTACCCAACTTCTGTTGGACATGATCAAATGCTTTAAATTTTGCCATAATTTCTTTATTACAAGATTCAAAGTAAGTTGCAAGCTTTACAAGGTCTACTTCTTTGGAAAGGATTGGTTCAATCTTTCCTCCTCCTTGTTTTTGAATTCCATCAAAGTTCTTGCCATATTGAACACATTGTCCATGGCTGTTTTCTCTTTCTTTGGAATTCTGTAATTCTGCGGGTAAGGCTTGTTCCACTTGGGCTTTTCCTTTCCCTTTGCCTTCTGCTTGCCCTTTTGGTTGGTTTTTGGGGCTTTCTTGGGCTTGTTTGGCACTGGTTGAGGCGGATTTTTGCTGGTGGATGCTTGAGGAGCTTCCACTGGGCTGTTTTCCTTGCCTTGAGCCAATTTGTAAGGTGTGGATATGAAACTTTGATTAAAAATCAAGTACTTTTCCTGTCCTCAAATTTTGTATAAGGTAAAAATCAATTAAAAATAGTATGAAATATTATTTTTAAGAGAAAACACGCCAATTTAATTGTTTATAACTTTATTAGTATAAAACAATAATATTATAAAAATTTATTGTTTTACCAACAATAAAAATTTATCCAAAAAATACTCTACAAGAGATATTTTAAGGCTACAAAAGAAATTTCTTCAAGAGCAATTTCAATTGGAATTAATTGAGCAAAGAACTGCAAGCAATTAATTAAAGAACAAAGTCTTTAAAAAGAATATTAAAGAGAAAACACGCCCAAAAGTGACCAGAGTGAATTTGGAAACAAAGTGACAAAGTTTACAGTGATGAAAGATGCTTTAATTCACTTTTGGGGTGGTTCAGGGGTAAAAATGATTATAAGAGTTACAAACAATGATTATAATGATTTTTTCACGTGGTTAAAAGGATAAAAATGATTTAAAAGTGGTGGTTGGAATCTTTGATTGATTGGTTTAACAGTTTTAAACTAATTAATAAAAGGAAAAGATTCTAACATGAAGAGAAAAGTGGGGCAAAGAAGACATTCTTTTATAGGCATCAACTCTCTTACTCCAAAAGTAAAATTTACTCTTGTCAGTCGTGAAAAACAGTCTGACAACAGAAAAGCCAATTATGGCATCATTGAACCCTGGTTTAGACCAAAAAGGGCTGGTTTAAGCCATTTTTGGCCATTTTTAGCCATTTTGGACCCTTAAATCAGCCATTACTATAGCAATACCAGGCCTAGAGCCTTCAAAACACGTCAGAATGTGTTTCAGAGGCATAGAAACCAGTTAAAACTGTTTTTATTATGATTGTTTTATCTTAAGGGTAGTTTTACCCTCTTGGCAACAGCTAAAACTACCCCAGTTGGTATCAAAACCTCATCATCAATTGAGTCCACAGACCCTGTAACTCAATTCCAGGCCAAAAGTGATGAACTTTTGCGTGAATTTTGACATCCCACGCCTGTCAGCAAGGATTTTGGGGGTATAGCTCCCCCTTAGAGCTGGAGTTCCTTTTCCCCCCCAAATTTAATCTTTCCAATTTATTTTTCCTTTAATTCCTCATCATGTATTATACTTATAATTTACATATGTAATTCAATTCAATTGTACAGTACAATACAGTAATAATTGACACCTCATATGTAAATCAAAGTTCACTTATGTAATACACGCGCACATTTTGACATTTCAATTGAATTCAATTGAAAATACTTCAATTCCTCATAACTTCTAAACTAAACACAACACCTCAATTTTAACACAAAAATTGATGGTTAACACCACATGTGGTGTGAATTAAATTAAAGTTTTGAGGATTTTCAACTTTTGTATTGAAAATACTAAAAACTTAATTTAAGCTTATTTAGAGTTGAGTTACAAGAATTTCACTCAGAGGTGACCCCACCTGATTTTTTATGAGGAATCCAATGGTGAAATAAATTTTATATGTTTATTTATTGGATAAAAAGTTATAATAAATTTTATTTAACTTTTTTCCAAATTTATTTATTTTCTCACAATTTTGTTAAAGTTTCATTTTTACTTAATTTTTTCAAGTATAAATGTAATTTTACATTTACAAATTTTAATGTATTTTTTATTTTTAAATTATAATTAATTTTTTATTTTTAATATAATTTTATATTTATATTTTTATTTTTATTTTAATAATATAAATAAATTTATTTTATTTATATTAATATGTTATTTTTTTATATTTGTGGTCTTTTGGGTATATGAAATTACCTCTAAGGCTCACATTCCCTCCCCCTAAAAAAAGAATATTACTTTGTAATATTGGTGTTTCTAGTGTGTCTGAATCTCCTCAGGAGTTTGGTAGCTTCTGGTATATCTTTTTCTTCTAACCATTCATCTTCACAAGTTGGGTCACTGTACCTAACAAGGTATTCCCTTACTTTCTTGGTTCTTAATTTCCTTTCTTTAAGAACTTTGGTTATTTTCTTAGTACCAGATGTCTCAATAGGAGGTATAACTTGGGGAACCTTATTCCTCAAGGGAAATTTCTCAGCATCACTAGATTTATATGGTTTTATCAAGCTCACTGGAAATGTAGGGTGCTTATTGCTAAGTTCTTCAGATAACTCTACTTCAACAGCATTTTCTCCATGGAGGGCCTTAATCACAAAAGGTCCTGCAAAGGAGTCTTTCAACTTTTTACATCCTTTGATGTTATTGAAGTTAGTGGTGGATACAAGAACTAGGTCCCCCACTTTCAAATCTGGAGTTGCATGAGATTTATCCCATTTGTCTTTAGCATATGCAAAAGAGTCTTCCATGCACCTTACTGCATGCTTTCTAGCTTTGTCTAGCATTCCTTTGAAGCTAGCAGCTGTGGGATGTATTTCAATTTAGTCTTTCCTCAAGGAGTCTTGGGGTAACTTGGGGTTCCATCCTTTTTCTAGGACAGCAGGAGTCTGATTGGTACTAGCATGGATTGATGTTTTATATGCTAATTCCAGTGCTGGTAACAGAGTACACCAATCATGGGTAAATCCATCACAATCTTTAAATTCAAGGCCATATGCACAAAATCTTCTCACCATGTCCTCTAAGTTTTGGATCATTCTTTCAGCCAGGCCATCAGTTTGTGGGTGGTAGGCTGTAGAGAAAGACAGTTTAGTGCCAAATAATTGGTGAAGATTTGTCCATAGTGCTGAAGTGAATTTGGGATCTCTATCACTGATGATATTTGTAAATATCCCAGTCCATGACACTACTCTATTCCATATCAGAAGAGCTGTATCCATGGCTGTATCATCTTTGTGACATGGTAAAAAGATTGGAGTTTTACTGAATCTGTCCACAATTACTGGGCAAGTATTATAGCTCCTGTCACCTCCTGGTGGTAGGCCAGTTACCCAATCCATATGGACAATTTCCCAAGGTCTGTTTGGTTCTTGGATTTTCATCATATTTCCAAGTCTTTTGCCAGTGTATTTATTTGCCTTTTGGCATCTGTCACAGGTTTTGCAATATTCTGCAACATCTTTTCGCCACATTGGCCACCATATGCAGGTCTTCACTTTCTCTCTTGTTCTGTCTTCAGAAAGATGTCCTGAAAAGGGACTATCATTGCATTCTTTCAGTACAAGATTGATTAATGACCTGTCTACAACTGTCATGACACATGTGTGCTTGGTTCTGTGGTAAATTATACCATCCAGTAGGTGAAATCTTCCTTCATTATAAGATTTTCTCCATACTTCATCCAAGGCATGTATTAGAGAGTTGTCTATACAGTCTTTGTTAAGTAATTGGCATAAGATGCTACAATTCTTATCTTGAGTGTAACTATTTCTGACTTCTTCAAAGAAGGTGGTGTTCAAGTCTGTAACACTTATTCCTTCTATTGGAATTTGTGGTGAAGCTTCTTCTGGAACATAAGCAGGATTATCAATGTTATTTGGTAATGGCCATCTGCTTAGTCCATCTGCATTCTTATGAATATTCCCATCCTTATGAACAATAGTCATATTGACTCTGTATTCTTGTATGGCTATCTGCCATCTGAGCATGTGTCTGTTAGGTGTTTTCATGTTCAAAAGTGATTTCACAGCTGTACAATCTGTTATTACTTCAAAAACACATCCCTCTAAGAAATAGTTCAATTTCTCCAAGGCCCAGACAAGGCATAGACATTCCATTTGACTTGCTCCATATCTGGCTTCAGTTGGTTTGATTTGCCTGGATATGAAACATATTGGTCCTTCTACAGGTTTGTCATTTATGATCTGAACTTGGTGAAGTGCAGCACCTAGTCCATCCCCTGATGCAGCAATATACAGTTTGAAAGGTAATTTAAAGTCTGGCATCAGTAAGAGTGGAGCAGTGGTCAATGCTTCTCTTAGAGATTCAAAAGCTTTGACTCTGTAAACAGTCATCTCAAATACTGTGTCTTTGTCACACAACTTATAAAGTGGTCTTGCTATGGATGCAAAGTCTTTAATGTGTTGCCTGTAATATCCTGCAAAACCTAAGAATGACTGAATTTCCTTCTTATTCTGAGGCATGGGTTTTAACAATACTGCTGCAACTTTGTTTTTATCAATTCCAAGGGACAAACCAGATACAACATGTCCTAGTGCCTTAAGTTCTTTAAATCCAAAATGACATTTCTTCAAGGAGATTTTCATGTTTACTGATTGGATTTTTGTCAAAACTCTTGATAATCTGTACATGTGCTCCTCCCAAGTCTTTGAACAGATAACCATCCCTCTTAGAGTTCTTCAGGGAAGATTTCATTCATCATTCTTTGGAAGTGTGAAGGTGCATTTTTGATACCAAAGGGCATCCTTAAGTATTCATACACTCCACAATGAACAATAATTCTCAAGTATTTTCTTGCTCTTGGTGTTACCACATTTTGATGGAATCCTTTAAGGGCATCCATAGTGGTTATATACACTGCTTGAGATATTTGAGTAAGGGCAATTTGGATTTTTGGTATTGGGTATCTGTCTGGAACAGTGTAAGTGTTCAGAGCTCTAAAGTCCCCAACCATTCTGGATTTTCCATTATGCCACGCCACTATGACTGGTGTAGTTATTTCTACTTCCTCATTGTGGCCTACTTTTCTTATTACACCAAGGTCTAAAAGTTCTTTGATATGAATTTCTAGAGCTTCTCTTGATTTTGGACTTGCTGGATAAGCAGGTCTTCTTAAGAGTGGTGGATAAGGTCTCTCAATGTTAAGAATGATGTCAACTTCATGACCAATAATTTCTCCCAGAGGTTCTTTGTCTGTAGCAAATGCTCCTTTGTGGTCATACAAAAGGGAAGAAAGTTCATTTTCTTGTTTATCAGTCAGATGAAGGCTTATCTCAGCCTCATTTAACTGTTCAGACTTGAATTTTTCTAACTCTAAGTTGACTGGTGATACTTTGTTTACTGTAATTTGTCTTTTAAATGGTAAAAAGGCAAATTTCTGGCGCTTATTGTCCCCAATTGTAAAGTATCTGTCTTTGTTATTATGTAAATCTATCCCATACATGATCAAATAGTCATTTCCCAATATAAAATGGGTACTAGAGCAATTTTCCATAACAACAAATTCAACTGTGATCCTTAAATTCCCATTTATGTGTGGGAATATGACATTGGTCTCAAATATTCCCAATGCTTTCATTGGGTTACTTGCACTGTTGAATTTTATACCATCAATTGGTAACAATTGGTCTTCAAAATTTGGCACACAGGTCTTAAGAAAGGATTTTCCAACACAAGAGCAGAAGGCTCCTGGGTCAAGCAAAAGTTTGGTGGGCTTGTTGTCAATTACCACTTCTGTTATACAGGAGTTACCAGCTGTATAACCTTTTCCTCTGTTTGGTTTTGTCTTCATAAGTTGTGCATCTTGAACTTTTGATAAATCAACTTGACCATTGCTCAATTGTGGTAAGTGGGAATAAGATTCCATGATGTCAAAATTGGCATTGATATTTTCTATATATTTTGAAGATTCAGAAAATATGGATGACTTATCATCTGAATTGTCTTCAATTATGTCTTCTTTTTCAACATCTGGTTCCTTTTCAATTTCAATTTCATTGATTTTCCCCCTCTTTGGACATGTATTGGCTAAATGGGTGGTGCTTTGGCAAATATGGCATTTTCTGACTGTATCTGCAGATTTATATTTAATATTACCAGAATTTTCTTTGTGGTTTTTGTCCACAGAATCTTTGCAAGGTGTATTAAACCTTGTTTTGAGATTCACCCTACTAGAACCAATTTTGGTTCTGGTGGTTACTTCTTCTAGTATATTGATAATATCTTCTGCTGAAGATTGTTCAGTAGTCCTGCTTTTGACAGCATGCTCTAAGTCACCTCCACATTGTCTCAGAATTTTTCTATCGATCATAAACTCTGACATGTCAGGATATAATGCTGTTAATCTGTCCTTTTGTTGGCAAAACCATGGTAAAGCTCTGTCTTTATCAGCATTAAATTTGGCAGATTCAAAGGCTGTTTCAATTTTAAACCTCCAAGCATCATTTGCCCATTTGTTGATGATTTGGGTTTTCCACCAAGTCCAACTCTGGTGTCCATGTGCTTGTCTTATTTTGATGTACCATCTGTGAGCTGATCTGGTAAACAAGGTGTTAAACCTGGCTGTTACCAATATGTCTGGTAATTCAAAATCCTCTTTGATCATGTCAATACCTCTAATGAATTCCATATGGTCATACTCTCCTTCACCACTGAAGTGAGGCCATTCTTTAAGTTTTGGAACTTCCTTCAAGAGTGCTTGGCCCATTGATGGTTCCAAGTTATGAAAAGAAGTGGATAATTCATTTTTTAATTGTGAATTATCAGGATCCAATACTTGTGGATTTGGAATTCTTGTGCCCTCATTTTGATTTAGAGGTGTAGACATTCTTGGTAAGGTGTTCAGTATTTGTTCAATTTCATTCATTTTACTGTTGCTACACCTTTGGGAATTTCTGTATTCATGTTGGAAGCTTTGTATTAAATTTATTACTTCAATTTTATACATGTCTTCCTTATGTGTCAGTTCTTGCCATAACTCTGTCTGTCTTGTATTATCAGCAGTGACTTGATTCAATTTCATTGATAATTTTGATACTTCTTCTTGTGAAGCATCAAAACACTTTTTCAAGGCAATGGTATATGTCTTTACTTCAGTAAATGAATTTGAAATGTCATCAAGGACTTTCTTGTTATCTGTTTTGATAATATTTATGGCTTGTTTAATTCTTGTTTCAATCATGTCATCAATATTTAATTTAGAATATTTATCTGTTAATTCTTTAATAATGGCAGATTGTTCATTTATTTTAATGTTAGAAGAATTGTCATTATTAGAATTTTTAATTGTTCTTAAAACTTTTTCAAAACACATAAGTGTTTCATTAATTTGGCACAGACTCAGGTTGTTTGTTTTAATGTTGTTACAAATGGTGTCATTTTTATCAGAAAGATGTTTTTTCACGTCATTTATAGCATTATACAACTCTGGGATGGAATCAAATATGTCAGAAATCATTTCTGGAACCTTAATCTGGCTTCCTCTTTCTTCTGTAATTCCATCATGGTTCTGGCCATCTGAAATACATTTTCCATGGCATCCTGCTGAATCTTTGGGATTCTGTAGCCCTGGCTGTAAGGTTTTGGGGCTGGTGCCTTCCCTTTGCCCTTGTTTGGAGTTTGTGGCTGCTTTCTCACGTTGGAATTGCTGCTGCTGGCCACTGGGGCTGTTTTTGGCACTGGTTTGGGTGGTGAAGGGTTGTTTTTCCTCCATTCTAGTGTCAAAAGCATCATGTTTTTCTTCTCCATCAATGGATGCCATCCATTGAGCAATTTGCAAGTGTTGGGATGGCCCAAGAATTTTCTTACTTTCAGGTAAGAATTCATGCAGTTTTTCCACAGATCTGCCAGGATCTGGTACTCCTTGTACTGCAGTGCATTGTTGTAAGCTTTGTGGCTGGCTTTGTATATGTCCACTGAGGCTTCTTGTGGCAGTGTCAGCTCTTTTTGAAGGTAAAATGGTATTATCAGCTTCAGAATGACCCATTTTAGTTGTTTGGAAGTCATCAACTGACCCTTTACCTTCTGTACCTGGTTGGCCTCTGCCATAATCACGTCTATTACCTTTTTGGGAGCTGCTTGAGGGGTTGTAGCTGGCTCCTGATCTGGTTTAAGGCATAATTATGGTTAAAAAGGCTTAAAATAGTATTTTTACGTCAAAAAACTTACTATTGGCCAAATTTTTAGCTTTCTGAAGGGTATTACTTATGTCCAAGCTAATTAATTCAGAAGATATTGGTTCAGGCTGGTTATTTTGAGTCACAATAACAGTGCTATTATGATCAGAATTGACAGCACTGGCAGGGATAATGCTGGTTACTGTTGAGGCTGTTTCAATGTTTTCTTGTCTTACCACGTTGTCAGACACTAAAATTAATGAAAAAGCCAATTAATTAAGTAAAAAAAAGGATATTTCAAAAAAAGAAATAAAAATTTAAGCCTCACTTATAATATGAAAAAAATTATTTTTTATGGATTTTTTGAATTATAAGTATTTTTTATATGTTTTTAAGTTTTTCAATATAAGAAAAAAGATTTAAAAAGAGTAAAAAAATATGTCACAGGTAAAATATCACGGCTGGGCCCCCAAATGTAAGGTGTGGATATGAAACTTTGATTAAAAATCAAGTACTTTTCCTGTCCTCAAATTTTGTATAAGGTAAAAATAAATTAAAAATAGTATGAAATATTATTTTTAAGAGAAAACACGCCAATTTAATTGTTTATAACTTTATTAGTATAAAACAATAATATTATAAAAATTTATTGTTTTACCAACAATAAAAATTTATCCAAAAAATACTCTACAAGAGATATTTTAAGGCTACAAAAGAAATTTCTTCAAGAGCAATTTCAATTGGAATTAATTGAGCAAAGAACTGCAAGCAATTAATTAAAGAACAAAGTCTTTAAAAAGAATATTAAAGAGAAAACACGCCCAAAAGTGACCAGAGTGAATTTGGAAACAAAGTGACAAAGTTTACAGTGATGAAAGATGCTTTAATTCACTTTTGGGGTGGTTCAGGGGTAAAAATGATTATAAGAGTTACAAACAATGATTATAATGATTTTTTCACGTGGTTAAAAGGATAAAAATGATTTAAAAGTGGTGGTTGGAATCTTTGATTGATTGGTTTAACAGTTTTAAACTAATTAATAAAAGGAAAAGATTCTAACATGAAGAGAAAAGTGGGGCAAAGAAGACATTCTTTTATAGGCATCAACTCTCTTACTCCAAAAGTAAAATTTACTCTTGTCAGTCGTGAAAAACAGTCTGACAACAGAAAAGCCAATTATGGCATCATTGAACCCTGGTTTAGACCAAAAAGGGCTGGTTTGAGCCATTTTTAGCCATTTTTAGCCATTTTGGACCCTTAAATCAGCCATTACTATAGCAATACCAGGCCTAGAGCCTTCAAAACACGTCAGAATGTGTGTCAGAGGCGTAGAAACCAGTTAAAACTGTTTTTATTATGATTGTTTTATCTTAAGGGTAGTTTTACCCTCTTGGCAACAGCTAAAACTGTGAGCCTTGAGGTATATTTTACATACCCAAATAGGCCACAATTATCTTAAAAAAGAAATTTTGAATTATGCAAAACTCATAAGTCATGCATATATCCAAAATTCATCATTTTCAATTTCAGAAAAGATGAATAACTTTTTATTGAGTAAGTAAATCCATGGATTTAAGACCAGATTTGGATTCTACACAAAAATTCACCTAGGGTAGCTCCATAGAGTGAATAAGCTCAATTTAAGTATTTGAGGTGGTAAAATGGAAAATACTTCAATACCACATCATTAATACCACATAAAAGATCCGTGAAAATTTTTGTTTTTCTTGATTTTTAGCCAAAATAATGGGAAAGTGAGGAATCCCATGTTACATATACACTAAGAATAGTGTTATGCATGTTTTGAGCACTTAATATCATGGTATTCTTACATGGACCTTTGGTACACCCATAGTGGATATCTCACTTTAAGCTTAAATTACTATTTTGACGTAAAAATTAGGCAAGGGGGACAAAAGACATCAAAGAGAGCCAGGGTACCCAACTTCTGAGGCCTCAGAGGCGTGGATAGCTCCAGAGCATGGATCCATGGCTCATCTTGGCCCAATTGGTAAACTAAAACTCTTTGGGAACTTGGTTACCAAGTTACAACTACTGTAAAACATCAGAAAATAGCAAATAACCTGCTATTTTGACGTGCCAAGGAGGTAATGAGCTACTTACACTCCTGTAACCATGTCAATTACTAATGACTTTCCATGGATAAACCCCAAAAGAGTAATTAAAACCCTTTTGGGACCCATATTCATTGATTTACCTCATAGCAACCAGCAAAACACTGCTATTTGCAATTCTACGTAGAAATGAGGTAAAACCTTCAAAAATTCATTAAAAATACAATTCTTAATGAATCTTTCTGAAACTTTCAGGACTAAAGGAGAACTGTATTATCTATGGTACAACCAAAAGGAATTACAGTTTTACTAGTAAAATTAAAAGTTTTACTTACAGTCCATTTTTGGATATTCTACGTGAAACACTGAATCTTCAAAAATTCACAGTAATTACAACCTATGATGAAATTGGCAATAACATTGATAACTTTGAGAAATCAATGATTATTTTAGAATAAAAGAAGATTTACAAGTGTTACTCCTTTTATTCTTAACCATATTGGGGTTGGTAGTCACGTAAAAGCATCAATTAAGTAATTATGATAATCTTACATGACAACAGATGATGCAATCAATAATCCAAAAAGGTTTATTGTTTTCTCACTCACTGGTTTTTCAGTTTGCTCCATGGCACGCCTCTGTGAGCTGTTGTTGACTTAAAAGAAGCCTCTTCTTGCTGTTTTTTCCTTATCATCATCTTATAAATTTATTAAACCATTATTACCAACAAGTAAGTATTAGTTCAAGCTATTCTTAAGTGTTTTAAATCTTTCAGAATCAATCAGAAAGACGTGAAATCATAGAATCCAACTATATATTGTTGAAATACTGTTATAAATCATCTTGATCCCTTAAATCCACAATTCTACGTCAAATTTCTCTACTCTTATCTTTCAATAAGTTCTTTGGAGTATTAGTGAGTCATTTATCTTTAATTCTTAAAGTTTTTCTCTAGTAATAGTTTTCTTCAAGAATTATCTTTATAATTATTCTTGTAAAAGATAATTATATATTAAAATAATTTTATTATTTTAATAAAAGAAGTTTTTTTATTATTAAATTCTTCTTGTAATTGATTCTTGTAGACAATTACTGCTCACTGTTATAATCACTAGTAGTGTATAACACGTGAAAGAAATAATTTTATAATTATTTAATTGTGGTTATAATAATTTTTATTATTATATTTCATAAGAACAGACATAGTACTGTTGATTAATAGTAATATTATCATCAGTTTCATAGTCACACCTTACATTTGGGGGCCTGGCCGTGTTTTTTGAACCTTGTACCCTTAATTAATATATTTTTAAGCTCTAAAATATATTAATTTAATTAATTTTTTTCTTTCAATTTGGAGTTAAAATATTTTTATTTTTGAAATTGTTTTAAAAAATTTTTCATTGAGGAATTTGGTTTAATTTTATATTGTTTTTACACGTGGCTTTTTCACATCCAAAAACTTATAAAATTATTCTTTGAGTTACTCTGAATTAATTTTCATTCAAAATCTTAAATTTTAATTTTTTTTTTCTTTAAAAAGAATAATTTTTTAATATTAAAAAATATAAAACTTATAAAAAATCTTTAAAAAATATTTTAAAAAGTATAAAAAATAATTTTTTCTCTTTTATAATTTCTTTTAGTGTCTTTAATCAAATACTGTGCAGCTGGCAACAGACTCAGTAAAAGATATATCACTAGTCCAGAATCTTCAGAAGCAGAATCTGAAGACAGTATTGAGGTGCAGATTGCTAAAAGAGGCACCTTATTCAACTCAGAAAAAGCTAAATTACCACCAAAAGGTGTGTATTTTATCTTATATTTTCACCTTTTATCTTTAAATTGACGTGAAAATGGTGCATACCAGAAATGGAAGCAACTATTCAGTCCAACCAGATGGATGTGGACAAGGAAGAGGCAAGACCAAATCCAGAAGTGCCAAATCTTCCACAAGAAAAGCACATCTGGAGGATGCCAGAGTTGCCCCCCATTCCCCAAGGTCTGTACCAACAGATTTTGACGTGAATTCTGAGCCTGAACTAATTTATGATAATATTTCCAGGGCTGAACCATTTTCAAGTGGCAGCAATAGAAATATATCAGAGCCAGTACAAAAATTGGTTCAGAGCAGCAGGAGTGGGAAATCTGCCCAAGCCTTTGGCAGGGGGCCATGAACTCCTACTTACACATCAAGAGCTTTCTGGGTCAGGAGAAGACCATAGAACTCTTAGGAGGTTGGAGCCCCCTGTCTTGCAAAGACAAGGTCAAAAAGATAAAGAATTGGTTGAAGAACCAGAGTCTTTTATCCATAGACCAGAAGAAAGAATTGGAAATGACTCCAACTTTGGAGACAGAGGCACCAGTGGCATCTACCAGCTCCAAACCAGCTCCAGAAGCATCCAAGGACAAGCCCAAAGGACCTCAAAAGAAACAGAGAGGTCCCAAGAACCATCAAGGCAAGGGCAAAGGCAAAGCCAATTGGCACAGACCTTACCCACAAGGGTACAGGATCCCCAGATTGGAGCCTTCAGCCGTGGACAGTGTCTTCAATATGGCCAGAACTCTTATGGAATTCACAGCCAAAGAGCAGGAAAGGATGAACAGGACTTTTCCACGCAAATAAATGATGTACATAGAAGTATTAGTGTAGAAATTGGCAAACTTGAGTCAAAGTTGAAGCAAATTACATTAGACATCAATGATTTAAAGAAAAATGACAAGCAACATTCTGATTGGCATAAATTGACAACTGTCACCCTTGAGTCAATTAGCAATGCTTGTGAAAGAATTGAGAACCAATGTCAAAATAATGACACAGAGGATCTTTCCATCTTTAAAGTAAATGATAGACTTAAAACTCTTGAAGACCATGTCTTACAAATAGTTAAGAACACCAATCAATTTGCTATACATTTAGCAAAAAGTGACAGTGAAAGGCAGAAATTGAAGAATGAAATAATTGCAAGTGTGGAGCAAATTCATAAGAATCATGAACCACATATGCCAAGACATTCTACACCTTTGACTGAAGAAAAACTTTCTGTCAAAGAAAGTTTGACTCCATTCTTAGGAGAGAATGTTATTTCTGCAAAGGATATTCCCAAATTAGAAGAATGGCCAACATTCTCTGGTGAAGGAGAATACAACCATATTGAATTCATCAGGACTATTGATATGTTGCAAGAAGACTTTAATATACCTGATGAAATCATAGTAGGAAAATTACATTGTTTTTTTACCAAGACTGCAAAGAAATGGTATTACAAGATGAGAATGGATCATGGAAGACATGACTGGTCTTGGTGGAAATCTGAAGTGATTACCAAATGGGCCAATAATTCTTGGAGGTTTAAAATGGAGAATGCTTTTGAAAGTGCCATTTTTAACTCAGAAAAAGACAAACCACTTACTTGGTTCTTCAAACAAAAAGACAGATTATCTGCTTTACACCCAGATATGTCTGACACTATGATTAATATGAAAATATTAAGAAAGTGTGGAGGAGAACTGGAACATGCTATCAAAAGCAGATGTGTGGAACCCTGTTCAACAGAGGACTACATTAATGCTATGGAAGATATCATTACCAGAACAAGAATTGGTAAAACTTGGGTTAGAAACCCAATAGAGTCCAAAATAGTCTCAAAGATTCCTAGAGAGGAAAGAAGACCAGAAAGACCTGTCTTGAAGTGTCATAAATGTGGAAGTACTTCACATTTAGCCAACACTTGCCCTAAGAAGACAAAGATCAATGAAGTTCAAATCATTGAAGACATTCAGTGTACTGAAGAGAAAGAAGAGTCTGATCAAGATTCTGCAGTCTCTGAAGATACACCAGTAGAGGACTATCCCATTGAAAACATTTCAGCTTTCTTTGAGGTCACAGAAGTCCATACCCACTTGCCACAGTACAGTGAGGATTGCTACAACCTGATCAATATCCAAGATGCCAGAATGTGTAAAACAAAACCTGCTAGAGGAAAGGGTTATACTGCTGGAGCATCCTGTATCACATCAGTTCTAATGGGTGATATTGAAGCCAAAGTAAATCTGGATACAGGGGCATTTTGCACTTGTATTGGCAAGGATTATCTCCAAATTATACTTCCTGAATGGAAAAACCATCTATTACCAATAGAAGGTGTACAGTTCAGTAGTGCCAGTAACAATATGTACCCCTTGGGCATATTGGATACTAATATTGTATTCCCACATCCAGCAGGAAGTGTAAGAATGAAAACTGAGATTGTAGTAATGGATAATTGTACATCTCAGCATATCATTCTTGGAAATGATTACTTGAATATTTATGGTATTGATATAAATAACCATAAAGACAGATATTTCACAATTGGAGATAACAAAAGGCAAAAATTTGCTTTCTCCAATATGCCAAAACAGATATCTGTAGTATCTTCTGTCAAAGATACTTACAAAGATGAATTTGTGTCTAAACAACTTGTTGAAGCACAAATTAATCCATCATTGTCACCAAAGATGAGGAATGAACTTATTGATGTATTATATACATACAATAATGCATTTGCATCTGATAATGAACCGTTAGGCGCTATAAGGGGACATGAAATTGATATTACTCTTAATATTGATAGACCATATCCTCCAGTACTTAGAAGACCAGCTTATCCAGCCAGTCCCAGAGCTAGAGAGGCCTTGGAAAAACATATCCAATAGTTGATCCAACTTGGTGTGCTAAGGAAAGTAGGCCATAATGAGGAAGTTGAAGTGACAACACCTGTTATTATTGCATGGCATAATGATAAGTCAAGAATGGTTGGAGATTTTAGAGCTTTGAATACCTACACAGTTCCAGATAGGTATCCAATCCCTAGGATCCAAGAAACCTTGACTCAATTGTCTAAAGCCAAGTATATAACATCAATGGATGCATTAAAAGGCTTCCATCAAAATGTTTTGACGCCTAAAGCTAGGAAATTACTTAGAATTATCACTCACTGTGGTATTTATGAGTATCTTAGAATGCCATTTGGCATTAAAAATGCTCCATCTCATTATCAAAGAATGATGAATACCATCTTCCCCACAGAATTGTCTGAAGGATGGCTTATCATTTATATTGATGATATTATTATATGTTCTGACTCATGGTCTTTGCACCTTGAAAGACTTGCAAGAGTACTTCATAAAGTTGCAGAAGTGAACATGAAAATTTCACTTAAGAAATGCAATTTTGGTTTTGAAGAACTCAAAGCATTAGGACATGTTGTTTCTGGTTTGAGCTTGGGTATTGACAAGAATAAAGTAGCAGCAGTGTTACTTAAGCCAATACCCCAGAATAAAAAAGAAATGATGTCTTTTCTTGGATTTGCTAGTTACTATAGGCAACACTTGAAAGATTTTGCAATTCTAGCCAAGTCACTTTATAGAATCTGTGATCAACAGACTGTATTTGAAATGACACAGGAAAGAATTAAAGCTTATGAGAAGATAAAGAAAGCCCTTACAGAAGCACCTTTACTCCTCATGCCTGACTGGAATATTCCTTTTAAATTGTACATTGATGCATGTGGGGATGGATTAGGGGCAGCCCTACACCAAGTCCAAATTATTGATGACAAACCTACAGAAGGACCAGTTTGTTATATCTCAAGACAAATCAAACCAACAGAAGCCAGATATGGTGCAAGCCAAATGGAGTGCTTATGTTTGGTATGGGCACTTGAGAAATTACACTATTACCTTGATGGCAGTGTTTTTGAAGTGATAACTGACTGTAATGCCGTGAAATCACTTCTTAACATGAAAACTCCCAACAGACATATGTTGAGATGGCAAATAGCCATTCAAGAATATAGAGGAAACATGACTATAGTTCATAAAGCAGGAAACATTCACAAAAATGCTGATGGACTTAGTAGATGGGCTTTAGCCAACACTCCTGATAACCCAGCTTATGTACCTTTGGAAGCTGAACCACAGATTCCAATTGAAGGGATTAACATAACTGATATTGGGACTGAATTCTTTGAAGAGGTCAGAGAGTCTTATAAACAAGACAAGAATTGCCATATCTTGACTTCTTTATTGGATAAAGACTGCAAAGACACATCTTTGGTTAATACACTAGATGAAGTTTGGAAAAATTCCTATTCTGAAGGAAGATTTCACTTGTTTGATGGGATTATTTACCATAGAACAAAACATTCTTGTGTGATGACATTGTGTAGTAGATTGCTCATCAATACCATTCTTCATGAATGCCATGATAGCATTTACTCTGGACACCTATCAGAAGACAGAACACTTGAAAAGGTGAAGAACTGTGCATGGTGGCCATCTTGGAGAAAAGAAACCATTGAATATTGCCATACCTGTGATAGATGCCAAAAAGCAAACAGGAGTACAGGCAAGAAATTTGGATTAATGATCCATATTCAAGAACCAAAATCCCCTTGGGAAGTTGTTCACATGGATTGGGTCACAGCACTTCCTCCAAGTGGTGACAAAAGTTATAATGCTTGTTTAGTCATTGTAGACAGATATAGCAAAACTCCCATATTCTTACCATGTCATAAAGATGACACTGCTATGGATACAGCTCTTCTTTTATGGAGTAGAGTTATTTCTCATACAGGGTTATTTAAGAATATCATAAGTGACAGAGACCCCAAGTTCACATCTGCACTTTGGACCAATCTTCATAGATTGTTTGGGACTAAGTTATCATTCTCTACAGCATATCACCCTCAAACAGATGGGCTAGCAGAGAGGATGATTCAAACTTTAGAAGACATGATCAGGAGATTTTGTGCTTATGGATTAGAATTCAGAGACTCAGATGGCTTTACCCATGACTGGTGCACTTTGTTACCTGCATTAGAATTGGCATACAAGACATCAGTCCATTCTTCCACAGGACAAACTCCTGCTATGTTAGAAAAAGGATGGAATCCAAGACTCCCAGCAGACACACTGAGGAAAGACTTGATTGACATTCATCCTACAGCTTCCAGCTTCAAATTAATGCTTGATAAAGTAAAACACCACGCAAAACAAAGTATGGATAATGCTTTTGATTATGCAAAACAGAAGTGGGACAAGAGTCATAAAGTGCCAGACTTCAAAGTAGGGGACTTAGTTCTAGTTTCAACCTTGAATTTTAATAATATCAAAGGCCCAAAGAAACTTAAAGATTCTTATGTAGGACCTTTTGTTATTGTTGCTTTACATGGAACCAATGCAGTTCAAGTGGAATTGAGTGGTGAATTGGAAAATAAACACCCCACATTTCCAGTCAGCTTGATAAAACCTTATCAACCAGCTGATAAAGAATTGTTTCCTTTAAGAAACCCAACTCCTTTAACTGTACCACCTGTGGAACAGAATGAAGACAAAAAGATTAAGAAAGTCATCAAAGAAAGGAGACTTAGGGGTAAAAATCAAAGAGAATATCTTGTCAGATATAGAAACCCAGTACATGAAGATGAATGGATGGCAGAATCAGAAATACCTGACTCAGATAAACTCTTAAGAAGATTTAGACATGAAAGAAGGCCACAAGCCTGAATATGTCTATAAATGTGCTTTAAATTACTTGATCTGAGTAATAAAAAGAGGTTGGACAGTGGACATTACCCCTTTTTGGGGCCTTATTCTTTTATCACTAATAAAATGTAATACAATTTTATTTTTTGGTGGGAGGGAATGTGAGCCTTGAGGTATATTTTACATACCCAAATAGGCCACAATTATCTTAAAAAGAGATTTTGAATTATGCACAACTCATAAGTCATGCATATATCCAAAATTCATCATTTTCAATTTCAGAAAAGATGAATAGCTTTTTATTGAGTAAGTAAATCCATGGATTTAAGACCAGATTTGGATTTTACACAAAAATTCACCTAGGGTAGCTCCATAGAGTGAATAAGCTCAATTTAAGTATTTGAGGTGGTAAAATGGAAAATACTTCAATACCACATCATTAATACCACATAAAAGATCCGTGAAAATTTTTGTTTTTCTTGATTTTTAGCCAAAATAATGGGAAAGTGAGAAATCCCATGTTACATATACACTAAGAATAGTGTTATGCATGTTTTGAGCACTTAATATCATGGTATTCTTACATGGACTTTTGGTACACCCATAGTGGATATCTCACTTTAAGCTTAAATTACTATTTTGACGTAAAAAATAGGCAAGGGGGACAAAAGACATCAAAGAGAGCCAGGGTACCCAACTTCTGAGGCCTCAGAGGCGTGGATAGCTCCAGAGCATGGATCCATGGCTCATCTTGGCCCAATTGGTAAACTAAAACTCTTTGGGAACTTGGTTACCAAGTTACAACTACTGTAAAACATCAGAAAATAGCAAATAACCTGCTATTTTGACGTGCCAAGGAGGTAATGAGCTACTTACACTCCTGTAACCATGTCAATTACTAATGACTTTCCATGGATAAACCCCAAAAGAGTAATTAAAACCCTTTTGGGACCCATATTCATTGATTTACCTCATAGCAACCAGCAAAGCACTGCTATTTGCAATTCTACGTAGAAATGAGGTAAAACCTTCAAAAATTCATTAAAAATACAATTCTTAATGAATCTTTCTGAAACTTTCAGGACTAAAGGAGAACTGTATTATCTATGGTACAACCAAAAGGAATTACAGTTTTACTAGTAAAATTAAAAGTTTTACTTACAGTCCATTTTTGGATATTCTACGTGAAACACTGAATCTTCAAAAATTCACAGTAATTACAACCTGTGATGAAATTGGCAATAACATTGATAACTTTGAGAAATCAATGATTATTTTAGAATAAAAGAAGATTTACAAGTGTTACTCCTTTTATTCTTAACCATATTGGGGTTGGTAGTCACGTAAAAGCATCAATTAAGTAATTATGATAATCTTACATGACAACAGATGATGCAATCAATAATCCAAAAAGGTTTATTGTTTTCTCACTCACTGGTTTTTCAGTTTGCTCCATGGCACGCCTCTGTGAGCTGTTATTGACTTAAAAGAAGCCTCTTCTTGCTGTTTTTTCCGTATCATCATCTTATAAATTTATTAAACCATTATTACCAACAAGTAAGTATTAGTTCAAGCTATTCTTAAGTGTTTTAAATCTTTCAGAATCAATCAGAAAGACGTGAAATCATAGAATCCAACTATATATTGTTGAAATACTGTTATAAATCATCTTGATCCCTTAAATCCACAATTCTACGTCAAATTTCTCTACTCTTATCTTTCAATAAGTTCTTTGGAGTATTAGTGAGTCATTTATCTTTAATTCTTAAAGTTTTTCTCTAGTAATAGTTTTCTTCAAGAATTATCTTTATAATTATTCTTGTAAAAGATAATTATATATTAAAATAATTTTATTATTTTAATAAAAGAAGTTTTTTATTATTAAATTCTTCTTGTAATTGATTCTTGTAGACAATTACTGCTCACTGTTATAGTCACTAGTAGTGTATAACACGTGAAAGAAATAATTTTATAATTATTTAATTGTGGTTATAATAATTTTTATTATTATATTTCATAAGAACAGACATAGTACTGTTGATTAATAGTAATATTATCATCAGTTTCATAGTCACATCTTACATTGAATAAAGTTGTTTTAATGTAATTTATGGCAAATTACGTCAAAAATAAAGAAAAAATGTTTTTAGTAAAGATTTTTATTTTTAAAGATTTTTTATTTGATTTATTATTTTTTTAAAGAAATAATAATTATGCAATTAACAAGTTAATTAATCAGAATTATATTATTATTCACTTTATACTAGAATAACTCAAAGGATAAATTTCAAGTCTGTGATGTGAAAAAGCCACTAGTTAGACAAAAGAAATTTATTCCAAGTCACTCAATAGTATATTGTTTCAAACAATATTCTTAAGAAAAAATAACTTTATTAATATTATAAAGATTATTTATAAGGGATAAGTCCCAAAAAAGCCAATATTAAGACAAATATGGCAATTTTACGTCAAAAAACAGTAAAATAAGGTCTAGAATATGATTTATGTCCCAAAAATTGGTTTAAAATCACGGCCAGGCCCCCAAATGTAAGGTTTGTCTATGAAACTCTTGATAATAGTAACAATATCAAGAGTACTATGACTGTCCTCAGTAGAAAAATATAATATAATAAGATATTATAACCACAAATTTAAATATAATTATATATAAAAAAAATAAATTTAATTATTATTATAATAATATAATAATAAAAAAATAATAATTATTCTATTATTGTTATAGTCACTGACAGTTATAACAATAAGAAGTGTAAAGCTCTTAATGAGACAATTACACGTGGAAAATATGAATATTAACCACTTATAAATAATATAAATATTATTTATAAAAAGAATTAAACACACACTGTGCAGAAATAACTCTTTTAGAATAAAAATTCTATAAAAAAAACTAATACTAGATAAAAAAATATAGAATTCTAGAGAAAACTTACTTATAAGATTTATTTAATATAATAAGTCAAAATACAACAGTTATAATATTAAATAATAATTATAAGTTAAAACCACGTCAAAAATCAATAAATTTAAAGATAAAACAACTTTTAATAATATAAATTATGATTTAAGAGTTTTTGAGAGGAATTTGTGGATTTTAAAAGATATTTAAAATGATAATTTTATATCATAAAATATATTATTGGTGATTACAACAATAATCTAAATTCTATGACTTCAATTCTTTAATTTCAATAAATAAAGAATAAAAATAACTTAAGAATTACTTTTAATAATAAGATTTTATATTTAATAAGACTTTACCTGTTTAAATTTCTAATATGATTGGATTGATAATGAATGATGGACAAAAACAGTGATGAAAAGACTCTTTTTATGTCTTCAGAGCAGCTCTCATGATTCATAATGGATGTAGAGGGCGTGCTAAGGTCAAAACTGAAAAACCATGCTTAAAAATAGAGTTCTTAACTTAAGGCAACTTATTTTTACTTCCAATTTAAAGTTACCAGGGTTATTCTTAACTCCAAGTAACTTTAATCCTCATTTAGTTTAATTATTTTAAGTTTTAATATAAAATAATTTTATTTATATTAAAGTTAATCACATGAACAACTTAAAATTAGAGTTTCAAGCAGAAATCCTTTAAACTCAATTTTTAATTAATTTTTAAAGAAAGCATAATTTTCTTTAAGCTTAATTAAAAGAGTAAATTTCCAGGCTAATTACCCAGGAAATTTATTTATAAAAGATACTTAAAATTTAATTTATATATTGATAATATTAAATTCTAAGTTGTGTGAAATTTACAAGCAAATCCATTAAGAATTGGATTTTTAATGAATTTTTGAAGTTATTGCTATTTTTCCACGTAAAATAGCAATACACACCAAACCTTAAGTTTTGATAAGGTTTTAATGCTTGAAACTTTAAAGTTTTAAGCTTATTTAAGCTTTTTAAACTTAATTAAGCTCTGACAGTTCTTAAAACCTTGATTTCAAGCCTGCATATTGGGATTTACCCTTTGGCAGCTTGAAATTCCTGTCCAAATTGGGATAAAACCAGTTTAAACCTTAAGGTTGGATCAAAGTCTAATCTTAAAGTTTAAATAAGGTTGAAAATCCTTCAATACAGGTGGACAACCTTAATTGAGTCCTTGCAGATCCAAAAAGTTGGGTACCCCAGCTCTATTTGGTCTTTTTCCTTTGTCCCACCTTTTTGCGTGGATTTTGCCCTTTTATTTATTTAAAGCCATACCATGGCTTTAAACCCTTTTAAATTGAGCTCACGCAGGATTTACATTCTGTGTGGCAAATCCTTAGCCAATTCAGTAAATATACACAACACCTCAATTTTAACTAAAATTTTGGTAAAGTTGCATAAACCTTATGTAACTTTAAATTTAAGCTTAATTAAGCTTAAATTTAACAATTTTTAAAAAAATGTTAAAAAAGCTACATTAGTACTGTGAGATTCTTAAATCTTCCAATAACACAAGAAATAAGTGTTTTTGGGTATAACACCCTATGGGTGTACCCTAGGTCATTTTTGGTGTAGAATCCAAAAATGACATAATAATTATAACTTTGTTTATCCAAAAAAAAGTTATACTTATTTTTTGTTATTTTTTATTTTAAATTCAACTAAAAAGTCTGTTTAAGACAAAATTAACTGTCTATAAAATCATTTGTGGCCTTATGGGTATGTTATACATACCTCACAGGCTCACAGGAGTCCTCCACTTCCACTATATCAGGTGGTGTGGGGTTCTTATTCCTGGAGGGGAATTTATCCTCCTCTGTTTGGAAGTATGGCTTGACCAAACTTACTGGAAAGACTGGGTGCTTCCTGGAAAATTCCTCTGTAAGTTTGACTTCTACTGCATTCTTTCCTATCAACCTAATGATAGTGAAAGGCCCTACAAATGAGTCCCTCATCTTCTTGGGTCCTTCAAAATTATTCAAGTTCAGTATAGACACTAGCACCTGGTCCCCTTCCTTAAAGTCAGGTTCCATGTGTGTCTTGTCCCACCTCTGTTTATTATATTCTTTTGCCTCAGCTATGCATTTGGCAGCTGTGTCACAAGCCCTCTTCCACATATCATGGAAGTCTTTGGCTGTGGGGTGGATGGTCAGAAGATTCTTCTTTAAGTGATCCACAGGCAACAGGGAATTCCACCCTTTCTCTACCACTGCAGGTGTTTTTCCTGTGGTAGAGTGCTTACTTGTATTATAAGCCAGTTGGACAGCTTGTAGAAGGGTAACCCAGTCATGGGTGTATCCTTCATGGTCCTTGTATTCCATGCCATAGGCACAGAACCTTCTAAGGATGTCTTCCATAGTCTGGATCATGCTCTCAGCTAGGCCATCTGTTTGGGGATGGTAAGCTGTGGAAAAAGCAAGCCTGGTGCCAAGCATGTCATACAAGTTGGTCCAAAATTCAGATGTGAATTTTGGGTCCCTATCACTAATAATGATTTTAGGGACTCCACAGGTAGATATGATGTTATTCCAAAATAACAGGGCAGTATCCATGGCTGTGTCCTCTTTGTGGCATGGTAGACACCTCATGCTCTTGCTGAACCTATCAACTATGATCAAGCAGGCGTTGTAGTTTTCTTTGCCTCCTGGGACAAGTCCTGTAACCCAGTCCATGTTGATGGTTTCCCATGGGTGTTTGGGTTCTTCTATATGTTGAAGTAACCCATACTTCTTCCCATGTTTCCAATTTGCCTTTTGGCATCTTTTGATGTATTCTCACAACTCTTGTTCCCACTTGGGCCACCAAGCTGTGCTTTCTACCCTCTCCTTGGTCCTGTCTTCACTCATGTGTCCCATATAGGGGCAGTAATGACATTCCTGCAGGATCAAGGAGATGTGGTCTCTGTCTACCACTGTGAGTGAACTTGTGTGTTTCTCTCTGTGGTAGAGCAGGCCATCTATAAGGAAGAACTTGTTATCCTTATAGGCCCTCAACCAGGGTTCTTCCAGCTGGGATTCCAGCTCTGGACTCCTGTACTTTTGTTGAAGGAGTTGTAGTAGTATGCCACACTGTTTGTGTTTGGCATAAGACTTCAGTACTGCACTAAAAAATTCATTGTGCAGTTCAGAGGAACTTATTCCCAATATGGGAGTTTCTGTCCCCTCTGAATCAGTGTTTCCACTGTCAAGGGTACCACTTTCTGGTGCCCATTCAGAAAATCTGAAGTTCTTCCTCCTATCTATTTCCATGAAATGGATAGGGATTTTGGCTTCAACTTCATGGTCATAAGCTGAATTTCTCTTGACATTATCCAGTGGCCATCTGCATTGGTATGACTTTTACCTTCTTTGTATATGATGGTCATGTTCCCTCTATACTCCTGGGTGGCTATTTGCCATCTCAGCATGTGTCTATTTGTAGTCTTCATGTTCAGTAAAGACTTCAAGGCTGTGCAGTCTGTATAGACTTCAAAGACTGCACCCTCCAGATAATAATGGAGTTTTTCTAGAGCCCAGACTAGACATAGACATTCAGTCTGGGTGGCCCCATACCTGGCTTCTGAATCTTTCAGATGCCTTGAGATGTAGGAAATTACTCCTTCTCTTGGTTCACCATCCACAATTTGTCTTTGGTGAAGGGCTGCTCCTAGGCTTTGGCTACATGCTGCATCTATATATAACTTGAATGGTAGTTCAAAGTCAGGTAAGATGAGCACAGGTGCATTTGTGAGTTCATATTTGATCCTCTCATATGCATCCCTCCTTTCCTTGGTTATTTCAAAAACTACATCTTTTGAACATAACTTGTATAAACTACTAGTTATGTGTGCAAAGTTTTTGATGTGGTTCCTATAGTAGCTAGCAAGCCCAAGGGAAGATTGCATTGCTCTGATGCTCCTTGGTACTGGCTTTTGCAGTACTGCTGCTACTTTATTCTGGTCAATTGCCAGACTAAGACCTGAGACTTTATGTCCTAGAGCCAGTAACTCTTGTTTTCCAAAATTGCACTTTTCAAGTGAAATTTTCAGATTTATGGGTGTGCATTTACTTAGTACTCTGTCTATGTATTTCACATGGTCTTCCCATGTCTCTGAGTATAAAATGATATCATCAATATATACCATCATCCAGCCTTCCAATATTTCATCTTGAAATATTGTGTCCATCATCCTTTGGAAGTGGGCTGGTGCATTTTTGATGCCAAATGGCATCCTGGTATACTCATATATGCCCATATGGCATATTATTCTGAGTAATTTCATGGAGTTTGTTTTAACTCCATTTTGGTGGAAGCCTTTCATACAATCCATTTTGGTTATGTATTTGGCTTTTGCCAGTTTACCCAAGGCATGAAGTATCCTGGGTATAGGGTACCTGTCTGCTTTTGTGTAGTTATTCAGAGCTCTGAAATCTCCACACAGTCTAGACTTGCCATAATTCCAGGTGATTAGGATAGGGGTGGTGATTTCCACTATTTCATTATGTCCAATCTTCCTGATGACATCCATGTCCAGGAGTTCATTGATATGTTTCTCAATTTCTTTCCTGGTTTCCAGGATTTCTGGATAAGGAGGTCTCCTAAGCATGAGTGGATAAGGTCTTTCCACATCCATATATAGTTCTATATCATGGCCTTTGATCTTGCCTAATGGTTCTTCACCAATGGCAAATGCTGGTCTGTTTTTTCTCAGAATCTTCAGTAAACTTAGTTTCTGTTTACTGGTGAGGGTATTGCTAAACTGTCCCTCTTGGAATTCCTTCAGAAGTTCTTCTAGTGGGTCCTGAGAAGATATCTGGTATATATCAAGTGAAAATTTCTTTTCTTTGTTAGTACCAATGGTGATGTGCCTATTTTTACTGTTGTAAATGTCTATGCCATACATCCTCTGGTAATCTGTTCCCATTAAAAACCCTTGGATGTGGGCATCATCAAGCACTACAAACTCTGGGTTGAGTCTGATATTACCCTTCCTGTGGGGTATAATTATTTCTTTGATAATTGTCCCAATGGAAGTCATCTTCCCTGATGCACTTTTAAAGTTCTTTGCCTTAGTGGGCAAGAGCTGTTTTTCTCAGTTTGGGAAGTGGTTATCCAGGTAGTTTCTGGCCACTATGGAGCAGTGTGCTCCACTATCAATGATCAGTGGATGCTCAGCATTGTCAATACAAACAGTCATTTTTGTGGCTGTCCCATGTATATATGCCATTCCTTTGGTTGGTTTAACCAGGAATGTTTGTGCATCTTGTGTGTGTTTTCACAAGTTCTTGTTAGCAGTGTCCTGTGGCATGCCTGCTTCCAACTGTATGTCCTGAATTTCTAGTGGGGTTTCCTCTTGTTATTCCACTAAAAATTCCTCTCTTGGGTCTTGATCATCATCAGATGGTTCTCTGATGGCATCACCCATGGAGTCTGATTCAGAATCCTCTATTGGGGATTCCTCTTCTGGGACTTTCTCAATGGGATAGACTCTCTTCTTTACCTTTGGACAGTTGTTGACATAGTGGTCTTTTGAACCACAATTGTGACAAGAATTCTTCTTTTTTTCCACTTCTGCCACTCTTTCTCTGGGTTTGTCTTTAAACTCTACCCTGAGAGGTTGTTTCTCTTTGAAACCACTGCTTCTATATGGGGTGAATTTCCCTATATGAGTCCTCTTCCTTATGTCTTGTAAGGTGTTGGCAATGTCATCTAGAGTGCAATTTTGGTTGCATCTGCATTTTACTGCATGCTCTAGTTCTCCTGGCAGTTGTGTCAGAAGCTTGTGATTCCTCATTTGGATGTTCATCTGAGGATCAATGGCTTTAAGTCTTTTAGACTGTCTAAGACACCACTCATATGGATCTTTTTCCACTGAGTATTTGTCATTTTCAAATGACATTGTCTTCTGCCATATCCAAGTTCCATTACTGTACTTTTGGATGATTTGACTCTTCCACCATGGGCAGTTTCTCCTGCCATGGATTTCTTTCATTTCTGTGTACCATATACTAGCATGATCTTTAAATGCAGTATTCAATCTAGCAGTAATCCAGTAGTCTGGTATGCTTGGTACATCAATGAAGAGTCCATCAATATAATCTATGAGTTCCATATGATCATATTTGCCTGATACAGAGAATTCGGGCCAGCTTGAGGCCTCAGGAAGCTGTTTCAAGGCTTCATTCTCTGAATAAGACATTCCATCTCCATCCTGGTATTGTGATGGAGATCTTTCCTTATTCATCAACATGGCATCTGGCTTGATGTCATCTGGTTGATATGGATTCTCCATAACTTGGCCTTGTGGTTGGGGCTTCAAGTTATGGTAGACATTAAACAATTTGTTTATGTCTTGGTCCAGACAATCCCTGTCCCTTTTGCTGTGGTGTTGTTCTTCAAAGACTAGATTCAGTCTTTTGTTGGTTTCTTCAGAGGCTTTGCTCAGTTGAGCATATCCTTCTTGAAGATTCTTAACTATCTATTCCAAGGAGGCTTGTGTTTTTTTCATCCCCTCTTGGCCAGCTTCAAGTTCTGCAAACTGCTTTGTAGATTGTTCAGAATATTGGGACATTTGTAACCACAGTGTATCACTGTTGATGTTACTCTCAGATGTGACAATGTTATGTTCAGTCTGAGTGGGGGTAATGTTTCTATTACTAGGACTACTGATTCTAGAGTGGTTTACAACTACTTCTGGTTCTTGTGTACTTCTTTTACCAAATCTAACAGCTTCTGTATCATAGGGTCTGACTCTTTCCTCCTCTGGTTGAAGGAGGTTTTGTTATTGCCCTTGTTTCCTTGTCTTCTCCTGGAAACTTCCTGGAATTGTGAATAATGGTGACTCTTGGCCACTGATCTGCTGGTTTCTGAATGGTGTGAAGCCACTGGAGAGATGATTTGGCCTGCTCCTTGTGAGCCTGAAGGAATCTGAGTAGGCCCTGTCTGGTTTAACTGTTCTTCTATAGCTTGGATAGTGGCTTGATTCTCCCTTATCCTCTGTGCCCTTGCCTCCAGGAGTCTGAACTGCCTGGTAGGATTCCAACCTTTGGTGATTACCATAAGGTCTTTGAAGTCTATCTCTCTGAGACAGATCTTCTGGCAACTTTCTCCAAGTTCTGCCCAGTGAGATGCCAGGTTGAACCTCTTGTTGTCCATGCTCCATTGGAATAAGTCCTTGAGGAGTTGGTGGAGCTGAAGAACTTGATCCATGTCTTTCCAGTCCTCTGGTTTGAGGTCTCCATTGAACTGGAGTGTGAATGGCAGGGTTGATATTATCTCCCTCATTGTTTTGCCATCCACTACTGTGTCCAAGGTGTCCTCTTTCAGGTCTTCTGGTTCTGGACAAACCTTCTCTGTCCTCTGGTTGGTTCTTTTGGAAGCCAAGATCTCTGAGGTGTACAGGTGACATGTTAGTGTTTGCAAGCAGTCAAAAACTTTATGTTCTTAGGGTATTTACCTTTGACTGTGCCTTGTACAAATTTGTTGTCTGCTTATTTGGGAAATTTACCTTTAGAGGTTACAACTGGGTTAATTATAGTAATTTTCCCTGTACAAGTTATCAAGGTTGGTTTACCTTGTATTGATCCAGAATTTTGTGGTTTTCTACTCTTCTGTGTGGAAATGGGTGTCCACTTATTTGCTGTTATCAGGCCTTCACTGTGCCTCTTTCCTTTGCCTTTGCTGCCCTCTGGTTCTGAGGGTGTCACTGGTGTGTTGGACTGTGACTGGCTTTCAAGTGGTATGAAGTTATCTTCCACTGAACCAAAACAGGAAAAAGAGGGCTTATGTCAGTTAAGAATTCTCAAAAAATGCTGGTTTTGCACGTCTAAGAATGGCCTCTGGGCTTGTATATTTTTACAATGTGCCCTTGTATAATGACAGTGTGATTGAATTAACAATTCTACGTCAGAAATACAGCTTACTGATATTTGGTATACTGTTTTTATACCAATATCTCACAGAATAACTTGTAATTAGCAAGTGTAAACTGTCAAAAAGTGGTGTGTAACAGGGCAATTGAGTTAACAATATGTCCAACCACGCCTCAACTGTTGGTTTATCAGTATGAGGTGTCTTAATTTTAATTGAAAAATGAGACTGTATGAATGGCTTAAGTGTTTTTATATGTAAAACACACCAAAAATAAGGGTCTTGTGGTTATTAGCCACGTGACAGGTACTCTTAAAATATGAGTATAAAAGTAGTATATGTACCAAAAAAAGAAAAATATATTTTTAAGAAATATTAGGCCTAAAAAGAATAAAACAATTGTCAGAAAGTGAGAAATAAGAGAAAAACTCACTTATAAGGGTCCAAAAAAGGTTTAAAACACGGCCAGGCCCCCAAAATGTCAGCTGGAGTCTATGTTGAAGCAGTAATTAGGCTATTTACAGCTAGAACTATGACTGTGACACATGGAAATAATTTTAAAATAATAGTTTTAATATAATAACAGGGTTCTACTATTGAAAAATAGTGGTGGTGAGCGCTATTGAGAACCCTGGGTGCAGTCTTACCAGTTGGATTACTATAATAAGAACTACAATAATTAAAATTATAATTATACCCTGATTATTACCCAAGAGTAAAACTGTTTTTGACAGTTTACTACGTAGTATATTCAAGAGAAGGATGAGGAAACAATTCTGGCTGTGAAAAGCCTCCTTTTTATCCTGAAATGGGTGGAAAGGGTGCTAGACCTTTCCACGTAGAGGAAGTGAAGATTTTTCACCCTCTAGTACTGGTTTGTGGTTTGCAAACTGCCTGTATAGCTTGTATTGGGCTCAGATGTGGTTTTGAAACCACATCTGGGCAGTTTTCACCAATACAGGGTGAAAATTTTCATCTGGGGACCTCACAGCCTGATTCTGATGTGTATGACGCGTAGAATGATGCACAGAAACTTTATGGGACCCCAGTATTGACTGAAATATGAGGTATTGAAGTAAAAACAAGCTTCTTTGTCTATTTGACACCTCATATTCATGTTTATGGGATATTATCCCATGGCAAGGCTGTATATGACAGCAGGTGGGAATCTGACCTTAAAACAGCCATACCTTTGTTAATTCTTAAGATATCAACCTCAAAATTGGTTCAGTGTGTAGCCCTGTATGTGCTCTACACAATGGTACCTCATTTGATATGGGTATCATCAAATATGGCAAAGTTATCCCATGTACAAGATTTTTGTACATTTGCGTGGTATAGGCAAAAAGCTGTATTGAGCTTATTTGCCCCATAACTTTTGTTCTAGTTGAGCTATGGGGAAATGGATGACACCATCAGATAGCCCTGATTGTGATCTTTT
The DNA here is from genome assembly GCA_023105745.1 of Austropuccinia psidii. NCBI lineage: Eukaryota > Fungi > Basidiomycota > Pucciniomycetes > Pucciniales > Sphaerophragmiaceae > Austropuccinia > Austropuccinia psidii. The sequence continues at coordinate 69,259,655 of JALGQZ010000004.1, forward strand.
CAAAAAGACCCCACTTCAAGTATCTCACACTAAAACTGTAGAAGTTAGATGAGAGGTGAATGTTTTGTTCACCCTTATTTGGCCTGAAATTGACCATAACTCCAGTAATATTGGTGCTAGCTCAGTTTGGCTGGTACCATTGGATAGCCCTGGCTTAGATCTTCATTGTGAGTACCCATTTGATGGGTTAAGCCTCTCTTTCTAGATTTTAGATGAGAGGTGAAAATTAAGGTTTATGCTCAGCAATAACTTTGTTATTTCTTGTCCTATGGTGATGGGACTTATATTTTCAGAAAGAGGTGAGTTTCCTCTTTCTTTTGATACCTTTTGAGCCTATTTGGCTCAGCTCCATGTTTTGGTGGTATTCTGGCTATACCATTGGTTTATGGTATTTTGGCTGTCATGCTTGTGCTCTGGTTTTGAGTCACAGGCTGACACCAAACACATTGAAGTGAGATTTCAATACCTATGCGACCTGGTCAGAAAGAACCTACTGAAAGTGCAACATGTTTCAACAAATGAAATGGCTGCTGATTTCCTGACAAAAGCACTGGGAACTGTCAGACATGCCTGAGCAACTAAGATGCTTAAGCTGACGTACCCTGATAAGGCCACGGAGGGGTGACATAATCACTGATGTGATCAATGACCTAATCAAGTGACGTCAGCACTGATCACCAGATGACATAATCAATAACCTAACCTGCCACCCCCGCTCCACTCTTCCCTATATAATATCACTCATCTCACCTTCCTCAATTCAGAAAACAAAACCTCTTCCAAAAAAGTCATATTCTCTTCTTTTGACTTTTCATTGCATGCAATATGATTCAACTGACACAACCAACAGAAACAAGATTCAATACCGTCGACTGACTACGAGTGATACGCAGACACAGTGGAGGTAATGAATCACTGAATTATATAATTACTACATATTTGTAACGACCTTATTGATCTTTCTACCTTTGCACCCAGGCTGTATGTGTGTAGTTGAATAAGTATTACAGTCAGATAGATTGATCTTTATTATAAGTGTCCTAGTTGTCAAAGGTATTTACTCACTAACTATATAGCTATCCAAATATCCTACTTATGCCAAAAAATCATTACTTAGGTTGTACCTAAATAGCTTTACCACTACTGTGTGTTTTAGTTAATCAAAATTATACTTCAATAGAGTGACACAGAGATTGTTAGACCATAACTAACTCTTGACTAAGCTTACAGAAACCTAACTCAAGAAGAAGAATGGCTACTTGAGAAATATATAACTCAATCTGAATAATTGTTACAAATCTTAAGACCTTAAAAAAGACCTAAAGCATAAGAAAATTAAGCATTATTGATCTTCAAGACTAAAAATTTCTATTGAAGATATAGGACAGGGTACAATACCCTAATTAACTAAATCAGATTGTGGTAAAGTATTTTTTGGTGGTATGGAATATGAGCCTTTGAGATATTACCAAATATTCAAAGCTCATACAAAACAACTTTACAAAACTTATTTTAATAGTAAGAATTGAAATCATAATCTTAAAATAAGCAAATATTCCATAAAAAAACATAAATACTTGATTATCTCATAAACATTTGAAATAAATTACACCATAGGATTTCTCCTCAAATACTACACAGATTACTCTTTTATGTAATATCTTTAAACCCAATACTTACTGATATACCTGGGTATATGAATTTTTATGATCAGTGCATAATTTCATGGTTTTTAGCTCATATCTTTTGAATTGCACATGATAAAGAGTTGATTCAAAAAAAATTACCACAAAATAGCTTCCAAAATATATATCTAAGATCTATTTGGAAAGCTATAAAAAGGTTAAAAATAAGAGGGGATATTGAGAAAAATAGCAATAGCTGTTGACCAATTGAAATTAAAAGTGCCTCAAATGTAAAGATCAGCAGATATTCAGATTCTAAAAGCTCATATGTTACCAATTCTGTAATTTTCATCAGGATATTTGAGGTATAACCCTAGGAAATCATGTTTTGAAGTACAAAATAGTAAATTTTGACAGAAAAGATGAGCTACAAGGAAAATCATCAAACATAAATTTTTAATAATGTAATGAAATATTCTTGGAATCTTGGTAAGAAAATGCCAAGCTATCAGAATTCACTCCCTTAATTTATGTATCATAAAAATCTTAAAGCTTATTAATGATTAAAGTAAAGTCTTAAAAATGATCATTTCTGATCAATAACTCTAATCTTATTTCAAGTTTAACAGTTAAATAAGAGATAAAACTGGTGGTTAGTAATATTATTGTCATAAATTTTATATAATTATTAAATAACAACTTTTGACACATTCATTATTTGTTTATAACAACAATAAATTGCCATAAATATAATCTTTTTATTATATTATTTTATTCTTTTCATATAATATAGATATTTTTGCACCATAATTATAATGATTCCTTATTATTATGATTATTTTGAATCTTATTATTGATTGAAATAAGAAAATTCATAGTACAATATGTAAAATATTAAAAGTTTTTACTAATTTTTTCATAGTCAAACCTTACAGTTAGAGCCTGAAATAAAAGAAAAGATGGGTAATATAAGATACTATTTGATAGCAATGTTTTCCCCACAAAAGTCAAAGATGCATTTGGAGCTAATTATTTTTTTAATCTTAAAATAAAAGCAGAATAGAGATGGGTATTTATTACTTTTAGCCCTTCAAGAAAGTGATTGGTATGTTAGAAGCTAGTTTTAATGGTTAAAACAATTCTTTAATCTGTATCAAGACATACACAAACAGTTCAAATGCATTAGTAGTTTCTTTCTGTAACTTCAGGCTAGCTTCATTTCCTTGGATGCCAGTTCAAATTTCCCTGGCTGGTAGAAAATCTATATAATCACCAGAGTTACAGTCCCTTTAAGCTGATTTGAGGCCAAAACTGATAGAATTTTGCATACGTTCTGACACTACATGACTAGATACAATAAACTTAGGGAGGATGTCATTCTTTGAGGCAATATGGCTTCCCCGCCTCAAAATTAATATTTCCTATTTATCTTAATTTTATTTTAGCTAATCATAGTGTAATATCCATACCAAAACTGTAATTAAAGTGTTTTTTATTACCCAGCTTTGAGACTTAATACCTCATATGTAAGGTAAAGCCATTAGTGTGGTACACATGCAAAATTCAATTCCTCATAGCTCATGAAATAGATACCACATCTCATTTTTAGCACAAAAAATGATTCCTTATACTGTAAGTGGTCTGGCTTATTTTAAACTCAAGAGTTTTCAAAATTCTAAAAAGATGGTCTGATTTTCAAATTTTGAGCTTAAATTGATAAAGCTACAGGATTTTTATGGTAGGATGACCCAATTTATATTTTCAGGTGGAATCTAATGGTGATAAACTTATTTAATAATTATTACTCTTATAGAAATTTCCTAATATTTCTTCCAAAAATATTTAGTTTTGAGAATTTTTAATAATTTGTAAAGTCTTCCTAGCTTGTTTGAGTAAAACTGTAGAATTATAATGTTAATATTTCTATCAAGTTTTCTGAAGTTTGCAAGATATATTCTTTATTCTTATTACTTCAATGATTATATCCTGTTAAACTTACATAAGAAAGAGCTCAAAAGAATAAATTTAATTTTAACTTTAATTTTGTTTATTATCTGTGGTATTTTGGGTATCTGAAAATACCTCTAAAGCTCACAGTAAGCAGGCAGCTTGCAGAATTTTTATGTTACTATGCAGAATCAAGGGAGAGAAAATCTTAATTCAAAATTAGAACTGTGAATCTTTAATATTAGCATATTATTGTTTTAAAATGGTTTTGGTAATCTTGGTAAATCTTCTTTGCTAAGAATGTCAAAAATCCTGTCCAGAAATATTAAGCATGAAGATGGTGTTAGTAATAGGAAAATTGAAAGGTAAATAGTCCTTCTCAATAAAAAAAAACCATTAATAATACATTTTGTTATATAATCCATTTTTATAAGGCTTAAGTTTCATTTCAGGGGCTGAAGCAGGGATGGAATAGTATCTGTGTACCACCAGCTACTTGAGCTGCATCCTATATGAGCCCCCATTCTACCTCTCTTTCCATTGATGCTCTGAAATGTATTTCTGACTTTCAATTCTTTATTAAAACTCTATAACAGTAATGAAGAAATGGGGAATTCATTAATCTAGTTAGATTCCACCATTTTTACTCTTCTTGCTTGGAGAATGTAACACCAGAGAGCTTGAGAAGGTCATTAAACCAGAAGAGTGGTTAGTTAGAGTGTTTGATGGTGGCGAGCTCACATTTTCCATGCCTTAATCCATAGAGACGCGTGCTCGAAATTGTTTGAAAGACATCAAAGGCATCATAGGCAGGCTGCTAGTGCCGATGTTGGCACTGGGCAGAGAGGTGAGCTCTAAGGATCATGGGAGTAAGGGAGATCTGAGTGGGGTGCACCGTGCAGCAGGGGGGCTAGGGGTTCTCACAAGCTCGCAGGTGGGAAGTCTTGTTAATATTGCATATGCATTTTCGGCTCAATTTTTGCTCTCCTTGGCCAAAGTTTTTGTCGCGCTTTGCTTTTTCTTGTGGCTGCTTTTAATCTTTAACCTTGTCATCATCCTTGTTCTGGCTCTAGTTCTAGCCTGGTTGGAATTGGCGTTAGGACGTTTCAGGTCGTCAGAAAAAACGAAATATCCAATCGATTGATTCATCAAGATTTAGGAATTGGATCTTCAAATGATTTTAAATTTTTATCCTGGATGAAAAGTCTCAAAAAAAGAATCTCAATTTCACCTTCCATTGACATTAAACATTTAATTCAATCACCTTCAATATTTTATCTTCAATCAAGGAAATTTGTCTGTGAGTTTTGCATTTCATTCTCATTTTATCTTATTATTCGACCATAATACTGATTGAAGTCGATTTGTTTGCCTTAGCTCATTCTTTAACTCATCAAGATTCGCGTCCATTAGCTCATTCATTTGATCATTCTTCATATGGCAATGATAGTATGCCGTCGCCGTTTCAATTTTCCACTTGCATTTTTACTGACAGTGTTTTTTTTAGTTGTACGGAACGCCGTTGGAGTCCAACTTCTTCCTCCTTCAATCCACTCTCAAATCTTTCCTCAAACACCCTTTCCTTCTCCCTCCAAACAGGCTTTAGATATTTCAAGACAACATCTTGCTCGTCATGGCCTTAACACAAAGCTCTCAGATCCGATCCAAGCACCTTTAATTCAACTTCCACCATTGCAAGGAAATTCAATCCATCAACATTTTATTCGCCTGGGTTTCGATCGCGCTGAGCCTTATCTTTCATTGGCAAAGAAATTTGCTTCCACCCAGATTCCTGCTCTTCCTACCAATTGGTCGCAACAACCTGGCTGGACAATTTATCATTCAGATGGCTCATTTGAAGCAATTGATCACCCTCCTCAGGATCAAAATGCACTCGTCTTGGACGTTGAAACCCTTCCAGGTCATACCCATGGCCCTGTTATGGCAGTTGCAGTCTCCGCCTCTGCATGGTATAGTTGGCTCTCACCTTGGCTTCTCGGAAAGTCCGATCAACCCAATCAACTTTTACCCATGCCATCCACCACTCATAGATTAATTATTGGCCATCACGTCGGTTTTGACCGTGCGCGTATTGAGCAAGAATATTCGCTTGACCGCACCCTTAATCGTTTCATCGACACAATGAGTCTTCATATTGCTACTTTTGGCCTTTCTAATCCTCAACGGCCAGCTTTCTTGTCCTCTCAAAAACGCCGTCTTCAAGACGTCGACCTCAACACCAGCCAAACTTCAAATGCTATTTTAACTCATCCATCCTACACTCTCGCCAAAAATATAGAAAGCTCTCAGGACATTGACATCGAATGTTGGACCAATGTTGCCTCTATGAACTCGCTAGAAGACGTTGCAAAATTACATTGCAATATTCAGCTTGATAAGACCATCCGCAATGCATTTCTTGATTGTAATCGAACTCAAATTCTCGATCATTTAAATCAACTCATCGATTATTGTGCTCGTGATGTTGCTGCTACTCACGCAGTCTATTGTAAACTTTTACCAATATTCTTACAACAATGTCCCCATCCTGTTAGCTTTGCTGGAATGCTTCAAATGGGCAACCCTTTTTTACCTGTTGACGAGACTTGGGAAAGGTTTATTGAGCGCTCAGAAGCCGCCTTTCGAATTAAGTCTTCCACAATAAAAGCAAGCCTGCTTGAACTAGCTGAAGCGACTCGAAAATTAATGTTTAGCAAAAATCCAAAAACTGGTCGACTGATCTATGAGGACGATCATTGGCTCAAGCAGCTTGACTGGACCCCCAAAAAAGCACGATGGACTCATTCTTCTTCTGTTTCGGTGACTTCAAACGACTCCCAGTCGACTCTGTCTAATGATTTTCATCAAAACTCAAAAAAAATTAATACAGTACCTGCTTGGTTTGCCGATTTAAACCGTTGTGAAGAGAGTGGCTTGCTCCGCATTCCTCTGGAATCTCCATTAGCTTCTTTACTTTTTCAAGTCAAATTTAATGGCCAACCGGTCATTTGGTCTCGCAAACTCGGTTGGATGTTTGGTCGCGTTATAGATTCAAACGACATCAATACAGACCATCCAAATCCTGAAGTTTTTTTCCATGACATTCCTGCTCATATCCCTTTATTCGAGAATGAACATGTCTTCAAAATTTCCTTGTCTGAAGGCCACTCTACCCATCGAGTTAGGACATTGCTTGCACGCAAGCACTTCAAATCATTTTCAAATGGCGTTCTTTCTTCACCATATCATGAAGCAATCATGGCATGCGGAATTTCTAAAACTTTGAGTTCATCGGACGATTCCATTGTCAAAGCAGTTACCTTAAAACTAACTCACCTTGCTCAAGAAGCGAAGAAGCTGGATCAACGGCAAGCAATGCAAGATCCTTGGTTACGTCAACTGGATTGGACACCTGTACAGGATGAGCTGGACTACGCGCTTATTGAAAAGGTCTTGCCAAATAAGCTGCCCAAAAGTGCAAATGAAGTTTGTTCCATATCAAATTCCGCCGCTACTAAATCAACTCACTTAAAACGAGCATCTTTAGCAAAAGCTACTCAGTTAGAAGAAGAAGATAAAGTTTGGCCTCATTGGTATTGGCAACTGACGCGTAATGGAATTAATCAAATTAGTTTGACCACCAAAAGTCAGATAACACCTCTTCTGCTAAGACTCAGCTTTTGTGGCTTTCCTTTGTATCGCTCTAAACAGCATGGTTGGACTTTCCGCGTCCCTCTGGATAAATTACAAGATCCCTATCTGTCACGCAAACCATTAGTATTTGATGCTGAGCGCGATCCTTCCTTTTTCAATGATCAGGAAGAAGCCATATATTTTAAGGTCCCTCATCCAGAAGGAGACAATGAAAATGTTGGGAGCCCGCTTAGTAAAGCTTTTGACAAAGCTTTTGAAACCAATGTACTGACAGCCAATCCTCTATGTATTGGACTTTCTCCCGGGTCTAGTTTTCAGTCAAATGATAAGAGTTGGAAAGAAGCCGATAGCCTTGCTTTAGCAGACAATGCTCGGCGAGCCTTATCAACCAACTTGGAATGTAGTTATTGGCTAAATGCAGCCCAACGCATCAAGGACCAGATGGTGTTTTGGCAACCGGACCGAGTTGCTGAAGATGGTACAACTTATGAGACGATATTAGATCGTCTTGAACCTTCTAAGCGTAAACAAGGCTTAATTTTACCACAGGTAATCGTCATGGGCACCATCACCCGACGTGCTACCGAAAAAACTTGGCTAGCCGCTGCCAATGCAAAGAAAAACAAGATAGGCACCGAACTCAAATCTATGATTCGTGCACCACCAGGCTATGCTATTGTTGGTGCAGACGTGGATTCAGAAGAGCTTTGGATCAGCAGTGTCATGGGTGACGCTCAGTTTGGAATGCATGGTGCCACAGCAATTGGATGGATGACCTTAGAGGGTACCAAAGCCGCTGGTACTGACCTTCATTCCAAGACGGCCAGCATTCTTGGCATTTCACGAAATGATGCAAAAGTCTTTAATTATTCTCGAATCTATGGTGCTGGGATCTCTCATGCGGTTCAGTTGCTTATGAAAGCCGACCCACGGGCTACAAAAGAAGAGGCTACCAAACTTGCGAAACGTCTCTATGCTTCTACAAAAGGAGTGAAGAATTATCGTGGAGATGTGTTTGACTCTAAGTTTTGGTATGGTGGTACAGAAAGTTATTTGTTCAACACGCTGGAAAAGATTGCGTCGGCCGATTATCCACAAACACCGACGTTGAACTGTGGAATCACCAGAGCCTTGCGCAAGTGTCATCTTCCACGTCCCGGTCAGGGTTCGGATTTTATGACAAGTCGGGTTAATTGGGTTGTTCAGAGTAGCGGAGTGGATTATTTACATATGTTGATAGTGGCTATGGACTATTTGCTTGATCGATATGGGATCAATGCAAGATACATGATTTCGGTCCATGATGAAATTCGATATTTATCGACATGGAAAGATAGACATCGCTGTGCTCTTGCCCTTCAAATTGCCAACCTTTGGACCAGATGTCAATTCGCTTACAAACTTGAAATGGATAATTTGCCTCAGGTATAGCTTATTTCTTCCGCTTCAAGCTTAATGATGTCTTAACGATTTGACTAATGAGTCTTGTTAAAATTGCATCTTTTCTGATGTTGTCAATGAAAGAGTTGCGCTTGGTTTTCAGCGGTGGATATTGATTATGTTCTTCGCAAGGAAGTGGATTTGCCCTGTACAACACCATCCAATCCAGATCCTATTCCACCTGGCCAATCATTGAATATTTTACAGCTTTTGGAGTTCAACCCGGAAGGCCTTGGACAAGCTATTAAGTCACATCAAGCTGTTTGTCGTTCGCCGGAGCAAATGTCTGAAAGTCTGTCTTTAGAAGATTCTCATGATTTAAAACACCGGTGTACTCAATTGGAATGGCTTGAAGCTCAAGCAAGTCAAGATAAGGAAGAAATCAAGCGACTTTGGAAAAAGGCGGAGTCACTAAGTTTTGCAAAATTCATTGAACAACAAGAAGCTGTTTTTCTTAAAAACGATGTTAAAAAGAAAATTGCCAACTTTTGTCAGACGTCCCAAAGCCTTACAGCGTCAGCTAATAAAAACATTGAGAGTATTCCGGAAGCTAAAGGATCAAAATCTACCCCTCCAAGTCATTCAAAAATAACCATCCCATTACCATGGGCCAAAGCACTTGAGAATTCAACAATTGCTCGAACCAATTTATACAAAAAAAACGGAAAACACAACCTAGATCATAATGATGATCCAGATTTAATGGCTTGGAAGTTATTTGACAATGCTGAATTAAATCAAAATTACCAAAACTTTGATCGTATAAGGTAACAAACAACATTTTCTCACAACCCAAGCAATACTTCCAGGTTAGTATCTGCGCGCTGCAAAAGAGCTATAAAACTTTACGTGTTGTCGATTTTTAAGTGTATTAATTTAAATTCATTGATAACAATAATTCGTATAAAGCAATAATTCTAATACCAAAGTCACACTTTGCCATGTGTTTTTAGCTCTCTTTTTGTGGGAGAACTTTCATAATTAAAGATGATTGTTTTGATTTTCGAATTCGAAAAGAACTTACATCTCAAAAACATAGAAATTCCATTTGAGATCGGACTATAAGGCTAAATAAATTTGTTTTTTTTTTTAAATTTGCATTCAAAATTTTTTAAGCGTTGTAAAAGTTGGCCTCGGATTACATCTCAAGAGGTTTTTTGTTTTTTATTCAACATTAAGAAATGAAGCTGTAACCTGCCAATATATAGAGATTTTTTCACCCTTTTTTTTGGAGAAAAATTCACTAGAAAAGGTTAAATCTTTGTTTTTTCAAAAACACTGAAAATGGATGAAAACAGCCAAACTGATTTCCAGTACTTTCCTCTACCTAACTGATGTCTAATTGAAACTTGCTTTTTGTTGGTGCAAGGTTTCCAATCGTTAAAGTAACTAGAACAGCTTGACCTTTATGTTAATCTTATGTCATAAAAAATGGTAACTACAAAGGTTCAGCTATGCTAAAGTGGACTTTCATGCTGCAATATCTTTTTTTGGATTCAGCATTTATTAGTACTCTTCAGCATAGTACATTAGATTTAAGCACAAAAAGAAAATGTTTGAAAGCAATCAAAACTCATATAATTTATTTTTTCCTTCAGGAATGCACCTTTTTGGTGAGGTGAAGCACTTTCTCTCAGCAACTATAGATAGCAAGCCAATCTATAATTTAGACTTTCCATTTTTTAAATGAGAAAATTTACAGATTAACATCTCCATTGCTTGCTTTTGAAACTTGATGTTTCATGAATGAACTTTGTAAATTATATTTTAAACTTTTTTCACTTGGAATAGTTTGATAGTTCATTTCTAGAAAATTTATTTAAGTCCCTACAAGCTGACTTGGAATGCTATCTCATCCCAGAAACTTTATCAAAACCTATAATCAAGTCCTAACTATATATAAGCTGAAATAAATTCTCATGATGTGCCTGTTCAATGGGAGGTTCCAATATCATTGGGCATCTACCACTGAATCTGTGATTTTTTTAGCTTTGTTTTTGTTGTACCATTATGATACATGGCTTTTGTTACTTATTAGATTTTTTGAAAAACAAAATCATGACACATGAATTTAAAAAAATATATACAATTATTAGATCCATGTTTGTAAATACAATCAAATTTGAATATCATTCTGAATGAATGCTTTATTTAAGCCCCTGAAAATTGAAAATTTTAGAAAGTGTTTTGAGTTAAAAATTTGAAAAATAAGATAGAAATAGAAACTAAAAAAGAAATTATTGTTCATAAAATTCTGCGCTGGGACTGTAAAGTACCAGTACTCTTTTGTTTCTTTTGGTAATAAGACAAGAAAATAAGTTGATGAAGTCTTGTAGCTAGCTATTCAATATTAGTATTTCATACATGATTACTGCTTTAAATAGAATATAGAATCTTCTTTGTACTCAAAGATCCTATGTTTTGTCAATTATTTTTGTATCCTTAACTCATGTAAAAGTGTGTGTTACTAAAAGGTAATTTTTCTCTATGTTTGACAAAGAAATTTCAGTTGTTTTGACTTGATAGTTAATATTTAATTGTAATTTAGATATTTTGAACCATTATGTGATAATCCTGAGAGCTCTAATTCCAAAATTCCTGAGGATATTTGCAATCCACCATCTTTTTCTGAAGACTTCCACTCTTTACCTAACGTCTCAATTTAAAAATTTCCAAAAAGACAACCAAATAATTCCTTTATAGCTGTTTCAACCTGTAAGACAGCAATATGGAATTAGTAAAGCATATTACCACCAATATCCACTGACAGGTGAGGAAAAGGGTGCAAATTACTTACTTAATAATAGCAGTATTTACTATCCATATGGAAAGAGAATAAAGATAAAAATACATCCAATAGATTAGTTAGCTGGGGAAAAAATCCCCAGGGGAGGAAATAGTGACCAATATGTGTGTGGAGTTGACAAACCAATCCTTTCATGTTGAAATTTCAGCTGTATAAATAGTGAACAGCTGTATTGACTTTTTTGGGAAAATATACCTTGGCCATATTGGGAAATGCACTGAGTTTATCGAAATACCCACAGTATGCAGCTGAATTGTCCATAAGGTTCAATTCCATACAGATTGTTCTGAATTCATTCTTTATAGATGAATTGAGTTGTCCAGAGAGGTATTAGATCTTTCAAACCTTGACAAATGATTTGAATAACTTCCTCTTTAATATCTCTTGAATATCCCTGGCTAGTATTCCCTTGGAGGAATACTGCATAACTGAATGGGCAAGGTGATTGGAATCCTTGAAGGGACTTCTTGAAGTCCTACTCACTACCCCATGGATTATAAATTGATGTTCCTGAATCCTCCCTTTGAAATTGGGCTTGAAGATTGGTGACTTATCTTCAGATGGTAGAATTGAATCTTGAAGATTTTTCCATTGAATTTCTGAGGGATAAATGGGGCATAATGGTGTAAAAAGCCATATATGTTTTAGGTTGATTTCCTGAAAGTTTTTGGTCCAAAATTCAAGGGGGGGTCATTTAGACTTGGAATAATTTGTCCAAAAATGAATGGTGATTGGTGGCCCTCTAGTAACTTCTGGGAGCCACTGCTTGATTCTTGGGTGGTTCATGGTGGTTATTGGTCAATTTGGTACTTCTGGCTATGGAGGAATTTCTGGCCAACCTGTGGTTGTGGAAATAATACTTAGCTGCATTAGCTATATACCAAAATGGGGAATAGGGGTTCTATAGACCATGGGATGCAACATTTGGAGTGTGGCCAACAGACTGGAATTTTATGGCCCAAAGGAGGACCAAATAGCCCAAATTCTCAATGGAAGGGGTTAGGAAAAAAGGGCCCTGGGATGATGGTGAGGCCTCCTAAGGACCAAATGAAGGGGAATTTCTCTGGGAAAATTATTTATGGTGAAGGCCCAGGAGGGCCCATTGAGATGGTTGTGGCCCCAGGGGCCACAGAGCCGAAGAATAGCCATTTGGCCACAAGATGGCTATGAAACAGAATTACCAGAAGTACATCAATGGGGGGTCATGCCCATGGTTTTGAAAAATATCAAATTTCAGATTAATAAGAAATGAGAGGATATTGTAATTTATCAAGCTGAATATGAAATTAAAAAGCAAAACCACAAACCAAATTTCACTGAAAATGTTCTGTGGTAATGGCTCTAAAGAAGATGTTTTCTTAAATACAATCATATTGCATTTCTTTCATTGCAGTGCTGAATATATGAGTCAGTTCTTTACCAGGCTTTATTCCTCAATTTGATAATTGTAGAAATTGGTATTAAATTTTCTTGAATTTCAAATTAATTGAAAATAAGATATCATTATAATAGAGTGATAAGAGAACAAATCTGTTCAAAGTATATAATTTTGGCCAAATTTTACTTTGAGGAGCTTTTCAGTATCATCAAGAATTTATCCATTATGAAGCCACTTGTTTACATATGATATTTAATTCAAACAAATAGTGAAATACATTTTCAATTGAAGCTCCTGATTTTGATGTTATATTTCCAGAATATGGAATTGGTCCTCCTTCTCTGAAAAAACAAATCTGAAATTTCCCACTTTCACTTCATATCCTTGTTGTGTGTATAGCTTTTTTTGTCTTTATCTTTCTCACATTGATGATGTAGAAGTCTTTTGATAGCTTGAACCCTAAATCCTAGTCAATTATCAATTGATGATTTTCAGGGAGAGTTTGGCTTTCCTCAATTGAAAGGAGATTTCTTTCTTTAATTTGGAAACTATATCTTTATTTTATTTTCTGGACCTCAATTTCATGGTGTGGAGATGAAACTTTGATTAAAAATCTAGTACTTATCCTTCCCTCAAAATTCATATAAGGTGAAATTATGAAAAACTACTAATTTTAACAGCTTTGGGAGAAAACCACACCAAGATTATTGTTTTTAACCTTCCTAGTAAAAAACATAATTATAAACAATTATTGTTTTACCAACAATAAAAAATTTATACAAAAATAATCTACAAGAAATATTTATGGCTACAAAAGAAATTTTGTTAAAAGAACTTTCAGTTACAATTGATTTAGAAAAGAGCTGAAAGAAATATATATAAGAAAGGAGTCTTCAAAAATAATATTAAAGCAAAAAATGCCCAAAAGTTCCCAGAGTGAATTTGTGAACAAAGTGAAAAAGCTAAAAGTGATGAAAGATGCTTCAATTAATATTTGGGGTGGTTCAAGGGTAAAATGACTCCAATGATTTTTTAATGTGTATAAAATGTTTAAAATGATTTAAAAATGGTTTTTTCAATCTTTTATTGATTGGTTTAAGAAATTTTAAACTGATTATGAAAGGAAAAGATTCTAACATGGCGAGAAAAGTGGGAAAAAGAAGAGATTATTTTGTAGCCATCAATTGTCTTTTTAAAAAATGAAAATTAATTCTAATAAGGCATGAGAAAAACACTGAAAGAAAAAAAGCCAATTATTGAATCATTGAAACCTGGTGTCAATCAAAAAAGTGCTGGTTTCAGCCATTTTCAGTCCTATGAATCAGCCATTGCTATAGTAATAGTTGGCTATGATCCTCAAAAACCTGTAAGAATGTGTGTTAGAGAAATTAAAAAGCATTTGAAACTAGGTCTATGGCTTCTTTTACCATCTTTGAAACAGTTAAAACTTCCCTGGCTGGTATCAAAACCTCATCATCAATTGATTCACAGACCCTGTGATTCAATTTCAGGGCAGAAGTAATGAACCTTTGAGTAAATTTTGACATCTAAGGCCTTCCAGAAAGGAATGTGGTGGAGTCTGGTACCATTGGAGCCAAGATTTGTTTTCACCCCAAACATTAATCTTTCAAATTTATTTTTCTTTAATTCCTCATAATGTATTATACTTAAACTTTTGCATATGTAACTCAATTGAAAAACTAAAATACAGAACTGTAATTTTTAATTCCAAAAATGTAAATTTAAGTTTACTTATGTAATAGACATTAAAGTTTTGAAATATAAATTGAAAATAAGACAAATCCTCATAACTTCTAAAACACACACCACACCTCAATCTTAACACAAAACTGGATGGTTAGCAACTCATGTGGTATGAGTTAAACTAATATCTCTAAGAGCTTCAGATTTTAATACATTAAATACTAAAGAAGTAATTTAAGCTTATTTAGAGTTGAGCTACAGAAATTTAACTCAGAGGTGACCCCACATAATTTTTTTTATGAGGAATCCAATGCTGAAATAATTTGTACGTTTTTATTCATTTGGAAAAATTATAACAAGCTTCATCAACTTTTTTCCAAAAAATATTTTATATTTTAATATTTTTGTTAAAAATATTTTCTTACATTTTTTTTGTTAATATTAAGATTTCATGCTAAATATTATTTTTATATTTAAGTTTTGTTTATATATTTAAAGAAATTTATTATTTTCTGTTATAAATTACTTCAATTTTTTGTGGTCTTTTGGGTATCTGAAAATACCTCTGGGGCTCACATCAATTGATGACCAAGTTTCTATCAATGTTGCCTCATTTTCCAGGCTCTTTCCTGAATTTTCAACACTCCTTATTCTCTATTTACTGGTTCTATTCTAATTGATAATTTCTTATTATTGCTTTCTTATGTCATTTATTATAAGATTTGTCTATGGAACTGTTGATAATATTACTATTTATCAACAGTACTATGACTGTTCTTATGAACTATAATAAAAGATTATTATAACCACAATTAAATAATTAATCATGTGATTATTTATTTTACTTGAAATACACTACTAGTGATTATAACAGTAAGCAGTAATTTTCTACAAGAATCAATTATAAGAAGAATTCAACAATAAAGAAATGTCTTTATTAAAATATTAAAATCATTTTGATATATAATTATCTTTTCCAAGAATAATTATAAAGATAACTCTTGAAGAAAACTATTACTAGAAAAAATTTTAAGAATGAAGATAAATCACTCAATAATACTCCAAAGAGCTTATTGAAAGATAATAGTAGAGAAATTTGATGGGTAATTGTGGATTTAAAAGGATCAAACTTGATTTATAACAAAATTGCAACAATATATAGTTGATTTCTATGATTTCACGCCTTTCTTATTTATTCTGAAAGAATAAAACACTTAAGAAAAGATTAACTAATACTTGTTGGTAATAATGGTATAATTGAATAAGGTTATTATTTGGAAAAAACAGCAAGAGATGGCCTCTTTTAAGTCAACAAAAGCTCACAGAGGCATTCCATGGAGCACACTGAAAAAAACTTGAGTGAGAAAATAATAAACCTTTTTGTATTATTGATTGCATCATCTGTTGCCACATAAGATTATCATAATTATTTAATTGATGCTTTCACATGACTACCAACCCATTTATGGTTAATAATAAAAGGAGTAACAATTTTAAATATTCTTTTACTTCAAAATAGTCATTGATTTCTCAAATTTATCAATGTTATTGGCAATTTAATCACAGATTGTATTTTCTGTGAATTTTTGAAGAGTCAATGTTTCATGTGGAATCTTAAAAATGGACTGTAAGTAAAGCCTTTAATTTTACCTATAGAAGTATTATTCTTTTTGGTTTCTTTATGAATCATACTGTTCTTAATTGTTCCTGAAAGTTTCAGAAATATTTATTATGAATTGTATTTTTAATGAATTTTGAATTTTTTACCTCAATTCTATGTAGAATTGCAAATAGCACTATATTACTGGTTGCTATTAGGTAAATCAATGGATACTAGTCCAAAACGGGTTTTAATGACTCTTTTAGGGTTTATCAATGGAAAATAATTAAGAATTGACATGGTTACAGGAGTCCAAGTTGCTCTTTACATCCTTGGAAGGTCAAAATAGCAGCTTATTTGCAATTTTCTTATGATTTAATGAGATCTCAACTTGGTAAGTAAGTTCCCAAAAGGTTTTAATAAAATAATTGTGCTAAGATCAGCCATGGATTCAAGTGTTAGAGCTATCCACACCTCAGAGGCCTCAGAAGTTGGGTACCCTGGCTCTCTTTGATGTCTTTTGTCCCCCTTGACTATTTTTCACATCAAAATAGAAATTCAGGCTTCAAGACTGATATCCACTATGGGTGTACCAAATGTTTATGCAAGAATACCATAATATTAAGTGCCACAAAAATGCATAAAACTATACTTAATGTATATGTAACATGGTATTTCTCACATTACCATTATTATGGTGTGAAATTGAGAAAAACAAAAGTTTTCACAATTCTTTTATGTGGTATTGAAGCATCTTCCATATTACCACCTCATAGAGTTAATTTGAGCTTATTCACTCTATGGAGCTACCATAGGTGAATTTTTGTGTAGAATCCCAATCTGGCCCAAAACCTACAGATTTCCTTACTCAATGTCAGGGTGACTCTATGATATATATTCCAAATGATAATAAAAACTATAACTCTGAGTGTGACACGAAAATGATGATGATATTAAAGTGAGAATATGAGTAAAAGGGCTATACTAAAATAATTTAGTGATGGTGAGTGCTGCTGATAGCCCTGGGTGCAGTGTTTGTCTGTTGGTTTACAATAACAAACCCTACAATAATTAAACTTATAATTATAACCTGTTAAATTCTAAGGGTACCACTTTTCAAGGAGTTATACCACGTAAGAATATTAAGAACAGGATGCTGGATTTGCTTCTTGGTGAGGCAAAGCCTCCTTTTATCTTGTTCTGGGGTAGTGGGAGGTGGTTTACCTCTGCACATGACCACAGAGTGAAAGTTTTAACTACTGTGGGCTGGTTTGTGGTTCCATACACTAAATACAGGCTAGTATTGGGTTGAAATGTGGCTTTAGAGCCACAAGTAGTCATTTTTACCCTATACAGGGTGAAAATTTTCACCAATGGAGTTTACAGGTGTGTTCTGGTGCTTCTGACGCGTCAGAAGCTGTACAGAACCTGTATGGACCTCTGTATTTGACTTAACTATGATGCATTGAAGTATAAATAAGCTTCTGCATCTGTTTGACACCTCATAATCATACTTATGGGATAGTATCCCACTATTAGGCTGTATTGGCCAAACTGTGGGATTTTGACCATAAAACAGCCATAGCCTTGTCAGCTTTTGAGATATCAACCTCAAAATTGGTTCGGTGTGTAGCCCTGCATGTGTTTTACACAATGGTACATCATTTGATATGGCTATCATTCAAAATGGCAAAGTTATTCCATGTACAAGTATTTTTGTACATATGAATGTTCTGGCCAAAAGCTGTACTGGGCTTGTTTGCCCCATAAAATTTGTTCTAGTTGAGATATAAGGAAATGGATGATACCATCAGATAGCCCTGATTGTGTTCTTTCCAAAAAAACCCCACTTTAGGTATCCCACACTAAAACTGTAGAAGTTAGATGAGAGGTGAATATTTTGTTCAGCCTTATTTGGCCTGAATTTGACCATAACTTCTGTAATACTGGTGCTAGCTCAGTTTGGCTGGTACCATTGGATAGACCTGAAATTTGGCTCAGCTCCATGTTTTGGTGGTATCTTGGCTATACCATTGGTTTATGGTATTTTGGCTGTCATGCTTGTGCTCTGGTTTCGAGTCATGGGCTGACACTCAATAAAAAGTTATTTATCTTTTCTGAAATCAAAAATGATAAATTTTGAATATAGGAATGACTTATGGGTTATGCATAGTTCGAAAAGCACTTTTAAAGGTAATTGTGGCCTATTTGGGTATGTAAAATATACCTCCAGGCTCACATTTATCAAAGAAAAGCTATTACAATTGATAGTTTATTCAGTATCTTTCACTCTACTGAATCTTTTGGTGAGCTGTTTTATGGTTGGTGGAACTCCATGGAATTGAATAATGCATTTACTTCAAGGAAACCCCTTTTATATTTTCTCAATGGGAATAATTTTTCTCTTTCACTGGATATTCATTGAAATTTTTCATAGCATGGGAGCTTACCTTCTGATGAGCTTGTTGGTTATAGTTTATTTTTATCAATTGAACCAGAACCCATATCATTCCCCCAATGTAAATTATCTTAAAATTTCCTTTTATAAATGAACCAAGATTTCTGTAGTTTTTAGCTATTCATTTATAGATGACCAATAGGATAATCCTCATGTAAAGGTTTTTCAAATTTCTTAAATCTTTGGGTGTGGGTGAGATTTTTAATTCACCAAAAAATCTCAACTGAAAGAATGTAAGTAATAGTGAGGATAAAATATGACTAACTACTTTTGATTTTAGCTTCCTCTTTATTTGATATATTGGCATATTTTATTGCAATCCTCCTTTGTGGACTGTTGATTCTGATTCCTGTCATTTTGTTCCCTTGGAATTATCTTCTCTTTTTCTTTGGAATAATCAGACAGGTGTGCTCTGGTATGTGTTTCTTATTTATTTCTTTGTTCCAGGTTTCACTAATTAATTGGGTGAGTGTATTGTGCTCCTATTTAGTGAGAATATGGATAGTAGCCTTAGCAGTATTTTCATATACTCAAAATACCACAAAAAAATAATTCATTTATAAATAAAAATAAAGCTTCCCTTTTGAAGTATAAAAAGAAGAATTAAAATAAAAACATGAAATATAAGTATAAAAATAAAATTTATAATTGAAATTCAACAAAGAGGTTACATTAAAATTTAAAAATGCAAAAATATTTTTTTATGTGAAATAATGAAGTAAAAATGTATTTTTACCAAAAATATTGTTTGGAAAGAGTTAATACAAATTAATTTAACTTTTTTTCAAAAAAATAAACATGTAAAATTAATTCCACCATTGGATTCCTCATAAAAAATCATGCACGGTCCCCTCTGGGTGAGAATTCTGTAACTCAACTCCAAATAAGTTTACTTTGGGTTTCTATTATTTTCATTATGAAAATCTGATAATAATCAAAAATTCAATTTAATTCACATCAAATTTGGTGTTATGAATCAATTCTGGTGCTAAAATTGAGGTTTGGTGTGTAGTTTAGAAGTTATGAGGAGTTGAAGTATTTTCAATTGAAATGTCAAAATGTGCACATGAATTACATAAGTGAACTCAAATTTGCATATGTGGAATTAATAATTACAGTTTTCTACTGTAGTTTCTCAATTGAATTAAATGTGTAAACTGTAAGTATAATAAATAATGAGGAATCCAAAAATAAATAAATTGGAAAGATTAATTCTGAGGGGAAAAAGGAATCATGGCTCCAAGGGTGCCAGACTACTCCAAATTTCTTTCTGAAAGGTTCCAGATGTTAAAATTCACACAAAACTTTGTTACCTATGGCCTGGAATTGAGTCATAGGGTCTGTGACTCAATTGATGTTGAGGTTTTGATACCCATCATTCCAGTTTTAACTGTTGCCAAGAGGGTGAAACTACCCTTAAAGCAAAACAAGCTTAACAAAAACATTTTAACTGGTTTTAAGGTCTCTTACCCACATATCAAAATGCTTTGAAGGCTATTAACCAAGTATTACTATAGCAGTGGCTGGCTCAAAGGACTAAGAAGGCTAAAACCAGCCCTTTTTTGGTCCAAACCAGAGCTCAATGATTTCATAACTGAATTTTCTGCTGTAAATTCTTTTAATAACAACTTATTGGAGTAAACTTTACCTTTTTTAGGAAGAGAATTGGTGGCTATAAAAGAATACCTTCTTTGTCCCACTTTTTTCTTCATTTTAGAATGTTTTCCTTTTATAACTAAGTTAAAAACTGTTAAAAAAATCAATAAAATATTGCAACCACCCTGTTTAAATCATTTTAAACCCTTTAACCACATGAAAAAGCACTATAATCAATTTTACCCTTGAACCACTGAAAAAGTAAATTAAACCCTCTCTTATCACTCTTAGCTTTGTCATTTTGTGTCACAGGGGCTCTTGGACAGAAAAACAAGAGTGGCCTGGCACTTAGAAATCAGGGAACTCACTTGGAAGACTCCAAAAGAATAAAGAAAATAAAAATAAAGAATTGAATTTCTCTAAGAAGAATGCAAGCACAAAGATGATATGCAATAAGAGAAATGGCAAGCCAAATGGCCAAAGATCCAACCAAGTAAGTCCTTGTCACTTTTTCAACCTTCCAAAATGAACAATGGAATTAGTAAGGATATTGTCACAGGGGCTCTTCTAAGTGAAGAGGGCCTGGCACTCAGTAAACGGGGACTCACTTATGGAGGGATCAAGGATATGATAAAGAGGAATACACTTGATAGCGTTAAGAGATGAATTACTAATAGAAGAAATATAAGAAAATCAGAAGCAGAAGAATAAGAGTAAGAAATAGAAGAGCCAACCACAAACAAGTCCAAGTCCACTGTTTCAACCTGTCAGAATGAAACGAGAAGTGTTAATAAGGATATGGCCACCCAACTCATACTGTACAGGCAAAGAAAGAAAATGCAAGAACTAATTTAATATTTAATAAATATAATAACCAAAATAAGAATAAGAATATTCATAAAATAATAAATAAACTAAATTAATTACCTGGGGAAAAGTCCCCAGGGGGGAGAAAGAGGGGCTGGTATATGTGAGAATCACCAGCCCTGATCCAGAGAGAGAATTTTCATGAGAAGATTGGATGATTGAATTGAGTCTGGCCAATACAGGTCCTGTACAAGAGAATTGGTAGTATTGAGTGATCATACAGTTTGGAAATTGTGTATCCAAACTGTATTGGGTAATTTCAACCTGTACAAGTATTGACAGGCTGTATTTATGAACCAGACTGTATGTATGTTTTAGCAAGGAAGATTGCTGAAACTGAATGCTGGTGCAAATAGTGGATCTGATGCTTTGAGGTGTTTGAGTGGGTGTATTAATGAACACCCTTACCCCTGGTTAGTAGTTGTTACAGTATCCCCCTCTTGAAACTGGTGGGCTCCTGAACACCATAATACCCTGCCTCTGTTGAGTGGCATCTCAATATGCCCACATTTTATCAAAAAATTTTCTTTTTAATTTACATTTCCTCTTGACCATTATCCTTAAAATTGCCTTTCAATTCTTCCCTTCCAAATTAATTTGATTCCCCCTTTCTCATAACTAGAGTAAGTCTTCCATTTCAAAATATGTCTTTTTCTTCTTCTTATTCAATGAGTCTTTCTTCTTGGGGCATGGCCTTGGGTTGTATCCCAAAATGATGGCCACTGAGCTCTTCTGCTCAAAAAATGATGCAAAATGAGTATATTAAGGTATACTCAATAGCCAAGGGCCAACCTGGTGTTGGACCCTTCTTTCCCAGCTGAAAATGTCCTTGAAAAAGTCTTCAAGGGGTCTTGTCCTCATTTGTCTTGGAAATACCTCCCCCTGGCCTTACCATAGTCTTTTGGGCCTTTGCCCTTGCCAAGGTAATCCTTGATGAATATTAATTTATGGCCTTTTGGGTGAAAATGGGTGTTTTTGCTTCTATGGCCTTTTTTGGCTTTTTCTTTGTTTTTGGTGTCTTACGGTCCACGGGCCGTACGCCGCGGTCCACGGTCCGTGTGGGCTATTGGAGGCCCCCTGGGCCCAATTTTTCTGGGGACCCAGGGATGCCTTGGGACCATAAATTGGCCCATGGACCCATATTTCACCTACATGGCCTGGACCCATTGGGAGGGTCCAGGACCATCAATATCCTGGCCTCCCCAAAGTTGCAGGGAGGTCCTGGGTGATGAATTAAGCCCCAAAGGGGTCTTGAATCTTCACCTTGGAGGCTTTGAGGGGGCATAATTGAGTTATGCCCCATTTCCTTGAGGTCATTTGTCTTTGACTTGGAGTGGGCTGATTCTGACATATTGAATCTTATGCTCGCATATTCTTCAGTTATGAGTTCCAAACTGACTGAACTCACTGAATCTTCTCCTTCTGTGCTGCCACCATCTGTCCTTTGCGGTTCTGGCGTCTTCAGTCAATTGTCTTCACCCTCCATGGCTTCTTCTGGAAATTTTGATCCTTCCTAAGCATATTATGGCTACAAGGCAGCTGAGGTCCCTGATCCTGCTTGTACTGAGTGTTTGGCCAGGGGAAAGGATTGCTTTCAACACTACAATCCTCAATATTCAAAGTGCCATTACTGATTCATTGGAAAAAGGCCATGTTGCCGTACTGGGGTGCCAACTTCTAATGTCAGGAGGTATTTATGGAGCAGGAAAGATGGGCCTTTTGGGAAAGAGTTCCCAGTTCCTGAGGTAACTACTCCTGATGGAACTTCAGGGTATTCCCGTTGTGAGTAGCTTTAATACCTTGATTGAAATTGGTACTGATAGCCTTGATGTGGTGACTGGTTCTAGGCAGAGGGATGTGGAAAGGTGGACTAATGTTGGAGGGCCAATTGCAGCTGGTGGTAAGCCAATATATTCCAGCTCAGAAGTCCCAATCTCCAGGATCAATACTGAAGGGGTAGTGAAAAGGATAAGAAGGATTTCTGATTCCCCAACTGATCCAGATGCTGAAGGTAGCAATGAGTTGGATGGTGAAAAAGTTGTAGTTGTTTCTCATTCAGTTGACCACCAATCCAGCATTTCCTCTTCTCAGCCTCTTGCCAACAGATTCCAAAGCCATGTTATTCCCAGTACTCACAGAACTTTCCAACCTGTTCTTTCTTCCATTCCTCCTGCTTCACCAAGTCCTTCCCATTCCAGGCCTGCCTTGAATCAAGCAGTAAGACCATCACCCAACCAGCCACCCAGGAACTCACCCATAACCACCTCTCAACAACTTCAACCTATGGCCAGTTGCAGTAGAAGAAGGGATGGATTGTCTCCTTTGCCATTTCCTGCCGCTCAAGTCTTTCAAAGAAGGGATTGTTGGCATATCCAAATTACCAGAGAACATCCAAATGCGGCAAGTGAAAACCAAGACGCTGTGGCCAGGTTATTTAGGAGAGTTGATAGAAATAGCAGAGAGGTGATTATTTATGAAAATGATACAACTATTACGGGTACTGCTTCAGAAGAGATGGCTGCAAAATTTGCCTGGTATGAAGATGAGTTGATAAGTGACTTTCAGAGAACCTTTGATGATTTAGGTAGAGATAAATAGTTTCCTTGTCTTTGTTTGTGTTTTTTTTTGACTTCTATCCTCACTCTTATAGCGACTAAGATGAAAAAATAAATGGAACCTCCCAATACATGACTTGGGTGGGGATGCTGCTGCTTTAAAGAATTAAAAAGAAAACAAAATTATGCAAGTAAAGAAAAGAAAGAAAAAGAGATAAAGAAATTCCTGATGGTTTGTCCTTCTTGTAGTGAGTTGCTTGAGTTTGGCCAAGAATGTCTGAAAATGAAAACCAAGCGTTTGATGCTCACAGAGTAGCCAAGGTAATGTTTTACAAGAAGTAGAACCCTCAGGGATGCATACCAGGAGGTGGAACTTACTTTCATAACTCCCACTCCCCACCAAGCACCATAACATGAAACAAATTTCAATAAATGAATTGAAGTAATGAAAGTCTTGAATAATGATGATTGGCATAAATTGAAATATTGATAAAGAGAAAAGAAAAGAAAAAAGAAAGAAGAGATTGGGCCATATCTTGATAAGGTCCAAATCGGAGGTTATTGATGTTTCATGCTTCCTGAATCTGTCCAAAAAGTTAACAAGTGCTCAAAAAGTGGCCAAGGGGATGCTTACAACAACATATGGGTAGAATAACCCCTCAAAGGTGCATGCCAGGAGAGGGACTTACTTTCATAGCTTCTTCTCCCCACCAAGCCCCATAAATAAAACTCTTGAGGTATTTGGACCAGGCTTACCAAGATACAATGAATGGCAATCCTTGACAAGGTATGGTGAGTTGGTAAGGTTGGAAGCTGGTTCCCAGCTTGTTCTTTCTGGGTCTTCACTGAATTCTTTCCACTCTACAAGATACCATAATTTACCTCTCTTAAGTTTGGAGTCCAGAACCTGAGCCACTTCCCATTCTTCTTGCTCCTCCACTAAAGCTGGTGGTGGCGGCAATTGATGTCAATTTGCGATAGCTGATTGCTTCACTGGCTCAAATAAGGACACATGGAATACAGGGTGAACTGATTTGCATTGTTGAGGAAACTTGAGGTGGTATGCATGACTTCCAATCTTCTTAATGACTTCAAATGGTCCCAGCCATCTTTCTGGAAGTTTCTTGGTGGGTCTTGTAGTATTGATGTTCTTGGAAGCTAGCAATACCTTATCCCCAGGTTGGAAATAAGGTGGAATTTCTCTATTTCTATCTGCATACTTCTTGAACCTCTTTATTGCTGACTCTAATTCTTCTTTGACAACTTGCTGTACTGATTGGATTTTTGCTGATAACTTTCCAGCAGTTGAGTCTTGAGAAAAATGGATTGAGTCAAAGCTGGGATTTCTTTCATAAATGGTGAAAAAAGGTGATTGCTTTGTTGATTAATGTTCTGCATTATTATAGGAAAGTTGAGCCAGAGGGAGCCAGGTGTTCCAGTCATCCAGATGGTAACTGACATACATCCAAAGATACTGTTCTAGAATCTGATTTACCCTCTCTGTCTGTCCATCTGTTTCAGGATGAAATGAAGTTGAAAGATCTCTTGATATCTTGAGCTGCTGACATAATTGACTCCAGAATGATGAAACAAATAAAGAACCTCTATCACTAACAATACTGACCTGAAGGCCATGTTTGGAAAATACATGACTAATGAACATTTGAGCCAAGTCCAGGGAACTGATTGTTCCATAAGTTGGAATGAAGATTGCCATTTTTGAGAATCTGTCCACAACTACTAAAATTGAATCAAAGTTATTTGACAGTGGAAATTGAGTGATAAAGTCCATTGATAATGAATTCCAAGGACCAGATGGAATTGAAAGAGGCTTGAGTAATCCAAACTTCTTATGATGAATGTTCTTGTTTCTTGAACATTGCTGGCATGAGGACACATAGTCCTTAATGAATTGATTCATGCCAGCCCAATAATAAGCCCTCTTGATGAGCTTGAGGTTCTTCTCCTGGCCAGGATGGCCAGCCAATGGTGAGTCATGACACTTTTGAAGAACATTGAGTTGGATTTCTTCATTGCTTGGGATTACCATTCTATCTTTGAATAATAATAACTTTGCTTGAGGCTCAAGAGAATAATCTGGAACTGATTCACCTCTTATTAGTTGCTTTAGTATTTCTTTATAGTCTTTATCTTGCCATACTTCTTTTTGAATCTTGTAAACTAAATCTGAGAATATTTCCACTTTGATTGAGAAGAATCTTGACTCTTGAATTCCATCTTGCTTGATTACTTGATGAAAATTATGAGGATTCTTGCTGATGAAGTCCACCCCCCTCTCTGGGTACACGTTGTCCCAACATGACAAGGCATCTGGTAAAGTAGCCAGCCTGCCAGGGAAGTAAGTAATAGTGAAGTGAAACTCAGAAAGAAATTCAGCCCAATGGGCCTGATGATGAGTAAGGACTTTAGAAGACATGAAATAGTGAAGGGAAGAGTGGTCTATCAAGACCTCAAAAGGATTGGAAAGAGAAAGAAGGAAGGCTCTCCAGCGCTTGAGAGCCCAAACTATGCCAAGGAATTCCTTGTCATGAACTTCATAGTTGAGCTCAGCTGGAAGCAGCTTGCGACTATCAAATGCAATGGGATGCTTTCCTGAGTCATTCACCTGACTCAGTACAGAACCCAAAGCATAATCAGAAGAATCAGTATCCACTATAGTTGGTATAGAAGGATTGAAATGAGCAAGGATAGGTGCAGTGGTGAATGCTTCTTTGAATATTTGAAACTGGCTAAGAGCTTCCTCATTGAAGATAAAGGGAGAGTCTTTTTTGAGAAGGGAAGTGAGAGAAGTGATTTTTTTAGAGTAATTTTTTATGAAACAATGATAAAAATAGGCAAAGACAAGAAAGGATTGAAGAGCCTTGATGTTTCTGGGCTGAGGCCAATTGAAGATTTTCTGAACTTTTGAAAAATCCATCTTGAGGCCTTCACTTGAAACAACATATCCCAAGTATTCCAAACTTGAAGCATGGAGTACACACTTGAAGGCTTCAGCAAAAAAATTATTCTCTATCAGCCTTTGGAGGACAGAGGTCACATGTTTGACATGTTCCTCCTCAGAAATTGAGAAAACCATAATATCATCTAGATAAACCACAGCAAACACATCCAAAAAATCTGCAAATATATCATTCACTACATTCTGGAAAGAAGCTGGAGCATTGGTCAAACCAAATGGCATGACCAAATACTCATAACTACCATACTTGGTTCTAAAAGCAGTTAAGTGCTCATGCCCCTCTTTGATTCTCAGAAGGGTATATGCACCACACAGGTCTATCTTGGAGAAGATAGTTGAACCGTTGAATACAGTAAGGAGCTGGTTCATAAGAGGAACAGGATAACTGTTCTTCCAAGTGACAGCATTAGGTTTGTGGTAGTCAACACACAAACAAAGACCTCCATCCTTTTTCTTGACAAAAAGGACAGGTGCCCCTGTTGAAGAGGGGCTAGGTCTTATGAAACCTTTCTCTAAATTCTCTGAAATGTAGGCCTGCAGTGTTTCTGACTCTTGGATTGATAATGAGTAGATAACACCAATTGGAGGTAGAAGACCCTCCAATTTGATATGATGATCCCAGGCACAGTGTGGAGGAAGCTTCTCTGATTTCACCTTGGAGAATACATCCAAATAATGGTGATAAGCAGAAGTGACTACCTTCACCACAGTTTCAATCTCTTCTGGCTCTTCCTCCTCATCGCACTGCTCCTCCAGGGAGGCATGAAAAGATAAAGGAGGAATGTTCATATCCCCTTGAAAGAGATGAAGTGAAGATATAGCAACATCCTCTCCAACATCTTTTATCTCTTTAAAGACTTCATCTCTTAATGGAAGGGAAGGTGTCTTAGAAATGGGGTGGAAAGGGTGCTAGACCTTTCCACGCAGAGGAAGTGAAGATTTTTCACTCTCTGAGAAACGCTTGTGGTTTGCAAAGACCTGTATTAGCCTGTATTGGGCTCAGATGTGGTTTTGAAACCACATCTGGGCAGTTTTCACCAATACAGGGTGAAAACTTTTATCTGAGGATCTCACAGCCTGATTCTGACGTGTATGACGCATAGAATGCTGTACAGAAACTGTATGGGACCCCAGTATTGACTGAAATATGAGGTATTGAAGTAAAAACAAGCTCCTTTGTCTATTTGACACCTCATATTCATGCTTATGGGATATTATCCCATGGTAAGGCTGTATATGACAGCAGGTGGGAATCTGACCTTAAAACAGCCATACCTTTGTCAATTCTTGAGATGTCAACCTCAAAATTGGTTCAGTGTGTAGCCCTGTATGTGCTCTACACAATGGTACCTCATTTGATATGGGTATCATTCAATATGGCAAAGTTATCCCATGTACAAGATTTTTGTACATTTGCGTGTTTTAGGCAAAAAGCTGTATTAAGCTTATCTGCCCCATAACCTTTGTTCTAGTTGAGCTATGGGGAAATGGATGACACCATAAGATAGCCCTGATTGTGCTCTTTCCAAAAAGACCCCACTTTAGGTATCTCACGCTAAAACTGCAAAGGTTAGATGGGAGGTGAATGTTTTCTTCACCCTTATTTGGCCTGAATTTGGCCATAGCTCAAGTAATACGGGTGCTAGCTCAGCTTGGCTAGTACCATTGGATATCCCTGGCTTAGAGCTTCATTTTGAATACCCATTTGATGGGGTTAATCCTCTCCTTATGAATTTTGGATGAGAGGTGAAAATTAAGGTTTATGCTCGGCAATAACTTTGTTATTCTTTGTCCTATGGTGATGGGACTTATACTTTCAGAAAGGGGTGAGTTTCCTCTTTCTTTTTATCCCCTTTGAGCTGATTTGGCTGTCAAAGGGGCCCTTCTAAACTTTAAGGTTTGACTATGAAACAATAAGTAAAAATTACTGATATTTTACTTATTGTACTATGAATGTCCTTATAAATGAAATAAATATGATAAAAATAATTATAATAATAAAGAATTATTATAATTATGGCATAAAAAAAATTATATTATCAATTAAATATGATAATATAGTTTATATTATAAAATATAATATAATAAAATAAATATATTAATATTTTTAATGGCACTTTATTATTGCTACAAACAAATAATAAAGGCGTAAAAAATTGTTTTTTATTAATAAAAAACAATTAATAACAATAATATTACCAATATTCAAGTTATAAATTAATATAAATACTATTTATATTAATTAAAGAATTATTAAAGTAATAATAAAGAGAAAATAACCTACTTTTAATACTTAATATAATAATTTTGAAATATTTTACGCCAAATAATGTAAATAATCCAAATTGTATTTACAATAAAAAATAGCGAAAATTACAAATATTCTTGATTTTTACATGGAAATGAGATTTTAGAGAGATTTTTAGCAAAAACAATTAAATAAATGATTTAATCACGTCAAAATTGATGATTATAGTAAGATGATCTTTGGTCTTTAATAATATAAAAAGATTTATATATAAATAATAAAGATATTAACTTTTAATTTAATTGATTTAATGTTTTTGATGCATCTGAGGGGAAAACAGAGTAAAAAAAGCTCTATTTATAGTAAATACCTCCCTCCTAGAGTCCAACAGGCTTCTAGTAGACGTGTACTGATCATATCCACTGGAATTGATCAATATTTTAAGGTTTGGTGATGATTACATCATGATCAAACCATATTACATCATTATTACACCATTATTTAGAGTTATCACTATAATTCTAGGTTTGATGACGTCAAAGGCTTGGAAGAACCCCAAAATTCGTGGATTTTATTATTTTTGATAATACACTCATAGTATTCACCAATTGTATCACTCATATGACTGTTAAACTTAATTTAAGGTTACAGTAAGTGATCATAAATGATCAAATTAAGCTCAAACTTTGATCCTTAATAACTTTCAAGATTTACACTCTACAGCAAATCAGATATTGAATTCTAATAGCTTGGCATAACCGTATTATGCTGCAAAGAGCATTTCATTACATCATCAAAACTCTATTTTTGATGATTTTCCTTGTAACTCATCTTTTCTGTCGAAATTTAATGTTTTAAACTTCAAACTATGATTTCAAGGGGTTATACCTTGAATATTATAGTAAAAAATACATAATTATTCACGAATGAACTAGTAAAATACAACTGTCTACTTTATTTTTAAGTTTGGACCACTTTCACAACAAAGTGGTCAACAGCTCTGTTGATTTTAATCAATAAGTCCTTACAGGTTTCAACCTTGTTTATAGCTTGTGAAATAAACTTCATTTCTGTATTCCTACAGTAATTATGTGATGACTTTATTTTTGGCTCATCACTCTATCATGTATATGTCAAGAGATACTAGCTAAAATACTTGAATATATGCGTTGACCAAAAAAGTGCATATATTCAGGTTAATTCCTTAAGTATTAATTTTGAAGCTTAGCTTCTTAATTGTTTTATATGTGTATTTTTATGGAGAATCCAATGGTACAGTTTATTTCACATTTTGTTTCATTGGTCTTTGAAATAAGTAAGGATTTGTGTTTCTTATAAGGTGTTATTACTTATAACTTATTAAATATTGACTTTACAGATATTCCATAAAAATGGTATATGTGTATTTTACCATGGGAATCCAATGGTATAATCTATTTCACATGTTTGTTAATTGGTTTTTAAGTTAAACCAAGTTTTATGCCAATTTATGGTATTTTTGTAGGTTTAAGGTAATTATTTTTAATGTATAATTATATTAAATATTTCTTGTGACCTTTTTTGGGTATGTGGTCATATCTCAAAGGTTCACATTCCCTACCACCAAAAAGGATTGTACCACAATCTGATATGTGTAATTAGGGTATCATCCACTGTCCTACCTCTTCAATAGACTTTGTTAGTCTTGAAGCTCAATAATACTTAACTTTTCTATTTTTCAGGCTTTCTTTCATGTCTGAGCTTTCTTAGTAGCTTATCATCATTTGTTATATCTTTCTCAAGTAGCTATTCATCTTCTTGAGTTGAATTTCTATACCTTACAACGTATTCTCTTTCTTTTTTGTTTCTTGGCCTTCTTTCTTTAAGGACTTTTACTATTTTCTTTTCCTCTCCTTCTTCCAAGGGGGGAATTTCAAGTGGGGGTTTATTTCTTAGTGGAAATAACTCCTTGTCACTTGAGCTGTAAGGTTTTATCAGACTTACAGGGAAAGGTGTGTGTTTGTTCATTAGTTCACCTGTGAGTTCCAATTGCACAGCACTTGGTCCAAGAAGTGCTTTTATCATAAATGGTCCTGCAAAGGAATCTTTTAATTTCTTTGGGCCTTTTATGTTATTGAAATTAAGGGTTGATACTAGGACCAAGTCTCCTATTTTGAAGTCAGGTGGCTTATGACTTTTATCCTATCTTTCTTTTGCATATTTGAAAGAGTCCTGCATAAATCTGTTTGCATGGTGTCTTGCCTTGTCAAGCATTATATTAAAACTGCTTGCTGTTGGATGGATATCCACTAAGTCCTTTTTGAGGGTATCATAAGGAAGTCTTGGATTCCAACCTTTTTCTAGCATTGGTGGTGTTTTGCCAGTAGAAGAATGGATTGATGTTTTATATGCCAGTTCAAGAGCTGGTATTAGTGTACACCAATCATGGGTAAAACCATCAGAATGTTTGAATTCTAGCCCACAAGCACCAAATCTTCTGATCATGTCCTCTAAGGTCTGTATCATTCTTTCTGCTAAACCATCAGTTTGAGGATGGTAAGCTGTTGAGAATGATAACTTTGTCCCAAACAAGTTATGGAGATTTGTCAATAATGCTGAAGTGAACTTTGGGTCTCTGTCACTTATAATATTCTGGAATAAGCCTGTATGGCCAATAACTTTATTCCATATCATTATGGCTGTGTCCATAGCTGTGTCATCTTTATGACATGGTAGGAACATGGGAGTTTTGCTATACCTGTCAACCAATACTAGGCATGCATTATAGCTTCTGTCTCCTCCTGGAGGTAATTCTGTTACCCAATCCATATGAACTATTTCCCAAGGGGATTTTGGTTCTTGGATTTGGATCATCATTCCAAATTTCTTTCCTGTGGCTCTGTTGGCTTTTTGACATCTGTCACAGTTTTTGCAGTATTCTATAACATCTTTCTTCCAATTTGGCCACCAAGAGCAGGTTTTCACCCTCTCTAGTGTTCTGTCTTCTGAAAGGTGTCCAGTTGCAACACTATCATGCCACTCATGTAGAATAGTGTTTATCAGGGTTCTATCTGTTAAGGCCATAACACATGTGTGTTTTGTTCTATGGTAAAGGATTCCATCAAGGAGGTGGAATCTTCCTTCATCATATGCCTTTTTCCATGTTTCATCTAGCTTTGATGAAAGTGATGGGTCTTTGCAGTCTTTCATTAGAAGTTTGCTTAATATATGGCAATTTTTGTCTATCTTATAGCTTTCTTTAATTTGGCTAAAGAATTCTGTGCCAATGTCTGTAACACATATTCCTTCTATATGGTGTTCTTCTTGTGGTACCCATGCTGGATTGTCAGGGGTATTTGCTAGAGCCCATCTGCTAAGACCATCTGCATTTTTGTGAATATTACCAGATTTATAAACAATAATCATATTTCCTCTATATTCTTGGATAGCAATTTGCCATCTCAGCATATGTCTATTTGGAGTTTTCATATTTAATAGAGATTTTACAGCATTACAGTTTGTAATCACATAAAATACTGTTCCATCCAAGTAGTAGTGTAATTTTTCTAAAGCCCACACTAAGCAGAGGCATTCCATTTGGCTTGCTCCATATCTTGCTTCTGTCAGCTTTATCTGTCTTGAAATAAAACAAATTGGTCCTTCCACTGGTTTATCATTGATAATTTGTGTCTGGTGTAGTGCAGCACCCAGTCCTTTTCCACAAGCATCAATGTAAAGTTTGAAGGGTAGTTTCCAATCTGGCATTAGAAGAAATGGGGCATTTGTTAAGGAATTTTTCAATTCTTCATATGCCTTGACTCTTTTTTCTGTCATTTCATAGACTGTTTGTTGGTCACATAGCTTATACAAGGATTTAGCAATTTTTGCAAAGTCCTTTATATGCTGTCTATAGTAACTAGCAAATCCTAGAAATGATTTCATTCATTTTTTTGTTTGAGGCATTGGCTTAAGTAGTACTGCTGCTACTTTATTCTTGTCTATGCCTAGACTAAGTCCAGATACAACATGTCCTAGTGCTTTTAATTCACTGTATGAAAAATGACATTTTTTCAAGGAAATTTTCATATTCACTTGGACTATTTTTTGTAGTACCCTTTCTAGTCTTGTAAGGTGATTTTCCCAAGTTTCTGAGCAAACTATAATATCATCAATATAGATAATTAACCATCCTTCTGATGATTATTCAGGAAATATGGTATTCATCATTCCTTGATAATGGGAAGGTGCATTTTTTATGCCAAATGGCATTCTTAAGTATTCAAAAATTCCACAGTGGACTATTATCCTCAGTAGTTTTTTGGCATTGTCTGTTAAGAAATTTTGATGAAAACCCTTTAAGGCATCCATGGCTGTGATGAACTTAGCTTGTGACAATTGTGTCAATGTCTCATGAATCCTGGGTATTGGATACCTGTCTGGAATGGTATAGGTGTTCAGGGCTCTGAAGTCTCCTACCATCCTTGATTTTCCATTATGCCAAGCTATAATTACAGGTGTAGTGACTTCTACCTGTTCATTATGTCCCACCTTTCTTAATACTCCAAGGTCCATTAATTCTTCAATGTGTACCTCTAAGGCTTCTCTAGCCCTTGGACTAGCTGGGTAAGCAGGTCGCCTTAGTAAAGGTTGGTAAGGTTTTTCCACATTAAGAATTATATCCACGTCATGTCCAATTATGGCACCTAGTGGCTTTTTGTCAGTTGCAAAGGCATTTTTGTACTTAAATAAGAGGTCAATCAATTTTTCTTTCATTTTTTCTGTTAATTCTTGATTGAATTCTGCCTCTTTGAGTTGTTCAGATATAAAAATTTCATTTTCTCGAATTTTTTCTTCATTCTTAATAACTGTGATTTGTTTTTTGTTATTTAAGAAGCCAAACTTTTGTCTTTTCTTGTCTCCTATGGTAAAATATCTATTATTTTGGTTAGAGATATCTATACCATAAATTGATAAGTAGTCATTTCCAAGTATGAAGTGATTACTAGTACAGCTGTCCATTACTACAAACTCTACTTTGATTCTGACACATTGTGAGGGATGAGGAAAAATTAGTGTTAGATCAATTATTCCAAGGGGCTTCATGCTCTCACTTGCACTACTGAATTTGAAACCTTTTATTGGCATAAGTTTTTCTTTCAAGTCTGGGACAATGGTTTTTAAATAACTTTTACCAACACAGGTGCAATATGCTCCTGTATCTAAGTTAACTTTTCCTTCTTGGTTATCAACCATAACAATACTTATACTTGATTTTCCAGCTGTATATCCCATTCCTCTTGCAGTTTTGGTTCTATACATTTTGGCATCTTGTATGTTTGTCAGGTTTGTGTCAGATGTCCCAACTTTTGGTAAGTTTGAGTTAACATCCAGTACCTCATAAATTATATCAATATTATCAATTTGTGCATTAATTATATTGATTTCATCACTTTCAGAACTTTCTGATTCTTCTGTCTCTTTTTCAGAGTCAGATTCCTTTTCTTTGTCATTGTGGTTTTCTGTTTCCACAATTTCATTAATATTTGCCCTTTTAAGGCAATCATTGGCTAAGTGGCCAATAACTTCACATATATGGCATTTTGTTTTCTCATTATTGCTGGATGTATTGGGCTTGAACGATTCTTTTGATTTATCTTTTTTGATAAATGGTTTATTTGGGCTTTTAATGTCCAATTTCTTCCAAGTCCTGCCAATTTATGTTCTTGTCACTATGTCTTCTAGTGCATTAATATGCTCTTCTGTGGAGCATGGCTCTATACACCTGCTTCTTAGGGCATGTTCTAGCTCTCGTCCAAATTTCTTGAGTATTTTCATATGCACCCTTTTTTGTGACATTTCTGGGTACAATGCATTAAGTCTTTCAACTTGTTTCAAGAACCAAGTTAAAGGTTTGTCTCTGTCTGGGTCAAAGAAAGAATTTTCAAATGCATTTTCTATTTTGTACCTCCAGGCATCATTAGACCATTTGGTGATTATTTCTTGTTTCCACCAAGACCAGGTATTTTTGCCATTTGTTTGCCTTATGCCATAATACCATCTTTTTGCAGATTTCTCAAACAATGAATGTAATCTTGCAGTTATCAATTCATCTGGTATGGCATAATCTTCTTGTAGCATGTCAATTGTTTTGATAAATGACATGTGGTCATATTCACCTTCTCCTGTGAATGTTGGCCATTCTTTCAATTGAGGTGCTTCCTTCATTAAGACTTGGTTATTGTCTCGGTGACTCAAGTCTGTTATGAATGGATTTGTTAATTCCTCTTTTGGTTTAACAGGGCTTTTTATGTGAGAAAATGGTGTTTATAACTTTGGCATATTTAAGTTAGCCTCATTAATTTTATCCATTTTTTCAGTAATAAGTCTTATTTCACTTTGAATGTCATCTTTCAGATGAATTCTTGCTTCATCACTCTTTTCCACATGGTCCAAAAGTAATTTTTGGTGTGATGAAGTCTTTTCTTCATTTTTTTACAGAAATACTTAATTTGTTTAATTTTTCTGTAAGATTGTCAATACTCACATCATAATTGATTGTCAAAGTTTTTTCTTTGATATCACTTATGTATTTTTACAACTCTTGTTGTCCTTTTATTAATTTCTGAGTATTGTCAATTAATACTTTTGGTTTATTACTTTCAATCATAAATGTTATGTTATAAATTTCTTTTTTATTTTGTGTAACAAGTTTTGTTGAAGATGATAAGATATTATTTATTTCTTGGAAAGATAATAAACAATTTTTAATGTTTTTAAGAGGTACAATACTATTTTTAAGCTCTGTTAAAGTATTTACAACATCAGGAGACAAGGATATTTCTTTGGGAAATGGGGCTGTCTCATGCTTTGTTCCTCTTTGTCTTTGAATTCCATCAAAGTTCTGTTTGTATTGGCTCATGTAAATGTCTATTTGAGCCCTCTGAATGTGATTTGTACCTGTTTGAGTTACTCATACTTAGTTTCAATTCAGGTTCAGATATCATGGGCATTTCTGGGACTTGCCTTTGGGATAAAGCACTTCCTTTTGTGGATTCTGTTCCACTGGGGATATTGCCCTTCCTTTTCCCTTTTGAGGAATCAATTCTACCTCTGAGTCCAGCTCCATCTGATTGGATGGAGTATTGGGAGCCTCTTCTGGTAGTCATATTATAAGAAAAATAGAAAATAAGAGGATTTCAGGACAGGAATTTTCTTATGGCAATTTATAAATGAGGTACTCCCCTTCAAAGTCCTGAATGGTGGGTCCTGGAAAGTCCAATTTCATGGCTTTTTTTTCTTGGTAATTATTGATGTTGGAGAGCTTTGACAAGTTTCTTCCAACAATCTTTCAACAATGGTTTGGTTGTCCTCTGTTGGGTTGTCTTCAAGCACTAAAAAAGACAAATAAATATAAGCCTTTCATATAAAAGTGTTATTTTTGGTAAGATATGGCAATTTTCCACGCAAAAATTGCTTTTATATCTTTTAAAAAGTGAAAAAAATTAAAGAAATGAAATTAAAATGAATAAAATAACTTTTTTATTGGTTTTTAATATTTTTATTATTTTTATTATTTTTTATGTTTTTATTTTTAAAGAATAAAATAAAATGAATATGATTCTTTTTATAAAATTAATTTATAATTTATAAAATATCTTTTTTAATCACTAGAGTCACTCAAAGAAAGTTTTTGCAAGTCTAAGGATGTGAAAAACCACATGTAAGACAGTACAATTGCTTTCCAAATGCCTCAATAGCTTTTATAATCAATAATTATAAAGTTATTATATAATTTTATGATTATAATTATAATTTATTATTGGATAAACCCAATTAGAATCTTTTTAAAGATCTTTTAGAGTAAATATCACAGCCAGGCCCCCAAATGTAAGGTTTGACTATGAAACAATAAGTAAAAATTACTAATATTTTACTTATTGTACTATGAATGTCCTTATAAATGAAATAAATAAGATAAAAATAATTATAATAACAAAGAATTATCATAATTATGGTGTAAAAATAATTATATTATCAATTAAATATGATGATATAATTTATATTATAAAATATAATATAATAAAATAAATATATTAATATAAAATAATTAATATATTTAATGGAACTTTATTGTTGTTACAAACAAATAATAAAGGAATAAAAAATTGTTTTTTATTAATAAAAAACAATTAATAACAATAATATTACCAATATTAAAGTTATAAATTAATATAAATACTATTTATATTAATTAAAGAATCATTAAAGTAATAATAAAGAGAAAATTATTATAATAAGAGAAAATAACCTACTTTTAATAATTAATATAATAATTTTGAAATATTTTACGCCAAATAATGTAAATACAACTGATCCAAATTGTATTTACAATACAAAATAGAGAAAATTACAAATATTCTTGATTTTTACGTGGAAATGAGATTTTAGAGAGATTTTTAGCAAAAAAAATTAAATAAATGATTTAATCACGTCAAAATTGATGATTATAATAATATAATCTTTGGTCTTTAATAATATAAAAAGATTTAAATATAAAGAATAAAGATATTACCTTTCAATTGAATTGATTTAATGTTTTTGATGCGTCTGAGGGGAAAACAGAGTAAAAACAGCTCTATTTAGAGTAAATACCTCCCTCCTAGAGTCCAACAGGCTTCTGGTGGACGTGTACTGATCATATCCACTGGAATTGATAAATAGTTTAAGGTTTGGTGATGATTAAATCATGATCAAACCATATTACATCATTATTACACCATTATTTAGAGTTATCACTATAATTCTAAGTTTGATGACGTCAAAGGCTTGGCAGAACCCCAAAAATTTGTGTATTTTATTATTTTTAATCATACGCTCATAGTATTCACGAATTGTATCACTCATATGACTGTTAAACTTACTTTAAGGTTACAGTAAGTGATGATAAATGATCAAATTAAGCTCAAACTTTGATCCTTAATAATGTTTAAGATTTACACGCTACAGCAAATCCAGGAGAGAATTTTAATAGCTTGGCATAACCGTATTATGCTTCAAAGAGAATTCCATTACATCATCAAAACCTTTGTTTTTGATGATTTTTCTTGTAACTCATCTTTTCTGTTGAAATTTAATATTTTAAACTTCAAACTATGATTTCAAGGGGTTATACCTTATATATTATAATAAAAAATACATTATTATTCAAGAATGAACTAGTAGAATCCAACTGTCTACTTTTTTTAAGTTTGGACTACTTTCACAACAAAGTGGTCAACAGCTCTGTTGATTTTAATGAATAATTCCTTACAGGTTTCAACCTTGTTTATAACTTGTGAAATAAACTTCATTTCTGTACTCCTACAGTTATTACGTGATGACTTTATTTTTGGTTCATCACTCTATCATGAATATCTCAAGAGATATTAGCTAAAATCCTTGAATATATGCATTGACCAAAAAAGTGCATATATTCAGGTTAATTCCTTAAGTATTGATTTTGAAGCTTAGCTTCTTAATTGTTTTATATGTGGAGTTTTATGGAGAATCCAATCGTACAGTTTATTTCACATTCTGTTCCATTGGTCTTTGAAATAAATAAGGATTTGTGTTTTTTATAAGGTATTATTAGTTATAACTTATTAAATATTGACTTTACAGATATGCCATAAAAATGGTATATGTGTATTTTACCATGGGAAAGCCAAAGGTATAATTTATTTCACATGTTTATTTATTGGTGTTTAAGTTAAACCAAGTTTTATGCCAATTTATGGTATTTTTGTATTTTTAAGGTAATTATTTTTAATGTATAATTATATTAAATATTTCTTGTGACCTTTTTTGGGTATGTGGTCATATCTCAAAGGTTCACATAAATGAAGCGGGCCTGGCACTCAGTGAACAGACTTACTTATGGAGGGCTTAGAATAAAATACTCAATGGATAAGAGTAATGAAATAAGAGGATAAATTCCTAGTCATAAAATAATAAGAATTAAAAGATATGAGAGAAAAACAAAAGCAATAATGAAGAGTTAACCACAAATAATCTTATACCATTGTTTCAACTTGTTCAGAAAAGAGAAAAGGATCAATAAAGGATATGGCCACCAGGACTCTACTGAACAGGTGAGGGAAGGCAAAGACTAACTTAATAATTAATAAAACAATATTTCTTAATGAGAAATAAAATATATTAAATAATAAATCCAGTATTTTAATTAACTGGGGGAAAAACCCCCAGGTGGGTGAGTGTTGAGAAACCATGAATGTATGATTGAGGAACCTGTATTTGAGATGTGAAACTGTATTGGTGTATCCAATACAGTTATTTGAATCAATACAGGTATTTGCGCCTGTATTGAGGAAATGCCTGTATTTGTGTTTTGCCTGTATTGAGATGTATTGAGGATTGGAACTGTATTTGGTGAATCTTCCATGAAACCCCTTGCTGATTAGGTGTTGGAAGATTCTCCATTAGTAATGAGTGGTAATGCCCTGCCTGTCTCCATGGCTGTGACATTATCCCCCTCTTGAAAGTGGTGAGCTCTGAGCACCATAGAATTAATGACTCTTGATAAGATCAACTAATTTTTTCTTCCCCCCAATTCCCAATTCTCATCTCTCAAAGTTCCTCTTCATAAATCATAATTTCAACCCCTTTCAGCTTCATAACTTGTAGGTCCTTCTTCTTTGTCTTGACTCTGATTCTTCTTCACTTCATCAATTTTTTCTGCTCTTTTCTTAGATCTTTTCCTCATTGCATAGTTCTTCACTCATTTTGTCTTGAGTCCTCATGGCTTATGATAAAAAATGATTTCAGATCCATGTACTAAGAACTCACTGCCATTCCATCAATTTTGTCTTCATTTAGAGATTGGGCCACATTGTCCCTTTTTCTTGCTTGGACCATTTCAGAAGCCCTTGAATTGTTCCCCAAAATTGTTGTTTCATGGTATTTTGGTCAGAATGGCCAAAATGTGCAAAAGTGCGCAAAATGCAAGATAATGAAGTTTTGGATGATTTTGATTGGGATTGGTGTTTTTGCCCTTTTTCACATGATTTGAAGTTGAAATAGCCATAAATGCGCAAATATGCCCATATCATTAAAATGGCATATTTGATGAATAATTGAATGAAAATGAGTTTTTTAAGGTTTTGAAGAGAAATGACTCCAAAATACGCAAATATGCGCAAATATGCCAATATCATTAAAATGGCATATTTGATGAATAATTGAATAAAATTGAGTTTTTGAAGGTTTTGAAGAGAAATGATGCCAAAATGTGCAAATATGCCAATATGGTCAAAATGGCATATTTTGCTGAAGAATTTAATAAAACATAAATTTTGACGTTTTGAAGAAGAATGAAGCCAAAATGTGCAAAATGCGCAAAAAATGCGCAAATGCATGAAAATGGCCAATTTGGCCTAAAAAACAGTTTTTGATGATAATTTCTTCTATTTTCTTGTGCTTCACTCTGTTCTTGAAGTTCAAATTGCCATATTTGACTTGCTGACTTGGATTTTCCCATGATTTGCTTGGTCTTGACTTTGAAATTTGACTTGAAGATGAATTCAAGGCTGACTTGAAGAAATTTTCATGAGGGTTATCTGTAGCTGGTCTTTACCATTACTAGTGTTTTGCTCTTTGATTGTTGAATGAATTGAATCCCCAAACATGATATGGGAGTGATGACTACTGCTTTTGAAATAAGAAATAAAGATAAAAATAAAACATACAAGTAAAAGAAAATGAAATAAAATAAAACTGAAAAAGAATTGAGAGAAAAAGAGAGTAAAAAAATAGAAATAAGAAAACTTCTGAGGATTGATCTTCTTGTGGTGGGTTGCTTTATTTTGGCCATAATTTTCCCTGAAAAGATAAAGCCAAAAATTTGATTCTCACAGAGTGGCCAAGGTGTTGTTTTACAAGAAGTAGAACCCTCAGAGATGCATACCAGGAGATGGAACTTACGTTCATAACTTCCACTCCCCACCAAGCATCATAATAGAATAGAAAACTTTGCCACAAATGAATTTGAGCTAAAGAATATCTTTAATAATACTGAATGGCATAATTTGGAATAATATTTGTGTAAGAAAGAAAAAGAATAAAAAAGAAAAAAGGAAATTTGGGCATATCTTGATAGAAGGTCCAAATTCGGGGTATTGATGTTGCAAGGCCTTCTAAGCCTGTCCAAAGAAATTGACAAGTGCTCACAAAGTGGCCAAGGTTATGCTTACAACATATTTGGGTAGAATACCCCCTTAAAGGTGCATGCCAGGAGAGGAACTTACTTTCATAAACTCCAATCCCCACCAAGCACCATAAATCAAAACTCTTGAGGCATTTGGGCCAGGCTTGTCTGGATAAGAAGTGTGAAAATCCTGGACAAGGTCTGGGGAGTTGGTAAGGCTGGAAGCTGGTTCCCAAGCTGTTCTTTCTGGGTCTTCATTGAATCCTTTCCACTCCACTAGATACCATAGTGTACCTCTCTTGAGTTTTGAG
The DNA here is from genome assembly GCA_023105745.1 of Austropuccinia psidii. Lineage (NCBI taxonomy): Eukaryota > Fungi > Basidiomycota > Pucciniomycetes > Pucciniales > Sphaerophragmiaceae > Austropuccinia > Austropuccinia psidii. The sequence goes on from JALGQZ010000004.1 coordinate 69,301,005, forward strand.
TCCAGAACCTGAGCCACTTCCCATTCTGCTTGCTCTTCCACTATCACTGGAGGTGGTGGCAATTGGTGTTGATTTGGGATAGCTGATTGATTCGCTGGTTCTAACAAGGACACATGGAAGAAAGGGTGAACTGACTTCCATTGTTGAGGGAACTTGAGGTGATATGCATGGCTGCCAATATTCTTGAGAACTTCAAAGGGTCCCAAACATCTTTCTGAAAGTTTCTTGGTGGGTCTTGTTGTCTTGATGTTCTTGGAAGCTAGCCATACTTTGTCGCCAGGTTGAAAATCAGGTGGAATTGCTCTATCTCTATCTGCATACTTCTTAAAACGCTTTATTTCTGACTCTAATTCTTCTTTGAGAGCTTGCTGTACTGATTGGAGTTTTGTTGATACCTTTCCAGCAGGTGTATCTTGAGAAATTTGAATTGAGTCAAAGCTGGTATTTCTTCCATAAATGGTGAGAAATGGTGACTGTTTTTTTGATGAATGCTCTGCATTATTATAGGCAAATTCAGCCAGGGGGAGCCAGGTGTGCCCTTCATCTTGATGGTAACTGACATACATCCAAAGATACTTTTCAAAATCTGATTTACCCTCTCTGTATGTCCATCTGTTTCAGGGTGAAAGGCAGTTGAAAGATCTCTTGATATCTTGAGCTGCTGACACAATTAAGTCCAAAATGATGAAACAAATAATGAACCTCTATCACTAACAATACTGATTGAAAGACCATTTTTGGAAACGACATGACTAATAAAGATTTGAGATAAGTCCAAAGCAGTGATTGTTGAATAAGTTGGAATAAATATTGCCATTTTTGAAAATCTGTCTACAACTACTAAAATTGAATCAAAGTTGCTTCACAAGGGCAATTGAGTGATAAAGTCCATTGATAGTGAATTCCAAGGACCAGATTGAATTTGAAGAGGCTTGAGTAATCCAAACTTCTTATGGTGAATGTTCTTGTTTCTTGAACATTGCTGACATGAGGACACATAGTCCTTGATGATTTGATTCATGCCAGCCCAATAAAAATCCCTCTTGATGAGCTTGAGGGTCTTCTCCTGGCCAGGGTCGGCAGCCAACAGTGAGTCATGACGCTTTTGAAGGATATCCAATTGAAGTTCATGATTTCTTGGGATGACTACTCTATCTTTTAATATTAACAATTTGGCTTTAGGTTTAATAGTATAATCTGAGATTGATTCACCTCTTGCTAATTGCTTGAGAATTTCCTTATAATCTTTGTCTTGCCATACTGCCTTCTGAATTTGGTCAACTAAATCTGAGAAAAATCTTGACTCTTTAATTTCATTTTGCTTAAGAACTTGATGAAAGTTTTGAGGATTCTTGCTGATTAAGTCCACCCCCCTCTCTGGGTACACGTCATCCTGATGTGACAAGGCATCTGGTAAAGTGGCCAGTCTGCCTGGGAAGTAAGTGATAGAGAAATGAAATTCAGAGAGAAACTCAGCCCAATGTGCTTGACGGCAAGTAAGGACTTTGAAGGACATAAAATATTGAAGGGAAGAGTGGTCTGTCAAGACTTCAAAAGAATCAGAAAGAGAAAGAAGAAAGGATCTCCAGTGCTTGAGGGCCCAAAATATGCCAAGGAGTTCCTTTTCATGAATTTCATAGTTGAGCTCAGCTGGGAGGAGCTTGTGACTATCAAATGCAATGGGATGCTTTCCTGAGTTATTCACCTGACTCAGTACGGCACCCAAAGCATAATAAGAAACATCAGTCTCTACAATAGATGGTAGAGAAGTATTGAAATGGGATAGGATAGGAGCAGTGGTGAAATCTTCTTTGAGTATTTGAAACTGGCTGAGAGCTTCCTCATTGAAGATGAAAGGAGAATCTTTTTTAAGGAGGGAAGTGAGAGCAGAGAAGTTTTTGGAATAACTTTTAATCAAACAACAATAAAAGTTGGCAAAGCCAAGGAAAGATTTGAGTGCTTTGATGTTCTTTGGCTGAGGCCAATTGAGGATTTGCTGAACTTTGGAAAAATCCATCTTGAGGCCATCACTTGAAACAACATAGCCCAAGGATTCCACACTTGAGGCATGGAATACACACTTTGAGGCTTTGGCAAACAAATTATTGTCCCTCAGTCTTTGGAGGACAGAGGCCACATGTTTGACATGTTCCTCCTGAGAACTAGAGAAGAACATCATATCATCTAAGTATACTACAACAAAAATATCCAAGAAATCTGAAAAGATATCATTCACAAGATTCTGGAATGAAGCAGGAGAATTGGTCAAGCCAAATGGCATAACCAAATATTCATAACTGCCATATTTAGTTCTAAAAGCAGTTAAGTGCTCATCTCCCTCTTTGATTCTCAAGAGCTTATAAGCACCACACAAATCTATCTTGGAGAAGATAGTAGCACTGTTAAGGACAGTAAGAAGCTGATTCATTGGAGGAACAGGATGCCTGTTCTTCCTAGTGACAGCATTAAGTTTGCGGTAGTCAACACACAAACAAAGGCCACCATCCTTTTTCTTAACAAAAAGGACAGGTGATCCTGTTGAAGAGGAGCTTGGCCTGATGAAACCTTTCTCTACATTCTCTGAAATGTAGGCCCGCAGTGTTTCTGACTAATTCTTTGATAAAAAGTAGATAACACCAACTGGAGGTAGAAGACCCTCCAGTTTGTAATGATGATCACAGGCACGGTGTGAAGGAAGTTTCTCTGCTTTCACCTCGGAGAATACATCCAAATATTTGTGATAAACAGGAGGGACTACCTTCAGCACAGTTTCAATATCTTCTGGCTCTTCCTCCTCATCACACTGCTACTCCAGGGAGGCATGAAAAGATAAAGGAGGAAGGTCCATATCCACTTGAAAGAGATCAAGTGAGTATATAGCAAAATCCTCTCCAACATCTTTTATCTCTTTGAAGACTTCATCTCTTAATGGAAGTAATGACTGAGAGGGAATGATGGAAGGGATATGGACAGAAGGAGGAAGGGAAGGTGTCTTAAGTTCACCAACCAGAGCAACACTGTTGACAGAAGTGGTAAAGTCATTACTAGTAGAAGAAATAATACCACTAGAATCCTTATGACTAGAATCATAGGTGATCAATCCATTTTTCCAATCAATAATGGGATTAAAATGGTAAAGAAAATCATAGCCCAATATTAGGTCTTTTCCCTTGGGTGAATCTATGATCAAGAAATCCCATTCAAAGCTTGGGAATGAAGGCAAGTCAACAACCCACTTGGTATAATGGGTGACGAACAGGCAAGTGGATTCATTGCAACCCAAAATGAAAAGAGGAATCTTTTCAGGGAGCTCTGACATGGTCAATGAGTACTTGAGAACAAAATTCTTTGCAATAAAAGAGTTTGTAGCACCAGAATCAATGAGAATACTATAAAAAATATCAGAGAGAGAAGAGAAAATAAGAAATTTTAAAGATTTCTTGACACTAGTATTCAGAGTGCACAATTGTGCTCTTGAAGGAAATAAGTGAGAACCATTGAACACATCATGATTCCCACTCAGGCTTTTCCCTGCTTGCTAGGGAAGCCTTTTGATGACCCTTGCCTATTCTCAGGCCTCTTGAAGCATTTTTCAAATGGGTGCTTTCCACCACAATAATTGCAAAAGCCTTCTTTCATCCTCCTCTCCTTTTCAGAACCAATGAATTTGTTGTCCTTTTTGAGGAGAGCAGCATGAGGCTTGTCTTTGGACACTTGAAATTTCTTCCCCTTCTTATTCTTCTTGTGATAGGGCTTCTTTGATGATGAACTTTGAGGGGGCTTGGAGGAGTTGGATTCACTGATTGGAGGCTTCTTCTCTTGATTACTACCCTTTTCCTTCTGCCTCTCATGATATCTGGTATCTAATTCCAAAGTGATGTTCATGAGCTCTTGAAGGATATCAAAGCTTCCAGGGTGAGAAGCCAATTGGTCCAACAATGCTGATGCAAAGCCTCTCCTATACACATGAATATAGGCCCTTTCCCCCCAGTCTCCAATTCTTGAAATTAGGCTTCTGAAATCTGCTATGTACAAGGAAACTTGACCACTTTCTTTCATCCTGAGATTGTCTAACTCTTGTTCAGCTTTCCTGACTTCACTAGGATCACCAAACAGAGTGAATAACTGGGTTTCAAACAACTGCCAGTTATTGAGGAGATAAGAAGGGTCTTCATTGCACATATTTGAGAGGTAAGGTTCAATCTAATTTCCAGCTCTACCAGTAAGAAAAGAAGTTTAATATGAGGCCTTCTTCCTGTCAGAGAAGAAGTTTTCTCGGTCATTATGGAAAATTAATTGACAAGATTGGATAAATCCTCTAAATTTATAAGCTTTAGTACCATCAAAAGAATCATGTGCCTTCATTGATAGAGTTTTGAATTTTCCTTTGGGGCAACTGCTTGAGTGAGTTGTCCCATAAACTGGGTCATTCGCTCCATCATATTGAGGAAATTTGGTTCAGCTTGAGAGACAGAAGGTGGATTAGAAAGGGCTAGATTTGGAGCCTCAGGAGCTTCAGGAGCACCTGCCAAGGAAGCTGCTACTTCAGTCTCCTCAGATTCTTCCTCTTCCACAGACTCCTCCCCCTCCTCATCTTCAGCTTCCCCCAATCTACTCCTAGGCCCTTGAGAAACACCAGGATAACAAGCCAATACTCCAGAGAATGATATTGATCTTCTAGACTTCACACCTCCTCTTCTGGAGGGTGCTTCTCCTTCCATTGGTGGTCCTCTGTCCAAATTTGCACTCAGTTGATGAACTGATGGTGTGCGGTCAAGAGGAGCCCTTGGTGTAGGAGTAAGAACAGCTTGATGTCTCTGGGATCTTGTATTCTTGGCTGGTGGGCTATGCTGAACTGGCATCATGAAACAAGAATGAATAAAAACTTTATGATACTTTTAATAAAATAAGGCTTGACCAAATCAAATTAAATGAGAATCTTGATGATATTGAAGAATCAATAAACAGTCTTCAAGTGAAAATACTTTGAGAAATCTTGAAGAATGAAAATGACAGAATCAAATTCTTATGGATAATCAATGTCAATCCATAAATAAATTAAAGTCAATCAAGTCAATCCAAAATCAAATCAATTAAGTCTTGAGGAATTCAATCAATATCTTCAAAATCAATTCAATAAAATAAAATCTCGAGGATAAATCAGCTATCTTGAGAAATCAAATCAAGTCAATCAAATCAAATCAATCAAAGTGAAATCAAAGTCTTGAGGTGAAATCAATGTCTTGAGGAATTCAATCAATATCTTCAAAATCAATTCAATCAAATCAAATCTTGAGGATAAATCAGCTATCTTGAGGAATCAAATCAAGTGAATCAAATCAAATCAATCAAAGTCAAATCAAAGTCTTGAGGTGAAATCAATGTCTTGAGGAATCAATCAATCAATCAATAAATCTTGAGAAAGTTCAAAATCAAAATCACTGAATACCCCAAATCAATAAAATCCCTGAATGATGAATCAATTAACCCAGATAATTCCACTCAAATAACCTGATAAGAACCTGAATTCAGACAAAAAGAGAAATGAGAATGATAAAGAATAAATTGAAATGGTCATCAGAATTGAGAAATGAGAAAAGAATGAATTTGCATGAGAATGAAATGAGTGAGATGAAAATTGATGAAAGTCATAAAATCATTAAAGTTCATAATCATTAAAAATAAGAAATGAAGAATGGGAGAAATCAATAAAATGAATGAAAAGAAGAAGCAATTATGAGTTAATTAAAATAATGTCACAGGGGCTCTTCTAAATGAAGAGGGCCTGGCACTCAGTGAACAGACTTACTTATGGAGGGCTCAGAATAAAATACTCAAATGATAAGAGTAATAAAATAAGAGGATAAATTCCTAGTCATAAAATAATGAGCATTAAAAGATATGAGAGAAAAACAAAAGCAATAATGGAGAGCCAACCACAAATAATCCTGTACCACTGTTTCAACCTGTTCAGAAAAGAGAAAAGGATTAATAAAGGATATGACCACCAGGACTCTACTGAACAGGTGAGGGAAGGCAAAGACTAACTTAATAAATAATAAAATAATATTTCTTAATGAGAAATAAAATAATATTAAATAATAAATCCAATATTTTAATTAACTGGGGGAAAAACCCCCAGGTGGATGAAGAGGGGCTGGTATATGTGAGAAATACCAGCCTTGGAGTTTGAGTGTTGAGATACTTGCCCCTATGCTGGAAGAAGTTGGATGTGGGATTGAATCCTGTATTGGTGAATCCAATACAGGTTATACAGTCAATACATGTATTTGCGCCTGTATTGATGACAGGACTGTATTTGGTGAATCCTGTATTTGGGTCTTGCCTGTATGAAACTGTATTGAGGTCTGAAAACTGTATTTGGAGAATGTTGAATGAAACCCCCTTGCTGATTGGGTTTTGAAGGGTATCAATGAAGTAATGATTGTTGAAGATGATTGGTAATGCCCCTGTCTCCTTGGCTGTGACAGGTATTGAAGTATTTTCCATATTACCATCTCGTAGAGTTAATTTAAGCTTATTAACCCTATGGAGTTACCCTAGGTGAATTTTTTTGTAGAATCAAAATCTGGGCTTAAACTCATGGACTTACTCACAAAAAAGCTATTCCTCTTTTCTAGAATTAAAAATAAGGAATCTTGAATATATGCATGACTTATGGGTTATGAATAGTTCAGCATTTATTTTAAGATTTATCACGGCCTTTTTGGTAATATAAAATATATCTCAGGACTTACAAACATTATTTAATACTATAGCTATTATAGTTTGACTTATTTTATCATATAAATATTATAAGTAAGTCTTGTCTGAATTTCTATATCTTTTTATCTTGTAGTTGTTTTTTTCAAATGGAATTTTTCCATAGCATCTATCTTTTCACAGTGTGTGATATTTCTTTTATAAATAATATTTGTATTATTTATAAGTGGGTAAATATTATCATTTTCCATATATAACTGTCTCATTAAGAGCTTTTATATTTTTTCTAATTATAGCTTTCAGTAACTAAAATGATAATAGAATAATTACAATTTATTACAATTATTAAGAATTTTATTATGATTACATTATTTACTAATAATTGATTTTGCTTTTCATATGTAATTATTTTAATAATTATATCAATTTTTGGTTATAATATTTAAATATATCATATCTTCTACTTAGAAAAGTCATAGTAATTTTCATTTTTATTAATCTTATCAAGAGTTTAATAGACAAACCTTACAGTAATAACAGCAAAAGATAAACAGTGAAATCAACATTAAAGGTTGTAATTATAATAAACCACATAAATGGGAATCATGATGATACATCCAAACTACAGTAGAACTTCTCCAAATACATAGCCTGCAAAGCCCATGGCAAAATGAGTCCAATGTGACTGTGCATGCTTAATGTTTTTCCTAAGGCCATAAACCTGTTTAACAGAATAACCCATGCCATACCTGTCCACCAAACTGCAAATAGCCTCTCATGAGCCAGTTTTCTATTTTCAATATAAATTAAATTTATATTTTCTTTCCAATATTATCTATTCTACCCCACTTCACCATGTCTTCTCTTTTAAACTTTGCTGGTCCTCCTTCTCAGCCAGTGTATGTGGCACAGTGTGGCAATCCCATTTCTTTTACAATGGCTCCCAACAGACAAAATATTTGATTAAAACCAACCAATCAATAAAGAACTTGAAGAAAATACTCTCAAAAAGCCAATAATACCCCTTCCCTCATTAGCTGAAGTTCAGAAGGCTATATCCTTGGAATTAACTTATGCAGCTTCTGAATCAGCCAAAGAAGCTGATAATGAGAGTGAAAGCCTTGATTCCTCCCCTAGGTATTTTGAATTAAACCTCTCAAAATCTTTCAAGCAATGATCATTACAACTCAGATCCAAAATTAAGGTTTTATTTTTATTTAATTATTCAAAAGCTTGCTTACCTCTGGGAGATTATATACAGTACTACAAAGTTTGTTTTTGATAAATACCATATGTTCTAAAATTTAGTGGAATGTTATGGTATAAAGTATGGGTTTAGTGTATAGCTTTACAAAGGTCACATACAAATCTAGTGAAATACAGAGATATGTCTTTAGTAAATGGTTTAAGAGAGGGCCTCCTCTGTCTCATGAGCTCCCCTAAGCCATGCAACATGGGGTCCACCAACACACATGGCTGAGGAGAAGTTCTGCTGTATGAGGCATGTCAAGTGTGAAGAAGACTCCACATTGCGATTAGCTCTCAATGGAGTTACAACTCTTCCACTTTGTGAGAAGACTTCAACTTGGATTTATGGCTGAATGCATTATACACCCAATCTACAGTACCACCGACTGGGACAACTAGGTCTGCTAATGGGCGGCTTCGCCGCATTCGACATACTCTAGTATTCACCTAAGCCTGCCAAGAACTCATATGCCGCTTGGACCGTTTCCCGAAAAAGTACAGGGCTCCGCGTGACCCTGTGTTTTTTTGTTGGAAAAAACGTGTCTGAATGTGTGCACCTAATTGATCACCTACTAGAAGCTGTAAGGCTGATATTAAATAGAAAACTTGGGCAGATTGCTCTGGAGGCTTTTTTTTCTTGTGGCGACTTTGGTTTTTTGCACGGCCAAGCGCAAGAGCGTGTCGTGATAGAATACATAGCAAGCTTGGCTGACTCTCCCGTGGAATGGCAGTGCTGCCCACAAAATGGGCGATTGACAGCTTTCTGTACTCACGCTGGTTTGAGCTGGGCCTCCTGAATCCTAGAGACATGCTGACACCCAAAAAATTATAAATTTACCCTCCATTTACCCGTGTCTCTGCCTATCTGTCCCACTCCAACCAGAACTTTCTCTCCAAGCTTCCTCCTACCGTATTTTGCTACAAAAACTACCACAGCTCCTTCAAGTCAGCCTCCAATGGAATTTAAACTATGCTTGCTTTTGCTACTTTCAGCCTTGCTTCAACTTTCCTCTGTTTACGCTTTTACTTGCCCATCAGGTAATCCGTTCCCTCTGTGCGCAGACATTTATGTAAAGAAAAAATTGGTGGACCGTAAGTTAACCCAATTTTAAGCATCGCGTTGCAAGAATTTATACTCAATTTATCGAATCTGCTTCGTAAACAAAGTCCAACCTGCCGCCGCCAATCCTGATGGTGCATCTTGTGCAGACGATACAAATGCCTGTTGTACAATGAATGTAGTAAGTCTCACTTGGCTCCTCTATACATAATATGGTCTCTTGTTAAATGACTTTTTCCTACATTTACTCCATTAGACCGGCCAAATCACAGTGAAGCTAGATTTCTACGGCAACAACTGCGTAGAGGGAATACCTTAAAATCTCTTGAGCAACCTTTCTACCAAGTTCCTACGTTATCAGCACTAGATTCACTTTGTTTTTACCAAGTAAGCGGCTGAAAGGTGAATAGGACTCGTTCCACTGTTCAAGTTGTAATAGTGATATCGTTTCATTTCGCTTTGGACTAATGCGAGTAGATTAAGAGTCGGCAGCGCCCTCATTACCCTTTGATATGTTAGACCGAATGGGATCGCTCACATCCACTCACAGAATAGCTTATGCCTGATCGCTCATAACTGATAAGATAGGAATCTCATAACTGATAATTAGATTTAGATTACCCCAAGACAAGACTTATAGTTACGCATGCTAGATTAGTTGTACCTTTGAACATGAAAGCAGTCGATGGGCAATGTGATTTATTCCCATCGATCCTTATCATTACTTGTCTTAACACACCCGTAGGTAGGTACTAATCTGTCTCTGTCGCTCCATCTTACTAAATTATAAGGTATTGATACCTTAAAGTTCAGATCTTCTCTGAGATCTATCATAAACTCCTTTTTAAGTCATGAAAACAATATAATAAAAGGAAATGTGAATTTTGATCTTACAACTTTGAGATTAAGAAGAATGTTTCAAGCTCAATAACACCAGGTCTTCTACGATTTTGATCAACGCTGCTTCATCATGCCCTTGAAAAATGTATTTTCCCTCATTGACAGCCTTAAATCTCACTTCTGGTAAGCTATGTGAGATATTTTTTAAGTCTTCTTTTCGCGTTTTGGATACATGAACCAAGAGTGGGGGGAAATCACTGATAAAGGAAGATAACACTTCAAGAGCAAGACAGTTATGTCTTAGCCTATAAGCTAATCAGGGACAGGAGAGACTGAAAATTAACACAAACTAAGAGTGATTTTTTTATTAACGTAATGAACCACGTAAAAAAAAAAGAACAAAATAAATAAAAGTACCTAAGTGTGAACAACAAAAAAAATTAAGTTACTATAAATCTATGACTACACACTCTGTATAGACCTCTTTCACAACTACAGTATCAAACGATGTTAGTTCCTTTTAAATGTCTAAGTGGATTATGATACAGACCTCTCAGCACTTATCAACTAATTTAATACTAAATATACGTTTGATTCTTTTGATGTATCAACAGCACACACACTAAATACTGGGGTTAGTAAACAATTCATTCATGTATCTTTAGCTGAATGAGTACAAACCACAGTTATACGAATGGAGGTGTACGGTTAATAATAAAAGAAATAAGAATAGTATTTGATGAAAAGATTATTTTAATCAGAACTTTCTTTCCTCTTAATGGGTCTCTTGATGTCCTCTTATATATTAAATTGTGCTCTTAACCGCGCGGATGAACTCATTGCAGTTGAGAGTTAATTTCTTAACTGCAGGACAAAAATTGTATTGTACTAACACTCTTCCGCTTCTCTGCTCACATGTGTGGAGAGAATATTTTTCTTAACATCCCTCCTGTCTCCCACTGGGAGCAGTCTTAGACTTGTCAATGCGCGTTGAATAGCAGGGCGACAAACTGATTTGGTGAGGAAGTCAGCAAGCATATTGTTTGTTGGTGTGTATACTAGTGCAATGGTTGAGTTTTCGATTGCTTGTTGTATGAAATGTAACTGTATTTCAACGTGTTTCATTCGCCTGGTGTTGGTATTGCAGTCGCTGTTGGCTGTGTCAATGCATCCCTGATTATCTTCATGTATCTTTATCAGTTTTTCTAGCTTCATTACATCTACTTCTTCGCAGAGTTGTTTAAACCATAATAGCTCGCTGAACAGGTCAGTCAATTATCTGTATTCTGCCTCTGCAGAGGATAAGGAGACTGTTGGTTGTTTCCTAGTTTTCCAATATAATGAGGTTTCCATTCAGGATCACTAAGTAACCTGTCACTGATCACCGTGTAATGCGGCAGTTTCCCCAGTCAGCATCGGAGTAAGCAACAGGAGGTTCTATTAAGTTTCTTCAATAGTTTAATTTGATGTCATTAGTACCTTTTAAGTATCTTAGAACGTGTAAAAATGCTTTCCAGTGATGAATTCCAGGATTTTCCAAGAACTGGGATAACGCACTAACTGAGTATGATAAATCTGGTCTAGTGGCTGAACTAAGATAACTGAGACTTCCTACAGCGCTCCAATAATTGACCTTGAGTGCTGAGAATTTGTCAGCCTGTGACTCAAAACCAGAGCACAAGCATGACAGCCAAAATACCATAAACCAATGGTATAGCCAAGATACCACCAAAGCATGGAGCTGAGCCAAATCAGCTCAAAAGTAATCAAAGGATAGAGGAAACTCACCTCTTTCTGAAAATATAAGTTCCATCACCATAGGACAAGAAATAACAAAGTTATTCCTGCTCAAAGTTATTGCTGAGCATAAACCTTAATTTTCACCTCTCATCTAAAATCTAGAAGGAGAGGCTTAACCCCATCAAATGGGTATTCAAAATGAAGATCTAAGCCAGGGCTATCCAATGGTACCAGCCAAACTGAGCTAGCACCAATATTACTGGAGTTATGGTCAATTTCAGGCCAAATAAGGGTGAACAAAACATTCACCTCTCATCTAACTTCTACAGTTTTAGTGTGGGATACCTGAAGTGGGGTATCTTTGGAAAGAGCACAATCAAGGCTATCTGATGGTGCCATCCACTCCTTCATATCTCAACTATAACAGAAGTCAGGAGGCAAACAAGCTCAATACAGCATTTTGCCCAAACCACACCCATGGACAAAAAACCTTGTACATGGGATAACTTTGCCATACTCAATGATAACCATACCAAATTGGGTACCATTGTGTAGAGCTCATACAGGGCTATCCAATGAACCAGTTTTGAGGCTGATATCTCAAAATCTGACAGAGTTATGGCTGGTTTAAGGTCAAAATCCCGCCTGCTGTCATATACAGCCTTACCATGGGATAATATCTCATAATCATGAATATGAGGTGTCAAATAGACGAAGAAGCATGTTTTTACTTCAATACCTCATATGTCAGCCAATACTGGGGTCCCATACAGTTTCTGTACAGCATTCTACGCGTCATACATGTCAGAATCAGGCTGTGAGGTCCCCAGATGAAAATCTTCACCCTGTATTGGTGAAATCCGCCCAGATGTGGTTTCAAAACCACATCTGAGCCCAATACAGGGTATACAGGCTGTTTTCAAACCACAAGCCTGTCCTGGAGAGTGAAAAATCTTCACTTCCTCTACGTGGAAAGGTCTAGCAGCCTTTCCACCCCAATTTCAGGATAAAAGGAGGGCTTTTCACAGCCAAAATCATCTCCTCATCCTGCTCTTGAATAACCTACGTAGTAAACTGTCAAAAACAGTTTTACTCTTGGTTAATAATCAGGTATAATTATAAATTTAATTATTTTAGTCTTTTATCATTGTAACCCAACAGATAAAGCTGCACCCAGGGCTTTCAGCAGCGCTCACCACCACTATATCTCTATAGTAAAGCCCTTAAAATCTTAATTTAATCATCCATTATCAACTTTATTATATTTTGAAACCATTTTTACTGTGTCACAGTCATAGTTCTAGTTGTAAATAGCCTTATTACTTCTTCAACATAGACTCATCCTGACATTTTGGGGGCCTGGCCGTGTTTTAAATCCTTTTTTTGGACCTTATAGGTAAGTCTTTTCTCTTTTTATGACTTATTAACAAGTGTTTTATCTTTTGTAGGCATGATTTCTCTATTAAGATATATATTTTATATATCTTTATCCTTTGCTTTATATGTACTCATATTATAAGAGTATCATTCACGTGGTTAATACCCACTGAAAATAATTATTTTTGGCGTGTTTTGTATATAAAAACACATAAGCCATCAATAAGTCCTGTATTCTTGACTGAATAAGGACACCTCTGACTGAAAAACCATCAGTTGAGGCGTGGTTAAGTGTATTGTTAACTCAATAACACTTATACAAAACCACTTGTACAGAATACACTTGAAAACCACAAGTGTATCTGTGGGATACTGGCGCACAAACAGTGTGACAGGGTACCAAAAGCTGTAATTCTGACGTGGAATTGTTGTTTCAATTACGCTGTCATTATACAGGGCACATTGTAGTAACATACAAGCCCAGAGGCCAATCTTAGACGTGCAAAACCAGCACCCTTGAGAAGTCTTAACTGACATAAGCCCTCTTTTTTTCCTCCCTTGATTCAGTGGAAGAAAATTACATCCCACTTGAGACCCAGTCACAGGCCAACACACCAGTGACACCCTCAGAACCAGAGGGCAGCAAGGGCAAAGGAAAGAGGCACAGTGAAGGTCTCATTACAGCCAAGAAGTGGACACCCATAGCCACTCAGAGAAGTAGAAAACCACGAAACTCTGCATCCATACAAGGTAAACCAACCTTAACCACTTGTACAGGAAAGATTACAATTATTAACCCAGTTGTAACTTCCAAAGGCAAACTGCCCAAGTCAGCAGACAATAAATTTGTACAAGGCACAGTCAAAGGTAAATACCCTAAGAACATAAAGTTTTTGACTGCTTGCAAACACTGATATGTCCCCTGCATACCTCAGAGATGTTGGCTTCCAAAGGAACCAGCCAGAGGACAGAGAAGGATTGTCCAGAACCAGCAGACCTGGAAGAAGACACCTTGGACACAGTGGTGGATGGAAAAACAATGAGGGAGATAATATCAACCTTGCCATTCACACTCCAATTCAACAGAAACCTCAAACCAGAGGACTGGAAGGATATGGATCAAGTTCTTCAGATCCACCAACTCCTCAAAGATTTGTTTCAATGGAGCATGGACAACAAGAGGTTCAACCTAGCAACTCACTGGGCAGAACTTGGATCAAGTTGCCAGAAGATCTGTCTCAAAGAGATAGACTTCAAAGACCTTATGGAAATCACCAAAGGTTGGAATCCTACCAGGCAGCACAGACTCCTGGAGGCAAGGGCACAGAGGATAAGGGAGAATCAAGCCACTATCCAAGCAATACAAGAACAATTAACCCAGACAGGGCCTACTCAGATTCCTTCAGGTTCACAAGGAGCAGGCCAAATCAGCTCTCCAGTGGCTTCACACCATTCAGAAACCAACAGATCAGTGGCCAAGAGTCACCATTCTTCACAATTCCAGGAAGTTTCCAGGAGAAGACAAGGAAACAAGGGCAAGAACAAAGCCTCCTTCAACCAGAGGAGGAAAGAGTCAGACCCCATGATCCAGAAGCCATTAGATTTGGTAAAAGAAGTGCACAAGAACCAGAAGTAGTTGTAAACCACTCTAGAATCATTAGTCCTAGTAATAGAAACATTACCCCCACTCAGAATAAAAATAACATTGGCACATCTGAGAGTAACATCAAAAGTGATACACTGTGGTTACAAATGTCCCAATATGCTGAACAATCTGCAAAGCAGTTTGCCGAAATTAAAGCTAGCCAAGAGAGGATGAGACAAACTCAAGCCTCCTTGGAACAAATAGTTAAAAATCTTCAAGAAGGATATGCTCAACTGAGCAAAGCCTCTGAAGAAACCAACAAAAGACTGAATATAGTCTTTGAAGAACAACACCACAGCACAAGGGACAGGGAGTGTCTGGATCAAGACATTAACAAATTGTTTAATGCCTATCATAGCTTGAAGCCCCAACCACAAGGCCAAGCTATGTAGAATCCATATCAACCAGATGACATCAAACCAGATGCCATGATGTTGAATAAGGCAAGATCTCCATCACAATACCAGGATGGAGATGGCATGTCTTATTCAGAGAAGGAAGCTTTGAAACAGCTTCCTGAGGCCTCCAACTGTCCCAAATTCTCTGGATCAGGAGAATATGATCATATGGAACTCATAGACTATATTGATGGACTCTTCATTGATGTACCAAGCATACCAGACTACTGGATCACTGCTAGATTGAATACTGCATTTAAAGGTCATGCAAGTATATGGTACACAGAAATGAAAGAAATCCATGGCAGAAGAAACTGGCCATGGTGGAAGAATCAAATCATCCAAAAGTACAGTAATGGAACTTGGGTATGGCACAAGACCATGTCATTTGAAAATGACAAATACTCTGTGGACAAAGATCCATATGAGTGGTGTCTTAGACAGTCTAAAAGACTCAAAGCCATTGATCCTCAGATGAACATCCAAATGAGGAATCACAAACTCCTGACACAACTACCAGGAGAACTAGAGCATGCAGTAAAATGCAGATGCAACCAAAATTGCACTCTAGAGGACATAGCCAACACCTTACAAGACATATGGAAGAGGACAAATATAGGGAAATTCACCCCATATAAGAGCAGTAGTTTCAAAGAGAAGCAACCTTTCAGGGTAAAGTTTAAAGACAAACCCAAAGAAAGAGTGGCAGAAGTGGCAAAGAAGAGAAATTCTTGTCACAATTGTGGTTCAACAGACCACTATGCCAACAACTGTCAAAAGGCAAAGAAGAAAGTCTATGCCATAGAGAAAGTCCCTGAGGAAGAACCTCCAACAGAGGATTCTGATTCAGACTCTATGGGTGATGCCATCAGAGAACCATCTGAGGATGACCAAGACCCAAGAGAGGAATTTCTAGTGGAATACCAAGAAGAAACCCCACTTGAAATCCAGGACATACAGTGGGAAGCAGGCATGCCACAGGACACTGCTAACAAGAACTTGTGCAAACACACACAAGATGCACAAACATTCCTGGTTACACCAACCAAAGGAATGGCATATATACATGGAACAGCCACAAAAATGACTGTTTGTATTGACAATGCTCAGCATCCACTGATCATTGATAGTGGAGCACACTGCTCCATAGTGGCCAGAACCTATCTGGATACCCACTTCCCAAACTGGGAAAAACAGCTCTTGCCCACTAAGGCAAAGAACTTTAAAAGTGCATCAGGGAAGATGACTTCCATTGGGACAATTATCAAGGAGATAATTATACCCCACAGGAAGGGTAATATCAGACTCAACCCAGAGTTTGGAGTGCTTAATGATGCCCACATCCAAGGGTTTTTACTGCGAACAGATTACCAGAGGATGTATGGCATAGATATTTACAACAGTAAAAATAGGCACATCACCATAGGTACTAACAAGGAAAAGAAATTTCCACTTGACATATACCAGATATCTTCTCAGGATCCACTGGAAGAACTTCTGAAGGAATTCAGAGAGGGACAGTTTAGCACTACCCTCACCAGTAAACAAAAACTAAGTTTACTGAAGATGCTGAGAAAGAACAGACCAGCATTTGCCATTGGTGAAGAACCATTAGGCAAGATCAAAGGCCATGATATAGAACTATATCTGGATGTGGAAAGGCCTTATCCACCCATGCTGAGAAGACCTCCTTATCCAGCAAGCCTGGAAACCAGGAAAGAAATTGAGAAACACATCAATGAACTCCTGGATATGGATGTCATCAGGAAGATTGGACATAATGAAATAGTGGAAATCACCACTCCTGTCCTAATCACTTGGCATGATGGCAAATCTAGATTGTGTGGAGACTTCAGAGCCCTGAATAACTACAAAAAAGCAGACAGGTACCCTATACCAAGGATACCTCATGCCTTGGATAAGCTAGCCAAAGCCAAATACATAACCAAGATGGATTGTATGAAAGGCTTCCACCAAAATGGAGTTAAACCAAACTCCATGAAATTACTCAGAATAATATGCCATATGGGCATATATGAGTACACCAGAATGCCATTTGGCATTAAGAATGCACCAGCCCACTTCCAAAGGATGATGGACACCATATTCCAAGAAGAAATAATGGAAGGCTGGATGGTAGTATATATTGATGATATCATTATATACTCAGAGACATGGGAAGACCATGTACAATACATAGACAGAGTTCTAAGTAAATGTATACCCATCAATCTGAAAATTTCACTCAAAAAGTGTAATTTTGGCCAACAAGAGCTACTAGCTCTGGGACATAAAGTCTCAGGTCTTAGTCTGACAATTGACCAGAACAAAGTAGCAGCAGTACTGCTAAAGCCAGTACCAAAGAACATCAAAGAGATGCAATCTTTCCTTGGGTTTGATAGCTACTATAGAAACCATATCAAACATTTTGCACACATAACTAGTAGTTTATACAAGTTATGTTCAAAAGATGTAGTTTTTGAAATAACCAAGGAGAGGAGGGATGCATATGAGAGAATCAAATATGGACTCACCAATGCACCAGTTCTCATCTTACCTGACTTTGAACTACCATTCAAGTTATATATAGATGCAGCATGCAGCCAAGGCTTAGGAGCAGCCCTTCACCAAAGACAAATTGTGGATGGTGAACCAAGAGAGGGTGTAATATGTTACATCTCTAGGCAACTGAAAGATTCTGAAGCCAGGTATGGGGCCACCCAGACTGAATGTCTATGTCTAGTCTGGGCTCTAGAAAAACTCCATTATTATTTGGGAGGTGCAGTCTTTGAAGTCTACACAGACTGCACAGCCTTGAAGTCTTTACTAAACATGAAGACTACTAATAGACATATGCTGAGATGGCAAATAGCTATCCAGGAGTATAGAGGGAACATGACCATCATATACAAGGAAGGTAAAAGCCATACCAATGCAGATGGCCTCAGCAGATGGCCACTGGACAATGTCAAGAGCAATCCAGCTTATGACCTAGAAGTTGCAGCCAAAATCCCTATCCATTTCATGGAAATAGATAGGAGGAGGAACTTCAGATTTTCTGAATGGGCACCAGGGAATGGTACCCTTGACAGTAGAAACACTGATTCAGAAGGAACAGAAACTCCCATACTGGGAATAAGCTCCTAAGAACTGCACAATGAATTCTTCAGTACAGTACAGAAGTCTTATGCCAAACACAAACAGTGTAGCATACTACTCCAACTCCTTCAACAAAAGTACAGGAGCCCAGAACTTGAAACCCAGCTGGAAGAACCCTGGTTGAGGGCCTATAAGGACAATAAGTTTTTTCTTATAGATGCCCTGCTCTACCACAGAGAAAAGCACACAAGTGCACTCACAGTGGTAGACAGAGACCACATCTCATTGATCCTACAAGAATGCCATGACTGCCCCTACATGGGACACATGAGTGAAGACAGGACCAGAGAGAGGTTAGAAAGCACAGCTTGGTGGCCCAAGTGGGAACAAGAGTTGATTGAATACATCAACACTTGTGAAAGATGCCAAAAGGCAAATAGGAAACATGGGAAGAAGTATGGGTTACTTCAACACATAGAAGAGCCCAAGCACCCATGGGAAACCATCAACATGGACTGGGTTACAGGACTTGTCCCAGGAGGCAAAGAAAACTACAATGCCTGTTTGATCATAGTTGATAGGTTCAGCAAGAGCATGAGGTGTCTACCATGCCATAAAGAAGACACAGCCATGGATACTGCTCTGTTGTTTTGGAATAACATCATATCCACCTGTGGAGTCCCTAAGATCATCATTAGTGATAGGGACCCAAAATTCACATCTGAATTTTGGACTAACTTATATGACATGCTTGGCACCAAACTTGCTTTTTCCACAGCTTACCATCCACAAACAGATGGCCTAGCTGAAAGGATGATCCAAACAATGGAGGACATCCTCAGAATATTCTGTGCCTATGGCATGGAATACAAGGACCATGAGGGATACACCCATGATTGGGTCACCCTCTTACCAGCAGTCCAACTGGCTTATAATACAAGCCAGCACTCCACCTCAGGTAAAACACCTGCACTGGTGGAGAAAGGGTGGAACCCCCTGTTACCAGTGGATCACTTGACGAAGAATCTTCTAACCATCCACCCCACAGCCAAAGACTTCCATGATATGTGGAAGAAAGCCTGTGACACTGCTGCCAAATGCATAGCTGAGGCCAAAGAGTATAACAAGCAGAGGTGGGACAAATCACACATGGAACCTGACTTTAAGGAAGGGGACCAGGTGTTAGTGTCTACACTGAACTTTAACAATCTCAAGGGACCCAAGAAAATGAGAGACTCATTTGTAGGGCCCTTCAATATCATTAGGTTGATAGGGAAGAATGCACTAGAGGTCAAGCTCACTGAGGAGTTTTCCAGGAAACACCCTGTCTTTCCAGTGAGCTTGGTCAAACCATACTTCCAGAAAGAGGAGGATAAATTCCCCTCCAGGAGGAAGAATCCCACACCACAAAAGATAGTGGAAGTGGAGGACTCCCCTGGACCTGTGAGTAAGATCATCAGGGCCAGGAAGATCAGACTCAATGGGAAGGATCAGAGACAATACCTAGTCAGATTCAAGAACCAGACAGCAGATAAAGACAAATGGTTGGCAGAAGATTCCATACCAGATGGGAACCTTCATTTAAGGAGATTCAGAGCCTCTAGGAGGACTGAACAGTCTCATCAATGATGAGCCTTTTTTGGAGGGAGGGTATGTCAGCCTGTGACTCAAAACCAGAGCACAAGCATGACAGCCAAAATACCATAAACCAATGGTATAACCAAGATACCACCAAAACATGGAGCTGAGCCAAATTATCTCAAAAGGTATAAAAATATAGAGGAAACTCACCTCTTTCTGAAAATATAAGTCCCATCACCATAGGACAAGAAATAACAAAGTTATTCCTGCTCAAAGTTATTGCTGAGCATAAACCTTAATTTTCACCTCTCATCTAAAATCTAGAAGGAGAGGCTTAACCCCATCAAATGGGTATTCAAAATGAAGCTCTAAGCCAGGGCTATCCAATGGTACCAGCCAAACTGAGCTAGCACCAATATTACTGGAGTTATGGTCAATTTCAGGCCAAATAAGGGTGAACAAAACATTCACCTCTCATCTAACTTCTGCAGTTTTAGTGTGGGATACCTGAAGGGGGGTATCTTTGGAAAGAGCACAATCAGGGCTATCTGATGGTGCCATCCACTCCTTCATATCTCAACTATAACAGAAGTTATGAGGCAAACAAGCTCAATACAGCTTTTTGCCCAAACCACACCTATGTGCAAAAAACCTTGTACATGGGATAACTTTGCAATATTTAATGATAACCATACCAAATTGGGTACCATTGTGTAGAGCTCATACAGGGCTATCCAAGAACCAATTTTGAGGCTGATATCTCAAAATCTGACAGAGACATGGCTGGTTTAAGGTCAAAATCCCACCTGCTGTCATATACAGCCTTACCATGGGATAATATCTCATAATCATGAATATGAGGTGTCAAATAGACGAAGAAGCATGTTTTTACTTCAATACCTCATATTTCAGCCAAAACTGGGGTCCCATACAGTTTCTGTACAGCATTCTACGCGTCATACACGTCAGAATCAGGCTGTGAGGTCCCCAGATGAAAATCTTCACCCTGTATTGGTGAAATCCGCCCAGATGTGGTTTCAAAACCACATCTGAGCCCAATACAGGGTATACAGGCTGTTTGCAAACCACAAGCCTGTCCTGGAGAGTGAAAAATCTTCACTTCCTCTACGTGGAAAGGTCTAGCAGCCTTTCCACCCCAAAGTCAGGATAAAAGGAGGGCTTTTCACAGCCAAAATCATCTCCTCATCCTGCTCTTGAATAACCTACGTAGTAAACTGTCAAAAGAAGTTTTACTATTGGTTAATAATCAGGTATAATTATAAATTTAATTATTGTAGACTTTTATTATTGTAACCCAACAGATAAAGCTGCACCCAGGGCTTTCAGCAGCACTCACCACCACTATATCTCTATAGTAAAGCCCTTAAAATCTTAATTTAATCATCCATTATCAACTTTATTATATTTTGAAACCATTTTTACCGTGTCACAGTCATAGTTCTAGTTGTAAATAGCCTTATTAATTCTTCAACATAGACTCATCCTGACAGAATTCTTCTTTTTCGGAGGTAGTAGCAGCCTCTAGGTGAAGGGTCGGAACTAATGGTGTGGACACCAGCTTACAATTTGACATTCCATACAATTTTAGGAGTGAGTCTATATAGTGATTTTGAGATAAGGTGATGGCCTCGTTAGTGTGGGTTATTTTAATTCCTAGCATAAGATCAGCGACTCCTAACTGTCACAGGGGCTCTTCTAAAATGAAGAGGGCCTGGCACTCAGTGAACAGACTTACTTATGGAGGGCTCAGAAGAAAATACTCAAATGATAAGAGTAATGGAGTAAGAGGATAAATTCCTAGTCATAAAATAATAAGCATAAAAGATAAGAGAGACAAAACAAAAGCAATAATAAAGAGCCAACCACAAATAATCCTGAGTCACTGTTTCAACCTGTTCAGAAAAGAGAAAAGGATTAATAAAGGATATGGCCACCAGGACTCTACTGAACAGGTGAGGGAAGGCAAAGACTAACTTAATAAATAATAAAATAATATTCCAAAAGTGAGAATAAAATAATATTAAATAATAAATCAACTATTTTAATTAACTGGGGGAAAAACCCCCAGGTGGGTGAAGAGGGGCTGGTATATGTGAGAAATGCCAGCCTTGGAGTCTGAGTGTTGAGATACTTGTCTGTATGCTGGAAGAAGTTGGATGTGGGATTGAATCCTGTATTGGTGAATCCAATACAGGTTATACAGTCAATACAGGTATTTGCGCCTGTATTGATTACAGGACTGTATTTGGTGAATCCTGTATTTGGGTCTTGCCTGTATGAAAACTGTATTGAGGTCTGGAACTGAATTTGGAGACTGTTGAATGAAACCCCCCTTGCTGATTGGGTTTTGAGGGGTATCAATGAAGTAATGATTGTAGACTATGATTGGTAATGCCCCTGCCTCCTTGGCTGTGACATTATCCCCCTCTTGAAAATGGTGAGCTCTGAGCACCATAAGTACAGTGAGTCTTGATGAGCTTGAAAACAATCCATACAGTTCTTTCCCCCCAATTCCTTAAATTTATCCCATTCAACTTTCTTCTTCAAACAATACTCAAACAAATCTTCACTTGATCACTTGTAGGTATTTTCCCCTTGATCTTGATTCTGAGTTCCCTCTTTCACTTCAAAATACTTTCATTCTTCTTAAAATTTCTTCTTTCTTGTCTTGAGTGTCTTCACCAAAACTTTTCTTGAGTCCTCATGGCTTTTGAAAAGTGGGTGATCTGGGTTTATGTCCCAAGAACACCGGATTTCATCATAATTTTCATCTTGAGGGTGTTGGCATAAAGTGGCCAACACTTGAGGTTTTGGACCATTTCAGAAGTCCTGGCCAAAATCCTTGATTTTGTGATTAGAGGGGATTTTGGCCAATTTGCGCAAAAATGCGCAAAATGCGCAAAAATGCGCAAAATGCGCAAAGTGCGCAAATGCGCATATATGCAAAAATGGCATATTTTGATGGAAAACTGAAAAAATTTGACAAATGCTGAAAAAATGGCCTTATAAGGTGTTTTGGCCATTTTGCGCATTTTTGCGCAAAATGCGCAAAAATGCGCAAAGTGCGCAAATGCGCAATTATGATGAAATTGGCCAAAAAGGCCTTTTGAAGCCTTTTGACAAGATAAAAGGGCCTTTTGCGCAAAAATGCGCAAAAGTGCGCAAATGCGCAAAATGCGCAAATTTGCGCAAATTTGCGCAAAAGTGCGCAAATGCGCAAAATTGCGCAAAATGCGCAAATTTGCCAATATGCATAATTAAGCATATTTTGATGAAAAATGATAAAATGGAGCAATTTTGAAGTTTTGAGGTCTGATGTGGCCATTTGCGCCAAAGTGCATAAAATCATGAAATTGGCCAATTGGGCCATTTGAAACAGTTTTTCTTCTTGATCTTGATTTCTTCTTGAATTTCTTTCTTCTTATCCCCTTCTTGACTGGTCAATTGCCATAAATGCCTTGCTGACTTGCAATTGTCCATAAATCTCTTGGTCTTGAATTTGAAATTTTGACTTGAAGATGAGTTCAAGGCTGACTTCCATCTGTGATTCCAATCACTCTGATTCCCCACCCTCTGTACTTTATGGTCCTGGTGTTTTTGATAACTTGAGGGAGCTTTCTGAAGAGAGTATGGCCCCTACAGAGATTTGGGACATCAATAAAACCTATAATGGTTTTAAATCTGTCAGAGTTATTGAACCACCCTGCACCAATTGTAAGAGGAAAGGGATTCCTTGTGTGGAGTCTGCTACTGCTAGGTCCACCAGGTGTCAGTTTTGCAATCTTGGAAAAAGAAATTGTTCCCAAGCCCACTATAGCTTTCCTGAAGATGCCAGAAGATTATGGAGCAGCATCAAGAAGGGTGGAAGATTTGGATTGGAAGCTCCTGTTGATGAACCTCCCACCTCTGATGCCACCTCTGGTCACTCCAATTGTGAGTTGATTAGCCATAAAATTGATGGGTTACTGACTTCTATGTTTTCTTTTCTTCTTCTTCAGTGACTGGATCTAGAATGAGAGGTGTCCAACAATGGAATAATACCAGTGGTTCCTGGGCAGCCATTGGAGGATCAATTCACCCCCAAGGAAATCCCATTGGAGTGGCCCCAGAGGTTCCCATTTTGGTTACCAGAAAGGATGGAAGACTTGGAAAATTGAAGAGAAATTTGGTGGTTCAAGATGAAAATGATACTGATGCTGAAGGTAGTGATGAGATTGATGGAGAAGAGCTTGAAATGACTACCCCAATCCAGAAAAGAAGAATCCAATCCACCTCACAATCCCCAGTCCAAGCCAGTACCACCAATAATGAAGTGATCAGGTCCCCCCAACCACCTCAGCTTCCAATTAGATCCCCAACCAGGCCCTCCACACTTGCCTCCACCTCTACCAATATCCAACCACCAGTGGCCAGCACTTCTAGAGACCCAATGTCTCCAGAGCCTGAATCAATCTTTGAAAACCGTCGCCGCTGGAATATTACTGGCAACTTCACTGATCAGAAAAGGGTGAACAAGAAGGTGGTCACCAATCTATTTGCTGAAGTTGATGCTTTGACTGAGGTGTTTGTTGATAAGGCTATGAAGAGTGCTATTCCAGGGGAGCCCACTGCTGCTTTGGCCAGGGAGGCAGTTGCTTATGAAGATGCCATGGTTGCTAAGTTTAGAGAAGCCTTGAAGAAATTTTGATTAGGATTATCTGTAGCTGGTCTTTACCATTACTAGTGTTTGCTCTTGATTATTACATAAATTGACTCCCCAAACAAGATATGGGAGTTATGATTTCTGCTTTTGAAACAAGAAATGAAAAAATAAATCATACAAGTAAAAGAAATAAAAATAAAAAATAAAAATAAAAAAAAATTGAGAGAAAAAGAGAGTAAAGAAAGAAATAAGAAATTCCTGAGGGTTGTCCTTCTTGTGGTGAGTTTCTTGATTTTGGCCAAAATGTTCTGAAAGATAAAACCAAGCATTTGATGCTCACAGCGTGGCCAAGGTAATGTTTTACAAGAATTAGACCCCTCAGGGATGCATACCAGGAGATGGAACTTACTTTCATAACTTCCACTCCCCACCAAGCACCATAAATGAAAATTGAAATATGCCATAAGATGAATTTGATAATGAATGTCTTGAAAGATAATTTATGGCATGATTAAAGAAAGAAGAGAAAATAAAAGAAAAGATTGGGCCAAATCTTGAGGGTATTATGTTGCAAGGCCTTCTGAACCTGTCCAAAAAATTGACAAGTGCTCACAAAGTGGCCAAGGTGATGCTTACAACAAATTTGGGTAGAATACCCCCTTAAAGGTGCATGCCAGGAGAGGAACTTACTTTCATAAACTCCAATCCCCACCAAGCACCATAAAATCAAACTCTTGAGGCATTTGGGCCAGGCTTGTCAGGATACAAAGTGTGAAAGTCCTTGACAAGGTCTGGAGAGTTGGTAAGGTTGGAAGCTGGTTCCCAAGTTGTTCTTTCTGGGTCTTCACTGAATCCTTTCCACTCAACTAAATACCATAATGAACCTCTCTTGAGTTTTGAGTCCAGAACCTGAGCCACTTCCCATTCTTCTTGCTCTTCCACTATTACTGGAGGTGGTGGCAATTGGTGTCGATTTGGGATAGTTGATTGCTTCACTGGTTCTAACAAGGACACATGGAAAACAGGGTGAACTGACTTCCATTGTTGAGGCAACTTGAGGTGATATGCATGGCTGCCAATCTTCTTCAGAACTTCAAAAGGTCCCAACCATCTTTCTGAGAGCTTCTTGGTGGGTCTTGTTGTCTTGATGTTCTTGGAGGCTAGCCATACTTTGTCCCCAGGTTGGAAATCAGGTGGAATTGCTCTATTTCTATCTGCATACTTCTTGAATCTTCTTATTGCTGACTCTAATTCTTCTTTGACAACTTGCTGTACTGATTGGAGTTTTGTTGATAACTTTCCAGCAGGTGAATCTTGAGAAACATGGATTGAGTCAAAGCTGGGATTTCTTCCATAAATGGTGAAAAAAGGTGATTGCTTTGTGGATGAATGTTCTGCATTATTATAGGCAAATTCAGCCAGAGGGAGCCAGGTGTGCCAGTCATCTTGATGGTAACTGACATACATCCGAAGATACTGTTCTAGAATCTGATTTACCCTCTCTGTCTGTCCATCTGTTTCAGGGTGAAATGCAGTTGAAAGATCTCTTGATATCTTGAGCTGCTGACATAATTGGGTCCAGAATGATGAAACAAATAATGAACCTCTATCACTAACAATACTGATTGGAAGACCATGTTTGGAAAAGACATGATTAATGAATATTTGAGCTAAGTCCAGTGCAGTGATTGTTGAATAAGTTGGAATAAATATTGCCATTTTTGAAAATCTGTCTACAACTACTAAAATTGAATCAAAGTTGCTTGACAAGGGCAATTGAGTGATAAAGTCCATTGATAAAGAATTCCAAGGACCAGCTGGAATTTGAAGAGGCTTGAGTAATCCAAACTTCTTATGGTGGATGTTCTTGTTTCTTGAACATTGCTGACATGAGGACACATAGTCCTTGATGATTTGATTCATGCCAGCCCAATAAAAATCCCTCTTGATGAGCTTGAGGGTCTTCTCCTGGCCAGGATGGCCAGCCAACGGTGAGTCATGACGCTTTTGAAGAATGTCCAATTGAATTTCATGATTGCTTGGAATGACTACTCTATCTTTGAACAATAATAATTTTGCTTGAGGTTCAAGAGAATAGTCTGGGACTGATTCTCCTCTTGCTAATTTCTTGAGGATCTCCTTATAGTCTTTGTCTTGCCATACTTGTCTTTGGATCTGATCAACTAAATCTGAAAACATTTCAACTTTTATGGAAAAGAATCTTGACTCTTGAATTTCATTCTGCTTGAGAACTTGATGAAAGTTTTGAGGATTCTTGCTGATGAAATCCACCCCCCTCTCTGGGTACACGTCGTCCCGACGTGACAAGGCATCTGGTAAAGTGGCCAGCCTGCCTGGGCGGTAAGTGATAACAAAGTGAAATTCAGACAAAAATTCAGCCCAACGGGCTTGACGACGAGTAAGGACTTTAGAGGACATAAAATATTGGAGAGAACAATGGTCTGTCAAGACCTCAAAGGAATCAGAAAGAGAAAGGAGAAAGGCTCTCCAGCGCTTGAGAGCCCAAACTATGCCAAGGAGTTCCTTGTCATGAATTTCATAGTTGAGCTCAGCTGGTAAGAGCTTGCGACTATCAAATGCAATGGGATGCTTTCCTGAGTCATTCACCTGACTCAGTACAGCACCCAAGGCATAATCAGAGGCATCAGTCTCTACAATAGTTGGGAGAGAAGGATTAAAATGAGAGAGGATAGGAGCAGTGGTGAAAGCTTCTTTGAGTATCTGAAACTGGCTAAGAGCTTCCTCATTGAAGATGAAGGGAGAATCTTTTTTGAGAAGGGAAGTGAGAGCAGAGATTTTTTTGGAATAATTTTTAATGAAACGACGATAAAAGTTGGCAAAGCCAAGAAAAGATTGGAGGGCCTTGATGTTCTTGGGCTGAGGCCAATTGAGGATTTGTTGAACTTTTGAAGAATCCATCTTGAGGCCATCACTTGAAACAACATAGCCCAAGTATTCCACACTTGAGGCATGGAATACACACTTGGAGGCTTTAGCAAACAAATTATTGTCTCTAAGTCTTTGGAGAACAGAGGCCACATGTTTAACATGTTCATCCAAAGAGCTAGAGAAGACCATAATATCATCTAAGTACACTACAACAAAAATATCCAAATAATCTGCAAATATATCATTCACAAGATTTTGGAATGAAGCTGGAGCATTGGTTAAGCCAAATGGCATAACCAAATACTCATAACTGCCATATTTGGTTCTAAAGGCAGTTAAATGCTCATCCCCCTCTTTAATTCTCAGGAGATTATAAGCACCACGCAGGTCTATCTTGGAGAAGATAGTAGCACCGTTAAAGACGGTAAGAAGCTGATTCATTGGAGGAACAGGATACCTGTTCTTCCTAGTGACAGCATTAAGTTTGCGGTAGTCAACACACAAACGAAGACCACCATCCTTTTTCTTAACAAAAAGGACAGGTGCTCCTGTTGAGGAGGAGCTTGGTCTGATGAAACCTTTCTCTACATTCTCTGAAATGTAGGCCCGCAGTGTTTCTGACTCATTCTTTGATAAAGAGTAGATAACACCAACTGGAGGTAGAAGACCCTCCAGTTCGATATGATGATCACAGGCACGGTGTGGAGGAAGTTTCTCTGCTTTCACTTTGGAGAATACATCCAAATATTTGTGATAAACAGGAGGGACTACCTTCAGCACAGTTTCAATCTCTTCTGGCTCTTCCTCCTCATCCCACTGCTCCTCCAGGGAGGCATGAAAAGATAAAGGAGGAAGGTCCATATCCCCTTGAAAGAGATGAAGTGAAGATATAGCAACATCTTCTCCAACATCTTTTATCTCTTTGAAGACTTCATCTCTTAATGGAAGTAATGACTGAGAGGGAAAAATGGAAGGGATATGGACAGAAGGAGGAAGGGAAGGTGTCTTAAGTTCACCAACCAGAGCAGCACTGTTGACAGCAGTGGATAAGTCATTACTAGTAGAAGAAATAATACCACTAGAATCCTTATGACTAGAATCATAGGTGATCAATCCATTTTTCCAATCAATAATGGGATTAAAATGGTAAAGAAAATCATAGCCCAATATTAGGTCTTCTCCCATGGGTGAATCTATGATAAAGAAATCCCATTCAAAGCTTGGGAAGGAAGGTAAATCAACAACCCACTTGGTATAATGAGTGATGAACAGGGAAGTGGATTCACTGGAATCCAGAATGAAAAGAGGAATCTTTTCACGGAGCTCTGACATGGTCAATGAGTACTTGAGAACAAAATTCTTTGCAATAAAAGAGTTTGTAGCACCAGAATCAATGAGAATACTATAAAAAATATCAGAGATTGAAGAAAAAATTAGAAATTTTAAAGATTTCTTGACACTAGTATTCAGAGTGCACAATTGTGCTCTTGAAGGAAATAAGTGAGAACAATTGAACACATCATGATTCCCACTCAGGCTTTTCCCTGCTTGCTAGGGAAGCCTTTTGATGACCCTTGCCTATTCTCAGGCCTCTTGAAGCATTTTTCAAATGGGTGTTTACCACCACAATAATTGCACAAGCCTTCTTTAATCCTCCTCTCCTTTTCAGAACCAATTAATTTGTTGTCCTTATTGAGGAGAGCAGCATGAGGCTTGTCTTTGGACATTTGAAAATTCTTCCCCTTCTTATTCTTCTTATGATAAGGCTTCTTTGATGATGAACTTTGAGGAGGCTTGGAGGAGTTGGATTCACTGATTGGAGGCTTCTTCTCTTGATGACTGCCCTTTTCCTTCTGCCTCTCATGGTACCTGGTATCTAATTCCAAGGTGATATCCATGAGTTCTTGAAGACTATCAAAAGTTCCAGGGTGAGAAGCCAATTGGTCCAACAATCTTGATGCCAAGCCTCTTCTATACACATGAATATAGGCCCTTTCCCCCCAGTCTCCAATTCTTGACATTAAACTTCTGAAATCAGCTATGTAAAAGGAAACTTGACCACTTTCCTTCATCCTCAAATTGTCCAACTCTTGTTCAGCTTTTCTGACTTCATTGGGATCACCAAACAGAGTGAATAACTGGGTTTCAAACAACTGCCAGTTATTGAGGAGATAAGATGGGTCTTCATTGGAGATATTTGAGAGGTAAGGTTCAATCCATTTGCCAGCTCTACCAGTAAGAAAAGAAGTTGAATAAAGCACCTTCTTCCTGTCAGAGAAGAAGTTTGCTGGGTCATTATGAAAGATTAATTGACAGGATTGAATAAATCCTCTCAATTTATGAGCTTTAGTACCATCAAAAGAATCAGGTGCCTTCATTGATGGAGTCTTGAATGCAGGGACTTTTGAAGTGTCCCTTGGGGCAACTGCTTGAGTGAGTTGTCCCATAAACTGAGTCATTTGCTCCATCATCTTGAGGAAATTTGGTTCAGCTTGAGAGACAGAAGGTTGATTAGAAAGGGCTAGATTTGGAGCCTCAGGAGCTTCAGTAGCACCTGCCAAGGCAGCTGCCACTTCAGTCTCCTCAGATTCTTCCTCTTCCACAGACTCCTCCCCCTCCTCATCTTCAGCTTCCCCCAATCTACTTCTAGGCCCTTGAGAAACACCAGGATAACCACCCAATAGTCCAGAGAATGATCTTGATCTTCTAGACTTCACACCTCCTCTTCTGGAGGGTGCTGCTCCTTCCATTGGTGGTCCTCTGTCCAAATTTGCACTCAGTTGATTAACTGATGGTGTGCGGTCAAGAGGAGCCCTTTGTGTAGGAGTGAGAACAGCTTGATGTCTCTGGGATCTTGTATTCTTGGCTGGTGGGCTATGCTGAACTGGCATTATGAAAGAAGAATGAATAAAAACTTGATGATACTTTGAATAAATTAAGGCTTGACCAAATCAAATTAAATGAGAATCTTGATGAACTTGAGAAATCAATCAATAGTCTTGAAGTGAATCAATATGAATAAATCTTGAAGAGTGAAGATGACAAAGTCAAATTCTTATGAATAATCAATTTCAATCAATAAGTCAAATCAAGTCAATCAAAATCAAATCAATTAAGTCTTGAGGAATCCAATCAATATCTTCAAAAATCAATTCAATTTTCTTGAGGAATCAAATTCAAATCAATCAATTAAATCAAATCTTGAGGATAAATCAGGTATCTTGAAGAATCAAATGAAGTCAATCAAATCAAATCAAATCAATCAAAGTCAATTCAAAATCTTGAGGTGAAATAAATGTCTTGAACAACCAATCAATCAATCAATAATCTTGAGAAATTTCAATCAAAACCACTGAATACCCCAAATCAAATAACCCTGAATGATGAATCAATTAACCCAACTAATTCCAAGCAATAAAACCTGAATAAACCTGAATTCAAACAAAAGAGAAATGAAGATGATAGAGAATAAAGTGAATTGGTCAGCAGAATAGAGAAATTAGAAAGAATAAATTTTCATGAGAATGAAATGAGAGAGATGAAAATTGATGAAAATCATAAAAATCATTAAAGTTCATAATCATTAAAAGATCATAATAGAAGAATGAGAGAAATGAATAAAATGAATGAAAAGAAAGAAGCAATTATGAGTTAATTAAAATAATGTCACAGGGGCTCTTCTAAAATGAAGAGGGCCTGGCACTCAGTGAACAGACTTACTTATGGAGGGCTCAGAAGAAAATACTCAAATGATAAGAGTAATGGAGTAAGAGGATAAATTCCTAGTCATAAAATAATAAGCATAAAAGATAAGAGAGACAAAACAAAAGCAATAATAAAGAGCCAACCACAAATAATCCTGAGTCACTGTTTCAACCTGTTCAGAAAAGAGAAAAGGATTAATAAAGGATATGGCCACCAGGACTCTACTGAACAGGTGAGGGAAGGCAAAGACTAACTTAATAAATAATAAAATAATATTCCAAAAGTGAGAATAAAATAATATTAAATAATAAATCAACTATTTTAATTAACTGGGGGAAAAACCCCCAGGTGGGTGAAGAGGGGCTGGTATATGTGAGAAATGCCAGCCTTGGAGTCTGAGTGTTGAGATACTTGTCTGTATGCTGGAAGAAGTTGGATGTGGGATTGAATCCTGTATTGGTGAATCCAATACAGGTTATACAGTCAATACAGGTATTTGCGCCTGTATTGATTACAGGACTGTATTTGGTGAATCCTGTATTTGGGTCTTGCCTGTATGAAAACTGTATTGAGGTCTGGAACTGTATTTGGAGACTGTTGAATGAAACCCCCCTTGCTGATTGGGTTTTGAGGGGTATCAATGAAGTAATGATTGTAGACTATGATTGGTAATGCCCCTGCCTCCTTGGCTGTGACACTAACATCTTGGTGTGAAATTCTTCCATAATAGCTGTTTTGAATTTAGAAAGATCTTTACCAAAGACACCAATGTTATCTACGTGGAGGAAGAGCCAGATAGGTTCTTTTGCATTCAGGTAAAATACACAGGAGTCGGCTTTCGATATTTTAAAACCAAACTTTATCAACCAATTTGAGAGACAGGTATATCAGGATAAGGGAGCCTGCTTTAACCCATATATAGCTTTGTTAAGCTTAAGGCAGATGTTCTTCTTATCTCTGTCAAGTCCTTGAGGTATAGATAAGAAGACATCCTTGGTGAGAGGAGCATTCAGAAAAGCACTTTTAATATCTAACTGTTCAAACAATAAGTTTTTCGATGCGGCTAGTGATATTAAAGTTCTGAGGGAGTTTAATTTACCAGTGGGTGCAAATGTCTTTGAATAGTCTTCTCCTTGGACCTGAGAGAATCCCTGAGCACATAATCGGGCTTTGTGTTCAAGAGTTTGGCCGTTTTCGTCTCTTTTGGTCTTGAAGACCCATGTGGTGCCAATTAACTTGTATTCTTTTTTAATTGGGATTTCACTCCAAACATTTAGGTTCTTCATGGTCTGGAGTTCTTTCTCTATTGCCTTCTTCCAGAGATCACACGTCAATGATTTAAGGGCTTGATTATAAGTTACGGGATCTGATTGGGTCAGATAGGCTCTTGGTCTACGACAATATGGAAGAATATTTTTTTCATCTATATCAGAGTTTATCAGGGTGGGATGTCAAGGTCCTATTACCCTGATCCTTTTTGCTGTAGGATGATGATTACTTTCAGGATCACTTTTTTCTTCATCTTCGGCATCAGTATGATCACTGTTATCATTGCTCTGATTGTTACCAGTCTCTTGGTCATCTTGCACTTCTTCTTTGTCTAGGAATTCCTGGCAGTCAAAGTATTCCTCTTGAACTTCATCCACACTGAAAGTAACAGGAGTTTGATTAGACTCTTGCTTCTCTGTTAAACAAAGAAATTCTTTCTCAAAGAACACAACGTGCCTACTATTGTACACCTTAGAATCTTTGAGTTTAAGTATACGATATGAAGATTCGTTGCTGAATCCAAGGAGGATTCCTACTTCTCCTACTGGAGCCAACTTCCAAGCGTGTTTCTGCTTGGGTACAGAAAAAATCACTTTGCAACCAAACGTTCTAATATTTTTAATTTTTGGAGGCCTTTTATTCCACATGTAATGTGGGGAGAGATTGTTCCTTGAGGGGGTTGGAAGAATATTAGATAAGTATGTTGCAGTGCTAACAGCTTCGTCCCAGTACTGATGAGGAAGTTTTGATCCTATTAATAGGCATCTTGCTTTGTCCAAAATGGTTCTATTTGCTCTTTTGGCTATCCCATTATGTTCTGGGGTATAGATGGGGCAACATTGTGTTTAAATCCTTTGTTATTGGCTAGTTCTTTGAATTTTTGATTTAAGAACTCTCCTCCTCCATCTGTAGTTATCATTTTTATTTTTCTATCATGGAGATTTTCCATGAAGTTCTGTTGATTTACAAATTCTTCATATGCGTTGGATTTGTTTTTTAAGAACCTTGTTATTTTAAAGGAGGTAAATTGATCTATGATAGTGAGGAAATAGCGATTCCCAGAGATTGAAGGAGGTGAGATTGGTGCAACTATGTCTAGATGGAGACAGTCAAGGGGTTTGAATGTCTCGACGAAGTGGCTTTTAAAGGGTAAGGTTGTAAGGTGTGGATATGAAACTTTGATTAAGAATCAAGTACTTTTCCTGTCCTCAAAATTTGTATAAGGTAAAAATCAATTAAAAATAGTAAGAAATATTATTTTTAGAAGAAAACACGCCAATCTTATTGTTTATAACTTTATTAGTATAAAACAATAATATTATAAAAATTTATTGTTTTACCAACAATAAAAATTTATCCAAAAAATACTCTACAAGAGATATTTTAAGGCTACAAAAGAAATTTCTTCAAGAGCAATTTCAATTGGAATTAATTGAGCAAAGAACTGAAAGCAATTAATTAAAGAACAAAGTCTTTAAAAAGAATATTAAAGAGAAAACACACCCAAAAGTGACCAGAGTGAATTTGGAAACAAAGTGAAAAAGTTTACAGTGATGAAAGATGCTTTCATTCACTTTTGGGGTGGTTCAGGGGTAAAAATGATTATAAGAGTTATAAACAATGATTATAATGATTTTTTCACCTGTTTAAAGCTTTTAAAATGATTTAATAAAGGTGGTTGATGTCTTTTATTGATTGGTTTAACAATGTTTAAACTAATTATAAAAGGAAAAGATTTTAACATGAAGAGAAAAGTGGGGCAAAGAAGACATTCTTTTATAGCCATCAATTTTCTTACTCCGAAAGTAAGATTTACTCTTTTCAGTCGTTAAAAACAGTCTGACAACAGAAAAGCCAATTATGGCATCATTGAACCCTGGTTTAGACCAAAAAGGGCTGGTTTAAGCCATTTTTAGCCATTTTAGACCCTTAAATCAGCCATTACTATCGCAATACCAGGCCTAGAGCCTTCAAAACACGTCAGAATGTGTGTCAGAGGCGTAGAAACAAGTTAAAGCTGTTTTTACTATGATTGTTTTATCTTAAGGGTAGCTTTACCCTCTTGGCAACAGCTAAAACTACCCCAGTTGGTATCAAAACCTCATCATCAATTGAGTCCACAGACCCTGTAACTCAATTCTAGGCCAAAAGTGATGAATGTTTGTGTGAATTTTGACATCCCACGCCTGTCAGCAAGTATTTTGGGGGTCTAGCTCCCCCTTAGAGCTGGAGTTCCTTTCCCCCCCCAAACTTAATGTTTCCAATTTATTTTTCCTTTAATTCCTCATCATGTATTATACTTATAATTTACATATGTAATTCAATTCAATTGTACAGTACAATACAGTAATAATTGACACCTCATATGTAAATCAAAGTTCACTTATGTAATACACGCGCACATTTTGACATTTCAATTGAATTCAATTGAAAATACTTCAATTCCTCATAACTTCTAAACTAAACACAACACCTCAATTTTAACACAAAAATTGATGGTTAACAGCACATGTGTTGTGAATTAAATTAAGGTTTTGAGGATTTTCAACTTTTGTATTGAAAATACTAAAAACTTAATCTAAGCTTATTTAGAGTTAAGTTACAAGAATTTCACTCAGAGGTGACCCCACCTAATTTTTTATGAGGAATCCAATGGTGAAATAATTTTTATATGTTTATTTAATGGATAAAAAGTTATAATAATTTTTATTTAACTTCTTTCGAAATTTTTTTATTTTTTCACAATTTTGTTAAAATTTCATTTTTACTTAATTTTTTCAAGTATAAATGTAATTTTATACTTACAAAATTTAATGTATTTTTATTATTAAATTGTAATTAATTTTTTATTTTTAATAGAATTTTATATTTATATTTTGATTTTTATTTTAATAATATAAATTTTATTTATATTAATATGTTATTTTTGTATTTGTGGTCTTTTGGGTATATGAAATTACCTCTAAGGCTCACAAAGGTTGTCATTTTACCTCTTACACAGATGTCACACATATTGATGGGAGGTTGCAAGCCTAGAGATTTCAGAACACTATTTCCTGGGTGTCCTAGTCAATGATGCCAGGCAGCATCATGCAATTTTTTAGTTAATAGTGATACCGGTTGATTAAAGGTTACTATCATTAATTTGTTGATGATTTGACCACTTAGGATTGTTGAGTTGTTTTGAGATAACTGAAATGATGAGTTGTTTCTTGTGATAGTGATTGGTTTATGACATAGATCAAGAAGACTGTCAAGATTTTTTGTCAGGTCTGGAACATAGAGACAGTCTTCAAGGACAAAGAGTTTGTCATTTATCATTATTTCTACAGTTCCGTAACCTTTACAAACAAGATTACTGTTTGGATCACTAGTGGTAATTTTTCTGTTAAGGCTTAATTCTAGTTTTGTAAATACTTCCTTGTTATGAAACATGTGGTGCGTAGCACCACAATCAATCACTCAGCTTTATTTGTTGAGTAATGGTGTTTCAACGTTTGTTAGTAAGGCTTCCATTCCTGTTTGATGCGTTTCAGGATCAATGTTTTTCCTTTTACTTTTGTTTCTACGTGGAGGTCAAAGTTCAGGGTGTTCTGCCCAACATTTTTCACTGCTGTGTGTGGTGTTTTTTGGATTATGTTTTCCATCTCGGCATACATAGGTGATTTTGTACGGAAAGTCACTTGAGTTGGTTCATAAGGCAGAACTTTGATTTTCTTCTGACTTAATTGTCTTTTGAAATGCGCTTTTCGTATTTTTGTGTTGTAATAGTTCTGAGAGTTTGTCTAGTACTTGTTGAGGGTTGATTGTGGCATTCATTGTTAAGACCATAGAATCAATTATGTGGTCATATGCATTACTGTCCCTGCTTACTTTTCCTAGAATTGAGTAGGCCATAATGTCCTGTGGTAGTGAGATGCCTA
Organism: Austropuccinia psidii; assembly: GCA_023105745.1. NCBI lineage: Eukaryota > Fungi > Basidiomycota > Pucciniomycetes > Pucciniales > Sphaerophragmiaceae > Austropuccinia > Austropuccinia psidii. The sequence continues at coordinate 69,337,186 of JALGQZ010000004.1, forward strand.
TACCAGCAATGTCAAAAAGGATGCTTTGACATTCCTTGACATATTCTTCAATGTTTCCATTGAATCGAAGGAATTCCTGTCTTAACCAAGTTCTTCCTTGATTTGTGATGGTTTTTGCTGCATATTTCTCATTTATCTTTTTCCATAATGCTTTTGTGTTTTTAACAGTGACGGCATCTACTACAGTAACAATTATATCAGGATGGAGTCTACTTAGGATAAGTTGGATAGCTTCCAAGTTGATCTTATTCCAATTATTGATTGTAATTGGGTTGGGATTTGGTGGTCCATCAGAGTTGCAAATTTCTCTAAGAACTCTGGCAGATAGTTTGACTTCAATTAGAATATTCCAAAGTGGGAAGTTTTTTCCTTCTAATATTGGTATGTGGTTGATATCTCTTCCTGTTCTTTCTGAGATATTGTTCACTCTTTTATTTTTGTTTTGTTTGAGAACTCGAGACTGTAAATCTGAAAATTAACACAAACTAAGAGTGATTTTTTTATTAACGTAATGAACCACGTAAAAAATAATAATAAGATAAAGAAAAGTACCTAAGAGTGAACAACAAAAAAAATTAAGTTACTATAAATCTATGAATACACGCTCTGTCTAGACCTCTTTCACAACTACAGTATCAAACGATGTTAGCTCCTTTTAAATGTCTAAGTGGATTATGATACAGACCTCTCAGAACCTATCAACTAATTTAATACTAAATATACGTTTGATTCTTTTGATGTATCAACAGCACACACACTAAATACTGGGGTTAGTAAACAATTCATTCATGTATCTTTAGCTGAATGAGTAAAAACCACAGTTATACGAATGGAGGTGTACAGCTAATAATAAAAGAAATAAGAATAGTATTCAATGAAAAGATTATTTTAATGAGAAATTTCTTTCCTCTTAATGGGTCTCTTGATTTCCTCTTAACCGCGCGGATGAACTCATTGCAGTTGAGAGTTAATCTCTTAACTGCGCAAGAAAAACTGTATTGTACTAACACTCTTCCGGTTCTCTGCTCACATGTGTGGAGAGAATATTTTTCTTAACAGAGACGACAGCGAAACTTCAAGAGAAAGACAGTTATGTCTTAGCCTATAAGCTAATCAGGGACAGCGCAATAATTAGAAGAAACAAACGAGATGATTATATTAACATCAGGAGGGAATTACGGAAAGTGCGAATTAACAAGTAGAAAGTAACCTTCAATAGCAAGACAGTTATGTCTTAGCCTATAAGCTAATCAGGGACAGGAGAGATGACAGCCAACCTGGGACAGTACAATAATGAGAAGAAACAAATGAGTTGATTCTACTGGAAGATGAATAAGGGACAAGCTTAAATACACAAGAGTAGTCTGTCTCGTTGGGGTTTTAACTAGTGCACTTCTATAATCTAGGGTTTTAACTGATGGGGTAGTTTCTTATTAAAATGATCTGAAAATGGAAAATAATTTGGGACTGATAACATAGAAAATGTATTGTGGGACTGATTTTCTAATACTCCTCCGTACTTGTTAATTCAGGATTTGAGAGGATCATCTTTAACTGGGGTAAAAACTTTAATAAGGGTAAATTTTTAGTTAGCATGTTGGCAAGCATTTTTGATGTGGGTAAATACTTTAGTTTCAGGCTTTGTTTTTCAAGAGAATCTCTGAAAAGATGAAGTCTGAAATTGATATGTCGGGTTCCATGATGATAGACAGGATTTGAAGCTATAGCAATGGCACTTAAATTGTCTGAATAGAGGGTACCTTGGACTTGTAGATTGGTTGTTTCCAGGATTAGTTGCTTTGTCCAGGCTAGATATTGGGATGATTCTGTGAATGCATTATATTTGGCTTTGGCTGATGAAAGGTGTGAGCCTTTGAGATATGACCACATACCCAATAAGGTCACAAAAAGACTCAGAATAATTATACTTTTAATATAATTATATTCAAATTGCTTAAAATAATTATACATTAAAAATAATTAATTAAATATACAAAAAATACCATAAATTGGTACAAAAATTGGTTTAACTTAAAGACCAATGAATCAACATGTAAAATAAATTATACCATTGGATTACCCATGGAAAAATACACATATACCATTTTTATGGCATATCTGTAAAGTCAATATTTAAGGAATTATAAGGTATAATACCTTATAAAAACCATAAAAACTCATTTATCTCAAGACCTAATGAAACAACATGTGAAATAAATTGTACCAGTGGATTCCCCATGCAAATCCACACATAAAACAATTAATAAGCTAATTTCCAATGTTAATACTTAAGGAATTATCCTGAATATATGCACTTTTTTGGTCAACACATATATTCAAGGATCATAGCTAATATCTTCTAAACTATACATGATAGAATGATGAACCAAAAATAAAGTTACCACGTACTTACTGTAAGAACACAGCTATGAACTTCATTTTACAAATTATAAACAAGGTTAAAACCTATGATGAAATATTGATAAAAATCAACAGAGCTGTTGACCACTTTGTTGTGAAAGTGCTCCAAACTTGAAAAAGTATACAGTTGGATTCTACTAGTTTATTCGAGAAGAATGATGTAATTTTTATTATTAAATTCAGGGTATAACCCCCTGAAATCAAGGTTTGAAGTTTAAAATATTGAATTTTGACAGAAAAGATGAGTTACAAGACAAATCATCAAAATCAGAGTTTTGATGATATAATGAAAAGCTCTTGGCAGCATAATAAGGTTATGCCAGGCTATCAGAATTCACTCTCTGAATTGCTGTAGCATGTAAATCTTAAACGTTATTGAGGATCAAAGTTTGAGCTTAATTTGAGCAGTTATGATCACATACTGTAACCTTAATTTAAGTTTAACAGTCTTAAGAGTGATAAAATTGGTGAATACTATTAGTTTATGATTAAAACTAATAAAATACACGAAATTTGGGGTTCTGCCAAGCCTCTGATGTCATCAAACTTAGAGTTATAGTGATAACTCTAAATAATGGTGTAATAATGATGTAATATGGTTTGATCATGATGTAATCAACATCAAACCTTAAAATATTGATCAATTCCAGTGTATATGATCAGTACACGTCTACTAGAAGCCTGTTGGACTCTAGGAGGGAGGTATTTACTATAAATAGAGCTCTTTTTACTCTATTTTCCCCTCAGACGCATCAAAAACATTAAATCAATTAAATCAAAGGTAATTTCTTTATTCTTTATATATAAAATTATTATATTATTAAAGACCAAAGACCACCTTATTATAATCATCTATTTTGACGTGATTAAATCATTTATTTAATTGTTTTTCTTAAAAATCTCTCTAAAACTCATTTCCACGTAAAAATCCAGGATAATAATTTATTACTCTTAATAATTCTTAATTAATATAAATAGTATTTATATTAATATATAACTTTAATATTAGTAATATTATGGTTATTAATTGTTTTTTATTTATAAAAAACAGTTTTTTTACGCCTTTATTACTTGTTGGTAACAATAATAAAGAGCTTTATAATATATTAATTATTTTATATTAATATATTATTTATAATATTATAATTTCATATAATATTAATTATATTATTATATTTATTTAATAATATAATATTTTTACGCCATAATAATAATATTTCTTTATTATTATTATTATTATTTTAATCTTATCTATTTCAATTATAAGGACATTCAGAGTACAATAAGTAATAAATTAGTAATTTTTACTTATTGTTTCATAGTCAAACCTTACATTTGGGGGCCTGGCCGTCATATTTACTTAAAAGACCTTTGAAAAGATTCTATTTGGGTTTATCCAATAACAAATTATATTTATAATCATAAAATTATATAATAATTTTATATTTTATTGATTTTAAAAAGCTATTGAGGCATTTGGAAAGCAATTGTACTGTCTTACACGTGATTTTCACATCCTTAGACTTGCAAGAACCTTCTTTGAGTGACTCTAGTAATTAAAAGAGATATTTTATAAATTAAAAATAATTTTATATTATAAATTAATTTTAAGAATGATATTCATTTTTTGTTTTATTCTTTAAAAATAAAAAAAAATATATAAAAAATATTAAAAAAATATTAAAAACCAATAAAAAAGTTATTTTTATTCATTTCTTTATTTATTTCAAATTTTCAAAGATATAAAAGGAATTTCTACATGGAAAATTGCCATATCTTGCCAAAAATAACACTTCTTATAAAAAGACTTATATTTATTTGTCTTTTTTAGTGTTTGAAGATAACCCAACAGAAGACAACCAAGCTACTGTTGAAAGGTCGGTGGAAGAAACTTGTCAAAGTTCTCCAACACCAGTTATCACCAAAAGAAAGAAAGCTAAGAAATTAGAATTTCCAGGACCCACCATTCAAGACTCTGAAGGTGAGCACCTCTTTTTAAATTGCCATAAAAGAATTTTTATCCTAAAAAACTTTTATTTTTATTATGACTACTAGAAGAGGTTCCCAATAATCCATCCAATCAGATGGAGCTGGACTCAGAGGTAGAATTGATCCCTCAAAAGGGAAAAGAAAGGGCAATATCCCCAGTGCAACAGAATCCACACAAGGAAGTGCCTTATCCCAAAGGCAAGTCCCAGAAATGCCCATGATATCTGAGCCTGAATTGGAACTAAGTATGAGTAACTCAAACAGGTACAAATCACATTCAGAAGGCTCAAATAGACATCTACATGAGCCAGTACAAGCAGTATTGCACAGTGTACAAGGACAAAGATTGGGAAATGTTGCCTCAAATACACCAAGGAGTGATGAACTCCTGGCACATCCTGAAAAAGTTCCTCAAAGAGGAGGAGATAGTGAAATACTCCAATGGATGGAATCCACTGTCATCCAAACCTCAAATTCAAAAAATCAAGGATTATCATGACAAAAAGAGGGAGGCAACCAAGGAAGAAGCCCCAGTAGCCTCTACCAGCAAGCCTCAAGCCAACCCACTTCCCCAAGAAGGGAAGAAGAACAAGAAAAAGCATTGGAGGAAACCATATTCCCCAAGCTACAGAATCCCAAGAATCCAAAAGGATGGCATGGACAATGTTTTCAACATGGCCAGAACCTTGATGGAATTCAAGGACAAGGAAGAGCAAAGAATGAGACAACCTCATTTCCCAAAGAAATAACCTTGTCCAAAGATGTTGTAAATACTTTAACAGAAATTAAAAATAGTATATTACCTCTAAAAGAAATTAAAGATAGTTTATTATCACTACAAGAAATAAATAACAATTTATCTTCTTTAACAAAAATTGTTGTGCAAAAAAAGAAAGAAATTGACAACATTAAGTTTATTGTTGAAAATAACAAACCAAAGAATCTAATTGACAATACTCAAAAATTAATACAAGGACAACAAGAATTGTATAAATAAATAAAAGATATCAAAGATAAGATTTTGACAATCAATTATGACGTGAGTATTGACAATCTTACAGAAAAATTAAATAAATTAAGTATTTCTGTAGAAAAATTTGAAGAAAAGACTTCATCACACCAAAAATTACTTTTGGACCATGTGGAAAAAAGTGATGAAGCAAGAATGCATCTGAAAGATGATATTCAGAGTGAAATAAGGCTTATTACTGAAAAAATGGATAAAATTAATGAGGCTAATTTAAATATGCCAAAGTTATCAACACCATTTTCTCATATAAGAAGCCCTGTTAAAACAAAAGAGGAATTGTCAAATCCTTTCATAACAGACTTGAGTCACCAAGATAATAACCAAGTCTTAATGAAGGAAGCACCTCAATTGAAGGAATGGCCAACATTCACAGGAGAAGGTGAATATGACCACATGTCATTTATTAAAAAAATTGACATGTTACAAGAAGACTATGCCATACCAGATGAATTAATCACTGCAAGATTACATTCATTGTTTGAGAAATCTGCAAAAAGATGGTATTATGGCATAAGACAAACAAATGGTAAAAATACCTGATCTTGGTGGAAACAAGAAATAATCACCAAGTGGGCAAATGATGCCTGGAGGTATAAGATAGAAAATGCATTTGAAAACTCTTTCTTTGACCCAGAGAAAGATAAACCTTTAACTTGGTTCTTAAAACAAGTTGAAAGGCTTAATGCACTGTACCCAGAAATGTCACAGAAAATGGTGCATATGAAAATACTTAAAAAATGTGGAGGGGAGCTAGAACATGCCCTAAGAAGCAGGTGTATAGAACCATGCTCCACAGAAGAGTATATAAATGCACTAGAAGATATAGTGACAAGAACAAAAATTGGCAGGACTTGGAAAAAATTGGACATTAAAAGCCCAAATAAACCATTTATCAAAAAAGATAAGTCAAAAGAATCCTTTAAGCCCAATACATCCAACAATAATGAGCAAAGAAAATGCCATAAATGTGGAGGTATTGGACACTTAGCCAATAATTGCCTTAAAAAAGCAAAGATTAATGAAATTGTGGAAACAGAAAACCACAATGACAAAGAAGAGGAATCTGACTCTGAAAAAGAGACAGAAGAGTCAGAAAGCTCTGAAAGTGATGAAATCAATATAATTAATGCACAAATTAATAATATTTATATAATTTATGAAGTACTGGATGTTAATTCAAACTTGCCACAAGTTGGAACATCTGACACAAATCTGACAAACATACAAGATGCCAAAATGTATAGAACCAAACCTGCAAGAGGAATGGGATATACAGCTGGAAGATCAAGTATTAGTATTGTTATGGTTGATAACCAAGAAGGAAAGGTTAACTTGAATACAGGAGCATATCTCACTTGTGTTGGCAAAAGTTATTTAAAAACCATTGTCCCAGACTGGCAAGAAAAACTTATGCCAATACAAGGTGTCAAATTTAGTAGTGCAAGTGAGAGCATGAAGCCCCTTGGAATAATTGATTTAACACTAATTTTTCCTCATCCCTCACAATGTGTCAGAATTAAAGTAGAGTTTGTAGTAATGGACAACTGTACTAGTAATCATTTCATACTTGGGAATGACTACTTATCAATCTATGGTATAGATATCTCCAACCAAAAGGATAGATATTTTACCATAGGAGATAACAAAAGACAAAAGTTTGGATTCTTAAATAACAAAAAACAAATCACAGTTATTAAGAATGAAGAAAAAATTCCAGAAAAGGAACTTTTTATATCTGAACAACTCAAAGAGGCAGAATTCAATCAAGAATTAACAGAAAAAATGAAAGAAAAATTGATTGACCTCTTATTTAAGTACAAAAATGCCTTTGCAACTGACAAAGAGCCACTAGGTGCCATAATTGGACATGAAGTGGATATAATTCTTAATGTAGAAAAACCTTACCCACCTTTATTAAGAGGACCTGCTTATCCAGCCAGTCCAAGAGCTAGAGAAGCCTTAGAGGTGCACATTAAAGAATTAATGGACCTAGGAGTATTAAGAAAGGTTGGACATAATGAACAAGTAGAAGTTACTACACCTGTCATTATAACTTGGCATAATGGAAAATCAAGGATGGTAGGAGACTTCAGAGCCCTGAATACCTATACCATTCCAGACAGATATCCAATACCCAGAATCCATGAAACATTGACCCAATTGTCACAAGCTAAGTTCATCACAGCTATGGATGCTCTTACGGGTTTTCATCAAAATGTCTTAACAGACAATGCCAAGAAACTACTAAGAATAATAGTCCATTGTGGAATTTTTGAATACTTAAGAATGCCATTTGGAATAAAAAATGCACCTTCCCATTATCAAAGAATGATGAATACCATATTCCCTGAAGAATTATCAGAAGGATGGTTGATTATCTATATTGATGATATCATAGTTTGCTCAGAAACTTGGGAAAATCACCTTACAAGACTAGAAAGGGTACTACAAAAAATAGTCCAAGTGAATATGAAAATTTCCTTGAAAAAAGTGTCATTTTGCATATAGTGAATTAAAAGCACTAGGACATGTTGTATCTGGCCTTAGTCTAGGAATAGACAAAAATAAAGTAGCAGCAGTCCTACTTAAACCAATGCCTCAAACCAAAAAGGAAATGCAATCATTTCTAGGATTTGCTGGTTACTATAGACAGCATATAAAGGACTTTGCAAAGATTGCTAAATCCTTGTATAAGCTATGTGACCAACAAACAGTCTATGAGATGACAGAAGAAAGAGTCAAGGCATATGAAGAATTGAAAAATTCCTTAACAAATGCCCCATTTCTTCTAATGCCAGATTGGAAACTGCCCTTCAAACTGTACATTGATGCTTGTGGAGAAGGATTAGGTGCTGCACTTCACCAAACACAAATTATCAATGATAAACCAGTGGAAGGACCAATTTGTTTCATTTCAAGGCAAATAAAGCCAACAGAAGCAAGGTATGGAGCAAGCCAAATGGAATGCTTATGCTTAGTGTGGGCTTTAGAAAAACTGCATTATTATTTAGATGGCACAGTATTTGATGTAATCACAGACTGTAATGCTGTGAAATCACTATTAAATATGAAGACTCCAAATAGACATATGCTGAGATGGAAAATTGCTATCCAAGAATATAGAGGAAATATGACTATTGTTCATAAATCTGGAAATATTCATAAAAATGCAGATGGTCTTAGCAGATGGGCTCTAGCAAATACCCCTGACAATCCAGCATGGGTACCACAATAAGAGCATCATATAGAAGGAATATGTGTTACAGACATTGGCACAGAATTCTTTAACCAAGTTAAAGAAAGCTATAAGACAGACAAAAATTGCCATATCTTAAGCCAACTTCTAATGAAAGACTGCAAAGATCCATCACTTTCATCAAAACTAGATGAAATATGGAAAAAGGCATATGATGAAGGAAGATTTCACCTCCTTGATGGAATCCTTTACTATAGAACAAAACACACATGTGTTATGGCCTTAACAGACAGAACACTAATAAACACTATTTTACATGAGTGTCATGATAGTGTTGCATCTGGACATCTCTCAGAAGATAGGACACTAGAGAGGGTGAAAACCTGATCTTGGTGGCCAAATTGGAAGAAAGATGTTGCAGAGTACTGCCAAACCTGTGACAGATGTCAAAAAGCCAACAGAGCCACAGGAAAGAAATTTGGAATGATGATCCAAATCCAAGAACCAAAATCCCCATGGGAAATAGTTCATATGGATTGGGTAACAGCCTTACCTCCAGGAGGAGACAGGAGTTATAATGCATGCCTAGTGTTAGTTGACAGGTACAGTAAAACTCCCATGTTCTTACCATGTCATAAAGATGACACAGCTATGGATACAGCCATAATGATATGGAATAAAGTCATTAGTCACACAGGCTTATTCCAAAATATTATAAGTGACAGAGACCCAAAGTTCACTTCAGCATTATGGACAAATCTCCATAACTTGTTTGCGACAAAGTTATCATTCTCAACAGCTTATCATCCTCAAACTGATGGTCTAGCAGAAAGAATGATACAGACCCTAGAGGATATGATCAGAAGATTCTGTGCTTATGGACTAGAATTCAAAGATTCTGATGGTTTTACCCATGATTGGTGTACACTAATACCAGCACTTGAACTGGCATATAAGACATCAATCCATTCTTCTACTGGCAAAACACCAGCAATGCTAGAAAAAGGTTGGAATCCAAGACTTCCTTATGATACCCTCAAAAAGGACTTAGTAGATATACATCCAACAGCAAGCAGTTTCAAAATAATGCTTGACAAAGCAAGACACCATGCAAACAGATGCATGCAAGATTCTTTTAAATATGCAAAAGAAAGATGGGATAAAAGTCATAAGCCACCTGATTTTAAAATAGGAGACTTGGTTTTAGTATCAACCCTTAATTTCAATAACATAAAAGGCCCAAAGAAATTGAAAGATTCCTTTGCAGGACCATTTATGATAAAAGCACTCCATGGACCCAATGCTGTGCAATTAGAACTCACAGGTGAACTAATGAACAAACACCCAACTTTCCCTGTAAGTCTAATAAAACCTTACAGTTCAAGTGACAAGGAGTTATTTCCACTAAGAAATAAACCCCCACTTGAAATTCCCCCCTTGGAAGAAGGAGAAGAAAAGAAAAGAGTAAAAGTCCTTAAAGAAAGAAGGACAAGAAACAAAAAAGAAAGGGAATACCTTGTAAGGTATAGAAATTCAACTCAAGAAGATGAATGGCTACTTGAGAAAGATATAACAAATTCTGATAAACTAATAAGAAGGTTCAGACATGAAAGAAAGCCTGAAAAATAGAAACGTTAAGCATTATTGAGCTTCAAGACTAACAAAGTCTAATGAAGAGGTAGGACAGTGGATGATACCCTAATCACACATATCAGATTGTGGTACAATCTTTTTTGGTGGTAGGGAATGTGAGCCTTTGAGATATGACCACATACCCAATAAGGTCACAAAAAGACTCAGAATAATTATACTTTTAATATAATTATATTAAAATTGCTTAAAATAATTATACATTAAAAATAATTAATTAAATATACAAAAAATACCATAAATTGGTACAAAAATTGGTTTAACTTAAAGACCAATGAATCAACATGTAAAATAAATTATACCATTGGATTCCCCATGGAAAAATACACATATACCATTTTTATGGCATATCTGTAAAGTAAATATTTAAGGAATTATAAGGTATAATACCTTATAAAAACCATAAAAACTCATTTATCTCAAGAACTAATGAAACAACATGTACGATAGATTGTACCAGTGGATTCCCCATGCAAATCCACACATAAAACAATTAATAAGCTAATTTCCAATGTTAATACTTAAGGAATTATCCTGAATATATGCACTTTTTTGGTCAACACATATATTCAAGGATCATAGCTAATATCTTCTAAACTATACATGATAGAATGATGAACCAAAAGTAAAGTTACCACGTAATTACTGTAGGAACACAGATATGAACTTTATTTTACAAATTATAAACAAGGTTAAAACCTATGATGAAATATTGATAAAAATCAACAGAACTGTTGACCACTTTGTTGTGAAAGTGCTCCAAACTTAAAAAAAGTATACAGTTGGATTCTACTAGTTCATTCGAGAAGAATGATGTAATTTCTATTATTAAATTCAGGGTATAACCCCCTGAAATCAAGGTTTGAAGTTTAAAATATTGAATTTCAACAGAAAAGATGAGTTACAAGAAAAATCATCAAAATTGAAGTTTTGATGATGTAATGAAAAGCTCTTGGCAGAATAATAAGGTTATGCCAGGCTATCAGAATTCACTCTTTGAATTGCTTTAGCGTGTAAATCTTAAAAGTTATTGAGGATTAAAGTTTGAGCTTAATTTGAGCAGTTACGATCACATACTGTAACCTTAATTTAAGTTTAACAGTCTTAAGAGTGATAAAATTGGTGAATACTATTAGTTTATGATTAAAACTAATAAAATACACGAAATTTGGGGTTCTGCCAAGCCTCTGATGTCATCAAACTTAGAGTTATAGTGATAACTCTAAATAATGGTGTAATAATGATGTAATATGGTTTGATCATGATGTAATCACCCTCAAACCTTAAAATATTGATCAAATTCCAGTGGATATGATCAGTACACGTCTACTAGAAGTCTGTTGGACTCTAGGAGGGAGGTATTTACTATAAATAGAGCTCTTTTTACTCTATTTACCCCTCAGACGCATCAAAAACATTAAATCAATTAAATAAAAGGTAATTTCTTTATTCTTTATATATAAAACTCTTATATTATTAAAGACCAAAGACCATCTTAATATTAATCACTATTTTTACGTGATTAAATCAATTCTTTAATTGTTTTTGTCATAAATCTCTCTATAAACTCATTTCCACGTAAAATCAAGAAATTTAGTAATTTTCTTTATTTTTTTATTGTAAATACAATTTGAAAAAGTTGTATTATATTCTTTTGGCGTAAAATATCTCAAAATTATTATTTTAAGTGTTAAGAGTAGGTTATTTCATCTTATTATAATAATTTCTCTCTTATTATTACTCTTAATAATTCTTAATTAATATAAATAGTATTTATATTAATATATAACTTTAATATTAGTAATATTATTGTTATTAATTGTTTTTTATTTATGAAAAACAGTTTTTTTACGCCTTTATTATTTGTTGGTAACAATGATAAAGAGCTTTATAATATATTAATTATTTTATATTAATATATTATTTATAATATTATAATTTCATATAATATTAATTATATTATTATATTTATTTAATAATATAATATTTTTACGCCATAATAATAATATTTCTTTATTATTATTTTAATCTTATTTATTTCAATTATAAGGACATTCAGAGTACAATAAGTAATAAATTAGTAATTTTTACTTATTGTTTCATAGTCAAACCTTACAAAAGGGTTACTACTTTTTGTTTTCTGGCTTTCCAACCTAGAGCTCCAAAAAAATACACAAGGGAGCCAGAGAAGGACTTGTTTTTGGATCCTCCTCCCCAGTCGGAGTCAGAGAAGCCAAGGATTTCTTTTTAATGGTGGTTGAGGAGGTTTCTCCCAAGTTTGAGCGAGTATTGTCTAGTACCAGAGAGGTATTTTAATAAATGAATTCTTGCGGAGTAATGAGGCTCCTCTGGTGATTTGAGAAATGATGATAGAAACTATACTGCAAGGGAAAGGTCTGGTTGGGTACATTGGACTAAGTATTGGAGTAATCCCACTGCTCTTCTGTAATTGAAGGGTGGCTGGCAGCAAGACTTTTTATTTGTCACTTTTAATTTTTTATAGTTTCTGGGTAGTTGGGAAGGAGCTGGTTAAGCTTGGTCCACGTTGCATTGGGCAAGGATGGAGTTGATGTATTTGTCTTGTATTAGTGAAATGGATGAGTCACCTTGGCTGATGCAGATACCTAGGGCATAATTAGCAAGTCCCAGGTGTTCCATTTCAAAAAATTTACTGATTTTGTTTTTAAAAGACGAATTTCACATGCCTCCAAAAATGAGGTCATCGACATGTACCAAGAGCCACATGGGGTTGAGTGTGCAGCTTCAGTGGTATAGACAGTGGTCATTATAGCAGGTATTTAAGCCAATTTTGATGAGATTATCGTTAAGAACCTTACGCCAACATTGGGGGCTTTGCTTGAGACCATACAGGGATTTTTTTAAAACAAAGACTTGAGCGCTTGGGAAGGCAGAGTACCCTGGAGGGAAATAGATGTGCAGAGTTACATTGGGTTGTCCATTCAAGAAAGCACACTTGAAGTCCATTTGTTTGATAGGGTATTTGTTGATATGACATAGTGTAAGTAGTAGCCTAAGGGAGGAAAGTCATCCAGTAGGGGAGAATACTGCAGTGTAGTCAATGCCTTCTCACTGGTGAAAACCTCTAATGCATAATCTGGCCTTGAATTTAGTGAGTTAACCATTTTCATCAGTTTTTTGTTTGAAAACCCAGGTATTACTCAGTGGGTGAATATTTGGGTCTGGAGTTGTTGGTGACCACACTTGATGTCGGGTCATATTTTCTAATTCAGAGTTAATCGCTTGAATCCAGTGTTGGCAGTTGTGGCCACAGATGGCTTCTTGGTATGTTTGAAGATCAGGTGAGAGATGATTGGCAAGGTTTGCATTGTGTTTGGGCCTTCTTGGATGTTCAAGGATATTCTGGAGTCCCCAACGTCTCCAACAATTTCATTTGGGGCTTCTTGCACCCCCTCTGGTATCCATGAGTATCCCTTGTATTGGGGAAGTGCTGGAACAGAGGGGATACTCTTCTTAGTGGGTTGTTCTTTGGGTGGAGGATTATTATCGGAGAGTGTAAAGTACCATTTTATATTATGCTTTGGTACACAGTATGTTCAGGTGGTAATACTTTGAAACCTGTCGTGTTGCTGAAGATATAAATATTTAACCATCGCACATAATAGGAGAAACGCAGAATGATCATATGGTAAGTTAAGATGCCATATGTTATAAACAAAAAGATGGACAGAGGAAGATATGATCCATAAAACTCAAAGTGCCAATCCAGTTTTTCATGCAAAGTTATCAAGAATATGAGGAAAGAATTGTTGGGGTAATTTAGAGATATTGTTCTATAGATAAAAGGTCTCTCTCTACTAGTAAAGAAGACTACTTTGTTATTACACCAATTACTATTTGTTATTCATTGTACCCATTTTTGTAAACTCATATGACTCAGGAGGAGTAAGGTATACTAACTCTTTAATACATCATGTTACTAATTCTTCAGCTTATATATATAAATTTTTTTAATTCATTATAATTGCACAAGCTGTCTGTTAAATAGATAAATATAGAACTCTCTCCAGTAAGGTATATCTCAATTCCAACTATTAAAGCCTAGATATTTGCTTATGTGTATGTTTCATTCATTAAAATATTATTAATTACTGGTTTTTTATATTTGTTTAAAGAAATTTTAAGTCATTTCAACAACAACTCACTGCATAATAACCATGATATGCTTGACTAATACTTACTGTTTTGAGCAAGGTTAGTTATACAAAAACTCTCCCTACTCATCATGACTTAACTAAGGGTGCTGATCCTATCATTCATTGGGGCTAAAAGATCCCGTGGCAATGATGTTCAAACATAAAATAAAAGAAAAAAGAAAAACTAACTTGTCTCTGTGGGGAGGAGACAACTGATGAAATAAGATAAAATGTTAGCTAAACATGACCTGTGACGCAAGAAAAGAAAAGATACCCATTGACTATTTGTTTTACTATTACTCAAGAAAAACATATTAAGCTTTCTCCTGTTTCACTTTGTACTACGTCTCACGTTTCCTGTTTTAGACAAATTTTTCTTTTCTACTGTCCTGTATATAGATTTTCCATCACTAGTTGTTTTTCTGTTGTTATCACCTAGGAAATAACTTGTGATAAGATCACCATTGCCTAATTGTATTTTCTTAGTATCCTAAGGTATAAATAGTGTACCTCTGGATTGTTGTAGAACTTTCCCCATCTTTTCAATGGTGCTTCTTTCTTATTTTTTTCAGAAAACCTCTTAGGTGATTCTCTCTTTCTTCTTATCTATGCTGCTATAGTGAAATGAATCTTACCAATCATCTTTTCAATGGTGCTTCTTTCGTATTTTTTTCATAAAACTTCTTAAAACAAAAACTCAGAAATTTATCCTCATTTGTAACCAAACTAGTATTTCATTGTGCTTTACAATCTAACAAGAAAAGCAAAAAGGGGCATTCCACATTTTTATTTGATTTTATTTTTGTTTGTACGGATCATCCAGGAGGCTTCTCTCAATAGGTACATCAATCACTCTTGTATAAATACATGCTTTGTTGATTTATTTATTACTAATATAAATCACTTGAGTTTCTAAACTTTAACAGATTCACAGTCTGAGTGTAAGGTTTGACTATGAAACAATAAGTAAAAATTACTAATTTATTACTTATTGTACTCTGAATGTCCTTATGAATTGAATAAATAAGATTAAAAATATAATAATAATAAATAATTATTATTATTATGGCGTAAAATAATTATATTATTAAATAAATATAATAATATAATTTATATTATGAAAATATAATATAATAAATAAATATATTAATATAAAATAATTAATATATTGAAAAGGTCTTTATTATTGTTACCAACAAATAATAAAGGCGTAAAAAATTGCTTTTTATTAATAAAAAACAATTAATAACAATAATATTACTAATATTAAAGTTATGAATTAATATAAATACTATTTATATTAATTAAAGAATTATTAAGAGAGTAATAATAGAGAAATTATTATAATAAGAGAAAATAACCTACTTTTAACACTTAATATAATAATTTTGAAATATTTTACGCCAAAAAATATAAATACAACCTTTTCAAATTGTATTTACAATAAAAATAAAGAAAATTACAAATTATTCTGGATTTTTACGTGGAAATGAGTTTTAGAGAGATTTTTAAGAAAAACAATTAAATAAATGATTTAATCACGTCAAAATAGATGATTATAATAAGGTGGTCTTTGGTCTTTAATAATATAATAATTTTATATATAAAGAATAAAGAAATTACCTTTGATTTAATTGATTTAATGTTTTTGATGCGTCTGAGGGGAAAATAGAGTAAAAAGAGCTCTATTTATAGTAAATACCTCCCTCCTAGAGTCCAACAGGCTTCTAGTAGACGGGTACTGATCATATACACTGGAATTGATCAATATTTTAAGGTTTGATGTTGATTACATCATGATCAAACCATATTACATCATTATTACACCATTATTTAGAGTTATCACTATAACTCTAAGTTTGATGACATCAGAGGCTTGGCAGAACCCCAAATTTCGTGGATTTTATTAGTTTTAATCATAAACTAATAGTATTCACCAATTTTATCACTCTTAAGACTGTTAAACTTAATTTAAGGTTACTGTGAGTGATCATAACTGCTCCAATTAAGCTCAAACTTTGATCCTCAATACCTTTAAAGATTTTCACGCTACAGAAATTCAAAGAGTGAATTCTGATAGCCTGGCATAACCTTATTATGCTGCCAAGAGCCTTTCATTACATCATCAAAACTCTACTTTTGATGATTTTTCTTGTAACTCATCTTTTCTGTCGAAATTCAATATTTTAAACTTCAAACCTTGATTTCAGGGGGTTATACCCTGAATTTAATAGTAAGAATTACATCATTCTTCACGAATGAACTATTAGAATCCAACTGTATACTTTTTTTTAAGTTTGGAAACTTTCACAACAAAGTGGTCAACAGCTCTGTTGATTTTTGTCAATATTTCATCATAGGTTTTAACCTTGTTTATAATTTGTAAAATAAAGTTCATATCTGTGTTCTTACAGTAATTACGTGGTAACTTTATTTTTGGTTCATCATTCTATCATGTATAGTTTAGGAGATATTAGCTATGATCCTTGAATATATGCGTTGACCAAAAAAGTGCATATATTCAGGTTAATTCCTTAAGTATTAACTTTGGAAATTAGCTTATTAATTGTTTTATGTGTGTATTTTCGTGGGGAATCCACTGGTACAGTTTATTTCACATGTTGTTTCATTAGCTCTTGAGATAAATAAGGTTTTATGGTTTTTATAAGGTATTATACCTTATAACTCATTAAATATTGACTTTACAGATATGCCATAAAAATGGTATATGTGTATTTTACCATGGGGAATCCAATGGTATAATTTATTTTACATGTTGATTCATTGGTTTTTAAGTTAAACCAACTTTTGTACCAATTTATGGTATTTTTTGTATATATAAGTAATTATTTTTAATGTATAATTATTCTAAGTAATTTTAATATAATTATATTAAAGGTATAATTATTCTAAGTCTTTTTTGTGACCTTATTGGGTATGTGGTCATATCTCAAAGGCTCACACTGAGCGGTCCTATCCCGACAAAAGGTGTTTTGCCAACATGCCAATCAGAATGTCTCAAAACAACACTGAGAACAAAGATATGACCGCTATCCCTATCCTTGGCAGTTCCCAGTTCAGGCCGCTCCCCATCAGCATAACGGCCTGCTTTCTTTTTAACACCACCTGTGCGGCTTCCTAAAACTGGGGAACATTTTGAAAGAGCAGCTGCTTTATAAGGTATGAGTACCTTATGATGTATCTGGAGAGACAAAGACAAATGACTGCACACCTAATGGTGTAGGATAAGAAAGAATATTAGTCAATGGAATTGCAATATTGATATTAGTTTTAACTAACCTGCTTAATAGGGTATTGGTACCTTATGATGTATTTGGAGAGACAGCGGCAAATGACTGCACACCTAATGGTGTAGGATAAGAAAGAATATGAGTTGATGGGTTGAAAAGAGTTATCCCATTGACTCTTTTTATGTTGAAAACTGTGAGCCTTAGAGGTAATTTCATATACCCAAAAGACCACAAATACAAAAAATAACATATTAATATAAATAAAATAAATTTATTTATATTATTAAAAATAAAAATCAAAATATAAATATAAATATAAAATTATATTAAAAATAAAAAAGAATTAATTACAATTTAAAAATAAAAATACATCAAATTTTGTAAGTCTAAAATTACATTTATACTTGAAAAAATTAAGTAAAAATGAAATTTTAACAAAATTGTGAAAAAATAAATAAATTTGGAACAAAGTTAAAAGAAAATTATTATAAATTTTTATCCAATAAATAAACATATAAAAATTATTTCACCATTGGATTCCTCATAAAAATTCAGGTGGGGTCACCTCTGAGTGAAATTCTTGTAACTCAAGTCTAAATAAGCTTAAATTAAGTTTTTAGTATTTTCAATACAAAAGTTGAAAATCCTCAAAACTTTAATTTAATTCACACTGTGGGAACTCCTCTTGTGTGGGATTAAAATGAGGCAGTACCTGGAGGGGGAAATCACAGGTAACTAGTTTTGAATTGCTAATAACTCCTGTAACCAAGGGTGGCAAGGGTGTATTGCCTGCCCCTCCTAAAATACTGAACAAAATCTTCCTTGGAGCTCACAAACCAAAATAAAATTAGTAAGTGGCTTTAAAACTGCAGAAGACAAAACTCAGAAGTCTCAGATGAGACCTATTAAATAAATAATATGAACAATAATGTTAGTGATTTTGGTTAAATTTGAGATTTAATGAAATACTTGTCTGTTTTAATTTTAATAGTTTTTGGTGAAATTGAGGTGAGTTTTTTCTTCTTGGTGATAATTCCTTGGTAGGATGGGTTATTTAAGGTTTTCCGGAAAATTCGATTGGTTTTCATAAAGGTAATTTTGTCAAGGTATAGTTATAATAGAGTAAAATAATTCTTTTTAAAGGTTTGTTATTTTTTTTTAAGAGTTGTTAATAATTAGATAAAATTTTATTTGTTAAATTTAAGAGGTAAGGTTCTTTGATATTGAATTTTTAAAGGGGTAAGTTATTTTTAAGTCTTGATAAATGGTGTTAATTTTACTGGATAAAATATTTTAATAGAGTAGTAACCCTAATCTTGGGTACTGGGTAATTTTTATTTTTATTTTAATAATAATAAGAATCCACTGAGCTTAGCTACTGGGTAATCTTCAACACTATACTTCCACTGAGCTTAGCTACTGGGCAAGGAAATTTACTATAATATACTGGACTACTTCCCAGGTGAGGGATGAATTATTCCTATGCTCCTACTTTTCAGTGGATATAATGTTCATGGGATATAATTTACATGCGATATAATTGCATGGGGGGGATTTTGAAATTTGGGGGAGAGAGCCCCTCTATTTATACATTTTGGGAGCCCAGAGGGCCCTCCATGGGAGCTGTTGTTTTCCACTTTAATTCCTCTTGATTTCATCATGTGACTCTGTTTTTGGTGAGGATCTTTCTTGCATGGGTCAGGTGATTTAAGGTTTGGTGATAATTTTCTTTCTGCACAGCCTCCATTTATCACATGATTGTCTTTTGGTGAACTAATTATGATGTGATATTCTTGAATTTTCCTTGCATACATGAGGTGATTCAATTTTGGCTGGGGAGTTTTGTTGTTCACAGCCTCTTTCTTGTCACATGATATTCTGTTAGTGGATGCAGTATCAAATGATGACCTTGTAATTCCTTTGCATAGGTCCTATTTTAGGTTTGGTAGAAGTGGCTGTGTAATTTATGCAGGTGTCATGATTGTTTTTCTTCTTTTTGAACTTTAAAATGAAGTCAGGTGATAATTTCTTGTACTGGTGAATTTACTGTTATGTATGAGATGATGTGATTTTTGAGTTTGACACATGCTGTGCATAGTCATGTGGTTGAGATTTAATTAAAATTGTGTACTTCATGCAGTCTGTTGTAACTAGCTTTGGTTTTCATGAGGTGATGAGTGGTGTAAATAAATCTGATACTGTCTTAAGGCTTAAAGTGGGGTTACTTTGGATATAAGATAAGGTACTCCTGTGGCTGTGTTGTCAATGAGCTGCAGGAATTCCATGGGGCTGGGCTTTGCATCATGTGACTTTGAATGCAAGTTGGCTGTATAACTAATTCATGTGTCATTTTCTTGCTGCATGAGTCCTATGGCTGTAAAGGGGTGTAAAGCTGGGTGGGGTGTGTAATTTAAAGGGTGGTACCTTATTTGTTGTAACTAGTGTACTATATGTAACTTGACTTTTTACATATGCATAATGAAATTGAATAATTTATTTAAACACATAAACTGCCTTTTGGTGCTTGTGCCATGGTTTTATGAGTTAAACCCAGCTTCTTGCTGTAAAATTGACCTTTTGGTGTAAAATTTGAGTGTAAGTCTGCCTGTAGGCTGGATTGACTGCTGTTTTGGGGTACTATGAGCTTGAGCCTGGTGAAAAAAAATGGTATGGAATACCACATCCCCCTCTCCATTTAATGCTGTCCCCAACATTCCAGGTGAGAGCTCTCTATTCTTCATCTGATTCTGTGGTTTCCTCCAATACCTCCTCCTCATTTATTGATTCATCTTCTTCACTTTCTTCTTCTTCTGTGTCTTCTTTTGTGTCTATCAACTTTCCTCTTGGGTAAAACCTTTTGACTTGAGAGGCTGCAAATCTTCTTGCTAATTCTGTTCCATTCAGATCCTCAAGTTCATATGGTCAATTGTTTATTTGTCTGATTACTCTGTAGGGTCCATTCCATTTGTTTTTGAAAAGTAGTCCCCAATTAGTTTCTATTTCTTTGTTGTAAACCAGGACCAAATCTCCTGGATTGAGTGGTGACCTTAGTTGGTGTGCCATTCTTCTATCCCAATATTTCATTGAGTCTTCCCTTGATTTTTTGAGTTTTTCTGCTGCTTTCCTTCTCATTTCTTCTTTCCCTTCTAACTGTTTAGCTCTGGCTTCCAGTAATTCCTCAGTTGTGGATATTTTATGCCATTCTACTGCTAAAATGTTTTTGTTTCAATGTCAATTGGTAATACTGGTAGTTGTCCAAATTGGAGTTCATATGGTGAGAAACCAGTTGTCCTTTTAGTTGAGATTCTGTCAGCCAATGTAACCAAAGGTAGATATTTTCTCCATTTTCCTCCATTTTCTCCACACATCTTGATTAATGCATCTTTGAGTTGCTTATGGCCCCTTTCAACCATTCCTTGAGACTCTGGGTAATAAGGTGTGGTGACTCTGATCCTTGATCCTGCTTTATTTACTGCATCTTGCAATTCTTTTCCAAACTCTGGCCCCCCATCAACAGTTACTTCCTTTGGTGAGCCATACCTGCATATCCATTCTGAGGTGAACCATTCTGAAACTGCTTTTGCTGTTAATTTGACTAGTCCAACTGTTTCTGGCCATCCTGAAAAATCATCTCTGGCCACAACCATATATTTCCATCTTCCAGATTTGATATGGACTGCATCCATGCTTACCCTTTCAAAGATTGTTGATGTTGCTGTAGGCCTTCCTTGTTCCCTTTGTAAGTTTTGAATTCTCTTTTGGCAGGCCAGGCAAGATTGAGCCCATTTCTTGACTGATTTCTTCATTCCTTCCCACCAATATCTTGCTTTAATTCTTCTGTAAGTTTCAATTTCCCCTCTGTGGCCCATGTTTTCATGAAGTGACTTCAAAATGTAGCTTTGAGCTTCATGACTTGATATAACCAATTGAGGGTTTGGGTTATTTCTTCTTTCGAGCTGGCCATCTTCCAAGAAAAAGTTGGATGACCTTCTTTTTATCCTTCTAAATTCTTCATATTTACTTGATTTTGGTTTTTTCATTGTACTTAAGTATCCTTGCATTCTCTTGCAAAATCCTTCTTGTTTGGTTGGTACTTGTATTCCTGAAAAATTGAGTGAATTTAAATTCTTGGCCCCAAATCCAGGGTGTGGCTTGATCCAATCTTCTTCTTCATCAAATTCTTGTGCATCTTCATCTTCTTCTGAGTTTTTTGGTCTTCTGGATAGCCCATCTGGCATAGTGAAAGTTTTCCGTGGTTTGTGTACCAAATCAAAGGAAAATAGTTGAATGAAAGCCAGCCATCTTGTCATGGGGGCATTGGGTAAGCAAGGGGTGTTTATCATTTCAATTAAGGCCTCGGCATCAACCTGTAATTCAAAATGTTGTCCCCAAAGTATTGTTTGAAGCTTCTTGAGAATTCTTGCAACTCCACAGAGTTCCAATTTGGGTTGTGAGTATTTTGATTCCAATTTTGAAAAAGTTATTGATTCATATAACACTGGTCTATCCTTTCCTTCTTTGTCTTCTTGAGTGAGTACTGCTCCTGTAGCAATGTAGCTTGAATCTACTGCTAGCTTAATTTTTCCTGATCCTTTGTCATAATCCAATTTCTTGAGAGTTATTTCTTCTCCAACTATTCTTCTGAGCTTATGGAAAGCTTCTTCACATTTTTGATCCCAATCCCAGTCAACATCTTCTCTGGTGAGCCTCCTGAGTGGTGATGCAACTTGTGAGAAGTTTTCAATAAACATCCTTACATAAGCACAAAGTCCAAGAAATCCCCTTATTTCCTTCTTTTTAAGAGGTGTTGGCCAATTTTGAATTTTGTTGATCTTTTGTTTTGAAATTGTTCTTCCTTTGAATGATACAACATGCCCAACTATGTCCAAAGCTGGAACACAGCATGCAAACTTTGATCCTGAGATAGTCAGTCCTGCTTCTTCAATTCTGAATAAAATTCTTTCTAAGGTTATGGAATATTCCCATATAAATATTCTGATTGAGGGGTTTTCTGGTAGTGTTTCTTGATTGTAAAGTGATCTTGGTCCTTTTATTCCTCCATCATCAATGAAAATTCCTACACTTTCTGGAATTTCTTCTTGAAGTATCTAGGTCATTTGGGCTTGGTATACTGCTCCTGAGTTGGTGGATCCTTGGGGTAGTCTTGTCAGTTGCATCCTTCCAAGGGGTGTTTCAAAAGTAGTGAGGGATCTTGTAGTGACATCTAATTCTCTTTAATAATATCCTCCCATTATGTCTCCTAGTCCATAACATGCTCTTCCTGCAAATGCATCTACAAATTATTCAATGTGAGGTGGTAAGCCAGCATCCTTGATGGTGACTTTGTTGAGTTCTTGAAGGTCATGGACAATTCTGAGTTTCCCATTTGATTTGGCCACACAAAAGATTGGGCTTGTGTAGCTTGAGGTGGATTGCTCATAGAGTGCAGTCCTGATTCTTTCTCTGATTAATTCAGTAAACTGAGGTAAAATTGATTTGGGTATAGGAATAGGTTTCTTCTGCCAAGGGTCATGAGGTATTACTGGTATCTTGTAAGGTTTTCCATATGAGTGTGTGAGTAATCCTCTTTCTTATTCACAGAAAGCTATTGATCTTTCCATTAAGGTAATGACATTTTTGAGTAAATTGATTTCTTCATTTGATAACCATCTGGGTGGGCCAAAATTGACTGCCTGGAGTCTTTCATGGGTGACCTTGAAGGTTTCTTGAAATATAGGTGGGTTTGGTGATAAGGGTGTTTCATAAGGATCTCTTGACAAAGGTGGGTTAAGGTCTTGAGGCATTGGCTCATTGACTGGTCTCACCTTCTTCAGGACTGATTTGCATTTGGCTGCTAAAATCTGGTGATCCATCTTCAATTAGTTATTTTGTTTCTTCTTCTCTTTTCTTCTCTTTTCTTTTTTTTTTCTTTTTTCTTTTTTCTTTTTTTTTTTTTTCTAAGAATTTGCTAGTGTCCTGAAATCTTGAGGCCTTCACAATTCTTCTTTCTTCTTTCTTCCATAAAAAATGTAGTTTAAGTTCATACAGGACCTACAACTAGGTGTGTAACCCCTGTATATTAGGTATACAAGTCCTGCAGCTTAAGTCATGCAAGGACCTCCTGGCCTAATTCAAGGGCTTATCTTGATTCTTGAGCTCCTTTGGGCTTGATTTTGGATTCCACTTGACTCTTTTTTTATTCTTCAATCTTCATGATTCCCACTTGATGAAAGATTCTTCTGGTTGTTTTATTTCTTGATGAGGAATTTTCTTGTCATAACTGATGGCTTGAGACTTCACTTTGTTCATTTTGGCCAATTTGATAATTATAAACACCTGTGAACCCCCTTGTTCCTGTTACACAAAGGGAGCAGTTTACTGTCATGCTAAGGACAAAAATGGTCCTTCAGCACTTCTCCTGACTAGGACAATCCCCTCCAGCTTCTTGGCTGTTATTTTTTATAAGTTTCCCTGCCCAAGTCTACAGTGGAAGCAGTTTACTGTCATGCTGAGGACCTCTTGAGTCTTCAATCTTCTTTAAAATCCCAAGGGAAATTTGAGTTGAGTGATTTACATCATCTTGTTGGTCCATCATGTTGAATGAGTCCTGAGTCAATAATTAATCCAGTGGGTCATCCTTCAGTCCATAAATCCTGGCCAGTGATTCTTGAATTCCAATTAAGTTTAAATCCAGAATCAAAGAAATTTCCAAGGTCTTGTGTTGTCCAAAGGTCAATCCATAAGGAACTCCTTCTTTTCTTCATAAATAATATTCTTCATTTTCAGTATTCTGAATAATTGTCCTATGATAAGTTTTTTCCCAATTCTCTTGCTATTTCTTCAAAATAATTTATGTCCTTTTGTTCTTTTGTATTCCTGAAATATACCTGTTATCAAGAAATGAAAAATAAAAAACTGTAATAATAAGGTGATTTGAAATTGATTTTAATATTAATTTATTGATATTTTTTTTTAATAATAATATTTGTTTTGGATGAGGGCCCCCCTCTCCATTTAAAAATCTTGAGTTAGTTTTAATATTTTGAAGAGGATATCTCCTCATTCCCCCAAAACTTCCACTATAAGGGATAGTGTAAGAAATAAGTTTACCCACCCCTTATTTTTTATAGTGATTTTGATGAGGATAAATAATGATACAGTAGATATACATAATTTTATTTTAATGATGATTCAATAAATATATTTTTTTTTATTTTATTTTTTTATTCTTTTTACTGTAAGTATAGAATACCCATTAACTGAGATATCTGAGTAAAAATCAAATTTAAAAGAAATAAACCTGAATCACAATTAAGATCATGGAACTGTTTGGTAAAAGGTGGTAATTTATGCCAATCAGTAAAAATTGGTGCTCTTGGGAGTATTTATAAGTAATATGACATAATTGAATGATCATAATTTGAGTTCTTTATTCATATAATGACCCTTATGATGCCAAAACTCTTCCTTTTGGAATCATCATTGTGACTCAGACTTTATTTCAAGTCCATCCCCTTTATGGTTCAGATTTTCTGTTACCCCTAAATCCATTTGAGTTGTTGAAAGAAATATAAACAGTAAAAAATAAGAATTTGTACAGTTTTTTTTCTTTTAAAAAAAACTCTTGTTTGCTTTTGGGGGGCTTTTTAAAATTCCTTTTGGAATAAATAGCACATTGAGGTGTTATTAATATGTAAATTCCCCAAATTATGTCATCAATTTATGAGTTTTTAAGATAAATAGCTCCTTCAGAGTTCAATTAATGCCTTCATGGCACAAATACTTCTTCTTTTCAAACAAGTTCCAATCACTCTCTTGTAATTGAAGAAATATTTCAAATAAATTGATCTTTTTTTTTTAAAAAAAAATAATACTTGATGTAGAGTTTTTTTTTTTAATAATTGTTTTTATTGAGTTGAAAAATTAAGCCAACTTAATGGATCTTTTTGTAATAATAGGAAAAGTATAATAGAATATTCTTGAGTTCATGAATGGGATATGACCCTAATTCTTAGTGAAAATAAATAAATGAGTTTGAAATCAATAAAAAATAAAAAAATAAAAAATAAAAGATAAAAAAAAAATATGTTCAGAACATTCAAGTCAGTAAATCTTTCTAATTCTTGTTTAAAAAAATTAAGAAATGAAACCTTAGTTAGTTTATAGTCTTGCCTAGGACTTATCCTCCTTTGATAGTCCTTGTTCAATATTTTTGAATATTTTAAATAGGAAGTTTATGGTCTTGCCAAGGACTATTGGTTGATTTTTGTTTATTTTTGAGTCCTTGTTGAGAATTTTAGTGGTGGGCAGTTTATGGTCTTGCCAAGGACCAAATGTTAGTGATTTATTTTTGATATTGGAAGGGGCAGTTTATGGTCTTGCCAGGGACCATATGTTGTGCCCAGGCACCTGATTGTTGCCTTTGGAGTTTCATGGAATGTGATTTATCTTCAAAGCCAAGTTGTATAAGTAGTTCAAACAATTTATAGTCTTATTGAGGACTCATTTTCACTTTAAAAGCATATTTAAGCCTATAAAATAAGAGAAATATTTTATTAATGTTGAATACCTGTAGAAGCCAAATAAAATATGTTAGTATAGCTATTATTCAAAATAAGAAAGCATAAAAGATAAAATAGCAGTTTAAAGCCTTGCTTAGGGCTTTTTGTTATTTTATTTTATTTTATTTTTATATATATTTTTTAAGCCCATCAGTTTGAAGCTTTGATGAGGGCTTATATTATTTTTTATTTTTTTAAGCCCCATTTTTATTCTTTTCGTTTTATAGCTATCTTGTTTCCCTCATTCATTTTATTAAACTAAAAAATTACTAAAATATCAGCAAATCAGATAATAAGTAATAAAAAATGAGCATAAGATGAAATTGAACAGTTTAATGCCTTTCTCAGGGCATAATTTATTTTTTTATAATCAGTTTAAAGCCTTGATGAGGCCTTTATACTGCTTGCTTTTCACAGCCTATAATTTTTCCAGGGTTTGTCCCTTTTTAATTCCCTAAAGTCAAATAGAAAACAATATTAAATAAATTAGAATTAAGGTAGAATCTTTCAGTAAATAAAAAAATAAAATAAAAATAAAAACAAAAATAAATTACAAACCAGAAGTTTTATGTCTTGCTGAGGACATTTATTGTTTTGTATGCCCTGTAGCATCAAAAATAAACAAATTTAATAAGATAAATAAACAAACCCAGCAGTTTAAAGCCATGCTGAGGGCATCTTTTATGTTTATTTCAACCTCCTTAATTTATGAAATATATATATACTACTTTTGTTTTGTTTTGAAATATACCCTTTTCTATTTATAGTTTTTGAACCTTGTTTCATGCTTTGGGTGGGTTGTTTCCAACTCCTATATCCTTTAGAAGCACTTTAATTGTGCTCTAATAAGCTTTGGGTGAGACCTTTTTATCCTATTGAAAGTTACATAAGCGGCTTTTTCTTTTAGTGCAACCTATTTGTTAATTCAAGTAAGGCTAAGCCCTGAATCTCTCTCTTAATTGATTATCAATCACTAGAGGCTTCATAGCCTCATCGGGCGAGTTATTTCAGCTATTGTGGGTGTTAATATACCCCCAGTAAAGCTTGCATCGAATTCGGGTGGCTTTTTCCGCTCACAGGGTGTTCTAATATCTTTGAAAAACTTCGGGTCAACAGGTTTTGTCTCAATAGTTGTCAGGAAAACTTTCAACCTAAGTGCGGCAGTCTAGTTTCCTTAAACACTCTCCTGAGTGTTTGAAACCATTTGAGTTGGTTTCATTCTAGTTTTAGGTTCTAACACTAGCACCCAGGGACTCCATAGTCTTATTCGGGCGACTGAATTGGGGTTATCTTCGTCTTGGTGATGCTTGAAATCACTTTGGGTTACTGTTTTCTACCCGGAAACTGTTTTATCACCCCCCTTTTTTTTTGTTGAAAATAAAATTAATTGGTTGGGGTGTATTGTACTCTAGTACCCTTTTAGGCTGGTGAAATTGGTGTCGCAAGAAGTCGTTGAAGCCTAGTTCAACCTCCTAGGGCTCATGACTGCTTTGGAGACTGATTAAATGCCTCTTGATGAGGTTTTGGTCACCTTATGAGTATTCAAAAGGTTTGTATGTGATCATAACCAGTTTAAAGTGTTTGAGCCGTCACAAAATCCTGACTCCACGCTAAACCCATCCCAACTCAGATCTGACATTCCTGGTGTATTAGTGAGGAGGCTAGTGAGCCAAGTCCCTTAAGCAATCTTCCCTCAGCCGAAGCAATCTCATCTGTCTGCTTGTCATTGTAATCCCTCTCTGGGTAAATTCTTGCTAAAATCAACTTTATCTTGTTGTAATTTTATTACTGCTTGATTTGGACAAAAGATACCATGCTTTGGAAGTAATCTGCTGCCATCCTGTGATACAGAGCTAATTCCACTTGCAGCAACTGAATGTCACATGCTACTGGATTTCTATTCTTGTCATTGTAATTCTTCTATATGTGAATCGCTGCAGCTTTTGAAAGACTGCATAATATGCATCTATTTTTCTTGATGGTTTTGTGGCTTATTCCTTCCTGCTCCAACATTTGGATTTGTCCATGGGGTTAGTAAGAGTTGACAAACCTACTTTAGGCATGTTGTAATAAATTCTTTTTAGTATGTGAAGCGACCCCAAAGCGGTCCTAAACTTTGTGAGTCACATTGGAACCTGTCAATTCTTCTGCTTCAGGTATGAACTGTAAGTTTAATTCGTGATCTTGCATCCTTTTGAGTTGGGTTTGTAGTTTAACAGATTTCTAGATTAATTGTAATTGGAGACCCCCTTCTTGGCTTTGAGTGGAATTGAGCATGCAGGTTGGACTTGGCTCCTCTGTAGGATTTTAAGAGGCTGTTTGGAGCCAAGAACACAATTACGATCATCCCTTTTTATGTGGTCTTTTAGTAGGCGTTGTCAAAGAGTCTATAGTACAGTTTGTCCGCGTATTTCCTTTTACAGGCTTTTTAAAGTCCACCTGCAGTGGGTTGTTTGTGGCCTATCAATTGCCTTTCGGAACCTGCAGAAAGGGTGTAGGAAGTTGATTACTATAAATACCCCCTCTCTGGTGCAAAAAATCCCCCTGTTTTTCCATTTCGAAAAAAAATAATAATAAAAAATCAATTAATTAAATCCTGAGCTTGTGTTGTTTCATTAGTACATTATTTTTGAATTTGATAGCCCCATCAGTTTAAATCCTGATTTAGGTTTTCTGAAAGCTACTTATGAGGTTTTGGTGTTTCGTTCATTTTTTTCATTAGGGTCCTTTGACGTCTAACCACCCCTTAGAATGCTGAACTTTTGGCTGGGTATCCTCTTTTTTTTGTTGTGGACTGTAGAAATGGTACCCTCCATGTTTTGAAATTTTTTATGTGCCCTTTGTTTGTTATAAATTTATCGTTTAGTTTGAAAGTACTGTAGTACCTATCTCTCATAAATATTATATGATTCATCAGTTAAATAGTGAACATTTCATTGTACACTATGTTGGAGTATTCCACTGTTGAAACGGTGCTTTTCTCTTTTTTTTTCCTTTTGCAATTTATTTCTATTTTTTAATATTTGTACTTTTGTATTGAACAAAACAATACTACTTTTATTAATTGCCTTATTCTATATTTATTCTGTAAAAAGACTGTACTCTTTAGTATTTGAAGAGGCAGTTGCTTGTTGTCATTTATGATAATATGAAAGGAAAAATAAACAATAATAATAATTGATTTTATCGTTGTTGTTGTCATCGTCATCGTCTCATTTTAATATACGTAACCAGCTATGTATGAAAAAGATAAAAAATAAAAAATAATAATATTTTAATTCTAGTTGTTTTTATCTCATTATTGTATACGCAACACAAAATCAGTGCCAAATCTTTTTCTTGAATTCGCCAAGGCAATTCTATAGTTTATAAATGAAATAAAACAAAATAAGAAATCAAAACAGGAAAAATTCATTGATAATCATAAGACTGTAGTTATAGTCTGTATTTAATTCCTTATGATATTTCTCCAAGTATATGCTATCTTTTGAGGATATCCAAACAATGATCTGTTGAGAGAAATTGATATATCTTTATAGAAATTTATCTGAAAAAAAATACATAATCAATTATTGAAGCTTTTTCAAATATGTTAACTATCACCTCCTGTTTTGTAAAAATGAAATTATTCAAAATTAATGTAAGTTTTCATATAATTATCATTCATAAGTATAATTTAAGTGGAGACTGATGCTGTCTTTGTCTCTTTCCTTTTCTTTTTTTTATACTGATTTATTTTTTTTGAATTAAATTGGAAATTAGATAAAATAGATAATGAAATAAGAAAAGAAAAAAATAGAATTATAATTTAATGTAAGTTTTTCTTTCTATAATAATTATCTACTGATATGAACTGAGTTGAAACTGATTTTGTTTTCTTTGTTGTTTTTCTTTTTCTTGAGAAAAAATAAATAAATATAACTATGAGATAAAATATTTGATATCAGGTAAGCTTTTTATTTTATTTATTTCTTTTAAGCTTATATGAACTGAAGCTAATTCTTTTTTTAAGGTCATCATGAAAAGAAAATTAAGTAATAATAGTAATAAGATAAAAATAAGAGCAAGATAAGAAATAAAAGGAATAAATAATAATAATATCAATGAAAATAGGATGGATTAAAAATTGAAGAATTGGAGACTTAGCAATTGAGATTCATTTTGATAAATTCCTTTGAAAAAGGATTCTCTTTAATAATTCTTGTTTGATAATTTTACCTGCCCTCCCTTGTTCTTTTTCAAGGCTTTTAAACAAGTATTCTTGACAGAAGGAATTCCATTCTTCTGTATTCAATTTAGTTGCACCAATTCTAAGACTAAGGATTGCTGGTATAAGTGTTTCTTCCCAGTGGCAATCCCATATGGTATTTTTTACAATATAATTTCCTGAGATTTTGCTAATTGTCCCATTTTTAATTTGAAAATCCTGGAGGTTGAACCAGTCTTGGCATTCCCAGGTCCTCCAAAACAGTGATTTCCTGAGGTGTTCATCCATGTGGAACATTTCATTCCAGTATTGATTTCCAATGTTGCCATCAATTCCATCCCAGGTCAGTAACTCTAAAAATTTGTACTTTGTAAGGTTGAATCCAGGTAATTCTTTCCCTGGATGTGAAAATACAGTTTCTAATGGTGATTCTTCTTTCTCAAAGATGTCCTCAAACTCAATATATGGAAGTAATATGGTGGAAATATCAGCACAAGGTTCTGGTTTTATTTTCAAGCACCAGTCACGATTTTCAATTAATTCTTGTGGATTGATGTAATTGGCCCAGACTTCTCTTTCTTCTATGCAGATGGTTTGTGTGTCTAATGACCAGGGATTTTCTTCAAGTAATGGCCATGATTCCATTTTGAAGTATTTGGAGTGTTAAGGTAATAATAATTGAGAATATTTTATTTATCAAACTAGTTTGAGGATAGGTTTAATGGGGTTTGGATGTTGATTTTTGGGTAAGAATTTGAATGTTCCTCTTTGATAAGGCAGGAGGTCACTGCCTAGTGATTTGTATGATTTGTTGTTTCTTTGGGTGAGTGTAATTGGTTATTTTTGGTTGATAAGAAATTATTTTCCTCTTTGATAAGGCAGGAGGTCACTGCCTAGTGATGATATGATTTGGGTGAGTGAAATTGATGATTTTCACTGATAAGAAATTATTTTCCTCTTTGATAAGGCAGGAGGTCACTGCCTAGTGATTTTATGGTTAGTTATTGTGTTTTTTATTGGTGAGTGGTATTATTGATTTGATTTGATGAGAATTGATATTCCTCTTTGATAAGGCAGGATGTCACTGCCTAGTGAGTTTTTGGGTTTTGGTGAATGGAAATGGTGATTTTGGTTGCTAAGAAATGATTTTCCTCTTTGATAAGGCAGGAGGTCACTGCCTGGTGATTAATTGAGTTTAAATCTGACTTTTTTGTTTGATTTTTGAATTTTAGAGCTGTTATGTGTCTTCAAGATGGGCCTTGATGGTTTGAAATTGAATTGGTCCATTAATTATTGAGTAATTTGATCATTGGTTTTGTCAGAAACCTCCAAAAATTTCAGCAATTCCTTGATTTCTTCAATTTCTTGGTTTCTTGATATTGATGAAGTATCCTTAAAGTGCCAAAGGTTCTCTTTATTGAAATATTCATCTTCTGGTGCCCAATGAAGTTCTTCATTGATAATTTGGTCTTCTTTTATCAATTCTTCTCCATAGGATCCAAAAATCGGTGAATTGGCCATGATGGAGGTGATTGATATATTTTTGTAAGTTTTTTTTTTTTTTTTTTTTTTTTTTTTTTTTTAAGAAATACTTTATTGATAAATTTCTTCTTTGTTAAGGCAGGAAGTCACTGCCATTTGAGAGAAAAGAATGAAATAAATAAAGAAAGACACTAATGATACATTTTATGGGTGATACTGATACATTTTAGAGAAAAAATCTTGATTTTGTTGGTTTTATTCAAAGTTGAGCTCCCCCAAGTGGGAAAGGTGAGTGTCTGTTGAGTAACCTGGCCAAAATCAGGTCTTTGAGGGCTTCCAGAAAGTTATTTCTTTCCTCAATTTCTGGTTCTGATGGAAATTCTGACCACCATAAGTCTTCATCAATGAATATATATCCATCTCCAACCCATTTCAATTTTCCAGTTTGGTATGTTGATCCATTTAATCCAAAGTACCACTGGGCCCAAATTTGATTGAAGTAAAGTCCCCTTCTTGGTAGTGTGGCCATTTCAAATATTTCATCCCAAAGTTGATTTTCAAGGTTACCTTTAATTCCTTCTTCAGTTAATAAACCTAAGAATTGAATATTGTTCAAGTTTGCTCCTGGAAGATGACATAAATCTTCATCTTCACATAAGCTTTCTTGAGCTTCATCCCCATAAATGTCTTCAAAGGTGATGTATGGCAGGTAAATGTAATTGTATTCATTTTCTGAGATGGATTCTGTTTCATCCTCTTCATTGGGAGGTTTCTGGATAAATTCAGGGTTTTCCAGTTGCCATTCATAAGGTTCTTCTTGGTTGTTTAATGGTCTGTCCAAGAAGTTGATATGGTATGTGTCTTTTAAATTTTTGTCTCTTTCTTCCATAATTTGAGGTCTTTTTCAATTTCATTTATAATTTCTTCATCTGAGAGCTCATGATGTTCACTAAATCTGACTTTCTTCTTTTTGGGTTTAGGTTTGAAAGGGTTTCCATGTATTTTCTCATTTCCATCCACCAAAATTTGGAATGTTTCTTTATTATTGTTAATTGGCTTGTAAACTATGTTGAGTAATTCATCTTCGGAGATTGAGTCTTCAAGTTGTCTTTTGAGATTGCTGGGCCATTTGTTATTTTGTAAATCTTGACCAAATTCATCACTTTTTGGAGATATGGATAACTCTTGGGTCTTCTGGGTTAAATTGATTATGGTATTGTCTCTTTTTGCATTTTGATTCTTCTTTCCTGGTTTATTTCTGACCAATTTTGCCATATTGCATAAATCCATTCCTCTAGGTGGTCCAGTTTGCCATCCAAGTGCTTGAGGCTTGCATATTGGCAGGCATAATCTTCTTCCATCAGGCTCTTGATAACTGAGCATCTCACCTTGTTTATGGGAAAATTCTAGTCTGATATTGTTGTCTGCCAAGAAAGGTCTTCCAAGTACTGTATGGACAGATCCTTTTGCAATGAAGAAGTGAATTAGAGTTTCTTCACCTGAAGCCAAAATGATTGGAGTAAATTCTGAAAGTGCAACCAGTGAAGTGGTATGGCCTCCAATTCCCCTAAGGTTCATATTAAGATTTCTTCTTGTGAGTGAGGCTTTGATTGCTATGTCTTCTGGTATAATGTTGAGTTCTGCACCAGTGACCACTAATGCTCTGATAGGATATTCTTCCTTCCCAATGAAGATTTACATTAATCCCAAAGGACAAGCATAATGTATCTTGGGCTTTGGTATTTCTTTCAATCCAAATGATGATAGTCTTTCTTGAAGATCCATTGAGTTGAGTGATTTAATTTTTTCCTTGTCTTTTTCTGATAGTTCTTGTAATTTATGGACAAAATTGGGTGACATCCTCAAAATTTCTTCAATGGTAAGGTTGATCTTTTGTTGCATAATTTTCTTAATAATTTTGTCAATTTCCAATTTTGTTTCAACTTGTTTCTTTGGAGGTTTTCTGAACTTCTTTTCTTCTTTGTAAATTTCCTCATCTTCATCCTTATTGGCAATATTTTCAATTTCCTCCTCAGGTTGGTCTGGTTTTGGAATATTTGAATTTTAAAATTTGGTGGGAAATATTACTCTTTACTCTTCTTTTTGTTCTTCAATGTAAGTTCCTGGAATAGCTGCTTTCTTCTTTGGCTCTTGATTTTGGGATTGTCTTTCCAACCTTTGTTTGGTCTGCCTTAGTCCAATGTGTGATTCAAAAGGATCATTGGCTGAGGAAATGGTAGGTGGTTACCAATTTTACCAATCTTCAACATGAACAATTGAGGTTGATTTATCTTCTGATTTCTTTTCAGTGGGCTTAACTTCTTCTTCTGGTTTTTCTTCGACAATAGGTTTTTCCATTAATTTCTTGTTGAGCTCTGATTGTTCTTTTGCAAAAGCCCTGACTATGTTTTTGGCACTTTCATTTCCTTCCATAGGTACTCTCTGATAATTGGGGAAGAGGTAAGATGCTCCTTGGGTTCTGACAATTCTTCTGTCTAAATCTTCAGCAAGGTGAGTGCATCTAGTTGCTGTATGACCTTCTTACTTGCAGTAAGCACATTTCATTGGTGGTCTTGGAGCCATTTGAGCTGGTATGTAAGGTTGATAACTGGATGAAAATGGTGGTAAAGGATTCCTTTGCCTGTATGGCTGATTATTTTGAGGTAATCTTTGCTCTTGATTATTGTTCCAGTTCCTTCTTGGTGGATTAACTGCTTCTGAAAGTGTTTTGAGTTGATTTAAAACTTCTTTAACTGATTCTTTACCCTCATTTCTTGGCTGAGGTTCTGGTTGTGGAGGATTTTTGACCTTTTGGGTGAGTTCTTTTACTTGTTTTAAAACTTCATCCCAGCTTTCATCCTCAAATCTTGTTTTCTTTTCTGGAGGGTTTGGTTTAGAAAATTGTTTTTGTTGAATAAGTACCTTGGCCTCCAAGTCTTGTTCAATGTATAATTTCAAAATATCTAATCTTGGTATGATGTAACCTCCATCCAAGGCTTGAACCAGGGCTCTGTCTTTAATCATTTCTTTGTAAATTGATTCTTGAACACTAGTGGAAAGGCTGGCCAATATTTCCTGGCTATGATTGATATCACCTTGGATATATTGGTATCTTTTGAGGTAAGTGATGATTGCTTCATATTCCCCAATGAATTTTCTGTACTGTGTCATGTTTCTTATTCCACCTTCTTGTTGAGTTCTTGTGAATAAATCAGTTATTGAGGATAATCTGTATCTTCTTTTAGGTGAGACTGTTCCCCATCTTCTTTTCATATCCACTTTTAATTGATCCCAATCAGCTGTTTCATATCCTGGCATTCCTTCAATATGATAGCTGATTTCTTCATCTTTGGTCCAAAATGCTATTTGTCTTGCAATGTCTCTTCCACTTGCTCCTTCAATTTCTGCAATATTTTCAGCTTTCTTGATGAATCTTTCAACATCCTTTCCATCAAACCAAAAACTATAGTCCTTGGCTCTGATTTTCACTATTGAAGTAGTGCTTCTTGGAATCTCTTGATGTAATGGAGTTGGAATTTGGGAAGAAATGTTGACTCTTCTTGGTAAGGTACTTTGTCCTTGTTCTGTATAAGGTGTTGATGTGGCCATGGGTCTAGGATAAGGTGAAGGTGATCCATGCTGCCTAAATGATCTTGGAAGGGTGGTTTGTTCTTCAAGTGGACTATTTTGTGGAGTAAAACTTGATGATTTATTTTTGCCTTCCTTTTTGATTAGTGCTAGTAATTGTTCTTGCATTTCCAGTATTTTCTGATGAAGTCTTTCTGTTGAAGAAATTTATTCCTGTCCTTCAACAGTTTCTTCATTAAAGTTTTCTTCCTGGATTTCTTCAATACTAACAGGTAATTTTGATGATGAAGGTTTATCCATTTTTGATTGATTTATTTCTTCCTTTGATTCTGGTATTGAGTTATTGATTTTATTTCTTTCAAGGAGATCAAGGAAGAATTTCTCCACAACCTTCAAGTCCCTTTTATTGGTTCTTGGTGTTGCAATTGGGAAATTGGAATATTTGGTTGATGCCTCCCCTAGTTCTGTTTCTTGCTTGGGTGGATAGTAGTAATGGTCAGAGTGAGTTGATGATTCAGATTTTTGAGATGATGGTTTTGGCTGATTTTGATTATTTGAATCCAGTTTTTGTTATACAAAATAGTATTCTTGAGTTGATAATAATTTTTTAATTGGTTGTAATTTAACTGATTTTTTTATTGGAGTTGAGGTTGTCTGCCACTGTTGGGACACCAGATGTGGGAACTCCTCTTGTGTGGGATTAAAATGAGGCAGTACCTGGAGGGGGAAATCACAGGTAACTAGTTTTGAATTGCTAATAACTCCTGTAACCAAGGGTGGCAAGGGTGTATTGCCTGCCCCTCCTAAAATACTGAACAAAATCTTCCTTGGAGCTCACAAACCAAAATAAAATTAGTAAGTGGCTTTACAACTGCAGAAGACAACATTAAGCAGTCTCAGATCAGACCTATTCAATAAATAGTATGAACAATAATGTTAGTGATTTTGGTTAAATTTGAGATTTAATGAAATACTTGTCTGTTTTAATTTTAATATTTTTTGGTGAAATTGAGGTGAGTTTTTTCTTCTTGGTGATAATTCCTTGGTAGGATGGGTTATTTAAGGTTTTCTGGAAAATTTGATTGGTTTTGATAAAGGTAAATTTGTCAAGGTATAGTTATAATAGAGTAACAAAATTGTTTTTAAAGGTTTGTTATTTTCTTTTTTAAGAGTTGTTAATAATTAGATAAAATTTTATTTGTTAAATTTAAGAGGTAAGGTTCTTTGATATTGAATTTTTAAAGGGGTAAGTTATTTTTAAGTCTTGATAAATGGTGTTAATTTTACTGGATAAAATATTTTAATAGAGTAGTAACCCTAATCTTGGGTACTGGGTAATTTTTATTTTTATTTTAATAATAATAAGAATCCACTGAGCTTAGCTACTGGGTAATCTTCAACACTATACTTCCACTGACCTTAGCTACTGGGCAAGTAAATTTACTATAATATACTGGACTACCTCCCAGGTGAGGGATGAATTATTCCTATGCTCCTACTTTTCAGTGGATATAATGTTCATGGGATATAATTTAAATGGGATATAATTGCATGGGGGGGGATTTCGAAATTTGGGGGAGAGAGCCCCTCTATTTATAACTTTTGGGAGCCCAGAGGGCCCTCCATGGGAGCTGTCTTTTTCCACTTTAATTCCTCTTGATTTCATCATGTGACTCTGATTTTGGTGAGGTTCTTTCTTGCATGGGTCAGGTGATTTAAGGTTTGGTGATAATTTTCTCTCTGCACAGCCTCCATTTATCACATGATTATCTTTTGGTGAACTAATTATGATGTGATATACTTGGATTTTCCTTGCATACATGAGGTGATTCAATTTTGGCTGGGGAGTTTTGTTGTTCACAGCCTCTTTCTTGTCACATGATATTCTGTTAGTGGATGCAGTATCACATGATGACCTTGTAATTCCTTTGCATAGGTCCTATTTTATGTTTGGTAGAAGTGGCTGTGTAATTTATGCAGGTGCCATGATTGTTTTTCTTCTTTTTGAACTTTAAAATGAAGTCAGGTGATAATTTCTTGTACTGGTGAATTTACTGTTATGTATGAGATGATGTGATTTTTGAGTTTGACACATGCTGTGCATAGTCATGTGGTTGAGATTTAATTAAAATTGTGTACTGCATGCAGTCTGTTGTAAATAGCTTTGGTTTGCATGAGGTGATGAGTGGTTTAAATAAATCTGATTCTGTTTTAAGGTTTAAAGTGGGGTTACTTTGGATATAAGATAAGGTACTCTTGTGGCTGTGTTGTCAATGAGCTGCAGGAATTCCATGGCGCTGCGCTTTTCATCATGTGACTTTGAATGGAAGTTTGCTGTATAGCTAATGCATGAGTCCTATGGCTGTAAGGGGGTGTAAAGCTGGGTGGGGTGTGTAATTTAAAGGGTGGTACCTTATTTGTTGTAACTAGTGTACTATATGTAACTTGACTTTTTACATATGCATAATGAAATTGAATAATTTATTTAAACACATACACTGCCTTTTGGTGCTTGTTCCATGGTTTTATGAGTTAAACCCAGCTTCTTGCTGTAAAATTGACCTTTTGGTGAAAAATTTGAGTGTAAGTCTGCCTGTAGGCTGAATTGACTGCTGTTTTGGGGTACTATGAGCTTGCGCCTGGTGAAAAAAAATGGTATGGAATACCACAACACCACATGTGGTGTTAACCATCAAATTTTGTGTTAAAATTGAGGTGTTGTGTTTAGTTTAGAAGTTATGAGGAATTGATGTATTTTCAATTGAATTCAATTGAAATGTCAAAATGTGCGCGTGTATTACATAAGTGAGCTTTTATTTACATATGAGATGTCAATTATGATTGTATTGTAATGTACAATTGAATTGAATTACATATGTAAATTATAAGTATAATACATGATGAGGAATTAAAGGAAAAATAAATTGGAAAGATTAAATTTGGGGGGGGGAAAGGAACTCCATCTCTAAGGGGGAGCTAGACCCCCAAATTCCTTGCTGACAGGCGTTGGATGTCAAAATTCACGCAAAATTTCACCACTTTTGGCCTGGAATTGAGTTACAGGGTCTGTGGACTCAATTGATGATGAGGTTTTGATACCAACTGGGGTAGTTTTAGCTGTTTCCAAGAGGGTAAAACTACCCTTAAGATAAAACAATCATAGTAAAAACAGTTTTAACTTATTTCTACGTCTCTGACACACATTATTACGTGTTTTGAAGGCTCTAGGCCTGGTATTGCTATAGTAATGGCTGATTTAAGGGTCTAAAATGGCTAAAAATGGCTTAAACCAGCCCTTTTTGGTCTAAACCAGGGTTCAATGATGCCATAATTGGCTTTTCTGTTGTCAGACTGTTTTTCACGACTGACAAGAGTAAACTTTACTTTTGGAGTAAGAAAATTGATGGCTATAAAAGAATGTCTTCTTTGCCCCACTTTTCTCTTCATGTTAGAATCTTTTCCTTTTATAATTAGTTTAAACATTGTTAAACCAATCAATAAAAGATTCCAACCATCTTTATTAAATGATTTTAAACCTTTTCACCACGTGAAAAAATCATTATAATCATTGTTTGTAAATTTTATAATCATTTTTACCCCTGAACCACCCCAAAAGTGAATTAAAGCATCTTTCATCACTGTAAACTTTGTCACTTTGTTTACAAATTCACTCTGGTCAATTTTGGGTGTGTTTTCTCTTTAAATATTCTTTTTCAAGACTTTGTTCTTTAATTAATTTCTTGCAGTTCTTTGCTCAATTAATTCCAATTGAAATTGCTCTTGAAGAAATTTCTTTTGTAGCCTTAAAATATTTCTTGTAGAGTATTTTTTGGATAATTTTTTATTGTTGGTAAAACAATAAATTTTTATAATATTATTATTTTATACTAATAAAGCTATAAACAATAAAATTGGCGTGTTTTCTCTTAAAAATAATATTTCTTACCATTTTTAATTGATTTTTTCCTTATAAAAATTTTGAGGACAGGAAAAGTACTTGATTTTTAATCAAAGTTTCATATCCGCACCTTGCAACAACAGTTCCAATCACTATTCCCAAAAGGTTGGTTGGGGTGATTGGAACACCTCCTTTGTGAGGTTTTTCTAATATGTAATCAGTGTTAGCTATTCTCTAAGTGTCTTCTAACACATTTCCCATTCAACAAAACCTGGAAAACCCCATGGCAGCTAGGGCTGATGTGGACGAGGTACTGATTTTTGTTTCTGTTATGTTCTATAAGTTTTACCCTGTAGAACAGCTACCATCACAACTTTTCCTTTAAAACAACACCTCTCCACTTTCTTCTTTTGTCTAACTTACCTCCTTGCATTTTTTTCCTCAAAGATTACCCTTTTCCAATTTCTTCATTCAACAACTTTACTTTTTCCATCCTCATTATTCTTAGAGTTGCAATTTCTGTAACACTTTCTGTTTTTTCCATTCTATCAACAACAAATTCTGTTTTGTTGCTTACATTTAACAATTCCACAAACTCTTTTCTTTTTCTTATTTATTTCAATCCTCAGAAATATTTCTTTGTTTAGTGGAATGATACTTTACATCACTTCAGCTCTCAAAATTGTAATTTTCTTTCTCTATCTCTTGTTTTAGTACCTCAACATTACAGCTCATTCTGTAGGCTTACCTTTTTTATAACCATCTCTTCAATTCATGTTACTAAGCTTTCTTATGCTTGTGAATTTCAGATTTAATGCTTCACTGCTTTGCAGAAAATCACACCAAGTCAAACTGAGATCCTACCACCCATCTCCATTAGTGAAGATTGCCTCACACACATGGTCATGGCTATGGATGTATTTCCAATGTTTGAATGACTGCTATGTTGAATGTCAAGTGCTTGATTGTTTTTTAAATGCTTCAAAGAAAGATATGAAGCATGAAATCGCTGGGAGCCCAAAGGGTATGCCAGATCATCTCACAGGATTTCATGAAATGTGCAACCACAAAAAAAGGTATTCCATTTCTTTGTGGCACTTGACCAATACATCAATAGTCCTCAATCACAAAATGTAAGTATTTATGTGTTTTTCCTCCTGGTAACAGAACAAAATACCACACTTATATTTATGGGAACCTCAAAACAGACTTTGTATACTTTATTTCAAAGAACAATGTTCCCCCGTCAGTCACTGAATCAAAATACCTTCAAGAGCTTTTGGAATTTTTCAATCCCTATACCATCAAAATCCTTGTTCAATGTCAATAATTTACTTCAGACCTGTCAAATAATTTTGTTTCATCAGGACCACATTTTCCATCTCTTTACCACCAACAGGATCCATGTATCATCAAAAACCAATGAATGGACTAGGCCAAATGTGACAGCATATATGTCTTTCACATGTTATTATTTAGATGAGGAGTTTTGTCTCACCACCTTGAATTTGGGACTGAGGCAAATCCATGATAAGAAAAAGTTATTTATTTTTTCTTTCCTGCATACTGATTATCATACTTCATGTTTCAGGTTGTCACCCAGGTGCATCACTTCCCAAGCTATTGTTTGGAAGTATCAACCAATATGACTTGGAAATTGTAAGGTTTGTCTATGAAACTCTTGATAATAGTAGCAAAATCAAAAGTACTATGACTGTCCTCAGTAGAAATATATGATATAACAAAATATTATAACCACAAATTTAAATATGATTATTAAAAATAATTATATAAAAAAAAATAAATTTAATTATTATTATAAAAATATAATAATAAAAAAAATAATAATAATAATAAATTATAATTATTCTATTATTGTTATAGTCACTGACAATTATAAAAAGAAGAAGTGTAAAGCTCTTAATGAGACAATTACATGTGGAGAATATGAATATTAACCACTTATAAATAATATAAATATTATTTATAAAAGAATTGAACACACACTGTACAGAAATAATTCTTATAGAATAAAAATTCTATATAAAAAAACTAATACTAGATAAAAAAAATATAGAACTTTAGAGAAAACTTACTTATAATATTTATTTAATACAACAAGTCAAACAACAACAGTTACTATATTAAATAATAATTATAAGTTAAAAACACGCCTAAGATCAATAATTTTAAAGATAAAACAACTTCTTACAATAAAAATTAAGATCAAAGAGTTTTTAAGTGGAATTTGTGGATTTTAAAAGATATTTAAGATGATTAATTTTATATAATAAAATATATTATTGGTGATTAAAGCAATAATCTAAATTCTATGATTCCAATTCTTTAATTTCAATTAATAAAGAATAAAATAACTTAAGAATTACTTTAATAATAAGATTTTATATTTAATAAAACTTTACCTGTTTAAATTTCTAATATGATTGGATTGATAATGAATGATGGACAAAAAAAGTGATGAAAAGACTCTTTTTATGTCTTCAGAGCAGCTCTCATGATTCATAATGGATATAGAGGGCGTGCTTAGGTCAAAACTGAAAAACCATGCTTAAAAATAAAGTTCTTAACTTAAGTTTACTTAATTTTAATTCCAATTTAAAGTTAACAGGGTTATTCTTGACTCCATGTAGCTTTAATCCTCATTTAAACTAATTATTTTAAGTTTTTAATATGAATAAACTTATTTACACTAAAGTTCATTACATGAATAACTTAAAAATAGAGTTTAAAGCAGAAATCCTAAACTCAATTTTCAATTAACTTTTAAAGAAATTATAATTTTCTTTGAGCTTTAATTAAAAGAGTAAATTTCCAGGCTAATTACCCAGGAAATTTATTTATAAAAGATACTTAAAATTTAGCTTATATGGAGATAATATTAAATTGTAAGCTGTGTGAAAACTTCAAGTAAATCCATTAAGAATTGCATTTTTAATGAATTTTTGAATTTATTGCTATTTTTCCACGTAAAATAGCAATACACACTAAACCTTAAGTTTTGATAAGGTTTTAATGCTTGTAACCTTAAAGTTTTAAGCTTATTTGAGCTTTTTAAGCTTAATTAAGCTTTGAAAGTTCTTGAAACCTTGAATTCAAGCCTGCATATTGGGATTTACCCTCTGTCAGCTTGAAATTCCTGTCTAATTTGGGATAAAACCAGTTTAAACTTTAATGTTGGATCAAAGTCTAATGTTAAAGTTTAAATAAGGTTGAAAATCCTCCAATACAGGTGGACAACCTTAATTGAATCCTTGCAGATCGAAAAAGTTGGGTACCCCAGCTCTATTTGGTCTTTTTCCTTTGTCCCACCTTTTTCCATGGATTTTGCCCTTTTATTTATTTAAAGCCATACTATGGCCTTAAACCCTTTTAAATTGAGCTCACACAGGATTTGCATTCTGTATGGCAAATCCTTAGCCAATTCAGTAAATATACACCACACCTCAATTTTAACTAAAATTTTGGTAAGTTTGCACAAACCTTATGCAACTTTAAATTTAAGCTTATTTAAGCTTAAATTTA
Source organism: Austropuccinia psidii (assembly GCA_023105745.1). Lineage (NCBI taxonomy): Eukaryota > Fungi > Basidiomycota > Pucciniomycetes > Pucciniales > Sphaerophragmiaceae > Austropuccinia > Austropuccinia psidii. The sequence goes on from JALGQZ010000004.1 coordinate 69,380,177, forward strand.
ACAATTTTAAAAAAATGTTAAAAAAGTTACATTAGTACTGTGAGATTCTTAAATCTTCTAATAACATAAGAAATAAGTGTTTTTGGGTATAACCCCTTATGGATGTACCCTAGGTTATTTTTGGTGTAGAATCCAAAATGACATAATATTATAACTTTGTTTATCCAAAAAAAAGTTATACTTATTTTTTGTTATTTTTTATTTTTAAATTGAATTAAAAAGTCTGTTGAAGACAATTTTAACTGTGTATAAAGTTATTTGTGGCCTTATGGGTATGTTATACATACCTCACAGGCTCACATTCCCTACCACCAAAAAAAAATTGTACCACAATTTTTCTTTTGTAGTATACCCCCAAGTTATTTTGGGGGGGGTATAATCCACTTTCCAACCTCTCTACCTATACTTTTTTAAGTATGTAAAGCACACAATTCAAACTTTATTGAGCAATTGGTCTTCTTTCATGTCTGAATCTTCTGAGAAACTTTTGGGAATCAGGTATTTTGCTTTCTACAATCCACTCATCTTCATGTTTTGGATTTTTATACCTGACTAAGTATTCTCTTTCATTTTTTCCCCTAAGTCTTCTTTCTTTCAAGACTTTTAGTACCTTTTTCTCCTCACTTTGATCCAGTGGGGGTACTTCTAAGGGTGTTTAATTTCTCAAAGGAAATAATTCCTTATCACTTGAAGTGTAATGCTTTACTAAACTGACAGGAAAAGCTGGATGTTTGTTTTCCAGTTCTCCTGACAGTTCTACTTGTACTGCATTTATAAGATGTGACTATGAAACTGATGATAATATTACTATTAATCAACAGTACTATGTCTGTTCTTATGAAATATAATAATAAAATATTATTATAACCACAATTAAATAATTAAAGAATTATTTCTTTCACGTGTTAAGCACTACTAGTGATTTTAACAGTGAGCAAGTAATTGTCTAGAAGAATAAATTACAAGAAGAATTTAATAATAAAAACTTCCTTTATAAAGATAATAAAGTTATTTTAATATATAATTATCTTTTGCAAGAATAATTATAAAGCTAATCCTTGAAGAAAACTATTACTAGAGAAAAACTTTAAGAATTAAAGATAAATGACTCACTAATACTCCAAAGAACTTATTGATAGATAAAAGTAGAGAAATTTGACGTAAAATTGTGGATTTAAGAGATCAAAATGACTTATAGCAGGATTACAACAATATATAGTTGGATTCTATGATTTCAAGTCTTTCTAATTGATTCTGAAAGATTTAAAACACTTAAGAATAGTTTAACTAATACTTACTTGTTGGTAACAATGATATAAAATGATAATAAGATGATAATGATACGGAAAAAACAGCAAGAGAAGGCCTCTTTTAAGTCAAAAACAGCTCACAGAGGCGTGTCATGAAGCAAACTGAAAAACCAGTGAGTGAGAAAGCATTAAACGCTTTTTGATTAGTACTTACATCATCTGTTATCACGTAAAATTGTCATGATTGCTTAATTGATGCTTTTATGTGACTACCAACCCCAATATGGTTAAGAATAAAAGGAGTAACATTTGTAAATATTCTTTTATTCCAAATTAATAATTGATTTCCCAAAGTTATCAATGTTATTGAAAACTTCATCACAGGTTGTATTTACTGTGAATTTTTGAAGATCCAGTGTTTCACGTAGAATAACCAAAAATGGACTGTAAGTAAACCTTTTAATTTTACTAGTAAAACTGTAAATCTTTTTGGTTGTACCATAGATAATACAGTTCTCAATTGGTCCTGAAAGCTTCAGAAAGATTCATTAAGAATTGTATTTTTAATGAATTTTTTAAGTTTTTACCTCATTTCTATGTAGAATTGCAAATATTAGTGTTTGACTGGTTGCTATGAGGTAAATCAATGGATACAAGTCCAAAAAGGGTTTTAATTACTCTTTTGGGGTTTATCCATGGAAAGTCATTAGTAATTGACATGGTTACAGGAGTGTAAGTAGCTCTTTACCTCCTTGGCACGTCAAAATAGCAGGTTATTTGCTATTTTCTGGTGTTTTACAGTAGTTGTAACTTGGTAACCAAGTTCCCAAACAGGTTTAGTTTACCAATTGGGTCAAGATCAGCCATGGAACCAAGCTTTGGAGCTATGCACACCTCTGGGGCCTCAGAAGCTGGGTACCCTGGCTCTCTTTGATGTCTTTTGTCCCCCTTGCTTATTTTTTACGTCAAAATAGTAATTTAAGCTTAAAGTGAGATATCCACTATGGGTGTACCAAAAGTCCATGTACGAATACCATGATATTAAGTGCTCAAAACATGCATAACACTATTTTTAGTGTATATGTAACATGGGATTTCTCACTTTCCCATTATTTTGGCGTGAAATTAAGAAAAACAAAACTTTTCACGGATCTTTTATGTGGTAATGATGATGTGGTGTTGAATTATTTTCCATATTAGCACCTCAAAGAGTTAATTTGAGCTTATTCACTCTATGGAGCTACCCTAGGTGAATTTTTGTGTAGAATCCAAATCTGGCCTTAAATCCATGGATTTACTTACTCAATAAAAAGTTATTCATCTTTTCTGAAATCAAAAATGATGAATTTTGAAGATATGCATGATTTATGAGTTATGTATAATTCAAAATTTCTTTTTGAGATAATTGTGGCCTATTTGGGTATGTAAAATATACCTCAAGGCTCACAATTCTCTTGAACCTCAAGCAAAATTATTATTGTTCAAAGATAGAGTAGTCATTCCAAGCAAACATGAAATTCAATTGGACATTCTTCAAAAGCATCATGACTCACCGTTGGCTGGCCATCCTGGCCAGGAGAAGACCCTCAAGCTCATCAAGAGGGATTTTTATTGGGCTGGCATGAATCAAATCATCAAGGACTATGTGTCCTCATGTCAGCAATGTTCAACAAACAAGAACATCGACCATAAGAAGTTTGGATTACTCAAGCCTCTTCAAATTCCATCTGGTCCTTGGAATTCTTTATCAATGGACTTTATCACTCAATTGCCCTTGTCAAGCAACTTTGATTCAATTTTAGTAGTTGTAGACAGATTTTCAAAAATGGCAATATTTCTTCCAACTTATTCAACAATCACTGCTTTGGACTTAGCTCAAATATTCATTAATCATGTCTTTTCCAAACATGGTCTTCCAATCAGTATTGTTAGTGATAGAGGTTCATTATTTTTTTCTCATTTTGGACTCAATTGTGTCAGCAGCTCAAGATATCAAGAGATCTTTCAACTTCCTTTCACCCTGAAACAGATGGACAGACAGAGAGGGTAAATCAGATTCTAGAACAGTATCTTCGGATGTATGTCAGTTACCATCAAGATGACTGGCACACCTGGCTCCCTCTGGCTGAATTTGCCTATAATAATGCAGAACATTAATCAACAAAACAGTCTCCATTTTTCACTATTTATGGAAGAAATCCCAGCTTTGATTCAATTCACATTTCTCAAGATACACCTGCTGGAAAGTTATCATCAAAACTCCAATCAGTACAGCAAGTTGTCAAAGAAGAATTAGAGTCAGCAATAAAGCATTTTAAGAAGTATGCAGATAGAAATAGAGCAATTCCACCTGATTTCCAACCTGGGGACAAAGTATGGCTAGCTTCCAAGAACATCAAGACAACAAGACCCACCAAAAAGCTTTCAGAAAGATGGTTGGGACCCTTTTAAGTTCTCAAGAAGATTGGAAGCCATGCATATCACCTCAAGTTGCCTCAACAATGGAAGTCAGTTCACCTTGTTTTCCATGTGTCCTTGTTAGAACCAGTGAAGCAATCAACTATCCCAAATCGACACCAATTACCACCACCTCCAGTAATAGTGGAAGAGCAAGAAGAATGGGAAGTGGCTCAGGGTCTGGACTCAAAACTCAAGAGAGGTTCATTATGCTATTTAGTGGAGTGGAAAGGATTCACTGAAGACCCAGAAAGAACAACTTGGGAGCCAGCTTCCAACCTTACCAACTCCCCAGACCTTGTCAAGGACTTTCACACTTTGTATCCAGACAAGCCTGGCCCAAATGCCTCAAGAGTTTGATTTATGGTGCTTGGTGGGGATTGGAGTTTATGAAAGTAAGTTCCTCTCCTGGCATGCACCTTTAAGGGGGTATTCTAACCAAATTTGTTGTAAGCATCACCTTGGCCACTTTGTGAGCACTTGTCAATTCTTTGGACAGGTTCAGAAGGCCTTGCAACATCATACCCTCAAGATTTGGACCTTTCATCAAGATATGGCCAACCTTTCTCTTATTTTCTTTTCTTTCTTTTATCATGCCATAAATTATCTTTCAAGACATTCATTACCACAATTCATGTTATGGCATAATTCTTTTTCATTTATGGTGCTTGGTGGGGAGTGGAAGTTATGAAAGTAAGTTCCATCTCCTGGTATGCATCCCTGAGGGGTCTACTTCTTGTAAAAAATTACCTTGGCCACGCTGTGAGCGTCAAATGCTTGATTTTATCTTTCAGAACATTTTGGCCAAAATCAAGCAACTCACCACAAGAAGGACAACCCTCAGGCATTTTTTATTTCTTTCTTTACTTTCTCTTTCTCTCAATTATTTTTCATTTTTATTTTTTATTTAGGTTTTCTTGATGTCCCAAATCTCTGTAGGTGCCATACTCTCTTCAGAAAGCTCCCTCAAGTTATCAAAAACACCAGGACCATAAAGTACAGAAGGTGGGGAATCAGAGTGATTGGAATCACAAAGGGAAGTCAGCCTTGAACTCATCTTCAAGTCAAATTTCAAATTCAAGACCAAGAGAATTATGGGCAATTGCAAGTCAGCAAGGCATTTATGGCAATTGACCAGTCAAGGAGGGGATAAGAAGGAAGACATTCAAGAAGAAATCAAGATCAAAAGAAGAAAAAACTGCTTCAAATGGCCCAAATGGCCAATTTCATGAATTTATGCACTTTGGCACAAATGGCCATATCAGACCTCAAAACTTCAAAATAGCTCATTTTTTATCATTTTTCATCAAAATATGCTTAATTATGCATATTGGCAAATTTGCGCATTTTGCGCATTTTTGCGCATTTGCGCACTTTTGCGCAAAAGGCCTTTTATCTTGTCAAAAGCCTTCAAAAGGCCTTTTTGGCCCATTTCATCATGATTGCGCATTTGCGCATTTTGCGCAAAAATGCGCAAAATGGCCAGGATACTCTATAAGGCCAATTTTACATCAGAAATCAAGTTTTTTCAATTTTCTCAATATTATATGCCATTATGGCATATATGCGCATTTGCGCACTTTGTGCATTCTTGCGCAAATTGGCTAAAATCCCCTTTAATCACAAAATCAAGGATTTTGGCCAGGACCTCTGAAATGGTCCATAACCTCAAGTATTGGCCACCTTATGCCAACACTCTCAAGATGAAAATTATGATGAAATCAGGTGTTCTTGCGACATAAACCCAGGTCACCCACTTTTAAAAAGCCATGAGGACTCAAGAAAAGTTTTGGTGAAGACACTCAAGACAAGAATGAATAAATTTTAAGAAAAAATGAAGGCATTTTGAAGGAAAAGAGGGAATTCAGAATCAAGATCAAGGGGAAAATACCTACAAGTGTTGGAATGAATTGTTTGTTGGAGTATTGATTGAAGAAGCAAGTTTAATGGGATAAATTTGAAGAATTGGGGGAAAGAACTGTATGGATTGATTGCAAGCTCATCAAGACTCACTGTACGTATGGTGCTCAGAGCTCACCATTTTCAAGAGGGGGATAATGTCACAGCCAAGGAGGCAGGGGCATTACCAATCATATTCTACAATCATTACTTCATTGTTACCCCTCAAAACCCAATCAGCAAGGGGGTTTCATTCAACAGTCTCCAAATACAGTTTTCAGACCTCAATAAAGTTTCATACAGGCAAGACCCAAATTCAGGATTCACCAAATACAGTCCTGTAATGAATACAGGCGCAAATACCTGTATTGACTGTATAACCTGTATTGGATTCACCAATACAGGATTCAATCCCACATCCAACTTCTTCCAGCATACAGACAACTATCTCAGCACTCAAACTCCAAGGCTGGTATTTCTCACATATACCAGCCCCTCTTCACCCACCTGGCGTTTTTCCCCCAGTTAATTAAAATATTGAATTTATTATTTAATATTATTTTATTTCTCATTTAAGAAATATTATTTTATTATTTCTTAAGTTAGTCTTTGCCTTCCCTCACCTGTTCAGTAGAGTCCTGGTGGCCATATCCTTTATTAATACCTTTCTCTTTTCTTAACAGGTTGAAACAGTGGTACAGGATTATTTGTGGTTGGCTCTTTATTATTGCTTTTGTTTCCTCTCATATATTTTAACTCTTATTATTTTATGACTAGGAAATTATTTTATTTTTCCATTACTCTCATCTTTTGAGTATTCCTTCTGAGCCCTCCATAAGTAAGTCTGTTCACTGAGTGCCAGGCCCTCTTCATTTTAGAAGAGCCCCTGTGACATATACTTCCTGAATGGAAAAACCATCTATTACCAATAGAAGGTGTAAAACTTAGTAGTGCCAGTACCAAGATGTACCCTTTGGGTATATTAGACACTATTCTTGTATTTCCCCATCCAACAGGAAGTATAAGAATGAAAGCTGAGGTTGTAGTAATGGACAACTGCACATCTCAACATATCATTCTTGGAAAGGATTACTTAAGTATTTATGGTATTGATATCAATGACCATAAAGACAGATATTTCACAATTGGAGAGAATAGGAGAAAACAAATTTGCTTTCTCCAATATGCCAAAGCAAATATCAGTAGTATCTTCTGAGAGAGATACTTATAAGGAAGAATTTGTGTCCACACAACTTGTTGAAGCACGAATTAATCCATCATTGTCACCAAAAATGAAGAATGAACTTATTGACGTGTTATACACATACAATACTGCATTTGCTTCTGATAATGAACCATTAGGTGCTATAAGAGGACATGAAGTTGATATTACTCTTAATATTGACAGACCATATCCCCCAGTACTTAGAAGACCAGCTTATCCAGCCAGACCCAGAGCTAGAGAAGCCTTGGAGAAACATATCCAAGAGTTAATTCAACTTGGTGTACTAAGGAAAGGAGGCCATAATAAGGAAGTTGAAGTGACAACACCTGTTATCATTGCTTGGCATAATGATAAGTCAAGAATGGTTGGAGATTTTAGAGCTTTGAATACCTACACAGTTCCAGATAGGTATCCAATCCCTAGAATCCAAGAAACCTTGACTCAATTGTCTAAAGCCAAGTATATAACATCAATGGATGCATTAAAAGGCTTCCATCAGAATGTTTTGACGCCTAAAACTAATAAATTACTTAGAATTATCACTCACTGTGGTATTTTTGAGTATCTTAGAATGCCATTTGGCATTAAAAATGCTCCATCTCATTATCAAAGAATGATGAATACCATCTTCCCCACAGAATTGTCTGAAGGATGGCTTATCATTCATATTGATGATATTATCATATGTTCTGACTCATGGTCTTTGCACTTTGAAAGACTTGCAGAAATGAATATGAAAATTTCACTTAAGAAATGCAACTTTGGTTTTGAAGAACTTAAAGCATTAGGACATGTTGTTTCTGGTTTAAGCTTTGGTATTGACAAAAAGAAAGTGGCAGCAGTACCACTTAAGCCAATACCCCAGAATAAAAAAGGAATGATGTCTTTTCTTGGATTTGCTAGTTACTATAGGCAACATTTAAAAGACTTTGCAATTCTAGCCAAATCACTCTATAGAATCTGTGATCAACAGACTGTATTTGAGATTACACAGGAGAGAATTAAAGCTTATGAGAAGATAAAGAAAGCCCTTACAGAAGCACCTTTACTCCTCATTCCTGACTGGAACATTCCTTTCAAGTTGTACATTGATGCGTGTGGAGATGGATTAGGGGCAGCCCTACATCAAGTCCAAATTGTTGATGACAAACCTACAGAAGGACCAGTTTGTTATATCTCAAGGCAAATCAAACCAACAGAAGCCAGATATGGTGCAAGCCAAATGGAGTGCTTATGTTTGGTATTGGCACTTGAGAAATTACACTATTACCTTGATGGAAGTGTTTTTGAAGTGATAACTGACTGTAATGCAGTAAAATCACTTCTTAACATGAAAACTCCCAACAGACATATGTTGAGATGGCAAATAGCTATTCAACAATATAGAGGAAACGTGACTATAGTTCATAAAGCAGGAAACATTCACAAGAATACTGATGGACTTAGTAGATGGGGTTTAGCCAACACTCCTGATAACCCAGCTTATGTACCTTTGGAAGCTGACCCACAGATTCCAATTGAAGGAATTAACATAACTGATATTGGGACTGAATTCTTTGAGGAGGTCAGAGAATCTTATAAACACGACAAGAATTGCCATATCTTGACTTCTTTATTAGATAAAGACTGCAAAGATACATCTTTAGTTAATGCACTTGATGAAGTTTGGAAAAATTCCTATTATGAAGGAATATTTCACTTGTTTGATGGGATCATTTCCCACAGAACAAAACATTCTTGTGTTATGACATTGTGCAGTAGATTACTTATCAATACCATTCTTCATGAATGTCATGATAGTATCTACTCTGGACACCTGTCAGAAGACAGAACACTTGAAAAAGTGAAGAACTGTGCATGGTGGCCAACTTGGAGAAAAGAAACCATTGAATATTGCCATACCTGTGACAGATGCCAAAAAGCAAACAGGAGTACAGGCAAGAAATTTGGACTTATGATCCATATTAAAGAACCAAAATCCCCATGGTAATTTGTCCACATGGATTGGGTCACAGCACTGCCTCCAAGTGGTGACAGAAGTTGTAATGCTTGTTTAGTCATTGTAGATAGATATAGCAAAACTCCCATATTCTTACCATGTCATAAAGATGACACTGCTATGGATACAGCTCTTCTTTTATGGAGTAGAGTTATTTCTCATACAGGATTATTTAAGAATATCATAAGTGATAGAGATCCCAAATTCACATCTGCACTTTGGACCAATCTTCATAGATTGTTTGGAACTGAGTTATCATTCTCTACAGCATATCACCCTCAAACAGATGGGCTAGCAGAGAGGATGATTCAGACTTTAGAAGACATGATCAGGAGATTCTGTGCTTATGGATTAGAATTCAAAGACTCAGATGGCTTTACCCATGACTGGTGCACTCTGATACCTGCATTAGAATTGGCATATAAGACATCAGTCCATTCTTCTACAGGACAAACTCCTGCTGTGTTAGAGAAAGGATGGAATGCAAGACTCCCAGCAGACACACTGAGGAAAGACTTGATTGAAATTCATCCTACAGCTTCCAGCTTCAAAATAATGCTTGATAAAGTAAGACTTCATGCAAAACAATGTATGGATGATTCTTTTAATTATGCAAAACAGAAGTGGGACAAGAGTCATAAAGTACCAGACTTCAAAATAGGGGACTTAGTTTTAGTTTCAACCTTGAATTTTAATAATATCAAAGGCCCAAAGAAACTTAAAGATTCTTATGTAGGACCTTTTGTTATTGTTGCTTTACATGGAACCAATGCAGTTCAAGTGGAATTGAGTGGTGAATTGGAAAATAAACACCCCACCTTTCCAGTCAGCTTGATAAAGCCTTATCAACCAGCTGACAAATAATTGTTTCCTTTAAGAAACCCAACTCCTTTAACTGTACCACCTGTGGAACAGAATGAAGACAAAAAGATAAAGAAAGTCATTAAAGAAAGGAGACTTAGGGGTAAAAATCAAAGAGAATATCTTGTCAGATATAGAAATGCGGTACATGAAGATGAATGGATGGCAGAATCAGAAATACCTGACTCAGATAAACTCTTAAGAAGATTTAGACATGAAAGAAGGCCACAAGCCTGAATATGTCTATAAATGTGCTTTAAATTATTTGAACTGAGAGGTTGGACAGTGGACATTAACCCCCTTTGGGGCCTTATTCTTTTATCACTAATAAAATTGTAGTAAAATTTTATTTTTTGGTGGGAGGGAATGTGAGCCTTGAGGTATATTTTACATACCCAAATAGGCCACAATTATCTTAAAAAGAAATTTTGAATTATACATAACTCATAAATCATGCATATATTCAAAATTCATCATTTTTGATTTCAGAAAAGATGAATAACTTTTTATTGAGTGAGTAAATCCATGGATTTAAGGCCACATTTGGATTCTACACAAAAATTCACCTAGGGTAGCTCCATAGAGTGAATAAGCTCAAATTAACTCTTTGAGGTGGTAATATGGAAAATAATTCAACACCACATCATCAATACCACATAAAAGATCCATGAAAAGTTTTGTTTTTCTTAATTTCACGCCAAAATAATGGGAAAGTGAGAAATCCCATGTTACATATACACTAAGAATAGTGTTATGCATGTCTTGAGCACTTAATATCATGGTACTCTTACATGGACTTTTGGTACACCCATAGTGCATATATCTCTTTAAGCTTAAATTACTATTTTGACGTAAAAAATAGGCAACGGGGACAAAAGACATCAAAGAGAGCCAGGGTACCCAACTTCTGAGGCCCCAGAGGCGTGGATAGCTCCAAAGCTTGGTTCCATGGCTGATCTTGACCCAATTGGTAAACTAAACCTCTTTGGGAACTTGGTTACCAAGTTACAACTACTGTAAAACACCAGAAAATAGCAAATAACCTGCTATTTTGACGTGCCAAGGAGGTAAAGAGCTACTTACACTCCTGTAACCACGTCAATTCTTAATGATTTTCCATGAATAAACCCCAAAAGAGTAATTTAAACCCTTTTTGGACTTGTATCCATTGATTTACCTCATAGCAACCAGAGAAGCACTGATATTTGCAATTCTATGTAGAAATGAGGTAAAAACTTCAACAATTCATTAAAAATACAATTCTTAATGAATCCTTCTGAAACTTTCAGCACCAATGGAGAACTGTATTATCTATGGTACAACCAAAAATAATTACAGTTTTACTCGTAAAATTAAAAGCTTTACTTACAGTCTATTTTTGACCATTCTATGTGAAACACTGAATCTTCAAAAATTCACAGTAATTAAAATCTGTGATGAAATTGGCAATAACATTGATACCTTTGAGAAATCAATGATTATTTTGGAATAAAAGAAGATTTACAGATGTTACTCCTTTTATTCTTAACCATATTGGGGTTGGTAGTCATGTAAAAGCATCAATTAAGTAATTATGATAATCTTACGTGACAACAGATGATGCAGTCATTAATCCAAAACAGTTTATTGTTTTCTCACTCCCTGGTTTTTCAGTTTGCTCCATGGCACGCCTCTGTGAGCTTTTGTTGACTTAAAAGAAGCCTCTTCTCGCTGTTTTTTCCGTATCATCGTCATCTTATTAATCATTTATATCAGTATTACCAACAAGTAAGTATTAGTTAAAACTTTTCATAAGTGTTTTATTCTTTCAGAATCAATCAGAAAGACGGGAAATCATAGAAATTAACTATATATTGTTGTAATACATTTATAAATTCATTTTGATCCTCTAAATCCACAATTCTATGTCAAATTTCTCTACTTTTATCTATCAATAAGTTCTTTGGAGTATTAGTGAGTCATTTATCTTTAATTCTTAAAGTTTTTTTCTAGTAATAGTTTTCTTCAAAGATTAGCTTTATAATTATTCTTGTAAAAGAGAATTATATATTAAAATAATTTGATCTTTTTATAAAAAGAAGTTTTTATTATTAAATTCTTCTTGTAATTGATTCTTGTAGACAATTACTTACTCACTGTTAAAATCACTAGTAGTGCTTAACACCTGAAAGAAATAATTCTTGAATTATTTAATTGTGGTTATAATAATATTTTATTATTATATTTCATAAGAACGGACATAGTACTGTTGATTAATAGTAATATTATCATCAGTTTCATAGTCACATCTTACAGGAAGCCAATGGCCAAGATGAGAAAGAAAGCCAAAAGCCAAAAAGCCAACCAAATGAATCCTCAATTCACTGCTTCAACCTGTCAGAAAGAACAATGGAATTAGTTGTCACAGGGGCTCTTGGACAGAAAAACAAGAGTGGCCTGGCACTTAGCAATCAGGGAACTCACTTGGAAGACTCCAAAAGAATAAAGAAAATAAAAATAAAGAATTTAATTTCTCTAAGAAGAATAAAAGTACAAAGATGACATGAAATAAGAGAAATGAGAAGCCAAATGGCCAAAGAGCCAACCAAGTCAGGCCTTAATTACTGTTTCAACCTGCCAAAATGAACAATGGAATTAGTAGTGATATGACAACCAAATATCCATTGACAGGTGAAGATAGAAAAGAGAAAAGGTTCTAAATGACTGACTTGATAATATCAGTATTCAATTAAAAAAAATGGTAAGATAAATAAAGATAAAATCAAATCCAAATATATTAATTAACTTGGGGAAAACCCCCCAGGTCAAAGGAGGCTGGTATATGTGAAAGGTTGAGAGCTTGACTCCTTCAGGCTGACAGCTGGTCTGTATTGAATCCTTGAAGTGGTATTGACAGCTTGATGAAGTGTATACCTTTCCAGATTGGGAAATGAACTGTGTTGAATGATTTTCCCACGATGTATGATTGAAATACAGGTATCAATGAACCCAGACTCTATTGAAATGAATGTGGTGCCCAAGTTGGATTGATGGAGCATTGAAACTTGACAACTTGTTTTGAAACTGCCTCTTGAATATCCCTTGAGAATATATTGCCAGTATTCCCTTGGAGGAATAGTCTGAATGAGAATAGCCAATGATTGCTTGATGACAGCATTGGTACTTGAGATTGACACTGGTCATTGAGCCTTGATGAATCCTCTGAATGACGTGCTTCCTTGATGACCTGAATGAAAAGCTGAAATAACCATTTGATTTATGCACAATTGAATTTCTGGTGAAAAAAGGTGCATAATGCTGTGTAACACCATTTATGGCATTTTTGGTTATTGGATATTGAATGTGGCCAAAGGTCTTTTGAAGTGATGCCAGGAGGATAAGAGTGAAACTTGGGTTTTTGAGGCATCAGAGGTGACAAAGTGTCTTTTGGGGTATTTGGCCATTATTGGGTTTTTGGCCAGATACAGCTAATACAGCTTAAAAACTGTATTTGCGCAAAGTGCGCAAAATGCACAAAGCTGGCAATTAAGCCCCAAAAGACCTGATATGGCCTTTTAGACGTATTTCCCATAATACATGGGAAGATGGCATATACAGCTGAATACAGCAAAAATGCACAAAATGCACACAGTGTGCAAAAATACGCAAAGTGCGCAAACTGTATTTAAAGCTTAAAAAAGCCAAATAAAGGCTTTTGAGCTGTATTTTCCCTTTTGACTGGAAAATACCAAAGAGTGCCCAAAAAGCAGAGAAAGGCCAGGAAGGGCCTGATGATGGTGAAGGGGCCAGGTTGGCACAGGAGTGAAATGACCATAAAAGGCCAGAAAAGGTGAGAGGGCCAATTTGACCAGTGATTATGGATATGGCCAAATTGCCATAAGGTTTATATGGCACTGATATGCCATATTGCTTTAGGAGGGTAATTTCCATGGTTATGAAAGTACCCCCACCTTGGAATGGTGAGCTCCTGAGCACCAACACAAGGTGAATCCTGTTGAGGCAACTGGGAAGGATTTGAGACAAGGATTCAAGAGGATTGATTAAGAGAAAAATAATTTGAAACTTATATTGAAAAGCTGGCATGTGACGCAGGACCTGCTTGATATTCTTTTGACCTTGGCTTCAGAATTGATATAAATTTAAAATGAATAATGTTGATTCATGAATTGATTTTGGCATAAATAAAGAGAATTTGAAATGAAAATAAAACAAAAATAAAAGAATGAAAATTAAAATAAGAAAAGAGAAAATAAAAGAGAAATGAATCTTGAGTAGGTTACAATGTTCATTATAGAGGTTGGTAATTTATTTTGAAATTGGCCAAGGACCTGGAAAGGAAGATTTGATGCCAGATGCTCACAGAGTGGCCAAGGTTATTCTTTGACAGATTGCAGACCCCTCAAGGAAGTGCACACCAGGAGAGGAACTTAATGTTGGTAATTAAAACTCCCACCAGTTACATAAAAAGAAAAGAAATTTGGTGAAAGAATGGCTTGGAATTGGAAAGACTTGGAAATAAATTAATAAAAGGAATGGTCCCTTTGCCCAAGTGAAAATGGCCATGATCTTTGGAATTGATTTTAAAAGGCATGACAAAGATCTGTGTCCAAAAATTGCAGAGTGCTCACAGAGTGGCCAAGGTGATGCTTACAACAAGAAAAGGTAGAATACCTGTAAAGGTACATACTAGGAGTGGGACTTACTTTTGGTAATGCCTCTCCCCACCAAGCACCTTAAAAAGCAAAGCTCTTGAAGAATTGGGTCCTGGCTTGTCAGGATATGAAGAATAATAATCCTTGACCAGTTGAGGACAATTCTTGAGGTTTTCATTTGCTTCCAAGGTTGATCTTTCTGAGTATTGACTAAAACCTTTCCATTACACAAAATAACATAATTTGCCTCTCTTAAGCTTTGAGTCCAGTATTTTTGTGACTTCCCATTCCTCTTCTTCTTCAATTATTATTGGAGGAGGTGGCTCTTGATGCCTATTTGGGATTGTTGATGTCTTGACTGGTTCTAAGAGTGAAATATGGAAGACTGGGTGGATGGACTTCCATTGAGATGGGGCCTTGAGGTGGTAGTCATGAGTGCTGACTTTCTTCAAGATTGGAAAAGGACCCAACCATCTTTCAGACTGTTTTTTGGTGGGTCTAGCTGATTTGATGTTCTTGGAAGAAAGCCATACCATGTCACCAGGATTGAAAACAGGTGGAATTGCTCTAATTTTATCTGCATACATCTTCAACCTGTTTATTGAAACTCCAAGTTCTCTTTTGACATCTTGCTGTACTGATTGGATTTTTGTTGATACCTTTCCAGCAGGAGTATCTTTATTAATATGAACTAGGTCAAAATGAGGATCTCTTCCTTAAACAGTGAAAAATGGTGATTGTTTTGTTGAAGAGTGGTCAGAGTTATTGTAGGAAAATTCAGCCAGAGGGAGCCAGGTGTTCCAATCATCGTGATGATAACTGACATACATCCAAAGGTACTGTTCTAGTATCTGATTTACCCTCTCTGTCTTTCCATCAGTTTCTGGATGGTAAGCAGTTGACAGATCTCTTGAAATATTGAGCTGCTGACACAGATTGGTCCAAAAGGAAGAAACAAAAAGGGAACCTCTATTGTTGACAATTCTTGAAGGAAGGCCATGCTTTGAAAAGATATCCTTGATGAATAAATGGGAAAAATCTAGTGAAGTGATTGAAGACATTGTTGGAATGAAAACTGCAATTTTTGAGAATCTGTCCACTATGACAAGGATTGAGTCAAATGTGTTTGACAGTGGAAGTTGAGTGATAAAATCCATTGAAAGAAAAATCCAAAGACCATTTGGAATTGGAAGAGGTTTGAGGAGTCCAAACTTCTGGTGATGAATATTCTTGTTCCTTGAACACTGTTGACAGGATGATACATAATCCTTGATAAATTGAGTCATGCCAGGCCAGTGAAAATCCCGCTTGAAAAGTTTGAGAGTCTTTTCTTGGGCAGGGTGTCCAGCTAGAGGGGAGTCATGCCTATTTTGAAATATGCTTAGTTGACTTGTGGGGTCATTTGGGACCACCACCCAATCTTTGAACAGGAGAAGTTGGGAAGAAGAATCAAGAGAATAATCTTGAACAGATTTACCTTTACCCAAATCTTGAAGAGTACTTCTATATTGGGAATCTTTCCATAATGATTTCTGAATTGAGTCAATCAAGCTCAAAAATGTTTCTACCTTGACTGCAAAGAGCTTTGAGGCTTGAATTTCATCTTGCTTGATTATTTTTTGATAATTAATTGGATTCTTGCTGATGAAATCTTCCCCCCTCTCTGGGTAAATGCCATCCCAATATGAAAATACATCTGGAAGGGTGGCCAAGTGGCCAGGGCAGTAAGTGATTGAAAAATGAAATTCAGAGAGAAAGTAAGTCCAGTAGGGTTGACGACAAGTTATAATCTTTGATGACATGAAGTATTGAAGTGACAAATGATTGGTGAGGACTTCAAAGGAGGAAGAAAGGGAAAGGAGAAAATCTCTCTAACACTTCAGAGCCCAGACTATACTAAGGAGTTCCTTGTCAAGAATCTCATAATTGAGCTCAGCTGGGAGAAGCTTGCGGCTATCATATGCAATGGGATGTTTTCCTGAGTCAGATATCTGACTCAGTACAGCACCCAAGCCATACTCTGATGCATCAGTCTCTAAAATGGTGGGTAGAGAAGGATTGAAGTGAGAAAGGATTTGAGCCATGTTGAATGCCTCTTTGAGTTGATGAAACTGTCTAAGAGTGTAAGGTTTGACCATGAAACAATAAGTAAAAATTACTAATATTTTACTTATTGTACTATGAATGTCCTTATAATTGAAATAAATAAGATAAAAATAATTATAATAATAAAGAATTATTATAATTATGGCGTAAAAATGATTATATTATTAATAAAATATAATAATATAATTTATATTCTAAAATATAATATAATAAAATGAATATATTAATATAAAATAATGAATATATTTAAAGGCACTTTATTATTGTTACAAACAAATAATAAAGGCGTAAAAAATTGTTTTTTATTAATAAAAAACAAGTAATAACAATAATATTACCAATATTAAAGTTATAAATTAATATAAATACTATTTATCTTAATTAAAGAATTATTAAAATAATAATAAAAAGAAAATTATTATAATAAGAGAAAATAACTTACTTTTAACCCTTAATATAATAATTTTGAAATATTTTACGCCAAAAAATATAAATACAACCTTTTCAAATTGAATTTACAATAAAAAATAAAGAAAATTACTAATATTCTTGATTTTTACGTGGAAATGAGTTTTTAGAGAGATTTTTAACAAAAACAATTAAATAAATGATTTAATCACGTCAAAATAGATTATTACAACAAGGTGGTCTTTGGTCTTTAATAATATAATGGTTTTATATATAAAGAATAAAGAAATTACCTTTGATTTAATTGATTTAATGTTTTTGATGCGTCTGAGGGGAAAATAGAGTAAAAAGAGCTCCATTTATAGTAAATACCTCCCTCCTAGAGTCCAACAGGCTTCTAGTAGAGGTTTACTGATCATATCCACTGGAATTGATCAATATTTTAAGGTTTGGGGATGATTACATCATGATCAAACCATATTGCATCATTATTACAACATCATTTAGAGTTATCACTATAACTCTAAAGTTGATGACATCAGAGGCTTGGAAGAACCCCAAATTTCGTGGATTTTATTAGTTTTAATCATAAACTAATAGTATTCACCAATTTTATCACTCATATGACTGTTAAACTTAATTTAAGGTTACAGTAGGTGATCATAACTGCTCAATTTAAGCTCAAGCTTTGATCTTTAATAACTTTTGAGTTTTACACGCTACAGCAATTCAGAGAGTGAATTCTGATAGCCTGACATAACTTGATTATGCTGCCAAGAGCGTTTCATTACATCATCAAAACTCTAATTGTGATGATTTTTCTTGTAGCTCATCTTTTCTGTCAAAATTCAATATTTTAAACTTCAAATCATGATTTCAGGGGGTTATACCATGAATTTAATAATAAAAATTACGTCATTCTTCACGAATGAACTAGTAGAATCCAAATGTGTGCTTTACTTTAAGTTTGGACCACTTTCACAACAAAGTGGTCAACAGCTCTGTTGATTTTTATCAATATTTCATCATAGGTTTTAACCTTGTTTATAAATTGTAAAATAAAGTTCATATCTGTGTTCTTACAGTAATTAAGTGGTAACTTTGTTTTTGGTTCATCACTATATCTTGTATAGTCTAAGAGATATTAGCTATGATCCTTGAATATATGTGTTGACCAAAAAAGTGCATATATTCAGGTTAATTCCTTAAGTATTAACTTTGGAAATTAGCTCATTAATTGTTTTATGTGTGAGCTTTTATGGGGAATCCAATGTTACAATTTATTTCACATGTTGTTTCATTGGTTCTTGAAATAAGTAAGGATTTATGGTTTTTATAAGGTATTATTCCTTATAACTCATTGAATATTGACTTGATAGATATGCCATAAAGATTGTATATGTGTATTTTACCATGGGTAATCCAATGGTATAATTTATTTCACATGTTGATTCATTGGTTTTTAAGTTAAACCAATTTTTGTACCAATTTATGGTATTTTTGTATTTTTGAAGTAATTATTTTTAATGTATAATTATTCTAAGTAATTTTAGTATAATTATCTTAAAGGTATAATTATTCTGAGTCTTTCTTGTGACTTTATTGGGTATGTGGTCATATCTCAAAGGCTCACAAAGAGCTTCCTCATTGAGGGGAAAATGGAAATCTTTCTTGAGGAAAAATGTGAGTGAACTAATTTTCTTTGAATAATTCTTGATGAAAGGGCAGTAAAAGTTGGCAAAGCCAAGGAATGATTGAAGAGCCTTGAGGTTTCTTGGAGGTGGCCAATTGACAATTTCCTGGAATTTTGCTTGGTAAATGTTTAGGCCTTCAGAAGAAACAAAATAACCTAAGTACTCTATGCTAGAAACATGCAACAGGCCCTTTGACGCCTTAGCAAAGAGGTTATTGGCTCTGAGTGGAAAGAACAGTGGACACATGAGTGACACGTTCTTCTTCAGATCTGGAAAAGACCATAATGTCATCCAAATAAACCACAACATAAATATCAAGAAGATCATAAAAAATATCATTCACAAGGTTTTGAAAAGAGGCAGGAGCATTGGTGAGCCCAAATGGCATAACCAAATACTCATAGCTGCCATATTTAGTTCTAAAACATGTCAAATGTTCATCAACTTGCGTGATTCTGAGCAGATTATATGCACCACCCAAATAAATCTTGGAGAAGATACAAGAACCATTGAAAAAAGTAAGAAGCTGAGTCATAGGAGGAACAGGATATTTGTTATTCCTAGTAACAGCATTGAGTTTGTGGTAATAAACACACAAACAGAGGCCACAATCTTTCTTTGGGACAAAGAGGACAGGTGCTCCTGTTGAAGAGGAGCTTGGCCAGATGAAACCTTTCTCTACATTCTCTGAAATGTAGACCCTGAGTGTATCTGACTCTTGGTGTGATAAAGAGTATATCACTCCAACTGGAGATAGAGACCCCTCCAGCTCAATATGATGATCACAAGCACGGTGAGGAGGAAGTTTCTCTGCTTTCACCTTGGAGAATACCTCCAAATACTGGTGATAAATAGAAGGAACAACTTTAATCAGAGTTTCTACTTCTTCTGGCTCTTCCTCTTCATTCCACAACTTGTCCAGGGAGTCAGGATAAGATGAAGGTGGAAGGTCCATATTCCCAAAGAAGAGATGAAGTGAAGATACAGAATTATCTTCTCCAACATCTTGAATCTCTTGGAAGACTTCATCTCTAGATGATAGTAATGACTGATGGGAATTAAGGGAAGGAATATGGACAGAAGATGGAAATGATGGTGTTCTAGAATAACCAACCAGAGGTGCACGTGATTTGGCAGAAGAAAAGTCATTACTGAAAGATTTTGAAGGACAATAATAGTCCTTATCATCAGAATCCAAGGTGATCAGCTCTTGCCTGAAATCAATATATGGATTCAAATGATTGATAAAGTCAAAGCCCAATATGAGGTCTTCTCCCTTGGGTGTATCAATGACTGAAAGGTCTTATTCAGAACTTCGGAATGAAGGAAGCTCAACCATATATTTAGTATTGTGAGTCACAAATAAGGAAGGGGACTCAGAGGAGTCCAAAATGATAAGAGCAATATTCTCTGGAAGTTCTGATGTAGTCAAAGAATACTTGTGAACAAACTGCTTTGCAATAAATGAGTTGGTAGCACCAGAATCAATGAGAATACTGTAAAAAACATCAGAAAGAGAAGAAAAAACACAGAATCTAAGAGAATTATTGACACTAGTATTGAGAATGCACAATTGGGCTCTGGATGGAAAACAGTGAAGACAATTGAACACAACATGATCTTCACTAAGGCTTTTCCTTGGATGGGAAAATTGCCTGACTGTTGGGCAGGCTTGTTTTGAGACCTTTTGAAACAGGACTCCAGACTTTGCTTCCCACCACAATAGGTAAATGGACCCTCCTTTATTCTTCTTTCTTTTTCATAATTACTTAAGTTGAAGCATTTATTCAACAAAGAAGAATGGGGCTTGTCCCCCTCCCGACAATTCTTCTTCTTCTTTTGAATTGAGCTTGAAGAATTTCACTTTGAGGCTTCAGGCTTCCTCTCTTGATGATGACTCTTCTCTTTTTGCCTCTCATGGTACCTGGTATCAAGCTCCAGGGTAACATCCATTAAGTCTTGAAGAGAGTCAATTATTGAAGCATGGGAGGCCAACTGATCCAAAATCCTGGATGGCAATCCCTTCCTGAAATGATGAATAAGCGCTCTTTCACCCCAATCTCCAACTCTTGAAACAAAACTTCTGAAGTGGGCTATGTATAAAGAAACATGGCCACCTTCTTTCATTCTTAGAGAATCCAATTCTGCTCCAGCTTTTCTGAGTTCATTTGGGTCCCCAAATAACCTGAAGAGTTGAGATTCAAATAAGTTCCATCAATTGAGAAGGCAATTTGGGTCTTGATTGGGGATATTGGAAAAGTAGGGCTCAATCCATTTTTCAACCCTGCCAATGAGAAATGAAGTGGCATAGAGAGCTTTCTCTCTTTCTTGAGAAAATTTTTCCAGATCATTATGAAAGATCAATTGATAATACTGAATGAAGCTTCTGACTTTGGAGGGCTGAGCCCCATCAAAGCATTCTGGTGCGTTCATAGATGGAGTCTTGAAGGCTGGTGGTCTTGATGACTAAGAAACTGAAGCTTCTTGAAAATTGGCCATAATTTGAGTCATCTGCTGCATAATGGCCACTAAGAATGGTTCAGACTGATGAGAGACAGGCTGATAAGACTGGGTTGAAGTTGGTCCTCCAGTACCTTGGGATGCCCTCACCAGAGCAGGAACGCCTTCAGTACCATCAGACTCTTCCTCTGCCACAGAATTCTCCCCATCCTCTTCACCATCTTCACCTGGACCTTTGCTAGTGGTCCTTGAAAGTGCTGGGAATCTGCCCACTACTCCTGAGAATGAGCTTAATCTTCTTGGCCCTCTTCCTTCCTTCCTGGATGGTGCTGCTCCTTCCATGCAGGGTCCTCTATTTGATTGGGCCCTCAGTTGAGGAATTGCTGCGGTGCCATCAAGAGGTGCTCTTGGAGTTGAAGTAAGAACAGCTTGAGCTCTGCCCTGCGATCTGGTCTGTCTTGCAGGAGGTGAATTTTGAATGGGAATGATTTCAGAAATAAAACTCCAAACAAATGAATAAAATCAGAATCTGCTTGAACTCAAAATCAACAATCAAATCTTGAGGAAAATCAATCAATGAAAAGTCAAATGAAAATTTGAAGTCAATGAATCAATATTTCAAATCAGTAAAAATAAAAATCATTCAGGAAATCAATCAATCAATATTCTTGAGGAAAAGTCAATTTATGTCAAAATTCTTGATGTGAAGATCAGCAAAATAATGAAAATCTTCAGTTCAATCAATTTTATTCAAGTCAATATCAATTATATGTCAAATCAATCAATCAAATCAATTCAAGTGATATCTTCCTTAAAATCAAAAATTCTTGAAGAATAATTCAAAATGAATCTTGATATGAGGAGTGTTTCTGAACAATTTTGATGACCAATTTGAAAAATCAAATGAAAAATGATATTATGCCTTAATTAGGAATGAGAATAATTTGATGATTTGAGATAAGATTAAAAAAGAGAAACAAAGATAAAATTGGGTCAGCTTTCAATTTTGAAAAATGAAGAATGAATGAGAGAAAATTGAAAGGTGATGAAAGATCATAAATTTCATAAAACATTAAGAAGTCATAATTTTGATGAGATGAGTAAATTCAGAATGATAAAAAGGTAGAATTGTCACAGGGGCTCTTATTGAAGCAAGAGGGCCTGACACTCAGGAATCAAGAACTCACTTGGAGGGCTCTAAAAGATGATAAGAAATACTACAGAATATATTTCTTAAGCAGGAATAGGGGAAAGGACAAATATGTCAAAGATAACAAAGAAGAATGATAATGAAGCCAGAGGCCAAAGATAAAAGAAAGCCAAAGGCCAAGAAGCCAACCAAGTGAATCCTCAATTCACTGTTTCAACCTGCCATAAAGAACAATGGAATTAGTAAAGGATATGACCACCAATATCCACTGACAGGCAAGGAAAGAAAAGAGAAAGGGTTCTAATGACTGACTTAAGATTATCAGTATTAACTTGAATAATGTAAAAGAAAATAAGGATAAAAATAAATCCAATATATCAATTAACTAGGGAAAAAGTCCCCAGGTGATGAAAGGTAGCCGGTATATGTGAAAACTGAAAGATTGATCCTGGAAGGTGGATCAATGGCTGTATTATCCGGATCAGGAAATACAGTTCTGGCCATCTTGAAATTTGAACTGTGTGATGGAATTCCCACAGTGGAATATGAAATGACCCAATTGGGCCAAGACCTTACAGGTTGTTTGAATGAGGCCTGTACGGATGAATTGAGTTGTCCAAAGGAGTATTGAATACTTGATGCCTTGACAACTGATTGAAAAGATGTAATACCTCTTGAGAATTGCCCTTGAATGATCCTGAATGAATTGTGCCAACCCAACTCCTGCAGATACAGGTGGTTGGGGTCCTTGAAGAGTCTTCTGATTGCTGCCATAAATTGTCAGACTGATGAGCTGATTAATCCTCCTTAAAAATGGGCGTTGGGATTTGAGACCTTGATTTGGGAAGGTGGAATTGGGTCCTGAGAATGTCACCATTGGATTGCTGAGCAAAAATGGTGCATAATGGTATATAATACCATATATGCACCATGCCTGCAACCTTGAGTACGGATGGTATGGAGGAAAGGAAGAAATCCCCTGGAGTTGAGGGGAAAGGCGGACTGAGCTGATCTGGTGGCCTCTGGTGGTTGACAGAGGCCATGGCTGAACTATTGGTCCATGGTGGTCCATGGCCAGAATTGGGTCCTACGGGATTTATGGCCAAAATGGTGTATATGAGGTTTTTGGTCACTTTTGGGTCCAAGGAAATGGTGGCCAAAAATGGCTCAGGTGGGCCCAATTGTGGTTTGGGACCCACCTGGCTGGCCCCTTTTGGCCTCATTGGATTAGGCCAAAAGGGGCCTAACTGGCCTATGGACCGCGGACCGTGGCCTGTGAATCACGGCCCACGGGCCGTAGGAGCCGTAGGGGACCTAAATGGCCCAAAGAGGCCATTTAGGCCAAAACCCCATCAATGAAAGGGGGGCCCTGAATCCAAGGATGATGGCTAGGGGGCCTGGAGGCCCCTATAAGACAAAATGACCCCCCAGGCCCAAAATCAAAGATGAAGGCCTGGGGGTTGGTGAAGTGGGAATTGGCCAAGAAGGCCAATGACGGCAGGATATGGCCATTGGAAAGTGTTATGGCATGGGCGCCATGGAACACCCAAGGGGGCCAATTGGCCATAAAAGATATGACATGACCAATTGGCCCCAACTTGGCTCCAGGTTGGATTGCCGCAACCATCAAGGAGGAGGGTCAAACTTGTGGTTGTGACAGCACCCCCCTACCTTGAATGGTGAGCTCCTGAGCACCAAGATAAGGTAGCAGCCTGTTGAGGCTGTTGAGACGGATTGGACAGAGGGGTTCCAGATGTATTTTGATATTTAAAAGAAAATTTTGAACTGATAATTGTGTTTTGGCATATGAATTGAGGTTGACATAGTCTTCTCTTGACATTTGGTTTTGAAAATGTTGAAGGATTGAATTGGACGTAGAATTTTGGCATAAAGATTAAAATAAAAGAAATTTCAAGGAAAGTAAAGATAAAGAAACAGAAAAGGAAAATTAAAAAGAAAAATTTTGAATGGGGATCCTACTTCATCACGAATTTTGACAGTTGATTTGAAAGTGGCCCAGGACCTGGAATCAAAGATTTTGATGCCAGGTTCTCACACAGTGGCCAAGGTGATGTTTTGAAAAGATTGTAGATCCCTCAGGGAAGTGCACACCAGGAGAGGAACTTACTTTTAGAAGTTGCCAATCCCGCCAGTGCCATAAATAAGAATATAAATTTGATGAAGGAATGTCTTCAATTGGAAAAGTTGGAAAGGAAAATGAATGTGCATGGTCCATTTGCCCAAGTGAAAAATGGCCATAATTTTGGAATTGATGTTGAAAACCAGGCCAACGAATCTGTCTCCAAATTGCAAAGTGCTCACAGAAGGGCCAAGGTGATGCTTACAACAAAGAGGAGTAGAATACCTCTAAAGGTGCATACCAGGAGTGGGACTTACTTTTGGTAATTCCTCTCCCAACCAAGCACCATAAAAGATCAAGATTTTGAAGAATTGGGTCCAGGCTTTTCAGGATACAAAGAATGGAAATCTTTGACAAGATCAGGACAATTCTTGAGGTTTTCGGCTGGTTCCCAAGTGGATCTTTCTGGGTCTTGACTGAAACCTTTCCATTCCACCAGATACCATAACTTTCTCCTCTTGAGCTTTGAATCCAGTACTTGAGAGACTTCCCATTTGTCTTCTTCTTCAATGGTAATTGGAGGAGGGGGCTCTTGATGCCGATTTGGGATTGTTGATGTCTTGACTGGTTCCAGAAGGGAGATATGGAAGACTGGGTGGACAGATTTCCATTGAGATGGAAGCTTGAGGTGGTAAGCATGAGAACTGACTTTCTTCAAGATTGGAAAAGGACCCAACCATCTTTCGGATAGTTTTTTGGTGGGTCTGGTTGATTTGATATTCTTGGAAGAAAGCCATACCATGTCACCGCGATTGAAAACAGGTGGACTTGCTCTACCTTTATCTGCATACCTCTTAAACCCTTGACATCTTGCTGTACTGATTGGAATTTTGTTGATCACTTTCCAGAAGGAGTATCTTGAGTGATGTGAACTGAATCAAAATGTGGATCTCTTCCATAAACAGTGAAAAATGGGGATTGCTTGGTTGAAGAGTCATCAGAATTATTGTAGGCAAATTCAGCCAGAGGGAGCCAGGTGTTCCAATCATCTTGATGATAACTGACATACATCCGAAGATACTGTTCTAGTATCTGATTTACCCTCTCTGTCTGTCCATCAGTTTCTGGATGGTAAGCAGGTGACAAGTCTCTTGAAATCTTGAGCTGCTGACAAAGATTGGTCCAAAAAGAAGAAACAAAGAGTGAACCTCTATCACTGACAATGCTTAACAGAAGGCCATGCTTTGAAAAGATATTCTTGATGAATAAATGGGCCAAGTCCAGGGAAGTGATTGAAGACATTGTTGGAATAAAAACCGCCATTTTGGAGAATTTGTCCACTATGACCAGGATTGAATCAAAGGAATTGGACAGCGGCAGTTGAGTGATTAAGTCCATTGAAAGATAAATCCAAGGATCATTTGGAATTGGAAGAGGCTTGAGGAATCCAAACTGCTTATGGTGAATATTCTTGTTTCTTGCGCACTGTTGACAGGATGAAACATAATCCTTGAAAAATTGAGTCATGCCGGACCAGTGGAAATCCCGCTTGACAAGTTTGAGAGTCTTTTCTTGGCCAGGGTGGCCAGCTAGAGGAGAATCGTGACGCTTTTGAAGAATACTAAGTTGAATTGTGGAGTCATTTGGGACTACCACCCGATCTTTGAAGAGAAGAAGTTGGGAAGAGGAATCAAGAGAATAATGTTGGACTGATTTACCTTTACCCAAATCTTCAAGAATACTTCTGTACTGGGGATCTTGCCATAATTTCTTCTGGATGGAATCAATCAAATTTGAAAAACATTCCACCTTGACTGCAAAAAAACTTTGAGGGTTGAACTTCATCTTGCTTAATGATTTGCTGAAAATTGATTGGATTCTTGCTGATGAAATCCTCCCCCCTCTCTGCATAAACGTCGTCCCAACGTGATGAGGCATCTGGAAGAGTAGCTAGGCTGCCAGGGCGGTAAGTGATTGAGAAATGAAATTCAGAAAGGAATTCAGCCCAACATGCTTGACGGCAAGTGAGTACTTTGGAGGTCATGAAGTATTGAAGGGAAGAGTGATTGGTGAGAACTTCAAAAGGGGAAGACAGTGAAAGAAGAAAAGCCCTCCAGCGCTTGAGAGCCCAGACAATACCAAGGAGTTCCTTGTCATGAATTTTGGAATTGAGCTCTGCTGGGATAAGCTTGTGGCTGTCAAATGCAATAGGATGTTTTCCTGAGTAAGAGACCTGACTCAGTACAGCACCCAAAGCATAATCTGATGCATTGGTCTCTACAATGGTGGGTAGAGAAGGATTGAAGTGGGAAAGGATTGGAGCGGTGGTGAAAGCCTCTTTGAGTTGGTGAAACTGACTGAGAGCTTCCTCATTGAGCGGAAAACAGGAATCTTTCTTGAGGAAACTGGTGAGTGAACTGATCTTCTTTGAATAATTCTTGATGAAACGGCGGTAGAAGTTGGCACAGCCAAGGAAGGATTGAAGAGCCTTGAGGTTTCTTGGAGGCGGCCAATTGAGAATCTGCTGGACTTTTGCTTGGTCCATCTTGAGGCCTTCAGAAGAAACTACATAACCAAAATATTCCACCCTTGAAACATGAAACAGGCATTTGGACGCCTTAGCAAAAAGGTTATTGGCTCTGAGTCTGGAAAGAACAGTGGACACATGAGTTACATGTTCTTCCTCAGATTTGGAAAAGACCATAATGTCATCCAAATAAACCACAACATGAACATCGAGAAGATCTTGAAGGATATCATTGACAAGATTTTGAAAAGAAGCAGGAGCATTGGTGAGCCCAAATGGCATAACCAAGTACTCATAACTGCCATATATAGTTCTAAAGCAAGTCAAATGTTCATCACCCTCCTTGATTCTGAGCAGGTTATATGCACCACACAAATCAATCTTGGCGAAGACAGAAGAACCACTAGAGACATTGACAACCTGATTCATAGGAGGACCAGGATACTTGTTCCTCCTAGTAACAGCATTGGGTTTGCGGTAATCAACACACAAACAGAGGCCACAATCTTTCTTTTTGACAAAAAGGACAGGTGCTCCTGTTGAAGAGGAGCTTGGCCTGGATGAAACCTTTCTCTACATTCTCTGAAATGTAGGCCCTGAGTGTATCTGACTCTTGTTTGGATAAAGAGTAGATCACCCCAACTGGAGGTGGAGACGCCTCCAGTTCAATATGATTATCACAGGCGCGGTGAGGAGGAAGTTTTTCTGCTTTCACCTTGGAGAATACATCCAAATATCGGTGATAGACAGAAGGAACAACCTTCATCACGGTTTCTACTTCTTCTGGCTCTTCCTCTTCATCCCACAGCTCTTCCAGGGAGTCATGATAAGATGAAGGAGGAAGGTCCATATTCCCAAATAAGAGGTGAAGTGAAGATACAGAATTATCTTCTCCAACATCTTGAATCTCTTTAAAGACTGCAGCTCTAGGAGATAGTAATGACTGTGGGGAATTAAAGGAAGGAATATGGAAAGAAGACGGAAATGATGGTGTTCTAGAATCAACAACCAGAGCTGCACATGATTTGTCAGAAGAAAAGTCATTACGGAAAGAATTAGAAGGATCAGAATAGTCCAAATGATCAGGATTAAAGGTGATCAGGCCTTGCCTCCAATCAATAGAAGGATTAAAATGATTGAGAAAGTCAAAGCCCAATATGAGGTCTTCTCCCTTGGGAGTATCAATGACTAAAAAGTCCCATTCAAAGCTTGGGAAGGAAGGGTGTGAGCCTGTGAGGTATGTATAACATAGCCATAAGGCCACAAATGATTTTATAAACAGTTAATTTTGTCTTAAACAGAATTTTTGGTTGAAATTAAAATAAAAAATAACAAAAAATAAGTATAACTTTATTTTGGATAAACAAAGTTATAAATATTGTGTCATTTTTGGATTCTACACCAAAAATAACCTAGGGTACATCCATAAGGTGTTATACCCAAAAACACTTATTTCTTGTGTTATTAGAAGATTTAAGAATCTCACAGTACTAATGTAACTTTTTTAACATTTTTTTAAAATTGTTAAATTTAAGCTTAAATAAGCTTAAATTCAAAGTTTCATAAGGTTAATGCAAGCTTACCAAAATTTTAGTTAAAATTGAGGTGTGGTGTATATTTACTTAATTGGCTAAGGATTTGCCATACAGAATGTAAATCCTGCGTGAGCTCAATCTAAAAGGGTTTAAAGCCATGGTATGGCTTTAAATAAATAAAAGGGCAAAATCCACGCAAAAAGGTGGGACAAAGGAAAGCAACCAAATAGAGCTGGGGTACCCAACTTTTTGGATCTGAAATGATTCAATTAAGGTTGTCCACCTGTATTGGAGGATTTTCAACCTTATTTAAACTTTAAGATTAGACTTTGATCCAACCTTAAGGGTTAAACTGGTTTTATCCCAATTTGGACAGGAATTTCAAGCTGCCAAAGGGTAAATCCCAATATGCAGGCTTGAAATCAAGGTTTTAAGAACTGTCAAAGCTTGTCAGGCTTAAAAACCTTAAATAAGCTTAAAACTTTAAAGTTACAAGCATCAAAACCTTATCAAAAGCTAAGGTTTGGTGTGTATTGCTGTCAGCCTGTGACTCAAAACAGAGCACTAGCATGACATCCAACATACCATAAATAATGGTATGACAAGTATTGAACAAAAATAGTCAATACAGGTAATAAATAAAAGGAAAAAAATCCTCTTAAATTGAACACCAACCTTATCCAAACAGAATAAGGAAACCTAGAGGAGAATAAACAAGTCAAAACCCTTATTTTCACCTCTCATCTAACTTATGCATATTTAAGTTATTCTATACCAAAATGGTATTTTTCTTAAAGCTCACATAGAGAGCTACACAATTATATCATCCATGTTGTTGTAACACCACTACAACTGGAGATACCATATGACCTATTTTAAAACCAAGACCCCCCTGAAAGTCAAAGAGGGCTTGTACAAAGGTGTACAAAAGTATAACCAAATTAAAGATATAAACAAGAGCTTCAATTTGAGATACATTAGACCTCTGTATCTCTTAAATTGACTGAGGGATCTTGGTTCTAAGGTTTAACAACCAAAAATACAGATATTCTGAAAACAAGGAAGTAAACAAACCTCTGTATCTTTGGCATACACTCATACAGCTGTACAGTGTAATATACCAAACTGTAGAGCTAATCAAGCCCTAAGAAACTGTATCATCAGAATACAGATATCTTCCAAATTGGAGAAGATATGTGGCATGGAAGTTTTTGAAGCCTCATACTGATGTACAAAATTACATCCAAAAACTTAAAACCCTTATAACTTTTGCTATTTGTAAGAAGGGTAAGAATGAAGCATATCAAATTGAAGAGCTCATTAAGCCCTTCAATTCTGTGCTCTTGGTTTCTTGATATCTCAAAAACTGACTAAGATATCTTGGTTGGAAGTATTTTGACCAATACTGGCCTGTACCAAACCTGTACCAACCAGTACTGGCTTGATACTTGAAATAATGGTTGTTTAAAGCTTAAACCCGCCCAGAATGACTAATATTGATCATACAGACACCAGAACAACGTCATCCAAGTGCTGACGTGGCAGGTGCAAAGTTTTTTCACCCTGTATTGACCCAGAATGATCATTTGTGGTGCTAAAACCACAATTCTGCCTCTATTGACGTCATAATTGAGGATCCAGAACCACAGATTGACCATTGGAGTGAAAATTCACACTCCACTGACGTGTTAAGAGTTAATAACTCTTGACAGTCTTGAAAGATATAAAAAGAAGGGTTTTTTCCTTGAAAACCCATCATTATTATTATCTTATTATCCATATTCTTACGTGACAAAACTTTTATCAATCAGTAGTGCCCTTAGAATCATTATTAGAAGATATAATTAGAACATAATTATTGTAGTACCTCTTTACAGTCAAATATATTAGAGTATTGCAACCCAGGTCCTCAATAGACTCATCACCACTGTTACCATGTAGCAGTAGCACCTGAAGATTTAATTTTTATTTGTTTTGATGTGTCACAGTCATAATATTAGCTTGTAACTACATTTTATAGCTACTATATAGACTCACCCTGACAATTGCTATTTTACGTGGAAGAATAGTAATAACTTCAAAAATTCATTAAAAATCCAAATCTTAATGGATATGCTTAAAAATTTCACACAGCTTAGAATTTCATATGATCTATATATACATTCAATTTTAAGTATCTTTTATAAATAAAATTCCTGGGTAATTAGCCTGGAAATTTACTCTTTTAATTAAGCTCAAAGAAAATTATGATTTCCTTAAAAATTAATTAACAATTGAGTTTAAGAGATTTCTGCTTGAAACTCTATTTTTAAGTTGTTCATGTGATGAACTTTAATATAAATAAGTTTATTTATATTAAAAACTTAATATAATTAGTTTAAATGAGGATTAAAGCTACATGGAGTTAAGAATAACACTGGTAACTTTAAATTGGAATTAAAAACGAGTTGCCTTAAGTTAAGAACTTTGTTTTTAAGTATGGTTTTTCAGTTTTGACCTGAGCACGCCCTCTATATTCATTATGAATCATGAGAGCTGCTCTGAAGACATAAAAAGAGTCTTTTCATCACTGTTTTTGTCAATAATTCATTATCAATCCAATCATATTAGACATTTAAACAGGTAAAGTTTTATTATTTATAAAATCTTATTATTAAAGTAGTTCTTAAGTTATTTTATTCTTTATTAATTGTAAATTAAAGAATTGAAGTCATAGAATTCAGATTATTTTTGTAATCATCAATAATATATTTTATATTATAAAATTATCATCTTAAATATCTTTTAAAATCCACAAATTCCTCTTAAAAACTCTTTAATCTTAAATTTTATCATGAAAAGTTTTTTATCTTTAAAATTATTGATTTTAGGCATGTTTTTAACTTATAATCATTATTTAATATAATAACTGTTGTTGTTTAACTTGTTTTATTAAATAAATATTATAAGTAAGTTTTCTCTAAAGTTCTATATTTTTTTATCTAGTATTAGTTTTTTTATATAGAATTTTATTCTATAAGAATTATTTCTGCACAGTGTGTGTTATAATTCTTTTATAAATAATATCTATATTATTTATAAGTGGTTAATATTCATATTTCCACGTGTAATTGTCTCATTAAGAGCTTTACAAGTCTTATTGTTATAACTGTCAGTGACTATAACAATAATAGAATAATTATAATTTATTATAATTATTATTATTATTTTTTTCATTATTTTTTTTATTATTATATTTTTATAATAATAATTAAATTTATTTTTTTATATAATTATTTTTAATAATTATATTTAAATTTGTGGTTATAATATTTTATTATATTATATATTTCTATTGAGGACAGTCATAGTCCTCTTGATTTTGCTACTATTATCAAGAGTTTCATAGACAAACCTTACAAAGGGAGCTCAACCATATATCTAGTATGGTGAGTCACAAATAAGGAAGGAGACTCAGAGGAGTCAAGAATGATAAGGGGAATCTTCTCTGGAAGTTCTGACGTAGTCAATGAGTACTTTTGAAAAAACTCCTTTGCATTAAATGAGTGTGTAGCACCAGAATCAATGAGAATACTGGAAAAAACATCAGAAAGAGAAGAAAAAACAAAAGATTTAAGAGAATTTTTGACACCAGTATTCAGAATGCACAATTGTGCTCTGGAAGGAAAACTGTGAAGACCATTGAACACAACATGGTCTCCACTCAGGCTTTTCCCTGGCTGGGAAATTGGCCTGACAGTTGGGTAAGCTTGTTTTGAGGTCTTTTGAAACAAGACTCAAGACTATGCTTCCCACCACAATAAGTACACAAGCCCTCCTTGATTCTTCTTTCTCTTTCAGAAACTTTCAACTTGAAGTCCTTATTAAACAAGGAAGAGTAGGGCTTGTCCCGCTTTTGAGCATGAAAATTCTTCTTCTTGTGACTTGAGCTTGAAGAATTTTGATGATGAGAAGAACTTGAATTTGAGGCTTCAGGATTCTTCTCTTGATGATGACTCTTCTCCTTTTGCCTCTCATGGTACCTGGTATCAAGTTCCAAGGTAAAGTCCATTAAGTCTTGAATAGAATCAATATTTGAAGGATGGGAGGCCAATTGATCCAGAATCCTGGATGGCAATCCCTTCCTGAAATGATGGATGAGAGCCCTTTCACCCCAATCCCCGATTCTTGAGACTAAGCTTCTAAAATCAACAATGTATAGTGATACATGCCATCCTTCTTTCATTCTTAAGGAATCAAACTCTGCTTCTGATTTTCTGACTTCATTCCGGTCGCCAAACAAAGTGAATAGTTGTGATTCAAATAAATTCCAAGAATTGAGAAGGTATTTGGTATCTTGATTGGTGAGATTGGAAAGATAAGGCTCAATCCATTTTGCAGCCCTGCCAATAAGAAATGAAGTGGCATAAAGAACCTTCTTCCTGTATTGAGAGAAGTTTGCTGGGTCATTATTGAAAATTAATTGACAAGACTGGATAAAGCTTCTTACTTTGAAGGGCTCAGTCCCATCAAAGAATTCTGGTGCCTTCATAGATGGAGTCTTGAAGGCTGGTGGTCTTGATGAATCAGAAAAAGAAGCTGCTTGAAGATTGGCCATAATCTGAGTCATTTGCTGCATAATGGCCAATAAAGAGGGTTCAGATTGATGAGAGACAGGCTGATTAGACTGGGCTAGAGTTGGTCCTCCAGTACCTTGGGATGCTCCCACCGAAGCAGGAACACCTTCAGTACCATCAGACTCTTCCTCTTCCACAGAATTCTCCTCCTCCTCTTCACCATCTTCACCTGGACCCTTGGGAGTATCCCTTGAAATGCCTGGAAAACTGCCAACTACTCCTGAGAAACAATTTGATCTTCTTGGCACTCTTCCTTCCTTCCTGGATGGTGCTTCTCCTTCCATGCGGGGTCCTCTATCTAATTGGGCCCTGAGTTGAGGAACTACTGGGGTGCCATCAAGAGGAACTCTTGGAGTAGGAGTAAGAACAGCTTGAGTTTGAGCCTGGGATCTGGTCTGTCTTGCTGGAGGTGAGTGTTGGAGTGGCATGGTTGAATAAAAAATTAAATAAAATGAATCAAAACTTGAATAAAACTTGAGGAAAAACCAAAATAGTCTTGAGGATCAAATCAAATCAAATCTTGAGGGAAAAATCAATGAACCAATGAAAATCTTCAAGTACGTCAATAAATCAAATCAAATGAGTCTTGAAGTCAAGTTCAATATCAATGGATAATCTTGAAGTCAATAAAATCAATCAATCAATCAATAAATGAAATCTTGCAGTAGAAATCAATAAATAAAATGAATTCTTGAGTCAAAATCAGTTTATGTCAAAGTTTTGATGTGAAATTCAGCAAAATCAATGAGAATTCTTCAGATCAATCAATTATCTTGAAGTCAATATCAATTATGTCAAATCAGTCAATAAAATAAATTATCAATTGAATTCTTCCTGACAATCAAAATTCTTGAGGAATAAAATCACAATGAATCCTGATATGAAGAATCTGTCTGAACAATTTGATGAATAATCTGAGAATGAAAATGATAATACGCCTGAATGAAGGATAAAAAATGAGATTGATGATTGGTTGAGATTAAAATTGAAAAAGATAACAGAAATAAAATTGGCTCAGCTTTCAATTTTCAGAATGAAGAATGAATGAGAGACAATTGAGAGGTGACAAAGGATCATTAATTTCATAAGCGTTAAAGAGTCATAATTTCAATGAAGTAATGAATGAAATTGGTGAAGAATGAATGAATAGAATGAAAGGAAATTATGAGTTAATTAATATAATGTCACCGGGGCTCTTATGGAAGCAAGAGGGCCTGGCACTCAGGAATCAAGAACTCACTTGGAGGGCTCCAAAAGATGATAAGAAATACTACAGAATATATTTCTTAAGCAGGAATAAGGGAAAGGAAAAATATGTCAAAGATAAGAAAGAAGAATGAGAATGAAGCCAGAGGCCAAAGATAAAATAAAGCCAAAGGCCAACAAGCCAACCAAGTGAATCCTCAATTCACTGTTTCAGCCTGCCATAAAGAACAATGGAATTAGTAAAGGATATGACCACCAATATCCACTGACAGGCGAGGAAAGAAAAGAGAAAGGGTGCTAATGACTGACTTAAGATTATCAGTATTAACTTTAATAATGTAAAAGAAAATAAGGATAAAAATAAATCCAATATATTAATTAACTGGGGAAAGAGTCCCCAGGTGATGAAAGGTAGCCGGTATATGTGAAAACTGAAAGATTGATCCTGGAAGGTGGATCAATGGCTGTATTTTCCGGATCCGGAAATACAGTTCTGGCCGTCTTGAAATTTGAACTGTGTGATGGAATTCCCACAGTGGAATATGAAATGACCCAATTGGGCCAAGACCATACAGGTTGATTGAATGAGGCCTGTATGGATGAATTGGGTTGTCCAAAGGAGTATTGAATACTTGAAGCCTTGACAACTGATTGAAAAGATGTAATACCTCTTGAGAATTGCCCTTGAATAATCCTGAATGAATTGTGCCAACCCATCTCTTGCAGATACAGGTGGTTGGGATCCTTGAAGAGTCTTCTGATTGCTGCCATAACTTGTCAGACTGATGAGCTGATTAATCCTCCTTTGAAGTGGGCGTTGGGATTTGAGACCTTGATTTGGGAAGGTGTAATTGGGTCCTGAGAACGTCACCATTGGATTGCTGAGCAAAAATGGTGCATAATGGTATATAATACCATATATGCACCATGCCTGCAACCTTGAGTACAGATGGTTTGGAAGAAAGGAAGAAATCCCCTGGAGTTGAGGGGAAAGGTGGACTGAGCTGATCTGTTGGCCTCTGGTGGTTGCCAGAGACTATGGATGAACTATTGGTCCATGGTGGTGCATGGCCAAAATTGGGTCCTACGGGATTTATGGCCAAAATGGTGTATATGAGGTTTTTGGTCACTTTTGGGTCCAAGGAAATGGTGGCCAAAAATCACTCAGGTGGGCCCAATTGTGGTTTGGGACCCACCTGGCCTTGGGGCCTAGCTGGCTGGCCCCTTTGGCCCCTTTTGGCCTCATTGGCTTAGGCCAAAAGGGGCCTAACTGGCCTACGGACCCTGAATCACGGCCCACGGGCCGTAGGAGCCGTAGGGGGCCTAAATGGCCCAAAAAGGCCATTTAGGCCAAAACCCCATTAATGAAAGGGGGGCCCTGAATCCAAGGATGATGGCTAGGGGGCCTGGAGGCCCCTAGAAGACAAAATGACCCCCCAGGCCCAAAATCAAAGATGAAGGCCTGGGGGTTGGTGAAGTGGGAATTGGCCAAGAAGGCCAATGACGGCAGGATATGGCCTGAGGCCATAAAATGCCCATTGGAAAGTGCTATGGCGTGCACGCCATGGAACATCCAAGGGGGCCAATTGGCCATAAAAGATATGACGTGACCAATTGGCCCCAACTTGGCTCCAGGTTGGATTGCCGCAACCATCAAGGAGGAGGGTCAAACTCGTGGTTGTGACAAGAATGAACAAAATGAAAATAAATTATGAGTTAATTAATATAATGTCACAAGGGCTCTTAGGGAAGCAAGAGTGGCCTGGCACTCAGGAATCAAGAACTCACTTGGAGGGCTCTAAAAGATTAAGGAAATAAGAAGAATATATTTCTTTAAGGAAGAATAAAAGTGAAGACAGGTATTACAAAATATAAAGATGAAATGAAGCCAATGGCCAAGATGCTAAGAAAGCCAAAAGCCAAAGAGCCAACCAAATGAATCCCCAATTCACTGTTTCAACCTGCCAGAAAGAATAATGGAATTAGTAAAGGATATCACCACCAATATCTACTGAAAGGCAAAGACAAAAAGGTGAAAATGAATGACTTAAGATTATCAGTATTCAATTTAATAAATTAAAAGAAAATAAGGATAAAAAGAAATCCAATATATTAATTAGCTGGGGAAAAGGTTGCCAGTATATGCAAAAAGCTGAAATGCTGATCCTGGGAGGTGAATCATCCCGCTTTATTGTATGAGTCAGTAAGATACAGTTCCTGCCATCTTGAGAATTGAACTGTGTGACTGAATTCCCACAGTGGAATATGAATTGGCCCACATGGGCCAGGGCCATACAGGATGCTTGATTACTACCTGTATGGACCAATTGAGTTTTCCAAGGAATGCTGAGTAATTGATGCCTTGAAAATGATTGAAATGAGCTATAACATCTGAGAATTAGCCTTAGAATAGTCCTGATGAGAATTGACAATCCAACTCCTTCAGGGCCAGGTGGTTGGGGTCCTCGAATGGTCTTCTGGTAGCTGCCAGGGAATTCCCAAACTGAAATAGCTGAAAGATCCTCCTTAAAAATTGGTGATGGATTGGGTACTTCATTTTGAATCACAAAATTTGGTGCTGAAAATGTCACAATCGGATTGCTGAGCAAAAATGGTGCATAATGGTATACTATACCATATATGCACCACTCCTGGATCCTTGAATACGGGGTGCATTGAGAAAGGAAAATTCTTCCCCTGAAACTGGGGGGAATCCTTGCTTGGAGCTGAGCTGGTGGCCTCTGGTGGTTTCCAGAGGCCATGGGCTGAATAGTGGCCCACAGGTGATACTGAGGTGGTTTTGGCCATTTTGGGTTGGTTGGGATTTGGGGCCAAAACTGGCTCAGATGGGCCCACTTGGCTTTGAGGGCTGATCAACTGCCTCCTTGGCCCCACATATGGTGGGCCGTAATTCATGGCCCATGGGCCATAGAGGCTGCAGGGGTCCTAATTGGCCCAAAAAGGCCATTTAGGCCGAAACCCACCTAATATAAAGGGTTGAGTCAATGGCCCTGGTGGTGGGTAGAGAAGCCATAGGCCCCTGGAAGACTGAAAGGACCCCCCAGGCCCAAAACAAGGATAATGGCCTGGGGGTTGGTGAGGTGAAGAATTGGCTAATAAGGCCAATGAAGGCAGGATATGGCCTGAGGCCATCAATGGCCAGTGCAAGGGTGTTATGGCCAAGAGGCCATAGAGCACCAAGAGGGTACAATTGGCAATAAACATATTGTAGCGCCAATTGACCATAACTTGGGTTCAGGTTAGAATTGCTGCAACACCCTTTAAGGGGGGTGATTATTTGTGGTTGTGACATCATGTTACTAATTTTTCTTATGCCTTTGAGTTTCAGATTTCATGTTTCACTGCTTTTCAGACAACCACACAATTTCAAACTGAAGTCCTACCACCCATCTCCATTAGTGAAGATTGCCTCACACACATGGTCATGGCTATGGATGTATTTCCAATGTTTGGATGACCGTTATGTTGAATTTCAAGTACTTGATTGTTTTGTAAATTATTTGGAGAAAAATATGAAGCATGAAATCGCTGGGAGCACAAAGGGTATGCCAGATCATCTCACAGGACTTCATGAAATGTGCAACCACAAAAAAAGGTATTTGATTTCTTTGGGGCACTTGACCAATACATCAATAGTCCTCAATCGCAAAATGTAAGTATTTATGTTTTTTTCCTCCTGGTAACAGAACAAAATACCACCCTTCTATTGATAGAAACTATCAAAACAGACTTTGTATACTTCATTTCAAAGAACAATGTTCCCCTGTCAGTCTCAATCGAAATACTTTCAAGAGCTTTTGGAATTTTGCAATCCCTATACCATCAAAATTCTTGTTCAATGTCAATAACTTACTCCACACCTGTCAAACAATGTTTTTCATCAGGACCACATTTTCCATCTCTTTACCACCAACACGGTCCATGTATCATCAAAAACCAATACATGGACTAGTCCAAATGTGACAGCATATATGTCTTTCACATATTATTATCTAGATGAGGAGTTTTATCTAACCACCTTGCATTTGGGACTGAGTCAAATCCATCGTAAGAAAAAGTTATTTCTTTTTTCTTTCCTGCATACTGATTATCATACTTTGTGTTTCAGGTTATCACTCAGCTGAATCACTTCCCAAGCTATTGTTTGGAAGTATCAACCAATATGTCTTGGAAAGGGAAATTATTTTTGTTCAAGCTGACTTGCATCAGTAAACTAGAAAATGTGTAACAAAATGCAAGAGCTTTGATGATCTTTCATAGCAAGAAAAAGGTTTGTTGGCTGCATGGCACTTACTATCAATATTCCCACAGAGGATTTCCTTAAGGAACTTGCTATAGACTTCCCTGAGACAACCCCAACTTCATCCGAAGATAAAGTTAGCCAAACAGACATTGCTAACCATATTGAAATTACAATGGAAAAAATATTCAATATTATTAAATTATATAACAAAGCTTAAATTTTGTGGAATTATTAAATCAAAGTTGTTAACAATGTGAGAATTGTGAGCCCTGAGGAATATTTTACATTCCCACAGAACTCAAAAAAATTCCTCACCAAAAGTTAATTTTTACTTGAGATCAAGAACATTTAAGTTAAAAAATTATTTTAATAATAAAAATTCGATTAACTTTTTAAAAACAAATTTCTATAAAAGTTGGATAATACCATTGGATTCTGAATTCAATTTTACCTAGGGTCATACCATAGGGTATGATACCATAAACTCAATATTTTGGCCTACAAAGACCAAAATGGTACTTTATTTTAACTAAATCTTATCAAAGTTAAACTGAAATAAATATAAACCATTGTTTTCTTAACTTACCAAAAAAGTGGTAAAATTAAATTGGGGTGTGTAGTCTTAAAGTTAGCCTTGGATTGACCATACAGATGGTAAATCATGTGCGCCATTTGTCCAAAATAAGCTAAAACCTCCATAGTGTGGCATCTAATCAATACAAAAAAGGATAAAAATCATGAAAAAATGTAGAGAAAAGGAATATGGTGAAATGTGGCAGGGTAACCAAATTTTTGGATCTGCATACAGTGGTTTTTAAATTTGGCCAAGCCTAATTAAGGTTATGAAGCCAAATTAATTGTTATATGAGATTTTACTTTTGATTAGGAGTTTAAATCTCATAAATCAGATGAACTTAAAGTTAATTTGAGCTTATTTAATTTAAATTAAGAACCAAACTTAAAAAACATACCCAAGTGAAACGTTTGAGTAAAAACTCATATTTTCACGATAAGGATAATATTTTTGTTTAATTATGTATTTTTATAGAAAATGGAGTATATCAAGGTATAACTGGAAAAACCTAATCAATCCATTCTCTGTCTTTGGAACATGTGTCTATGAGGCTTGTTGATAATATTACTATTATTCAACAGTACTATGACTGTTCTTATGAAATATAATAAGAAAAATTATTATAACCACAATTAAATAATTAAATAATTAATTATTTCTTTTAATTGTTTTACACTACTAGTTAATACAGCAGTAATCAGTAATTGTCTACAAGAATCAATTACAAGAAGCATACATCTTCTTTATTAAAATAATAAAATTATTTTAATATATAATTATCTTTTATAAGAATAATTATAAAAATAACCCTTCAAGAAAACTATTATTAGAGAAAAACTTTAAGAATTAAATCAAAACACCCACTAATACTCCAAAGAACTTCTTTAATGATAAGAGTAGAGAAATTTGATGGATAATTGTGTATTTAAAGGATCAAAATTGATTTATAACAAGATTGAAACAAAATATAGTTGATTTCTATTAGTGCATGTCTTTTTGATTGCTTTCTGAAACAATAAAACACTTCAAAGGTAGTTCTAACTACTACTTACTTGTTGG
Source organism: Austropuccinia psidii (assembly GCA_023105745.1). Lineage (NCBI taxonomy): Eukaryota > Fungi > Basidiomycota > Pucciniomycetes > Pucciniales > Sphaerophragmiaceae > Austropuccinia > Austropuccinia psidii. The sequence goes on from JALGQZ010000004.1 coordinate 69,420,199, forward strand.
TAATAAAGGTATAATGAAATAATGTGATGATTTGGAAAATACCACAAGAGGTGGCCTCTTTTAAGTCTAAGAAAGCTCACAGAGGCGTGCCATTGAGAATAATGAAAAACCAGTGAGTGAGAAAATAATAAACCTTATTTGATGATCAATTGCATCATCTGTTGTCATATAAGATTATCATAATTACTTAATTCGTGCTTTTACGTGACTACAAAGCCATTTATGGTTAAAAATAAAAGGAGTAACAACTGTAAATATTCTTTGATTCCAAAATAATCATTTATTTCTCAAATTTATCAATGTTATTGGACATTTCATCACAGAGTGTATTTTCTGTGAAATTTTAAAGCTTCAGTATACAACGTAGAATCATCCAAAATGGACTGTAAGTAAAACTTTTGATTTTAATCATAAAAGTTTAATCATGTTTGGTTTTTATATGAATTATACAGTTCCTATCTGGTCCTGAAGGCTTCAGAAATATTCATCAAGAATTGTATTTTTAATGAATTTTAGAAGTTTTTACCACATTTCTACGTAGAATTGCAAATACCAGTATATGGCTGGTCGCTATGAGGTAAATCAATGGATACTAGTCAAAAAAGGGTTTTAATTAATTTTTTGGAGCTTATCCATGGAATCTCATTAAGAATTGACATGGTTACAGGGGTCTCAGTTGCTCTTTACCTCCTTGGCAGATCAAAATAGCAGCTTATTTGCTATTTTCTTATGATATACTGAAGTTCTGACTTGGTAACCAAGTTCCCAAAACGTTTTATTTTACTAATTGGGCCATGATCAGCCATGGAACCAAGCTTCTGAGCTGTGTATGCCTCAGAGGCCTCAGAAGTTTGGTACCCTAGCTCTCTTTGATGTCTTTTGTCCCCTCTAACTATTTTCACGTCAAAAATAGAGATTCATGCTTTGAGACTGATATCCACTATGGGTGTACCAAAAGTGCATATAAAAATACCATAATATTAAGTTCTCAAAAAATGAATTACACTATTCTTAGTGTATATGTAACATGGGATTTCTCACATTACCATTATTTTGGTGTGAAATTGAGAAAAATAAAGATTCTCACAGATCTTTTATGTGGTATTGTAATGTGGTACTGAAGTATTTTCCATATTAACACCTCAAAGAGTTTTGTTGAGCTTATTCTCTCCATGGAGCTCCCCTAGGTGAGATTTTGTGTAGAATCCAAATCTGGCCTTAAATCCATGGATTTACTTACTCAATAAAAGGTTATTGATCTTTTCTGAAATCACAAATGATGAATTTTGAATATATGCATCACTTATGGGTTATGCATAGTTCAGAATTTATTTTTAAGATAATTGTGGCCTATTTGGGTATGTAAAATATACCTCAAGGCTCACATTCCTTCCCACCAAAAAACCAAATTGTACTACAATTTTATCAATGGTATAAAGATGAAAAAGACCCCAAAGGGGGTTAATGTCCACTGTCCAACATCTTTATATTACTCAGATCAAGTACTTTAAAGCACATTGATAGACATATTCAGGTTTGTGGCCTTTTTTCATGTCTAAATCTTCTCAAGAGTTGATCTGAGTCAGGTATTTCTGATTCTGCCAGCCATTAATATTCAGGTACTGGATTTATATATCTGAAAAGATATTCTCTTTGATTTTTAGCCCTAATTCTCCTTTCTTTAATGACTTTCCTTCTCTTTTTGCCTTCACTCTGTTGCACTGGTGGTAAAGTTAAAGGAGTTGTTTTCCTTAAAGGAAAGGATTCTTTTTCAGTTGGTTGATAAGGATTTTTAAAGCTGACTGGAAAGGTGGGGTGTTTATTTTCCAATTGACCACTCGATTCCACTTGAACTAAATTAGTTCCATGTAAGGCAACAATAACAAAAGGTCCTACATAAGAATCTTTAAGTTTCTCTGGTCCTTTGATATTATTAAAATTCAAGGTTGAAACTAGAGCTAAGTCCACCACTTTGAAGTCTGGTAAATTGTGTGAGACTTTGAGATATTACCACCTATCCAAAAAGGTCACAGCAAAATTTCTGTAATAATTATACTTATGATAATTATCTCAAAAATTAGTAGAATACCATAAATAAGTACAAAATCTGAATTAAAGCAGATTCTAATGAATAAACATTTGAAATAAAATACACCATTAAAGTCCTGATGGTATAATACACATATACCATTTTTATGGCATATCTGTAAAGTCAATATTTAATGAGTTATAAGTAATAATACGTTAGAAAAAACATAAATCATTAATTATCAAAGAAAACAATGAAACAACATGTGAAATAAACTGTACCAGTGAGTTCGCCACAAACATTCACACATAAGAAAATTATAAATATATTCTCTCAAGCTAATACTTAAGGAATTAAGCTGAATATATGCACTTTTTTGGTCAATGCATATATTCATGGTTTTTAGCTAATATCACTTGAAATATGCAAGATAGAGAGTTAAACCAAAAATGAATTCACCACATAATTATTGTAAGAACACAGATATGAACTTTCTTTTACAAGCTATAAACAAGGTTAAAACTTGTAATGGTTTATTGATCAAAATCATTGGAGCTGTTGACCACTTTGTTGTGAAAGTGGTCCAAACTTAAAAAAAAGAGACTGTCAGATTCAACTAGCTAATGAGTGAAGAATGACATAATTGTTATTATAATATTCAAGGTATAACCCCTTGAAATCATGGTTTGAAGTTTAAAATATTGAATTTTGACAGAAAAGATGAGTTACAAGAAAAATCAGCAAAATTAGAGTTTTGATTATGTAATGAAATGCTCTTGGCAGTTTAATAAGGACATGCCAAGCCATTAGAATTCTTTCTCTGAAAAGCTGTGGCGTGTAAAACTTATACTTTATTAAGGATCAAAGTTTGAGCTGAATTTTGATCATTTATGATCACTCACTGTCATCTGAAATTAATTTTAACAGTCATATGAGTGATAAAACTGGTGAATACTATTATTTTATGATTAAATATGATACAATATACAAATTTTGGAGTTCTTCCAAGTATATGAAATCATCAAACTTAGAATTATAGTGCTAACTCTAAATAATGGCGTAATAATGAGATAAGATGGTTTGATCATGATGTAATCATCACCAAAACTTAAAATACTGATCATTTCTGGTAGATAGAATCAGTACACGTCTACTAGAGGACTAATGGACTCCAGGAGGGAGGTATTTACTATAAATAGAGCTCTTCTTGCTCTATTTTCCCCTCTGACACTTACAAAACACTAAATAATTAAATCAAAAAGGTAAATTCTTTATTCTTTATATATAAAGCTTTTATATTATTAAAGACCAAAGATTATCTTTATCATAATAATCAATCTTGATGTGATTACTTCAATTATTTAATTGTTTTGCTCAAAAATCTTTCTAAACTCTTTTCCCATTCAAACTCAAAGAATATTTGTAATTTCTCTATTTTTATTTGGAACTACAGTTTGTATAAATTTTATTTACATTATTTTGGCGTAAAATATTTCAAAATTATTATATTAAGTGTTAAAAGTAGGCTATTTTCTCCTTTATAATGATTTCTCTTTATTATTACCTTTAATAATTATTATATTGATATAAATAGTATTTATATTAATAAATAACCTTACTATTAGTGAGATTATTGCTATTAATTGTTTTTTATTTACAAAGAACAATTTATTATGCCTTTATTATTTGTTGGTAACAAAAATAAAGTCCTTATAAATATATTAATTATTATATATTAATTTATTTGTTTATTATATTATCTTTTTATAATATAAATTATATTATTATATTTATTCAATAATATAATCATTTTTTATGCCTTTATTATAATAATTCACAATTATTATAATTAATTTTATCTTATTATTGGTTATTCATAGGGACATTAATAGTACAATAAGTTAAATATTTGTATTTTTTACTTATTTTTTCATAGTCAGACCTTACATTTGGGGGCCTGGCCAGTATTTTTCATCTAAAAGACCTTTGAAAGAATATTCCAATTGGGTTTATCCAATAATGAATTATAATTAGAATCATAAAATTATATAATAATCTTATATTTATTGATTTTAAAAGCTATTGAGGCATTTGGAAAGCAATTGTACTGTCTTACACATGGTTTTTCACATCCTTAGACTTGCAAGAACTTTCTTTGAGTGACTATAGTGCTTAGAAAAGATATTTTATAAATTAAAAATAATTTTATATTATAAATTAATTTCATAATAGAGTCATCTTCATTTTTTATTTTATTCTTTAAAAATAAAAACATAAAAAATAATAAAAAAGATAAAAACCAATAAAAAAAGTTATTTTTATTCATTTCTTTATTCATTTCATTTTTTAAAGATATAAAAGCAAGTTTTACATAGAAAATTGCCATATCTTACCAAAAATAACACTTCTTATATAAAATACTTATATTTATTTGTCTTTTTTGGTGTTTGAAGACAATCCAACAGAAAAAAACCAAACCACTGTTGAAAAATTGGTGGATAAAATTTGTCCAAGTTCTCCAACACCAATTGTCACTAAGAAAAAGAAAGGTAAGAAATTAGACTTTCCAAGACCCAGTATTCAGGACTCTGAAGGTGAGTACCTCATTTTTCAATTGCCAAAAAAGATATTCTTGCTCTAAAATCTTTTTTTCTTTATTATGACTACTATAAGAGGTTCCCAATACCTCATCCAATCAGATGGAGCTGGACTCAGAGGTAGAATTGATTCCTTAAAAGGGAAAAGAAAGGGAAATATCCCCAGTGGAACAGAATCCACACAAGGAAGTGCCTTATCTCAAAGGCAAGTCCCAGAAATGCCCATGATATCTGAACCAGAGTTAGAACTAAGTATTGTGGGAACTCCTCTTGTGTGGGATAAATGAGGCAGTACCTGGAAGGGGAAACTACAAGAAAACAGTTTTGAATTTCTGTTCAAGCTTGTAACCCTTGCTCTCCTTGTGTGTCAGAATAATCTGAACTGCCCTTCCTGAAAATGCTGAATTATCTTGACTTGAGTTCACAATCAATTTATTTTATTTGATGGTGGCTTGTCAGAAAAGTATATTCAACAGACTCTATCAGACTTTTTTTGATCTGGAAACAATGGCTTAGTAAACCTTAACACAAGTAAATAAAGATATAAAACTGGGGAAATACTTTTTTATTCCTTTAGTGAGAACAGTAACACCTTGAGGTATTCCCAATCTTGATGATAACACTGTTGATAATATGATAACCAATAATAACAAACACTACTATTTTTTTTGAGGGTTTAATATTTTATGATGATAACCTGGGATAACAGACACTACTATTGTTCAATTTACTACTGAGGAAAGAACCTTGTCAATGGGATGGATTTATAAAATAATGTAGACCAACTGTTAACTACTATTATCTATAAAACACGCAGACAATGCTACTGAGCTTGGCTACTGAGTATTCCTAAAAAAATTAGGATAATGTGGATGGATGGAGGGGATTTCCCTCAGAAAAAATATTAAGAAGTTACATTTTTGTGATGAGCCTCTGGTTATGCCATGAGGAAAAAAGAATTGAGGGGGGGAGAGGACCTCTATTTATAGTTTTTGGGGCCTCCATGGGAGTGTTAAAAAAAAGGGGACTTAGAATTTTTCAGGTCTTCAAATTAAGGTTTGGTGGTAATTGAATTGAGAGGTCTGTGCTTTAATTGAGTTCTTGATTTTGTGGGGAAATGATGTAATTGATTATGTAATCCTAGTTTTTTTTTTTATTAATCCAAACTGAAAGAAATGGTATGGCATACCACATCTCCCTCTCCATTTAATGCTGTCCCGAGCATTTCCAATGAGGATTAATAAAAAAAACTTGAATTACTGTTTATTTGCTGGTTGAAATGAATAATGATGTTTATTGAGTATCCTTTCTTGATTTCTTTATTTCTCTCTCTCTCTCTTTCTTTCTTTTTGCTATGATCTTGAGGTAATTTTCTTCCAAAAGAAAAAAAACTCCAATTCCCATGAGAGTTTGTTCTAATTCCTGATTGCAATTCTTTATACTGTTTTTTTTATTCCTGTTTTATGCCTTTTGAGCTCTAATATCCTCCTCTTCTCTTTGATAAGATCATTTTCCTAAATTTTCCTTTGTTTTACTGATTTCTTTTATTTATTTATTGGTACCATCTGGACTAAATCCAATCAGAAAATTCATTTCTTGAGGTGATTAATGAAGTTGAAAAATCTTGATGATGCAGTTTAAGGTCATATTGAGGACCATATTTTGAATTTTGAGGAGTTTTATATAATTACAAAAGAATATAATTTAGATAATGATAAAAGAGTATTTGGACAGTTTCAGGTCATGTCAAGGACCATACCTTGAGGAAATGCACTTGATTATTCATAAAAAAATAGATTCTTTAGACAGTTTAAGGTCATATCAAGGACAAGTCTGTGTTGTTGTTTGTTGTTGTTGATGTTTTATTATTATTATTTTTATGTTGTATCATTTTGTTCTGGAAATGTTGAGGGCTAGAAGGGTTTCAACCCCTCTCCATTTAATAAAAAAATATTTTAATATAAAAAATATCAAAATATTTTTTTTAGTTGTTAAATGGTCCAGTAAGAGTTTTTTTTATTTTTATTTTTTATATTTTTTTTTATTTATATTTTTTTTAAATTTAATTATGTGTTATTATTATATATATATATATCTAATTAGTAAAAAAAATGAATTAAAATAAAAATTTTTTATATTGGATAAGGCCTAGTTCCTTTTCCAAAGAAATTTTGAATACACTATTTATATATTTATTATTATCATTATTTTTTATTAAAAAATCTGAATTTATATATATGTAAATATTTTATGAATATATGAATGTATATAAGTAAAAAAAATATTGTTTTTATTTATTTAAATTATTATATTATATTTTTTATATTTGTTCAAAAAGTGGTATTAAAATGTATGCTGTTGAATTAAATTAAACTTTTAATTTTCTTCTGAAAACATTTTATTTAATTATTTATTATTATCCATTTTAAATGTATTATATATATATATAAATTTAAAGTATGTTTAATGACAAATAATTAGTTAATTATTAAATGAATTTAATCAATTTATACTTTAAGCTAATTATATTTAAATAACCATAATATATATCTTGTTTTTTTTTAAAAAAAAAACTATTTAGTATGGATTGAAATATATATATTTCATATATAGTGTCTTATTTAATTAACTATTAGATACTAATATTATTTTATTGATTATATTTTAATATAAATTGTCTACTATATTATATATATATTAATTTAAAACACATACAATATTTAAGTAATAGGTAGAAACAGTAAAAAAAAATAAGAGGAAACTGGCTGTGGGAGTCGCGCGTGCTGCGTAGCGCTGCAAACACTTTAAATTTGAAGCTCGCGCAATCATTATCTTTCCTAATTACAGTAGCTAGTTAATTTATTTATTTATTATTATTATTATATTTTTTTTTATTATATTATAATTAACTTATTTTTATTATTATTACTTTTTTTATTTTACTTATTTATTTATATTACTGTTCCAACTTATTTTTGCTTCCACTAGCTTATCGAATATCATTGTTAGCGCATTTTAGAGAGTACCCGCGTTGGTGATTTTCTTTAATTAGCTTAATAGCTAAATTAATGCTTCTTCATTGTTTATTTATGTAGTAGTTATGACAAATTAGATTATTTCTAAGTTGTTATACAGTTATCTTGCTTTATTTTGCTGTTCACCACGTTGACAATCTCTTTTGAATTAATGTTTTAATATGTATTGTTTTTTTTTTCCAACGGCTGCTACGCTTCAAACGCAAATCTCTTCTTCTGCATTTTGATGGTGGTGTTTTTATTTATTTTTTGTATATATTTTTTATGGTACGGTGCATTTAAATATATTTTAAATCTAACATTGTGGGAGCAATTTATGGTGAGTCATTCCTTCTTATGGCTTCGCTTCTTCTGCTTTCACCGTTTGCTTTTTTTTTTTTTTTTTTTTGAAGGTCATAACGATAACCTTTTCTAGTTTACGGTTAGGATGTGGCTTTTAGGAATTTATGTGTGTTTGATGATAGGGTTTGAAAGAGTAAGTCCCTTCTTGATTTATTTATTATTATTTTATTTTTTTTTATATAAGGCTGGACGTTTCTCTCCTCTTTTTTTTTTTTTTTTTTTATTATTAACCACCTGCCCTTCCATAGACATGTCTTTTTCCATCGAAATCAAACCTTCTTTTGAAGGTTCTCAATCTGTTAAAATCGTACTTCGAAAAATCCATTACGAGTTTTCCATTCCATCAATGGGTGACCCCTTTTTTAATTTATTTACGGTTTCTTCTACTATTGTCAACGACCCTTCCCCCAATCAACGTGCATCTCCTATATTTTCGGCTAATTCTGCTCCAACTACTCCTTCCATTATTCGTAACGATTCCCCCCTCCCTTCTTTCGCAACTGCACTTACTATTTCCACTTCTCCAACAAATTCAAATTGTTCACTCCCTTCTGAAGACGAATTAAAGGACGATTTCGGAATCGTGTTTGCCGAATTCGACGCCGCAGTAACCGATTTAGGTTACTTAATGGAGGTCACATATAGCCAAGGCCGTCCTCCTTTTGCTACTGACAACTTTCTCGAGACTGTTTGTTGTGGGATTGCTCGCATTATTTATTTGTACCATCGTCTTGAGGAGTAAGTTTTTTTTAATTGATATTATATATATGCATAACTAGGTTTGCAGTGCTGCTAGCCGACGTTTGTGGTAATGCGGATTATGGGTATTACTCTGCCTAACCTCCTTGCCTCGTACATCATTTTAATTTATGTAATTTATTTATTTATTATTTTATTTTATTTTCTATTTTCTTTTTTTAATAATAATAGGTAGTTTCACATTGCTACAACATTTTTCTTGTGGATGTTGTAGCCAGGCAAGCATTACTATAGCTGCCCCAGGGGTTTTTTTTCTTTTTTTTATATTCTTTATTATTATTATTTTATTTTATTTTGAACATAAAACTATTAAAACTAAAAAAATAAATAAAAAAGTAAAGCTAAAAAAAACATGTCCATTTTATTTTTATTATTATATTTATGCTTCTCTTGTTTGACCTAGTGTACTATTAATGTGGTTTTTGAATGCAAAATGAATGAAACTCAAAAAATAACTAAATAGCGCTTAATTAAGATTGGTGCCTATAAGATTTTTAATGCAAAAAAAGCGTAATGTTTTCTTTTACCTATTCATATATATATATATATATATTCAAGGTAAACGATTAAAGTAAAAAAATGAATATAATAAAATAACATAAAAAAAATATTATAGCCTAATAATTGATAAGAGCTCCAAACAGAAAAGATAATATTAAAAGCCAAAACGTGTAAGAGTACTTTCAGACTTGTAATATGTTATGGCCCCATTTTTGATTATTATTATTATTATTATTTTTTATTTTTTTTTGATAAAAAAAAATAAGAAATTTTAAGTAAGCAAAATAAAAAATAGCTATATTACATTTAATTTTGAATTGACTTTTCTTTTTTTTTCTTTTTTTTTGGAATTTTGTAGAGTTTTTTCTTTTTAAATGAAAATTATACTACTCTCAAACTTATTATTAAAAAAGTGTTGAATTTCTTTTTCAATTCTAAATTGGAGTTTCTTGAGATATAATGGGGTTTTATGATGTTTAAATTTCAATTTTAATTCAACATCAACCCTTTCATTAAAATTAAAGTTTTGTTTATATAATTCATTTATAGACTTTTTTGTTATTTTATTTTTGGTAATTTTCTTTTCTTCATTAATGAAAAGTAGGTTAATTGAAGAGTTATCATTGTTTTCTTCCTCAATTAAACTCATTTCATCATTTGGCTTTTCTTTCTTGTTTTTGTTATTTGGATTGATTAATCCATCATATATTTCCAGTAAGTCCTCTTCCTCTTGTGTCAATGCTTGGTAATACTCTTTTGGCTGAAGATTATTTATTATCTCAAGACTTGTGACTGGTATGTTTTCCTCAAGGGGTTGTAATTTATCCAAAACTTTATCAGGTAAAGTAATCACAGTATCTTCTTGAGGTACTATATTTTGCTGACTAAAGTATTCTGAATCTTCTAGGTTGAGGCTTTTAATAATTTGACTAGGTGATCCAAAATTATAATTTTCCAATTCAGAGGGTGATAAGAGGTACTCTTGATTAATTAAATCTTCTAACTGAAACTCTTTTTCATGATTGTTTCCATGATTTGAAGGTTGAAAATCTTCTTCATGAACATGTAATTCTTGAGTTATTTTGTTTTTTACATTTCTTATTAATTTATCCTCTATACTAATGAGGGTAAGATCTATCAAATCTTCTTCTAAAGAGTGAGGTGAGGATAATAATGGATTATTGTTATAATTGAATAAAATTGGGTCAATCAAATAGTTTAAGGCTGATGAATCTTGATTCATATTCTGATTTAATGTTTGTTGATGTGCTAGTAGTTCTATTTTGAACCTTTCTTGTTGTGATTGAATTAGTAGACTATTTGAACTGGGTAATTCTTGCATGATGGTAACTTCTGGTTCACTTTCTATTGATATTATTGATGGTGGTGGTAAAGTTTTGGTTTCTCTCAGAAATGTTGTAGGTGACTCTAGGGTAAGATCAATTATTTCAGGTTTATATACCTTACAAAAATTCTCATTTAGCATATCTTTATTTTCCATAATGCTTATTTCTGTATTAAATGATTCTTCTGCATTGTTGAATATGCTAAAACTAAACATATTAGAATATTGTTCTTCTTCCTCTTCATTCATTCCATTATCTTGTAAGTTTGTACTTTCTTCAACTTCTTTTGAGGCTTTATGAATATTCTTTATAACAGTAAAGTAATTACAGAATTCCTTCCCCAAAATTCTAAAGTTTGTTACTCCCTCAACAGTAAATGGTAAATAAATTGTTTCCTCAGTTGGCATAACAACCTGTACTTTCTTTATTATTATTTTATGTTCTGTTTTATTTTTCTTTTTGGGCTTCATTCCAATACTTAATCCAATTTTCAATGGTAAGATATTTTCTTCTATGTTTGGGTTCATAATTGCCATGACAGGATATTCCTCCCATATTATTCTAACATAAATTGGTGAGTTGAATTCTTCCACTTGGGTCATATTTTCATTTTTTGTGTTACATTCTTGATGTTCATTTATTTCTCTAATTTTATCTTCTTTCTGAATACTGAATTAATTTACATTACTGACTAATTGATTATTTATTTTTATGTTTTGTTCTTTGTGGGATGAAGGCTTATCTTCAATGAGGCTCAAGGGTTTCCCACTGGGTATAGAATCTTCAAGGCTTGGACTAATTTGGTAATTTTTCATTTGATAGATTTCTTCTTGACGAGAATTAATATAAGAAAACTCTGAACATATTTCTTCATTCTTTTGATTTTGGTTTTCAACAGGTGAATCTCTCTTAAATTGTTTTGGCATTTTCTTGTTTTTGAATTTATTGAACAATTTTTGGGTAAACTTGATTGGAGCACCAGAAGTCACTCTCAACAAATCCATTGGTGAAAGACTATGCTTTGGTATTAAAAATATAGCTTCTACAAATGGTTTGTAGAATTCAGAAACAGGTTTTTGTTCCTTAATAATATGACAGCCATTTTTACCACACACAGGTGAGACACTGTTGAATAGCTGTTTTGGCTTTAAGCCTTCATTTTGTACTAGTTCCACTTCAATTTTAGTGGAAGCTTCCATGTTAGAGCTAAGAGTATTCTCAAATGTTTGAGGGTAATTAGGGTTTACATTATTGTTTATGCTAATATTCAATTTATTGCTAGTTACTTCAGCTTTGGAATGTTTGGGATGAATTTCTGGATTTTGTTTTATAGGTACTTGATTTTTGTTTATTCTTGGATTTTCTTGAGGTAATTCTTGAAATCTTCTGATATTACTTATGGGTGTTGGTAAACACACGTAAGCTTTTAGTAAAAACACATAAGCCCTGACGTGTTTTTACCAATTTATGGTAAAAACACATAAGTGACCTTAATTTTCAAAAAAAAATCCTCAGGCTCAGTTTTGAGGATTTTTTTAATTTCTTTGCCATATTTTTCCTGACTTGGCATGTCAATAAGCACAAATTTTTTCAAATTTTTTTTTTTGCCAAATTTCAAAAATTTGGCCAATATGCCAAAATGGCATATTTTTTTTAAAAATTCATTTAAAATCTTCCCACTTATAAATTTCCTTCATTTTTTTAAAAATGAAGGGTTCAATGTGAAGAATAAAGCACCAGAATCCCATAATTTTGGGAATTTTTTTTGGGTGGGACAAGTGAAGGCACAAAAAGGGTTTTTTTTTCAAATGTTTTTTCCTGTCATTGTGATATGCCTATTTTTAAAAAGTGAATTTAATAACTTCCCACTTATGAATTTCCTTCATTTTTTTTTAAATGGAAGGGTTCAATTTGGACAATAAAGAACCAGAAGCTCATGAATTGGGAAGATTTTTTGGGTGGGACAACAAGTGAAGGCGCAATGAGTGTTTTTTTCAGCTGTTTTATTTCTTGTGTGTAATATGACTACTTTCAAGTACAAAAGTTCCACATGTTTGATAAAAAAGCAGACTGAGGTTGGATTTAAGCAATAAATATGACTGAGGAGGGGGATAATTGGCATAAATTGTATATACAAAAATCATTCAATCAGAATCAACCTCCAAAATAGTGGGTTTTTTCTGAGAGGGGGGAGGAAGATTGGACAAATACAACATTCTGTGTTTCTTAAATTTATCAGACCACCCCAGGGCTTGTGCTTGGGCATGAATCTCCCAGTTCACAGTAATGGGGGGGACTGGATAAACTTTAGAAATGATGATGTCCAAAGGAAAAAAATGAGCACAACTATTCAAGAACAGATGAAAATGGGGGGATTATCATTTGGAGGACAGAAATAAGGGAAAAAAGAAAAAGATTGGGCTGTGGAATAAAAGAAAACTGGTCTTTTATACTTATTTGCAATTGGATCCCCCATGTCAGGCATGGACATCCACTTGCTTTTTGGAGCCTGGCCAACATCTTCATACCATTCAATTCTTTCCAAATAAGATGATACTGAGGGAATTAAGGTGTTCATGGCTTCATAAAGTTCTTGATTTTGTTGAATTTCTTCAGCCAAGTCACCTCTGACATCAGCCCATTGATCTTGAGTCTTGTAAATGAAGTGGGATACTGTTCTGTAGCGACAGTTTCCATCACCCTGGACATTGATGGCCTTGAAGGTGTATTTCAATATAAACTTGGGCAAGTCTTCTGAGCCAGTTATCTGATAAAATAAGTTCAAAAAATGAATAAATATCAAAATAAACAACATAAAATTACATTAAAAAGAATCAGAAACTCACAAACAGCTTGGAGCATTCATCACTTGTGTGATAGTTGCTTTGACAATGCTCACAGGTCAAGTCAATTGCATCATAGATATTCAAACTGGTGGCAGGCTTGTGTGATTTTCTTTGTGATTTTTTGCTTCCAATTGCCAATCTTCTTGACCTTCTAAGGGTTACTTCTGATTTATTTAATTCAGTTGCTGAGGGTAGTGAATCTGATGAACTGATGGATTTAGATAATGAGTCCTCAGAATTTTCAGAATTTTCAGATGAGTCCACTTCTATAATTGGAGAGGGGACATTTGACTGGGATCTTGAAGTTGTTGTTCTGGTCACTTTTGATGGGGGTCTTCCTCTTCTCTTGGATTGACTTTCAATAATTTCAAATCTTGAAGGTTTTCTTTTGTTTTTATTCTTGGCTCCTTGGGGTCTTCCACGGATATTCTTGCATTCTAGAGGGTCTTCATAATATTGATCATCCTCTTGACTCTTGGGAATTTGATCAAATGGGACTTTTCCAGTCAAAACATCTTGAACATATTGGAGTATTGGAGTGATTTCTGCCATTGGTCTTTGAAACAGGTCTTCCCCAATGTCTTCAAATATTTTCTTGGCTTCATTCTTTCTTTCTTTTTCAACACTTTGATCATCACCTTGAAAATTAGTCTGAGAAGAATATGACAAATAAAATCAGTTAATAAGAAAGAAAATAATAAGAAGAAATTAAAAAAACCTCACAGGCAAATTCAAATGCCATTGAGGATGGAAGTCTGATAATTCAAGCCTTTGGCGCTTGGCAAATGCCTTTTGGGCCTTATGCTTGCAAGGAATTCCTTTATAATTGTTGTATTTGTTGGTGCTTTTTTCATTTGGAGGAAATTTTATTTTGGAATTTACAAAGGCAATCTGAAGAGCATAATGAGACACCCTGCCATTGAGGGCACAGATGTGTGGAGGAAAATTCTTAACATGGACAATCATTTCTTTGGAGATTCTGTTGATAATTTCAATAAATTGTTTTCTGAATGCCATGTGGAGCGCCCTGACCACCTCCAGGAGAGTACCAGTGGACTTTTGTAGCCAAAGTTTAACCATGGCATGGGCACCTTCAACTCTGGAGGTGGATCCCACACCCAGGTGGCAATGGTGGTTGGTCCAGGCTGGCACATAATACTCCTTTAGAGGAAGCCAGGTATTTTCCAAATACTGCAAGACCTTAGCATTTTTAACTTGCTTTTGAAGCTTCTTCCAGTTGTCTTTGAAAGACTTTTCAGTGGGTGAATACATAAGCTGAGAAAAGAATCCCAAAGTCATTAATAAAGACAATAATAAGAAAAAAAGTGAAATAAAATGAAATAAAGTGAAGAAGTATATTACTTGATTCCAAAGGCCCATAAAATTTTCAAAATCAGTTCCATGACCAATTTTCTCCATGAAATGAGCAGATAAATCCTTGTTGATGTGCCAAATGCATAGCATGACTTTGGAGTCTGGGAAGAGCTTCTTAATAGAGTTTTTCAAGGCCAGATCCCTGTCAATAACAATAACTGGAGGGGGAACAAGATTGGTGTTTTTGAGGACCTTTTCAATGTATTGATTTAATGCCCAAGTATATGAAGTTTCATTTTCATTCTTCATCAAACAAAAAGCCCCAGAAAAGGTCTTATTTGTTGAGCTGAATCCAACAATATGAAAAAGGGGCATTTTTTACTTATTGGTTTTATAAGTATAATCCATAAGAATGACATGAGGAAATCCATGAAGAAGTTTTATGGCCACGGGGTGAGTAAAAAACAAGGAGGTAATGTGTCCCCCAGAATCCCTTGCAGAGGACCAATCAAAATTTTCTTGTTTGAGAGTGTCAATAAGAGCATCAATGGGCCTTCTGCCTTGCAGTTTGTCTTTCTTGATTTTCTTGACTTGGTTATAAATGTCTTGAAGGATTACAGGCCTGTCAGACTCCCTCTGGCTGCATAATTGGGCCTGAATTTGCCTTGGCCTGAGGAGTGATTCAGACATTTGAGCAATTTGGGATGTTTCTTGCTCATTGAATTTCCTGAAAGCAGGATGTGCCATGATATTTTCAGTGGCATCATGGCTATGTTCAGGATTTTTGACTTTAAGAGTCCAAGTGGTACTCTTGGCATATTTCCTGGCATAAAGTCTAAAAGGACAGTCAAGCTTTCTTGAGGTGACTGTTTTGGAGGGGCTTTTGTTGGGATTTGGGGTGCCAGACCTGTCACAACATATTTCAATTTGGTTGTGGGTCATATTGGACCTCAAGGTGGACACAGCATACCCCTGAGCCCTGGCAACATTATGCACATGTTGCCAAAGAAGCTCAAGGGTCTGAAATTCACCTTCAGTGGGGGGTTGAAGCATTTTTTTGATGAAAATTATGTATAAAAGTAAAAAAAGGGGGAATTGGGGGATTTGGAATGGCGTAAGAACCTTTCGAAATGTGAAAAAGAGGTGAAAAAAGGTGTGAAAAATGAACAGACGTGGTTAAGCGTGACAGAAAGTGGTTTGAATGTGGAATTAATAGATGAGGGATGGTAAAAAATTGAAAATTGAGAGGCTTGAAAGCAGGTTGTTGTGGTGGAAAATGCAGTCTTTGGGGGAAAAAAAGAAAAAAAAGTGTGAAACGCTTTGCAAAATGGCTTTGGTAATGCTGTTTTTCCAAAAAAAAAAACAATTGTTTGTGGTGGGGATAATGTGGATTATTGGGGTGTATGAGCTTGTTTTTTTTTTGGGGGGGGGCTGGGAAAAAAAATCTGAAACAATTTGGAGTTAGAGAGGTTTTGTGGGGAAAAAACCTCTTTTGGGCATGTTTTGGCCCAATACAGGCCCAATGGTGTTTCATTTTTAATTGAAAATGGGCCCAGGGCACCCCTTACGTGTTTTTACCAATACCCTTACTTATATGATTTATCTTCCATTCTTCAATCTGGGTAGAATTACACAGCTCCATTCCCTTTGGTGGGAGTATATGCCATCCTTTGGTTTCTGGTGAGCATATTGGGATGCAAAATCTTCTTCCATCAGGTTCTTTATAGCTTAGAATTTCTCCTTGATCTTGTGAATGGTCAAGCCTTATTCCATTATCAGCCAGGAAAGGTCTCCCAACCACAGTGTGTACTGCTCTTCTAGCAACAAAAAGTGAATTCTTCTTTCATCTCCAGATGGTAATATTATGGGTGTATTTTCTGCTAAACCAACAATTGCAGTATTGTGTCCTCCTATTCCTCTGAGTTTCATGTCTAAAGTCCTAATAACTAATCCTGCTTTGATTGATTCATTCTCAGGTATGATATTTAATTCAGCTCCAGTATCCACCAAAGCTTTGACTGTGTACTCTTTCTGACCAATAAGAATATCCATCATTCCTAGTGGGCAGGAAAAATGTATTTTATCTGTGACAATAATTTTCTCTTGGGGTAATTTTTGTTCTTCAGTGTCAATAGATTAGAGTGACATCAAATATTTCTTTTCTGTATCAGAGAGAAATTTTAATTCTTGCATAAACCTGTGTGAGATTGTGACTATTTCTTCTAAAGTGAGGTTAATTTTCTGATCCATGACCTTCTTCATGACTTTTTCAATTATAGATCCTTCTTCTTCAATTAAAGGCTTTTTGCTTACTTCCATCTTTGGTAGTTTTATTAGAGCCTTATTATCAATATCCTTCTCTTTAGCTGGTGTATTTGGGTTCGGTTTGGTTGGTTCTGATGGCTTAACAACCTTTTCTGGTCTTGATGACTTATATTTTGTAGGTATTATGACCTTTTCTTCTTCAACTTCCTCTTCTTCAATGAATCCTCCAGGAATACTGGTCTTTTTCTTTATAGTGTCTTTGGGGTCAATAGTCTCTTTTGAGGGAAGGGGTTGAGCCTTATGTTTCTCTTGATTTTCAATCCTTTGCTTTGTGTTCCTCAAGCCATAGGCATACCCAAGAGGCTCTTCCAATCCTGTTGAACTGCATGGTGGTTCCCAATCACCCCAATTATCCATTGATATAAAAGCAGTTGATTTTTCTTTTTTCTTTTGTTCTTCCTCTTTGTTCTTTTCCTCTAACTTTCTTTTGAGTTCCTCTTGTTCCCTCTGAAACTCCCTAACTAGATATTTTGGTGGAAATTTACCATCATTGGGGACCCTTTCCCAGTTGGGATATAAATAATTGAAACCTTGTCTGATAACCCATTTCTTGTTTTGATCATCCACTAGTTCAGTACATCTTCCAACTGAATGACCTTCTTCCATGCAATAGTAGCATTTAACAGTAAACTTTGGTACATTCTGTGTTGGAACATAGGGTACACTTCTGTTTGGTGGTGGAGAAACATTATCTCTTGATCTGAATCCTTGATTTTTTGACTGAGGGTTGCTAATTATTTTCTTTTGGGGTGTAGCCACATTAGTCAGTTCATTTAATTGATCCATGAACTGTTTAACATCTTCATTTTTAGCAGATGCTTCATCCTTGACTACTTCCCTTTGTTCTTTTAGGGTTTTTGTAAGTTCTTTCATTTTCTTGAGGGCTTCTTGCATTCCTGGAAATACCTCTTCCTTGAATTCAACCCTTCTTTACTTCTTCTTTGATTCTTTTTGTTCAGATATCCTTGGGGGTGAAAGTCTTTTAGTGACTAATATCCTTGCTTCCAATTCCTGTTCAATATACTTCTTCAAGATCCTCAGTGGTGGTATTAAATATCCTCCATCTTCTCCTCTAACCATGACATTCTCCTTTATCATTTCTTTACTGATAGCTCCCTTTATGTCTGCAGAGAGACAGTCAAACAGATCTTCATGAAACATATTTTCTTGAGGAATATATTTATATCTAAGAAGATAAGTAATGATAGTTTCATACTCCCCTATAAACCTTTTATATTGTGAGAGAGTACTAATTCCTCCTGCATCTTGAGTATCATTGAGTAAGCTGATAAGTGAGTCTTTTCTATATCTTCTTTCTGGCTCAACTCTTCCCCATTTAGTAATGAGATCCTTTTTGAGTTGGCTCCAGTTTCCTTCTTCATATCCTGGCATAGCTTCTATGGCATCACTGATTTTTGAATCAGTTGTCCAAAATGCCATCTGCATTGCTAAATCTTTTTCTCTAGCTCCTTCAATCTGAGCTATCCTTTCTACTTTGCTGATGAATTCTTCTACTTCTTCTCCATTGAAGTTTAGGTTATAATCTTTAGCTTTGATTTTAACAACAGGCCTTTCCTGTCTGAGTATTTGATGTTGCAAGGGACTTGGATTTGTAGGTGTGGAGAAGAATGCTCTCCTTTGATGAGTTTGAGGTCTGGGTTCTGTTTCTGGAGTGGATGTGCCTCTAGGTCCAGGTGTAGGTGATGTTGGTGACTATTCTGGTCTTACATGCCTTGGTAGTGTTGGTTCACTAGGGCTTCCTCCAGGTGTATAAGATGTAGAACCTCTTCTCTTTCCCTTCTTTTTACTTTGAGTTGATAGTATATCCTGAATTTGCTTCATCAAACTCTGAATTTGTACAGTTTGATCTTCTTCTCCACTTTCCTCAGCATACTGTTCTTCCCCAGTATCCTCAGGTGGTAATGGTGGTAAATTTGAGGTGGATTGTTGATCCATTTCTACTTTATAATATTTTCCTTCTAGCTCCTTTGATTTATTTATTCCTTTTCTTGATTCTTGAATGAGATTGAAGAAGAACTTCCTGATCTTCTCCCTTTCCTTTTCTTCTGTTTTTGGTGTTGGGATAAGATTACTATATTCTACTTGAGATTCTCGACAAGTAGGTGTTGAGGTTTTAAGTGGATAATAATAATGATATGAGGATGATAATGATGGATTAGATGATGGTGAGTTATTTGATGATGAGTTTTGATTGACAGTTTTATTTGTTTCCAGTTTTGATTTTATTTATTTGGTTAATTTTATTGTTTTAAGATCAAGCTGAATAATGTCTGGATTTTATTCCTATCTGCATGCCACTGTTGGGACACCAGATGTGGGAACTCCTCTTGTGTGGGATAAATGAGGCAGTACCTGGAAGGGGAAATTACAAGAAAACAGTTTTGAATTTCTGTTCAAGCTTGTAACCCTTGCTCTGCTTGTGTGTCAGAATAATCTGAACTGCCCTTCCTGAAAATGCTGAATTATCTTGACTTGAGTTCACAATCAATTTATTTTATTTGATGGTGGCTTGTCAGAAAAGTATATTAAACAGACTCTATCAGACTTTTTTTGATCTGGAAACAATGGCTTAGTAAACCTTAACACAAATAAATAAAGATATAAAACTGGGGAAAGACTTTTTGATTCGTTTAGTGAGAACAGTAACACCTTGAGGTATTCCCAATCTTGATGATAACACTGTTGATAATATGATAACCAATAATAACAAACACTACTATTTTTTTGAGGGTTTGATATTTTATGATGATAACCTGGGATAACAGACACTACTATTGTTCAATTTACTACTGAGCTTGGCTACTGAGTAAAGAACCTTGTCAATGGGATGGATTTATAAAATAATGTAGACCAACTGTTAACTAATATTATCTATAAAACACGCAGACAATGCTACTGAGCTTGGCTACTGAGTATTCCTAAAAAAATTAGGATAATGTGGATGGATGGAGGGGATTTCCCTCAGAAAAAATATTAAGAAGTTACGTTTTTGTGATGAGCCTCTGTCTAGGCCATTAGGAAAAAAGAATTGAGGGGGGGAGAGGACCTCTATTTATAGTTTTTGGGGCTTCCATGGGAGTGTCAAAAAAAAGGGGACTTGGAATTTTTCAGGTCTTCAACTCAAGGTTTGGTGGTAATTGAATTGAGAGGTCTGTGCTTTAATTGAGTTCTTGATTTTGTGGGGAAATTGTGGGGAAATGATGTAATTGATTATGTAATCCTAGTTTTTTTTTTGTTTTTTGTTTTTTTTATTAATCCAAACTGAAAGAAATGGTATGGCATACCACAGTATGAGTAACTCAAACAGGTACAAATCACATTCAGAGGGCTCAGATAGACATTTACATGAGCCAGTACAAGCAGTACTACACAGTGTACAAAAAAAGGACTGAGAAATGTTGCCCCAAATACACCAAGGAGTGATGAACTCCTGGCACATCTACAAAAGTTTCCTCACAGAGGAGGAGATAGTGGTATACTCCAATGGATGGAATCCAATGTCATCCAAGCCTCAAATCAAAAAGATCAAGGAGTACCACTCTAAAAAGAGGGAGGCAAGCCAGGAAGAAGCCCCAGTAGCTTCTGCAACAGTTTTGGTTCAAGATGTTTATTGCTTTGATGAACTCAATAAAATCAGTAGCAGTCATAGTGTCTTAACAAGAGAACAATTGTAAACTTGATGGAGTAAGCTAGTTATAGTAGATAAATGGAAATACCTGTTTTAACAATTATTAGTCTAGTAAAAATATCCTATTATTAATAAAAACAGCTGAGGATGGGTCTGTAACACAAAAGGGTAAGTATTGAGTTAAGATCACTAAATACAGAATCAACTGTTACCTGACAAGACCTAGTATAACTTGTACTGCTATTGGAGAAATTATATAGATATTAAGACTATTAATCCTACTACTGGTACAAAGACTAAAAAACTACTTCAAGTGCAACTGATGAACACATGAGATTATGTTATCACTCCTCCTAAACCAATGGTGGTAGACAGACTTACAATTGAAGGTGCAAATAGAGATATTTGATGTAGAAAGAATAAATGGAGACAGAACCACTATAATTTTTTTTTGTTTCCACCTGACACTTCATCACACATGAGTGCCTTTTATCATCAACACTTAAATACAAGGTTAACTTCATCATTGCCTGTTGGCTTAACCAGGAGACACATGATGAAATTACTAAGTCTAAATAATACCAGGGGAAGGAGGAGAATGTCACATGGTGGAATGTGATCTACAACTTGCCAGTATTAATTGGTCTTTCAACCAGTTTAATAGCCTTTTCGGCAAGAGTTCCCTTTGCTGAGGTCTTGCAGACAGCATTGTGACAATAAACTGGTTAACAACGTCATGGGTTCGATTCCGGTTGGATACAAGAGGTGGTCTCAATTAAACAACCAGAAATCGCTGGGTTTTCCCCTCCATTGCCGTACAACGGTTCCGCCCCTTGGAGGTTCCTTGTAGGCTCCTGTTGTGACTAATGTAACTCCATGAGGATGACATGGGTAATACCATCAGTTACATGCACTTCGGGACGCAGTGCCCTAAACCCGGGGGTACTGTCACATGGTGGAATGTGATCTACAACTTGCCAGTATTAATCGGTCTTTCAACCGGTTTAATAGCCTTTTCGGCAAGAGTTCCCTTTGCTGAGGTCTGGCAGACAGCATTGTGACAGATAATCACTCTTTGTCAACAGATAGATCCTGTGCTACCTACTCCTTTGTTAGGTTACTGTAACACTCCTCCTTGATTCTCGAGGTGAAGTTTCTCGAAGATATCAGCTACCTTCTGAATCCCTAACGGCTTGGTTAGTGCATCAGCTATCATGCTGTTTGTACCAACTTGCCTGATGGTTAGAAGTTTTTTCAAAACAAGATCCCTAACATACTGATGTTGTATTTCTATATGTTTAGTTTTGGGGTTAAGAATGGCTTGACTGGATATGATCACGGCACCAGAGCTGTCGTTATAGATGATTGGTGGCGCCAGCTTCTGATTAAGTTCCTTCAGCAGATAAGTCATCCATCTGAGTTACTTGGCGCATATATTCATAGAGATGAACTCCTCCTCAGTGGCTGATTGTGCCACAACAGACTGTTTTTTACTTAGCCATGACACAGGATTACCACAGTAGGTAATTAGGTTGCCGGTTATAGACTTCCTCTCCATTTGAACATTTGCCCACCCAATTACATCATGTTCTTTTTAAATGGTCCTTTTACAATGTAAACATAAACCACTACTACCCTTCAGATATCGTAGCAGGTGCTTAAGAGATACCCAATGTTTATTGGTGGGATGAGCTGTATGTCTGGACAGGGAATTCACTGTGTATGAGATATCTGGCTGTGTATGTTGTGCTAGGTAGTTAAGACTGCCAATTTCCTGTTGGAAAGCCGTGATCCTAACTGGATCTCCCACTGACTCAAGCTCCTTGAGCAAATTTCCATTGCATGGGGTTTTTACATGCCAACTTCCATCCATGTCATGATCCCTGAGAAGCGGTAAAATGAGGTCCTTCTGACTCAAGTAAACAGTGCCATTGTTTCCCAGTCAAGAAGATATCCCATATGATGAGTAGTTTTCTTTTGATATTTGAGGCTGAGTTTACAATTCAGCTTTTCCAGATGTCACAGGGGCTCTTATGGAAGTAGAGGGCCTGGCACTCAGGAATCAAGAACTCACTTGAAGGGCTCCAAAGATGATAAGAAATACTATGGAATATATTTCTTAACCAGGAATAAGAGAAAGGACAAATATGCCAAAGATAACAAAGAATAGTAAGAGTGAAGCCAGAGGCCAAAGATAAAAGAAAGCCAAAGGCCAAGAAGCCAACCAAGTGAATCCTCAATTCACTGTTTCAACCTGCCAGAAAGAACAATGGAATTAGTAAAGGATATGACCACCAATATCCACTGACAGGCAAGGAAAGAAAAGAGAAAGGGTGCTAATGACTGAATTAAGATTATCAGTATTAACTTTTAATAAGATAAGAGAAAATAAGGATAATAATAAATCCAATATATTAATTAACTGGGGAAAAAGTCCCCAGGTGATGAAAGGTAGCCGGTATATGTGAAAAATGAAAGGTTGATCCTGGAAGGTGGATCAATGGTTGTATTGTCCGGATCGGGAAATACAGTTCTGACCATCTTGAATTTTGAACTGTGTGATGGAATTCCCACAGTGGAATATGAAATGACCCAATTGGGCCAAGACCATACAGGTTGATTGAATGAGGCCTGTACGGATGAATTGGGTTGTCCAAGGGAGTATTGAATACTTGATTCCTTGACAACTGATTGAAATGATGTAATACCTCTTGAGAATTCCCCTTGAATAATCCTGAATGAATTGTGCCAACCCAACTCCTGCAGATACAGGTGGTTGGGATCCTTGAAGAGTCTTCTGATTGCCGCCATAACTTGTCAGACTGATGAGCTGATTAATCCTCCTTCAAAATGGGCGTTGGGATTTGAGACCTTGAGTTGGGAAGGTGGAATTGAATCCTGAAAACGTCACCATTGGATTTCTGAGCAAAAATGGTGCATAATGGTATATAATACCATATATGTACCATGCCTGAAACCTTGAGTACGGATGGTATGAAGGAAAGGAAGAAATCCCCTGGAGTTGAGGAGAAAGACAGGCTGAGCTGATCTGGTGGCCTCTGGTGGTTGACAGAGGCCATGGCTGAACTATTGGTCCATGGTGGTCTATGGCCAAAAATGGGTCCTACGGGATTTATGGCCAAAAAGGTGTCCATGAGGTTTTTTGGTCATTTTTGGGTCCCAGGAAATAGTGGCCAAAAATGGCTCAGGTGGGCCCAATTGTGGTTTGGGACCCACCTGGCTGGCCCCTTTGGCCCCTTTTGGCCTCATTGGATTAGGCCAAAAGGGGCCTAAATGGCGTACAGACCGTGGACCATGAATCACAGCCCACAGGCCGTAGGAGCCGTAGGGGGCCTAAATGGCCCAAAAAGGCCATTTAGGCCAGAACCCCATTAATGAAAGAGGTGGCCCTGAATCCAAAGATGATGGCTAGGGGGCCTGGAGGCCCCTAGAAGACCAATTGACCCCCCAGGCCCAAAATCAAAGATGAAGGCCTGGGGGTTGGTGAAGTAGGAATTGGCCAAAAGGGCCAATGGCGGAAGGATATGGCCTGAGGCCATAAAATGGCCATGGGAAGGTGTTATGGCGTGGATACCATAGAACACCCAAGGGGGCCAATTGGCCATAAAAGATATGATGTGACCAATTGGCCCCAACTTGGTTCCAGGTTGGATTGCCACAACCATCAAGGAGGAGGGTCAAACTTGTGGTTGTGACACCAGAAAGATGAGCAGATCCTTCTCATTCTTCCCTATTAGGAAGCCATCATCAACATGCACATGCAGGAAGAGTTTTCTGTCTTGATTTGAGTACAGAGAGTTATCGGCTCTGGTGCGCATCAGATCTAACTCCTGTAATACAGAGACTAGCTTTGCTTGCCACATTCTGGGGGCTTTCTTAGTGCCATACAATGATTTTTTTAGACGCTAAACCCACCCCTCCTTTCCAGGTACTTCAAAGCCCTTTACTTGCTTAACATAGACATTGGTGTCCATTTTACCATGCAAGAAAGCAGTTTTGATATCAAATTGATATGGAATGTATCCTTGATTAAAAACCAGAATCAGTAGTACTTTGAAGGTCTCATTCCTACCGACCAATGCCCTTGTGTCAAAGCAGTGGAGAAGATGCTCCTGGTGATTTCCCAGAACTACCCACCAAGCTTTGTTCTGATAGACATGACCAAGCTCATTTCTCTTTTGGGTTAGTCGCCACATTCCACCAATGACCTTAGCACCATGGGAAGGGTATAGGACCAATTCACCGGTGTTGTGATTAATGAGAGAATCATACTCTAACTTCATGGCACTTCTCCATGCTTCTTCCTTGTTTGGGTTGGACATAGCTTGCTTGTAAGTAACAACATTGTCTAACATAAAGCAATCAGGAGGTCTTACCTGACGCCTTTCTCCTTTGATAATGTTCTGTGTGCTAATACCACTTGACACGTCTAGTGGTGCAGTATAATAGTAGGGAACATAGGTGTATCTTGACTTAGCTCCTTCGGAGGATATCTCTTTCTGTGACACTGGTTCATGATCAACTGTCTGGTGGTTGGCAAGTGTTGTGCTCCCGAAACATATTCATTGAGGCTTGATTTCTTGGAAGAACTATGTCTCAATTGTGGAAGATGCACCATGCATGGTTGGGGTGGTTCTACCTGTGCAGGTAATACAGATGGATCTTTCCTAAGTATTACTGTAGTGTCGGATTTCAGCTGAGAAAAGTCTTGGGTTATCCTGATTGTTCCTGAGATGGTGTCCAGCACTCTTAATGCATCAGAGTAGGGTTCATATGGAAGTTGCTTCATAACCTTTCCAACCACATGCACTTTACTAATTGGAGATTTTTTCTTAACCATTACTTTAATCCCAAATGGAAGGAGTTGGTTAAGATCAGGTATGGGCTGAATAGTGGACGACCTACTGAAAAGTAATTCATTTGGTGACTTCATACTTAAGAACTTGTGTGGCAAGTAACTTAACAGCATTGATGCGTGTTCAGCCGCCTCTTCCCAGAGACTGATTGGGATGTTTGATTGAGCCAGTAGGCACCTGATCTTTGTCAGAAGACTCAGATTGAATCGCTCTGCTACCCCATTAGTCTGTGGGGAATAGGGAGGTCCTCTTTCTAGGCTGATACCCTTTGAAATCAAGAGGTTTTGAAATGATTTAGAATCAAATTCACCACCTTGATCTGTGTGGATATAACCAGGCATGATACTGAGTTTGTTTTTCAATTCATCTAGGTCGGAGCTGATATATACTTCTACCTTCCCTTTCTCAGACATGAGGTAGATTCTATTGAATTGGCTGTAGTCATCTACTATGACCAGCACATAACAATTTCCTTGTTGACTGGGAGGAGAGATTTCAAGGGTATCGATATGGATCTTGATGAAGGGAGAGTAGGTAGTTGGTAAGTTCCGATAGTGAGGTAGTCTTTTCAATTTGGCATGAATAAACACCTGACATTCATTTGAAGGAATGAATGATCCTGAAAGCTTCTTGTTGTCGAACAACTTCTTGATTTATTCGTCACTTGGATGAACAAGGACTGCATGCAATTCTTTCCAATCTTTTACACTACCCATTGAGAATACACATTGAGATTGGATTTTGGTAGCGAAGAGATTTCCCAATCAATGAAAGACTGAGATGATTTTCTTGTCTTGTTTGATGAGAAAGGCACCGCCTTTGAAAACAGGCCTAATCCCATGATCAAGAAGCTGAGAAACTGATAGGATATTGACCTTTCCTTCAGGAGCATAGTAGACAGGTGATAGGTGGACTCCTCTAAATATCGAGGTTCCTTGATGGGTGATTCTCACAGGGTCTGCATATGTGTTTACTTGCTTCTTGACCTTGGTAATGTTAGTGAGGACGCTTAAGTTGTTTACTACTGATTGGCCAGCTCCTGAGTCTAAGTATAATTGATCAGGTATTCCAGAACCCAATGTTAGTACTTCATCTGTTGTAACATAGGCGTCTGAATCTGAGTGTTGGAAATCCTCTGGTCTTTCTTTATGTGCTTCAGTAATGACATTAACATTGGAGTTTTTTGCATTCAATTCAAGTTTAGCAAGTTGATTTTCCAGGAGATCAAGCCTTTTAAGTGACTCCTCATTCCTTTTTGGGTTAGAATTGGTACGGTTTTTCCCTTGCCCTCTGTTTACACCTCTATTTTTGTTCTGACTTCCACCTTGTTTGGATGACTTAGACTGTTCTGGCTCCTTTTGCTTATTGTCTACTGCCAGGGCAAGATCAAGAGCTGGCCCTCGACAACAGTGCTAAACTGCAACTCTATCCAGAACAATATTGAGCTCAAATGGTTTGATATCATATAGGGTTTGGACAAGACCTGAGAGTTCGCAAGCTTGATTCAAGCTTTGGATAAAGAAACCCGCTACAACATCTGATGAGATAGTCATTCTATTTTCTGAATTGAGGGCTATTGATTCATAGCTGGAATAGGTTTTCTGAAAGTTATTGATGTGTTTCTAAAGAGAGGATCCCGGTTCAAATTGCAATGACATGAGCTTGAAAAGTGTGTCACACATCAGAGCTACTGAATTTCTTCCACAAGCTTTTCATAAGGCTTCCCACGGGCCGTAAAAAGAGTGTTTGTGTGCTAGCAGTACACCATGCATGTCTGAGCATACACACGTCCATAATAACACTAAGGCACTGCCATTGCGTTTTTTGAATTTCAGTGATGTCAGCCTGTGACTCAAAACCAGAGCACAAGCATGACAGCCAAAATACCATAAACCAATGGTATAGCCGGGATACCACCAAAACATGGAGCTGAGCCAAATCAGCTCAAAAGGTATCAAAGGAAAGAGGAAACTCACCTCTTCCTGAAAATATAAGTCCCATCACCATAGGACTAGAAATAACAAAGTAATTCCTGCTCAAAGTTATTGCTGAGCATAAACCTTAATTTTCACCTCTCATCTAAAATGTAGAAGAAAAGGCTTAACCTCATCAAATGGGTACTCAAAATGAACTCTAAGCCAGGGCTATCCAATGGTACCAGCCAAACTGAGCTAGCACCAATATTACTGGAGTTATGGTCAATTTCAGGCCAAATAAGGGTGAACAAAACATTCACCTCTCATCTAGCTTCTACAGTTTTAGTGTGGGATACCTGAAGTATGGTCTTTTTGGAAAGAGAACAATCAGGGCTATCTGATGGTGTCATTCACTTCCTCATATCTCAACTAATGCAGAAGTTATGGGGCAAACAAGCTCAATACAGCTTTTTGCCTAAAACACACAAATGTACAAAAATCTTGTACATGGGATGACTTTGCCATATTTAATGATATCCGTATCAAATGAGGTACCATTGTGTAGATCACATACAGGAATACACACTGAGCCAATTTTGAGGTTGATATCTCAAGTATTGACAAAGTTATGGCTGTTTTAAGGTTAAAATCCCACCTGCTGTCATATACAGCCTTACCATGGGATAATATCCCATAATCATGAATATGAGGTGTCAAATAGACAAAGAAGCATGTTTTTACTTCAATACCTCATATTTCAGTCAATACTGGGGTCCCATACAGTTTCTGTACAGCATTCTACGCGTCATACACGTCAGAATCAGGCTGTGAGGTCCCCAGATGAAGATTTTCACCCTGTATTGGTGAAAACCACCCAGATGTGGTTTCAAAACCACATCTGAGCCCAATACAGGCTATACAGGCTATTTGTAAGCCACAAGCCAGTACTAGAAAGTAAAAAAATCTTCACTTCCTCTACGTGGAAAGGTCTAGCACCCTTTCCACCCCATTTCAGGATAAAAAGAAGGCTTTTCACAGCCAGAATTGTCACCTCATCCTGCTCTTGAATTCCTACATAGTACAACTGTTCAAAACAGTTATACTCTTGGAAAATAATCAGGTTTACTTTAAATTTAAGTATTGTAGCTTTTACTATTGTAACCCAACAGGTAAAAGTTGCACCCAGGGCTTTCAACAGCACTCACCACCACTATATATCTATAGTAAAGCCCTTAATATCTTAAATTCAATCATTTATTATCAACTTAATCATCTTTTAAAAGTATTTTTACCATGTCACAGTCATAGTTAAAGCTTGTAAATACTTATATACACCTTTATCATAGACTCACCCTGACATTTTGGGGGCCTGGCCATGTGTTTTACTTATTCTTGGACCTTACAAGTAAGTTTTTCTCTTTTTTATCATTTATTGACAATTTTTTTATATTTTTTAGGCGTATTTTTTTTAAAATATATATTTTTTATATATATTTTACCTTATTACTCATATTATAAGAGTACTTACCACGTGGTTAATACCCACTGGAACCTTTATTTTTGGCGTGTTTACATATAAAACACATGAGCCATCAATAAGACCTGTATTATTGATTTAATAAGGACACCTCTGACTGAAACACCATCAGTTGAGGAGTGGTTAAGTGTATTGTTAACTCAATTACACTTATACAGAGCCACTCATTCAGATTACACTTGAAAAACACAAGTGTATCTGTGGGATACTGGCACACAAACAGTGTGACAGGGTACAAAAAGCTGTAATTCTGACGTGGAATTGTTGATTCAATTACACTGTCATTATACAGGGCATATTGTAGTAACATACAAGCCTAGAGGCCAATCCTAGACGTGCAAAACCAGCATTCTTGAGAAGCCTTAACTGACATAAGCCCTCTTTTTTCCTGCCTTGATTCAGTGGAAGAAAATTACATCCCACTTGAGACCCAGTCACAGGCCAACACACCAGTGACACCCTCAGAACCAGAGGGCAGCAAGGGCAAAGGAAAGAGGCACAGTGAAGGTCTCATTACAGCCAAAAAGTGGACACCAATAGCCACTCAGAGGAGTAGAAAAGCACGAAACTCTGCTTCAATTCAAGGTAAACCAACCTTAACCACTTTTACAGGAAAGATTACAATTATTAACCCAGTTGTAACTTCCAAAAGCAAACTGCCCAAGTCAGCAGACAATAAATTTGTACAAGGCACAGTCAAAGGTAAATACCCTAAGAACATAAAGTTCTTGACTGCTTGCAAACACTGATATGTCCCCTGCATACCTCAGAGATCTTGGCTTACAAAGGAACCAGCCAGAGGACAGAGAAGGATTGTCCAGAACCAGAAGACCAGGAAGAGGACACCTTGGACACAGTGGTGGATGGCAAAACAATGAGGGAGATAATATCAACCTTGCCATTCACACTCCAATTCAACAGAAACCTCAAACCAGAGTACTGGAAGGATATGGATCAAGTTCTTCAGATCCACCAACTCCCCAAAGACTTATTTCAATGGAGCATGGACAACAAGAGGTTCAACCTAGCAACTCACTGGGCAGAACTTGGATCAAGTTGCCAGAAGATCTGTCTCAAAGAGATAGACTTCAAAGACCTTATGGTAATCACCAAAGGTTGGAATCCTACCAGGCAGCACAGACTCCTGGAGGCAAGGGCACAGAGGATAAGGGAGAATCAAGCCACTATCCAAGCAATAGAAGAAAAATTAACCCAGACAGGGCCTACTCAGATTCCTTCAGGTTCACAAGGAGCAGGCCAAATCAGCTCTCCAGTGGCTTCAAACCATTCAGAAACCAGAAGATCAGTGGCCAAGAGTCACCATTCTTCACAGTTCCAGGAAGTTTCCAGGAGAAGACAAGGAAACAAGGGCAAGAACAAAGCCTCCTTCAACCAGAGGAGGAAAGAGTCAGACCCCATAATCCAGAAGCTGTTAGATTTGGTAAAAGAAGTACACAAGAACCAGAAGTAGCTGTAAACCACTCTAGAATCAGTATTCCTAGTAATAGAAACATTACCTCCACTCAGACTGAAAATAACATTGTCACATCTGAGAGTAACATCAACAGTGATACACTGTGGTTACAAATGTCCCAATATTCTGAACAATCTGCAAAGCAGTTTGCAGAAATTGAAGCTATCCAAGAGAGGATGAGACAAACTGAAGCCTCCTTGGAACAAATATTTAAGAATCTTCAAGAAGGATATGCTCAACTGAGCAAAGCCTCTGAAGAAACCAACAAAAGACTGAATATAGTCTTTCAAGAAAAACACCACAGCAGAAGGGACAGGAAGTGGCTGGATCAAGACATTAACAAGTTGTTTAATGCCTACCATAGCTTGAAGCCCCAACCACAAGGCCAAGTTATGGATAATCCATATCAACCAGATGACATCAAACCATATGCCATGTTGATGAATAAGGCAAGATCTCCATCACAATACCAGGATGGAGATGGCATGTTGTATTTAGAGAAGGAAGCCTTGAAACAGCTTCCTGAGGCCTCAAACTGACCCAAATTCTCTGGATCAGGAGAATATGATCATCCATAATAACACTAAGGCACTGCCATTGCGTTTTTTGAATTTCAGTGATGTCAGCCTGTGACTCAAAACCAGAGCACAAGCATGATAGCCAAAATACCATAAACCAATGGTATAGCCGGGATACCACCAAAACATGGAGCTGAGCCAAATCAGCTCAAAAGGTATCAAAGGAAAGAGGAAACTCACCTCTTCCTGAAAATATAAGTCCCATCACCATAGGACTAGAAATAACAAAGTAATTCCTGCTCAAAGTTATTGCTGAGCATAAACCTTAATTTTCACCTCTCATCTAAAATGTAGGAGAAAAGGCTTAACCTCATCAAATGGGTACTCAAAATGAACTCTAAGCCAGGGCTATCCAATGGTACCAGCCAAACTGAGCTAGCACCAATATTACTGGAGTTATGGTCAATTTCAGGCCAAATAAGGGTGAACAAAACATTCACCTCTCATCTAGCTTCTACAGTTTTAGTGTGGGATACCTGAAGTATGGTCTTTTTGGAAAGAGAACAATCAGGGCTATCTGATGGTGTCATTCACTTCCTCATATCTCAACTAATGCAGAAGTTATGGGGCAAACAAGCTCAATACAGCTTTTTGCCTAAAACACACAAATGTACAAAAATCTTGTACATGGGATGACTTTGCCATATTTAATGATATCCGTATCAAATGAGGTACCATTGTGTAGATCACATACAGGAATACACACTGAGCCAATTTTGAGGTTGATATCTCAAGTATTGACAAAGTTATGGCTGTTTTAAGGTTAAAATCCCACCTGCTGTCATATACAGCCTTACCATGGGATAATATCCCATAATCATGAATATGAGGTGTCAAATAGACAAAGAAGAATGTTTTTACTTCAATACCTCATATTTCAGTCAATACTGGGGTCCCATACAGTTTCTGTACAGCATTCTACGCGTCATACACGTCAGAATCAGGCTGTGAGGTCCCCAGATGAAGATTTTCACCCTGTATTGGTGAAAACCACCCAGATGTGGTTTCAAAACCACATCTGAGCCCAATACAGGCTATACAGGCTATTTGTAAACCACAAGCCAGTACTAGAAAGTAAAAAAATCTTCACTTCCTCTACGTGGAAAGGTCTAGCACCCTTTCCACCCCATTTCAGGATAAAAAGAAGGCTTTTCACAGCCAGAATTGTCACCTCATCCTGCTCTTGAATTCCTACATAGTACAACTGTTCAAAACAGTTATACTCTTGGAAAATAGTCAGGTTTACTTTAAACTTAAGTATTGTAGCTTTTACTATTGTAACCCAACAGGTAAAAGTTGCACCCAGGGCTTTCAACAGCACTCACCACCACTATATATCTATAGTAAAGCCCTTAATATCTTAAATTCAATCATTTATTATCAACTTAATCATCTTTTAAAAGTACTTTTACCATGTCACAGTCATAGTTAAAGCTTGTAAATACTTATATACACCTTTATCATAGACTCACCCTGACATTTTGGGGGCGTGGCCATGTGTTTTACTTATTCTTGGACCTTACAAGTAAGTTTTTCTCTTTTTTATCATTTATTGACAATTGTTTTATATTTTTTAGGTGTATTTTTTTTAAAATATATATTTTTTATATATATTTTACCTTATTACTCATATTATAAGAGTACTTACCACGTGGTTAATACCCACTGGAACCTTTATTTTTGGCGTGTTTACATATAAAACACATGAGCCATCAATAAGACCTGTATTATTGATTTAATAAGGACACCTCTGACTGAAACACCATCAGTTGAGGCGTGGTTAAGTGTATTGTTAACTCAATTACATTTATACAGAGCCACTCATTCAGATTACACTTGAAAAACACAAGTGTATCTGTGGGATACTGGCACACAAACAGTGTGACAGGGTACAAAAAGCTGTAATTCTGACGTGGAATTGTTGATTCAATTACACTGTCTTTATACAGGGCATATTGTAGTAACATACAAGCCCAGAGGCCAATCCTAGACGTGCAAAACCAGCATTCTTGAGAAGCCTTAACTGACATAAGCCCTCTTTTTTCCTGCCTTGATTCAGTGGAAGAAAATTACATCCCACTTGAGACCCAGTCACAGGCCAACACACCAGTGACACCCTCAGAACCAGAGGGCAGCAAGGGCAAAGGAAAGAGGCACAGTGAAGGTCTCATTACAGCCAAAAAGTGGACACCAATAGCCACTCAGAGGAGTAGAAAAGCACGAAACTCTGCTTCAATTCAAGGTAAACCAACCTTAACCACTTGTACAGGAAAGATTACAATTATTAACCCAGTTGTAACTTCCAAAAGCAAACTGCCCAAGTCAGCAGACAATAAATTTGTACAAGGCACAGTCAAAGGTAAATACCCTAAGAACATAAAGTTCTTGACTGCTTGAAAACACTGATATGTCCCCTGCATACCTCAGAGATCTTGGCTTACAAAGGAACCAGCCAGAGGACAGAGAAGGATTGTCCAGAACCAGAAGACCAGGAAGAGGACACCTTGGACACAGTGGTGGATGGCAAAACAATGAGGGAGATAATATCAACCTTGCCATTCACACTCCAATTCAACAGAAACCTCAAACCAGAGTACTGGAAGGATATGGATCAAGTTCTTCAGATCCACCAACTCCCCAAAGACTTATTTCAATGGAGCATGGACAACAAGAGGTTCAACCTAGCAACTCACTGGGCAGAACTTGGATCAAGTTGCCAGAAGATCTGTCTCAAAGAGATAGACTTCAAAGACCTTATGGTAATCACCAAAGGTTGGAATCCTACCAGGCAGCACAGACTCCTGGAGGCAAGGGCACAGAGGATAAGGGAGAATCAAGCCACTATCCAAGCAATAGAAGAAAAATTAACCCAGACAGGGCCTACTCAGATTCCTTCAGGTTCACAAGGAGCAGGCCAAATCAGCTCTCCAGTGGCTTCAAACCATTCAGAAACCAGAAGATCAGTGGCCAAGAGTCACCATTCTTCACAGTTCCAGGAAGTTTCCAGGAGAAGACAAGGAAACAAGGGCAAGAACAAAGCCTCCTTCAACCAGAGGAGGAAAGAGTCAGACCCCATAATCCAGAAGCTGTTAGATTTGGTAAAAGAAGTACACAAGAACCAGAAGTATCTGTAAACCACTCTAGAATCAGTAGTCCTAGTAATAGAAACATTACCTCCACTGAGACTGAAAATAACATTGTCACATCTGAGAGTAACATCAACAGTGATACACTGTGGTTACAAATGTCCCAATATTCTGAACAATCTGCAAAGCGGTTTGCAGAAATTGAAGCTAGCCAAGAGAGGATGAGACAAACTGAAGCCTCCTTGGAACAAATATTTAAGAATCTTCAAGAAGGATATGCTCAACTGAGCAAAGCCTCTGAAGAAACCAACAAAAGACTGAATATAGTCTTTCAAGAAAAACACCACAGCAGAAGGGACAGGAAGTGTCTGGATCAAGACATTAACAAGTTGTTTAATGCCTACCATAGCTTGAAGCCCCAACCACAAGGCCAAGTTATGGATAATCCATATCAACCAGATGACATCAAACCATATGCCATGTTGATGAATAAGGCAAGATCTCCATCACAATACCAGGATGGAGATGGCATGTTGTATTTAGAGAAGGAAGCCTTGAAACAGCTTCCTGAGGCCTCAAACTGACCCAAATTCTCTGGATCAGGAGAATATGATCATATGGAACTCATAGATTATATTGATGGACTCTTCATTGATGTACCAAGCATACCAGACTACTGGATCACTGCTAGTTTGAATACTGCATTTAAAGGACATGCTAGTATATGGTACACAGAAATGAAAGAAATCCATGGCAGGAGAAACTGGCCATGGTGGAAGAGTCAAATCATCCAAAAGTACAGTAATGGAACTTGGATATGGCAAAAGACCATGTCATTTGAAAATGACAAGTACTCTGTGGACAAATATCCATATGAGTGGTGTCTTAGACAGTCTAAAAGACTTAAAGCCATTGATCCTAAGATGATGTCACAGGGGCTCTTGGACAGAAATACAAGAGTGGCCTGGCACTCAGCAATCAGGGAACTCACTTGGAAGACTCCGAAAGGATAAAGAATAAAAATAATAAGAATGAATTCCTCTAAGAGATATGCAGGTACAAGATGAGATGCAAAAGAGGAAAGGGAAGCCAAATGGCCAAAGAGCCAACCAAGTAAGTCCTTAATCACTGTTTCAACCTGCCAAAAATGAATAATGGAATTAGTAAGGATATGACCACCAAATATCCATTGACAGGCGAAGAAAGAGAAAAGAGAAAGGTGCTAAATGACTGACTTAATAATATCAGTATTTGCTTGACTAAAGTGAAAAGAAAATAGAGATAAAATAGAATCAAAATATATTAATTAACTGGGGAAAACCCCCCAGGGTGGAAAGGGTAGCCGGTATATGTGAAAAGTTGGGAGCTTGAGTTCTTCAGGCTGAAAACTGATCTGTATTGATCCTTGAGGCTGTATTGATTCTTTTGGGAATTGATACAGCTGGCTAATATTGAAATTGAATTGGGTTGAATGAATTTCCCATGATTGAAAATGAAATACAGGTCTTGATGGATCCAGACTGTATTGAAATGAATATGGTTGCCAAGATGGATTGAGTGGAGCTTTGACACTTGACAACTTCCTTTTGGCATTGCCTCTTGAATACACTTGAGAATGAATTGAAAGTATTCCCTTGGAATGAATACTTGGAGTGAGAATAACCAATGACTGCTTGATGGCGTCATTGGTCTTTGACGCTGAAACACTTGCTCTTGAGCCTTGATGATTCCTATGAATGATTGGGTGCCTTGACGACGTGATGAGATGTTGGAATGTTGAAATGAACATTTGATATTGCCACCATTGAATTGCTGTTGAAAAATGATGCACAATGATATATAACATCATTTATGGCATATTGGTTGATTGGCAAGAAGATTACGTCCAAAGGTCTTGAGATGGAAAGGCAGAGGGAAAAGGATGGATGTAATGGCTTCAGAGCTTGGAATGGTGTTTCTGGGCCTTTTGGGGTTTTTGGCCACTTTTGGGTTCTGAGCCAAAAACTGGCCCAAAAGGCGGGAAAGTGTCTTTTGGACACTTTGCGTCAAAGTGCGCAAAAATGCGCAAAATGCGCAAAAGTGCGCAAATGCGCAAAGTGCGCAAAAATGCGCAAAATGCGCAAAAGTGCGCAAATATGCGCAAATGCGCAAAGTGCGCAAAATGCGCAAAAAGTGCGCAAATGCGCAAAAAGTGCGCAAATGCGCAAAAGTGCGCCAAATGCGCAAAAATGCGCAAATGCGCATTATGAGCCCAAATGGCCAAAACAGCCATTTGGGCCATTTCCCCTGGTTTTGAGGGAAATGACCAGAAATACCCATTTGGGCATAAATTGCCGCTATGGGTGCTGGATTGAGGTGAAGGGCCATGAAGGCCCCAAAACACAAATGGCCATAAATGGGCCATAAGATAATGATGTGGCCATATTGGCCACTGGTGATGGATATGGCCAATTGGCCATAAAAGAACCGTGGCTTGGTATGCCATATGGGGATCCAAGGAGGTGAATTGCCATGGTTGTGACAGTACCCCCCACCTTGAAATGGTGAGCTCCTGAGCACCAATACAAGGTGAAGCCTGTTGAGGCTATTGGAAAGATTTTGAGAGAGTGATTCAAGAGGATTGATTAAGATAAAAATTTGAAGACTGATATTACAAATTGACATTTGACGCAGGACTTGCTTGATCTTCTTTTGACATTGGCTTCATGATTGGAATTGAATTTTAAAATGAATGAAAAATTTTGACGTGATAATTGACGTGATAAAAGGAAATTTAAAATAAAAGTAAAATAGAAATAAAGAATGAAACTGAAAATAAGAAAAGAAAAGGAAAAAGAAAAAAGAAAAATGAATTGAATCTTGAGGAGGTTCCAATCTTCATCACGGAGGTTCATAACTGATTTTGAAATTGGCCAAGGACCTGGAAAGATAAAATTGATGCCAGGTGCTCACAAAGTGGCCAAGGTGATGTTTTGACAAGATTGTAGACCCCTCAGGGAAGTGCACACCAGGAGAGGAACTTACTTTTGGTAGTTACCACTCCCGCCAGTGCCATAAAAATAAAACAAAAATGTTGAAGGAATGAATTTGAATTTTGAAGTCTTGGAAATGAATTGAAAAGTGAATGGCCCATTGTCCCAAGTGAGAATGGCCATAAGATTGGAAATGAAGTTGAAAGCCCTGCCAGGGATCTGTGTCCAAAATTGCAAAGTGCTCACAGAGTGGCCAAGGTGATGCTTACAACAAAACAGAGTAGAATACCCCTAAAGGTGCATACCAGGAGTGGGACTTACTTTTGGTAATTCCTCTCCCCACCAAGCACCATAATGAATCAAGCTTTTGAAGAATTTGGCCCAGGCTTGTCAGGATATAATGAATGAAAATCTTTGACAAGTTCAGGACAATTCTTGAGGTTTTCGGTTGGTTCCCAAGTGGATCTTTCTGGGTCTTGACTGAAACCTTTCCATTCCACCAGATACCATAATTTTCCTCTCTTGAGCTTTGAGTCCAGTATTTGAGAGACTTCCCATTCCTCTTCTTCTTCAATGGTGATTGGAGGAGGAGGCTCTTGATGCCTATTTGGGATTGTTGACGTCTTGACTGGTTCCAAAAGGGAAATGTGGAAAACTGGGTGGATGGATTTCCATTGAGATGGAAGCTTGAGGTGGTAGGCATGAGTGCTGACTTTCTTCAAGATTGGAAAAGGACCCAGCCATCTTTCAGATAGCTTTTTGGTGGGTCTGGTTGATTTGATGTTCTTGGAAGAGAGCCATACCATGTCACCGGGATTGAAAACAGGTGGACTTGCTCTACTTTTATCTGCATACCTCTTAAACCTGTTTATGGCAACTTCAAGTTCTCTCTTGACCTCTTGCTGTACTGATTGGATTTTTGTTGATAACTTTCCAGCAGGAGTATCTTGAGTGATGTGAACTGAGTCAAATTGAGGATCTCTTCCATAAACAGTGAAAAACGGTGATTGTTTTGTTGAAGAGTGGTCAGAGTTATTGTAGGCAAATTCAGCCAGAGGGAGCCAGGTGTTCCAATCATCTTGATGATAACTGACATACATCCGAAGGTACTGTTCTAGTATCTGATTTACCCTCTCTGTCTGTCCATCAGTTTCTGGATGGTAAGCAGTTGACAAGTCTCTTGAAATCTTGAGCTGCTGACAAAGGTTGGTCCAAAAGGAAGAAACAAAAAGAGAACCTCGATCACTAACAATGCTTGAAGGAAGGCCATGCTTTGAGAAAATATTCTTGATGAATAAATGGGCCAAGTCTAATGAAGTGATTGAAGCTATTGTTGGAATAAAAACCGCCATTTTTGAGAATCTGTCCACTATGACTAAAATTGAATCAAAGGAATTGGACAGTGGCAATTGAGTGATGAAATCCATTGAAAGACAAATCCAAGGACCACTTGGAATTGGAAGAGGCTTGAGGAGTCCAAACTTCTTGTGATGAATATTTTTGTTTCTTGAACACTGTTGACAGGATGATACATAATCCTTGATAAATTGAGTCATGCCGGACCAGTGGAAATCCCGCTTGACAAGTTTGAGAGTCTTCTCTTGGCCAGGGTGTCCAGCTAGAGGAGAGTCATGCCGCTTTTGAAGTATATTGAGTTG
Organism: Austropuccinia psidii; assembly: GCA_023105745.1. Classification (NCBI taxonomy): domain Eukaryota; kingdom Fungi; phylum Basidiomycota; class Pucciniomycetes; order Pucciniales; family Sphaerophragmiaceae; genus Austropuccinia; species Austropuccinia psidii. The sequence continues at coordinate 69,459,040 of JALGQZ010000004.1, forward strand.
AATTGTGGGGTCATTTGGGACCACCACTCGATATTTGAAAAGGAGAAGTTTGGAAGAGGAATCAAGAGAATAATCTTGGACAGATTTACCTTTACCCAAATCTTCAAGGACACTTCTATATTGAGAATCTTGCCACACTGCCTTCTGAATTGAATCAATCAAATTTGAAAATGAATCCACCTTGACTGCAAAAAACTTAGAAGCTTGAATTTCATCTTGCTTGATTATCTTCTGATAGTTCATTGGATTCTTGCTGATGAAATCCTCCCCCCTCTCCGGGTAAACGTCGTCCCGACGTGACAAGGCATCTGGAAGGGTGGCCAAGCGGCCGGGGCGGTAAGTGATTGAGAAATGAAATTCAGATAAAAATTCAGCCCAGCGGGCTTGACGGCGAGTGAGAATCTTGGAAGACATGAAATATTGAAGAGATGAATGATCGGTGAGAACTTCAAAAGGGGAAGAAATAGAAAGAAGGAAAGCTCTCCAGCGCTTGAGAGCCCAGACTATGCCAAGGAGTTCCTTGTCATGAATCTCATAATTGAGCTCAGCTGGGAGAAGCTTGCGGCTATCAAATGCAATGGGATGTTTTCCTGAGTCAGAGACCTGACTCAGTACAGCACCCAAGGCATAATCTGATGCATCGGTCTCTACAATGGTGGGTAGAGAAGGATTGAAGTGAGAAAGGATTGGAGCAGTGGTGAATGCCTCTTTGAGTTGATGAAACTGTCTAAGAGCTTCCTCATTGAGGGGAAAACGGGAATCTTTCTTGAGGAAACTTGTGAGTGAACTAATTTTCTTTGAATAATTCTTGATGAAACAGCGGTAAAAATTGGCAAAGCCAAGGAATGATTGAAGAGCCTTGAGGTTTCTTGGAGGTGGCCAATTGAGAATTTGCTGGACTTTTGCTTGGTCCATCTTGAGGCCTTCAGAAGAAACTACATAACCAAGATATTCCACACTTGAAACATGAAATAGGCATTTGGACGCCTTAGCAAAGAGGTTATTGGCTCTGAGTCTGGAAAGAACAGTGGACACATGAGTGACATGTTCTTCCTCAGATTTGGAAAAGACCATAATGTCATCCAAATAAACCACAACATAAACATCAAGAAGATCATAAAAAATATCATTGACGAGATTTTGAAAAGAAGCAGGAGCATTGGTAAGCCCAAATGGCATAACCAAGTACTCATAACTACCATATTTGGTTCTAAAACAAGTCAAATGTTCATCACCTTCCTTGATTCTGAGCAGGTTATATGCACCACGCAAATCAATCTTGGAGAAGATAGAAGAACCATTGAAAACAGTGAGAAGCTGATTCATAGGAGGAACAGGATACTTGTTCTTCCTAGTAACAGCATTGAGCTTGCGGTAATCAACACACAAACGGAGGCCACCATCTTTCTTTTTGACAAAAAGAACAGGTGCTCCTGTAGAAGAGGAGCTTGGCCGGATGAAACCTTTCTCTACATTCTCTGAAATGTAGGCCCTGAGTGTATCTGACTCTTGGTTTGATAAAGAGTAGATCACCCCAACTGGAGGTAGAGACCCCTCCAGCTCGATATGATGATCACAGGCGCGGTGAGGAGGAAGTTTTTCTGCTTTCACCTTGGAAAATACATCCAAATATTGGTGATAAACAGAAGGAACAACCTTCATCACGGTTTCTATTTCTTCTGGCTCTTCCTCTTCATCCCACAACTCCTCCAGGGAGTCATGATAAGATGAAGGAGGAAGGTCCATATTCCCAAAGAAGAGATGAAGTGAAGATACAGAATTATCTTCTCCAACATCTTGAATCTCTTTGAAGACTTCATCTCTAGATGATAGTAATGACTGATGGGAATTAAGGGAAGGAATATGGACAGAAGACGGAAATGATGGTGTTCTAGAATCACCAACCAGAGCTGCACATGATTTGGCAGAAGAAAAGTCATTACTGAAAGAAATTGAAGGATCATTATAGTCCTTATGATCAGAATTAAAGGTGATCAATCCTTGCCTCCAATCAATAAACGGATTAAAATGATTAAGAAAGTCAAAGCCCAATATGAGGTCTTCTCCCTTGGGAGTATCAATGACTAAAAAGTCCCATTCAAAGCTTGGGAAGGAAGGGAGCTCAACCATATATTTAGTATGGTGAGTCACAAATAAAGAAGGAGACTCAGAGGAGTCAAGAATAATGAGGGGAATCTTCTCCGGGAGTTCTGACATGGTCAAAGAATACTTGTGAACAAACTGCTTTGCAATAAATGAGTTGGTAGCACCAGAATCAATGAGAATACTGTAAAACATATCAGAGAGAGAAGAAAAAACAAAAAATTTAAGAGAATTTTTGACACCAGTATTCAGAATGCACAATTGTGCTCTGGATGGAAAACTGTGAAGACCATTGAACACAACATGATCTTCACTCAGGCTTTTCCCTGGCTGGGAAATTTGCCTGACGGTTGGGTAAGCTTGTTTTGAGGCCTTTTGAAACAGGACTCAAGACTATGCTTCCCACCACAATAGGTACAAAGACCCTCTTTGATTCTTCTTTCTTTTTCAGAGTTCATGAGCTTGAAATCTTTATTCAACAAAGAAGAATGGGGCTTGTCCCTCTTCTGAAAATTCTTCTTCTTCTTTTGACTTGAGCTTGAAGAATTTTGAGGATGAGAAGAACTTGACTTTGAGGCTTCTGGCTTCTTCTCTTGATGATGACCCTTTTCATTTTGCCTCTCATGGTACCTGGTATCAAGTTCCAGGGTGACGTCCATTAAGTCTTGAAGAGAGTCAATTCTTGAAGGATGGGAGGCCATTTGATCCAAAATCCTGGATGGCAATCCCTTCCTGAAATGATGGATGAGAGCTCTTTCACCCCAATCCCCGATTCTTGAGACTAAGCTTCTGAAATCAGCAATGTATAAGGATACATGCCCACCTTCTTTCATTCTTAAAGAATCCAACTCAGCTTCTGCTTTTCTGACTTCATTCGGGTCACCAAATAAAGTGAAGAGTTGAGATTCAAATAAACGCCAAGAATTGAGAAGGTAATTTGAATCTTGATTGGTGAGATTGGAAAGATAAGGCTCAATCCATTTTGCAGCCCTGCCAATGAGAAATGAAGTGGCATAAAGGACCTTCTTTCTGTCTTGAGCGAAGTTTGCCGGATCATTGTGAAAAATCAATTGACAAGACTGAATAAAGCTTCTAACTTTGAAGGGCTGAGTCCCATCAAAGCATTCCGGTGCCTTCATAGATGGAGTCTTGAAGGCTGGTGGTCTTGATGCTTCAGAGGATGAAGCTGCTTGAAGATTGGCCATAATCTGAGTCATTTGCTGCATGATGGCCAATAGGGATGGTTCAGACTGCTGAGAGACAGGCTGATTAGACTGGGCTAGAGTTGGTCCTCCAGTACCTTGGGATGCCTCCACCGGAGCAGGGACACCTTCAGTACCATCAGACTCTTCCTCTTCCACAGAATTCTCCTCCTCCTCTTCACCATCTTCACCTGGACCTTTGAAAATAGTCCTTGAAGTTCCTGGAAAACCGCCAACTACTCCTGAGAATGAACATGATCTTCTTGGCCCTCTTCCTTCCTTCCTGGATGGTGCTGCTCCTTCCATGCAGGGTCCTCTATCTAATTGGGCCCTCAGTTGAGGAACTGCTGGGGTGCCATCTAGAGGAGCTCTTGGAGTTGGAGTGAGAACAGCTTGAGCTCTGGCCTGAGATCTTGTCTGTCTTGCTGGAGGTGAGTGTTGAACAGGCATGATATCAGGAACAAAATGAAATAATGAATTAAAAATCAAAATTTGCTTGAAGTGAAAAGAGTCAACAATCAAATCTTGAGGAAAATCAATGAATAAAAGTGAAAATCTTCAAGTACGTCAATAAATCAAAATCAAATGAAGTCTTGAAGTCAAATCAAATCAATGTCTTGAAGTAAATCAATGAATCAAAGTCAAATGAGATCTTCAGGTCAATAAATCAATCAATCAAATCAATCAAAATCAAAATCTTGCAAAATCAATCAATCAAATGAAAAACTTGAGGAAAAATCAATTTATGTCAAAATTCTTGATGTGAAAAATCAGCAAAATCAATGAAATCTTCAGGTCAATCAATTTTCTTGAGGTCAATATCAAATATGTCAAATCAATCAATCAATCAAAATCAAGTGAATTATTCTTTAAAAACCAAAATTCTTGAAGAATGAATCAATTATGAATCTTGATGTGAATAACGTGTCTGAATATCTTGATGAAAAATTTGAAAATCAAAGAAAATAAAGATGACGCCTGAATTATGAATGAAATGAAAATTGATGATTTGAAAAAGATTTTAAAAAGAATAACAAAATAAAAATGGGTCAGCTTTCAATTTTCAAAATGAAGAATGAGTGAAAGAAAATTGAGAGGTGACGATGAATCATTAAGTTCATAAGCGTAAAAGAATCATAATTTCGATGAAATGAGTGAATGAAATTATAAAGAAAGAATGAACAGAATGAAAAAGAAATTATGAGTTAATTAATATAATGTCACAGGGGCTCTTGGACAGAAATACAAGAGTGGCCTGGCACTCAGCAATCAGGGAACTCACTTGGAAGACTCCGAAAGGATAAAGAATAAAAATAATAAGAATGAATTCCTCTAAGAGATATGCAGGTACAAGATGAGATGCAAAAGAGGAAAGGGAAGCCAAATGGCCAAAGAGCCAACCAAGTAAGTCCTTAATCACTGTTTCAACCTGCCAAAAATGAATAATGGAATTAGTAAGGATATGACCACCAAATATCCATTGACAGGCGAAGAAAGAGAAAAGAGAAAGGTGCTAAATGACTGACTTAATAATATCAGTATTTGCTTGACTAAAGTGAAAAGAAAATAGAGATAAAATAGAATCAAAATATATTAATTAACTGGGGAAAACCCCCCAGGGTGGAAAGGGTAGCCGGTATATGTGAAAAGTTGGGAGCTTGAGTTCTTCAGGCTGAAAACTGATCTGTATTGATCCTTGAGGCTGTATTGATTCTTTTGGGAATTGATACAGCTGGCTAATATTGAAATTGAATTGGGTTGAATGAATTTCCCATGATTGAAAATGAAATACAGGTCTTGATGGATCCAGACTGTATTGAAATGAATATGGTTGCCAAGATGGATTGAGTGGAGCTTTGACACTTGACAACTTCCTTTTGGCATTGCCTCTTGAATACACTTGAGAATGAATTGAAAGTATTCCCTTGGAATGAATACTTGGAGTGAGAATAACCAATGACTGCTTGATGGCGTCATTGGTCTTTGACGCTGAAACACTTGCTCTTGAGCCTTGATGATTCCTCTGAATGATTGGGTGCCTTGACGACGTGATGAGATGTTGGAATGTTGAAATGAACATTTGATATTGCCACCATTGAATTGCTGTTGAAAAATGATGCACAATGATATATAACATCATTTATGGCATATTGGTTGATTGGCAAGAAGATTACGTCCAAAGGTCTTGAGATGGAAAGGCAGAGGGAAAAGGATGGATGTAATGGCTTCAGAGCTTGGAATGGTGTTTCTGGGCCTTTTGGGGTTTTTGGCCACTTTTGGGTTCTGAGCCAAAAACTGGCCCAAAAGGCGGGAAAGTGTCTTTTGGACACTTTGCGTCAAAGTGCGCAAAAATGCACAAAATGCGCAAAAGTGCGCAAATGCGCAAAGTGCGCAAAAATGCGCAAAATGCGCAAAAGTGCGCAAATATGCGCAAATGCGCAAAGTGCGCAAAAAGTGCGCAAATGCGCAAAAGTGCGCAAAATGCGCAAAAAGTGCGCAAATGCGCAAAAGTGCGCAAATGCGCAAAAGTGCGCAAAATGCGCAAAAATGCGCAAATGCGCAAAAATGCGCAAAATGCGCAAAAATGCGCAAATGCGCATTATGAGCCCAAATGGCCAAAACAGCCATTTGGGCCATTTCCCCTGGTTTTGAGGGAAATGACCAGAAATACCCATTTGGGCATAAATTGCCGCTATGGGTGCTGGATTGAGGTGAAGGGCCATGAAGGCCCCAAAACACAAATGGCCATAAATGGGCCATAAGATAATGATGTGGCCATATTGGCCACTGGTGATGGATATGGCCAATTGGCCATAAAAGAACCGTGGCTTGGTATGCCATATGGGGATCCAAGGAGGTGAATTGCCATGGTTGTGACAGATGAACATTCAAATGAGGAATCATAAACTTCTGACACAGCTGCCAGGAGAACTAGAGCATGCAGTAAGATGCAGATGCAACCAAAATTGCACTCTAGATGACATTGCCAACACCTTACAAGACATAAGGAAAAGGACTAATATAGGGAAATTCACCCCATATAGAAGCAGCAGTTTCAAAGAGAAACAACCACTCAGGGTAGAGTTTAAAGACAAACCCAGAGAAAGAGTGGCAGAAGTGGAAAAGAAGAAGAATTCTTGCCACAATTGTGGTTCAACAGACCACTATGCCAACAACTGTCCAAAGGCAAAGAAAAAAGTCTATGCCATAGAGAAAGTCCCTGAGGAAGAACCTCCAACAGAGGATTCTGATTCAGACTCTATGGGTGATGCCATCAGAGAACCATCTGAGGATGATCAAGACCCAAGAGAGGAATTTCTAGTGGTGTACCAAAAGGAAACCCCACTGGAAATCCAGGAAATACAGTTGGAAGCAGGCATTCCACAGGAAACTGCTATCAAGAACTTGTGCAAACACACACAAGATGCACAAACATTCCTGGTTACACCAACCAAAGGAATGGCATATATACATGGGACAGCCACAAAAATGACTGTTTGTATTGACAATTATCAGCATCCACTGATCATTGATAGTGGAGCACACTGCTCCATAGTGGCCAGAAACTATCTGGATACTCACTTCCCAAACTGGGCAAAAAAAGCTCTTGCCCACTAAGGCAAAGAACTTTAAAAGTGCATCAGGGAAGATGACTTCCATTGGGACAATTATCAAAGAGATAATTATACCCCACAGGAAGGGTAATATCAGACTCAACCCAGAGTTTGTAGTGCTTAATGATGCCCACATCCAAGGGTTTTTACTGGGAACAGATTACCAGAGGATGTATGGCATAGACATTTACAACAGTAAAAATAGGCACATCACCATTGGTACTAACAAGGAAAAGAAATTTTCACTTGACATATACCAGATATCTTCTCAAGATCCACTAGAAGAACTTCTGAAGGAATTCAGAGAGGGACAGTTTAGCACTACCCTCACCAGTAAACAAAAACTAAGTTTACTGAAGATGCTGAGAAAGAACAGACCAGCATTTGCCATTGGTGAAGAACCATTAGGCAAGATCAAAGGCCATGATATAGAACTATATCTGCATGTGGAAAGGCCTTATCCACCCATGCTGAGGAGACCTCCTTATCCAGCAAGCCTGGAAACCAGGAAAGAAATTGAGAAACATATCAATGAACTCCTGGATATGGATGTCATCAGGAAGATTGGACATAATGAAATAGTGGAAATCACCACCCCTGTCCTAGTCACCTGGCATGATGGCAAGTCTAGATTGTGTGGAGATTTCAGAGCCCTGAATAACTACACAAAAGCAGACAGGTACCTTATACCAAGGATACCCCATGCCTTAGATAAACTGGCCAAGGCCAGATATATAACCAAAATGGATTGTATGAAAGGCTTCCACCAAAATGGAGTTAAACCAAACTCCATGAAGTTACTCAGGATAATATGCCATATGGGTATATGTGAGTACACCAGGATGCCATTTGGAATCAAGAATGCACCAGCCCACTTCCAAAGAATGATGGACACGATATTTCAAGAAGAAATAATGGAAGGCTGGATGGTAGTATATATTGATGATATCATTATATACTCAGAGACATGGGAAGACCATGTACAATATATAGACAGAGCTCTAGGTAAATGTATACCCATTAATCTGAAAATTTCACTCAAAAAGTGTAATTTTGGCCAACAAGAGCTACTAGCTCTAGGACATAAAGTCTCAGGTCTTAGTCTGGCAATTGACCGAAACAAAGTAGCAGCAGTACTGCAAAAACCAGTACCAAAGAACATCAAAGAGATGCAATCTTTCCTTGGGTTTGCTAGCTACTATAGAAGCCGTATCAAAAATTTTGCACACATAACTAGTAGTTTATACAAGTTATGTTCAAAATATGTAGTGTGGGAACTCCTCTTGTGTGGGATTAAAATGAGGCAGTACCTGGAGGAAGAAATCACAGGTAACTAGTTTTGAATTGCTAATAACTCCTGTAACCAAGGGTGGCAAGGGTATATTGCCTGCCCCTCCTAAAATACTGAACAAAATCTTCCTTGGAGCTCACAAACCAAAATAAAATTAGTAAGTGGCTTTACAACTGCAGAAGACAAAATTCAGCAGTCTCAGATCAGACCTATTCAATAAATAATAATAAAAAGAAATGTCAGTAATTTGGTTAATTTTTTAGATTTAATGAAATACTTGTCTGTTTTAATTTTAATCTTTTGGTTAAATTGAGGTTAGTGGTTTCTTCTTGGTGATAAAATCTTTGTAAGATGAGTTATTTAAGGTGTTCCGAAAAATTTGGTGAGTGTTGGTAAAGGTAATTTTTCTGTTAAGATATAGTTATAATAGAGTAAATAATTTTTTAAAGGTTTGTTATTCTTTTTTAAGAGTGTTAATAATGAGATAAAATAGTATTTGTTAAATTTAAGAGGTAAGATTCTTTGATATTGGATTTTTAAAGGGGTAAGTTATTTTTTAAGTCTTGATTAATGATTTTAATTTACTGGATAAAATACTTTAATAGACTAGTAACCCTAATATTGGGTACTGGATATGTTTTTAATAATAGTTTTTTTTAATACTAAGATTCCACTGAGCTTAGCTACTGGGTAATCTTCAACACTATACTTCCACTGAGCTTAGCTACTGGGAAAGTAAATTTACTATGATATACTGGAATACCTCCCAGGTGAGGGATGACTTATTCCTGTGCTTGTAAGGTGCAGAGGATATATTGTGCATGGGGGGAATTTGAAATTTGGGGGGAGAGAGCCCCTCTATTTATACCTTTTGGGAGCCCAGAGGGCCCTCCATGGGAGCTGTCTTTTTCCACTTTAATTCCTCTTGATTTCATCATGTGACTCCATTTTTGGTGAGGACCTTTCTTGCATGGGTCAGGTGACTTAAGGTTTGGTGATAATTTTCTCTCTGCACAGCCTCCATTTATCACATGATTGCCTTTTGGTGAACTAATTATGATGTGATATTCTTGAATTTTCCTTGCATACATGAGGTGATTCAATTTTGGCTGGGGATTTTTGTTGTGCACAGCCTCTTTCTTGTCACATGATATTCTGTTGGTGGATTCAGTATCACATGATTACCTTGTAATTCCTTTGCATATGTCCTATTTTAGTTTTGGTAGAAGTGGCTGTGTAATTTATGCAGGTGTCATGGTTGTTTTTCTTCTTTTTGAACTTTAAAATGAAGTCAGGTGATAACTTCTTGCATTGGTGAATTTACTGTTTTTATGAGATGATGTGATTTTTGATTTTGACACATGCTGTGCATAGTCATGTGGTTGAGATTTAATTGGAATTGTGTACTGCATGCAGCCTGTTGTAACTAGCTTTGGTTTGCATGAGGTGATGAGTGGTGTAAATGATTTTGATTATGTTTTAAGGTTTAAGTGGGGTTACTGTGGATATAAGATAAGGTAATCCTGGGGCTGTGTTTCAAATGAGCTGCAGGAATTCCATGGGGCTGGGCTTTGCATCATGTGACTTTGAATGCAAGTTGGCTGTATAACTAATGCATGTGTAATTTTCTTGCTGCATGAGTCCTATGGCTGTAAGGGGGTGTAAAGCTGGGTGGGGTGTGTAATTTAAAGGGTGGTACCTTATTTGTTGTAACTAGTGTACTATATGTAACTTGATTTTTTACATATGCATAATGAAATTGAATAATTTATTTAAACACATACACTGCCTTTTGGTGCCTGTGCCATGGTTTTATGAGTTAAACCCAGCTTCTTGCTGTAAAATTGACCTTTTGGTGTAACATTTGAGTGTAATTCTGCCTGTAGGCTGGATTCACTGCTGTTATGGGGTAGTATGAGCTTGAGCCTGGTGAAAAAAAATGGTATGGAATACCACATCCCCCTCTCCATTTAATGCTGTCCCCAGCATTCCAGGTGAGAGCTCTCTATTCTTCATCTGATTCTGTGGTTTCCTCCAATACCTCCTCCTCATTTATTGATTCATCTTCTTCACTTTCTTCTTCTTCTGTGTCTTCTTTTGTGTCTATCAACTTTCCTCTTGGGTAAAACCTTTTTACTTGAGAGGCTGCAAATCTTCTTGCTAATTCTGTTCCATCCAGCTCCTCAAGTTCATATGGTCCATTGTTTATTTGTCTGATTACTCTGTAGGGTCCATTCCATTTGTTTTTGAAAAGTAGTCCCCAATTAGTTTCTATTGCTTTGTTGTAAACCAGGACCAAATCTCCTGGCTTAAGTGGTGATCTTAGTTGGTGTGCCATTCTTCTATCCCAATATTTCATTGAGTCTTCCCTTGATTTTTTGAGTTTTTCTGCTGCTTTTCTTCTCATATCTTCTTTTCCTTCCAACTGTTTGGCTCTGGCTTCCAGTAATTCCTCAGTTGTGGATATTTTGTGCCATTCTACTGCTAAAAATGTTTTTGTTTCAATGTCAATTGGTAATACTGGTAGTTGTCCAAATTGGAGCTCATATGGTGAAAAACCAGTTGTCCTTTTAGTTGAGATTCTGTCAGCCAAGGTAACCAAAGGTAGATATTTTCTCCATTTTCCTCCATTTTCTCCACACATCTTGACTAATGCATCTTTAAGTTGTTTATGGCCTCTTTCAACCATTCCTTGAGACTCTGGGTAATAGGGTGTGGTGACTCTGATTCTTGATCCTGCTTTCTTTACTGCATCTTGCAATTCTTTTCCAAACTCTGGCCCCCCATCAACAGTTACTTCTTTTGGTGAGCCATACCTGCATATCCATTCTGAGGTGAACCATTCTGCAACTGCTTTTGCTGTTAATTTGACTAGTCCAACTGTTTCTGGCCATCCTGAAAAATCATCTCTTGCCACAACCATATACTTCCATCTTCCAGATTTGATATGGACTGCATCCATACTGACCCTTTCAAAGATTGTTGATGTTGCTGTAGGCCTTTCTTGACTGATTTCTTCATTCCTTCCCACCAAAATCTTGCTTTAATTCTTCTATAAGTTTCATTTTCCCCTCTGTGGCCCATGTCTTCATGAAGTGATTTTAAAATGTAGCTTTGAACTTCTTGACTTGATATCACCAGTTGAGGGTTTGGGTTATTTCTTCTTTTAAGCTGGCCATCTTCCAAGAAAAAGTTGGGTGACCTTCTTTTTATCCTTCTAAATTCTTCATCTTTACTTGATTGTGGTTTTTTCATTGTACTTAAGTATTCCTGCATTCTCTTCCAAAATCCTTCTTGTTTGGTTGGCACTTGTATTCCTGAAAGATTGAGTGAATTTACATTCTTGGCCCCAAATCCAGGGTGTGGCTTGATCCAATCTTCTTCTTCATCAAATTCTGGTGCATCTTCATCTTCATCTGAGCTTTTTGGTCTTCTGGAGAGCCCATCTGGCATAGTGAAAGTTTTCCCTGGTTTGTGTACCAAATCAAAGGAAAATAGTTGAATGAAAGCCACCCATCTTGTCATGGGGGCATTGGGTAAGCAAGGGGTGTTGATCATTTCAATTAAGGCCTTGGCATCAACCTGTAATTCAAAATGTTGTCCCCAAAGTATGGTTTGAAGCTTCTTGAGAATTCTTGCAACTCCACAGAGTTCCAATTTGGGTTGTGAGTATTTTGATTCCAATTTTGAAAAAGTTATTGATTCATATAATACTGGTCTGTCTTTTCCTTCTTCATCTTCTTGAGTGAGTACTGCTCCTGCAGCAATGTAGCTTGAATCTACTGCTAGCTTAATTTTTCCTGCTCCTTTGTCATAATCCAATTTCTTGAGGGTTATTTCTTCTCCAACTATTCTTCTGAGCTTATGGAAAGCTTCTTCACATTTTTGATCCCAGTCCCACTCAACATCTTCTCTGGTGAGCCTTCTGAGTGGTGATGCAATTTGTGAGAAGTTTTCAATGAACATCCTTACATAGGCACAAAGCCCAAGAAATCCCCTTATTTCCTTCTTGTTAAGAGGTGTTGGCCAATTTTGAATCTTGTTGATCTTTTGTTTTGAGATTGTTCTTCCTTTGAATGATACAACATGCCCTACTATGTCCAAAGCTGGCACACAGCATGCAAACTTTGATCCTGAGATAGTCAGTCCTGCTTCTTCAATTCTGAATAAAATTCTTTCTAATGTTATGGCATATTCCCATATAAATATTCTTATTGAGGGGTTTTCTGGTAGTGTTTCTTGATTGTAAAGTGATCTTGGTCCTTTTATTCCTCCACCATCAATAAAATTTCCTACACTTTCTGGTATTTCTTCTTGAAGTATCCAGGTCATTTGGGCTTGGTATACTGCTCCTGAGTTGGTGGATCCTTGGGGTAGTCTTGTGAGTTGCATCCTTCCAAGGGGTGTTTCAAAAGTAGTGAGGGGTCTTGTAGTGACATCTAATTCTCTTTCATCATATCCTCCCATGATATCTCCTAGTCCATAGCATGCTCTTCCTGCAAATGCATCTACAAATTCTTCAATGTGAGGTGGTAACCCAGCATCCTTGATGGTGACTTTGTTGAGTTCTTGAAGGTCATGGACAATTCTGAGTTTCCCATTTCATTTGGCCACACAAAAGATTGGGCTTGTGTAGCTTGAGGTGGATTGCTCATAGAGTCCAGTCCTGATTCTTTCTCTGATTAATTCAGTAAACTGAGGTAAAATTGATTTGGGAATGGGAATTGGTTTCTTCTGCCAAGGTTCATGAGGTATTACTGGTATCTTGTAAGGTTTTCCTTATGAGTGTTTGAGTAATCCTCTTTCTTCTTCACAGAAAGCTATTGCTTTTTCCCTTAAGGTAATAACATTTTTGAGTAAATTGATTTCTTCATTTGATAACCATCCTGGTGGGCCAAAATTGACTGCTTGGAGTCTTTCATGGGTGACTTTGAAGGTTTCTTGAAATATAGGTGGGTTTGGTGATAAGGGTGTTTTATAAGGATCTCTTGACAAAGGTGGTCTTTCCAAAGGTGGGTTAAGGTCTTGAGGCATTGGCTCATTGACTGGTCTCACCTTCTTCAGGACTGATTTGTATTTGGCTGCTAAAATTTGGTGATCCATCTTCAATTAGTTATTTTGTTTCTTCTTCTCTTTTTTTTTATTTCTAAGAATTTGCTAGTGTCCTGAAATCTTGAGGTCTTCACAATTCTTCTTTCTTCTTTCTTCCATAAAAAAAATGTAGTTTAAGGTCATACAGGACCTACAACTAGGTGTGTAACCCCTGTATATTAGGTATACAAGTCCTGCAGTTTAAGTCATGCAAGGACCTCCTGGCCTAATCCAAGGGCTTATCTTGATTCTTGAGCTCCTTTGGGCTTGATTTTGGATTCCACTTGACTCTTGTTTTATTCTTCAATATTCATGATTCCCACTTGATGCAAGATTCTTCTGGTTGTTTTATTTCTTGATAAGGAATTTTCTTGTCTTAATTGATGGCTTGGGACTCCACTTTGTTTATTCTGGCCAATTTGATAATGATAAACACCTGTGAAACCCCTTGTTCCTGTTACACAAAGGGAGCAGTTTATTGTCATGCTGAGGACAAAAATGGTCCTTCAGCACTTCTCCTGACCAGGACAATCCCCTCCAGCTGCTTGGCTGTTATTATTTTTTATAAGTTTCCCTGCCCAAGTCTACAGGGGAAGCAGTTTAGTGTCATGCTGAGGACCTCTTGAGTCTTCAAGCTTCTTTAAAATCCCAAGGGCAATTTGATTTGAGTGTTGTACATTATCTTGTTAGTCCTTCATGTTGAGTGAGTCCTGAGTCCATAATTAATCCAGTGGGTCATCCTTCAGTCCATAAATCCTGACCAATGATTCTTGAATTCCAATTGAGTTTCATTCCAGAATCAAAGAAATTTCCAAGGTCTGGTGTTGTCCAAAGGTCAAACCATAAGGAACTCCTGCTTTTCTTCATAAATAATCTTCTTCATTTTCAGTATTCTGAGTAATTGTCCTATGATAAGTTGCTTCCCAATTCTCTTGATATTTCTTAAAAATAATTTATGTCCTTTTTTTTTTTTTTTTTTTATTCCTGAATTATTCCTGTTATAAAGAAATGAAAAATAAAAAAATTGTAATAATAAGGTGATTTAAAATTGATTTTAATATTAATTTTTTTTGATATTTTTTAATAATATTTGTTTGGATGAGGCCCCCCTCTCCATTTAAAAATCTTGAGTTGGTTTTCAAATTTTGAAGAGGATATATCCTCATTCCCCCTAAACTTCCACTATATGGGATAGTGTAAGAAATAAGTTTACCCACCCCTTATTTTTTATAGTGATTTTGATGAGGATAAATAATGATACAGTAAATATACATAATTTTATTTTAATGATGATTCAATAAATATATATTTTTTTTATTTTTTTTACTGTAAGTATAAAATACCCATTAACTGAGATATCTGAGTAAAAATCAAATTTCAAAAGAAATGATCCTGAATCACAATCAAGATCATGGAACTGTTTGGTTTAAGGTGATAATTTGTGCCAATCAGTAAAAATTGGTGCTCTTGAGAGGTTTTATAATTAATATGACATAATTGAATGATCATAATTTGAGTCCTTTAATCATATAATGACCCTTATGATGCCACAACTCTTCCTTTTTGGAATCATCATTGTGACTCAGACTTTATTTCAAGTCCATCCCCTTTATGGTTCAGATTTTCTGTTACCCATAAATGCATTTGAGTTGTTAAAAAAATATAAACAGTGAAATTGAAAATTTGTACAATTTTAAAAAACTCTTGTTTGATTTTGGGGGGCTTTTTCGAAATTCCTTTTGGAATAAATAGCACATTGAGGTGTTATTAATATGTAAATTCCCCAAATTATGTAATCAATTTATGAGTTTTTAATATAAATAACTCCTTCAGAGTTCAATTAATGCCTTCATGGCACAAATACTTCTTCTTTTCAAACAAGGTTCAATCACTTTATTGTAATTGAAGAAATATTTCAAATAAATTGATCATTTTTTAAAAAATAATACTTGATGTAGAGTTGTTTTTTTTTTTTTCTAATTGTTATTATTGAGTTGAAAAATTAAGCCAAACTAATGGCTCTTGTTGTAATAGTAGGAAAAAGTATAATAGAATATTCTTGAGCTCATGAATGGGATATGACCCTAATTCTTAGTGAAAATGAATAAATGAGTTTGAAATAAATAAAAAATAAAAAAAATATGTTCAGAACATTCAAGTCAGTAAATCTTTCTAATTCTTGTTTATAATGACATAAAATTAGAAAGTAGAAAAATAAAATAAAATAAAACCTCAGGTAGTTTATAGTCTTGCCTAGGACTTATCCTCCTTTTGTTGTCCTTGTCCAATATTTTATTTTTTTGTTAATATTTAAATATGGAGTTTATGGTCTTGCCAAGGACCATTTGTTTCTTTGCTTTGGTCCTTGTTGATAATTTTAGTGATTTATTGTTGATGATTGAAGGGGCAGTTTATGGTCTTGCCAAGGACCATATCTTGTTTTTATTTTCTTTCTTCTTTGGTCCTTGATAATTTGATTAGTGGACAGTTTATGGTCTTGCCAAGGACCATATCTTGTGCCCAGGCACCTGATTGTTGCACTTGGGGTTTCCTGGCATGTAATTTATCTTCAAAGCCAAGTTGTAGTTATCTTAAACAGTTTATAGTCTTATTGAGGACTCATCTTCATATTAAAAGGACATTTAAGCCTATTAAATAAGAGAAATATTTTATTAATGTTGAATACCTGTGGAAGCCAAATCAAATATGTTAGTATAGTTATCATTCAAAATGAGAAAGCATAAAAGATAAAATAGCAGTTTAAAGCCTTGCTCAGGGCATTTATTTTGTCCTTCATAGCCCCCCCTTTTTTTTTTTTTTGTTTATAGCCCTGTAGCCATATCCAAATGTAAATATGTCAGTTTAATTTAATATCAAATATAAAAAGAGCATGAGCAATAAAGTAAAAGAAGCAGTTTATAGCCATACTGAGGGCTCATTTGTATATTGAAGACTTTCTTAAATCATTAAATATATATATATATATATACTATTTTTGTTTTGTTTTGAAATACTCCTGTATCAAAAATAGACAAATAATGTTAGCATTGATAAAGGAAACAAGAATAAAATAATGAATAAAACCAAGCAGTTTTAAGCCATGCTGAGGGCTTTTCATTGTCCTTTATGGCCCTTTAGCATAAAAAATTAATAAAAAAATAATTCAATTAAAATAAGCAAACCCAGCAGTTTAAAGCCATGCTGAGGGCTCCTTTTTTTGTTTGTTTATTCCTTTTAAGGCCTTTGTAAAAAAAATCATCAGTAAATTTGCAGATATTGAAGAAAATCAAAAATAAATAAGCAGATTATTTATCTTCTTTTGTCAGTTCCATTCATTCAGTTTATTATTATTATTATTTATTTATTTTATTTTATTTTTTTTTTTTTTTAGAAAATGAACAAAATTAAAGACAAGAACCATCAGTTAAGCTTAATTTTAATAAAAATAGAAAATAAAAAATTAGACAGTTTAAAGTCTTGTTTAGGACTTTTATTGTTCTCATTATCACTATAGTAAATAATTTAAAATAGCTGTCAGTAAAGTCATAATAAAAGGAAAAAAACAAAATCAGTTATTATATTAAAAAAATGAAGCAAAAGAGAAATAAGCAGTTTTAAGTCATGCTGAGGACTTTTTATAGTTCTTTTGTAATCTTTGTTGTTGTTTTTTTTTCAGACCTGTAGCAATCCAAGATAGGAAATGTCAGATAAAGTCATAACTTATTAAAAAAAAGTAAAGACAAAACATCAGTTTTAAGCCTTGATGAGGGCATTTTTTAATGTATTAACTGAAAATAAAAAAATGTTAGTAAATTAAAGGCCATTAAATGACAATTAGCCAACATTATCAAAAAAAACAAAAGAAAAGCAAAACAAGCAGTTTAAAGCCTTGCTGAGGGCTCCTTTTTTTTTATTTCCTTTAATTATTTCATATAACTAAAAAAAATACTGAAATTTCAGTAAAATAAAAAATCAGTAATTAAAAACAACAAAATAAGTAATGAAATTGAGCAGTTTAATGCCTTGCTCAGGGCATTTTTTTTATACACTTTTTACAGCCCTGTAGCAGTATCAAAAAAAAGAAACAGGTCAGCTTCATTTAATATTAATAAGAAAATGAAAAAATTCCAGAAGTTTAATGTCTTGCTGAGGACATTTATCTAATGTTTTTTTTTTTTTTTTTTTTTTTTTTTTTTTTTTTTTTAAACAGAAGAACTTCTTTTTGTCAGCTCCAGTAATTCAATTTATTATTATTTTTTAATATTTTTTAGAAAATAGTTTCTTCAAAAGAAAACAAATCATTACTAAAACTCAAATTTGATTAATAGAAAATAAGAAATAAACAGTTTAAAGTCATGTCTAGGACTTTTGTTTTTTTTTTTTAAAAAAATTATTCTCTTGAGCTTATAAAGTCCTGAAATTGGTCCTAATGTTGATTACTGTTTTTCTACACTTTTTTCTTTTGTTTTTCATTGAAATATACCTGTATGAAATTAAAAACATAATATTAGCATTCATAGAGGCAATATTATTAAAATAAAATTAAACCAAGCAGTTTTTAAGCCATGCTGAGGGCTCTTTTATCTTGTCCAAATTCCTTCAATCATTTCATTGAACTAAAAAACCAAAATTTCAGTGAATTAAATAATCAGTAATTAAAAAAACCTAAATAATGAAAATTGAGCAGTTTAATGCCTTGCTAAGGGCATTTATAACTGTTTTGTATACCCTGTAGCCTAAAAAATAAACAAATTACTAGTAGCTAGACAGAAATAAAATCTAATAAGAAAGAATTATCATTTATAAAAAACACAAGCAGTTTAAAGCCTTGCTGAGGGCTTTTTTTATTTTCAGCTATCATTCTATAATAAAAAACATGGTTAGTCAACTAATTGAATCATAAAAAATAAAATAAGCAGGTTATAGCCATACTGAGGGCTCTTTTGTATATTGAAGACCTGTAGCACAGTTAAATGTGTCAGCTCCATTTTATATCCAAGATAAATTAAGCATGAAAAAAAGAAATAAGCAGTTTAAAGCCTTGCTGAGGGAATTTATTTTTTTATAGCCCTGTAGCACATAAAAAAAGAAATAAGTCAGCTTCAATTAATATTAATGAGAAAATGAAAAAAATTCCAGCAGTTTAATGTCTTGCTGAGGACATCTTTGTTATTTTATAGTCCTTTTGTAATCTTTGTTGTTTTTCTTTATCAGACATGTAGCAATCCAAGATATGAAATGTCAGAGAAAGTCATAATTTTATAAAAAAGAGTAAAGACAAAACATCAGTTTTAAGCCTTGATGAGGGCATTTCCTTTATAAGTTTCAATTAGAAAATAAAATATAAAATATAAAATCAGCATAAAAAAAGCAAGATAGAAAGCTTCAAACCAGCAGTTTATAGCCATACTTAGGGCTCTTTTTGTATATTGATAACCTGTAGAATTTTGAAAAAATGATTTAGTATGATTTAAAAAATAAAATCAATTTAAATTAAAAAGTTTCAGCAGTTTAGTGTCTTGCTGAGGACATTTTTAATGTGTTTTTTCTGTCTAAGTCCTGTAGCAATTGAAGATAATAAATGTCAGATAAATTCATAATTTATAAAAAGAATAAAAAGAAAAATCATCAGTTTAAAGCCTTGATGAGGGCTTTTTTGTATATTGAAGACCTGTAGCACAGTTAAATGTGTCAGCTCCATTTTATATCCAAGATAAATTAAGCATGAAAAAAAGAAATAAGCAGTTCAAAGCCTTGCTGAGGGCATTTTTCTGTTTTTTATAGCCTTTTTTTTTTTTAATTCTAATTTTATATTTATAATTTTTTTTTGTTAAAAAGTATCATCAGTAAGCTTAAAGATATTTAATAAAAAATAAATAAACAGATTATCTATATTCTTTTGTCAGTTCCATTAGTTGATTATTATTTTTTTGTTTTTTTTATTTATTAATCAGAACTTTCTTAACTAAAGATTCCAGGATGGTTTTGAGTGGCTTAATTAGTCGTGTTAGTGCTTATATACCCCTTATGGGGCTTATAATGTTGTCGGGCAAGTGAGGTTTCGTTGTTGAGAGGGCT
Source organism: Austropuccinia psidii (assembly GCA_023105745.1). Taxonomy (NCBI): domain Eukaryota; kingdom Fungi; phylum Basidiomycota; class Pucciniomycetes; order Pucciniales; family Sphaerophragmiaceae; genus Austropuccinia; species Austropuccinia psidii. Next base: position 69,478,419 of record JALGQZ010000004.1, read on the forward strand.
AGAACAATCTTTTATCACTTAAGACCAGTTCATGTGGCTGATTTGGAGCTATAATGCACTCTGAATTTCCCTGTAAGGCTCCAAAACTCATTGGGAAGTTGTATTTGGGCTATTACAGGTGATATTACACCTTTACAATGCTTAGAAGGAAGTCGCATCACTGGATTTTCTAGTTGAGTCGTGTCAGTAGTTGTGGTTTATTAGAGTGGACCCTCATGGTCTACTGAGGTGTTTCTCTGATTACTGCGATGTTCAAATCATTTCAAGGAAATGAATGGGGTGTTCCAAAACTGGTTGGGCTGGTTTAATTTTAGTTGGTATAGCTCAGGGCTGGTTTCCAGGTTCCTGAAAGTATTTGTTGCCTCGCAAGCTGTCAAAACACCTCTTGGGAGGTATTAACCCTCAAGAGGTACATTTTGTGATCATAACATAATTGATTGGTAGTCGTAGGAAAAAAAAGTAAGTAAGAACACACCACTGTTATGATAGTACTGTACAGTACTGTACAGCTATCCTGCAGTCCATTGTGACATTGTGTTTTCTTTTCTTTGTTCTTCTACCACGCCAAGGCAGTAGAGCTACCTGAAACATCGGACATGGTACAGTACTGTGCTTGTTTTGGGTGATAAAGTTAAGCTGAAATCTTCCATGGCTTGGCGTTGTATTCTATATTTGTTGTTAATTAGTCTGGCATTCGGTTTTAATCGCATAAGTAATTCTTTTTGTGTCCCCGCTCTCTTTTACACATGTTGAGAGCATTCAAAAAAAAGTATTCTTGTCACGTCATTAGCAGTGTACTGTACTTTAGCAGAGGCTGCCATTAATGCCGTCGGAGGAGTTTTTGAATTAGCCATCATGGGCTGTATTTCTGTATGTTTCTTGGCTTTTTATTGATAATATGAGGCAAAAGGTGTTAGTAAGGTCGTGATACAGGTATAAATGGCCTGGAAATCGGATTTGATCACCGCCTTTTCTTTCTAAACTGCGCTCTAGTTGAAATACTAATATCATCACAAAAGCAAATTTAAAGTAGCTGTCCCCTGCTCGGCTTCCTCGGCTGTCGACTAGCTCCATTTCTTATAAGACTGCATGCAGCGATTGAGTGCAGTGTTTGCTACAAAAGTGCCCATACAAGGTCCTCCAAAAGCATGCAGATTTTAGAGCGCTGCCGTCTATGTGGGTGTTTGGTGATGAGATCTGCTCCAATTGTTGTGATTGTACAGTACTATGCTGGTGATCGAGATGCAGTGCATTGCATCGGGATCCTAATGATGGCAGCTGAGATTAGTCCATGAGCTACATCCGGATAAGAAGCAGGATTTAGTTTGGTCGTGATTGAGATTGTATAAGCCCTGTTGGAAGATGACACTGCTTTAATCGTCATCTGATTCATTTTGGTGCTAAAGTATATTCAGGTCTTGGATTTGTCTTTCTTTAGCTCTATGCACTTGGTGAGGCCTATCAATCTCCGTTTGAAGCCAGCTTCAGGGTGTAGGAAGCTGTTTACTATAAATACCCCCCTCTCCGGTCCAGATTGTCCCTCTTTTCGCCTTTTATTTTTTTTTTTTAAACCCAAAAAGCAAAAATAAAAAATAAAAAATAATTAATAGAAGCATGCATGACTTTTTGAGAAAAAAATGAAATAAAAAAGAGAATTGATATAAGCGTGATTTTTTTAAAAAAAGAAATGAATAAATAAGTTTCATTTTGGAGCTGGCTACATCTCAAGCCCCCATTTCGTTTTTTTATTTTGTAGGTCAAGTTTTTGTCGGGTTTGGTCTCTGAATTTATATCAACCCTTCTCTAGGCCTTGGACTTATTTTTGGTGGGATATCTTGTTAAAACATTATTCTTCCATACTGAATGCTGCCTTGAAATACTATGAGTCGTGTACAGTAATTTCAAATGATAGAGTGTTCTTCTAGGTTTAATATGGGTTATGATGTTTTGTTGATGTCTGCAGGAGTGCTTCAATCAGCATTTATTTTTGGTGGTTTCATCCATGCTTCGTCCTAATTCTTTATAATCATTTATAATTATCTAGCTCCTTATTGATTTAAGAAATAAATTAATTCAAATTAGCTGAACTCAAAAAAAGAAAATTATCTTATTGTTCTTGTTTGAACTTATTCAAGAAATTAAAAGTTAAATAGAACAAAACAAAAAAAATTATCTATATTAACATTCAATTCAATAAATAATTAAATTTGATCCAATTTTGAGATAAAAACAAAATAAATAATAAAGACAATAAGGATGAAGAAAACATAAGGTTCTTAATTTAATTCTTTATGAAACATTCTCTTGACTATATTCTATAACCTGGAAAATATCAAGAGGGTGGTTTCTTTTTTTTTTAAAGGAAATGTAAGGTTTTCTTTTTTTTTAAATTTATCACTTGATAATATGAAATAAATTGAAACTAATTGTTTTTTTTTTTCCTTGGTTTTCATTTAGAATCAATAAAGATAATTATTTATATATATATATTTGATCTTGACAAAAATAAATAAATGTAATTATAAAACTTCTTCAATATCAAGTAGGTTTATATTTTATTTCTTCATTCTAAGCTTATATGAATGGAAGCTTTTTTTTTTTTTAATTAATTTTTTTTTCTTAGGTTGATTATTGAAAGAAATAATAAAATGAAATAAGAATAAAATAATAAATATAACAAATAAATAATAATAATATTAATGAAAATAGGATGGAGAAAAGAAATAGGGACTTAGCAGGTGGGATTTGTTTCTTTGAATTCTATTCCTTCAACCAAATATTTCCTTCACTAATTCCTGTTTGATAAATTTTCCTCCCCTCCATTTTTTCCTTTTGAGAGCTTTAAACAGGTATTCTTGACAGAAAGAGTCCCACTCTTCTGTGTTAAATTTAGTTGCACCACTCTTAAGACTGAGGATTGCTGGTATGAGTGTTTCCTCCCAGTGACAATCCCATATGGTATTTTTTACAATATAATTTCCTGAGATTTTGCTAATTGTCCCATTTTTAATTTGAAAATCCTGGAGGTTGAACCAGTCTTGGAATTCCCAGGTTCTCCAAAATAATGATTTCCTGAGGTGTTAATCCATGTTGAATATTTCATTCCAGTATTGATTTCCAAGGTTGCCATCAATTCCATCCCAGGTCAGTAACTCTAAAAATTCATATTTTGTAAGTTTGAATACAGGTAATTCTTTCCATGGATGAGATGTGACATTTTCTGATGGTGATTCTTCTTTTTCAAAGATGTCCTCAAACTAAATGTATGGAAGGACTATGGTGGAAATATCAGGACAGGGTTCTGGTTTTATTTTCAAGAACCAGTAAGGATTTTCATCTATTTCTTGTTGATTAATGTAATTGGCCCAGACTTTTTTTTCTTCTATCCAGCTGATATCTGTGTTCATTGACCAGGTATTTTCTTCAGGTAATGGCCATGATTCCATTTTTGTAGGATTTTGGTGGAGTTTGAATTATTAAGGGGTAATAATATTAATTTATTTATTAAAATAGTTTGAGGGTAGGTTTATTGGGTTTTGGATGGTAATTTTGGGTAAGAACTTGGGTATTCCTCTTTTATAAGGCAGGAGGTCACTGCCTAATGGTTTATGATTTGGGTGAGTGAAATGGTGATTTTGATTGATAAGAATGAATTTTCCTCTTTGATAAGGCAGGAGGTCACTGCCTAGTGATTAATTAAATTTGAATCTGACTTTTTTCTTTGATTTTTGATTTTTAGAGCTGTTATGTGACTTCAAGATGGGCCTTGATGGTTTGAAATTTAATTGTTCCATTAATTCTTGAGTAATTTGATCATTGGTTTTGTCAGAAACCTCTAAAAATTTCAGCAATTCCTTGATTTCTTCAATTTCTTGTTTTCTTGATATTGATGAAGTATTCTTGAAGTGCCAAAGGTTTTCTTTATTGAAATCTTCATCTTCTGGTGACCAATGAAGTTATTCATTGATAATTGGGTCTTCTTTGATTAATTCTTCCCCATAGGATCCAAAAGTTGGTGAATTGGCCATGGTGAAGGTAATTGTTTTTGTTTTTGTTTTTGATTATTTAGTTCAATAATAATATTTTGTTGATGAATTTCTTCTTTGTTAAGGCAGGAAGTCACTGCCCTATAGAGAAAAAAATGAAATAATAAAAACTAATGATACATTTTATGGGTGATACTGATACATTTTAGAGAAAATAAATCTTGATTTTGTTGGTTTATTTAAAGTTGAGCTCCCCCAAGTGGGAAAGGTGAGTGTCTGTTGAGTAACCTGGCCAAAATCAGGTCTTTGAGGGCTTCCACAAAGTTATTTCTTTCCTCAATTTCTGGTTCTGATGGAAATTCTGACCACCATAAGTCTTCATCAATGAATATATATCCATCTCCAACCCATTTCAGTCTTCCAGTTTGATATGTTGATCCATTTAATCCAAGGTACCACTGGGCCCAAATTTGGTTGAAGTAAAGTCCTCTTCTTGGTAGTGTGGCTATTTCAAATATTTTGTCCCAGAATTGATTTTCAAGGTTACCTTTAATTCCTTCTTCAGTTAATAAATCTAAGAATTGGATATTGTTCAAGTTTGATCCTGGAAGGTGACATAAGTATTTGTCTTCACAGAAACTTTCTTGAGCTTCATCTCCATAAATATCTTCAAAAGTTATATATGGCAAGTAAATGTAGTTGTATTCATTTTCTAGGATGGATTCTGTTTCTTCATCTTCATTGGGAGGTTGCTGGATAAATTCAGGGTTTTCCAGTTGCCATTCATAAGGTTCTTCTTGGTTGTTCAATGGTCTGTCCAAGAAGTTGATATGGTATATGTCTTTTAAATTTTTGTCTCTTTCTTCCATAATTATGAGGTCTTTTTCAATGTCATTTATAATTTCTTCATCTGAGAGCTCATGATGCTCACTAAATCTGACTTTCTTCTTTTTGGGTTTAGGTTTGAAAGGGTTTCCATGTATTTTCTCATTTCCATCTACTAAAATCTGGAAAGTTTCTTCATTATTGTTAATTGGCTTATAACTTATATTGGGTAATTCATCTTCAGAGGTTGAGTCTTCAAGCTGTCTTTTGAGGTTGTTTGGCCATTGGGTATTTTGTAAATCTTGACCAAATTCATCACTTTTTGGAGATATGGATAACTCTTGGGTCTTCTGGGTTAAATTGATTATGGTATTGTCTCTTTTTGCATTTTGAAACTTCTTTCCTGGGTTATTTCTGACCAATGTTGCCATATTGCATAACTCCATTCCTCTAGGTGGTCCAGTTTGCCATCCAAGTGCTTGAGGTTTGCATATTGGCATGCATAATCTTCTTCCATCAGGTTCTTGATAGCTTAGTATTTCACCTTGTTTATGGGAGAATTCTAGTCTGATATTGTTGTCTGCCAAGAAAGGTCTTCCAAGTACTGTATGGACAGATCCTTTTGCAATAAAAAAGTGTATTTGAGTTTCTTCACCTGAAGCCAAAATGATTGGAGTAAATTCTGAAAGTGCAACCAATGAAGTGGTATGGCCTCCAATTCCTCTAAGTTTCATGTTAAGATTTCTTGTTGTGAGTGAAGCTTTGATTGCTATTTCTTCTGGTATAATGTTGAGTTCTGCCCCAGTGTTCACTAATGCTCTGATAGGATATTCTTCCTTTCCAATAAAGATTTCCATAAATCCCAAAGGACAAGCATAATGAATCTTGGGCTTTGGTATTTCTTTGAATCCAAATGTTAATAGTCTTTCTTGAAGATCCATTGAGTTGAGTGATTTAATTTTTTCCTTGTCTTTTTCTGATAATTCTTGTAATTTATGGACAAAATTTGGTGACATCCTCAAAATTTCTTCAATGGTGAGGTTGATCTTTTGTTGCATTATTTTCTTAATAATTTTTTCAATTTCCAATTTAGTTTCAGCTTGTTTCTTCTGAGGTTTTCTGACTGTCTTTTCTTTTGGACTGTCTTCATCTTCATTTTTATTGGCAATATTTTCAATTTCCTCCTCAGGTTGGTCTGGTTTTGGAATATTTGAATTTTGAAATTTGGTGGGAATTATTACTCTTTCCTCTTCTTTTTCTTCTTCAATGTAAGCTCCTGGAAGAGCTGTTTTCTTCTTTGGCTCTTGATTTTGGGATTGTCTTTCCATTCTTTGCTTGGTCTGCCTTAGTCCAATGTGTGATTCAAAAGGGTCATTGGCTGAGGAAATGGTAGGTGGTTTCCAGTTTGACCAATCTTCAACATGAGCAATTGAGGTTATTTTATCTTCTGATTTCTTTTCAGTGGGCTTAACCTCTTCTTCTGGTTTTGGTTTTACAGTAGTTATATCCATAAATTTCTTGTTGAGTTCTGCTGGTTCTTTTGCAAAGGCCCTGACTATGTCTTTGGCACTTTCATTTCCTTCCATAGGTACTCTCTGATAGTTGGGGAAGAGGTAAGATGCTCCTTGGGTTCTGACAATTCTTCTGTCCAAATCTTCAGCAAGGTGAGTGCATCTAGTTGCTGAATGTCCTTCTTCCTTGCAGTAAGCACATTTCATTGGTGGTCTTGGAGCCATTTGAGCTGGTATGTATGGTTGATAACTGGATGAAAATGGTGGTAAGGGATTCCTTTGCCTGTATGGCTGATTATTTTGAGGTAACCTTTGCTCTTGATCATTATTCCAGTTCCTTCTTGGTGGGTTAACTGCTTCTGAAAGGGTTTTGAGTTGATTTAAAACTTCTTTGACAGATTCTTTTCCCTCATTTCTTGGTTGAGGCTCTGGTTGTGGAGGATTTTTGATCTTTTGGGTGAGTTCTTTTACTTGTTTTAAAACTTCATCCCAGCTTTCATCCTCAAATCTTGTTTTCTTTTCTGGAGGTTTTGGTTTAGAAAATTCTTTTTGTTGAATAAGTACCTTGGCCTCCAAGTCCTGTTCAATGTATAATTTCAAAATATCCAGTCTTGGAATGATGTAACCTCCATCCAAGGCTTGAACCATAGCTCTGTCTTTAATCATTTCTTTGTAAATTGATTCTTGAACACTAGTGGAAAGGCTGGCCAATATTTCCTGGTTATGATTGATATCACCTTGGATATATTGGTATCTTTTGAGGTAAGTGATGATTGCTTCATATTGCCCAATGAATTTTCTGTATTGGGTCATATTTCTTATTCCACCTTCTTGTTGAGTTTTTGTGAATAATTCAGTGATTGAGGATAATCTGTATCTTCTTTCAGGTGAGACTGTTCCCCATCTTCTTTTCATATCCACTTTTAATTGATCCCAATCAGCTGTTTCATATCCAGGCATTCCTTCAATATGATAACTGATTTCTTCATCTTTTTTCCAAAATGCTATTTGTCTTGCAATGTCTCTTCCACTTGCTCCTTCAATTTCTGCAATATTTTCAACTTTCTTGATGAATCTTTCAACATCCTTTCCATCAAACCACAGATTATAGTCCTTGGCTCTGATTTTCACTATTGGAGTAGTGTTTCTTGGAATTTCTTGATGTATTGGAGTTGGCATTTGGGCAGAAATGTTGACTCTTCTTGGTAAAGTTCTTGGTGTTTGTTCTGTATAAGGTGTTGATGTGGCCATGGGTCTTGGGTAAGGTGAAGGTGATCCATGTTGCCTGAATGATCTTGGAAGGGTGGTTTGCTCTTCAAGTGGACTATTTTGTGGAGTATAACTTGATGATTTATTTTTGCCTTCCTTTTTGATTAGTGCTAGTAATTCTGCTTGCATTTCTAGCATCTTCTGCTGAAGTTTCTCTGTTGAAGACATTTCTTCCTGTCCTTCAACAGTTTCTTCATTAAGGTTTTCTTCCTGGATTTCTTCAATACTGGAAGGTAACTTTGATGATGAGGGTTTATCCATTTTTGATTTATTTATTTCTTCCTTTGATTCTGGTATTGAGTTATTGATTTTATTTCTTTCAAGGAGATCAAGGAAAAATTTCTCCACAACCTTCAAGTCACTTTTATTGGTTCTTGGTGTTGCAATTGGGAAATTTGAATATTTCTCTGATTCCTCTCCTAATTCTGTTTCTTGCTTGGGTGGATAATAGTAATGGTCAGAGTGAGTTGATGATTCAGATTTTGGAGATGATGGTTTTGGCTGATTGTGATTGTTTGAATCCAGTTTTTGTTATAAGAATAGTATTCTTGGAGCTGTTAAGAACTTCTTAATTGATTGTAATTTAATTGATTTTTTATTGAAGTTGAGGTTATCTGGCCACTGTTGGGATACCAGATGTGAGAACTCCTCTTGTGTGGGATTAAAATGAGGCAGTACCTGGAGGGGGAAATCACAGGCAACTAGTTTTGAATTGCTAATAACTCCTGTAACCAAGGGTGGCAAGGGTATATTGCCTGCCCCTCCTAAAATACTGAACAAAATCTTCCTTGGAGCTCACAAACCAAAATAAAATTAGTAAGTGGCTTTACAACTGCAGAAGACAAAATTCAGCAGTCTCAGATCAGACCTATTCAATAAATAATAATAAAAAGAAATGTCAGTTATTTGGTTAATTTTTTAGATTTAATGAAATACTTGTCTGTTTTAATTTTAATCTTTTGGTTAAATTGAGGTGAGTGGTTTCTTCTTGGTGATAAAATCTTTGTAAGATGAGTTATTTAAGGTGTTCCAAAAAATTTGGTGAGTGTTGGTAAAGGTAATTTTTTTGTTAAGATATAGTTATAATAGAGTAAATAATTTTTTAAAGGTTTGTTATTCTTTTTTAAGAGTGTTAATAATGAGATAAAATAGTATTTGTTAAATTTAAGAGGTAAGATTCTTTGATATTGGATTTTGAAAGGGGTAAGTTATTTTTTAAGTCTTGATAAATGATTTTAATTTACTGGATAAAATACTTTAATAGACTAGTAACCCTAATATTGGGTACTGGATATGTTTTTAATAATAGTTTTTTTTAATACTAAGATTCCACTGAGCTTAGCTACTGGGTAATCTTCAACACTATACTTCCACTGAGCTTAGCTACTGGGAAAGTAAATTTACTATGATATACTGGAATACCTCCCAGGTGAGGGATGACTTATTCCTGTGCTTGTAAGGTGCAGAGGATATATTGTGCATGGGGGGAATTTGAAATTTGGGGGGAGAGAGCCCCTCTATTTATACCTTTTGGGAGCCCAGAGGGCCCTCCATGGGAGCTGTCTTTTTCCACTTTAATTCCTCTTGATTTCATCATGTGACTCCATTTTTGGTGAGGACCTTTCTTGCATGGGTCAGGTGACTTAAGGTTTGGTGATAATTTTCTCTCTGCACAGCCTCCATTTATCACATGATTGCCTTTTGGTGAACTAATTATGATGTGATATTCTTGAATTTTCCTTGCATACATGAGGTGATTCAATTTTGGCTGGGGATTTTTGTTGTGCACAGCCTCTTTCTTGTCACATGATATTCTGTTGGTGGATTCAGTATCACATGATTACCTTGTAATTCCTTTGCATATGTCCTATTTTAGTTTTGGTAGAAGTGGCTGTGTAATTTATGCAGGTGTCATGGTTGTTTTTCTTCTTTTTGAACTTTAAAATGAAGTCAGGTGATAACTTCTTGCATTGGTGAATTTACTGTTTTTATGAGATGATGTGATTTTTGATTTTGACACATGCTGTGCATAGTCATGTGGTTGAGATTTAATTGGAATTGTGTACTGCATGCAGCCTGTTGTAACTAGCTTTGGTTTGCATGAGGTGATGAGTGGTGTAAATGATTTTGATTATGTTTTAAGGTTTAAGTGGGGTTACTGTGGATATAAGATAAGGTAATCCTGGGGCTGTGTTTCAAATGAGCTGCAGGAATTCCATGGGGCTGGGCTTTGCATCATGTGACTTTGAATGCAAGTTGGCTGTATAACTAATGCATGTGTAATTTTCTTGCTGCATGAGTCCTATGGCTGTAAGGGGGTGTAAAGCTGGGTGGGGTGTGTAATTTAAAGGGTGGTACCTTATTTGTTGTAACTAGTGTACTATATGTAACTTGATTTTTTACATATGCATAATGAAATTGAATAATTTATTTAAACACATACACTGCCTTTTGGTGCCTGTGCCATGGTTTTATGAGTTAAACCCAGCTTCTTGCTGTAAAATTGACCTTTTGGTGTAACATTTGAGTGTAAGTCTGCCTGTAGGCTGGATTCACTGCTGTTATGGGGTAGTATGAGCTTGAGCCTGGTGAAAAAAAATGGTATGGAATACCACAGTAGTTTTTGAAATAACCAAGGAAAGGAGGGATGCATATGAGAGGATGAAATATGAACTCACTAAAGCACCTGTGCTCATCTTACCTGACTTTGAACTACCATTCAAGTTATATATAGATGCAGCATGCAGTCAAGGCCTAGGAGAAGCCCTTCACCATAGACAAATTGTGGATGGTGAACCAAGAGAAGGAGTAATTTGCTACATCTCAAGAAAGCTAAAAGATTCAGAAGCCAGGTATGGGGCCACCCAGACTGAATGTCTATGTCTAGTCTGGGCTCTAGAAAAACTCCATTATTATTTGGAGGGTGCAGTCTTTGAAGTCTACACAGACTGCACAGCCTTGATGTCTTTATTAAACATGAAGACTACAAATAGACGCATGCTGAAATGGCAAATAGCTATCCAGGAGTATAGAGGGAACATGACCATCATATTCAAGGAAGTTAAAAGCCATACCAATGCAGATGGCCTCAGCAGATGGCCACTGGACAATGTCGAAAAGCAATCCAGCTTATGACCCAGAAGTTGCAGCAAAAATCCCTATCCATTTCATGGAAATACATAGGAGGAAAAACTTCAGATTATCTGAATGGGCACCAGAAAGTGGTACCCTTGACAGTGGAAACACTGACTCAGAAGGTGTGAGCCTTAGAGGCAATTTCATATACCCAAAAGACCACAAATATAAAAAATAACATATTAATATAAATAAAATAAATTTATTGATATTATTAAAATAAAAAACAAAATATAAATATAAAATTATATTAAAAATAAAAAATTCATTACAATTTAAAAATAAAAATACATTAAATTTTATAAGTATAAAATTACATTTATACTTGAAAAAATTAAGTAAAAATGAAATTTTAACAAAACTGTGAAAAAATAAATAAATTTGGAAAAAAGTTAAATAAAAATTATTATAACTTTTTATCCAATAAATAAATACATAAGAATTATTTCACCATTGGATTTCTCATAAAAAATCAGGTGGGGTCACCTCTGAGTGAAATTCTTGTAACTCAACTCTAAATAAGCTTAAATTAAGTTTTTAGTATTTTCAATACAAAAGTTGAAAATCCTCAAAACCTTAATTTAATTCACACCACATGTGGTGTTAACCATCAATTTTTGTGTTAAAATTGAGGTGTTGTGTTTAGTTTAGAAGTTATGAGGAATTGAAGTATTTTCAATTGAATTCAATTGAAATGTCAAAATGTGTGCGTCTATTACATAAGTGAACTTTGATTTACATATGTGGTGTCAATTATTACTGTATTGTACTGTACAATTGAATTGAATTACATATGTAAATTATAAGTATAATACATGATGAGGAATTAAAGGAAAAATAAATTGGAAAGATTAAATTTGGGGGGGGAAAAGGAACTCCAGCTCTAAGGGGGAGCTAGACCCCCAAAATCCTTGCTGACAGGCGTGGGATGTCAAAATTCACGCAAAGGTTCATCACTTTTGGCCTGGAATTGAGTTACAGGGTCTGTGGACTCAATTGATGATGAGGTTTTGATACCAACTGGGGTAGTTTTAGCTGTTGCCAAGAGGGTAAAACTACCCTTAAGATAAAACAACCATAGTAAAAACAGTTTTAACTGGTTTCTACGCCTGTTACACACATTCTGACGTGTTTTGAAGGCTCTAGGCCTGGTATTGCTATAGTAATGGCTGATTTAAGGGTCTAAAATGGGTAAAAATGGCAAAAAATGGCTTAAACCAGCCCTTTTTGGTCTAAACCAGGGTTCAATGATGCCATAATTGGCTTTTCTGTTGTCAGACTGTTTTTCACGACTGACAAGAGTAAAATTTACTTTTGGAGTAAGAGAATTGATGGCTATAAAAGAATGTCTTCTTTGCCCCACTTTTCTCTTCATGTTAGAATCTTTTGTTTTTATTAATTAGTTTAAAACACTGTTAAAACCAATCAATCAAAGATTCCAACCACCATTTTTAAATCATTTTAATCCATTTAACCACGTGAAAAAATCATTATAATCATTGTTTGTAACTCTTATAATCATTTTTACCCCTGAACCACCCCAAAAGTGAATTAAAGCATCTTTCATCACTGTTAACTTTGTCACTTTGTTTCCAAATTCACTCTGGTCACTTTTGGGCGTGTTTTCTCTTTAATATTCTTTTTAAAGACTTTGTTCTTTAATTAATTTCTTGCAGCTCTTTGCTCAATTAATTCCAATTGAAATTGCTCTTGAAGAAATTTCTTTTGTAGCCTTAAAATATCTCTTGTAGAGTATTTTTTGGATAAATTTTTATTGTTGGTAAAACAATAAATTTTTATAATATTATTGTTTTATACTAATAAATTTATAAACAATAAAATTGGCGTGTTTTCTCTTAAAAATAATATTTCTTACTATTTTTAATTGAATTTTACCTTATACAGATTTTGAGGACAGGAAAAGTACTTGATTTTTAATCAAAGTTTCATATCCACACCTTACATTTGGGGGCCCAGCCGTGATATTTTACCTGTGAAATATTTTTTTTACTCTTTTTAAATCTTTTTTCTTATATTGAAAAATTTAAAAACATATAAAAAATACTTATAATTCAAAAAATCCATAAAAAATAACTTTTTTTTCATATTATAAGTGAGGCTTATATTTTTATTTCTTTTTTGAGATAACCTTTTTTTTACTTAATTAATTGGCTTTTTCATTAATTTTAGTGTCTGACAACGTGGTAAGACAAGAAAACATTGAAACAGCCTCAACAGTAACCAGCATTATCCCTGCCAGTACTGTTAATTCTGATCATAATAGTACTGTTATTGTGACTCAAAATAACCAGCCTGAACCAATATCTTCTGAATTGATTAACTTGGACATAAGTAATACCCTTCAGAAAGCTAAAAATTTGGCCAATAGTAAGTTTTTGATGTAAAATACTATTTTAAGCCTTTTTTAACTATAATTATGCCTTCAACCAGGTCAGGAGCCAGCTACAACCACTCAAGCAGCTCCCAAAAAGGTAATAGACGTGATTATGGCAGAAGCCAACCAGGTACAGAAGGAAAAGGGTCAGTTGATGACTTCCAAACAACTAAAATGGGTCATTCTGAAGCTGATAATACTATTTTACCTTCAAAAAGAGCTGACACCGCCACAACAAGCCTCTGTGGACATATACAAAGCCAGCCACAGTGCATACAACAATGCACTTCAATTCAAGGAGTACCAGATCCTTGCAGACCTGTGGAAGAATTGCATGAATTCTTACCAAACTCTGACACTAGGATGGAGGAAAAACAACCCTCCACCACCCAAACCAGTGCCAAAAACAGCCCCAGTGGCCAGCAGCAGCAATTCCAACGTGAAAAAGCAGCCACAAACTCCAAACAAGGGCAAAGGGAAGGCACCAGCCCCAAAACCTTACAGCCAGGGCTACAGAATCCCAAAGATTCAGCAGGATGGCATGGAAAATGTATTTCAGATGGCCAGAACCATGATGGAATTACAGAAGAAGGAGTAGTATTTTCAATACAAAAGTTGAAAATCCTCAAAACCTTGATTTAATTCACAACACATGTGGTGTTAACCATCAATTTTTGTGTTAAAATTGAGGTGTTGTGTTTAGCTTAGAAGTTATGAGGAATTGAAGTATTTTCAATTGAATTCAATTGAAATGTCAAAATGTGCGCGTGTATTACATAAGTGAACTTTGATTTACATATGTGGTGTCAATTATTACTGTATTGTACTGTACAATTGAATTGAATTACATATGTAAATTATAAGTATAATACATGATGAGGAATTAAAGGAAAAATAAATTGGAAAGATTAAATTTGGGGGGGAAAAGGAACTCCAGCTCTAAGGGGGAGCTAGACCCCCAAAATCCTTGCTGACAGGCGTGGGGTGTCAAAATTCACGCAAAAGTTCATCACTTTTGGCCTGGAATTGAGTTACAGGGTCTGTGGACTCAATTGATGATGAGGTTTTGATACCAACTGGGGTAGTTTTAGCTGTTGCCAAGAGGGTAAAACTACCCTTAAGATAAAACAACCATAATAAAAACAGTTTTAACTGGTTTCTACGCCTGTTACACACATTCTGACGTGTTTTGAAGGCTCTAGGCCTGGTATTGCTATAGTAATGGCTGATTTAAGGGTCTAAAATGGCTAAAAATGGCTAAAAATGGCTTAAACCAGCCCTTTTTGGTCTAAACCAGGGTTCAATGATGCCATAATTGGCTTTTCTGTTGTCAGACTGTTTTTCACGACTGACAAGAGTAAAATTTACTTTTGGAGTAAGAGAATTGATGGCTATAAAAGAATGTCTTCTTTGCCCCACTTTTCTCTTCATGTTAGAATCTTTTGTTTTTATTAATTAGTTTAAAACACTGTTAAAACCAATCAATCAAAGATTCCAACCACCATTTTTAAATCATTTTAATCCATTTAACCACGTGAAAAAATCATTATAATCATTGTTTGTAACTCTTATAATCATTTTTACCCCTGAACCACCCCAAAAGTGAATTAAAGCATCTTTCATCACTGTTAACTTTGTCACTTTGTTTCCAAATTCACTCTGGTCACTTTTGGGCGTGTTTTCTCTTTAATATTCTTTTTAAAGACTTTGTTCTTTAATTAATTTCTTGCAGCTCTTTGCTCAATTAATTCCAATTGAAATTGCTCTTGAAGAAATTTCTTTTGTAGCCTTAAAATATCTCTTGTAGAGTATTTTTTGGATAAATTTTTATTGTTGGTAAAACAATAAATTTTTATAATATTATTGTTTTATACTAATAAAGTTATAAGCAATAAATTTGGCGTGTTTTCTCTTAAAAATAATATTTCTTACTATTTTTAATTGAATTTTACCTTATACAAATTTTGAGGACAGGAAAAGTACTTGATTTTTAATCAAAGTTTCATATCCACACCTTACAGAAGGGACAGAAACTCCCATACTGGGAATAAGTTCCTCAGAACTGCAAAATGAATTCTTCAGTGCAGTACAGAAGTATTATGCCAAACACAAACAGTGTAGCATACTACTCTAACTCCTTCAGCAAAAGTACAGGAGTCCTGTAAGGTGTGGATATGAAACTTTGATTAAAAATCAAGTACTTTTCCTGTCCTCAAAATTTGTAAAAGGTAGAAATCAATTAAAAATAGTATGAAATATTATTTTTAAGAGAAAACATGCCAATTTTATTGTTTATAACTTTATTAGTATAAAACAATAATATTATAAAAATTTATTGTTTTACCAACAATAAAAATTTATCCAAAAAATACTCTACAAGAGATATTTTAAGGCTACAAAAGAAATTTCTTCAAGAGCAATTTCAATTGGAATTAATTGAGCAAAGAACTGCAAGCAATTAATTAAAGAACAAAGTCTTTAAAAAGAATATTAAAGAGAAAACACGCCCAAAAGTGACCAGAGTGAATTTGGAAACAAAGTGACAAAGTTAACAGTGATGAAAGATGCTTTAATTCACTTTTGGGGTGGTTCAGAGGTAAAAATGATTATAAGAGTTACAAACAATGATTATAATGATTTTTTCACGTGGTTAAAAGGATCAAAATGATTTAAAAATGGTGGTTGGAATCTTTGATTGATTGGTTTTAACAGTGTTTTAAACTAATTAATAAAAGGAAAAGATTCTAACATGAAGAGAAAAGTGGGGCAAAGAAGACATTCTTTTATAGCCATCAATTCTCTTACTCCAAAAGTAAATTTTACTCTTATCAGTCGTGAAAAACAGTCTGACAACAGAAAAGCCAATTATGGCATCAATGAACCCTGGTTTAGACCAAAAAGGGCTGGTTTAAGCCATTTTTAGCCATTTTAGACCCTTAAATCAGCCATTACTATAGCAATACCAGGCCTAGAGCCTTCAAAACACGTCAGAATGTGTGTAACAGGCGTAGAAAACAGTTAAAACTGTTTTTACTATGGTTGTTTTATCTTAAGGGTAGTTTGACCCTCTTGGCAACAGCTAAAACTACCCCAGTTGGTATCAAAACCTCATCATCAATTGAGTCCACAGACCCTGTAACTCAATTCCAGGCCAAAAGTGATGAACTTTTGCGTGAATTTTGACATCCCACGCCTGTCAGCAAGGATTTTGGGGGTCTAGCTCCCCCTGAGAGCTGGAGTTCCTTTTCCCCCCCCAAATTTAATCTCTCCAATTTATTTTTCCTTTAATTCCTCATCATGTATTATACTTATAATTTACATATGTAATTCAATTCAATTGTACAGTACAATACAGTAATAATTGACACCTCATATGTAAATCAAAGTTCACTTATGTAATACACGCGCACATTTTGACATTTCAATTGAATTCAATTGAAAATACTTCAATTCCTCATAACTTCTAAACTAAACACAACACCTCAATTTTAACACAAAATTTGATGGTTAACACCACATGTGGTGTGAATTAAATTAAAGTTTGGAGGATTTTCAACTTTTGTATTGAAAATACTAAAAACTTAATTTAAGGTTATTTAGAGTTGAGTTACAAGAATTTCACTCAGAGGTGACCCCACCTGATTTTTTATGAGGAATCCAATGGTGAAATAATTTTTATGTATTTATTTACTGGATAAAAAGTTATAATAATTTTTATTTAACTTTTTTCCAAATTTATTTATTTTTTCACAGTTTTGTTAAAATTTCATTTTTACCTAATTTTTTCAAGTATAAATGTAATTTTATACTTATAAAATTTAATGTATTTTTATTTTTAAATTGTAATTAATTTTTTATTTTTAATATAATTTTATATTTATATTTTGATTTTTATTTTAATAATATAAATAAATTTCTTTTATTTATATTGATATGTTATTTTTTATATTTGTGGTCTTTTGGGTATATGAAATTACCTCTAAGGCTCACAAGTCCAGAACTGGAAACCCAGCTGGAAGAACCCTGGTTGAGGTCCTATAAGGACAATAAGTTTTTTCTTATAGATGGCCTGCTCTACCATAGAGAAAAGCACACCAGTGCACTCACAGTGGTAGACAGAGACAACATCTCATTGATCCTACAAGAATGCCATGACTGCCCCTATATGGGACACATGAGTGAAGACAGGACCAAAGAGAGGGTAGCAAGCACAGCTTGGTGGCCCAAGTGGGAACAAGAGTTGAGTGAATACATCAACACTTGTGAAAGATGCCAAAAGGCAAATAGGAAACATGGGAAGAAGTATCGGTTACTTCAACACATAGAAGAACCCAAACACCCATGGGAAACAATCAACATGGACTGGGTTACAGGACTTGTCCCAGGAGGCAAAGAAAACTAAAATGCCTGTTTGATCATAGTTGATGGGTTCAGCAAGAGCATGAGGTTTCTACCATGCCATAAAGAAGACACAGCCATGGATACTGCTCTGTTGTTTTGGAATAACATCATATCCACCTGTGGAGTCCCTAAGATCATCATTAGTGATAGGGACCCAAAATTCACATCTGAATTTTGGACTAACTTATATGAAATGCTTGGTACCAAACTTGCTTTTTCCACAGCTTACCATCCACAAACAGATGGCCTAGCTGAAAGGATGATCCAAACAATGGAGGACATCCTCAGAAGATTCTGTGCCTATGGCATGGAATACGAGGACCATGAGGGATACACCCATGATTGGGTTACCCTCTTACCAGCAGTCCAACTGGCTTATAATACAAGCCAGCACTCGACCACAGGTAAAACACCTGCACTGGTGGGGAAAGGGTGGAACCCCTTGTTGCCTGTGGATCACTTGAAGAAAAATCTCCTGACTATCCACCCCACAGCCAAAGACTTCCATGATATGTGGAAGAGGGCCTGTGACAAAGCTGCCAAATGCATAGCTGAGGCAAAAGAATACAATAAGCAGAGGTGGGACAAATCACATATGGAACCTGACTTCAAGGAAGGGGACCAGGTGTTAGTGTCTACACTGAACTTCAACAATCTCAAAGGACCTAAAACAATGAGGGACTCATTTGTAGGACCTTTTACTATCATTAAGTTGATAGGAAAAAATGCAGTGGAAGTCAAACTCACTGAGGAGTTTTCAAGGAAACATCCAGTCTTTCCAGTGAGTTTGGTCAAACCATACTTCCAGACAGAGGAGGATAAATTTCCCTCCAGGAGAAAGAACCCCACACCACAAGAGATAGTGGAAGTGGAGGACTCCCCTGGACCTGTGAGTAAGATCATCAGGGCCAGGAAGATCAGACTCAATGGGAAGGATCAAAGACAATACCTAGTCAGATTCAAGAACCAGACAGCAGATAAAGACAAATGGTTGGCAGAGGATGCCATACCAGATGGGAACCTTCATTTAAGGAGATTCCGAGCCTCTAGGAGGACTGAACAGTCTCATCAATGATGAGGCTTTTTTAGAGGGAGGGTATGTCAGCCTGTGACTCAAAACCAGAGCACAAGCATGACAGCCAAAATACCATAAACCAATGGTATAGCAAAGATACCACCAAAACATGGAGCTGAGCCAAATCAGCTCAAAAGGTATCAAAAGAAAGAGGAAACTCACCTCTTCCTGAAAATATAAGTCCCTTCACCATAGGACTAGAAATAACAAAGTAATTCCTGCTCAAAGTTATTGCTGAGCATAAACCTTAATTTTCACCTCTCATCTAAAATCTAGAAGGAAAGGCTTAACCCCATCAAATGGGTACTCAAAATGAAGCTCTAAGCCAGGGCTATCCAATGGTTCCAGCCAAACCTAGCTAGCACCAATATTACTGGAGGTATGGTCAATTTCAGGCCAAATAAGGGTGAACAAAAAAATCACCTCTCATCTAACTTCTACAGTTTTAGTGTGGGATACCTGAAGTGGGGTCTTTTTGGAAAGAGCACAATCAGGGCTATCTGATGGTGTCATCCACTTCCTCATATCTCAACTACTGCAGAAGTTATGGGGAAAACAAGCTCAATACAGCTTTTTGCCTAAAACACGCAAATGTACAAAAGTCTTGTACATGGGATAGCTTTGCCATACTTAATGATACCCATATCAAATGAGGTACCATTGTGTAGAGCAAATACAGGGATACACACTGAACCAATTTTGAGGTTGATATCTCAAGTATTGACAAAGGTATGTCTGTTTTAAGGTTAAATTCCCACCTGCTGTCATATACAGCCTTACGACGGGATAATATCCCATAATCATGAATATGAGGTTTCAAATAGACAAAGAAGCATTTTTTTGCTTCAATACCTCATATGTCAGTCAATACTGGGGTCCCATACAGTTTCTGTACAGCATTCTACGTGTCATACACGTCAGAATCAGGCTGTGAGGTCCCCAGATGAAACTTTTCACCCTGTATTGGTGAAAACCACTCAGATGTGGTTTCAAAACCACATGTGAGCCCAATACAGGCTATACAGGCTGTTTTAAACCACAAGCCAGTACTAGAAAGTGAAAAAATCTTCACTTCCTCTACGTGGAAAGGTCAAGCACCCTTTCCACCCCATTGCAGGATAAAAAGGAGGCTTTTCACAGCCAGAATTGTCTCCTCATCCTGCTCTTGAATTCCTATGTAGTACAACTGTCCAAAAACAGTTATACTCTTGGAAAATAATCAGGTATACTTTAAATTTAAGTATTGTAGCTTTTATTATTGTAACCCAACAGGTAAAAGTTTCACCCAGGGCTTTCAACAGCGCTCACCACCACTATATCTATATAGTAAAGCCCTTAATATCTTAAATTAAATCATTTATTATCAACTTTATCATCTTTTAAAACTATTTTTACCATGTCATAGTCATAGTTAAAGCTTGTAAATACTTATATACACCTTTATCATAGACTCACCCTGACAAGTGAGATTTTGTTGGATTCGGATGGGGGGGACAAGAGGTTCTCATGTCCCCTCCCTGCAAGGAAGTTTTCCAGTTGACAGCTCCATTGGACCCAGTTTTCCCGTGTGAGAGTTATAATTTTTGTCCGGTAACCTTCATCATCAGAGGAGGAATGGTTGCCAGTTGGTGTTATTGTTGGAGCAGCCGACATTATCTGTTGCATATTCTGTCGCTGATTTTATTGAGCACAATTACAACTAACTCTCGCTACCATGCAAGAGTTTGAGTTTAAGATGTTTATTGCTTTGATTAACTCAATAAAATTAGTAGCAGTAATAGTAGCTTAACAAGAGCACAATTGTAGGATTGACATAGTAAGCTAGTTATAGTAGATAGGGAAATACCTGTGATAACAATCATTAGTCTAGTAAAAATATCCTAGTATTAATAAACACAGCTGAGGATGGGTCTGTAACACACAATGGTAAGTATTGAGTTAAGATCACTAAATACAGAATCAACTGTTACCTGACAATACCTAGTATAACTTGTACTTCTATCAGAGAGATTATATAGATATTAAGACTATGAATCCTACTACTGGTAGAAAGATTAACAAATTACTTCAAATGCAACTGATGAACACACAAGATTACGTTATCACTCCTCCTAAACCAATGGTGGTAGGAAGAAGCCCCAGTAGCTTCTGCAAGAGTTTTGGTTTAATATGTTTATTGCTTTGATGAACTCAATAAAATCAGTAGCAGTAATAGTACCTTAACAAGAGATCAATTGTAAGCTTGACGTAGTAAGCTAGTTATAGTAGATAAATGGAAATACCTGCTATAACAATTATTAGTCTAGCAAAAATATCCTTGTATTAATAAACACAGCTGAGGATGGGTCTGTAACACACAAGGGTAAGTATTGAGTTAATATCACTAAATACAGAATCAACTGTTACCTGACAAGACCTAGTATAACGTGTACTTCTATCAGAGAGATTATATAGATATTAAGACTATTAATCCTACTACTGGTACAAAGATTATCAAACTACTTCAAATGCAACTGATGAACACATGAGATTACTTTATCACTCCTCCTAAACCAATGGTGGTAGACAGACTCACAATCAAAGGTGCAAATAGAGATATTCGATGTAGAAAGAATAAATGGAGACAGAACCACTATAATTATTTTTTTGTTTCCACCTGACACTTCATCACAGATTAGTGCCTTTTATCATCAACACTTAAATACAAGGTTAACTTCATCAATGCCTGTTGGCTTAACCAGGAGACACATGATGAGGGTACTAAGTCTAAATAATACCTCGGGAAGGAGGAGAATCAACATTGTAATTGTAGAGAAACACTCTTTGTCAACCAATAGCTCCTGTGCCATATACTCCTTTGTTAGGTTACCGTAAGAGCTTCTACCAGCAAGACTCAAGCCAACCAACCTCCCCAAGAAGGGAAGAAGAAGAAGAAAAAGAATTGGAGGAAACCATATTTCCCAAGCTACAGGATTCCAAAAATCTAAAAAGATGACGTGTACAATGTCTTCAACATGGCCAGAACTTTGATGGAATTCAAAGACAAAGAGGAGCAAAGAATGAGACAACCCTATTTCCCAAAGAAATAACCTTGTCCACAGATGTTGTAAATACTTTAACTGAAATTAAGAATAGTATATTACCTCTAAAAGAAATGAAAAAAAGTTTATTATGATTACAAGAAATAAAAAATAATTTATCTTCTTTAACAAAAATTGTTGCACAAAACAACAAAGAAATCGACAACATTAAGTTCATTGTTGAAAATAACAAACCAAAGGTTTTGATTTAAAATACTGAAAAATGAATACAAGGACAACAGGAATTGTATAAATACATAAAATGTATCAAAGATAAAACGTTTTGTCAGGATGAGTCTATGTTGAAAAAGTAATAAGGCTATTTACAACTAAAACTATGACTGTGACACGGTAAAAATGGTTTTAAAAGATAATAAAGTTGATAATAGATGTTTAAATTAAGATTTTAAGGGCTTTACTATAGAGATATAGTGGTGGTGAGTGCTGCTGAAAGCCCTGGGTGCAGCTTTATCTGTTGGGTTACAATAATAAAAGACTACAATAATTAAAATTATGATTATACCTGATTATTACCCAAGAGTAAAACTTTTTTTGACAGTTTACTACGTAGGTTATTCAAGAGCAGGATGAGGAGATGATTTTGGCTGTGAAAAGCCCTCCTTTTATCCTGAAATTGGGGTGGAAAGGCTGCTAGACCTTTCCACATAGAGGGAGTGAAGATTTTTCACTCTCCAGGACAGGCTTGTGGTTTGCAAACAGCCTGTATACCCTGTATTGGGCTCAGATGTGGTTTTGAAACCAAATCTGGGTGGTTTTCATCAATACAGGGTGAAAATTTTCATCTGGGGACCTCACAGCCTGATTCTGACGTGTATGACGCGTAGAATGCTGTACAGAAACTGTATGGGACCCCAGTATTGGCTGACATATGAGGTATTGAAGTAAAAACATGCTTCTTAGTCTGTTTGACACCTCATATTCATGATTATGGGATATTATCCCATGGTAAGGCTGTATATGACAGCAGGCGGGATTTTGACCTTAAACCAGCCATAACTCTGTCGGTGTTTGAGATATCAACCTCAAAATTGGTTCATTGGATAGCCCTGTATTAGCTCTACACAATGGCCCCCAATTTGGTATGGTTATCATGAAATATGGCAAAGTTATCCCATGTACAAGGTTTTTTTGTACCTAGGCGTGGTTTGGGCAAAAAGCTGTGTTGATCTTGTTTGCCTCATAACTTCTGTTTTAGTTGAGATATGAAGAAGTGGATGGCACCATCAGATAGCCCTGATTGTGCTCTTTCCAAAGATACCCCACTTCAGGTATCCCACACTAAAACTTTAGAAGCTAGATGAGAGGTGAATGTTTTGTTCACCCTTATTTGGCCTGAAATGGACCATAACTCCAGTAATATTGGTGCTAGCTCAGTTAGGCTGGTACCATTGGATAGCCCTGGCTCAGAGCTTCATTTTGAATACCCATTTGATGGGCTTAAGCCTCTCCTTCTAGATTTTAGATGAGAGGTGAAAATTAAGGTTTATGCTCAGCAATAATTTTGAGCAGGAATAACTTTGTTATTTCTTGTCCTATGGTGATGGGACTTATATTTTCAGAAAAAGGTAAGCTTCCTCTATCTTTTGATACCTTTTGAGCGAATTTGGCTCAGCTCCATGTTTTGGTGGTATCTTGGCTATACCATTGGTTTATGGTATTTTGGCTGTCATGCTTGTGCTCTGGTTTTGAGTCACAGGCTGACACTTTTACAATCAATTATGAAGTGAGTATTGATAATATTACAGAAAAATTAAACAAATCAAGTATTTCTGTAGAAATATTTGAAGAAAAGATTTCATCACACCAGAGATTACTTTTA
This sequence comes from Austropuccinia psidii, assembly GCA_023105745.1. Lineage (NCBI taxonomy): Eukaryota > Fungi > Basidiomycota > Pucciniomycetes > Pucciniales > Sphaerophragmiaceae > Austropuccinia > Austropuccinia psidii. The sequence goes on from JALGQZ010000004.1 coordinate 69,501,936, forward strand.
GAACATGTGAAAAAAGTGATGAAGCAAGAATGCATCTGAAGGATGATATTCAAAGTGAAATAAGGCATATCACTTGAAAAATGGCTAAAATTAATGAAGCTAACTCAAATATGCCAAAGTTATCAACTCCATTTTCTCACACAAGAAGCCCTGTTAAACCAAAAGAGGAATTAACAAATCCATTCATAAGAGATTTGAGACACCAAGGCAATAACCAAGTATTAATGAAGGAAGTACCGCAATTAAAAGAATGGCCAACATTCATAGGACAAGGTGAATATGACCATACGTCATTTATTAAAACAATTGACATGTTACAAGAAGATTATTCCATACCAGATTAATTGATCACTGCAAGATTACACTCACTGTTTGAAAAATCTGCAAGGAGATGGTATTATGGCATAAGACAAATAAATGGAAAAAATACCTGGTCTTGTTGGAAACAAGAAATAATCACCAAGTGGGCTAATAATGCCTGGAGGTTCAAAATAGAAAATGAATTTGAAAAATCCTTCTTTGACCCAGACAAAGATAAACCTTTACTTGGTTCCTAAAACAAGTTGGAAGATTAAATGCACTGTACCCAGAAATGTCACAAAAAATGGTACACATGAAAATACTTGAGAAATTTGGAGGAAAATTGGAACATGCCCTGAGAAGAAGGTGTATAGAACCATGCTCCACAGAAGAGTATATCAATGCACTAGAAGACATAGTGACAAGAACAAAAATTGGCAGAACTTGGAAAAAATTGGACATCAAAAGTCCAAATAAGCCATTTATCAAAAAAGATAAATTAAAAGAAGCTTTCAAGCCCAATACATCCAACAATAATGAGCAAAGAAAATGCCATAAATGTGAATGTATTGGACACTTGGCCATAATTGCCTTAAAAAAGCAAAAATCAATGAAATTGTGGAAACAAAACACCACAATGAAAAAGAAGAATCTGATTCTGAAAAGGACACATAAGAGTCAGAAACTTCTGAGAGTGATGAAATTAATATAATTAATGCACAAATTAATAATATTGTGATAATTTATGAACTAATAGATGTTAACTCAAGCTTACCACAGGTTGGAACATTTGACACAAACCTGACAAATGTACAAGATTTCAAACTGTATAGAACCAAACCTGCAAAAGGATTGTGACATACAGCTGGCAAATCAAGTATAAGTATTTTCATGGTTGATAACCAAGAGGCAAAAGTAAACTTGGATACAGGAGCATATTGCACCTGTGTTTGTAAAGGTTATTCAAAAACAATTGTTCCAGATTGGCAAGAAGAACCTATACCAATACAAGGTACTGTGGATGTAAGATAAGGTACTCCTGTGGCTGTGTTGTAGATTACTTGTGGGAATTCCAAGAGGTTAAGCTTGGCATTATATTACTTTCTATACTTAATGCAGGGCGTCTGTGTAACTAGTGCATGTGTAATTTTCATGCTATATGAGACCTGTGGCTATAAGGGGGTGTAAAGCTGGTTGGGGTGTGTAATTTAAAGGGTGGTACCTTATTTTTTGTAACTATTTTACTATATTTAACTTGATTTTTACATATGCATAATGAAATTCAATAATTTATTTAAACACATACACTGCCCTTTGGTGCCTGTGCCATGGTTTTATGAGTTAAATCCAGCTTCTTGCTTTAAACTTGACCTTTTGGTGTAAACTTTGAGTGTAAGTCTGCCTGTAGGCTGGATTTCCTTCTATTATGGGGTACTATGAGCTTGAGCCTGGTGAAAAAACGGGTATGGAATACTGCAATATAACTGTTAAACTTAAAATAAGATTACAGTGAGTGATCATAAATGATCAACTTTAAGCTTAAATTTTGATCATTAATAACTTTTAAGTTATGCATGCTACATCTGTTATGAAAGTGCATTCTGATAGCTTGGAATTCCCTTACTAAGCTTCCAAGATCATTTTATTACATCATCAAAACTCTCTTTTTGATGATTTTTCTTGTAACTCATCTTTTCTGTCTAAATTCAATATTTCAAACTTCAAACCTTGATTTCCAGGGGTTATAACTTGAATATTATAATAAAAATTACATCATTCCTCACTTATGAGATAGTTTAATCTGAATGTTTACCGTTTTTGAAGTTTGGACCACTTTCACAACAAAGTGATCAACACCTCCAGTGATTTTGTTCAATAAACCATTACAGGTTTTAACCTTGTTTAGAACTTGTAAAATAAAGGTAATATCTGTGTTCTTACAGTAAATACATGGTGAATGTTTTTATAACTCTCTATCTTGTATATTTCAAGATAATTAGCTAAAAACCATGAATATATGCATTAAGCAAAAAAGTGCATATATTCAGCTTAATTCCTTAAGTATTGACTTTGAAGAATTTCCATGCTATTGTTTTATGTGTGTGTTGGTATTGAGAATCCAATGGTTCAATTTATTTCACATGTTTCTTCATCGGTTTCTGAGTTAAATCACTTTTTGTGTCTTTTTTAGGGTATTATTACTTATTCTTGAGTAATTATTGACTTTTCAGATATGCCATAAAAATGAAATATGTGTATTTTACCATACAGAGTCTAATAGTGTAATTTATTTTAAATTTTTACTCATTAGAGTATGCGTTAATTCAGATTTTGTACCTATTTATGGTATTTTCACTAGTTTTAAGATAATTATTATTAGTATTATTATTATAGAATTTTCCTTGTGACCTTTTTGGATATGTGGTCACATCTCAAAGGCTAACATTCTCTACCACCAAAAAAAGATTGTAAGACAATCTAAGAATAATAAGAGTGAAGCCAGAGGCCAAAGATAAAAGAAAGCCAAAAGCCAAGAAGCCAACCAAGTGAATCCTCAATTCACTGTTTCAACCTGCCAGAAAGAACAATGGAATTAGTAAAGGATATGACCACCAATATCCTCTGACAGGCGAGGAAAGAAAAAAGATAGGGTGCTAATGACTGACTTAAGATTATCAGTATTAACTTTAATAAGATAAAAGAAATTAAGGATAAAAGTAAATCCAATATATTAATTAACTGGGGAAAAAGTCCCCAGGTGATGAAAGGTAGCTGGTATATGTGAAAACTGAAAGACTGATCCTGGAAGGTGGATCAATGGCTGTATTGTCCAGATCCGGAAATACAGTTCTGGCCATCTTGAAATTTGAACTGTGTGATGGAATTCCCACAGTGGAATATGAAATGACCCAATTGGGCCAAGACCATGCAGGTTGATTGAATGAGGCCTGTATGGATGAATTGAGTTGTCCAAAGGAGTATTGAATACTTGATGCCTTGACAACTGATTGAAAAGATGTAATACCTCTTGAGAATTGCCCTTGAATAATCCTGAATGAATTGTGCCAACCCAACTCCCGCAGATACAGGTGGTTGGGATCCTTGAAGAGTCTTCTGATTGCCGCCATAACTTGTCAGACTGTTGAGCTGATTAATCCTCCTTTGAAATTGGCGTTGGGATTTGAGACCTTGAATTGGGAAGGTGTAATTAGATCCTGAAAACGTTACCATTGGATTTCTGAGAAAAAATGGTGCATAATGGTATATAATACCATATATGCACCATGCCTGCAACCTTGAGTACGGATGGTATGAAGGAAATGAAGAAAATCCCCTGGAGTTGAGGGGAAAGACGGGCTGAGCTGATCTGGTGGCCTCTGGTGGTTGCCAGAGGCCATGGCTGAACTATTGGTCCATGGCCAAAAATGGGTCCAACGGGATTTATGGCCAAAGAGGTGTCCATGAGGTTTTTGGTCATTTTTGGGTCCAAGGAGGTGGTGGCCAAAAATGGCTCAGGTGGGCCCCATTGTGGTGTGGGACCCACCTGGCTGGCCCCTTTTGGCCTCATTGGATTAGGCCAAAAGGGGCCTAAATGGCCTATGGACCGCGGCCCACGGGCTGTAGGAGCTGTAGGGGGCCTAAATGGCCCAAAAAGGACATTTAGGCCAAAACCCCAATAATGAAAGGGGTGGCCCTGAATACAAGGATGAGGGCTAGGGGGCCTGGAGGCCCCTAGAAGACAAAATGACCCCCCCAGGCCCAAAATCAAAGATGAAGGCCTGGGGGTTGGTGTAAGGTGTGGATATGAAACTTTGTTTAAAAATCAAGTACTTTTCCTGTCCTCAAAATTTGTATAAGGCAAAAATCAATTAAAAATAGTATGGAATATTATTTTTAAGAGAAAACACGCCAATTTTATTGTTTATAACTTTATTAGTATAAAACAATAATATTATAAAAATTTATTGTTTTACTAACAATGAAAATTTATCCAAAAAATACTCTACAAGAGAATTTTTAAGGCTACAAAAGAAATTTCTTCAAGAGCAATTTCAATTGGAATTAATTGAGCAAAGAACTGCAAGCAATTAATTAAAGAACAAAGTCTTTAAAAAGAATATTAAAGAGAAAACATGCCCAAAAGTGACCAGAATGAATTTGGAAACAAAGTGACAAAGTTTACAGTGATGAAAGATGCTTTAATTCACTTTTGGGGTGGTTCAGGGGTAAAAATGATTATAAGAGTTACAAACAATGATTATAATGATTTTTTCACGTGGTTAAAAACATTAAAATGATTTAAAAATGGTGGTTGGAATCTTTGATTGATTGGTTTAACAGTGTTTAAACTAATTAATAAAAGGAAAAGATTCTAACATGAAGAGAAAAGTGGGGCAAAGAAGACATTCTTTTATAGCCATCAATTCTCTTACTCCAAAAGTAAAATTTACTCTTGTCAGTCGTGAAAAACAGTCTGACAACAGAAAAGCCAATTATGGCATCATTGAACCCTGGTTTAGACCAAAAAGGGCTGGTTTAAGCCATTTTTAGCCATTTTAGACCCATAAATCAGCCATTACTAAAGCAATACCTGGTCTAGAGCCTTCAAAACACATCAGAATGTGTGTAAGAGGCGTATAAGCCAGTTAAAACTGTTTTTACTATGATTATTTTATCTTAAGGGTAGTTTTACCCTCTTGGCAACAGCTAAAACTACCCCAGTTGGTATCAAAACCTCATCATCAATTGAGTCCACAGACCCTGTAACTCAATTCTAGGCCAAAAGTGATGAACTTTTGCATGAATTTTGACCCCACACGCCTGTCAGTAAGGATTTTGGGGGTCTAGCTCCCCCTTAGAGCTGGAATTTTTTTTCCCCCCCAAATTTAATCTTTCCAATTTATTTTTCCTTTAATTCCTCATCATGTATTATACTTATAATTCACATATGTAATTCAATTGAGTTGTACAGTACAATACAGTAATAATTGATACCTCATATGTAAATCAAAGCTCACTTATGTAATACACACACACATTTTGACATTTCAATTGAATTCAATTGAAAATACTTCAATTCCTCATAACTTCTAAACTAAACACAACACCTCAATTTTAACACAAAAATTGATGGTTAGCACCACATGTGGTGTGAATTGAATTAAGATTTTGAGGATTTTCAACTTTTGTATTGAAAATACTAAAAACTTGATTTAAGCTTATTTAGAGTTGAGTTACAAGAATTTCACACAGAGGTGACCCCACCTGATTTTTTATGAGGAATCCAATGGTGAAATAATTTCTATGTGTTTATTTATTGGATAAAAAGTTATAATAATTTTTATTTAACTTTTTTCCAAATTTATTTATCTTTTCACAATTTTGTTAAAATTTCATTTTTACTTAATTTTTTCAAGTATAAATGTAATTTTATACTTACAAAATTTAATGTATTTTTATTTTTAAATTGTAATTAATTTTTTATTTTTAATATAATTTTATATTTATATTTTGATTTTTATTTTAATAATATAAATAAATTTATTTTATTTATATTAATATGTTATTTTTGTATTTGTGGTCTTTTGGGTATATGAAATTACCTCTAAGGCTCACATTCCCTCCCCCTAAAAAAAGAATATTACTTTGTAATATTGGTGTTTCTAGTGTGTCTGAATCTCCTGAGGAGTTTGGTAGCTTCTGGTATATCTTTTTCTTCTAACCATTCATCTTCACAAGTTGGGTCACTGTACCTAACAAGGTATTCCCTTACTTTCTTGGTTCTTAATTTCCTTTCTTTAGGAACTTTGGTAATTTTCTTAGTACCAGATGTCTCAATAGGAAAGTATCTGTCCTTTTTATTATGTATTTCTATCCCATACATGATTAAATAGTCATTTCCCAATAAAAATGGGTACTAGAGCAATTTTACATAACAACCAATTCAATTGTGATTCTCAAAGATTCCTAATGCTTTCATTGGGTTACTTGTACTGTTGAATTTTATACTATCAAGTAGGTGAAATCTTCCTTTATCATATGATCCTTTCCACACTTTATTCAAGGCATGTATTAGAGAGTTGTTTTTACAGTCTTTGTTTACTAATTGGTATAAGATGCTACAATTGTTATCTTGAATGTAACTATTTTTGACCTCTTCAAAGAAGGTGGTGTTCAAGTCTGTAACACTTATTCCTTCTATTGGAATTTGGTTTTCATAAGTTGTGCCCCCTGAGCTTTTGATAAATCAAGTTGACTATTCTCAATTGTGGCAAGTTGGAATAAGATTCCATGATGTCAAAAGTGGAATTGATATTTTCTATATCTTTTGAAGATTCAGAAAATATGGATGATTTAGCATCTGAATTGTCTTCAATTATGTCATATTTCTCAACATCAGGTCCCTTTCCAATATTAATTTCATTGATTTTCCCCCTTTTTGGACATGTATTAGCTAAATGGGTGGTGCTTTGGCAAATATGGCACTTTTTGACTGTATCTGCAGATTTATACCCAACATCATTAGAATTTTCTTTGGGGTTTTTGTCCACAGAATCTTTCCAAGGTTTATTAAACCTTGTTTCAAGATTCACCCTACTAGAACCAATTTTTGTTCTGGTGGTTACTTCTTCTAATATATTGATAATATCCTCTGCTGAAGATTGTTCAGTAGTCCTGCTTTTGACAGCATGCTCTAAGTCACCTCCACATTGTCTCAGAATTTTCCTATGGATCATAAATTCTGACATGTCAGGATATAATGCTGTTAATCTGTCCTTTTGTTGGCAAAACCATGGTAAAGCTTTGTCTTTATCAGCATTAAATTTGGCAGATTCAAAGTCTGTTTCAACTTTAAACCTCCAAGCATCATTTTCCCATTTGTTGATGATTTGGGTTTTCCACCAAGTCCAACTCTGGTGTCCATGTGCTTGTCTTATTTTGATGTACCATCTGTGAGCTGATCTGGTAAACAAGGTGTTAAACCTGGCTGTTACCAATCTGTCTGGTAATTCAAAATCCTCTTTGATCATGTCAATACCTCTAATGAATTCCATATGGTCATACTCTCCTTCACCACTGAAGTGAGGCCATTCTTTAAGTTTTGGAACTTCTTTCAAGAGTGCTTGGCCCATTGATGGTTCCAAGTTATGAAAAGAAGTGGATAATTCATGTTTTAATTGTGAATTATCAGGATCCAATACTTGTGGATTTGGAATTCTTGTGCCCTCATTTTGATTTAGAGGTGTAGACATTCTTGGTAAGGTGTTCAGTATTTGTTCAATGTCATTCATTTTACTGTTGCTACACCTTTGGGAATTTCTGTATTCATGTTGGAAGCTTTGTATTGGATTTATTACTTCAATTTTATACATGTCTTCCTTATGTGTAAGCTCTTGCCATAACTCTGTCTGTCTTGTATTATCAGCAGTGAGTTGATTCAATTTCATTGATAATTTTGATACTTCTTCTTCTGAAGCATCAAAACACTTTTTCAAGGCAATGGTATATGTCTTTACTTTAGTAAATGAATTTGAAATGTCATCAAGGACTTTCTTGTTATCTGTCTTGATAATATTTATGGCTTGTTTAATTCTTGTTTCAATTATGTCATCAATATTGAATTTAGAGTATTTATCTGTTAATTCTTTAATAATGGCAGATTGTTCATTTATTTTATTGTTAGAAGAATTATCATTATTGGAATTTTTAATTGTTCTTAAAACGTTTTCAAAACACATAAGTGTTTCATTAATTTGGCACAGACTCAGGTTGTTTGTTTTGATGTTGTTACAAATGGGTTCATTTTTATCAGAAAGATCTTTTTTCACGTCATTTATAGCATCATACAACTCTGGGATGGAATCAAATATATCAGAAATCATTTCTGGAATCTTAATCGGGCTTCCTCCTTCTTCTGTAATTCCATCATGGTTCTGGCCATCTGAAATACATTTTCCATGGCATCCTGCTGAAACTTTGGGATTCTGTAGCCCTGGCTGTAAGGTTTTGGGGCTGGTGCCTTCCCTTTGCCCTTGTTTGGAACTTGTGGCTGTTTTTTCATGTTAGAATTTCTGGTGCTTGCCACTGGGGCTGTTTTTGGCACTGGTTTGGGTGGTGGAGGGTTGTTTTTCCTCCATTCTAGTGTCAACAGCATCATGTTTTTCTTCTCCATCAATGGATGCCATCCATTGAGCAATTTGCAAGTGTTGGGATGGCCCAGGAATTTTCTTACTTTCAGGTAAGAATTCATGCAATTCTTCCACAGGTCTGCAAGGATCTGGTACTCCTTGAATTGGAGTGCATTGTTGTATGCACTGTGGCTGGCTTTGTATATGTCCACAGAGCCTTGTTGTGGCAGTGTCAGCTCTTTTTGAAGGTAAAATAGTATTATCAGCTTCAGAATGACCCATTTTAGTTGTTTGGAAGTCATCAACTGACCCTTTTCCTTCTGTGCCTTATTGGCCTCTGCCATAATCACGTCTATAACTTTTTTGGGAGCTGCTTGAGGGGTTTTAGCTGGCTCCTGACCTGGTTGAAGGCATAATTATGGTTAAAAAGGCTTAAAATAGTATTTTTACGTCAAAAACTTACTATTGGCCAAATCTTTTAGTTTTCTGAAGGGTATTACTTATGTCCAAGTTAATCAATTCAGAAGATATTGGTTCAGGTTGGTTATTTTGAGTCACAATTACAGTACTATGATGGTCTGAATTAATAGTGCTTGCAGGAACAATGCTGGTGACTTTTGAGGCTGTTTCAATGTTTTCTTGTCTTACCACGTTGTCAGACACTAAAATTAATGAAAAAGCCAATTAATTAAGTAAGAAAAGGGTTATTTCAAAAAAAGAAATAAAATATAAGCCTCACTTATAATATGAAAAAAATTATTTTTTATGGATTTTTTGAATTATAAGTATTTTTTATATGTCTTTAAACTTTTCAATATAAGAAAAAAGATTTAAAAAGAGTAAAAAAATATGTCACAGGTAAAATATCACGGCTGGGCCCCCAAATGTAAGGTGTGGATATGAAACTTTGATTAAAAATCAATTACTTTTCCTGTCCTCAAAATTTGTATAAGGTAAAAATCAATTAAAAATAGTATGGAATATTATTTTTAAGAGAGAACACGCCAATTTTATTGTTTATAACTTTATTAGTATAAAACAATGATATTATAAAAATTTATTGTTTTACCAACAATAAAAATTTATCCAAAAAATACTCTACAAGAGATATTTTAAGGCTACAAAAGAAATTTCTTCAAGAGCAATTTCAATTGGAATTAATTGAGCAAAGAACTGCAAGCAATTAATTAAAGAACAAAGTCTTTAAAAAGAATATTAAAGAGAAAACATGCCCAAAAGTGACCAGAGTGAATTTGGAAACAAAGTGACAAAGTTTACAGTGATGAAAGATGCTTTAATTCACTTTTGGGGTGGTTCAGGGGTAAAAATGATTATAAGAGTTACAAACAATGATTATAATGATTTTTTCACGTGGTTAAAAACATTAAAATGATTTAAAAATGGTGGTTGGAATATTTGATTGATTGGTTTAACAGTGTTTAAACTAATTAATAAAAGGAAAAGATTCTAACATGAAGAGAAAAGTGGGGCAAAAAAGACATTCTTTTATAGCCATCAATTCTCTTACTCCAAAAGTAAAATTTACTCTTGTCAGTCGTGAAAAACAGTCTGACAACAGAAAAGCCAATTATGGCATCATTGAACCCTGGTTTAGACCAAAAAAGGGCTGGTTTCAGCCATTTTTAGCCATTTTTGACCCTTAAATCAGCCATTACTATAGCAATACCAGGCCTAGAGCCTTCAAACCACGTCAGAATGTGTGTCAGAGGCATAGAAACCAGTTAAAACAGTTTTTACTATGATTGTTTTATCTTAAGGGTAGGTTTACCCTCTTGGCAACAGCTAAAACTACCCCAGTTGGTATCAAAACCTCATCATCAATTGAGTCCACAGACCCTGTAACTCAATTCCAGGCCAAACGTGATGAACTTTTGCGTGAATTTTGACATCCCACGCCTGTCAGCAAGGATTTTGGGGGTCTAGCTCCCCCTTAGAGCTGGAGTTCCTTTTCCCCCCCAAATTTAATCTTTCCAATTTATTTTTCCTTTAATTCCTCATCATGTATTATACTTATAATTTACATATGTAATTCAATTGAATTGTACAGTACAATACAGTAATAATTGACACCTCATATGTAAATCAAAGTTCACTTATGTAATACACACGCACATTTTGACATTTCAATTGAATTCAATTGAAAATACTTCAATTCCTCATAACTTCTAAGCTAAACACAACACCTCAATTTCAACACAAAAATCAATGGTTAACACCACATGTGGTGTGAATTAAATTTAAGTTTTGAGTATTTTCAACTTTTGTATTGAAAATACCAAAAACGTAATTTAAGCTTATTTAGAGTTGAGTTACAAGAATTTCACTCAGAGGTGACCCCACCTGATTTTTTATGAGGAATCCACTGGTGAAATAATTTCTATGTGTTTATTTATTGGATAAAAAGCTATAATAATATTTATTTAACTTTTTTCCAAATTTATTTATTATTTCACAATTTTGTTAAAATTTCATTTTTACTTAATTTTTTCAAGTATAAATGTAATTTTATACTTACAAAATTTAATATATTTTTATTTTTAAATTGAAATTAATTTTTTATTTTTAATATAATTTTATATTTATATTTTGATTTTTATTTTAATAATATAAATAAATTTATTTTATTTATATTAATATGTTATTTTTGTATTTGTGGTCTTTTGGGTATATGAAATTACCTCTAAGGCTCACAGTTGGTGAAGTAGGAATTGGCCAAAAGGCCAATGGCGGCAGGATATGGCCATTGGAAGGTGTTATGGCGTGGGGGCCAATTGGCCATAAAAGATATAATGTGACCAATTGGCCCCAACTTGGCTCCAGGTTGGATTGCCACAACCATCAAGGAGGAGGGTCAAACTTGTGGTTGTGACATGAAGCTCAAAAATGATTGATTTTTCTACTCTTTAGACTTTCTTTCATGTCTGAACCTTCTTAATAGTATATCAGAATTTGCAATATCCTTTTCAAGTAGCCGTTCATCTCCTTGAGTCGGAGTTCTATACCTTACAAGGTATTCCCTTTCTTTTTTGTTTCTTGTCCTTCTTTCTTTAAGCAATCTCACAATTTTCTTTTCTTCTCCTTTTTCTAAAGGGGGTATTTCAAGTGGGGGTTTACTTCTTAGTGGAAGTAGTTTCTTGTCACTTGAGCTATAAGGTTTTATTGGACTTACAGGAAAAGCTGGGGGTTTGTTCATTAATTCACCTATGAGCTGTAGTTGCACAGCATTAGGTTCATGTAGTGCCTTTATCGTAAATGGTCCTGAAAAGGAATCATTCAATTTCTTTGGGCCTTTTATATTATTGAGATTTAGAGTTGACACTAGGACCAAGTCTCCCATTTTGAAGTCAGGTTGTTTATGACTTTTATCCTATCCTTCTTTTGCATACTTGAAAGAATTATGCATACATCTGTTCGCATGTTGTCTTTCTTTGTCAAGAATCAACTTGAAGCTACTTTCTGTTGGGTATATATCCACTAAGTACTTTTTGAGGGTATAATAAGGAAGCCATTGGTTCCAGCCTTTTTCTAGCATTGTCGGTGTCTTGCCAGTTGATGAATGGATTGATTTTTTGTATGCCAGCTCAAGAGTTGGTATTAATCTACACCGATCATGGGTAAAACCATTAAAATCTTTGAATTCTAGGCCATAGGCACAGAATCTCCTGATCATTTCTTCTAAGGTCTGTATCATTCTTTCTTCTAGGCCATCAGTTTGGGGGTGGTAAGGTGTTGGGAATGAGAATGTTGTTCTAAACAGGTTATTGAGGTTTGTCCATAATGCTGAAGTGAATTTTGCGTCTCTATCACTTATGATATTTTGGAATAAGCCTGTGTGGCTAATAACTTTATTCCATATCATTACGTCTGTGTAAATAGCTGTGTAAGTGTTGTGACATGGTAAGAACATCGGAATTTTGCTTTATCTGTCAACTAATACTAGGAATGCATTATAACTTCTGTCTCCTCCTGGAGGTAAGGCTGTTACCCAGTCCAGGTGAGCTATTTCCCCAGGGGATTTTGGTTCCTGGATTTGGATCATCATTCCAAATTTCTTTCCTGTGGCTCTGTTTGCTTTATGGCATCTGTCACAGGTTTCGGAGTATTCTGCAACATCTTTCTTCCAATTTGGCCACCAAGAGCAGGTTTTTACCCTCTCTAGTGTTCTGTCTTCTGAGAGACGTCCAGCTGCAACACTATCATGACATTCATGTAGTATAGTGTTTATCAGATTTATATCTGTTAAAGCCATAACAAATTTATGTTTAGTTCTATGGTAGAGGAATCCATCAAGGAGGGGAATATTTCTTCATCATATGTTTTTTGCATATTTCATCCAGTTTTGATGAAAGTGAAGGGTCTTTACAGCCTTTCATTAGAAGTTGGAATAAGATATGGCAGTTTTTCTCCATTTTATAGGTTTCTTTAACTTTGTTGAAGAGTTCTGTGCCTATATCTTTAATACATATGCCTTCTATATGGTGCCCTTCCTTTGGTACCCAAGCTGGATGCTGCTGGATTTTCAGGTGTATTTTCCAGAGCCATTGGCATAGACCATCTGCATTTTGATGTATATTACCAGATTTATGAGCTATAGTCATATTTCCTCAATAGTCTTGGATGGCGATTTGCCATCTTAGCATATGTCTATTTGGAGTTTTCATGTTTAATAAGGATTTTACTGCATTACAATCTGTAATTACATCAAACACTGTCCCATCAAAATAATAGTGTAATTTTTGCAAATCCCACACTAAGCAGAGGCATTCCATTTTTCTTGCTCCATACCTTGCTCTTTTTGGCTTTATTTGTCTTTAAATGAAGCAAATTGGTCCTTCAACAGGTTTTCATTGATGATTTGTGTCTGGTGTAGTGCAGCACCTAGTCCTTCTCCATAATTATCAATGTTTATTTTGAAGGCAAGCTTCCAATCTGGCATTAGAAGAAATGGGGCATTTGTTAAGGAATTTTTCAATTCTTTATATGCCTTGACTCTTTCTTCATTCAGTTCATAGACTTTCTGTTGGTCACAGAGCTTATACAAGGACTTAGAAATTCTTGCAAAATCTCTTATATGCTGTCTGTAATAACCAGAAAGTCCTAGAAATGATTGAATTTCTTTTTTGGTTTGGGGAATTGGCTTCAATATTACTGCTGCTACTTTGTTCTTATCTATGCCCAAGCTTAGTCCAGATACAACATGTCCTAGTGCTTTGAGTTCCTTGTATTTAAAATGGCATTTTTTCAACAAAATCTTCATGTTTACTTTTACTATCTTTTGAAAGATTCTTTCTTGTTTTGTTAGGTGACTATCCCAAGTGTAAGATGTGACTATGAAACTGGTGATAATATTACTATTAATCAACAGTACTATGTCTGTTCTTATGAAATATAATAATAAAATATTATTATAACCACAATTAAATAATTAAAAAAAATTATTTCTTTCATGTGTTAAGCACTACTAGTGACTTTAACAGTGAGCAAGTAATTGTCTACAAGAATCAATTACAAGAAGAATTTAATAATAAAAACTTCTTTATTAAAATAATAAAATTATTTTAATATATAATTATCTTTTGCAAGAATAATTATAAAGATAATTCTTGAAGAAAACTATTACTAGAAAAAAACTTTAAGAATTAAGAATAAATGACTCACTAATACTCCAAAGAACTTATTGAAAGGTAAGAGTAGAGAAATTTGACGTGGAATTGTGGATTTAAGGGATCAAAAGGATTTATAACAGTATTACAACACAATATAGTTGGATTCTATGATTTCACGTCTTTCTGGATGATTTTGAAAGATTTAAAACACTTAAGAATAGCTTTAACTAATACTTACTTGTTGGTAATAATGATTTAATAAATTGATAAGATGATGATACGGAAAAAACAGCAAGAATAGGCTTCTTTTAAGTCAACAACAGCTCACAGAGGCGTGCCATGCAGCAAAATGAAAAACCAGTGAGTGAGAAAACAATAAACCTTTTTGGATTAATGATTGCATCATCTGTTGTCACGTAAGATTATCATAATTACTTAATTGATGCTTTTACGTGACTACCAACCCCAATATGGTTAAGAATAAAAGGAGTAACATCTGTAAATCTTCTTTTATTCTAAAATAATCATTGATTTCTCAAAGTTATCAATGCTATTGCCAATTTCATCACAGGTTGTAATTACTGTGAATTTTTGAAGATTCAGTGTTTCACGTAGAATGGTCAAAAATGGACTGTAAGTAAAACTTTTAATTTTACTAGTAAAACCATCATTCTTTTTGGTTGTACCATAGATAATACAGTTCTTCATTGGTCCTGAAAGTTTCAGGAAGATTCATTAAGAATTGTATTTTTAATGAATTTTTGAAGTTTTTACCTCATTTCTACGTAGAATTGCAAATAGCAGTATTTTGCTGGTTGCTATGAGGTAAATCAATGAATATGGATCCCAAAAGGGTTTAATTACTCTTTTAGGGTCTAGTCATGGAAATTCATCAAGAATTGACGTGGTTACAGGAGCCTAAGTAGCTTATTACCTCCTTGGCACGTCAAAATAGCAGGTTATTTGCTATTTTTCTTATGATTACAGTAGGTGTAACTTGGTAACCAAGTTCCCAAAGAGTTTTAGTTTACCAATTGGGCTAAGATGAGCCATGGATCCATTCTCTGGAGCTATCCACGCCTCTGAGGCCTCAGAAGTTGGGTACCCTGGCTCTCTTTGATGTCTTTTGTCCCCCTTGCTTAATTTTTACGTCAAAATAGTAATTTAAGCTTAAAGTGAGATATCCACTATGGGTGTACCAAAAGTCCATGTAAGAATACCATAATATTAAGTGCTCAAAACATGCATAACACTATTCTTAGTGCATATGTAACATGGGATTTCTCACTTTCCCATTATTTTGGCTAAAAATCAAGAAAAACAAAAATTTTCACGGATCTTTTATGTGGTATTAATGATGTGGTATTGAAGTATTTTCCATTTTACCACCTCAAATACTTATATTGAGCTTATTCACTCTATGGAGCTACCCTAGGTGAATTTTTGTGTAGAATCCAAATCTGGTCTTAAATCCATGGATTTACTTACTCAATAAAAAGTTATTCATCTTTTCTGAAATTGAAAATGATGAATTTCGGATATATGCATGACTTATGAGTTTTGCATAATTCAAAATTTCTTTTTAAGATAATTGTGGCCTATTTGGGTATGTAAAATATACCTCAAGGCTCACATTCCCTCCCACCAAAAAATAAAATTGTACTACAATTTTATTAGTGATAAAAGAATAAGGCCCCAAAGGGGGGTAATGTCCACTGTCCAACCTCTTCAAATTCCTCATATCAAGTAATTTAAAGCACATTTATAGACATATTCAGGCTTGTGGCCTTCTTTCATGTCTAAATCTTCTTAAGAGTTTATCTGAGTCAGGTATTTCTGATTCTGCCATCCATTCATCTTCATGTACTGGATTTCTATATCTGACAAGATATTCTCTTTGATTTTTACCCCTAAGTCTCCTTTCTTTAATGACTTTCTTTATCTTTTTGTCTTCATTCTGTTCCACAGGTGGTACAGTTAAAGGAGTTGGGTTTCTTAAAGGAAACAATTCTTTATCAGCTGGTTGATAAGGTTTTATCAAGCTGACTGGAAATGTGGGGTGTTTATTTTCCAATTCACCACTCAATTCCACTTGAACTGCATTGGTTCCATGTAAAGCAACAATAACAAAAGGTCCTACATAAGAATCTTTAAGTTTCTTTGGGCCTTTGATATTATTAAGATTCAAGGTTGAAACCAGAACTAAGTCCCCTACTTTGAAGTCTGGTACTTTATGACTCTTGTCCCACTTCTGTTTTGCATAATCAAAAGCATCATCCATACTCTGTTTTGCATGGTGTTTTACTTTATCTAGCATTAATTTGAAGCTGGAAGCTGTAGGATGAATGTCTATCAAGTCTTTCCTCAGTGTGTCTGCTGGGAGTCTTGGATTCCATCCTTTTTCTAACATAGCAGGAGTTTGTCCTGTGGAAGAGTGGACTGATGTCTTGTATGCCAATTCTAATGCAGGTATCAGAGTGCACCAGTCATGGGTAAAGCCATCTGAGTCTTTGAATTCTAATCCATAAGCACAAAATCTCCTGATCATGTCTTCTAAAGTTTGAATCATCCTCTCTGCTAGCCCATCTGTTTGAGGGTGATATGCTGTAGAGAATGATAACTTAGTCCCAAACAATCTATGAAGATTGGTCCAAAGTGCAGATGTGAATTTGGGATCTCTGTCACTTATGATATTCTTAAATAACCCTGTATGAGAAATAACTCTACTCCATAAAAGAAGAGCTGTATCCATAGCAGTGTCATCTTTATGACATGGTAAGAATATGGGAGTTTTGCTATATCTGTCTACAATGACTAAACAAGCATTATAACTTTTGTCACCACTTGGAGGAAGTGCTGTGACCCAATCCATGTGAACAACTTCCCAAGGGGATTTTGGTTCTTGAATATGGATCATCAATCCAAATTTCTTGCCTGTACTCCTGTTTGCTTTTTGGCATCTATCACAGGTATGGCAATACTCAATGGTTTCTTTTCTCCAAGATGGCCACCATGCACAGTTTTTTACTTTTTCAAGTGTTCTGTCTTCTGATAGGTGTCCAGAGTAAATGCTATCATGGCATTCATGAAGAATGGTATTGATAAGCAATCTACTACACAGTGTCATCACACAAGAATGTTTTGTTCTATGGTAAATAATCCCATCAAACAAGTGAAATCTTCCTTCAGAATAGGAATTTTTCCAAACTTCATCTAGTGCATTAACCAAAGATGTGTCTTTGCAGTCTTTATCCAATAAAGAAGTCAAGATATGGCAATTCTTGTCTTGTTTATAAGACTCTCTGACCTCTTCAAAGAATTCAGTCCCAATATCAGTTATGTTAATTCCTTCAATTGGAATCTGTGGTTCAGCTTCCAAAGGTACATAAGCTGGGTTATCAGGAGTGTTGGCTAAAGCCCATCTACTAAGTCCATCAGCATTTTTGTGGATGTTTCCTGCTTTATGAACTATAGTCATGTTTCCTCTATATTCTTGAATGGCTATTTGCCATCTCAACATATGTCTGTTGGGAGTTTTCATGTTAAGAAGTGATTTTATGGCATTACAGTCAGTTATCACTTGAAAAACACTGCCATCAAGGTAATAGTGTAATTTCTCAAGTGCCCATACCAAACATAAGCACTCCATTTGGCTTGCACCATATCTGGCTTCTGTTGGTTTGATTTGCCTTGAGATATAACAAACTGGTCCTTCTGTAGGTTTGTCATCAATAATCTGGACTTGATGTAGGGCTGCCCCTAGTCCATCTCCACATGCATCAATGTACAATTTAAAAGGAATATTCCAGTCAGGCATGAGGAGTAAAGGTGCTTCTGTAAGGGCTTTCTTTATCTTCTCATAAGCTTTAATTCTTTCCTGTGTCATCTCAAATACAATCTGTTGATCACAGATTCTATAGAGTGACTTGGCTAGAATTGCAAAATCTTTCAAGTGTTGCCTATAGTAACTAGCAAATCCAAGGAAAGACATCATTTCTTTTTTATTCTGGGGTATTGGCTTAAGTAACACTGCTGCTACTTTATTCTTGTCAATACCCAAGCTCAAACCAGAAACAACATGTCCTAATGCTTTGAGTTCTTCAAAACCAAAATTGCATTTCTTAAGTGAAATTTTCATGTTCACTTCTGCAACTTTATGAAGTACTCTTGCAAGTCTTTCAAGGTGCAGAGACCATGAGTCAGAACATATAATAATATCATCAATATAAATGATAAGCCATCCTTCAGACAACTCTGTGGGGAAGATGGTATTCATCATTCTTTGATAATGAGATGGAGCATTTTTAATGCCAAATGGAATTCTAAGATACTCAAAAATGCCACAGTGGGTGATAATTCTAAGTAATTTCTTAGCTTTAGGCGTCAAAAAATTTTGATGAAAACCTTTCAATGCATCCATTGATGTTATATACCTGGCTTTAGACAATTGAGTCAAGGTTTCTTGAATTCTAGGGATTGGATACCTATCTGGAACTGTGTAGGTATTCAAAGCTCTAAAATCTCCAACCATTCTTGACTTATCATTATGCCATGCAATAATAACAGGTGTTGTCACTTCAACTTCCTCATTAAGGCCTACTTTCCTTAGCACACCAAGTTGGATCAACTCTTGGATATGTTTTTCCAAGGCCTCTCTAGCTCTGGGACTGGCTGGATAATCTGGTCTTCTAAGTACTGGAGGATATGGTCTGTCAATATTAAGATTAATATCAACTTCATGTCCTCTTATAGCGCCTAATGGTTCATTATCAGAGGCAAATGCATTTTTATATGTGTATAACACATTAATAAGCTCATTCCTCATCTTTGGTGACAATGATTGATTAATTTTTGCTTCAACAAGTTGATTAGTCACAAATTCATCTTTGTAAGTATCTTTGACAGAAGATACTACAGATATCTGTTTTGGCATATTGGAGAAAGCAAATTTTTGTCTCTTGTTATCTCCAATTGTGAAATATCTGTCTTTATGGTTATTTATATCAATAGCATAAATATTTAAGTAATCATTTCCAAGAATGATGTGCTGAGATGTGCAATTATCCATTACTACAATCTCAGTTTTCATTCTTACACTTCCTGCTGGATGTGGGAATACAATATTAGTGTCCAATATGCCCAAGGGGTACATATTGTTACTGGCACTACTGAATTGTACACCTTCTATTGGTAATAGATGGTTTTTCCATTCAGGAAGTATAATTTGGAGATAATCTTTGCCAACACAAGTGCAGAATGCCCCTGTATCCAAATTTACTTTGGCTTCAATATCACGCATCAGAACTGATGTGATACAGGATGCTCCAGCAGTATAACCCTTTCCTCTAGCAGGTTTTGTCTTACACATTCTGGCATCTTGGATATTGATCAGGTTGCAGCAATCTTCACTGTACTGTGGCAAGTGGGTATGGACTTCTGTGACCTCAAAGAAAGCTGAAATGTTTTCAATGGGATAATCCTCCACTGGTGTATCTTCAGAGACTGCAGAATCTTGATCAGACTCCTCTTTCTCTTCAGTACACTGAATTTCTTCAATGACTTGAACTTCATTGATTTTTGTCTTTTTAGGACAAGTGTTGGCTAAATGTGAAGTACTTCCACATTTATGACACTTCAAAACAGGTCTTTCTGGTCTTCTTTCCTCTCTAGGAATCTTTGAGACTATTTTGGACTCTATTGGGTTTTTAATCCAAGTCTTACCAATTCTTGTCCTGGTAATGATATCTTCCATAGCATTAATGTAGTCCTCTGTTGAACAAGGTTCCACACATCTGCTTTTGATAGCATGTTCCAGTTCTCCTCCACACTTTCTTAATATTTTCATATTAGTCATAGTGTCAGACATATCTGGGTGTAAAGCAGATAATCTGTCTTTTTGTTTGAAGAACCAAGTAAGTGGTTTGTCTTTTTCTGAGTTAAAAATGGCACTTTCAAAAGCATTCTCCATTTTAAACCTCCAAGAATTATTGGCCCATTTGGTAATCACTTCAGATTTCCACCAAGACCAGTCATGTTTACCATGATCAATCCTCATTTTGTAATACCATTTCTTTGCAGTTCTGGTAAACAAACAGTGTAATTTTCCCACTATGATTTCATCAGGTATATTAAAGTCTTCTTGCAACATATCAATAGTTCTAATGAATTCAATATGGTTATATTCTCCTTCACCAGAGAATGTTGGCCATTCTTCTATTTTGGGAATATCTCTTGCAGAGTAGGCATTTTCTCCTAAGAATGGAGTCAAACTTTCTTTGACAGAAATTTTTTCTTCAGTCAAAGGTGTAGAATGTCTTGGCATATGTGGTTCATGATTCTTATGAATTTGCTCCACACTTGCAATTATATCATTCTTCAATTTCTGCCTCTCACTGTCACTTTTTGCTAAATGTATAGCAAATTGATTGGTGTTCTTAACTATTTGTAAGACATGGTCTTCAAGAGTTTTAAGTCTATCATTTACTTTAAAAATGGAAGGATCCTCTGTGTCATTATTTTGACATTGGGTCTCAATTCTTTCACAAGCATTGCTAATTGACTCAAGGGTGACAGTTGTCAAGTGATGCCAATCAGAATGTTGCTTGTCATTTTTCTTTAAATCATTGATGTCTAATGTAATTTGCTTCAACTTTGACTCAAGTTTGCCAATTTCTACACTAATACTTCTATGTACATCATTTACTTGCGTGGAAAAGTCCTGTTCATCCTTTCCTGCTCCTTGGCTGTGAATTCCATAAGAGTTCTGGCCATATTGAAGACACTGTCCACGGCTGAAGGCTCCAATTTGGGGATCCTGTACCCTTGTGGGTAAGGTCTGTGCCAATTGGCTTTGCCTTTGCCCTTGCCCTGATGGTTCTTGGGACCTCTCTGTTTCTTTTGAGGTCCTTTGGGCTTGTCCTTGGGCGCTTCTGGAGCTGGTTTGGAGCTGGTAGATGCCACTGGTGCCTCTGTCTCCAAAGCTGGAGTCATTTCCAACTCTTTCTTCTGGTCTATGGATAAAAGACTTTGGTTCTTCAACCAATTCTTTATCTTTTTGACCTTGTCTTTGCAAGACACGGGGCTCCATCCTCCTAAGAGTTCTATGGTCTTCTCCTGACCCAGAAAGCTCTTGATGTGTAAGTAGGAGTTCATGGCCCCCTGCCAAAGGCTTGGGCAGATTTCCCACTCCTCTTCCTTGGCTGCTCTGAACCAGTTTTTGTACTGGCATTGATATATTTCTATTGCTGCCACCTGAAAGTGGTTCAGCCCTGGAAATATTACCATAAATCAGTTCAGGCTCAGAATTTACGTCAAACTCTGTTGGTACAGACCTTGGGGAATGGGGGGCAACTCTGGCATCCTCCATATGTGCCTTTCTTGTGGAAGATTTGGCACTTCTGGATTTGGTCTTGCCTCTTCCTTGTCCACATCCATCTAGTTGGACTGAATAGTTGCTTCCATTTCTGGTATGCACCATTTTCACGTCAATTTAAAGATAAAAGGTGAGAATATAAGATAAAATACACACCTTTTGGTGGTAATTTAGCTTTTTCTGAGTTGAATAAGGTGCCTCTTTTAGCAATCTGCACCTCAATACTGTCTTCAGATTCTGCTTCTGAAGATTCTGGACTATTGATGTATCTTTTACTGAGTCTGTTACCAGCTGCACAGTATTTGATTAAAGACACTTAAAGAAAAAAAATATGATAAAAGAAATTATTTTTGTGTTTTAAGATATTTTTAAAAGATTTTTTATGAATTTTATTATTTTTTAATATTAAAAAAAAATTATTCTTTTTAAAGAAAAAAATTAAAATTTAAGATTTTGAATGAAAATTAATTCAGAGTAACTCAAAGAATAATTTTATAAGTTTTTGGATGTGAAAAAGCCACGTGTAAAACAGTATAAAATTAAACCAAATTCCTCAATGAAAAAGATTTCCAAAACAATTTCAAAAATAAGAATTATTTTGACTTTAAAATGAAAGAAAAAAAAATATTCAATTAATATATTCTAGAGCTTAAAAATATATTAATTAAGGGTACAAGGTTCAAAAAACACGGCCAGGCCCCCAAATGTAAGATGTGACTATGAAACTGGTGATAATATTACTATTAATCAACAGTACTATGTCTGTTCTTATGAAATATAATAATAAAATATTATTATAACCACAATTAAATAATTAAAAAAAATTATTTCTTTCACGTGTTAAGCACTACTAGTGACTTTAACAGTGAGCAAGTAATTGTCTACAAGAATCAATTACAAGAAGAATTTAATAATAAAAACTTCTTTATTAAAATAATAAAATTATTTTAATATATAATTATCTTTTGCAAGAATAATTATAAAGATAATTCTTGAAGAAAACTATTACTAGAGAAAAACTTTAAGAATTAAGAATAAATGACTCACTAATACTCCAAAGAACTTATTGAAAGGTAAGAGTAGAGAAATTTGACGTGGAATTGTGGATTTAAGGGATCAAAAGGATTTCTAACAGTATTACAACACAATATAGTTGGATTCTATGATTTCACGTCTTTCTGGATGATTTTGAAAGATTTAAAACACTTAAGAATAGCTTTAACTAATACTTACTTGTTGGTAATAATGATTTAATAAATTGATAAGATGATGATACGGAAAAAACAGCAAGAATAGGCTTCTTTTAAGTCAACAACAGCTCACAGAGGCGTGCCATGGAGCAAACTGAAAAACCAGTGAGTGAGAAAACAATAAACCTTTTTGGATTAATGATTGCATCATCTGTTGTCACGTAAGATTATCATAATTACTTAATTGATGCTTTTACGTGACTACCAACCCCAATATGGTTAAGAATAAAAGGAGTAACATCTGTAAATCTTCTTTTATTCTAAAATAATCATTGATTTCTCAAAGTTATCAATGTTATTGCCAATTTCATCACAGGTTGTAATTACTGTGAATTTTTGAAGATTCAGTGTTTCACGTAGAATGGTCAAAAATGGACTGTAAGTAAAACTTTTAATTTTACTAGTAAAACCATCATTCTTTTTGGTTGTACCATAGATAATACAGTTCTTCATTGGTCCTGAAAGTTTCAGGAAGATTCATTAAGAATTGTATTTTTAATGAATTTTTGAAGTTTTTACCTCATTTCTACGTAGAATTGCAAATAGCAGTATTTTGCTGGTTGCTATGAGGTAAATCAATGAATATGGATCCCAAAAGGGTTTAATTACTCTTTTAGGGTCTAGTCATGGAAATTCATCAAGAATTGACGTGGTTACAGGAGCCTAAGTAGCTTATTACCTCCTTGGCACGTCAAAATAGCAGGTTATTTGCTATTTTTCTTATGATTACAGTAGGTGTAACTTGGTAACCAAGTTCCCAAAGAGTTTTAGTTTACCAATTGGGCTAAGATGAGCCATGGATCCATGCTCTGGAGCTATCCACGCCTCTGAGGCCTCAGAAGTTGGGTACCCTGGCTCTCTTTGATGTCTTTTGTCCCCCTTGCTTAATTTTTACGTCAAAATAGTAATTTAAGCTTAAAGTGAGATATCCACTATGGGTGTACCAAAAGTCCATGTAAGAATACCATAATATTAAGTGCTCAAAACATGCATAACACTATTCTTAGTGTATATGTAACATGGGATTTCTCACTTTCCCATTATTTTGGCTAAAAATCAAGAAAAACAAAAATTTTCACGGATCTTTTATGTGGTATTAATGATGTGGTATTGAAGTATTTTCCATTTTACCACCTCAAATACTTATATTGAGCTTATTCACTCTATGGAGCTACCCTAGGTGAATTTTTGTGTAGAATCCAAATCTGGTCTTAAATCCATGGATTTACTTACTCAATAAAAAGTTATTCATCTTTTCTGAAATTGAAAATGATGAATTTCGGATATATGCATGACTTATGAGTTTTGCATAATTCAAAATTTCTTTTTAAGATAATTGTGGCCTATTTGGGTATGTAAAATATACCTCAAGGCTCACACCAAGCTTCTGCGCAAACTATACTATCATCAATATAGATGATTAAACATCCTTCTGACAATTCTTCAGGAAATATGGTATTCATCATTCTTTGATAATGGGAAGGTGCATTTTTTACACCAAATGGAATTCTCAGATATTCAAAAATTACACAGTGGACTATTATCCTCTGTAGTGTTTTGGCATTGTCTGTTAAGGAATTTTGATGAAACCCCTTTAGAGAATCCATGCCTTTGATGAATTTGCCTTGGGATGATTGTGTCAATGTCTCATGAATTATGGGTATTGAATATCTGTCAGGGATAGTGTAAGGTTTGACTATGAAACAATAAGTAAAAATTACTAATTTATTACTTATTGTACTCTGAATGTCCTCATAATTGAAATAAATAAGATCAAAATAATAATAATAATAAAGAAATATTATTATTATGGCATAAAAATATTATATTATTAAATAAATATAATAATATAATTAATATTATATGAAATTATAATATTATAAATAATATATTAATATAAAATAATTAATATATTATAAAGCTCTTTATTATTGTTACCAACAAATAATAAAGGCGTAAAAAAACTGTTTTTTATAAATAAAAAACAATTAATAACAATAATATTACTAATATTAAAGTTATATATTAATATGCATACTATTTATATTAATTAAGAATTATTAAGAGTAATAATAAGAGAGAAATTATTATAATAAGATGAAATAACCTACTTTTAACACTTAAAATAATAATTCTGAGATATTTTATGCCAAAAGAATATAATACAACTTTTTCAAATTGTATTTACAATAAAAAAATAAAGAAAATTCCTAAATTTCTTGATTTTACGTGGAAATGAGTTTATAGAGAGATTTATGACAAAAAAAATTAAAGAATTGATTTAATCACGTAAAAATAGTGATTAATATTAAGATGGTCTTTGGTCTTTAATAATATAAGAGTTTTATATATAAAGAATAAAGAAATTACCTTTTATTTAATTGATTTAATGTTTTTGATGCGTCTGAGGGGTAAATAGAGTAAAAAGAGCTGTATTTATAGTAAATACCCCCCTCCTAGAGTCCAAAAGACTTCTAGTAGACGTGTACTGATCATATCCACTGGAATTTGATCAATATTTTAAGGTTTGAGGGTGATTACATGATCAAACCATATTACATCATTATTACACCATTATTTAGAGTTATCACTATAACTCTAAGTTTGATGACATCAGAGGCTTGGCAGAACCCCAAATTTCGTGGATTTTATTAGTTTTAATCATAAACTAATAGTATTCACCAATTGTATCACTCTTAAGACTGTTAAACTTAAATTAAGGTTACAGTATGTGATCATAACTGCTCAAATTAAGCTCAAACTTTGATCCTCAATAACTTTTAAGATTTACACGCTACAGCAATTCAGAGAGTGAATTCTGATAGCCTGGCATAACCTCATTATGCTGCCAAGATCGTTTTATTACATCATCAAAACTCTAATTTTGATGATTTTTCTTGTAACTCATCTTTTCTGTCGAAATTCAATATTTTAAACTTCAAACCTTGATTTCAGGGGGTTATACCCTGAATTTAATAATATAAATTACATCATTCTTCTCGAATGAACTAGTAGAATCCAACTGTATACTTTTTTTTAAGTTTGGAGCACTTTCACAACAAAGTGGTCAACAGCTCTGTTGATTTTTATCAATATTTCATCATAGGTTTTAACCTTGTTTATAATTTGTAAAATAAAGTTCATATCTGTGCTCTTACAGTAATTACGTGGTAACTTTATTTTTTGTTCATCATTCTATCATGTATAGTTTAGAAGATATTAGCTATGATCCTTGAATATATGCGTTGACCAAAAAAGTGCATATATTCAGGATAATTCCTTAAGTATTAACATTGGAAATTAGCTTATTAATTGTTTTATGTGTGGAATTTAATGGGGAATCCACTGGTACAATTTATTTTAAAGGTTGTTTCATTAGTTCTTGAGATAAATGAGTTTTTATGGTTTTTATAAGGTATTATACCTTATAATTCCTTAAATATTGACTTTAAAGATATGCCATAAAAATGGTATATGTGTATTTTTCCATGGGGAATCCAATGGTATAATTTATTTTACATGTTGATTCATTGGTTTTTAAGTTAAACCAATTTTTGTACCAATTTATGGTATTTTTTGTATATTTAATTAATTATTTTTAATGTATAATTATTTTAAGCAATTTTAATATAATTATATTAAAAGTATAATTATTCTGAGTCTTTTTGTGACCTTATTGGGTATGTGGTCATATCTCAAAGGCTCACAGATAGTATAGGTGTTTAGAGCTCAAAAGTCCCCTACCATCCTTGATTTTCCATTATGCCATGTTATAATGACAGTTGTAGTGACCTCTACCTGTTCATTAGGTCCTACTTTCCTTAATACTCCAAGGTCTATTAATTCTTTAATGTGTAACTCTAAGGCTTCTCTAGTTCTTGGGCTAGCTGGATAAGCTGGTCTTCTTAACAGAGATGGATAAGGTTTTTCTACATTAAGGATTATGTCTACCTCATGTCCAATTATGGCACCTAGTAGTTCCTTTTCAGCTGCAAAGGCATTTTTATATTTTAATAAGAGGTCAATCAATTTTCATATTATTATTTTTTTTAATTCATGATTGAATTCTGCCTCTTTTAGTTGTTCAGTCATGAAAAATTCTTTTTCTGGGCTTTTTCTTAATTCTTAATAACTGTAGTTTGGCTTTTGTTATTGAAGAAGCCAAATTTTGTCTTTTATTGTGCCCTATGGTAAAATATCTATCTTGTTGGTTAGAGATATCTATGCCATAAATTGACAAGTAGGAATTTCCAAGTATAAAATGGTTACTAGTGCAGTTGTCCATTACTACAAACTCTTCTTTCAATCTGATACATTGTGAAGGATGAGGAAAAATGAGGGTTAAGTCAATTATTCCAAGGGGCTTCATGCTTTCACTTGCACTACTAAATTTTTCTCCTTGTATTGGTATAAGCTTTTCTTCCAAAGCTGGTACAATTGTTTTCAAATAGCTCTTACCAAAACAGGTAAAATATGCTTCTGTATCTAAGTTCACTTTTGCCTCTTGGTTTTTCACCATGAAAATACTAATACTTGATTTCCAAGCTATATATCCCATTCCTTTTGCTGGTTTGGTTCTATACAGTTTGGCATCTTGTACATTTGTCAGGTTTGTGTCAAATGTTCCAACCTGTGGTAAGGTTAAATTGACATCCAGTACTTCATATATTAAATCAATATTATTAATTTGTGCATTAATTATATTAATTTCATCACTTTCAGAAGTTTCTGATTCTTCTGTGTCCTTTTCAGAATCAGATTCTTCTTCTTTATAATTGTGGTCCTCTATTTCAACAATTTCATTGATGTTTGCTTTTTTTAACGCACTTGTTGGCTGAGTGTCCAATACCTCCACATTTGTGGCACTTTCTTTGTTCATTACTGTTAGATGTATTGGGCTTGAAAGTTTCTCTTGGCTTATCTGTTTTGTTAAATGGTTTATTTGGACTTTTAATGTCCAATTTCTTCCCATTTCCACCAATTTTGGTTCTTGTCACTATTTCAGCTAGTGCATTAATATTCTCTTCTGTGGAGAATGTTTCTATACACCTGCTTCTTAGGCCATGTTCTAGCTCTCCTCAACATTTCTTAAGTATTTTCATAAGCACCATTTTTTGTGACATTTCTGGGTACAGTGCATTTAGTCTTTCAACTTTTTTTAAGAACCAAGTCAAACATTCATCCCTGTCTGGGTAAAAGAAGGAATTTTCAAATGCATTTTCTATTTTTTACCTCCAGGCATCATTAGCCCACTTGCTTATTATTTATTGTTTCCACCAAGACCAGTTATTTTTGCCATTTGTTTTCCTTATGCCATAATACCAACTTTTTGCAGATTTCTCAAACAGTGAGTGGAATCTGGCAGTGATGAATTCATCTGGTATGGCATAATCTTCTTGTAACATGTCAATTGTTTTAATAAATCACATATGGTCATATTCACCTCCTCCTGTGAATTTTGGCCATTCCTTTAATTGAGGTGCTTTTTTCATTAAGACTTAGTTATTATCTTGATGACTCAAGTCTATTATGAATGGACTTGTTATTTCCCCTTTTGGTTTAACAGGGATTCTTATTTGAGAAAATGGGGTTTATAAATTTGGCATATTTAGGTTAGCCTCATTAATTTTATCCATTTTTTCAGTAATAAGCCTTATTTCACTTTGAATATCATCTTTTAGATTCATTCTTGCTTCATCACTTTTTTCCACATGGTCTAGAAGTAATTTTTGGTGTGATGAAGCTTTTTCTTCAAATGTTTCTAAAGAAATACTTAATTTGTTTAATTTTTCTGTAAGATTATCAATACTCATGTCATAATTGATTGTAAAAGTTTTATCTTTGATATCTTTTATGTACTTATACAATTCCTGTGGTCTTTGTACCAATTTTTGAGTATTGTCAATTCAAACTTTTTTATTATTATTTTCAACCATAAACTTGATGTTATCAATTTCTTTTTGATTTTGTACAACAGTTTTTGTCAATGATGATAAGGTATTATTTATTTCTTGTGAAGATAATAAGTTATTTTTAATGTCTTTAAGAGGTAAAATACTGCTTTTAAGCCCTTTTAAAGTATTTACAAAATCAGGAGATAAGGTTATTTCTTTGGGAAATGGGGTTGTCTCATTCTTGGATCCTCCTTGTCTTTGAGTTCCATCAGAGGCCTGGCTATCAAGACATTATCCATGGAATATTTTTGGATTTTTGGAATCCTTTAACTTGGGGAATATGGTTTTCTCCAGTTCTTTTTCTTGTTCTTCTTCCTGTGTTGGGGAATTGTGTTGGCTTGGGGCTTCTTTGTTGCTTGCCTCCTTCTTCTTGGCATGGTACTCCTTGATCTTTTTGATTTCAGGTTTGGACAATAGTGGATTCCATCCATTGGAGTATCTCACTATTTCCTCCTCTTTGAGGAACTTTTTGAGGATTTTACAGGAGTTAATCACTCCTTGGTGTATTCATGGCAACATTTTTCCGTCCTTGTCTTTGTACACTGTGTAGTACTGTTTGTTTTGGCTCATGTAAATGCCTATCTGAGCCCTCGGAATGTGATTTGTACCTATTTGAGTTACTCATACTTAGCTCTAACTCTGGTTCTGATATTGTGGGCATTTCTGGGACTTGCCTTTGGGAGAAGGCACTTCCTTGTGTGGATTCTGTTCCACTGGGGATTTTGCCCTTTCTTTTCCCTTTTCAGGGATCAATTCTACCTCTGAGTCCAGCTCCATCTGATTGGATGGAGTCTTGGAAGCCTCTTCTGGTAGTCATAATTTAAGAAATAAGAAATAAAAAGATTTAATGACAGAAATATGTTTTTATGGCAATCTATGAGCGAGGTACTCACCTTCAGAGTCCTGAATAGTGGGTCCTGGGAAGTCTAATTTCTTAGGTTTCTTTTTCTTAATGAAAATTGGTTTTGCGGAACTTTGGCATGTTTCTTCCACCAATCATTAAACAGTGGTTTGATTTTCCTCTGTTGGATTGTCTTCAAACACTAGGAAAGACAAATAAATATAAGTCTTTTGTAGGAAATGTTTTTTTTTGGTACGATATGGCAATTTTTCAGGGAAAAATAGCTTCTATATCTCAGAATAAGTGAAATGAATAAAGAAATCAATAAAAATTGAATAAAAATAACTGTTTTATTTGGTTTTTATATTCTTTAATGTTTTTATATTTCTATTTTTAAAGAATAAAATAAAAATGAAGATGATTCTTTTACAAAATCAATTTATAATATAAAATTATTTTTTATTTATAAAATATCTCTTTTGATCACTAGAGTCACTCAAAGAAAGTTATTGCAAGTCTAAGGATGTGAGAAACCATGTGTAAGACAGTACAATTGCTTTCCAAATTCCTCAATAGCTGTTAAAATCAATAAATATAATTTTATTATATAGCTTTATGGTTATAAATATAATTTATTATTGGATAAACCCAATTACAATCTTTTTAAAGGTCTTGTTGAGGAAATTTCATGGCCAGGCCCCCAAATGTAAGGTTTGACTATAATAAAATAAGTGAAAATTACTAGTATTTTACTTATTGTACTATGAATGGCTTTATATGTAAAATAAATAAGATAAAAAATAATTTTGATAATAAAGAATTATTATAATTATGGCATAAAAAATAATTATATTGTTAAATAAATATAATAATATAATTTATATTATGAAAAAATAATATAATAAATAAATATATCAATATATGATAATTAATATATTTGAAAGCACTTATTATTGTTACAAACAAATAATAAAGGCATAAAAAAATTGTTTTTTATTAATAAAAAACAATTAATAACAATAATATTACTAATATTAAGGCTATATATTATTATAACTACTATTTATATTGATTAAAGAATAATTGATAGTAATAATAAAGAGAAAATAACCTACTTTTGACGCTTAATATAATATTTTTGAATGAATTTATGCCAAATATTGTAAATACAACTTATTTAAACTGTATTTACAAATAAAAATAAAAGAAATTACAAATTTTCTTGATTTTATGTGGAAATGAGATTTTTAGGATAATTATAACAAGAAAAGAGAACAATTGGAGTACTCACGTCAAAAATGATGTTTATAAAAAAGATAAATTTTTTTCTTTGATAATATAAGAGATTTATATATAAAGAATAAAATATTTTACCTTTGGATTAAATTGCTTAATTGTTTTGATGTATATGAGGGGAAAATAGAGCAAAAAGATCTCTATTTATAGTAAATACCTCCCTTCTAGACTCCAGTAGGCTTCTAGTAAGCGTGTACTGATGATATCCACTGGAAATGATCAGTATTTCAAAATTTAGTGATGATTACATCATGATGAAACCATCTTATCTCATTATTATGCCATTATTTAGAGTTATGACTATAGCTCTAAGTTTGATGACATCATAGGCTTGGCAGAAGCCTAAACTTTGTGGATTTTATTAGTATTAATCATAATCTAATATTATTCACCATTTGTATCATTTATATAACTGTTGAGCTTAAAATAAGATTACAGTGAGTGATCATAAATGATCAATTTTAAGCTTAACATTTGATCATTATTAACCTTCAAGTTATGCACGCTACAGCTATTCTTAGAATAAATTCTGATAGCTTGGCATATTCTTACTAAACTTCCAAGAGCATTTCATTACATCATCAAAACTCTATTTTGACACTGGGGTGAATCTTGTGTCAATCGTCGGCGATTGACTTCACGTCAAGCAAACGTCAAGCAGGATAAAAGTCAAGCTCACGTCAAGCGAAAATCAAGCAAACGTCGAGCACACGTCACACTCTGGTCTTACACCAAATCCTGTGACATCCAATAATATTGGTTCCCCTGTGCCTTCAACTCAGATTCCTCACCACCTGATCATCCCACAACCGTCCGATGATTGGTAAAAATTACACCAGACCCGCCTGTTTGCACACACACACATCAAAGATGTCCTTCAGCCAGTCTTGATGTAGGCGGGGGGTTTGACTTCACCAGGTCATCCATGAAGTGTGCGTGTGCATGCGTGGGGGCGGGTGCGTGGGCGTGTGCATTGGCGCGTGCGGGTGGGTGTGCGTGTGCATTGGCGTGTGCGTGTGCGTGTGCATTGGCGCGCGCGGGTGCACATGCGGGTGTGGGTACGCAAAAGCCGATTCCGCTTCCAACATGATGATGGCGCAGTTAGAAATTTTGGATGCTGTGAAGGGTGAGTGTGTGGGTCATTTGATCATTGGACTTGGCTTATTCACACTGTACCCAATGTCAAAATAGTAAGTTCTTTGTGGCAATGTGAAATAATGGGCTTTGCTTGTCACAATGGCATGTCTCTGTCACTAAATTTTGAGGCAATTATTTCACTAGCAAAATTGCTAATGAATCTGAGAGATTTGCATTTTTGTAGACTAAATATCATGAAATAACGGCTTTATCATTACAAGCAGTCCACATGACAGAGCTTTGTTATCATACAATCCACAGTTACCTTCTATTTCTTCTTCAGATATAATCAAGTGTCCATCATCAAAACCAACAGCTTTATAAATATTCAGATGCGGCCAATCTGGTAGGAAATTCACATCAATCTTCAAAGGTTTTAAAATCAGAAAGTTATTGTTCAGTATGCTAGATGGCTCAGAGACTTTGAAAATGCTATCAATAATACCAAATTGTCGTGAGTTGCCCCTCAGAAAACATATCACACTGTTGCTGATATTTTTGGATTCAGTTGAAAATATATTGTTCCCAATATTAATGTTTGAAACTGGAAAATACCAAGGTGAGACAATCCTTGAAGTGGGAGGACTTGTGGATTGCACGGTAGTGTCTAAGCTGATCCAATCAACTATTTCCCTTGTTGCATGAAATGTCTGTAAGTACTCAACCAGGAAATCATAATTTTGTTGGTCATGGCGGGATGGCTTGTTATATTTATGGTGATTGAACACGGCAGGTGGCTGTGATTCGAAAAGCTGTTTTATTTCACATGGCACGGATGGGGATTTCAGGAGAACGGAAAGGTTGGAACATCGACAGATATGTTGAAGTAAGGTTTTATCTATATCATCTATTCAGAGTTGCAAAAAGTTAGTCTTATTCAGTTCAGGTGTTTAATCAATGTGAATATATTGATCTTATTAATTGACATACATATCTTGTTATTTGTTGGCATCTTTGCAAATACTCCAATCAAGCGCTCATAACCCCATGTGGCTGAGGCTTGTGCTGGGCCCCAATGTTGGAAGAGTTCGGGAATATGATCAGCAAAATGATGATTTGGTTTACTTTTCTGTTTTGGGAACAGGTGTTGATTGGAAAGGCAGAATTTTTTCCAATGTTCAGCAAATGCAGTCACATCATCTATTGAAACAGTCCAGCTTGTGGCAATGTTGATAGCACTAATCAAATGGAATGTATTCTTGGCTAGTTCATTTGCAAGTTCTTCTGACTGACCCATTTTTCTTTGAGTGTTGGCAGATTGGTGTGCATCTAATGACATCTGTTGACTGAGCATTAGAAATGGAATATAGACCTTATATAAGAGAGCCCATTCAGCGGCTTTTAAGCTACCATGAGAGGGGGAACCCATTTTGCGGGGAACTCTTGTCCATGATGAGGGAATTATGGTCTCAGATATGATTTGTCGGAGATGCTCAAGAGCCTCACCCTTGATCTGGTGATTGCTCAGTGCAGTGATATCCAATTCAGAGGGTATTTCAGAAGTGGGGATGTAATCGGCATCAAATGAAGGAATCTCCGCAGAACCACTAGATGGATGTTCTGTGTGAAGGGTGGGCATTGGGAAGTAGTTTTTCCGGGTGGAAGTAGTGGGGAGTGGCTCATTTATTATTTTTGCTGCGTCTCTTCTCAGGGAGTGGGCCTCTCTCAATGTGATTTTATCAAGAGAGCTGTTGGAGGTCATGGAATCTGAGTCTGAACTGTTGGTGTCATTGGATTTCCTGCGGGACCTGAAGTAAATTTTTGATTTCGCCTCTGGAATGCACAATTTGAAAGTTGCATGATCCTTCAAAATTCCAAGTATTAAATTATGCATTATGTCAAGATTAACCATTCTGGTTGCATACCAATACGGAAGGTCTTCCAAAATTGAATATCGCACTCCATACTCAGAGAAAATTGCTTGTCTTTGTTGTGGGGTTGCCCAAAGCCATTTGGCAATGGTTGATTTATGACTTTGGTATGAGCGCGTGTAGTGAAATTGAGGACCAATTTCTTCAATTTGAGCTTTGTGAATGGTGCAAAAATTACAAAAGTGGTTTCCTGAATGGGAAATAAATCCAGTAAGCTTGCGCATGGCAACCACATCCGCAATGGCTGTGAGGATGGCAACACGGATAAAGGATCCTGATGGACCTGTTGAGGTGGGTGCAAAATGGTAACCTTGCCATAGCTCTTTGAGCTCATTGATGAGTGGCATTAATAGATAATTCAATTGAAGCGCAGTTGGCTCCCTCGGACCAGGGATGATTCCTGCAACATAGACATTCTCGGGCTTCAATCTTTCACTTGGGGGGAGATTAAGACAAATAAGCATGATAGGTCCAATGCTAGCCAACCGGGTTGACTTTCCATGTGCATTAAACCAGTCCACATATATGGAGAAGGCCAATGCACCAGGAATGGACATGAATGGGGGGTCATGGATATTTCTAGTGCCAGTGAAGCATCTCCAGACCAATCCATCCCAGATGTCACGTTTTGGGGAATCTTCGGGAGTTTGGGATTGTTGAGGTTGATGCAGAATGTCCATAATTCCAGCCCGCTGGAGAAATCTGGCAAGCCAATTTTTGAATGGTTGATAAATGAAATGTTTTGTTGGTATAAATTTTTGCTTCATGTTGGTTGTGTTTTGGGTGTGGGGTTCAGATGAATAGATGAATTTGCCTAATGATTGTGTGCAAGGGGGATCATGATCATTTGGGTCATTATGGCATTGACAGTGGGGTTGGTCAGTTGTGACTGATTCAGTAAGGCCATTAAGAGAGAAACATTGAGGACAACATATATAGTTTTGAATCACTGGCTCCAATTGGAGATGTTCAAATATGGTACTCAGATCTTGAGGTATATGGAATGCAGGAGCGGGGGGACCAGCAGAGCTTGAGATACTGGACTTGATCAGCAGGTTCAGGGCGGGGTTGAGTATGCGTGAAGCCCTGCGGGGTAAATTATACCTTAATGATAGAATGGCAGATATTATCATTCCTAGGTCTTGTGGGGGAAGGGTTTGACTGCCACTATATGGTTTCTGTGCAGTTGAATTGAGACCCACTGGAGTTGGGAAAGTGCTTTGGGTCAAACGTGAATAATCAGCTGGGAAGATTTGATCCAATAAAATTTGTGGGCACCCAGATCCTGATGCAGAAGTAGGGATGTTTGGAAGAGATTTGGGTGCAATGGTT
Organism: Austropuccinia psidii; assembly: GCA_023105745.1. Taxonomy (NCBI): domain Eukaryota; kingdom Fungi; phylum Basidiomycota; class Pucciniomycetes; order Pucciniales; family Sphaerophragmiaceae; genus Austropuccinia; species Austropuccinia psidii. The sequence goes on from JALGQZ010000004.1 coordinate 69,537,045, forward strand.
GATTTGAGCTTTTTAATGTGCTGTTTATATTGGAAAGGTGTGAAGGCAACTCCTTGCCTATCACCCTCAGGGGAAGAGTGTGTTTGAGTTGAGCAGTGTTGACACATGCATATACGCATTGAGGAATATGGCCGGGTTGTCATTGCTGCAGGAATTGGGAGTACGGTTGGTTTGTGTATAAATATCTATGGTTGATGTGAAAGTGTTTAGGAGTGTTATTAATTGGAAATAAAATTCAGTGATTATTTATGAAGGGGGAGATGATTTGAGCCAGCTGAGGATTTTATCCCATTTGTAATGGAGCATGAGCTGCAGTGGATAAAGTTTAACATGTCTCATCTGGATGGCGGAATTGGTTAGGCATTTAATTGGGTAAAATGCCATGCTGCTCAATGCTCATACATATTCTAGTTTATTTACACATTGGGATAGTGCGGGTTTGACCATTGAGGGGGTTCCATTAGTGAAGTGTTACCATTGAATTGAGGGGATTAACATTTAATCCATGTACACTGGCACGCCATCGTACATGGTTTAAACCTTATTACAGACATAACTATATAACTCTATTACATAAGGGGTTGGAGTGCAGCTAAAGTCTTGGTATTTGGTTTGAGTGCGGCAGGCTTTGAATCAGTTGGAATGTGATTTGGATTGTCTTGCCTTTCGGGAAAAGGTGATGTCTCTTTTGTGGGTAAATCCTTCATGAATATACCCCTTTACAGATGTACAATGTTGTGGAATTTCAATGCATATATGGGAAGTTTGGATAATTCACAAAATGTGACAATGGGGAGGCATAAATGGTACTGAATATGATTACTTATGAATGATGGGTCCCCTTTGAGATCAAGGAAATATCACATTATATGCTGGTAGGCCGTGCAGGGTGGTTTCCGACAAAAGCGGAGGAGCTCAAGAGGAGGCAGGGAGGATTCTCCTCAAAAGAGTCTTATCCGACTTCCACACAACACTTAGTTCCAACTATTCATAGAATTTCTCTATTCTAAATTTGAAAAGATTTCATCTCATATCACTCTATTTTATCATAATACTGAGGTGTTTTATCTAGTTAAAAATATTACTGTACTTTTTCGGCCCTTATGTCATCTTTCAAGTCACATAAATCCCGTTCAGGTTCTGTTCATGACTCAAATAGTGAATCTAGCATAGAATATGTTCAAACACAGTCACCATTGAGTCCCAACATTCCTCTCACAACCCCTATCGCATCCTCAATGAATGTATCAGGTCTTAACATTGATGTGGGCAATCCAAAGGCTCCAACTTCAAGCACTTGGTCGATCCCAAATATTTCCGTCACTCCAATTCCCCCGAATCCCACTAATACACAAATTCATGTGTCTCAGGGGCCAGAAGGCACACCTCAAATCTCCTCACACGCTAATCCCCAATCAAAATTTCCACATGAGTTCCTCCTTAATCCCGGTCGGAATCCAGTCGCATCCCAGGATCCCTTTGGCCAAAGTAAACAGCCAACCCTCAATATTCCATCAGGATCGCAGGTTCATGTGGGTGATGAAAGGCGCGTGGATGGGGGGCGACGAAAAAGACCTTTGGAAAATGTATCTTGGAGCGGTCTGTCGGAGGGAAATCCAGTATTGACGCTTCATCAAAGTAAGTCATTTGAATTTTGGAGTAGAAACTTATTCACAATTTGATATGTTTGTTTCATGGGTTAGATATGGCACCTAAAGGCAAGTCAGTCCGATCTCAGGAGCCAATTGAAGATCGTGAGGATGACCAGTCTTCATTAATGTTTTGATGTGTTAACTGATGATTTGCATAGCAGGGGATGAACTTTATGCGTCTTCACCTCTGGTCCATAAAGAGAAAGTCACTGGACGTCATCATCCATATGCCTCCAAACCAAGAACGGGTCATGCCAGTACATCAAGAGCAACAATGGTGGATGATGAGGATGAGAACATGTCTCCGACTCAAAGTGAAAGAAATGATGAACCAAGGAGGGACAATTTCACAGCGCATGAGCAAGGCACTCAATCAAATAGTGAGTTCACCCATCCTCAGCTGGGCCTCGCCCAGAGTATGCTTGAACAATCCGAGGTCAGACAGCAAAGGAACCAGGCCCGCAAAGCTCACAATGTGGCGAAACGTGCAAGCCAGAAGGAGCAACAAAAATGGCTGAAGGCAGAACTTCCAGAGAATGTCCATGGAATGAGATCAGCAGTACACGCACATTGCCTGTTCCTACTCAAAGTTAGGGATAAGGATTTTTCCTCACTACCAGCACCACCCAGCACAGAAGAGCGTGAAATTGCAATTCAAGTGGCTGGTCATCTCGGATATGTCCCCAAGGATGTGTTCAATGAGCCATCAACACAGGTTCAGTCTCAGGGTTTCCAAAGCTACTGCGAAAATGAGCTGCACAAGCTAGGACTAAAGCAATTCACTTGGGACTGGGAGAGCTCATGGCAACATCCGTTCAACGAGCTGATGTCTATGGTGTTTTACCGTACATTCCGTCTCGCACTTGTCAGCACTGAGTATCATCACTACTGTTGGAACAAGGATCATAACAACTATGGGGTCGTGGCGGCTTTAATGGAGCGATATTTCACTTATTTGAAAAGAGAATGGAAGTCTATTCAAAAGGATGCGGAGTATTTGGTAAAAAAGAAGGAGAATCAAAAGCTCGCAAAGATTCGTCAAAGAGTTAGTTACTGTATCTCTTCTTCATTGTGGACCAAGTCTGATGATGATCTACTTGATTATGTGCAGACCTGTGAGCGCCGTCGTGAATGGTGTGATACGGCTAAATTTCCCATTCTAGCATCACAATTCAATGACCCTTGAGTATGCTCAGATACTGAGGAGGTACTGGAAAATGGCCGTCAAGTTTACCGCAAAGTGGGATTACGCTGGCGCTCCCAGTTATTTAATGATTTGGTATTGAAAATGGATAGAGACATAGAGTTTTGTAATCGGATTAAAAAAAAGGGTAAAAAAACTATTGATAGATTGCCAGAATTACGATCGACAGATGATGGTGATATTCCGGAAGGCCTATCATTTCAGGTATTTGATCAAGATTGGCTCAAAGGCTGTAGTAAGATGCAGACTAGCGCCCTCAAGATACTTGACATGCCAGTTATTAGGCCTAATGGTGATGCTCTGCAATAACTTAGTAATTTGTCACGGTATAGCACTGTGACAAATTAAAATTTTGTGAATTATTTGTGCAGGTGTAATAAAATCTGATTATTATCTCTTAAGGATGCAACAACTTGCTAAATATGTTAGAATATAGACAATATGAATTGAAATGTATCACCGTCTCCCTTGCAATAATACTCTATTGCTCATTTTCATTGAGGAAATATTGAAGAAGTTCGATCCAGCTCATGGTGTTCATAATTGTGGACCTGTGCCAGAGTCAACAGGAGTTATCAACTTTGTCAATCACAAATTATATAATATCAGTAAGGCTCACGCAGTTAATGATTTTTTCTTTTCTTGGACCTATTGGTGATTGGAATATGGCATTCCCATAAGGAAGGATTTCAGAATAGTAATACAATCAAGTGAAAGATGAGGTTGAAAGGTACCTTCTGCATGTTGACCTCAACTGAATGAGGAGTGATATAGTGGATGACCTGTACAGGTCGTTGTTGGCCAATACGATGTAGACGATCAACAGCCTGAGCCTCAATGGCTGGGTTCCAATTAGGCTCCTGGAAATGTGGATGTCAGGGTCCGAAAATCAGGGGAGAATTTTGGGGGGCCCCTCACCATTAAATAGACTATATTAGCACAAGTTATATTGAGGCCAGTTCCAGCCGCGGCAATGGATGCAATCAGTACTTCACATTCAGGATTATTGAAGAAATTCTCAAGCGCCTTGTCCTGCGCTCGTGGTGTAATTGTTCCATCAATTCGTGCTGAAAGGATAGAGTGATGGGCAAGAGCAATACCAATTCTACAATATAAAAAAGTCAGATGGAGTCAATTGGTAATGGATGCATATTAGAATTAACGCACAAATCTAGAAATTGGGTCCATTGGGTATAAACCACCGATTTCGTTGGACCACACCTTGTTTGTTTGTTCTTCATTAAGCTTTGTAGGAGGTGTGCAATTTTACTACTCATCATGCATGTTTCCACATCCACAATAGTTCGTGTGATTCTTGGGGAGTTATCCTGAGTGCTCCTGCCCTCGGGGTCTTCCAGCTCCGCCTCCGCAATTGTGTTAAGCATGATGTGATGGTTACAACATATTCGCAGCTTATTAATATTTCTGAAAAACTCTCCTGGTCCTTTGCTTTTGGATGATAGGAATTCTTCATATAATGTGGAATATTCTTGCTGCATGGTCGGGTTGAGTGGGAGCAGCTCATGATGATGGCTAATAGTGGGGAGAGATTCGAGATGTGTGGTTTTGGTGCGGCGCAAACTTAAATGCCGCAATGCCAAATGCAAAATATCATTGCAACCTTTTGAAAGACTACTCAGGATGAATGGTGACCAGTTATCTTGATCGGCGCTCTGGGGTTGAGTGATGAAGGATATTATGCCCAAAAGGTCATAAATGGTGTTGTGAATAGGTGTGCCCGTTAAACATATTCGACGGGATGAAAGGAGGCTATTAATGGCACGGTGAGTGGCAGTGTATTGAGAGCGAATATAGCTATAAGAGGGGGCAAGGGTTATTGGATATAAAAGGTAATTTGAATCATTTAAGCTCAGCCACTCACTGTGCTTCATCCAAGATTATACGATGCCAATTGATTTGAAAAATGAATTATGTAGAGGGATTGGTTTGCTTAAATTCTTGGGTGATAGTATTGTAAGAAGTGATGATGATATCATATTTTAAGATGTCGGCTTGGGATAATGAGTGACGAGTGGGACCATGGTAGATTTTGGCATGCAGTGCTCCAGCCTGAGCATGCTTGGATATTTCTGATTGCCAGTTGGTAATTAAGCGAGGGGGGCAGATGATCATGGTGGGCATGGAGCGATGGGGGTTTGCAATCATCCGCTCCTTGGAGGTACCAATTAGAGCAATGGCCTGAATGGTTTTACCTAATCCCATATCATCCGCAAGCAGTCCTCCAAGAGGGGTATTGGTCGAAAGGGATTCAAATGAGCTAACAACCTTGTTTGCAATGATGTGCCTGGCATTAAAAGTGGATCCTGGGGGTGAGGTTGCCCAAAGGTTACGGGCTGATTGGCCATTGGGGATTTCTCCATCCCAGAGAAAAGCTAGTCCGGTCTTTTGATGAGGGAGGAGGGGGGTTTGAATAATGGAATGGGGCGGGGTCATCATGGGGAGGTCTGATCCACTGGGTAATTGTATCAGTTTTTGCTTGGAAATCAATGATGAAACAGCAGGATATGAAGCAGGCGTCGAGTTTGAAGCGGGAAATGTCGGAGTAAAGAGTTGACATTGACAATGAGTAGTACAGTCATATTCTTTGGGCATTTTAAGCTTGAAATCTTGTGTTCGAAAGCTTTCCATTATGAATAGAATGTTTGGATACCATGTGAAGAACATCAATGCTAGATTGGGTTTCTGAGATGAGGAGGGATCATTGGCATCAGTCATAAATACTCCCTCAACAAATAATATTTGAGTAGGATTGGATTGGCAATTTTCAATCCATGCCCCACCAGGACCACAGTGCATGAACGTTTTTGGTGCCCCAAGGAATGGTATCAACGTTTGGGAAAGGGTTCCCGGGAGAGAGCCAATAGCATGCTGGTGGTTGGGGAGATATACGAATATGTTGTGTTGATTGTGCCATAGGATAATCCAAGAACCTAAGTGGGAATTCTCAGGCTTTAAGGTTATATCACTATTTATTTGAATACGAATATTAATCATCCCAATGCAAAGTGGTTGTGAAGGGGTTGACATGATGGCTATTTTAAATTATTTGGGGACAGTTGGGAATTATATGATCGGGAAGGGTTAGCTAAAGGGAATGAAGAGGAATAAGCGCAGGTGGGGAACTTATATGAGTGGCAGCAACAGGCCAAAAGGGGGATGGCCTGTGGTTACGTGCATGGTCTTGATGGAGCTGGGCCTCTTGGGCTCATAATTTTCATATCCGATTTGGGGCATATATCAAGGCAAGGTGGCCAAAATGTGGGTGCACCATTATGACTGCTGGATCTGCAGCGAGTTACGAAACATTTGGTGGAACAAGGCTGACATTAGCACATCCGAAATTGGGTGGGTTGTAGCAGCTTATTGTGGAGGGCATATTAGAGGCATGCGGTCATGTTCGCTGGTGTGACAGCGAACAATGAGCATATCCTCCCCAGGTTAATTATTCACAGGGACCTACTGGGCAATGTTGGCAGTTTCAAAGGGCAATCTCACTGTGGGGATGTTTGTGTGTGGGCGGGTGAGATATGTTCGGTGGCATGCCACCGAACATGACTTTGGTTTGGCCTGAAGTTTTTTGCTGACTGATGCATACTGGGCTTTCAGGGGGAATGTGTGGGATGATCAAAGGGGGCGCCAGCCGTGAGCCGTGATCCACATATACATTCACCCCTATGGCGTTTGAGGCGAGTACTAATCCACCGAGATTGGCATCCGGGTCTTTTCCTCACGCGCGTACAGAACTCCGGAGAAAGAGGCCACACGCCCAAGGGATTTTTTGGCTGCAAGCCAGGTGCCACAACTTGCGCGGGGCGTGTGAGAACGTAAAGAAAATGACCCGCGGTGGGAGATCCCCACGCAAACATAACCAGCCTCAGCAATCATAGGCTGGGATTATTCTAATGTGGATGAGGCTGAAGCAAATCCACACTGATTGGCCTCAGGTTTTCACGCGCAAGCGGGTGAGCGTCTGCAGTCAAGCTGACAACCCGAGCAAGAAAATACGCAGCTGGAAGACTGGCAGTAAAATGTGTTCCAGGCGTGTGAAAGTTGCCTGCGTATGACCCATCGGGGGTGCGTATGAAAGCGTGTGGCTGCCCGACAATGAACAAGCGGGCCAGTCATTGTTTGCCCCAACCATGGCACCGGAGTGAATCAACTCTTTGTGTATGACCCAAATATTAAGTCATCCCATTATGACCCACTTACATTAACTTGGATTACATGCGCATCTGTGCCGTAGTTAGGCAGAGCTGTCCAACAAGGTGCATCAAAGGGATGCAGGTGAGAGATATGACTCGATGGCTTGACGTGATTGCATGTTACATTGTTGAACAGCTTTTTGCTCTGCCCCGCAGTACACATTTACAAAGGTGTACTGCGTACTACAGTGTCGACTGTACTGTACAGATCAGGAAGGTGTAATACTACTTGAGCCTGCATGCATATAGCAAATGTGCATGCACCTTCCGATTGTTTGCATTTACGTAGCTCATGTGCCACATGCTCAGCATTGCGTTTCACCCGATTTGCACACGCAAGCTGAGCATGTCATGGTCAAAAGCACCGTGTGAAAGTGCTCAGTAAAGCCATGGAATGAACTAATTCTGCAATAGCTCACTGGAAGGCTCAGTTTGGAGCACTTCACCAAAGCGTGTGAAATGCTGCACCTTGCTGAAATGTCATCCGATGCTGTGCCAAATGCTGAGAGTGCGCGCATACAAAAACGACTGAGCAATGGCTCAGCATGGTGCATTTGATATTGTTATATCTATAGCTCAATCACTGTGCAATTCCAATGTTCAGCCACTGAGCATTTCAATTATGACCCGAAAGCAAACCTGAGCAATGGGTCGAGGCAAGCTCACGCTGTATTCACTTGTCTTACAGCCCCCCCCTTTGTTCACATACTATTACCAGGCCATATGGCCGGTAATCTCGCCACGGTCACTTGTGACCAAATGCACCGGGTGCTTTTCTGCATGGGTCACTTGTGCATTGCACCCACAATGCACATTCAACATGGGCCTCACGACCACCCTCCTGGGTGATCGGGTGACTATTTAAGGAAACAAAGGAGATTTGACTCAGCTTGACAATTCAATAAATTGCAATACTCAGCGGTGCATTTGATATTGTTATATCAATTGTTCAATTACTGTGCAATTCAAATGTTCAGCCACTGAGCAGTTCAATTATGACCCGAAAGCAAACCTGAGCAATGGGTCGAGGCAAGCTCACGCTGTATTCACTTGTCTTACAGCCCCCCCCTTTGTTCAAAGACTATCACCAGGCCATAAGGCCGGTGATCTTGCCGCGGTCACTTGTGCATTGCACCCACAATGCACAATCAATAAGGGCCTCACGACCACCCTCCTGGGTGATCGGGTGGCAATTTAAGGAAACAAAGGGGATTTGACTCAGCATGACAATTCAATAAATTGCAATACTCAGCCAGACCCCCATTGTTCTTCTGCCTAACGCGAGCATTTCACCTCTCAGTTGCAGCATTCGCTGAGACTCAGCTTCAATTTTGCCCACACGCCTTGAAGCTGAGACTTTTGCGGGTGCTGCAACTGCTGAGATCGTCTCAGCTTCACCTTGGTATAAAAGACCATCTTCACACGACACGCACTTCACTTTCTTTCTCACCCGCTCCACTTTGTTCAACCTCACCCGCGTTTGTCCTTCTTGTGCGTATTCCCCCTTGTCTTCCTGCCTTTCCAGTCTTTTCTTTCGCACTCGACTAACCCCACTCCCCTTCCTGCTCGCTTTTTGTTTTTCCTGCTAATACTTTCAGAACCCCACTTCTATCTACTTTGTACGTTTTCTCCAATTAAACTTTCGTCAACATTATGTACTGATATTAATATTTTTCTTTCTTCACGACTTCCTTCCAGACCTTTAAAAACTTCCGACTAGAGCTTCTTTAATTTGATTCCGTTTTATATTTATATAAATCATTGTATGTCTTCCTTTTCTTTCTTGATTGCTTACTTTCTATTCAGTTACTAACCTGTTTTGTTTTGTTTTTAGATGTCGTGCACGTTATGCACCAAGCGGGGTATCCCCTGCATTCGTTCCTCGACGACGAACGACGCTTGTGATGCTTGCCGACAAGCACACAAGAAATGTTCGTTCGTTGTCCGCCCCTTCCGACCACGAGGCCAGACGAGTTCTCGCCCAAGACGCCCTCGCGAGGACTCCTTTGTGGTCGACGATGATGAAACCATTTCCGAGCGTGAATGGACGCCGGGCCCCCAAACAGGCCAACGGAAACGATTCCGGACGATTAGCCCTGTCCCCTCCAGTATCGATTTGTCCACTCCCCCTCCTAGGCCACCATCCGATGGTCACTTCACTCCTCGACCGGAGCGAAGTGATTATCCGGCCGATGAAGGATGGCGATGGCGAGAGGACATTCGAGCTTGGGCTGATCGTCACCATGTCTTATCACCGATGGGATTCAAACGCCAAAGTAAGTTTTATTTCTCCTCTTTATCTCATTTCTCTTCACGCAATAATACTGACTTTTTTCCATTACTCATAGAACCAAACCCCCCGAATCCCCCCCGACACGACTCTCCCGTTCCCAGTTTGCCTCGCAAGCAAACCCCCCGGCAACCCACTCCAGGCCCGAGTGGCACCCAATGGTCTGAGGAATTATTCCGTGGTAAGCAGCCAAAGTTTCATTTCATTTTCACTTTCACTTTCGAGTCGAGTGAACTGACACTTACTCCTTTTTTAGAACCCTCCCGAACCAAAGAGCCACCTATTCCTGGCCCGAGTCCATCGTCCCAACCACCTGAGGACGATACGACTCGTGAGCCAGAACCTGAGGTGGCTCCTACGCAATCCACGGAGGAACTGTGAGCCTTTGAGATATGACCACATATCCAATAAGGTCACAAAAAAGATTAATAATAATTATACCTTTAATATAATTATATTAAAATTAATTAGAATAATTATACACTAAAAATAATTACTCAAATATACAAAAAATACCATAAATTGGTACTAAAATTGGTTTAACTTAAAAACCAATGAATGAACATGTGAAATAAATTATACCATTGGATTCCCCATGGAGAAATACACATATACCACTTTTATGGCATATCTGTAAAGTCAATATTTAAGGAATTATAAGGTATAATACCTTATAAAAATCATAAAACCTTATTTATCTCAGAAACTAATGAAACAACATGTGAAATAAATTGTACCAGTGGATTCCTCACAAAAATCCACATATAAAACAATTAATAAGCTAATTCCCAAAATCAATACTTAAGGAATTATCCTGAATATATGCACTTTTTTGGTCAACGCATATATTCAGTGATCATAGCTAATATCTTCTAAACTATACATGCTAGAATGATGAACCAAAAATAAAGTTACCACGTAATTACTGTAAGAACACAGATATGAACTTTATTTTGCAAATTATAAACAAGGTTAAGACTTATGAGGAAATATTGATAAAAATCAACAGAGCTGTTGACCACTTTGTTGTGAAAGTAGTCCAAACTTAAAAAAAAGTATACAGTTGGATTCTACTAGTTTATTCGAGAAGAATGACGTAATGTTTATTATTAAATTCAGGGTATAACCCCCTGAAATCAAGGTTTGAAGTTTAAAATATTGAATTTCGACAGAAAAGATGAGTTACAAGAAAAATCATCAAAATTAGAGTTTTGATGATGTAATGAAAAGCTCTTGGCAGCATAATAAGGTTATGTCAGGCTATCAGAATTCACTCTCTGAATTGCTGTAGCGTGAAAACCTTAAAAGTTATTGAGGATCAAAGTTTGAGCTTAAATTGAGCTGTTATGATCACATACTGTAACCTTAAATTAAGTTTAACAGTCTTAATAGTGATAAAATTGGTGAATACTATTAGTTTATGATTAAAACTAATAAAATCCACGAAATTTGGGGTTCTGCCAAGCCTCTGATGTCATCACACTTAGAGTTATAGTGATAACTCTAAATAATGGTGTAATAATGATGTAATATGGTTTGATCATGATGTAATCACCCTCAAACCTTAAAATATTGATCAATTCCAGTGGATATGATCAGTACACGTCTACTAGAAGCCTGTTGGACTCTAGGAGGGAGGTATTTACTATAAATAGAGCTCTTTTTACTCTATTTACCCCTCAGACGCATCAAAAACATTAAATCAATCAAATCAAAGGTAATTTTCTTTATTCTTTATATATAAAACTGTTATATTATTAAAGACCAAAGACCACCTTGCTATAATCATCTATTTTGACGTGATTAAATCATTTATTTAATTGTTTTTGTTAAAAATCTCTCTAAAAACTCCTTTCCACGTAAAAATACTGAATAATTTGTAATTTTCTTTATTTTTATTGTAAATACAATTTGAAAAGGTTGTATTTACATTTTTTGGCGTAAAATACTTCAAAATTATTATATTAAGTGTTAAAAGTAGGTTATTTTCTCTTATTATAATAATTTCTCTATTATTACTCTCTTAATAATTCTTTAATTAATATAAATAGTATTTATATTAATTCATAACTTTAATATTAGTAATATTATTGTTATTAATTGTTTTTTATTAATAAAAAACAATTTTTTACGCCTTTATTATTTGTTGGTAACAATAATAAAGAGCTTTATAATATATTAATTATTTTATATTAATATATTATTTATAATATTATAATTTCATATAATATTAATTATATTATTATATTTATTTAATAATATAATATTTTTACGCCATAATAATAATATTTCTTTATTATTAGTATTATTTTAATCTTATTTATTTCAATTATAAGGACATTCAGAGTACAATAAGTAAATAATTAGTAATTTTTACTTATTGTTTCATAGTCAAACCTTACAGGAACCTTATGGTAAGTCACCCCTTTTTTCTCTTCGATCCATATCCACTTTTCCTCATTTTTTCTTCGACCGTCTCCAGATCGTCCCGCCACTCCTCGCTTGATCATCATCATCGACGATACGCCCGTGGGATCACCCCCTCCCCCTTCTTCTTCACCGACTCCACCATCTTCCCCTTCCACTCCAACCCCGGTTCCCTCCCCAGAGATCCCTTCCAGTGCCCCCGAGAACCCCAACGCCTCCTCCCCCCCGGTGCCAAGCTCCTCTCATTCCCACGATGACGCTCACCAGGAATTCACCGACCTGCGACCGACCCTAATGATTCCTCGAGCCATCGTCCACGATTCGATCAACCAAATCTTGTTGGAGCATCGTTGCTTGCTCCACATGATTCCTTTCGTGGATGCAACTCATCGAAATGAGATGCACCGGGAATTCCAGGAGGAACTAAACTCCCTCCTTGCCCAGGCACTGGAGGCTTGTCCAAAGGAGGACATAACCGGGATAGTCTCCAAATTCCTCGAAAAATAAAAATTTAAAAAAAATGTCATTATTTCCTCTTTTTATTTTTTGTAATACTTTCTTTTGAATAAAATATTTGTCTTCAATTATTGTTATGTTCAAATTCTATTACATTCTTTGTTCACGTAAAAATTACTTATTTCCTCCTTAGAGAAAAACCCTGATTGCGTGAGAATTATTTTTGTAAGTGCCCCACCAAGAGTTTGAGTGAGTATTTGTTTTCGTGAACCTCTTTTTCTCAAAATGCGCCAATAGTTGCCGTTATCCTCTCCTATATTTTCTTCTTCCATGGTTTAGAGCCATACCCATTCCTAACTGTAAAAAAGCGGGAGGTTCCCGTATGTGAGCAATCGAGTCCAGATTCGTGAAACATGGCCTTTCCTATGGTCACACGCTATTAGTCTTACTCATGTATTGAATTGTTTAAATTGTCTAGAACCTTCACAAGCGTAAGGATTGGCGTGTGACTTGTTGGGAGGCTGCACAGGCGTAAGGATTGGCGTGTGAATTGTTGGGAGCCTGCACAGGCATAAGGATTGGCGTGTGAATTGTTGGGAGCCTGCACAGGCATAAGGATTGGCGTGTGAATTGTTGGGAGCCTGCACAGGCGTAAGAAGTGGGAACTCCTTTTGATGTGGGATGAAATAAGGCAGTACCTTGAGGGGGAAATTATTGGTAAGTCTGTTTTGAATTTCAGAATTGTCCAATAACCATGGGTGCTAAGGTGTATTAGCTGCACCTCTAAATAATACTGAATAGTCAGCCTACAGAGAATCACAAAATAAAATAAGATTTGTGGCTTTAACAGATAGAGAAGACTTATCAGCAGTCTCTAAATCAGACCTATCAATAACACTACAGTAAAAATTCTGATCTAAAATTTCTGATAAAATAAACACTAGATTTTTTTACTTTATTTTAATAAAAGTGATGATAATATATATATATATATATGTTTTGGGTTTCTGTTATTTTAATGAAACTAATAAGAATATTTATTTTTATTTTTATTTTTTTTTAAGAATGATAAGAATATATATATTTTTTATGGTTTTAGGTTGATTATAATGATTTTTTTTTGATATGAGTACTAATAATAAGACTACTGGATTTGATTCTTTTGGGATTTTTTTTAATACTGGGTTTTATATCACTACTACTTTTTTTAATAATACTAAGCCACTGAGCAAGGCTACTGAGCTTTTTACTACTCAATACTACTATTCTTCACTAATACTAAGCTACTGAGCAAGGCTACTGAGCTTTTACTACAGTTATACTACTATTCTTCACTAATACTAAGCTACTGAGCAAGGCTACTGAGCTTTTCACTACTAAAACACTACTACTATTCTAGATATCCTGCTAGTTCAGGGATGGTTATGATCCTGGATAGTGGGAACTTGTTCCATGATGATGGGAAAAATGAGGGAGAGAGGACCTCTATTTATAGCTTTTGGGCCTCCATAGAGCTTCTCAAAATAGGGTACTTAGAAAAAAATCATAGTTGAGAGGTTTTAGCTAGTGAGACGTGTAGTTTTGGTGTAGCAGCGTGTTTGCTGAGAGAATTATGCTGGTGGTGCTTTTTCTTATCAAGATCATGTGATGTATTTGAGATAATTTGGCTGGTGAGATTTTCTTTTATCAGAGTCATGTGAGGTCATTGAGATAATATGGCTGGTGATGTTTTCTTGAAGGTGGGGAAAGTATCTTTTGTTTCTATTTTTTACGTATGTTATGAGAGAATTATGCTGGTGGTTCTTTTTCTTATCAAAATCATGTGATGTATTTGAGATAATTTGGCTGGTGATGTTTTATTTTTGCCAAGAAAGTGGAGAAAATACAGCTCCTGACAATTGAACTGTCTTATAGTCATATGATATATATGAGAAAATTATGCTGGTGTTTCTGTTTCTTATCAAAATCATGTGATGTCTTTGAGATAATTTTGCTGGTGATATTTTCTTTTTATCAGAGTCATGTGAGGTCATTGAGATAATATAGCTGGTGATGTTTTCTTGAAGGTGGGGAAAGTATTTTTTGTTTCTATTTTTTATGTATTTTATGAGAGAATTATGCTGGTGGTGCTTTTTCTTATCAAAATCATGTGATGTATTTGAGATAATTTTGCTGGTGAGACTTTCTTTTTGCCAAGAAAGTGGAGAAAATACAGCTCCTGATAATTGAACTGTCTTCTAGTCGTATGATATATATGAGAAAATTATGCTGGTGTTTCTGTTTCTTATCAAAATCATGTGATGTCTTTGAGATAATTTGGCTGGTGAGATTTTCTTTTTGCCAAGAAAGTGGAGAAAATACAGCTCCAGAAAATTGAAAATTCTTCTAGTCATATGATATATATGAGAAAATTATGCTGGTGTTTCTGTTTTAGTATTGTATCATTTCATATGGAGATTGCATCATTTCTATCAATTTTGATGCGTGTCATTATTACTAAGCAAACCTTTGTTCTTGGAAAATATATTGTAGCTTTATGCATAGCCTTGAGGTATTTCTTCTTTCAATTGAATCAAGGTGGGGAAAATACAGCTTCTGATGCTTTGGTCTATTTTCATATACCTTTATTTAGATTAACTACCTTTAATGACGTAATTTGTTATTGATGATGCGATAAGGTGGATATATCCTTTGATACTATACTGTTTTGATAAGATCTTGAGGCTGCGTATTGTATATTTCTGTTTGAAATCTGTAGTTGTAATGTGTAAAAATGTTTTGCGTAGTTTGTTTTATTATCATTTTTTTCTTTTGTTTTATTGGTAAGCTTGAAACTGGTACTAATGGTATGGAATACCACATCCCCCTCTCCATTTAATGCTGTCCCCAGCATTCCAGTTGAAAAGCTTGCCATTATCAATCATATTCATTTTGTTCAATTTCTTCTCCCTCCAATATTAACTCTTCATCTTCAATTTCTTCACTGCTTTCATTTTCTGACTCTGAACTTAATTGAGCTTCCTTTCCTCTTGGATAAAACCTCTTGATGTGACTTGCTGCAAATTTTCTTGTACGTTTGGTGCCATCCAATTCTTCAAGCTCATAAGGTCCATTATTAACTTGATTTATGACTCTATAAGGTCCATTCCAACGGTTCTTGAAGAGTAATCCCCACTGTGACTCAAGTGGTTTATTATAAACTAATACCAAGTCCCCTGGTTCAAGTGGATTTCTCAGTCTATGTGCCATCTTTTTGTCCAAATATTGAACTGATTTGTGTCTTGAATCTCTTAATTTCTCTGCTGCTGCTAATCTTGTTTCCTCTTTTGCTGCAATCTGTAATGCTCTTGCTTCCAATAGCTCTTCTGTTGTTGAGATTTTATTCCATTCTATGGCCAGGTATGTGTTTGTTTCTATGTCAATTGGTAAGACAGCCTGCTGACCAAACTGAAGCTCAAATGGTGAGTATCCTGTTGTTCTTTTTACCGAAATTCTATCTGCCAAGGTTACAATTGGTAAGTATTCTTTCCATTTGGATCCATTTTCACCACACATTTTTACAAGTGCATCCTTCAATTGCTTATGGCCTCTTTCAATCATTCCTTGTGCTTCTGGGTAGTAAGGTGTAGTTATTCTGATTCTTGATCCTGCTCTTTTGACTGCTTCTTGTAGCTCTTTTCCAAATTCTGCTCCTCCATCTACTGTGACTTCTTTGGGTGCTCCATATCTACAAATCCATTCTGAATTAAACCATTCTGGGACTGATTTTGCCGTTAGCCTAGTTAATGCAACAGTTTCCGGCCATCCTGAAAAGTCATCTCTTGCTACAACTAAGTATTTCCATCTTCCTGCCTTAATGTGAACCGCATCCATGCTGACTCTTTCAAATAAAGTAGATGTTACAGATATCTTTTCTTCTTCTTTTTGTTGCAAATGACTCCTTTTTTGACATTCTTGACATGATTTTACCCATTTTTTAACTATCTTTTTCATTCCTTCCCACCAATATCTCTTCTTGATTCTCCTGTATGTTTCATTTTCCCCTCTATGCCCCAGCTCTTCATGCATTTTCTTTAGTATCTGTTTCTGAGCTTTTTCATTGTATACAACTATTTGTGAATGAGCTTGATTCCTTCTTTTCAGCTGCCCTCCTTCTAAATAGAAGTTCACTGATCTTCTCTTAATTTTCTTGAAGTATTCTTCCCCAACACATTGTGGCTTTTTCAAAGTATTCAAATATTCCTGCATATGTTTTCCAAATCCTTCCTGTTTTATTGGAATTTTAATATTTTTTGTTTTATTCCTTGATAATTTTGCAACTTTACTTGTATTTACTTCTTTTAGGCCAAATCCTGGATGTGGTTTAATCCAATCTTCATCTTCATCAAAATCATCCCTTTCACTTTCTTCTTCGTCTTCTCCTTTTGGTCTTCTTGATAACCCATCTGGCATAGTAAATGTTTTTCCTGGTTTGTGTACAAGATCAAATGAGAAAAGTTGAATGTATGCCACTCATCTTGTCATTGGTGCATTCGGTAAACATGGTGTGTTGATCATTTCTATTAAAGCTTTAGCATCTACTTGAAGTTCAAAGTGTTGCCCCCATAATATTGTTTGAAGTTTTTTGAGTATTCTTGCTACACCGCAAAGCTCTAATTTTGGCTGAGAGTATTTAGATTCTAGTCTGGAAAATGTTACTGATTCATATAGTACTGCCCTATCCTTTCCATTTTCATCCTCTTGCATAAGAACTGCACCTGCTGCAATATAACTTTAATCTATTGCTAATTTTATTTTCCCTGAGCCTTTATCATAATTCAATGTCTTCAAAGTAATTTCTTCTCCTACTATCTTCCTGAGTTTTATAAAAGCTTCTTCACATTTTTCATCCCATTTCCACAATACATCCTCCCTTGTCAATATTCTCAATGGTGCTGCAACTTGTGAAAAGTCCTTGATAAACATTCTGACATATGCGCATAATCCTAAGAATCCTCTCACTTCCTTCTTTGTTGTTGGTCTAGGCCAGTTTTGTATCTTGTTTATCTTCTGTTTTGAAATCTTTCTTCCTCCCAAAGACACAACATGCCCCACAATATCAAGTGCTGGAACACAACATGCAAATTTTGATCCTGAAATTGTGAGTCCTGCCTCTTCTATCCTGAAAAGTATTCTTTCTAATGTTACTGCATATTCCCAAACAAATCTTCTTATGAGCTGATTCTCCTTCAATGTTTCATGCTGATATGTTGATCTGGGTCCTTTAATTCCTCCATCATCTATAAATATTCCAAGGTGCTCTGGTATTTCCTCCTGAAGTATCCAAGTCATTTGTGCTTGATAAACTGCCACAGAGTTTGTTGCTCCTTGAGGTAGTCTTGTAAGCTGAAGTCTTCCAAGTGGTGTTTCAAATGTTGTAAGGGGTCTTGTAGTAATATCCAATTCTCTTTCATCGTATCCTCCCATAATATCTCCCAATCCATAACATGCTCTTCCTGAAAATGATCCTACAAACTCATCAACATTTGGTGGCAATCCTGCATCTTTTATTGTTACTTTATTGAGGTCTTGAAGATCATGAACTATTCTAAGTTTTCCATTGGGCTTTGCTACACAAAATACTGGGCTGTTATAGCTTGATGTTGATTGTTCATAGAGTCCTGTACGTATTCTTTCTCTGACTAGTTCAATAAATTGAGGTAAAATTGATTTTGGTATTGGTATTGGTTTCTTTTGCCATGGTTCATGTGGTATAATTGGTATTTTATAAGGTTTTCCATAAGAATGTTTTAGTACGCCTCTTTCTTCTTCACAAAATGCTATAGCCTTTTGCCTTAGTAATATAACATTCTTTAATAAATTAATCTCTTCTTCTGATAACCATCCAGATGGTCCAAAGTTTATCATTGAAATTCTTTCTTCTGTAACTTTTGATGTTTCAAAAAATGGACGTGGGTTAGGTGATAGGGGTGTTTCATATGGATCTCTTGATAATTCAGGTCTTCCCAAAGGTGGATTCAGATCTTGAGGCATAGCTTCATTGACTGGTCTAACCTTCTTGAGTACTGACTTATATTTTGCAGCATTGGCTTGAGCTTCCATGATTATTAGTCTGGTTTTAAAGAATAAATTGATAATTTTTTTTTAATAATAATTTTTAGTTGAAATAAAAACAGTCTCTTCAGTTTCTCCTTTTTGTTCATAATTAAATTTGTGTTGTAGTTTTAAGTCATGCAAGGACTTTACCTCTAGGTGGATAAAACCCAGTATATTAGGTATACCAAATCCTGCAGTTTAATGTCATACAAGGACATTTGTGAATGCTAGTCCTGAGTTTACTGTTTTACTTGAGGCTTTCATTATTCTATTATTCATTTTTGTTTTACTCTTGATATCTTCTCTTTTCTTTTTATTTTCTTGATTCCTTGATTTTACTTGCATCTTCAGCCCTCTGGTGTGCTACCCCTGTAGTTTGAGTCATACAAAGACTAAATTTTAGCCTTCAGGTTGCTACCCTGTAGTTTAAAGTCATACAAGGACTAATTTTAGGCTTAAGGTTGCTACCCTGTAGTTTAAAGTCATACAAGGACTAATTTTAGCCTTCAGGTTGCTACCCTGTAGTTTAAAGTCATACAAGGACTAATTTTAGCCTTAAGGTTGCTACCCTGTAGTTTAAAGTCATACAAGGACTAATTTTAGCCTTAAGGTTGCTACCCTGTAGTTTAAAGTCATACAAGGACTGATTTCTGGCCGTCAGGTTGCTACCCTGTAGTTTAAAGTCATACAAGGACTAATTTTGGCCGTCTGGGAACCACCCTGTAGTTTAAAGTCATACAAGGACTAATTTTAGCCTTCAGGTTGCTACCCTGTAGTTTAAAGTCATACAAGGACTAATTTTAGCCTTAAGGTTGCTACCCTGTAGTTTAAAGTCATACAAGGACTAATTTTGGCCGTCTGGGAACCACCCTGTAGTTTAAAGTCATACAAGGACTAATTTTAGCCTTCAGGTTGCTACCCTGTAGTTTAAAGTCATACAAGGACTAATTTTAGCCTTAAGGTTGCTACCCTGTAGTTTAAAGTCATACAAGGACTAATTTTGGCCGTCTGGGAACCACCCTGTAGTTTAAAGTCATACAAGGACTAATTTTAGCCTTCAGGTTGCTACCCTGTAGTTTAAAGTCATACAAGGACTAATTTTTAGCTTCTTTATTTGATCTGATCTTTTATTTTTAATCACAACAGTTTATTTTATTTATTTTTTGTTATTATAATTTTTTTATGTTAAAAAAAGATTTTTTTTTTTTTTGTTTGTTTATGTTAAAAAAAAATTTTGTTTTCATTTTCTTTTTATCTTGAAAATTTTTTTTCTTTTTTTTTTATTAAAAAAAATTTTTTTTTTTTTTTTTTTTTATTAAAAAAAAATTTTTTTTTTTTTTTTTTTTATTAAAAAAAAATTTTTTTTTTTTTTTTTTTTTTTATGTTGAAAAATTTTTTTTTTTTTTTTTTTGTTGAAAAAAAATTTTTTTTTTTTTTATATTGAAAATTTTTTTTTTTTTTTTTTTTTTTTTTTTTTATGTTGAAAAATTTTTTTTTTTTTTTTTTTTTTTTATGTTAAAAAAAATTTTTTTTTTTTTTTTTTTATGTTGAAAAAAATTTTTTTTTTTTTTTTTTCAAGAGTGATCAAATTGATGAGTAATGTTGCAGGAGGTTTCAATTTGAGGAGTGTTGTTATATTTTCAAATGGTGTAGTGGTTAGTGATTCCGGGTTGCTTTCCACTTTCATCAACTTTGAAATGGGTTCAATTCCCCCCTCTGGCAGTAATTCTGCTGCCGGACCTGTCAGTTTCTGGAATAGGGTAACCATGCTGGGTAGCATATTCTGAGCCTTGAGCAAGCTTAGTGATGCAATTTGGTATCGTTGTGTTCCTTGATTCTGTCAAACAAAATTGATCTTTGGAAACTTGTTGTGATTGAGGGTGCTCAACCTTGATCATAATTTGAGAAGTACTTATTTCAATTTGCTCATTTAAAATGCTTGAAGGATGCGTGCTTGTCAAAGATTGACAAACCCATTAATTTGGGGCTATAAGAACGTCATCCAGTATAAATGGTGGTAGCCTTTTTGGTGAGTTGAATTATTTTCTGTCTTGAGGTGGTCATTTTATGACCGGCGGTCATAATTTGACATTTTAAATTCTTTGATCTTCCTTTTCTGTATCTGAATAGCCTAGCTTGTTTGGTTGATTTTTCCCCCATGTCTTGAGATAATTTTCTTGATTTTAGGCCAAATTATGACCGGTGGTCATAATTTTGACATTTTGAGCTTCTTCTATCTTCTTTTTCTGTATCTGAATGGCCTATCTTGTTTGGTTGGTTTTTGTTTCCATATTTTATCTCTTCCTGTTTCAAAGAAACAAATTATGACCGGCGGTCATAATTTTGATATTTTGAGCTATCTATATCTTCTTTTGCTGTTTCTTCACATCATCTTTTCATTGTTTTTTTTTTTCAAAAAGAGAAATAACATTAATAAAGGCCTATGGGCCCACACTTCCCCAAACTTGTGCCATTTTTAATATGAGGTGGCATAAGAACAGATAACCACCCCTGTTTTTTTTAAAAATAAAATCATAATACTTATACATTGAAAAAAAATATCTTGAAAAATGTTGAGTTTGAAGTCCTTTATTAAATACTGATTTATAGCCTTGAGTGATATGATACTTGAAAAAAAAAAAATGAAAAAAATGAAATTCCTCTTTGATAAGGCAGGAGGTCACTGCCCTTGAGTGATAAGAGTGTTTCAAAAAGATTTGAAAAAAAAAAATAATTGAAATTCCTCTTTGATAAGGCAGGAGGTCACTGCCCTGAATTATAAGAATGTTGAAAAATGATTTTTTTTTTATGTTTTTGAATTATTTGAAATTCCTCTTTGATAAGGCAGGAGGTCACTGCCCTGATACTGATACAGATATGAAAAAAAATTCTCTTTTTTTTTTTTTTTTTTTTTTTTTAGGTTATTTTTTTTTATTATTCTTGCTATTTTTTATGGTGGTTTTTTTTTTTTTTTTTTTTTTTTAATTGGAGATTGAAATTGGATTACTTCAGTTGTTATTGAGAAATATTCAACCTTCTGTTGTGAATTACTGAAAGACATATGTCCTTCAATATTTCTCCAAAGATCTTGTTGCGTTGTTTTCTTTGTGTATTTCCTTTCCATTCAGAAACAAAACCTTTGACTTCATGAATAAACATGTACCCAAAATCACACCAGCAAAGAGTTCCTCCCAAGATTTTCAAACCATCTAGATTCAAATCTTCTTGAGCCCATAACATTTTGTGATACAGTCCTTCTATTGTCATTTGATAATATCCATAAGGCTTCTTCCAGTAAGGATTTCTTAAATTTCCTTTGATTCCAATAGTGGTTAGTAATTCCAGAAAATCAACATTTGTAAGATTTGATCCAGGTAGTTCTGAAATATATTTGGTTTGAATTATTGGTGAATCTAGCTCATAATCATACAGTTCCTTAAATGTTATTATTGGAAGTATTATGTAATCTTCCAGTCCTTCATATTCTGGTATGTCTTCCTGTATGCCATTTTGATTCTGGGAGTCATTTGGTAATTCAGATGTAATTCCTTTATTTTGATTAAAAAGATCAGTTGCGCTTGAAAAGCAGAATATTTGATCATAGGCATGATTAAATTCTTCTAGAATGCTAAGTCCAGCTAGCCTTTGTGTATTTTCTGATAACTCTCCTTCTTCTAGATCTTCAAATATTCTTCCTTGCTTATATTTATCTTCCAAATCTTCATTATTTTGTTGGTATAACTTGAAGTCATCTTCTGATTCTGCTGTTTCCATTTTTTTATTGATCCTCTTTTGAATATTTCTATCCCAAACTTGATCCATTTTGTCTTCAGTAATTATGGCACTTTCCTTTTCCAATTCTTCAAATTTTCTTTTTGCCAATGGATTGATTATGTCATTTTTTATTTTTTCAGTATCACTAATGTACCAAGCTTTCTCCTGAAATAAATTTGAATAATCTTCTGCAATTCCTGAGGAATTTGCTTCAGGTGGCTTCAGATCCATTTTAAATTTCTTCTGTGGGCTTTCTACTTTATCTTCTTCATTCATACCACTTAGCTCAAGTGCTAGCCATTTCTCTGGGTCTTCTATGGCCATGTCCAAATTTCTTCTCATCTTCTTCAGTTCCATTTTTACTTTTTCTATTGCTTCACTATCTTCTACCTTAAATTCATCCTCTTCTGGATCCTTCCCTTTAGATTTTGTTTCAGTTTGAGGTGGAATACTTTCTTTAGATGAAGATAATATGCTTGACTTTTCTTCATCTATTATCTGGTTGAAATTTTCAAATACTAAGAAGTCCAGGTAGGTTTTCTCTTCACCTTCAAAAGTGACTTCAAGATTTTTAATTTGACCAATTGGCTTCAAAAAGTTATCTGTTGATTTTGATGTGTAAGGGCCGATTTTTAATTCTGCTTTTAGGGCTATTTCCTGAGTTATTACATTCAAATCATTTTTTGCATCAAAAATAGCTGAGAAGGGTATTTTGTTTGGTCCAAGAAATACTGTCTTCACTATTGTTGAAGATTGACTTTCTGTTTCCTCGGTTTCTTTTCTTTTGGATGATTCTGCTCCATGTATTGACCATTTTCCGATCTCTGAAGATGCACAAAGCTTCATACCTCTTGGTGGAGAAATTTGCCAGCCATAGCTTGAGGGTTACATATTGGTAAACATAATCGACGTCCATCTTGCTCTGGATAACTAAATATCTCCCCTTGCTTGTGTGAAAATTCCAATTTAACATTATTATCTGCTAAAAATGGTCTTCCAAGTATGGTGTGTACAGCTCCTTTTGCTATGAATAAATGAATTTCTTTTTCTTCTCCTGTTATCATAGTAATTGGTGTAAATTCTGAGAGTCCAACCAAAGATGTGGTATGTCCACCAATTCCTCTGAGATTCATATTGAGCTTTCTACTTGTAAGTGAGGCTTGAATTGCAATTTCCTCTGGTATTATATTAATTTCTGATCCAGTATCCACCAATGCCATTGTAGGATATTCTTCTCTTCCAATGAATACTTCCATGAAGCCAAGTGGGCATGCATAATGTAATCTTGGGGTATCATAGTCCCGTAGCTTTACTGAAAGTAGTCTTTCTTGAATATTTGACGTATTGACTGATTTTATCACTTCTTTTTCCTGGGTAGTTAAATTTTGTAATTTATCAATAAAGGTTGGTGACATTGATAATATTTCTTCAAGAGTAAGATTTATCTTTTGTTCAAGTATTCTCTTCATCACATGTTCAATTATTATCTTTGGGTTATTGGGTGTAGATTTTACCTTGTTTTTTATTTCCATCTTTTGTGAATCCTGTCTAAGTACCTCCTTATTCTTTTCCTTGGAAATGATTTCAATATCATTATTTACTTCCTTTCCTTCTTGTGTTTTCTTGTATTTTGTTGGAATTAGAACTCTTATTTCTTCTTCTGCCTCATCTTCCTCGTGGTAGGCACCTGGTATCTTCTTTTTAAAGGGTTTGTGTGTTTCATTTTTATCCTCTTGCTGGGTTTGACTTTGAGTTTCCTGTCTTGAAGCTCTTTGCCTTGTCTGTCTAAGCCCAACATTTATTTGAATATTTTCATTTGCTGGTGACATTTGAGGAGGTTTCCAGTTTCCCCATTCTTCTATTTGAGCTATAGCAGTTGCCTTCTCTTCTTTGCTTTCCTCAATTACTGTTGTCTCTTGCTTCTTTTGGGGTGGATTTGATTGTTCCATCATTTTCTTTGTAAAATCCTCCTGCTCTTTGGCAAAATGTCTAACTAATTCTTTTGCAGATTTAGGGCCTTCTGTGGGTACTCTTTGAAAATTTGGAAAAAGATATGTTCCTCCACGCTTAAAGACAATTCTTTTCTCCAAGTCTTCTGTGAGGTGATTACATCTTATTGCGGAATGTCCTTCTTCTAAGCAGTAATAACACTTCAGTAGCTGTCTTGGAGCCATTTGTGCTGGAACATATGGTTGATAACCAGAAGATATGGGTAGTAAAGGATATCTTGGCCTGAGTGGCTGTGAGTTTTGTGTAACTTTCTGATCTTGATTATTGCCTGCTTGTATTTTATTTGGAGATTCAACTACTTCTGAAAGGTGTTTGAGCTGATTCAATACTTGCTTAACTGATTCCTTCCCAGTATCCTTTGATTGATGCCCTTGCGGCTGAGGATTTTGAATTTTTTGGGTAAGATCTTTCATTTGCTTTAAGACTTCTTCCCAGCTTTCCTCTTCAAACCTAGCTTTCTTCTCTTGTGACTTTGGTTGTGAAAATTCCTTCTGTTGAATTAAGACTTTGGCTTCTAAATCTTGTTCAATATATAACTTTAAGATTTCCAATCTTGGAATAATATAACCACCATCCAAGGCTTGCACCATGGCCTTATCTTTAATCATTTCTTTGTAAATAGACTCTTGAACACTTGAGGAAAGACTGGCCAAAATTTCTTGATTGTGATTGATATCTCCTTGTATATATTGGTACCTTCTGAGATAATTAATAATGGATTCATATTCACCAATGAACTTTTTATATTGG
Organism: Austropuccinia psidii; assembly: GCA_023105745.1. Lineage (NCBI taxonomy): Eukaryota > Fungi > Basidiomycota > Pucciniomycetes > Pucciniales > Sphaerophragmiaceae > Austropuccinia > Austropuccinia psidii. Next base: position 69,561,927 of record JALGQZ010000004.1, read on the forward strand.
GTCATATTTCTAATTCCTCCTTCTTGTTGAATCTTTGTAAATAATTGAGTAATTGAGGACAGCTTGTATCTTCTTTCAGGTGACACTGTTCCCCATCTCCTCTTCATATCCAATTTTAATTGCTCCCAATCGCCAGTTTCATATCCAGGCATTCCTTCAATATGGTAGCTAATTTCTTGATCTTTAGTCCAAAAGGATATCTGTCTTGCTATATCCCTTCCACTTGCTCCTTCAATTTCTGCTATATTTTCTACTCTTTTAATAAATCTTTCCACTTCCTTTCCATCAAACCATAAATTATAATCCTTTGTTCTGATCTTGACAATGGGTGTATTGTTTCGTGGGATTTCTTGTTGCAATGGGCTTGAAGCCTGTGCATGAATATTAACCCGCTTTGGTAGAGTATTTGGTCTTTGTGAAGTGAATGGAGTTGATGAGGCCATAGGCCTTGAAAATGGTGATGGTGACCCTTCTTGTCTAAAGATTCTTGGCATGCTCGTAGTTTCTTCCATTGGGCTGTTTTCTGCGGTAAAACTTGACTCTTTCCTTTTCCCTTCTTTTTTAAGGAGTTCAATTAATTCTTGTTGCATTTCCAACATTCTTTGATGAAGTCTTTCTACATCAGAAATATCTTCTTGTCCTTGCATAGTCTCTTCATTTATTATTTCTTCTTTGGATTCATCTGGATTGTGTGGTATCTTTGATGATGATGCTGAATCCATATTGATATATTCTTTGTTGATTTTCTCTTTTTCACTTTTCTTTTTAATTTCAAATAGTTCCTTGAGTAATTTCTGAAAATATTCTGTAACTATCTTTTGATCTTTCTTCTTAGTTCTTGGTGTACCAACTGGTATACTATAATCTATAGGTGATTCTTCTCCAGGTGGCGTTTCTCCTCTTTTTGGATAATAATAATGAAATGATTTTGTTGAAGCACTTGATGGTGAAAATGATTTGGAACTTTGTGGTTTTTCTGATTCCAGATTGACTTGATAGGTGCTTGAAATTTTTTATTGATAAAAGGCTTTTTTTTTTATATGGACTAAATTTGATTTTTTTTTTTTTTTTTTTTTTTTTTTTTTTGATAATTGACGGATTATTGATGGTTGAAGTTGTTGTTTGCCACTGTTGAGACACCAGATGTGGGAACTCCTTTTGGTGTGGGATGAAATAAGGCAGTACCTTGAGGGGGAAATTATTGGTAAGTCTGTTTTGAATTTCAGAATTGTCCAATAACCATGGGTGCTAAGGTGTATTAGCTGCCCCTCTAAATAATACTGAATAGTCAGCCTACAGACAATCACAAAATAAAATAAGATTTGTGGCTTTAACAGATAGAGAAGACTTATCAGCAGTCTCTAAATCAGACCTATCAATAACACTACAGTAAAAATTCTGATCTAAAATTTCTGATAAAATAAACACTAGATTTTTTTACTTTATTTTAATAAAAGTGATGATAATATATATATATATATATGTTTTGGGTTTCTGTTATTTTAATGAAACTAATAAGAATATTTATTTTTATTTTAATTTTTTTTAAGAATGATAAGAATATATATATTTTTTATGGTTTTAGGTTGATTATAATGATTTTTTTTTGATATGAGTACTAATAATAAGACTACTGGATTTGATTCTTTTAGAATTTTTTTTAATACTGGGTTTTATATCACTACTACTTTTTTTTTAATAATACTAAGCCACTGAGCAAGGCTACTGAGCTTTTTACTACTTAATACTACTATTCTTCACTAATACTAAGCTACTGAGCAAGGCTACTGAGCTTTTACTACGGTTATACTACTAGTCTTCACTAATACTAAGCTACTGAGCAAGGCTACTGAGCTTTTCACTACTAAAACACTACTACTATTCTAGATATCCTGCTAGTTCAGGGATGGTTATGATCCTGGATAGTGGGAACTTGTTCCATGATGATGGGAAAAATGAGGGAGAGAGGACCTCTATTTATAGCTTTTGGGCCTCCATAGAGCTTCTCAAAATAGGGTACTTAGAAAAAAATCATAGTTGAGAGGTTTTAGCTAGTGAGACGTGTAGTTTTGGTGTAGCAGCGTGTTTGCTGAGAGAATTATGCTGGTGGTGCTTTTTCTTATCAAGATCATGTGATGTATTTGAGATAATTTGGTTGGTGAGATTTTCTTTTATCAGAGTCATGTGAGGTCATTGAGATAATATAGCTGGTGATGTTTTCTTGAAGGTGGGGAAAGTATTTTTTGTTTCTATTTTTTACGTATTTTATGAGAGAATTATGCTGGTGGTGCTTTTTCTTATCAAAATCATGTGATGTATTTGAGATAATTTTGCTGGTGAGACTTTCTTTTTGCCAAGAAAGTGGAGAAAATACAGCTCCTGATAATTGAACTGTCTTCTAGTCATATGATATATATGAGAAAATTATGCTGGTGTTTCTGTTTCTTATCAAAATCATGTGATGTCTTTGAGATAATTTGGCTGGTGAGATTTTCTTTTTGCCAAGAAAGTGGAGAAAATACAGCTCCAGAAAATTGAAAATTCTTCTAGTCATATGATATATATGAGAAAATTATGCTGGTGTTTCTGTTTTAGTATTGTATCATTTCATATGGAGATTGCATCATTTCTATCAATTTTGATGCGTGTCATTATTACTAAGCAAACCTTTGTTCTTGGAAAATATATTGTAGCTTTATGCATAGCCTTGAGGTATTTCTTCTTTCAATTGAATCAAGGTGGGGAAAATACAGCTTCTGATGCTTTGGTCTATTTTCATATACCTTTATTTAGATTAACTACCTTTAATGACGTAATTTGTTATTGATGATGCGATAAGGTGGATATATCCTTTGATACTATACTGTTTTGATAAGATCTTGAGGCTGCGTATTGTATATTTCTGTTTGAAATGTGTAGTTGTAATGTGTAAAAATGTTTTGCGTAGTTTGTTTTATTATCATTTTTTTCTTTTGTTTTATTGGTAAGCTTGAAACTGGTACTAATGGTATGGAATACCACAGCGTAAGAATTTGTCAGCATTGTTGGCAACCCTCCCATGCGTAAGGATTGGCGTGTGAATCGTCGGAAGCCTGTACAGGCGTAAGGAATTTTAGCACTTTTGAGACCCTCCCCAAGCATAAGGATGGGCATGTGAATTGTTGGGAGCCTGCACAGGCGTAAGAATTGGCGTGTGAATTCTTGGGATCCTGCACAGGCTAAAGAAAATTTCAGCATTGTGGGGAAGCTTCACAAGCGTAAGAATTGGCGTGTGAATCGTCGAAAGCCTGTAAAGGCGTAAGGATTGGCGTGTAAATTTTCGGGAGCCTGCACAGGCCCAAGGATTGGCGTGTGTAGCGTTGGCACCCCGCATAGGCGTAAGGAACTTTCAGCATTGTCAGAACCTGCACAAGCATGAGGATTCGCGTGTGAAGCATTGGCATCCTGGACAATAGCAACAAACCAGGACAGATGTACGATGGCATGCCACCGTACATAATCCACTTCACCCCTTTTTCATGTGAGACACCCCATCTCCCGCACTCGAATCCATCCAATCCTGGTGTATATTGTTCTCTGCCTTACCTCACCATTACTTACCCAACCCACTTGCAAATCTCCTCATTCTTTGAATCGGCATGAGATTGTATTACCATCCCTGATTTGATAGCCCGCTCTCTCGCAAATCTCATAATAGCCATTGCTTTTTTGCCGCATTGTTTTTGCTAACCTGCTTGAGCATTGTGCGGACATACCCACTAGTGTCGTGCTTTCATTGTCCTGTGCTGGATCAGTATAATGAACAAATGTACTACTGGCCCACACTACCTGAATGAGCCCATGACATGCGGATAGATCAATCCAAAAATGCTCATTTGGGAAAATCAATTTTCCCCCTGTACACCGCTTTGACGCATCTCTTTGAATTTGGCCGGTCCGCTTATCAGCTTGAAACCACCATCCCGAAGCATACAGCAATGCATCCTTATCAACATGAGGTGCGTTTTTGAATCCATTCATGGTGAAAGTGAGTGCGGAAGCGAACTCGAATGCACCCTGATTTGCCGGAATATCGCCTTCATAGTTGACTTGATCAAAAGACGGAACCCCCAATGAGTTGTAGCAATTTTGAATCTTCTGAAATAAATTATCCCCAACATATCGTAAGGATTGACCTAGAATGCGACCCACCGAGCTAAGATTGGCACCTCGGTCCCGCCATTCATCTTTTGCATTTTCAATTTTGCCAGCACTACCATACAGACCAAATTGTTCATTCTTCGTGGTGCATTTGCGCCACCCAATCGTGAACATAAATCCCTCCAGTAATGCTCCATTTGTTGCAATAGGGTCGGTGAAACTCTTTTCGCGAAATAGGAATTGTGATAATTCATCCCATTGATTGACCTTGACTTCACTCATTGTTGTGAATGGTCGGAATTCGACAAGGGCAATGAGTAATCCGGTTGAAGAGAAAATTGCCACACGCCCAAAGTGAATGCGTTTGATCTGATTGACATCCACAAGCCTCCGAATTTCACTTGGGGTGATATTTGCTGATACTGGCATTGATATTTGTGCTGTTGGGCGAGAGGGGGAAAACAACCTATTCATTCGGGTCGTTTTGCGCTCATTTGTCTTTTGGGATCTGCTACTATTCCCGAGTGGTTGAGGGATCACTACGTGTTGAAGCACACAAGATATCAGATACTGCCAAGGAGCTTTCTTCGGCACACATCCTTTGACTTCCCTGTTGGAGCCCACATGACATTGGCACAATCTGAACCGACTAAAGCCCATGTTCTTCAGTGGGGCCCAATGAGGGTGCCACATAAATGTGGAAGCATATATATATATCTATATATATACACTGAGATTAAGCAAGTAACTCACACTTTCCTTCCTCAGCCCAACGCTTTCTCACGAGCTCCCTTTTACGCTCTTTTCCTTTTTTCGTGAATGGCATGCTTTCAGCAGAAAATGAAATGAAACCGAATGATTACTGATTTCTTAATATCACCTAAATTGGATTGCGGTGGATGAATCTTTTTTAATTGCGGCTAAAAAGAAAGCTCACGCCTGACCTTGGCAAATTCACGATCTCAAATACCTGAACCTGAAAATTGCAGTGGATAGTGCATTATTCAATTTTACACATTGATGTTCCCATGCAATCACTTTCCAATCCAACCATTTGGAATATTGCAAGCACACGCAAATGCAATATGCATCCTGCTGTGGATCCCTAGCTATCCTAGTCCTCTTGAAAGACACAGGAACATTTGGCCTATTATGGGCTGGCGGGAAGTGATAAATGCGACTTCGCGTGTGCTACTCGCGGGCACATCGCCTGACTCAGCTTGCGTCTTGTCGGAGTCTTTGCAATGATGTACGGAGGCATGCCGCCGTACAATTACTATTGGTACTCAGACTGTGGCATCCGGGAAGTAGTAGGATAGGAAGTCATTATTATTAAACTCATAAATAACTTTGCAAAATTCAATTACAATCTATCTAGTACAAAGCTAATCTAAAACGGGTCAATCCTGGTTGTGAGTTTAGCTGACCTGGGTACCGTCAAGGTGACCTCATCACTTGAACCAAGCCCGCGATTCGCCACCCAGGCATCACCAAAGTCTAATACTAAGCATCATGCAAAATCAAATCTAAGAGGTACAGTGGGGTTAAAAGACTCTGATGATGTCACAACCATGGCAATTCACCTCCTTGGATCCCCATATGGCATACCAAGCCACGGTTCTTTTATGGCCAATTGGCCATATCCATCACCAGTGGCCAATATGGCCACATCATTATCTTATGGCCCATTTATGGCCATTTGTGTTTTGGGGCCTTCATGGCCCTTCACCTCAATCCAGCACCCATAGCGGCAATTTATGCCCAAATGGGTATTTCTGGTCATTTCCCTCAAAACCAGGGGAAATGGCCCAAATGGCTGTTTTGGCCATTTGGGCTCATAATGCGCATTTGCGCATTTTTGCGCATTTTGCGCATTTTTGCGCATTTGCGCATTTTTGCGCATTTTGCGCACTTTTGCGCATTTGCGCACTTTTTGCGCATTTTGCGCACTTTTGCGCATTTGCGCACTTTTTGCGCACTTTGCGCATTTGCGCATATTTGCGCACTTTTGCGCATTTTGCGCATTTTTGTGCACTTTGCGCATTTGCGCACTTTTGCGCATTTTGCGCATTTTTGCGCACTTTGACGCAAAGTGTCCAAAAGACACTTTCCCGCCTTTTGGGCCAGTTTTTGGCTCAGAACCCAAAAGTGGCCAAAAACCCCAAAAGGCCCAGAAACACCATTCCAAGCTCTGAAGCCATTACATCCATCCTTTTCCCTCTTCCTTTCCATCTCAAGACCTTTGGACGTAATCTTCTTGCCAATCAACCAATATGCCATAAATGATGTTATATATCATTGTGCATCATTTTTCAACAGCAATTCAATGGTGGCAATATCAAATGTTCATTTCAACATTCCAACATCTCATCACGTCGTCAAGGCACCCAATCATTCAGAGGAATCATCAAGGCTCAAGAGCAAGTGTTTCAGCGTCAAAGACCAATGACGCCATCAAGCAGTCATTGGTTATTCTCACTCCAAGTATTCATTCCAAGGGAATACTTTCAATTCATTCTCAAGTGTATTCAAGAGGCAATGCCAAAAGGAAGTTGTCAAGTGTCAAAGCTCCACTCAATCCATCTTGGCAACCATATTCATTTCAATACAGTCTGGATCCATCAAGACCTGTATTTCATTTTCAATCATGGGAAATTCATTCAACCCAATTCAATTTCAATATTAGCCAGCTGTATCAATTCCCAAAAGAATCAATACAGCCTCAAGGATCAATACAGATCAGTTTTCAGCCTGAAGAACTCAAGCTCCCAACTTTTCACATATACCGGCTACCCTTTCCACCCTGGGGGGTTTTCCCCAGTTAATTAATATATTTTGATTTTATTTTATCTCTATTTTCTTTTCACTTTAGTCAAGCAAGTACTGATATTATTAAGTCAGTCATTTAGCACCTTTCTCTTTTCTCTTTCTTCGCCTGTCAATGGATATTTGGTGGTCATATCCTTACTAATTCCATTATTCATTTTTGGCAGGTTGAAACAGTGATTAAGGACTTACTTGGTTGGCTCTTTGGCCATTTGGCTTCCCTTTCCTCTTTTGCATCTCATCTTGTACCTGCATATCTCTTAGAGGAATTCATTCTTATTATTTTTATTCTTTATCCTTTCGGAGTCTTCCAAGTGAGTTCCCTGATTGCTGAGTGCCAGGCCACTCTTGTATTTCTGTCCAAGAGCCCCTGTGACATTATATTAATTAACTCATAATTTCTTTTTCATTCTGTTCATTCTTTCTTTATAATTTCATTCACTCATTTCATCGAAATTATGATTCTTTTACGCTTATGAACTTAATGATTCATCGTCACCTCTCAATTTTCTTTCACTCATTCTTCATTTTGAAAATTGAAAGCTGACCCATTTTTATTTTGTTATTCTTTTTAAAATCTTTTTCAAATCATCAATTTTCATTTCATTCATAATTCAGGCGTCATCTTTATTTTCTTTGATTTTCAAATTCTTCATCAAGATATTCAGACACGTTATTCACATCAAGATTCATAATTGATTCATTCTTCAAGAATTTTGGTTTTTAAAGAATAATTCACTTGATTTTGATTGATTGATTGATTTGACATATTTGATATTGACCTCAAGAAAATTGATTGACCTGAAGATTTCATTGATTTTGCTGATTTTTCACATCAAGAATTTTGACATAAATTGATTTTTCCTCAAGTTTTTCATTTGATTGATTGATTTTGCAAGATTTTGATTTTGATTGATTTGATTGATTGATTTATTGACCTGAAGATCTCATTTGACTTTGATTCATTGATTTACTTCAAGACATTGATTTGATTTGACTTCAAGACTTCATTTGATTTTGATTTATTGACGTACTTGAAGATTTTCACTTTTATTCATTGATTTTCCTCAAGATTTGATTGTTGACTCTTTTCACTTCAAGCAAATTTTGATTTTTAATTCATTATTTCATTTTGTTCCTGATATCATGCCTGTTCAACACTCACCTCCAGCAAGACAGACAAGATCTCAGGCCAGAGCTCAAGCTGTTCTCACTCCAACTCCAAGAGCTCCTCTAGATGGCACCCCAGCAGTTCCTCAACTGAGGGCCCAATTAGATAGAGGACCCTGCATGGAAGGAGCAGCACCATCCAGGAAGGAAGGAAGAGGGCCAAGAAGATCATGTTCATTCTCAGGAGTAGTTGGCGGTTTTCCAGGAACTTCAAGGACTATTTTCAAAGGTCCAGGTGAAGATGGTGAAGAGGAGGAGGAGAATTCTGTGGAAGAGGAAGAGTCTGATGGTACTGAAGGTGTCCCTGCTCCGGTGGAGGCATCCCAAGGTACTGGAGGACCAACTCTAGCCCAGTCTAATCAGCCTGTCTCTCAGCAGTCTGAACCATCCCTATTGGCCATCATGCAGCAAATGACTCAGATTATGGCCAATCTTCAAGCAGCTTCATCCTCTGAAGCATCAAGACCACCAGCCTTCAAGACTCCATCTATGAAGGCACCGGAATGCTTTGATGGGACTCAGCCCTTCAAAGTTAGAAGCTTTATTCAGTCTTGTCAATTGATTTTTCACAATGATCCGGCAAACTTCGCTCAAGACAGAAAGAAGGTCCTTTATGCCACTTCATTTCTCATTGGCAGGGCTGCAAAATGGATTGAGCCTTATCTTTCCAATCTCACCAATCAAGATTCAAATTACCTTCTCAATTCTTGGCGTTTATTTGAATCTCAACTCTTCACTTTATTTGGTGACCCGAATGAAGTCAGAAAAGCAGAAGCTGAGTTGGATTCTTTAAGAATGAAAGAAGGTGGGCATGTATCCTTATACATTGCTGATTTCAGAAGCTTAGTCTCAAGAATCGGGGATTGGGGTGAAAGAGCTCTCATCCATCATTTCAGGAAGGGATTGCCATCCAGGATTTTGGATCAAATGGCCTCCCATCCTTCAAGAATTGACTCTCTTCAAGACTTAATGGACGTCACCCTGGAACTTGATACCAGGTACCATGAGAGGCAAAATGAAAAGGGTCATCATCAAGAGAAGAAGCCAGAAGCCTCAAAGTCAAGTTCTTCTCATCCTCAAAATTCTTCAAGCTCAAGTCAAAAGAAGAAGAAGAATTTTCAGAAGAGGGACAAGCCCCATTCTTCTTTGTTGAATAAAGATTTCAAGCTCATGAACTCTGAAAAAGAAAGAAGAATCAAAGAGGGTCTTTGTACCTATTGTGGTGGGAAGCATAGTCTTGAGTCCTGTTTCAAAAGGCCTCAAAACAAGCTTACCCAACCGTCAGGCAAATTTCCCAGCCAGGGAAAAGCCTGAGTGAAGATCATGTTGTGTTCAATGGTCTTCACAGTTTTCCATCCAGAGCACAATTGTGCATTCTGAATACTGGTGTCAAAAATTCTCTTAAATTTTTTGTTTTTTCTTCTCTCTCTGATATGTTTTACAGTATTCTCATTGATTCTGGTGCTACCAACTCATTTATTGCAAAGCAGTTTGTTCACAAGTATTCTTTGACCATGTCAGAACTCCCGGAGAAGATTCCCCTCATTATTCTTGACTCCTCTGAGTCTCCTTCTTTATTTGTGACTCACCATACTAAATATATGGTTGAGCTCCCTTCCTTCCCAAGCTTTGAATGGGACTTTTTAGTCATTGATACTCCCAAGGGAGAAGACCTCATATTGGGCTTTGACTTTCTTAATCATTTTAATCCGTTTATTGATTGGAGGCAAGGATTGATCACCTTTAATTCTGATCATAAGGACTATAATGATCCTTCAATTTCTTTCAGTAATGACTTTTCTTCTGCCAAATCATGTGCAGCTCTGGTTGGTGATTCTAGAACACCATCATTTCCGTCTTCTGTCCATATTCCTTCCCTTAATTCCCATCAGTCATTACTATCATCTAGAGATGAAGTCTTCAAAGAGATTCAAGATGTTGGAGAAGATAATTCTGTATCTTCACTTCATCTCTTCTTTGGGAATATGGACCTTCCTCCTTCATCTTATCATGACTCCCTGGAGGAGTTGTGGGATGAAGAGGAAGAGCCAGAAGAAATAGAAACCGTGATGAAGGTTGTTCCTTCTGTTTATCACCAATATTTGGATGTATTTTCCAAGGTGAAAGCAGAAAAACTTCCTCCTCACCGCGCCTGTGATCATCATATCGAGCTGGAGGGGTCTCTACCTCCAGTTGGGGTGATCTACTCTTTATCAAACCAAGAGTCAGATACACTCAGGGCCTACATTTCAGAGAATGTAGAGAAAGGTTTCATCCGGCCAAGCTCCTCTTCTACAGGAGCACCTGTTCTTTTTGTCAAAAAGAAAGATGGTGGCCTCCGTTTGTGTGTTGATTACCGCAAGCTCAATGCTGTTACTAGGAAGAACAAGTATCCTGTTCCTCCTATGAATCAGCTTCTCACTGTTTTCAATGGTTCTTCTATCTTCTCCAAGATTGATTTGCGTGGTGCATATAACCTGCTCAGAATCAAGGAAGGTGATGAACATTTGACTTGTTTTAGAACCAAATATGGTAGTTATGAGTACTTGGTTATGCCATTTGGGCTTACCAATGCTCCTGCTTCTTTTCAAAATCTCGTCAATGATATTTTTTATGATCTTCTTGATGTTTATGTTGTGGTTTATTTGGATGACATTATGGTCTTTTCCAAATCTGAGGAAGAACATGTCACTCATGTGTCCACTGTTCTTTCCAGACTCAGAGCCAATAACCTCTTTGCTAAGGCGTCCAAATGCCTATTTCATGTTTCAAGTGTGGAATATCTTGGTTATGTAGTTTCTTCTGAAGGCCTCAAGATGGACCAAGCAAAAGTCCAGCAAATTCTCAATTGGCCACCTCCAAGAAACCTCAAGGCTCTTCAATCATTCCTTGGCTTTGCCAATTTTTACCGCCGTTTCATCAAGAATTATTCAAAGAAAATTAGTTCACTCACAAGTTTCCTCAAGAAAGATTCCCGTTTTCCCCTCAATGAGGAAGCTCTTAGACAGTTTCATCAACTCAAAGAGGCATTCACCACTGCTCCAATCCTTTCTCACTTCAATCCTTCTCTACCCACCATTGTAGAGACCGATGCATCAGATTATGCCTTGGGTGGTGTACTGAGTCAGGTCTCTGACTCAGGAAAACATCCCATTGCATTTGATAGCCGCAAGCTTCTCCCAGCTGAGCTCAATTATGAGATTCATGACAAGGAACTCCTTGGCATAGTCTGGGCTCTCAAGCGCTGGAGAGCTTTCCTTCTTTCTATTTCTTCCCCTTTTGAAGTTCTCACCGATCATTCATCTCTTCAATATTTCATGTCTTCCAAGATTCTCACTCGCCGTCAAGCCCGCTGGGCTGAATTTTTATCTGAATTTCATTTCTCAATCACTTACCGCCCCGGCCGCTTGGCCACCCTTCCAGATGCCTTGTCACGTCGGGACGACGTTTACCCGGAGAGGGGGGAGGATTTCATCAGCAAGAATCCAATGAACTATCAGAAGATAATCAAGCAAGATGAAATTCAAGCTTCTAAGTTTTTTGCAGTCAAGGTGGATTCATTTTCAAATTTGATTGATTCAATTCAGAAGGCAGTGTGGCAAGATTCTCAATATAGAAGTGTCCTTGAAGATTTGGGTAAAGGTAAATCTGTCCAAGATTATTCTCTTGATTCCTCTTCCAAACTTCTCCTTTTCAAAGATCAAGTGGTGGTCCCAAATGACCCCACAATTCAACTCAATATACTTCAAAAGCGGCATGACTCTCCTCTAGCTGGACACCCTGGCCAAGAGAAGACTCTCAAACTTGTCAAGCGGGATTTCCACTGGTCCGGCATGACTCAATTTATCAAGGATTATGTATCATCCTGTCAACAGTGTTCAAGAAACAAAAATATTCATCACAAGAAGTTTGGACTCCTCAAGCCTCTTCCAATTCCAAGTGGTCCTTGGATTTGTCTTTCAATGGATTTCATCACTCAATTGCCACTGTCCAATTCCTTTGATTCAATTTTAGTCATAGTGGACAGATTCTCAAAAATGGCGGTTTTTATTCCAACAATAGCTTCAATCACTTCATTAGACTTGGCCCATTTATTCATCAAGAATATTTTCTCAAAGCATGGCCTTCCTTCAAGCATTGTTAGTGATCGAGGTTCTCTTTTTGTTTCTTCCTTTTGGACCAACCTTTGTCAGCAGCTCAAGATTTCAAGAGACTTGTCAACTGCTTACCATCCAGAAACTGATGGACAGACAGAGAGGGTAAATCAGATACTAGAACAGTACCTTCGGATGTATGTCAGTTATCATCAAGATGATTGGAACACCTGGCTCCCTCTGGCTGAATTTGCCTACAATAACTCTGACCACTCTTCAACAAAACAATCACCGTTTTTCACTGTTTATGGAAGAGATCCTCAATTTGACTCAGCTCACATCACTCAAGATACTCCTGCTGGAAAGTTATCAACAAAAATCCAATCAGTACAGCAAGAGGTCAAGAGAGAACTTGAAGTTGCCATAAACAGGTTTAAGAGGTATGCAGATAAAAGTAGAGCAAGTCCACCTGTTTTCAATCCCGGTGACATGGTATGGCTCTCTTCCAAGAACATCAAATCAACCAGACCCACCAAAAAGCTATCTGAAAGATGGCTGGGTCCTTTTCCAATCTTGAAGAAAGTCAGCACTCATGCCTACCACCTCAAGCTTCCATCTCAATGGAAATCCATCCACCCAGTTTTCCACATTTCCCTTTTGGAACCAGTCAAGACGTCAACAATCCCAAATAGGCATCAAGAGCCTCCTCCTCCAATCACCATTGAAGAAGAAGAGGAATGGGAAGTCTCTCAAATACTGGACTCAAAGCTCAAGAGAGGAAAATTATGGTATCTGGTGGAATGGAAAGGTTTCAGTCAAGACCCAGAAAGATCCACTTGGGAACCAACCGAAAACCTCAAGAATTGTCCTGAACTTGTCAAAGATTTTCATTCATTATATCCTGACAAGCCTGGGCCAAATTCTTCAAAAGCTTGATTCATTATGGTGCTTGGTGGGGAGAGGAATTACCAAAAGTAAGTCCCACTCCTGGTATGCACCTTTAGGGGTATTCTACTCTGTTTTGTTGTAAGCATCACCTTGGCCACTCTGTGAGCACTTTGCAATTTTGGACACAGATCCCTGGCAGGGCTTTCAACTTCATTTCCAATCTTATGGCCATTCTCACTTGGGACAATGGGCCATTCACTTTTCAATTCATTTCCAAGACTTCAAAATTCAAATTCATTCCTTCAACATTTTTGTTTTATTTTTATGGCACTGGCGGGAGTGGTAACTACCAAAAGTAAGTTCCTCTCCTGGTGTGCACTTCCCTGAGGGGTCTACAATCTTGTCAAAACATCACCTTGGCCACTTTGTGAGCACCTGGCATCAATTTTATCTTTCCAGGTCCTTGGCCAATTTCAAAATCAGTTATGAACCTCCGTGATGAAGATTGGAACCTCCTCAAGATTCAATTCATTTTTCTTTTTTCTTTTTCCTTTTCTTTTCTTATTTTCAGTTTCATTCTTTATTTCTATTTTACTTTTATTTTAAATTTCCTTTTATCACGTCAATTATCACGTCAAAATTTTTCATTCATTTTAAAATTCAATTCCAATCATGAAGCCAATGTCAAAAGAAGATCAAGCAAGTCCTGCGTCAAATGTCAATTTTTAATATCAGTCTTCAAATTTTTATCTTAATCAATCCTCTTGAATCACTCTCTCAAAATCTTTCCAATAGCCTCAACAGGCTTCACCTTGTATTGGTGCTCAGGAGCTCACCATTTCAAGGTGGGGGGTACTGTCACAACCATGGCAATTCACCTCCTTGGATCCCCATATGGCATACCAAGCCACGGTTCTTTTATGGCCAATTGGCCATATCCATCACCAGTGGCCAATATGGCCACATCATTATCTTATGGCCCATTTATGGCCATTTGTGTTTTGGGGCCTTCATGGCCCTTCACCTCAATCCAGCACCCATAGCGGCAATTTATGCCCAAATGGGTATTTCTGGTCATTTCCCTCAAAACCAGGGGAAATGGCCCAAATGGCTGTTTTGGCCATTTGGGCTCATAATGCGCATTTGCGCATTTTTGCGCATTTTGCGCATTTTTGCGCATTTGCGCATTTTTGCGCATTTTGCGCACTTTTGCGCATTTGCGCACTTTTTGCGCATTTGCGCACTTTTTGCGCATTTTGCGCACTTTTGCGCATTTGCGCACTTTTTGCGCACTTTGCGCATTTGCGCATATTTGCGCACTTTTGCGCATTTTGCGCATTTTTGCGCACTTTGCGCATTTGCGCACTTTTGCGCATTTTGCGCATTTTTGCGCACTTTGACGCAAAGTGTCCAAAAGACACTTTCCCGCCTTTTGGGCCAGTTTTTGGCTCAGAACCCAAAAGTGGCCAAAAACCCCAAAAGGCCCAGAAACACCATTCCAAGCTCTGAAGCCATTACATCCATCCTTTTCCCTCTGCCTTTCCATCTCAAGACCTTTGGACGTAATCTTCTTGCCAATCAACCAATATGCCATAAATGATGTTATATATCATTGTGCATCATTTTTCAACAGCAATTCAATGGTGGCAATATCAAATGTTCATTTCAACATTCCAACATCTCATCACGTCGTCAAGGCACCCAATCATTCAGAGGAATCATCAAGGCTCAAGAGCAAGTGTTTCAGCGTCAAAGACCAATGACGCCATCAAGCAGTCATTGGTTATTCTCACTCCAAGTATTCATTCCAAGGGAATACTTTCAATTCATTCTCAAGTGTATTCAAGAGGCAATGCCAAAAGGAAGTTGTCAAGTGTCAAAGCTCCACTCAATCCATCTTGGCAACCATATTCATTTCAATACAGTCTGGATCCATCAAGACCTGTATTTCATTTTCAATCATGGGAAATTCATTCAACCCAATTCAATTTCAATATTAGCCAGCTGTATCAATTCCCAAAAGAATCAATACAGCCTCAAGGATCAATACAGATCAGTTTTCAGCCTGAAGAACTCAAGCTCCCAACTTTTCACATATACCGGCTACCCTTTCCACCCTGGGGGGTTTTCCCCAGTTAATTAATATATTTTGATTTTATTTTATCTCTATTTTCTTTTCACTTTAGTCAAGCAAGTACTGATATTATTAAGTCAGTCATTTAGCACCTTTCTCTTTTCTCTTTCTTCGCCTGTCAATGGATATTTGGTGGTCATATCCTTACTAATTCCATTATTCATTTTTGGCAGGTTGAAACAGTGATTAAGGACTTACTTGGTTGGCTCTTTGGCCATTTGGCTTCCCTTTCCTCTTTTGCATCTCATCTTGTACCTGCATATCTCTTAGAGGAATTCATTCTTATTATTTTTATTCTTTATCCTTTCGGAGTCTTCCAAGTGAGTTCCCTGATTGCTGAGTGCCAGGCCACTCTTGTATTTCTGTCCAAGAGCCCCTGTGACAGATGAGAAGAAACTTTTATTCAGTAAATTACATATATACTTATTAGTACGTAGCCACACTGGCTCCACTAGATTTTTACCCTCTGAAAGTTTTGCGGAAATGTCAATTAGTGCTAAAGCCCCTTTAACTGAGCTTGTTCTCCAGTCATCTGAGCATACCATCAAACCACGAACCCCCGCCGCACAGAATGCCGCTAATATACCATAGCAAATTCGATTGATTCCAAGATTCTTGTGACACGCCAAAAGATCTTTGATGGCCTCATTTTTTTTTGAGTTCGTGAGTTTGCCTTTGATGCCATTAACTTCGACCTTTGTATGTGCACGTACCATGTTGTATGCAATCATCAAATGGATAACTGTATCCATTAGATCCTCCAGGTTCTTGTGCGGCTTTGTGGATATCTCATTGTCAGCCCCGCCACCTTCAATGCTGAGTTGGGTTGCACGTTGCTTCGATTTACTCAAGCAGGAGGCAAGGTATTCAACTGCTCCCCGTTCGAGTCCAAGAGGATCGGTCGAATTTGATGTTGGTGCAACATATGGTTTGGGTGCAATCACATCGTATGAGACTAAACTAATGGATTCAAACATAACATTTGCCCAAAAATGTTTAACTGGATTGGCGGGGTAAAGAAGGCTCTGAACCATTTTGAAGAAGGAGTGTTCAGATTTTGTGAGATTATCTGGAGGTTTAGCTGATTCCTTCATCAATTTGAGATTCCAAATGTTGTGATCAAAAAACGCTTCTGTTTTGGTTGGCTTAAAAAAATCTAACCCTGTATATTGCAATTTATATCACCAGTCAACAGCCAATAATCAAGTATCATGCACAAAGATAAAAAAAAACTCACCTGCCATCTCAAGGTCCTGCAGCCAAGCCGACATTTTAAGATCTCGGTTACTGATCACCTTAATACCAACGGGCAGGAATGTATGAGCATCCTTTGTTGGTAAATTGTCCCATCTATTTTTGTAAATCCTATTGATATTATCAAGCCCCCTTTTCCATGATTGTTGAGTAATATTGGAATGATAATTCAAAATGCCTGCAAACTCTTCCATGCGGGATAAAAATATTCCTTGAAAATTCGCAGCGGATGACACTTCGGGTTCAGCGTCGGGAATTATATCAGTCATATCTCGTCCCATTGTATCATGTTTAATTGTTTCCCTTTCTTGAAAGGCTTGAATATTCCGAGGAGAGGCAGGAGGGGTTGCATCATGCATTGTTTCATTGGGTATTGGGGGACTTTCTGTATGTGGAGCTTCATCATGGATTGTTTCATTGAGTATTGGGGGGGGTTCAGTATGCGGAGGTTCATTATCAATATGGTCCCCTTCAACATTGATAATTTCATCACCTTGATCGCGAGAATCGTTTGCGGCTTCAAAGGTACGGCATTTTTTGTTTGTTTTTTTGGTCGCATGTATATTTGGTCTTTTTCCTAATCCTTTGCCTGGAAATCCAATTATGACTCGAGATCCTTCAGGTAGAGATTCTCCCACCTCCACACCAGCCCATATATTGTAAGCAGCTATTTTTATCAATTTTGTTTTGAATTAGTAATGGACTTACGGTTCAAATCCATTTTGAGCAGGCTCATGGCTTCAGCAATCTTTTGACGCACATAATCAGGAATTTTACTATCATTTTGGATTTTTTCGAGCCTTGGGATTGTTTGAGCAATGTTGGAGACAAATTGTTCCTTGGATATAATTTCCACCTCCCCACTGAAAATTACATCATCTTGCCCATCATCTTCTGTCGGTGCACAAGGTTCAACAGTCTTTTCCTTCTCATAACTTTTAAAATTCGGTTTCTGAGAGCTTGGAGGCTGCCCTGAAATAAAGGCTATGACACAATATCAGGTTTTGAGAGATTTGAAATATTCAAGATGGATGCATACTCACATTCCGGAAGAACTGGTGGATCTTGATTATCTTCATGTGACTGGCTCTCTACTTCAATGCCTAATTCACGACTACTGGCGATATCAGAGATTTCACTTCCACTCTCTGGGGCTGAAGTTGGTCGTTCATTGAATTCAGTTGAATTTCCCGGGGTTCGGGCCATAGCGGAGGTAGTTTATTAAGCAAATAGATGGTGACGAGTTGATTGATAACTTGTTTGAAAATTTTTTGATAAAAGATCCAAATTCAAGAAAAAAGGTGCAAGTAAAATAATTGCATTTGCAAAATGCAATTTGTCGGGAAATTGAAGGAGGCGATTTTTTGCAAATTATTTCATATCATGCAAATGAAATCACTTCCCTGTGAGACATTGAATAAAGTTGACTAGTGAGAAACCTACTAAAGTCAACTTTTGAACTATTCAATGCTCATGAGGTAAGGACTAAGCAAAGTGTTCATTTGATTGATATGAAATAAAATGGTTTTGTCGGCGAAACAGGAGACACAATTCTTGTCTTAAATAGTCCACTTATTAGGTTTTAATTTGTGAGTCTCATGATTTAAACCCTAGCCACAACATGGTGAATATACTGACCAATATCCCCTTAGGTCCTGTTGGCAGAGAAGGCCACTCAGCATATTTCGGCAATTGCGTTCATCGTGTACGCCAACAAGCCACCGTACTGTACACTATGGATGTAATACGGAAGCGTGAGGAGGGTAACTGTTGTCGGAGGCATGTTGGGAGGGCACTACATGAGCGTAAGGATGGTAAGCAGTGTCGGGAGAATGTCGGGAGGGAGGGTAACTGTTGTCGGAGGCATGTCGGGAGGGCACTACATGAGCGTAAGGATGGTAAGCTGTGTCGGAGGCATGTCGGGAGGGCACTACACAAGCATGAGGATGGTAGGGGCGGGGGTGTGAAAGCGTAAGGAGTGGTGAGGACGGAGAGGGGCGGGCAGTGTCGGAGTCTCATCCGGATGGAGGGCGGTGTGGTATTCCATACCATTAGTACCAGTTTCAAGCTTACCAATAAAACAAAAAAAATGATAATAAAACAAATTACGCAAAAAATATTTATACATTACAACTACAAATTTCAAAAAGAAATATACAATACAAAGCCTCAAGATCTTATCAAAACAGTATAGTATCAAAGGATATATCCACCTTATCGCATCATCAATAACAAATTACGTCATTAAAGGCAGTTAATCTAAATAAAGGTATATGAAAATAGACCAAAGCATCAGAAGCTGTATTTTCCCCACCTTGATTCAATTTAAAGAAGAAATACCTCAAGGCTATGCATAAAATTTCAATATATTTTCCAAGAACAAATGTTTGATTAGTAATAATGACACGCATCAAACTTGATAGAAATGATGAAATCTCCATATTAAATGATACAATACTAAAATAAAACCACCAGCATAATTCTCTCATAAAATACGTAAAAATAGAAACAAAAAAATACTTTCCCCACCTTCAAGAAAACATCACCAGCTATATTATCTCAATGACCTCACATGACTCTGATAAAAAGAAAATCTCACCAGCAAAATTATCTTGAAGACATCACATGATTTTGATAAGAAACAGAAAAACCAGCATAATTTTCTCATATATATCATATGACTAGAAGAAAGTTCAATTATTAGGAGCTGTATTTTCTCCACTTTCTTGGCAAAAAGAAAATCTCACCAGCAAAATTATCTCGAAGACATCACATGATTTTGATAAGAAAAAGAACCACCAGCATAATTCTCTCATAACATACGTAAAAAATAGAAACAAAAAATACTTCCCCACCTTCAAGAAAACATCACCAGCCATATTATCTCAATGACCTCACATGACTCTGATAAAAAGAAAATCTCACCAGCCAAATTATCTCAAATACATCACATGATCTTGATAAGAAAAAGCACCACCAACATAATTCTCTCAGCAAACACACTGCTACACCAAAACTATACGTCTCACTAGCTAAAACCTCTCAACTATGATTCTTTCTAAGTACCCTATTTTGAGAAGCTCTATGGAGGCCCAAAAGCTATAAATAGAGGTCCTCTCTCCCTCATTTTTCCCATCATCATGGAACAAGTTCCCACTATCCAGGATCATAACCATCCCTGAACTAGCAGGATATCTAGAATAGTAGTAGTGTTTTAGTAGTGAAAAGCTCAGTAGCCTTGCTCAGTAGCTTAGTATTAGTGAAGAATAGTAGTATAACCGTAGTAAAAGCTCAGTAGCCTTGCTCAGTAGCTTAGTATTAGTGAAGAATAGTAGTATTAACGTAGTAAAAAGCTCAGTAGCCTTGCTCAGTGGCTTAGTATTATTAAAAAAAAGTAGTAGTGATATAAAACCCAGTATTAAAACAAAATCCTAAAAGAATCAAATCCAGTAGTCTTATTATTAGTACTCATATCAAAAAAAAATCATTATAATCAACCTAAAACCATAAAAAATATATATATTCTTATCATTTTTAAAAAAAAAAAACAACAAAAAAAAAAAAATATTCTTATTAGTTTCATTAAAATAACAGAAACCCAAAACATATATATATATATATATTATCATCACTTTTATTAAAATAAAGTAATAAAATCTAGTGTTTATTTTATCAGAAATTTTAGATCAGAATTTTTACTGTAGTGTTATTGATAGGTCTGATTTAGAGACTGCTGATAAGTCTTCTCTATCTGTTAAAGCCACAAATCTTATTTTACTTTGTGATTCTCTGTAGGCTGACTATTCAGTATTATTTAGAGGGGCAGCTAATACACCTTAGCACCCATGGTTATTGGACAATTCTGAAATTCAAAACAGACTTACCAATAATTTCCCCCTCAAGGTACTGCCTTATTTCATCCCACACCAAAAGGAGTTCCCACATCTGGTGTCCCAACAGTGGTCAACAACAACTTCAACCATCAATAATCCGTCAATTATCAAAAAAAAAAAAAAAAAAAAAAAAAAAAAATTCAAATTTAGTCCATATAAAAAAAAGCCTTTTATCAATAAAAAATTTCAAGCACCTATCAAGTCAATCTGGAATCAGAAAAACCACAAAGTTCTAAATCATTGTCACCATCAAGTTCTTCAACAAAATCATTTCACTATTATTATCCAAAAAAAGGAGAAACACCACCTGGAGAAGAATCACCTATAGATTATAGTATACCAGTTGGTACACCAAGAACTAAGAAGAAAGATCAAAAGATAGTTACAGAATATTTTCAGAAATTACTCAAGGAACTATTTGAAATTAAAAAGAAAAGTGAAAAAGAGAAAATCAACAAAGAATATATCAATATGGATTCAGCATCATCATCAAAGATACCACACAATCCAGATGAATCCAAAGAAGAAATAATAAATGAAGAGACTATGCAAGGACAAGAAGATATTTCTGATGTAGAAAGACTTCATCAAAGAATGTTGGAAATGCAACAAGAATTAATTGAACTCCTTAAAAAAGAAGGGAAAAGGAAAGAGTCAAGTTTTACCGCAGAAAACAGCCCAATGGAAGAAACTACGAGCATGCCAAGAATCTTTAGACAAGAAGGGTCACCATCACCATTTTCAAGGCCTATGGCCTCATCAACTCCATTCACTTCACAAAGACCAAATACTCTACCAAAGCGGGTTAATATTCATGCACAGGCTTCAAGCCCATTGCAACAAGAAATCCCACGAAACAATACACCCATTGTCAAGATCAGACCAAAGGATTATAATTTATGGTTTGATGGAAAGGAAGTGGAAAGATTTATTAAAAGAGTAGAAAATATAGCAGAAATTGAAGGAGCAAGTGGAAGGGATATAGCAAGACAGATATCCTTTTGGACTAAAGATCAAGAAATTAGCTACCATATTGAAGGAATGCCTGGATATGAAACTGGCGATTGGGAGCAATTAAAATTGGATATGAAGAGGAGATGGGGAACAGTGTCACCTGAAAGAAGATACAAGCTTTCCTCAATTACTCAATTATTTACAAAGATTCAACAAGAAGGAGGAATTAGAAACATGACCCAATATAAAAAGTTCATTGGTGAATATGAATCTATTATTAATTATCTCAAAAGGTATCAATATATACAAGGAGATATCAATCACAATCAAGAAATTTTGGCGAGTCTTTCCTCAAGTGTTCAAGAATCTATTTACAAAGAAATGATTAAGGATAAGGCCATGGTGCAAGCTTTGGATGGTGGTTATATCATTCCAAGATTGGAAATCTTAAAGTTGTATATTGAACAAGATCTAGAAGCCAAAGTCTTAATTCAACAGAAGGAATTTTCACAACCAAAGTCACAAGAGAAGAAAGCTAGGTTTGAAGAGGAAAGCTGGGAAGAAGTCTTAAAGAAAATGAAAGATCTTACCAAAACAATTAAAAATCCTCAGCCACAAGAAAATCAATCAAAGAATACTGGGAATGAAGCAGTTAAGGAAGTATTGAATCAGCTCAAACACCTCTCTGAAGTAGTTGAATCTCCCAAGAAACCTCAACCAAACAATAATCAAGATCATAGAACTATACCAAACTCACAGCCATTCAGGCCAAGATATCCTTCACCACCCATATCTTCTGGTTATCAACCATATGTTCCAGCTCAAATGGCTCCAAGACAGCCATTGAAGTGTTATTACTGCCTAGAAGAAGGACATTCCGCAATAAGATGTAATCATCTCACAGAAGACTTGGAGAAAAGAATTGTCTTGAAGCGTGGAGGAACATATCTTTTTCCAAATTTTCAAAGAGTACCCACAGAAGGCCCTAAATCTGCAAAAGAATTAGTCAGAAATTTTGCCAAAGAGCAGGAGGATTTTACAAAGAAAATGATGGAACAATCAAATCCATCCCCAAAGAAGAAAGAAACAACAGTAACTGAGGAAAGCAAAGGTGAGAAGGCCACCGCTATAGCTCAAATAGAAGAGTGGGGAAACTGGAAACCTCCTCAAATATCACCAGCAAATGAAAATCTTCAAATAAATGTTGGGCTTAGACAGACAAGGCAAAGAGCTGTAAGACAGGAAAGTCAAAGCCAAACTCAGCAAGAGGATAATCATGAAACACAAAAACCCTTTAAAAAAAAGATACCAGGTGCCTACCACGAGGAAGATGAGGCAGAAGAAGAAATAAGAGTTCTAATTCCAACAAAATACAAGAAAACACAAGAAGGAAAGGAAGTAGATAATGATATTGAAATCATTTCCAAGGAAAAGAATAAGGAGGTACTTAGACAGGATTCACAAAAGATGGAATTAAAAAACAAGGTAAAAACTACACCCAATAACCCAAAGATAATAATTGAACATGTGATGAAGAGAATACTTGAACAAAAGATAAATCTTACTCTTGAAGAAATATTATCAATGTCACCAACCTTTATTGATAAACTACAAAATTTGACTACCCAGGAAAAAGAAGCAATAAAATCAGTCAATACGTCAAATATTCAAGAAAGACTACTTTCAGTAAAGCTATGGGACTATGATACCCCAAGATTACATTATGCATGCCCACTTGGATTTATGGAAGTATTTATTGGAAGAGAAGAATATCCTACAATGGCATTGGTGGATACTGGATCAGAAATTAATATAATACCAGAGGAAATTGCAATTCAAGCCTCACTTACAAGTAGAAAGCTCAATATGAATCTCAGAGGAATTGGTGGACATACCACATCCTTGGTTGGACTCTCAGAATTTACACCAATTACTATGATAACAGGAGAAGAAAAAGAAATTCATTTATTCATCGCAAAAGGAGCTGTACACACCATACTTGGAAGACCATTTTTAGCAGATAATAATGTTAAATTGGAATTTTCACACAAGCAAGGGGAAATATTTAGTTATCCAGAGAAAGATGGACGTCGATTATGCTTACCAATATGTAACCCTCAAGCTATGGGTTGGGAAATTTCTCCACCCAGAGGAATGGAGCTTTGTGCATCTTCAGAGATTGGAAAATGGTCAATACATGGAGCAGAATCATCCAAAAGAAAAGAAACAAGGGAAACAGAAAGTCAATCTTCAACAAGAGTGAAGACAATATTTCTTGGAGCAAACAAAATACCCTTCTCAGCTATTTTTGATGCAAAAAATGACTTGAATGTTATAACTCAGGAAATGGCCCTAAAAGCAGAATTAAAAATCAGCCCTTACACATCAAAATCAACAGATAACTTTTTGAAGCCAATTGGTCAAATTAAAAATCTTGAAGTCACTTTTGAAAGTGAAGAGAAAACCTACCTGGACTTCTTAGTATTTGAAAATTTCAACCAGATAATAGATGAAGAAAAGTCAAGCATATTATCTTCATCTAAAGAAAGTATTCCACCTCAAACTGAAACAAAATCTAAAGGGAAGGATCCAGAAGAGGATGAATTGAAGGTAGAAGATAGTGAAGCAATAGAAAAAATAAAAATGGAACTGAAGAAGATGAGAAGAAATTTGGACATGGCCATAGAAGACCCAGAGAAATGGCTAGCACTTGAGCTAAGTGGTATGAATGAAGAAGATAAAGTAGAAAGCCCACAGAAGAAATTTAAAATGGATCTGAAGCCACCTGAAGCAAATTCCTCAGGAATTGCAGAAGATTATTCAAATTTATTTCAGGAGAAAGCTTGGTACATTAGTGATACTGAAAAAATGAAAAATGACATAATCAATCCATTGGCAAAAAGAAAATTTGAAGAATTGGAAAAGGAAAGTGCCATAATTACTGAAGACAAAATGGATCAAGTTTGGGATAGAAATATTCAAAAGAGGATTGATAAAAAAATGGAAACAGCAGAATCAGAAGATGACTTGAAGTTATACCAACAGAATAATGAAGATTTGGAAGATAAATATAAGCAAGGAAGAATATTTGAAGATCTAGAAGAAGGAGAGTTATCAGAAAATACACAAAGGCTAGCTGGACTTAGCATTCTAGAAGAATTTAATCATGCCTATGATCAAATATTCTGCTTTTCAAGCGCAACTGATCTATTTAATCAAAATAAAGGAATTACATCTGAATTACCAAATGACTCCCAGAATCAAAATGGCATACAGGAAGACATACCAGAATATGAAGGACTGGAAGATTACATAATACTTCCAATAATAACATTTAAGGAACTGTATGATTATGAGCTAGATTCACCAATAATTCAAACCAAATATATTTCAGAACTACCTGGATCAAATCTTACAAATGTTGATTTTCTGGAATTACTAACCACTATTGGAATCAAAGGAAATTTAAGAAATCCTTACTGGAAGAAGCCTTATGGATATTATCAAATGACAATAGAAGGACTGTATCACAAAATGCTATGGGCTCAAGAAGATTTGAATCTAGATGGTTTGGAAATCTTGGGAGGAACTCTTTGCTGGTGTGATTTTGGGTACATGTTTATTCATGAAGTCAAAGGTTTTGTTTCTGAATGGAAAGGAAATACACAAAGAAAACAACGCAACAAGATCTTTGGAGAAATATTGAAGGACATATGTCTTTCAGTAATTCACAACAGAAGGTTGAATATTTCTCAATAACAACTGAAGTAATCCAATTTCAATCTCCAATTAAAAAAAAAAAAAAAAAAAAAAAAAAAAAAACCACCATAAAAAATAGCAAAAATAATAAAAAAAAATAACCTAAAAAAAAAAAAAAAAAAAAAAGAGAATTTTTTTCATATCTGTATCAGTATCAGGGCAGTGACCTCCTGCCTTATCAAGGAGGAATTTCAAAAAAATTCAAAAACAAAAAAAAAAAAATCTTTTTTCAACATTCTTATAATTCAGGGCAGTGACCTCCTGCCTTATCAAAGAGGAATTTCAAAAAAATTCAAAAACAAAAAAAAAAAAATCTTTTTTCAACATTCTTATAATCCAGGGCAGTGACCTCCTGCCTTATCAAAGAGGAATTTCAATTATTTTTTTTTCAAATCTTTTTTAAACACTCTTATCACTCAAGGGCAGTGACCTCCTGCCTTATCAAAGAGGAATTTCAATTTTTACAATTTTTTTTTTTCAAGTATCTTATCACTCAAGGCTATAAATCAGTATTCAATAAAGGACCTCAAACTCGACATTTTTCAAGATTTTTTTTTCTCAATGTATAAGTATTATGATTTTATTTTTTTTTAAAAAAAACAGGGGTGGTTATCTGTTCTTATGCCACCTCATATATATTAAAAATGGCACAAGTTTGGGGAAGTGTGGGCCCATGTGCCTTTATTAATGTTATTTCTTTTTTTTAAAAAAAAACAATGAAAAGATGGTGTGAAGAAACAGCAAAAGAAGATATAGATAGCTCAAAATATCAAGATTATGACCGCCGGTCATAATTTGGTTGTTTGAGACAGGAAGAGATAAAATATAGAAAGGAGAACAAGAAGAAACAAAAACCAACCAAACAAGCTAGGCCATTCAGATACAGAAAAAGAAGATAGAAGAAGTTCAAAATGTCAAAATTATGACCGCCAGTCATAATTTTCCCTAAAAGCAAGAAAGCTATATCAAGACAGGGAAGAAAAACCAACCAAACAAGCTAGGCCATTCAGATACAGAAAAAGAAGATAGAAGAAGTTCAAAATGTCAAAATTATGACCGCCGGTCATAATTTGGCCTAAAATCAAGAAAATTATATCAAGACATGGGGGGAAAATCAACCAAACAAGCTAGGCTGTTCAGATACAGAAAAGGAAGATCAAAGAATTCAAAATGTCAAATTATGACCGCCGGTCATAAAATGAACACCTCAATACAGAAAATAATTCAACTCACCAAAACACTACTCTGATTTATACTGGATGACGTTCTTATAGCCCCAAATTAATGAGTTTAGCCAATCTTTGACAAGCACACATCCTTCCAGCATTTGAAATAAGCAAATTGAAATCAGTACTTCTCAAATCATGATCAAGGTTGAGCACCCTCAATCACAGCAAGTTTCCAAAGATCAATTGAATGAACAGAATCAAGGAATACAACGATACCAAATTGCATCACTAAGCTTGCTCAAGGCTCAGAATATGCTACCCAGCATGGTTACCCTATTCCAGAAACTGACAGGTCCGGCAGAAGAATTACTACCAGAGGGGAGAATTGAACCCGTTTCAATTTTGATGAAAGTGGAAAGCAACCCGGAATCACTAACCACTACACCATTTCAAAATATAACATCACTCCTCAAATTGAAAACTCATTCAACATCACTCATCAATTTAATCACTGTTAAAAAAAAAAAAAAAAAAAATTTTAACAAAAAAAAAAAAAATTTTAACAAAAAAAAAAAAAAAAAAATTTTTAACATAAAAAAAAAAAAAAAAAAAAAAAAATTTTTTCACTTAAAAAAAAAAAAAAAAAAAATTTTGTTCAATATAAAAAAAAAACCAAAAAAAAAAAAATTTTCAACATAAAAAAAAAAATTTTTTTTCAACATAAAAAAAGAAAATTTTTTTTCAACATAAAAAAACAAAAAAAAAAAAAAAAAACTTTTTCAAGATAAAAAGAAAATGAAAAAAAAAAATTTTTAACATAAAACAAAAAAAAAAAAAAAAAATTATTTTTTTTCAACAGAAAATAAGTTTTTAAAAAAAAAATCTTTTTTCAACATAAAAAAAAAATTATAATAACAAAAAAATAAATAAAATAAACTGTTGCGATTAAAATTAAGTATAAAAGCTCAGATCAAATGAAGAAGGCTAAAATCAGTCCTTGTATGACTTTAAACTACAGGGTAGCAACCTGAAGGCTAAAATTAGTCCTTGTATGACTTTAAACTACAGGGTAGCAACCTGAAGGCTAAAATTAGTCCTTGTATGACTTTAAACTACAGGGTGGCAACCTGAAGGCTAAATATAGTCCTTGTATGACTTTAAACTACAGGGTAGCAACCTGAAGGCTAAAATCAGTCCTTGTACAACTTTAAACTACAGGGTAGCAACCTGAAGGCTAAAATTAGTCTTTGTATGACTCAAACTACAGGGGTAGCACACCAGAGGGCTGAAGATGCAATTAAAATCAAGGAATCAAGAAAATAAAAAGAAAAGAGAAGATATCAAGAGTAAAACAAAAATGAATAATAGAATTATGAAAGCCTCAAGTAAAACAGTAAACTCAGGACTAGCATTCACAAATGTCCTTGTATGACATTAAACTGAAGGATTTGGTATACCTAATATACTGGGTTTTATCCACCTAGAGGTAAAGTCCTTGCATGACTTAAAACTACAACTCAAATACAATTATGAATAAAAGGAAAAGAAAGAACTGAAAAGACTGTTTTTATTTCAACTAAAAAAAAATTATTATAAAAAAAAAAAAAATATATATATATATATTATCAATTTATGCTTTAAAACCAGACTAATAATCATGGAAGCTCAAGCCAATGCTTCAAAATATAAGTCAGTACTCAAGAAGGTTAGACCAGTCAATGAAGCTATGCCTCAAGATCTGAATCCACCTTTGGGAAGACCTGAATTATCAAGAGATCCATATGAAACACCCCTATCACCTAACCCACCTCCATTTTTTGAAACATCAAAAGTTACAGAAGAAAGAATTTCAATGATAAACTTTGGACCATCTGGATGGTTATCAGAAGAAGAGATTAATTTATTAAAGAATTTCATATTACTAAGGCAAAAGGCTATAGCATTTTGTGAAGAAGAAAGAGGTGTACTAAAACATTCTTATGGAAAACCTTATAAGATACCAGTTATACCACATGAACCATGGCAAAAGAAACCAATACCAATACCAAAATCAATTTTACCTCAATTTATTGAACTAGTCAGAGAAAGAATACGTACAGGACTCTATGAACAATCAACATCAAGCTATAACAGCCCAGTATTCTGTGTGGCAAAGCCCAATGGAAAACTTAGAATAGTTCATGATCTTCAAGACCTCAATAAAGTAACAATCAAAGATGCAGGATTGCCACCAAATGTTGATGAGTTTGTAGGATCATTTTCAGGAAGAGCATGTTATGGATTGGGAGATATTATGGGAGGATATGATGAAAGAGAATTGGATATTACTACAAGACCACTTACAACATTTGAAACGCCACTTGGAAGACTTCAGCTTACAAGACTACCTCAAGGAGCAACAAACTCTGTGGCAGTTTATCAAGAACAAATGACTTGGATACTTCAGGAGGAAATACCAGAGCACCTTGGAATATTTATAGATGATGGAGGAATTAAAGGACCCAGATCAACGTATCAGCACGAAAAATTGAAGGAGAATCCACTCATAAGAAGATTTGTTTGGGAATATTCAGTAACATTAGAAAGAATACTTTTCAGGATAGAAGAGGCAGGACTCACAATTTCAGGATCAAAATTTGCATGTTGTGTTCCAGCACTTGATATTGTGGGGCATGTTGTGTCTTTGGGAGGAAGAAAGATTTCAAAACAGAAGATAAACAAGATACAAAACTGGCCTAGACCAACAACAAAGAAGGAAGTTAGAGGATTCTTAGGACTATGTGCATATGTCAGAATGTTTATCAAGGACTTTTCACAAGTTGCAGCACCATTGAGAAGATTGACAAGGGAGGATGTATTGTGGAAATGGGATGAAAAATGTGAAGAAGCATTTATAAAACTCAGGAAAATAGTAGGAGAAGAGATTACTTTGAAGACATTAAATTATGATAAAGATTCAGGAAAAATAAAATTAGCAATAGATTCAAGCTATATTGTAGCTGGTGCAGTTCTTATGAAAGAGGATGAAGATGGAAAGGATAGACCAGTACTATATGAATCAGTAACATTTTCCAGACTAGAATCTAAATACTCTCAGCCAAAATTAGAGCTTTGCGGTTTAGCAAGAATACTCAAAAAACTTCAAACAATATTATGGGGGCAACACTTTGAACTTCAAGTAGATGCTAAAGCTTTAATAGAAATGATCAACACACCATTTTTACCGAATGCACCAATGACAAGATGGGTGGCATACATTCAACTTTTCTCATTTGATCTTGTACACAAACCAGGAAAAACATTTACTATGCCAGATGGGTTATCAAGAAGACCAAAAGGAGAAGACGAAGAAGAAAGTGAAAGGGATGATTTTGATGAAGATGAAGATTGGATTAAACCACATCCAGGATTTGGCCTAAAAGAAGTAAATACAAGTAAAGTTGCAAAATTATCAAGGAATAAAACAAAAAATATTGAAATTCCAATAAAACAGGAAGGATTTGGAAAACATATGCAGGAATATTTGAATAGTTTGAAAAAGCCACAAAGTATTGGGGAAGACTACTTCAAGAAAATTAAAAGAAGATCAGTGAATTTCTATTTAGAAGGAGGGCAGCTGAAAAGAAGGAATCAAGCACATCCACAAATAGTTGTATACAATGAAAAGGCTCAGAAACAGATACTAAAGAAAATGCATGAAGAGCTGGGGCATAGAGGGGAAAATGAAACATACAGGAGAATCAAGAAGAGATATTGGTGGGAAGGAATGAAAAAGATAGTTAAAAAATGGGTAAAATCATGTCAAGAATGTCAAAAAAGGAGTCATTTGCAACAAAAAGAAGAAGAAAAGATATCTGTAACATCTACTTTATTTGAAAGAGTCAGCATGGATGCGGTTCACATTAAGGCAGGAAAATGGAAATACTTAGTTGTAGCAAGAGATAACTTTTCAGGATGGCCAGAAACTGTTGCATTAACTAGGCTAACGGCAAAATCAGTCTCAGAATGGTTTAATTCAGAATGGATTTGTAGATATTGAGCACCCAAAGAAGTCACAGTAGATGGAGGAGCAGAATTTGGAAAAGAGCTACAAGAAGCAGTCAAAAGAGCAGGATCAAGAATCAGAATAACTATACCTTACTACCCAGAAGCACAAGGAATGATTGAAAGAGGCCATAAGCAATTGAAGGATGCACTTGTAAAAATGTGTGGTGAAAATGGATCCAAATGGAAAGAATACTTACCAATTGTAACCTTGGCAGATAGAATTTCGGTAAAAAGAACAACAGGATACTCACCATTTGAGCTTCAGTTTGGTCAGCAGGCTGTCTTACCAATTGACATAGAAACAAACACATACCTGGCCATAGAATGGAATAAAATCTCAACAACAGAACAGCTATTGGAAGCAAGAGCAATACAGATTTCAGCAAAAGAGGAAACAAGATTAGCAGCAGAAGAGAAATTAAGAGATTCAAGACACAAATCAGTTCAATATTTGGACAAAAAGATGGCACATAGACTGAGAAATCCACTTGAACCGGGGGACTTGGTATTAGTTTATAATAAACCACTTGAGTCACAGTGGGGTTTACTCTTCAAGAACCGTTGGAATGGACCTTATAGAGTCATAAAGCAAATTAATAATGGACCTCATGAGCTTGAAGAATTGGATGGCACTAAACTTACAAGAAAATTTGCAGCAAGTCACATCAAGAGGTTTTATCCCAGAGGAAAGAAAGTTGAATCAAGTACAGAGTCAGAAAATGACAGCAGTGAAGAAATTGAAGAAGAAGATTTAATATCAGAGGGAGAAGAAATTGATCAAAATGGATATGATTGATATTGGAAAGCTTTTCAACTGGAATGCTGGGGACAGCATTAAATGGAGAGGGGGATGTGGTATTCCATACCATTAGTACCAGTTTCAAGCTTACCAATAAAACAAAAAAAATGATAATAAAACAAATTACGCAAAAAATATTTATACATTACAACTACAAATTTCAAAAAGAAATATACAATACAAAGCCTCAAGATCTTATCAAAACAGTATAGTATCAAAGGATATATCCACCTTATCGCATCATCAATAACAAATTACGTCATTAAAGGCAGTTAATCTAAATAAAGGTATATGAAAATAGACCAAAGCATCAGAAGCTGTATTTTCCCCACCTTGATTCAATTTAAAGAAGAAATAACTCAAGGCTATGCATAAAATTTCAATATATTTTCCAAGAACAAATGTTTGATTAGTAATAATGACACGCATCAAACTTGATAGAAATGATGAAATCTCCATATTAAATGATACAATACTAAAATAAAACCACCAGCATAATTCTCTCATAAAATACGTAAAAATAGAAACAAAAAAATACTTTCCCCACCTTCAAGAAAACATCACCAGCTATATTATTTCAATGACCTCACATGACTCTGATAAAAAGAAAATCTCACCAGCAAAATTATCTTGAAGACATCACATGATTTTGATAAGAAACAGAAAAACCAGCATAATTTTCTCATATATATCATAAGACTAGAAGAAATTTCAATTATTAGGAGCTGTATTTTCTCCACTTTCTTGGCAAAAAGAAAATCTCACCAGCCAAATTATCTCAAATACATCACATGATCTTGATAAGAAAAAGCACCACCAACATAATTCTCTCAGCAAACACACTGCTACACCAAAACTATACGTCTCACTAGCTAAAACCTCTCAACTATGATTTTTTCTAAGTACCCTATTTTGAGAAGCTCTATGGAGGCCCAAAAGCTATAAATAGAGGTCCTCTCTCCCTCATTTTTCGCATCATCATGGAACAAGTTCCCACTATCCAGGATCATAACCATCCCTGAACTAGCAGGATATCTAGAATAGTAGTAGTGTTTTAGTAGTGAAAAGCTCAGTAGCCTTGCTCAGTAGCTTAGTATTAGTGAAGAATAGTAGTATAACCGTAGTAAAAGCTCAGTAGCCTTGCTCAGTAGCTTAGTATTAGTGAAGAATAGTAGTATTAACGTAGTAAAAAGCTCAGTAGCCTTGCTCAGTGGCTTAGTATTATTAAAAAAAAGTAGTAGTGATATAAAACCCAGTATTAAAACAAAATCCTAAAAGAATCAAATCCAGTAGTCTTATTATTAGTACTCATATCAAAAAAAAATCATTATAATCAACCTAAAACCATAAAAAATATATATATTCTTATCATTTTTAAAAAAAAAAAACAACAAAAAAAAAAAAATATTCTTATTAGTTTCATTAAAATAACAGAAACCCAAAACATATATATATATATATATATTATCATCACTTTTATTAAAATAAAGTAATAAAATCTAGTGTTTATTTTATCAGAAATTTTAGATCAGAATTTTTACTGTAGTGTTATTGATAGGTCTGATTTAGAGACTGCTGATAAGTCTTCTCTATCTGTTAAAGCCACAAATCTTATTTTACTTTGTGATTCTCTGTAGGCTGACTATTCAGTATTATTTAGAGGGGCAGCTAATACACCTTAGCACCCATGGTTATTGGACAATTCTGAAATTCAAAACAGACTTACCAATAATTTCCCCCTCAAGGTACTGCCTTATTTCATCCCACACCAAAAGGAGTTCCCACAGCGGTGCGGGTGCGTAAGCATGCTAAGCGTCGGGGAGGCGGAAGCCAATGAGGTGAAATTACACGAACGTTGCGCATAGTGTTGAAATGGGTTTGGGCTTTGAGTGACATTCTCATGTGACACATGTGACGATTGACGTTGTCTTGACGCTGACGTGACGTGACCCACTAAATCCAGTGACTATAAAGTGACACTAACGCGACTGAAGCAAGATTTTATACTGACCGCGGTGCGACGTGAAGTCAATCGCTGACGATTGACGCGAGATTCGCCCTGGTGTGATGATTTTTCTTGTAACTCATCTTTTCTGTCAAAATTCAATATTGTAAACCTCAAAACTTGATTTCAAGGGGTTATAACTTGAATAATATAGTAACAATTACATCATTATTCATGTATGAGCTATTAGAACTGACTGTCTACTTTCTTTGAGTTTGGACCACTTTCACAACAAAGTGGTCAACAGCTCCAGTGATTTTGTTCAATAAACCATTAGAAGTGTTAACCTTGTTTATAACTTGTAAAATAAAGTTCATATCTGTGTCCTTCAAGTAATTACATGGTGACTTCATTTTTGGTTTAACTCTCTACCTTGTATATTTCAAGAGATATTATCTAAAAACCATGAATATATTCATTGACCAAAAAAGTGCATATATTCAGCTCGATTGCTTAAGTATTGAATTTAGAGAATTTCCATGTAATTGTTTTAGGTGTGTGTTGTTATGGAGAATCCAATGGAAAATTTACTTCACATGTTGTTTCATTGGTTTCTGAGTTAAATAAGTTTTTGTGTCTTTTTTAGGGTATTATTACTTATTCTTCAGTAATTATTGACTTTTCAGATATGCCATAAAAATGACATATGTGTATTTTACCATAAGGAATCTAATTGTGTAATTTATTTCACATGTTTACCAATTAGATTCTGAGTTAATACATTTTTGGTACCTATTTATGGTATTTTCACTAGTTTTAAGATAATGATTATAAGTATAATTATTATAGAATTTTTCATGTGACCTTTTTGAATATGTGGTAATATCCCAAACGCTCACACCAGGATTGAGACCCTTCATTGAAGAACTTGAAGAACTCTGGCTTCACAAACAAGAAAACCTCATCCTCATGGAGGATGGGGCACCAATCTATTCAGCTTGAATCAGTGCTGAATGGCAAGCAAATAATAAAATTCAAAAGTCTATTTGGCCAGCCAACTTGCCCAAACTCAACCCCATTGAGAACCTCTGGTTCAAGATGAAATATAGGTTTGCTAGTCTTTACAATCCAAGAACCATGGACAAACTCCAATAGGAAATTTGTATGGCCTGGGATTCAATCCCAGTGTCTCATCTGGATGCACTTCTTGCATCCATGCCACAGAGGATGCAAGCAGTCATCCACAACAATGGTTCTCCAGTGCAATGGTAGGAGCAACCAAATTTCTTATTTTTCCTATAAAAAAATTAATATTAAATTAAACCAGAATATTATCATTTTGTTATAAATTATCTAGCATATTATTAGCATGAAATACAAATTTATTATTGAAATGCTACTTAAACATTAAAAAACTGAGAAAAATTGTGCAAAAAAAATAAACACCAAAAAACAGTGCCCCAAGAAAGTGTTCAGATCTTTCTTGCAGGGAACTGTACAATTTTATTAATATCTATTTTTTCCTCTTCTCTTTTAAATAGAAATAATTAATATACTTTTGAAAACCAAAACTGAATATAAAGAACAGTTCCTTGAGATCGCACTCACTTCGTTGACAAGGACAGAAAGCGAAATAGTAAGGTAAAAAGAGGTCAAAGAATATTTGAGTTGATTTTTTGAGAAATAGCTTGAGGTATTGACTGAGAAAGCTTTAAGATGATCTTGCAATGGTTGAACCAATCATTTTAACTTTGCGAGACGAATTTCAAGGTTAAGTCAAGAGGGCAGCATCTTAGCCGCTCCGAATCCTGTTGACCAATAGATTGCCTTGCTGTGAATTGGCTGACGCCCAAGCCCAGCTTGATAAGCCACCGAATCCAGTCATGCTTGTTGACCGTAAAATTCCCCAAATAAAAAACCAACTCTATCAAAAGGTCCACGATCTTCTGACTTATTCCTCTTTTCGAGCAGTTCTATGCTTACTGAATATGTTCAATTTTATTCTCTAAGCTCATGATCATAATTTATTTCTTCTGTCGCGTTCGTTGAATCTCTTTAGGTGAATACCTAAATAGTTTAAACGTCTATTTACCGTAAATCACTCAGTCTTTTCTTCTTTTTTCTTCATCCAATGACCCAACAGGCCGAGTTCCAGGCCCCATTTCTTGCAGCGCATCAGGAGGCCAAGCATTAGTCATCTACTAATTTGAGGGAACTCGTTCATCACCTTCAATGGCACGACAAAGATGATAAATAGCTGCCTCGGTTGGCCAGATCTCAGGTGATCTCCTCTCCATGGAAGTAGTAGCTATTTATCATGAATTTTGCTCTCATATTACAACTGAGCTTGGTTTTTCTACCTTTAGCTTTTCTCCAACCACCCCCGGACTCCCCAAAATTTACGTGTACCAAAGACCCTGCAAAGCTCCAGGCTATATGCGTAATCGACGGTCTCACAGGTAGGCTACGTAAGTCGGCCTATTTTGAAAGCGCTCACTTGGATTGAATTATCGCTGATCTTATTCTGTCTCGTTGATGATTTTATCATCTAGTCCAGCCAGCTACCGTAGTCAAAAATGGACCGGGTTATTTTTGCTATGGTTACCAAGGGAATCCGAAGTGTTGTCTCTTTAAACCGGTAGGTTTTTTGGTTATTCTGTGCTCATAGAATGTCCATTCTGAATACGAATTTCTTCGCGGTGCTCTTGCAGATATTCGCTTGGTACCCCAAGGAGATATCTCAAACTTTTGCTGATGCCGAACCAATTACGCCCAGTATGTTCTAAAAGCAGCTCAGAATACATTTTTGCTACTGGCTCAAACCTCCTTTAGCTGATACGTTAAATAAAAGAAATATATATATACGCGCATGCATGATCCTACATTTAAAACTCTCATAATACCTACACTACGCTGTCTGAAATCAAAAAAAACTCAACAAACTTGCCCCAATTAGTTTTATTCCTTGGAAAAGAGGAATGATAGCCTCTATAAGGATGAGAGACCTAACAAATCAGAAAAAGTAACTGGAAATTCTGATAGTGTGAATACACTAATCACCTTTGAGTACAATGCAGACAAACATGCCCGGATAGTATAATAGTATGAATAGACTTATCACATTTGAGTACAAAGCAGACCAACACACCTAAGAGTGTGAAAGGACAGTGAGTGAAAAGAAGATGAACAAAATAGCTAAAGAAGGAA
The DNA here is from genome assembly GCA_023105745.1 of Austropuccinia psidii. Taxonomy (NCBI): domain Eukaryota; kingdom Fungi; phylum Basidiomycota; class Pucciniomycetes; order Pucciniales; family Sphaerophragmiaceae; genus Austropuccinia; species Austropuccinia psidii. The sequence goes on from JALGQZ010000004.1 coordinate 69,598,206, forward strand.
AGCAAAACTTCTCTAGTGAGGGCTTCCTTATATACATTATGTATTTCATTATTGCATACTTCTCTGAGTAGATGAGTTTGCCTATTGTTACCTGCCATGTCAAATTGTTGAGCAGATCCTCAGAACTGAGTATTGAGTTCTTTTTGAATGAAGACATTAAAAGATGTACCCAGCTGTCACAGGGGCCATTTCAAAAAGCAAGAGTGGCCTGGAACTCAGTCATAAGGGAACTCACTTGGAGGACTCCTAAGAATCAAAGAAAATAAGGAAAGAGTATATTCCTTTAAGAAAGATAATGCAAGTAAATAATGTGATCCAATAAGAGAGAAAGAAAATGGCTAAAGAGCCAAAATAGTGAGTATTTTATCACTGTTTCAACATGTGAGAAAAAACCATGGAATTAGTAAAGGATATGACCACCAATATATGCTGACAGGAAAGGAAAGTGTTGCAAATGACTGACTTAAAAAAATCAGTATTAACTTATCAAAATGAGAAGAAAATAAGGATAAAAATAACTCTAGTAGATTAATTAACTTGGGAAAAAGTCCCAGGGAAGGAAAGAGTGGCCAGCATACTGATCCTTTCTGGTTGAAAACTCAGCTGTATGAATGGTGGACAGCTGCATTGACTTTTTTGGGAAAATATAGCTCATCCCAATCAAGAAGTGAACTGTGGATATCAAAAACCCACAGTATTGAAGTGAGTTGACCAAACAGTGTCAATTCCATATGGGCTGCCTTAATGCAGACTGTATGGTTGAATTGAGCTTTCCAGGGAGGTCATGGAGCTTTGGGAATTGTCAACTTACTTGAATGAATTCATCTGTGATATCCCTTGGAATTATTTTTCCATTATTTCCTTGGGTGAACATTGATGTCACAACAATGGCAATTCACTCTCTTGGACCTCAAGATGGCATATCCATGCCATATCCAATTTATGGCAATTTGGTCATATCCATAATGATTGGCCAAATTGGCCATATCCATAATAATTGTCCAAATTGTCCATTTCATTCTTTTTGACCTTTTATGGCCATTTCACAATCTGGGCCCAACTTGGCCCTTCACCATCATCAGGTCCTTCATTGCCTTTCTGTGCTTTTGGGAACTCTTGGAAATTTTCCAGTAAACAGGGAAAATACAGCCCAAAAGCCTGTATTTGGCCTTTTCACCTTAAAATAGGGTTTTGTGCACTTTGCACATTTTTGCTGTATTCAGAATTATATTCCAGTTTCCCATGTATTATGGGAAATATGCCCAAAAGGCTATATTAGGCCTTTTGGGGCTTCATTGCCAGTTTTGCGCATTTCTGCGCATTTTGTGCATTTTTTGAACTCTTTCCAAAAATACAGTTTTAACACTGTATAATCTGTATTTGGCCAAATCACCCAAAAGACACTTCCTCACTTTTGAAGCCACTCCAAACCGATTCCTCGCTCTTTGTCACAGGGGCTCTTATGGAAGAAAGAGTGGCTTGGCACTCAGGAATCAAGAGCTCACTTGGAGGGCTCCAAAGGATATATGAGATAATGATGGTTTGAATTTCTTTAAATAAGAATAAGGGAAAAGACAAGGATGCCAAAGATAGAAGAAAAAGATAAGAAGCCAAAGGCCAAAGATAATAAGAGAAGCCAAAGGCCAAGAAGCCGACCAAGTGAATCCTCAATTCACTTTTTCAACCTGCCAGAAAAGGAAATGGAATTAGCAAAGGATATGACCAACAATATCCACTGACAGGCAAGGAAAAAAAAGAAAAGGTGCTGAATGACTGACTTTATATTATCAGTATTAACCTTAATAAATTAAAAGAAAATAAAGATAAAAATAAATCCAGTATATTAATTAACTGGGGAAAAAGTCCCCAGGTGCTGAAAGGTGGCCAGTATATGTGAAAGGTGAAAGACTGATCCTAGAAGTGAGTCACCGGCTGTATTGTCTGAATTGGGTCAATACAGATCTGGCCATCTTAAAATTTGAACTGTGTGACTGAATTCCCACAGTGGAATATGAATTGGCCCAATTGGGCCAAGTACATACAGGTTGATTGATTGCCGCCTGTATGGACCAATTGAGTTGTCCACAGAGTTTTGAAATACTTGATGCCTTGACAACTGATTGAAATAATGTATAACCTGTGGGAATGGCCCTTGGAATAATCCTGAATGAAATGCAAACCAAAGTCCTGCAGGGCCAGGTGATTGGGATCCTTGAATGGTCTTCTGATTTCCGCCATGGATTTCAAGACTGATGAGTTAAAGAGTCCTCCTTCAAAATGGGCATTGGATTTTAGGACCTTGATTTTGAAAGATAGAATTGTGTCCTGAGAGCTTTAACATTGAATTTCTGAAAAATGGTGCATAATTGTAAGTTGTGGATATGAAACTTTGATTAAAAATCAAGTACTTTTTCTGTCCTCAAAATTTGTATAAGGTAATAATCAATTAAAAATAGTAAGAAATATTATTTTTAAGAGAAAACACGCCAATTTTACTGTTTATAACTTGATTAGTATAAAAAAATAATATCATAAAGATTTATTGTTTTACCAACAATAAAAAGTTATCCAAAAAATACTCTACAAGAGATATTTTAAGGCTAAAAAAGAAATTTCTTCCAGAGCAATCTCAATTGGAATTAATTGAGCAAAGAACTGCAAGCAATTAATTAAAGAACAAAGTCTTTAAAAAGAATATTAAAGAGAAAACACACCCAAAAGTGACCAGGGTGAATTTGGAAACAAAATGACAAAGCTCACAGTGATTAAAGATGCTTTAATTCACTTTTGGGGTGGTTTAGGGGTAAAAATGATTATAAGAGTTACAAAAAATGATTATAATGATTTTTTCACGTTGTTAAAAGGTTTAAAATGATTTAAGAAAGGTGGTTGGAATCTTTTATTGATTGCTTTAACAATGTTTAAACTAATTATAAAAGGAAAAGATTCTAACATGAAGAGAAAAGTGGGGCAAAGAAGACATTCTTTTATAGCCATCAATTCTCTTACTCCAAAAGTAAAATTTACTCTTTTCAGTCGTGAAAAACAGTTTGACAACAGAAAAGCCAATTATGGCACCATTGAACCCTGGTTTAGACCAAAAAAGGGCTGGTTTAAGCCATTTTTAGCCATTTTAGACCCATAAATCAGCCATTACTATAGCAATACCTGGTCTAGAGCCTTCAAAACACGTCAGAATGTGTGTAAGAGGCGTAGAAGCCAGTTAAAACTGTTTCTACTATGATTATTATATCTTAAGGGTAGCTTTACCCTCTTGGCAACAGCTAAAACTACCCCAGTTGGTATCAAAACCTCATCATCAATTGAGTCCACAGACCCTGTAACTCAATTCCAGGCCAAAAGTGATGAACTTTTGCGTGAATTTTGACATCCCACGCCTGTCAGCAAGGATTTTGGGGGTCTAGCTCCCCCTTAGAGCTGGAGTTCCTTTTCCCCCCCAAATTTAATCTTTCCAATTTATTTTTCCTTTAATTCCTCATCATGTATTATACTTATACTTTACATATGTAATTCAATTCAATTGTACAGTACAATACAATAATAATTGACACCTCATATGTAAATCAAAGTTCACTTATGTAATACACGCGCACATTTTGACATTTCAATTGAATTCAATTGAAAATACTTCAATTCCTCATAACTTCTAAACTAAACACAACACCTCAATTTTAACACAAAAATTGATGGTTAACACCACATGTGGTGTGAATTAAATTAAGGTTTTGAGGATTTTCAACTTTTGTATTGAAAATACTAAAAACTTAATTTAAGCTTATTTAGAGTTGAGTTACAAGAATTTCACTCAGAGGTGACCCCACCTGATTTTTTATGAGGAATCCAATGGTGAAATAAATTTTATATGTTTATTTATTGGATAAAAAGTTATAATAAATTTTATTTAACTTTTTTCCAAATTTATTTATTTTTTCACAATTTTGTTAAAATTTCATTTTTACTTAATTTTTTCAAGTATAAATGTAATTTTATAATTTCAAAATTTGATGTAATTTTATTTTTAAATTGTAATTAATTTTTTTATTTTGAATATAATTTTATATTCATATTTTGATTTTTATTTTAATAATATAAATAAATTTATTTTATTTATATTAATATGTTAATTTTGTATTTGTGGTCTTTTGGGTATATGAAATTACCTCTAAGGCTCACATTCCCTCCCCCTAAAAAAGGAATATTACTTTGTAATATTGGTGTTTCTAGTGTGTCTGAATCTCCTGAGGAGTTTGGAAGCTTCTGGTATATCTTCTTCTTCTAACCATTCATCTTCACAAGTTGGGTCACTGTACCTAACAAGGTATTCCCTTACTTTTTTGGTTCTTAATTTCCTTTCTTTAAGAACTTTGGTAATTTTCTTAGTACCAGATGTCTCAATAGGAGGTATAACTTGGGGAATCTTATTCCTCAAGGGAAATTTCTCAGCATCACTAGATTTATATGGCTTTATCAAGCTCGCTGGAAATGTAGGATGCTTATTGCTAAGTTCTTCAGATAACTCTACTTCAACAGCATTTTCTCCATGGAGGGCCTTAATCACAAAAGGTCCTGCAAAGGAGTGTTTCAGCTTTTTAAATCCTTTGATGTCATTGAAGTTAGTGGTGGATACAAGAACTAGGTCTCCCACTTTGAAATCTGGAGTTGCATGTGATTTATCTCATTTGTCTTTAGCATATGCAAAAGAGTCTTCCATGCACCTTACTACATCACCAGGGCATTTTTAGTGTAACTTGCTGGCCAGTTACACATTATGACCAGGAGAGAGCTTTGGCATACTTTGTTTGTTCTGAATATGTAGCTTTCTTCTTACCCTGATATCAACTGAATATTCCTTTTTTATCCTTATTAGGTGAAAATACAGTGTTTTAATTTCTCTCAAGAAAAGGACTTGATTATAATAATAAAAGCATCCAACATTAAAAATTGCCAAAAATTCAAATTTCACTTACCTTTATTATAGAGGTTTAGACTTGCCACAAGTAGGATTTCACTTCATTTAATTTACAGAATGGTCAGGGATTTTCAATGAGAATAATTTACAAGAGTATCCGACATAAATGAAGAAATTATCCATTAGATAATGAATGTTAATCCCATTTGTGTTCTTAAAGTATACTGAAGTTAGTATTTATATTTTTTTCCAGGAAACTGAAAAAAAACAAATTCCCAACCTCTTAAGAGAACCAAGTTGAATCTATAGGAGAAGAGTACTTATGAAGATCACTGAAAGTAAATTAAGTGATATGCTCAAGGAATGGAGGAGAATAACATAGTTTTAGATGTCACAAATAGTTTGAAGCAAGAAATAATTAAATAGATTCTATAAATTTAATACTCTTCTGATTTTTGGTGAATTGTATAAATAAAAGAAGCTATAATTTAGGAATTTTCTGATCCAAAGTATAATGTTCTCCATGCATGTGAATTGATGTCTTTATGAAAGATTGATAAATAGTATTTTTTCATTTAGGTGTGATCCAAAGAAATTAAAAGTTAGTTTTTCTATGAGAACTAAAAATTTTATTGTTGAATAAGCCCATAATAATTTTTAAATTTTATAAAGTCAGTGATAGTCTGGGATTTCTTATGTAATTTCATATTTTTTTGAGCTCAAAAAAGGGTTTCTGAAGTTAATTTTTGGATAAGAAAGGTCTTTTACTTTGGGTAATGATAAGAATCATTTTTAAAAAGTATTTATGATAAAAAAAGTATTTTTTCTTTTCTACAAAAAGCAGAGTTTTCTGAAAGAACACTTTACTTAGTGGGAAACTCTTGTTTTCTTAAGTTGAATTCCATGGGTTTTTTTTGCAAAAACATTTGTTTCTTGTTTCAAAGTTTTAGTTTTAAATCAAATGATTCAGTTTGAATAAAATTACAGGTTTTGAGAGAAAGTAGGTCTTTTGCAAAAAAATGACTCTTTGAACAAGTCTTTTGGGAGGTCACAGTTTTTTTTAAAAAAAGAATAGATTTTCTGAGAAATGTAGTTCTTTTCAAAAAGAAATAACATCTTTGAACAGAAAAATATTTTCTTGTTGAAAAACAGTTCTTTTGGAATTCTTAGTTTTTTTGAAAAAAAGTTTATTTGGAAAGAAATATATATTTTTGAGGAAAAAATAGGATTTTCAAAATAAAAAGTTACCTGGGAAAGCTTTCCTAGAAAAAACAATTTTGCTTCTAAAATTACAAAAAAGTGTTTTTATGTTAAAAATTTAGCTGGTTTCTTTGACAAAAAAAAGAAACATTGAAGAAATTGTTCTTTTTCCACAAAGGTACCTTCTTTTAAAAAAGTCATTTATGAAAAAATCAGTTAAAATTTGTTTTTGCAAAACTATTTGAAAATAGTTTTTTTAAAAGACCCTGGGAAGAATAGTAAAAGGTAGTAAAAAGACAATTTTTTGAAAATACTAGTAAACAAACAGTTAATTGGCAAAAACTAATCAAAAAAGCAGCTTTTCTAAAGAAATAATACAATGGGTTTTTGAAAAAAACAAGTGCAAAAAGCTAGTACAAAAATATTTTTTTGAAAAAAAACTGGTGCAAAAATAGTCTTTTGAAAAAAACTAGTACAAAAATAGTTTCTTTGAAAAAAACTAGTACAAAAATAGTTTATTTGAAAAAAAAACTAGTACAAAAATAGTTTATTTGAAAAAAACTAGTACAAAAATAGTTTATTTGAAAGAAACGAGTACAAAAATAGTTTCTTTGAAAAAAACTAGTACAAAAATAGTTTATTTGAAAAAACTAGTACAAAAATAGTTTATTTGAAAAAAACTAGTACAAAAATAGTTTTTTTGAAAAAAACTAGTACAATTTTTTTTTTCAAGAAAAAACTAATACAAAATAGTGGATGAACTGACAACATCCAATGGTTCCTATCTTAGCTGGTAAGCCTTGCATCTGCACTACTTGCTCACTTTGCCATGGGTTCAAATCACCCATGTGGCAGGCAATGAGGCATTCCTTGCTAAGATCCATGGGGGCTCTCCTATTGTAGAGAGAAACCAGCCATTATGCCCCAGTGTTTTGCTTGACTGGTGCCACCAGGGCCCACCTGCAATATCCTGAAACTGCAGAGGCTGGTGTTCACAAGCCCCTGGTGGTTTATAGCCGGTTTCGGGGGGTTGTTCGTGCTAGCTGATGTGAACAACCCCCTGGCCTTTTACTGCTTGTTTCGGGGGTTGTTTGCAGAAGCTGATTCAAACAATCCCCCACCTTTTTGCAGCCAGTTTTGGGGGGTTGTTTTCATTAGCTAATGCAAGCAACCCCCATACTTTTGCCATTTTTTTGAGGAGTTTTTTTTGAGCTAGCTGATGCAAACAACCTCATGGCCTTTTACATCTGGCTTTGGGGGGTTGTTAGAAACAGCACCCCTCCAATTTCTATTTGGTTTTAGGGGTTTTTCACAAAACCTTTTTGCAACCAAATCCACAGTCTTGGAGGTGGTGTCATAAGGCCTTGCACATTAGTGGGATCAAACCACCCCCAGACATTTGAATCTGGTTCTGGGGGGTTGTTTACAATACCATATATGAATGACCTCTGTATTTTAGAGCTACCTTGTGGGGGCTGTCTGCACAAGGTGATATAAACCAACTCCCAACCTTTTTATTATAGGAACATATTATTTTGATCATCTATCCCTGCAATCCAATGGGAACAAGATGAGTGATTCCATGTATTTGAGCATAATTGTGAAATAATTTTAATCATCTTTGGAGGGAGGTTCATCATGAGAGGAAATGAAAGAAACTGATGGAGAGCCTCAGCTGTCATTTAATATTTTTTGGAATAATAACTATGCAAAAACACTCACATTTTCCAATTTCATAATGGTTAAGGACTTGAAATTCATCATTAGTAGGAGTATTTAGTGAGTAGTGCAACAGAAATTATAGTTAAAAATGTATTTTCAAGCAGATAATATAATTCATGTGCAAACCATTCTATAGCATCTGAGTAGCCTGTCACTTTTTCCTTCCTAAAGACAACTTGTAGTTCACATATTCCTTTTGAAAAAAGTGGGTTTCAATATAAACCTTCAAGGAGGGAATAAACTTCATGATTTCATTTTTTCCCAGTAATTAGAATGCAAAACTTTAAGTTCTAGCGGCATACTTCATATATAATCTAAACTTTCGCAAAGAATGAAAATAACACCATCATGATGGAGTAGTCAAAATACTTGTGAAGATGAATTTCTATTAAAAAATAATGCCCAAATTTCTCATCTTTGAGCTTAAATTTACATCTTTTAATGTTTGTATATTGAAAATACTAATGTAGAAAAAATGCTTTTACCAAACATATGTTCTAAATTTTTGGAAATTTCAATACAATGAATAAGCTTCTCTTTACCTGAATGAAATTTAACGATATTTTTTTGATTATGATAACTTCTGCATGTGAAAGGTGTATCTTATCAAATACTCTTTAAAACCTCCAAGGATTTTCATTGCTTATCTGTCGGAAAACTATTAATTCATATCCACAGAGCTTCTTTCAGAAATTGTTGGTGGTGTGTTTCATTTCAGAGGGAAGTGTATAACAAGTTAAAATGATGAAAACGTTTGAATTTGGAATATATGGGTATGGCTGAGCCTTCTTGATATTAGTTCCCAAAACCATTTTATAATTTCTGATATTTGGATATTGATAAATTTTTATTCTGTGCTCTCAATGGAAAATTTACGGCTCATATCAAGACATGATGACCTTTTTTTTCTGCAATCAATTGTGATCTTAAACAATAGATATTAATGCCTAATTGACAAAATTCCCATTTTTTTCATCCCTTAATTGAGAGATATTCTTACCATATTACATAACTCACAGAGAATTATTGAGTAATTGATAGCCAAATTTGGAAGACCATCAAGTGATAGAATAGCTCATTAAAATGAATATGCATATTCAAAGGGAAAGTGAAACTTTCTTTCTTTTTGACTCTATAAACACAAATTATACAATATTTATTGATCTCTCAAACATTTTAAAGGGGGGGGAATTCTGAATAATAGGTGCTTGAGAAGAAAAGTATGCTGCTCAAAATACTGAGATAACCCACTTCTGCTCCATGTAATCTTCTTTTCAAATATGATTGTTAAATTATAAAAGGTTCTTTTAATCATATATTGAGCTAATCCAGCTGTGAAAGAAAAATCTAATACTGAAGTTCATGCAGGTAATATTTGGGCTTTTCTTAGTTCATCTTTGTCACAGCCAAGGAGGTAGGGGCATTACCAATCATTTTCAACAATCATTACCTCATTGATACCCTTCAAAACCCAATCAGAAACAATCATTATTTCATGGATACCCTTCAAAACCCAATCAGCAAGGGGGTTTCATTCTACATTCTCCAAATACAGTTTTCAGACCTCAATACAGTTTCATACAGGCAAGACCCAAATACAGGATTCACCAAATACAGGCCTGTCATCAATACAGGCGCAAATACCTGTATTGACTGTATAACCTGTATTGGATTCACCAATACAGGATTCAATCCCACATCCAACTTCTTCCAGCATACAGGCCAGTATCTCAACACTCAAACTCCAAGGCTGGTATTTCTCACATATACCAGCCCCTCTTCATCCACCTGGGGGTTTTTCCCCCAGTTAATTGAAATATTGGATTTATTATTTAATATTATTTTATTTCTCATTTAAGAAATATTATTTTATTCTTGATTAAGTTAGTCTTTGCCTTCCCTCACCTGTTCAGTAGAGTCCTGGTGGCCATACCCTTTATTAATCCTTTTCTCTTTTCTGAACAGGTTGAAACAGTGGTACAGGATCATTTGTGGTTGGCTCTTTATTATTGCTTTTGTTTTCCTCTCATATCTTTTAATTCTTATTATTTTATGACTAGGAAATTATTATCTTATTTCATTACTCTTATCATTTGAGTATTTCTTCTGAGCCCTCCATAAGTAAGTCTGTTCACTGAGTGCCAGGCCCTCTTCAGTTTAGAAGAGCCCCTGTGACATTATTTTAATTAACTCATAATTGCTTCTTTTTTCTTTCATTCATTTTATTTTTTTCTCTCATTCTTCAATTATGATCTTTTCATGATTTTATGAGTTTTATGATTTTTATGATTTCATTATCTCTCATCAATTTTCATCTCATTCCTTTTATTCAAATGAAAATTGATTCTCTTTCTCATTTCAAAATTCTGCTGACCATTTCACTTTATTCTTTATCATTCTCATTTCTCTTTTTGTCTGAATTCAGGTTTTTATCAGCTTTTTTAAGTGGAATTATTTGGGTTAATTGATTCATAATTCAGGGATTATTGATTTGGGGTATTCAGTGATTTTGGTTTTGAAATTTCTCAGGTTTATTGATTGATTCCTCAAGACATTGATTTCACCTCAAGACTTTGATTTGACTTTGATTGATTTGATTTGATTGACTTGATTTGATTCTTCAAGATAGCTGATTTATCCTCAAGATTTGATTTAATTGATTGATTTGAATTTGATTCCTCAAGAAAATTGAATTGATTTTTGAAGATAGTTATTGAATTCCTCAAGACTTAATTGATTTGATTTTGATTGACTTGATTTACTTGATTTGACTTATTGATTGAAATTGATTATTCATAAATATTTGACTTTGTCATCTTCACTCTTCAAGATTTATTCACATTGATTCACTTAAAGACTATTGATTGATTTTTCAAGATAATCAAGATTCTCATTTAATTTGATTTGGTCAAGCCTTATTTTATTCAAATTATCATCAAGTTTTTATTCATTCTTCTTTCATGATGCCAGTTCAGCATAGCCCACCAGCCAAGAATACAAGATCCCAGAGACATCAAGCTGTTCTCACTCCTACACCAAGGGTTCCTCTTAACCGCACACCATCAGTTCATCAACTGAGTGCAAATTTGGACAGAGGACCACCAATGGAAGGAGCAGCACCCTCCAGAAGAGGAGGTGTGAAGTCTAGAAGATCAAGATCATTCTCTGGACTATTGGGTGGTTATCCTGGTGTTTCTCAAGGGCCTAGAAGTAGATTGGGGGAAGCTGAAGATGAGGAGGGGGAGGAGTCTGCGGAAGAGGAAGAATCTGAGGAGACTGAAGTGGCAGCTGCCTTTTCAGGTGCTCCTAAAGCTCCTGAGGCTCCAAATCTAGCCCTTTCTAATCAACCTTCTGTCTCTCAAGCTGAACCAAATTTCCTCAATATGATGGAGCAAATGACTCAGTTTATGGGACAACTCACTCAAGCAGTTTCCCCAAGGAACACTTCAAAAGTCCCTGAATTCAAGACTCCATCAATGAAGGCACCTGATTCTTTTGATGGTACTAAAGCCCATAAATTGAGAGGATTCATTCAATCCTGTCAATTAATCTTTCATAATGACCCAGCAAACTTCTTCTCTGACAGGAAGAAGGTGCTTTACTCAACTTCTTTTCTTACTGGTAGAGCTGGCAAATGGATTGAACCTTGCCTCTCAAATATCTCCAATGAAGACCCTTCTTACCTCCTCAATAACTGGCAGTTTTTTGAAACCCAGTTATTTACTCTGTTTGGTGATCCCAATGAAGTCAGAAAAGCTGAACAAGAGTTGGACAATTTGAGGATGAGGGAAAGTGGTCAAGTTTCCTTGTACATAGCTGATTTCAGAAGTTTAATGTCAAGAATTGGAGACTGGGGGGAAAGGGCCTATATTCATGTGTATAAAAGAGGCTTGGCATCAAGATTGTTGGACCAATCGGCTTCGCACCCTGGAACTTTTGATAGTCTTCAAGAACTCATGGATATCACCTTGGAATTAGATGCCAGGTACCATGAGAGGCATAAGGAAAAGGGCAGTCATCAAGAGAAGAAGCCTCCAAACAGTGGATCCAACTCTTCCAAGCCCCCTCAAAGTTCATCATCAAAGAAGTCTTATCACAAGAAGAAGAAGAAGGGGAAGAATTTTCAAGTGTCCAAAGACAAGCCTCATGCTGCTCTGCTCAATAAGGACAACAGATTAATTGGTTCTGAAAAGGAGAGGAGGATTAAAGAAGGCTTGTGCAATTGTTGTTGTGGAAAGCACCCATTTGAAAAATGCTTCAAGAGGCGTGAAAATAGGCAAGGGTCATCAAAAGGCTTCCCTAGCAAGCAGGGAAAAGCCTGAGTGGGAATCATGATGTGTTCAATGGTTCTCACTTATTTCCTTCAAGAGCACAATTGTGCACTCTCAATACTAGTGTCAAGAAATCTTTAAAATTTCTTATTTTTTCTTCAATCTCTGATATTTTTTATAATATTCTCATTGATTCTGGTACTACAAACTCCCTTATTGCAAAGAATTTTGTTCTCAAGTACTCATTGACCATGTCAGAGCTCCCTGAAAAGATTCCTCTTTTCATTCTGGATTCCAATGAATCCACTTCATTGTTCATCACCCATTATACCAAGTGGGTTGTTGATTTACCTTCCTTCCCAAGCTTTGAATGGGTGTTCTTTATCATAGAATCACCCAAGGGAGAAGGCCTGATATTGGGCTATGATTTTCTTTACTATTTTAATCCCATTATTAATTGGAAAAATGGATTGATCACCTATGATTCTTGTCATAAGGATTCTAGTGGTATTATTTCTTCTACTAGTAATGACTTTTCCACTGCTGTCAACAGTGTTGCTCTGGTTGGTGAACTTAAGACACCTTCCCTTCCTCCTTCTGTCCAGAAACCCTCCATTTTTCCCTCTCAGTCATTACTTCCATTAAGAGATGAAGTCTTCAAAGAGATAAAAGATGTTGGAGAAGATGTTGCTTTATCTTCACTTCATCTCTTTCAAGGGGATATGGACCTTCCTCCTTTATCTTTTCATGCCTCCCTGGAGGAGCAGTGGGATGAGGAGGAAGAGCCAGAAGAGATTGAAACTGTGCTGAAGGTAGTCCCTCCTGTTTATCACAAATATTTGGATGTATTCTCCAAAGTGAAAGCAGAGAAACTTGCTCCACACTGTGCCTGTGATCATCATATTGAACTGGAGGGTCTTCTACCTCCAGTTGGTGTTATCTACTCTTTATCAAAGAATGAGTCAGAAACACTGCGGGCCTACATTTCAGAGAATGTAGAGAAAGGTTTCATCAGACCAAGCTCCTCCTCAACAGGAGCACCTGTCCTTTTTGTTAAGAAAAAGGATGGTGGTCTTTGTTTGTGTGTTGACTACCACAAACTTAACGCTGTCACTAGGAAGAACAGGTATCCTGTTCCTCCAATTAATCAGCTTCTTACCGTCTTCAACGGTGCTACTATCTTCTCCAAGATAGATCTGCGTGGTGCATATAATCTCCTGAGAATTAAAGAGGGGGATGAGCATTTAACTGCCTTTAGAACCAAATATGGTAGTTATGAGTATTTGGTTATGCCATTTGGCTTAACCAATGCTCCAGATTCATTCCAAAATCTTGTGAATGATATCTTTGCAGATTATTTGGATATTTTTGTTGTAGTGTACTTGGATAATATTATGGTCTTCTCTAGCTCTTTGGATGAACATGTTAAACATGTGGCCTCTGTTCTCCAAAGACTGAGAGACAATAATTTGTTTGCTAAAGCCTCCAAGTGTGGAATACTTGGGCTATGTTGTTTCAAGTGATGGCCTCAAGATGGATTCTTTAAAGGTTCAACAAATCCTCAATTGGCCTCAGCCCAAGAACATCAAGGCCCTCCAATATTTTCTTGGCTTTGCCAACTTTTATCGTTGTTTCATTAAAAATTATTCCAAAAAAGTCTCTGCTCTCACTTCCCTCCTTAAAAAAGATTCTCCTTATATCTTCAATGAGGAAGCTCTTAGTCAGTTTCAGATACTCAAAGAAACTTTCACCACTGCTCCTATTCTCTCTCGTTTTAATCCTTCTCTAACAACTATTGTAGAGACTGATGCTTCTGATTATGCCTTGGGTGCTGTACTGAGTCAGGTGAATGACTCAGGAAAGCATCCCATTGCATTTGATAGTCTCAAGCTTTTACCAGCTGAACTCAACTATAAAATTCATGACAAGGAACTCCTTGGCATAGTTTGGGCTCTCAAGCGCTGGAGAGCTTTTCTCCTTTCTCTTTCTGATTCCTTTGAGGTCTTGACAGACCAGATTACAATTATTAACCCAGTTGTAACCTCCAAAGTCAAACTGCCCAAATCAGAAGATAACAAATTTGTACAAGGCACAGTCAAAGGTAAATACCCTAAGACCATAAAGTTTTTGACTGCTTGCAAACACTAATATGTCCCCTGCATACTTCAGAGACCTTGGCTTCCAAAGGAACCAACCAGAGGACAGAGAAAGCTTGTCCAGAACCAGAAGACCTGGAAGAAGACACTTTGGACACAGTGGTGGATGGAAAAACAATGACGGAGATAATATCAACCTTGCCATTCACACTCCAATTCAACAGGAACGACAAACCAGAGGACTGGAAGGATATGGATCAAGTTCTTCAGCTCCACCAACTACTAAAACACTTATTTCAATGGAGCATGGACAACAAGAGGTTCAACCTGGCAAGTCACTGGGGAGAACTTGGAGCAATTTGCCAGAAGATCTGTCTCAAAGAGATAGACTTCAAAGACCTGATGGTAATCACCAAAGGTTGGAATCCTACCAGGAAGTTCAGACTCCTGGAGGCAAGGGCACAGAGGATAAGGGAGAACCAAGCCACTATCCATGCTATAGAAGAACAGTTAACCCAGACAGGGCCTACTCAGATTCCTTCAGGCTCACAAGGAGCAGGCCAAATCAGCTCTCCAGTGGCTTCACACCATTCAGAAGCCAGCAGATCAGTGGCCAAGAGTCACCATTCTTCACAATTCCAGGAAGTTTCCAGGAGAAGACAAGGAAACAAGGGCAAGAACAAAGCCTCCTTCAACCAGAGGAGGAAAGAGTCAGACCCCATGATGCAGAAGCTGTTAGATTTGGTAAAAGAAGTACACAAGAACCAGAAGTAGTTGTAAGCCACTCTAGAATCAGTAGTCCTAGTAATAGAAACATTACCCCCACTCATACTGAAAATAACATTGTCACATCTGAGAGTAACATCAACAGTGATACACTGTGGTTACAAATTTCCCAATATGCTGAACAATCTGAAAAACAGTTTGCAGAAATTCAAGCTGGCCAAGAGAGGATGAGACAAACTCAATTTTCCTTGGAACAGATAGTTAAAAATCTTCAAGAAGGATATCCTCAACTGAGCAAAGCCTCTGAAGAAACCAACAAAAATCTGAATATAGTCTTTGAAGAACAGCACAAGGGACAGGAAGTCTCTGGATCAAGACATTAACAAGTTGTTTAATGCCTACCATAGCTTGAAGCCCCAACCACAAGGCCAAGTTATGGATATCCCATATCAACCAGATGACATCAAACCAGATGCCATGTTGATGAATAAGACAACATCTCGATAAAAATACCAAGATGGAGATGAAATGTCTTATTCAGAGAAGAAAGCCTTGAAACAGCTTCCTGAGGCCTCAAGTTGGCCCAAATTCTCTGGATCAGGAGAATATGATCATATGGAACTCATAGATTATATTGATGGACTCTTCATTTATGTACAAAGCATACCAGACTACTGGATTACTGCTGGACTGAATACTGCATTTAAAGGTCATGCTAGTATATGGTACACAGAAATGAAAGAAATCCATGGCAGGAGAAACTGGCCATGGTGGAAGAGTCAAATCATCCAAAAGTACAGTAATGGAACTTGGATATGGCAAAAGACCATGTCATTTGAAAATGACAAATACTCTGTGGACAAAGATCCATATGAGTGGTGTCTTAGACAGTCTAAAAGACTTAAAGCCATTGATCCTCAGATGAACATCCAAATGAGGAATCACAAACTTCTGACACAATTGCCAGGAGAACTAGAGCATGCAGTAAAATGCAGATGCAACCAAAATTGCACTCTAGATGACATTGCCAACACCTTAAAAGACATAAGAACAAGGACTAATATAGGGAAATTCACCCCATATAAGAGCAGTAGTTTCAAAGAGAAACAACCTTTCAGGGTAGAGTTTAAAGACAAACCCAAAGAAAGGGTGGCAGAAGTGGAAAAGAAGAGTAATTCTTGTCACAATTGTGGTTCAACAGACCACTATGCCAACAACTGTCCAAAGGCAAAGAAAAAAGTCTATGCCATAGAGAAAGTCCCTGAGGAAGAACCTCAAACAGAGGATTCTGAATCAGACTCCATGGTTTATGCCATCAGAGAACCATCTGATGATGATAAAGACCCAAGAGGGGAATTTCTAGTGGAATACCAAGAGGAAACGCCACTAGAAATCCAGGACATACAGTTGGAAGCAGGCATGCCACAGAACACTGCTAACAAGAGCTTGTGAAAACACACACAAGATGCACAAACATTCCTGGTTACACCAACCAAAGGAATGGCATATATACATGGTGTAAGATGTGACTATGAAACTGGTGATAATATTACTATTAATCAACAGTACTATGTCTGTTCTTATGAAATATAATAATAAAATATTATTATAACCACAATTAAATAATTAAAAAATTATTTCTTTCACGTGTTAAGCACTACTAGTGATTTTAACAGTGAGCAAGTAATTGTCTACAAGAATCAATTACAAGAAGAATTTAATAATAAAAACTTCTTTATTAAAATAATGAAATTATTTCAATATATAATTATCTTTTGCAAGAATAATTATAAAGATAATTCTTGAAGAAAGCTATTACTAGAGAAAAACTTTAAGAATTAAGAACAAATGACTCACTAATACTCCAAAGAACTTATTGAAAGGTAAGAGTAGAGAAATTTGACGTGGAATTGTGGATTTAAGGGATAAAAAAGGATTTATAACAGTATTACAACAGAATATAGTTGGATTCTATGATTTCACGTCTTTCTGGATGATTTTGAAAGATTTAAAACACTTAAGAATAGCTTCAACTAATACTTACTTGTTGGTAATAATGATTTAATAAATTGATAAGATGATGATGAGGAAAAAACAGCAAGAAGAGGCTTCTTTTAAGTCAACAACAGCTCACAGAGGCGTGCCATGGAGTAAACTGAAAAACCAATGAGTGAGAAAACAATAATCCTTTTTGGATTAATGATTGCATCATCTGTTGTCACGTAAGATTATCATAATTACTTAATTGATGCTTTTACGTGACTACCAACCCCAATATGGTTAAGAATAAAAGGAGTAACATCTGTAAATCTTCTTTTATTCTAAAATAATCATTGATTTCTCAAAGTTATCAATGTTATTGCCAATTTCATCACAGGTTGTAATTACTGTGAATTTTTGAAGATTCAGTGTTTCATGTAGAATGGTCAAAAATGGACTGTAAGTAAAACTTTTAATTTTACTAGTAAAACCATAATTCTTTTTGGTTTTACCATAGATAATACAGTTCTTCATTGGTGCTGAAATTTTCAGGAAGATTCATTAAGAATTGTATTTTTAATGAATTTTTGAAGTTTTTACCTCATTTCTACATAGAATTGCAAATAGCAGTATTTTGCTGGTTGCTATGAGGTAAATCAATGAATATGGATCCCAAAAGGGTTTAATTACTCTTTTAGGGTCTAGTCATGGAAATTCATCAAGAATTGACGTGGTTACAGGAGCCTAAGTAGCTTATTACCTCCTTGGCACGTCAAAATAGCAGGTTATTTGCTATTTTTCTTATGATTACAGTAGGTGTAACTTGGTAACCAAGTTCCCAAAGAGTTTTAGTTTACCAATTGGGCCAAGATGAGCCATGGATCCATGCTCTGGAGCTATCCACGCCTCTGAGGCCTCAGAAGTTGGGTACCCTGGCTCTCTTTGATGTCTTTTGTCCCCCTTGCTTAATTTTTACGTCAAAATAGTAATTTAAGCTTCAAGTGAGATATCAACTATGGGTGTACCAAAAGTCCATGTAAGAATACCATAATATTAAGTGCTCAAAACATGCATAACACTATTCTTAGTGTATATGTAACATGGGATTTCTCACTTTCCCATTATTTTGGCTAAAAATCAAGAAAAACAAAAATTTTCACGGATCTTTTATGTGGTATTAATGATGTGGTATTGAAGTATTTTCCATTTTACCACCTCAAATACTTAAATTGAGCTTATTCACTCTATGGAGCTACCCTAGGTGAATTTTTGTGTAGAATCCAAATCTGGTCTTAAATCCATGGATTTACTTACTCAATAAAAAGTTATTCATCTTTTCTGAAATTGAAAATGATGAATTTTGGATATATGCATGACTTATGAGTTTTGCATAATTCAAAATTTCTTTTTAAGATAATTGTGGCCTATTTGGGTATGTAAAATATACCTCAAGGCTCACATTCCCTCCCACCAAAAAATAAAATTGTACTACAATTTTATTAGTGATAAAAGAATAAGGCCCCAAAGGGGGGTAATGTCCACTGTCCAACCTCTTCACATTACTCAGATCAAGTAATTTAAAGCACATTTATAGAAATATTCAGGCTTGTGGCCTTCTTTCATGTCTAAATCTTCTTAAGAGTTTATCTGAGTCAGGTATTTCTGATTCTGCCATTCATTCATCTTCATGTACTGGATTTCTATATCTGACAAGATATTCTCTTTGATTTTTACCCCTAAGTCTCCTTTCTTTAATGACTTTCTTTATCTTTTTGTCTTCATTCTGTTCCACAGGTGGTACAGTTAAAGGAGTTGGGTTTCTTAAAGGAAAAAATTCTTTATCAGCTGTTTGATAAGGTTTTATCAAGCTGACTGGAAATGTGGGGTGTTTATTTTCCAATTCACCACTCAATTCCACTTGAACTGCATTGGTTCCATGTAAAGCAACAATAACAAAAGGTCCTACATAAGAATCTTTAAGTTTCTTTGGGCCTTTGATATTATTAAAGTTCAAGGTTGAAACTAGAACTAAGTCCCCTACTTTGAAGTCTGGTACTTTATGAATCTTGTCCCACTTCTGTTTTGCATAATCAAAAGCATCATCCATACTCTGTTTTGCATGGTGTTTTACTTTATGTAGCATTAATTTGAAGCTGGAAGCTGTAGGATGAATTTCTATCAAGTCTTTCCTCAGTGTGTCTGCTGGGAGTCTTGGCTTCCATCCTTTTTCTAACATAGCAGGAGTTTGTCCTGTGGAAGAGTGGAGTGATGTCTTGTATGCCAATTCTAATGCAGGTATCAGAGTGCACCAGTCATGGGTAAAGCCATCTGAGTCTTTGAATTCTAATCCATAAGCACAAAATCTCCTGATCATGTCTTCTAAAGTTTGAATCATCCTCTCTGCTAGCCCATCTGTTTGAGGGTGATATGCTGTAGAGAATGATAACTTAGTCCCAAACAATCTATGAAGATTGGTCCAAAGTGCAGATGTGAATTTGGAATCTCTGTCACTTATGATATTCTTAAATAACCCTGTATGAGAAATAACTCTACTCCATAAAAGAAGAGCTGTATCCATAGCAGTGTCATCTTTATGACATGGTAAGAATATGGGAGTTTTGCTATATCTGTCTACAATGACTAAACAAGCATTATAACTTTTGTCACCACTTGGAGGAAGTGCTGTGACCCAATCCATGTGAACAACTTCCCAAGGGGATTCTGGTTCTTGAATATGGATCATCAATCCAAATTTCTTGCCTGTACTCCTGTTTGCTTTTTGGCATCTATCACAGGTATGGCAATACTCAATAGTTTCTTTTCTCCAAGATGGCCACCATGCACAGTTTTTTACTTTTTCAAGTGTTCTGTCTTCTGATAGGTGTCCAGAGTAAATGCTATCATGGCATTCATGAAGAATGGTATTGATAAGCAATCTACTACACAGTGTCATCACACAAGAATGTTTTGTTCTATGGTAAATAATCCCATCAAACAAGTGAAATCTTCCTTCAGAATAGGAATTTTTCCAAACTTCATCTAGTGCATTAACCAAAGATGTGTCTTTGCAGTCTTTATCCAATAAAGAAGTCAAGATATGGCAATTCTTGTCTTGTTTATAAGACTCTCTGACCTCTTCAAAGAATTCAGTCCCAATATCAGTTATGTTAATTCCTTCAATTGGAATCTGTGGTTCAGCTTCCAAAGGTACATAAGCTGGGCTATCAGGAGTGTTGGCTAAAGCCCATCTACTAAGTCCATCAGCATTTTTGTGGATGTTTCCTGCTTTATGAACTATAGTCATGTTTCCTCTATATTCTTGAATGGCTATTTGCCATCTCAACATATGTCTGTTGGGAGTTTTCATGTTAAGAAGTGATTTTACGGCATTACAGTCAGTTATCACTTCAAAAACACTGCCATCAAGGTAATAGTGTAATTTCTCAAGTGCCCATACCAAACATAAGCACTCCATTTGGCTTGCACCATATCTGGCTTCTGTTGGTTTGATTTGCCTTGAGATATAACAAATTGGTCCTTCTGTAGGTTTGTCATCAATAATCTGGACTTGATGTAGGGCTGCCCCTAGTCCATCTCCACATGCATCAATGTACAATTTAAAAGGAATATTCCAGTCAGGCATGAGGAGTAAAGTTGCTTCCGTAAGGGCTTTCTTTATCTTCTCATAAGCTTTAATTCTTTCCTGTGTCATCTCAAATACAGTCTGTTGATCACAGATTCTATAGAGTGACTTGGCTAGAATTGCAAAATCTTTCAAGTGTTGCCTATAGTAACTAGCAAATCCAAGGAAAGGCATCATTTCTTTTTTATTCTGGGGTATTGGCTTAAGTAACACTGCTGCTACTTTATTCTTGTCAATACCCAAGCTCAAACCAGAAACAACATGTCCTAATGCTTTGAGTTCTTCAAAACCAAAATTGCATTTCTTAAGTGAAATTTTCATGTTCACTTCTGCAACTTTATGAAGTACTCTTGCAAGTCTTTCAAGGTGCAGAGACCATGAGTCAGAACATATAATAATATCATCAATATAAATGATAAGCCATCCTTCAGACAACTCTGTGGGGAAGATGGTATTCATCATTCTTTGATAATGAGATGGAGCATTTTTAATGCCAAATGGCATTCTAAGATACTCAAAAATGCCACAGTGGGTGATAATTCTAAGTAATTTCTTAGCTTTAGGCGTCAAAATATTTTGATGAAAACCTTTCAATGCATCCATTGATGTTATATACTTGGCTTTAGACAATTGAGTCAAGGTTTCTTGAATTCTAGGGATTGGATACCTATCTGGAACTATGTAGGTATTCAAAGCTCTAAAATCTCCAGCCATTCTTTACTTATCATTATGCCATGCAATAATAACAGGTGTTGTCACTTCAACTTCCTCATTATGGCCTACTTTCCTTAGCACACCAAGTTGGATCAACTCTTGGATATGTTTTTCCAAGGCCTCTCTAGCTCTGGGACTGGCTGGATAAGCTTGTCTTCTAAGTACTGGAGGATGTGGTCTGTCAATATTAAGAGTAATATCAACTTCATGTCCTCTTATAGCGCCTAATGGTTCATTATCAGAGGCAAATGCATTTTTATATGTGTATAACACATTAATAAGCTCATTCCTCATCTTTGGTGACAATGATTGATTAATTTTTGCTTCAACAAGTTGATTAGTCACAAATTCATCTTTGTAAGTATCTTTGACAGAAGATACTACAGATATCTGTTTTGGCATATTGGAGAAAGCAAATTTTTGTCTCTTGTTATCTCCAATTGTGAAATATCTGTCTTTATGGTTATTTATATCAATACCATAAATATTTAAGTAATCATTTCCAAGAATGATGTGCTGAGATGTGCAATTATCCATTACTACAATCTCAGTTTTCATTCTTACACTTCCTGCTGGATGTGGGAATACAATATTAGTGTCCAATATGCCCAAGGGGTACATATTGTTACTGGCACTACTGAATTGTACACCTTCTATTGGTAATAGATGGTTTTTCCATTCAGGAAGTATAATTTGGAGATAATCTTTGCCAACACAAGTGCAAAATGCCCCTGTATGCAAATTTACTTTGGCTTCAATATCACTCATCAGAACTGATGTGATACAGGATGCTCCAGCAGTATAACCCTTTCCTCTAGCAGGTTTTGTCTTACACATTCTGGCATCTTGGATATTGATCAGGTTGCAGCAATCTTCACTGTACTGTGGCAAGTGGGTATGGACTTCTGTGACCTCAAAGAAAGCTGAAATGTTTTCAATGGGATAGTCCCCACTGGTGTATCTTCAGAGACTGCAGAATCTTGATCAGACTCCTCTTTCTCTTCAGTACACTGAATTTCTTCAATGACTTGAACTTCATTGATTTTTGTTCTTTTAGGACAAGTGTTGGCTAAATGTGAAGTACTTCCACATTTATGACACTTCAAGACAGGTCTTTCTGGTCTTCTTTCCTCTCTAGGAATCTTTGAGACTATTTTGGACTCTATTGGGTTTTTAATCCAAGTCTTACCAATTCTTGTCCTGGTAATGATATCTTCCATAGCATTAATGTAGTCCTCTGTTGAACAAGGTTCCACACATCTGCTTTTGATAGCATGTTCCAGTTCTCCTCCACACTTTCTTAATATTTTCATATTAATCATAGTGTCAGACATATCTGGGTGTAAAGCAGATAATCTGTCTTTTTGTTTGAAGAACCAAGTAAGTGGTTTGTCTTTTTCTGAGTTAAAAATGGCAATTTCAAAAGCATTCTCCATTTTAAACCTCCAAGAATTATTGGCCCATTTGGTAATCACTTCAGATTTCCACCAAGACCAGTCATGTTTACCATGATCAATCCTCATTTTGTAATACCATTTCTTTTCAGTTCTGGTAAACAAACAGTGTAATTTTCCCACTATGATTTCATCAGGTATATTAAAGTCTTCTTGCAACATATCAATAGTTCTGATGAATTCAATATGGTTATATTCTCCTTCACCAGAGAATGTTGGCCATTCTTCTATTTTGGGAATATCTCTTGCAGAGTAGGCATTTTCTCCTAAGAATGGAGTCAAACTTTCTTTGACAGAAAGTTTTTCTTCAGTCAAAGGTGTAGAATGTCTTGGCATATGTGGTTCATGATTCTTATGAATTTGCTCCACACTTGCAATTATATCATTCTTCAATTTCTGCCTCTCACTGTCACTTTTTGCTAAATGTATAGCAAATTGATTGGTGTTCTTAACTATTTGTAAGACATGGTCTTCAAGAGTTTTAAGTCTATCATTTACTTTAAAAATGGAAGGATCCTCTGTGTCATTATTTTGACATTGGGTCTCAATTCTTTCACAAGCATTGCTAATTGACTCAAGGGTGACAGTTGTCAATTGATGCCAATCAGAATGTTGCTTGTCATTTTTCTTTAAATCATTTATGTCTAATGTAATTTGCTTCAACTTTGACTCAAGTTTGCCAATTTCTACACTAATACTTCTATGTACATCATTTATTTGCGTGGAAAAGTCCTGTTCATCCTTTCCTGCTCCTTGGCTGTGAATTCCATAAGAGTTCTGGCCATATTGAAGACACTGTCCACGGCTGAAGGCTCCAATTTGGGGATCCTGTACCCTTGTGGGTAAGGTCTGTGCCAATTGCTTTTGCCTTTGCCCTTGCCTTGATGGTTCTTGGGACCTCTCTGTTTCTTTTGAGGTCCTTTGGGCTGGTCCTTGGGCGCTTCTGGAGCTGGTTTGGAGCTGGTAGATGCCACTGGTGCCTCGGTCTCCAAAGCTGGAGTCATTTCCAACTCTTTCTTCTGGTCTATGGATAAAAGACTTTGGTTCTTCAACCAATTCTTTATCTTTTTGACCTTGTCTTTGCAAGACAGGGGGCTGCATCCTCCTAAGAGTTCTATGGTCTTCTCCTGACCCAGAAAGCTCTTGATGTGTAAGTAGGAGTTCATGGCCCCCTGCCAAAGGCTTGGGCAGATTTCCCACTCCTCTTCCTTGGCTGCTCTGAACCAGTTTTTGTACTGGCATTGATATATTTCTATTGCTGCCACCTGAAAGTGGTTCAGCCCTGGAAATATTACCATAAATCAGTTCAGGCTCAGAATTTACGTCAAAATCTGTTGGTACAGACCTTGGGGAATGGGGGGCAACTCTGGCATGCTCCATATGTGCCTTTCTTGTGGAAGATTTGGCACTTCTGGATTTGGTCTTGCCTCTTCCTTGTCCACATCCATCTGGTTGGACTGAATAGTTGCTTCCATTTCTGGTATGCACCATTTTCACGTCAATTTAAAGATAAAAGGTGAGAATATAAGATAAAATACACACCTTTTGGTGGTAATTTAGCTTTTTCTGAGTTGAATAAGGTGCCTCTTTTAGCAATCTGCACCTCAATACTGTCTTCAGATTCTGCTTCTGAAGATTCTGGACTATTGATGTATCTTTTACTGAGTCTGTTACCAGCTGCACAGTATTTGATTAAAGACACTTAAAGAGAAAAAATATGATAAAAGAAATTATTTTTGTGTTTTAAGATATTTTTAAAAGATTTTTTATGAATTTTATTATTTTTTAATATTAAAAAAATTATTCTTTTTAAAGAAAAAAATTAAAATTTAAGATTTTGAATGAAAATTAATTCAGAGTAACTCAAAGAATAATTTTATAAGTTTTTGGATGTGAAAAAGCCACGTGTAAAACAGTATAAAATTAAACCAAATTCCTCAATGAAAAACATTTCCAAAACAATTTCAAAAATAAGAATTATTTTGACTTTAAAATGAAAGAAAAAAAATATTCAATTAATATATTTCAGAGCTTAAAAATATATTAATTAAGGGTACAAGGTTCAAAAAACACGGCCAGGCCCCCAAATGTAAGATTTGGTAGGTATGGTGGTTTTTTAGAACACAAAAGTGAAGTCTAGAATATGATTATATCCAAAACTCTGGTTACAATCACGGCCAGGCCCCAAATGTAAGATGTGACTATGAAACTGATGATAATATTACTATTAATCAACAGTACTATGTCTGTTCTTATGAAATATAATAATAAAGTATTATTATAACCACAATTAAATAATTAAAAAATTATTTCTTTCACGTGTTAAGCACTACTAGTGATTTTAACAGTGAGCAAGTAATTGTCTACTAGAATCAATTACAAGAAGAATTTAATAATAAAAACTTCTTTATTAAAATAATAAAATTATTTTAATATATAATTATCTTTTGCAAGAATAATTATAAAGATAATTCTTGAAGAAAACTATTACTAGAGAAAAACTTTAAGAATTAAGAATAAATGACTCACTAATACTCCAAAGAACTTATTGATAGATAAGAGTAGAGAAATTTGACGTAGAATTGTGGATTTAAGGGATCAAAAGGATTTATAACAGTATTACAACAATATATAGTTGGATTCTAGGATTTCAACACTTAAGAATAGCTTTAAATAATACTTACTTGCTGGTAATAATGATTTAATAAATTGATAAGATGATGATACGGAAAAAACAGCAAGAATAGGCTTCTTTTAAGTCAACAACAGCTCACAGAGGCGTGCCATGGAGCAACCTGAAAAACCAGTGAGTGAGAAAACAATAAACCCTTTTGGATTAATGATTGCATCATCTGTTGTCACGTAAGATTATCATAATTACTTAATTGATGCTTTTACGTGACTACCAACCCCAATATGGTTAAGAATAAAAGGAGTAACATCTGTAAATCTTCTTTTATTCTAAAATAATCATTGATTTATCAAAGTTATCAATGTTATTGCCAATTTCATCACAGGTTGTAATTACTGTGAATTTATGAAGATTCAGTGTTTCACGTAGAATGGTCAAAAATGGACTGTAAGTAAAACTTTTAATTTTACTAGTAAAACCATAATTCTTTTTATTTGTACCATAGATAATATAGTTCTTCATTGGTCCTGAAAGTTTCAGGAAGATTCATTAAGAATTGTATTTTTAATGAATTTTTGAAGTTTTTACCTCATTTCTACGTAGAATTGCAAATAGCAGTATTTTGCTGGTTGCTATGAGGTAAATCAATGAATATGGATCCCAAAAGGGTTTAATTACTCTTTTAGGGTCTAGTAATGGAAATTCATCAAGAATTGACGTGGTTACCGGAGCCTAAGTAGCTTATTACCTCCTTGGCACGTCAAAATAGCAGGTTATTTGCTATTTTTCTTATGATTACAGTAGGTGTAACTTGGTAACCAAGTTCCCAAAGAGTTTTGGTTTACCAATTGGGCCAAGATGAGCCATGGATCCATGCTCTGGAGCTATCCACGCCTCTGAGGCCTCAGAAGTTGGGTACCCTTGCTCTCTTTGATGTCTTTTGTCCCCCTTGCCTAATTTTTACGTCAACATAGTAATTTAAGCTTTAAGTGAGATATCCACTATGGGTGTACCAAAAGTCTATGTAAGAATACCATAATAGTAAGTTCTCAAAACATGCATAACACTATTCTTAGTGTATATGTAACATGGGATTTCTCACTTTCCCATTATTTTGGCTAAAAATCAAGAAAAACAAAAATTTTCACGGATCTTTTATGTGGTATTAATGATGTGGTATTGAAGTATTTTCCATTTTACCACCTTAAATACTTAAATTGAGCTTATTCACTCTATGGAGCTACCCTAGGTGAATTTTTGTGTAGAATCCAAATCCGGCCTTAAATCCATGGATTTACTTACTCAATAAAAAGTTATTCATTTTTTCTGAAATTGAAAATGATGAATTTTGGATATATGCATGACTTATGAGTTATGCATAATTCAAAATTTCTTTTTAAGATAATTGTGGCCTATTTGGGTATGTAAAATATATCTCAAGGCTCACATTCCCTCCCACCAAACAATAAAATTGTACTACAATTTTATTAGTGATAAAAGAATAAGGCCCCAAAGGGGGTAATGTCCACTGTCCAACCTCGTCAAATTACTCAGATCAAGTAATTTAAAGCACATTTATAGACATATCCAGGCTTGTGGCCTTCTTTCATGTCTAAATCTTCTTAAGAGTTTATCTGAGTCAGGTATTTCTGATTCTGCCATCCATTCATCTTCATGTACTGGATTTCTATATCTGACAAGATATTCTCTTTGATTTTTACCCCTAAGTCTCCTTTCTTTAATCACTTTCTTTATCTTTTTGTCTTCATTCTGTTCCACAGGTGGTACAGTTAAAGGAGTTGGGTTTCTTAAAGGAAACAATTCTTTATCAGCTGGTTGATAAGGTTTTATCAAGCTGACTGGAAATGTGGGGTGTTTATTTTCCAATTCACCACTCAATTCCACTTGAACTGCATTGGTTCCATGTAAAGCAACAATAACAAAAGGTCCTACATAAGAATCTTTAAGTTTCTTTGGGCCTTTGATATTATTAAAATTCAAGGTTGAAACTAGAACTAAGTCCCCTACTTTGAAGTCTGGTACTTTATGACTCTTGTCCCACTTCTGTTTTGCATAATCAAAAGCATCATCCATACTCTGTTTTGCATGGTGTTTCACTTTATCAAGCATCAATTTGAAGCTGGAAGCTGTAGGATGAATGTCAATCAAGTCTTTCCTCAGTGTGTCTGCTGGGAGTCTTGGATTCCATCCCTTTTCTAACATAGCAGGAGTTTGTCCTGTGGAAGAATGGACTGATGTCTTGTATGCCAATTCTAATGCAGGTATCAGAGTGCACCAGTCATGGGTAAAGCCATCTGAGTCTTTGAATTCTAATCCATAAGCACAAAATCTCCTGATCATGTCTTCTAAAGTTTGAATCATCCTCTCTGCTAGCCCATCTGTTTGAGGGTGATATGCTGTAGAGAATGATAACTTAGTCCCAAACAATCTATGAAGATTGGTCCAAAGTGCAGATGTGAATTTGGGATCTCTGTCACTTATGATATTCTTAAATAACCCTGTATGAGAAATAACTCTCCTCCATAAAAGAAGAGCTGTATCCATAGCAGTGTCATCTTTATGACATGGCAAGAATATGGGATTTTTGCTATATCTGTCTACAATGACTAAACAAGCATTATAACTTTTGTCACCACTTGGAGGAAGTGCTGTGACCCAATCCATGTGAACCACTTCCCATGGGGATTTTGGTTCTTGAATATGGATCATCAATCCAAATTTCTTGCCTGTACTCCTGTTTGCTTTTTGGCATCTATCACATGTATGGCAATATTCAATGGTTTCTTTTCTGCAAGATGGCCACCATGAACAGTTCTTCACTTTTTCAAGTGTTCTGTCTTCTGATAGGTGTCCAGAGTAAATGCTATCATGGCATTCATGAAGAATGGTATTGATGAGCAATCTACTACACAGTGTCATTACACAAGAATGTTTTGTTCTATGGTAAATAATCCCATCAAACAAGTGAAATCTTCCTTCAGAATTGGAATTTTTCCAAACTTCATCAAGTGCATTAACTAAAGATGTATCTTTGCAGTCTTTATCTAATAAAGAAGTCAAGATATGGCAATTCTTGTCTTGTTTATAAGACTCTCTGACCTCTTCAAAGAATTCAGTCCCAATATCAGTTATGTTAATTCCTTCAATTGGAATCTGTGGTTCAGCTTCCAAAGGTACATAAGCTGGGTTATCAGGAGTGTTGGCTAAAGCCCATCTACTAAGTCCATCAGCATTCTTGTGAATGTTTCCTGCTTTATGAACTATAGTCATGTTTCCTCTATATTCTTGAATGGCTATTTGCCATCTCAACATATGTCTGTTGGGAGTTTTCATGTTAAGAAGTGATTTTACGGCATTACAGTCAGTTATCACTTCAAAAACACTGCCATCAAGATAATAGTGTAGTTTCTCAAGTGCCCATACCAAACATAAGCACTCCATTTGGCTTGCACCATATCTGGCTTCTGTTGGTTTTATTTGTCTTGAGATATAACAAACTGGTCCTTCTGTAGGTTTGTCATCAATAATCTGGACTTGATGTAGGGCTGCCCCTAGTCCATCTCCACATGCATCAATGTACAATTTAAAAGGAATATTCCAGTCAGGCATGAGGAGTAAAGGTGCTTCTGTAAGGGCTTTCTTTATCTTCTCGTAAGCTTTAATTCTTTCCTGTGTCATCTCAAATACAGTCTGTTGATCACAGATTCTATAAAGTGACTTGGCTAGAATTGCAAAATCTTTCAAATGTTGCCTATAGTAACTAGCAAATCCAAGAAAAGACATCATTTCTTTTTTATTCTGGGGTATTGGCTTAAGTAACACTGCTGCTACTTTATTCTTGTCAATACCCAAGCTCAAACCAGAAACAACATGTCCTAATTCTTTGAGTTCTTCAAAACCAAAATTGCATTTCTTAAGTGAAATTTTCATGTTCACTTCTGCAACTTTATGAAGTACTCTTGCAAGTCTTTCAAGGTGCAGAGACCATGAGTCAGAACATATAATAATATCATCAATATAAATGATAAGCCATCCTTCAGACAACTCTGTGGGGAAGATGGTATTCATCATTCTTTGATAATGAGATGGAGCATTTTTAATGCCAAATGGCATTCTAAGATACTCAAAAATGCCACAGTGGGTGATAATTCTAAGTAATTTATTAGCTTTAGGCGTCAAAATATTTTGATGAAAACCTTTCAATGCATCCATTGATGTTATATACTTGGCTTTAGACAATTGAGTCAAGGTTTCTTGAATTCTAGGGATTGGATACCTATCTGGAACTATGTAGGTATTCAAAGCTCTAAAATCTCCAGCCATTCTTTACTTATCATTATGCCATGCAATAATAACAGGTGTTGTCACTTCAACTTCCTCATTATGGCCTACTTTCCTTAGCACACCAAGTTGGATCAACTCTTGGATATGTTTTTCCAAGGCTTCTCTAGCTCTAGGACTGGCTGGATAAGCTGGTCTTCTAAGTACTGGAGGATATGGTCTGTCAATATTAAGAGTAATATCAACTTCATGTCCTCTTATAGCGCCTAATGGTTCATTATCAGAGGCAAATGCATTTTTATATGTGTATAACACATTAATAAGCTCATTCCTCATCTTTGGTGACAATGATTCATTAAATTGTGCTTCAACAAGATGATTAGTCACAAATTCATCTTTGTAAGTATCTTTGACAGAAGATACTACAGATATCTGTTTTGGCATATTGGAGAAAGCAAATTTTTGTCTCTTGTTATCTCCAATTGTGAAATATCTGTCTTTATGGTTATTTATATCAATACCATAAATATTCAAGTAATCATTTTCAAGAATGATGTGCTGAGATGTGAAATTATCCATTACTACAATCTCAGTTTTCATTCTTACACTTCCTGCTGGATGTGGGAATACAATATTAGTGTCCAATATGCCCAAGGGGTACATATTGTTACTGGCACTACTGAATTGTACACCTTCTATTGGTAATAGATGGTTTTTCCATTCAGGAAGTATAATTTGGAGATAATCTTTCCCAACACAAGTGCAAAATGCCCCTGTATCCAAATTTACTTTGGCTTCAATATCACTCCCCAGAACTGATGTGATACAGGATGCTCCAGCAGTATAACCCTTTCCTCTAGCAGGTTTTGTTTTACACATTCTGGCATCTTGGATATTGATCAGGTTGCAGCAATCTTCACTGTACTGTGGCAAGTGGGTATGGACTTCTGTGACCTCAAAGAAAGCTGAAATGTTTTCAATGGGATAGTCCTCCACTGGTGTATCTTCAGAGATTGCAGAATCTTGATCAGACTCCTCTTTCTCTTCAGTACACTGAATTTCTTCAATGACTTGAACTTCATTGATTTTTGTCTTCTTAGGACAAGTGTTGGCTAAATGTGAAGTACTTCCACATTTATGACACTTCAAGACAGGTCTTTCTGGTCTTCTTTCCTCTCTAGGAATCTTTGAGACTATTTTTGACTCTATTGGGTTTTTAATCCAAGTCTTACCAATTCTTGTCCTGGTAATGATATCTTCCATAGCATTAATGTAGTCCTCTGTTGAACAAGGTTCCACACATCTGCTTTTGATAGCATGTTCCAGTTCTCCTCCACACTTTCTTAATATTTTCATATTAATCATAGTGTCAGACATATCTGGGTGTAAAGCAGATAATCTGTCTTTTTGTTTGAAGAACCAAGTAAGTGGTTTGTCTTTTTCTGAGTTAAAAATGGCACTTTCAAAAGCATTCTCCATTTTAAACCTCCAAGAATTATTGGCCCATTTGGTAATCACTTCAGATTTCCACCAAGACCAGTCATGTTTACCATGATCAATCCTCATTTTGTAATACCATTTCTTTGCAGTTCTGGTAAACAAACAGTGTAGTTTTCCCACTATGATTTCATCAGGTATATTAAAGTCTTCTTGCAACATATCAATAGTTCTGATGAATTCAATATGGTTATATTCTCCTTCACCAGAGAATGTTGGCCATTCTTCTATTTTGGGAATATCTCTTGCAGAGTAGGCATTTTCTCCTAAGAATGGAGTCAAACTTTCTTTGACAGAAAGTTTTTCTTCAGTCAAAGGTGTAGAATGTCTTGGCATATGTGGTTCATGATTCTTATGAATTTGCTCCACACTTGCAATTATATCATTCTTCAATTTCTGCCTCTCACTGTCACTTTTTGCTAAATGTATAGCAAATTGATTGGTGTTCTTAACTATTTGTAAGACATGGTCTTCAAGAGTTTTAAGTCTATCATTTACTTTAAAAATGGAAGGATCCTCTGTGTCATTATTTTGACATTGGGTCTCAATTCTTTCACAAGCATTGCTAATTGACTCAAGGGTGACAGTTGTCAATTGATGCCAATCAGAATGTTGCTTGTCATTTTTCTTTAAATCATTTATGTCTAATGTAATTTGCTTCAACTTTGACTCAAGTTTGCCAATTTCTACACTAATACTTCTATGTACATCATTTATTTGCGTGGAAAAGTCCTGTTCATCCTTTCCTGCTCCTTGGCTGTGAATTCCATAAGAGTTCTGGCCATATTGAAGACACTGTCCACGGCTGAAGGCTCCAATTTGGGGATCCTGTACCCTTGTGGGTAAGGTCTGTGCCAGTTGGCTTTGCCTTTGCCCTTGCCTTGATGGTTCTTAGGACCTCTCTGTTTCTTTTGAGGTCCTTTGGGCTTGTCCTTGGGCGCATCTGGAGCTGGTTTGGAGCTGGTAGATGCCACTGGTGCCTCTGTCTCCAAAGCTGGAGTCATTTCCAACTCTTTCTTCTGGTCTATGGATAAAAGACTTTGGTTCTTCAACCAATTCTTTATCTTTTTGACCTTGTCTTTGCAAGACAGGGGGCTGCATCCTCCTAAGAGTTCTATGGTCTTCTCCTGACCCAGAAAGCTCTTGATGTGTAAGTAGGAGTTCATGGCCCCCTGCCAAAGCCTTGGGCAGATTTCCCACTCCTCTTCCTTGGCTGCTCTCAACCAGTTTTTGTACTGGCATTGATATATTTCTATTGCTGCCACCTGAAAGTGGTTCAGCCCTGGAAATATTACCATAAATCAGTTCAGGCTCAGAATTTACGTCAAAATCTGTTGGTACAGACCTTGGGGAATGGGGGGCAACTCTGGCATCCTCCATATGTGCCTTTCTTGTGGAAGATTTGGCACTTCTGGATTTGGTCTTGCCTCTTCCTTGTCCACATCCATCTGGTTGGACTGAATAGTTGCTTCCATTTCTGGTATGCACCATTTTCACGTCAATTTAAAGATAAAAGGTGAGAATATAAGATAAAATACACACCTTTTGGTGGTAATTTAGCTTTTTCTGAGTTGAATAAGGTGCCTCTTTTAGCAATCTGCACCTCAATACTGTCTTCAGATTCTGCTTCTGAAGATTCTGGACTATTGATGTATCTTTTACTGAGTCTGTTACCAGCTGCACAGTATTTGATTAAAGACACTTAAAGAGAAAAAATATGATAAAAGAAATTATTTTTGTGTTTTAAGATATTTTTAAAAGATTTTTTATGAATTTTATTATTTTTTTTTTAATATTAAAAAATTATTCTTTTTAAAGAAAAAAATTAAAATTTAAGATTTTGAATGAAAATTAATTCAGAGTAACTCAAAGAATAATTTTATAAGTTTTTGGATGTGAAAAAGCCACGTGTAAAAACAGTATAAAATTAAACCAAATTCCTCAATGAAAAGATTTTCAAAACAATTTCAAAAATAAGAATTATTTTAACTTTAAAATGAAAGAAAAAATTATTAAATTAATATATTTTAGAGCTTAAAAATATATTAATTAAGGGTACAAGGTTCAAAAAACACGGCCAGGCCCCCAAATGTAAGATTTGGTAGGTATGGTGGTTTTTTAGAACACAAAAGTGAAGTCTAGAATATGATTATATCCAAAACTCTGGTTACAATCACGGCCAGGCCCCAAATGTAAGATGTGACTATGAAACTGATGATAATATTACTATTAATCAACAGTACTATGTCTGTTCTTATGAAATATAATAATAAAGTATTATTATAACCACAATTAAATAATTAAAAAATTATTTCTTTCACGTGTTAAGCACTACTAGTGATTTTAACAGTGAGCAAGTAATTGTCTACTAGAATCAATTACAAGAAGAATTTAATAATAAAAACTTCTTTATTAAAATAATAAAATTATTTTAATATATAATTATCTTTTGCAAGAATAATTATAAAGATAATTCTTGAAGAAAACTATTACTAGAGAAAAACTTTAAGAATTAAGAATAAATGACTCACTAATACTCCAAAGAACTTATTGATAGATAAGAGTAGAGAAATTTGACGTAGAATTGTGGATTTAAGGGATCAAAAAGATTTATAACAGTATTACAACAATATATAGTTGGATTCTAGGATTTCACGTCTTTCTGAGTGATTTGGAAAGATTTAAAACACTTAAGAATAGCTTTAAATAATACTTACTTGTTGGTAATAATGATTTAATAAATTGATAAGATGATGATACGGAAAAAAACAGCAAGAATAGGCTTCTTTTAAGTCAACAACAGCTCACAGGGGCGTGCCATGGAGCAAACTGAAAAACCAGTGAGTGAGAAAACGATAAACCCTTTTGGATTAATGATTGCATCATCTGTTGTCACGTAAGATTATCATAATTACTTAATTGATGCTTTTACGTGACTACCAACCCCAATATGGTTAAGAATAAAAGGAGTAACATCTGTAAATCTTCTTTTATTCTAAAATAATCATTGATTTCTCAAAGTTATCAATGTTATTGCCAATTTCATCACAGGTTGTAATTACTGTGAATTTATGAAGATTCAGTGTTTCACGTAGAATGGTCAAAAATGGACTGGAAGTAAAACTTTTAATTTTAATAGTAAAACCATAATTCTTTTTAGTTGTACCATAGCTAATACAGTTCTTCATTGGTCCTGAAAGTTTCAGGAAGATTCATTAAGAATTGTATTTTTAATGAATTTTTGAAGTTTTTACCTCATTTCTACGTAGAATTGCAAATAGCAGTATTTTGCTGGTTGCTATGAGGTAAATCAATGAATATGGATCCCAAAAGGGTTTAATTACTCTTTTAGGGTCTAGTAATGGAAATTCATCAAGAATTGACGTGGTTACAGGAGCCTAAGTAGCTTATTACCTCCTTGGCATGTCAAAATAGCAGGTTATTTGCTATTTTTCTTATGATTACAGTAGGTGTAACTTGGTAACCAAGTTCCCAAAGAGTTTTGGTTTACCAATTGGGCCAAGATGAGCCATGGATCCATGCTCTGGAGCTATCCACGCCTCTGAGGCCTCAGAAGTTGGGTACCCTGGCTCTCTTTGATGTCTTTTGTCCCCCTTGCCTAATTTTTACCTCAAAATAGTAATTTAAGCTTAAAGTGAGATATCCACTATGGGTGTACCAAAAGTCTATGTAAGAATACCATAATATTAAGTGCTCAAAACATGCATAACACTATTCTTAGTGTATATGTAACATGGGATTTCTCACTTTCCCATTATTTTGGCTAAAAATCAAGAAAAACAAAAATTTTCACGGATCTTTTATGTGGTATCAATGATGTGGTATTGAATTATTTTCCATTTTACCACCTTAAATACTTAAATTGAGCTTATTCACTCTATGGAGCTACCCTAGGTGAATTTTTGTGTAGAATCCAAATCCGGCCTTAAATCCATGGATTTAC
This sequence comes from Austropuccinia psidii, assembly GCA_023105745.1. Taxonomy (NCBI): domain Eukaryota; kingdom Fungi; phylum Basidiomycota; class Pucciniomycetes; order Pucciniales; family Sphaerophragmiaceae; genus Austropuccinia; species Austropuccinia psidii. The sequence goes on from JALGQZ010000004.1 coordinate 69,633,337, forward strand.
CTACTCAATAAAAAGTTATTCATTTTTTCTGAAATTGAAAATGATGAATTTTGGATATATGCATGACTTATGAGTTATGCATAATTCAAAATTTCTTTTTAAGATAATTGTGGCCTATTTGTGTATGTAAAATATATCTCAAGGCTCACAGCCTTGATGTTCTTGGGCTGAGGCCAATTGAGGATTTGTTGAACTATTGAAGAATCCATCTTGAGGCCATCACTTGAAACAACATAGCCCAAGTATTCCACACTTGAGGCATGGAATACACACTTGGAGGCTTTAGCAAACAAATTATTGTCTCTCAGTCTTTGGAGAACAGAGGCCACATGTTTAACATGTTCATCCAAAGAGCTAGAGAAGACCATAATATCATCTAAGTACATTACAACAAAAATATCCAAATAATCTGAAAAGATATCATTCACAAGATTTTGCAATGAAGTTGGAGCATTGGTTAAGCCAAATGGCATAACCAAATACTCATAACTACCATATTTTGGTTCTAAAGGCAGTTAAATGCTCATCCCCCTCTTTAATTCTCAGGAGATTATAAGCACCATGCAGATCTATCTTGGAGAAGATAGTAGCACCATTAAAGATGGTAAGAAGCTTATTCATTGAAGGAACAGGATACCTGTTCTTCCTATTGACAGCATTAAGTTTGCGGTAGTCAACACACAAACAAAGACCACCATCCTTTTTCTTAACAAAAAGGACAGGTGCTCCTGTTGAGGAGGAGCTTGGTCTGATGAAACCCTTCTCTACATTCTCTGAAATGTAGGCCCGCAGTGTTTCTGACTCATTCTTTGATAAAGAGTAGATAACACCAACTGGAGGTAGAAGACCCTCTAGTTCGATATGATGATCACAGGAACGGTGTGGAGGATGTTTCTCTGCTTTCACTTTTGAGAATACATCCAAATATTTGTGATAAACAGGAGGGACTACCTTCAGCACAGTTTCAATCTCTTCTGGCTCTTCCTCCTCATCCCACTGCTCCTCCAGGGAGGCATGAAAACATAAAGGAGAAAGGTCCATATCCCCTTGAAAGAGATGAAGTGAAGATATAGCAACATCTTCTCCAACATCTTTTATCTCTTTGAAGACTTCATCTCTTAATGGAAGTAATGACTGAGAGGGCAAAATGGAAGGGATATGGACAGAAGGAGGAAGGGAAGGTGTCTTAAGTTCACCAACCAGAGCAACACTGTTGACAGCAGTGGATAAGTCATTACTAGTAGAAGGAATAATACCACTAGAATCCTTATGACTAGAATCATAGGTGATCAATCCATTTTTCCAATCAATAATGGGATTAAAATGGTAAAGAAAAACATAGCCCAATATTAGGTCTTCTCCCTTGGGTGAATCTATGATAAAGAAATCCCATTCAAAGCTTGGGAAGGAAGGTAAATCAACAACCCACTTGGTATAATGGGTGATGAACAGGGAAGTGGATTCACTGGAATCCAGAATGAAAAGAGGAATCTTTTCAGGGAGCCCTGACATGGTCAATGAGTACTTGAGAGTAAAATTCTTTGCAATAAAGGAGTTTGTAGCACCAGAATCAATGAGAATACTATAAAAAATATCAGAGATTGAAGAAAAAATAAGAAATTTCAAAGATTTCTTGACACTAGTATTCAGAGTGCACAATTGTGCTCTTGAAGGAAATAAGTGAGAACCATTGAACACATCATGATTCCCACTCAGGCTTTTCCCTGCTTGCTAGGGAAGCCTTTTGATGACCCTTGCCTATTTTCAGGCTTCTTGAAGCATTTTTCAAATGGGTGTTTACCACCACAATAATTGCACAAGCCTTCTTTAATCCTCCTCTCCTTTTCAGAACCAATTAATTTTCTGTCCTTATTGAGGAGAGCAGCATGAGGCTTGTCTTTGGACACTTGAAAATTCTTCCCCTTCTAATTCTTCTTGTGATAAGGCATTCTTGATGATGAACTTTGAGGGGGGTTGGAAGAGTTGGATTCACTGATTGGAGGCTTCTTCTCTTGATGACTGCCCTTTTCTTTCTGCCTCTCATGGTACCTGGTATCTAATTCCAAGGTGATATCCATGAGCTCTTGAAGACTATCAAAATTTCCAGGATGAGAAGCCAATTGGTCCAACAATCTTGATGCCAAGCCTCTTCTATACACATGAATATAGGCCCTTTCCACCCAGTCTACAATTCTTGACATTAAACTTCTGAAATCAGCTATGTACAAGGAAACTTGACCACTTTCCCTCATCCTCAAATTGTCCAACTCTTGTTCAGCTTTTCTGACTTCATTGGGATCACCAAACAGAGTAAATAACTGGGTTTCAAAAAACTGCCAGTTATTGAGGAGATAAGATGGGTCTTCATTGGAGATATTTGAGAGATAGGGTTCAATCCATTTGCCAGCTCTACCAGTAAGAAAAGAAGTTGAGTAAAGCACCTTCTTCCTGTAAGACAAGAAGTTTGCTGGGTCATTATGAAAGATTAATTGACAGGATTGAATGAATCCTCTCAATTTATGAGCTTTAGTACCATCAAAAGAATCAGGTGCCTTCATTGATGGAGTCTTGAATGCAGGGACTTTTGAAGTGTCCCTTGGGGCAACTGCTTGAGTGAGTTGTCCCATAAACTGAGTCATTTGTTCCATCATCTTGAGGAAATTTGGTTCAGCTTGAGAGGCAGAAGGTTGATTAGAAAGGGCTAGATTTGGAGCCTCAGGAGCTTCAGGAGCACCTGCCAAGGCAGCTGCCACTTCAGTCTCCTCAGATTATTCCTCTTCCACAGACTCCTCCCCCTCCTCATCTTCAGCTTCCCCCAATCTACTTCTAGGCCCTTGAGAAACACCAGGATAACCACCCAATAGTCCAGAGAATGATCTTGATCCTCTAGACTTCACACCTCCTCTTCTGGAGGGTGCTGCTCCTTCCATTGGTGGTCCTCTGTCCAAATTTGCACTCAGTTGATGAACTGATGATGTGCGGTCAAGAGGAGCCCTTGGTGTAGGAGTGAGAACAGCTTGATGTCTCTGAGATCTTGTATTCTTGGCTGGTGGGCTATTCTGAACTGGCATCATGAAAGAAGAATGAATAAAAACTTGATGATACTTTGAATAAATTAAGGCTTGACCAAATCAAATTAAATGAGAATCTTGATGAACTTGAGAAATCAATCAATAGTCTTGAAGTGAATCAATATGAATAAATCTTGAAGAGTGAAGATGACAAAGTCAAATTCTTATGAATAATCAATTTCAATCAATAAGTCAAATCAAGTCAATCAAAATCAAATCAATTAAGTCTTGAGGAATTCAATCAATATCTTCAAAAATCAATTCAATTTTCTTGAGGAATCAAATTCAAATCAATCAATTAAATAAAATCTTGAGGATAAATCAGGTATCTTGGAGAATCAAATCAAGTCAATCAAATCAAATCAAATCAATCAAGTCAATTCAAAATCTTGAGGTGAAATCAATGTCTTGAGGAATAAATCAATAATCTTGAGAAATTTCAAAATCCAAATCACTGAATACCCCAAATCAATAAATCCCTGAATGATGAATCAATTAACCCAAATAATTCCACTCAAATAACCTGATAAAAACCTGAATTCAGACAAAATAGAAATTAGAATGATGAAGAATAAAATGAAATGGTCAGCAGAATTTTTGAAATGAGAAAGAGAATCAATTTTCATTTGAATAAAATGAATGAGATGAAAATTGATAAGAGAGAAAAATCATAAAAATCATAAAAAATCATAAAATCATGAAAAAATCATAATTGAAGAATGAGATAAATGAATAAAATGAGTGAAAAGTAAGAAGAAATTATGAGTTAATTAAAATAATGTCACAGGGGCTCTTCTAAAATGAAGAGGGCCTGGCACTAGTGAACAGACTTACTTATGGAGGGCTCAGAAGAAATACTCAAATGATAAGAGTAATGGAGTAAGAGGATAAATTCCTAGTCATAAAATAATAAGCATAAAAGATAAGAGAGACAAAACAAAAGCAATAATAAAGAGCCAACCACAAATAATCCTGTACCACTGTTTCAACCTGTTCAGAAAAGAGAAAAGGAATTAATAAGGATATGGCCACCAGGACTCTACTGAACAGGTGAGGGAAGGCAAAGACTACCTTGAAATGTAATAAAATAATATTCCAAAAGTGAGAATAAAATAATATTAAATAATAAATCAACTATTTTAATTAACTGGGGGAAAAACCCCCAGGTGGGTGAAGAGGGGCTGGTATATGTGAGAAATACCAGCCTTGGAGTTTGAGTGGTGAGATACTTGTCTGTATGCTGGAAGAAGTTGGATGTGGGATTGAATCCTGTATTGGTGAATCCAATACAGGTTATACAGTCAATACAGGTATTTGCGCCTGTATTGATTACAGGACTGTATTTGGTGAATTCTGTATTTGGGTCTTGCCTGTATGAAAACTGTATTGAGGTCTGGAACTGTATTTGGAGACTGTTGAATGAAACCCCCTTGCTGATTGGGTTTTGAGGGGTATCAATGAAGTAATGATTGTAGAATATGATTGGTAATGCCCCTGCCTCCTTGGCTGTGACAGTTCTTGGGACATAAGCTCAGGTCACCCCCTTTTCAAAAGCCATGAGGACTCAAGAAAAAGTTTAGTAAAGACACTCAAGACAAGAATGAACATTATTTCAGAAGAATGAAGGCATTTTGAAGGAAAAGAGGGAATTCAGAATCAAGATCAAGAAGAAGATACCTACAAGTGATCAAATGAAGATTTTTGTTTGAGTATTGATTGAAGAAGAAAGTTTAATGGGATACATTTAAGGAATTGGGGGAAAGAACTGTATGGATTGATTGCAAGCTCATCAAGACTCACCATACTTATGGTTCTCAGAGCTCACCACTTTCAAGAGGTGGATAATGTCACAGCCAAGGAGGCAGGGGCATTACCAATCATCTTCAACAATCTTTACTTCATTGATACCCTTCAAAACCCAATCAGCAAAAATCATTATTCCATTGATACCCTTCAAAACCCAATCAGCAAGGGGGTTTCATTCGACATTCTCCAAATAGAGTTTTCAGACCTCAATACAGTTTCATACAGGCAAGACCCAAATACAGGCCTGTCATCAATACAGGCGCAAATAACTGTATTGACTGTATAACCTGTATTGGATTCACCAATACAGGATTTAATCCCGCATCCAACTTCTTCCAACATACAGGCCAGTATCTCAACACTCAAACTCCAAGGCTGGTATTTCTCACATATACCAGCCCCTCTTCATCCGCCTCGGAGTTTTTCCCCCAGTTAATTAAAATATTGGATTTATTATTTAATATTATTTTATTTCTCATTAAAGAAATATTATTTTATTATTTATTAAGTTAGTCTTTGCCTTCCCTCACCTGTTCAGTAGAGTCCTGGTGGCCATATCCTTCATTAATCCTTTTTTCTTTTCTGAACAGGTTGAAACAGTGGTACAGGATTATTTGTGGTTGGCTCTTTATTATTGCTTTTTTTTTCCTCTCATATCTTTTAATTCTTATTATTTTATGGCTAGGAAATTGTTATCTTATTTCATTACTCTTATCATTTGAGTACTCTTCTGAGCCCTCCATAAGTAAGTCTGTTCACTGAGTGCCAGGCCCTCTTCATTTAGAAGAGCCTCTGTGACAGGATCAAGTTCTTCAGCTCCACCAACTCCTCAAGGATTTATTTCAATGGAACATGGACAACAAGAGGTTCAACCTGGCATCTCACTGGGAAGAAGTTGGTGCAAGTTGCCAGAAGATCTGTCTCAAATAGATAGACTTCAAAGACCATATGATAATCACCAAAGGTTGGAATCCCACCAGGCAGTTCAGACTCCTGGAGGTGAGGGCAAACAGGATAAGGGAGAACCAAGCCACTATCCAAGCTATAGAAGAAAAACTGACCCAGACAGGGCACATACAGAGTCCTTGAGGCTGAAAAGGAGCAGGCCAAATCAGCTCTCCAGTGGGTTCACACCATTCAGAAATTCACAGGTCAGTGGCCAAGAGTCACCATTCTTCACACTCCCAGGAGGGTTCCAGGAGAAGACAAGGACACAAGGGAAAGAACAAGACCTCTTTTCACCAAAGGCAAAGAGAGTCAGACCCAATGATCCAGAAACTGTTGGAATTTGTGAAAGAAGTACACAAGAACCAGAAATTGTTGTAAACCACTCTAGATTCAGTAGTCCCTTTGATAGAAATATTACCCCCACTCAGATTGAACATAATGATGTCTCACCTGAGAGTAAGTTAAACAGTGTCAAAATTTTGGTTCAACAGACCAATATGCCAAAAACTGTCCAAAGGAAAAGAAAAAAGGCTATTCCATTGAGAAGGTCCCAGAGGAGGAATCCCCAACAGAGGACTTTGACTCAGACTCTATGGTAGATGAAATCAGAGAACAATCTGATGAAGAGCAGGACCAAAGAGAAGCATTTCTAGTGGAATACCAAGAGGAAAGCCCACGAGAAATACAGGACATACAATTGGAAGCAGGCATGCCACAAGATACTTCCAACAAAAGCTTGTGCAAACACACACAGGATGCACAAAAATTCCTGGTTACACCAACCAAAGGAATGGCATACATACATGGAACAGCCACAAAAATGACTGATTGTATTGACAATCCTCAACATCCATTGATCATTGACAGTGGAGCACACTCCTCCATAGTGGCCAGAAATTATCTGGATAACCACTTCCCAAATTGGGAAAACCAGCTCTTGCCCACCAAGGCAAAGAACTTCAAAAGTGCTTCAGGGAAGATTACTTCCATTGGGAAAATTATAAAAGAGATAATAATACCCCACAAGAAGGTTAATATCAGACTCAATCCAGAGTTTCTAGTGCTTGGCCATGCCCACATCCAAGGGTTCTTACTGGGGACAGATTACCAGAGGATGTAGGGCATTGACATTTACAACAGTAAAAACAAGCACATTAACATTTGTCCCAAAAAGGAAAAGAATTTTTCACTTGATATACACCAAGTATCTGCCCAAGATCCACTGGAAGAATTACTGAATTCAGAGAGGGCCAGTTTAGCACTGCCCTCACCAGTAAACAAAAATTAAGTTTACTGGAGATTCTGAGAAAGAAAAGACCATCATTTTCCATTGGGGAAGAACCATGAGGCAAGACTAAAGGCCATGATATAGAACTATATCTGGATGTGAAAAGACGTTATCCACCCATTATCAGGAGACCTCCTTACCCAGCAAGTCTGGAAACCAGGAAAGAAATTGAAAACCATATCACTGAGCTCCTGGACATGGATGTCATCAGAAAGATTGGACACAATGAAATAGTGGAAATTACCACCCCAGTCCTGATCACCTGGAATGATGGCAAGTCTAGGCTGTGTGGAGATTTCAGAGCTCTGAATAACTACACAAAAGCTGACAGGTGTCACAGGGGCTCTTGGAAGAAGAGGGCTTGGCACTCAGGAATCAAGAACTCACTTGGAGGGCTCCAAAGATAAAAGAATAATAAGAATGAATTTTCTCTAAGAAAGAATATGGGAGAAAACAAGTATGCCAAAAGATGAGATAAGAAAAGATGAAGCCGATGGCCAAAGATAATAAAGAAGCCAAAAGCCAAGAAGCCAACCAGGTGAATCCTCAATTCACTGTTTCAACCTGCCAGAAAAGGAAATGGAATTAGTATAAGGATATGACCACCAATATCCACTGGACAGGCGAGGGAATAAAAGAAAAAGGGTGCTGAATGACTGACTTAAGATTATCAGTATTAACTTTAATAAGGTAAAAGAAAATAAGGATAAAAATAAATCCACTATATTAATTAACTGGGGAAAAAGTCCCCAGGTGCTGAAAGGTGGCCAGTATATGTGAAAAACTGAAAGATTGATCCTGGAGTTGGATCACCGGCTGTATTGTCCGAATCGGGCCAATACAGTTCTGGCCATCTTGAATTTGAAACTGTGTGATTGAATTCCCACCGTAGAATATGAATTGGCCCAATTGGGCCAAGTATGTACAGGTTGATTGATTACCGCCTGTATGAACCAATTGAGTTGTCCAAGAAGTATTGGAATACTTGATGCCTTGACAACTGATTGAAAAGATGTAATACCCTTCCGAGAATTGCCCTTAGAATAACCCTGAATGAAATTGCCAACCCAACTCCTGCTGAGCCAGGTGATTGGAGTCCTTGAATGGTGTTCTGATTGCCACCATGGATTACCAAACTGATGAGTCCAAAGGTTCTCCTTCAAAATCGGCGTTGGATATTGGTACCTTGAGTTAAGAAGGTTGATTTGGGTCCTGAAAACGTCACCATTGAATTGCTGAGCAAAAATGGTGCATAATGGTATATAACACCATATATGCACCACTCCTGCAACCTTGAGTACGAGATGCATGGAGGAATGAAGCAATCCTCCCTTAAGTTGAGGGAAATGCTTGTTGAGATGATTTGGTGGCCTCTGGTGGTTGCCAGAGGCCATGACGGTGAAGTTGGTCCATGGTGGTCCAGGGCCAAAAATGGGTCCTACGGGATTTATGGCCAAAATGGATCCAAGGTGTTTTTGGTCCAATTTGGGTCCAAGGGGTTGGTGGCCAAAAATGGCTCAGGTGGGCCCAATTGTGGTTTGGGACCCACCTGGCCTTGGGGGCTAGGTGGCTGCCCCCTTTGGCCCCTTTTGGCCTCATTGGATTAGGCCAAAAGGGGCCTAATCCGCCTACGGACCGCATATTACGGCCCACGGACCTTAGAAGCCGTGGGGGGCCTAAATGGCCCAGAAAGGCCATTTAGGCCAAAACCCCCATAATGAAAGGGGTGGCCATGGGGCCTGGAAGCTCCTAGAAGACAAAGGGACCCCCCCAGGCCCAAAAACAGTGATGGAGGCCTGGGGGTTGGTGAGGTGGAAATTGGCCAAGAGGACCAATGACGCAGGATATGGCCTGAGGCAATAAAAGATGATGGAGGCCATACGTGGCCAATGGAATGGGTTATGGCGTAAGAGCCATGGAACACCCAAAGGGGGTCAATTGGCCATAAATGATGTGACATGGCCAATTGGCCCCAACTTGGCTCCAGGTTGGATTGCCGCCGCCATCAAGGAGGAGGGTCAACATACGTGGTTGTGACAGTACCCCCCAACCTTGAATGGTGAGCTCCTGAGCACCAAGGTAAGGTAGAGGCCTGTTGAGGCTAATGAGAGGGGTTTGAAGTAAGGATTCCAGAGGTATTGAATCTTAAAAAGAAGAATTGAACTGATAAGCTTGTTGGCATATGAATTGAGGTTGACTTGATCTTCTCTTGACATTTGGCTTTGACAAAGTTGAAGACATGATTTGACATAAAGATTTTGGCGTCAAGGAGTTATAAGAAAAGAAATTTTAAAAGAATATAAAGGGTAAAAGAGAAAAGGAAACAGATATAAAGAGAGAAAACAGAAAAAATAAAGAAAATGAAATTTGAGGAGGAATCCAATCTTCATCACGGATTACAACAATTGATTTTGAAAGTGACCAAGGACCTGGATAAAAGAATTTGATGCCAGGTGCTCACAGAGTGGCCAAGGTGATGTTTTGACAGATTGTAGACCCCTCAGGGAAGTGCACACCAGGAGAGGAACTTACTTTTAGTAGTTGCCACTCCCGCCAGTGCCATAAATAAGAAAGATCTTGATAAATGAATGTGTTGAAAGAATAAAGTCTTGGGAAGGAGAATAAAAAAGGAATGGTCCATTTGCCCAAGTGTAAATGGCCATAAATTTGGAATTCGGATGTTGAAAGCCGGGCCAAGAAGTCTGTGTCCAAATTGAAAAGTGCTCACAGAGTGGCCAAGGTGATGCTTACAACAAGAAGAGTAGAATACCCCTAAAGGTGCATACCAGGAGTGGGACTTACTTTTGGTAATTCCTCTCCCCACCAAGCACCATAAAAATTCAAGCCATTGAAGAATTGGGTCCTGGCTTGTCAGGATATAACGAATGAAAATCTTTGACAAGTTCAGGACAATTCTTGAGGTTTTCAGCTGGTTCCCATGTGGATCCTTCTGAATCTTGACTGAAACCTTTCCATTCCACCAGATACCATAATTTTCTTCTCTTGAGCTTTGAATCCAGTACTTGAGAGACTTCCCATTCCTCTTCTTCTTCAATAATGATTGGCGGAGGAGGCTCTTGATGCCAATTTGGGATTGTTGATGTCTTGACTGGTTCCAAGAGTGAGATATGGAAGACTGGGTGGATGGATTTCCATTGAGATGGAAGCTTGAGGTGGTAAGCATGAGTACTGACTTTCTTCAAGATTGGAAAGGGACCCAACCATCTTTCAGACAGTTTCTTGGTGGGTCTAGTTGATTTGATATTCTTGGAAGAAAGCCATACCATGTCACCAGGATTGAAAACAGGTGGACTTGCTCTACTTTTATCTGCATACCTCTTAAACCGGTTTATGGAAGCTTCAAGTTCTCTCTTGACATCTTGCTGTACTGATTGGATTTTTGTTGATAACGTTCCAGCAGGAGTATCTTGAGTGATGTGAACTGAATCAAATTGAGGATCTCTTCCATAAACAGTGAAAAACGGTGATTGCTTGGCTGAAGAGTGGTCAGAGTTATTGTAGGCAAATTCAGCCAGAGGGAGCCAGGTGTTCCAATCATCTTGATGATAACTGACATACATCCGAATATACTGTTCTAGTATCTGATTTACCCTCTCTGTCTGTCCATCAGTTTCTGGATGGTAAGCAGTTGACAAGTCTCTTGAAATCTTGAGCTGCTGACAAAGATTGGTCCAGAAGGAAGAAACAAAAAGGGGACCTCTATCACTGACAATGCTTGAAGGAAGGCCATGCTTTGAGAAGATATTCTTGATGAATAAATGGGCCAAATCCAAAGAAGTTATTGAAGACATTGTTGGAATTAAAACCGCCATTTTTGAGAATCTGTCCACTATGACAAGAATTGAGTCAAAAGAATTGGACAGGGGCAGTTGAGTGATGAAATCCATTGAGAGACAAATCCAAGGACCATTTGGAGTTGGAAGAGGTTTGAGCAGTCCAAACTTCTTATGGTGGATATTCTTGTTTCTTAAACACTGTTGACAGGATGATACATAATCCTTAATGAATTGAGTCATGCCGGACCAGTGGAAATCCCGCTTGACAAGTTTGAGAGTCTTCTCTTGGCCAGGGTGTCCAGCTAGAGGAGAGTCATGACGCTTTTTAAGAATGCTGAGTTGGATTGTGGGGTCATTTGGGACTACCACCCGATCTTTGAAGAGAAGAAGTTGGGAGGAGGAATCAAGAGAATAATCTTGGACAGATTTACCTTTACCCAAATCTTCAAGGATACTTCTGTACTGAGGGTCTTGCCATAATTTCTTCTGAATTGAATCAATCAAATTTGAAAAAGAATCCACCTTGACTGCAAAAAACTTTGAGGGTTGAACTTCATCTTGCTTAATGAGTTGTTGAAAATTCATTGGATTCTTGCTGATGAAATCCTCCCCCCTCTCCGGATAGACGTCGTCCCGACGTGATAAGGCATCTGGAAGAGTTGCTAGGCGGCCAGGGCGGTAAGTGATTGAAAAATGAAATTCAGATAAGAATTCAGCCCAGCGGGCTTGACGGCGAGTGAGTACTTTTGAGGACATGAAGTATTGAAGGGAACTGTGATCGGTGAGAACTTCAAAAGGAGAGGACAGAGAAAGAAGAAAAGCCCTCCAGCGCTTGAGAGCCCAGACTATACCAAGGAGCTCCTTGTCATGAATTTCATAGTTGAGTTCTGCTGGAATAAGCTTGCGGCTGTCAAATGCAATGGGATGTTTTCCTGAGTCAGAGACCTGACTCAGTACAGCACCCAAAGCATAATCGGATGCATCGGTCTCTACAATGGTGGGTAGAGAAGGATTGAAGTGGGAAAGGATTGGAGCGGTAGTGAAGGCCTCTTTGAGTTGATGAAACTGGCTAAGAGCTTCCTCATTGAGGGGAAAACATGAATCTTTCTTGAGGAAACTGGTGAGTGAACTGATTTTCTTTGAATAATTCTTGATGAAACGGCGGTAGAAGGATTGAAGAGCCTTGAGGTTTCTTGGAGGAGGCCAATTAAGGATCTGCTGGACTTTTGCTTGGTCCATCTTGAGGCCTTCAGAAGAAACAACATAACCAAGATATTCTACACTAGAAACATGAAAAAGGCATTTAGAAGCCTTGGCAAAAAGGTTATTGGCTCTGAGTCTGGAAAGAACAGTGGACACATGGGTGACATGTTCCTCCTCAGATTTGGAAAAGACCATAATGTCATCCAAATAAACCACAACAAAAACATCAAGAAGATCTTGGAATATATCATTGACAAGATTCTGAAAAGAGGCAGGAGCATTGGTGAGCCCAAATGGCATAACCAAGTACTCAAAACTGCCATATTTAGTTCTGAAGCATGTCAAATGTTCATCACCCTCCTTGATTCTGAGCAGGTTATATGCACCATGCAAATCAATCTTGGAGAAGATAGAAGAACCATTAAAGACATTAAGAAGCTGGTTCATAGGAGGAACAGGATATTTGTTCTTCCTAGTGACAGCATTGAGTTTGCGGTAATCAACACACAAACGGAGGCCACCATCTTTCTTTTTAACAAAGAGGACAGGTGCTCCTGTTGAGGAGGAGCTTGGCCGGATGAAACCTTTCTCTACATTCTCTGAAATTTAGGCCCTGAGTGTATCTGACTCTTGTTTGGATAAAGAGTAGATCACCCCAACTGGAGGTAGAGACCCCTCCAGTTCGATATGATGATCGCAGGCACGGTGAGGAGGAAGTTTCTCTGCCTTCACCTTGGAGAATACATCCAAGTATTGGTGATAAACAGAGGGAACAACCTTCATCACGGTTTCTACTTCTTCTGGCTCTTCCTCTTCATCCCACAACTCCTCCAGGGAGTCATGATAAGATGAAGGAGGAAGGTCCATATTCCCAAAGAAGAGATGAAGTGAAGATACAGAATTATCTTCCCCAACATCTTGAATCTCTTTGAAGACTTCATCTCCAGATGATGGTAATGACAGATGGGAATTAAGGGAAGGAATATGGACAGAAGATGGAACTGATGGTGTTCTAGAATCACCAACCAGAGCTGCACATGATTTGGCAGAAGAAGAGTCATTACGGAAGGAATTGGAAGGATCAGAATAGTCCTTTTGATCAGTATTAAAGGTGATCAGCCCTTGCCTCCAATCAATAGAAGGATTAAAATGATTGAGAAACTCAAAGCCCAATATGAGGTCTTCTCCCTTGGGAGTATCAATGACTAAAAAATCCCATTCAAAGCTTGGGAAAGAAGGGAGCTCAACCATATATTTAGTATGGTGAGTCACAAATAAGGAAGGGGACTCAGAGGAGTCCAAAATGATAAGAGGAATCTTCTCTGGAAGTTCTGACGTAGTCAATGAGTACTTGTGAACAAACTGCTTTGCAATGAATGAGTGTGTAGCACCAGAATCAATGAGAATACTGTAAAAAACATCAGAAAGAGAAGAGAAAACAAAGAATTTGAGAGAATTCTTGACACCAGTATTCAGAATGCACAATTGTGCTGTGGAAGGAAAACTGTGAAGACCATTGAACACAACATGATCTTCACTCAGGCTTTTCCCTGGCTGGGAAAACTGCCTGACGGTTGGGTAAGCTTGTTTTGAGGCCTTTTGACACAGGACTCAAGACTATGCTTCCCACCACAATAGGTACACAAACCCTCCTTGATTCTTCTTTCCTTTTCAGAACATTTCAACTTGAAGTCCTTATTCAACAATGAAGAATGGGGCTTGTCCCGCTTTTGAGAATGAAATTTCTTCTTTGGTCTTGAACTTGAAGAAACTTGATGATGAGAAGAGTGAGACTTTGAGGCTTCAGGCTTCTTCTCTGGATGATGATTCTTTTCCTTCTGCCTCTCATGGTACCTGGTATCAAGTTCCAGGCTGACGTCCATTAAGTCTTGAAGAGAATCAATGTTTGAAGGATGGGAGGCCAATTGATCCAGAATCCTGGAGGCCAAGCCCTTCCTGAAATGATGAATAAGAGCCCTTTCACCCCAATCCCCAATTCTTGAAATCAAACTTCTGAAGTCGGCAATATACAAAGCAACATGCCCACCTTCTTTCATCCTAAGGCCATCCAATTCAGCTTCTGCTTTTCTAACTTCATTTGGGTCTCCAAATAAAGTGAGCAATTGGGATTCAAATAATGGCCAGGAATTGAGGAGATAATTTGAGTCTTGATTATTGAGGTTGGAAAGATAAGGCTCAATCCATTTTGCAGCCCTGCCAACTAAGAATGAAGTGGCATAAAGAACCTTCTTTCTGTCTTGAGAGAAGTTTGCCAGATCATTATGAAAGATGAGTTGACAAGGTTGAATAAAGCTTCTGACTTTGAAGGGCTGAGTCCCATCAAAGCATTCTGGAGCCTTCATAGAGGGAGTCTTGAAGGCTGGTGGTCTTGATAATTCAGAAGAAGAAGCTGCTTGAAGATTGGCCATAATCTGAGTCATTTGCTGCATAATGGCCAATAAAGACGGTTCAGACTGCTGAGAGGCAGGCTGATCAGACTGGGCTAGAGTTGGTCCTCTGGTGCCCTCAGATGCTCCCACAGGAGCAGGAGCAGCCTCAGTGCCATTAGACTCTTCCTCTTCCACAGAATTCTCCTCCTCCTCTTCACCATCTTCACCTTGAACCTTGGGACTGGTTCTTGAAAATCCTGGGAATCCGCCAACCACTCCTGATAAAGACATTGATCTTCTTGGCCCTCTTCCTTCCTTCCTGGATGGTGCTGCTCCTTCCATAATGGGTCCTCTGTCCAATCTGGCCCTCAGTTGAGAAACTGCTGGGGTACCGTCAAGAGGAGCCCTTGGAGTTGGAGTCAGAACAGCTTGAGCTCTGGCCTGAGATCTAGTCTGTCTTGCTGGAGGTGAATGTTGAACTGGCATGATTTCAGGAATGATCAACCAAATAAATGAAATAAAATCAAAATTTTCTTGAAGTACAAAATCAACAATCAAATCTTGAGGAAATTGGATAATCAATGAATCAAAATTCTTCAAATACGTCAATCAATCAAATCAAATGAGTCTTGAAGTAAAAATCAATATCAATGAGAATCTTGAAGTCAATAAATCAATCAATAAAACAATCAAAATCAAATCAAATCAAAATCTTGCAGAAATAATCAATCAATAAAAATGAATTCTTGAGTCAAAATCAATTTATGTCAAAAATCTTGATGTGAATAATCAGCAAAATCAATAAAATCTTCAGGTAAATCAATTATCTTGAGGTCAATTTCAATTATGTCAAATTAGTCAATCAAATCAATTTTCAAGTGAATTCTTCCAAAAAATCAAAAATTCTTGAGGAATAAATCAAAGTGAATCCTGATATGAAGAACGTGTCTGAATAACCTGATGAATAACTTGAGAACCAAAGATAAAAAATGCCTGAATTATGGATAAAAATCAATTGATTAAGATTGAGAATGAGATTGAAAAGATAACAGAAAATAAAAAATGGGTCAGCCTTCAATTTTCAGAATGAAGCATGAATGAGAGAAAATTGAGAGGTGACGAAAAATCATAAGATCATAAAACGTTAAAGAATCATAATTTTGATGAAATGAATGAATGAATTTAAAATATAAGAATAAAAGAATGAATGAATGAAGAAGAATTATGAGTTAATTAATATAATGTCACAGGGGCTCTTGGAAGAAGAGGGCCTGGCACTCAGGAATCAAGAACTCACTTGGAGGGCTCCAAAGATAAAAGAATAATAAGAATGAATTTTCTCTAAGAAAGAATATGGGAGAAAACAAGTATGCCAAAAGATGAGATAAGAAAAGATGAAGCCGATGGCCAAAGATAATAAAGAAGGCAAAAGCCAAGAAGCCAACCAGGTGAATCCTCAATTCACTGTTTCAACCTGCCAGAAAAGGAAATGGAATTAGTATAAGGATATGACCACCAATATCCACTGGACAGGCGAGGGAATAAAAGAAAAAGGGTGCTGAATGACTGACTTAAGATTATCAGTATTAAATTTAATAAGGTAAAAGAAAATAAGCATAAAAATATATCCACTATATTAATTAACTGGGGAAAAAGTCCCCAGGTGCTGAAAGGTGGCCAGTATATGTGAAAAACTGAAAGATTGATCCTGGAGTTGGATCACCGGCTGTATTGTCCGAATCGGGCCAATACAGTTCTGGCCATCTTGAATTTGAAACTGTGTGATTGAATTCCCACCGTAGAATATGAATTGGCCCAATTGGGCCAAGTACGTACAGGTTGATTGATTACCACCTGTATGAACCAATTGAGTTGTCCAAGAAGTATTGGAATACTTGATGCCTTGACAACTGATTGAAAAGATGTAATACCTTTTGAGAATTGCCCTTAGAATAACCCTGAATGAAATTGCCAACCCAACTCCTGCTGAGCCAGGTGATTGGAGTCCTTGAATGGTGTTCTGATTGCCACCATGGATTACCAAACTGATGAGTCCAAAGGTTCTCCTTCGAAATGGGCGTTGTATCTTGGTACCTTGAGTTAAGAAGGTTGATTTGGGTCCTGAAAACGTCACCATTGAATTGCTGAGCAAAAATGGTGCATAATGGTATATAACACCATATATGCACCACTCCTGCAACCTTGAGTACGAGATGCATGGAGGAATGAAGCAATCCTCCCTTAAGTTGAGGGAAATGCTTGTTGAGATTATTTGGTGGCCTCTGGTAGTTGCCAGAGGCCATGACGGTGAAGTTGGCCCATGGTGGTCCAGGGCCAAAAATGGGTCCTACGGGATTTATGGCCAAAATGGATCCAAGGTGTTTTTGGTCCAATTTGGGTCCAAGGGGTTGGTGGCCAAAAATGACTCAGGTGGGCCCAATTGTGGTTTGGGACCCACCTGGCCTTGGGGGCTAGGTGGCTGCCCCCTTTGGCCCCTTTTGGCCTCATTGGATTAGGCCAAAAGGGGCCTAATCCGCCTAAGGACCGTGGACCGTGGACCGCGTATTACGGCCCACGGACCGTAGAAGCCGTGGGGGGCCTAAATGGCCCAGAAAGGCCATTTAGGCCAAAACCCCCATAATGAAAGGGGTGGCCAGGAAACCAATGAAGGTGGCCATGGGGCCTGGAAGCTCCTAGAAGACAAAGGGACCCCCCCAGGCCCAAAAACAGTGATGGAGGCCTGGGGGTTGGTGAGGTGGAAATTGGCCAAGAGGACCAATGACGCAGGATATGGCCTGAGGCCATAAAAGATGATGGAGGCCATACGTGGCCAATGGAATGGGTTATGGCGTAAGAGCCATGGAACACCCAAAGGGGGTCAATTGGCCATAAATGATGTGACATGGCCAATTGGCCCCAACTTGGCTCCAGGTTGGATTGCCGCCGCCATCAAGGAGGAGGGTCAACATATGTGGTTGTGACAGAATATAACTTATATAAAATGCTAGTTATGTGGTCAAAATGTTTGATGTGGTTTCTATAGTAGCTAGCAAACACAAGGAAAGATTGCATCTCTTTGAGGTTTCTTTGTACTGGCTTTTGCAGTACTTCTGCTACTTTATTCTGCTCAATTGACATACTAAGACCTGAGACTTTATGTCCTAGAGCTAGTAGCTCTTGTTGGCCAAAATTACACTTTTTAAGTGAGATTTTTAGATTGATGGTTGTACATTTACTGAGTACTCTGTCTATGTATTGTACATGGTCGTCCCATGTCTCTGAGTATATAATGATATCATCAATGTATACTACCATCCAGCATTCCAGTATTTCATCTTGAAATACTGTATCCATCATCCTTTGGAAATGGGCTGGTGCATTTTTAATGCCAAATGGCATCCTGTTGTACTCATATATGCCCATATGGCGTATGATTCTGAGTAAATTCATGGAGTTTGGTTTAACTCCCTTTTGGTGGAAGCCTTTCATACAATCCATTTTATTTATGTATTTGGCTTTTTCCACTTTTTCTAAGGCATGAGGTATCCTTGGTATAGGATACCTGTTGTCACAATGCTGTCTGCCAGACCTCAGCAAAGGGAACTCTTGCCGAAAAGGCTATTAAACCGGTTGAAAGACCGATTAATACTGGCAAGTTGTAGATCACATTCCACCATGTGACAGTACCCCCGGGTTTAGGGCACTGCGTCCCGAAGTGCATGGAACTGATGGTATTACCCATGTCTCCCTCATGGAGTTACATTAGTCACAACAGGAGCCTACAAGGAACCCCCAAGGGGCGGAACCCTTGTACGCCAATGGAGCGGAAAACCCAGCTATTTCTGGTTGTTTGATTGAGACCACCACTTGTCTCCAACCGGAATCGAACCCATGACGTTGGTAACTGGTTTATGGACACAATGCTGTCTGCCAGACCTCAGCAAAGGGAACTCTTGCCGAAAAGGCTATTAAACCGGTTGAAAGAGCGATTAATACTGGCAAGTTGTAGATCACATTCCACCATGTGACATATTCAAAAGATGTAGTTTTTGAAATTGCCAAGGAAAGAAGGGATGCATATGAGAGGATCACATATGAACTCACGGATGCACCTCTTCTCATCTTTCCTGACTTTGAACTACCATTCAAGTTATACATAGATGCAGCATGTAGCCAAGGATTAGGAGCAGCCCTTGACCAGAGACAAATTGTGGATGGTGAACCAAGAGAGGGAGTAATATGTTACATCTCTAGGCAGCTGAAAGATTCAGAAGGCAGGTATGGGGCCACCCAGACTGAATGTCTATGTCTAGTATGTGCTCTAGAGAAACTCCATCATTATTTGAAGGGTGCAGTCTTTGAAGTCTACACAGACTGCACAGCCTTGAAGTCTGTAATAAACATGAAGACTACCAATAGACACATGCTGAGGTGGCAAATAGCCATTCAGGAGTATAGAGGGAATATGACCATCATATAGAAAGAAGTTAAAATTAATACCAATGCAGATGGCCTTAGAAGATGGCCACTGAAAAATGTCAAAAGAAATCCCTCTTATGACCCTGAAGTTGCAGCAAAGATTCCTATCCATTTCATGGAATTAGATAGGAAGAAGAACCTCAGATTTTCTGAATGGGCACCAGAAAGTGGCACCCTTGACAATGGTAACACTGATTCAGAAGGAAGAGAAACTCCCATACTGGGAATAATTTCCTAAGAACTACACAATGAATTTTTCAGTGCAGTACTGAAGTCTTATGCCAAGCACAAACAGTGTGGCATATTACTAAAACTCCTTCAACAAAAGTACAGGAGTCC
This sequence comes from Austropuccinia psidii, assembly GCA_023105745.1. NCBI lineage: Eukaryota > Fungi > Basidiomycota > Pucciniomycetes > Pucciniales > Sphaerophragmiaceae > Austropuccinia > Austropuccinia psidii. The sequence continues at coordinate 69,652,658 of JALGQZ010000004.1, forward strand.
AGAACTGGAATCCCAGCTGGAAGAACCCTGGTTGAGGGCCTATAAGGATAACAAGTTTTTCCTTATAGATGGCCTGCTATACCACAGAGAAAAGCACACAAGTGCACTCACAGTGATAGGCAGAGACCACATCTCATTGATCCTGCAGGAATGCCATGACTGCCCCTATATGGGACACATGAGTGAAGACAGGACCAAAGAGAGGGTAGCAAGCACAGCTTGGTGGCCCAAGTGGGAACAGGAGTTGAGTGAATACATCAACACCTGTGAAAGATGTCAAAAGGCAAACAGGAAACATGGGAAGAAGTATGGGTTACTTCAGCACATAGAGGAACCCAAGCACCCATGGGAAACCATCAACATGGACTGGGTCACAGGACTTGTCCCAGGAGGCAAAGAAAACTACAATGCCTTCCTAATCATAGTTGATAGGTTCAGCAAGAGCATGAGGTGTCTACCATGCCACAAGGAGGACACAGCCATGGATACTGCCCTGTTATTTTGGAATAACATCATATCTACCTGTGGAGTCCCTAAAATCATCATTAGTGATAGGGACCCAACGTTCACATCAGAATTTTGGACCAACCTGTATGACATGCTTGGCACCAAGCTTGCTTTTTCCAAAGGTTACCATCCCCAAACAGATGGCCTAGCTGAGAGCATGATCAAGACTATGGAGGACATCCTTAGAAAGTTCTGTGCCTATGGCATTGACTACAAGGACCATGAAGGATACACCCATGAGTGGATTACCCTTCTACCAGCTGTCCTGCTGGCTTATAATACAAGTCAGCACTCTACAACAGGAAAAACACCTGCAGTGGTAGAGAAAGGGTGGAATCCCCTGTTGCCTGTGGATCACTTGAAGAAAAATCTTCTAACCATCCACCCCACAGCCAAAGACTTCCATGATATGTGGAAAAAGGCTTGTGAAACAGCTGCCAAATGCATAGCTGAGGCAAAAGAATATAATAAGCAGAGGTGGGACAAGACACACATGGAACCTGAATTTAAGGAACGCGACCAAGTGCTAGTGTCTACACTGAACTTTAATAATCTTAAAGGACCCAAGAAGATGAGGGACTCATTTGTAGGGCCTTTCACTATCATTAGGTTGATAGGAAAGAATGCAGTGGAAGTCAAACTTACAGAGGAATTTTCCAGGAAGTAACCAGTCTTCCCAGTAAGTTTAGTCAAGCAATACTTCCAAACAGAGGAGGACAAATTCCCCTCCAGGAAAAGGAACCCCACACCACCTGATATAGTGGAAGTGGAGGACTCCCCAGGACCTGTGAGTAAAATCATCAGGGCCAGGAAGATCAGACTTAATGGGAAGGATCAAAGACAATACTTAGTCAGATTCAAGCACCAGACAGCTGATAAAGACAAATGGTTGGCAGAGGATGACATACCAGATGGGAACCTTTATCTAAGGAGATTCAGGGCCTCTAGGAGGACTGAACAGTCTCATCAATGATGAGCCTTTTTTAGAGGGAGGGTATGTCAGCCTGTGACTCAAAACCAGAGCACAAGCATGGCAGCCAAAATACCATAAACCAATGGTATAGCCAAGATACCACCAAAACATGGAGCTGAGCCAAATCAGCTCAAAAGGTATCAAACAAATGAGGAAACTCCCCCTTTTCTGAAAACATAAGTCCCATCACCATAGGACAAGAAATAACAAAGTTATTCCTGCTCAAAGTTATTGCTGCGAATAAACCTTAATTTTCACCTCTCATCTAAAATCTAGAAGGAGAGGCTTAACCCTATCAAATGGGTATTCAAAATGAAGCTCTAAGTCAGGGCTATCCAATGGTACCAGCCAAACTGAGCTAGCACCAGTATTACCTGAGCTATGGTCAAATTCAGGCCAAATCAGGTTGAACAAAACATTCACCTCTCATCTAACTTCTACAGTTTTAGTGTGGGATACTTGAAGTGGGGTCTTTTTGGAAAGATCAAAATCAGGGCTATCTGATGGTGCCATCTACTTCTTCATATTTCACCTATAACAGAAGTTCTGAGGCAAACAAGCTCAATAAAGCTTTTTGCCCAAACCACACCTATGTACAAAAAACCTTGTACATGGGATAACTTTGTCATATTTAATTATAGCCATACCAAATTGGGTATCATTGCGTAGAGCTGATACAGGGCTTTCTAATGAACTAGCTTTGAGCATGATATCTCAAAAACTGACAGAGGTATGGTCATTTGAAGGTTATAATCCCACAATATGACCAATACAGCTGTATTATTACAGGATACAGTTGTACTCTTATTATGAGGTGCCAAAGAGACAAAGAAGCATGTTGATACTTCAATACCTCATAAGTCAGTCAATACTGGGGTCCCATACAGTTTCTGTACAGCATTCTACGCGTCATACATGTCAGAATCAAGCTGTGAGGTCCCCAGATGAAAATTTTCACCCTGTATTGGTGAAAACTGCCCAGATGTGGTTTCAAAACCACATCTGAGCCCGAAACAGGGCATACAGGCTGTTTGCAAACCACAAGCCAGTCCTGGAGGGTGCAAAAACTTCACTTCCTCTACGTGGAAAGGTCTAGCACCCTTTCCACCCCATTTCAGGATAAAAAGGAGGCTTTTCACAGCCAGAATTGCCTCCTCATCCTGCTCTTGAATACCCTACGTAGTAAACTGTAAAAAAAAGCTTTACTCTTGGGTAATAATCAGGTATACTCTTAATTTAAAGTATTGTAGTCTTTATTATTGTAACCCAACAGGTAAAGCTGCACCCAGGGCTTTCAACAGTGCTCACCACCACTATATTCCTTATAGTAAAGCGCTTTTATTATTAAATTAATCCATCTTCAACCCTTATAAAAGCATCTTTAACTATTTTTGACGTGTCACAGTCATAGTTTTAGTTGTAAATAGCTTTATTACCACTTCAACATAGACTCATCCTGACACCTTCAGAGTTCTGAATGGTGGGTCCTGGAAAGTCTGATTTCTTAGCTTTCTTTTTCTTAGTGATTATTGTTGTTGGAGAGTTTTGACAAGTTTCTTCCACCAATCCTTTAACAGCGGTCTGGTTATCCTCTGTTGGATCATCTTCAAAAACTAAAAAAGACAAATAAATACAAGTCTTTCATATAAGAAGTGTTATTTTTGGAAAGATATGGTAATTTTCCACGTAAAAATGGCTTTTATATCTCAAAAAAGAAAATAAATAAAGAAATTAAATTAAAATGAATAAAAAATCATTTTTTTTATTTTTATTGATAATTTTTTTGTTTTTTATATTTTTATTTTTAAAGAATAAAATAAAAATCAATATGATTCTTTTAAGAAATGAATTTATAAAATAAAATTATTTTGAATTTATAAATATCCTTTTTAATCACTAGAGTCACTCAAAGAAAGCTCTTGTAAGTCTAAGGATGTGAAAAACTACATGTAAGAAAGTCCAATTGCTTCTCAAATGCCTCAATAGCTTTTAAGATCAATAGAATATAAAATTCTTAAATAATTTTATGATTATAATTATAATTCATTGTTGGATAAACCCAATTAGAATCTTTTTTAAAGCTTTTTTGAATGAAATATCACAGACAGGCCCCCATATGTAAGGTTTGACTATGAAACAATAAGTAAATATTACAAATATTGAGCTTATTGTACTATGAATGTCCTTATGAATAATGAATAATAAGATAAAATTAATCATAATAATTTTGAATCATTATAATTAAGGCGTAAAAATGATTATATTATTAAATAAACATAATAATATAATTTATATTATAGAAAGATGATATAATAAGGAAATATATTAATATATAATAATGAATATATTTACAAGCAATTTATTATTGTTACCAAGAAATAATGAAGGCTTAAAAAATTCCTTTTTAAGAATAAAAAACAATTAATCACAATAAGATTACTAATATTAAGGTTATTTATTAATATAAATACTATTTATATCAATATAAGAATTATTAAAAGTAAAAATAAGGAGAAGGTATTACTTTTAACACTTAATACAATAATTTTGAAAGCTTTTTCGCCAAAAGAATGTAAATATAATTTATACAAACTGTAGTGAAAAATAAAAATAGATAAATTACAAATATTCTTTGATTTTACGTGGAAATAGAGTTTAAAGAGATTTTTGGGCAAAAAAATTGAATAATTGAAGTAATAATGTCAAGATTGATGATTATAATAAAGATGATCTTTGGCCTTTAAAAATATAAAATTTTCTATATACAGAATAAAGAATTCACCTTTTTTTGATTTAATTATTTAGTGTTTTTCGAGTGTCTTAGTGGAAAATAGAGTAAAATGAGCTCTCTTCATAGTAAATACCTCCCCTCTAGTAGACATGTAATGATGCTTTCTACTAGAAAGGATCAATAGTTTAAGGTTTAGTGATGATTACATCATGATCAAATCATCTTATCCCATCATTAACCCATTATTTAGATTTATCACTATTACTCTAAGTTTGATGACATCATAGGCTTGTCAGAAGCCTAAGCTTTGTTTATTTTATTAGTATTAATCATAATCTCACCAGGGAAGATCTCGCGTCAATTGTCGGCTATTGACTTCAGGTTGCACAGAGGTCAGTATCACATCTTGCTTCAGTCGCGTTAGTGTCACTTTATAGTCACTGGATTTAGTGGTTCACGTCGCGTCTGTGTCAAGACAACGTCAATTGTCACATTTTTCACATGAGAATGTCACTCAAAGCCCAAACCCATTTCAACACTCTTCGCAATGTTTGGGTCATTACACCTCATGGTGCTACCCAGCAGTTTGGCATGAGAAGACTTCCGCCCCACCGCCTAGTAATCTCACCCGCTTACCATGCCTACTCTCATGCTGGTGTGGCTTCCGCCTCCCTGCCTAATGCTCTCCAATGCTTAGAATTCTTCCGCGCCCACACCCCCCTCCAGATGAGACTCCAACACTTCCCCCCATCTCTGCCCCACCACTCCTTATGCTTATGCACCCCCGAATCATCTTATCCTTGGCTTACTATCCTTACACTGCTGCAGGACCCTCAATTTATGCCTCCGACACTGCCCTCACCCCCCGTTACGCCTCCTCGCACCCGCCCAACATGCGTCTGACGCTGCTTACCATCCTTAAGGTTGCAGTGCCCTCCCGACATGCCTCCGACTCTCCTTACCATCCTTACGCCCGTGGAGTGCCTTCCCGACATGCCTCCGACACCACTTACCAATCTTAGGCTTGTATAGTGCCCGCCCGACATGCCTCCGACGCTCTTTACCATCCTTACGCTCACAGTTGCCTCCTGACATGCCTCCGATGCCCCCCTCACACTGGCCTTATCCTTACGCTCCTGCAGCCCCCTCAAGATGAGACTACGATGCCACCCCCCATCTCCGCCCTCACCACCCCTGCCTTTTCTTCTCTGCCGCTTACAATTCTTACGCTCCCACGGTGCCCTCAAAATATGCCTCTGACACCACCCTCAACCGCCTTTATGCCTAATACTCTCTCCACTGCTTGCCATCCTTATGCTCAGGTACTAGATCCATAGGGTATGGTGGCTTGTTGACATACATGATGAACACAATCGTGGAGATATGCTGAGTGTGAATCTCTGCCAACAGGTTCTGGGGGAAATTGGTAGGTATATTCACAATGTTGTGCTTAGCGTTCAAATCATGAGGCTCACAAATTTAAACCTAACAAGTGGACTATTTAATACCCGAATTGTATCTTCTGTTTCCCCGACAAAACCATTTTATTTCATATCATTCAAATGCAACACTTTGCTTAGTACTTACCTCATGAGCGTTTAATAGTTCAAAAGCTGACTTTAGTAGGTTTCTCACTAGTCAACTTTATTCAATTTCTCACAGGGAAATGATTTCATTTGAAAAATATGAAATCATTTGCAACACATCACCTGCTTGAATTTCCCGACAAATCATCTTCTGCCAATCCATGACAAGCTCAATAGATATGGATGGAAGGTTCCAAGGATGTTGGTGGGCAGGTTTGTTTTGGTCAGCTTGTGGTTCTGAAATGTCTTTGGCCTACAAAATTAACTAACTATTGAACTGATTTCAATTGATATTTAACTTCTTTCAAACTTTCCAAAAGTCTCCAATATTGATATTAACTAACAAGGAATCAGTGATCTTGAACTTATTTTACTTTGACCACTTTCATCAGGTTATCAATCAACTCGTCACCATCTATTTACTTAATAAACTACCCCCGCTATACCCCAAACCCTGGCAAATTCAACTGAATTCCATGAACAAACAACTTCAGCCCCAGAGAGTGGAAGTGAAATCTCTGATATGGTCAGTAGTCATGAATTAGGCATTGAAGTAGAGAGCCTGGCACACAAAAGTAATTCAGATCCACCAGCTCTTCCAGAATGTCAGCATAGATTAATCTTCAATATTTTTAGTCTCTCCAAACCTGATAATTTTGTCATAGCTTTTATTTCAGCTCAGCCTCCAAGCTCTCAGAAACTGAATTTTAAAAGCTATGAGAAGGAAAAGAATGTTTAGCCTTGTGCACCAACAGAAGATGCTGGGAAAGATGACGTAATTTTCAGTGGGGAGGTGGAAATTATATCCAAGGAACAATTTGTCTCAAAAATTGCTCAAACAATCTCAAGGCTCAAAAAAATTCAAAATGGTAGTAAAATTCCTGATTATTTGTGTCAAAATATTTCTGAAGCAATGAGCCTCCTCAAAATGGATTTTAACCGTAAGTTCATGACTAATTCAATAAAAAAACGTCACAATGGCTGCTTACAATATAGGGGCAGGTGTGGAGGTGGGAGAATCTCTACCTGAAGGATCTTGAGTGGTAATTGGATTTCCCGGCAAAGTATTAGGAACAAGATCAAATATACATTCCGCCAAAAAAACCATCAAAAAACACCATACCTTTGAAGCTTCAAAAGATTCCCTGGATTAAGGTGATGAAATGATCAATGCTGAAGTGGGCCATATTGATAAACAACCTCTGCATACTGCAAGCTCCCCCATACTCAAGGAAACAATCCATGTGAAACCCCTCCTGCCTCTCCTCAAAATATTCAAGCCTTTCAAGAAAGGGAGACAATCAAACATGATACAATGGGACAAGATATGACTGTGTAACAACCACTCACCAGGGGTAAGAGTATTCATAAATACACCCACTCAAACACCTCAAATCAGCAGATCCAGTATCTGCATCAGCATTCAGGTTCAGAAATCTTCATTCTGAAACATGCATACAGCTTGGTACTTCAATACAGCCAGTCAACATCTGTACAGGTTAGATTCACCCAATACAGTTTCAATACACCAGCATGAAACTGTATGATCACTTAAATACACCACACCTCTTGTACAGGTTCTGTACATATGTACAGGACCTGTATTGGCCAGACGAATTCAATAATTCAATCCTCTCATGAAAATTCTTCTTCTGGATCAGGGATGGTGTTTCTCACATAGAACAGCCCCTCTTTCTCCCCCCTGGGGACTTTTCCCCAGTTAATTAATTTAGTTTATTTATTATTTTATAATTATTCTTATCCTTATTTTGGGTATTATAATTATTTGATTTTAAGTTAGTCTTTGAATTTCTCTCTTTGCCTGTACAGTATGAGTTGAGTGGCCATATCCTTATTAACCCTTTTCTTTCCATTCTGACAGGTTGAAACAGTGGACTTGGAATTGTTTTTGGTTGGCTCTTCTGTTCTTTTATTCTTATTATTTTGTTGCTGCCTTCTTATATTCATTCTTTAGTAATTCATCTTTAACACTCTTAAGTGTATCCTTCCTTACCATATCTTTGAGCCCTCCATAAGTGAGTCCCAGTTTACTGAGTGCCAGGCCCTCTTCACTTCGAAGAGCCCCTGTGACATTCAATTCATTAACTAATAATGATCCTTTCTTTTCATTCTTTTATAATCATGTTTCTCATTCATCAATTATGACTTTTTAATGATCTTATGATTCTTAATGATTATGATTTTCTCTCTCATCAATTTTCATCTCATTCATTTCAATTATATCAAAATTGATTCTTTCTTCTTTCTTAATCATTGCTGACCATTTCATCACTTCATTTTATTTACATCAAATCAAATTTTTCTGTGATCTCATTCAGGTCTTATTCAGGATTTATTTCTTGGTTTAATTGATTGGATTATTCATTGGGTTTCATTGGGTTTATTGATTCAGCGATTCAGGATTTTTTCATTTGGATGTGATTGATTGACTTTGAATTCTCAAGATATTTTATTGATCCTCAAGAATTGATTTTGATTATTGATTGATCTGACTCATAAAGATATTTGAATTGATTTTTGAAGATTTTGAATTGATTGATTGATTCCTCAAGACCTTGATTTCATATTGAAGACACTGATTTATTGATTGATTGATTATTGATTGAATATTCATTGAATATTGATTGATTGTTTATTTACTCAAGATTATTGATATTTGATTTGAATTTGATTTATTGTTGATTATTGATTGAATGGATTGATTGTTGATTGAAGTTGATTTCACCTCAAGAATTGAATTGCTTCCTCAAGACTCATCAAGATTTTTATTGTGATTTATTTGGCCAAGTTTTGATTTCTATGCTCAATACCATCAAGTTTCTTTTATTCAACTTCTTTTCATAATGCCAGTTCAGCATAGTCCCCCAGAAAATTCCAGCTGTTCTCACTCCTACAGCAAGGGCTCCTTTTGACCACACACCATCAGTTCATCAACTGAGTGCAAACTTGGACAGAGGACCACCAATGGAAGGAGAAGCACCCTCAAGAAGAGGTGGAATGAAATCTAGAAGATCAAGATCCTTTTCTGGACTTTTGGGTGGCTACCCTGGCATGTATGAAGGTGCAAGAGCAAGATTAGGTGAAGTTGAAGATGAAGAGGGGAAGAGTCTATGGAAGAGGAAGATTCTGGGGAGACTGAAGTGGAAGATTCCTTGGCAAATGCTCCAGAGGTGCCTCAGGGTTCTAATCTAGCCCTTTCTAGTCAACCTCTTGTCTCTCAAACTGATCCAAGTCTCCTCAAGATGATGGAGCAGATGACTCAATTCATGGGGCAACTCACTCAAGCAGTTGCTCCCAGGGACAATTTCAAAGCCCCTGCTTTCAAGACTCCATCCATGAAGGCACCTGATTCTTTTGATGGTACTCAAGCTCATAAATTGAAGGATTTATCCAATTCTGTCAATTAATCTTCCATAATGATCCAGCAAATTTCTTCTCTGACAGGAAGAAAGTTCTTTACTCAACTTCCTTTCCCACTGGTAGAACTGGAAAGTGGATTGAACCCTATCTCTCAAATATTTCCAATGAAGACCCTTCCTACCTCCTCAATAATTGGCCACTATTTGAATCTCAATTATTCACTCTGTTTGGTGACCCCAATGAAGTTAGGAAAGCTGAACAAGAGTTGGACAATTTGAGGTTGAAGGAAAGTGGTCATGTATCCTTGTACATTGCAAATTTCAGAAGCTTAATATCAATAATTGGAGATTGGGGGAAAAAAGCTTATATCCATGTGTACAGAAGTGGATTGGCATCAAGATTATTGCATCAGTTGGCTTCTAACCCTGGAACTTTTGATATTCTTCAAGAACTTATGGATGTAACTTTAGAGTTAGACACACGATATCATGAGAGGCAAAAAGAAAAGGGTGGAAATCAAGAGAAGAAGCCTCCAGTCAATGGATCCAATCAATCTAGGCCTCCTCAAAACTCATCTTCAAAGGGGCCTCACCAGAAGATGAACGAGAAGGGCAAGCAGTTTCTATCTTCAAAGGACAAGCCTCATGCTGCTCTCCTCAATAAGGACAATAAAATAATTGGTGCTGAAAAGGAGAGGAGGATTAAACAGGGGTTGTGTACTTATTGTGGTGGAAAGCACCCAATTGAAAAATGCTTCAAGAGACCTCAAAACAAGCCTGGGTCATCATCAATAGGCTTCCCTAGCAAGCAGGGAAAAGCCTGAGTGGGGATCATGATGTGTTCAATGGTTCTCACTTAGTTCCTTCAAGAGCACAATTGTGCACTCTGAATACTGGTGTCAAGAAATCTTTAAATTTTCTTATTTTCTCTTCTGTCTCTGACATTTTTTATAATATTCTCATTGATTCTGGTGCTACAAACTCCTTTATTCCAAATAATTTTGTTCTCAAGTACTCATTGACTCTGTCAGAGCTCCCTGAAAAGATTCATCTTTTCATTCTGGATCCTAATGAATCCCCTGCCTTGTTCATCAACCCTATAACAAGTGGGTAGTTGACTTTCCTTCCTTCCCAAGCTTTAAATGGGACTTCTTTACCATAGATTCACCCAAGGGAGAAGACCTGATATTGGGCTATGATTTCCTTTACCATTTTAATCCCATTATTGATTGGCAAAATGGATTGATCACCTATGATTCTAGTCATAAGGATTCTAGTGGTATTATTCCTTCTACTAGTAATGACGTAGCCACTGCTGTCAACAGTGTTGCTCTGGTTGGTGAACTTAAGACACCTTCCCTTCCTTCTTCTGTCCATATCCCTTCCATCATTCCCTCCAGTCATTACTTCCATTAAGAGATGAAGTCTTCAAAGAGATAAAGGATGTTGGAGAAGATGTTGCCATATCTTCACTTCATATCTTTCAAGGGGATATGGACCTTCCTCCTTTATCTTTTCATGCCTCCCTGGAGGAGCAGTGGGATGAGGAGGAAGAGCCAGAAGAAATTGAAACTGTGTTGAAGGTAGTCCCTCCTGCTTATCACCAATATTTGGATGTATTCTGCAAGGTGGAAGCAGAGAAACTTCCTCCACACCGCGCCTGTGATCACCATATCAAGCTGGAGGGTCTTCTACCTTCAATTGGTGTTATCTACTCCTTATCAAATCAAGAGTCAGAAACACTATGGGCCTATATTTCAGAGAATGTAGAGAAAGGTTTCATTAGACCAAGATCCTCTTCAACAGGAGCAGCTGTCCTTTTTTTTAAGAAAAAGGATGGAGGTCTTTGATTGTGTGTTGATTACCACAAACTTAATGCTGTTACTAGGAAGAACAGGTACCCTGTACCTCCTATGAACCAGCTCCTTACCATATTCAACGGTTCCACTATCTTCTCCAAGATAGACCTGCGTGGTGCATATAACCTTCTGAGAATCAAAGAGGGGGATGAGCACTTAACTGCCTTTAGAGCCAAATATGGTAGTTGTGAGTATTTTTTCATGCCATTTTGTTTGACCAATGCTCCTGCTTCTTTCCAGAATCTAGTAAATGATATCTTTGCAGATTTCTTTGATGTATTTGTTGTGGTTTATTTAGATGATATTATGGTCTTTTCCAATTCTGAGGAGGAACATGTCAAACATGTGGCCTCGGTCCTCCAGAGACTGAGGGACAATAATCGGTTTGCCAAAGCCTCCAAGTGTGTATTCCATGCCTCAAGTGTGGAATACTTGGGCTATGCTGTTTCAAGGGATGGCCTCAAGACGGATTCTTCAAAGGTTCAGCAAATGCTCAATTGGCCTCAGCCCAAAAACATCAAGGCCCTTCAATCTTTTCTTGGCTTTGCCAATTTTTATCGTTGTTTCATTAGAAATTATTCCAAAAAAATCACTTCTCTCACTTCCCTCTTTAAAACAGATTTTCCTTTCATCTTCAACGAGGAAGCTCTTAGTCAGTTTCAAGCACTCAAAGAATCTTTCACCTCTGCTCCTATCTTATCTCACTTCAATCCTTCTCTACCTACTATAGTAGAGACTGATGCTTCTGATTATGCTTTGGGTGCTGTACTGAGCCAGGTGAATGACTCAGGAAAGCATCCCATTGCATTTGATAGTCGCAAGCTTCTCCCAGCTGAGCTGAACTCTGAAATTCATGACAAGGAACTCCTTGGCATAGTTTGGGCTCTCAAGCGCTGGAGAGAATTTCTTCTCTCTCTTTCCAATTCTTTTGAGGTCTTGACAGACCACTCTTCCTTGCAGTATTTTATGTCTTCCAAAGTTCTTACTCGTCGTCAGGCCCGTTGGGCTGAATTTCTTTCAGAATTTCACTTCACTATCACTTACTGCCCAGGCAGGCTGGCCACTTTTCCAGATGCCTTGTCATGTCAGGACAATGCGTACCCAGTGAGGGGGGTGGACTTCATCAGCAAGAATCCTCAAAATTTTCATCAAGTAATCAAGCAAGATGGAATTCAAGAGTCAAGATTCTTTTCAATCAAAGCCAAAGTGTTTCCAGATTTAGTTGACAAGATTCAAAAAGAAGTATGGCAAGACAAAGACTATAAAGAAATACTCAAGCAGCTAGCAAGAGGCGAATCAATGCCAGATTATTCTCTTGAACCTCAAGCCAAGTTGTTATTATTAAAAGATAGAGTGGTAATCCAAAGCAATGTAGAACTTCAACTTAATATTCTTCAAAAGCGTCATGACTCACCTTTGGCTGGCCATCCTGGCCAGGAGAAGACCCTCAAGCTCATCAAGAGGGACTTTTATTGCGCTGGCATGAATCAATCCATCAAGGACTATGTGTCCTCATGTCAGCAATGTTCAAGAAACAAGAACATTAATCACAAGAAGTTTGGACTACTCAAGCCTCTTCAAATTCCATTTTGTCCTTGGAATTCCTTATCAATGGACTTTATCACTCAATTGCCCTTTTCAAAGAACTTTCACTCAGCTCTAGTAGTGGTGGACAGGTTCTCCAGAATGGCAATCTTCATTCCAACTTATGGAACAATTATTTCTCTGGACTTGGCTCAAATTTTCATTGGTCATGTATTTTCCAAGCATGACCTTCCAGTCAGTATTGTCAGTGATAGAGGATCTTTATTTGTTTCATCATTTTGGACTCAATTATGTCAGCAGATCAAGATATCAAGAGATCTTTCAACTGCTTTTCATCCTGAAATAGATGGACAGACAGGGAGGGTAAATCAGATTCTAGAACAGTATCTTTGCATGTATGTCAGCTATCATCAAGATGACTGGTACACCTGGCTCCCTCTGGCAGAATTTGCCTAGAATAACGCAGAATATTCATCAACAAAGCAATCACCTTTTTTCACCATTTATGGAAGAAATCCCAGATTTGACTCAATCCATATTTCTCAAGATTCACCTGCTGGAAAGTTATCAACAAAAGTCCAATCAGTACAGCAAGTTGTCAAAGAAGAATTAGAGTCAGCAATAAGGAGATTCAAGAAGTATGCAGATAGAAATAGAGCGATTCCACCTGATTTCCAACCTGGGCAAAAAGTATGGCTAGCTTCCAAGAATATCAAGACAGCAAGACCCACCAAGAAATTATCAGAAAGATGGTTGGGACCTTTTTAAGCTCTGAAGAAGATTGGCAGCCATGCATATCACCTCAAGTTGCCTCATCAATGGAAGCAAGCTCACCCTGTATTCCAAGTGTCCTTATTAAAACCATTGAAGCATTCAACTATCCCAAATTGTCACCAATGGCCACCACCACCAGTCTTAGTGGAGGAGCAAGAAGAATGGGAAGTGGCTCAGGTTCTGGACTCAAAACTCAAAAGAGGTAAATTATGGTATCTTGTAGAGTGGAAAGGATTCAGTGAAGACCCAGAAAGACCCACTTGGAAACCAGCTTCCAGCCTTACCAACTCACCAGACCTTGTCAAGCATTTCCATTCATTATATCCAATTAAGCCTGGTCCAAATACCTCAAGAGTTTGATTATGGTGCTTGGTGGGGAGACGAAGTTATGAAAGTAAGTTCCTCTCCTGGCATGCACCTTTAAGGGGGTATTCTACCCATATGTTTTGTAAGCATAACCTTGGCCACTTTGTGAGCACTTGTCAGTTTTTGGACAGGTTCAGGAAGAATATGACATCAATACCCTCCATTTGGACCTTATCAAGATATGGCCAAATTCTTCTCTCTTTCCTTGTCTTTTTCTTTCTCTTTTTTTTATTTATCATTCCATTTATGCCAATCATCATAATTCAAGCCATTCATTAGTTGAAGTCATTTATGGCATATCATTTCAAAATTCATTCATGGAATTTCATTTCAGAAGTCATTTATGGCAATTCATTTAAGTTTTATGGTGCTTGGTGGGGAGTGGGAGTTATGAAAGTAAGTTCCATCTCCTGGTATTCATCCCTGAGGGTTCTACTTCTTGTAGAACATTACCTTGGCCACTCTGTGAGGATCAAATGCTTGGTTTTCATTTTTCAGACACTTCTTGGCCAGAATCAAGCAACTTACTACAAGGAGGACCAGCCATCAGGATTTTTCTTTATTTCTTTTCTTTACTCTCATTTTCTCTTATTCTTTTATTTATTTATTTCTTTACTTGTATAATTTTCTTTCTTTTATTTCTTCAAAGCAGCAGCATCCCCTCCCCAAATCATGTATTGGGAGGTTCCATTATTTTTTCTTCATTTTAGTATTTATAAGAGTGGCGATAGAAGTCAAACTAAACACAAACAAGGAAAAGGAAAACTAGTTATCTCTACCTAAATCATCAAAGGCTCTTTGGAAGTCATTTATCAACTCATCTTCATACCAGGAAAATTTAGCAGCCATCTCTTGAGAAGCAGTCCCTGGAATCATTCTATCATTGGCATACATGATCACCTCTCTGCTATTCCTGTCAAACCTCCTGAATAATCTGGCCACAGCATCTTTATTTTCACTTTCCGCATTGGGATCTTCTCTGGTAACTTGGATAGGCCAACGATCCTCTCTTTGAAACACTTGGGCTGCAGGAAACGGTAAATGAGACAAACCATCCCTTCTTCTACTGGAGCTGGCCTCAGGTTGGAGTTGACGAGAGGTGGTCATGGGTGAGATTATGGATGGTTGGACTGGTGATGGCCTTACTTCTGGATTCAAGGCAGGCCTGGCATGGGAAGTAGTTGGTGAAGGAGGAGGAATTGTGGAAGGAATGGAAGCAAGCATTGGTTGGAAGGTTCTGGGGGTACTGGGAATTACTTGGCTTTGGAATCTGTTGGCAAGAGGCTGAGCAGAGGAATTGCTGGATGGATGGTCAACTGAATGAGGAACAACTTCAACTTCTTCACCATCCAACTCATCACTCCCCTGAGCATCTGGATCAGATGGGGAATCAGCAATCCTTCTTGTCTTTTTCACTACACGCACTACTCCATCAGTATTGGTCTTTGAGATTGGGACTTCTGAGCTTTGATGTATGGGCCTACCACTGATTGGAATGGGCCCTCCAACATTAGTCCACCTAGCCACATCGCTCTGCCTGGAACCAGTCACTAAATCAAAAATCAGTACAAATTCAATGAAGATACGCAAATCACTCACATTGAGAAAATCCTGAGGTTGCATCAGGAGTAGGTTCCTCAGAAATGGGGAATTCCTTCCCAAAAGGCCCATCCTTTCTGCTCCATAAATCCCTCCTGATGTTGGAAGAAGTCAACCTGGTACAATGACATGGTTTCTTTCCAATGAAGCAAAAATGGCATTTTGACGATTGGGGATTGTAATGTTGAAAGCAATCCTTACCCTTGACCAAAAATTCAGTACAGGAAGGATAAAGACCTTCAACTGCTCTGAACCCATCATAGGTTTGGGAGGGATCAAAATGACCAGAAGACGCCATGGAAGGGGAGGATAATTGACTGAAGATGCCAGAACCACAAAGAAAAGACGGTGGCGGTGCAGAAGGAGAAGATTCAGTGAGTTCAGTCAGTTTGGAACCCATAACTGAAGAATATGCAAGCAGAAGATTCGATACTTCAGAATCAATCCACTCCAAATCAAGAAAACATTTTTGACCTCAAGGAAATGGCGGCCATAACTCAATTATGCCCCCCTCAAAGCCTCTAAGGTGAAGAGTCATACCCCTTTGGGGCTGAACCCATCACCCAGGGCCTCCCCTGCAGCTTTGGGGAGGCCAGGATCTTGATGGTCCTGGACCCCATCAATGGGTCCAGGCCATTTATGGGGAAGTTTTGGGTTTGGGCGAATTATTGGCCCCTCGGTCACCCTGGGTCCCCAGAAAAATTGGGCCCAGGGGGTCTCCAATAGCCCCCACGGACCGCAGTGCATGGTCCACGGCCCACAGCCCGTAGGACCCCAAAGACCAAAAATTTCCAAAAATGGCCATAAATCATAAAATCACTAAAAATCACCAAAATCCCCAAAAAGGCCCAAAAGGCCATAAAATCAAGAGCTATCAAGATTCATCAGGGAAGGGGCCACAGCCCCAAAAACATTATAGATTGCTGTTTGAGGCAATTTCCATGGACAATGGGGACAAGACCCCTTGGAGGAATTTTTTCAAGATTTCATTTGGATTAAGCCTTGCACAATGAGTACACTTCATATACTCATTGGCATCATTTTTTGAGCACAAGAGCGCAGTGGCCATCATTTTGGGATATATCCCAAGGGCAAGATCAATTGAATCAGAAGAAAGGAAAAGCATATTTTGAAGTAGAATACTTACTCAAAAACTTGAAAGAAGGGGGGAATCAATTGAATTTGACAGAGAAGAATTGAAGAAGGATTTTCAGGATAATGGTGTCACAACCACGAGTTTGACCCTCCTCCTTGATGGTTGCAGCAATCCAACCTGGAGCCAAGTTGGGGCCAATTGGTCACGTCATACCATTTATGGCCCATTGGCCCCCTTTGGGTGTTCAATGGCTCTTACACCACAACCCATTGTAATGGCCATTTATGGCCTCAGGACATATCCTGCCGTTATTGGCCCTCTTGGCCAATTCACACCTCACCAACCCCCAGGCCTTCATCATTGATTTTGGGCCTGGGGGGTCCTTTTTGTCTTCTAGGGGTCTCCAGCACCCCTAGCCACCACCAGTGGATCCAGGCCCCCCCTTTTTATTAGGGGGTCTTGGGTCATTTGGGCCCCCTACAGTCCATACGGTCCGTAGGCCACGTACCGCGGTCCGCAGGCCTTTTAGGCCCCTTTTGGCCTAATCCAATGAGGCCAAAAGGGGCCAAAGGGGGCAACCACCTAGCCCCAAGGCCAGGTGGGTCCCAAACCACATCTGGGCCCACCTGAGCCAAAACTGGCCATATTTCCCTTGGACCCAAAATTGGCCAAAACCGCCTTGGACACCTTTTTGTCCATAAATCACATAGGACTCATTTTTGGCCATGGACCACTATGGACCAATATCCCCGTCATGGCCTCTGGCAACCACCAGGGGCCCCCAAATCAGTTCATCAAGCTTTTCCCTCAACTTAAGGAAGATTCTTCCATTCCTCCATGCACCCCATACTCAAGGTTGCAGGAGTGGTACATATAGGGTGTTATACACCATTATGCACCATTTTTGCTCAGCAATTCAATGGTGACGTTTTCAGGACTCAATTATACCTTCTCAACTCAAGGCAACAAAATCCAAAGCCCATTTCCAAGGAGGACTTTTGGACTCATCAGTTTGGTAATCCATGGGGGCAAGCAGAAGACCATTCAAGGACTCCAACCACCTGGCTATGCAGGAGTTGGGTTGGTACTCTCATTCAGGATTCTTCCAAGGTTCATTCTCAGAGGTATTTCATCATTTCAATCAGTTGTCAAGGCATCAAGTATTTCAATACTCCTTGGACAACTCAATTGGTTCATACAGGCGGCAATCAATCAACCTGTATGTACTTGGCCCAATTGGGCCAATTCATATTCCACTGTGGGAATTCAATCAAAAAGTTCAAATTCAAGATGGCCAGAACTGTATTGGCCCGATTTGGACAATACAGCCGGTGATCCACCTTCAGGATCAATTTTTCAGTTTTTCACATATACTGGCCACCCTTTCAGAACCTGGGGACTTTTTCCCCAGTTAATTAATCTATTGAATTTATTTTTATCCTTATTTTATTTTACATTATTCAAGTTAATACTGATAATATTAAGTCAGTCAATAGCACCTTTTTTCTCTTTCTTTCTTCGCCTGTCAGTGGATATTGGTGGTCATATCCTTTACTAATTCCATTGTTCTTTCTGGCAGGTTGAAACAGTGAATTGAGGATTAACTCGGTTGGCTCCTTGGCTTTTGGCTTCCTTTTATTCTGGCCTCTGGCTTCATTCTTCTTATTCTTTGTTATCTTTGGCATATTTGTCCTTTCTCTTATTCCTGCTTAAGAAATATATTCCATAGTATTTCTTATCATCTTTTGGAGCCCTCCAAGTGAGTTCTTGATTCCTGAGTGCCAGGCCCTCTTGCTTCCATAAGAGCCCCTGTGACAAATGGTCAAGAGGAAAAGAAAATTAAAAAGAAAGTTTTTGAAAAAAATGTGGGGATATTGAGATGCCACTTAACAGTGGCAGGGTATTATGGTGTTCAGGAGCCCACCAGTTTCAAGAAAGGGTATTCATCAATACACCCACTCAAACACCTCAAATCAGCAGATCCAGTATCTGCATCAGCATTCAGTTTCAGAAATCTTCATTCTGAAACATGCATACAGCTTGGTACATCAATACAGCCTTTCAATACCTTTACAGTTTGGATTCACCCAATACAGTTTCAATACACCAGCATGAAACTGTATGATCACTCAAATACACCACACCTCTTGTACAGGTTCTGTACAGCTGTACAGGACCTGTATTGGCCAGACTCAATTCAATAAGTCAATCCTCTCATGAAAATTCTTCCTCTGGATCAGGGCTGGTGATTCTCACATATACCAGCCCCTCTTTCGCCCCCCGGGGACTTTTCGTCAGTTAATTAATTTAGTTTATTTATTATTTTACAATTATTCTTATCCTTATTTTGGGTATTATAATTATTTGATTTTAAGTGAGTCTTTGCATTTCTCTGCTTGCCTGTACAGTATGAGTTGGGTGTCCATATCCTTATTAACCCTTCTCTTTCCATTCTGACAGCTTGAAACAGTGGACTTGGACTTGTTTGTGGTTGGCTCTTCTGTTCTTTTATTCTTATTATTTTTTTGCTGCTTTCTTATATTAATTCTTTAGTAATTCATCTTTAACACTCTTAAGTGTATCCTTCCTTACCATATCTTTCAGCCCTCCATAAGTGAGTCCCAGTCTACTTAGTGCCAGGCCCTCTTCACTTCAAAGAGCTCCTGTGACAGACTGATATAATTCCTGACCCTGAGCCTGAAGTGTCATCCTCTGCTAATTTTCAAGGAATATTTTCATCCTGCATGGAAGAGTTTGGAGACATTTTTAATTATCATTCCAATATTACTCAGCAATCATGGAAGAGGGGGCTTGATAATATCAATAGGATTTACAAAAATTGATGGGACAATTTACCAACAAAGGATTCTCATACATTCCTGCCCATTGGTATTAAGGTGATCAGTAACCAAGAGCTTGAAATGTCAGCCTGGCTTGAGGACCTTGATATGGCAGGTGAGTTTTATCTTTGTGCATGAAACCTCATTATTGGCTGTTGACTGGTGATATAAATTTCAATATAAAGGGTTAGATTTTTTTAAGCCAACAGAAACAAAAGCCATTTTTGATAACAACATTTGTAATCTCAAATTCATGACGTAATCAGCTAGACCTCCAGATAATCTCCCAAAATCTGAACACTCCTTCTTCAAAATGGTTCAGAGCCTTCTTTACCCCGCCAATTCAATTAAAAACCTTTGGGAAAATTTTATTTTTGAATCCATTAGTTTAGTCCTGTATGATGTGATTGCACCCAAATCATATGTCGCACCAACATCAAATTTGACCAATCCTCTTGGACTTGAACGGGGAGTGGTTGAATACCTTGCCTCCTGCTTGAGTAAATCAAAGCAACATGCAATGCAACTTATCATTGAAGGTGGCGGGGCTGAAAATGAGATATCAACAAAGCAGCAAAAGAACCTGGAGGATCTAATGGATACAGTTATCCATTTTATAATTGCTTACAACATGGTACATGCACATACAATGGTTGAAGTCAATGGCATCAAAGGCAAACTCACGAGCTCAAAAAAAAATGAGGCCATCAAAGATCTTTTGAGGTTTCACAAGAATCTTGGAATAAATCAAATTTGCTATGGTATATTAGCGGCTTTCTGTGCAGAGGGGGTTTGTGCTTTGATGGTATGCTCAGATGACTGGAGAACAAGCTCAGTTAAATGGGACTTATCACTCATTGACATTTCCCAAAAATCTAGTGGAGCCGGTGTGGCTACGTACTAATAAGTATATATGTAATTTACTGAATAAAAGTTTCTTCTCATCAGAGTCTTTTAACCCCACTGTACCTCTTAGATTTGAATTTGCACGATGCTTGGTATTAGACTTTGGTGATGCCTGGGTGGCAAAGTGCAGTCTTGGTTCAAATGATGAGGTCACATTGAATGTACCCAGGTCAGCTAAACTGACAACCAGGATTGACCCGTTTTAGATTAGCTTTGTACTAGATAGATTGTTATTGAATATTGCAACGTTATTTATGAATTTAATAATCGTGACTACCTATCCTACTACTGACCCAATGCCACAGTATGGATACCAATAATAATTGTATGGAGGCATACCTCTGTACACCATTGAAAATACTCCGACAAGACAAAAACTGAGTCAGGCAGTTATTCCTGCTATTAGCATACGCAGGGGCATTGTGGAAAGTGGGTTTTATCACTTCCTGCCAGCCCATAATAGGCCAAATGGCCCTGTTTGTTTCAAGAGGACTAGAATAATTAGGGATCCTCAGCAGGGTGCATATTGCATTTGCGCGTGCTTGCAATATTCCACATGGTTGGATTGGAAAGTGATTGAATGGTAACATCAATATATCAAATTGAATAATGCACTATCCACTGCAATTCTCAGGTTCAGGTACTTGAGATCACGAATTCACGAAGGTCAGGTGTGATCTTTCTTTTTTACCTTCAATTAAAAAATATTCATCGACCGAAATCAAATTTAGGTGATATTAATAAGTTGGTAATAATTTGGTTTCATTTCATTTGCTGCAGCAAGCCTGCCATTAAAAAAAAGGAAAGGAGCATAAAAAGGAACTTGCAGGAAAGCCTCAGTGTTAGGAAGCAAAGTGTGAGTTTTATGCTTCCGCATTTATGTGGCACCCTCATTGGGCCCCATGGAAGAACCTTGGCTTTAGTTGGTTCAGATTGAGTCAATTTCATGTGGGCTCCAACAGGGAAGTCAAAGGATGTGTGCTGAATAAAGCTCTCTGGGCATTGGGTACCATTTTGGACTCAAAAGGCCTTAGGTTGAAATTGGAGGAAGCAGTATCTGATATCTTGTCGGCTTCAACACAAAGTGATCCCTCACCAGCTCAGGAATAGTGGGACATCACAAAAGACAAATGAGGGCAAGATCATCCGAAAGAATAAGTTTTTTTCCTCCTCTCGACCAACAGCACAAATATCAATGCCAGTATCAGCAAATATGACCCCAAGTGAAATTTGAAGGCTTGTGGATGTCAATCAGATCAAATGAATTCACTTTGGGCGCGTGGAAATTTTCTCTTCAACCGGATGACTCATTGCCCTTGTTGAGTTCAGACCATTCACAACAATGAGTGAAGTCAAGATCAATCAATGGGATGAATTATCACAATTCTTATTTCGCCAAAGAAGATTCACCGACCCTATTGCAACAAATGGGGAATTACTGGAGGAATATATGTTCACAATTGGGTGGCACAAATGGAGGACAAAGAATGAACAATTTGGTCTGTATGAAAGTCTTGGGAAAATTGAAAAGGAAAAAGATGAATGGTGGAACCAAGGCGCCAATCTTAGCTTGGTGGGTTGCATTCCAGGTCAATCCTTACAATATGTTGGGGATAATTTATTTCAGAGGATTCAAAATGGCTACAAGTCATTGGGGTTTCCATCTTTTGATCAAGTCAATTGTGAAGCTGATATTCCCGCAAATCAGGGTGCATTCGAGTTTGCTTCCGCACTCACTTTCACCATGAATGGATTCAAAAACTCACCTCATCTTGATAAGGATGCATTGCTGTATGCTTCGGGATGGTGGCTTCAAGCTAATAAGTGGACCGGCCAAATTCAAAGAGATGCGTCAAACAGGTGTACAGGGGGAAAATTGATTCTCCCAAATGAGCATTTTTGGATTGATCTATCCGGATGTCATGGCCTCATCAAGGTAGTGTGGGCCAGTAGTACATTTGTTCATTATACTGATCCAGCACAGGAAAAAAAAAGCATGAAACTAGTGGGTATGTCCACGCAATGCTCAAGCAGGGTAGCAAAAACAATGTGGCGAAAAAGCCATGGCTATTATGAGATTGGTGAGAGAGCGGGCTATCAAATCAGGGATGGTAATACAATCTTATACCATTTAGAAGAATGAGGGAGTGTGGATGCGTCTGGGAGTTAGAGGGTCATTGGAGAATAGGGCTGTGGTAATGCGCAGTACAGAATACACCTGGTTTTGATGGGTTGGAATTGGGGAGATAGGGTGTCTCACATGAAAAGGGGTGAAATGGATTATGTACAGTGGCATGCCACCATACATTTGTCCTGGTTCCTTGGTCTTGTCCAGGATCCGGACATGTCACACGCAAATCCTTACCCTTGTTCAGGCGTCCAATAATTCAAAAAATTGCTTACGCCAGGGCAGGCTGCCAATGCTTCACACGCAAATTATTACGCTTGTACAGGCTCCCAACAATTCGAACAACTCCCTACCCTGGTGCAGGCTCCCGACGCCACCCATGTAAATCCTTATGATGTGCAGGTTCCTGACAATTTAAACATTTCCTTATTCTGGTGCGGGCTTCTGATAATTCACACGCAAATCCTGACGCTTATGCAGGTTCCCAACAATTCAAACAATTACTTACTCCGGTGCAGGCTTCCGACAATTCACACGTGAATGCTTACGCTTGTGCGGGTTCCAAAAATTCTAAAATTTTCTTACACCTGTGCAGGCTTCCCATAATTCACATGTCAATCCTGACACTGGTGAAGGTTCCCAACAATGCAAACAATTCCTTACGCCGGTGCAGGCTTCCGAAAATTCACATGCGAATCCTTCCGCCTGTGAAGGCTCCTGACAATTCAAACAATTCAATACACCACTAATATTAATAGCATGTGACCATAGGAAAGGCAATGTCCCATGAATCTGAAGTGGATTGCTCACATGCAGGCAATGCCCGCATTTTTACAGTTGAGATCTGATATGGTTGTCAACTATATCAGAAGAAAATATAGGAGGACGTAATGGTGACTATTTGCGCATTTATGGCAAAAGAGGTTCACACCAAGAAATATTGACCAAAACATTTGGTGGGGCACTTGCAAATATTATTAACACACAAGAGGTGATTTGCACAAATGGCCAAAAAGGAGAATCTCACGGGAAAACATAATACAACAAAAATGGAAAAAAGGTTGTATTGATTACAACAAACTAATTTCAAGGAGTGTATTACAAAATTCAATAAGAGGAAAAAGTTTTTTTATTTTTTTTCTAGATATTTGGAGACTATCCCAGTGATTTTCTCCTTTGGATAGGCCTCCAGTGCATGGTGAAGTAGGCTGTTTAGTTCCTCCAGGAATTTCCGGTGCATCCACAAAAGGAATCATGTGGAGCAAGGGGTGATGCTCCAACAAGATTTGGTTTATTGATTCGTGGACGATGGCTTGAGGAATCATCAAAATAAGTGGTAAGTCGGTTAATTCCTGGTTAGCGTCATCATGGGAATGAGGGGAGCTTGGCACCGGGGTTCTTGGGGGCACTGGGGTAGGAGTGGAGGGAGGGGTCAAACAAGGGGGAATCCAATGGGTGTATTGTTGATGATGATTACAGAGCGGGGAGTGGCGGGACAAGCTGAAGATGATCAAAGGAGGGGTGAGGAAAAGCTGATAGGAGTAAAGAAAGAGAAGTGGTGACCTACCAAAAGGGTCCTCCTTGGATTGCGTCGGAGCCACCTCAGGTTCTGGCTCGCAAGTTGGAGTGTCCTCAGGTGGTTCAGAGGATGGACTCAGGCCCAGAATAGGTGGCTCATTGTGTTGGGAAGGTTCTACGTAAGGAGGAAGATTCAGTTAACTTGACGAAAAAGCTAGAATGAGGAAAGGGAAAGTTGGTTTCTTACTGCAGGATAAGTCCTCCGACCATTGCATGCCACCTGGGCCTGCAGTAGGTTGCCGTGGGGCTTGCTTGCGAGGCATATGTGGAACAGGTGAGTCTTGTCGGGGGGATTTGGTGGGTTTTGTTCTATGTGTAATGGAAAAAAGTCAGTATGATTGCATGAACGGAAATGAATTAATGAGGAAAAAGAAAACTTACTTTGACTTTTGAATCCCATGGGTGAAAATTGGCCCAAGCTCAAATGTGCTCTTGCCATTGCCATCCTTCATTGGCCAGATAATCACTTCTCTCCGGTCGATGAGTGGGGAGACCATTGGATGGTGGCCTAGGAGGGGGGGTGGACAAATCAATACTGGAAGGGACAGGGATAATGGTCTAGAATTGTTCCTGTCAGCCTGTTTGTGGTCCTGGTGTCCATTCCCGCTCGAGAATACTTTCATCATTGTTGGCAAGGGCATCTTGGGCGGGAACTCCTCTGGCCGCATGGTCGGAAGGGACGGACAGCAAACAAGCATTTCTTGTGTGCTTGTCAGCAAGCATCACAAGTGTTGGTCGCTGTCCAGGGGCGAATGCAGGGGATACCCCGCTTAGTGCATAAAGTGCATGACATTTAAGAACAAGAGAATGCAGGTTAGTAACTGAATAGAAAGTGAACAATCAAGAAGAAATAATGATGAAATACGATTAATTATAAATTTAAAACGTAAACAAAATAAAGACTTTCTAGTCGGAAGTTTGGAAAGCTCTAAAGGAAAGTCATGAGGAGGAATTAGGATTAATGTTGGAAGAAAATATTGAAGAAAGTTTTAAATGAAGGAGATGCATGAGGTGGATAGAAGGGGGGTTCTGGATGTATAAGTGGGAAAAACAAAATGCGAGAAGGAAGGGGAGTGGGGTTAGTGGAGTGCAATAGAAAAGAGTGGAAAGGCAGGAAGACTAAGGGGAATACGCACAAAAATGAGAAGAGTGGGTGATCTGGAAAAAAGTGGAGGGCTTGTTGGGTGAAGATCGTCTTTTATACCATGGTGAAGCTGAGCCAATTGCAGCAGTCACAGCACCCAACAAAGGCTCAGCTTCAAAGAGTTTTGGCCAAATTGAAGCTCAGTCACAGCCAATGCTGTGACTGAGAAGGGAAATGCCCGCGTGAGGCAGAGGAACAAAGGGTTTCTGGCTGAGTATTGCAGTTTATTGAATTGTCAGACTCAGTCAAATCCCCTTTGTTTCCTCAAATAGCCACCCAATCACCCAGGAGGGCTTTCGTGAGGGCCTCGTTGAATGTGCATGGTGGGTGCAATCCCCACATGCCCCATGAAGAAAAGCACGTGGTGCATTTGGTCACAGGTGATCGCGGCGAGCATACCAGTGTTACAGCCAGGTAATGAAGTTTGAACAAAGGGTCGGGCTGCTGTATGAAAAGTGAATACAGCATGAGCTTGGGTCGACCCATTGCTCAGGTCTGCTTTGTGGTAATAATTGAATTTCTCAGTGGCTGAACATTTGAATTGCACAGTTATTGACCTATTGATATAACAATATAAAATGCACCATGCTTAGCAATTGCTAGGTAATTTTTTTGAGAACACAATCTGAGCATTTTGCACAGCATTGGATGACATTTCAGCCAGGCACATCATATCACGTGCTTTGATGAAGCGCTCCGAACTGAGCCTTCCAATGAACTATTGCAAAAACGGTCCCGACAATGGCTCTACCAAAAACTTCCACACTGAGCTTTTGACTGTGACATGCTCAGCTTGTGTGTGCAAATTGGGTGAACCTCAATGCTGAGCATTGGGCACATGAGCTACGTATATGCAAAAAATCAGAAGGTGGATAACCATTGGCTATATGCATTCAGGCTGAAGTAGTATTACACCATCCTAATCTGTACAGCTGGGACTGTAATATGTATTATTATGTACTAGATGTTGGGTCAGAGCAAAAGCTGTACAAGAATGTAACATGCAATCACGCCACGCCTTCGAGTAAAATTTCTTAAATGCAACCCTTTGATGAACTTTTTTGGAGAGTTCCGCCTAACTGCTGCACTAATGCTGGTGTAATCCAAGTTAATGTAAGGGGTTCCTAATCCGATGACTAATGATTTGGGTCATACGCAAACGGTGGATTCACTCTGGTGCCAAGGTTGGGGCAAACAATGACTGGCCCCACATGTATTATTCTGCACCTGCTCATTGTTGGGCCCCCACACACTTTCATATGCAGAGAGCTCTCACAAGCCTGGAGGACCTTTTATGTGCCTGTCTTCCGACCAGCTATTTGCTTGTGCGTGTGTCCTGCTTGTGGGCCAATCAGCGTGGATTTTCTCAAGCCTCATACGCATTAGCATAACCCCCGCCTATGATCCCTGAGGCTGGTTATTTATGCATGGAGATCTGCCACCATGGGTCATATGCCGCACAATCTCACATGCCCCGCAGAGATTTTGGCGCCTGGTTTGCAGCAAAAAATACCTTGAGCAGGTGGCCTATTCCTCTGGAGTTTCTCATACGCATGAGGGAAATACCCTGATGCCAATCTGGGTGGATTGGTAACAGCCTCAAATGCAAGAGGGGTGAATGTGTAAGTAGATCATGGCTCACAGCCAGTGCCCCGTTGGATAAAGCCACACATTTGCCACTGGAATTCTTTGCATAATATGCTGCCAATCTAGCAGTCATATTGGTGTGCCCCCATTCTTGTCACCTTGCCTTGATATATGCCCAAAATTGCATATGAAAATTATGAGGCCAAGAGGCCCATCTTCATAACAACCATGCACATAACCACAGGCCATCCCTCTTTGAGCCCATTGCTGCCTCTCATATAAGTTCCCCACCTGCGCTTATTGGTCTTCATGCCCTTTAGCTACCCCTTCCCAATCATATAATTTCCAACTGTCCCCAAATAATTTATAATAGCCATCATGTCAACCCCTTCACAACCACTTTGCATTGCAATGATTAATATTTGTATTCAAATAAATCGTGATATAGCCTTAAATCCTGATTATTCCCACTTAGCTTCTTGGATTATCCTATGGCACAATCAACAAAAAATATGTGTTTATCTCCACAATCACTAGAATACTATTGGCTCTCTCCCTGGAACCCTTTCCAAGATGTTGATACCATTCCTGGGGGCACCACAAACTTTCATGCACTGTGGTCCTGATGGGGCATGGATTGAAAATTGCCAATCCAATCCTACTCAAACATTATTTGTTGAGGGAGTTTTTATGACTGATCCAAAAGATCCTTGCTCATCTCAGAAATCCAATCTAGCATTGATATTCTTCAAATGGTATCCAAACATTCTATTCATAACCAAAAGTTTTTGAAAACAAGACTTCAAGCTTGAAATGCCTAAAGAATATGACTATAATACTCACAGTCAATGTCAAATTTTTACTCCCACATTTCTCGCTTCAAAATCCATGCCACCCTCATATCCTGCTCTCTTTTCAGTGACTTCCAAGCAAAAAATGATACAATCACCCAGTGGATTGGACCTCCCCATGATGACCCTGCCCACTTCCATTATTCAAACCTCCCTCCTCCCTCATCAAAAGCCAAGAATAGCTTTTCTTTGGAATCAAGAAATCCCCAATGGAAAACAAGCCCATAACCTCTGGGCCACCTCACCCCCTGGATCCACTTTTAATGCCAGGCACATAATTACTAACAAGGTCTTCAGCTCATTCGAATCCCCTTTGACCAATACCCCTCTTGGAGGACTGCTCGCGGATGATATGGGATTAGGTAGAACCATTCAGGCCATTTCTCTAATTGGTACCTCCAAGGAGCCGCTAATTACAGTCCCCCAATGCTCCATACCCACCATTATCATCTTCCCACCTCACTTAATTACCAACTGGCAATCTGAAATATCCAAGTATGCTCAGGCTGGAGCGCTGCAAGCCACAATCTACCATGGTCCCACTTGTCACTCATTATGCGAGGCCAACATCTTAAAATGTGATATCATCATCAGTTCTTTTAATACTATCACCCAAGAATTTAAACAAAAGCATACCTCTACATCATTCATTTTTAAAATCAATTAGCATTTTATAATTTTGGGTGAAGAACAGTGAGTGTCTGATCTTTAAATGATTCAAATTACCTTTTATATCCAATAACCCTTCCCCCATTTTATAGCTATATTTGCTCTCAATACACTGCTACTCACCGTGCCATTAATAGCCTCCTATCATCTCGTCGAATATGCTTGAGGGGCACACCTATTCACAACACCATTTATGGCCTTTTGGGCATAATATCATTCATAACCCAACCCCAGAGCTCAGATCAAGATAACTGGTCACCATTCATCCTGAGTAGTCTTTCCAAAGGTAGCAATGATATTTTTCATTTGGCATTGTGACATTTAAGTTTGCGCCGCACCAAAAACCACACATCTCAAATCCCTTCCCACTATTAGCCATCATTATGAACTGCTCAACCCAATCCAAAGATGCAGCAAGAATATTCCACATTATACAAATAATTCCTATCATCCAGAAGCAAAGGACCAGGAGAATTTCTCAGAAATATTAATAAGCTTCAAATATGTTGTAACCATCACATCATGCTTAACACAATTGTGGATGTGTATTTGGAAGACCACAAGGGCAGGAGCCCTCAGGATAACTCCTCAACAATCACACGAGCTCTTGTGGATGTGGAAACATTCATGATGAGTAGTAAAATTGCACACCTCCTAAAAAGCTTACTGAAGAACAAAAAATCAAGTTGTGGTCAAACTAAATTGGTTGTTTATACACAATGGACTAAATTTCTCAATTTGTGAGTTAATTCTAATATGCAGACATTACCAATTGAATCCATCTGACCTTCTCTTTATGGTAGAATTGGTATTACACTTGCCCATCACTCTATCCTTTCAGCATGAATTGATGGAACAATTACAGCATTAGTTCAGGAGAAGGCCCTGGAGAATTTCTTCAATAATCCTGAATGTGAAGTACTCATTTCATCCATTGCCGCAGCTGGCACTGGCCTCAATATTACTTGTGCTAATATGGTCTATTTAATGGTGAGGAGACCCCCAAAGTTCTACTGTGATTCTTGGACACTTACATCCACATTTCCAGGATCCCAATTGGAACCCAGCCATTGAGGCTCAGGGTGTTGATCAACTCCAGTGTATTGGCCAACAATGACCTGTGAAGGTCATTCACTATATCACTCCTCATTCAGTTGAGGTCAACATGTGGAAGGTACCTTTCAAGCTCATATTTTTCCCTTATTGTATTACTATTCTGAAATCTTTCTTGATGGGAATCCCATATTCAAATCACAAGTAGGTCCAAGAAAAGACAAACTCATTAACCACATGAGCCTTCCTGATATTATCTGATTTGTGTTTGACAAACTTGTTAATTCCTTTTCACCTCCTCTCATGTCCACAATCATGAACACCATGAGCTGGATTGAACTTCTTCAATATTTCCTCAATGAAAATGAGCAATAGAGTATTATTTCTAAGGGAGACAGTGATACATTCCAATTTATATGGTTTATATTCTAACATATTTAGAAAGTTGTTGGATGTTTAAGAAATAATAATCAGATTGTATTACCCCTGCACAAATAATTCACAAAATCTTAATTTGTAACTGTGCTATACATTTATTTTCCTAACTTATTGCAGAGCATTGCAATTTGTGCTAATCACTTGCATTTCAAGTATTTTGAGGGCAATAGTCTGCATCCTACTGCATACTTTGAGCCAATCTTGATCAAATACCTGAAAAGATAGCCTTTCAAGAATATCGGCATCATCTGTTGATTGTATCTCCGGCAGTCTATCAATAGTTCTTTTACCCTGTTTCTTAATCCGATTACAAACTCTATGTCTTTATCAGTTTTTAATACCAGCTCATTAAATAGGCCTGAGCGCCAGCGTAAGCCCGCTTTGTGGTAAAATTGACACCCATTTTCCACTACCTACTCAGTATCTGAGCAAACTCAATGGTCATTTAATTGTGATGCTAGAATTGGAAATCTAGCTGTATCACACCATTAATGACGGCACTCACAGGTCTGCACATCATCAATTAGATTATCATCAGATTTACTTAAAAATGAAGAAGAGATACAGTAACTAACCCTTTGACAAATCTTTGTGAGATTTTGATTCTCCTTCTTTTTTACCAAATACTTCACATACCTCTCAATAGACTTCCATTCTCTTTTCAAATAAGTGAAATATTGCTCCATTAAAGCCACCATGACCACGTAGTTATTAAGATCCTTGTTCCAACAGTAGTGATGATACTTGGTGCTGACAAGTGCAAGATGGAATGTTTGGTAAAACGCCATAGACATCAGCTCATTGAACGGATGTTGCCATGAGCTCTCCCAGTCCCAAGTGAATAGCTTTAGTACCAACTTGTGGAGCTCATTTCCACAGTAGCTTTCGAAACCCTGAGACTGAACCTGTTCTGATGGCTCATTGAAAACATCCTGAGGGATATATCTGAGATCACCAGCCACTTGAATTGCAATTTCACGCTCTTCTGTGCTGGGTGGTTCTGGTAGTGAGGAAAAATCCTTATCCCCTACTTTGAGTAGGAACAGACAATGGGCATGTACAGCTCATCTCATCAAATGGAAATTTTCTGGAAGTTCCGCTTTCAGCCATTTTTGTTGCTTCTTCTGTCTTGCACGTTTCGCCACATTGTGTGTGAGCCTGTGAGGTATGTATAACATACCCATAAGGCCACAAATAACTTTATACACAGTTAAAATTGTGTTCAACAGAATTTTTAATTGAATTTAAAATAAAAAATAACAAAAAATAAGTATAACTTTTTTTTGGATAAACAAAGTATAAATATTATGTCATGTTTGGATTCTACACCAAAAATAACCTAGGGTACATCCATAAGGTGTAATACCCAAAAACACTTATTTCTTATGTTATTAGAAGATTTAAGAATCTCACAGTACTAATGTTACTTTTTTAACATTTTTTAAAATTGTTAAATTGAAGCTTAAATAAGCTTAAATTTAAAGTTGCATAACCTTTATGCAAACTTACCAAAATTTTAGTTAAAATTGAGGTGTGGTGTATATTTACTGAATTGGCTAAGGATTTGCCATACATAATGTAAATCCTGTGTGACCTCAATTTAAAAGGGTTTAAGGCCATAGTATGTCTTTAAATAAATAAAAGGGCAAAATCCACGCAGCAAGGTGGGACAAAGGAAAAAGACCAAATAGAGCTGGGGTACCCAACTTTTTGGATCTGCAAGGATTCAATTAAGGTTGTCCACCTGTATTGGAGGATTTTCAACCTTATTTAAACTTTAAAATTAGACTTTGATCCAACATTAAAGCTTAAACTGCTTTTATCCCAAATTAGACAGGAATTTCAAGCTTCCAAGAGGGTAAATCCCAATATGCAGGCTTGAATTCAAGGTTTTAAGAACTGTCAAGGTTTAATTAAGCTTGAAAAGCTTAAAGAAGCTTAAACCTTTAAGGTTACAAGCATTAAAACCTTATCAAAACTTAAGGTTTGGTGTGTATTTCTATTTTATGTGGAAAAATAGCAATAACTCTCACACAGCTTACAATTTAATATTATCCACATATAAATTAAATTTTAAGTATCTTTTATAAATAAATTTCCTGGCTAATTAGCCTGGAAATTTACTCTTTTAATTAAAGCTCAAAGAAAATTATAATTTCTTTAAAAATCAATTAAAAATTGAGTTTAAGAGATTTATGCTTGAAACTCTATTTTTAAGTTGTTCATGTGATGAATTTGATATAAATAAGTTTATTTATATTAAAAACTGAAAATAATTAGTTTAAATGAGGATTAAAGTTACATGGAGTTAAGAATAACCCTGTTAACTTTAAATTGGAATTAAAATTAAGCTACCTTAAGTTAAGACCTTTAATTTTGAGCATGGTTTTTCAGTTTTCACCTCAGCACGCCCTCTATATCCATTATTAATCATGAGAGCTGCTCTGAAGACATAAAAAGAGTCTTTTCATCACTGTTTTTGTCCATCATTAATCAATCCAATCATATTAGCAATTTGAACAGGTAAAGTTTTATTAAATATAAAATCTTATTATTGAAATAATTCTTAAGTTATCTTATTCTTTATTTATTAAAATCAAAGAATTTAAATCATAGACTTTAGGTTATTGTTGTAATCACCAATAATATATTTTATTATATAAAATTAAATCATCTTAAATATCTTTTAAAATCCACAAATTCCTCTTAGAAACTCTTTAATCTTAATTTTTATTATAAAAAGCTGTTTTATCTTTGAAATTATTGATTTCTGGCGTTTTTTTCAGTTATAATTATTATCTAATATAATAACTGTTGTTGTTTGAATTGTTGTATTAAGTAGATATTGTGGAGCCTTGAGGTATATTTTACATACCCAAATAGGCCACAATTATTTTAAAAAGAAATTTTGAATTATACATAACTCATAAATCATGCATATATTCAAAATTCATCATTGTTGATTTCAGAAAAGATGAATAACCTTTTATTAAGTAGGTAAATCCATGGATTTAAGGCCATATTTGGATTCTACACAAAAATTCACCTAGGGTAGCTCCACAGAGTGAATAACCTCAAATTAACTCTTTGAGTTGGTAAAATGGAAAATACTTCAATACCACATAAAAGATCCGTGAAAATTTTTGTTTTTCTTAATTTCACGCCAAAATAATGGGAAAGTGAGAAATCCCATGTTACATATACACTAAGAATAGTTTTATGCATGCTTTGAGCACTTAATATCATGGTATTCTTACATGGACTTTTTGGTACACCCATAGTGGATATCTCACTTTAAGCTTAAATTACTATTTTGACGTAAAAAATAGGCAAGGGGGACAAAAGACATCAAAGAGAGCCAGGGTACCCAACTTCTGAGGACTCAGAGGCATGGATAGCTCCAAAGCTTGGTTCCATGGCTGATCTTGACCCGATTGGTAAGCTAAACCTGTTTGGAACTTGGTTACCATGTCACAACTACTGTAAATCTTAAGAAAATAGCAAATAACCTGCTTTTTTGACGTGCCAAGGAGGTAAAGAGCTACTTAGACTCCTTTAACCACATCAATTCTTAATGACTTTCCATGAATAAACCCCAAAAGAGTAATTAAAACCCTTTTTGGACTTGTATCCATTGATTTACCTCATAGCAACCAGTGAAACACTGATATTTGGAATTC
This sequence comes from Austropuccinia psidii, assembly GCA_023105745.1. Taxonomy (NCBI): domain Eukaryota; kingdom Fungi; phylum Basidiomycota; class Pucciniomycetes; order Pucciniales; family Sphaerophragmiaceae; genus Austropuccinia; species Austropuccinia psidii. The sequence goes on from JALGQZ010000004.1 coordinate 69,685,948, forward strand.
TGCGTAGAAATGAGGTAAAAACTTCAAAAATTCAATAAAAATACAATTCTTAATGAATCCTTCTGAAACATTAAGGACCAATGGAGAGCTGTATTATCTATGGTACAACCAAAAAGAATTACAGTTTTACTGTTAAAATTAAACGTTTTACTCACAGTCCATTTTTGACCATTCTACGTGAAACACTGAATCTTCAAAATTCACAGTAATTAAAACCTGTGATGAAATTGGCAATAGCATTGATAACTTTGAGAAATCAATGATTATTTTGGAATAAAAGAAGATTTACAGATGTTACTCCTTTTATTCTTAACCATATTGGGGTTGGTAGTCACATAAAAGCATCAATTAAGTAATTATGATAATCTTACGTGACAACAGATGATGCAATCATTAATCCAAAAAGGTTTATTGTTTTCTCACTCACTGGTTTTTCAGTTTGCTCCATGGAACGCCTCTGTGAGCTGTTGTTGACTTAAAAGAAGCCTCTTCTTGCTGTTTTTTCCGTATCATCATCATCTTATTAATCATTTATATCAGTATTACCAACAAGTAAGTATTAGTTAAAACTTTTCTTAAGTGTTTTATTCTTTCAGAATCAATCAGAAAGACGTGAAATCATAGAAATAAACTATATATTGTTGTAATACATTTATAAATTCATTTTGATCCTCTAAATCCACAATTCTACGTCAAATCTCTCTATCTTATCTTTCAAAAAGCTCTTTCGAATATTAGTGAGTGATTTATCTTTAATTCTTAAAGTTTTTCTCTAAAATTAGGTTTCTTCAAGAATTATCATTATAATTATTCTTGCAAAGGATAATTACATATTAAAATAATTTTATTATTTTAATAAAAGAAGTTTTTACTATTAAATTCTTCTTGTAATTTATTCTTGTAGACAATTACTTACCCACTGTTAAAGTCACTAGTAGTGCTTAACATGTGAAAGAAATAATTCTTTAATTATTTAATTGTGGTTATAATAATATTTTATTATTATATTTCATAAGAACAGACATAGTACTGTTGATTAATAGTAATATTATCATCAGTTTCATAGTCACATCTTACATATTGTAAGTAAGTTTTTCTCTAAAGTTCTATATTTTTTTATATAGAATTTTTATTCTATAAGAATTAATTCTACACAGTGTGTGTTTAATTCTTTTATAAATAATATTTCTTATTATTTATAAGTGGTTAATATTAATATTTTGTACGTGTAATTGTTTCATTAAGAGCTTTACACTTCTTATTGTTATAACTGTAAGTGACTATAACAATAATAGAATAATTATAATTTATTATAATTATTATTTGTTTTATTATTAAATTTTTATATTAAAAATTAAATTTATTTTTATATATAATTCTTCTTAACAATTATATTTAAATTTGTGGTTATAATATCTTGTTATATTATATATTTCTACTGAGGACAGTCATAGTACTCTTGATTTTGCTACTATTATCAAGAGTTTCATAGACAAACCTTACATTGTGAGCTTTGCAAACCTTGTTCCTTTGCTGTCCCATCTTGGATTGATTGAGCATACTCCAGTCAAGGGGCATTTGAGGATGGGTGAACTCACTATTTGACTGAGTGCCTTGCTCATGCGCCGTGAAATTGTCCCTCCTTGGTTCATCATTTCTTTCACTTTGAGTCAGAGACATGTTCTCATCCTCATCATCCACAAATCTTTCTCTTGATGAACTGGCATGACCTGTTCTTGGTTTGGAGGCATATGGATGATGACATCCAGTGACTTTCTCTTTATGGACCAGAGGTGAAGATGCATAAAGCTCATCACCTGCCATGCAAATCATCAGTTAAGACATCAAAAAATTAATAAAGACTGATCATACTCACAATCTTCAATTGGCTCCTAAGATCGGACTGACTTGCCTTTAGGTGCCATATCTAACCCATAAAACAAAAATATCAAATTGTGAAAAAGTTTATACTCCAACATCAAAATGACTTACTTTGATGAAGCGTCAATCCTGGATTTCCCTCTGACAGACTGCTCTGAGTAACATTTTCCAATGGTCTTTTTTGTCACCCACCATCAACCTGCTTTTAATTGCCAACATGAACCTGAGATCCTGATGGAATATTGAGGGTTGGCTGTTTACTTTGTTCAAAGGGATCCTGGGATGCAACTGGATTCCAACCAGGATTAAGGAGGAACTCACGTGGAAATTACGATTGGGGATAAGCCTTTGATGAAATTTCAGGTGTGCTTCCTGGCCCCTCAGACATATGCATTTGTTTATTAGTGGGATTTGGGGGAAATGGAGTGACAGAAATATTTGGGATTGACCAAGTGCATGAAGTTTGAGCCATCACATTTCCCACATCAATGTTAAGACCTGATAAATTCATTGAGGATGGGATAGTGGTTTTGAGAGGAATTTTGGGACTCAATGGTAACTGTGTTTGAAAATATTCTATGCTAGATTCACTATCTGAGTCATGAACAGAGCCTGAACGGGATTTCCATGCCTTGGAAGATGACATAAGGGCTAAAAAAGTATAGTAATTTTTTTAACTTGATAAAACAGCTCAGTATTATGATAAAATAGAGTGATATGAGATGAAATTTTTTCAACTTTATAGTAGAGAAATTCTATGAATAGCTGCAACGAAGTGTCATGTGGAAGTCTAATAAGACACTTCTTAGGAGAAATTCTCCCTGCCTCCTCTTGAGCTCCTCCACTTTTGTCAGAAACCACCCTGCCCGGCCTACCAGCACATAATGTGATATTTCCTTGATCTCAAAGGGGACCCATCATCCATAAGTAATCAGACCCAATAAAAATTTCCTCCTCCCCATTGTCACATTTTGTGAATTATACAAACTGCCAATATATGCATCAAAATTACAAAGCATTCTATATCTGTATAAGGGTATATTAATGAAGGATTCACACACAAAAGAGACATCACCTTTTCAAGAAAGTCAAGACAATCCAAATCACATTCCAACTGATTAAAAGCCCACTGCACTCAAACCAAACAACAAGACTTGAGCTCCACCACAAACACTTATGTAATATTGTTATATTGTTATGTCTGTAATAAGGTTTGCACCATGTACGATGGCGTGCCAGCATACATTGTTTGAATGTTAATCCCCTCAATTCAATGTTGACACATCCCTAATGAAACACCCATAAAGGGTCAAAACCGCAGTATCACCATGTGTAAATAAAAGATAATATGTATGAGCATTGAGCAGCATGGCAATTTACCCAATTAAACTCCTAACCAATTCCGCCATCCAGATGAAACATGTTACACTTTATTCCCTGCATCTCAGTCACCATTACAAATGGGATAAAATCCTCAGCTGGCTCAAAGCATCTCCCCCTTCATAATTAATCACTCAATCTTTTTCCAATTAATAACACTCCCAAACACTTTCACATCAACCATAGATATTTATACACAAACCAAGCTTACTCATGATTCCTGAAACAATGACAACCCGCCACTATACCTCAATGTGTATATTCATGTGTCAACACTGCTCAACCCAAACACACTCTTCTGCTGAGGGTGATAGGCAGGGCGCTTCCTTCACACCTTTCCAATATAAACCACACATTAAAAAGCTCGAATCAACCATTTCATCCAAATCTTTTCCCAACATCCCTACTTCTGCATCAGGATGTGAGTCACCGCAAATTCTATTGGAATAAATCTTCCAAGATTATTATTCAAAATTGACCCAAAGCACTTTCTCCACTCCAGTGGGTCTCAATTCAACTGCACAAAAACCATACAGTGGCAGTCAAAACCTTCCCTCACAAGACCTTGGAATGATAATATCTGCCATTCTATCATTAAGGTATAATATTCCCCGCAGGTCTTCATGCATTCTCAACCCCACCCTGAACCTGCTGATCAACTCCAGTATCTCAAGCTCAGTTGGCCCCCCACTCCTGCATTCCATATACCTCAAGATCTCAGTACCATATTTGGACATATCCAATTGGAGCCAGTGATTCAAAGCTATATATATGGTCCTCAATTTTTCTTTCCTAATGGCCTTACTGAATCAGTCACAACTGAACAACCCCACTGTCAACACCATAATGACCCAAATGATCATGATCCCCCTTGCACACAATCATTAGGCAAACTCATCTATTCATTTGAACCCCATACCCAAATCACAACCAACATGAAGCAAAAGATTCCAGCAACAAAACATTTCATTTATCAACCATTCAAAAATTGGCTTGCCAGATTTCTCCAGCAGTCTGGAATTATGGAAGTTCTGCATCAACATCAACAATCCCAAACTCCCAATGGTTCCCCCAAATGTGAGATCTGGGATGGATTGGTCTGGAGACGCTTCACTGGCACTAGAAATATTCACAACCCCCCATTCATGTCCATTCCTGGTGCATTGGCCTTCTCCATTTATGTGGACTGGTTTAATGCACATGGAAAGTCAACCTGGTTGGCCAACATTGGACCTATCATTCTCATTTGTCTTAATCTCCCCCCAAGTGAAAGATTGAAGCCAGAGAATTTTATGTTGCAGGAATCATCCTTGGTCCAAAGGAACCAACTGTGCTTAAATTGAATTATCTGTTAATGCCACTCATCAAGGAGCTCAAACGGCTATGGCAAGGTTACCATTTTTCACCCACCTCAACAGGTCCTTCAGGATCCTTTATCCATGTTGCCATTTTCATGGCTATTGCAGATGTGGTTGCCATGCGCAAGCTTACTGGATTTATTTCTCATTCAGGAAACCACTTTTGTAATTTTTGCACTATTCACAAAGCTCAAATTGAAGAAATTGGTCCTCAATTTCACTACACGCACTCATACCAAAATAATAACTCAACCGTTGTGAAATGGCTTCGGCCATCCCCACAACAAAGACAAGAAATTTTTTCTAAGTATGGAGTGTAATATTCAATTTTGGAAGACCTTCCCTATTGGGATGCAAACAGAATGTTTAATCTTAACATAATGCATAATTTAATACTTGGAATTTTGAAGGATCATGCAATTTTCAAATTGTGCATTCCAGAGTCCAAATGTGAGCCTTTGAGATATGACCACATACCTAATAAGGTCACAAAATATACTTAGAGCAATTATACCTTTAAGATAATTATATTAAAATCACTTAGAATAATTACACATTAAAAATAATTACTTTAAAAATACAAAAAATACCATAAATTGGTACAAAACTTGGTTTAACTTAAAAACCAATGAATAAAACATGTGAAATAAATCATACCATTGGATTCCCCATGGTAAAATACACATATACCATTTTTATGGCATATCTGTAAAACCAATATTTAATGAGTTATAAGGGATAATACCTTATAAAAACCATAAATCCTTGTTTATTTCAAGAAACAATGAAACAACATGTGAAATAAATTGTACCATTCGATTCCTCATGAAAATCAACACATAAAACAATTAAGGAGCTAATTACCAAAGCTGATACTTAAGGAATTAACCTGAATATATGAACTTTTTTGGTCAATGCATGTATTCAAGGATCATAGCTAATATCTCTCAGACTATACAAGATAGAGTGATGAACCAAAAATAGAGTTACGACGTAATTACTGTAAGAACACAGATATGAACTTTATTTTACAATTTATAAACAAGGTTAAAACCTATGGTGAAATATTGATAAAATCAGAGCTGTTGACCACTTTGTTGTGAAAGTGGTCCAAACTTGAATAAAGTACACAGTTGGATTCTGCTAGTTCATTCGTGAAGAATGAAATAATTTTTATCATTAAATTCAGGGTATAACCCCCTGAAATCATGATTTGAAGTTTAAAATATTGAATTTCGACAGAAAAGATGAGTTACAAGAAAAATCATCAGAATTAGAGTTTGGATGATGTCATGAAACGCTCTTGGCAGCATAATTAAGTTATGTCAGGCTATCGGAATTCACTCTCTTAATTGCTGTAGCGTGTAAAACTTAAAAGTTATTAAAGATCAAAGTTTGAGCTTAAATTGAGCAGTTATGATCACCTACTGTACCCTTAAATTAAGTTTAACAGTCATATGAGTGATAAAATTGGTGAATACTATTAGTTTATGATTAAAACTAATAAAATCCACGAAATTTGGGGTTCTGCCAAGCCTCTGATGTCATCAACTTTAGAGTTATAGTGATAACTCTAAATAATGGTGTAATAATGATGCAATATGGTTTGATCATGATGTAATCATCTCCAAGCCTTAGAATATTGATCAATTCCAGTGGATATGATCAGTACACGTCTACTAGAAGCCTGCTGGACTCTAGGAGGGAGGTATTTACTATAAATAGAGCTCTTTTTACTCTATTTTCCCCTCAGACGCATCAAAAACATTAAATCAACTAAATTAAAGGTAATTTCTTTATTCTTTATATATAAAACTATTATATTATTAAAGACCAAAGACCACTTTGTTATAATAATCTATTTTGACGTGATTAAATCATTTATTTAATTGTTTTTGCTACAAATCTCTCTGAAAACTCATTTCCACATAAAAATCAAGAATATTAGTAATTTTTCTTAATTTTTATTGTAAATACAATTTGAAAAGGTTGTATTTATATTTTTTGGCGTAAAATATTTCAAAATTATTATTTTAAGTGTAAAAAGTAAGTTATTTTCTCTTATTATAATAACTTTCTCTTTATTATTATTTTAATAATTCTTTAATTAATATAAATAGTATTTATATTAATTTATAACTTTAATATTGGTAATATTATTGTTGTTAATTGTTTTTTATTAATAAAAAACAATTTTTTACGCCTTTATTATTTGTTTGTAACAATAATAAAGTGCTTTTAAATATATTAATTATTTTATATTAATATATTTATTTTATTATATTATATTTTATAATATAAATTATATTATATAATATAAATTATATTATTATATTTTATTAATAATAGAATTATTTTTACGCCATAATTATAATAATTCTTTATTATTATAATTATTTCTATTTTATTTATTTCATTTATAAGGACATTAATAGTACAATAAGTAAAATATTAGTAATTTTTACTTATTGTTTCACAGTCAAACCTTACACCAAATCAAAAGTTTACTTCAGGTCCCGCAGGGAATCCAATGACACCAACAGTTCAGACTCAGATTCCATGAACTCCAACAGCTCCCTTGATAAAATCACATTGAGAGAGGCCCTCTCCCTCAGAAGAGATGCAGCAAAAATAATAAATGAGTCACTCCCCACTACTTACACCCAAAAAAACTATCTCCCAATGCCCACCCCTCACATGCAACATCAATCTAGTGGTTCTGTGGAGATTCCTTCATTTGATGCAGATTACATCCCCTTTGAATTGGATATCAGTGCACTGAGTGATCACCAGATCAACGGTGAGGCTCTGGAGCATCTCCGACAAATCATATCTGATACCATAATTCCCTCGTCATGGACAAGAGTACCCCGCAAAATCAGTTCCCCCTCTCATGGTAGTTTGAAAGCCGCTGAATGGGCTCACTTATACAAGGTCTATATTCCATTTTTAATACTCAGTCACCATATCTCGTTAGATGAACACAAGTTTGCCAATACAAAAAGAAACATGGGTCAAGCAGAAGAACTTGCAAATGAACTAACCAAGAATACATTCTATTTGATTAGTGCTATAAGCATTGCCACAAGTTAGACTGTTTCAACGGATGATGCAAATGCATTTGCTGAACATTGGAAAAGATTCTGCCTTTCCAATCAACACCTGTTCCCAAAACAAAAAAAAGTAAACCAAGTCATCATTTTGCTGATCGTATTCCCAAACTCTTCCAATGTTGGGGCCCAGCACAAGCCTCAGCCACATGGGGTTATGACCACTTGATTGGAGTATTTGCAAAGATGCCAACAAATAACAAAACATGTACGTCAATTAATAAGATCAATGTATTCACATTGATTAAACACATGAACTGAATAAGACTAACTTCTTGCAACTCTGAATAGATGATTTAGATAAAAACTTACTTCAACATATCAGTCAATGTTCCAACCTTTCTGTTCTCCTGAAATCCGCATCCGTCCCATGTGAAATAAAACAACTTTTCAAATCACAGCTGCCTGGCTTTTTCAATCACCAAAAACATAACAAACCATCCCACCATGACCAAGAAAATTATGATTGCCTGCTTGTGTAATTACAGAATTTTCATTCTACAAGGGAAATAGTTGAATGGATCAGCTTAGAAACCACCATACAATCCACAAGTCATCCCACTTCAAGGATTGTCTCACCTTGGTATTTTGCAGTTTCAAACATTAATTTTGGGAACAATATATTTTCAAGTGAATCCAAAAATGTCAGCAACAGTGTGATATGTTTTCTGAGGGGGAACTCACAATGTTTTGGTGTTTTTAATAGCATCTTTAAAGTCTCTGAGCTATCTTGCATTCTGAACAGTAACTTTTTAATATTAAAACCTTTGAAGATTGATGTGAATTTCTTACCAGATTGGCCGCATCTCAATATTTATAAAGGTGTTGGTTTTGATGATGGAAAATTGATTATATATGAATAAGAAATAGGAGGTAACTGTGGATTTTATTATAACAAAGTTATGTCATGTGGAGCGCTTGTAATGATTAAACTGTTATTTCATGATATTTAGTCTACAAAAATGCAAATCTCTCAGATTCATTAGCAATTTTGCTAGTGAAATAACTGCGTCAAAATTTGGTGACAGAGACATGCCATTATAACAAGCAAAGCCCATTATTTCACATTGCTATAAAGAAGTTACTATTTTGACATTGGGTACAGTGTTAATAAGCCAATTTCAATGATTAAATGCGCCACACACTCACCTACCACAGCATCCAATATGTCCAGCTGTGCCATTATCACATTGGAAAGGGAACTGGCCCTTACGCACCCGCCCCCACATGGGCACACACACACCCCCGCACCGGCGGACGCACATGCACACACAAATGCACCCCCACACGCACAGGCCATTGCAACCGCACCAGCGGACACACATGCCAATGCGACTGCACCGCACCCGCGGTATTTTGCAGCAGGCTCTACCAGTGTCATCTGCAAAATGACAATCCTGCGGAGGTGGAGTCCTTTCATGGATGACCTGTTGAGGTAGAACCCCCCCTCTACATCAAGACTGGCTGAAGGACCTCTTTGATGTGTGCATGTGGAAACAGGCGGGTCTTGTGTAATTTTTACCAACTTTTGGATGGTTGAGGGAGGATCTGGTGGTAAGGAATTTCAGTTGAAGGCACAGGGGAACCAATATTGGTGGATGTCACAGGATTTGGTGTAAGACCAGAGTGTGACGTGTGCTCAACGTTTGCTTGATTTTTGCTTGACGTGAGCTTGAATTTTATCCTGCTTGAAATTTGCTTTACGTGAATTCAATTGCCGACGATTGACGCCAGATTCACCCTGGTGTCTAATAGTATTCATCAGTTTTATCACTTATATGACTGTTAAACATAAAATAAGATTACAGTGAGTGATCATAAATGATCAAATTTAAGCTTAAACTTTGATCATTAATAACTTTCAAGTTATACATGCTAAAGATATCCTGATAGCTTGGCATGTCATTATAAAACTGCCAAGAGCATTTCATTACATCATCAAAACTCTATTTTTGATTATTTTTATTGTAACTCATCTTTTCTGTCAGAATTTAATATTTTGAAGTTCAAACCATAATTTCAAGGTGTTATACCTTGAATATTATAATACAAATTACATCATTCTTCACGTATGAACTAGTAGAATCTGACTGTCCACCTTTTTTCAAGCTTGGACCACTTTCACAACAAAGTTCTCAATAGCTCTATTGATTTTATTTAATAATCCATTACAAGTTTCAACCTTGTTTATAACTTGTGAAATGAATCCCTTATCTGTATTCCAACAGTAATTATGTGGTGACTTTATTTTTGGTTTAACTCTCTATCTTGCATATTTCAAGGGATATTAGCCAAAAACCATGAATATATGCATTGACCAAAAAAGTGCATATATTCAGCTTAATTCCTCAAGTATTAACTTTAGAGAATAGCTTTATAGTTGTTTTATGTGTAAATGTTTGTGGGGAATCCAATGGTACAATTTATTTCACATTTTCCTCCATTGGTTTCTTTAATAATGAATGATTTATGTTTTTTTAAGGTATTATTACTTATAACTCATTAAATATTGACTTTACAGATATGCCATTAAAATAGTATATGTGTATTCTACCACAAAGAATCAAATTTTGTAATTCATTTCACATTTTTATTCATTATATTATTCTTTAATTCATATTTTGTACTTATTTATGGTATTTTACTAATTTTTGAGATGATTATCATAAGCATAATTATTACAGAAATTTTGCTGTTCCCTTTTTGGATATTTGTTGATATTCCAAAGGCTCACATATCAAGTGAAATTTTCTTTTCCTTGTTAGCACCTATGGTAATGTGCCTGTTCTTACTGTTGTAAAAATCAATTCCATACATCCTCTGGCAAACTGTTCCCAGTAAGACTTCTTGTATGTGGGCATCTTCAAGCACAACAAACTCTAGGATGAGTCTGATATTACCTTTCCTATGGGATCCAATTATCTCTTTGATAATTGTCCCAATCAATGCGATCTTCCCTGATGCACTTTTAAAGTTCTTTTCCTTGGTTGGAAAGAGCTATTTTTCCCAGTTTGGGAAATGGTTATTCAGATATTCTCTGTCCACTATTTAGAAGTGTGAACCACTGTAAATTATCAATGGTTGTTGAGAATTGTCAACACAAACAGTCATCTTTGTGGCCATCCCATGTATATATGCCATTCCTTTAGTTTGTGTAACTAGGAATGTTTATGCATCTTGTGTGTGTTGGCACAAGTTTTTTTTTCAGTGTCTTTTGGCATGCCTGCTTCTAACTGTATATCCAGAATTTCTAGTTGTGTTTCCTCTTGGTACTCCACTAAAAACTCTTCCCTTGGATTTAGGTCATCATCAGATTTTTCTCTTATAGCATCACTCATAGAGTCTGATTAAGAATAATCTGTTGGGGATTCCTATGCTGGGACTTGCTTAATTTAATAGACTTTCTTCTTTGCCTTTGGAAAGTTATTGGCAAGGTGGTCTGTTGACCCACAATTGTGACAAGGGTTTTTCTTCTTAGTCACTTCTGCCACTCTTTCTCTGGGTTTACCTTTGATGTCTAACCTGAAAGGTTGTTTCTCTTTGAAACTACTGCTTTTAAATTGGGAATATTTCCCTGTATTTCTCCTTTTCCTTACATCTTGTAAGGTTTTTGCAATATCATCTAGAGTTCAATTTTGGTTTCATCTGCATTTGAATGCATGCTCTAGCTCTCCTTTCATCCGTGTCAGGAGTCTGTGATTGCTCATCTGAGTATTCATTTGAGGGTCAATGGCTTTAAGTCTTTTAGACTTTCTAAGAAACCATTCATATGGATATTTTTTGAGAGAGTATTTGTCATTTTCAAATGAAATGGGCATTTGCCATATCCAAGTACCATTGCTGTACTTTTGTATTCGTTGACTCTACCACCATGGCCCACTTCTTCTGCCATGGATTTCTTTCATATCTGTGTACCATATACTAGCATGTCTTTTAAATGCTGTATTCAATATAGCAGTATTCCAGTAATATGTTATGCTTTGTATATCAATGAAGATTCCATCAATATAATCAATGACTTCCATATGATCATAATGTCCTGTGCCAGAGAATTTGGGTCAGCTTGAGGCCTCTGGAAGCTGCTTTAATGCTTCCTTCTCAGAATAATACATGTTATCTCCATCTTGGTATAGAGAAGGAGACCTTGCCTTATTCTCCAAAAAGGAATGTGGTTTGATGTTTTCTTGGTGGTATGGATTATCAAAAACATGGCTCTGGGGGTGGGGCTTCATGTTTTGGCCGACATTAAACATTTTTCTCAGTCATTGTGAACCTTTGAGATATGACAGCATACCCAAAAAAGGTCACAAGAAATATTTAAATAATTATACATTAAAAATAATTACCTTAAAACTACAAAAATGCCATAAATAGGCATAAAACTTGGTTTAACTTAAAGGCCAATGAATAAACATGTGAAAAACATTACACCATTGGATTCCCCATGGTAAAATACAAATATACCAATTTTTTGGCATATCTGTAAAGTCAATATTTAATGAGTTATAAGTAATAATACCTTATAAAAAACATGAATCCTTAATTATTTCAAATACCAATGAAACAACATGTAAAATAAATGGTACCATTGGATTCTCCATAAATGTCTACACATAAAACAATTAATAATCTAAACTCCAAAGTCAATAATTAAGGAGTTAAGCTGAATATATGCACTTTTTTGGTCAACGCATATGCTCAAGGATTTTAGCTAATATCTTTTGAAATATACATGATAGAATGATGAAACCATCATAAAGTCACCACGTAATTACTGTAGGAATAAAGAAATGAATTTTATTTCACAGGTTATAAACAAGGTTAAAACTTGTAAGGGATTATTGATTTAAATCAATAGAGCTGTTGACCACTTTGTTGTGAAAGCGGTCCAAGCTTAAAATAAGTAGACAGTTGGATTCTACTAGTCCATTCGTGAAGAATTATGTATTTTTTATTGCAATATTCAAGGTATAACCCCTTTAAATCATGGTTTGAAGTTTAAAATATTAAATTGCAACAGAAAAGATGAGTCACAAGAAAAATAATCAAAAATTCATTTTTGATGATGTAATGAAATTCTCTTTGAAGTGTAATAAGGACATGCCAAGATATCAGAATACATTCTCAGAATAGCTGTAGCGTGTATAACTTAGAAGTTATTAATGATCAAAGCTTAAGCTTAAATTTGATCATTTAAGATCACTCACTGTAATCTTATTTTCCATTTAACAGTCATATAAGTGATAACACTGGTGAATAATATTATAATGTGGTTAATACTAATAAAAAAAACAAAGTTTAGGCTTCTGCCAAGCCTATGATGTCATCAAACTTAGAGCTATAGTGATGACACTAAATAATGGCGTAATCATGAGGTAATATGGTTTGATCATGATGTAATCATCACCAAACCTTAAGAAATTGATCAATTCCAGTAGAAAGAATCAGTAAACGTCTACTAGAAGACAGCTGGACTGTAGGAGGGAGGTATTTAGTATAAATAGAGCTCTTTTTCCTCAGTTTTCCCCTCAGGTGCTTACAAAACATTAAATCATTAAATAAAAAGGTAATTTCTTTATTCTATACATATGAAAATTTTATATTATTAAAGAACAAAGATAATCTTATTATAATATTCATCTCTGACGTGATTATTGCAATTATTTAATTGTTTTGTTTAAATTTCTCTTGAAAACCTCTATTCCACATAAAATCAAGAAAAATTGTAATTTCTCTTATATTTTATTGTAACTGTAATATAGATATGTTTTATTTCCATTTTTAGGCGTAAAATTATTCAAAATTATTATATTAAGCATTAAAAGTAGGTTATTACTAATTTTTCTCTATTATTACCTTAATAATTCTATAATTGATATAAATAGTATTTACATTGATTTATAACCTTAATATTAGTAATATTACTGCTATTGATTTTTTTATTAATAAAAAACAATTTTTTATGCCTTTATTATTTGTTGGTAACAATAATAAAGTTCTTTTAAATATATTAACTATCTTATATTAATATATTTACTTATTATATTATTATATTTATTTAATAATATAATTATTTTACGCCATAATTATAATAATACTTCACTATTATAATTATTTTTATCTTATTTATCTCATTTATAAGGACATTCATAGTACAATAAGTAAAATATTAGTAATTTTACATATTGTTTCATAGTCAAGCCTTACATTTGGGGGCCTGGCCGTGATATTTACTCTAAAAGACCTTTAAAAAGATTCTAATTGGGTTTATCCAATAATAAATTATAATTATAATCATAAAATTATAATATAATTTTATATTTATTCATTTTAAATACTATTGAGGCATTTGGAAAGCGATTGTACTGTCTTACACATGGTTTTTCACATCCTTAGGCTTGCAAGAACTTTATTTGAGTAACTCTAGTAATTAAAAAAGATATTTTATAGATTCAAAGTAATTTTATATTATAAATTAATTTTATAAAAGAATCATTTTCATTTTTTCATTTTATTCTTGAAAAATAAAAATATAAAAAACAAAAAAATTAAAAATAAAAATCAAAAAAAAAGTTATTTTTTATTCATTTTAATTTCATTTCTTTATTTATTTTCATTTTTTAAGATATAAAATCAATTTTTACATGGAAAATTGCCATATCTTAACAAAAATAACACTTCTTATATAAAAGACTTCTATTTATCTGTCTTTTTTAGTTTTTGAAGACAATCCAACAGAGGACAACCAAACCACTGTTGAAAGATTGGTGGAAGATACTTGTCAAAGCTCTCCAACAACAATAATCACTAAGAAAAAGAAAGCTAAGAAATTAGACTTTCCAGGACCCACCATTCAGGACTCTGAAGGTGAGTACCTCATTTATAAACTTCAATATGAAGAGTCCCTGTTCTAAAATTCTCTTATTTCTTATTTTTCTGAAATTATGACTACCAGAAGAGGCTCCCAATACTCCATCCAATCAGATGGAGCTGGGCTGAGAGGTAGAATTGATTCCTCAAAAGGGAAAAGGAAAGGCAATATCCCTAGTGGAACAGAACCCACACACGGAAGTGCCTTATCTCAAAGGAAAGTCCAAGAAATGCCCATGATGTCTGAACCAGAGTTAGAACTAAGTATGAGTGACTAAAACAGGTACAAATCACATTCAGAGGGCGCAAATAGACATTTTAATGAGCCAGTTCAAACAGTACTACACAGTGTACAAAGACAAAGGACTGAGAAATTTTTCCCCAAACACACCAAGGAGTGATGAACTTCTGGAACATCCTGAAAACATTCCTCACAGAGGAGGAAATAGTGAGATACTCAAATGGATGGAATCCACTATCATTCAGACCTCAAATCAAAAAGATCAAGGAGTACCATTCCAAAAAGAAGGAGGCAACCAAGGAAGAAGCCCCAGTAGCTTCTACCAGCAAACCCCAGGCCAACCCACTTCCCCAAGAAGGGAAGAAGAACAAGAAAAAGAATTGGAGAAAACCATATTCCCCAAGCTACATGATTCCCAAAATCCAAAAAGATGCCATGGAAAATGTATTCAACATGGCCAGAACCTAGATGGAATTCAAGGACAAGGAAGAACAAAGAATGAGACAGCCTCATTGCCCAAAGAAATAACCTTTTCCAAAGATGTTGTAAATACTTTTACAGAAATTAAAAATAGTATATTACCTCTAAAAGAAATTAAAAATAGTTTATTATCATTACAAGAAATAAACAACAACTTATCCTCTTCAACAAAAATTGTTGTACAAAATAAAAAAGAAATTGACAACATTAAATTTATCATTGAAAATAATAAACCAAAGATTTTGATTGATAAAACTAAAAATTAATACAAGCACAACAAGAATTGTATAAATACATAAATGATATCAAAGATGAAACTTTGAAAATCAATTATGAAGTAAGTATTGCCAATCTTACAGAAAAATTGAACAAACTAAGTATTTCTGTAGAAACATTTAAAGAAAAGACTTCATCACACCAAAAATTACTTTTGGACCATGTGGAAAAAAGTGATGAAGCAAGAATGAATCTGAAAGATGACATACAAAGTGGAATCAGGTTTATTACTGAAAAATGAATAAAATTAATGAGGCTAAATCAAATATGCCAAAGTTATCAACCCCATTTTCTCACATAAGAAGTCCTGTTAAGCCAAAAGAGGGACTAACAAATCCATTCATAACAGACTTAAGTCACCAAGAAAATAACCAAGTCTTAATGAAGGAAGCACCTGAATTAAAAGAATGGCCAACATTCACAGGAGAAGGTGAATATGACCACATGTCATTTATCAAGGCAATTGACATCCTACAAGAGGATTATGCCATACCAGATGAATTAATTACTGCAAGATTACATTCATTATTTGAAAAATCTGCAAAAAGATGGTATTATGGCATAAGACAAACAAATCGCAAAAATACCTGGTCTTGGTGGAAACAAGAAATAATCACCAAGTGGGCTAATGATGCCTGGAGGTACAAGATAGAGAATGCATTTGAAAATTCTTTCTTTGACCCAGATAAAGACAAACCTTTAACTTGGTTCTTAAAACAAGCTGAAGACTCAATGCATTATACCCAGAAATGTCACGAAAGATGGTGCACATGAAAATACTTAAGAAATGTGGAGGAGAGCTACAACATGCCCTAAGAAGAAGGTGTATAAAACCATGCTCCCCAGAAGAGTATATCAATGCTCTAGAGGACATAGTGACAAGAACAAAAATTGGCATAACTTGGAAGAAATTGGACATCAAAAGTCCAAATAAGCCATTTATAAAAAAAGATAAATCAAAAGAAGCTTTCAAGCCCAATACATCCAACAATAATGAGCAAATAAAATGCCATAAATGTGGAGGTATTGGACACTTAGCCAATAACTGCCTCAAAAAGGCAAAGATTAATGAAATTGTGGAAACAGAAAACTGCAATGACAAAGAAGAAGAATCTGATTCTGAAAAAGACACTGAAGAATCAGAAACTTCCAAAAGTGATTAAATTAATATAATCAATGCACAAATTAATAATATTGATATAATTTATGAAGTACTAGATGTTAAATCAAACTTAGCACAAGTTGGAACATCTGACACAAACCTGAAAAATATACAAGATGCCAAAATGTATAGAACAAAACCTGCAAAAGGAATGGGATATACAGCTGGAAAATCAAGTATAAGTATTTT
The DNA here is from genome assembly GCA_023105745.1 of Austropuccinia psidii. Classification (NCBI taxonomy): domain Eukaryota; kingdom Fungi; phylum Basidiomycota; class Pucciniomycetes; order Pucciniales; family Sphaerophragmiaceae; genus Austropuccinia; species Austropuccinia psidii. Next base: position 69,702,895 of record JALGQZ010000004.1, read on the forward strand.
TATTATTGATAATCAAGAAGGAAAAATGAGCTTGGATACAGGAGCATATTGTACCTGTGTTGGTAAAAGTTATTTAAAAACCATTCTTCCAGATTGGCAAGAAAAACTTATGCCAATACAAGGTGTCAAATTTAGTAGTGCAAGTGAGAGCAAGAAGCCCCTTAGAATAATTGATTTAACACTAAGTTTTCCTCACCCCTCACAACGCGTGATAATTAAAGTAGAGTTTGTAGTAATGGACAAATGTACTAATAATCACTTCATACTTGGAAATGACTACTTGTCAATCTATGGTATAGATATCTCTAACCAAAAAGATAGATATTTTACCACAGGAGACAACAAAAGGCAAAGGTTTGGATTTTTAAATAACAAAAAACAAATCACAGTTATTAAGAATGAAGAAAAAAGTCCAGAAAAGGAACTTTTTATATCTGAACAACTCAAAGAGGTAGAATTTAATCAAGAATTAACAGAAAAAATGAAAGAAAAATTGATTGACCTCTTATTTAGGTACAAAAATGCCTTTTCAACTGACAAAGAGCCACTAGGTGCCATAATTGGACATGAAGTGGATATAATTCTTAATGTGGAAAAGCCTTACCCACCTTTACTAAGGAGACCTGCTTACCCAGCTAGTCCAAGGGCTAGAGAATCCTTGGAGGTACACATTAAAGAATTAATGGACCTTGGAGTATTAAGAAAAGTGGGACATGATGAACAGGTAGAGGTCACTACAACTTTCATTATAACTTGGCATAATGGAAAATCAAGAATTGTAGGAGGCTTCAGAGCCCTGAACACCTATACCATTCCAGACAGATATCCAATACCCAGAATCCATGAGACATTGACACAGTTGTCACAAGCTAAGTTTATTACAGCCATGGATGCCTTAAAGGGTTGTCATCAAAATTTCTTAACAGAGAATTCCAAGAAACTACTCAGGATAATAGTCCACTGTGGGATTCTTGAATACCTAAGAATGCCGTTTGTCATAAAAAATGCACCTTCAAATTATCAAAGGATGATGAACACCATATTTCCTGAAGAATTATCAGAAGGATGGTTAACTATCTATATTGATGATATCATAGTTTGCTCAGAAACATGGTAAAATCACCTTACAAGACTAGAAAGGGTACTACAAAAAATAGTGCAAGTGAATATGAAAATTTCTTTGAAAAAGTGTAATTTTGCATATAGTGAACTAAAAGCACTAGGACATGTTGTATCTGGACTTAGTCTAGGAATAGACAAAAATAAAGTAGCAGCAGTACTACTTAAGCCAATGCCTCAAGCTAAAAAAGAAATGCAATCATTTCTAGGATTTGCTGGTTAATATAGACAGCATATAAAGGACTTTGCAAAAATTGCCAAATACCTGTATAAATTATGTGATCAACAAACAGTCTATGAAATGACAGAAGAAAGAGTCAAGGCATATGAAAAATTCAAAAATCCCTTAACAAATGCCCCATTTCTTCTAATGCCAGATTGGAAACTACCCTTTAAGCTTTACATTGATGCTTGTGGAGAAGGACTAGGTGCTGCACTACACCAGACAAAAATTATCAATGATAAACCAGTGGAAGGACCAATTTGTTTTATTTCAAGACAGATAAAGCCAACAGAAGCAAGATATTGAGCAAGCCAAATGGAATGCCTCGGCTTCTTGTGGGCTTTAGAAAAATTACATTATTACTTGGATGGAAAAGTATTTGCTGTGATTACAGAGTGTAATGCTGTAAGATCTCTATTAAATATGAAAACTCCAAATAGACATATGCTGAGATGGCAAATTGCTATCCAAGAATATGGAGGAAATATGACTATTCTTCATAAATCTGGTAATATTCATAATAAATGCAGATGGTCTTAGCAGATGGGCTCTACCAAATACCCCTGACAATCCGGCATGGGTACCACAGGAAGCGCATCATATAGAAGGAATATGTGTCACTGAAATTGGCACAGAATTCTTTAGCCAAGTTAAAGAAAGCTATCAGATAGACAAGAATTGTCATATCTTGAGCCAGCTTCTAATGAAAGACTGCAAAAATCCATCACTTTCATCAAAATTAGATGAAACATGGAAAAAGGCATATGATGAAGGAAGATTCCACCTCCTTGATGTAATCCTTTACCATAGAACAAAACACACATGTGTTATGGCCTTAACAGATAGAACCCTGATCAACACTATTTTACATGGGTGTCATGATAGTGTTGCAGATGGGCATGTTTCGGAAGACAGAACACTAGAAAGGGTGAAAACCTGCTGTTGGTGGCCAAATTGGAAGAAATATGTTGCAGAATACTGCCAAACCTGTGCCAGATGTCAAAAAGCCAACAGAGCCACAGGAAAGAAATTTGGAATTATCACACAAATCCAAGAACCAAAATACCCTTGGGAAATAGTTCATATGGATTGGGTAACAGCATTACCTCCAGGAGGAGGCTGAAGCTATAATGCATGCCTAGTATTAGTTGACAGGTATAGCAAAACTCCCATGTTCCTACCATGTCACAAAGATGACACAGCTATGGACAAAGCCATAATGATATGGGATAAAGTCATTAGCTATATAGGCTTATTCCAGAATATTATAAGTGACAGAGACCCAAAATTCACTTCAGCATTATGGACAAATCTCCATAACTTATTTGGGACAACACTATCATTCTCAACAGCTTACCATCCTCAAACTGATGGTTTACCAGAAATAATGATACAAACCTTGGAGGACATGATCAGAAGATTCTGTGCTTATTCACTAGAACTCAAAGAATCTGATGGTTTTACCCATGATTGGTGTACACTAATACCAGCCCTTGCAGTGGCATATAAAACATCAATCCATTCTTGTACTGGAAAAACACCAGGAATGCTAGAGAAAGGTTGGAATCCAAGACTTCCTTATGATACACTCAAAAAGGACTTAGTGGGTATACATCCAACAGCAAGCAGTTTTAAGATAATTCTTGACAAAGCAAGACACCATGAAAATAGATGTATGCAATATTATTTCAAATATGCAAAAGAAAGATGGGATAAAAGTCATAAACCACATGACTTAAAAATAGGAGACTTGGTCCTAGTATCAACCCTTAATTTTAATAACATAAAATGTCCAAAGAAATTGAAAGATTCCTTTGCCGGACCATTTATGATAAAAGCACTTCATGGACCCAATGCTGTTCAATTGGAACTCACAGGTGAATTAATGAACAAACAACCAGCGTTCCCTGTAAGTCTGACAAAACCTTACAGCTCAAGTGACAAGGAACTATTTCCACTAAGAAATAAACCCCCACTTGAAATTACCCCCGTGTAAGAAGCAGAAGAAAAGAAAATTGTAAAAGTCCTTAAAGAAAGAAGGACAAGAAACAAAAAAAAGAGAATACCTTGTAAGGTATAGAAACTCAACTCAAGAAGATGAATGGTTACTTGAGAAAGATATAACAAATGCTGATAAACTACTAAGAAGGTTCAGACATGAAATAAAACCTAAAGAATAGAAAAATCAAGCATTATTGAGCTTGAAGACTAACAAAGTCTATTGAAGAGGTAGGAAAGTGGATGATACCCTAATTACACATATCAGATTGTGGTACAATCTTTTTTTGTTGTCGGGGAATGGGAACCTTTGAGATATGACCACATACCCAAAAAAGGTCACAAGAAATATTTAAATAATTATACATTAAAAATAATTACCTTTAAACTACAAAAATGCCATAAATAGGCATAAAACTAGGTTTAGCTTAAACACCAATGAATAAGAATTTGAAATAAATTACACCATTGGATTCCCCATGGTAAAATACACATATACCATTTTTATGGCATATTTGTAAAGTCAATATTGAATGAGTTATAAGTAATAATACCTTATGAAAAAATGAATCCTTGATTATTTCCAATACCAATGATACAACATGTGAAATAAATTGCACCATTGGATTCTCCATAAATATCTACACATAAAACAATTAAGAAGCTAATCTCCAAAGTCAATACTTAAGGAGTTAAGCTGAATATATGCACTTTTTTGGTCAACGCATATATTCAAGGATTTTAGCTGATAGCTTTTGAAATATAAATTATAGAGTGATGAACCAAAAATAAATTCACCACGTTATTACGGTAGTAATACAGAAATGAACTTTATTTCACAAGCTATACACAAGGTTAAAACCTGTAAGGGATTATTGATTAAAATCAATAGAGCTGTTGACCACTTTGTTGTGAAAGTGTTCCAAGCTTAAAAAGAGTAGACAGTTTTATTCTACTAGTTAATTCATGAAGAATGATGTATTTTGTATTACAATATTCAAGGTATAACCCCTTGAAATCATGGTTTGAAGTTTAAAACGTTAAATTTCGACAGGAAAGATGAGTCACAAGAAAAATCATGAAAAATACAGTTTTGATTATATAATGACATGTTCTTGGAAGTTTAATAAGGACATGCCAAGCTATCAGAATCCACTCGCAGAATAGCTTTAGCATGTATAACTCAAAAGTTATTAATGATAAAGCTTTAAACTTAAATTTGATCGTTTAAGATAACTCACTGTAATCTCATTTTAAGTTTAACAGTCATATAAGTGATAAAGCTGGTGAATACTATTAGAACATGGATAATACTAAGAAAATCCATGAAGTTTAGGCTTCTTCCAAGCCTATGATGTCATCAATGTCAGGATGAGTCTATGTTGAAGAGGTAATAAAGCTATGTACAACTAAAGCTATGACTGTGACATGTGGAAAATAGTTTAAAATGGCTTTATAAGGGTTAAGGATGGGTTACTTTAACAATATAAGGGCTTTACTATAAGGAATATAGTGGTGGTGAGTGCTGTTGAAAGCCCTGGGTGCAGCTTTACCTGTTGGGTTACAATGATAAATACTACAATACTTTAAATTAAGAGTATAGCTGTTTATTACCCAAGAGTAAAACTGTTTTTGACAGTTTACTACGTAGGGTATTCGAGAGCAGGATGAGGAGACAATTCTGGCTGTGAAAAGCCTCCTTTTTATCCTGAAATGGGGTGGAAAGGGTGCTAGATCTTTCCACGTAGAAGAAGTGAGGTTTTTTCACCCTCCAGGACTGGCTTGTGGTTTGCAAACAGCCTGTATGCCCTGTATTGGGCTCAGATGTGGTTTTAAAACCACATCTGGGAAGTTTTCACCAATACAGGGTGAAAATTTTCATCTGGGGACCTCACAGCTTGATTCTGACATGTATGACGCGTAGAATGCTGTACAGAAACTGTATGGGACCCCAGTATTGACTGACTTATGAGGTATTGAAGTATTAACATGCTTCTTTGTCTGTTTGACACTTCATAATCAGAGTACAACTGTATCATGTCATAATACAGCTGTATTGGTCATATTGTGGGATTATAACCTTCAAATGGCCATAGCTCTGTCAGTGTTTGAGATATCATGCTCAGAGTTGGTTCATGAGATAGCCCTGTATCAGCTCTATGCAATGATACCCAATTTGGTATGGCTATCATTAAGTATGAAAAAGTTATCACATGTACAAGGTTTTTTGTACATAGGCATGGTTTGGGCAAAAAGCTGTATTGAGCTTGTTTGCCTCATAACTTCTGTTATAGGTGAGATATGAAGAAGTGGATGGCACCATCAGATAGCCCTGATTGTTCTCTTTCCAAAGAGACCCCACTTCAAGTATTCCACACTAAAACTGTAGAAGTTAGATGAGAGGTGAATTTTTTGTTCACCCTTATTTGGCCTGAATTTGACCATGACTCAAGTAATACTGGTGCTAGCTCAGTTTGGCTGGTACCATTGGTGTAAGGTTTGGCTATGAAACAATAAGTAAAAATTACTAATATTTTACTTATTGTACCATGAATGTCCTTATGAATGAAATAAATAAGATAAAAATAATTATAATAATAAAGATTTATTATAATTATGGCGTAAAAGTAATTATATTATTAATAAAATATAATAATATAATTTATATTATAAAATATAATATAATAAAAATAAATATATTAATATAAAATAATCAATATGTTTAATAGCACTTTATCATTGTTACAAACAAATGATAAAGGCGTAAAAAAAATTGTTTTTTATTCATAAAAAACAATTAATAACAATAATATTACTAATATTAAAGTTATAAATTAACATAAATACTATTTATATTGAATAAAGGATTATTAAAAGAATAATATAGAGAAAATAACCTACTTTCAACACTTAATATAATAATTTTGAGATAATTTACGCCAAATAATATAAATACAACTTATACATATTGTATTTACAATAAAAAATAGAGAAATTACAAATATTTTTGATTTTTTCCGTGGAAATGAGTTTTAGAGAGATTTTTAACAAAAACAGTTAAACAAATGATTTAATCACGTCAAAATTGATGATTATAATAAAGATGAATTTTGGTCTTTAATAATATAAAAGCTTTATATATAAAGAATAAAGTTATTACCTTTTTGTTTGTATTTATTTAATGTTTTTGATGCGTCTGTGGGGAAAACAGAGTAAAAAGAGCTCTATTTATAGTAAATACCTCCCTCCTAGAGTCCAACAGGCCTCTAGTAGACGTGTACTGATCATATCCACTGGAATTGATCAATATTTTAAGGTTTGAGGATGATTACATCATGATCAAACCATATTACATCATTATTACACCATTATTTAGAGTTATCACTATAACTCTAAGTTTGATGACATCAGAGGCTTGGCAGAACCCCAAATTTCATGGATCTTATTAGTTTTAATCATAAATTAATAGTATTCACCAATTTTATCACTCATATGACTGTTAAACTTAATTTAAGGTTACAGTAGGTGATCATAACTGCTCAATTTAAGCTCAAACTTTGATCTTTAATAAATTTTAAGTTTTACATGCTACAGAAAATCAGAGAGTGAATTCTGATAGCCTGACATAACCTTATCATGCTTCCAAGAGCTTTTCATTACATCATGAAACTCTAATCTTGATGATTTTCCTTGTAACTCATCTTTTCTGTCAAAATTCAATATTTTAAACTTCAAACCATGATTTCAAGGGGTTGTACCCTGAATTTCATAATAGCAATTACATCAATCTTCACGAATGAACTAGTAGAATCCAACTGTGTACTCCTTTTTAAGTTTGGACCACTTTCACAACAAAGTGGTCAACAGCTCTGTTGTTTTTTTCAATATTTCATCATAGTTTTTAACCTTGATTATAATTTGTAAAAAAAAGTTTATATCTGTGTTCTTACAGTAATTACGTGGTAGCTTTTTTTTTGGTTTATCACTCTATCTTGTATAGTTTAAGAGATCTTAGCTATGATCCTTGAATATATGTGTTGACCAAAAAAGTGCATATATTCAGGTTAATTCCTTAAGTATTAACTTTGGAAATTAGCTCATTAATTGTTTTATGTGTGAGATCTCATGGGGAATCCAATGGTACAACTTATTTTACATGTTGTTTCATTGGTTCTGGAAATAAATAAGGATTTATGGTTTTTATAAGGTATTATTCCTTATAACTCATTAAATATTGACTTTACAGATATGCCATAAAAATGGTATATGTGTATTTTACCATACCATTGGCGTTTAAGTTAAACCAATTTTTGTACCAATTTATGGTATTTTTGTATTTTTAATGTATAATTATTCTCAGTAGTTTTAGTATAATTATCTTGAAGGTATAATTATTCTGAGTCTTTCTTCTGACTTTATTGGTTATGTGGTAATATCTCAAAGGCTCACATTCCCTACCACCAAAAAAGATTGTACCACAATCTGATATGTGTAATTAGGGTATCATCCACTGTCCTCCCTCTTCAATAGACTTTTTTAGTCTTGAAGCTCAATATTGCTTAACTTTTCTATTTTTCAGGCTTTCTTTCATGTCTGAACCTTCTTAGTAGTTTATCAGCATTTGTTACATTTTCTCAAGTAGCCATTCATCTTCTTGAGTTGAATTTCTATACCTTACAAGGTATTCCCTTTCTTTTTTATTTCTTGTCCCTCTTTCTTTAAGGACTTTTACTATTTTCTTTTGCTCTCCTTCTTCCAAGGGGGGGATTTCAAGTGGGGGTTTATTTCTTAGTGTAAATAACTCCTTGTCACTTGAACTGTAAGGTTTTATCAGACTTACAGGGAAAGTTGGGTGTTTGTTCATTAGTTCACCTGTGAGTTCCAATTGCACAGCATTGGGTCCATGAAGTGCTTTTATCATAAATGGTCCTGCAAAGGAATCTTTCAATTTCTTTGGGCCTTTTATGTTATTAAAATTAAGGGTTGATACTAGGACCAAGTCTCCTATTTTGAAATCAGGTGGCTTATGACTTTTATCCCATCTTTCTTTTGCATATTTGAAAGAATCTTGCATACATCTGTTTGCATGGTGTCTTGCCTTGTCAAGCATTATCTTGAAACTGCTTGCTGTTGGATGTATATCCACTAAGTCCTTTTTGAGGGTGTCATAAGGAAGTCTTGGATCTCAACCTTTTTCTAGCATTGCTGGTGTTTTGCCAGTAGAAGAATGGATTGATGTCTTATATGCTAGCTCAAGAGCTGGTATTAGTGTACACCAATCATGGGTAAAACCATCAGAATATTTGAATTCTAGCCCATAAGCACAGAATCTTCTGATCATGTCCTCTAAGGTCTGTATCATTCTTTCTGCTAAACCATCAGTTTGGGGATGGTAAGCTGTTGAGAATGATAGCTTTGTCCCAAATAAGTTATGGAGATTTGTCCATAATGCTGAAGTGAACTTTGGGTCTCTGTCACTTACAATATTCTGGAATAAGCCTGTATGGCTAATAGCTTTATTCCATATCATTATGGCTGTGTCCATAGCTGTGTCATCTTTATGACATGGTAAGAACATGGGAGTTTTACTGTATCTGTCAACTAATACTAGGCATTCATTATAGCTCCTGTCTCCTCCTGGAGGTAAAGCTGTTACCCAATCCATATGAACTATTTCCCATGGGGATTTTGGTTCTTGGATTTGGATCATCATTCCAAATTTCTTTCCTGTGGCTCTGTTGGCTTTTTAACATCTGTCACAGGTTTGGCAGTATTCTGTAACATCTTTCTTCCAATTTGGCCACCAAGAGCCTGTTTTCACCCTCTCTAGTGTTCTATCTTCTGAAAGGTGTACAGCTGCAACACTATCATGACATTCATGTAAAATAGTGTTTATCAGGGTTCTATCTGTTAAGGCCATAACACATGTGTGTTTTGTTCTGTGGTAAAGGATTCCATCAAGGAGGTGGAATCTTCCTTCATCATAAGCCTTTTTCCATGTTTCATCTAGTTTTGATGAAAGTGATGGGTCTTTGCAGTCTTTCATTAGAAGCTGGCTTAAGATATGGCAATTTTTGTCTATCATATAGCTTTCTTTAACTTGGTTAAAGTAATCTGTGCCAATATCTGTAGCACATATTCCTTCTATATGGTGTTCTTCTTGTGGCACCCATGCTGGATTGTCAGGGGTATTTGCTAGAGCCCACCTGCTAAGACCATCTGCATTTTTATGAATATTACCAGATTTATGAACAATAGTCATATTTCCTCTGTATTCTTGGATAGCAATTTGCCATCTCAGCATATGTCTATTTGGAGTCTTCATATTTAATAGTGATTTCACAGCATTACAGTCTGTGATTACATCAAATACTGTGCCATCCAAATAATAATGCAGTTTTTCTAAAGCCCACACTAAGCATAAGCATTCCATTTGGCTGGCTCCATACCTTGCTTCTGTTGGCTTTATCTGCCTTGAAATGAAACAAATTGGTCCTTCCACTGGTTTATCATTGATAATTTGTGTTTGGTGTAGTGCAGCACCTAGTCCTTCTCCACAAGCATCAATGTATAGTTTGAAGGGTAGTTTCCAATCTGGCATTAGAAGAAATGGGGCATTTGTTAGTGAATTTTTCAATTCTTCATATGCCTTGACCCTTTCTTCAGTCATTTCATAAACTGTTTGTTGGTCACATAATTTATATAAGGATTTGGCAATTTTTGCAAAGTCCTTTATATGCTGTCTATAGTAACCAGCAAATCCTAAAAATGATTGCATTTCTTTTTTGGTTTGAGGCATTGGTTTAAGTAGTACTGCTGCTACTTTATTTTTGTCTATTCCTAGACTAAGTCCAGATACAACATGTCCTAGTGCTTTTAATTCACTATATGCAAAATGACACTTTTTCAAGGAAATTTTCATAGTCACTTGGACTATTTTCTGTAGTACCCTTTCTAGTCTTGTAAGGTGATTTTCCCAAGTTTCTGAGCAAACTATGATATCATCAATATAGATAATTAACCATCCTTCTGATAATTCTTCAGGAAATATGGTATTCATCATTCTTTGGTAATGGGAAGGTGCATTTTTTATCCCAAATGGCATTCTTAAGTATTCAAAAATTCCACAGTGGACTATCATCCTCAGTAGTTTTTTGGCATTGTCTGTTAAGACATTTTGATGAAAATCGTTTAAGGCATCCATAGCTGTAATGAACTTAGCTTGTGACAATTGTGTCAATGTCTCATGGATTCTAGGTATTGGATATCTATCTGGAATGTTATAGGTGTTCAGGGCTCTGAAGTCTCCTACCATCCTTGATTTTCCATTATGCCAAGTTATAATGACAGGAGTAGTAGCTTCTACTTGTTCATTATGTCCAACGTTTCTTAATACTCCAAGGTCCATTAACTCTTTAATGTGTACCTCTAAGAATTCTCTGGCCCTTGGACTAGCTGGGTAAGCTGGTCTTCTTAGTAAGGGTGGGTAAGGCTTTTCCACATTAAGAATTATGTCTACTTCATGCCCAATTATAGCATCTAGTGGCTCTTTGTCAGTTGCAAAGGCATCTTTGTACTTAAATAAGAGGTTAATCAATTTTTATTTCATTTTTTCTGTTAATTCTTGATTGAATTCTGCCTCTTTGAGTTGTTCAGATATAAAAAGTTCCTTTTCTGGAATCTTTTCTTCCTTTTTAATAACTGCAATCTGTTTTTTATTATTTAAGAAGCCAAACTTTTGTCTCTTATTGTCTCCTATAGTAAAATATCTATCCTTCTGGTTAGAGATATCTATACCATAGATTGATAAGTAGTCATTTCCCAGGATAAAGTGATTACTGGTACACTTGTCCATTACCACAAATCCCACTTTAATTCTGACACATTGTGAAGGGTGAGGGAAAACAAGTGTTAAGTCAATTATTCAAAGGGGCATCATGCTTTCACTTGCACTACTAAATTTGAAACCTTGGATTGGTATATGTTTTTCTTGCCAGTCTGGAACAATTGTACTTAAATAAGTTTTACCAACTTAGGTGCAATATGCTCCTGTATCTAAGTTCACCTTCGTTTCTTGGTTATTAACCATGACAATACTTATACTTGATTTTCCAGCTGTATACCCCATTCCTCTTGCAGGTTTGGTTTTGTACAGTTTGGCATCTTGCACATTTGTCAGGTTTGTATCAGATGTTCCAACTTGTGGTAAATTTGAGTTGACATCTAGTACTTCATAAATTATATCAATATTATTAATTTCTGCATTAATTATATTGATTTCATCACTTTCAGAAGTTTCTGATTCTTCTGTTTCTTTTTAAGAGTCAGATTCCTCCTCTTTGTCATTGTGGTTTTCTGTTTCCACAATTTCATTGATTTTTGCCTTCTTTAGGCAATTATTGGCTAAGTGTCCAATACCTCCACATTTATGGCATTTTCTTTGCTCATTATTATTGGATGTACTAAGCTTAAAGGATTCTTTTAATTTATCTTTTTTGATAAATGGTTTATTTGGGCTTTCAATGTCCAATTTCTTCCAAGTCCTGCCAATTTTTGTTCTTGTCACTATGTCTTCCAGTGCATTAATGTACTCTTCTGTGGAGCATGGTTCTATACACCTGCTTCTTAGGGCATGTTCTAGCTCTCCTCCACATTTCTTGAGTATTTTCATATGCACCATCTTTTGTGACATTTATGGGTACAATGCATTAAGTCTTTCAACTTGTTTTAAGAACCAGGTTAAAGGTTTATCTTTCTCTGGGTCAAAGAAAGAATTTTCAAATGCATTTTCTATTTTGTACCTCCAGGCATCATTTGCCCACTTGGTGATTATTTCTTGTTTCCACCAAGACCAGGTATTTTTGCCATTTGTTTTTCTTATTCCATAATACCATCTTTTTGCAGATTTTTCAAACAATGAATGTAATATTGCAGTGATTAATTCATCTGGTATGGCATAGTCTTCTTGTAACATGTCAATTGTTTTAATAAATGACATGTGGTCATATTCACCTTCTCCTGTGAATGTTGGCCATTCTTTCAGCTGAGGTGCTTCCTTCCTTAAGACTTGGTTATTTTCTTGGTGACTCAAGTCTGTTATGAAATGATTTGTCAATTCCTCTTTTGTTTTAACAGGGCTTGTTATATGGGAAAATTGTAAGGTTTGTCTATGAGAATCTTGATAATAGTAACAATATCAAGAGTACGATGACTGTCCTCAGTAGAAAAATATAATATAATAAAATATTACAACCACAAATTTAAATATAATTATTAAAAATTATATATAAAAAAATAATTTGATTATTATTATAATAATATAATAATAAAAAAATAATAATAATTATAATAAATTATAATTATTCTATTATTGTTATAGTCACTGACAGTTATAACAATAAGAAGTGTAAAGCTCTTAATGAGACAATTACACGTGGAAAATATGAATATTAACCACTTATAAATAATATAAATATTATTTATAAAAAGAATTAAACACACACTGTGCAGAAATAATTCTTTTAGAAGAAAAATTCTATATAAAAAACTAATATTTAGATAAAAAAAATATAGAACTTTGAAGAAAACTTACTTGTACGATTTATTTAATACAACAAGTCTAATACAACAGTTATTATACTAAATAAAGGTTTAAGTTAAAAACACGTCAAAAATCAATAAATTTAAAGATAAAACAACTTTTTATAATATAAATTATGATTAAAGAGTTTTTGAGAGGAATTTGTGGATTTTAAAAGATATTTAAAATGATAATTTTATATAATAAAATATATTATTGGTGATAACAACAATAATCTAAATTCTATGACTTCAATTCTTTAATTTTAATAAATAAAGAATAAAAATAACTTAAGAATAACTTTTAATAATAAGATTTTATATTTAATAAAACTTTACCTGTTTAAATTTCTAATATGATTGGATTGATGATGAATGATGGACAAAAACAGTGATGAAAAGACTCTTTTTATGTCTTCAGAGCAGCTCTCATGATTCATAATGGATGTAGAGGGCGTGCTCAGGTCAAAACTGAAAAACCATGCTTAAAAAATAAAGTTCTTAACTTAAGGCAACTTATTTTTACTTCCAATTTAAAGTTACCAGTGTTATTCTTAACTCCAAGTAACTTTAATCCTCATTTAGTTTGACTACTTTAAGTTTTAATATAAAATAAGGTTATTTATATTAAATTTCCTCACATGCACAACTTAAAATTAGAGTTTCAAGCAAAAATCTCTTAAACGCAATTTTTAATTCATTTTTAAAGAAATCATAATTTTCTTTGAGTTTAATTAAAAGAGTAAATTTCCAGGCTAATTACCCAGGAAATTTATTTATAAAAGATACTTAAAATTTAATTTATATATTGATAATATTAAATTCTAAGTTGAGTGAAATTTTCAAGCAAATCCATTAAGAATTGGATTTTTAATGAATTTTTGAAGTTATCGCTATTTTTCCTCGTAAAATAGCAAAACACACCAAACCTTAAGTTTTGATAAGGTTTTAATGCTTGAAACTTTAAAGTTTTAAGCTTATTTAGGGTTTTTAAGCTTAATTAAGCCGTGACAGTTCTTAAAACCTTAATTTCAAGCCTGCATATTGGGATTTACCCTTTGGCAGCTTGAAATTCGTGTCCAAATTGGGATAAAACCAGTTTAAACCTTAAGGTTGGATCAAAGTCTAATTTTAAAGTTTAAATAAGGTTGAAAATCCTCCAATATAGGTGGACAACCTTAATTTAATCCTTGCAGATCCAAAAAGTTGGGTACCCCAGCTCTATTTGGTCTTTTTCCTTTGTCCCACCTTTCTGCGTGGATTTTGCCCTTTTATTTATTTAAAGCCATACCATGGCTTTAAACCCTTTTAAATTGAGCTCACGCAGGATTTACATTCTGTATGGCAAATCCTTAGCCAATTCAGTAAATATACACCAAACCTCAATTTTAACTAAAATTTTGGTAAGTTTGAATAAACCTTATGCAACTTTAAATTTAAGCTTAATTAAGCTTAAACTTAACAATTTTAAAAAAATGTTAAAAAAGTTACATTGGTACTGTGAGATTCTTAAATTTTCCAATAACATAAAAAATAAGTGGTTTTGGGTATAACACCCTATGGGTGTACCCTAGGTTATTTTTGGTGTAGAATCCAAAAATGACATAATATTTATAACTTTGTTTATCCAAAAAGAAGTTATACTTATTTTTTATTATTTTTTATTTTAAATTCAACTAAAAAGTCTGTTTAAGACAAAATTAACTGTTTATAAAATCATTTGTGGCCTTATGGGTATGTCATACATACCTCACAGGCTCACATTCCCTACCACCAAAAAAAAATTGTACCACAATTTTTCTTTTGTAGTGTACCCCCAAGTTATTTGGGGGGGGTATAATCCACTGTCCAACCTCTTTACTTATACTTTCAAGTATGTAAAGCACACAATTCAAACTTTTTATTGAGCAATTGGTCTTCTCTCATGTCTGAATCTTCTGAGAAACTTCTGGGAATCAGGTATTTTGTTTTCTACAATCCACTCATCTTCATGTTGTGGATTTTTATACCTTACTAAGTATTATCTCTCATTTTTTCCCCTAAGTCTTCTTTCTTTCAAGACTTTCAGTACCTTTTTCTCCTCACTTAGGTCCAGTGGGGGTACTTCTAACGGTGTTTCATTTCTTAAAGGAAATGATTCCTTGTCACTTGAAGTGTAATGCTTTACTAGACTGACAGGGAATGTTGGATGTTTATTTTCCAGTTCTCCTGACAGTTCTACTTGTACTGCATTTTTCCCATGAAGGGCTTTAATAATAAATGGTCCTGCAAAGGAATCTTTTAATTTCTTTGGACCTTTAATATTATTAAAGTTCAAGGTTTAAACTACATTAAGTCCCCTAATTTGAATTCTGGGGTCTTATGACTTTTATCCCATTTCTGCTTAGCATATTCAAAGGTGTCATTTATGCTTTGATTTGAATGATGCCTTACTTTATCAAGCAATAGCTTAAAGCTTGAAGCAGTTGGATGAATGTCAACCAGATCTTTCTTCAAAGTATCAACTGGAAGTTTGGGGTTACATCCTTTTTCCAACATTGCAGGGGTCTTGCCTGTTGAAGCATGGATGGAGGTCTTGTAGGCTAATTCCAATGCTGGTATAAGAGTACACCAGTCATGGGTAAAGCCATCAGAATCTTTAAACTCCAGGCCATAAGCACAAAATCTTCTGATCATGTCCTCAAGGGTTTGAATCATTGTTTCTGCTAACCCATCTGTTTGTGGATGGTATGCTGTTGAGAATGATAATTTTGTACCCAAAAGCTTATGTAAATTATTCCATAAGGCTGATGTAAATTTTGGGTCTCTGTCACTAATGATGGTTTCAAAGAGACCAGTATGGGATATTACTCTATTCCAGATTAAAAGAGCTGTATCCATAGCTGTGTCATCTTTGTGACATGGTAAAAAGATTGGTGTTTTGCTATATCTGTGAGCCTTAGAGGTAACTTCATATACCCAAAAGACACCCCCCTGAGCCTTAGAGGTAATTTCATATACCCAAAAGACCACAAATACAAAAATAACATATTAATATAAATAAAATGAATTTATTTATATTATTAAAATGAAAATCAAAATATAAATATAAAATTATATTAAAAATAAAAAATTAATTACAATTTAAAAATAAAAATACATTAAATTCTGTAAGTATAAAATTACATTTATACTTGAAAAAATTAAGTAAAAATAAAATTTTAACAAAATTGTGAAAAAATAAATAAATTTGGAAAAAAGTTAAATAAAAATTATTATAACTTTTTATCCAATAAATAAACACATAAAAATTATTTCACCATTGGATTCCTCATAAAAAATCAGGTGGGGTCACCTCTGAGTGAAATTCTTGTAACTCAACTCTAAATAAGCTTAAATTAAGTTTTTAGTATTTTCAATACAAAAGTTGAAAATCCTCAAAACCTTAATTTAATTCACACCACATGTGGTGTTAACCATCAATTTTTGTGTTAAAATTGAGGTGTTGTGTTTAGTTTGGAAGTTATGAGGAATTGAAGTATTTTCAATTGAATTCAATTGAAATGTCAAAATGTGCGCGTGTATTACATAAGTGAACTTTGATTTACATATGAGGTGTCAATTATTACTGTATTGTACTGTACAATTGAATTTAATTACATACGTAAATTATAAGTATAATACATGATGAGGAATTAAAGGAAAAATAAATTGGAAAGATTAAAGTTGGGGGGGGGGAAAAGGAACTCCAGCTCTAAGGGGGAGCTAGACCCCCAAATTCCTTGCTGACAGGCGTGGGATGTCAAAATTCACGCAAACGTTCATCACTTTTGGCCCGGAATTGAGTTACAGCGTCTGTGGACTCAATTGATGATGAGGTTTTGATACCAACTGGGGTAGTTTTAGCTGTTGCCAAGAGGGTAAAACTACCCTTAAGATAAAACAACCATAGTAAAAACAGTTTTAACTGGTTTCTACGCCTCTGACACACATTCTGACGTGTTTTGAAGGCTCTAGGCCTGGTATTGCTATAGTAATGGCTGATTTAAGGGTCTAAAATGGCTAAAAATGGCTTAAACCAGCCCTTTTTGGTCTAAACCAGGGTTCAATGATGCCATAATTGGCTTTTCTGTTGTCAGACTGTTTTTCACGACTGACAAGAGTAAAATTTACTTTTGGAGTAAGAGAATTGATGGCTATAAAAGAATGTCTTCTTTGCCCCACTTTTCTCTTCATGTTAGAATCTTTTCCTTTTATTAATTAGTTTAAACACTGTTAAACCAATCAATCAAGGATTCCAGCTACCATTTATATATCATTTTAAACCTTTTAACCACGTGAAAAAATCATTATAATCATTGTTTGTAACTCTTATAATCATTTTTACCCCTGAACCACCCCAAAAGTGAATTAAAGCATCTTTCATCACTGTGAACTTTGTCACTTTGTTTCCAAATTCACTCTGGTCACTTTTGGGCGTGTTTTCTCTTTAATATTCTTTTTAAAGACTTTGTTCTTTAATTAATTGCTTGCAGTTCTTTGCTCAATTAATTCCAATTGAAATTTCTCTTGAAGAAATTTCTTTTGTAGCCTTAAAATATCTCTTGTAGAGTATTTTTTGGATAAATTTTTATTGTTGGTAAAACAATAAATTTTTATAATATTATTGTTTTATACTAATAAGGTTATAAACAATAAAATCGGCGTGTTTTCTCTTAAAAATAATATTCCATACTATTTTTAATTGATTTTTACCTTATACAAATTTTGAGGACAGGAAAAGTACTTGATTTTTAATCAAAGTTTCATATCCACACCTTACATTTGGGGGCCCAGCCGTGATATTTTACCTGTGTCATATTTTTTTTACTCCTTTTAAATATTTTTCTTATATTGAAAAATTTGAAAACATATAAAAAATACTTATAATTCAAAAAATCCATAAAAAATAACCTTTTTTCATATTATAAGTGAGGCTCATATTTTTATTTCTTTTTTGAAATAACCCTTTTTTTAATTAATTAATTGGATTTTTCATTAGTTTTAGTGTCTGACAACATGGTAAGACAAGAAAACATTGAAACAGCCTCAACAGTAACCAGCATTATCCCTGCCAGTACTGTTAATTCTGATCATGATAGTACTGCTATTGTGACTCAAAATAACCAACCTGAACCAATATCTTCTGAATTAATTAACTTGGACATAAGTAATACTCTTCAGAAAGCTAAGAAAATGGCCAATAGTAAGTTTTTTGACGTAAAAATACTATTTTAAGCCTTTTTAAACCATAATTATGCCTTCAACCAGGTCAGGAGCCAGCTACAACCCCTCAAGCAGCTCCCAAGAAGGTAATAGACGTGATTATGGCAGAGGCCAACCAGGTACAGAAGGAAAAGGGTCAGTTGATGACTTCCAAACAACTAAATTGGGCCATTCTGAAGCTGATAATACTATTTTCCCTTCAAAAAGAGCTGACACCGCCACAACAAGCCTCTGTGGACATATACAAAGCCAGCCACAGTGCATACAACAATGCACTTCAATTCAAGGAGTACCAGATCCTTGCAGACCTGTGGAAGAATTGCATGAATTCTTACCTGACAGTAAGAAAATTCCTGGTCCATCCCAACACTTGCAAATTGCTCAATGGATGGCATCCATTGATGGAGAAGAAAAACATGATGCTTTTGACACTGGAATGGAGGAAAAACAACCCTCCGCCACCCAAACCAGTGCCAAAGACAGCCCCAGTGGCCAGCACCAGCAATTCCAACGTGAAGAAACAGCCACAAGCTCCAAACAAGGGCAAACGGAAGGCACCAGCCCCAAACCCTTACAGCCAAGGATATAGAATCCCAAAGATTCAGCAGGATGCCATGGAAAATGTATTTCAGATGGCCAGAACCATGATGGAATTACAGAAGAAGGGGGAAGCCAGATTAAGATTTCAGAAATGATTTCTGATATATTTGATTCCATCCCAGAGTTGTATGATGCTATAAATGACGTGAAAAAACATCTTTCTGATAAAAATGAAACCATTTGTAACAACATTAAAACAAAAAACCTGAGTCTGTGCCAAATTAATGAAACACTTATGTGTTTTGAAAAAGTTTTAAGAACAATTAAAAATTCCAATAATGATAATTCTTCTAACAATAAAATAAATGAACAATCTGCCATTATTAAAGAATTAACAGATAAATATTCTAAATTCAATATTGATGACATAATTGAAACAAGAATTAAACAAGCCATAAATATTATCAAAACAGATAACAAGAAAGTCCTTGATGACATTTCAAATTCATTTACTGAAGTAAAGACATATACCATTGCCTTGAAAAAGTGTTTTGATGCTCCACAAGAAGAAGTATCAAAATTATCAATGAAATTGAATCAAATCACTGCTGATAATACAAGACAGACAGAGTTATGGCAAGAACTTACACATAAAGAAGACATGTATAAAATTGAAGTAATAAATTTAATACAAAGCTTCCAACATGAATACAGAAATTCCCAAAGGTGTAGCAACAGTAAAATGAATGACATTGAACAAATACTGAGCACCTTACCAAGAATGTCTACACCTTTAAATCAAAATGAGGGCACAAGAATTTCAAATCCACAAGTATTGGATCCTGATAATTCACAATTAAAACTGAATTATCCACTTATTTTCATAACTTGGAACCATCAATGGGCCAAGCACTCTTGAAAGAAGTTCCAAAACTTAAAGAATGGCCTCACTTCAGTGGTGAAGGAGAGTATGACCATATGGAATTCATTAGAGGTATTGACATGATCAAAGAGGATTTTGAATTACCAGACAGATTGGTAACAGCCAGGTTTAACACCTTGTTTACCAGATCAGCTCACAGATGGTACATCAAAATAAGACAAGCACATGGACACCAGAGTTGGACTTGGTGGAAAACCCAAATCATCAACAAATGGGCAAATGATGCTTGGAGGTTTAAAGTTGAGACAGCCTTTGAATCTGCCAAATTTAATGCTGATAAAGACAAAGCTTTACCATGGTTTTGCCAACAGAAGGACAGATTAACAGCATTATATCCTGACATGTCAGAATTTATGATCCATAGAAAAATTCTGAGACAATGTGGGGGTGACTTAGAGCATGCTGTCAAAAGCAGGACTACTGAACAATCTTCAGCAGAGGATATTATCAATATACTAGAAGAAGTAACCACCAGAACCAAAATTGGTTCTAGTAGGGTGAATCTCAAAACAAGGTTTAATACACCTTGGAAAGATTCTGTGGACAAAAATCCCAAAGAAAATTCTAGTAATATTAAATATAAATCTGCAGATACAGTCAGAAAACGCCATATTTGCCAAAGCACCACCCATTTAGCCAATACATGTCCAAAAAGGGGGAAAATCAATGAAATTGACATTGAAAAGGGACCAGATGTTGAAAGAGAAGACATAATTGAAGACAATTCAGATGATAAGTCATCCATATTTTATGAATCTTCAAAAGATATAGAAAATATCAATGCCACTTTTGACATCATGGAATCTTATTCCCACTTACCACAATTGAGCAATGGTCAAGTTGATTTATAAAAAGTTCAAGATGCACAACTTATGAAGACAAAACCAAACAGAGGAAAAGGTTATACAGCTGGTAATTCCTGTATAACAGAAGTGGTGATTGACAACAAGCCCACCAAGCTTTTACTTGACCCAGGAGCCTTCTGCTCTTGTGTTGGAAAATCTTTTCTTAAGACTTGTGTACCAAATTTTGAAGACCAATTGTTACCAATTGATGGTATAAAATTCAACAGTGCAAGTAACCCAATGAAAGCATTAGGAATCTTTGACACCAATGTTATATTCCCACACATAAATGGGAATTTGAAGATCACAGTTGAATTTGTTGTTATGGAAAATTGCTCTAGTACCCATTTTATATTGGGAAATGACTATTTAATCATGTATGGAATAGATTTACATAATAACAAAGACAGATACTTTACAATTGGGGACAATAAGCGCCAGAAATTTGCCTTTTTACCATTTAAAAGACAAATTACAGTAAACAAAGCATCACCAGTCAACTTAGAGTTAGAGAAATTCAAGTCTGAACAGTTAAATGAGGGTGAAATAAGCCTTCATCTGACTGATAAACAAGAAAATGAACTTTCTTCCCTTTTGTATGACCACAGAGGAGGATTTGCTACAGACAAAGAACCCCTGGGAGCAATTGCTGGTCATGAAGTTGACATCATTCTTGTGAGCCTTTGAGATATGACCACATACCCAATAAGGTCACAAAAAAGACTCAGAACAATTATACCTTTAATATAATTATATTAAAATTACTTAGAATAATTATACATTAAGAATAATTATTTAAATATACAAAAAATACCATAAATTGGTACAAAAATTGGTTTAACTTAAAGCCCAATGAATAAACATGTAAAATAAATCATACCATTGGATTCCCCATGGAAAAATACACATATACCATTTTTATGGCATAGCTGTAAAGTCAATATTTAAGGAATTATAAGGTATAATACCTTATAAAAACCATAAAACCTTATTTATCTCAAGACCTAATGACACAACATGTGAAATAAATTGAACCAGTTGATTTCCCATGAAAGTCCACACATAAAACAATTAATAAGCTAATTTCCAATGTCAATACTTAAGGAATTAACCTGAATATATGCACTTTTTTGGTCAACGCATATATTCAAGGATCATAGCTAATATCTTCTAAACTATAAATGATAGAATGATGAACTAAAAATAAAATCACCACGTAATTACTGTTAGAACACAGATATGAACTTTATTTTACAAATTATAAACAAGGTTAAAATCTATGATGAAATATTGATAAAAATCAACAGAGCTGTTGACCACTTTGTTGTGAAAGTGTTCCAAACTTAAAAAAAAGTATACAGTTGGATTTTACTAGTTCATTCGTGAAGAATGATGTAACTTTTATTATTAAATTCAGGGTATAACCCCCTGAAATCAAGGTTTGAAGCTTAAAATATTGAATTTCGACAGAAAAGATGAGTTACAAGAAAAATCATCAAAAGTAGAGTTTTGATGATGTAATGAAAATCTCTTTGCAGCATAATGAGGTTATGCCAGGCTGTCAGAATTCACTCTCTGAATTTCTGTAGCGTGTAAATCTTAAATGTTTTTGAGGATCAAAGTTTGAGCTTAATTTGAGCAGTTATGATCACACACTGTAACCTTAATTTAAGTTTAACAGTCTTAAGAGTGATAAAATTGGTGAATACTATTAGTTTATGATTAAAAATAATAAAATCCACGAAATTTGGGGTTCTGCCAAGCCTCTGATGTCATCAACTTTAGAGTTATAGTGATAACTCTAAATAATGGTGTAATAATGATGTAATATGGTTTGATAATGATGTAATCATGTCCAAACCTTAAAATATTGATCAATTCCAGTGGATATGATCAGTACACGTCTACTAGAAGCCTGTTGGACTCTAGGAGGGAGGTATTTACTATAAATAGAGCTCTTTTTACTCTATTTTCCCCTCAGACGCATCAAAAACATTAAATCAATTAAATAAAAGGTAATTTCTTTATTCTTTATATATAAAACTCTTATATTATTAAAGACCAAAGACCATCTTAATATTAATCACTATTTTTACGTGATTAAATCAATTCTTTAATTGTTTTTGTCATAAATCTCTCTATAAACTCATTTCCACGTAAAAATCAAGAAATTTAGTAATTTTCTTTATTTTTTATTGTAAATACAATTTGAAAAAGTTGTATTATATTCTTTTGGCGTAAAATATCTCAAAATTATTATTTTAAGTGTTAAAAGTAGGTTATTTCATCTTATTATAATAATTTCTCTCTTATTATTACTCTTAATAATTCTTAATTAATATAAATAGTATTTATATTAATATATAACTTTAATATTGGTAATATTATTGTTATTAATTGTTTTTTATTTATAAAAAACAGTTTTTTACGCCTTTATTATTTGTTGGTAACAATAATAAAGAGCTTTATAATATATTAATTATTTTATATTAATATATTATTTATAATATTATAATTTCATATAATATTAATTATATTATTATATTTATTTAATAATATAATATTTTTACGCCATAATAATAATATTTCTTTATTATTATTATTATTTTAATCTTATTTATTTCAATTATAAGGACATTCAGAGTACAATAAGTAATAAATTAGTAATTTTTACTTATTGTTTCATAGTCAAACCTTACATTTGGGGGCCTGGCCGTGATATTTACTTAAAAGACCTTTAAAAAGATTCTATTTGGGTTTATCCAATAATAAATTATATTTATAATCATAAAATTATATAATAACCTTATATTTTATTGATTTTAAAAGCTATTGAGGCATTTGGAAAGCAATCGTACTGTCTTACACATGGTTTTTCACATCCTTAGACTTGCAAGAACTTTCTTTGAGTGACTCTAGTGATTAAAAAAGATAATTTATAAATTAAAAATAATTTTTATTATAATTGAATTTTATAAAGAATCATATTAATTTTGATTTTATTCCTTAAAAATAAAAAATAAAAAATAATATAAAAAATATTAAAAAATATTAAAAAATATTAAAAACCAATAAAAAAGTTATTTTTATTCCTTTTTATTCATTTATTTATTCATTTCAAGTTTTTAAAGATATAAAAGCAATTTCTACGTGGAAAATTGCCATATCTTGCCAAAAATAACACTTCTTATAAAAAGACTTATATTTATTTGTCTTTTTTAGTGTTTGAAGATAACCCAACAGAAGACAACCAAGCTACTGTTGAGAGGTTGGTGGAAGAAACTTGTCAAAGTTCTCCAACACCAGTTATCACCAAAAGAAAGAAAG
Organism: Austropuccinia psidii; assembly: GCA_023105745.1. Classification (NCBI taxonomy): domain Eukaryota; kingdom Fungi; phylum Basidiomycota; class Pucciniomycetes; order Pucciniales; family Sphaerophragmiaceae; genus Austropuccinia; species Austropuccinia psidii. The sequence continues at coordinate 69,726,713 of JALGQZ010000004.1, forward strand.
CTAAGAAATTAGACTTTCCAGGACCCACCATTAAAGACTCTGAAGGTGAGCACCTATTGTTAAATTGCCATAAAAGAATTTTATTCTAAAATACTTTTATTTTTTCTTATTCTTTAATTATGACTACCAGAAGAGGTTCCCAATACTCCATCCAATCAGATGGAGCTGGACTCAGAGGTAGAATTGATCCCTCAAAAGGGAAAAGAAAGGGCAATATCCCCAGTGGAACAGAATCCACACAAGGAAGTGCCTTATCCCAAAGGCAAGTCCCAGAAATGCCCATGATATCTGAGCCTGAATTGGAACTAAGTATGAGTAACTCAAACAGGTACAAATCACATTCAGAAGGCTCAAATAGACATCTACATGAGCCAGTACAAGCAGTATTGCACAGTGTACAAGGACAAACATTGGGAAATGTTGCCTCAAAGACACCAAGGAGTGATGAACTCCTGGCACATCCTGAAAAAGTTCCTCAAAGAGGAGGAGATAGTGAAATACTCCAATGGATGGAATCCACTGTAATCCAAACCTCAAATCAAAAAAAATCAAGGACTACCATGCCAAAAAGAGGGAGGCAACCAAGGAAGAAGCCCCAGTAGCTTCTACCAGCAAGCCCCAAGCCAACCCACCCCCCCAAGAAGGGAAGAAGAACAAGAAAAAGCATTGGAAGAAACCATATTCCCCAAGCTACAGAATCCCAAGAATCCAAAAGGATGCTATGGACAATGTTTTCAACATGGCCAGAACCTTGATGGAATTCAAGGACAAGGAAGAGCAAAGAATGAGACAACCTCATTTCCCAAAGAAATAACCTTGTCCAAAGATGTTGTAAATACTTTAACAGAAATTAAAAATAGTATATTACCTCTAAAAGAAATTAAAGATAGTTTATTATCACTACAAGAAATAAATAACAATTTATCTTCTTTAACAAAAATTGTTGTGGAAAACAAGAAAGAAATTGACAACATTAAGTTTATTGTTGAAAATAATAAACCAAAGAATTTAATTGACAATACTCAAAAATTAATACAAGGACAACAAGAATTGTATAAATACATAAAAGATATCAAAGATAAGACTTTGACAATCAATTATGATGTGAGTATTGACAATCTTACAGAAAAATTAAATAAATTAAGTATTTCTGTAGAAAAATTTGAAGAAAAGACTTCATCACACCAAAAATTACTTTTGGACCATGTGGAAAAAAGTGATGAAGAAAGAATGCATCTGAAAGATGATATTCAAAGTGAAATAAGGCTTATTACAGAAAAAATGGATAAAATTAATAAGGCTAATTTAAATATGCCAAAGTTATCAACACCATTTTCTCATATAAGAAGCCCTGTTAAAACAAAAGAGGAATTGTCAAATCCTTTCATAATAGACTTGAGTCACCAAGATAATAACCAAGTCTTAATGAAGGAAGTACCTCAGTTGAAGGAATGGCCAACATTCACAGGAGAAGGTGAATATGACCACATGTCATTTATTAAAACAATTGACATGTTACAAGAAGACTATGCCATACCAGATGAATTAATCACTGCAAGATTACATTCATTGTTTGAGAAATCTGCAAAAAGATGGTATTATGGCATAAGACAAACAAATGGTAAAAATACCTGGTCTTTGTGGAAACAAGAAATAATCACCAAGTGGGCAAATGATGCCTGGAGGTACAAGATAGAAAATGCATTTGAAAACTCTTTCTTTGACCCAGGGAAAGATAAACCTTTAACTTGGTTCTTAAAACAAGTTGAAAGACTTAATGCACTGTACCCAGAAATGTCACAAAAGATGGTGCATATGAAAATACTTAAAAAATGTGGAGGGGAACTAGAACATGCCCTAAGAAGCAGGTGCATAGAACCATGCTCCACAGAAGAGTATATAAATGCACTAGAAGATATTATGACAAGAACAAAAATTGGCAGGACATGGAAAAAATTGGACATTAAATGCCCAAATAAACCATTTATCAAAAAAGATAGATCAAAAGAATCCTTTAAGCCCAATACATCCAACAATAATGAGCAAAGAAAATGCCATAAATGTGGAGGCATTGGACACTTAGCCAATAATTGCCTTAAAAAAGCAAAGATTAATGAAATTGTGGAAACAGGAAGCCACAATGACAAAGAAGAGGAATCTGACTCTGAAAAAGAGACAGAAGAGTCAGAAAGCTCTGAGAGTGATGAAATCAATATAATTAATGCACAAATTAATAATATTGATATAATTTATGAAGTACTGGATGTTAATTCAAACTTGCCACAAGTTGGAACATCTGACACAAATCTGACAAACATACAAGATGCCAAAATGTATAGAACCAAACCTGCAAGAGGAATGGGATATACAGCTGGAAAATCAAGTATAAGTATTGTTATGGTTGATAACCAAGAAGCAAAGGTTAATTTGGACACAGGAGCATATTGCACCTGTGTTGGCAAAAGTTATTTAAAAGCCATTGTCCCAGACTGGCAAGAAAAACTTATGCCAATACAAGGTGTCAAATTTACTAGTGCAAGTGAGAGCATGAAGCCCCTTGGAATAATCGATTTAACACTAATTTTTCCTCACCCCTCAGAATGTGTCAGAATTAAAGTAGAGTTTGTAGTAATGGACAACTGTACTAGTAATCATTTCATACTTGGGAATGACTACTTATCAATCTATGGTATAGATATCTCCAACCAAAAGGATAGATATTTTACCATAGGAGATAACAAAAGACAAAAGTTTGGATTCTTAAATAACAAAAAACAAATCACAGTTATTAAGAATGAAGAAAAAATTCCAGAAAAGGAACTTTTTATATCTGAACAACTCAAAGAGGCAGAATTCAATCAAGAATTAACAGAAAAAATGAAAAAAAATTGATTGACCTCTTATTTAAGTATAAAAATGCCTTTGCAACTGACAAAGAGCCACTAGGTGCCATAATTGGACATGAAGTGGATATAATTCTTAATGTAGAAAAACCTTACCCACCTTTATTAAGAAGACCTGCTTATCCAGCCAGTCCAAGAGCTAGAGAAGCCTTAGAGGTGCACATTAAAGAATTAATGGACCTTGGAGTATTAAGAAAGGTTGGACATAATGAACAAGTAGAAGTTACTACACCTGTCATTATAACTTGGCATAATGGAAAATCAAGGATGGTAGGAGACTTCAGAGCCCTGAATACCTATACCATTCCAGACAGATATCCAATACCTAGAATCCATGAGACATTGACCCAATTGTCACAAGCTAAGTTTATCACAGCTATGGGTGCTCTTAAGGGTTTTCATCAAAATGTCTTAAAAGACAATGCCAAGAAACTACTCAGAATAATAGTCCATTGTGGAATTTTTGAAAACTTAAGAATGCCATTTGGAATAAAAAATGCACCTTCCCATTATCAAAGAATGATGAATACCATATTCCCTGAAGAATTATCAGAAGGATGGTTGATTATCTATATTGATGATATCATAGCTTGCTCAGAAACTTGGTAAAATCACCTTACAAGACTAGAAATGGTACTACAAAAAATAGTCCAAGTGAATATGGAAATTTCCTTGAAAAAATGTCATTTTGCATATAGTGAATTAAAGGCACTAGGACATGTAGTATCTGGACTTAGTCTAGGCATAGACAAAAATAAAGTAGCAGCAGTACTACTTAAACCAATGCCTCAAACCAAAAAAGAAATGCAATCATTTCTAGGATTTGCTGGTTACTATAGACAGCATATAAAGGACTTTGCAAAGATTGCTAAATCCTTGTATAAGCTATGTGACCAACAAACAGTCTATGAGATGACAGAGGAAAGAGTCAAGGCATATGAAGAATTGAAAAATTCCTTAACAAATGCCCCATTTCTTCTGATGCCAGATTGGAAACTACCCTTCAAACTGTACATTGATGCTTGTGGAGAAGGACTAGGAGCTGCACTTCACCAAACACAAATTATCAATGATAAACCAGTGGAAGGACCAATTTGTTTCATTTCAAGGCAGATAAAGCCAACAGAAGCAAGGTATGGAGCAAGCCAAATGGAATGCTTATACCTAGTGTGGGCTTTAGAAAAACTGCATTATTATTTGGATGGCACAGTATTTGATGTAATCACAGACTGTAATGCTGTGAAATCACTATTAAATATGAAGACTCCAAATAGACATATGCTAAGATGGCAAATTGCTATCCAAGAATATAGAGGAAATATGAATATTGTTCATAAATCTGGTAATATTCATAAAAATGCAGATGGTCTTAGCAGATGGGCTCTAGCAAATACCCCTGACAATCCAGCATGGGTACTACAAGAAGAGCATCATATAGAAGGAATATGTGTTACAGACATTGGCACAGAATTCTTTAACCAAGTTAAAGAAAGCTATAAGACAGACAAAAATTGCCATATCTTAAGCCAACTTCTAATGAAAGACTGCAAAGATCCATCACTTTCATCAAAACTAGATGAAATATGGAAAAAGGCATATGATGAAGGAAGATTTCACCTCCTTGATTGAATCCTTTACCATAGAACAAAACACACATGTGTTATGGCCTTAACAGACAGAACACTAATAAACACTATTTTACATGGGTGTCATGACAGTGTTGCATCTGGACATCTCTCAGAAGATAGAACACTAGAGAGGGTGAAAACCTGCTCTTGGTGGCCAAATTGGAAGAAAGATGTTGCAGAGTACTGCCAAACCTGTGACAGATGTCAAAACGCCAACAGAGCCACAGGAAAGAAATTCGGAATGATGATCCAAATCCAAGAACCAAAATCCCCATGGGAAATAGTTCATATGGATTGGGTAACAGCCTTACCTCCAGGAGGAGACAGGAGTTATAATGCATGCCTAGTGTTAGTTATCAGGTACAGTAAAACTCCCATGTTCTTACCATGTCATAAAGATGACACAGCTATGGATACAGCCATAATGATATGGAATAAAGTCATTAGCCACACAGGCTTATTCCAAAATATTATAAGTGACAGAGACCCAAAGTTCACTTCAGCATTATGGACAAATCTCCATAAATTGTTGGGGACAAAGTTATCATTCTCAACAGCTTATCATCCTCAAACTGATGGTCTAGCAGAAAGAATGATACAGACCCTAGAGGATATGATCAGAAGATTCTGTGCTTATGGGCTAGAATTCAAAGATTCTGCTGGTTTTACCCATGATTGGTGTACACTAATACCAGCACTTGAACTGCCATATAAAACATCAATCCATTCTTCTACTGGCAAAACAGCAGCAATGCTAGAGAAAGGTTGGAATCCAAGACTTCCTTATGATACCCTCAAAAAGGACTTAGTGGATATACATCCAACAGCAAGCAGTTTCAAGATAATTCTTGACAAAGCAAGACACCATGCAAACAGATGCATGCAAGATTCTTTTAAATATGCAAAAGAAAGATAGGATAAAAGTCATAAGCCACCTGATTTCAAAATAGGAGACTTGGTTTAGTATCAACCCTTAATTTCAATAACATAAAAGGCCCAAAGAAATTGAAAGATTCCTTTGCAGGACCATTCATGATAAAAGCACTTCATGGACCCAATGCTGTGCAATTAGAACTCACAGGTGAACTGATGAACAAACACCCAACTTTCCCTGTAAGTCTAATAAAACCTTACAGTTCAAGTGACAAGGAGTTATTTCCACTAAGAAATAAACCCCCACTTGAAATTCCCCCCTTGGAAGAAGGAGAAGAAAAGAAAATAGTAAAAGTCCTTAAAGAAAGAAGGACAAGAAACAAGAAAGAAAGGGAGTACCTTGTAAGGTATAGAAATCCAACTCAAGAAGATGAATGGCTACTTGAGAAAGATATAACAAATGCTGATAAACTACTAAGAAGGTTCAGACATGAAAGAAAGCCTGAAAAATAGAAAAGCTAAGCATTATTGAGCTTCAAGACTAACAAAGTCTAATGAAGAGGTAGGACAGTGGATGATACCCTAATCACACATATCAGATTGTGGTACAATCTTTTTTGGTGGTAGGGAATGTGAGCCTTTGAGATATGACCACATACCCAATAAGGTCACAAAAAAGACTCAGAACAATTATACCTTTAATATAATTATATTAAAATTACTTAGAATAATTATACATTAAGAATAATTACTTAAATATACAAAAAATACCATAAATTGGTACAAAAATTTGTTTAACTTAAAAAACAATGAATAAACATGTAAAATAAATCACACCATCTGATTCCCCATGGAAAAATACACATATACCATTTTTATGGCATATCTGTAAAGTCAATATTTAAGGAATTATAAGGTATAATACATTATAAAAACCATAAAACCTTATTTATACCAAGAACTAATGAAACAACATGTGAAATAAATTGTACCAGTGGAATCCCCATGAAAATCCACACATGAAACAATTGATAAGCTAATTTCCAATGTCAATGCTTAAGGAATTAACCTGAATATATGCACTTTTTTGGTCAATGCATATATTCAAGGATCATAGCTAATATCTTCTAAGCTATACATGATAGAATGATGAACCAAAAATAAAGTCACCACGTAATAACTGTTAGAACACAGATATGAACTTTATTTTACAAATTATAAACAAGGTTAAAATCTATGATGAAATATTGATAAAAATCAACAGAGCTGTTGACCACTTTGTTGTGAAAGTGTTCCAAACTTAAAAAAAGTATACAGTTGGATTTTACTAGTTCATACGTGAAGAATGATGTAACCTTTATTATTAAATTCAGGGTATAACCCCCTGAAATCAAGGTTTGAAGTTTAAAATATTGAATTTCGAGAGAAAAGATGAGTTACAAGAAAAATCATCAAAATTAGAGTTTTGATGATGTAATGAAAAGCTCTTGGAAGCATAATAAGGTTATGCCAGGCTGTCAGAATTCACTCTCTGAATTGCTGTAGCGTGTAAATCTTAAAAGGTATTGAGGATCAAAGTTTGAGCTTAATTTGAGCAGTTATGATCACACACTGTAACCTTAATTTAAGTTTAACAGTCTTAAGAGTGATAAAATTGGTGAATACTATTAGTTTATGATTAAAACTAATAAAATCCACGAAATTTGGGGTTCTGCCAAGCCTCTGATGTCATCAACTTTAGAGTTATAGTGATAACTCTAAATAATGGTGTAATAATGATGTAATATGGTTTGATAATGATGTAATCATCTCCAAACCTTAAAATATTGATCAATTCCAGTGGATATGATCAGTACACGTCTACTAGAAGCCTGTTGGACTCTAGGAGGGAGGTATTTACTATAAATAGAGCTCTTTTTACTTTATTTTCCCCTCAGACGCATCAAAAACATTAAATCAATTAAATAAAAGGTAATTTCTTTATTCTTTATATATAAAACTCTTATAGTATTAAAGACCAAAGACCATCTTAATATTAATCACTATTTTTACGTGATTAAATCAATTCTTTAATTGTTTTTGTCATAAATCTCTCTATAAACTCATTTCCACGTAAAAATCAAGAAATTTAGTAATTTTCTTTATTTTTTATTGTAAATACAATTTGAAAAAGTTGTATTATATTCTTTTGGCGTAAAATATCTCAAAATTATTATTTTAAGTGTTAAAAGTAGGTTATTTCATCTTATTATAATAATTTCTCTCTTATTATTACTCTTAAGAATTCTTAATTAATATAAATAGTATTTATATTAATATATAACTTTAATATTGGTAATATTATTGTTATTAATTGTTTTTTATTTATAAAAAACAGTTTTTTACGCCTTTATTTTTTGTTGGTAACAATAATAAAGAGCTTTATAATATATTAATTATTTTATATTAATATATTATTTATAATATTATAATTTCATATAATATTAATTATATTATTATATTTATTTAATAATATAATATTTTTACGCCATAATAATAATATTTCTTTATTATTATTATTATTTTAATCTTATTTATTTCAATTATAAGGACATTCAGAGTACAATAAGTAATAAATTAGTAATTTTTACTTATTGTTTCATAGTCAAACCTTACAATTCTTAACATTGAGAGACCTTATCCACCACTCTTAAGAAGACCTGCTTATCCAGCAAGTCCAAAATCAAGAGAAGCTCTAGAAATTCATATCAAAGAACTTCTGGACCTTGGTGTAATAAGAAAAGTAGGCCACAATGAGGAAGTAGAAATAACTACACCAGTTATAGTGGCGTGGCATAACGGAAAATCCAGAATGGTTGGGGACTTTAGAGCTCTGAACACTTACACTGTCCCAGACAGATAACCAATACCAAAAATCCAAATTGCCCTTACTCAAATATCTCAAGCAGTGTATATAACCACTATGGATGCCCTTAAAGGATTCCATCAAAATGTGGTAACACCAAGAGCAAAAAAATACGTGAGAATTATTGTTCATTGTGGAGTGTATGAATACTTAAGGATGCCCTTTGGTATCAAAAATGCACCTTCACACTTCCAAAGAATGATGAATGAAATCTTCCCTGAAGAACCCTCAGAGGGATGGTTAATCATTTACATTGATGACATTATTATCTGTTCAAAGACTTGGGAGGAGCACATGTACAGATTATCAAGAGTTTTGACAAAAATCCAATCAGTAAACATGAAAATCTCCTTGAAAAAATGTCATTTTGGATTTAAAGAACTTAAAGCATTAGGACATGTTGTATCTGGTTTGTCCCTTGGAATTGACAAAAACAAAGTTGCAGCAGTATTGTTAAAACCCATGCCTCAGAATAAGAAGGAAATTCAGTCATTCTTAGGTTTTGCAGGATATGACAGGCAACACATCAAATACTTTGAATCCATAGCAAGACCACTTTATAAGTTGTGTGACAAAGACACAGTATTTGAAATGACTGTTGACAGAGTCAAAGCTTTTGAGTCTCTAAGAGAAGCATTGACCACTGCTCCACTCTTACTGATGCCAGACTTTAAATTGCCTTTCAAACTATATATTGATGCATCAGGGGATGGACTGGGTGCTGCACTTCACCAAGTTCAGATCATAAATGATAAGCCTGTAGAAGGACCCATATGTTTCATATCCAGGCAAATCAAACCAACTGAAGCCAGATATGGAGCAAGTCAAATGGAATGTCTATGCCTTGTCTGGGCCTTGGAAAAATTGAACTACTTTTTAGAGGGATGTGTTTTTGAAGTGATAACAGATTGTACAGCTGTCAAATCACTTTTGAACATGAAAACACCCAACAGACACATGCTCAGATGGCAAATAGCCATACAAGAATACAGAGGCAATATGACTATTGTTCATAAGGATGGGAATATTCATAAGAATTCAGATGGACTAAGCAGATGGCCATTACCAAATAATATTGATAATCATGCCTATGTGCCAGAAGAAGCTTCACCACAAATTCCAATAGCAGGAATAAGTGTTACAGACTTGAACACCACCTTCTTTGAAGAAGTCAGAAGTAGTTACACCCAAGATAAGAATTGTAGCATCTTATGCCAATTACTTAACAAAGACTGTAAAGACAACTCTCTAATACATGCCTTGGATGAAGTATGGAGAAAATCTTATGATGAAGGAAGATTTCACCTACTGGATGGTATAATTTACCACAGAACCAAGCACACATGTGTAATGACAGTTGTAGACAGGTCATTAATCAATCTTGTACTAAAAGAATGCCATGATAGTCCCTTTTCAGGACATCTATCTGAAGACAGAACAAGAGAAAAAGTAAAGACCTGCATATGGTGGCCAATGTGGCAGAAAGATGTTGCAGAGTATTGCAAAACCTGTGACAGATGCCAAAAGGCAAATAAATCCACAGGCAAAAGACTTGGAAATATGATAAAAATCCAAGAACCAAACAGACCTTGGGAAATTGTCCATATGGATTGGGTAACTGGCCCACCACCAGGAGGTGACAGGAGCTAAAATTCTTGCGTAGTAATTGTGGACAGATTCAGTAAAACTCCAATCTTTTTACCATGTCACAAAGATGATACAGCCATGGATACAGCTCTTCTGATATGGAATAGAGTAGTGTCATGGACTGGGATATTTACAAATATCATCAGTGATAGAGATCCCAAATTCACTTCAGCACTATGGACAAATCTTCACCAATTATTTGGCACTAAACTGTCTTTCTCTACAGCCTACCACCCCCAAACTGATGGCCTGGCTGAAAGAATGATCCAAACCTTAGAGGACATGGTGAGAAGACTTTGTGCATATGGCCTTGAATTCAAAGATTGTGATGGATTTACCCATGATTTGTGTACTCCGTTGCCAGCACTGGAATTAGCATATAAAACATCAATCCATGCCAGTACCAATCAGACTCCTGCTATTCTAGAAAAAGGATGGAACCCCAAGTTACCCCAAGATTCCTTGAGGAAAGACTTAATTGAAATACATCCCACAGCTGCTAGCTTCAAAGGAATGCTAGACAAAGCTAGAAAGCATGCAGTAAGATGCATGGAGGATTCTTTTGCATATTCTAAAGACAAATGGGATAAATCACATGCATCTCCAGATTTCAAAGTGGGGGACCTAGTTTTTGTATCCACCACTAACTTCAATAACATCAAAGGATGTAAAAAGTTGAAAGACTCCTTTGCAGGACCTTTTGTGATTAAGGCCCTCCATGGAGAAAATGCTGTTGAAGTAGAGTTATCTAAAGAACTTAGCAACAAGCACCCCACATTTCCAGTAAGCTTGATAAAGCCATATAAATCTAGTGATCCTGAGAAATTTCCCTTGAGGAACAAGATTCCCCAAGTTATACCTCCTATTGAGACATCTGGTACTAAGAAAATTACCAAAGTTCTTAAAGAACGAAAATTAAGAACTAAGAAAGTAAGGGAATACCTTGTTAGGTACAGTGACCCAACTTGTGAAGATGAATGGTTATTAGAAAAAGATATACCAGAAGCTACCACACTCCTCAGGAGATTCAGACACACTAGAAACACCAATATTACAAAGTAATATTCTTTTTTAGGGGGAGGGAATGCGAGCCTTAGAGGTAATTTCATATACCCAAAAGACCACAAATACAAAAATAACATATTAATATAAATAAAATGAATTTATTTATATTATTAAAATAAAAATAAAAATATAAATATAAAATTATATTAAAAATAAAAAATTAATTACAATTTGAAAATAAAAATACATTAAATTCTGTAAGTATAAAATTACATTTATACTTGAAAAAATTAAGTAAAAATAAAATTTTAACAAAATTGTGAAAAAATAAATAAATTTGGAAAAAAGTTAAATAAAAATTATTATAACTTTTTATCCAATAAATAAACACATAAAAATTATTTCACCATTGGATTCCTCATAAAAAATCAGGTGGGGTCACTCTGAGTGAAATTCTTGTAACTCAACTCTAAATAAGCTTAAATTAAGTTTCTAGCATTTTCAATACAAAAGTTGAAAATCCTCAAAACCTTAATTTAATTCACACCACATGTGGTGTTAACCATCAATTTTTGTGTTAAAATTGAGGTGTTGTGTTTAGTTTAGAAGCTATGAGGAATTGAAGTATTTTCAATTGAATTCAATTGAAATGTCAAAATGTGCACGTGTATTAGATAAGTGAACTTTGATTTACATATGAGGTGTCAATTATTACTGTATTGTACTGTACAATTGAATTGAATTACATATGTAAATTATAAGTATAATACATGATGAGGAATTAAAGGAAAAATAAATTGGAAAGATTAAATTTGGGGGGGAAAAGGAACTCCAGCTCTAAGGGGGAGCTAGACCCCCAAAGTCCTTGCTGACAGGCGTGGGATGTCAAAATTCATGCAAACGTTCATCACTTTTGGCCTGGAATTGAGTTACAGGGTCTGTGGACTCAATTGATGATGAGGGTTTGATACCAACTGGGGTAGTTTTAGCTGTTGCCAAGAGGGTAAAACTACCCTTAAGATAAAACAACCATAGGAAAAACAGTTTTAACTGGTTTCTACGCCTCTTACACACATTCTGACGTGTTTTGAAGGCTCTAGGCATGGTATTGTTATAGTAATGGCTGATTTAAGGGTCTAAAATGGCTAAAAATGGCTTAAACCAGCCCTTTTTGGTCTAAACCAGGGTTCAATGATGCCATAATTGGCTTTTCTGTTGTCAGACTGTTTTTCACGACTGACAATAGTAAGATTTACTTTTGGAGTAAGAGAATTGATTGCTATAAAAGAATGTCTTCTTTGCCCCATTTTTCTCTTCATGTTAGAATCTTTTCCTTTTATTAATTAGTTTAAACACTGTTAAACCAATCAATCAAAGATTCCAGCCACCATTTATATATCATTTTAAACCTTTTAACCACATGAAAAAGTCATTATAATCATTGTTTGTAACTCTTATAATCATTTTTACCCCTGAACCACCCCAAAAGTGAATTAAAACATCTTTCATCACTGTAAACTTTGTCACTTTGTTTCCAAATTCACTCTGGTCACTTTTGGGCGTGTTTTCTCTTTAATATTCTTTTTAAAGACTTTGTTCTTTAATTAATTTCTTGCAGTTCTTTGCTCAATTAATTCCAATTGAAATTGCTCTTGAAGAAATTTCTTTTGTAGCCTTAAAATATCTCTTGTAGAGTATTTTTTGGATAAATTTTTATTGTTGGTAAAACATTAAATTTTTATAATATTATTGTTTTATACTAATAAAGTTATAAACAATAAAATCGGCGTGTTTTCTCCTAAAAATAATATTCCATACTATTTTTAATTGATTTTTACCTTATACAAATTTTGAGGACAGGAAAAGTACTTGATTTTTAATCAAAGTTTCATATCCACACCTTACAATATCTGTCTACAATAACAAGACATGCATTATAACTCTTATCACCTCCAGGTGGTAATGCAGTTACCCAATCCATGTGAACCACTTCCCATGGGGTACTTGGTTCTTGGATATGGATCATCAGACCAAATCTTTTACCAGTAGCTTTATTGGCTTTCTGGCATCTATCACAACTATGACAGTACTCAATGACATCTTTTCTCCAAGATGGCCACCAGGCACATGTCTTAATTCTTTCCATTGTTCTGTCTTCAGACAGATGTCCAGAATAAATGTTATCATGGCATTCTAGTAGTATTGTGTTAATCAACATTCTACTACATAGGACCATGACACATGTGTGTTTAGATCTATGATATAGTATACCATCAAACAAATGGAATCTTCCATTATCATAAGATGTTTTCCAAATATCATCCAGAGAATTAGCCAATGCTGCATCTTTACAATCTTTGTCAAGTAGGGCAGTAAGAATATGACAATTCTTATCTTGCTTGTAGCTTTCCCTAACTTCTTCAAAGAATTCTGTTCCAACATCTGTGATATTAATTCCTTTAATTGGAATTTGAGGTTCTGCACTTGTAGGAACATAGGCAGGATTGTCAGGTGTATTGGTCAATGCCCATCTACTCAAACCGTCAGCATTCTTGTGAATATTTCCAGCTTTATGTACTATGGTCATATTACCTCTATACTCCTGTATAGCAATTTGCCATCTTAACATGTGTCTGTTTGGAGTTTTCATGTTAAGAAGTGATTTTACTGCATTACAATCAGTAATTACTTCAAACACACTACCATCAAGATAGTAATGAAGTTTTTCCAGAGCCCAAACAGGGAAAAGGCACTCCATTTGGCTAGCTCCATATCTGGCCTCAGTAGGTTTAATTTGTCTTGAAATGAAACGAATTGGACCTTCATAAGGCTTGTCATTGACAATTTGAGCTTGATGAAGAGCAGCTCCTAAACCATCACCACATGCATCAATATACAGCTTGAAAGGAAGTTTCCAATCTGGCATCAATAACAATGGTGCATTGGTCAAGGCATACTTGATTTTATCATATGCTTGAATTCTCTCCTGTGTCATTTCAAAAACAGTTTTTTGATCACAAATTCTGTATAATGATCTGGCATGGATTGCAAAATCTTTAAGGTGTTGCCTGTAATAACTGGCGAACCCTAAGAAAGACATCATTTCTTTTTTGTTCTGGGGAATTTGTTTCAGTAAAGCTGCAGCCATTTTTTTTTTATCAACACCAAGGCTTAGTCCTGAGACTACATGCCCTAGAGCGTTTAACTCATGAAACCCAAAATTACATTTTTTAAGAGAAATTTTCATGTTCACTTGTAGAATTTTTTTAAGTACTAATGAAAGTCTCTCTAAATGTAATTGCCAGGTTTCTGAACAAATGATAATGTCATCAATATAAATGATTAACCATCCCTCTGATAATTCATGTGGGAAGATAGTATTCATCATTCTTTGGTAATGAGAGGGTGCATTTTTAATACCAAAAGGCATCCTCAAATATTCATAAATACCACAATGAGCAATTATTCTCAACAATTTCCTAGCATGAGGTGTCAAAACATTCTGGTGAAAGCCTTTCAGAGCATCCATAGAAGTGATGAATCTTGCTTTGGATAATTGAGTCAAAGTCTCATGAATTCTAGGGATTGGATACCTGTCTGGAATAGTATAGGTATTCAGTGCTCTAAAATCACCAACCATCCTTGACTTATCATTATGCCAAGTAATGATTACTGGAGTTGTGACTTCAACTTCCTCATTGTGTCCAACTTTTCTAAGAACTCCCAGTTTCCTTAGTTGATTAATATGATTTTCTAATGCTTCTCTAGCCGTAGGGCTAGCTGGGTAAGCTGGTCTTCTTAATAGTGGCGGATAAGGCCTTTCCACATTAAGCATAGTGTCCACCTCATGGCCGTTTATAGCCCCAAGTGGTTCATTATCAGAAGAAAAGGCTTCTCTGTATTGAAATAAAACTTCAATAAGTTCTTCCTTCATTTCTGGTGTTAATTCAGGACTTATTTGTGCTTCACTTAGCTTATCTGACACAAATTTTTCTTTTTTAACATTCTTTACTTGTTGGATGACAGTAATTTCTTTTCTTTCTAGAGAAAAAGCAAATTTTTGCCTTTTATTTTCCCCTATAGTGAAATACCTGTCCTTATGAATATTAATATCAATACCATAGATATTGAGATAATCATTTCCAAGTATAAAGTGTTGTGAAGTACAATTGTTCATAACAACAAATTCAGCTTTCAATCTTGTACTCCCTGCTGAATGAGGAAATATTATTGCTGCTTCAAATATACCCAAAGGGTGCATGTTCTGGCTAGCAGTGCTGAATTTTACACCTTCAATTGGCATCAACGTATCTTGCCAATTGGTATGAATTTTGTCAAGATAATCCTTTCCAACACAAGTGCAAAAAGCACCTGAGTCAAGATGTATCTTGGCTTCTGTGTTATTTATCACAATATTAGTGATACAAGATGACCCAGCTGTATAACCTTTACCTCTAGCAGGTTTGGTTTTTTACATTTTGGCATCTTGCACATGTATGAAATCCATACATTCATCACTGTACTGTGGTAAGTGAGTATGTACCTCAGTGACCTCAAAAGAAACATTAATATTTTCTATACCAAGTTGTTCTGATGCTTCTTCTTCTTCTGAAGGCTCAGAATCACTTTCATGTAAAGATACATCAGTTTCTTTTGTTTCTTCCACTTTTTCAACATTTATCTCATTGACTCTTGTCTTTTTTGGACAAGTGTTTGCTAAATGAGATGTACTTCCACATTTATGACATTTCAAAGGAGGTCTGTCATGTGGTTTATTTGGTTTTAAAATTGGTTTCCCACTAGTCTTGTTGTCTACTGGGGATTTATACCAATTTCTTCCAATTTTTGTTCTAGTAGTGATATCCTCCATACCATTGATATAATCTTCTGTAGAGCAAGGCTCAATAAATCTGCTTCTCATAGCATGCTCAAGGTCACCACCACACTTTCTTAATATCCTTTTATGTACCATTGGTTCAGACATATCATGATGAAGGGCAGTTAATCTGTCCTTCTGTTTAAGAAACCAAGTCATGGGCCTGTCCCTTTCAATATTAAAAATGGGTTCTTCAAAAGAATTTTCCATTCTAAATCTCCAGGAATCATTTTCCCATTTGGAAATAACTTGTTCTTTCCACCAAGGCCAAGAATGTTTACCATGGTCTTGTCTCATTTTATAATACCATTTCTTTGCTGATTTGGTAAATAATGAGTGTAATATGGCACTTATGTATTCATCTGGTATGTTAAAGTCTTCTTTGAACATATCAATTGTTTTCATAAATTCCATATGATTATATTCTCCTTCACCACTGGAGGTTGGCCATTCCACTAATCTTGGAATGTCCTTATAATTGCAAGCAGTTTCCACCTCATGACTTGAAATTGTATGATGTAAATCATTATTGAAGTTAAGGACATTTCTGTCAAGAATTGGTGTGGATTGCCTTGGCAATTCATTTTTTAGTGATATATTATTAATGATTGACTGAATGTCTTCTTTCAATTGAAGTCTTGCTTTATCACTTTTTTCTAATTGTTCTTGAAAAAGAGCTGCATTGTGACCAGTTGAGTTTTCCAAGTTTTGTACTTGTATTTTCAATTCTTTTAACTGTCCAGTTATAAAAGAAATTGAATGTTCATCTGGTTGATTGAGTAAGGTAACTTTAAGCTCAAGTCTTTCACAAATTTGCCTCAAAGACAAAATATTTGCCTTATTAACATTTTCAAGGCCAATTATGGTCTTGTGTTTGTCTTTTACTTGTAATATTTCATTACACAATTTCTGTTGGACATGATCAAATGCTTTAAATTTTGCCATAATTTCTTTATTACAAGATTCAAAGTAAGTTACAAGTTTTACAAGATCTACTTCTTTGGAAAGGATTGGTTCAATCTTTCCTCCTCCTTGTTTTTGAATTCCATCAAAGTTCTTGCCATATTGAACACATTGTCCATGGCTGTCTTTTCCTTCTTTGGGATTCTGTAATTCTGAGGGTAAGGTTTGTTCCACTTGGGCTTTGCCTTTCCCTTTGCCTTTTGCTTGCCCTTCTGGTTGGTCTTTGGGGCTTGCTTGGGCTTGTTTGGCACTTGTTGAGGCGGATGTTTGCTGGTGGATGCTTGAGGAGCTTCCACTGGGCTGTTGTCCTTGCCTTGAGCCAATTTCTTCTTATGATCCTCTGACAACATGCTTTGGTTTTTCAACCAAGCTTTGATCTGTTGGACTTGTCCTTTGACAGACATTGGTGTCCAACCCAGCAGAAGATCTTCTGTCTTTTCTGGCCCCATGAACTTCTTCACTTGAAGATAAGAGTTCATGGTGCCTATCCAAAGACTTGGAAGGAGTTCCCACTCTTGTTGTTTTGACGCCAGGAACCAGTTTTTCCATTGGGATTGATAAATTTCCACAGCTGCCTGTTGGAAATGGTTCAGGTCTAACAGCAATAGCAGTTATGTCAGCTTCTGGACTCTCAATAAGAGGTTCAAAGGTGCTGGCTAACCTTTGGGAACTGGTGGAAGTTCTGGCATCCTCCATTTGTGCCTCTCCTCTGGGAGGACATTCTTGCCTTTTGGATTTGTGGCTGGAATGTCCTGGTCCAGATCCATTTGATTGGATGGAGTAGTTGCTTCCACTTCTAGTAGGAGTCATTTCACGTCAATTTTAGTAAAAAATAGAGTAAAATTGAATTGAATTCACCTGCAGGACCTTTAAAGGGCTCTTTGGTTATTAAACCCCTTGGTGCTGGGCTGGTTTGAATCTCAATGCTGGACTCTCAGGCTTCAGAGTCTGAAGAACTTTCTCTGATTGAAGACACTAGAGAAAATTAAAAATATAAGTTATTTTATCAAATAATGAAAATAACTTATAAACTCAACTTATTAAATAAAGTTGTTTTAATGTAATTTTACGGCAAATTACGTCAAAAATAAAGAAAAATGTCTAAGATAAAAGAAAAAAATTTTTAGTAAAGATTTTTATTTTTAAAGATTTTTTATTTGATTTATTATTTTCTTTAAAGAAATAATAATTATGCAATTAACAAGTTAATTAATCACAATTGTATTATTATTCACTTTATACTAGAATAACTCAAAGAATAAATTTCAAGTCTGTGATGTGAAGAAGCCACTAGTTAGACAAAAGAAATTTATTCCAAGTCACTCAATAGTATATTGTTTCAAACAATATTCTTAAGAAAAAAAGAACTTGATTAATATTATAAAGATTATTTATAAGGGATAATTCCCAAAAAAGCCAATATTAAACAAATATGGCAATTTTACGTCAAAAAACAGTAAAATAAGGTCTAGAATATGATTTATGTCCCAAAAATTGGTTTAAAATCACGGCCAGGCCCCCAAATGTAAGGTTTGTCTATGAAATTCTTGATAATAGTAACAATATCAAGAGTACTATGACTGTCCTCAATAGAAAAATATAATATAATAAAATATTACAACCACAAATTTAAATATAATTATCAAAAGTTATATATAAAAAAATAATTTGATTATTATTATAATAATATAATAATAAAAAAATAATAATAATTATAATAAATTATAATTATTCTATTATTGTTATAGTAACTGACAGTTATAACAATAAGAAGTGTAAAGCTCTTAATGAGACAAATACATGTGGAAAATATGAATATTAACCACTTATAGATAGTATAAATATTATTTATAAAAAGAATCAAACACACACTTTGCAGAAATAATTCTTTTAGAATAAAAATTCTATATAAAAAAACTAATATTTAGATAAAAAAAAATATAGAACTTTTAAGAAAACTTACTTATAAGATTTATTTAATACAACAAGTCTAATACAACAGTTATTATACTAAATAAAGGTTATAAGTTAAAAAAACGTCAAAAATCAATAAATTCAAAGATAAAACAACTTTTTATAATATAAATTATGATTCAAGAGTTTTTGAGACGAATTTGTGGATTTTAAAAGATATTTAAAATGATAATTTTATATAATAAAATATATTTTGGTGATTACAACAATAATCTAAATTCTATGACTTCAATTCTTTAATTTTAATAAATAAAGAATAAAAATAACTTAAGAATTACTTTTAATAATAAGATTTTATATTTAATAAAACTTTACCTGTTTAAATTTCTAATATGATTGGATTGATAATGAATGATGGACAAAAACAGTGATGAAAAGACTCTTTTTATGTCTTCAGAGCAGCTCTCATGATTCATAATGGATGTAGAGGGCGTGCTCAGGTCAAAACTGAAAAACCATGCTTAAAAAATAAAGTTCTTAACTTAAGGCAACTTATTTTTACTTCCAATTTAAAGTTACCAGTGTTATTCTTAACTCCAAGTAACTTGAATCCTCATTTAGTTTAGCTACTTTAAGTTTTAATATAAAATAAGGTTATTTATATTAAAGTTCATCACATGAACAACTTAAAATTAGAGTTTCAAGCAAAAATCTCTTAAACTCAATTTTTAATTAATTTTTAAAGAAATTATAATTTTCTTTGAGTTTAATTAAAAGAGTAAATTTCCAGGCTAATTAGCCAGGAAATTTATTTATAAAAGATACTTAAAATTTAATTTATATATTCATAATATTAAATTCTAAGTTGTGTGAAATTTTAAAGCAAATCCATTAAGAATTGGATTTTTAATGAATTTTTGAAGTTATTGCTATTTTTCCACATAAAATAGCAAAAAACACCAAACCTTAAGTTTTGATAAGGTTTTAACGCTTGAAACTTTAAATTCTTAAGCTTATTTAAGGTTTTTAAGCTTAATTAAGCTCTGACAGTTCTTAAAACCTTGATTTCAAGCCTGCATATTGGGATTTACCCTTTGGCAGCTTGAAATTCCTGTCCAAATTGGGATAAAACCAGTTTAAACCTTAAGGTTGGATCAAATTCTAATATTAAAGTTTAAATAAGGTTGAAAATCCTCCAATACAGGTGGAAAACCTTAATTGAATCCTTGAAGATCCAAAAAGTTGGGTACCCCAGCTCTATTTGGTCTTTTTCCTTTGTCCCACCTTGCTGCGTGGATTTTGCCCTTTTATTTATTTAAAGCCATACCATGGCTTTAAAGCCTTTTACATTGAGCTCACACAGGACTTACATTCTGTATGGCAAATCCTTAGCCAATTCAGTAAATATACACCACACCTCAATTTTAACTAAAATTTTGGTAAGTTTGCATAAACCTTATGCAACTTTAAATTTAAGCTTAATTAAGCTTAAATTTAACAATTTTAAAAAAATGTTAAAAAAGTTACATTAGTACTGTGAGATTCTTAAATCTTCCAATAACATAAAAAATAAGTGGTTTTGGGTATAACACCCTATGGGTGTAACCTAGGTTATTTTTGGTGTAGAATCCAAAAATGACATAATATTTATAAATTTGTTTATCCAAAAAGAATGTATACTTATTTTTTATTATTTTTTATTTTAAATTCAACTAAAAAGTCTGTTTAAGACAAAATTAACTGTTTATAAAATCATTTGTCACCTTATGGGTATGTCATACATACCTCACAGGCTCACAAAAATGGAGTTGATAACTTTGGCATATTTAAATTAGCCTCATTCATTTTATCCATTTTTTCAGTAACAAGCCTTATTTCACTTTGAATATCATCTTTTAGATTCATTCTTGCTTCATCACTTTTTTCCACATGATCCAAAAGTAATTTTTGGTGTGATGAAGTATTTTCTTCAAATTTTTCTACAGAAATACTTAATTTGTTTAATTTTTCTGTAAGATTTTCAATACTCACATCATAATTGATTGTCAAAGTTTTCTCTTTGATATCACTTATGTATTTGTACAATTCTTGTTGTCCTTGTATTAATTTTTGAGTATTGTCAATTAATACTTTTGGTTTATTATTTTCAATCATAAATTTTATGTTGTCAATCTCTTTCTTGTTTTGTACAACAATTTTTGTTAAAGAAGATAGATTATTATTTATTTCTTGTAATGATAATAAGCTATTTTTAATTTCTGTTAAAGTATTTAAAACATCAGGAGACAAGGTTATTTTTTTGGGAAATGGGGTTGTCTCATTCTTCGTTCCTCTTTGTCTTTGAATTCCATCAAACTTCTGGCCATATTGAAGACATTGTCCATGGCATCTTTTTGGATTTTGGGAATCCTGTAGCTTGGGGAATATGGTTTCCTCCAATTCTTTTTCTTGTTCTTCTTCCCTTCTTGGGGAAGTGGGTTGGCTTGGGGCTTGCTGGTAGAAGCTACTGGGGCTTCTTCCTTGGTTGCCTCCCTCTTTTTGGCGTGGTAATCGTTGATTTTTTTGATTTGAGGTTTGGATGACAGTGGATTCCATCCATTGGAGTATTTCACTATCTCCTCCTCTTTGAGAAACTTTTTCAGGATGTGCCAGGAGTTCATTACTCCTTGGTGTATTTGGGGCAGCATTTCCCAATCTTTGTCCTTGTACACTGTGTAATACTGCTTGTACTGGCTCATTTAGATGTCTATTTGAGCCCTCTGAATGTGATTTGTACCTATTTTAGTTGCTCATACTTAGTTCCAATTCAGGTTCAGATTACATGGGCATTTCTGGGACTTGCCTTTGGGATAAGGCACTTCCTTGTGTGGATTCTGTTCCACTGGGGATATTGCCCTTTCTTTTCCCTTTTGAGGGATCAGTTCTACCTCTGAGTCCAGCTCCATCTGATTGGATGGAGTATTGGGAACCTCTTCTGGTAGTCATAGCTTAAGGAATAAGAAAAATAAAAGTATTTCAGAATAAAAATTCTTTTTATGGCAATTATAAAAGAGGTGCTCACCTTCAGAGTCTTGAATGGTGGGTCCTGGAAAGTCTAATTTCTTAGCTTTCTTTTTTTTAGTGATGACTGTTGTTGGAGAACTTTGAAAAGTTTCTTCCACCAATCTCTCAACAGTAGCTTGGTTGTCTTCTGGTGGGTTATCTTCAAGCACTAAAAAAGACAAATAAATATAAGTCTTTTTATGAGAAGTGTTATGTTTTTGGCAACATATGGCAATTTTCCACGTAGAAATTGTTTTTATATCTTTAAAAAATTGAAATGAATAAAGAAATGAATAAAAATGAATAAAAATAACGTTTTTTATTGGTTTATGATATTTTTTCATATTTTTTATATTTTTATTTTCAAACAATAAAAAAAATGAATATAATTCTTTTTATAAAATTAAATTATAAAACAATTATTTTTAATTTATAAAATATCTTTTTTAATCACTAGAGTCACTCAAAGAAAGTTCTTGCAAGTCTAAGGACGTGAAAAACCATGTGTAAGACAGTACAATTGCTTTCCAAATGCCTCAATAGCTTTTAAAATCAATAAAATATAAAATTATTATATAATTTTATGATTATAAATATAATTTATTATTGGATAAGCCCAATTAAAATCTTTTGAAAAGGTCTTTTTAAGTAAATATCAGGGCCAGGCCCCCAAATGTAAGGTTTGACTATGAAACAATAATTAAAAATTACTAATATTTTACTTATTGTACTATGAATGTCCTTATGAATGAAATAAATAAGATAAAAATAATTATAATAAAAAATATTTATTATAATTATGGCTTAAAAGCCATTATATTATTAATAAAATATAATAATATAATTTATATTATAAAATATAATATAATAAAAAGAAAGATATTAATATAAAATAATCAATATATTTAATAGCACTTTATTATTGTTACAAACAAATAATAAAGGCGTAAAAAAAAATTTTTTATTAATAAAAGACAATTAATAAAAATAATATTACTAATCTTAAAGCTATAAATTAATATAAATACTATTTATAGTAAATAAAGGATTATTAAAAGAATAATATAGAGAAAATTCTTAATATAAGAGAAAATAACCTACTTTTAACACTTAATATAATAATTTTGAGATATTCTACGGCAAATAATATAAATACAACTTATACAAATTGTATTTACAATAAAAAATAGAGAAGTTACAAATATTCTTGATTTTTTACGTGGAAATGAGTTTTAGAGAGATTTTTAACAAAAACAGTTAAACAAATGATTTAATCACGTCAAAATTGATGATTATAATAAAGATGAATTTTGGTCTTTAATAATATGAAAGTTTTATATATAAAGAATAAAGTGATTACCTTTTTGTTTGTATTTATTTAATGTTTTTGATGCGTCTGTCGGGAAAACCGAGTAAAAAGAGCTCTATTTATAGTAAATACCTCCCTCCCAGAGTCCAACAGGCTTCTAGTACACGTTTACTGATCATATCCACTGGAATTGATCAATATTTCAAGGTTTGAGGATGATTACATCATGATCAAACCATATTACATCATTATGACACCATTATTTAGAGTTATCACTATAACTCTAAGTTTGATGACATCAGAGGCTTGGCAGAACCCCAAATTTCGTGGATTTTATTAGTTTTAATCATAAACTAATAGTATTCACCAATTGTATCACTCATATGACTTTTAAACTTAATTTAAGGTTACAGTAGGTGATCATAACTGCTCAATTTAAGCTCAAAATTTAATCTTTAATAGCTTTCAAGTTTTACAGGCTACAGCAATTCAGAGAGTGAATTCTGATAGCCTGACATAACCTTATTATGCTGCCAAGAGCCTTCTGTTGTTTTTTTCAATATTTCATCATAGGTTTTAACCTTGATTATAATTTGTAAAATAAAGCTTACATCTGTGTTCTTACAGTAATTACGTGGTAACTTTATTTTTGGTTCATCACTCTATCTTGTATAGTTTAAGAGATATTAGCTATGACCCTTGAATATATGCATTGACCAAAAAAGTGCATATATTCAGGTTCATTCCTTAAGTATTAACTTTGGAAATTAGCTCATAAATTGTTTTATGTGTGAGATTTCATGGGGAATCCAATTGTACAATTTATTTTACATGTTGCTTCATTGGTTCTGGAAATAAATAAGGATTTATGGTTTTTATAAGGTATTATTCCTTATAACTCATTAAATATTGACTTTACAGATATGCCATAAAAATGGTATATGTGTATTTTACCATAGGGAATAAAATGGTATAATCTATTTCACATTTTGATTCATTGGCTTTTAAGTTAAACCAATTTTTGTACCAATTTATGGTATTTTTGTATTTTTAAAGTAATTATTTTTAATGTATAATTATTCTCAGTCATTTTAGTATAATTATCTTGAAGGTATAATTATTCTGAGTCTTTCTTGTGACCTTATTGGTTATGTGGTCATATCTCAAAGGCTCACATTCCCTACCACCAAAAAAGATTGTACAACAATCTGATATGTGTAATTAGGGTATCATCCACTGTCCTCCCTCTTCAATAGACTTTTTTAGTCTTGAAGCTCAATATTGCTTGACTTTTCTATTTTTCAGGCTTTCTTTCATGTCTGAACATTCTTAGTAGTTTATCAGCATTTGTTATATTTTCTCAAGTAGCCATTCATCTTCTTGAGTTGAATTTCTATACCTTACAAGGTATTCCCTTTCTTTTTTATTTCTTGTCCCTCTTTCTTTAAGGACTTTTACTATTTTCTTTTCCTCTCCTTCTTCCAAGGGGGGGACTTCAAGTGGGGGTTTCTTTCTTAGTGTAAAGAACTCCTTGTCACTTGAACTGTAAGGTTTTACCAGACATACAGGGAAAGTTGGGTGTTTGTTCATTAGTTCACCTGTGAGTTCCAACCTGAAAAGGAATCTTTCAATTTCTTTGGGCCTTTTATGTTATTGAAATTAAGGGTTGATACTAGAACCAAGTCTCCTATTTTGAAATCAGGTGGCTTGTGACTTTTATGCCATCTTTCTTTTGCATATTTGAAAGAATCTTGCATACATCTGTTTGCATGGTGTCTTGTTTTGTCAAGCATTATTTTAAAGCTGCTTGCTGTTGGATGTATATCCACTAAGTCCTTTTTGAGGGTGTCATAAGGAAGTCTTGGATTTCAAGTTTTTTCTAGCATTGCTGGTGTTTTTCCAGTAGAAGAATGGATTGATGTTTTATATGCCAGTTCCAGTGCTGGTATTAGTGTACACCAATCATGGGTAAAACCATCAGAATCTTTGAATTCTAGCCCATAAGCACAGAATCTTCTGATCATGTCTTCCAAGGTCTGTATCATTCTTTCTGCTAAACCATCAGTTTGAGGATGATAAGCTGTTGAGAATGATAACTTTGTCCCAAACAAGTTATAGAGATTTGTCCATAATGCTGAAGTGAACTTTGGGTCTCTGTCACTTATAATATTTTGGAATAAGCCTGTGTGGCTAATGACCTTATTCCATATCATTATGGCTGTATCCATAGCTGTGTCATCTTTGTGACATGGTAAGAACATAGGAGTTTTACTGTATCTGTCAACTAACACTAGGCATGCATTATAACTCCTGTCTCCTCCTGGAGGTGATGCTGTTACCCAATCCATATGAACTATTTCCCAAAGGGGTTTTTGGTTCTTGGATTTGGATCATCATTCCAAATCTCTTTCCTGTGGCTCTGTTGGCTTTTTGGCATCTGTCACAGGTTTGGCAGTACTCTGCGACATCTTTCTTCCAATTTGGCCACCAAGAGCAGGTTTTCACCCTCTCTAGTGTCCTATCTTCTGAGAGATGTCCAGATGCAACACTATCATGACACTCATGTAAAATAGTGTTTATTAGTGTTCTATCTGTTAAGGCCATAACACATGTGTGTTTTGTTCTATGGTAGAGGATTCCATCAAGGAGGTGGAATCTTCCTTCATCATATGCCTTTTTCCATGTTTCATCTAGTTTTGATGAAAGTGATGGGTCTTTGCAGTCTTTCATTAGAAGTTGGCTTAAGATATGGCAATTTTTGTCTATCTTATAGCTTTCTTTAACTTGTTTAAAGAATTCTGTGCCAATATCTGTAACACATATTCCTTCTATATGGTGTTCTTCTTGTGGTACCCATGCCGGATTGTCAGGGGTATTTGCTAGAGCCCATCTGCATTTTTATGGATATTACCAGATTTATGAACAATAGTCATATTTCCTCTGTATTCTTGGATAGCAATTTGACATCTCAGCCTATTTCTATTTGGAGTCTTCATATTTAATAGTGATTTCACAGCATTACAGTCTGTGATTACATCAAATACTGTGCCATCCAAATAATAATGCAGTTTTTCTAAAGCCCACCCTAAGCATAAGCATTCCATTTGGCTGGCTCCATACCTTGCTTCTGTTGGCTTTATCTGCCTCGAAATGAAACAAATTGGTCCTTCCACTGGTTTAT
Source organism: Austropuccinia psidii (assembly GCA_023105745.1). Classification (NCBI taxonomy): domain Eukaryota; kingdom Fungi; phylum Basidiomycota; class Pucciniomycetes; order Pucciniales; family Sphaerophragmiaceae; genus Austropuccinia; species Austropuccinia psidii. Next base: position 69,752,959 of record JALGQZ010000004.1, read on the forward strand.
CATTGATAATTTGTGTCTGGTGAAGTGCAGCACCTAGTCCTTCTCCACAAGCATCAATGTATAGTTTGAAGGGTAGTTTCCAATCTGGCATTAGAAGAAATGGGGCATTTGTTAGTGAATTTTTTAATTCTTCATATGCCTTGACCCTTTGTTCAGTCATTTCATAGACTGTTTGTTGGTGACATAGTTTATACAAGGATTTAGCAATCTTTGCAAAGTCCTTTATATGCTGTCTATAGTAACCAGCAAATCCTAGAAATGATTGCATTTCTTTTTTGGTTTGAGGCATTGGTTTAAGTAGTACTGCTGCTACTTTGTTTTTGTCTATGCCTAGACTGAGTCCAGATACAACATGTCCTAGTGCTTTTAATTCACTATATGAAAAATGACACTTTTTCAAAGAAATTTTTATATTCACTTGGACTATTTTCTTTAGTACTCTTTCTAGTCTTGTAAGTTGATTTTCCCAAGTTTCTGAGCAGACTATAATATCATCAATACAGATAATTAACCATCCTTCTGATAATTCTTCAGGGAATATGGTATTCATCATTCTTTGATAATGGGAAGGTGGCTTTTTTATCCCAAATGGCATTCTTAAGTATTCAAAAATTCCACAATGGACTATTATTCTTAGTAGTTTCTTGGCATTGCCTGTTAAGACATTTTGATGAAAACCCTTAAGAGAATCCATAGCTGTGATGAACTTAGCTTGTGACAATTGGGTCAATGTCTCATGGATTCTAGGTATTGGATATCTATCTGGAATGGTATAGGTGTTCACGGCTCTGAAGTCTCCTACCATCCTTGATTTTCCATTATGCCAAGTTATAATGACAGGTGTAGTAACTTCTACCTGTTCATTATGTCCAACTTTTCTTAATACTCCAAGGTCCATTAATTCTTTAATGTGCACTTCTAAGGCTTCTCTAGCCCTTGGACTAGCTGGGTAAGCTGGTCTCCTTAGTAAGGGTGGGTAAGGCTTTTCCACATTAAGAATTATGTCTACTTCATGCCCAATTATAGCACCTAGTGGCTCTTTGTCAGTTGCAAAGGCATTTTTGTACTTAAATAAGAGGTCAATTCATTTTTCTTTCATTCTATCTGTTAATTCTTGATTGAATTCTGCCTCTTTAAGTTGTTCATATATAAAAAGATCCTTTTCTGGTATCTTTTCTTCATTTTTAATAACTGTAATTTGTTTTTTGTTATTTAAGAAGCCAAACTTCTGTCTCTTATTGTCTCCTATATTAAAATATCTATCCTTCTGGTTAGAGATATCTATACCATAGATTGATAAGTAGTCATTTCCCAGGATAAAGTGATTACTGGTACAGTTGTCCATTACCACAAATTCCACTTTAATTCTGACACATTGTGAAGGGTGAGGAAAAATTAGTGTTAAATCAATTATTCCAAGGGGCTTCATGCTCTCACTTGCACTACTGAATTTGACACCTTGTATTGGCATAAGTTTTTCTTGCAAATCTGGGACAATGGTTTTTAAATAACTTTTGCCAACACATGTGCAATATGCTCCTGTATCTAAGTTAACTTTTCCTTCTTGGTTATCAACCATAACAATACTTATACTTGATTTTCCAGCTGTATATCCCATTCGGCTTGTAGGTTTGGTTCTATACATTTTGGCATCTTGCACATTTGTCAGGTTTGTGTCAGATGTTCCAACTTGTGGTAAATTTGAGTTGACATCTAGTACACTATATATAATATCAATGTTATTAATTTCTGCATTAATTATATTGATTTCATCACTTTCAGAAGATTCTGATTCTTCCGTTTCTTTTTCAGAGTCATATTCCTCCTCATTGTCATTGTGGTTTTCTGTTTCCACAATTTCATTGATTTTTGCCTTTTTTAGGCAATTATTGGCTAAGTGTCCAATAACTCCACATTTATGGCATTTCCTTTGCTCATTATTATTGGATGTACTGGGTTTGAAGAATTCTTTTGGTTTATCTTTTTTTGATAAATGGTTTATTTGGGCTTTTAATGTCCAATTTCTTCCAAGTCCTGCCAATTTTTTGTTCTTGTCACTATGTCTTCTAGTGCATTAATGTAATCTTCTGTGGAGCATGGTTCTATACACCTGCTTCTTAGGGCATGTTCTAGCTCTCCTCCACATTTCTTGAGTATTTTCATATGCACCATTTTTTGTGACATTTCTGGGTACAATGCATTAAGCCTTTCAACTTGTTTCAGGAACCAAGTTAAAGGTTTGTCTTTCTCTGGGTCAAAGAAAGAATTTTCAAATGCATTTTCTATCTTATACCTCCAGGCATCATTTGCCCAATTGGTGATTATTTCTTGTTTCCACCAAGACCAGGTATTTTTACCATTTATTTGTCTTATGCCATAATACCATCTTTTTGCAGATTTCTCAAACAATGAATTTAATCTTGCAGTGATTAATATATCTGGTATGGCATAGTCTTCTTGTAGCATGTCAATTGTTTTAATAAATGACATGTGGTCATATTCACCTTCTCCTGTGAATGTTGGCCATTCTTTCAGCTGAGGTGCTTCCTTCATTAAGACTTGGTTATTTTCTTGGTGACTCAAGTCTGTTATGAAAGGATTTGTCAATTCCTCTTTTGTTTTAACAGGGCTTCTTATATGAGAAAATGGTGTTGATAACTTTGGCATATTTAAATTAGCCTCATTCATTTTATCCATTTGTTCAGTAATAAGCCTTATTTCACTTTGAATATCATCTTTTAGATGCATTCTTGCTTCATCACTTTTTTCCACATGGTCCAGAAGTAATTTTTGGTCTGATGAAGTCTTTTCTTCAAATCTTTCTACAGAAATACTTAATTTGTTTAATTTTTCTGTAAGATTGTCAATACTCACATCCTAATTGATTGTCAAAGTTTTTTCTTTGATATCACTTATGTATTTGTACAACTCTTGTTATCCTTGTATTAATTTCTGAATATTGTCAATTAATACTTTTGGTTTATTATTTTCAATAATAAATTTTATGTTATCAATTTCTTTCTTATTTTGTACAACAAGTTTGGTTAAAGATGATAAGCTATTATTTATTTCTTGGAAAGATAATAAACTATTTTTAATGTCTTTAAGAGGTAAAATACTATTTTTAAGCTCTGTTAAATTATTTTCAACATCAGGAGACAAGGTTATTTCTTTGGGAAATGGGGTTGTCTCATTCTTTGTTCCTCTTTGTCTTTGAATTCCATCAAAGTTCTGGCCATGTTGAAAACATTTTCCATGGCATCCTTTTGGATTTTTGGGATCCTGTAGCTTGGGGAATATGGTTTCCTCCAATTCTTTTTCTTGTTCTTCTTCCCTTCTTGGGGAAGTGGGTTGGCTTGGGGCTTGCTGGTAGAAGCTACTGGGGCTTCTTCCTTGGTTGCCTCCCTCTTTTTGGCGTGGTAATCCTTGATTTTTTTGATTTGAGGTTTGGATGACAGTGGATTCCATCCATTGGAGTATTTCACTATCTCCTCCTCTTTGAGAAACTTTTTCAGGATGTGCCAGGAGTTCATCACTCCTTGGTGTATTTGAGGCAGCATTTCCCAATCTTTGTCCTTGTACACTGTGTAATACTGCTTGTACTGGCTCATGTAGATGTCTATTTGAGCCCTCTGAATGTGATTTGTACCTATTTGAGTTACTCATACTTAGCTCCAATTCAGGCTCAGATATCATGGGCATTTCTGGGACTTGCCTTTGGGATAAGGCACTTCCTTGTGTGGATTCTGTTCCACTGGGGATATTGCCCTTTCTTTTCCTTTTTGAGGGATCAGTTCTACCTCTGAGTCCAGCTCCATCTGATTGGATGGAGTATTGGGAACCTCTTCTGGTAGTCATAATTTAAGAAAATAAAAAAAAAGTATTTTAGGATAAAATTTCTTTTTATGGCAATTATAAAAGAGGTGCTCACCTTCAGAGTCTTGAATGGTGGGTCCTGGAAAGTCTAATGTCTTAGCTTTCTTTCTTTTAGTGATAACTGGTGTTGGCGAACTTTGACAAGTTTCTTCCACCAATCTCTCAACAGTAGTTTGGTTGTCTTCTGTTGGGTTATCTTCAAACACTAAAAAAGACAAATAAATATAAGTCTTTTTATAAGAAGTGTTATTTTTTGGTAAGATATGGCAATTTTCCACATAGAAATTGCTTTAATATCTTTAAAAATTGAAATAAAGAAATGAATAAAAATGAATAAAAATAACTTTTTTATTGGTTTTTAATATTTTTTAATATTTTTTGTATTTTTTATTTTTATTTTTAAGGAATAAAAAAAAAATTAATATGATTCTTTAAAATTAAATTATAATAAAATTTATTTTTAATTTATATAATATCTTTTTTAATCACTAGAGTCACTCAAATAAAGTTCTTGCAAGTCTAAGGATGTGAAAAACCACGTGTAAGACAGTACAATTGCTTTCCAAATGCCTCAGTGGCTTTTAAAATCAATAAAATATAAAATTATTATATAATTTTATGATTATAAATATAATTTATTATTGGATAAACCCAATTAGAATCTTTTTAAAGGTCTTTTAAGTAAATATCACGGCCAGGCCCCCAAATGTAAGGTTTGACTATGAAACAATAAGTAAAAATTACTAATATTTTACTTATTGTACTATGAATGTCCTTATAATTGAAATAAATAAGATAAAAATAATTATAATAATAAAGAATTATTATAATTATGGCGTAAAAGTAATTATATTATTAATAAAATATAATAATATAATTTATATTATAAAATATAATATAATAAAATAAATATATTAATATAAAATAATTAATATATTTAATAGCACTTTATTATTGTTACAAACAAATAATAAAGGCGTAAAAAATTGTTTTTTATTAATAAAACACAATTAATAACAATAATATCACCAATATTGAAGTTATAAATTAATATAAATACTATTTATATTATTTCAAGAAATATTAAGATAATAATAAAGAGAAAATTATTATAATAATAGAAAATAACCTACTTTTAACACTTAATATAATAATTTTGAAATATTTTACACCAAAAAAATATGAATACAACCTTTTCAAATTGTATTTACAATAAAAAATAAAGAAAATTACTAATATTCTTGATTTTTACATGGAAATGAGTTTTAGAGAGATTTTTAACAAAAACAATTAAATAAATGATTTAATCACGTCATAATAGATGATTACAGAAAGGTGGTCTTTGGTCTTTAATAATATAATGGTTTTTTATATAAAGAATAAAGAAATTACCTTTGATTTAATTGATTTAATGTTTTTGATGCGTCTGAGGGGAAAATAGAGTAAAAAGAGCTCTATTTATAGTAAATACCTCCCTCCTGGAGTCCAACAGGCTTCTAGTAGACGTGTACTGATCATAACCACTGGAATTGATCAATATTTTAAGGTTTGGGGATGATTACATCATGATTAAACCATATTACATCATTATTACACCATTATTTAGAGTTATCACTATAACTCTAAAGTTGATGACATCAGAGGCTTGGAAGAGCCCCAAATTTTGTGGATCTTATTAGTTTTAATCATAAACTAATAGTATTCACCAATTGTATCACTCATATGACTGTTAAACTTAATTCAAGGTTACAGTAGGTGATCATAACTGCTCAATTGAAGCTCAAACTTTGATCTTTAATAACTTTTAAGTTTTACACGCTACAGCAATTCAGAGAGTGAATTCTGATAGCCTGACATAACCTTATTATTCTTCCAAGAGCTTTTTTATTACATCATCAAAACTCTAATTTTGATTATTTTTCTTGTAACTCATCTTTTCTGTCAAAATTCAATATTTTGAACTTCAAATCATGATTTCAGGGGGTTATACCCTGAATTTAATAATAACAATTACGTCATTCTTCATGAATGAACTAGTAGAATCCAACTGTGAGCTTTATTTTAAGTTTGGACAACTTTCACAACAAAGTGGTCAACAGCTCTGTTGATTTTTATCAATATTTCATCATAGGTTTTAACCTTGTTTATAAATTGTAAAATAAAGCTCATATCTGTTTTCTCCCAGTAATGACGTGGTAGCTTTATTTTTGGTTCATCACTCTATCTTGTATAGTTTAAGAGATATCAGCTATGATCCTTGAATATATGAATTGACCAAAAAGTGTATATATTCAGGTTAATTCCTTAAGTATTAACTTTGGAAATTAGCTCATTAATTGTTTTATGTGTAAATCTTCATGGAGAATCTAATGGTACAATTTATTTCACATGTTGTTTCATTGGTTCTTGAAATAAATAGGATTTATTGTTTTTATAAGGTATTATTCCTTATAACTCATTAAATATTGACTTTACAGATATGCCATAAAAATGGTATATGTGTATTGTACCATGGGGATTCCAATGGTATCATTTATTTCACATTTTTACTCATTAGTTTTTAAGTTAAACCAATTCTTGTACCAATTTATGGTATTTTTGTATTTCTGAAGTAATTATTTTCATGTATAATTATTCTAAGTAATTTTAGTATAATTATCTTAAAGGTATAATTATTTTTAGTCTTGCTTGTGACCTTATTGGGTATGTGGTCATATCTCAAAGGCTCACAAATTTTAAGCATGGTTTTTCAGTTTTGACCTGAGCACGCCCTCTATATCCATTATGAATCATGAGAGCTGCTCTGAAGACATAAAAAGAGTCTTTTCATCACTGTTTTTGTCGATCATTCATTATCAATCCAATCATATTGGAAATTTAAACAGGTAAAGTCTTATTAAATATAAAATCTTATTATTAAAGTAATTCTTAAGTTATTTTATTCTTTATTAATTAAAATTAAAGAATTGAAATCATAGAATTTAGATTATTGTTGTAATCACCAATAATATATTTTATTATATAAAATTGAATCATTCGAAATGTTTTTTAAAATTCACAAATTCGTCTTAAAAAACTCTTTAATCTTAATTTCTATTATTAAAAATTGTTTCATCTTTAAAAATTATTCATTTTTGGCGTGTTTTTAGCTTATAATTATTATTTAATATGATAACTGTTGTTGTTTGACTTGCTTTATTGAACAAATATTATGAGTAAGTTTTCTCTAACATTCTATATCTTTTTTATCTAGTATTAGTTTTTTTATATAGAATTTTCATTCTATAAGAATTAATTCTATGCAGTGTGTGTTTAATTCTTTTATAAATAATATTTATATTATTTATAAGTGGTTAATATTAATATTTTCCACGTGTAATTGTCTCATTAAGAGCTTTAGACTTATTATTGTTATAACTGTCGGTGACTATAACAATAATAGAATAATTATAATTTATTATAATTTTTTTTTATTATTATATTTTTATAATAATAATTATAATTTTTTTTTTATATAATTACTTTTAATAATTATATTTAAATTTTTGGTTATAATATTTTGTTATATTATATATTTCTACTGAGGACAGTCATAGTACTCTTGATTTTGCTACTATTATCAAGAGTTTCATAGACAAACCTTACAGAAATTCAACTTTCAAGGATTATCCATTGCTAAAGAAGCTCCACTTTCAATTGAAACTATTTTTGTTCAGCTGGGAATATCCATGGACTTTGAAGACAAGATTTTCTGTCCAGAATTATTCAGGTTGTATGATCTCACTGCAATGGGCAACTGTGAGCCTTAGAGGTATTTTCATATACCCAAAAGACCACAAAAGATAAAGTAAGATACAAATATAAATAAAATAAATTTATTTATATTCTAAAAATAAAACTTGAAATAGAAATAAAAATTTTTATTTAAAAATCGAAATTCAATTATAATTCAAAAATAAAATTACAATAAAATTTGAAATTATAAAATTATATTTTTACTTGTAAAAATTAAGTAAAATTGAATTTCTAATAAAATTTGTGAAATTTAAATATTTTTGGTAAAAGGTTATATAAAATATATTATAACTTTTTATCTAATAAATAAACATATAAAAATTATTTCACCATTTGATTCCTCATAAAAAGTTAGGTGGGGTCACCACTGAGTGAAATCTTTGTAACTCAACTCTGAATAAGCTTAAATTAAGTTTTTAGTATTTTCAATACAAAACATGAAAATCCTCAAGCCTTTAATTTAATTCACACCACATGTGGTGTTAACCATCAATTTTTGTGTTAAGATTGAGGTGTTGTGTTTAGCTTAGAAATTATGAGGAATTGAAGTATTTTCAATTGAATTCAATTGAAATGTCAAAATGTGGGCGTGTATTACATAAGTGAACTTTGATTTACATACGAGGTATCAATTATTACTGTATTGAGCTGTACAACTCAATTGAATTACATATGTAAATTATAAGTATAATACATGATGAGGAATTAAAGGAAAAATAAATTTGAAAGATTAAATTTGGGGGGGGGAAAGGAACTCAAGCTCTAAGGGGGAGCTAGACCCCCAAAATCCTTGCTGACAGGTGTGTGGTGTCAAAATTCACGCAAACGTTCATCACTTTTGCCCTGGAATTGAGTTACTGGGTCTGTGTACTCAATTGATGATGAGGTTTTGATACCAACTGGGGTAGTTTTAGCTGTTGCCAAGAGGGTAAAGCTACCCTTAAGATAAAACAATCATAGTAAAAACAGCTTTAACTGGTTTCTACGTCTTTTACACACATTCTGAAGGGTTTTGAAGGCTCTAGACTAGGTATTGCTATAGTAATGGCTGATTTAAGGGTCTAAAATGGCTAAAAATGGCTTAAACCAGCCCTTTTTGGTCCAAACCAGGGTTCAATGATGCCATAATTGGCTTTTCTGTTTACAGACTGTTTTTCACGACTGACAAGAGTAAGTTCTACTTTTGGAGTAAGAAAATTGATGGCTATAAAATAATGTCTTCTTTGCCCCACTTTTCTCTTCATGTTAGAATCTTTTCCTATTATCATTAGTTTAAACATTGTTAAACCAATCAATAAAAGATTCCAGCCAACTTTCTTGAATCATTTTGAACCTTTTTAACCACGTGAGAAAATTATTATAATCATTGTTTGTAACTTTTATAATCATTTTTACCCCTGAACCACCCCAAAAGTGAATTAAAGCATCTTTCATCACTGTAAACTTTGTCACTTTGTTTCCAAATTCACTCTGGTCACTTTTGGGCATGTTTTCTCTTTAATATTATTTTTAAAGACTCTGTTCTTTAATTAATTGCTTGCAGTTCTTTGCTCAATTAATTCCAATTGAAATTGCTCTTGAAGAAATTTCTTTTGTAGCCTTGAATATCTCTTGTAGAGTATTTTTGGATAAATTTTTATTGTTGGTAAAACAATATATCTTTATAATTTTATTGTTTTATACTAAAAAAGCTATAAACAATAAATTTGGCGTGTTTTCTCTTAAAAGTAATATATCTTACTATTTTTAATTGATTTTTACCTTATACAAATTTTGAGGACAGGAAAAGTACTTGATTTTTAATCAAAGTTTCATATCCACACCTTACAGGAACATAAACAAACACTGTACATCCAAATTTATTCAACCTCTTCTTTCCTTCATTATTAAAATAGGACCTCTTTCAAGGAAATAAGTGGTGCTTTTCTATTTAAAACTGATGAAAAGAATTATATTTCACTTCCAAAACCAATATGTACCATTACATACAAACCCTTGAAAAAATGTTTGGCCTCCCATATGTGGATTCCTGGCTTTGAAAAGCTATTAAATGCTCACCATACCCATAATTCTCAAAAAGACCCTGAATACATCTCTGATATTTGGCATAGCAAAATTTGGCACAAATTTAAATTTTCCCCACTTAGTAAACAAGCATTTACAAATAGACCAGGTAATTTAGTATTTATCTTATATTTAGATTGGCTCAATCCATTTGTAACAATGGGGCTCCCAAATCAATCTCAATTGGGTCAATTCTTTGCCCTTGTTTGAATCTTCCTCCAAGTGAACATTAAAAAGAGGAGAACATTGTTTTGTATGCAATAATTCTGGGTGCCAAAGAGCCATCTCTTTATAAAATGTCTTCAATGTTGGAGCCTCTTGTGATGGAGCTTAAAATCCTATGGAATGGTATTTTTTTCCCAATAACCATTATTTTCCACAGGGTAGGCTTATTAGAGTGTGTTTATTAACTTGAATTGAAGATCTTCCTTCTTTACATAAAGTGGCTGGATTTGCCTCCCATTCAGCCAACAAAGTTTGCGCCTTTTGTAATATTACAAAGGTTTACATCAATGAAATAGATACTTCCAAATTTCAACCAAGGACACATAAGACTCATATTTCCAAGGCAAATGAATGGTGCCAACTTTAAACCAAAAAGGAAAAAGATGACTTTGTAAAATCCCATGGTGTGCATTGGAGTATTCTTAATGATCTAGATTACTGTAGACCAATTGAATTTTGTGGCATAGATATTATGCATTGTTTGATATTGGGGGACATCAAATACTATTGCATATCATTCCTTAAGATTCGGCTCGCTGGTAATGAGCTAGAGATTCAAAAGAAAAATCAAAGGGTTTTGGAAGGCTCCAATCCATCCAAATGTCCTTTTTCTTCATTGGGGAATCCAAGAAAAAGGAAAAATGATGATGAAAATTATTCTCAACAGGTGAGTAGGCCTAAGAAACAAAACCTTTCAAAATCTAACCTTTCTATCATTTGGCCTCCCACATTCCAAAGGTACCAATGCTCTAGTGAAGCCTCCCTGACCAAAAGTGATCAAACTGATAAAAGAAAAAGAACACAAAGTAGCAGAACTTCCAACTTCAGGTATTCCCTTAAATCCCAGAAAACCACTTCTACCATTTTAAACCTTATACCTTTCACAAATGATAGTGATTCATTGGTTCCTTCTGATTGCTCTTCTTCTGATAATCAGTATTTGAATCAAATGGGGGATGCAAATCCAATATTATAAAAAGGAGCATTGGAGGTAATGCAAAAAGTCATTACTCAAACAAAAGTCCTGTCATGGGTTTTTTGTCTTCCCAGAAAATATGGTTTAAAAATTTCCAAATACTTAAATCAGCAGAGTGGCAAATATTGATGACATTTTTTCTACCTTTAGCACTTTTACCAATATGGATTTTTCAGAAACCTCATAGGGAAAAGAGGGTAAAATGTCCAGGGAACTTCCACCTTAAGGATCTTTAACTTAAATCTCCAATTTCATTAGTTAAACTAACAAATACTTTACTCAAAACAAGCATTCATGAACAAGACATAGATAGGACTGAAAGGACTACAAAGATTTATTGTCAAACCCTTCATTTGGGTTGGCCCATGATAAACTCCAAACCTAATCTACACCTAACCCAACATTTACCAAAGGTTATAAAGGAGCTAGGGACACCAAGAAGCTTAGTTGCTTGGGCATATGAAATACTTAAGTGTAAATTTGGGAAAATATAACACAAAATAATAAGCCGTGTTGAGTTTGAATTAATTGATTTTTATGACAAAAAAACACTCTCCCAAAATACTTACCCACAAATAACCACTTGTAGCTCAGATTCCCAAACAACACTGAGAACATGGATATTCAATGTCCAAAATAAGTTTATTTCCTGATTTCCTAATCTTCAACAAAGAGTTGGTAGGAAAAATCCCCTCATTTCTCCACATTAAACAAAAAATATCAGTTGCAGTCATAAATTTCAATTGCATGACTATTTTTCAATAGTAGAAGCTACTAGTATCAAGAGAATTAAGTGATGTTAAAATTATATTTGAATCCAAAAATTCCATAATTTTTGAAAAAAAATTTATTGTAATGTAAAATCTCATGTTGAAGACAGTATCATAGAGTATAGCATTAATAATGTCAAACTGTTGGGCCATATTGATAATATCATCTCATTGGTTGGAGGTGATCCAGAAATATGGTAGCTAATAATCATACCTTTCAAGAACCTTGAAAATAATGAAATATATAAAGATCCTTTCCATTCTTTTCCAGACCTCAACTTTTCTATTCTATTGGACCAGAAAGAGGATTCCATAATCATCAGCTTCCAATCAGTTTTGGGTCATTATGAAAGCCTCAAAAATCCTCCTTGATCCTTTGGAATTAATAAGGCTACACTCTTTCTGGTATCTCTAGATTAATCAGTAAGTTATTTAGTTTACCTCTACTCATTAACTCATATATTTTGAATTTTTATTACCCCTTTCTTTCAAACATTGATAATCATGGATAGGTGATTGAAGCACCTCATCCCTTTAACCCTTAGCTATCCTATCAAAGCTTACAACTTCTTTCCTTTGAACCAAAGCATTATTTTCCTTTGTTGATATAGCTATTTTCTATTCAATGAAGTTTTCTTTAGAAAAATTCACTCAAAAGCCTTTGAAATAAATTTTGAATCATAAAATTGGAATATTTAAGCCTCCCACAGATCTTTTAATAATGAATTTGGCTGGTTTGGGCCTGACAGAAAATGTTTGAAAAAATGTGTATATAAACGATCTCTTATGAACTATAGATTCTGTATTTCCACTTCACAAAGTTTCTTGAATCTTTCTTGAGATTTTTAATCCATAAAATTGATTCTCATACCTTGAGTCCTTCCTCCAGCTCTATTGAAAATACTCAAACTTTAATTAGTATAAACACCTTATTTTCTTGAATTATTCTCAACTTGTTTACATTCATTCATCAATGTCCTTGAATGCAAGGGATGGCTGTCCCTCTGCATTCCACAGAGAAAATTCTGGATCCTCATAACAAAACCCCCCAAGAGAGGGTGAGTCAATGATCAACTCAGATGAAGATATCCACAAAAGAATTTATACTGGCTCTACTGGAGAGCAAACCATCTTTCTTCAGGATTTGGAAAGACTTAGAATAGATGATGCAGGTGTACAGAATGCAATTCAGGAGGGACAGGAGGAAATAAAATCAGGTGGTGAGTATATTGCCTGAGTCTGCTTGATAATTCCTCACTGATTGATTTCTCAGTTGTTGGAGTAGAATTCATGATTCAACAAGAAGAGAACCAACAGAGGGCTATAATTAATAAGAGAAATTTTCAAGGAAGAAATAACCAAATTTCAAGATTGGTATCCAAGAACAATCTTCCAAGTCAAGAATCCACTGAATCAGTCCACTTGTGCAAATTTATCTAATTATTAATGGGTATGCCACCATCTGTAGACAACTTCCCACCCAATCCTACTAAGGATGAAGAGGAATTTCATATTCATTGGCTCAAAATATGTGCTAAACACATCAAGACCCATTTGGAAAAACTTGAATATGGATTGAGAGATCATCTAATTATTGAGTTCAACATTCTTGTCAAACAAGAAATCACCCTTATATCTAAATAATTTTAGCCACCTCAATTTCAACCAAGCCATGATGTTATACATAACAAGATCAAGGTTTCAATAGCTTAAAAGCTTCCTTGTGAGAAGGAATGCCAACTACTAGGCCTCAAGAGGATTTAATTGCAATGGGGAACCTCCTTCAATAACTTAACTTTAAATGCAGCCATAGCGGATATTATCTCCAAACATTTTTTCAATTGGAGGCAGACCCAACCCAGTTTGAATATCAAAAATCCCAATCAACTAAGCCTATGAATTTGGTTTTGGGTGAATGGAAGGGGAAAAGAGATGAAAAAGCTCTCAAGACTTGGCCAGGCTTCAGAGGAGGTAAATTTCAAAAAGCTAATCTATCTAAAAATACTACAGGGAGGAAGAATGTATGTGCTTATTATTTTTTTAGACATACATCAAAATCTAATATTAAATTTTCATTTACATTACAGCCTCTCATTTCAAAGAAGCACATCAATTATTACCTCAAAACAGCAATTTCTCTGCAATATAAACTGATATCAAACCCACTTCAGATGTAGAGGATAATTATGAAATGGTAAAAGCACCAAAGAGACTTGTTGCAGTATGGCGTAGTGAAGCTTTTACCTTTTTTACAAGGCAATTGGATCTGGCAATGACCCTTGGTGCAAAAACCCAGCTTGAAAAGAATAGAGTTCACCATATGCTACAAAGGTCTTGAGAGAAATTAGACTACAATTCTGATTTAACCAATGTCCCACAGTGCTTACATTTATATTGTTATTCCAAAATATACTCAAATACAATTTCAAAAGCTGAAAGAAACCACTTAATGATTAAAGAACCAATTGGACTAGAAAATATTTCATCAGAGATTGAGGCCAAGAAAAAAAGAGGACATCACATGATACAAAGGCCAGGCAGATCTTCTGTAATTGAAGATGAAGCTGGCTTAAGTAGTAATAATGGTATTAATCTGGAATAATGTCTATCTCTTGGCCTTTTTTGTATCTTATTTTAGATTTTTGTAATAGATATAAACAGAAATATAATTAGAAATAAATTATTTTCAAAATTCACCCATTGAGGGAATAAATAACTAATTAACAAAATACCTTTCATAATCATGACTGCTGGTCATACTTTTGGGATTTTTGTAGTTTTTTTGAGAACTGGACCGTCCTATATCTTCCCAAAGTTATTTAATATAGAAACCTCTTGGTTCTTTCTGCTCTGGTATTTCCTTCCTCCCCCATTTATACCATCCTGAGAAATCTCACAAAGTATCATCAAATTTATAAATTTACTCTTCAGTAAATCTGAGTTCATACCTCTTGCAAAATGCAACCCTTATTTGGAATTAAGCCCAAGAAAGCTGGAAGATCAGAGTTCATATTCAAAATCTCAAAATTTCTTCCTTCTCTCAAGCTTTCTACATCTGATATTCACTTTCCTGAATATGCAAGAAAAAAAATTCAGGAGCTCTCCCAAATTCTTCGAGATGACCTCCATTGTATGTTTTCTTCAGTTTTTTTACACATGGCGCCATCTTTAATTTAAATTCAAATCAGCATTTAAAAGTATAACTAGGTGGATCCTTACCCCGTGAAGCCAAGATTGTTATTTCTGAATCCTCTCAAGCATCAATCAAGAGTTATTTCATATCCTCTTCTAATACAACTCATAAAAAAGCCCAAATGTATCAAAGTAGAAAGGAAAATCATAAAGAAGTATGTCTCAATATTCAATTTTTTCTCAATTAAACAATTTGAATGTATTGTTTGAATACTTTTTTTCTTTAGAAATCACAAAAAAATTATGATATTAAAACAGGTTTCCCACAACACAGGTCATATCCCAGAACTTTGTAATCAGAACTTTTTTGACCTTAAAAGGATCTTGTCACATCCTAAGACCTAAATAAAAGCAATCTCCCCACTAGCAATTCCCGCCCTAAATGCAATGAATTTTCTCCCAGTTATAGTTCAAATACATCAATTTTCCCAGTTTCCACAACAAGAAAAAAAGGGAAATCAATAGTAGAGGAAACCCAAATCCAACCTCACTTTATCAAAAAATTCAAAGAAAAATGTAATTCTCATTTTATCACTGCAGATGATAAACAATTAAGCTGACAAGTAACCCAAAAACGTAATGAAGAACATTCACCATTTGAAAAGAAGGAAACAATCCCTAAATCTGGATTATTCAATCCCATTCACTCAGATTACTTTGAAGAAAAAATCCGCCATTATCAGCCACTTTGTGTATCCTAATGGAAAAAATGTCAGGTAAATTTTGAAGCTCTACTTAGCAAAAAAGCTCAAGAAATTCCCAAAAAGCCATTTCCTAAAAAAAAATACCAAATGGAATACCCTTCCAAAGTTTTTTGACCCTTAGTGTAAGAAAATGGCTAGTAGATTTGGGTAAATCTGGTAAGTACTAAAGACAATCAATTAATATCTGATCCAGAACAAGGAAATTAATTTGTCATTTTCAGCATTAGATATTTTTTCACCAAAGAAAACTGATCTTTTCAATGATCCTGATTCCTGGAATGTCCCACTATTCACTTCTGATCCTAACATTTCAATAAAACGAATTCCCAAATCACACAAACCCCTCTTCCATTTGGCCCAAGCCCTCTTTGTCCCTACTTTTGAAAAGAAAAAATTTTGGGCCAATATAATAATGGTGTCAATATTGGTTGCTGCACAAGATCTCATACAACCTGGAAAGTTTGAAATCACCAATTCAACAGCAGATGATCCCCTGTTAGTTTAATGACTCAGCCTGAAATTTCTAGTGTCTTTCCTCAGCACAAGACCATCCTAACCAGCACAAAATGAAAAGAAAAATTATCAAAAGGATAAATTCCAGAAGCCAAGTAATGGATTAAATAGCTTACTATCCTTCAATGATTCCATCATACATCTTATGATTTCATATAACCTAATACTGGCACATTCAAAAGTTCTTCCGGTCCATATTGCTCATGGATTTGTGCTCACTAAACAAAAGTCAAAACATTACCTGAAGACCTTATCAGAAAGAAAAAAAAGTTGGATTAGCTAAACCTTGCTATCATATCCTGGTTTCATTTATTGCTTTTGGTGTAAGGGCTTAATAGTTTGCTCAAAACACTTGAGAAGAGGCGCAGCTAAAGGAGCATTGCACATGATTGAGATTACTTAAAGTGTTATTGCTAAGGAAAGGTGTAAGGTTTGACTGTGAAACAATAAGTAAAAATTACTAATATTTTACTTATTGTACTCTGAATGTCCTTATAAATAAGAGAAATAAGATAAAAATAATTATAATAATAAAGATTTATTATAATTATGGCGTAAAAAAAAATTATATTAGTAAAAAAATATAATAATATAATTTATATTATGCAAGAATAATAGAAGAAATAAATATATTAATATTTGATAATTGATATATTTAAAAGCACTTGATTATTGTTACCAACAAATAATAAAGGCATAAAAAATTGTTTTTATTGATAAAAACCAATTAATATCCAAAATACTTCTAATATTAAAGTTATATATTAATATAGATACTATTTATTTTAATACAAGAATTATTAATAATAATAATAGAGAGAAATTATTATAAGAGAAAATAACTTTTGATGGTTAACATAATAATTTTGGAAGAATTTACACCAAATAATGTAAATAAAACTTATTTAAATTTTATTTACAAATAAAAATAAGAGAAATTACAAATTGTCTTGATTTTATGTGGAAATGAGATTTTTAAGAGAGTTATAACAAAACAGGTGAACAATTGAAGTAATCACA
Source organism: Austropuccinia psidii (assembly GCA_023105745.1). NCBI lineage: Eukaryota > Fungi > Basidiomycota > Pucciniomycetes > Pucciniales > Sphaerophragmiaceae > Austropuccinia > Austropuccinia psidii. The sequence continues at coordinate 69,770,094 of JALGQZ010000004.1, forward strand.
TCAAAATGATGATTATAATGAAGATTACTGTTGGTCTTTGATAGTATAGAAGATTTATATATAAAGAATAAAGTTTTGACCTTGAGATTTAATTGTTTTATTGTTTTGATGCATCTGAGGGGAAAATAGAGTAAAAAGAGCTTTATTTATAGTAAATACCTCACTTCTAGAGTCCAGTAGGCATCTAGTAGACATTTACTGATGGTATCCACTGGAAACGATCAATATTTTAAGGTTTAGTGATGATTATGTCATGATCAAACCATCTTATCTCATTATTGCACCATTATTTAGAGTTATCACTATAGCTTTAAGTTTGATGACATCATAGGGCTGGAAGAAGCCTAAACTCTGTGTATTTTAATAGTATTAATCATAATCTAATCATATTCACCCGTTGTATCACTTATATAACAGTTAAACTCAAAATAAGGTTACAGTGAGTGATCATAAATGATCAATTTTGAGCTTAACATTTGATCATTCATAAATTTTGAGTTATACACTCTAAAGCTATTCTGAGAGTTAATTCTGATAGTTTGGCATGTCCTCATTGAACTGCCAAGAGCATTTTATTATATAATCAAAACTCTATTTTTGATGATTTTTCTTGCAACTCATCTTTTCTGGCAAAATTCAATATTCTCAACTTCAAAGCTTGATTTCAAGGGGCTATACCTTGAATATTATAATAAAAATTACATCATTCTTCATGTACAATTTAGTAGAATCTGACTATCTAATTTTTTTAAGTTTGGATCACTTTTAAAGCATAGTGGTTAATAGCTCCAGTGATTTTGTTCAATAAATGTGTTCTCAAATTGATTACCTGGTGACTTTATCTTTGGTTTAACTCTTTATCTTGTATATTTCAAGAGGTATTAGCTGAAAACCATGAATATATGCATTGACCAAAAAAGTGCATATATTCAGCTTAATTCCTTAAGTATTAACTTTAGAGAACTGTCATATAGCCTTTTTATGTTTAAATGTTTATGTGGAATCCAATGGTACAATTCATTTCACATGTTGTTACATTGGTTTCTGATTTAAAAAAGATTTTATGTCTTTTTTTAGGGTATTATTACTTCTTCTTCAGTAATTATTGACTTTTCAGACATGCCATAAAAATGACATATGTGTATTTTACTGTGACGAATCTAATGTTGTAATTTATTTCACATGTTTACTCATTAGATTCTGAGTTAATTCAGATTTTGTACCTATTTGTGGTATTTTCACTAGTTTGAAGATAATTATTATAAGTATAATTATTATAGAATTTTCCTTGTGACCTTTTTGGATATTTGGTCATATCGCAAAGGCTCACCAGGGGCCTCATGATCCTTTTTGGAAAAGAACAAATACCTATATTCTGGACATGTCAAACAAGGCATTCTTTTCCAAAACACATGAATTTGTTCCCACTGCACCAAACTAATTGGAGGTAGGTAAATGTTTGGTACTGGACTTTAGTGAAGAATGTCTTGAGGATAATAGCATACATGGACAGTTTGTTCTAGATCTCCCTCATAAAGCCAACATAAACACCTTATCAATGTGAAAATTTTAATGGGAATTCCATTTTATTCCTTTAAAACACCCTTATTTTTTCTGGTATCATGTTTGAGCTAGCTCAGACTACTTCCCTTCACCTGATACCTCATTGAGTCTTTTTCCAAATGAGAACCTTTTTCCAGAGATGAATTTTTCAGGAATATTAAAGAGTTAGGAAATTAAACAGAACTGCGAAATCCTCTTTTTAATGATAAATAGGAGCCTTGCTTTTGATTCTTCCCCCTCTCCGCCAAAAACTTGACTTTAATTAGCCTGCTTTACTATGCCTAAAGCTTCAAATTACTTTTTTGAGACCTCTATACCTCATTCAAATAGAACCATAAACAATATATCAAATTCTATCATACCACTACCAAGCAGTGCGATAGCAAGGTCTATACATCAATTATGCTGGTTGATCATGAAAATTGACAATTTCCAATCTCCATCTGATATAAATAGCTGGAAATCTCTTCCCTCAGAAGAAATTCTGAAAATTGTTGATAATTTACCCTTTACTTGCACTGATAATCCAATTATCAATTTCTATAATAACAACTCAGAAGAAGATAGACCTTCTATAAACTCAAGAATATTAAGTTCACCAATGTACAGGACAATTTTCCTGCAGGACCTCTTCAAATCAGGATTTCTCATGCCAACCTTTTCTTGAAAAAAATGTTGGGAGTCAAAATGGAATCAAATATTTTCAAAATTTGTTCTCAAGCATTGGAATTATGTACACCAACAGGAAGCATTGAAAATATTTTTGATAAATCCAAAGGGAAATATACAATCCAATAAGTCTCTAATATTAATGCACTGGTTCAGAAGGAAAAAACAAGATCTTAAGCATGATAAATTGGCCCCAGAAGCCCTTTCCAAAAAAGGTAGTCAGAAGTAGAAATCAAGGTGGTGTAAAAGAGTAGGTCCTTTTTTCCTTGAGAATTTTTATCACACCAAAAAATGATATTTTGTCATCAGTTATCATCAAATGGATCAGAGATATTAATATAAATGAAGATTAATAAAGATTAAGCATTCCTATTTGATGAGCCAGGATGTTGCTCTGATACTGAAGATAAAAATGGATCATTAATAAAACTCAAGTCCCCTTGAAGGTCAAAATATTTTTTGAATTTAACAAGTCAGTTATATGCACTATACATTTAAAAGAAAATACCAAAAGGTAAATTCAATAGAATTCCAAATGTCTTGGAAAGCAGAAGAGGTCAAAGTAATATTATTGAGAAGAGGGCAAAATTTCCAATTGGACTTCCAGAAAATTTTAATTTAACTGATTATACTTCCAATCTTAATCATGATGAGAAACTAATACTACAAGAAAAGTCATGTATAGATATTCATCATTCACTTCAACTATCTGAACCCTAAGTGAAGACAGTTCATGATTTTTTTATTGTTTCTACTATTAATTTTTCCAATTCACAATCCACACTACTTAAATGTCTAATGCTCAACCTGCCATGAAATTCAAATTCTTCATCTACCAAAAATTACATATATTGGATGAAAAGAAAATATCTTACATCTGAAGCTTTGGTTTCTTCCTTTTAACTTGCTCTATATTTACCTCAATACTACCAACAGTTATATAATGAAATACATGAACTTCATTTTTTTCCTAATCAATAAAGCCTATCAGCTGCTTGATCATCATTAAATGTTTTCCAACCTGGTTCCTAATTTAAGTGTGGCTAATAATATCAGACTGAGTTTAAGTTGTAATTAAATGATGTCTTACAATTATGTAAACATTTTGGGCACATCTGAGATCAATCCCAACACCCCCTGTACAGTTTCTTGTCAGAAGAACCTGAGAATTTGGATTGTTTCTGAATTCTTCAAGATTTCTATCCTTTGATTATTTTTGACAATTCCATGCATTATCAAATTGGAGATTCCGCTTTCATCAAGTGCAATTTCAATACTATTGACCATATTTGGTCAATCATATCATTAAAATGAAAGGTAATAGAAGTATTTCAACTCACATATCAAGAAACCTTTTGTATTCTGAAAAAAAAACTGTTTTGGGATATCTTAATGCTGACCTTTGTTGAAAAAACTCCTTGAGATGGTTAACTAGATGTAACACTTTGGCTCCTTTCCAGGTGTATTCCCTTACCCCTTCTTCTCTTTCTATTAGTTCTGGATGATTGCAAAGCTGCCTGAAATCTGATAATCTGAAAAAAATTCTGATGAATCCCATTGAACTTCTTTGGACCTCTGTTTTCCAAATAATGTGGTAAACTCTTCATGCATTTTCAAATAATGAGTTTTCCACAGCTCATACATTTCAATTCTAACTCCATTTGAGATTTCTGGGGAAGATCCAAGATGTTTTCTTTCAATATTCGTATGGTGAGGGTTTGGAATATATGATGTAATGATTGAATTCCTGTTTTATTCCCAAATGATATTTGTTTTATTATGAAACTTTCCCACAAAGGCTTGAGACTCCGTGGTTATACTTGTAAGAACTTCAACAGAATATAGATATCCCAAAGATTGTTTTGTAATGGTGTTCCAGTAAGGAATAACTCCTTGTCAGATTTCAAATTCAATATTGTTGTTTCTCTATGATTATATTGTTCTTTAATGTAGCTAATTGATTTAGAAATGCCAGAACTCATATATTTTAAAATCCAAAGGAGAAGCTTACTGGGCTTCCTCCAACACTAGTCTGAAAGAGCTAATTAAAAGAAGATTTCTTCTCATTCCACAAACATCATATGTGGTGAGAATAAGTGCACTATTCTTCAAAATTTCCAATGAAATGAAATTACAATTGGATGGATGGAATGTTAAATATGGTAAACTACCATCATGAAAATGGGGTTTTATTTCATTATCCAATTTATGCAAAGTAGAAATTGGTACAATTGTCAAATTAGCTGGAACATGGTCCTCAGATATTTGGGATTATTTTAATGCTTCTTTTTGAGTTTTTTTAATCAAGAATCAAGTTGTTAAGGATTTTCCAAGTCCCATATCATCAGCCAATATTCCACCCCTACTTTTGCAAACAACATCTTGTGGTATCAGCCCATTTTCAACAGAATTAGAAAACACTTTTTTATTCCATAAATCATCAGAATGTCACCATAGGTTCTGAAAAATTTTGCCCATATTTTTTTCAATATTTGAGGGAAAGGAAATACCCTGTATTTGGTGTTATGAAAGCTTGGTTTAGCAGTTAGCTATTTAATTCAGACAACTAGATGAGCTTGTATGGTTGGAATCTTGATAAAGATCAAAACATTGTGGAATATCAAGAAATATGGGTGAGCTATAGTTTTCTATAGGTCTAAGAGCTATGTTTTCATTCTAGAAATCCTCTATTTTTTGAGAAATATTCCCTTTGTCCACAAAAACACAACCAATTAAAAGGATATTTTTATCATTACTTGTGAAATTGATAAAAAAATTTACAAACAGAAATTTATTATTATTTTTTTATATTTGATATGATTCAGGATTCAAGCCTTCAGCCACTCCTCCACAAATATCAAGAAGTGGACCCAGATGGAAGCTCTGGAAATAATTCAAAGTTCCAATATTACTGAATCCAGATTCCAATAGTATATTAATATAATTCAACCCTCTTCTGATTATGACAGAGCTCAGAGAGGGTAGAATGGATTTACCAATGTTCAAACTTTTTTATCTTTGGCTATTAATAAAACCAAGACAAAATATTGAAATCTTTTTTTTATTTTTCAGAATTAAAGTGAATGAATCAGTGAAATTGAGTTTTTTGTGACAAAAGAGGAAGTTTAATTAAAAACATCCAAGGGTTATTGTCACAGGGGCTCTTCTAAAATGAAGAGGGCCTGGCACTTAGTGAACAGACTTACTTATCGAGGGCTCAGAAGGAATACTCAAATGGTGAGAGTAATGGAAAAATATAATAATTTCCTAGTCATAAAATAATAAGAATTAAAGATATGAGAGGAAAACAAAAGCAATAATAAAGAGCCAACCACAAATAATCCTGTACCACTGTTTCAACCTGTTCAGAAAAGAGAAAAGGATTAATAAAGGATATGGCCACCAGGACTCTACTGAACAGGTGAGGGAAGGCAAAGACTAACTTAATAAATAATAAAATAATATTTCTTAAATGAGAAATAAAATAATATTAAATAATAAATCCAATATTTTAATTAACTGGGGGAAAAACCCCCAGGTGGGTGAAGAGGGGCTGGTATATGTGAGAAATACCAGCCTTGGAGTTTGAGTGCTGAGATACTTGTCTGTATGCTGGAAGAAGTTGGATGTGGGATTGAATCCTTTATTGGTGAATCCAATACAGGTTATACAGTCAATACAGGTATTTGCGCCTGTATTGATTTCAGGACTGTATTTGGTGAATCCTGTATTTGGGTCTTGCCTGTATGAAAACTGTATTGAGGTCTGAAAACTGTATTTGGAGACTGTTGAATGAAACCCCCTTGCTGATTGGGTTTTGAAGGGTATCCATGAAATAATGATTGTTGCTGATTGGGTTTTGAAGGGTATCAATGAAGTAACTATTGTTGAAGATGATTGGTAATGCCCCTGCCTTCTTGGCTGTGACATTATCCCCCTCTTGAAAGTGGTGAGCTCTGAGCACCATAAGTATAGTGAGTCTTGATGAGCTTGCAATCAATCCATACAGTTCTTTCCCCCAATTCCTTAAATTTATCCAATTAACTTTCTTCTTCAATCAATACTCAAACAAATCTTCATTTAATCACTTGCAGATATCTTCTCCTTGATCTTCAATCTGAATTCCCTCTTCTCCTTCAAAATGCCTTCATTCTTCTAAAATAATGTTCATTCTTGTCTTGAGTGTCTTCACTAAACTTTTCTTGAGTCCTCATGGCTTTTGAAAAGGGGGTGAACTGGGTTTATGTCCCAAGAACACCTGATTTCATCATACTTTTGATCTTGAGAGTGTTGGCATAAAGTGGCCAATACTTGAGGTTTTGGACCATTTCAGAAGTCCTGGCCAAAATCCTTGATTTTGTGATTAAAGGGGATTTTGGCCAATTTGCGCAAAAATGCACAAAATGCACAAAAATGCGCAAAATTTGCGCAAAGTGCGCAAAATTTGCGCAAAGTGCGCAAATGCACATATATGCCATAATGGCATATAATGGTGGAAAAGGTGAAAAAACTTGATTGATGATGAAAAATGGCCTTATAGGGTGTTCTGGCCATTTTGCGCATTTTTGCGCATATATGCCATAATGGCATATATATTGGTGAAAAAAGATGAAAAAGTTGATAAATTATGGAAAGTGGCCTATAAGGTGTTTTGGCCATTTTGCGCATTTTTGCGCAAAATGCGCAATTATGATGAAATTGGCTGAAACGCCTTTTGAAGCCTTTTGACAAGATAAACAGGCCTTTTGCACAAAATTGCCAATATGCCTAATTAAGCATATTTTGATGAAAAATGATAGAACTGAGCTATTTTGAAGTTTTGAGGTTTGATATGGCCATTTGTTCCAAAGTGCATAAATTAATGAAATTGGCCAATTGGGCCATTTGAAACAGTTTTTTCTTCTTTTGATCTTGATTTCTTCTTGAATGTCTTCCTTCTTATCTCCTCCTTGACTGGTCAATTTCCATAAATGCCTTGCTGATTGGGTTTTTGGCTTTCAATTTTGATCTTAAGGAATGAGTTTAAGGCTGACTTGAAGAAGTTTTGATGAGGGTTATCTGTAGGTGGTCTTTACCATTACTAGTGTTTTGCTCTTTGATTATTGAATGAATTGACTCCCCAAACGTGATATGGGAGTGATGACTACTGCTTTTTGAAATAAGAAATAAAAATAAAAATAAAAATAAAAATCAAAAATAAAAATAAAAATGAAAGATACAAGTAAAAGAAATGAAAATAAAAAATAAAAAATGAAAATGAAAAAGATTTGAGAGAAAAAGAAAGTAAAGAAAGAAATAAGAAATGCCTGAGGGTTGTCCTTCTTGTGGTTAGTTGCTTGATTTTGGCCAAAATGTTCTGAAAGATAAAATCAAGCATTTGATGCTCACAGCGTGGCCAAGGTAATGTTTTACAAGAAGTAGACCCCTCAGGGATGCATACCAGGAGATGGAACTTACTTTTATAACTTCCACTCCCCACCAAGCACCATAAATGAGAAAGAATTATGCCATAACATGAATTGTGGTGATGAATTTCTTGAAACACCAGGGCATTTTTAGTCTAACTGGCTGACCAGTAATAACATATTCCTTTGATAAAACAAGAATGTGACATATTGGTACTAACTTAATGGCCTATTTGTAACCATTATGTTCCTTAAATATGGCTTGAATATAACAAAAAGAAAATATTAAAATTAAAAAAAAAAATAAACACCCATCATTAAGGATTATAAAACATTAATTGAAGCTTGGAAAGTGAGATGATGGCAAAATATAAACATATTTTGAATTGGAAATTATTAAGAACCACATAATATCTTTCTCAGTATTCTGCCTTGGAATTAAGCCTCCTAAAAGTAGATATTACAAAGTCACATGGAAGTTGAATTGAGGTTGTATAATACCCTTTTGAAGCCATTCATGTATTCCTCAAATCTATCCTATCATGAAACCACATGATGGGAAATTTTTAAAATTTTATATCAGATAAACTCTAAGTTCTTACAGACCTGTTTTACAGTCACAATTCCAAATACCCTGTGAGCCTAAGGATTAAAACCTCATAGGGACCTGAGAGGGGAGAAAGCATATATTACAGGGTATGCAAAGTACTAGAAATTAGGATTGTAAGAGCTATCCAATAGATAGGTTAAGAGGGGCTTTTCTAAATTGAATAAAAATCCCTGATGCAGCCAAAATATCTGCTTTGAGCCATCTTAATTCAGTACATATATTTTTTTAACTAGTTCATAATTAAAGCTAAATTATGTTATATTCTACAATGACAAACCATTTGTCACAGGGGCTCTTTGAAGTGAAGAGGGCCTGGCACTCAGTAAACTGGGACTCACTTATGGAGGGCTCAAAGATAAGATAAGATGAGATACACTTAAGAGTGTTAAAGATAAATTGCTAAAGAATGAATATAAGAAAAAGCAGCAACAAAAGATAAGAGTAAAAGAATAGAAGAGCCAACCACAAACAAGTCCAAGTCCACTGTTTCAACCTGTCAGAATGGAAAGAGAAGGGTTAATAAGGATATAGCCACCCAACTCATACTGTACAGGCGAAGAGAAAAATGCAAAGACTAACTTAAGATTAAATAATTATAATACCCAAAATAAGGATAAGAATAATTATAAAATAATAAATAAACTAAATTAATTAACTGGGGAAAAGTCCCCAGGGGGGAGAAAGAGGGGCTGGTATATGTGAGAATCACCAGCCCTGATCCAGAGGAAGAATTTTCATGAGAATATTTGATGATTAAATTGAGTCTGGCCAATACAGGTCCTGTACAGCTGTACAGAACCTGTACAAGAGGTGTGGTGTATTGAGTGATCATACAGTTCCATACTGGTGTATTGAAACTGTATTGGGTGAATCCAACCTGTACAGGTATTGACAGGCTGTATTGATGTACCAAGCTGTATGCATGTTTCAGAATGAAGATTGCTGAAACTGACTGCTGATGCAGATACTGGATTTGCTGATTTGAGGTGTTTGAGTGGGTGTATGAATGGATACCCTTACCCCTGATGGATGGTTGTTACAGTATCCCCCTCTTGAAACTGGTGGGCTCCTGAACACCATAATACCCTGCCACTGTTGAGTGGCATCTCAATATCCCCACATTTTTTCAAAAAAATTTCTTTTTAATTTTCTTTTCCTCTTGACCATTATCCTGAAAATCCTTCATTATTTCTTCCCTGCTAAATTCATTTGATTCCCCCCTTTTTTTCCCAAGCTTGAGTGAGTATTCCTTCCAGATATGCCATTCTTTTCTTTTGATTCAATCAGCCATGCCTTGGGATGTGGCCTTGGGATATATCCCAGAATAAAGGCCATTGAGCACTTGTGCTCAAAAATTGGTGTCCAATGAGTATCTGACTGGTAATCATTGGCCCAGACTTAATCCAATTAATGAAAGAAACTTTCCTCCAAGGGGTCTTGTCCCCATTGTCCAAGGAAATGGCCTCAGACAGCCCTCCAAATGTTTTTTGGGCTTTGGCCTCCATCCTGGGTGATCTTGAATCATTATGCTTTTTATGGCCTTTTTGGCCTTTTTGGGTGTTTCAGTGATTAGGGTATTTTTTGATTTTTTGGCCATAATAGGCCTTTTTGAGTCTTTGGGATCCTACGGTCCGCGGTCCGCGGTCCGTGGGGGCTATTGGAGGCCCCCAGGACCAAAATGGAGCCCCTGGGCCCAAATTTGCTGGGGACCCAGGGTGACCAAGGGGTCCAGAAATGGCCCTTACCCAATTTTCACCCTACCTGGCCTGGACCCATTGATGGGGTCCAGGACCATCAAGATCCTGGCCTCCCCAAAGCTGCAGGGGAGGCCCTGGGTGATGAGTTCAGCCCCAAAGGGGTATGAACCTTCACCTTAGAGGCTTTGAGGAGGGGCATAATTGAGTTATGGCCCCATTTCCTTGAGTCAAGTTCCTTTTTTCTTGATATGGAGTGGATTGATTCTGACGTCTTGAACCTTCTGCTTGCATATTCTTCAGTTATGAGTTCCAAACTGACTGAACTCACTGAATCTTCCCCTTCTGCACCACCACTGTCTATTCTGCATGGTTCTGGCGTCTTCAGTCAATTGTCTTCTCCTTCTATGGCGTCTTCTGGCCATTTTGACCCCTCCCAAACATATGATGGGTTCAGAGCAGTTGAAGTTCTTGATCCTGCCTGTACTGAGTGTTTGGCCAGGGGTAAGGATTGCTTTCAACATTACAATCCTCGATCGTCAAAATTCCATTTCTGCTTTATTGGGAAGAAGCCATGCCGCCGTACCGGATCAACTTTGTCCCAGGTCAGGAGACACTTGTGGAGTAGGAGGGATGGGCCTTATGGGCAGGAATTCCCCATTCTTGAGGAACCTACCGCTGATGCAACTTCTGGGTTTTCCCAATGTGAGTAAATTGCATATTTTGATTGAATTGGTGCTGATATCTTGATGTAGTGACTGGTTCCAGGCAGAGGGATGTGGCCAGATGGACTAATGTTGGAGGGTCCATTCCAATTGGTGGTAGGCCCATCCACTACAGCTCAGAAATTCCAATTTCAAGGACCAATGCTGATGGAGTGGTGAAAGTAGTGAAGAAGCTAAGAAGAATTGTTGATTCCCCATCAGATCCAGATGCTGAAGGAAGTGATGAGTTGGATGGTGAAGAAGTTCAAGTTATTCCTCATTCAAGTGGCCATCCATCCAGCAATTCCTCTTCTCAACCTCTTGCCAACACCAGATTCCAAAGTCAAGTCATTCCCAGTACTCCTAGAACCTTTCAACCAATGCTTGCCTCCATTCCTACAACCCTTCCTCCTCCTTCACCAACTACTTCCCATACCACCAGGCCTGTCTTGAATCCAGCAGTAAGACCATCACCAGTTCAACAGCCTAGAAACTCACCCATGACCACCTCCCGTCAACTCCAACCTGTGGCCAGCTCCAGCAGAAGAAGAGGTGGATTATCCCCTTTGCCGTTTCCTGCCGCCCAAGTCTTCCAAAGAAGAGAACGTTGGCCTATCCGGGTTACCAGAGAAGATCCCAACGCGGCTAGTGAAAATCAAGATGCTGTGGCCAGATTGTTCAGGAGGGTTGATAGAAATAGCAGAGAGGTGATTATGTATGCCAATGACAGGACTATTCCAGGTACTGCTTCTGAAGAGATCGTTGCAAAATTTGCCTGGTATGAGGATGAGTTGATAAATGACTTCCAGAGAACTTTTGATGACTTGGGTAGAGATAACTAGTTTCCTTTTCCTTGTTTGTGTTTGGTTTGGCTTCTATCCCCACTCTTATAAATACTAAAAAATAAAAAATAAAAAAGATAATGGAACCTCCCAATACATGATTTGGGGAGGGGATGCTGCTGCTTTAAAGAAATAAAAGAAAGAAAATTATACAAGTAAAGAAAGAAAGAAAAATAATAAGAGAAAATGAGAGTAAAGAAAGAAATAAAGAAAATCCTGATGGTTGGTCCTTCTTGTGGTGAGTTGCTTGATTCTGGCCAAGAAAGTGTCTGAAAAATGAAAACCAAGCATTTGATGCTCACAGAGTGGCCAAGGTGATGTTTTACAAGAAGTAGAACCCTCAGGGATGCATACCAGGAGATGGAACTTACTTTCATAACTTCCACTCCCCACCAAGCACCATAAGACTGAAATAAATTGCCATAAATGCCTTCTGAAATGAATTGCCATAAATGACTACTCAAATGAATTTCCATAATGACATGAAGTAGTTAATGTCTTGAATTATGATGATTGGCATAAAATGAGATGATAATAAAGAAAGAAAATGAAAACATAAAGAAAGAAAGAAACATTTGGCCATATCTTGATAAGGTCCAAATGGAGGGTATTGATGTTGTATGCTTCCTGAACCTGTCCAAAGGATTGACAAGTGCTCACAAAGTGGCCAAGGTGATGCTTACAACAACATATGGGTAGAATACCCCCTTAAAGGTGCATGCCAGGAGAGGAACTTACTTTCATAACTTCTTCTCCCCACCAAGCACCATAAAATCAAACTCTTGAGGTATTTGGACCAGGCTTGTCTGGATACAATGAGTGGAAATCCTTGACAAGGTCTGGTGAGTTGGTAAGGTTGGAAGCTGGTTCCCAAGTGGTTCTTTCTGGGTCTTCACTGAATCCTTTCCACTCTACAAGATACCATAATTTACCTCTTTTGAGTTTGGAGTCCAGAACCTGAGCCACTTCCCATTCTTCTGGCTCTTCCACTAAAACTGGTGTGGCGGCAATTGATGACGATTTGGGATAGTTGAATGCTTGACTGGTTCTAATAAGGACACATGGAATACAGGGTGAACTGTCTTCCATTGCTGAGGCAACTTGAGGTGATATGCATGGCTGCCAATCTTCTTAAGAACTTCAAAGGGTCCCAACCATCTTTCTGATAATTTCTTGGTGGGTCTTGTTGTCTTGATGTTCTTGGAAGCTAGCCATAATTTGTCCCCAGGTTGGAAATCAGGTGGAATTGCCCTATTTCTATCTGCATACTTCTTGAATCTCCTTATTGCTGACTCTAATTCTTCTTTGACAACTTGCTGTACTGATTGGAGTTTTGATGATAACTTTCCAGCAGGTGAATCTTGAGAAACATGGATTGAGTCAAAGGTGGGATTTCTTCCATAAATGGTGAAAAAAGGTGATTGCTTTGTGGATGAATGTTCTGCATTATTATAGGCAAATTCAGCCAGAGGGAGCCAGGTGTGCCAGTCATCTTGATGGTAACTGACATACATCCGAAGATACTGTTCTAGAATCTAATTTACCCTCTCTGTCTGTCCATCTGTTTCAGGGTGAAAGGAAGTTGAAAGATCTCTTGATATCTTGAGCTGCTGACACAATTGAGTCCAGAATGATGAAACAAATAAGGATCCTCTATCGCTGACAATACTGACTGGGAGTCCATGCTTGGAAAATACATGACTAATGAATATTTGAGCTAAATCCAGAGCAGTTATTGTGCCATAAGTTGGAATGAAGATTGCCATCTTTGAGAATCTGTCCACAACTACTAAAATTGAATCAAAGTTGTTGGACAGTGGCAATTGAGTGATAAAGTCCATTGATAATGAATTCCAAGGACCAGATGGAATTGAAAGAGGCTTGAGTAATCCAAACTTCTTGTGATGAATGTTCTTGTTTCTTGAACATTGCTGACATGAGGACACATAGTCCTTGATGAATTGATTCATGCCAGCCCAATAAAAATCCCTCTTGATGAGCTTGAGGGTCTTCTCCTGGCCAGGATGGCCAGCCAATGGTGAGTCATGACGCTTTTGAAGAATATTGAGTTGAAGTTCTTCATTGCTTGGGATTACCACTCTATCTTTGAATAATAATAACTTGGCTTGAGGTTCAAGAGAATAATCTGGAACTGATTCACCTCTTGCTAGTTGCTTGAGTATTTCTTTGTAGTCTTTGTCTTGCCATACTTCTTTTTGAATCTTGTCAACTAAATCTGAGAAATTTTCCACTTTGATTGAGAAGAATCTTGACTCTTGAATTCCATCTTGCTTAAGTACTTGATGAAAATTCTGAGGATTCTTGCCAATGATTTCCACCCCCCTCTCTGGGTACACGTTGTCCCGACGTGACAAGGTATCTGGTAAAGTGGCCAGCCTGCCTGGGCGGTAAGTGATAGTGAAATGAAATTCCGAGAGAAATTCAGCCCAATGGGCCTGACGACAAGTAAGAACTTTGGAAGACATGAAATACTGCAAGGAAGAGTGGTCTGTCAAGACCTCAAAAGGATTGGAAAGAGAAAGAAGAAATGCTCTCCAGCGCTTGAGAGCCCAAACTATGCCAAGGAGTTCCTTGTCATGAATTTCATAGTTGAGTTCAGCTGGTAAGAGCTTGCGACTATCAAATGCAATGGGGTGCTTTCCTGAGTCATTCACCTGGCTCAGTACGGCGCCCAAAGCATAATCAGAAGCCTCAGTCTCTACTATAGTAGGTAGAGAAGGATTAAAGTGAGATAAGATAGGAGCAGAGGTGAAAGCTTCTTTGAGTGCTTGAAACTGACTAAGAGCTTCCTCATTGAAGATGAAAGGAGAATCTTTTTTAAGGAGGGAAGTAAGAGAAGTGATTTTTTTAGAATAATTTTTAATGAAACGTCGATAAAAATTGGCAAAGCCAAGGAAAGATTGAAGAGCCTTGATGTTTTTGGGCTGTGCCAATTGAGGATTTGCTGAACTTTTGAGGAATCCATCTTGAGGCCATCACTTGAAACAACATAGCCCAAGTATTCCACACTTGAGGCATGGAATACACACTTGGAGGCTTTGGCAAACAGATTATTGTCCCTCAGTCTTTGGAGGACAGAGGCCACATGTTTGACATGTTCCTCCTCAGAACTGGAAAAGACCATAATATCATCTAGATAAACCACAACAAACACATCCAAAAAATCTGCAAAGATATCATTTACTAGATTTTGGAAAGAAGCAGGAGCATTGGTCAAACCAAATGGCATGACCAAATACTCATAACTGCCATATTTGGTTCTAAAGGCAGTTAAGTGCTCATCCCCCTCTTTGATTCTCAGAAGGTTATATGCACCACGCAAATCTATCTTGGAGAAGATAGTGGAGCCGTTGAATACGGTAAGAAGCTGGTTCATAGGAGGAACAGGGTATCTGTTCTTCCTAGTGACAGCATTGAGTTTGCGGTAGTCAACACACAAACGAAGACCTCCATCCTTTTTCTATACAAAAAGGACAGGTGCTCCTGTTGAAGAGGAGCTTGGTCTAATGAAACCTTTCTCTACATTCTCTGAAATGTAGGCCCGCAGTGTTTCTGACTCTTGATTTGATAATGAGTAGATAACACCAATTGGAGGTAGAAGACCCTCCAATTCAATATGGTGATCACAGGCGCGGTGTGGAGGAAGTTTCTCTGCTTTCACCTTGGAGAATACATCCAAATATTGGTGATAAGCAGGAGGAACAACCTTCAACACAGTTTCAATTTCTTCTGGCTCTTCCTCCTCATCCCACTGCTCCTCCAGGGATGCATGAAAAGATAAGGGAGGAAGGTCCATATCCCCTTGGAAGAGATGAAGTGAAGATATGGCAACATCTTCTCCAACATCCTTTATCTCTTTGAAGACTTCATCTCTTGATGGAAGTAATGACTGAGAGGGAATTATGGAAGGGATATGGACAGAAGAAGGAATGGAAGGTGTCTTAAGTTCACCAGCCAGAGCAACACTGTTGACAGCAGTGGCTAAGTCATTACTAGTAGAAGGAATAATACCACTAGAATCCTTATGATTAGAATCATAGGTGATCAATCCATTTTTCCAATCAATAATGGGATTGAAATGGTAAAGGAAATCATAGCCCAATATCAGGTCTTCTCCCTTGGGTGAATCTATGATAAAGAAATCCCATTCAAAGCTTGGGAAGGAAGGCAAGTCAACTACCCACTTGGTATAATGGGTGATGAACAAGGCAGGGGATTCATTAGAATCCAAAATGAAAAGAGGGATCTTTTCAGGGAGCTCTGACAGAGTCAATGAGTACTTGAGAACAAAATTATTTGCAATAAAAGAGTTTGTAGAACCAGAATCAATGAGAATACTATAAAAAATATCAGAGATTGAAGAGAAAATAAGAAACTTTAAAGATTTCTTGACACTAGTATTCAGAGTGCACAATTGTGCTCTTGAAGGAAATAAGTGAGAACCATTGAACACATCATGATCCCCACTCAGGCTTTTCCCTGCTTGCTAGGGAAGCCTCTTGATGATGACCCAGGCTTGTTCTGAGGTCTCTTGAAGCATTTTTCAATTGGGTGCTTGCCACCACAATAAGTAAACAACCCTGCTTGAATCCTCCTCTCCTTTTCAGAACCAATTAATTTATTGTCCTTATTGAGGAGAGCAGCATGGGGTTTGTCCTTTGAAGATTGAAATTGCTTGCCCTTCTTATTCTTCTTCTGATGAGGCCTCTTTTGAAAAGAGTTTTGAGGAGGCGTAGACTGATTGGATCCACTGACTGGAGGCTTCTTTTCTTGATTGCCACCCTTTTCCTTTTGCCTCTCATGATGTCTTGTGTCTAATTCTAAAGTGACATCCATAAGTTCTTGAAGAGTATCAAAAGTTCCAGGGTGAGAAGCCAACTGATCCAATAATCTTGATGCCAATCCTCTTCTGTAAACATGGATATAAGCTCTTTCCCCCCAATCTCCAATTCTTGACATTAAGCTTCTGAAATCTGCTATGTACAAGGAAAAATGACCACTTTCCTTCATCCTCAAATTGTCCAACTCTTGTTCAGCTTTCCTGACTTCATTGGGGTCACCAAACAGAGTGAATAATTGAGATTCAAACAATGGCCAATTATTGAGGAGGTAGGAAGGGTCTTCATTGGAAATATTTGAGAGGTAAGGTTCAATCCATTTGCCAGCTCTACCAGTAAGAAAAGAAGTTGAGTACAAAACCTTCTTCCTGTCAGAGAAGAAGTTTGCTGGATCATTATGGAAAATTAGTTGACAGGATTGGACAAATCCTCTCAACTTATGAGCTTGAGTACCATCAAAAGAATCAGGTGCCTTCATGGATGTAGTCTTGAAAGCAGGGGCTTTTGAATTGTCCCTGGGGGCCACTGCTTGAGTGAGTTGTCCCATGAATTGAGTCATCTGCTCCATCATCTTGAGGAGACTTGGATCAGTTTGAGAGACAAGAGGTTGACTAGAAAGGGCTAGATTAGAACCCTGAGGCACCTCAGGAGCATTTGCCAAGGAATCTGCCACTTCAGTTTCCCCAGAATCTTCCTCTTCCACAGACTCTTCCCCCTCTTCATCTTCAACTTCCCCTAATCTTGCTCTTGCACCTTCAGATATGCCAGGGTAGCCACCCGAAAGTCCAGAAAAGGATCTTGATCTTCTAGATTTCATTCCACCTCTTCTTGAGGGTGCTGCTCCTTCCATTGGTGGTCCTCTGTCCAAGTTTGCACTCAGTTGATGAACTGATGGTGTGCGGTCAAGAGGAGCCCTTGTTGCAGGAGTGAGAACAGCTGGAATTTTCTGGGATCTAGTATTCTTTGCTGGGGGGCTATGCTGGACTGGCATTATGAAAAGAATTAAAATAACTTGATGGTATTAAGAAGAATAATCAGGCTTGGCCAAATCAATCACAACAAAATCTTGATGAATCTTGAGGAATCAATTCAAATCTTGAGGAATCAAATTCAATCAACAGTCAAATAAATTCAATCAATCAACAATCAATTCAAATCAAATATCAATAATCTTGAGGAAATCAATAATCAATCAATATTCAATCAATAATCAATCAATAAGTGTCTTCAGTATGAAATCAAGTCTTGAGGAATCAATCAATCAGTTCAAAATCTTCAGAAATCAATTCAATATCTTGATGAGTCAAATCAAATCAATAATCAAAATCAATTCTTGAGGATCAATCAATATCTTGAGAGTTCAAAGTCAATAAATCCAATAAATCCTGAATCAATAACCCAAATGAATCCCAATGAATAATCCAATCAATTAAACCAATCAATAATTCCTAGATGAAACCTGAATAAGAACACAGAAAAAATTTGATTGATAAAAATAAAATGAAGTGATGAAATGGTCAGCAATGATTAAGAAAGGAAAAGAATCAATTTTCATAAGAATGAAATGAATGAGATGAAAATTGATGAGAGAGAAAAATTCATAGAAAATCATAAAAAATCATAAAATCATGAAAAGGTCATAATTGATGAATGAGAGGAAATGAATATAAATGAATGAAAAGAAAGAATCAAATATGAGTTAATTAATTTAATGTCACAGGGGCTCTTCGAAGTGAAGAGGGCCTGGCACTCAGTAAACTGGGACTCACTTATGGAGGGCTCAAAGATAAGATAAGATGAGATACACTTAAGAGTGTTAAAGATAAATTTCTAAAGAATGAATATAAGAAAAAGCAGAAACAAAAGATAAGAGTAAAAGAATAGAAGAGCCAACCACAAACAAGTCCAAGTCCACTGTTTCAACCTGTCAGAATGGAAAGAGAAGGGTTAATAAGGATATGGCCAGCCAACTCATACTGTACAAGCAAAGAGAAAAATGCAAAGACTAACTTAAGATTAAATAATTATAATACCCAAAATAAGGATAAGAATAATTATAAAATAATAAATAAACTAAATTAATTAACTGGGGAAAAGTCCCCAGGGGGGAGAAAGAGGGGCTGGTATATGTGAGAATCACCAGCCCTGATCCAGAGGAAGAATTTTCATGAGAATATTTGATGATTAAATTGAGTCTGGCCAATACAGGTCCTGTACAGCTGTACAGAACCTGTACAAGAGGTGTGGTGTATTGAGTGATCATACAGTTCCATACTGGTGTATTGAAACTGTATTGGGTGAATCCAACCTGTACAGGTATTGACAGGCTGTATTGATGTACCAAGCTGTATGCATGTTTCAGAATGAAGATTGCTGAAACTGACTGCTGATGCAGATACTGGATTTGCTGATTTGAGGTGTTTGAGTGGGTGTATGAATGAATACCCTTACCCCTGATGGATGGTTGTTACACCATTCAATAATGGATTCAATTGAACAATGTAGAGGTATTTTTTATACTCAAGAAGACCAAAATATGATAGAATATCGTTAGATTGAATAATTATTGAATTATTTGATTTAAAACCCCTGTATATATTAAGATATGGCCAATCAAGAAGGAAATCGGTTTCTATTTGTATTGGAGAAACTCTAATAAAATATGGTTCCTGATTGATGTATGGATCAACCAGGGAATAAATCGTTTTTATTATTCCAAATTCTACTATTCCATTATTTTTATATGTTATTTGGCTGTTTCCCCTATTCTTCATATGAGTGGAGAAATTGTTCCCATTAAAACTAAAGGTCAAGTGTGATTTGTAATAAGGGGACAGAACTTTATAATTATCACTAAATAAATGTGCATCGTAACAAGCAATGTATTTTTTGAGTGGATACTTGACTTGAAGGAGTTTAAGTATTTCTTCATAACTACAATCATCAAGCCGTTGTGGACTCTTTGAGCCATTCTTTGCTTCATTGTTTAAGTTCAAGAGACTATTTATTTGAGAAATCATTTCTGTTGAATCTTTTGAATGCAAAAGATATGCTAGGTTTGACTTCCGTCATGTCTTTTTTAACATTGTTAAAGATATATTTGCTGGAAGATTCATTTTATTAGTACTTATTGATAGGAATTGACCATGTAAATTTAAATTTTTTAAAAAAACCCACATATTTTATTGTTTGATAAAAGCTTACTCAAGTTACCATTCATTTGCTCAAAGGCCCAAGTAGCTGTTCCCCTACATGGACCCCATCAAAGCATCAATTCAGGAATATGATTGGCAAAATGATAATTGGGTTTGCTTCTCTGATTAGGGAAAATCTTTTGACAGGACTTTCGAAATTTTGACCAAAGTATTGTCCAATCACCAACCTTCTTCTGTGTTACATTTCCAGACATTGCAATATTTAAACAGCTGATAAGTAAGAATGTATTATTCATAATTCCCAAAGAAGTTTCTTTCCCCTCAAGCTGAGAAACTAAAAAGAAGAAAGGTAAGTAGACCTTGTATAGTAGCTCCCATTCAGCGGCCTTGAGACTTCCATGTTTAGCTGAGCCAAGATTCTTTGGGACCCTTGTCCAGAAAGAAGGAATAGTTGTTTTTTCTACTATTTGACGTAAGTCTTTGATATTTTCATGGTTAAAAACTCCATATGAATGAAATGATAAATCAAATCCTTCTACATTGATTTCAGAGCTGATAGGAATAAAGTCTGGATCATCATTGTAAGGCTCTGTCAGGGAGGAAAAATGAATATTATCACTACCCTTCATCTTGCTTGTTGAGCTTTCTTGTGCTTTAAACTGATTGCTTGGGTTTTGTGCTTCATTCTGTAATCCTCTCCATTCTTTTCTGGAAATAATCACTTCAATATCATCACTATCTGTGGAATCATTCTCAAAAATTCCCAATTCTTCTGACTTATTTCTTTTATTCTTCCATGTTGACTCGGGAATACATAGCTTAAAAAATTCATGATCCTTGACTACACCTAATAATAAGTTGTGCATAATATCTAAAGATACCATTTTCGTTGCATCCCAGTAAGGAAGATCTTCAAGGATTGAATAGCGTACACCTTTCTCCTTGAAAAATGAAGCTCGCTCAGTAGCAGTTGAGAAATTGAGCCAGGAATCCACATATTGTTTATGTGAACGTAACTTTCTGCTAGGCCATATATCTGTTTTGATATCTTCAATATGATCTTTGTGGATTGTACAGAAGCTACAGAATCTTGAACCTGAGTGTGAAATGAACCCAGTTATCTTTCTCATAGCCACAATATCACCAATAACAGTCAAAATGGCTAATCGAATGGTTTCACCTGAGTTGGAATTACTGGTTGGAAAAAAGTGAACACCCTTCCAAAGCTCTTTGAGCTCTTCAACAAGCGGTCTCAGCAGGTAATTAAGCTGTTCACCATTTGGCTCTTTTGGTCCTGGAATGATGGCTGGAATATAAATGTTTTCTGGCTTCATACGTACTTCAAAAGGAAGATTGAGACAAGCCAGCATTATAGCTCCAGTACTGGAGGTACGGCTGGAATTTCCAAAGGCATTAAACCAATCAACATATAGTGAAAATGCAAGATTACAGGCTTTGTAAGAAATGGAGATTCTTGATTCCCTTTGAAGTTCTTCCAAATTTCACCTAGCCAAATATCTGTTACTTCAGAGTTATTTTGAGCTTCTATGTGCAAGGATAGCAATTCATGGATCTTTGGTCTTTGAAGAAAGCGCCCCAGCCAAGACTTGAAAGTTTGATAGTAGAAAAGCTTGTGGGGTGAGAAATGCTTTTTCAGGGGTAGATGAGGTAAATCAATAATTTTTCCAAGTGGTTCATTACATGGAGCTTGAATTTGATGGGGCTCAAGGTACCTATGACATTTAATATTTAAATTGCCTTCTACTTCACATTGGGAAGCCAAAAATCAGCATTCAGGACAGGAAACATAAGAAACAAGTGTAGGATCCAATCTTAACCATTGATAGACAGAAATTGGATCCTTTGGTATTTTCATTTTATTTTCCTTGAATACTTTTTCTTGCTTCTTCTGCGATTGTTCTATTAAGACTTTTAAAGCTGGGAGGAGGAACCTGGATGCCTTGCGGCCAATATCATGATAGCTATCCAATATGGCCGTGATAATCATTTCTGTAATTCCTGAATTGTTATTTTGTACCAAATGCTGATAGGACCAAAATGAGCAATCAAAATGTTCCAAATTTGACATTGGTTCCGAATGTATTGAATTATCAAATATCTGTTTCTGATGGAACTTTTCAGATGCTATAACCAGAGAAGCACATGAAGACCTGTGATTGTTGATTTCAGTATCAGAATTAAAGCCAATAGCTTGTGTTTTATCTTGAATTTGTTTTGAAATCTTGTCAATATGAGATATATAATCATTTTTGGTGAACGCTAGGCCACAAGAGATACCAGAGGGTGAATGATGTTTTTTTTGATGCATTCCTTACATAGGCAAATCTTCAGTTTTGAATAACTTTTAAAATTCATCAGGGGCTATTCAGAGGTAGGGTGTTAGCTTGAGATTAGTATGATTAAATATTCAAAATAGAAAAAATAAGCTATTGACTTGGCTTTTTTCAAATTCAAGGGCTATATATAGATACTTATATTCTTATTTTCAATTGGAATACACCTGTGTACAGTTGGTACAAACCAAATTATTAAAAATCTCATTTCAAGATATCATGGCAGAGATGACTTTCCAACTAGTAACTCATTTCACAGCTATGCTTCCAAATTTACATAGGAAAGGTACTGATATGCAATGGCTCAAACAGGGTTGTATACTATAGTTGATCAAAAGCCACATATTCAGTGGGTTCAAAACCTAATTTTTGATGTGTTGTTCTTCATAATTTGTCATTGAAACTGCCCCCTGCTATTATTATCTTTTTTAAAGGGGATTCTCTCAAATATATGATTGGAACAGCCTTTCATGATTAATTACCCCTTGAATGAGTCATTTTTCAAAACAGTTGATAAAAATCAAAATTCCTTGTTTATTATTACCCTCTCAACATGGGGTTTTGCCACAACTGAAGCTAAAAATCCCTATTCTCCATTGACCTCCAAATGTGGCGTTGTTTTCTACAGCTATTTCTAATAACCCCCCATGGATGATTACCGATCAGTCTGGGAGGTGTTTGTTTTAGCTTCTTTGAACAACCCCCGTTTTGTATTAGATTTTCATGGGGGTTTGTTTGACATAGCTGGTTTGAAGCACCCCAATTAGCCCATTTCCCTTCTGTTTGGGGGTTGTTCATTCTAGCTGCTTCAAACATCCCCCTGTTACCTAATACCCTTCTGCCAGGATTGTGTGTTCTAGCGTCTTCAAAAAAACCCCCGTTGCCTATTAACCTTCCTACGGGGGTTTGTTCGTCATAGCTGCCACGAACCACCCCCCGTTTCCTATTACCCTTCTGTCGGGGGTTGCTTGTTCTGGCTCCTTCAAACAACCCCCCATTGCCTATTACCCTTCTGTTCGGGGACTGTTTGTTCTGGTTCCTTTGAACAACCCCCTGTTACCTATTACCCTTCTTTTGGGGGATTGTTTGTTAAAGCTGCTTAAAACAACACCTTGTTTGGTATTACTCATCTACTGGGTGGTTTGGGGGTTGTTCATACTAGCTGCTTCAAACATCCCCCTGTTACCTATTACCCTTCTGCCAGGATTGTTTGTTCTAGCGTCTTCAAAAAAAACCCCGTTGCCTATTAACCTTCCTACGGGGGTTTGTTCGTCATAGCTGCCACGAACAACCCCCTGTTTTCTATTACCCTTCTGTCGGGGGTTGTTTGTTCTGGCTCCTTCAAACAACCCCCCATTGCCTATTACCCTTATGTTGGGGGATTGTTTGTTCTGGCTCCTTTGAACAACCCCCTGTTACCTATTACCCTTCTTTTGGGGGATTGTGCGTTCTGGCTCCTTCGAACAACCCCCCATTCCCTATTACCCTTCTGTTAGGGGATTTTTTGTTAAAGCTGCTTAAAACAGCACCTTGTTTGATATTATTCATCTATTGTTGGGTTTTTTATCACAACTGGTATGAACACCACCCTTTTTCTTGTGCCCCTTGATATGGGGGGTTGTTTTACAATATCTTCTAAAAGCAACCTTCCATTTTTCATTATGCCCATATCTGGTTTTGTTTGTCATAGCTGAAAGTCAAATAAGCAAAAGGGTTTTTTTCAAAGAATCAAGTTCCAAAAAGAGTTTGGTTCACCCTAGCTTTTTCAAACAAGCCACTATTGAAAATCCACCTTCAAATACAAGGTTAAGTTCAATCACTGATTTGAGCCAAACCCTGTGCATCCATCCCCTTTGATAAAGCATTTGACTACCTGTCCAATGGGAAATAATGTGTAGAGGATGGGTTTCCCAAACTATTTCTTATTTGTTGTTCCTGATCTATGGATAGGTACTAACCCTACACTCCTTGGGATACCACAAGACTTACGCAAATAATCATTATCTGCATGTATTAATACCATTATCACCTATATTAATCAACAATTGATAAGTAAGTGTCTGAGAAATGAGCCATATGATTGGCTTTCATATCAAAATTCAAGTCATCATAGAATGAATACAATTAATTACTATGGAAACAATAATATAAAGGCACTCCAGATGGTTGATTAATAATGAATCTTTGGAAAATGATTGAATCAGCCTGTCAGCCTGTGACTCAAAACCAGAGCACAAGCATGACAGCCAAAATACCATAAACCAATAGTATAGCCAAAATACCACCAAAACATGGAGCTGAGCCAAATTAGCTCAAAAGGTATCAAAAGAAAGAGGAAACTCACCTCTTCCTGAAAATATAAGTCCCATCACCATAGGACAAGAAATAACAAAGTTATTCCTGCTCAAAGTTATTGCTGAGCATAAACCTTAATTTTCACCTCTCATCTAAAATCTAGAAGGAGAGGCTTAACCCCATCAAATGGGTACTCAAAATGAAGCTCTAAGCCAGGGTTATCCAATGGTACCAGCCAAACTGAGCTAGCACCAGTATTACTTGAGTTATGGTCAAATTCAGACAAAATAAGGGTGAACAAAACATTCACCTCTCATCTAACTTTTACAGTTTTAGTGTGAGATACTTAAAGTGGGGTCTTTTTGGAAAGAGCACAATCAGGGCTATCTGATGGTTCCATCCATTTCCTCATAACTCAACTACAACAGAAGTTATTGGCCAAACAAGCTTAATACAGCTTTTGACCAGACCACGCCAATGTACAAAAATACTTGTACATGGGATAACTTTGTCATATTTAATGATAGCCATGTCAAGTTGGGTACCATTATGTAGAGCTCATACAGGGCTATTCAATGAACCAACTTTGAGCTTGATATCTCAAAAACTGACAGAGTTATGACCATTTTAAGGTCAAAATCCCACCTGCTGTCAGATACAGCCTTACCATGGGATAATATCCCATAACCATGAATATGAGGTGTCAACTAGACGAAGAAGCATGTTTTTACTTCAATACCTCATATGTCAGTCAATACTAGGGTCCCATACAGTTTCTGTACAGCATTCTACCCGTCATACACGTCAGAATCAGGCTGTGAGGTCCCCAGATGAAAATTTTCACCCTGTTTTGGTGAAAACTGCCCAGATGTGGTTTCAAAACCACATCTGAGCCCAATACAGGGTATACAGGCTGTTTGCAAACCACAAGCCTGTCATAGAGAGTGAAAAATCTTCACTTCCTCTACGTGGAAAGGTCTAGCAGCCTTTCCACCCCAATTTCAGGATAAAAGGAGGGCTTTTCACAGCCAAAATCCTCTCCTCATCCTGCTCTTGAATAACCTATGTAGTAAACTGTCAAAAACAGTTTTACTCTTGGTTAAATAATCAGGTATACTCTTAATTTAAAGTATTGTAGTCTTTATTATTGTAATCCAACAGGTAAAGCTGCACCCAGGGCTTTTAACAGCGCTCACCACCAATATATCTCTATAGTAAAGCCCTTTAAATCTTAAATTAAATCATTTATTATCAATCTTATCATCTTTTAAAACCATTTTTACCGTGTCACAGTCATAGTTAAAGCTTGTAAATACTCATATACACCTTTGTCATAGACTCAGCCTGACACAGCCTTGATTTCGTTATTAGAATTAAATAATCGGATACATAGTATTGAGGATTGATCTTATATATAAGATACCTGTGCCTAAGATTATCCCATGCGCTTCCTTTCCAACTGAATAATTTGCACATACCTTTACCATCATTTTCTAAACAAAGCTTTTCAATTAAAACTGAATCATTCATACCACATGGATCCATATAATATCTCACTTCCTGCTAGCGTGACAGATAGCTCTGATGATTGTGAGCTCCATATTTAAAATTTTAGCTTATTTAATATGCCTTTTTAATCATAATTCATTTTTTTCCAGATAAAGAAGCTCCTGAAGCTATACATCAATCTACCACACCAACCCCACCTCCACAGACTACCAGCTCAATACATCAATCTTCACCAAAAGTGGCTGGTCCACCAATATCCTCACCAAAAGTGGGTGGTCCATCAATTTTACCCCCAATTCCCAGTGGTGCGATTCATCAGACACAATCTCCTTCATCAAGGGTGGCATATCCACCAAGTCCCAGTAAGACGAGCTTGCAGGAGAAATCATCATCCCCAAAGGTATCTGGTCCTGCAAATAGGCCAGAAATTCCAAAACCATTGAAGCTAGTTCAAATAAAACCATTGGTTACGTATTCCTCAAGTGAATCAGGTAAGTAATTAATTATTATAATAATATGTATGTACTTATTTTTTGATGTAAACTGAACAGAATCCAAGGAATCAGAGGAAAGTGGAATGTCTGATCTTAATCTGGAGACGCCAAAAGCTTCCCATCAATCTATATCTAAAGGTGTACTTTCAATTACATATTAATTACCACAAAATAGCAGGTTTTAACTATTCTTGATATATTTCATAGATTATAATCAATCTCAACCTGCAGGCCAGGCTGAAATTGATGAATTTGAGGCTTTTTGCCAGAGGGCAGAAGTTCACATTCAAGAAGAGAACGCTAGAAAACATCCACAAATTGGGAAAGCCTCAGTTCCATCAGAACGTAACAAAGGAAGGGCTCATTTTGATGAAAGCTTGAAACCGGGTCCCAGCTCTTCCTCAAGTCTTAAAGGAAAGTCATCAGTTATGGAGCATCCTTCCATCCAGATATCTACTGGGGGTTCTTCTCCCAATGTGAGAATCCCAATGGAATTTTAAATTCCACAAATTTATACACCAACAAATTTTAGGCAGATCCCTGTTCAAATTGTTCGTGCAGAAGTTCCTGGTAGGAAGATGATTTCAGTCCCAAAAAGAGTGCACCAGATATTTGAAGCCAATGAAGGTGGAATTACATCAAGTTCGGAAGAAGAATTATCAATTATGTTCTTTTTTCATTACTGTAATTACAAATGAATTTATCAGGTATCATATGGACCAGATATTCCAAAGTTTGGTCAATACTGGCCTAGGAAAATTCATGGTTGGCTTGGTTAGTAAAGTCACCATTTGTATCCAAAATTATTTTAATAGAAGCTAACAGGACAAATTATTCAATAGGGCAAGAGAGAAAGAGGAAACGCATGTCTGACCCATTTTCCATCCCCACAGAACCCAAAGATTTGTATCAGGCCAAAGTACCCATTGAAACACAAAGGCCAGGATTATTTTCTTTTCCATTTTCAAGGAATTCATATACAAAGGAAAATCAAAAACAAAGAATACGCATTGAAAAGAGTAATGAGGAGGAAGATGGTAATCCTTCATCCCAAAATTGATCAAATATTAAATTTTCTAAAACCCTATTGGTCTTTGAATCTTTATAAATACAGGTAGTGAAGATGGTTACTCTTCCCCCATACAGCTTAAATCTGTTTCAAATCCTATATACCAAATGAAAAGCTCCAAAGGGAAGGAGCGGGCAAGTGAGCTTAAAACATGGTTCTTCAAGTGCATACTGAACATTTATTAAACTTAATCTCTTCTTTGAAACTATCCATTTTAGCTGAGCCCGAGGATCCTGAACATCAAGTTTCAAATTATCAGGAGAAGATAGTTGCAGCATCCTCAGTAGCATCAACAAGCCGAGTTAAGATTCCCGCAAAAAATGATAATCTGGGACCAAAAACAATGGCAGATTATTCAAGACATAAGGGTGGGACCGATGTTTCAAAAAATAACAAGGGAAAGTTGAAATCAACTTCACAAGAATTAGCTACAGATAGTTATTTACATGAATCCTTGTTTAGTGACTCAGATGGTATGTAAATAAATTCCTTTTTTGGGTGTAATAATGTATTAATGATAATTTATTGAAAACACAGGGAATGAAGATCAATATGCTAGAGATGCAAGGGCCCAATCTAACAAAGGTTTGAGAAAAAAAAATAGTGCATCAGCAAAGAGAAAGTCACAAAAAGAACATCTGAAGGAACTGAAGG
Source organism: Austropuccinia psidii (assembly GCA_023105745.1). Classification (NCBI taxonomy): domain Eukaryota; kingdom Fungi; phylum Basidiomycota; class Pucciniomycetes; order Pucciniales; family Sphaerophragmiaceae; genus Austropuccinia; species Austropuccinia psidii. The sequence goes on from JALGQZ010000004.1 coordinate 69,797,970, forward strand.
GAGTACTTCCAGATGGAAGCAAATCAATGCGTACAATTGTTCAGATACACTGCCGTGAAATCCTCAATATGGTAGCCAGGGACATTACCACACTTCCTGATCCACCAACTGATGCAGAAAGACAGCTGGCTTTAATTCGTGGGAAAAGCATTGCATTCGATCCAGACCAATTGACTGCTACTGCCTCACGGAACATACAAAGCAAGGCCTTCAAGAGTTATGTCAATACACAAGTCAAATCACTAGGGTTGACACACTTTACATTTGATTGGTGTAGTGGATGGAAGCATCCTTATAATGAACTGATGGCGACTTTGTTCTATCGCACATTTGATATGGCATTGAGATCTGGTGAATACAACAATTATTATTGGTCTCCTGACCATAATAATCATGCAATAGTTACAGCAATTCTGGAGACGTATTTCACATACTTATCTAATGAGTATTGCAACAAACAGAAAGGTGTGGATTTCATTGCAGCACGCAAAGAAAAGAAAATGTTAGAGGCAGCTAGAAAAAGGGTAAGTTTTTTGTAATTATTATTCTTGATGTGCACTTAATGTTTCTCTTTTTAGCTGGCAGAGAGAAGAAAACAATCGTGCAATGAGAATGGTTATTTCCGATTGGCCTCCCAATTTGATGACCCTCATGTCTGTTCAGCTACTGAGGAATACATTGACAACTCTGGATTGGTCAAGCTGCGAAAATTAGGGTTACATTGGCGTTCAACACTTTTAAACAAGATCATGTACAAGATTGATGAGTCAATGGGATTAGGCCAAAGCATAGGTAAAAGTCGCAAAAAGGTAGTAAAGCCTCCAAGAGAGCCCCCAACTCATGATGAGGATGATGTATGTATTCCCAGTTGTTTGAGCTACCAAGCCTATGATTCTGGAGCCCTCAAGAGCCTTACCCAGCAGCAAATAATAGGTCTGGGAATAAAAAAAGATGAAATATTTGAGGGTAGCTTTGAAGGAGGAGTTTGGAATTTTTTTTGAATTTGTTAAATTATCTTGAAACTTGGTGGAATTCCTGTTTTATTTGGCTCCTTGAATGTATAGAAGGTGGTCTCACTTTTTTTTATTATAACTCATTATCTCCTTGAGCAATAATGTCTCCCAATCAAATGTCATTAACACGGTGGACCTGAATTAATCAAGCATTATAAATGAGATATTTAAAAGAAATAGTAGTGGACTAAAAATAATTAATTACCTCATTAGTTTCTTTTTATGCTCTTGAACCTATTAAATAATGAAAAAGAATTTCCTTCAATTAGATTTCTCTTCCAAAAGATTTAATGGTTCCATATCATACCCTTTGAATATTTATTTCTATGGTATCTTGTGATATGAAACGGAAAACCTTCACGATGCTACTTTGCCCTATTCTATGTAGTCTGTCTATTGCCTGTGATTCTTGGGAAGGATTCCAATGTGGATCCTTTAATGCAAGTAATTAGCTTAATTATTTAATTATGCTTATTACAAAACTTACCATTATAAATACAATTTGTGCACACGTAATATTGAGACCTGTACCAGCAGCAAGGAGAGATGCAAGTAGAATTTTACAATCACTTTGACTAGAAAACTGTGAGAGGGCTTTTTGTTGATTTTTGGATGAGGTTTTTCCATCAATTCGAGAAAAACTTAATCCTTTATGGACCAAGACAATTCCAATCCTATGAGTTTATATTAGCAAATAAGTCAGAAAGTTCATGTAAGATGAAGTATAAGATATACTTACAAATCTAAAAACTGTCTCCATTGAGAATAAATCACACACTTGGCTTCTGGCACTTCTATTACTTCTTTTTTTAAAAGGTTCATTAATTCCAGTATCTTCCAGCTTTCAAGGCATTGACTTGTGGTGATCTTCTTTATCAAATAATTGGGTTCATTTTCACATTGACTTGACATACTTTGAACTTCTGAGAAGTTTGAATAATCAACTTCCTCCCTTGAACTGGTTGTTTCTGCTAGTATGGGATGATTGCATAAGCGTCTTAATTGCTGAATACTAACTAATAAATTTCTTCTCTCGTATTTCTTCTTTTCCTCCTTAGCTTCATCAGTATAGAGATATTCAGAAAGGTTTTCCATAAAAATTCTATCATAATACAGTCTAATATTTGGAGGTAATGGCCTGCAAACCTCTTCTTCACATATAAGAGGTAAACTTGGAAGAACCACTGTTTTCAATCGGCGTAGCATCAAATGGCGTGTGACCATATGAAAGGGCTTCAAATCCCCAATTTCAAGGTGCTTTGGCTGATTACAAGAGATGAATCCAAACAATGACATGTAATCATTGAGAGAATTATTTAATGGGGCCCCTGTAAGACATAGTCGGTTCTTTGTTTGAAGGGAGATGATTGCAGCATGAACATGTGCATGAGAATTTCTGATAACACTGTTAGCCAAATTATGAAGTTATTAGTTTTGATTATGGCATCTCAAAACCAAATGACTTTGCAGCTCTGACTTACTGTGCTTCATCTAAAATTACTCTATACCATTGATAATCATAAACTGGCCCTTTTGGTGTTAACCTGAAGTCCATTCTGAGGGTTTCATAGGCTGTGATGATGATATTGCTTTGAATGGATTCAATGATGAAATCTTTGCAATGATTACTTCCATGGTATCAAAGAACATGCAAATTATTAGGATGTGTGTGCTTATTTATTTCTTCTTCCCAGTTCTCAATCAATCTTTTAGGACACACAATAATGGTTGCTTGGCATCCACTGATAGTGGATAAACTGGATTTCTGGTAGTTTCTTGCAGAATTAAGAGTGTGGGCTACCAGAGAAATTGCTTGCAATGATTTTCCTAGGCCCATGTCATCAGCAAGGATTGATCCCAAAGGTGATGGTGGGTGCAAATCAGAGTTTGAGGTGATTATTGTTTCGTGAGTAATCTTATGTTGCCATAGAATTTTAGAGGGAGAAGAAATCCTTTTACAAAATGCAATGGCCGAGACAGAATTCGGAGATTCACGATCTATAAGAAAAGAAAGTCCTTGTGCTTGATGATAGAGTAGCTTAGTTTTGATGATGAAGGTGGGGGGATATAAAGGTTGCAAGTCACAACCACTTGCAATATCCAATGACTCATCAATCAATAAAGGTGGAGAGTAATATTTCTTGGAAATATGAGTAAGCTGTAGACTCATTGGGCAGTTGACATGCATTTCAGGTCGATAGGAAATAGGCACATTTACTCCCACATGATATTGATAAAACGATTTGAGGGCATATTGCATATATGAAGAGGTGGTGAACAGTAAAATCCCAATTTTGATTGTTGATATCATTGAATTAGTCAAGTTCAAAGCGCATTCAAAGAGTAATTGTGGTTCATCGTCGGAATCCAGGCATTTTAGTCCACCAGCTGGACCATAAGTTGTTTTTTTGGGGGGACTTGGGAGGTGAGGTATAAGTGCTGATGAGAGATTTGTTGGTAATTGCCCAATGATGCTGTTTGAATTGGCGAAGTAGACATACACATTATTGTAATCATGAGATAGTTGAATCCAATATGTGGAGGTGGCTGATGGAGGGATATGAAGAAGACAAGGTGTTACTTCACACAAAATTGTATTAATAACACCAATGCAATATAACATGATATTCAAATTATCTATGGAAGGGATATTTAAAAAAATGGATCTATCCTCTATGGGGGAAATAGGAACTTTTGATTAATGGCAGGCTTTATATATGCAATGTTGATGATGAGAGGGAATATGAAAAAACACTTTTTTTAGTGTATTTCAAATCAGGCATTGAAATTTCACAAGCTAAAAAATCAAGAATAGGTGTGCCTTCTGTTTGCACTAACTGATTCAAAGTAAGGGATGGTTGGTGTCATCTTGATTTGAAAACCCCCTGTGGATAATTAGCCTTTTTTCCAATTGTCTGGTGGTTCACATCAGCTTCTTTGAATAACACTAATATCAGGGTTGATGAACCATAGGGTGTTCTTATCACATGAGGGTTTGACTGCAGCAGATATGCTTGGACACCCTGTCAATGAAGGGTAAATTCATAGCATCTTCCAAAACCCCCTGTAGGCAGTTATGCTTCATATGGGGGTTTTCATTATAGCTGCCACGAACAACCCCCCATAGCCAATTATGCTTCACACGGGGGGTTGTTTGTTATAGCTGCCACGAACAACCCCCCGTAGCCAGTTATTGTTCACACGGGGGGTTGTTCGTTATAGCTGCCACAAACAACCCCCCGTAGCCAGTTATTGTTCACACGGGGGGTTGTTCATTATAGCTGCCACAAACAACCCCCCATAGCCAGTTATTGTTCACACGGGGGGTTGTTCGTTATAGCTTCCACAAACAACCCCCCGTAGCCAGTTATTGTTCACATGGGGGGTTGTTCGTTATAGCTGCCATGAACAACCCCCCGTAGCCAATTATTCTTCATACGGGGGGTTGTTTGTTATAGCTGCCACAAACAACCCCCTGTAGCCAGTTATTGTTCACATGGGGGGTTGTTCGTTATAGCTGCCATGAACAACCCCCCGTAGCCAATTATTCTTCATACGGGGGGTTGTTTGTTATAGCTGCCACAAACAACCCCCCGTAGCCAGTTATTGTTCACATGGGGGGTTGTTCGTTATAGCTGCCATGAACAACCCCCCGTAGCCAATTATTCTTCATACGGGGGGTTGTTCATTATAGCTGCCACGAACAACCCCCCGTAGCCAGTTATTGTTCACACGGGGGGTTGTTTGTTATAGCTGCCATGAACAACACCCCGTAGCCAATTATTCTTCATACGGAGGGTTGTTCATTATAGCTGCCATGAACAATGCCTCATTGCAAAATACAGATCGTACAGGTGTTTTGGTTCCCCAATTGTAATTTAATATGATTTTTCTGGAATTGTTTGTTGTAAAAATACCTAAACAAACTTTTCTGATTGTATTTTCTTGTTAGATGACCTATAATACAGGTAAGTACCAACAAAGTCTGCACTATAGATTCTTTGACGTTTTTGAATGAATGGTGAGTCATTTAATCATACAGGTAACCATTGTGTATTACTGTATCAGTCATACTAAAGTATGAAGAGCATATAAAAATTCAAGACTTTTCAGGCATATATACCACCCTTGGGATCCCAATTGCCCTTGTGCATCCCTCCTTCTTGGAAAACCCACATTATTTTGCAATGCCCTCAATGATATTCAATTCAAAAGGTTATCCTTCAACCTCTTCATTAAGTATTTCACCAGCATCAGCCTCTAATAACACGGATTGTGATTCTAGTGACTCCAACACCTCAGAAACCCAATCCTCATCTAATCCTGAACCACATCCCCTCACTACAGAATCTATAACAAATAGTCTAATATCCAGTGCCGAACATCATAGACTGTCAATGTCAACTGATGAGCTGGATTTATCAAGAAATCCATGTGTTCCAGATCCTGATCTCATTCCAGCATGTCCATCATGGGAACAATTTTTGGAATCAACATATCCAATGCAACCTCCTTTTTTGAATGAAAACCAAACCTATTCGACTACATCCACAAATCAACCACCCATTTTCAATGTTGAAAAGGTTCAGTTAACACAGGAAGAGTTTTTGTTATCCATGGAAAAGAAGGTTAAGCGAATCAAAAAAATGATTGAGGATCCTTTGACCCCGTTTGACGACCGAAAGATCATGGAAACTCTTATGAGCTCATTCATCTCAAAGATCAAATGTGAGCCTTCCTTGTGATTCGATCTGACCTTTATTAATACTTATTCACCTCAATAATTTCCCTAGGTATTGAAGATGGAAGCACACTTCCACCAGAAAGTGGTATAATAATAGGTAATACTAGCTTATTGCCAAAACGTAAAAAATTCTCAAAGAAAAAAGATAAGACACACAAACGCACCCGATTCGAAGCTGTTCAGGAAAACCCGGAGAACAGTGTGAACAAGGATAGTTGTAAGTTATTTTCATCTTATGAGAAATTTAACTTTTGAATAAAATTCCTGATGATTTTTTAATATGAGCAGCACAAATTGGAATAGAAACTCTTTTTAATCCCGAATCAAGTAATGAGAATACACATTCACAAACAAATGTAACTCTGGAGATTGAAAATATAAATCATCCAACAAATGAAACTAACTCATCTCAGGCTCACTTAAATTCTGATCCAATCATCTCATCATCATACCTTCCAATTCATAGTGCATCTAATCAAAATCTACCCAATCTCAACCCATCGTCTATAGCAGCATCACCAATTCCTATCTCCTCAAATTCAGCTATTTTATCTTCATGTAGTTCAGTGATACCCCTGGCTTCCAGTTGTATAGATAATATGCCTCACCTCAACCAACAATCCAATGACACACCTTGCCTTAATTTACCAACTTCTTCATCGGCTACTTCTACTTCCCTGTTTTCTATATCATCACATGATAATAAATCAGGGAATTTAATCACTCCAGTCGTTATCAATAATAATGATAGTCCAATTCCAAGCTCATCCTCCATGAATCCACAAAATAACCCCACCCAGATTGATTCCCAAGTCTCTACTCAAAACCATGCCATGACACCGTCACATCAGGCCTCTTCAAATCCAAACCCCTCAACATTTAGTTCCATGCCTCCAAACAATGACCCAAACTCACCTATTTTCCTTCAAAATGCCATCTTATTTTTGAGGAGTATTGATACGTTTGAAAACACTATTGGGGCACACCATAACTCCTTGGTTCAGAAAGCCATTCATTATTTGATGGAAAAGCGCTCTCAACAAAGTGAACAAGAAGCTTCCTTTCCCACCACTCTACCCTGTAGTATACGATTCCTTTTTGATAAGAATACCTTGGCTGATGCATGGCTTGATCAATTCCAAACAGACTGTAAGTCTCTTTCTTTATTTATAGTGAAATACCCCTAATATTTGGTCGTAATTTATAGATCCTGGAATTTTTGAACCCAGTATCAATGAACCATTTTATGATCCTGAAGTTGTCAATTTCCCTTACATCAAGACCCAAGAATGGAATCATCAATCACACCCTTTATATCATTTCTTGAAATATCTCTGTCTGCCCTCACGTCATGCACGCCGAAATTGGTCCAGGGTATTCTTCCAATGCATTGGATTGGTACATGAAGAACTAAATTTACCTATTATTAATGTTCTTGAGGAAGATTTTCCTCTTGAGCTCTCTCAGGATTACCGTGCCATGAAGTATTTCACTTCATGTGTTAATCAAATCAACTCAAGAGGAATTAGTGGTATCAAAGGTCATTCAACTAAAAAAAGGCCTCAAGCTCCAACTCAGATCCTCATGCAGATTTAAACCATCTCATTAATAGCATCTCCTTAATGTTCCAGGCATTTGCAATTCTTCGTTTTAGGTGTAAGCTCAATAGTGGCTCTACCAACCTTTCATCAGTGCAAGCAAACCAGCTCATTGTCAAGGCAATTAATGATCCCCAAATCCGACCGTCATATCACATTCTGGCCTCATTCCTTGCTGCTGGTTGTCGTGGGCTAATGCTTTGCCCTCAAGATCATCGCAAATTTGGTGTCTCCCCTTCCTTTCAATTATTAATGCTGGCTTCACAGTTAAACCGCTTGAACTCACATCCAATAAAAGAGACTATTTGGAGAAGATCAAATCAGTATATATGTGATCTTTTTTCATCTGCTTTCCCTTCACCTCAGTTTTTTCATGAAGTGCGTATTGCCAGATATGCTTTGGCTTGTGCAATCATTTTAGACTTGGGAGAGTTCTTTCACAGAGAAAACCCCAATGTATCCAGCTATGTTGTGTCTCTTCCTAGATCAGCTACACGAACAACAAATGTTACTGTTACAAGTCTTGAACCTTCTTCATAAATTATTTTAGCTATGTTGTACTTAAAATCATATCTTGCTGAAGAATCTGAGATGAGGAAGAATGACTCCTTGGTGAACCTTTATACCATAATTCCAAATTGGATATAAATGAGTGAGAGCTTATGTTTTGTTTGGTTCCAAAAATAATTGTGTCAAAATTAATGATATGATTTCAAAAACAAATATTAATGTACAGTATTATATTATTGAAGATAGTTAAAGTCAAAATCTGTGCAATAAATACACTACATGTTAATGAATTTGTTTTTAAAAGGGAAAATTCAAAACCAAATAATTAAAGAAAAGTGAGAAGCAATACACAAACATTCGGGTTAGCTCTGGCTTACTTTGCTCAGCACAAATGATAAGAGAAATCTTTTGAACTAAGGAGCTGAGAGGTGTTCAAGTGAACAGCCAGCTTTGATAGATAAACTAGTTACAACTGTGAAACCTTACTGGTTTCACTTGTGGGACTAATATTTTGTAGGCTAAGTTTCTAGTACCTTTTTGTTGAGCTACAAAGAACCCATAATTTGACCAAACAAATGAAATGCAAAAAACATTCATTTGAGTTATCATAATTTATTTTTAATTTTTCAGGTTTGAGAAAAAATTATTTCCAAATAAAGTATATATTAAAATTCCTTTTTTATTTTATGTGAATTTCTTGTTGAACAAGTTCTTAAATAACTCATGTGATTATATATAAATTAAACAGAGCCCATCATAGTGATCCAAATTGAGAAATTATATTAACAGTATAAATGTAGTACTGTACAGTTTTTTAATCAATTTTTTAATTTTTTTGAGTTCCAATAGAATTTCAATAGAATTTAAGTTTGATTTGATTTGATTTGATTTCGTTGGGTTCAAATTTCATTAAATTTAATCTTATTCAATTAAACTATATTAAAGTAAATTAAATTAAAGTAAAGTAGAGTACTTTAATATAAATTCAATTTAAATCACTGAAAACATTTGTCAAAAGATTGACTCCCCCTATTTTATGTAACAAAAGTACGTTATTTTGAGTTTTTAAATCTGTGTCAAGTTTCAAAGTATATGAATAATTCAATTAATTCAAGTCACAAATTAAAATTTGACATATGATGGATTTCTTGAGATTTATTAGAATTGAGTAAATATAAAAAAAATTGATTGAAATAAAATAAAATATAGAATTAAGATTAATTTTTTATGTTTTATTTTGTTTTTTGAATTGGTGATTTGAAAGTGTGTGAAAAAATAAGGTTGGATTTTAGACAAGTTTTTTGAAAATAATAATGATTGAGTTTTAGTCTTTTGATGAATTTTCAAATTGATATGATGGTTTTATTAATTGAAAACAATAAAAAGGATGAGATTTAAGTTAATTAAAATTAATTAAATTTAATTAAGATTCATTAAAATTAATCAAAATAAAGTAATATCAATCAATATTAATCAAAATAAATCAAAATTAATTAATTCAATTGAAATTGTTCAAAATTAATGATATTTATTTAAATTTACTTCAAATTAATTGATATTAATGAAAGACAATTAATATTAGTTAAAATCAATTAAATTTGCTTGAAATTCATTAAAATTAATTAATATTAAATAAAATTAATAAAATTTAATCAAAATTAATCAAAATTATTTACAACTATGTAGAATTAATCAACAGTTCTTAATTCAATTAAAATTAATAATTTAAATACATTTGAAAGCACTTACTTTTATATATGATTTATTCATTTTCGCATCAATTTTATATATATCTATTATTATGTACTTTTATTAATTACATTTTCCATTTTATTTATTATTTATTATTTTTTTTATGAGTTATATTTGTTGTATCAAAATACAATACAAAATGAATCAATAAACCTAACTCAATGATAATGCATTATGAATATGCATTACACATAATCGACTATTTAATTCTAGAATCGAAGAGGCGAAGATCTCTCCTCAGGGGAGATCTTTCTCTTCGTATTTTTTATTTTTTATTTTTCAATTTTACTAATTAAATAATTATTTAAATTTTATTAATAATATTTTATTTTTCTTATTGGTGTTTTTTTTTTGTTTGGATTCTCTGACGAATCAAAAAGAAAGCCGGTGAAGGTTGCAAAACCTAACACCTGAAACCTAACTATATGATACATAACCGTACACAAAGACCTACAAAAATTAACTCGAGCTTTTTGTTTCCATCCAAATCTGAATTCAAATCCAAATCGAATGAAGCAAGAAATGAAACTTACAAAAATCGAACGAAACCAGCCAAGACCGTTAAGCTTTATCAACTAAGCTAATTGATTGATGTTAACTTTTTCTGGTATTATTATAAATTTACGCGATTGAAATAGAGTGAAGTGTCTTTCTCTTCAATTCGGATCATCAGGCAATGTATATCCAAATCATCAATGCCTTGATTCATTCGTTGACTAACTGACCTCTTCATTTTCACCATTTGTTTTTATAGGTTATCTTGACACCATTAAATTGGTCAAACCCTTGAACAGTCGTTGGACGAGCTTCTTGTTTCCATCCAAATCAAATGCAGAAAGAAATGAAACTTACATAAATCGAACGAAACCAGCCAAGACCATTAAGCTTTATCAACTAAGCTAATTGATCGATGTCAACTTTTTCTGGTATTATTATAAATTTACACGATTGAAATAGATTGAAGTGTCTTTCTAGTTAATTGGGATCATCAGGCAACGTATATCCAAATCATCAATGCCTTGATTCATTCGTTGACTAACTGACCTCTTCATTTTCACCCTTTGCTTTTATAGGTTATCTTGACACTATTCAATTGGTTAAACCCTCGAACGGTTGTTGGAAGAGTTTGCTTGGACAAGCACATCGGTAAGCAGACATTCTGTTGCTTTTTTTTTCTATTTGAATTATTGACAGCACAAAATTCACATTCAATAATTTCTCCCATCTTCATTGTCTTGATAAGCTAATGAAGCACTTTAAGGTGCATGCTACTGAGCATGGACATTTGACTAACGATACTAGTCTGAATGACATAAAGGACATGTTGGCTAGTCTACCCCATTTGAATGAAAGTAAAGAAAAGGTAATTCTTCTGGTTTTAAAGAGGATTGACGGCTTTTTGGCCTTGGAGACTTGCACCTCTTTGTGTTGACTCTTGTTTTCTATACCTTTCTCTCCATCTCAGCATGGCAGAAACCTGTATGGAATTGTTTAAAAAACGTCAATTAGCAGCAGTAGCATCAGTTGAACATTGCTGCTCGAGGGGTATAACAGCCGAAGGGCGGACACCCAAGTCGATCGTAGAAGAAATGGTGCCCCTTTTGCATGATAGCATTCTAAGGTTTTTTCGTTCACTGTGATAAATTCCCTCAAAATGCTCATGCTTTGTACTCTTGTAGCACGTCTGACAAGTTGCCAATTGTTTCTCTACATGTCCTTTATCAACATGGGGTCCCAGACGAAGATTGGCAATAACTTTATCAACACGCCAAATTAGTGTTACATGAAATGGCGGCGGTCAACAATCTCCTTCACCTTGGAGCCAATGTAACAAAAGATAGGGGCCAAAAGAAGAGTCACTCCAACTCAATCAAGCTCCGATTTGTCCAATGGTCCCTCATTACTTCTTTCCGGTCAAATTTCTCAGCAAAACAAACACATCGAATTAGGGGCTTTTCATACCTTGGACCTTGAATGCGACCGAGAAGTCCCCAACAGCAAAGGCCCCTTCAATTCGCATTCAAAGCTTGATCGCCGTAATGAGTTTGCCTCAAATGTCACCAAGCCAAAACAAACAACAATAACATTCAAAATATGGCAGCCCTCAGTGGATTTGGTCAAAGCAGGGTGTTGCTTAAGGCTTTGCCTCTCTATGTGGGTGCACATGCATAGAGGTGGCTTGAGGCTGTAACACCATGTGGCAACTGATAAACTGAGGGCTTGGGTCATCTGATCCACAAAAGAGGAGCTGTCCAGGCCAATAGGGCCGGTGCCTCTTTTGAAAGTGCCCAGCACAATAAACAGTGAAATAACACTATAAAATTAGATGAATTACACATCTTTAAAAAATAATTTCCTTATTTTCTTTTTTAGAATACTACTTAGAATAATGTATGGTCATGGTGGGGGCCCACACCATGACCAGTATTTGTAATTACTTTTGATAGCCAACACGGGGGAATTGCTGCTCAAAAATCTTAATCAAATTTATGCAAATTCAACGATAAAAATGATTTTTAATTAATTAATAAAAATTAATTAAAATCAAAGAAAATTAATTACAATTAATTATAATCAATTGTAATGGATTGAAATTAATAAAAATTGATTTTAATGAAAATCAATTATAATTAATTAAAATAAATTGTAATTAAAAGTAATTAAATATAATTAATATTAATTGTAGAAAATTAATTATAATTGATTAAAATTAATTATAATCAAAATAAAAATTAATTTAAAAGAAATGATAATTAAAACTAATAATTATAATTCGAAGTAATTATAATTAATTAAAATTAACCATAATTAATTATATACTTCTTCTTCTGTGGCTTCCGCCAGTTTTAATTTTGCTGATTGAATTTTATTTTTCAATAGTTCAAGAGCTTCGTTTAATGGATAAGCTAGCATGGTATTAGCCTTGAAAGCAAAACAATGTTAGTTTTGAAACAAGTTGAGAAAGTAATTTAAAAAGATGCCTACACCTAACAAAAGATAAACTTCATCTACTGGTTTGAACATAGCACTAGTGTAGACTGTATCAGCCAATTCAAAATGAGTTTCTATGATTTGATTTTGTTCCTAAAAAGCTGATTACATCAGTCTAATGTGAATCGAATTCATAAAAATTATAAAAAATTTATAAAAAAGTCTTTAAAACGAGATTTCTTCAAAATAAATAATTCATAAAATGAAGTTGTTCTTTTTTGGTCTCTTAGTACAGATCATTTAATAACCCTAACCCTACTTCTGCTCATCCATACAAAAAAATTTTCCTTCCCAAACAATGAACTACTGAATTCAACAAAATTTCTCGATCCAACCTCAACATGCTTCCAAGAAATCCCCCCTCTTCAAAAATATCTGATTGGTGCCGCCAGGGCCCACAGATTTTTTCAAAAAATAATGACTCTTTAATTTCACCTCATCCAACTCAAAATCCTCATCCGACTCAAAATAAACAAAAATACTCTACCAAAGGATCAAAATCATCTAACGATTTAAATTCACTTGATTGGTGCTGCCAGGGCCCACTTGTTGAATTTAAGTCTGAAGGTTCCTTGCAACGAAATCCTAAATTTAATAAAAAAAGAACCCGAGCTCAGCGACGACATCAAGCAGCCATCCATCAAGTACAATCTGAACTACAAGTAAATCCTAATCAAACAACTGAAGATTGTTTGATTCAGGTTTACCCAAAAGCAAAAACCAATTTGCTAATCTTACCTAGGGCCTCAATTTCTGAAAAACCTAAATTCGTTTTTGACTGTGCTAATAAAAAGTCACTGATGATTTTTTGTGTTCACAACTTAGTCAATTCATCAAAAACAACTCAAGAGCTTAAAAATATTATTTAGACTCTAATGAAATTAGGCCAAAATCGTCAGCCAATTAAAAATAAAAATGAAATTTCTGGTATAATGAAAGGAGTTGGGTTCCGAGCCGGATCAGACAAGGACAAGAGTGCAGGTAGGGAAATACTAACCGTCCATAATTTAAAACTAATGAGATCGCTTATTCGGAATACAGGTGTTTATGCCTTCAAGAAAGGTCTTACACCTGAGCAACTTCAAGAAGACACAATAAATCATGAAAAGTTATCTTCATATAATAACTTTATTTTTAATCGTATTGCTGAGTTCACCCAGGTTGCCCCAGCCAGTAACTCAAGACTCATGCTAGATGCCTCTTTACCATCTTGGCATGAATCTCAATGGCCCTTAGCTCCAATAGAAGATAAACAGATATTTTCGAATGTTACCATCACTCATAATGGATTTCACAATGAAATCCATGTTGATCAACATGATGTCAATCCCTGGACCTATGGTGTGAGCCTTGAGGTATATTTTACATACCCAAATAGGCCACAATCATCTTAAAAAGAAATTTTGAATTATGCAAAACTCATAAGTCATGCATATATTCAAAATTCATCATTTTCAATTTCAGAAAAAATGAATAACTTTTTATTGAGTAAGTAAATCCATGGATTTAAGACCAGATTTGGATTCTACACAAAAATTCACCTAGGGTAGCTCCATAGAGTGAATAAGCTCAATTTAAGTATTTGAGGTGGTAAAATGGAAAATACTTCAATACCACATCATTAATACAACATAAAAGATCCGTGAAAATTTGTGTTTTTCTTGATTTTTAGCCAAAATAATGGGAAAGTGAGAAATCCCATGTCACATATACACTAAGAATAGTGTTATGCATGTTTTGAGCACTTAATATCATGGTATTCTTACATGGACTTTTGGTACACCCATAGTGGATATCTCACTTTAAGCTTAAATTACTATTTTGACGTAAAAAATAAGCAAGGGGGACAAAAGACATCAAAGAGAGCCAGGGTACCCAACTTCTGAGGCCTCAGAGGCGTGGATAGCTCAAGAACATGGATCCATGGCTCATCTTGGCCCAATTGGTAAACTAAAACTCTTTGGGAACTTGGTTACCAAGTTACACCTACTGTAATCATAAGAAAAATAGCAAATAACCTGCTATTTTGACGTGCCAAGGAGGTAATAAGCTACTTAGGCTCCTGTAACCACGTCAATTCTTGATGACTTTCCATGGCTAGACCCTAAAAGAGTAATTAAACCCTTTTGAGATCCATATTCATTGATTTACCTCATAGCAACCAGCAAAATACTGCTATTTGCAATTCTACGTAGAAATGAGGTAAAAACTTCAAAAATTCATTAAAAATACAATTCTTAATTAATCTTCCTTAAACTTTCAGGACCAATGAAGAACTGTATTATCTATGGTAAAACCAAAAAGAATTATGGTTTTACTAGTAAAATTAAAAGTTTTACTTACAGTCCATTTTTGACCATTCTACGTGAAACACTGAATCTTCAAAAATTCACAGTAATTACAACCTGTGATGAAATTGGCAATAACATTGATAGCTTTGAGGAATCAATGATTATTTTAGAATAAAAGAAGATTTACAGATGTTACTCCTTTTATTCTTAACCATATTGGGGTTGGTAGTCACGTAAAAGCATCAATTAAGTAATTATGATAATCTTACGTGACAACAGATGATGCAATCATTAATCCAAAAAGGTTTATTGTTTTCTCACTCACTGGTTTTTCAGTTTGCTCCATGGCACGCCTCTGTGAGCTGTTGTTGACTTAAAAGAAGCCTATTCTTGCTGTTTTTTCCGTATCATCATCTTATCAAATTATTAAATCATTATTACCAACAAGTAAGTATTAGTTAAAGCTATTCTTAAGTGTTTTAAATCTTTCAACATCATCCAGAAAGACGTGAAATCATAGAATCCAACTATATATTTTTGTAATACTGTTATAAATCCTTTTGATCCCTTAAATCCACAATTCCACGTCAAATTTCTCTACTCTTATCTATCAATAAGTTCTTTGGAGTATTAGTGAGTCATTTATTTTTTAATTCTTAAAGTTTTTCTCTAGTAATAGTTTTCTTCAAGAATTATATTCATAATTATTCTTGTAAAAGATAATTATATATCAAAATAATTTTATTATTTTAATAAAGAAGTTTTTATTATTAAATTCTTCTTGTAATTGATTCTAGTAGACAATTACTGCTCACCGTTATAATCACTAGTAGTGTATAACACGTGAAAGAAATAATTTTATAATTATTTAATTGTGGCTATAATAATTTTTTATTATTATATTTCATAAGAACAGACATAGTACTGTTGATTAATAGTAATATTATCACCAGTTTCATAGTCACATCTTACATTTGGGGGCCTGGCCGTGTTTTTTGAACCTTGTACCCTTAATTAATATATTTTTAAGCTTTAAAATATATTAATTTAATATTTTTTTCTTTCATTTTAAAGTCAAAATAATTCTTATTTTTGAAATTGTTTTGGAAATCTTTTTCATTGAGGAATTTGATTTAATTTTATATTGTTTTACACGTGGCTTTTTCACATCCAAAAACTTATAAAATTATTCTTTGAGTTACTCTGAATTAATTTTCATTCAAAATCTTAAATTTTAATTCTTTTTTCTTCAAAAAGAATAATTTTTTTGATATTAAAAAATAATAAAATTCATAAAAAATCTTTTAAAAATATCTTAAAACACAAAAATAATTTCTTTTATCATATTTTTTTCTCTTTAAGTGTCTTTAATCAAATACTGTGCAGCTGGTAACAGACTCAGTAAAAGATACATCAATAGTCCAGAATCTTCAGAAGCAGAATCTGAAGACAGTATTGAGGTGCAGATTGCTAAAAGAGGCACCTTATTCAACTCAGAAAAAGCTAAATTACCACCAAAAGGTGTGTATTTTATCTTATATTTTTCACCTTTTATCTTTAAATTGACGTGAAAATGGTGCATACCAGAAATGGAAGCAACTATTCAGTCCAACCAGATGGATGTGGACAAGGAAGAGGCAAGACCAAATCCAGAAGTGCCAAATCTTCCACAAGAAAGACACATCTGGAGGATGCCAGAGTTGCCCCCCATTCCCCAAGGTCTGTACCAACAGATTTTGACGTAAATTCTGAGCCTGAACTGATTTATGGTAATATTTCCAGGGCTGAACCACTTTCAGGTGGCAGCAATAGGAATATATCAATGCCAGTACAAAAGCTGGTTCAGAGCAGCCAAGGAAGAGGAGTGGGAAATCTGCCCAAGCCTTTGGCAGGGGGCCATGAACTCCTACTTACACATCAAGAGCTTTCTGGGTCAGGAGAAGACCATATAACTCTTAGGAGGATGGAGCCCCTGTCTTGCAAAGACAAGGTCAAAAAGATAAAGAATTGGTTGAAGAACCAAAGTCTTTTATCCATAGACCAGAAGAAAGAGTTGGAAATGACTCCAGCTTTGGAGACAGAGGCACCAGTGGCATCTACCAGCTCCAAACCAGCTCCAGAAGCGTCCAAGGACAAGCCCAAAGGACCTCAAAAGAAACAGAGAGGTCCCAAGAACCATCAAGGCAAGGGCAAAGGCAAAGCCAATTGGCACAGACCTTACCCACAAGGGTACAGGATCCCCAAATTGGAACCTTCAGCCGTGGACAGTGTCTTCAATATGGCCAGAACTCTTATGGAATTCACAGCCAAGGAGCAGGAAAGGATGAACAGGACCTTTCCACACAAATAACTGATGTACATAGAAGTATTAATGTAGAAATTGGCAAACTTGAGCCAAAGTTAAAGCAAATTACATTAGACATCAATGATTTAAAGAAAAATGACAAGCAACATTCTGAATGGCATAAATTGACAACTGTCACCCTTGAGTCAATTAGCAATGCTTGTGAAAGAATTGAGAACCAATGTCAAAATAATGAAACAGAGGATCCTTCCATTTTTAAAGTAAATGATAGACTTAAAACTCTTGAAGACCATGTCTTACAAATAGTTAAGAACACCAATCAATTTGCTATACATTTAGCAAAAAGTGACAGTGAGAGGCAGAAATTGAAGAATGAAATAATTGCAAGTGTGGAGCAAATTCATAAGAATCATGAACCACATATGCCGAGACATTCTACACCTTTGACTGAAGAAAAACTTTCTGTCAAAGAAAGTTTGACTCCATTCTTAGTAGAAAATATTATTTCTGCAAAGGATATTCCCAAATTAGAAGAATGGCCAACATTCTCTGGTGAAGGAGAATACAACCATATTGAATTTATCAGGACTATTGATATGTTGCAAGAAGACTTTAATATACCTGATGAAATCATAGTGGAAAAATTACACTGTTTGTTTACCAGAACTGCAAAGAAATGGTATTACAAAATGAGGATTGATCATGGTAAACATGACTGGTCTTGGTGGAAATCTGAAGTGATTACCAAATGGGCCAATAATTCTTGGAGGTTTAAAATGGAGAATGCTTTTGAAAGTGCCATTTTTAACTCAGAAAAAGACAAACCACTTACTTGGTTCTTCAAACAAAAAGACATATTATCTGCTTTACACCCAGATATGTCTGACACTATGATTAATATGAAAATATTAAGAAAGTGTGGAGGAGAACTGGAACATTCTATCAAAAGCAGATGTGTGGAACCCTGTTCAACAGAGGACTACATTAATGCTATGGAAGATATCATTACCAGAACAAGAATTGGTAAAACTTGGGTTAAAAACCCAATAGAGTCCAAAATAGTCTCAAAGATTCCTAGAGAGGAAAGAAGACCAGAAAGACCTGTCTTGAAGTGTCATAAATGTGGAAGTACTTCAGATTTAGCCAACACTTGCCCTAAGAAGACAAAGATCAATGAAGTTCAAATCATTGAAGAAATTCAATGTTCTGAAGAGAAAGAAGAGTCTGATCAAGACTCTGCAGTCTCTGAAGATACACCAGTGGAGGACTATCCCATTGAAAACATTTCAGCCTTCTTTGAGGTAACAGAAGTCCATACCTACTTGCCACAGTACAGTGAGGATTGCTGCAACCTGATCGATATCCAAGATGCCAGAATGTGTAAAACAAAACCTGCTAGAGGAAAGGGTTATACTGCTGGAGCATCCTGTATCACATCAGTTCTGATGAGTGATATTGAAGCCAAAGTAAATTTGGATACAGGGGCATTTTGCACTTGTGTTGGCAAAGATTATCTCCAAATTATACTTCCTGAATGGAAAAACCATCTATTACCAATAGAAGGTGTACAATTCAGTAGTGCCAGTAACAATATGTACCCCTTGGGCATATTTGACACTAATATTGTATTCCCACATCCAGCAGGAAGTGTAAGAATGAAAACTGAGATTTTAGTAATGGATAATTGCACATCTCAGCACATCATTCTTGGAAATGATTACTTAAATATTTATGGTATTGATATAAATAACCATAAAGACAGATATTTCACAATTGGAGATAACAAGAGACAAAAATTTGCTTTCTCCAATATGCCAAAACAGATATCTGTAATATCTTCTGTCCAGGATACTTGCAAAGATGAATTTGTGACTAATCAACTTGTTGAAGCACAAATTAATCAATCATCGTCACCAAAGATGAGGAATGAACTTATTGATGTATTATATACATACAATACTGCATTTGCCTCTGATAATGAACCATTAGGCGCTATAAGAGGACATGAAGTTGATATTACTCTTAATATTGACAGACCATATCCTACAGTACTTAGAAGACCAGCTTATCCAGCCAGTCCCAGAGCTAGAGAGGCCTTGGACAAACATATCCAAGAGTTGATCCAACTTGGTGTGCTAAGGAAAGTAGGCCATAATGAGGAAGTTGAAGTGACAACACCTGTTATTATTGCATGGCATAATGATAAGTCAAGAATGGTAGGAGATTTTAGAGCTTTGAATACCTACACAGTTCCAGATAGGTATCCAATCCCTAGAATTCAAGAAACCTTGACTCAATTGTCTAAAGCCAAGTATATAACATCAATGGATGCATTGAAAGGCTTCCATCAAAATGTTTTGACGCCTAAAGCTAAGAAATTACTTAGAATTATCACCCACTGTGGCATTTTTGAGTATCTTAGAATGCCATTTGGCATTAAAAATGCTCCATCTCATTATCAAAGAATGATGAATACCATCTTCCCCACAGAATTGTCTGAAGGATGGCTTATCATTTATATTGATGATATTATTATATGTTCTGACTCATGGTCTTTGCACCTTGAAAGACTTGCAAGAGTACTTCATAAAATTGCAGAAGTGAACATGAAAATTTCACTTAAGAAATGCAATTTTGGTTTTGAAGAACTCAAAGCATTAGGACATGTTGTTTCTGGTTTGAGCTTGGGTATTGACAAGAATAAAGTAGCAGCAGTGTTACTTAAGCCAATACCCCAGAATAAAAAAGAAATGATGTCTTTTCTTGGATTTGCTAGTTACTATAGGCAACACTTGAAAGATTTTGCAATTCTAGCCAAGTCACTTTATAGTATTTGTGATCAACAGACTGTATTTGAGATGACACAGGAAAGAATTAAAGCTTATGGGAAGATAAAGAAAGCCCTTACAGAAGCACCTTTACTCCTCATGCCTGACTGGAATATTCCTTTTAGATTGTACATTGATGCATGTGGAGATGGACTAGGGGCAGACCTACATCAAGTCCAGATTATTGATGACAAACCTACAGAAGGACCAGTTTGTTATATCTCAAGACAAATCAAACCAACAGAAGCCAGATATGGTGCAAGCCAAATGGAGTGCTTATGTTTGGTACGGGCACTTGAGAAATTACACTATTACCTTGATGGCAGTGTTTTTGAAGTGATAACTGACTTTAATGCCGTAAAATCACTTCTTAACATGAAAACTCCCAACAGACATCTGTTGAGATGGCAAATAGCCATTCAAGAATATGGAGGAAACATGACTATAGTTCATAAAGCAGGAAACATTCACAAGAATGCTGATGGACTTAGTAGATGGGCTTTAGCCAACACTCCTGATAACCCAGCTTATGTACCTTTGGAAGCTGAACCACAGATTCCAATTGAAGGAATTAACATAACTGATATTGGGACTGAATTCTTTGAAGAGGTCAGAGAGTCTTATAAACAAGACAAGAATTGCCATATCTTGACTTCTTTATTGGATAAAGACTGCAAAAACACATCTTTGGTTAATGCACTAGATGAAGTTTGGAAAAATTGCTATTCTGAAGGAAGATTTCACTTGTTTGATGGGATTATTTACCATAGAACAAAACATTCTTGTGTGATGACACTGTGTAGTAGATTGCTTATTAATACCATTCTTCATGAATGCCATGATAGCCTTTACTCTGGACACCTATCAGAAGACAGAACACTTGAAAAAGTGAAGAACTGTGCATGGTGGCCATTTTGGAGAAAAGAAACCATTGAATATTGCCATACCTGTGATAGATGCCAAAAAGCAAACAGAAGTACAGGCAAGAAATTTGGATTGATGATCCATATTCAAGAACCAAAATCCTCTTGGGAAGTTGTTCACATGGATTGGGTCACAGCACTTCCTCCAAGTGGTGACAAAAGTTATAATGCTTGTTTAGTCATTGTAGACAGATATGGCAAAACTTCCATATTCTTACCATGTCATAAAGATGACACTGCTATGGATACAGCTCTTCTTTTATGGAGTAGAGTTATTTCTCATACAGGGTTATTTAAGAATATCATAAGTGACAGAGACCCCAAGTTCACATCTGCACTTTGGACCAATCTTCATAGATTGTTTGGGACTAAGTTATCATTCTCTACAGCATATCACCCTCAAACAGATGGGCTAGCAGAGCGGATGATTCAAACTTTAGAAGACATGATCAGGAGATTTTGTGCTTATGGATTAGAATTCAAACCTCAGATGGCTTTACCCATGACTGGTGCACTCTGATACCTGCATTAGAATTGGCATACAAGACATCAGTCCATTCTTCCACAGGACAAACTCCTGCTATGTTAGAAAAGGGATGGAATCCACGACTCCCAGCAGACACACTGAGGAAAGACTTGATTGACATTCATCCCACAGCTTCCAGCTTCAAATTAATGCTTGATAAAGTAAAACACCATGCAAAACAGAGTATGGATGATGCTTTTGATTATGCAAAACAGAAGTGGGACAAGAGTCATAAAGTACCAGACTTCAAAGTAGGGGACTTAGTTTTAGTTTCAACCTTGAATTTTAATAATATCAAAGGCCCAAAGAAACTCAAAGATTCTTATGTAGGACCTTTTTTTATTGTTGCTTTACATGGAACCAATGCAGTTCAAGTGGAATTGAGTGGTGAATTGGAAAATAAACACCCCACATTTCCAGTCAGCTTGATAAAGCCTTATCAACCAGCTGACAAAGAATTGTTTCCTTTAAGAAACCCAACTCCTTTAACTGTACCACCTGTGGAACAGAATGAAGACAGAAAGATAAAGAAAGTCATTAAAGAAAGGAGACTTAGGGGTAAAAATCAAAGAGAATATCTTGTCAGATATAGAAATCCAGGACATGAAGATGAATGGATGGCAGAATCAGAAATACCTGACTCAGATAAACTCTTAAGAAGATTTAGACATGAAAGAAGGCCACAAGCCTGAATATGTCTATAAATGTGCTTTAAATTACTTGATCTGAGTAATGTGAAGAGGTTGGACAGTGGACATTACCCCCCTTTTCAGCCTTATTCTTTTATCACTAATAAAATTGTAGTACAATTTTATTTCTTGGTGGGAGGGAATGTGAGCCTTGAGGTATATTTTACATACCCAAATAGCCCACAATCATCTTAAAAAGAAATTTTGAATTATGCAAAACTCATAAGTCATACATATATTCAAAATTCATCATTTTCAATTTCAGAAAAAATGAATAACTTTTTATTGAGTAAGTAAATCCATGGATTTAAGACCAGATTTGGATTCTACACAAAAATTCACCTAGGGTAGCTCCATAGAGTGAATAAGCTCAATTTAATTATTTGAGGTGGTAAAATGGAAAATACTTCAATACCACATCATTAATACCACATAAAAGATCCGTGAAAATTTTTGTTTTTCTTGATTTTTAGCCAAAATAATGGGAAAGTGAGAAATCCCATGTCACATATACACTAAGAATAGTGTTATGCATGTTTTGAGCACTTAATATCATGGTATTCTTACATGGACTTTTGGTACACCCATAGTGGATATCTCACTTTAAGCTTAAATTACTATTTTGACGTAAAAAATAAGCAAGGGGGACAAAAGACATCAAAGCGAGCCAGGGTACCCAACTTCTGAGGCCTCAGAGGTGTGAATAGCTCCAGAACATGGATCCATGGCTCATCTTGGCCCAATTGGTAAACTAAAACTCTTTGGGAACTTGGTTACCAAGTTACACCTACTGTAATCATAAGAAAAATAGCAAATAACCTGCTATTTTGACGTGCCAAGGAGGTAATAAGCTACTTAGGCTCCTGTAACCACGTCAATTCTTGATGACTTTCCATGACTAGACCCTAAAAGAGTAATTAAACCCTTTTGAGATCCATATTCATTGATTTACCTCATAGCAACCAGCAAAATACTGCTATTTGCAATTCTACGTAGAAATGAGGTAAAAACTTCAAAAATTCATTAAAAATACAATTCTTAATGAATCTTCCTGAAACGTTCAGGACCAATGAAGAACTGTATTATCTATGGTACAACCAAAAAGAATTATGGTTTTACTAGTAAAATTCAAAGTTTTACTTACAGTCCATTTTTGACCATTCTACGTGAAACACTGAATCTTCAAAAATTCACAGTAATTACAACCTGTGATGAAATTGGCAATAACATTGATAGCTTTGAGAAATCAATGATTATTTTAGAATAAAAGAAGATTTACAGATGTTACTCCTTTTATTCTTAACCATATTGGGGTTGGTAGTCACGTAAAAGCATCAATTAAGTAATTATGATAATCTTACGTGACAACAGATGATGCAATCATTAATCCAAAAAGGTTTATTGTTTTCTCACTCACTGGTTTTTCAGTTTGCTCCATGGCACGCCTCTGTGAGCTGTTGTTGACTTAAAAGAAGCCTATTCTTGCTGTTTTTTCCGTATCATCATCTTATCAAATTATTAAATCATTATTACCAACAAGTAAGTATTAGTTAAAGCTATTCTTAAGTGTTTTAAATCTTTCAAAATCATCCAGAAAGACGTGAAATCATAGAATCCAACTATATATTGTTGTAATACTGTTATAAATCCTTTTGATCCCTTAAATCCACAATTCCACGTCAAATTTCTCTACTCTTATCTATCAATAAGTTCTTTGGAGTATTAGTGAGTCATTTATTTTTTAATTCTTAAAGTTTTTCTCTAGTAATAGTTTTCTTCAAGAATTATATTCATAATTATTCTTGTAAAAGATAATTATATATTAAAATAATTTAATTATTTTAATAAAGAAGTTTTTATTATTAAATTCTTCTTGTAATTGATTCTAGTAGACAATTACTGCTCACTGTTATAATCACTAGTAGTGTATAACACGTGAAAGAAATAATTTTATAATTATTTAATTGTGGTTATAATAATTTTTATTGTTATATTTCATAAGAACAGACATAGTACTGTTGATTAATAGTAATATTATCACCAGTTTCATAGTCACATCTTACATATGGATTGTTTTCTTTCATTAATGCTGATACTTTTGAATGCCTCCAATCACCTCATAATACTTTCGGGCATGGATTATTTTTCCCAGATTATAAATTTATACTGGATTTTGCAAAATCCAATGGAGTTATTGAGGTTTTGTGGAAAACCTCTGAAATCAAACATCAAACTACACAACCACCTTTAATACTCAAAAACTATCCATTGATAACCCACTTTGGAGCGTCGTTTCAAATTTCCAATCCCCTCTTTGCTCAAGGACAAAACTTGAAGAACTTAGATCCTTCAATTATAATGGACAAGACTTTCAGCCGGCCTGAAAGAATAATGAAATATTACCAAAAAGAAAAATTCCAAAATTAGCTAAGTAGGGTGTTTCTGCTTTATTCACATTTGATGAATTTTGGTTTAAGTTATGCTAATTTTTATGTCGGTCTTTGAATCATTGCTCAACACATCAATCATTGACATTCATGAAACATATTGCTCATATTGATCCCTTCCGTCAATCCATCATGACAAGCTCAATTAATTCAAATGACCCCTCTTCTTATTCAAATTCTGAGCTTACTACCATCAATCAAAATTGTAATTTTAAATCAAATTATCAGAACTTTTCATTAATCTCATTCGATAATTCAGGTAGCTTTCGTTTCATAAGTGAAATATTTCATGGTCTGTTGTTCAGGGTTTAGGACAAATCAATACTTCATTAACTCTTTTTTTTTAGATATTTCAAGTGTTATGAATAAACCCAAAAATCCAAAGATAACTTCAACCACTTTCACCAATTCCAAAAAATTTAAAATCAACTAGTTTATTTTAATCGGTTAACTTACAATCTTCAAGTCAAAGTTCTATTCAAGCCCCATCTCACAAGCGATCTAATCCTCCTCAAATTTAATCATCGAAACCTCCAAAAATTAACTTTTCCTATTTCAATCCTTATCTCAAACAAATTCAAACTGAGTGGTCTTAATGGGAAAAAAATTTAAACATTAATTTAAATCATTCACCTTCCTCTACTATTCATAATCTATTGAATTTTAGCTTAAAGTATCCTTCAAACGAAGAACAATCTCCAAACAAAAGATCAACAACCTAATAGAGTTGAATTAACCCGTGTAATGATCAATCTCTTGCCCAAGTTTTCAAAATTTATGACAGATCCTGTTTGGTTGTTGGAAGTGTTTCAAATTCCAAAACTATTGTACTTGAATATGTACTTAGATTTGCGAATGGTATCAGTTAGTTTTTAAATTTTGTGCTACTGTTAATTTAACTGATTTCAAGTTTCAATGTACGCTAATTATACTTTAAATTTATTGCAGGCATTTGAAGAGGTGTGGGATAAACTAATTAAACAATACATGAAACAACATCATATTGTGACCATCCAGGTGATTTCTTCGACAATTGTTCATGTATTGACTAACACCAAGTCATTGGATCACATCAATCAATCCAAAATCACTAAGCTTTACAACAGTTTAATGTCTGCTTTGCTTCAATCCACTACTAATAAAACGGATGTAGATGCAATCCAGTTGAAAGATGAAGAAATCGCCTCACTTACTCTTTTACTAACCAAAATTGTTATCTTATCTCGACAAGTCAATATGACGTCCAGTTTAAAACCTGATGCATCAACCCAACACCCGTCTAGTCCTTTGAATTTGATTGCCACAATTGCCAATCGTGGTCGCTTAGCCCGTTGCAATGAAAGCAGGGTGAGTTTCATTCTCAATTTTATACCAACACTCCAGTTATCGATATGCACAAGGCTTACATACAAGTTGCGCTTCATGCCCGATTTGCTTTTTTCTAACCCAAGTTGATTGAAGTTGCGCTTGAGATTCTTCAACTACACTTTATCTGGTCCAGCGCCGCTGTCTGTCGCCCGTCTATCAATGGTCAAGGTCTTCCTACCAAAGATTTGGTGGACCAAAACTTATTGATTAAGCTGGAACAAGCTTCAGAGGCTCAAGAAATTTTGACAAATCTTTTGACTGACTATGCAATCAACCCAGCTGGTGTTGTGCATGGCTCTGTCAAACAAGCTGTAAGCCGTTCATTATATTGCAAGGAGTTTTTTGTTAAACAAAGAAATATGTATTTCAAGTAGGCTTACTATTTTTTTTATTACCTCAGGCATTTATCCACCTCCTCAACACTTATCTTTTGTTCCAAAGTGCATTCATGCCCGAGAAGCTAAGACTATAATGTGATCAGAAAACCCAGTATCGCTGTCCTGGTTTTATTCATGCTGAAATAGAAAACTTTTTTGAGGAACGTTAAAGTGAGGAGGGCAGTCAAACCAATCAGGTGTTGGAAAATCACGATGAGGAAGAGGGCATACCACAACATCGCCACGAGAAGAAAAACGCTTCTAAGACTTCAAATACAACAAATGCTTTGACTGAGCATTAATCTAGTATGTCATTTTAAACTATATTTCCCTGTACTTTTCCTTCTAAAGCAAAATTAAACTTATTATTCACACTTCTACACTCACCTCTTTCTTTTGACTAGATTTGATTCTGACTATCAAGCAGCTTCAAAGGATTGAACAATTTGATTTGATCATCACAACATTTGCCAAAGCAATTCAATGTGGATTGTTAGAAGTAAGACATTCTAGCGTCATTTTACCGCATTTCACTCGATTCAGTAAAATTTATGACATTTCTGTTGAATTGACAATAAATACTTTAAACGATAGCATTTCTGATAAACCAGAGCAAATGGACTTAGTAGTTAAATGTTTGGTAAATTCATTGAAAGAAGTATGTTAATTGTATTTTATTGATACAACTAAGCTTTTTGACTTAATTTACTTATTTTTGGATTTCATTTTTATCAAGTCGTTTCAATTGTATCTTGGTGGCAGTCTATCTACCGATCAGCAATTTTTCAGACTTTCTAGGTTGCTACAATCCGTTGTGGTGGTGGATTGAGGGGCTCGAATGACTCATAAGCCACGGATGAATATTGATTCTTACGTCAAGCTTCATTTGGATTGTGTTAACTGGTTGATTGCTAAAGTTAGTGACTTAGATCAGGACCAGGAAATACAAAACAAAGCGGGTGCCATGTTTAGAGGCTTAGTGATTTTATTACTTGGTATTGATGGGTGGGGAGCTCTCAAGATGTACGTCACTGATCATCATTTTTGCATCCCTGAAGCAGCTTAATGTTGAATTATTTGGAAATTTACAGCAAAACTGAATTAGATCGACTCATACGTGGAAGAGTGGCTGATTCTTATAATAGATTTTTTTCAAAAAGGAAAAAAAATTCCTACTAAAATTAAGTACCTTGGGAGGTGACCATTGGTTTTGCAGATGATCCAATTTGTGTTTTTGGCATAGTTTCAGATAGTTTCCATCTAAGCTTAGTTAAAATACCAAAAATGATGTATGAGCTTCATATTTTTAGACAAATAATAAAGTGTATTCTTTTTATTCATCAGAAAAAAGATACAAAATTTCAAATGAATTTCAGGAATTACCTTCTGCCATTATGTTAGAGACAGCCCACATTAAGTAGAAAAATTTGCTTGGAAAGGTTCTTATCCAAAAAAACAAATCTCAAACATTGAGTTGTAAAAAATTTAAATGAATATAATTGAAATGAAAGATACTTCATAAGATAGCTCCCTCCCATTCAATTATTTTGATACCCAGATTATCCTAAGACTGTTGTATCCCAATCTGAAAGCTTGACCAATATGATCAAATCATCAACATATCACCCATCTAGTGTACTTGAATAAATTACATTTAATATAAGCCAGTGATCATCAATGTGGCTGGGTATTTATTTCCAGTTCTTGTGATGTATTTTAAAAACCATGTTAAGTCATTTTCACAGTCAATGCAAATTAAACCAAATTTATTCTTTAAATAATGGCTTTACATGAATTATATAACAATATTAGTATTGGAATTCATGAAAATTTACTTTGTGTTCTGAAAGGAATTTCCCAATGAATATAATTTATGTTTTGATTGAATGAGAATAATTCATTAATTAAATATGCTCAAAAAAAAGACCCAATAAATTAAATTGAAAGTCAATTCACTATATTTTTATAGAAATATGATAAAAATTGTCAGTTTTCTATAAATATTAAGTTTTGAATAGCAACCCCCATTGAGAGATACTATAAAAGAGCAAAATATTTCAAAAAAAGAATTTATATAAATAGAATTTATTTGTATATGAAAACATTTGCCCAAATTTCTTTTCATAATTTGATATATATATTGAATTTAAATACCAGGATAATATGAAACATATATACCAGCTTCATTTTTGTGATCATTAGATATCCACACACAAAATGATTCATCACAATTGGCTTAAAAATAACTTGAAAAGTTTTTTGGAATGTCAGATGTTGAAATTATTTATTGATCTAAACATGAAATTTGGGAAATTCAAAATAATTCAAAGAATAAATATTTCATTTTAATATAATTTCTAAAGCTTTAACAGCCATTCACTGAGATAAACTGATTTCATAATTAATTTATATTTGATCCAGGGGATTTACAGAAAAGAATTTCCCCTTGTCTCATAGTATTTCATGGCTTTATGATGATTATCATGAAATATCTGGCTGAAGATCGATTTTAAGTGATATCATATAGTTATTTCCAAGACATTCTATGATTACATCAAAAGAACATTTTGACAACATCAAAGTAAATTTTTAGGCTGGGCTAGGGGAACAGGATATTACTGGCCAACCAGTAACCTGAAAAATGCCCTGGTGAAAGATAATTTATGGCATGATTAAAGAAAGAAAAGAAAATAAGACAAAGATTGGGCCATATCTTGATGAAAAGTCCAAATCTTGAGGGTATGATGTTGCAAGGCCTTCTGAACCTGTCCAAAGAATTGACAAGTGCTCACAAAGTGGCCAAGGTGATGCTTACAACAAATTTGGGTAGAATACCCCCTTAAAGGTGCATGCCAGGAGAGGAACTTACTTTCATAAACTCCAATCCCCACCAAGCACCATAAATCAAACTCCTGAGGCATCTGGGCCAGGCTTGTCTGGATACAAAGTGTGAAAATCCTTGACAAGGTCTGGGGAGTTGGTAAGGTTGGAAGCTGGTTCCCAAGTTGTTCTTTCTGGGTCTTCATTGAATCCTTTCCACTCCACTAAATACCATAATGAACCTCTCTTGAGTTTTGAGTCCAGAACCTGAGCCACTTCCCATTCTTCTTGCTCTTCCACTATTACTGGAGGTGGTGGAAATTGGTGTCAATTTGGGATAGTTGATTGCTTCACTGGTTCTAACAAGGACACATGGAAAACAGGGTGAACTGACTTCCATTGTTGAGGCAACTTGAGGTGATATGCATGGCTGCAAATCTTCTTGAGAACTTCAAATGGTCCCAACCATCTTTCTGAAAGCTTTTTGGTGGGTCTTGACGTCTTGATGTTCTTGGAAGCTAGCCATACTTTGTCCCCAGGTTGGAAATCAGGTGGAATTGCTCTATTTCTATCTGCATACTTCTTAAAACGCTTTATTGCTGACTCTAATTCTTCTTTGACAACTTGCTGTACTGATGGGAGTTTTGATGATAACTTTCCAGCAGGTGTATCTTGAGAAATGTGAATTGAATCAAAGCTGGGATTTCTTCCATAAATAGTGAAAAATGGAGACTGTTTTGTTGATGAATGTTCTGCATTATTATAGGCAAATTTAGCCAGAGGGAGCCAGGTGTGCCAGTCATCTTGACGGTAACTGACATACATCCGAAGATACTGTTCTAGAATCTGATTTACCCTCTCTGTCTGTCCATCTGTTTCAGGGTGAAAGGCAGTTGCAAGATCTCTTGATATCTTGAGCTGCTGACACAATTGAGTCCAAAATGATGAAAAAAATAATGAACCTCTATCACTAACAATACTGATTGGAAGACCATGTTTGGAAAAGACATGATTAATGAATATTTGAGCTAAATCCAAAGCAGTGATTGTTGAATAAGTTGGAATAAATATTGCCATTTTTGTAAATTTGTCTACAACTACTAAAATTGAATCAAAGTTGCTTGACAAGGGCAATTGAGTGATAAAGTCCATTGATAAAGAATTCCAAGGACCATAGGGAATTTGAAGAGGCTTGAGTAATCCAACCTTCTTATGGTGGATGTTCTTGTTTCTTGAACATTGCTGACATGAGGACACATAGTCCTTGATTATTTGATTCATGCCAGCCCAATAAAAATCCCTCTTGATGAGCTTGAGGGTCTTCTCCTGGCCAGGATGGCCAGCCAACGGTGAGTCATGATGCTTTTGAAGAATGTCCAATTGAACTTGATGATTGCTTGGAATGACTACTCTATCTTTGAACAATAATAATTTTGCTTGAGGTTCAAGAGAATAGTCTGGGACTGATTCTCCTCTTGCTAATTTCTTGAGGATTTCCTTATAATCTTTGTCTTGCCATACTTGTCTTTGAATTTGATCAACTACATCTGAAAAAACATCAACTTTAATTTAAAATAATCTTGACTCTTGAATTTCATTTTACTTGAGAACTTGATGAAAATTTTGAGGATTCTTGCTGATGAAATCCACCCCCCTCTCTGGGTACATGTCGTCCCGACGTGACAAGGCATCTGGTAGAGTGGCTAGCCTGCCTGGGCGGTAAGTGATGATCAAGTGGAATTCAGATAGAAATTCTGCCCAATGGGCTTGACGCCGAGTAAGGACTTTAGAATACATAAAATACTGAAGGGAACAATGGTCTGTCAAGACCTCAAAGGAATCAGAAAGAGAAAGGAGAAAAGCTCTCCAGCGCTTGAGAGCCCAAACTATGCCAAGGAGTTCCTTGTCATGAATTCTATAGTTGAGCTCAGCTGGTAAGAGCTTGCAACTATCAAATGCAATGGGATGCTTTCCTGAGTCATTCACCTGACTCAGTACGTCACCCAAGGCATAATCAGAAGCATCAGTCTCTACAATAGTTGGTCGAGAAGGATTAAAATGAGAGAGAATAGGAGCAGTGGTGAAAGCTTCCTTGAGTATTTGAAACTGACTAAGAGCTTCCTCATTGAAGATAAAGGGAGAATCTTTTTTAAGGAGGGAAGTGAGAGCAGAGATTTCTTTGGAATAATTTTTAATGAAACGACGATAAAAGTTGGCAAAGCCAAGAAAATATTGGAGTGCCTTGATGTTCTTGGGCTGAGGCCAATTGAGGATTTGTTGAACCTTTGAAGAATCCATCTTGAGACCATCACTTGAAACAACATAGCCCAAGTATTCCACACTTGAGGCATGGAATACACACCCGGAGGCTTTAGCAAACAAATTATTGTCTCTCAGTCTTTAGAGAACAGAGGCCACATGTTTAACATGTTCATCCAAAGAGCTAGAGAAGACCATAATATCATCTAAGTACACTACAACAAAAATATCCAAATAATCTGCAAAGATATCATTCACAAGATTTTGGAATGAAGCTGGAGCATTGGTTAAGCCAAATGGCATAACCAAATACTCATAACTGCCATATTTGGTTCTAAAGGCAGTTAAATGCTCATCCCCCTCTTTAATTCTCAGGAGATTATAAGCACCACGCAGGTCTATCTTTGAGAAGATAGTAGCACCATTAAAGACGGTAAGAAGCTGATTCATTGGAGGAACAGGATACCTGTTCTTCCTAGTGACAGCATTAAGTTTGCGGTAGTCAACACACAAACGAAGACCACCATCCTTTTTCTTAACAAAAAGGACAGGTGCTCCTGTTGAGGAGGAGCTTGGTCTGATGAAACCTTTCTCTAAATTCTCTGAAATGTAGGCCCACAGTGTTTATGACTCATTCTTTGATAAATAGTAGATAACACCAACTGGAGGTAGAAGACCCTCCAGTTCAATGTGATGATCACAGGCACGGTGTGGAGGAAGTTTCTCTGCTTTCACTTTGGAGAATACATCCAAATATTTGTGATAAACAGGAGGGACTACCTTCAGCACAGTTTCAATCTCTTCTGGCTCTTCCTCCTCATCCCACTGCTCCTCCAGGGAGGCATGAAAAGATAAAGGATGAAGGTCCATATCCCCTTGAAAGAGATGAAGTGAAGATATAGCAACATCTTCTCCAACATCTTTTATCTCTTTGAAGACTTCATCTCTTAATGAAAGTAATGACTGAGAGGGAAAAATGGAGGGGTTATGGACAGAAGGAGGAAGGGAAGGTGTCTTAAGTTCACCAACCAGAGCAACACTGTTGACAGCAGTGGAAAAGTCATTACTAGTAGAAGAAATAATACCACTAGAATCCTTATGACTAGAATCATAGGTGATCAATCCATTTTTCCAATCAATAATGGGATTGAAATGGTAAAGAAAATCATTTCCCAATATTAGGTCTTCTCCCTTGGGTGAATCTATGATAAACAAATCCCATTCAAAGCTTGGGAAGGAAGGTAAATCAACAACCCACTTGGTATAATGGGTGATGAACAAGGAAGTGGATTCACTGGAATCCAGAATGAAAAGAGGAATCTTTTCAGGGAGCTCTGACATGGTCAATGAGTACTTGAGAACAAAATTCTTTGCAATAAAGGAGTTTGTAGCACCAGAATCAATGAGAATACTATAAAAAATATCAGAGATTGAAGAAAAAATAAGAAATTTTAAAGATTTCTTGACACTAGTATTCAGAGTGCACAATTGTGCTTTTGAAGGAAATAAGTGAGAACCATTGAACACATCATGATTCCCACTCAGGCTTTTCCCTGCTTGCTAGGGAAGCCTTTTGATGACCCCTGCCTATTTTCAGGCCTCTTGAAGCATTTTTCAAATGGGTGCTTTCCACCACAATAATTGCACAAGCCTTCTTTAATCCTCCTCTCCTTTTCAGAACCAATTAATTTGTTGTCCTTATTGAGGAGAGCAGCATGAGGCTTGTCTTTGGACACTCGAAAATTCTTCCCCTTCTTATTCTTCTTATGATAAGGCTTCTTTGATGATGTACTTTGAGGAGTCTTGGAAGAGTTGGATTCACTGATTGGAGGCTTCTTCTCTTGATGACTGCCCTTTTCCTTCTGCCTCTCATGGTACCTGGTATCTAATTCCAAGGTGATATCCATGAGTTCTTGAAGACTATCAAAAGTTCCAGGGTGAGAAGCCAATTGGTCCAACAATCTTGATGCCAAGCCTCTTCTATACAAATGAATATAGGCGCTTTCCCCTCAGTCTCCAGTTCTGGACATTAAGCTTCTGAAATCAGCTATGTACAAGGAAACTTGACCACTTTCCCTCATCCTCAAATTGTCCAACTCTTGTTCAGCTTTTCTGACTTCATTGGGATCACCCAACAGAGTGAATAACTGGGTTTCAAATAACTGCCAGTTATTGAGGAGATAAGAAGGGTCTTCATTGGAGATATTTGAGAGGTAAGGTTCAATCCATTTTGCAGCTCTACCAGTAAGAAAAGAAGTTGAGTAAAGCACCTTCTTACTGTCAGAGAAGAAGTTTGCTGGGTCATAATAAAAGATTAATTGTCAGGATTGAATGAATCCTCTCAATTTATGAGCTTTAGTACCATCAAAAGAATCAGGTGCCTTCATTGATGGAGTCTTGAATGCAGGGACTTTTGAAGTGTCCCTTGGGGCAACTGCTTGAGTGAGTTGTCCCATAAACTGAGTCATTTGCTCCATCATCTTGAGGAAATTTGGTTCAGCTTGAGAGACAGAAGGTTGATTAGAAAGGGCTAGATTTGGTGCCTCAGGAGCATCAGGAGCACCTGTCAAGGCAGATGCCACTTCAGTCTCCTCAGATTCTTCCTCTTCCACAGACTCCTCCCCCTCCTCATCTTCAGCTTCCCCCAATCTACTTCTAGGCCCTTGAGAAACACCAGGATAACCACCCAATAGACCAGAGAATGATCTTGATCTTCTAGACTTCACACCTCCTCTTCTGGAGGGTTCTGCTCCTTCCATTGGTGGTCCTCTGTCCAAATTTGCACTCAGTTGATGAACTGTAGGTGTGCGGTCAAGAGGAGCCCTTGGTGTAGGAGTGAGAACAGCTTGATGTCTCTGGGATCTTGTATTCTTGGCTGGTGGGCTATGCTGAACTGGCATCATGGAAGAAGAATGAATAAAAACTTGATGATACTTTGAATAAAATAAGGCTTGACCAAAACAATCAAATGAGAATCTTGATGAACTTGAGAAATCAATCAATATTCTTGAAGTGAATCAATATGAATAAATCTTGAAGAGTGAAGATGACAAATTCAAATTCTTATGAATAATCAATTTCAATCAATAAGTCAAATTAAGTAAATCAAGTCAATTCAAACTCAAATCAATTAAGTCTTGAGGAATTCAATCAATATCTTCAAAATCAATTCAATTTTCTTGAGGAATCAAATTCAAATCAATAAATCAAATCAAATCTTGAGGATAAATCAGCTATCTTGAGGAATCAAATCAAGTCAATCAAACAAATCAATCGAAGTCAAATCAAAGTCTTGATGTGAAATCAATGTCTTGAGGAATCAATCAATAAATTTGAGAAATTTCAAAACCAAAATCACTGAATACCCCAAATCAATAAAATTCCTGAATGATTAATCAATTAAACCAAATAATTCCACTCAAATAACCTGATAAAAACATGAATTCAGACAAAAAGAGAAATGAGAATGATAGAGAATAAAGTGAAATGGTCAGAAGAAATTTTGAAATGAGAAAGAGAATCAATTTTCATTTTGAATGAAATGAATGAGATGAAAATTGATGAGAGAGAAAAAGTCATAAAACATAATAAAAATGATAAAATCATGAAAAGATCATAATTGAAGAATGAGAGAAATGAATAAAATGAATGGAAGAAAAAGAAGCAATTATGAGTTAATTAAAATAATGTCACAGGGGCTCTTCTAAAATGAAGAGGGCCTGGCACTCAGTGAACAGACTTACTTATGGAGGGCTCAGAGGGAATACTCAAATGGTGAGAGTAATGGAAAAATATAATAATTTCCTAGTCATAAAATAATAAGAATTAAAGATATGAGAGGAAAACAAAAGCAATAATAAAGAGCCAACCACAAATAATCCTGTACCACTGTTTCAACCTGTTCAGAAAAGAGAAAAGGATTAATACAGGATATGGCCACCAGGACTCTACTGAACAGGTGAGGGAAGGCAATGACTAACTTAATAAATAATAAAATAATATTTCTTAAATTAGAAATAAAATAATATTAAATAATAAATCCAATATTTTAATTAACTGGGGGAAAAACCCTCAGGTGGGTGAAGAGGGGCTGGTATATGTGAGAAATACCAGCCTTGGAGTTTGAGTGCTGAGATACTTGTCTGTATGCTGGAAGAAGCTGGATGTGGGATTGAATCCTGTATTGGTGAATCAAATACAGGTATTTGCGCCTGTATTGATTACAGGACTGTATTTGGTAAATCCTGTATTTGGGTCTTGCCTGTATGAAAAATGTATTGAGGTCTGAAAACTGTATTTGGAGACTGTTGAATGAAGCCCCCTTGCTGATTGGGTTTTGAATGGTATCCATGAAATAATGATTGTTGCTGATTGGGTTTTGAAGGGTATCAATGAAGTAACTATTGTTGAAGATGATTGGTAATGCCCCTGCCATCTTGGCTGTGACAGTTATATAGTCTAAAAACCATTGGGATTATTTAAGTGGTTTTCATAGGTTACAGATTTTTTTGATGAATTAGCGTTTATAGTGTAAAAAATGACTGATATTTTGTAACTTTGTTTATTAAAGGGATTAAGAATCTTCCAAGTCCAAAACTCAATTAAACTTCTCATCCTCATTTGGTTTAATTTTTTGATTTTGATTTCAAAAGAAATTATCTGTGAGGAAACAGGATCCCTTTTCAGATATGAAGTCCCTCCAAGATACATCCTGTGTGAGCCTGTGAGGTATGTATAACATACCCATAAGGCCACAAATGATTTTATAAACAGCTAATTTTGTCATAAACAGACTTTTTAGTTGAAATTAAAATAAAAAATAACAAAAAATAAATATAACTTTATTTTGGATAAACAAAGTTATAAATATTATGTCATTTTGGGATTCTACACCAAAAATAACCTAGGGTACATCCATAAGGTGTTATACCCAAAAACACTTATTTCTTATGTCATTAGAAGATTTAAGAATCTCCCAGTACTAATGTAACCTTTTTAAAAAAAAATTAAAATTGTTAAATTTAAGCTTAAATAAGCTTAAATTTAAAGTTGCATAAGGTTAATGCAAACTTACCAAAATTTTAGTTAAAATTGAGGTGTGGTGTATATTTACTGAATTGGCTAAGGATTTGCAATACAGAATGTAAATCCTGCGTGAGCTCAATTTAAAAGGGTTTAAAGCCATGGTATGGCTTTAAATAAATAAAAGGGCAAAATCCACGCAAAAAGGTGGGACAAAGGAAAAAGACCAAATAGAGCTGGGGTACCCAACTTTTTGGATCTGCAATGATTCAATTGAGGTTTTCAACCTGTATTGGAGGATTTTCAACCTTATTTAAACTTTAAGATTAGACTTTGATCCAACCTTAAGATTTAAACTGGTTTTATCCCAATTTGGACAGGAATTTCAAGCTGCCAAAGGGTAAATCCCAATATGCAGGCTTGAAATCAAGGTTTTAAGAACTGTCAAAGCTTAATCAGGCTTAAAAACCTTAAATAAGCTTAAAACTTTAAAGTTACAAGCATCAAAACCTTATCAAAAGCTCTGGTTTGGTGTGTATTGCTATTTTACGTGGAAAAATAGCAATAACTTCAAAAATTCATTAAAAGTCCAAATCTTAATGGATTTGCTTGAAGATTTCACAAAGATTATAACTTAATATTATCTATATATAAATTTAATTTTAAGTATCTTGTATAAATAAAATTCCTGGGTAATTAGCCTGGAAATTTACTCTTTTAATTAAGCTCAAAG
The DNA here is from genome assembly GCA_023105745.1 of Austropuccinia psidii. Lineage (NCBI taxonomy): Eukaryota > Fungi > Basidiomycota > Pucciniomycetes > Pucciniales > Sphaerophragmiaceae > Austropuccinia > Austropuccinia psidii. Next base: position 69,835,166 of record JALGQZ010000004.1, read on the forward strand.
AAAATTATGATTTCTTTAAAAATTAATTAAAAATTGAGTTTAAGAGATTTCTGCTTGAAACTCTATTTTTAAGTTGTTCATGTGATGAACTTTAATATAAATAATTTTATTTATATCAAAAACTTAAAATAATTAGTTTAAATGAGGATTAAAGTTACATGGAGTTATGAATAACACTGGTAACTTTAAATTGGAATTAGAAACAAGTTGCCTAAGTTAAGAACTTTGTTTTTAAATATGGTTTTTCAGTTTTAACCTGAGCACGCCCTCTATATTCCTTATGAATCATGAGAGCTGCTCTGAAGACATAAAAAGAGTCTTTTCATCACTGTTTTTGTCCATCATTCATTATCAATACAATCATATTAGACATTTAAACAGGTAAAGTTTTATTATTTATAAAATCTTATTATTAAAGTAATTCTTAAGTTATTTTATTCTTTATTAATTGTAAATTAAAGAATTGAAGTGATAGAATTCAGATTATTGTTGTAATCATCAATAATATATTTTATATTATAAAATTATCATCTTAAATATCTTTTAAAATCCACAAATTCCTCTTAAAAACTCTTTAATGTTAAATTTTATCATAAAAAGTTGTTTTATCTTTAAAATTATTGATTTTAGGCGTGTTTTTAACTTATAATTGCTATTTAATATGATAACTGTTGTTGTTTAACTTGTTGTATTAAATATATATTATAAGTAAGTTTTCTCTAAAGTTCTATATTTTTTTATCTAGTATTAGTTTTTTTTATATAGAATTTTATTCTATAAGAATTATTTCTGCAAAGTGTGTGTTATTATTCTTTTATAAATAATATTTATATTATTTATAAGTGGTTAATATTCATATTTCCACGTGTAATTGTCTCATTAAGAGCTTTACAAGTCTTATTGTTATAACTGTCAGTGACTATAACAATAATAGAATAATTATAATTTATTATAATTATTATTATTATTATTATTATTATATTTTTAAAATAATAATTAAATTTCTTTTTTTATATAATTATTTTTAATAATTATATTTAAACTTGTGGTTATAATATTTTATTATATTATATATTTCTATTGAGGACAGTCATAGTACTCTTGATTTTGCTACTATTATCAAGAGTTTCATAGACAAACCTTACATCCTGTCACATGGTGGAATGTGATCTACAAATTGTCAGTATTAATTGGTCTTTCAACCGTTTTGATAGCCTTTTCGCCAAGAGTTCCCTTTGCTGAGGTCTGGAAGACAGCATTGTGACAATAAACCAGTTACCAACATCATGGGTTTGATTCCGGTTGGACAAGAGGAGTTCTCTGTCACAACCATGGCAATTCACTTCCTTGGATCCCCATATGGCATATCAAGCCACAGCCCTTTTATGGCCAATTGGCCATATCCATCACCAGTGGCCAATATGGCCACGTCATCATCTCATGGACCATTTATGGCCATTTGTGTTTTGGGGCCTTCATGGCCCTTCACCTCAATCCAGCACCCATGGCGGCAATTTATGGCCAAATGGGTATTTCTGGTCATTTCCCTCAAAACCAGGGGAAATGGCCCAAATGGCTGTTTTTGGCCATTTGGGCTCATAATGCGCATTTGCGCATTTTTGCGCATTTTGCGCACTTTTGCGCATTTGCGCACTTTTTGCGCATTTTGCGCACTTTTGCGCATTTGCGCACTTTGCGCATTTGCGCATATTTGCGCACTTTTGCGCATTTTGCGCATTTTTGCGCACTTTGCGCATTTGCGCACTTTTGCGCATTTTGCGCACTTTTGCGCACTTTGACGCAAAGTGTCCAAAAGACACTTTCCCGCCTTTTGGGCCAGTTTTTGGCTCAGAACCCAAAAGTGGCCAAAAACCCCAAAAGGCCCAGAAACACCATTCCAAGCTCTGAAGCCATTACATCCATCCTTTTCCCTCTGCCTTTCCATCTCAAGACCTTTGGACGTAATCTTCTTGCCAATCAACCAATATGCCATAAATGATGTTATATATCATTGTGCATCATTTTTCAACAGCAATTCAATGGTGGCAATATCAAATGTTCATTTCAACATTCCAACATCTCATCACGTCATCAAGGCACCCAATCATTCAGAGGAATCATCAAGGCTCAAGAGCAAGTGTTTCAGCGTCAAAGACCAATGACGCCATCAAGCAGTCATTGGTTATTCTCATTCCAAGTATTCCTTCCAAGGGAATACTTTCAATTCATTCTCAAGTGTATTCAAGAGGCAATGCCAAAAAGAAGTTGTCAAGTGTCAAAGCTCCACTCAATCCATCTTGGCAACCATATTCATTTCAATACAGCCTGGATCCATCAAGACCTGTATTTCATTTTCAATCATGGGAAATTCATTCAACCCAATTCAATTTCAATATTAGCCAGCTGTATCAATTCCCAAAAGAATCAATACAGCCTCAAGGATCAATACAGATCAGTTTTCAGCCTGAAGAACTCAAGCTCCCAACTTTTCACATATACCGGCTACCCTTTCCACCCTGGGGGGTTTTCCCCAGTTAATTAATATATTTTGATTTTATTTTATCTCTATTTTCTTTTCACTTTAGTTAAGCAAATACTGATATTATTAAGTCAGTCATTTAGCACCTTTCTCTTTCTCTTTCTTCGCCTGTCAATGGATATTTGGTGGTCATATCCTTACTAATTCCATTATTCATTTTTGGCAGGTTGAAACAGTGATTAAGGACTTACTTGGTTGGCTCTTTGGCCATTTGGTTTCCCCTTCCTCTTTTGCATCTCATCTTGTACCTGCATATCTTTTAGAGGAATTCATTCTTATTATTTTTATTCTTTATCCTTTTGGAGTCTTCCAAGTGAGTTCCCTGATTGCTGAGTGCCAGGCCACTCTTGTATTTCTGTCCAAGAGCCCCTGTGACATTATATTAATTAACTCATAATTTCTTTTTCATTCTGTTCATTCTTTCTTTATAATTTCATTCACTCATTTCATCGAAATTATGATTCTCTTACGCTTATGAACTTAATGATTCATTGTCACCTCTCAATTTTCTCTCATTCATTCTTCATTTTGAAAATTGAAAGCTGACCCATCTTTATTTTTGTTATTCTTTTTAAAATCTTTTTCAAATCATCAATTTCCATTTCATTCATAATTCAGGCGTCATCTTAATTTTCTTTGATTTTCAAATTTTTCATCAAGATATTCAGACACGTTATTCACATCAAGATTCATAATTGATTTTTTCTTCAAGAATTTTGATTTTTAAAGAATAATTCACTTGATTTTGATTGATTGATTGATTTGACATATTTGATTTTGACCTCAAGAAAATTGATTGACCTGAAGATTTCATTGATTTTGCTGATTTTTCACATCAAGAATTTTGACATAAATTGATTTTACCTCAAGATTTTCATTTGATTGATTGATTTTGCAAGATTTTGATTTTGATTGATTTGATTGATTGATTTATTGACCTGAAGATCTCATTTGACTTTGATTCATTGATTTACTTCAAGACATTGATTTGATTTGACTTCAAGACTTCATTTGATTTTGATTTATTGACGTACTTGAAGATTTTCACTTTTATTCATTGATTTTCCTCAAGATTTGATTGTTGACTCTTTTCACTTCAAGCAAGTTTTGATTTTTAATTCATTATTTCATTTTGTTCCTGATATCATGCCTGTTCAACACTCACCTCCGGCAAGACAGACAAGATCTCAGGCCAGAGCTCAAGCTGTTCTCACTCCAACTCCAAGAGCTCCTCTAGATGGCACCCCAGCAGTTCCTCAACTGAGGGCCCAATTAGATAGAGGACCCCGCATGGAAGGAGCAGCACCATCCAGGAAGGAAGGAAGAGGGCCAAGAAGATCATGTTCATTCTCAGGAGTAGTTGGCGGATTTCCAGGAACTTCAAGGACTATTTTCAAAGGTCCAGGTGAAGATGGTGAAGAGGAGGAGGAGAATTCTGTGGAAGAGGAAGAGTCTGATGGTACTGAAGGTGTCCCTGCTCCGGTGGAGGCATCCCAAGGTACTGGAGGACCAACTCTAGCCCAGTCTAATCAGCCTGTCTCTCATCAGTCTGAACCATCCCTATTGGCCATCATGCAGCAAATGACTCAGATTATGGCCAACCTTCAAGCAGCTTCATCCTCTGAAGCATCAAGACCACCAGCCTTCAAGACTCCATCTATGAAGGCACCGGAATGCTTTGATGGGACTCAGCCCTTCAAAGTTAGAAGTTTCATTCAGTCTTGTCAATTGATTTTTCACAATGATCCGGCAAACTTCGCTCAAGACAGAAAGAAGGTCCTTTATGCCACTTCATTTCTCATTGGCAGGGCTGCAAAATGGATTGAGCCTTATCTTTCCAATCTCACCAATCAAGATTCAAATTACCTTCTCAATTCTTGGCGTTTATTTGAATCTCAACTCTTCACTTTATTTGGTGACCCGAATGAAGTCAGAAAAGCAGAAGCTGAGTTGGATTCTTTAAGAATGAAAGAAGGTGGGCATGTATCCTTATACATTGCTGATTTCAGAAGCTTAGTCTCAAGAATCGGGGATTGGGGTGAAAGAGCTCTCATCCATCATTTCAGGAAGGGATTGCCATCCAGGATTTTGGATCAAATGGCCTCCCATCCTTCAAGAATTGACTCTCTTCAAGACTTAATGGACGTCACCCTGGAACTTGATACCAGGTACCATGAGAGGCAAAATGAAAAGGGTCATCATCAAGAGAAGAAGCCAGAAGCCTCAAAGTCAAGTTCTTCTCATCCTCAAAATTCTTCAAGCTCAAGTCAAAAGAAGAAGAAGAATTTTCAGAAGAGGGACAAGCCCCATTCTTCTTTGTTGAATAAAGATTTCAAGCTCATGAACTCTGAAAAAGAAAGAAGAATCAAAGAGGGTCTTTGTACCTATTGTGGTGGGAAGCATAGTCTTGAGTCCTGTTTCAAAAGGCCTCAAAACAAGCTTACCCAACCGTCAGGCAAATTTCCCAGCCAGGGAAAAGCCTGAGTGAAGATCATGTTGTGTTCAATGGTCTTCACAGTTTTCCATCCAGAGCACAATTGTGCATTCTGAATACTGGTGTCAAAAATTCTCTTAAATTTTTTGTTTTTTCTTCTCTCTCTGATATGTTTTACAGTATTCTCATTGATTCTGGTGCTACCAACTCATTTATTGCAAAACAGTTTGTTCACAAGTATTCTTTGACCATGTCAGAACTCCCGGAGAAGATTCCCCTCATTATTCTTGACTCCTCTGAGTCTCCTTCTTTATTTGTGACTCACCATACTAAATATATGGTTGAGCTCCCTTCCTTCCCAAGCTTTGAATGGGACTTTTTAGTCATTGATACTCCCAAGGGAGAAGACCTCATATTGGGCTTTGACTTTCTTAATCATTTTAATCCGTTTATTGATTGGAGGCAAGGATTGATCACCTTTAATTCTGATCATAAGGACTATAATGATCCTTCAATTTCTTTCAGTAATGACTTTTCTTCTGCCAAATCATGTGCAGCTCTGGTTGGTGATTCTAGAACACCATCATTTCCGTCTTCTGTCCATATTCCTTCCCTTAATTCCCATCAGTCATTACTATCATCTAGAGATGAAGTCTTCAAAGAGATTCAAGATGTTGGAGAAGATAATTCTGTATCTTCACTTCATCTCTTCTTTGGGAATATGGACCTTCCTCCTTCATCTTATCATGACTCCCTGGAGGAGTTGTGGGATGAAGAGGAAGAGCCAGAAGAAATAGAAACCGTGATGAAGGTTGTTCCTTCTGTTTATCACCAATACTTGGATGTATTTTCCAAGGTGAAAGCAGAGAAACTTCCTCCTCACCGCGCCTGTGATCATCATATCGAGCTGGAGGGGTCTCTACCTCCAGTTGGGGTGATCTACTCTTTATCAAACCAAGAGTCAGATACACTCAGGGCCTACATTTCAGAGAATGTAGAGAAAGGTTTCATCCGGCCAAGCTCCTCTTCTACAGGAGCACCTGTTCTTTTTGTCAAAAAGAAAGATGGTGGCCTCCGTTTGTGTGTTGATTACCGCAAGCTCAATGCTGTTACTAGGAAGAACAAGTATCCTGTTCCTCCTATGAATCAGCTTCTCACTGTTTTCAATGGTTCTTCTATCTTCTCCAAGATTGATTTGCGTGGTGCATATAACCTGCTCAGAATCAAGGAAGGTGATGAACATTTGACTTGTTTTAGAACCAAATATGGTAGTTATGAGTACTTGGTTATGCCATTTGGGCTTACCAATGCTCCTGCTTCTTTTCAAAATCTCGTCAATGATATTTTTTATGATCTTCTTGATGTTTATGTTGTGGTTTATTTGGATGACATTATGGTCTTTTCCAAATCTGAGGAAGAACATGTCACTCATGTGTCCACTGTTCTTTCCAGACTCAGAGCCAATAACCTCTTTGCTAAGGCGTCCAAATGCCTATTTCATGTTTCAAGTGTGGAATATCTTGGTTATGTAGTTTCTTCTGAAGGCCTCAAGATGGACCAAGCAAAAGTCCAGCAAATTCTCAATTGGCCACCTCCAAGAAACCTCAAGGCTCTTCAATCATTCCTTGGCTTTGCCAATTTTTACCGCCGTTTCATCAAGAATTATTCAAAGAAAATTAGTTCACTCACAAGTTTCCTCAAGAAAGATTCCCGTTTTCCCCTCAATGAGGAAGCTCTTAGACAGTTTCATCAACTCAAAGAGGCATTCACCACTGCTCCAATCCTTTCTCATTTCAATCCTTCTCTACCCACCATTGTAGAGACCGATGCATCAGATTATGCCTTGGGTGCTGTACTGAGTCAGGTCTCTGACTCAGGAAAACATCCCATTGCATTTGATAGCCGCAAGCTTCTCCCAGCTGAGCTCAATTATGAGATTCATGACAAGGAACTCCTTGGCATAGTCTGGGCTCTCAAGCGCTGGAGAGCTTTCCTTCTTTCTATTTCTTCCCCTTTTGAAGTTCTCACCGATCATTCATCCCTTCAATATTTTATGTCTTCCAAGATTCTCACTCGCCGTCAAGCCCGCTGGGCTGAATTTTCATCTGAATTCCATTTCTCAATCACTTACCGCCCTGGCCGCCTGGCCACCCTTCCAGATGCCTTGTCACGTCGGGACGACGTTTACCCGGAGAGGGGGGAGGATTTCATCAGCAAGAATCCAATGAACTATCAGAAGATAATCAAGCAAGATGAAATTCAAGCCTCAAAGTTTTTTGCAGTCAAGGTGGATTCATTTTCCAATTTGATTGATTCAATTCAGAAGGCAGTATGGCAAGATTCTCAATATAGAAGTGTCCTTGAAGATTTGGGTAAAGGTAAATCTGTCCAAGATTATTCTCTTGATTCCTCTTCCAAACTTCTCCTTTTCAAAGATCGGGTGGTGGTCCCAAATGACCCCACAATTCAACTCAATATACTTCAAAAGCGGCATGACTCTCCTCTAGCTGGACACCCTGGCCAAGAGAAGACTCTCAAACTTGTCAAGCGGGATTTCCACTGGCCCGGCATGACTCAATTTATCAAGGATTATGTCTCATCCTGTCAACAGTGTTCAAGAAACAAAAATATTCATCACAAGAAGTTTGGACTCCTCAAGCCTCTTCCAATTCCAAGTGGTCCTTGGATTTGTCTTTCAATGGATTTCATCACTCAACTGCCACTGTCCAATTCCTTTGATTCAATTTTAGTCATAGTGGACAGATTCTCAAAAATGGCGGTTTTTATTCCAACAATAGCTTCAATCACTTCATTAGATTTGGCCCATTTATTCATCAAGAATATTTTCTCAAAGCATGGCCTTCCTTCAAGCATTGTTAGTGATCGAGGTTCACTTTTTGTTTCTTCCTTTTGGACCAACCTTTGTCAGCAGCTCAAGATTTCAAGAGACTTGTCAACTGCTTATCATCCAGAAACTGATGGACAGACAGAGAGGGTAAATCAGATACTAGAACAGTACCTTCGGATGTATGTCAGTTATCATCAAGATGATTGGAACACCTGGCTCCCTCTGGCTGAATTTGCCTACAATAACTCTGACCACTCTTCAACAAAACAATCACCGTTTTTCACTGTTTATGGAAGAGATCCTCAATTTGACTCAGTTCACATCACTCAAGATACTCCGGCTGGAAAGTTATCAACAAAAATCCAATCAGTACAGCAAGATGTCAAGAGAGAACTTGAAGTTGCCATAAACAGGTTTAAGAGGTATGCAGATAAAAGTAGAGCAAGTCCACCTGTTTTCAATCCCGGTGACATGGTATGGCTCTCTTCCAAGAACATCAAATCAACCAGACCCACCAAAAAGCTGTCTGAGAGATGGCTGGGTCCTTTTCCAATCTTGAAGAAAGTCAGCACTCATGCCTACCACCTCAAGCTTCCATCTCAATGGAAATCCATCCACCCAGTTTTCCATATTTCCCTTTTGGAACCAGTCAAGACGTCAACAATCCCAAATAGGCATCAAGAGCCTCCTCCTCCAATCACCATTGAAGAAGAAGAGGAATGGGAAGTCTCTCAAATACTGGACTCAAAGCTCAAGAGAGGAAAATTATGGTATCTGGTGGAATGGAAAGGTTTCAGTCAAGACCCAGAAAGATCCACTTGGGAACCAACCGAAAACCTCAAGAATTGTCCTGAACTTGTCAAAGATTTTCATTCTTTATATCCTGACAAGCCTGGGCCCAACTCTTCAAAAGCTTGATTCATTATGGTGCTTGGTGGGGAGAGGAATTACCAAAAGTAAGTCCCACTCCTGGTATGCACCTTTAGGGGTATTCTACTCTGTTTTGTTGTAAGCATCACCTTGGCCACTCTGTGAGCACTTTGCAATTTTGGACACAGAACTCTGGCATGACTTTCAACTTCATTTCCAATCTTATGGCCATTCTCACTTGGGACAATGGGCCATTCACTTTTCAATTCATTTCCAAGACTTCAAGATTCAAATTCATTCCTTCAACATTTTTGTTTTATTTTTATGGCACTGGCGGGAGTGGTAATTACCAAAAGTAAGTTCCTCTCCTGGTGTGCACTTCCCTGAGGGGTCTACAATCTTGTCAAAACATCACCTTGGCCACTTTGTGAGCACCTGGCATCAAATTTATCTTTCCAGGTCCTTGGCCAATTTCAAAATCAGTTATCAACCTCCGTGATGAAGATTGAAACCTCCTCAAGATTCAATTCATTTCTCTTTTCTTTTTCCTTTTCTTTTCTTATTTTCAGTTTCATTCTTTATTTCTATTTTACTTCTATTTTAAATTTCCTTTTATCACGTCAACTATCACGTCAAAAATTTTCATCCATTTCAAAATTAAATTCAAATCATGAAGCCAATGTCAAAAGAAGATCAAGCAAGTCCTGCGTCAAATGTCAAATTCTTAATATCAGTTTTCAAATTTTTACATTAATCAGTCCTCTTGAATCACTCTCTCAAAATCCTTCCAATAGCCTCAACAGGCTTCACCTTGTATTGGTGCTCAGGAGCTCACCATTTCAAGGTGGGGGGTACTGTCACAACCATGGCAATTCACTTCCTTGGATCCCCATATGGCATATCAAGCCACAGCCCTTTTATGGCCAATTGGCCATATCCATCACCAGTGGCCAATATGGCCACGTCATCATCTCATGGACCATTTATGGCCATTTGTGTTTTGGGGCCTTCATGGCCCTTCACCTCAATCCAGCACCCATGGCGGCAATTTATGGCCAAATGGGTATTTCTGGTCATTTCCCTCAAAACCAGGGGAAATGGCCCAAATGGCTGTTTTTGGCCATTTGGGCTCATAATGCGCATTTGCGCATTTTTGCGCATTTGCGCATTTTGCGCACTTTTGCGCATTTGCGCACTTTTTGCGCATTTTGCGCACTTTTGCGCATTTGCGCACTTTTTGCGCACTTTGCGCATTTTTGCGCACTTTTGCGCACTTTGACGCAAAGTGTCCAAAAGACACTTTCCCGCCTTTTGGGCCAGTTTTTGGCTCAGAACCCAAAAGTGGCCAAAAACCCCAAAAGGCCCAGAAACACCATTCCAAGCTCTGAAGCCATTACATCCATCCTTTTCCCTCTGCCTTTCCATCTCAAGACCTTTGGACGTAATCTTCTTGCCAATCAACCAATATGCCATAAATGATGTTATATATCATTGTGCATCATTTTTCAACAGCAATTCAATGGTGGCAATATCAAATGTTCATTTCAACATTCCAACATCTCATCACGTCATCAAGGCACCCAATCATTCAGAGGAATCATCAAGGCTCAAGAGCAAGTGTTTCAGCGTCAAAGACCAATGACGCCATCAAGCAGTCATTGGTTATTCTCATTCCAAGTATTCCTTCCAAGGGAATACTTTCAATTCATTCTCAAGTGTATTCAAGAGGCAATGCCAAAAAGAAGTTGTCAAGTGTCAAAGCTCCACTCAATCCATCTTGGCAACCATATTCATTTCAATACAGCCTGGATCCATCAAGACCTGTATTTCATTTTCAATCATGGGAAATTCATTCAACCCAATTCAATTTCAATATTAGCCAGCTGTATCAATTCCCAAAAGAATCAATACAGCCTCAAGGATCAATACAGATCAGTTTTCAGCCTGAAGAACTCAAGCTCCCAACTTTTCACATATACCGGCTACCCTTTCCACCCTGGGGGGTTTTCCCCAGTTAATTAATATATTTTGATTTTATTTTATCTCTATTTTCTTTTCACTTTAGTTAAGCAAATACTGATATTATTAAGTCAGTCATTTAGCACCTTTCTCTTTCTCTTTCTTCGCCTGTCAATGGATATTTGGTGGTCATATCCTTACTAATTCCATTATTCATTTTTGGCAGGTTGAAACAGTGATTAAGGACTTACTTGGTTGGCTCTTTGGCCATTTGGTTTCCCCTTCCTCTTTTGCATCTCATCTTGTACCTGCATATCTTTTAGAGGAATTCATTCTTATTATTTTTATTCTTTATCCTTTTGGAGTCTTCCAAGTGAGTTCCCTGATTGCTGAGTGCCAGGCCACTCTTGTATTTCTGTCCAAGAGCCCCTGTGACATTCTCAATCAAACAGCCAGAAATTGCTGGGTTTTCTGCTCCATTGGCATACAAGGGTTCCGCCCCTTGGGGGTTCCTTGTAGGCTCCTGTTGTGAATAATGTAACTCCATGAGGGTGACATGGGTAAAACCATCAGTTACATGCACTTTGGGACACAGTGCTCTATGCCCGAAGGTACTGTCACATGGTGGAATGTGATCTACAACTTGCCAGTATTAATCGGTCTTACAGCCGGTTTAATAGCCTTTTCTGCAAGAGTTCCCTTTGCTGAGGTGTGGCAGACAGCATTGTGACACATCCTAAGAATGAACATAATTTTCAGTTGTGGCCCATGCAACCCCTTTCCCACTTTCTCCTTTCTTTGTGTCATCAAAGAATTTCCATACTTGGCTGATTTTTCCTGCTAAACAATATTCAATAATCTAATCTCAAAAGGATTTATCAAATCATGAATAATTTCATTGACTCACAATTTGAAGAGCATCAAGTGTTTTTTGATTTTATCTATTTATTCATTTTTCATTTTAACAAATTATTTTAATCACTTGAAATCATATCTCAACCCCAAAAAATCAATTTTATCATTAGAGAAAAATTAAAATTTTCCTTACTTGAATTAATCATTAAGTAGTTTTAAAAAACTCCATCACTTGCCACATAAATGAAGTATCAATTTAAGGAATTAAAGCTCTAAAGTTTCTAGCAAACCATATGTGAGCAAAAAGCTCTAAAAAACAAAAGCAAATAGACAATTATCTGAGGCAGTTTTTGAGTATTTCTTTTAAGGCACTGTACAGTGGGCTACAAGTATTCAAAAAATACTTCATTTGAAAATGTTTGAGTTGTCAGTTCCTTCAACTTCCATAGGATATTTGATCTGAAATTTGATGATGGGATTATGTTAAATCAACATTTGAAAGTCTTGTTAAAGATACAATAGGTTTTTTTTTGAAATAAAAAATTGAATTTTTGAAATTATTATAAAACCATTTTAAAAAAACAATTGAATCAGATTTTTTTCCATATCAGTCCTACCATTATCATGAAGCACCATTTTTATTAAATATTAAACACAATTAATGAATGATAGCCACTTCTAAAAATATTATATATTTTCACACAAAATAAACTTAATTTAAAGAACCAATCAACTAGTTTAATTTTGAATAATCTAAAAGCAACCATTTTGGTAAATAGGTTCAGGTATGTTCTTAGGTTAACATCATTGTTTTAGCAAATAAGAAATATAAATGAAAATCAAAGAAAGTCAAGCATAAATATAGCTTAATGACAATAAGATAAAAGAAAAAATGAATAATCCAAAAATATAAGGATCTCAAAGCTCCAAAGATAACTGGATAAAGTTTTAAAATCCAGAAAATTGCATGAAGTGCATTGAAAGGAACTCGATTGAGGAGAGGATTGAAATTACTCCAACTAACTATAAGGATCATAAGTGTATTTTAAGGTGTTGGAAATTCAAAAATTACATGAAACTCCTTACCAACGTGTGTTTCCAGTACCCATATTCTGCCGGATAAATATTAAAAACCATTCAGGGGAGTGAAAATATCAGGATAATATGAATGTGAGTTAGACTAGGGATACATTCAGAGATACTGTAAGGGACCTATATGCAAGTCCCCTACTTATTTCTGTGGTTTTGACTGGTTAAACTGAAATTTATGATTTTGTACATATATTTATCATATACTGAAACAAAAACTTTTCTAAAAGGTCTGTGGAAATCCTATTTAATCTTATTTTTATTCTATGTAAGTTATATAGCTTTCATAGCCTTCCTTTTTATTCAATTTATCATGTCATATCCCATCAATATCTTTTTCAATCACATTTCTTCTTTTTGATTTCTCAATATTCTTATTTTTTGCAAAAGTAGGGTCTTCCGTGAAATTTTTTTGCCTGTTTTTGTTGATTGTTATTTTGCCATTTTTGCTTACCTTTTTTTTGTGATGTGTATTTTTTTCAGCTTTTAGGTTTTTTTTAATTTTGAGGAGAATTTCTTTGGTGAACTCAACATCCAGTTTTGATTGATTTCATTCCAGTTTAATTTTTTTTTAAGTTTTTTGCAATTTTTGAAAACTTTTTGAAGGTGTTTTTATTTTGAATTTACAGTTTTTTTGAAAAATCTATTGATCTTGATTGTTTTTTTATTTATTTTTATTTTGTATTCTTGATTCTGATTGAAGTGTGTCCCCAACCAAACAACTTCAAAAAAAAGTAGAAAAGAATAACAATAAAACAAAATGAAAAACAGAAAAGAAAAATAAAAAAAATAAAAAAAATGAAAAAAATGAAAAAAATAAAAAGAATAAAATAAATAAAAAAAATAAAAAAAATAAAAAAAATAAAAAAAATAAAAAAAATAAAAAAAATAAAAAAAATAAACAAAATAAAAAAAATAAAAAAAATAAAAAAAATAAAAAAATAAAAAAAATAAAAAAAATAAAAAAAAATAAAAAAAATCAGAAAAATAAAAAAAATAAAAAAAATCAGAAAAATAAAAAAAATAAAAAAAATAAAAAAAATAAAAAAAATAAAAAAAATAAAAAAAATAAAAAAAATAAAAAAAATAAAAAAAATAAAAAAATAAAAAAAATAAAAAAAATAAAAAAAATAAAAAAAATAAAAAAAATAAAAAAAATAAAAAAAATAAAAAAATAAAAAAAATAAAAAAAATAAAAAAAATAAAAAAAATAAAAAAAATAAAAAAAATAAAAAACATAAAAAAAATAAAAAAAATAAAAAAAATAAAAAAAATAAAAAAAATAAAAAAAATAAAAAAAATAAAAAAAATAAAAAAAATAAAAAAAATAAAAAAAATAAAAAAAATAAAAAAAATAAAAAAAATAAAAAAAATAAAAAAAATAAAAAAAATAAAAAAAATAAAAAAAATAAAAAAAATAAAAAAAATAAAAAAAATAAAAAAAATAAAAAAAATAAAAAAAATAAAAAAAATAAAAAAAATAAAAAAAATAAAAAAAATAAAAAAAATAAAAAAGAAAAAAAAATAAAAAAAATAAAAAAAGAAAAAACCTAACATATATATTGGGTACTAAAGGGAATGAGACAAATATTGAAAAAGAATTCATTTATGATTTCTTCAAATTAATAGCTGAATTTTACAGTTTTAGCTCCAAGAGCTTGTGTAAATAAGGCATTCCAAATAAATTTGCAATATAAACAATGAAAAAAAAAGATTCTTTTTCATAATCTGTCACGGCCAAGGAGGCAGGGGCATTACCAATCATCGTCAACAATAGTTACTTCATTGATACCCTTCAAAACCCAATCAGCAACAATCATTATTTCATGGATACCCTTCAAAACCCAATCAGCAAGGGGGTTTCATTCTACATTCTCCAAATACAGTTTTCAGACCTCAATACAGTTTCATACAGGCAAGACCCAAATACAGGATTCACCAAATACAGGCCTTTCATCAATACAGGCGCAAATACCTGTATTGACTTTATAACCTGTATTGGATTCACCAATACAGGATTCAATCCCACATCCAACTTCTTCCAGTATACAGGCCAGTATCTCAACACCCAAACTCCAAGGCTGGTATTTCTCACATATACCAGCCCCTCTTCATCTGCCTGGGGGTTTTTCCCCCAGTTAATTAAAATATTGGATTTATTATTTAATATTATTTTATTTCTCATTAAGAAATATTATTTTATTATTTATTAAGTTAGTCTTTGCCTTCCCTCACCTGTTCAGTAGAGTCCTGGTGGCCATATCCTTTATTAATCCTTTTCTCTTTTCTGAACAGGTTGAAACAGTGGTACAGGATTATTTGTGGTTGGCTCTTTATTATTGCTTTTGTTTTCCTCTCATATCTTTTAATTCTTATTATTTAATGACTAGGAAATTATTATCTTATTTCATTACTCTTATCATCTGAGTATTTCATTTTGAGCCCTCCACAAGTAAGTCTGTTCACTGAGTTCCAGGCCCTCTTCATTTTAAAAGAGCCCCTGTGACATAATCACATAATATGAATCTGTGGAAATCCCTCCCAAAATTTATTGAAACTATTTTAGAAAACAGAAATGCCAACTGTGTGGTGGATAATTAGAAGTAAAGATATATCCTTTATTCTGAAAGGAGCTTTTATTTATTGGAGGTATGCTTTTGAGAAAGGCTATTTGTAAATTTTTCTAAATTAGGAAAACATTTGAAATGATTAAATTATTTCAAAGTAGAAAAGAAAATGGAATGAACATGAAATTAATCAACCAATTTGTTAAAAATTAGTGTCTTTCCTACTTGAAAATTATTTGTATTTGAGAACTTTTACATCAGTGGGAAGTGTATTTTTAATGAAAGTGAAAACAAATAAACAACATGAAAAATCTATAATCTTCTTTTCCAAATCAGCAAAATTCTAAATGACCAAACATGTGGCTTGAAGTATTTGCAAAAATATACCAAGGTTAGAACCAAGGTTAAGACCCAGGTTGAAAGCATGTTGGACCTGGGTTGGACCTGCTACCCCCACTGGCGGAGATAGTTTTTTTTATGGTGAGTGGTGAAGGGCATTGTGGGATGTACCTGCTTATTGAGGTGGGACTGGAATCCGTTTGGGTGGAGTTTTCCTTGTCTCATACTACCTCTCTTCCTCAGAGGCAAATATGTTAAAGAAAAAATGTGCCAGCCTGTGAGCAGCTAAGTTAGCTTACTGCATGTTTCATTCTCAAAGTTATCACACTAT
The DNA here is from genome assembly GCA_023105745.1 of Austropuccinia psidii. Classification (NCBI taxonomy): domain Eukaryota; kingdom Fungi; phylum Basidiomycota; class Pucciniomycetes; order Pucciniales; family Sphaerophragmiaceae; genus Austropuccinia; species Austropuccinia psidii. The sequence goes on from JALGQZ010000004.1 coordinate 69,850,997, forward strand.
GCAGTTTTAAGATCATAAGTAACTAATTGTGCTCACATATATAAATATACTATTTTTCTTACACAAAGTAAAGCTTAAAAGACAAGAAGAAGGGTATCACCTCCTATTTTGAATTATTCATTTATTTCACAAATTCATAACCCCTTAAATAAACTGAGAATCAAATTCATACCCACATCTAACATTTTTAATACTGGTTTTTCTTGATTCCAATAATCACTGAAAATAAACTCAACTGCTAACCTCTTGACTTTGTCTATATTGGCTATTCTAATATTTAATTAAGTATAACAAAGTATTATGTGTTGATAGGTTAATTCTATATCACTACCAGTGTCATTTAACCTCACTAATGTTTTAATTAGAAAAGTCTTATAGAAGGACATAATTGTATTGTACCTACTTCAGTGAATAGTTATTTCTATGTTGTCCACCTTTAGGTATTTTATTTTTACTTAGTGTCTTATTATGATTTTATGCTGATGATACAATCTTTAGTTTTCTAAGAAAATTACAAGGTGTCCCTTTTCTCATCCAAACGTTTTATTTCCAGGCCTTTGTTCCTGTGCACCTGGATCCATCATGAACATGAACAAGATTGGAGACCACATGTTGAACAAGAATGAATATCTATATAAGAGACCATGCTTGTCAGAGCAATGAACAACAGGCAGCCAGACACTATGTACAGCGCTATACAGCTATGAATTGGGCTGGCCATATTGACTTCATATTAAAATCAATTGGTCTGTGATTCTTCTCGCTTCTTCATCCGATCTACTTGCATAAAGTCAACGCCACAAGCACAGAGGAGCTCATTTATCAAGCCCAATGGCTGGACCCAAATTTATAAATTCATGCCTCTGTCGCTGGTTGTCTCGCAAACTTGGTCTAAATCGATAGTCTTTCTATAATGAAATTTGCTCTCATCTTGCAACTAAGCGTGGTTTGGCTACCTGGATTGGCCTTTTTGCTACCTCCAGTCAGCTATCCCAAAGCCAATTCTCGTCCCTTCAAGTGTAGTGTAGACAGCGCAAAGCTCCAACCCATTTGCGTAGTAAAGGGTGCTTATTCTAGGTTTCGTACGTTGCCCTACTTTCGACGAACCCTCTTGGCTCTGTTGTTTGCTGACCTTATTCAATGTCGTTAATGATTTGCCAACCTAGTCCAAACAGCCGCCCAAACCAAGGATGGTCGGAACCATTTTTGTCACTGGTACCAAGGATTTCCAAAGTGCTGTTTATTTAACCCGGTAGGTTTTTTGACTTTTCCTCTTCCGCAAGATAACCTTTCTCAATCAGTGTTTCTTCGATACTCTCTGATAGCCAAAACCCGATTGGTATCCAAGTTCGATTGCTCTAGCGTATACTCGAGCAGAATTCGTCTAGCTTGACACGTTCTAAAAGGAGCTAAGAATATATTTTGGCTATCGGATCATACCCCCACAATCATTCATATCTCCACTTTCTTCACCAGGTTTTGTTATTTTGAATATCAATCAAAAAGATGCAATCTTAAAATATTCTTTCCTCATGGTTATTACTTAACTACCTTTTTAGGTAATGATGGAATAATTGAGGAGCGAAACAAAGATTGGAAATTCCTTTGTGCTATCATTCTTTAATGAATTAAATTGTTTGAAATAGAATGCCAGGTTTCCGATGTGTATGTGAGGGTATCAAATTCGTTTTCACTCATTTTATGCAAATGGCGTTCACAGCTAGCTTTTTCATTTCTGAGTTTTTTACAACAACCACTACCGTAAGTATTGTTAGAGTGATAAACTAAACGATAGTATTTCATGAGTTAAGTACTACAACTGAGCTACAAGAATTTGAGAAAAGTACCTAAACGGTGGGCAGCAAGAGGTTTTAGTAATAAACAATGGGACAAGTACAACAGTGGTTTTGGTAGATTAACGATAGCTAAGAACAATCAATAGAGAGTGTTAATCAAAGGTGTGTGTTGTGCAGAGAGGAGTTACTACACCTACATCAGCTTCTGAATATGAAATAAAAATAGAGTGGAAGAAAAAGAAAGGAAAACAATGGGAAAACGAAAGAGAGAGAGTGAAGGAAGTTTAAGAAGGAAAGAGTGAACGGAAGAAGAAAGAGGAAAGAGCGAGTAGAGATGGGATGAAAGAAAAAGCAAAGCACGGAGTGTTTTTTGAGGAAAGAGAAAGGAGCGAGTGGAAAAATGTAAAGGATGATTTGGAAAAAGGAGAGGAAAGGGTACCATTAAATATTGGAGAAAGATCAGCTGAGGAGGTGCTTTACGTTGTTGATTATGCGCAGAGATCTGCACTTTTTAGTGGTTCTTGCCGATCTTGTAGATTGGTGGTACAACGTACAGGTTTGCCACTAGTAGAGAGATACTAGATCTGACTTAGTCAAGATATTTATTTTCAAGTATTCCTCTTTAAAAAGTGAGTTCAAAAGAATCCTAAGTACCCAACTCCCTTCCATGCAATCTACAATGTTTCACTAAGTGATTATTATCTAATCAACTCTAAATGGCAACGGTTCCAAAACATTGGATTGGAGCATAAGTTACCATAGCTTTCCTGGGGGGACATGGCAGCTGAAAAAGGCCGAACTAGGGTCCCTAAAAAGCCCTTCTTTGGCTTCAGACTCATCTATTTATGACCTCTGGAAGGATGTCTGGATTGTGCTATGGCTCAAACGCCATTTGAAAACAATAGTGTCTCGAAATCCATCGAATGGTGGCTGAGAAGTTAGGTATTTACGCAAGGAAATCTCTTACGCTTATGGTTCGCGGTTTCTAAGCAGGAAATTAGGGTGATGTTTAATTTATCAATGTGCTTTCTCTCTGAACAAGCGTTCCAATAAAAAGTGCAATTGTGAATTTTTAATTTGTACTGTACATTGTGTAAAAGTATCTTCAAACAAACTCACTTCTCAAACCTACCCTCTAATTGGAGCTAGTCACAAGTTCCTCAATGATGTCAAGATCACAGAATTTCCATGGGAATACAAGTGTTGATCTTCAGATACCACTGGAAATCCTTTGCGTATCAGCGAACTTATTTTGTAATTATAAATTAAAAGCATTCATTGTAAATAGCAATCTCCTTAAAAGCACTAAATAATGGCTGTGAAAACATATTCTATTGGTTAATATCTCATCGAGGTGAGGAAAATATCAATAAATTCCATGATCAAAACAGCACCAACTACAATCCTTCTATTCTATGGGACAGGATCAGGTAGCATTATTCCTCAGCATCAGCTGAGAACTGTTCTAATGTCATTAGAACAATTGGCAGAAGAAGAGGAGGCGGATCTTTTGCAAAGGCTGTGAACACATATTCAATTGGTTAATATCTCATCTTGATGAAGAAGATATCAATAAATTCTATGATAAAATCAGCACCCACTACAATCCTGCTATTCTATGGGACAGAATCAGGTAGCATTATCCCTCAGCATCAGCTGAGAAATGTTGTGAGATGTGTCTATGAAACTGTTGATAATATTACTATGAATCAACAGTACTATGACTGTTCTTTTGAAATACAATGAACAAAACTATTATAACCACAATTAAATAATTATTTCTTTTACTTGTTATACACTACTAGTTATTATAACAGTATGCAGTAATTGTCTACAAGAATCAATTACAAGAAGTATTTAATGATAAAACTTCTTTATTAAAGGAATAAAATTATTTTAATATATAATTATCTTTTGCAAGAATAATTATAATTATAATTCTTGAGAAAACAATTACTATAGAAAAACTTCAAGAATTAAGATAAATCACTCACTAATACTCCAAAGAGCTTATTAAAGATAATAGCTGAAACATTTGACAGATAATTGTGGATTTGAAGGATAAGAATGGATTTGTAACAGTATTACAACAATATATAGTTAATTTATATGATTTCACATCTTTCTGATTGATTCTAAAAGATTAAAACACTTAAGAAAAGATTTTAACTAATACTTACTTGTGGTAATAAAGGTATAATTGAATACTGTGATGATTTGGAAAAAAACAGCAAGAGTGAAAGAAAAGAAGAGACAGTAAACACTAGTTATAGACTAAGCGCATATACTCAAGTGATGTAATACTATGACATAATCAATCTAGGATCATGTTGATCCCTGTTGACCACTATCAGACTATTTAAACCCAAACATCTTGTACCTAGAATCCCCATTGTCTGTGTTTACCAGTTCTCCTTTAGGTTTGTCGTGCCTGCCTCCCTACTCACCCTGATCCATTGGCTAAGACCTTCTGTCTTTCCGATCCAAGTCTTTTTTGTCTTACAGATTATGAGACTGGGGAAGCACTGAAAAGAACTTCAAATCAAACTCTAAAAACATGGGAGAATTCTCCTTAGAATTAAACGAAAACGATAAACTCAATGATACAAACTACTTGGAATGGGTCTCCAGAATGGAGGGCATCCTAACACTCAAAACTACCTGAGGAAATCGCAGAAAATGACAAGTTGGAGCCTCATAGAAAACAGAGAGCTTCTGCCCTTCTCAAAATCAACTGTGCAATTTGAATTGGAAACAAGTTCTACACCGAGTCAAGGAAAGATCCAGAAACCTTCTGAAAGCTTGCCCAAGAGTTTTACCGACCCAAATCAATTCAAAAACAAACCATGTACCTTGGAAAAATATTCTCAACAAAACTCCTGGAAAATCAAATCAAAGATAACATGTCTTTTATCCTTGAAAATATGCTCCAACTCCAAAGCCTTTTTTCCGGACTTACTATCTCATTGGAAGACCTCATAGATGCTGTAATAGCCATGTGGGTCATTATCAGCCTACCTGAAAGATTCAAAATGACCATGGAAGTCTGGCTTGGTAAATGCAAGGTAGAAAAGAAATCTCTTCCCTTGACGACACCTGGGAAGTTATGAGAAAGTTTTTACAGAGAAGTGAGAGCAACACTAATCCTAACAATCCGGAATTAATTTCCTCAAAACCCAACTCCAACCCCAATCAGAACCAACAAAAACAAAGAAAATCAGATGGAGACTGCCCCAGATGCGCTCCTGGATGGCATAACCCCCTAACCAGACATGATGAAAGGGAATGCAACTTTCTTAAAGGGGACAAAAATACAAAAAGAAACCAAAAAACAATCAATTCTCTCATAGAATCTACCAACAAACACAACCATAACTCTATCCTCCTTGACTCTGGAGCCACAACCTCCATGTTCAACAATCCCAAGATCGTCACCAAAATTTCCAAATTACCTCAGACCATAGAACTGGCCGATGGATCTACTATACTAGCCTCTGGAACTGGAACAGTCTGGATTGAAATTCCCCACTGTTTCTTAGACCTATCCGACTTTCTACTTGTAGAAAATCTGTTGTCCAACCTAATCAGCCTAGGAAAAATCCTCAAACCAAACTACAAACGCTTATCCTATGAAAACAAAGACTTCCAAGTATGTGACCAAAACAACAATCTAATTGTCAGAGGAAGCTTTAAATGACAAAATTTTGAAGTCAAAATCAAAAATGAACTTGCCCTCACCACACCTTCCTGTCCAAAACACTATCTTACACTACATCAAGCCGCCAGACACCCTTCTCCAGAATATCTAAACAAAATGTTCCCAAAAGCCAATTCCCAAAACATCTTATGCAACTCTTGAAACATTTGCAAAATAACCAAATAACCTTCCAAGGGATCCTTTCCTCAATCTCAACAAAAAATTCATTTCCAACATATGGACCTATTTGGACCTGTTGAAACTCCTTCCAACCTTGGCTACAAGTATTGCCTACAAGTAATGGATGGGTTCAGCCGCTTTGTCTGGATGCTATTCCTAAAATCTAAATTTGAAGTCAGTTTCCTCCTCCAAAAACTCTTTACTCAAATAGAAAACCAATCCCAGGAGAAAATCACCAATATTGTATCAGACAATGGAAGTGAATTCAAAAACAAAAGACTACACAACCTCTTCCAAGAAAAAGGCATCACCTATCTTACTACTGCCCCATAGACTCCTCAGCAAAACCCTTTTTCTGAACGAGGAAACCAAACCACTGTTACCAAAGCAAGATGCCTCCTTAAAGACTCCAACCTCAGCCAGTACTACTGGGCAGAACGCATCAGAACTGCAACATACTTAAAAAACATTACACCCAAAAAGTCGTTAGACTACTCTACACCCTTTGACAAATGGTTTGAATGAACCCCATTGTATCATCATCTTCAACCCTTTGGGTGTCTGTTCTACTATCTCAATAACCTCACCAGAGGGAAATTCACAGATTGAGGATCCAAAGGAATCTTCCTACAATACAAGGAGGGGCACTGGGCATATTGAATCTTGGACAGGCGGACAGGTAACATTAAGATTACTCACCATGCTAAATTTATCCCAAAAATGTTTCCAGGAAAACTCTCTGACCCACCTAACATAGAAGCTGACCAACTTCAACTTGCCACAGACCTAGATCAAACACTCATCAAATCCAGTCCCAAAGTATCCCAACATGAAAAAGAGGTTTCCCCACAAAGAAACAACCTCGAAATAGGTTCACCAATTCCCTCAAGATCTGACCCTGAATCTGATCCAACAGAAAATTCCACAGAAGAAACCACCACCAAGACAAATCAACCAACTCTTAGCAGAACAGACCCAGAACCTGACCCCAATCCTCCTCCTAAAGGTAAATTCCGCAGGTACGAATGGATACCAGAGAATGAACCTCCACCAAAAGAAATACTAGGAAAGGTAGGAGACCCCAGGAACATAATTGAATCCAGAAGACAATGCAAACACTCTGCCAATGCTGTCTCACTCCTCGACAAAGAATGCCCAAAGAACTTCCATCAACCCATGAAAAGTGACCTCCACCAACATTGGCAGGATGCTATCCAGAAAGAACTGAAAAAAATGGAAAACACCAAGTTTAGTCCCCCATTCCCTCAAAAAAATACATGAAACTGCTATGTACCACCTGGGTATTCAAATGCAAAACCAATGAAGATGGGAATCTAACCAAATTCAAGGCCCAACTATGTGTGCGAGGTTTCCACCAAAAAGAGGGAATAGACTATGGAGATGTTGTGGAACCCCTTTTAGTGTGGGATTGGATAAGTCAGTCCTTGAGGGGCAAATAACAGGTAAACAGTTTTGAATTGCTGAAATAATCCTGTAACCAAGGGTGCTAATTGTGTTTTAGCTTCCCCTCTGAATATACTAAACAATCTTCCTACAGAGCTCACAAATCAATATTCAAGATTGTGGTGCTACAACTAGAGAAGACTTTTCAGCAGTCTCTATCAGACCTATTCAGTAATCAGATAAGTAACTTATAAGTTAAAAAAGTATAAAATATAATTTTCAAAAAAAAATATAAGATTATTTTAAGGGTAAGACCTTAATAGTATAAGAGGTTGATTTAATATAATAGTACTAATATATATTTTAAGGGGTAAGCTCAATGTGATGTTAAATATGTTATAATACTTAATTGTTTGAGAGGGTAATTGTTTTTAAAATATAGCAATAAGAGCTTTCATAATTATTGGTAAGATCTTTTTCAATTTAGAGTGGATGTTTGTCAAATATATAAGTGATACAATATAATATCAGGGTAGGTTTTATATATAATAATATTTATTTGTAAAGTTGTTTTTTTTAATATGGAGATACAATAAGAATATTTTTACTATATAATGTAAAGCTTATGGGGGTAAAATCAACATTATGAGTATTATTGATAGTATTGTAATTATAAGACTAATAATTTAAACATAGGGTGGATTAATAATATAAAGTAGGCCTTCTATTAACTACTATTAATTAGAAATCACTATGAATTAAGATTATAAGTCTATAATACTTTTTAATAAAATAACTAGATTATCCTACTAGTAAGGGATGGATGAATTATTCTCTTTCTTGGTATATAATTCCCATTTAATAATAATACTAGGTTGACCTACTAGTGAGGGATGAATAATTATTTCCCTTCTTGGTATATAGTTAATTGAATTCATGGGGAGAAGAGGAAAAAATGAGGGAGAGAGGCCCTCTATTTATATTCTTTGGGCCCTTCATAGAGGCACTCAAAAACAAGGGACTTGGAATTTTTTCACTTCTTTTGGCTGGGATAATTGTTTATAGCGGTGAGATACCATTTGTTTGGTTTGTTGCACTAATTTATTTACTATTATGTAATCTGAGATGGTTTTTCTGGTGGGTAATTTTGAGATGGTGTCATTTCTTGGAGGTATTGCACCATATCTTCAGTTGATTACAACATTTTTATGCATGATTATGTAATATGGCTCAACTTTCTTTGCTGAGGAGTTTTGGATGGTGGCATTTATTAAAGTTATTGCACCATCTTTTTGGTTTATTGCACCATTTGTTTGGTTTATTGCACTATTTTTTGGTGGTATGGGATGATTTTGTACAGTTATTGCACCATAGGTCTGTGTACTGCTTGAATTCTAGGTGAAGAATGCTGTGTATTGTGGGTATTCTATTTGTCATGTACAAGATCTAATATTCCTTCCTATAGCTTCAATTATGCTTTTAATTTATATTTACAGGCTTATCAGGTGGCTGTGCTTGTATTTCCACAGATTTGCTGTGTAATATGAGGTTTGAAGGGATTTTCCTTGCATAAATTGATTGATTTCTTTTTCTTTCTGTATTGAGACTGTTGATTAATACAGCTTTAATTTATGCCTTATTGAAGTGGCCTCAGTTTAATCACTGCATTTCTGAGTAATCCAAAGTTTGAGCAGAGCCTGGGTAACTTGAGTGTTACAACCCCTTTCACTGGTAACTTTAATTTTTTTTTGCTAGTTTGTCCTTTGCTTTTATTTATTTTATTGTTATTCTTCTAATCAAATACACCATTCTTCTCTGATTTTTCTTATGGGATTATACATACTGATGGATTTCAATCCATTATATTGCTGAATTCCCCTATTAATACTGATTAATCATTGATTTTTCTTTGTTTTTTTTCTTCAATTGTGTGCGCCTTAGAGGTAATCTCATATACCCCAAAAGACCACAAATACAAAAATAACATATTAATATAAATAAAAGAAATTTATTCATATTATTAAAAAAAAAAATAAAAAATAAATATAAAATTTTATTAAAAATAAAAAAATTAATTAAAATATGAAAATAAAAATACATTAAATTTTGTAAGTGTGAAATTACATTTATACTTGAAAAAATTAAGTAAAAATGAAATTTTAACAAAATTGTGAAAAAATAAATAAATTTGGAAAAAATTTAAATAAAAATAATAAAAACTTTTTATCCAATAAATAAAAATATAAAAATCATTTCACCATTGGATTCCTCATAAAAAATCAGGTGGGGTCACCTCTGAGTGAAATCCCTGTAACTCAACTCTAAATAAGCTTAAATTAAGTTTTTAGTATTTTCGATACAAAAGTTGAAAATCCTCAAAACTTTAATTTAATTTACACCACGTGTGGTGTTAACCATCAAATTTTGTGTTAAAATTGAGGTGTTGTGTTTACTTTAGGAGTTATGAGGAATTGAAGTATTTTCAATTGAATTCAATTGAAATGTCAAAATGTGCGCATGTATTACATAAGTGAACTTTGATTTACATATGAGGTGTCAATTATTACTGTGTTGTACTGTACAATTGAATTGAATTACATATGTAAATTATAAGTATAATACATGATGAGGAATTAAAGGAAAAATAAATTGGAAAGATTAAATTTGGGGGGGAAAAGGAACTCCAGCTCTAAGGGGGAGCTAGGCCCCAAAATCCTTGCTGACAGGCGTGGGATGTCAAAATTCACGCAAACGTTCATCACTTTTGGCCTGGAATTGAGTTACAGGGTCTGTGGACTCAATTGATGATGAGGTTTTGATACCAACTGGGGTAGTTTTAGCTGTTGCCAAGAGGGTAAAACTACCCTTAAGATAAAACAATCATAGTAAAAACAGTTTCAACTGGTTTCTACTCCTCTGACACAAATTCTGACGTGTTTTGAAGGCTCTAGGCCTAGTATTGCTATAGTAATGGCTGATTTAAGGGTCTAAAATGGCTAAAAATGGCTTAAACCAGCCCTTTTTGGTCTAAACCAGGGTGCAATGATGCCATAATTGGCTTTCCTGTTTTCGGACTGTTTTTCACGACTGAAAAAATTAAATTTTACCTTTTGATTGAGAGAATTGATGGCTATAAAAGAATGTCTTCTTTGCCCCACTTTTCTCTTCATGTTAGAATCTTTCCCTTTTATAATTAGTTTAAACATTGTTAAAACAATCAAGAAAATATTCCAACCACCTTTTTTATATCATTTTAAACTTTTTAACCACGTGAAAAAATCATTATAATCATGGTTTGTAACTTTTATAATCATTTTTACCCCTGAACCACCCCAAAAGTGAATTAAAGCATCTTTCATCACTGTAAACTTTGTCACTTTGTTTCCAAATTCACTCTGGTCACTTTTGGGTGTGTTTTCTCTTTGATATTCTTTTCAAAGACTGTGTTCTTTAATTAATTGCTTTCATTTCTTTGCTCAATTAATTCCAATTGAAATTGCTCTTGAAGAAATTTCTTTTGTAGCCTTAAAATATCTCTTGTAGAGTATTTTTGGGATAAATTTTTATTGTTGGTAAAACAATAAATCTTTATAATATTATTGTTTTATAATAATAAAGTTATAAACAACAAATTTGGCGTGTTTTCTCTTAAAAATGATATCCTTTACTATTTTTAATTGATTTTTTTACTTTATACAAATTTTGAGGATAGGAAAAGTACTTGATTTTTAATCAAAGTTTTATAAGTGAGGCTTAAATTTTTATTTCTTTTTTGAAATATCCCTTTTTTACTTAAATTATTGGTTTTTTCATTAATTTTAGTGTCTGACAACGTGGTAAGACAACAAAACATAGAAACAGCCTCAACAGTCACCAGCATTATTCCTGCTAGTACTATTAATTCAGACCATAATAGTACTGTTATTGTGACTCATAATAACAAAACTGAACCAATATCTTCTGAATTGATTAACATGGACATAAGTAATACTCTTCAGAAAGCCAAAGATTTGGCCAGTAGTAAGTTTTTTGACGTAAAATTACTATTTTAAGCCTTTTTAACCATAATTATGCCTTCAACCAGGTCAGGAGCCAGCTATAACCCCTCAAGCAGCTCCCAGAAAGGTAATAGACGTGATTATGGCAGAGGCCAATCAGGTACAGAAGGAAAAGGGTCAGTTGATGACTTCCAAACAACTAAAATGGGTCATTCTGAAGCTGATAATACCATTTTACCTTCAAAAAGAGCTGAAACCGCCACAACAAGCCTCTGTGGACATATACAAAGCCAGCCACAGTGCATACAACAATGCACTTCAATTCAAGGGGTACCAGATCCTTGCAGACCTGTGGAAGAATTGCATGAATTCTTACCTAACTGTGAGAAAATTCCTGGGCTATCCCAACACTTGCAAATTGCTCAATGGATGGCATCCATTGATGGAGAAGAAAAACATGATGCTGTTGACACTAGAATGGAGGAAAAACAACCCTCCACCACCCAAACCAGTGCCAAAGCCAGCCCCAGTGGCCAGCACCAGCAAAACATGAAAAAACAGCCACAAGTTCCAAACAAGGGCAAAGGGAAGGCACCAGCCCCAAAACCTTGCAGCCAGGGCTACAGAATCCCAAAGATTCAGCAGGATGCCATGGAAAATGTATTTCAGATGGCCAGAACCATGATGGAATTACAGAAGAAGGAGGAAGCCAGACTAAGATTCCAGAAATGATTTCTGATATATTTGATTCCATCCCAGAGTTGTATGATGCTAGAAATGACGTGAAAAAAACATCTTTCTGATAAAAATGAAACCATTTGTAACACCATTAAAACAAACAACCTGAGTCTGTGCCAAATTAATGAAACACTTATGTGTTTTGTAAAAGTTTTAAGAACAATTGAAAATTCCAATAATGATAATTCTTCTAGCAATAAAATAAATGAACAATCTGCCATTATTAAAGAATTAACAGATAAATATTCCAAATTCAATATTGATGACATAATTGAAACAAGAATTAACCAAGCCATAAATATTATCAAAACAGATAACAAGAAGGTGCTTGATGACATTTCAAATTCATTTACTGAAGTAAAGACATATACCATTGCCTTGAAAAAGTGTTTTGATGCTTCACAAGGAGAAGCATCAGTACTATCAATGAAATTGAATCAAGTCACTGCTGATAACACAAGACAGACAGAGGTATGGCAAGAACTAACACATAAGGAAGACATGTATAAAATTGAATTAATAAATTTAATACAAAGCTTCCAACATGAATACAGAAATTCCCAAAGGTGTAGCAACAGTAAAATAAATGACATTGAACAAATACTGAACACCTTACCAAGAATGTCTACACCTCTAAATCAAAATGAGGGCACAATAATTCCAAATCCACAAGTATTGGATCCTGATAATTCACAATTAAAGAATGAATTATCCACTTTTTTCATAACTTGGAACCATCAATGGGCCAAGCACTCTTGAAAGAAGTTCCAAAACTTAAAGAATGGCCTCACTTCAGTGGTGAAGGAGAGTATGACCATATGGAATTCATTAGAGGTATTGACATGATCAAAGAGGATTTTGAATTACCAGACAGATTGGTAACAGCTAGGTTTAACAACTTGTTTAACAGATCAGCTCACAGATGGTACATCAAAATAAGACAAGCACATGGACACCAGAGTTGGACTTGGTGGAAAACCCAAATCATCAACAAATGGGCAAATGATGCTTGGAGGATTAAAGTTGAAACAGCCTTTGAATCTGCCAAATTTAATGCTGATAAAGACAAAGCTTTACCATGGTTTTGCCAACAAAAAGACAAATTAACAGCATTGTATCCTGACATGTCAGAATTTATGATCCATAGAAAAATTCTTAGACAATGTGGAGGTGACTTAGAGCATGCTGTCAAAAGCAGGACTACTGAACAATCTTCAGCAGAGGGTATTATCAATATACTAGAAGAAGTAACCACCAGAACCAAAATTGGTTCTAGTAGGGTGAATCTCAAAACAAGGTTTAATGCACCTTGGAAAGATTCTGTGGACAAAAACCCCAAGGAAAATTCTAGTAATATTAAGTATAAATCTGCAGATACAGTCAGAAAATGCCATATTTGCCAAAGCACCACCCATTTAGCCAATACATGTCCAAAAAGGGGGGAAATCAATGAGATTGACATTGAAAAGAAACCAGATGTTGAAAAAGAAGACATAATTGAAGACAATTCAGATGATAAGTCATCCATTTTTTCTGAATCTTCAAAAGATATAGAAAATATCAATGCCACTTTTGACATCATGGAATCTTATTCCCACTTACCACAATTGAGCAATGGTCAAGTTGATTTATCAAAAGTTCAAGATGCACAACTTATGAAGACAAAACCAAACAGAGGAAAAGGTTATACAGCTGGTAAATCCTGTATAACAGAGGTGGTGATTGACAACAAGCCCATCAAACTTTTGCTTGACCCAGGAGCCTTCTGCTCTTGTGTTGGAAAATCTTTTCTTAAGACTTGTGTACCAAATTTTGAAGACCAATTGTTACCAATTGATGGTATAAAATTCAACAGTGCAAGTAACCCAATGAAAGCATTAGGAATCTTTGAGACCAATGTCATATTCCCACACATAAATGGGAATTTAAGGATCACAGTTGAATTTGTTGTTATGGAAAATTGCTCTAGTACCCATATTATATTGGGAAATTACTATTTAATCATGTATGGGATAGATTTACATAATAAAAAAGACACATACTTTACTATTGGAGACAATAAGTGCAAAAAATTTGCCTTTTTGCCATTTAAAAGACAAATTACAGTAAACAAAGTATCACCAGTCAACTTAGAGCTAGAGAAATTCAAGTCTGAACAGTTAAATGCGGCTGAAATAAGCCTTCATCTGACTGATAAACAAGAAAATGAACTTTCTTCCCTTTTGTATGACCACAGAGGAGCATTTGCTACAGACAAAGAACCTCTAGGAGAAATTATTGGTCATGAAGTTTGTCAGCCTGTGACTCAACACAGAGCACTAGCATGACATCCAACATACCATAAATAATGGTATGACAAGTATTGAACAAACATAGTCAATACAGGTGATAAATAAGAGGAAAAAACTCCTCTTAAATTAAACACCAACCTTATCCAAACAGAATAAGGAAGCCTAGAGGAGAATAAACAAGTCAAAACCCTTATTTTCACCTCTCATATAACTTATGCATATTTAAGCTATTCTATACCAAAATGGTATCTTTCTTAAAGCTCAAATAGAGAGCTACACAATGGTATCATCCATGTTGCTGTAACACCACTACAACTGGAGATACCATATGCCCTTTATTTTAAAGCCAAGACCCCCCTGAAAGCCAAAGAGGGCTTGTACAAAACTTTACAAACATATAACCAAATTAAAGATCTAAACAAGAGCTTTAATTTGAGACACCTTAGACCTCTGTATCTCTTAAATTGACTGAGGGATCTTGGTTCAAAGGTTTAACAACCAAAATACAAATATTCTGAAAACAACAATGTAAACCAACCCCTGTATCTTTGGCATACACTCTTACAACTGTACAGTGTAATATACCAAACTGTAGAGCTAATCAAGCCCTACAAGATTGTATCATCAGAATACAGATATCTTCCAAATTGAAGAAGATATCTGGCATGGAAGTTTTTGAAGCCTCATACTGATGTACCAAAATACATCCAAAAACTTAAAACCCTTATAACTTTTGCTATTTTAAACAAGGGTAAACATGAAGCATACCAAATTGAAGAGCTCATTAAGCCATTTAATTCTGTGCTCTTGGTTTCTTGATATCTTAAGAACTGACTGAGATATCTTGATTGGAAGGTTTTTCTAGCAATACATGACTGTATCAAACTTGTATCAAACAGTATTGCTCTCATACTTAAAATAATATACTTATGAAGATATAACCTCTCTAAAATCATCATTATTGATCATACAGACACCAGAACAATGTCATCCAAGTGCTGACGTGGCAGGTGAAAAGTTCTTTCACCCTGTATTGATCCAGAATGATCATTTGTGGTTCCAAAACCACAATTCTGCCTCTATTGACGTCAGAATTGATGATCCAGAGCCACAGACTGATCATTGGAGTGAAAATTTTCACTCCTCTGACGCGTGAAGAGTTAATAACTCTTGAAAGTCTTGAAAGATATAAAAAGAAGGGTTTTTTCCTTGAAAACCCATCATCTTTATCTTATTATCCATATTCTTACGTGACAAAACTGTTATCAATCATTAGTGTCCTTAGAATTATAATTAAAGATATAATTAGAATATAATTATCGTAGTACTTCTTTACAGTCAAAAGATATTAGAGTATTGCAACCCAGGTCCTCAACAGACTCATCACCACTGTTACCACGTAGCAGTAGGACCTGAAGATTTAGATTTATTTGTTTTTTGACATTTCACAGTCATAATACTAGCTTGTAAATACATTTTATAGCTACTATATAGACTCACCCTGACATTTTGGGGGCCTGGCCGTGGTTTTTCAACCTTTTTGGACGTGTTTTGAACTGAATTAGGCGTAAAAATTCAGTTATTTAAAAGGTACTTTACTAACAGTGAGTAAAATTTCAAATTTATCTTATTTTCTATTATTATAATTTTTTATTTATATATAATATAGCATCATATATTATATACATAATTTTTTTTCTCCAAAAATATATATTACAAATATTTTTGTTGGGAGTAAGAGTACAAATCCTCTTTATTTCATTATATTGCAATAATTTTCACGAAATTTGATAATAATACAACAGTATTATTTAAATTTCAATATATATAGTAATATACACACAGTATATTACTTATTTTTTACTATTATTCTTCACCAAAGTGCGTGAAAATTAATAAAGAAACATTTATTAATAAATAATTAATAAATATCAAAGAATAAAATAATTTTTTATTATGTATAAGGAATATTTTAATTAAATATTTCCTTTAAAACAAGACATCACTCAAATTGACGTGAAAACTTATAATTGATTGATATTTTAATCAAAAATCAAGTGTTAAAATCAATATCATTTATAATATTTATAATAACAAATCAGATTTATTATAATTTAATAAACCTGACGTGTTTCTTTAGAAGAAAAACAATAGTATCCAAGTGAATCATTCACAAAACACTTGGATATTAAAGTTTTAATTCATAAAAACTCACATTAAGAAATATTAGTAATAATATTTATAACCAAATTTATTATAATTTAATAAATTGGACATGTTTATACAAAAACATAATAATATCCAAGTGAATCATTCACAAAACACTTGGATATTACAGTTTTCACTTATAAAACATAAGTGAAAAACTCAAAAACTGTTATTTTTCAATAAAAAACATATAAAAAAAAACATATTATAATAAGAATACTTAAAAATTTCGAAAAGTAACAGTAGAATTGAATAAAATTATTTTGTTTTATCATAAAATACTGATATACAATTTGAAATATCTTTTCTGAATAGTGGAAAAAGACTATATTCCATTAGAAACCCAGTCACAAGGAAATCCATCTGTGACAGCCTAAGAAGACAGAGAGGTGCTGCCAAAAACCAAGGGCAAGCAGAAAAGACACAGTGAAGTGACAATCAACTCAAAAGATTGGACACCAATAGCCGTTCCAAGGGCCAAAAAACCCAGAAAAGCTCCAACAAAACCAGTTGGATCACCAAAACAAATTGAAAAACAGAAAATCACTGTTATCAACCCAGTTGTAAACTCCAAAGGCAAATTGCCAAAGAGTATAGATCATAAATTTGTACAAGGGCCTGCTAAAGGTAAATAAACCTTGAAAAATACAACATTTTTCATTGTCTGTCATTTTTTAACATTGTTAACATGACACCTCCACTTCTTAGAGATCTTGGATTCCCAAGAAATCAACCAGAACACTGGCCAAGAAGACACAGAGGAAGAAGACAGCCAATCACTGGATCAAATGACCAGCAAAGGACTTACCATCAGGGAACTCCTACCCACGGTCTTATTCCAAGTCAAATTCAGCTCAGAAGTCCAACCAGAAGATTGGACAGATGAAGAACAGGTCCTTCAAATACACAAACTCCTGAAAGACCTCTTCACATGGAGCATGGACAACAAAATGTTCACTATGGCAGAATCATGGGCAGAAGTGGGGATAACAGCTCAGAAGATCTGTCTCGAGCAAATCGCTTGGATGGAACTTATGACTGTAAGGTTTGACTATGAAACAATAAGTAAAAATTACTAATTTATTACTTATTGTACTCTGAATGTCCTTATAATTAAAATAAATAAGATTAAAATAATAATAATAATAAAGAAATATTATTATTATGGTGTAAAAATATTATATTATTAAATAAATATAATAATATAAATTAATATTATATGAAATTATAATATTATAAATAATATATTAATATAAAATAATTAATATATTATAAAGCTCTTTATTATTGTTACCAACAAATAATAAAGGCGTAAAAAACTGTTTTTTATAAATAAAAAACAATTAATAACAATAATATTACTAATATTAAAGTTATATATTAATATAAATACTATTTATATTAATTAAGAATTATTAAGAGTAATAATAAGAGAGAAATTATTATAATAAGATGAAATAACCTACTTTTAACACTTAAAATAATAATTTTGAGATATTTTACGCCAAAAGAATATAATACAACCTTTTCAAATTGTATTTACAATAAAAAATAAAGAAAATTACTAAATTTCTTGATTTTACGTGGAAATGAGTTTATAGAGAGATTTATAACAAAAACAATTAAAGAATTGATTTAATCGCGTAAAAATAGTGATTAATATTAAGATGGTCTTTGGTCTTTAATAATATAAGAGTTTTATATATAAAGAATAAAGAAATTACCTTTTATTTAATTGATTTAATGTTTTTGATGCGTCTGAGGGGAAAATAGAGTAAAAAGAGCTCTATTTATAGTAAATACCTCCCTCCTAGAGTCCAACAGGCTTCTAGTAGACGTGTACTGATCATATCCACTGGAATTGATCAATATTTTAAGGTTTGAGGGTGATTACATCATGATCAAACCATATTACATCATTATTACACCATTATTTAGAGTTATCACTATAACTCTAAGTTTGATGACATCAGAGGCTTGGCAGAACCCCAAATATCATGGATTTTATTAGTTTTAATCATAAACTAATAGTATTCACCAATTTTATCACTCTTAAGACTGTTAAACTTAAGTTAAGGTTACAGTATGTAATCATAACTGCTCAAATTAAGCTCAAACTTTGATCCTCAATAACGTTTAAGGTTTACACGCCACAGCAATTCAGAGAGTGAATTCTGATAGCCTGACATAACCTCATTATGCTGCCAAGTGCTTTTCATTACATCATCAAAACTCTAATTTTGATGATTTTTCTTGTAACTCATCTTTTCTGTCGAAATTCAATATTTTAAACTTCAAACCTTGATTTCAGGGGGTTATACCCTGAATTTAATAATAAAAATTACATCATTCTTCACGAATGAACTAGGAGAATCCAACTGTGTACTTTTTTTTAAGTTTGGAACACTTTCACAACAAAGTGGTCAACAGCTCTGTTGATTTTTATCAATAATTCATCATAGGTTTTAACCTTGTTTATGATTTGTAAAATAAAGTTCATATCTGTGTTCTTACAGTAATTACGTGGTATCTTACTTTTTGGCTCATCATTCTATCATGTATAGCTTAGAAGATATTAGCTATGATCCTTGAATATATGCGTTGACCAAAAAAGTGCATATATTCAGGATAATTCCTTAAGTATTAACATTGGAAATTAGCTTATTAATTGTTTTATGTGTGGATTTTCATGGGGAATCCACTGGTACGATTGATTTCACATGTTGTTTCATTAGGTTTTGAGATAAATAAGGTTTTATGGTTTTTATAAGGTATTATACCTTATAATTCTTTAAGTATTGACTTTACAGATATGCCATAAAAATGGTATATGTGTATTTTTCCATGGGGAATCCAATGGTATAATTTATTTTACATGTTGATTCATTGGTTTTTAAGTTAAACCAATTTTTGTACCAATTTATGGTATTTTTTGTATATTTAATTAATTATTTTTAATGTATAATTATTTTAAGTAATTTTAATATAATTATATTAAAATTCTAATTATTCTGAGTCTTTTTGTGACCTTATTGGGTATGTGGTCATATCTCAAAGGCTCACATTCCCTACCACCAAAAAAGATTGTACCACAATCTGATATGTGTGATTAGGGTATCATCCACTGTCCTACCTCTTCCATAGACTTTGTTAGTCTTGAAGCTCAATAATGCTTAACTTTTTAATTTTTCAGGTTTTCTTTCATGTCTGAATCTTCTTAGTAACTTATCAGCATTTGTTATATGTTTCTCAAGTAGCCATTCATCTTCCTGAGTTGAATTTCTATACCTTACAAGGTATTCCCTTTCTTTTTTGTTTCTTGTCCTTCTTTCTTTAAGGACTTTTACTATTTTCTTGTCCTCTCCTTCCTCCAAGGGGGGAATCTCAAGTGGGCGTTTATTTCTTAGTGGAAATAGCTCCTTGTCACTTGAACTGTAAGGTTTTATCAGACTTACAGGGAAAGTTGGGTGTTTGTTCATTAGTTCACCTGTGAGTTCTAATTGCACAGCATTGGGTCCATGGATTGCTTTTATCATAAATGGTCCTGCAAAGAAATCTTTTAATTTCTTTGGGCCTTTTATGTTATTGAAATTAAGGGTTGATATTAAAACCAAGTCTCCTATTTTGAAATCAGGTGGCTTATGACTTTTATCCCATCTTTCTTTTGCATATTTAAAAGAATCTTGCATGCATCTGTTTGCATGGTGTCTTGCTTTGTCAAGCATTATCTTGAAACTGCTTGCTGTTGGATGTATATCCACTAAGTCCTTTTGAGGGTGTCATAAGGAAGTCTTGGATTCCAACCTTTCTCTAGCATTGCTGGTGTTTTGCCAGTAGAAGAATGGATTGATGTCTTATATGCCAGTTCAAGTGCTGGTATTAGTGTACACCAATCATGGGTAAAACCATCAGAATCTTTGAATTCAAGCCCATAAGCACAGAATCTTCTGATCATATCCTCTAGGGTCTGTATCATTCTTTCTGCTAGACCATCAGTTTGAGGATGATAAGCTGTTGAGAATGACAATTTTGTCCCAAACAAGTTATGGAGATTTGTCCATAATGCTGAAGTGAACTTTGGGTCTCTGTCACTTATAATATTTTGGAATAAGCCTGTGTGGCTAATGACTTTATTCCATATCATTATGGCTGTATCCATAGCTGTGTCATCTTTATGACATGGTAAGAACATGGGAGTTTTACTGTACCTGTCAACTAACACTAGGCATGCATTATAACTCCTGTCTCCGCCTGGAGGTAAGGCTGTTACCCAATCCATATGAACTATTTCCCATGGGGATTTTGGTTCTTGGATTTGGATCATCATTCCAAATTTCTTTCCTGTGGCTCTGTTGGCTTTTTGACATCTGTCACAGGTTTGGCAGTATTCTATAACATCTTTCTTCCAATTTGGCCACCAAGAGCAGGTTTTCACCCTCTCTAGTGTCCTATCTTCTGAGAGATGTCCAGATGCAACACTATCATGACACTCATTTAAAATAGTGTTTATTAGTGTTCTATCTGTTAAGGCCATAACACATGTGTGTTTTGTTCTATGGTAAAGGATTCCATCAAGGAGGTGAAATCTTCCTTCATCATATGCCTTTTTCCATATTTCATCTAGTTTTGATGAAAGTGATGGATCTTTGCAGTCTTTCATTAGAAGTTGGCTTAAGATATGGCAATTTTTGTCTGTCTTATAGCTTTCGTTAACTTGGTTAAAGAATTCTGTGCCAATGTCTGTAACACATATTCCTTCTATATGGTGCTCTTCTTGTGGTACCCATGCTGGATTGTCAGGGGTATTTGCTAGAGCCCATCTACTAAGACCATCTGCATTTTTATGAATATTCCCAGATTTATGAACAATAGTCATATTTCCTCAATATTCTTGGATAGCAATTTGCCATCTCAGCATATGTCTATTTGGAGTCTTCATATTTAATAGTGATTTCACAGCATTACAGTCTGTGATTACATCAAATACTGTGCCATCCAAATAATAATGCAGTTTTTCTAAAGCCCATACTAGGAATAAGCATTCCATTTGGCTTGCTCCATACCTTGCTTCTGTTGGCTTTATCTGCCTTGAAATGAAACAAATTGGTCCTTCCACTGGTTTGTCATTGATAATTTGTGTTTGGTGAAGTGCAGCACCTAGTCCTTCTCCACAAGCATCAATGTACAGTTTGAAGGGTAGTTTCCAATCTGGCATCAGAAGAAATGGGGCATTTGTTAAGGAATTTTTCAATTCTTCATATGCCTTGACTCTTTCTTCTGTCATCTCATAGACTGTTTGTTGGTCACATAGCTTATACAAGGATTTAGCAATCTTTGCAAAGTCCTTTATATGCTGTCTATAGTAACCAGCAAATCCTAGAAATGATTGCATTTCTTTTTTGGTTTGAGGCATTGTCTTAAGTAGTACTGCTGCTACTTTATTTTTGTCTATGCCTAGACTAAGGCCAGATACTACATGTCCTAGTGCCTTTAATTCACTGTATGCAAAATGACATTTTTTCAAGGACATTTTCATATTTACTTGGACTATTTTCTGTAATACCCTTTCTAGTCTTGTAAGGTGATTTTCCCAAGTTTCTGAGCAAACTATGATATCATCAATATAGATAATCAACCATCCTTCTGATAATTCTTCAGGGAATATGGTATTCATCATTCTTTGATAATGGGAAGGTGCATTTTTTATTCCAAATGGCATTCTTAAGTATTCAAAAATTCCACAATGGACTATTATTCTTAGTAGTTTCTTGGCATTGTCTGTTAAGACATTTTGATGAAAACCCTTCAGAGCATCCATAGCTGTGATGAACTTAGCTTGTGACAATTGGGTTAATGTCTCATGGATTCTGGGTATTGGATATCTGTCTGGAATGGTATAGGTATTCAGGGCTCTGAAGTCTCCTACCATCCTTGATTTTCCATTATGCCAAGTTATAATGACAGGTGTAGTAACTTCTACTTGTTCATTATGTCCAACTTTTCTTAATACTCCAAGGTCCATTAATTCTTTAATGTGCACTTCTAAGGCTTCTCTAGCTCTTGGACTGGCTGGATAAGCAGGTCTTATGAATAAAGGTGGGTAAGGTTTTTCTAAATTAAGAATTATATCCACTTCATGTCCAATTATGGCACCTAGTGGCTCTTTGTCAGTTGCAAAGGCATTTTTATACTTAAATAAGAGATCAATCAATTTTTCTTTCATTTTTTCTGTTAATTCTTGATTGAATTCTGCCTCTATGAGTTGTTCAGATATAAAAAGTTCCTTTGCTGGAATTTTTTCTTCATTCTTAATAACTGTGATTTGTTTTTTGTTATTTAAGAATCCAAACTTTTGTCTTTTGTTATCTCCTATGGTAAGATATCTATCCTTTTGGTTGGAGATATCTATACCATAGATTGATAAGTAGTCATTCCCAAGTATGAAATGATTACTAGTACAGTTGTCCATTACTACAAACTCTACTTTAATTCTGACACATTGTGAGGGATGAGGAAACATTAGTGTTAAATCAATTATTCCAAGGGGCTTCATGCTCTCACTTGCACTACTAAATTTGACACCTTGTATTGGCATAAGTTTTTCTTGCCAGTCTGGGACAATGGTTTTTAAATAACTTTTGCCAACACAAGTGCAATATGCTCCTGTATCCAAGTTAACCTTTCCTTCTTGGTTATCAACCATAACAATACTAATACTTGATTTTCCAGCTGTATATCCCATTCCTCTTGCAGGTTTGGTTCTATACATTTTGGCATCTTGTATGTTTGTCAGATTTGTGTCAGATGTTCCAACTTGTGGCAAGTTTGAGTTAACATCCAGTACTTCATAAATTATATCAATATTATTAATTTGTGCATTAATTATATTGATTTCATCACTTTCAGAGCTTTCTGATTCTTCTGTCTCTTTTTCAGAGTCAGATTCTTCTTCTTTGTCATTGTGGTTTTCTGTTTCCACAATTTCATTAATCTTTGCTTTTTTAAGGCAATTATTGGCTAAGTGTCCAATACCTCCACATTTATGGCATTTTCTTTGCTCATTAATGTTGGATGTATTGGGCTTAAAGGATTCTTTTGATTTATCTTTTTTGATAAATGGTTTATTTGGGCTTTTAATGTCCAATTTTTTCCAAGTCCTGCCAATTTTTGTCCTTGTCACTATATCTTCTAGTGCATTTATATACTCTTCTGTGGAGCATGGTTCTATGCACCTGCTTCTTAGGGCATTTTCTAGTTCCCCTCTACATTTTTTAAGTATTTTCATATGCACCATCTTCTGTGACATTTCTGGGTACAGTGCATTAAGCCTTTCAACTTGTTTTAAGAACCAAGTTAAAGGTTTATCTTTCTCTGGGTTAAAGAAAGAGTTTTCGAATGCATTTTCTATCTTATACCTCCAGGCATCATTTGCCCACTTGGTGATTATTTCTTGTTTCCACCAAGACCAGGTATTTTTACCATTTGTCTGTCTTATGCCATAATACCATCTTTTTGCAGATTTCTCAAATAATGAATGTAATCTTGCAGTGATTAATTCATCTGGTATGGCATAGTCTTCTTGTAACATGTCAGTTGTTTTAATAAATGACATGTGGTCATATTCACCTTCTCCTGTGAATGTTGGCCATTCCTTCAATTGAGGTGCTTCTTTCATTAAGACTTGGTTATTGTCTTGGTGACTCAAGTCTGTTATGAAGGGATTTGACAATTCCTCTTTTGTTTTAACAGGGCTTCTTATATGAGAAAATGGAGTTGATAACTTTGGCATATTTAAATTAGCCTCATTCATTTTATCCATTTTTTCTGTAATAAGCCTTATTTCACTTTGAATATCATCTTTCAGATGCATTCTTGCTTCATCACTTTTTTCCACATGGTCCAAAAGTAATTTTTGGTGTGATGAAGTCTTTTCTTCAAATTTTTCTACAGAAATACTTAATTTATTTAATTTTTCTGTAAGATTGTCAATACTCACATCATAATTGATTGTCAAAGTCTTGTCTTTGATATCTTTTATGTATTTATACAATTCTTGTTGTCCTTGTATTAATTTTTGAGTATTGTCAATTAAATTCTTTGGTTTATTATTTTCAACAATAAACTTAATGTTGTCAATTTCTTTTTTGTTTTGCACAACAATTTTTGTTAAAGAAGATAAATTGTTATTTATTTCTTGTAGTGATAATAAACTATTTTTAATTTCTTTTAGAGGTAATATACTATTTTTAATTTCTGTTAAAGTATTTACAACATCTTTGGACAAGGTTATTTCTTTGGGAAATGAGGTTGTCTCATTCTTTGCTCTTCCTTGTCCTTGAATTCCATCAAGGTTCTGGCCATGTTGAAAACATTGTCCATGGCATCCTTTTGGATTCTTGGGATTCTGTAACTTGGGGAATATGGTTTCCTCCAATGCTTTTTCTTGTTCTTCTTCCCTTCTTGGGGAAGTGGGTTTGCTTGAGGCTTGCTGGTAGAGGCTACTGGGGCTTCTTCCTTGGTTGCCTCCCTCTTTTTGGCATGATAACCTTGATTTTTTTGATTTGAGGTTTGGATGACAGTGGATTCCATCCATTGGAGTATTTCACTATCTCCTCCTCTTTGAGGAACTTTTTCAGGATGTGCCAGGAGTTCATCACTCCTTGGTGTATTTGAGGCAGCATTTCCCAGTCTTTGTCCTTGTATACTGTGTAATACTGCTTGTACTGGCTCATGTAGATGTCTATTTGAGCCCTCTGAATGTGATTTGTACCTATTTGAGTTACTCATACTTAGTTCCAATTCAGGCTCAGATATCATGGGCATTTCTGGGACTTGCCTTTGGGATAAGGCACTTCCTTGTGTGGATTCTGTTCCACTGGGGATATTGCCCTTTCTTTTCCCTTTTGAGGGATCAATTCTACCTCTGAGTCCAGCTCCATCTGATTGGATGGAGTATTGGGAACCTCTTCTGGTAGTCATAATTTGAAGAATAAGAAAAAATAAAAGTATTTTAGAATAAAATTCTTTTATGGCAATTTAAAAAGAGGTGCTCACCTTCAGAGTCTTGAATGGTGGGCCCTGGAAAGTCTAATTTCTTAGCTTTCTTTCTTTTGGTGATAACTGGTGTTGGAGAACTTTGACAAGTTTCTTCCACCAATCTCTCAACAGTAGCTTGGTTGTCTTCTGTTGGGTTATCTTCAAACACTAAAAAAGACAAATAAATATAAGTCTTTTTATAAGAAGTGTTATTTTTGGCAAGATATAGCAATTTTCCACGTAGAAATTGCTTTTATATCTTTGAAGAATTGAAATAAATAAAGAAATGAATAAAAATGAATAAAAATAACTTGATTATTTGTTTTTAATATTTTTTAATATTTTTTATATATTTTTTATTTTTAAAGAATAAGATAAAAAATGAATATGATTCTTATAAAATTAAATTATAATAACAATTATTTTTAATTTATAAAATATCTCTTTTAATCACTAGAGTCACTCAAAGAAAGTTCTTGCAAGTCTAAGGATGTGAAAAACCACGTGTAAGACAGTACAATTGCTTTCCAAATGCCTCAATAGTTTTTAAAATCAAAAAAATATAAAATTATTATATAATTTTATGATTATAAATATAATTTATTATTGGATAAACACAAATAGAATCTTTTTAAAGGTCTTTTAAGTAAATATCACGGCCAGGCCCCCAAATGTAAGGTTTGACTATGAAACAATAAGTAAAAATTACTAATTTATTACTTATTGTACTCTCAATGTCCTTATAATTAAAATAAATAAGATTAAAATAATAATAATAATAAAGAAATATTATATTATTAAATACATATAATAATATAAATTAATATTATATGAAATTATAATATTATAAATAATATATTAATATAAAATAATTAATATATTATAAAGCTCTTTATTATTGTTACCAACAAATAATAAAGGCGTAAAAAACTGTTTTTTATAAATAAAAAACAATTATTAACAATAATATTACTAATATTAAAGTTATATATGAATATAAATACTATTTATATTAATTAAGAATTATTAAGAGTAATAATAAGAGAGAAATTATTATAATAAGATGAAACAACCTACTTTTAACACTTAAAATAATAATTTTGAGATATTTTACGCCAAAAGAATATAATACAACCTTTTCAAATTGTATTTACAATAAAAAATAAAGAAAATTACTAAATTTCTTGATTTTACGTGGAAATGAGTTTATAGAGAGATTTATAACAAAAACAATTAAAGAATTGATTTAATCACGTAAAAATAGTGATTAATATTAAGATGGTCTTTGGTCTTGAATAATATAAGAGTTTTATATATAAAGAATAAAGAAATTACCTTTTATTTAATTGATTTAATGTTTTTGATGTGTCTGAGGGGAAAATAGAGTAAAAAGAGCTCTATTTATAGTAAATACCTCCCTCCTAGAGTCCAACAGGCTTCTAGTAGACGTGTACTGATCATATCCACTGGAATTGATCAATATTTTAAGGTTTGAGGGTGATTACATCATGATCAAACCATATTACATCATTATTACACCATTATTTAGAGTTATCACTATAACTCTAAGTTTGATGACATCAGAGGCTTGGCAGAACCCCAAATTTCGTGGATTTTATTAGTTTTAATCATGAACTAATAGTATTCACCAATTTTATCACTCTTAAGACTGTTAAACTTAAATTAAGGCTACAGTATGTGATCATAACTGCTCAAATTAAGCTCAAACTTTGATCCTCAATAACTTTTAAGATTTACACGCTACAGCAATTCAGAGAGTGAATTCTGATAGCCTGGCATAACCTTATTATGCTGCCAAGAGCTTTTCATTACATCATTAAAACTCTAATTTTGATGATTTTTCTTGTAACTCATCTTTTCTGTCGAAATTCAATATTTTAAACTTCAAACCTTGATTTCAGGGGGTTATACCCTGAATTTAATAATATAAATTACATCATTCTTCACGAATGAACTAGGAGAATCCAACTGTGTACTCTTTTTTAAGTTTGGAACACTTTCACAACAAAGTGGTCAACAGCTCTGTTGATTTTTATCAATAATTCATCATAGGTTTTAACCTTGTTTATAATTTGTAAAACAAAGTTCATATCTGTGTTCTTACAGTAATTACGTGGTAGCTTTATTTTTGATTCATCATTCTATCATGTATAGTTTAGAAGATATTAGCTATGATCCTTGAATATATGCGTTGACCAAAAAAGTGCATATATTAAGGATAATTCCTTAAGTATTAACATTGGAGATTAGCTTATTAATTGTTTTATGTTTGGATTTTCATGGGGAATCCACTGGTACAATTTATTTCACATGTTGTTTCATTAGTGTTTGAGATAAATAAGGTTTTATGGTTTTTATAAGGTATTATACCTTATAATTCTTTAAGTATTGACTTTACAGATATGCCATAAAAATGGTATATGTGTATTTTTCCATGGGGAATCCAATGGTATAATTTATTTTACATGTTGATTCATTGGTTTTTAAGTTAAACCAATTTTTGTACCAATTTATGGTATTTTTTGTATATTTAATTAATTATTTTTAATGGATAATTATTTTAAGTAATTTTAATATA
Organism: Austropuccinia psidii; assembly: GCA_023105745.1. Lineage (NCBI taxonomy): Eukaryota > Fungi > Basidiomycota > Pucciniomycetes > Pucciniales > Sphaerophragmiaceae > Austropuccinia > Austropuccinia psidii. The sequence continues at coordinate 69,878,944 of JALGQZ010000004.1, forward strand.
ATTATATTAAAAGTCTAATTATTCTGAGTCTTTTTGTGACCTTATTGGGTATGTGGTCATATCTCAAAGGCTCACAATGACAGAAATGCAAGGTTGGAATCCCAACAACAATTTCAAACTCTTAGAAGAAGGAGAAATCAGAATCAAAGAGAACCAGGCAGCCATACAAGCCATAGAGAGATCTTGGCACAAGGAAGAGCCCAGTCAGATTCAGGTACCCCCAGAAATGGAAGGAGAAGTCCCATCTTCCCCACAACAATCCAGAAGTTCCAGGCCTTACAAGCCAAACAGAACTTCATCCAAGGCTCCCCAACCATTCCAGGTAGTTTCCAACAGGAGAAAAGGAGCCCAAGGGAGAAACAAAACTTCTTTCAACCAGAGGAGGAAGGAAGCAGACCCATTGATGAAAAAGATGATGGACTTAGTCCAAGAAGTACACAAAAACAAAAAATAGTTGTACCTACAAATATTTTTGATAGTTCTGACTCAATTGATCCAGAATTAATAACTGAGACTACAATCCACACTCATGAGTTTGAAAACAAATTCACATGGACCAAATTCGCCCAATTCATGGATTGGACACATGAAACCTCAGAATAAATGAGGACAGAAGTGGAAACATTGAAAGAAGAAAATGCTTTCCAAGCAACAGTCATAAAAGACTTGAATACAAATCTGGCCAAAATTTGGACAGAATTTGAAAAAACTAACAGACAGTTGAATTCAATTCTAGAAGAACAACAAACTGTGAGGAGAGATCTGAGGAGTATCCAGCAGCAACAGGATAGCTTTGATAAAGAAATTTATTACCTCTATGACAGAGAAGACAATCAATAACCTCCAACACAAGGTCAACCCACTACCTCTACAAAATTGAAAGAAGAGGATAAAGACTATGACCAGGAACCTGAATATCAGATTCCAAAGTCAAGATCAGAGTCAATGTACCAAGATTGGGAAAATCTCAGCTGTTCAGAGAAACAGGCACTAAAACAGTTACCAGAAGTAGCAAACTGGCCAAAGTTCTCAGGAATTGGGGAATATGACCATATGGAAATCATTGAATATATTAATGGACTCTTTGTTGATGTCCCAAAGATACCAGACTACTGGATCACAACAAGACTTAACAAAGCATTCAGAGGCCATGCAAAAATATGGTATACTGAGATGAAAGAAATACATGGCAGGAAAAACTGGCCATGGTGGAGGAACCAGATTATACAAAAGTATAGCAATGGTAGTTGGATCTGGCAAAAGACCATGTCCTTTGAAAGTGATGGATACTCCACAGAAAAAGACCCATATGAATGGTGTCTCAAATAAACAAAAAGGCTAAAAGCTATTGATCCCAATATGAAAATAGAAATGAGATACCATAAACTCCTAACAAAATTGCCAGGAGATCTAGAACATGCAGTCAAATGCAGATGCAACAACATCAGCAGCATTGATGACATAGCAAATGTCATACAAGATGTGAGGAAAAAAACATCCATAGGAAGGGAAACATCCTATAAACCAAACTTCAAAGACAAGAAGTCTGAAGTCAAAGAAACAAACAAAGAGAAAGGGAAAGAAACCCCAAAAAAGAAATATGTGTGCCACAACTGTGGATCACCAGACCACTATGCCAACAATTGCACAAAACCAAAAAAGAAAATATATGAAATTGATGAAGAATCAGAAGAAGAACAAACAGGTGACAAATCTGATTCTGACAGTATGGGAAATGGTATGAGAGCAGAATCACAAAGTGAACCTGATACCATAGAAGAATACATAGTGGAATTCAATGAAGAAATTTCACTTGACATACAAGACATTGAATTAGATTCAGGAATACCACAAATAACAACAGACAAAGAGCTCTGTAAGCACACACAGAATGCACAAACATTCCTGGTAACCCCAAATAGAGGGATGGGATTCATTCATGGAACACCTACAAAATTGACAGTTTAAATTGAGAACTGTAAACATCCAATGATCATTGACACAGGAGCAAGTTGCTCCATAGTGTCAAAAGAATACTGAAAACAACACTTCCCCAAATGGGAAGAGGATATAATCCCAACAAAAGCTAGAAACTTTAAAAGTGCATCAGGCAAAATGCAATCACTGGGGACAATAATCAAAGAGATAATTATCCCACACCAAAAAGGAAATATCAGACTAGAACCTGAATTTGTAGTTCTAGAGAATGCACATGTACAAGCATTCTTACTAGGTACAGAGTACAAAAGAATGTATGGTATGGACATTTGCAATAGTAAAAATAAATATCTTATGATAGGTACAAACAAAGACAAAAAATTTTCCTTTGACATAAATCATATAACAAATGATAACACCCTGAAAGAACTAGTGGAAGAATTCAAAGAAGCCCAATATGGCACTCAACTCACCAGTAAAATGAAACTCAGCTTACTGAAAGTATTGAGGAAGCATAGAGGAGCTTTTGCAATAGGAGATGAACCACTAGGAAAAATCAAAGGAAATGATATAGAATTATATCTGGATGTAGAAAGACCATATCCACTCATGCTTAGGAGACCACCATACCCAGCCAGCATGGTGACTAGGAAAGAAATTGAGAAACATATCAATACACTCCTAGAAATGGGGGTCATAAGGAGAATAGGACACAATGAGATAGTAGAAGTCACTACACCAGTCCTTATAACTTGGCATGATGGTAAGTCCAGACTATGTGGGGACTTCAGGGCTTTGAATAATTACACCAAAGCAGATAGGTACCCCATCCCAAGGATACCATATGCACTAGATAAGCTAGCAAAAGCCAAGTTTATTACAAAAATGGATTGCATGAAAGGCTTCCACCAGAATGGGGTGAAACCAGATTCCATCAAATTGCTAAGAATTATATGCCATATTGGCATATATGAATATACTAGAATGCCATTTGGCATTAAGAATGCACCAGCCCATTTTCAGAGGATGATGGATACCATATTTCAAGATGAAATAATGGAAGGGTGGATGGTAGTGTACATTGATGATATCATAATATACTCAGAAACATGGGAAGACCATGTGAGGAAAATTGATAAAATATTGGGAAAATGTACACAAATCAACATGAAAATATCTCTTGAAAAATGTAACTTTGGACAGCAAGAACTGCTAGCCCTAGGACACAAAGTTTCAGGCTTAAGTCTAGCCATAGACCAAATAAAGTTGCTGAAGTACTGAAGAAACCAGTACCAAAGAACATTAAAGAAATGCAATCTTTTTTGGGCTTTGCTAGTTACTACAGGAGCCACATAAAAAACTTTGCACAAATCACAAGTAGCCTATACAAACTGTGCTCAAAAGATGTAGTCTTTGAAATTACCAAAGAAAGAAGAGATGCATTTGAGAAGATCAAATATGAACTGACCAATGCCCCTTTCCTAATGATGCCTGATTTTGAACTACCATTCAAACTATATATAGATGCAGCATGTAGCCAAGGACTAGGAGCAGCACTACAGCAGAGGCAACTAGTGGATGGAATACCCAAAGAAGGAGTAATTTGCTATATATCAAGACAACTGAAAGACTCAGAAGGAAGATATGGAGCTACTCAGACATAATGTCTCTGTTTGGTATGGGCATTGGAAAAACTCCATTACTACTTAGAAGGAGCAGTATTTGAAGTTTTTACTGATTGCACAGCCCTCAAATCACTGTTGAACATGAGGACAACAAACAGACACATGCACAGGTGGCAAATAGCCATACAAGAATACAGAGGGAATATGACTATTATCTATAAAGAAGGGAAAATTCATACTGATGCAGATGGTCTCAGCAGGTGGCCACTGAAGAATGACCAAGAGAATCCAGCATATGACCCAGAAAATGGGGCCAAAATACCCATACAATGCATGGAGATAGATAGGAGAAAGAACTTCAAACTATCAAACTGGGAATTAGGGAATGACCCATCAAAACCAGCACAGAGCTATGGGGAGAGCAAAGAGATACCCATATTGGGAATCAGCTCCTCTAATCTAAATACAGAGTTCTTGAGTATAGTACAATAATCATACAATAAACACAAACAGTGTAGTATATTGATACAACTATTAAAACAAATGTACAGGAGTCCTGAACTAGAGAGCCAATTGGAAGAGCCATGGCTCAAAAACTTCAAAGAGAATAGATTTTTTCTGATAGATGATCTACTATACCATAGGGAAAAACACACAGGTGCCCTGGTAATAATAAATAGAGAAAATATTTCCCTGATACTACAGGAATGCCATGACTGCACATACATGGGACATATGAGTGAAGAAAGAACTAAAGAAAGAGTCTTTAGCACAGCTTGGTGGCCAAAGAGGGAACAAGACTTGAGTGAATACATCAACACTTGTACCAGATGCCAAAAAGACAACAAAGGTCATGGCAAAAGATATGGATTACTCCAGAGTATAGAGGAGCCCAAACACCCCTGGGAAATAATAAACATGGATTGGGTGACAGGCCTGGTCTGTGGAGGGAAAGACAGCTTTAATGCATGCCTAGTAGTAGTAGACAGGTACAGCAAGAGTGTCAGATGTCTCCCCTGTCACAAAGAGGACACAGCAATGGACACAGCCATATTGTTTTGGAACAATGTGATAGCAAACTGTGGAGTTCCAAGAATTAGAATTAGTGACAGAGACCCTAAATTCACATCAGAATTTTGGACTAATCTATATGAGATGCTGGGAACCAAACTAGCATTATCCACAGCTTACCATCCACAAACAGATGGTCTAGCAGAAAGAATGATTCAAAAATTAGAAGACATCATTAGAAGATTCTGTGCATATGGCATGGAATATAAAGACAAGGAGGGATATACCCATGACTGGGTAACCCTCCTACCAGCTGTACAATTGGCATACAACACAAGTATACACTCAGTGACAGGAAAAACCCCTGCCACATTAGAGAAAGGATGGAACCCACTACTTTCAGTAGACTACTTGAAGAAGAACCTCCTCTCAGTACACCCCACAGCTAAAGAATTCCACACAATGTGGAAAACTGCCTGTGAAAAAGCAGAACAATGTGTGGCTGAAGCTAAATTATACAACTGTCACAGGGGCTCTTCTAAAATGAAGAGGGCCTGGCACTCAGTGAACAGACTTACTTATGGAGGGCTCAGAAGAAAATACTCAAATGATAAGAGTAATGGAGTAAGAGGATAAATTCCTAGTCATAAAATAGTAAGCATAAAGATAAGAGAGACAAAACAAAAGCAATAATAAAGAGCCAACCACAAATAATCCTGAGTCACTGTTTCAACCTGTTCAGAAAAGAGAAAAGGAATTAATAAGGATATGGCCACCAGGACTCTACTGAACAGGTGAGGGAAGGCTAAGACTAACTTAATAAGTAATAAAATAATATTCCAAAGTGAGAATAAAATAATATTAAATAATAAATCAACTATTTTAATTAACTGGGGGAAAAACCCCCAGGTGGGTGAAGAGGGGCTGGTATATGTGAGAAATACCAGCCTTGGAGTTTGAGTGTTGAGATACTTGTCTGTATGCTGGAAGAAGTTGGATGTGGGATTGAATCCTGTATTGGTGAATCCAATACAGGTTATACAGTCAATACAGGTATTTGCACCTGTATTGATTACAGGCCTGTATTTGGTGAATCCTGTATTTGGGTCTTGCCTGTATGAAAACTGTATTGAGGTTTGAAACTGTATTTGGATCTTGCCTGTATGAAAACTGTATTTGGAGAGTCTTGAATGAAACCCCCTTGCTGATTGGGTTTTGAAGGGTATCCATGATATAATGATTTGCTGATGATGATTGGAAATGCCCCTGCCTCCTTGGCTGTGACATTATCCCCCTCTTGAAAGTGGTGAGCTCTGAGCACCATAAGTATAGTGAGTCTTGATGAGCTTGCAATCAATTCAAACAGTTCTTTTCCCCAATTCCTTAAGATTTTCCCCTTAAAACTTCTTCTTCAATCAATACTCAAACCAATCTTCATTTAACTATTGTAGGTATTTTCCCATTGATTTTGATTCTGAATTTCCTCTGTTTCATTCAAACTGCCTTCAATCTTCATAAAAATTCCTTTAATCTTGTCTTGAGTGTCTTCATCAACTGTTCTTGAGTCCTCATGGCTTTTGAAAAGGTGGTTGATTTGAGCTTTTTGTCCCAAGACCACTTGAAATCATCATAATTTTGAATTTAGAGTGTTGGCATAAGGTGGCCAACATTTGAAATTTTGGACTAAATGAGTAGTCCTGGCCAAAATCCCTGAAAATGTGAAAAAATGGGTTTTTGGCCAATTTGCGCAAAAATGCGCAAAATGCGCAAATGCGCAAATATGCCATATTTGCATAAATTTGTGAAAATCATGAAAAAATGGCCTAAAAGTGGTTTTTGGCCATTTTGCGCATTTTTGCGCAAAATGCGCAAATATGCGCAAATGCGCAAAAATGCGCAAAGTGCGCAAATTTTGCGCAAAATGCGCAAATGCGCAAATATGCCATATGTGGCATAAATTGTTGAAAATGATGGAAAATTTGAATTATTGTGAAAAAATGGCCTAAACGTGGTTTTTGGCCATTTTGCGCATTTTTGCGCAAAATGCGCAAATATGCGCAAATGCGCAAAAATGCGCAAAGTGCGCAAATTTTGCGCAAAATGCGCAAATGCGCAAATATGCCATATGTGGCATAACTGGTGAAAATGATGGAAAAACTGAATTTTTGTGAGAAAATGGCCTAAAAGTGGGTTTTGGCCATTTTGCTCATTTTTGCGCAAAATGCGCAAAAATGCGCAAATGCGCAATTATAATGATTTTGGCCAAAAAGGCCTTTTGAAGGCTTTTGACAAGAAAAGGGCCCTTTTGCGCAAAAATGCGCAAAAGTGCGCAAATGCGCAAAAATGCCCAAAATGCGCAAAATTGCGCAAAATGCGCAAATCACCCAATATGCATAATTAAGCATATTATGATAAGAATTGATGAAGAATGGCTTTTTTGATGTTTCGAGGTCTGATATGGCCAATTGTGCCAAAGTACATATCTTGATGAAATTGGCCAATTGGGCCATTTTGAAACAGTTTCTTCTATGAACTTGATTTCTTTCTTGAATATCTTCTTCTTATCCCCTCCTTGATTGGTCAATTGCCATAAACACCTTGCTGATTGGGTTTTGGCTTTCAATTTTGATCTTGAGGAATGAGTTCAATGCTGACATTCATATTTGACTCCACTGCCTCTGGTTCCCCGCCTTTTGTGATTTGGAGATGCCTTGGTTATGAAGTTTAAAAAAAACCCTTGAAGAAATTTTGATGAGGATTATCTGTAGCTGGTCTTTACCATTACTAGTGTTTGCTCTTGATTATTGAATAAATTCACTCCCCAAACAAGATATGGGAGTTATGATTGCTGCTTTTGAAACAAGAAATGAAAAAATAAATCATACAAATAAAAGAAAATGAAATAAAAAATAAAAAATAAAAAATAAAAATGAAAAAGAATTGAGAGAAAAAGAGAGTAAAGAAAGAAATAAGAAATTCCTGAGGGTTGTCCTTCTTGTGGTGAGATTCTTGATTTTGGCCAAAATGTTCTGAAAGATAAAACCAAGAATTTGATGCTCACAGCGTGGCCAAGGTAATGTTTTTACAAGAATTAGACCCCTCAGGGATGCATACCAGGAGATGGAACTTACTTTCATAACTTCCACTCCCCACCAAGCACCATAAATGAAAATTGAAATATGCCATAAGATGAATTTGATAATGAATGTCTTGAAAGATAATTTATGGCATGATTAAAGAAAGAAGAGAAAATAAAAGAAAAGATTGGGCCAAATCTTGATGAAAGGTCCAAATCTTGAGGGTATTATGTTGCAAGGCCTTCTGAATCTGTCCAAAAAATTGACAAGTGCTCACAAAGTGGCCAAGGTGATGCTTACAACAAATTTGGGTAGAATACCCCCTTAAAGGTGCATGCCAGGAGAGGAACTTACTTTCATAAACTCCAATCCCCACCAAGCACCATAAAATCAAACTCTTGAGGTATTTGGGTCAGGCTTGTCAGGATACAAAGTGTGAAAGTCCTTGACAAGGTCTGGAGAGTTGGTAAGGTTGGAAGCTGGTTCCCAAGTTGTTCTTTCTGGGTCTTCACTGAATCCTTTCCACTCGACTAAATACCATAATGAACCTCTCTTGAGTTTTGAGTCCAGAACCTGAGCCACTTCCCATTCTTCTTGCTCCTCCACTAAAACTGGTGGTGGCGGAAATTGATGACGATTTGGGATAGTTGAATGCTTGACTGGTTCTAATAAGGACACATGGAAAACAGGGTGAACTGACTTCCATTGTTGAGGCAACTTGAGGTGATATGCATGGCTGCCAATCTTCTTCAGAACTTCAAAAGGTCCCAACCATCTTTGTGAGAGCTTCTTGGTGGGTCTTGTTGTCTTGATGTTCTTGGAGGCTAGCCATACTTTGTCCCCAGGTTGGAAATCAGGTGGAATTGCTCTATTTCTATCTGCATACTTCTTGAATCTTCTTATTGCTGACTCTAATTCTTCTTTGACAACTTGCTGTACTGATTGGAGTTTTGTTGATAACTTTCCAGCAGGTGAATCTTGAGAAACATGGATTGAGTCAAAGCTGGGATTTCTTCCATAAATGGTGAAAAAAGGTGATTGCTTTGTGGATGAATGTTCTGCATTATTATAGGCAAATTCAGCCAGAGGGAGCCAGGTGTGCCAGTCATCTTGATGGTAACTGACATACATCCGAAGATACTGTTCTAGAATCTGATTTACCCTCTCTGTCTGTCCATCTGTTTCAGGGTGAAATGCAGTTGAAAGATCTCTTGATATCTTGAGCTGCTGACATAATTGGGTCCAGAATGATGAAACAAATAATGAACCTCTATCACTAACAATACTGATTGGAAGACCATGTTTGGAAAAGACATGATTAATGAATATTTGAGCTAAGTCCAGTGCAGTGATTGTTGAATAAGTTGGAATAAATATTGCCATTTTTGAAAATCTGTCTACAACTACTAAAATGGAATCAAAGTTGCTTGACAAGGGCAATTGAGTGATAAAGTCCATTGATAAAGAATTCCAAGGACCAGATGGAATTCGAAGAGGCTTGAGTAATCCAAACTTCTTATGGTGGATGTTCTTGTTTCTTGAACATTGCTGACATGAGGACACATAGTCCTTGATGATTTGATTCATGCCAGCCCAATAAAAATCCCTCTTGATGAGCTTGAGGGTCTTCTCCTGGCCAGGATGGCCAGCCAATGGTGAATCATGACGCCTTTGAAGAATGTCCAATTGAATTTCATGATTGCTTGGAATGACTACTCTATCTTTGAACAATAATAATTTTGCTTGAGGTTCAAGAGAATAGTCTGGGACTGATTCTCCTCTTGCTAATTTCTTGAGGATCTCCTTATAGTCTTTGTCTTGCCATACTTGTCTTTGGATCTGATCAACTAAATCTGAAAACATTTCAACTTTTATGGAAAAGAATCTTGACTCTTGAATTTCATTCTGCTTGAGAACTTGATGAAAGTTTTGAGGATTCTTGCTGATGAAATCCACCCCCCTCTCTGGGTACACGTCGTCCCGACGTGACAAGGCATCTGGTAAAGTGGCCAGCCTGCCTGGGCGGTAAGTGATAACAAAGTGAAATTCAGACAAAAATTCAGCCCAGCGGGCCTGACGACGAGTAAGGACTTTAGAGGACATAAAATATTGGAGAGAACAATGGTCTGTCAAGACCTCAAAGGAATCAGAAAGAGAAAGGAGAAAGGCTCTCCAGCGCTTGAGAGCCCAAACTATGCCAAGGAGTTCCTTGTCATGAATTTCATAGTTGAGTTCAGCTGGTAAGAGCTTGCGACTATCAAATGCAATGGGATGCTTTCCTGAGTCATTCACCTGACTCAGTACAGCACCCAAGGCATAATCAGAGGCATCAGTCTCTACAATAGTTGGGAGAGAAGGATTAAAATGAGAGAGGATAGGAGCAGTGGTGAAAGCTTCTTTGAGTATTTGAAACTGACTAAGAGCTTCCTCATTGAAGATGAAGGGAGAATCTTTTTTAAGGAGGGAAGTGAGAGCAGAGATTTTTTTGGAATAATTTTTAATGAAACGACGATAAAAGTTGGCAAAGCCAAGAAAAGATTGGAGGGCCTTGATGTTCTTGGGCTGAGGCCAATTGAGGATTTGCTGAACTTTTGAAGAATCCATCTTGAGGCCATCACTTGAAACAACATAGCCCAAGTATTCCACACTTGAGGCATGGAATACACACTTGGAGGCTTTAGCAAACAAATTATTGTCTCTCAGTCTTTGGAGAACAGAGGCCACATGTTTAACATGTTCATCCAAAGAGCTAGAGAAGACCATAATATCATCTAAGTACACTACAACAAAAATATCCAAATAATCTGCAAAGATATCGTTCACAAGATTTTGGAATGAAGCTGGAGCATTGGTTAAGCCAAATGGCATAACCAAATACTCATAACTGCCATATTTGGTTCTAAAGGCAGTTAAATGCTCATCCCCCTCTTTAATTCTCAGGAGATTATAAGCACCACGCAGATCTATCTTGGAGAAGATAGTAGCACCGTTAAAGACGGTAAGAAGCTGATTCATTGGAGGAACAGGATACCTGTTCTTCCTAGTGACAGCATTAAGTTTGCGGTAGTCAACACACAAACGAAGACCACCATCCTTTTTCTTAACAAAAAGGACAGGTGCTCCTGTTGAGGAGGAGCTTGGTCTGATGAAACCTTTCTCTACATTCTCTGAAATGTAGGCCCGCAGTGTTTCTGACTCATTCTTTGATAAGGAGTAGATAACACCAACTGGAGGTAGAAGACCCTCCAGTTCGATATGATGATCACAGGCACGGTGTGGAGGAAGTTTCTCTGCTTTCACTTTGGAGAATACATCCAAATATTTGTGATAAACAGGAGGGACTACCTTCAGCACAGTTTCAATCTCTTCTGGCTCTTCCTCCTCATCCCACTGCTCCTCCAGGGAGGCATGAAAAGATAAAGGAGGAAGGTCCATATCCCCTTGAAAGAGATGAAGTGAAGATATAGCAACATCTTCTCCAACATCTTTTATCTCTTTGAAGACTTCATCTCTTAATGGAAGTAATGACTGAGAGGGAAAAATGGAAGGGATATGGACAGAAGGAGGAAGGGAAGGTGTCTTAAGTTCACCAACCAGAGCAACACTGTTGACAGCAGTGGATAAGTCATTACTAGTAGAAGAAATAATGCCACTAGAATCCTTATGACTAGAATCATAGGTGATCAATCCATTTTTCCAATCAATAATGGGATTAAAATGGTAAAGAAAATCATAGCCCAATATTAGGTCTTCTCCCTTGGGTGAATCTATGATAAAGAAATCCCATTCAAAGCTTGGGAAGGAAGGTAAATCAACAACCCACTTGGTATAATGAGTGATGAACAGGGAAGTGGATTCACTGGAATCCAGAATGAAAAGAGGAATCTTTTCAGGGAGCTCTGACATGGTCAATGAGTACTTGAGAACAAAATTCTTTGCAATAAAGGAGTTTGTAGCACCAGAATCAATGAGAATACTATAAAAAATATCAGAGATTGAAGAAAAAATAAGAAATTTTAAAGATTTCTTGACACTAGTATTCAGAGTGCACAATTGTGCTCTTGAAGGAAATAAGTGAGAACCATTGAACACATCATGATTCCCACTCAGGCTTTTCCCTGCTTGCTAGGGAAGCCTTTTGAGGACCCTTGCCTATTTTCAGGCCTCTTGAAGCATTTTTCAAATGGGTGCTTTCCACCACAATAATTGCACAAGCCTTCTTTGATCCTCCTCTCCTTTTCAGAACCAATTAATTTGTTGTCCTTATTGAGGAGAGCAGCATGAGGCTTGTCTTTGGACACTTGAAAATTCTTCCCCTTCTTATTCTTCTTATTATAAGGCTTCTTTGATGATGAACTTTGAGGAGGCTTGGAGGAGTTGGATCCACTGATTGGAGGCTTCTTCTCTTGATGACTGCCCTTTTCCTTCTGCCTCTCATGGTACCTGGTATCTAATTCCAAGGTGATATCCATGAGTTCTTGAAGACTATCAAAAGTTCCAGGGTGAGAAGCCAATTGGTCCAACAATCTTGATGCCAAGCCTCTTCTATACACATGAATATAGGCCCTTTCCCCCCAGTCTCCAATTCTTGACATTAAACTTCTGAAATCAGCTATGTACAAGGAAACTTGACCACTTTCCCTCATCCTCAAATTGTCCAACTCTTGTTCAGCTTTTCTGACTTCATTGGGATCACCAAACAGAGTGAATAACTGGGTTTCAAACAACTGCCAGTTATTAAGGAGGTAAGAAGGGTCTTCATTGGAGATATTTGAGAGGTAAGGTTCAATCCATTTGCCAGCTCTACCAGTAAGAAAAGAAGTTGAATAAAGCACCTTCTTCCTGTCAGAGAAGAAGTTTGCTGGGTCATTATGAAAGATTAATTGACAGGATTGAATGAATCCTCTCAATTTATGAGCTTTAGTACCATCAAAAGAATCAGGTGCCTTCATTGATGGAGTCTTGAATGCAGGGACTTTTGAAGTGTCCCTTGGGGCAACTGCTTGAGTGAGTTGTCCCATAAACTGAGTCATTTGCTCCATCATCTTGAGGAAATTTGGTTCAGCTTGAGAGACAGAAGGTTGATTAGAAAGGGCTAGATTTGGAGCCTCAGGAGCTTCAGTAGCACCTGCCAAGGCAGCTGCCACTTCAGTCTCCTCAGATTCTTCCTCTTCCACAGACTCCTCCCCCTCCTCATCTTCAGCTTCCCCCAATCTACTTCTAGGCCCTTGAGAAACACCAGGATAACCACCCAATAGTCCAGAGAATGATCTTGATCTTCTAGACTTCACACCTCCTCTTCTGGAGGGTGCTGCTCCTTCCATTGGTGGTCCTCTGTCCAGATTTGCACTCAGTTGATGAACTGATGGTGTGCGGTCAAGAGGAGCCCTTGGTGTAGGAGTGAGAACAGCTTGATGTCTCTGGGATCTTGTATTCTTGGCTGGGGGACTATGCTGAACTGGCATTATGAAAAAAGAATGAATAAAAACTTGATGATACTTTGAATAAATTAAGGCTTGACCAAAACAATCAAATGAGAATCTTGATGAACTTGAGAAATCAATCAATAGTCTTGAAGTGAATCAATATGAATAAATCTTGAAGAGTGAAGATGACAAAGTCAAATTCTTATGAATAATCAATTTCAATCAATAAGTCAAATCAAGTCAATCAAAATCAAATCAATTAAGTCTTGAGGAATTCAATCAATATCTTCAAAAATCAATTCAATTTTCCTGAGGAATCAAATTCAAATCAATAAATCAAATCAAATATTGAGGATAAATCAGGTATCTTGAAGAATCAAATCAAGTCAATCAAATCAAATCAATCAAAATTCAATCAATATCTTGAGGTGAAGTCAATGTCTTGAACAATCAATCAATCAATAATCTTGAGAAATTTCAATCAAAACCACTGAATAACCCAAATCAAATAACCCTGAATGATGAATCAATTAACCCAACTAATTCCAAGCAATAAAACCTGAATAAACCTGAATTCAAACAAAAGAGAAATGAAGATGATAGAGAATAAAGTGAATTGGTCAGCAGAATAGAGAAATTAGAAAGAATAAATTTTCATGAGAATGAAATGAGAGAGATGAAAATTGATGAAAATCATAAAATCATTAAAGTTCATAATCATTAAAAGATCATAATAGAAGAATGAGAGAAATGAATAAAATGAATGAAAAGAAAGAAGCAATTATGAGTTAATTAAAATAATGTCACAGGGGCTCTTCTAAAATGAAGAGGGCCTGGCACTCAGTGAACAGACTTACTTATGGAGGGCTCAGAAGAAAATACTCAAATGATAAGAGTAATGGAGTAAGAGGATAAATTCCTAGTCATAAAATAGTAAGCATAAAGATAAGAGAGACAAAACAAAAGCAATAATAAAGAGCCAACCACAAATAATCCTGAGTCACTGTTTCAACCTGTTCAGAAAAGAGAAAAGGAATTAATAAGGATATGGCCACCAGGACTCTACTGAACAGGTGAGGGAAGGCTAAGACTAACTTAATAAGTAATAAAATAATATTCCAAAGTGAGAATAAAATAATATTAAATAATAAATCAACTATTTTAATTAACTGGGGGAAAAACCCCCAGGTGGGTGAAGAGGGGCTGGTATATGTGAGAAATACCAGCCTTGGAGTTTGAGTGTTGAGATACTTGTCTGTATGCTGGAAGAAGTTGGATGTGGGATTGAATCCTGTATTGGTGAATCCAATACAGGTTATACAGTCAATACAGGTATTTGCACCTGTATTGATTACAGGCCTGTATTTGGTGAATCCTGTATTTGGGTCTTGCCTGTATGAAAACTGTATTGAGGTTTGAAACTGTATTTGGATCTTGCCTGTATGAAAACTGTATTTGGAGAGTCTTGAATGAAACCCCCTTGCTGATTGGGTTTTGAAGGGTATCCATGATATAATGATTTGCTGATGATGATTGGAAATGCCCCTGCCTCCTTGGCTGTGACAACAACAAACAGAGACATGATAAAAGTCACCAAGAACCTGATTTCAAAGAAGGAGACCAAGTTCTAATCTCAACTGTTAACTTCAACAATCTAAGAGGACCCAAGAAGATGAGAGACTCATTCATAGGACCATTCACCATTTTTAAATTAATAGGAAAGAATGCAGTGGAAGTCAACCTGACCAAAGAGTTTTCTAGGAAACACCCAGTTTTCCCTGTGAGCCTGGTCAAACCTTATCACCAAACAGATGAGGAGAAATTCCCTGAAAGAAAGAAGAAAGTCACCCATAAAAGATTGGTAGAGGAAGATGACCCACCAGGACCAGTGAAAAAGATCATTAAAGCCAGGAAAATAAGAATTAATGGGAAAGACAACAGGCAATATCTGGTTAGATTTAAGAATCAACCAGCAGATAAAGAGAAATGGTTAACTGAGAAAGAAATCCCAGATGGAAAAATACACCTCAGAAGATTCAGAGCCTTCAGAAGGGCTGAGGAGTCTCATCAATGATGAGCCTTCTTTTGAGGGAGGGTATGTCAGCCTGTGACTCAAAACAGAGCACTAGCATGACATCCAACATACCATAAATAATGGTATGACAAGTATTTAACAAACATAGTCAATACAGGTAATAAATAAGAGGAAAAAACTCCTCTTAAATTAAACACCAACCTTATCCAAACAGAATAAGGAAACCTAGATGAGAATAAACAAGTCAAAACCCTTATTTTCACCTCTCATCTAACCTATGCATATTTAAGTTATTCTATACCAAAATTGTATTTTTATTAAAGCTCACATAGAGAGATACACAATGGTATCATCCATGTTGCTGTAACACCACTAAAACTGGAGATACCATATGACCTTTATTTTGAAACCAAGAGCCCCCTGAGAGTCAAAGAGGGATTGTACAAAACTGTACAAATGTATGACCAAATTAAAGATCTAAACAAGAGCTTTAATTTGAGACACCTTAGACCTCTGTATCTCTTAAATTGACTGAGGGATCTTGGTTCAAAGGTTTAACAACCAAAATACAGATATTCTGAAAACAACAATGTAAACCAACCCCTGTCTCTTTGGCATACACTCATACAGCTGTACAGTGTAATATACCAAACTGTAGAGCTAATCAAGCCCTACAAGACTGTATCATCAGAATACAGATATCTTCCAAATTGAAGAAGATATCTGGTATGGAAGGTTTTGAAGCCTCATACTGATGTACAAAAATACATCCAAAAACTTAAAACCCTTATAGCTTTTGCTATCTTAAACAGGGGTAACGATGAAGCATACCAAATTGAAGAGCTCATTAAGCCATTCAATTCTGTGCTCTTGGTTTCTTGATATCTTAAGAACTGACTGAGATATCATGATTGGAAAGTTTTTCTAGCAATACATGACTGTATCAAACTTGTATCAAACAGTATGGCTCTCATACTTAAAATAATATAATTATGAAAATATAACCTCTCTAAAATCATCATTATTGATCATACAGACACCAGAACAACGTCATCCAAATGCTGACGTGGCAGGTGAAAAGTTTTTTCACCCTGTATTGATCCAGAATGATCATTTGTGGTTCCAAAAACACAATTCTGCCTCTATTGACGTCAGAATTGATGATCCAGAGCCACAGACTGATCATTGGAGTGAAAATTTTCACTCCTCTGACGCGTGAAGAGTTAATAACTCTTGACAGTCTTGAAAGATATAAAAAGAAGGGTTTTTTCCTTGAAAACCCATCATCTTTATCTTATTATCCATATTCTTGCGTGACAAAACTGTTATCAATCATTAGTGTCCTTAGAATTATGATTAAAGATATAATTAGAATATAATTATTGTAGTACTTCTTTACAGTCAAAAGATATTAGAGTATTGCAACCCAGGTCCTCAAAAGACTCATCACCACTGTTACCACATAGCAGTAGGACCTGAAGATTTAAATTAATTTGTTTTTTGACATGTCACAGTCATAATACTAGCTTGGAGCTACATTTTATAGCTACTATATAGACTCACCCTGACAAAGTTGATATCATTCTTAACATAGAGAGACCTTATTCACCACTCTTAAGAAGACCTGCATATCCAGCAAGTCCAAAATCAAGAGAAGTTCTAGAAATTCATATCAAAGAACTTCTGGACCTTGGTGTAATAAGAAAAGTAGGCCACAATGAAGAGGTAGAAATAACTACACCAGTCATAGTGGCGTGGCATAATGGAAAATCCAGAATGGTTGGGGACTTTAGAGCTCTGAACACTTACACTGTTCCAGACAGGTACCCAATACCACAATCCAAATTTCCCTTACTCAAATATCTCAAGCACTGTATATAACCACTATGGATGCCCTTAAAGGATTCCATCAAAAATTTGGTGACACTAAGAGCAAGAAAATACTTGAGAATTATTTTTCATTGTGGGGTGTATGAATACTTGAGGATGCCCTTTGGTATCAAAAATGCACCTTCACACTTCCAAAGAATGATGAACGAGATCTTCCCTGAAGAACTCTCAGATGGATGGTTAATCATTTACATTGATGACATTATTTTCTGTTCCAAGACTTGGGAGGAGCACATGTACAGATTATCTAGAGTTTTGACAAAAATTCAATCAGTAAACATGAAAATCTTGTTGAAAAAATGTCATTTTGGATTTAAAGAACTTAAAGCACTAGGAAATGTTGTATCTTGTTTATCCCTTGGAATTGACAAAAACAAAGTTGCAGCAGTATTGCTAAAATCCATGCCTCAGAATAAGAAGGAAATTCAGTCATTATTAGGTTTTTCAGGATATTACAGGCAACACATTAAAGATTTTGCATCCATAGCAAGACCACTTTATAAATTGTGTGACAAAGACACAGTATTTGAAATGACTGTTGACAGAGTCAAAGCTTTTGAATCTCTAAGAGAAGCCTTGACCACTGCGCCACTCTTACTGACGCCAGACTTTGAATTACCTTTCAAACTGTATATTGATGCATCAGGGGATGGGCTAGGTGCTGCTCTTCACCAAGTTCAGATCATAAATGATAAACCTGTAGAAGGAACCATATGTTTCATATCCAGGCAAATCAAACCAACTGAAGCCAGATATGGAGCAGGTCAGATGGAATGTCTATGCCTTGTCTGGGCCTTGGGGAAATTGAACTACTTCTTAGAGGGATGTGTTTTTCAGGTGATAACAGATTGTACAGCTGTCAAATCACTTTTGAACATGAAAACACCCAACAGACATATGCTCAGATGGCAAATAGCCATACAAGAATACAGAGGCAATATGACTATTGTTCATAAGGATGGGAATATTCATAAGAATGCAGATGGACTAAGCAGATGGCCATTACAAAATAATATTGATAATCCTGCTTATGTGTCAGAAGAAGCTTTACCACAAATTCCAATAGAAGGAATAAGTGTTACAGACTTGAGCACCACCGTCTTTGAAGAAGTCAGAAGTAGTTACACTCAAGATAAGAATTGTAGCATCTTATGCCAATTACTTAACAAAGACTGTAAAGACAACTCTCTAATACATGCCTTGGATGAAGTATGGAGAAAATATTATGATGAAAGAAGATTTCACCTACTGGATGGTATAATTTACCACAGAACCTAGCACACATGTGTCATGACAGTTGTAGAAAGGTCATTAATCAATCTTGTACTGAAAGAATGCCCTGATAGTCCCTTTTCAGGACATCTGTCTGAAGACAGAACAAGAGAGAAAGTAAAGACCTGCATATGGTGGCCAATGTGGCAGAAAGATGTTGCAGAGTATTGAAAAACCTGTGACAGATGCCAAAAGGCAAATAAATCCACTGGCAAGAGACTTGGGAATATGATAAAAATCCAAGAACCAAACAGACCTTGGGAAATTGTCCATATGGATTGGGTAACTGGCCTACCACCAGGAGGTGACAGAAGATATAATGCTTTCCTAGTAATTGTGGACAGATTCAGTAAAACTCCAATCTTTTTATCATGTCACAAAGATGATACAGCCATGGATACAGCTCTTCTGATATGGAATAGAGTAGTGTCATGGACTGGGATATTTACAAATATCATTAGTGATAGGGATCCCAAATTCACTTCAGCACTATGGACAAATCTTCACCAATTATTTGGCACTAAACTATCTTTCTCTACAGCCTACCACCCACAAACTGATGGCCTGGCTGAAGGGATGATCCAAACCTTAGAGGACATGGTGAGAAGATTTTGTGCATATGGCCTTGAATTCAAAGATTGTGATGGATTTACCCATGATTGGTGTACTCTGTTGCCAGCACTGGAATTAGCATATAAAACATCAATCCATTCCAGTACCAATCAGACTCCTGCTATTCTAGAAAAAGGATGGAAACCCAAGTTACCCCAAGATTCCTTGAGGAAAGACTTAATTGAAATACATCTCACAGATGCAAGCTTCAAAGGAATGCTAGACAAAGCTAGAAAGCATGCAGTAAGGTGCATGGAGGACTCTTTTGCATATGCTAAAGACAAATGGGATAAATCACATGCAACTCCAGATTTCAAAGTGGGGGACGTAGTTCTTGTATCCACCACTAACTTCAATAACATCAAAGGATGTAAAAATTTGAAAGACTCCTTTGAAGGACCTTTTGTGATTAAGGCCCTCCATGGAGAAAATGCTGTTGAAGTAGATTTATCTGAAGAACTTAGCAATAAGCATCCTACATTTCCAGTGAGCTTGATAAAGCCATATAAATCTAGTGATGCTGAGAAATTTCCCTCGAGGAATAAGATTCCCCAAGGATTACCTCCTATTGAGAAGTAAGGGAATACCTTGTTAGGTACAGTGACCCAACTTGTGAAGATGAATGGTTAGAAGAAAAAGATATACCAGAAGCTACCAAACTCCTCAGGAGATTTAGAAACACTAGAAATACCAATATTACAAAGTAATATTCTTTTTTATGGGGAGGGAATGTGAGCCTTAGAGGTAATTTCATATACCCAAAAGACCACAAATACAAAATTAACATATTAATATAAATAAAATAAATTTATTTATATTATTAAAATAAAAATCAAAATCAAAATATAAAATTATATTGAAAATTTAAAAATTAATTACAATATAAAAATAAAAATACATTAAATTTTGTAAGTGTAAAATTACATTTATCCTTGAAAAAATTAAGTAAAAATGAAATTTTAACAAAATTGTGAAAAAATAAATAAATTTGGAAAAAAGTAAAATAAAAATTATTATAACTTTTTATCCAATATATAAACATATAAGAATTATTTCACCATTGGATTCCTCATAAAAAATTAGGTGGGGTCACCTCTGAGCGAAATTCTTGTAACTCAACTCTAAATAAGCTTAAATTATGAAAATCCACAAAACTTTAATTTAATTCACACCACATGTGGTGTTAACCATCAAATTTTGTGTTAAAATTGAGGTGTTGTGTTGAGTTTAGAAGTTATGAGTAATTGAAGTATTTTCAATTGAATTCAATTGAAATGTCAAAATGTGCGCATGTATTACATAAGTGAACTTTGATTTACATATGAGGTATCAATTATTACTGTATTGTACTGTACAATTCAATTGAATTACATATGTAAATTATAAGTATAATACATGATGAGAAATTAAAGGAAAAATAAATTGGAAAGATTAGATTTGGGGGGTAAAAGGAACTCCAGATCTAAGGGGGAGCTAGACCCCCAAAATCCTTGCTGACAGGCGTGGGATGTCAAAATTCACGCAAAAGCTCATCACTTTTGGCCTGGAATTGAGTTACAGGGTCTGTGGACTCAATTGATGATGAGGTTTTGATACCAACTGGGGTAGTTTTAGGTGTTGCCAAGAGGGTAAGACTACCCTTAAGATAAAACAATCATAGTAAAAACAGTTTTAACTGGTTTCTACTCCTCTGACACACATTCTGACGTGTTTTAAAGGCTCTAGACCAGATATTGCTATAGTAATGGCTGATTTAAGGGTCTAAAATGGCTAAAAATGGCTTAAACCAGTCCTTTTTTGGTCTAAACCAGGGTTCAATGATGCCATAATTGGCTTTTCTGTTTTCAGACTGTTTTTCACGACTGACAAGAGTAAGTTTCACTTTTGGAGTAAGAAATTGATGGCTATAAAAGAATGTCTTCTTTGCCCCATTTTTCTTTTCATGTTAGAATCTTTTCCTTTTAAAATTATTTTAAACATTGTTGAACCAATCAATAAAAGATTCTAACCACCTTTTTTATATCATTTTAAACCTTTTAACCACTTGAAAAAATCATCATGATCATTTTTTCTAACTTTTATAATCATTTTTACCCCTGAACCACCCCAAAAGTGAATTAAAGCATCTTTCATCACTGTAAACTTTGTAACTTTGTTTGCAAATTCACTCTGGTTACTTTTGGGCGTGTTTTCTCTTTAATATTCTTTTTAAATACTTTGTTCTTTAATTAATTGCTTGCAGTTCTTTGCTCAATTAATTCCAATTGAAATTGCTCTTGAAGAAATTTCTTTTGTAGCCTTAAAATATCTCTTGTAGAGTATGTTTGGGATAAATTTTTATTGTTGGTAAAACAATAAATCTTTATAATATTATTATTTTATACTAATAAATTTATAAACAATAAATTTGGCGTGTTTTCTCTTAAAAATAATATCCTTTACTATTTTTAATTGATTTTTTTAACTTATACAAATTTTGAGGACAGGAAAAGTACTTGAATTTTAATCAAAGTTTCATATCCACACCTTACAAATTGATAGCCTTATAAACAAAATTTCACTTGAAACTGGGCCAATAAGGTATGGAATATGACATCCCCCTCTCCATTTAATGCTGTCCCCAGCATTCCAATTTCAAGAGGAATATTGTTGGTTCATTCATCAAAAATTCATTTATTTAAATCTCTATTCTAATAATTTCACTTGATACTTTCTTTTTGTAGCTCTTTATATTGATTTTGAATCTCCATGGTTTCTTCTTTTGTGTTTTCTTCTTCTTTTTCATGTATTTGTTTTGAAGTATGACTATTTTGATCATTCCAATATTGATATATTTGATTTTTGATTTATTGGTTGATTTTAATCTTTTTATTTTATTTATTTATTTATATGTTAAAGACAATTTTGATAATAGGAGAAAATTATTTTATTTTATTTTTGATGAATAATAATTCAGTTCAAGGTCATACTCAGGACCATAGTTTGAGGTATTTGAAATAATAATTGATAAAAAAATAAAAAAAATAACAAAATTCTTCAGACAGTTTAAGGTCTTGTCAAGGACCTATTCTTGAAGTAATTTTGTTGGTAAAATATGAAACATGAAATATTTGGACAGTATAAGGTCTTATCTAGGATCTCTCTTCTTTTTTATTTTGTTTTTTCATTGAGTTGTTCTTTCTGGTTGTTTTTGTTTTTGCTGAATTTAACCTTAAATGGTGGGCTCATCCCCTCTCCATTTAATAATTATACCATCATATCTACTTTATATAATGATTAAAATAAATATAATTTAATATAAATATATGATATGGTTTTCTTCTTTATTTATTATAATTTATCAAAGAAATGATAATATAATAATATTCAAAGAATAATAAATAATAGTATTAAGAATATAATTGAGTCATAAAAAACTTAAAAATCAAATTGATATCCAGTAATACAAATGATAAAACAATAATAATAAAGTGGATTATTTAAATACTTCTGAGAATAAACTAATGTAAGCCAATGATGGATCTCTTTTTTTTTTGGTATATTGATCATTATTCATGGTGAGTGGCCTTTTTATATTGTTATTGAGGGTTAACATCCCCTCTCCATTTAATAATTTTACCCAAACTCCAACTTTTTATGATAATACTTCCAGTTAATGTAAATATATGATGACTTTTATTTATTTATTTATTTCTTTTTTTTGAATTTGATTGAAGATTCTTTTTTTTATTTGTATTTTTTATTCATTTCATTTATTTTTTTATTTTTTTATTTTTTTATTTTAATTTCTATTAAGTATACTAAGTTAATAATATAATAAATCTGTTAATATTATATTATATTATATTTTATTTCTTTTAATATAAAAAAATCTCCAAATTAATAATATATTTATTGATTATATTTTATTGTATTCTTGTTGTTTTTATTGTTTATTAAGTTCTTACTAAATAATGTAAATAAATTTGTGGAAATAATATGATTAATCTTGGTTCAAAATGATATATGTATATATATTAATTTTATTTGAATTTTCATTTTTTTTTTGAAGTAGCTGGGTGTGGATACTCCAAAATAAACCACCTGCACTTCTTATCTCCACTTGCCGCAGTCTTCTTTATTATTTTTTACTGTTTTTCTTATTATATAGATTTTATTTTTGTTTGTGTAATTTCTACGCTTTACACTACAGTACTACTTTTCTCCTTCCATCATGATCAATCCTTTTCTTTTTGATTTTTTTTACATTGTTCTCTGCTTTTTCTCAAAAAAAATAAAAATAAAAAAATAAAAAAATAAGAAATAAAGACGTAATTTTGTGTTTAGCATTGTTCTGATACTTTTTTCTTTTTCTCATTATTGTTTATGTTTGTTTATTATTTTTTTTTGATTGTTGGTTAGTTTTTTTTAAAAATGAAATAAAAAATAAAAAAATAAAACAAGCAATATATTTTTTTTGTTAGAAAGTACTGCACTGTATATATTTTTTTGTTTTTCTTTTTGACTGTGATTGAATTTTTTTTTTGTTTTTTTTTATCGTTTAAATTGTTTTTTGCTGTTTTTGCATCATTCTGATGCTTTTTTTCTTTCTTTTGTTGAATTTGATGTTTTTTTCTTTTTTTTTCTAGCATTGTTCCAATGTTTTTTTTTCAAAAAAAATGTTTTACTTGTTTATTTTTTTTTTACAAATGGAATGAATAATTAAAACAAGAATCAAATAAAAGTAGAGCCTTGTGAGCACTCGTGAGCCCCTCCTTTTTTTTATAATGCTGAAGAGAGGATCTTTTAATCCCTCCTTTTCTTTAAGAAAAGTTGAAATGCTTGAAATTATGGTTTTTAACCAATGAACACATTGTAAGTGATTAAAGTAAATATATCAATTAATTAACTTTAATTGATTTTTATTTAATGTTAATTTTAGTTGAGTGGAGTTAAAATTGAATGTAACCAATAAATATGAGATTAAATTAATTAAAATTTAAGTTTAATTTGATCTCTAAAATCCATTAATATAAGGTGGATTTATTGAATTTGTGATTTTTCTTTTTGAATTAAAGTTGGAGTGGGGTTAAGCTTTAATTTGGCCAAAAAATATAAGATCAAATTAATTAAGATTTTTGTTTTAAAGTTAAAATTGAAGTTTAATTTGAGATTTAAAATCAATCAATATAAGGTGGGTTTAAGGTATAAGACTGATTCTTTATGAATTAAATTTTGAATGGGGTTAAAGGGTTGATAAGATGTATAATCAGAAATTTGCATAGCCTTTGATATATGAAAGGTTTAAGGGCAAAATTGAGGGTAGAAAAAGATTTCTCCATCTTTAATATAAAAGGAGGTCTTTTTCTCCCATATCCCAAGAAAAAAATAATCTTTGTGTCTTTTATAATAAGACATTTTGAATATCCAAAATAAATTAATAAGAAAAAAGAATTAATTGTATAAGAAAACATTTTGATTTGGGTTTAACCTGGCCAGTTATCCCTTTGACTATTTATTTTTTCTTTTATTATTATGATATAATTATTATTTGAAGAAATCAAAACTGATAATAATATTTCTTGAGATATCTGATTAATTTTTTTTGGATGACTTTGATCTTCCTGATGCTTGTTTTTAAAAACTGTTATTGTTATTGTTATTTAATCTTGCTTTATTATCTTGATTATTTTAAAAATTGTTCTTGTAAGCAAGGGGGGTGACTAGTAAATTCTGAAAAAAATGAACCAATAAAAAAATATAATTTTACTAAAAAGATAAATAACCATGAACAAAACTTGACACCCCTCTTGTTATGTGTGTTGTGAGGCTGTGTGTTTTGTTTGGCCATATTTGTATCTTCTTCTTAATTTATTTTATATTATAAGAATTCTTCAAACCTTTCAGATATATACTTGAGTTGTTTTGGTGATTCTTCTCCTTGACTTGAATTCTTGAGTGTAGTGATGTTATTAATTATGATATTTAATATTGATGAGGGTTAAATTATAGGATAGAATTGAAATTACCCAGAATTTCATCCCAAAAACTTAAATCAAATTTTTAAGTTAAGTTTTTCTTTTTTAAAATACATAAAAAAAATAGAAGTATGATACTGATACACTTGAAAATATTTTTTTTATATTTTGATATTTGATATTTTTTATATTTTTTATGCATTTTTATATATTTTCTTTGGATATTTGATACTAAAATAAAACTAAATTTCATGATATAAGAAAAAAAACTTTGTTATTATAATGAAAAAATCATTGATAATGTGAATATTTGTTGTCAAGCCTATTCTTGAATTTGGCCTTCTTAGCTGTAAGCTCATTTCTTCTTTCTTCATTGAGATATTTATCTTGCAACTTTTCTTCATTACTCAAATAATCATGATTAGTGTTTGCATTTTTATCATCATTTTCTGTCCAATCCTCATTTTGTGTTGAAATTTGATATTGCCTTGCCAAATGGGCTGGCAAGCTTGGGCATATCTTTTTATTCTGAGTAATCCAAAAATATTCCTTTTATTCCTTAGTCTTCTTCTTCTTTTTACTAATTTTATCTTTGATTCTCTCTAACTTATTATTCTTTGGTTTAATACCATCTTCCAACCACTTGAAATGTTTCTTTGCACATTCATAGTTGTTCCTAGGATTATTATTATTGTAATCCACAAGATTGTCATTTCTAAGAGGTTTCCAATTTGTATAACCTTCCCAAGGAAATTCTTATTCAGTAAGTATAAGTTTATTTTCATCTTCACCTTCTTCTTTTATTTCTAATTTTCACAACAATCCTGCTTCATTCTCATATTCTGATTCAGAAAGATGTTTTTCTAAGCTATTTGGTGAGTGTATTGTATTTTTTATGAACTCATTTATGGAATTGTCCCTGATTGATTTAAGTTTTTCAAATTTCAGATTAATTTCTTTTTTGAATATTAAAGTTATTATAAGCTTCCCCAGAGGATTTTTCTTCAGGGGTAAGTCTTTTTGTTGATTTAATTCCTGTTGTATGTCAATTTGTGACAGTGAATTCATTGAATTTTGGTATGTTGGCTCATCCATGTTAGCTTCATTGACATTCTGAACTGTACTGAAACTGCATTCTATATCTTTTCTTGACAAGTTAAAACAAGGGAATTCCATTTTTAAAGGTTCTTCTTCTATACAAAAAGGTATATCTTTTACTTGATTTTGGTCATTTTCCCCTATGGGGTTTTCAATGATTCTTGTTAAGTCCAATTCTTCTCTGATAGGTCTTGGGCCAATATGTTCTATATTAAAGTATGATTTATTTTCACCACTAAATCCTTCCATAAGAATTCTAGGATCAAGGTTTTCAAGATTTGAGGGAAGATATATTTGTGGATTATCCAAATTACTAAATTTTCTTTTGTGTGTAGCTCTTTGATGAAAATTATGTTTATTAATTGTCTTACTTTCTCCTTCATTAGATATTGAAATTTCTTGAGGATAAGTATCTTTATTATGGTGTGAATTTTCAATAGTATCATTCAAAATCTCATTTAGACTTGCATATTCTTCAGATTTTGGAATTATATCAATATTTTGCTCCTGAAGTTTGAGGTGGTTTTGAGTAATAATGTCTTTCTTTTTTGGAAATGTTATATTTGAGGGAAACTTCTTTTCATGAGTTGAGTGCTGATTTATCAATATGAGAACTTAAACCTTTAGATTCTGAGCTGACACTAACTATTGTTACAACTGGCTTGATACTTGACTTCCAATTATTCTTAAATATTCCCTTTGAAAGGCACTTCAAAGCTTTAATAGGTGAGATAAGCTTTGTTAATGTTTTTCTTTTGATTTCTTCAGTATTCTTGAAGTTATAGCTTTTGATGGCTTGAGATATTTGGCTACAAGTATTTCCAAGTTCTTTTCTTGAGGCTAAAGTTCCTGGAGAGTTTTCTTCTTTAATCTTTAAATTGAAATCTTCTGTATTAATTGGAGCTAATTCCTCATGAATTATGTCTTTCTCTTTGGAATCCTTCACTTATTCACTATCAAGTACTTGATGAGAGTTTTCCTCAAATTCTTCTTGGCTTTTGGGGCTTTATTCATTCTCTTTTGGTAATTTTTTCCAATATTCCAATTGAGAAACTGCACATGTTTCCATTCCTGCTGGTGGCTCTTCTCTCCATCCTACTTTCTGTGGTGAAAAAATCAGTAAGCAAAGTCTTCTTCCATCTGGCTCCATGTAACTGAAGATTTCCCCTTTTTGTTGAGAAAAGCCTAGTCTTATGTTATTATCCGCAAGGAAGGGCCTTCCCAATACTGTGTGAACTGCTCCTCTTGCTACAAAAATATGTATATTTCTTTCTTCCCCAGTGACTAAAGTGATTGGGGTAAATTCTGCTAATCCAACTATTGAGGTACAATGCCCACCAATTCCCCTTAAATTAATCTTAAGGCATCATGTGGTAGGTCCTGATTTGATTTCTGAATCTTCTGGTATTATATTCAATTCTGATCCCATATCAACTAAGCCCATTATTTCATGTCCTTCTTCTCCCAAATATACCTGCATGAATCCCAATGGACAGGCATAATGTAGCTTTGGATGTTCATAATTACCCAAATGATGATTTATTAGTTTGGTTTGAATTTCCTTTGTATCAATTGAGTGAATAGATTTTTTCTCTTCCTCTGAAAGGTTCTTTAATTCATTAAAATACCTTGGTGAAATCAATAAAATTTGTTCCAAGGTAAGATTTATTTTCTGATCCAATACCTTTTTGATAGTTTGTGCCATAATCTCTTGAATATCTAATTTCTCCTCTTTTATTATTTTCCTTTCATTGACTTTCTTCATTGGTTCTTGAATATTTTAAGTCTGATCAATTTTAGTTTCCGGTGGAAGTGTTTCTTTTTTATTTTTCACCAGTTGAGGCTTCTTATATTTAGTTGGAATAATTGTTTTCTCTTCTTCCTTTGGCTCATCTTCAATATAAGCTCCAGGTATATTTGGTCTTTTGTTTATTGGTGTTTTCACTTTTGAATGTGATCTTAAAGCATCTTGATTGGAATTTCTTGCTCTTGAGTTTCTTTCTTAAGTATTTCTTAATCCATAATTACTTAAAAGTGGCTCATTGGCTGATGAAATAGTTGGTGGTTTCCAGATTCCCCATTTTTCAACTTTGGCTATAGCAGTTGCACTATCATCTTTCTTTAATTGTAGTATCCATTGGATTAGGTTTGGGTAATGATTCTTTAGCTTCATCTTCTTTCATTTTCTTTTTAAGTTCTTCTTGCTCTTTTGCAAAATCTTCAACTAACTTCTTTAAAGCTATTTTACCATCAGTTGGAACTCTTTGCCAATTGGGAAATAAAAATCCACCTCCTTCTCTGCTGACCCATTTCTTATTTTGATCATCAAAGAGGTAGTTGCATCTATTGACTGAATGTCCTTAAGACAGTAATAAAATCTGAAATAAGGCTTTGGTATTGTGGTATTCCATACCTTATTGGCCCAGTTTCAAGTGAAATTTCATTTATAAGGCTATAAATTGAAGAAATAACAAAGAAAAATCAATAATTAATCAACTATAATAGAGGAATTTAGCAATAAAATGGATTTAAATTCATCAAAATGTATAATCACATAATCAAATCCTGGAAGAATGGACCATTTGGTTACAAGAATAACAATAAAATAAGGAAAAGAAAAAGGCAAACTAGCAAGAATGTTAAAGTTACCAGTGAAAGGGGTAGTGTAACACTCAAGTTACCCAAGCTCTGCTCAACCATTGGATTACTCAGCAATGCAGTTATTAAACTGAGGACACTTCAATAAGGAATAAATTAAAACTGTATCAATCAACAGTCACAAGACAGAAAGAAAAAGAAATCAATCAATTTATGCAAGGAAAATCCATCAAAAACCTTAAATTACACAGCCTATCTGTGGAAATACAAGCACAGCCACCTGATAAGCCAGTAAATATAAATTAAAAGCAGAATTAAGTTAGATAAAGAAAAGAAGAAACTCATACAGGACAAATAGAATCCCTACAATACACAGCATTCTCCACCTACAGTCCAAACAATGCACAGACCTATGGTGCAATAACTGTACAAAATCATTTCATACCACCAAAAATTGTGCAACAAACCAAACAAATGGTGCAATACCTTGAAGAAATGTCACCATCTCAAAATTACTCACCAGCTAAATTTCCTCAAGGCTGTGCAAAATAGTATTAAAGTTTAATCAAAATATAAATAAAGCTTCAGAAAAGGTGCAATATACCAAACATATGGTGCAATATCTTGATCAAATGTCACCATCTCAAAATTACTCACCAGCTAAATTTCCTCAAGGCTGTGCAAAATAGTATTAAAGTTTAATCAAAATATAAATAAAGCTTCAGAAAAGGTGCAATATACCAAACATATGGTGCAATATCTTGATCAAATGACACCAGCTCAAAATTCCTCACCAGCAAAAACATCTCAGATTACATAATCATACATACTAATGGTGAAACCAACCAAACAAATGATATCTCACCACTATAAAGAATTATCCCAGCCAAAAGAAGTGAAAAAATTCTAAGTCCCTTGTTTTTGAGTGCCTCTATGGAGAGCCCAAGGAATATAAATAAAGGTCCTCTCTCCCTCATTTTTTCCTCTTTTCCCCATGAATGAATCCAGTTAGTTATATACAAAGAAAGAGAATAACTATTCATCCCTTACTAGTAGGTTAATCTAGCTATTTTATTAAAGTATTATAGACTTATAACTTTAATTCATAGTGATTTCTAATTAATAGTAGCTAACAGAAGGTCTACTTAATATTATTAATCCACCCTATGTTTAAATTCTTAGTCTTATAATTATAATACTATCAATAATACTCATAATTTTGAGTTTATCCCTATAACCTTTACATTATAAAGGAAAAATATTCTTGTTATATCTTCATATTAAAAAAAACCAACCTTACAACTATATATTATTATATATATAAAAAACTACCCTTATATTATATTATATCATTTATATATCTAACAAACATCCACTATATATTGAACAAAATCTTACCAATAAATTATTAAAGGTCTTATTATTATATTATATTAACAATTACCCTCTCAAACCATTAAGTATTATAACATATATAACATCAAAATTGAACTTACCCCTTAAAATATATATTATTACTATTATATTAAATCAACCTCTTATACTATTAAGGTTTTACCCTTAAAATCATCTTATATTATTATTTGAAAATTATATTTTATATTTTTTTAACTTATAAGTTACTTACCTGATTATTGAATAGGTCTGATAGAGACTGCTAAAAAGTCTTCTCTAGTTGTAAAGCCACAATCTTAAATATTGATTTGTGAGCTCTGTAGGGAGATTGTTTAGTATATTCAGAGGGGCAGCTAAAACACCATTAGCACCCTTGGTTACAGGATTATTTCAGCAATTCAAAACTGTTTACCTGTGATTCCCCCCTCAAGGACTGCCTTATCCAATCCCACACTAAAAAGGAGTTCCACATCTTGTGTCCCAACAGTGGCCAGTTCAACTTCAACATTCAATAATCAGTCAATCATCAATAAAAGAAGAAACCCAAATCAACATAACTCACAAAAATAATTATCATTACCAAGAATTGACCATCAACACTCTCATACAATCTGGAATCTGGAAACAAATCCCATTCCAAATCATCATCACCATCACAATCCTCAAATCAATCATATCATTTTTATTATCCAGTAAAAGAAGGAACACCAGAAAATCAAACACCTCAGGATATTGATTTACTCATTGCAACACCAAGAACAGA
This sequence comes from Austropuccinia psidii, assembly GCA_023105745.1. Taxonomy (NCBI): domain Eukaryota; kingdom Fungi; phylum Basidiomycota; class Pucciniomycetes; order Pucciniales; family Sphaerophragmiaceae; genus Austropuccinia; species Austropuccinia psidii. Next base: position 69,909,641 of record JALGQZ010000004.1, read on the forward strand.
ACAGAAGGAAAAGGAAGAATTAAGGAGATTTTTCCTCAAGTTAATTCAAGAAGCAAAGAAAAACAAGAGAAGTACAAAAGAATTTAAAGGATTAGTTTATCAAGTAGAAATGAATCAACAATCAACATCTGAATTACCACCATTACCTGAAGATACTGTAGAAGGACAGTATGCAGAAGAAAGTGAAGAGGAAGATCAAACAGTACAAATACAAAGTCTTATGAAACAAATGCAAGATTTATTATTAACACAAAGTAAAAAGAAAGGAAAAAGAAGGGAACAAACATCTTACACACCTGGAGCCAGTTCAAGTGAACAAACATTACCAAGGCATGTTAGGCCTGAAGACTCACCAATATCACCTACACCTGGACCTAGAGCAACCTCTACTCCAGTAACAGAACAAAGATCACAGAGTCTCCCAAAGAAAGTATTTTTAACTACACCAAACCATACAAGTCCATTACAAAAGGAAATTCCTAAGGTAACATATCCTATTGTTAAGATAAGAGCTAAAGATTATAATCTTGTTTTTGATGGTAATGAAGTAGAAAAATTTATCAAGAGAGTGGAAGCAGCAGCTGAAATTGAAGGAGCTAGTGGAGAAGATATAGCAAGACAAGTTATTTTTATGTCAGCATCTGAAGATGTTAAGGAGAAAATTGAAGCAATGCAAGGTTATGAAGAGAAGAACTGGGCAAAACTCAAAGAAGAACTTACTACAGAATGGGGAAGAGTAGAGCCAGACAGAAGATATAGACCAGAATCTTTGGAGAAGCTTCTCAATAATACCAAAAGAGCAGGAGGAATTAGAAACTTGGCTGAATACAAGAGATTTATTGGAGAATATGAGAAGATCACAAATTATCTGTATAAATATGGATATACTAGAAGAGAAGTTGAGCATAATGAAGAGCTCTATGCAAGTCTTTCACCAGAAATTAGGACTTCCATAATTAAGGAGATGAGAAGAGATAGAGTCATGATCCAAGCAAGGGATGGTGGATATATTGTACCAGAAATGAAAGTGTTGAAGAGCTATATAGAGCAAGAACTAGAAACTGTAATCATATCAAAGGATAGAGTAGAAGATAAATTTCTCAGGATGAACTCAACTATGATTATTTAGATAAGGCACAAGAAAAGAAAGTTAAATTTGAAGATGAAACAATGGAAAATGCCTTGAATCAATTGAAGGATCTTAATAAGAAAATTAAAGAACAAAAAAGACACAGAAGCCAGGATCAAGAAGAAAAAAAGGAAATGAAGGATTTCATTCAGCAAATTAAGGAATTAACAGAAGCAGTAATACCTCAAAGTAAAACAGGTCAGGTATTCAAGCAGGAAAATCAATCAAGGTACCCAAAGGACAACTTACCACCCTTTTCACAAAGGCATATTCCCTATTCACCAGCCCAAAATGCACCAAAACCATATCTCAAATGTTATTACTGTTTGGAGGAAGGACATTCAGTTAATAGATGCAACTACCTTTTTGATGATCAGAATAAGAAATGGGTCAGCAGACAAGGAGGTGGATTTTTATTTCACAATTGGCAAAGAGTACCAACTGATGGGAAAATATCTCCAAAGAAGTTAGTGTAAGACTTTGCAAAAGAACAAGAAGAGCTTATCAAGAAAAGAAAAGAAAATGAAGCTAAAGAATCAACACACCAACCAAAAGAAGTAAACATAATACAAGCAAATAAAAATGACATTGCAACAGCTATAGCCAAAATTGAAGATTGGGGAAGCTGGCAGCCACCAACTATATCCTCAGCCAATGATCAATTTCTCAATAATTATGGATTGAGAAACACCAAACAAAGATGCTGAAGAAATGAGCATCCAAGTCAAGAGCAAACAAAATCATCACCAAAAACAATGGAAGCACCACTCAAAAAGAAGCCAAACATACCTGGAGCCTATATTGAAGATGAACATGGTATAGTGGAAAAAACAATTATTCCCACCAAATTCAAAAAACCTCAAGAGATCAAAGGTGAAGAAGAAGTTAGCCCAGCAGTTAAAGAAAAACAGGATTCTGGAAAGAAGCAGGAATTGACTCAAAATACCAGTAAAAAAAACAAGGATATAAAGCAAGAACACACAGAATTTCAAGAAGTCATGAGTCAAATTATCAAAAAGGTTTTGGATAAGAAGATAAATCTCACCTTAGAACAAGTTCTTATTATGTCACCCAAAGTTATCAACCAGCTTAAAAATTTGACAACAGAAGAAAGAAACTCAATCAACTCACTTGACACAAAAGAAATTCAAACCAAACTCATAAACCACCATTTAGGAGATTATGAACAGCCAAAACTACATTATGCCTGTCCATTGGGATTTATGCAAGTATACCTAGGTGAAGAAGGACATGAAATAATGGCATTAGTAGATACAGGATCAGAATTGAATATAATACCAGAAGATTCAGCAATAAAAGCAGGACTCACCACAAGATGTCTCAACATGAATTTAAGAGGAATTGGTGGTCACTGTACTTCAATTGTTGGATTAGCAGAATTTACCCCAATTACCTTAGTTACTGGGGAAGAAAGAAATATACACCTTTTTGTAGCAAGGGGAGCAGTACACACAGTCTTGGGAAGGCCCTTCCTTGCAGACAATAACATCAGATTAGACTTTTCTCAACAAAAAGGGGAAATATTCAGTTACATAGAGCCAGATGGAAGAAGACTTTGCTTACCAATTTGTTCACCACAGAAGGTAGGATGGAGAGAAAACCCACCAGCAGGCATGGAGGCCTGTGAATCTGCAACAGTGGAAGGATATAATGGTCTAAATATAGAAGATAAGGAAGGTTCTGGCAATATAGGAAGTGATATCAAATTTTTCAAAAATAAAGAGTTAATTCAAGAAATTCCAACTTTGGCCAACAGACATGTAGAGAATAAGACTCCACCTAAACACCTAACAGGAATTTTGGACTTAGAGAAACAAAATACCAGGAAAAATGAAAGTTCAACCAAGACTATCCATCAAGCCTCCATAATAAAAGAAGAACAGGGGGGCATAAAAACAGAACCCAACATAATTAGTCAAGGGGAATTCATTCTGCAAGAAATACCTGGAATCACTCACAGAGACCCTGATTATAATCTGGTTACTAAGAAGAAATCCCTCAAAAGCAGATTATCACCCAAGAAATTAGTCAAATCAATATCCAAACTAATCAAGAAGGAAAAGGAGATTATTAGATATAAACCAAAACAAAGCTCAACACCTGAAGAAATTGATCCAAGGGTACAGCCCTCAGCACCAATCAGTGGTATTACAAAAGAAGAAACAGTTAAGAATATGAAGCACATACCCTCTTTGGACCCAGAATATCTAAATCAAAATTCAGTACACAATAGAGAAAGCACAAAAGTTAATGAAAATACATTTTACCCTCCTGTAGCAGGTATTGAGGGAAATTTGGGATATACTGAGCTTACCAAGCTTTCAAAAGAGGAAGGAGTTGAACAGAAAACTGAAAATCCCAGCTTCAACCAACAAGAGGAAAAGTCAATCAACCTGAAGGAATCACCCATGTCAACTACAAAAGAACATAAAGTAACAGAAACTCACATTCAAAATAATCGTTCTGACATATTTTGTCAAGGTGAAAATAAAAAGGAAATGGACATTAATAAAGAATTCACTTACCCAATAAGCACAGAGGATTGTGTGTAAAACAAATCAGAGACTTATCTTCCCATAGAAAATAACCTGTGTCATATCCATACATCCAATAAGGATCCAACATTCCCAGAATATTCTCAACACCTTAAAAATTTCAACCCAAGCAGAGAATTGAATAAGGAAATCCAACCTGAAAATAAAGCTATCAAGAAAGTGGTAACTGTAGAAAAAGGAAGTGAAATTACCAAAGATGAAGTTCCATTTAACCCAAAACCTCAAGATTTTACCAACATCAGAAATCCTATAGAACCACATTTTATGGAAAAGAAACCACAGCCAAATGATATGTGTAGTTCTAACTTTACAAATCATTCAACAAATGACAAAGAGTCGGACTCACCCACTCCACACTTCTACTCTGATAAATATAATCCAAATTTGAATTTGGAAGCAAATTACTTTTCTTTGGACAAAGCCAAGGAAAGCCAAATGAACAAAATGAAGAAATAAATGAAGACATCAGTAACAGACAGGGAAAACAGGACCAAAAGGCTTTATCAAAACCAACAAATATGGAAGAAAGTGAAGCAGATGGAATTCTACTCACAGAAGACCAATTTCCCTGGGAAGGCTATACCAATTGGCAGCCTTTGAGGAATGAAAATTGCAACCTGGAACTGTACAAAATAACTGAACAAGATTATCAATGCTCAGTTCAGCATGTAAAGTGGCTGGAAGGAATAAAGGAAGAATCAAATAAAATCAAAGATAAAAGTAGCAAAAAGAAGAAGAAGACTAAGGAAGAAAAGGAATATTTTTGGATTACCCAGAATAAAAAGATATGCCCAATTTTGCAAGCCCATTTGGCAAGGCAATATCAAATTTCAACACAAAAAGAGGATTGGACAGAAAATAATGATAGAAATGGAAAACTTATGCAGGATTACATTTATAATAGTGAAGATTTTCAAGATCAATATCTCTATGAAGAAAGAAGAAATGAGCTTAAAGCTAAGAAGGTCAAATTCAAGAATAAGGCTTGACAACAAATCTTCACATTATCAATGAATTTTTTATTATAATACCAAAGTTTCTTTTTCTTATATCATGAATTTTAATCTTATTCTAGTATCAAATATCCATAAAAAATATATAAATAAAAAAAAAAAAGTTTCAAGTGTATCAGTATCATTATTCCATGTTATCTTATGTATTAGTATTTAAAAAAAAAAAAAAAAAAAAAAAAAAAAAAAAAAAAACAAACAAACAATAACTCAACTAAAAAATGAGGGTGGGTGTCTATTTCTTAAATCCATCCTTTATGATTTAAGTTTTTGGGATGAAATTCTGGGGAATTTCAATTTTTTACTCTATAAATAACTCTCATCAATATTAATTATCATAGTCAATAATATCACCACATTCAAGAATTTAACTCAAAGTGAATAATCACACAAACAAGTCAAGAATATATATGTGAAGATCTTAATTCAGTCAAATAATCAATACATAATCAAGGGTATAACTGGCCAGGTTAAACCCAGATGAAAATATTTTTTTATAAAATTATTTTTCTTTTAATTAATTTACTTTGAATATTCAAAATATCATATAAAAGAAACACAAATTATTTTAATTTTTTTCTGGGGATAAGGGAGAAAAACACCTCCTTTTATATTGAATATGGAGCAAATTTCTTCCACCCACAGATTAGCCCTCAAATTATTTATATATTGGAGGCTATGCAAAACTTAAAAGATATATCTTATCAGCTCTTTAATTCCTTTTGGAATTTAGGGCATAAAAGATCAATGCATAAAATTAAATCCACCTTATATTGATTGAATTACATGATTAAATGAAACTTCAATTTTAATTTTAACACAAAAAAAAAAAAAAAAAAAAAAAAATTAATTAATTAATTTAATCCCATATTATTTGGTTAAATTTAATTCTTAACTCCACACAACTAAAACAAACATTAAATTAAAATAAACTTCAATTTTAATTTTAAAACAAAAATCTTAATTAATTTGATCTTATAGTATTTGGTCAAATTAAATCTTAACCACACTCCAAATTTAATTAAAAAGAAATTTGCATAAGTTTAAATCAACCTTATATTGATTTACTTTAAAAGATTAATTAAAACCTTAATTTCATTTCAAGAATTTTAATTAAATTTAATCTTAAGTTACTTGGCTAAATTAATTCTTAATTTAACTAAAACCAAGACTTAAAAGTGTAACAAGGAATCAAAGTGACTTAATTCATCGATACATTTGTTTTAATAACTTAGATCATAACCATTTCCTAAAGCAGTAATTTCAACTATTTTAAATTTCTAAATTACAAAAAAAAAAAAAAAGAAGAAAATGTACAAATAGCTTTTTTATTTTTAGCCCTTTACCATATTTCGCGCATAGAGATTTACAATAGATTTGTAACACCCTAAGTTCGGGTTGTTCTCATTTTCTCTTATTTTTTATTTTTAATTATTTATTTTTTTAATTTTTTATTTATTTTATGTATTTTCTTTCGTTTACTATTCCTGATATATATATATAAAAAAAAAAAAAAAAGGGGATTGTTAAAATAAGTTATGAAGGAAAGAATAATAAGCCAAAGTCTCACCAAAATAGCTTGGTCCGGAGATTGATCTTTGATTCACTCTTCGTCATCATCTTCATCGTCGAAGGTACTAGTAAAGATGTCAAATCACACATAAATAAATAAATGAAATAAAAAAAAGAAAAGAAAAGAAGAAGTACAATAAATAAACAAATAAAACTCACTCAGCCAATTCGTTTAAAACCTCCACTAAGGCTTGCAACGAAGCTCGAAGACCGGAGAGGGATCCGTAATCACGCGCATTATTGGGATGGTTCTGGACGTAGTCGTAAAAATCGCGACAGTAGCGACGAAACAAGCGATCGAATACATTGAAAAGTTGACGTAACTCGGAGGAACGATTGGAGTTGGTTGTGGCGGAAATGGATATACTATCAGGAGCGGGGTTATCGGCAGAAGTAGCAACCATTTGAGAAGCAATGCCTTCAGTTAAGGCAGGAGGAGATGGATGTCCGTTGGTCTTGGGTAAAGGCTTGTTGGACCGGGGCCAAGCGAGTACGGAGCCGGAAAATGCAGTAATGGTGGTAGGTGGCGAAATACGGGCTGTGTTCGCGTTTGGATCGGTGTTTTGAATGCAGTAAATGGTATATCAATAACCACCGTGAAGGACAGCAATAACTTCGCGTCCGTGTTCGTTGATATAAATGGACAAAGCAAACGAAGACATTTGTTTTTTTGATTAGTTTTGTAAAAAAAAGGGGAAAGGTGGTTGAATGTAAAAAAAAAAAAAAAAAAAAAAAAAGAGAGAAATGAACGATGACTTCACCTAAATAGAAATCTGACAAACTGGCGTATGAATCTCTAAGACTGCTCACTGCAGTTGTGCGGTTTGATGGGCCTTTTCATATAAAAAAAAATAAAAACAAACAAACAAAGAACAAATATTAGCTGTAATTAATGCAGTAAACGGAGATAGTAAAGCGAGAAAAGAAGCAGGGACTCACCGGAACAAAACCACTTGCCGATAGAAGGATGACGAAAGACGTAATGTTATGAATTGACGTGGAGAACAGCAGGCAGAAGAAATAATAACGGCAGCAGATTGCAATTTGGGTGGTGTTGAAAGGAAATTGAGCAATAAAAGGGAAAGACAAATAAACAGAAGACAGCGACGTGGAACTGGAATAGAAGGCTTAATCAAAATTAAAACAGAATTCAATAAAATATAATTAATAATATATATTTATTATAATAATATACATAGAAGATAAATTAAGAGATAACGTTAATAAAATAAATGGTGAAGAAGAAAAGAAAACCGCGGCAAGTGGAGTTAAGAAGTACAGCTATTTAGTTTTGAAGTACCCACACCCAGCTACTTCAAAAAAAAAAAAAAAATGCTATTATCATTTATATTAAATTAATTTTATTATTATTATTTATATTAAATTAAATTTATTATTAAAAAAATAATAATAATAATAAATAAGTAGATAAATAAATAAATATCATTATTATTTATATTAAATGAAATTTATCATTATTATTTATATCAAATTAAAATATATTATTATTATTTATATTAAATTAAAATTATTATTATCATTTTTATTAAATTAAATTTATTATCAAAAAAAAAAAATAAAACTAAAAAAAAAAAAATAAATATCATTGTTCTTTATATTAAATTTAATTTATTATATTTATTTACAATAAACCAAAAAAAATATATTATTCATTCTAAATTAAACATATTATTATTATTTAAATTATATTAAATTTATTATTATTATTTAAATTAAATTAAACATATTATTATTATTTAAATTATATTAAATTTATTATTATCATTTTTATTAAATTAAAATTTATTATTAGCATTTATATTGAATTAAAACTTATTATTATAATTTATAATAAATTAAAATTCATTATTATTATTTATATTAAATTAAACATATTATTATAAAAATAATATTATTCTTATTTATATTAAATTCAATTTATTATTATAAAAAATGGGATAAATAAATTAAAATTAGGTTATAATTATTAAATGGAGAGGGGGGTGTCAATCAGCAATGACAATAACCATATAAAAGGCCACCCACCATTAATAATAATTAATATAATGACATAATATACCTTATTATTATATTTTATCATCTATATGACTTGATATCAATTTTATTAGTAGCTTTTATTACTTACTTATATTATTATTATTATTTATTACTATCTTACTATTATTATATTTTTATTTCTTTAATAAATTATAATATAAAAAAAAAACAAAAAAAAACAAAAAAACCATATCATATATTGATATAAAATTACATTTATTTTAATTATTATATAAAGCAGATATGATGGTACAATTATTGAATGGAGAGGGGATGGCCCCACCATTTAAGGTTAATTTCAGCAAAAACAAAAACAAGAAGAAAGAACAACCCAACCAGAAAAACAAAATAAAAAGAAGAGAGGTCCTAGATAAGACCTTAAACTGTCCAAATATTTCATTTTTTATATTTTACCAACAAAATTACTTCAAGAATAGGTCCTTGATAAGACCTTAAACTGTCTGAATAAATTATTTATTATTTTTTTATCAAGTATTACTTCAAATAACTCAAGCAATGGTCCTGAGTATGACCTTAAACTTCATTATTATTCATCAAAATAAAATAAAATAAAATAATTTTCTCTTTTTATCAAAATCCTCTTTATCAAATAAATAAATAAATAAAATAAAAGATTAAAAAACAACCAATAAATCAAAATCAAATATATCAATATTGGAATGCTCAAAATAGTCATACTTCAAAGTAAAGACAAGAATAAGAAGAAGACAACACAAAAGAAGAAGCCATGGAGATTCAAAATCAATATAAAGAGCTACAAACAGGAAATATCAAGTGAAGGTATCAAAATGGAAACTTAAATAAATGAAGTTTTGATGAATGAACCCAGAATATTCCCCTTGAAACTGGAATGCTGGGGACAACATTAAATGGAGAGGGGGATGTGGTATTCCATACCTTTTTGGCCCAGTTTTAAGTGAAATTTCATTTATAAGGCTATAAATTGAAGAAATAACAAAGAAAAATCAATAATTAATCAACTATAATAGAGGCATTTAGCAATAAAATGGATTTAAATTCATCAAAATGTATAATCACATAATCAAATCCTGGAAGAATGGACCATTTGGTTACAAGAATAGTAATAAAATAAGGAAAAGAAAAAGGCAAACTAGCAAGAATGTTAAGGTTACCAGTGAAAGGGGTAGTGTAACACTCAAGTTACCCAAGCTCTGCTCAACCATTGGATTACTCAGCAATGCAGTTATTAAACTGAGGACACTTCAATAAGGAATAAATTAAAACTGTATCAATCAACAGTCACAAGACAGAAAGAAAAAGAAATCAATCAATTTATGCAAGGAAAATCCATCAAAAACCTTAAATTACACAGCATATCTGTGGAAATACAAGCACAGCCACCTGATAAGCCAGTAAATATAAATTAAAAGCAGAATTAAGTTAGATAAAGAAAAGAAGAAACTCATACAGGACAAATAGAATCCCTACAATACACAGCATTCTCCACCTACAGTCCAAACAATGCACAGACCTATGGTGCAATAACTGTACGAAATCATTTCATACCACCAAAAATTGTGCAACAAACCAAACAAATGGTGCAATACCTTGAAGAAATGTCACCATCTCAAAATTACTCACCCGCTAAATTTCCTCAAGGCTGTGCAAAATAGTATTAAAGCTTAATCAAAATATAAATAAAGCTTCAGAAAAGGTGCAATATACCAAACATATGGTGCAATATCTTGATCAAATGTCACCATCTCAAAATTACTCACCAGCTAAATTTCCTCACGGCTGTGCAAAATAGTATTAAAGTTTAATCAAAATATAAATAAAGCTTCAGAAAAGGTGCAATATCTTGATCAAATGACACCAGTTCAAAATTCCTCATCAGCAAAAACATCTCAGATTACATAATCATACATACTAATGGTGAAACCAACCAAACAAATGATATCTCACCACTATAAAGAATTATCCCAGCCAAAAGAAGTGAAAAAATTCTAAGTCCCTTGTTTTTGAGTGCCTCTATGGAGAGCCCAAAGAATATAAATAAATGTCCTCTCTCCCTCATTTTTTCCTCTTTTCCCCATGAATGAATCCAATTAGTTATATACCAAGAAGGAGAATAACTATTCATCCCTTACTAGTAGGTTAATCTAGCTATTTTATTAAAGTATTATGAACTTATAACTTTAATTCATAGTGATTTCTAATTAATAGTAGTTAACAGAAGGTCTACTTAATATTATTAATCCACCCTATGTTTAAATTCTTAGTCTTATAATTATAATACTATCAATAATACTCATAATTTTGAGTTTATCCCTATAACCTTTACATTATAAAGGAAAAATATTCCTGTTATATCTTCATATTAAAAAAAACCAACCTTACAACTATATATTATTATATATATAAAAAACTACCCTTATATTATATTATATCATTTATATATTTAACAAACATCCACTCTATATTGAACAAAATCTTACCAATAAATTATTAAAGGTCTTATTATTATATTATATTAACAATTACCCTCTCAAACCATTGAGTATTATAACATATATAACATCAAAATTGAGCTTACCCCTTAAAATATATATTATTACTATTATATTAAATCAACCTCTTATACTATTAAGGTTTTACCCTTAAAATCATCTTATATTATTATTTGAAAATTATATTTTATATTTTTTTAACTTATAAGTTACTTACCTGATTATTAAATAGGTCTGATAGAGACTGCTAAAAAGTCTTCTCTAGTTGTAAAGCCACAATCTTAAATATTGATTTGTGAGCTCTGTAGGGAGATTGTTTAGTATATTCAGAGGGGCAGCTAAAACACCATTAGCACCCTTGGTTACAGGATTATTTCAGCAATTCAAAACTGTTTACCTGTGATTTCCCCCTCAAGGACTTCCTTATCCAATCCCACACTAAAAAGGAGTTCCACAGTATGTTTTGAGCTGATGCATAGGGAACATGCCTTTGTGAGAATGGAGGTAAATCATTTCTTGGCTTGAACTGTTGATTATTGAATTGATTATTGGTAACCCGACCCATTTGAGGTTTGGATAGACTTTTCAATTATTCCAGTTGAGTCATAAATCTCTTGAAATCTTTGTTTTCCCCTTGTGCCTGCTTTCTAGTTTCCATTTTTGTTCTTTGAGGGATTCAGTAGTTTCCTTCATCTTATTAAAAGCTTCATTCATTCCTGGAAAAGCCTCTTCCTTAAAGTGATCTTTCTTCCTATTTTCAGTAACATTACTTCCTGTATCTCTTGATGATGAGAATCTTTTGGTTAGTAATATTCTGGGTTCTGATTCTTGTTCAATGTACTTCTTGAGGATCTTCATAGGTGGTATAAGGTATCCTCCATCTTCAACTCTAACCATGACATTATCTTCAATCATTTCCTTGCTTATGGCTCCTTTAATATCAGCTGAGAGGAAGTCAAATAAATCTTCATGGAAAATGTTATCTTGAGGAATATACCTGTATCTTAATAAGTAAGTAATAATAGTTTCATATTCTGCCATAAATTTCTTATATTGTGATAGACTACAAATTCCTCCATCTTCTTGAGTATCATTAAAAATCTTAATTAGTGAGTCTTTTCTGTATCTTCTTTCAGGCGCAACTGTGCCCAATTTTGTTATAAGATCTTTTTTATGTTGTGTCCAATTTCTTTATTCATAAGCTGGCATTGCTTCAATTGTATCACTAGTTCTTGGTTATGTAGTCAAAAATACCATTTGCATTTCTAGGTCTTCATCAGTTGCTCCTTCAATTTGAGCTCTTCTTTCCACTTTCCTGATAAATTTCTTTACTTCTTCTGCATCAAAATTTAGATTGTAATCTTTTGCTTTAATTTTAACTACAGGTCTTTCTTGTCTTGGAACTTTCTGCTGTAATGGACTTGGATTATTAGGTGTAGTGACAAAAACTCTCCTTGGAGTATTTTGAGTTTTTCGTTCTGTTTCTGGAGTAGAGGTTGCTCTAGGACCAGATGAAGGTGATATTGGTGAGTATTCAGGCCTAACATACCTTGGTAATGTGGGTTCACTTGGACTAGCTCCAGGTGTATAAGATTATGGCTCCCTTTCTTTTCCTTTCTTTTTGCTCTGTGTTGATAAAAGATCTTGAATTTGCTTCATAAGGGTTTGGATCTGTACAGTTTGATCTTCTTCTTCACTTCCTTCTGCATACTGTCCTTCTACAGTATCTTCAGGTAATGGTGGTAAATCAGATGTTGATTGTTGATTCATTTCTACTTGGTAAACTGATCCTTCAAATTATTTTTTAATTCTATTGTTTTCCTTGCTTCTTGAATTAACTTGAAGAAAAATCTCCTTAATTCTTGCTTTTGCTTCTGTTCTGTTCTTAGTGTTGCAATGAGTAAATCAATATGCTTGGGTGTTTGATTTTCTGGTGTTCTTTCCTTTACTGGATAATAAAAATGGTTTGATTGATTTGATGAGTGTGAGGGTGATGATGATTCAGAATGGTATTTATTTCCAGGTTCCAGATTTTATGAATGTGTTGATGGTTAATTCTGAATAAATGATGATAATTCTTTTTTGTAAGTTAAGCTGATTTGGTTTTTTTTCTTTTATTGATTATTGTCGGATTATTGAATGTTGAAAAGGTTATGGGGGTAAAGTCAATATTATGAGTATGATTGATAGTATTATAATTATAAGACTAATAATTTAAACATAGGGTGGATTAATAATATAAAGTAGACCTTGTGTTAACTACTATTAATTAGAAATCACTATGAATTAAGCTTATAAGTCTATAATACTTTTTAATAAAATAACTAGATTATCCTACTAGTAAGGGATGGATGAATTATTCTCCTTCTTGGTATATAATTCCCATTTAATAATAATACTAGGTTGACCTACTAGTGAGGGATGAATAATTATTCTCCTTATTGGTATATATTTAATTGAATTCATGGGGAGAAGAGGAAAAAATGAAGGAGAGAGGCCCTCTATCTATATTCTTTGGTCCCTCCATAGAGGCACTCAAAAACAAGGGACTTAGAATTTTTTCACTTCTTTTGGCTGGGATAATTTTTTATAGTGGTGAGATACCATTTGTTTGGTTTGTTGCACTAATTTATTTATTATTATGTAATCTGAGATGTTTTTTCTGGTGGGTAATTTTGAGATGGTGTCATTTCTTGGAGGTATTGCACCATATCTTCAGTTGATTGCAACATTTTTATGCATGATTATGTAATATGGCTCAACTTTCTTTGCTGAGGAATTTTGGATGGTGGCATTTATTAAGGTTATTGCACCATTTGTTTGGTTTATTGCACCATATTTTGGTGGTATGAGATGATTTTGTACAGTTATTGCACCATAGGTCTGTGCACTGTTTGAATTGTAGGTGGAGAATGCTGTTTATTGTGGATTTTCTATTTGTCCTGTACAAGATTTAATATTCCTTCATTTAACCTGAATAATTCTTTTAATTTATATTTACTGGTTTATTAGATGGCTGTGCTTGTATTTCCACGGATATGCTGTGTAATATGAGGTTTTGATGGATATTCCTTGCATAAATTGATTAATTCCTTTTTCTTTCTGTCTTGTGACTGTTGATTAATACAGTTTTAATTTATTCCTTATTGAAGTGGCCTCAGTTTAATAACTGAATTGCTGAGTAATCCAAAGGTTGAGAAGAGCGTGGGTAACTTGAGTGTTACAACCCCTTTCACTGGTAAATTTAACAATTTTTTTGCTAGCTTGTCCTTTGCTTTTCTTTATTTTATTGTTGTTCTTTTAATCAAATAGACCATTCTTCTCTGATTTTTTTTATGAGATAATACATATGTATGGATTCTGATCCATTATATTGCTTAATTCCCCTATTATAACTGATTAATTGTTGATTTTTGTTTTTTTTCTTCAACTGATAGCCTTATAAATGAAATTTCACTTGGAACTGGGCCAAAAAGGTATAGAATACCACAATGGCTTCTCACCCACCAGCAGATTAACCTCACTACGACTCCTGCTTACCCTCTGCCGCTTGAACAAATTCACCATTGAACAGATGGATGTCAAGTGTGCATTTCTTAATGGGAGACCCAACAAAGACCTCTACATTCTCAGACCTTAAAGATACACAAAAAACCAATCTAGTAATCAATTTCTGCCGAAAAAATCTCTCTATGGTTCAAAGCAGAGCCCCAGATGTTGGAACAAAGAGCTTAAAGATGCCCTGAAATCCATTGGCTTCAGCACAGCGCAAACTGACCCCTGCCTGTATTACTCAACCAACCAAGATAAACCAATGTGGTTATTCATACATGTAGACGACCTGATCTTTGGAGAATCTTGGAACAATGAATTCAAAACTAAAATTAACAATTTATTTTAAATGGAAGATCTAGGCAAAATAAAATTTGCCCTAGGGATTAAAACTACCCAACACAGCAACTACATAAGTCTCATACAAGACAAACTAATCAACAACATTCTGGAAGAATTCAATTTTATTAACCCTTGACTAACTTCCAGCCCACTACCAGGAAACTTTAAATCCTTCAGAGACCTTCCTGCTCAAGACCTAATTCATCCGTTCAACTACCAACGGGTCATCGGACTACTCCAATACATGGTACAATGTACCAGACCAGACCTGGCTTTAAGCACTTCCTTCCTATCTCAATACCTTGAAAACCCAAAAAATTTACACTTTAACGCCGCCAAACATGTCCTTGCGTATTTAAAAAACACCCGGCACTTTGATCTACGTCTTGGCCAAAACCAACTAAATCACCAAAATAACCAACTCCTGAAATTCACTGATAGTAACTGCAGAGGAAGTGAAGGGTACAATTCCTTCTCAGCATCCATAGTATATGATTATGGAGGCCTTGCTTGGAGAAGCCACAAACATAAGGTAGTGTCCTTATCCTCTGCCGAAGCAGAATAAGATGCAATGACTGAAGGAAGCCAAGACCTGCAATGGCTGAAAAACCTTATCCTCGGATCAGCTAGTCAACATCTTAGACAAACCCTATACACAAACAATCAAAGTGCAATCGCAATAGAATCCAACCACATATATCATCATGGGACTCAACATATCAACTTCCAATTAAATTTCATATGCAGCTTAATAGGAGAAGACAAATTAGAGATCAATTACCTAGAAACCAAAAACATGATTGCCAATTCACTAACCAAAAATAACCCATACAACAAAACCATTAATAATTTGAAGATCATATTTGGCAATGAAGGACTATCAAGTAAGGCGGAGTGAAACAAAAGAAGAGAGGTTAAACACTAGTTATACACTAAGTGCATATACTCAAGTGATGTAATACTAGGACATAATCAATCTATGATCACGTAGAGCCCTGTTGACCACTATTAGACTATTTAAACCCAAACATCTTGTACCTAGAATCCCCATCATCTGTGTTTACCATTTCCCCTTTAGGCTCATTGTGCCTGCCTCCCTCCTCACCCTGATCCATTGGCTAAGACCTTCTGTCTTGCCAATCCAAGTCTTGTTTGTCTCACAAAGAGGAGGCCTCTTTTAAGTGTGAGACAGCTCACAGAAGCATGCCAAAGAGAAAGCTTAAAAACCAGTGAGTGAGAAAACAATAAAACCTTTTGGATTATTGATTGAATCATCTGTTGTCATGTGAGATTATCTTAATTACTTAATTGATGCTTTTACGTGACTACCAACCCAAAGATGGTTAATAATAAAAGGAGTAAAAACTTTAAATCTCATTTTATTTCAAAATAATCATTTATTTCTCAAGGTTATCAATTTTATTGGAAATTTAATCACAGAGTGTATTTTCTGTGAATTTTTAGAGATTCAGTATTTCCTGTGGAATCATCAAAAATGGACTGTAAGTAAAACTTTTAATTTTAGTTATAAAAGTATATTCTTTTTGGTTATTATATGGAATTTACAGTTCAAAATTGGTCTTGAAAGTTACAGAAAGATTCATTGAGAATTGTATTTTTAATGAATTTTTGAAGCTTTTACCTCATTTCTAGGCAGAATTGCAAATAGCACTATGTGGGTGCTTGCTATGAGGTAAATCAATGGATACTAGTCCAAAGGGGTTTTAATTACTCTTTTAGGGTTTATCCATGGAAAATAATTAAGAATTGACATGGTTACAGGAGTCTAAGTTGCTCTTTACCTCCTAGGCACGTCAAAATAGCAGCTTATTTGCTATTTTCTTATGAGATAAAAAAGTTTTGACTTGGTAACCAAGTTCCCAAAAAGGTTTATTAGTATAATAATTGGGTCAAGATCAGCCATGGATACAAGCTTTGGATCTGTCCACTCCTCAGAGCCCTCAGAAGTTGGGTACCCTGGCTCTTTTTGATGTCTTTTGTCCCCCTTGACTAATTTTTACGTCAAAATAGAAAATCAGGCTTCAAGTGAGATATCCACTATGTGTGTAACAAACCGTTATGTAAAAATACCATAATATTAAGTTCCACAAACATGCATAACACTATTCTTAATGTGTCTGTAACATGTGATTACTCAAATTCCCAATGTTTTGGTGTGAAATTGAGAAAAACAAAGCTTTTAACAGATATTTTATGTGTTATTGAAGTATTTTCCATATTACCACCTCAAAGAGTTGATTTAAGCTTTTTAACTCTATGGAGCTACCCTAGATGGAATTTTGTTTGGAATCCAAATCTGGGCTTAAATCCATGGATTTACTTACTCAATAAAATGTTATTCATCTTTTCTGGAATAAAAAATGATGAATTTTGAATATATCCATGACTTATGGGTTGTGCATAGTTCAGAATTTATTCTTAAGATAGTTGTGGCCTATTTGGGTATGTAAAATACAACTCAACACTCATATTCCTTCCAACAAAAAAAACTGTCCTACCATTTTTTTAATGGTATCAAGAAGGAAAAAGGAACCAAAGGGGGTTAATGTTCACTCTACAACCTGTTTACATTACTCAGATCAAGTAAGTTAAAGCACATTTATAGACATATTCAGGCTTGTGGTCTTCTTTCATGTCTAAATACTCTGAAGAGTTTATCTCAGTCAGGTATAGTTGATTCTGAAAGCCATTCATCTTCATGTACTTGATTTCTATATCTGACAAGATATTCTCTTTGCTTTTTACCCCCAAGCCTCCTTTCTTTAATGACTTTCTTTATCTTTTTGTCTTCACTGTGTTCCACTGTTGGTAGAGTTGAAGCAGTTGGGCTTCTTGAAGGAAACAATTCTTTGTCAGCTGGTTGATAAGGTTTTATTAAGCTTACTGGAAAGGTGGGGTGTTTATTTTCTAATTCACCCCTCAATTACACTTGAACTGCATTGGTTCCATGTAAGGCAATAATAACAAAAGGTCCTACAAAAGAATATTTAAGTTTCTTTGGGCCTTTGATATTATTAATATTCAAGGTTGAAACTAGAACTAAGTACCCTACTTTGAATTCTGGTACTTTGTGACTCTTGTCCCACTTCTGTTTTGCATAGTTAAAAGTGTCACCCTGTGACTCAAAACCAGAGCACAAGCATGACAGCAAAATACCATAAAACCAATTGTAAAGCCAAGATACCACCAAAAGATGGAGCTGAGACAAATCAGCTCAAAATTTATGAGAAAAATAAGAAAACTCACATCTTTCCAAATATACAAGTCCCATCATCATAGGACAAAGAATAACAAACCTATTCTTGCTCTAATTTGTTGCTGAGCATAAACCTTAATTTTCACCTCCCATATGAAATACAGGGGAAGAGGCTTAACCAAAAAAGGGGTATTCAAGATGGAGCTCTAAGTAAGGGCTATCCAATGGTACTAGCCAAACTGAGCTAGCACCAGAATTACCGAAGTTATGACCAAAATAAGGCCAAATAAGGGTGATTGAAATATTCACCTCTCATCTAACTTCTATAGTTTTAGTGTGAGATACCTAAAGGGGGTCTTTTTGGAAAGCGCACACTCAGGGCTATCTTATGGTGCCATTCATTCCCCATATTTCATCTATACCAAAAAGTGATAAGGGAAACAAGCTCAATACAGCTTTTTGTCTAAAACATGCATATGTAAACAAATCTTGTACATGGCATAACTTTGCCATATTTAATGATAACCATATTGAATGAGGTACCATTTTGTAGAAAACACACAGGGATACACACTAAAACAATTTTGAGGTTGATATCTCAAAAACTGACAACACTTTGGCTGTTTTAAGGTCAAAATCCCACAGTTTGGCCAATACAGCCTTACCATGGGATAATATCCCATGAATATGATTATGATGTGTCAAAAGGACAAAGAGGATTTTTTTACTTCAATAACTCATAGTTAATTCAATATTGGGGTCTCATACAGGTTCTGTACAGCATTCTATGCATCATATACATCAGAATCAGGCTATGTGGTCCCCAGATGAAGATTTTCAACCTGTATTGGTGAACACTGCCCAGATGTGGTTTCAAACCCACATCTACACCCAATACAGGCTATACAGGACTTTTTCAAATCACAAGCCTGTCCTATATAGTGAAAAATCCTCACTTCCTCTACATGAAAAGGTCTAGCAGCCTTTTCACTCCATATCAGGATAAAAGGAGGCCTTTTAACTTCCAGAAAAGGAATCCCCATCCTTCTCTTGAATTACTACATAGTACAGCTGTCAAAAGCCTTTATAATCTTGGAAAATAAGCAGGTTATACTTTAAACTCAATTATTTTAGTTCTTATTATAGTAATCCAACTGGTAAGACTGCACCCACAGCTTTTCGGGGCGCTCACCACCACTATATCATTATAGTAAAGCACTTATTATGTTATTTTAAACTTTTATTACAATCAACAGATCTTTTTATTACCATTTTTACTGTGTCACAGTCATAGTTAAAACCTGTAAATACAATTATACATTGTTATCATAGACTCATCCTGACATTTTGGGGGCCTGGACATGTTTTTTTTAACTTTTTGGACCTTATAAGTGAGTGTTTTTGTCTTATTTTCTTTATTCTGACAAGTTTTATTACCTTTTTAGGTGTAACTTTTCAA
The DNA here is from genome assembly GCA_023105745.1 of Austropuccinia psidii. NCBI lineage: Eukaryota > Fungi > Basidiomycota > Pucciniomycetes > Pucciniales > Sphaerophragmiaceae > Austropuccinia > Austropuccinia psidii. The sequence goes on from JALGQZ010000004.1 coordinate 69,929,048, forward strand.
TAAATATATATATAATATATATCTTATATATATTATTATAGTGGTATATGTCATATAACACCATTGTTTATCTTCTTTAATCACATTGTGGCATGGTTGATTATAATTTAATCACCCCAAAAACCCATATTTTGGGTGTGTTTTACATATAAAAACACTTTAAGCCATTAATAAAGTCTGTTTTTAAATTAAATAAGGAGACCTCTTACTGTAAAACCAACAGTTGGGGCGTGGTTGGGTGTATTGTAAATTCAGCTACCCTCTTAGATACCACTTTTATGAGATTATACTTGCTAATTACAAGTTAATCTGTGAGATACTGGCATACAAAAAGTGTACCAGATATCTGTAAGCTGTATTTCTGATGTGGAAATGTTAATTCAATTACACTGTCATTATACAACGGCATATTGTAGTAACATACAAGCCCAAAGGCCATTATTAGACATACAAACAGCATTTTAAGAAGTCTTAACTGTAATTAAGCCCTCTTTTCCTGTCTGATTCAGTGGAAGAAAACTACATAACACTTGAGACCCAGTCACAGGCCAACACTGTGAGCCTTTGAGATATGACCACATATCCAATAAGGTCACAAAAAAGATTAATAATAATTATACCTTTAATATAATTATATTAAAATTAAGTAGAATAATTATACACTAAAAATAATTACTCAAATATACAAAAAATACCATAAATTGGTACTAAAATTGGTTTAACTTAAAAACCAATGAATGAACATGTGAAATAATTTATACCATTGGATTCCCCATGGAGAAATACACATATACCACTTTTATGGCATATCTGTAAAGTCAATATTTAAGGAGTTATAAGGTATAATACCTTATAAAAATCATAAAACCTTATTTATCTCAGAAACTAATGAAACAACATGTGAAATAAATTGTACCAGTGGATTACTCACAAAATTCCACATATAAAACAATTAATAAGCTAATTCCCAAAATCAATACTTAAGGAATTATCCTGAATATATGCACTTTTTTGGTCAATGCATATATTCAGTGATCATAGCTAATATCTTCTAAACTATACATGCTAGAATGATGAACCAAAAATAAAGTTACCACGTAATTACTGTAAGAACACAGATATGAACTTTATTTTTCAAATTATAAACAAGGTTAAGACTTATGAGGAAATATTGATAAAAATCAACAGAGCTGTTGACCACTTTGTTGTGAAAGTAGTCCAAACTTAAAAAAAAGTATACAGTTGGATTCTACTAGTTTATTCGAGAAGAATGACGTAATTTTTATTGTTAAATTCAGGGTATAACCCCCTGAATTCAAGGTTTGAAGTTTAAAATATTGAATTTCGACAGAAAAGATGAGTTACAAGAAAAATCATCAAAATTAGAGTTTTGATGATGTAATAAAAGGCTCTTGGCAGCATAATAAGGTTATGTTAGGCTATCAGAATTCACTCTCTGAATTGCTGTAGCGTGAAAAACTTAAAAGTTATTGAGGATCAAAGTTTGAGCTTAAATTGAGCTGTTGTGATCACATACTGTAACCTTAAATTAAGTTTAACAGTCTTAATAGTGATAAAATTGGTGAATACTATTAGTTTATGATTAAAACTAATAAAATCCACGAAATTTGGGGTTCTGCCAAGCCTCTGATGTCATCAAACTTAGAGTCACAGTGATAACTCTAAATAATGGTGTAATAATGATGCAATATGGTTTGATCATGATGTAATCACCCTCAAACCTTAAAATATTGATCAATTCCAGTGGATATGATCAGTACACGTCTACTAGAAGCCTGTTGGACTCTAGGAGGGAGGTATTTACTATAAATAGAGCTCTTTTTACTCTATTTACCCCTCAGACGCATCAAAAACATTAAATCAATTAAATCAAAGGTAATTTCTTTATTCTTTATATATAAAGCTGTTATATTATTAAAGACCAAAGACCACCTTGCTATAATCATCTATTTTGACGTGATTAAATCATTTATTTAATTGTTTTTGTTAAAAATCTCTCTAAAACTCATTTCCACGTAAAAATCCAGAATAATTTGTAATTTTCTTTATTTTTATTGTAAATACAATTTGAAAAGGTTGTATTTATATTTTTTGGCGTAAAATACTTCAAAATTATTATATTAAGTGTTAAAAGTAGGTTATTTTCTCTTATTATAATAATTTCTCTATTATTACTCTCTTAATAATTCTTTAATTAATATAAATAGTATTTATATTAATTCATAACTTTAATATTAGTAATATTATTGTTATTAATTGTTTTTTATTAATAAAAAACAATTTTTTTACGCCTTTATTATTTGTTGGTAACAATAATAAAGAGCTTTATAATATATTAATTATTTTATATTAATATATTATTTATAATATTATAATTTCATATAATATTAATTATATTATTATATTTATTTCATAATATAATATTTTTACGCCATAATAATAATATTTCTTTCTTATTATTATTATTTTAATCTTATTTATTTCAATTATAAGGACATTCAGAGTACAATAAGTAATAAATTAGTAATTTTTACTTATTGTTTCATAGTCAAACCTTACATTTGGGGGCCTGGCCGTGATATTTACTTAAAAGACCTTTAAAAAGATTCTATTTGGGTTTATCCAATAATAAATTATATTTATAATCATAAAATTATATAATAATTTTATATTTTATTGATTTTAAAAGCTATTGAGGCATTTGGAAAGCAATTGTACTGTCTTACACGTGGTTTTTCACATCCTTAGACTTGCAAGAACTTTCTTTGAGTGACTCTAGTGATTAAAAAAGATAATTTATAAATTAAAAATAATTTTTATTATAATTTAATTTTATAAGAATCATATTCATTTTTTATTTTATTCTTTAAAAATAAAAATATACATAAAAAATATTAAAAAATATTAAAAACCAATAAAAAAAGTTATTTTTATTCATTTTTATTCATTTCTTTATTTATTTCATTTTTTTTAAGATATAAAAGCAATTTCTACGTGGAAAATTGCCATATCTTGCCAAAAATAACACTTCTTATAAAAAGACTTATATTTATTTGTCTTTTTTAGTGTTTGAAGATAACCCAACAGAAGACAACCAAGCTACTGTTGAGAGATTGGTGGAAGAAACTTGTCAAAGTTCTCCAACACCAGTTATCACCAAAAGAAAGAAAGCTAAGAAATTAGACTTTCCAGGGCCCACCATTCAAGACTCTGAAGGTGAGCACCTCTTTTTAAATTGCCATAAAAGAATTTTATTCTAAAATACTTTTATTTTTTCTTATTCTTTAATTATGACTACCAGAAGAGGTTCCCAATACTCCATCCAATCAGATGGAGCTGGACTCAGAAGTAGAATTGATCCCTCAAAAGGGAAAAGAAAGGGCAATATCCCCAGTGGAACAGAATCCACACAAGGAAGTGCCTTATCCCAAAGGCAAGTCCCAGAAATGCCCATGATATCTGAGCCTGAATTGGAACTAAGTATGAGTAACTCAAACAGGTACAAATCACATTCAGAGGGCTCAAATAGACATCTACATGAGCCAGTACAAGCAGTATTACACAGTATACAAGGACAAAGACTGGGAAATGCTGCCTCAAATACACCAAGGAGTGATGAACTCCTGGCACATCCTGAAAAAGTTCCTCAAAGAGGAGGAGATAGTGAAATACTCCAATGGATGGAATCCACTGTCATCCAAACCTCAAATCAAAAAGATCAAGGATTATCATGCCAAAAAGAGGGAGGCAACCAAGGAAGAAGCCCCAGTAGCTTCTACCAGCAAGCCTCAAGCCAACCCACTTCCCCAAGAAGGGAAGAAGAACAAGCAAAAGCATTGGAGGAAACCATATTCCCCAAGCTACAGAATCCCAAGAATCCAAAAAGATGCCATGGACAATGTTTTCAACATGGCCAGAACCTTGATGGAATTCAAGGACAAGGAAGAGCAAAGAATGAGACAACCTCATTTCCCAAAGAAATAACCTTGTCCAAAGATGTTGTAAATACTTTAACAGAAATTAAAAATAGTATATTACCTCTAAAAGAAATTAAAGACAGTTTATTATCACTACAAGAAATAAATAACAATTTATCTTCTTTAACAAAAATTGTTGTGCAAAACAAAAAAGAAATTGACAACATTAAGTTTATTGTTGAAAATAATAAACCAAAGAATTTAATTGACAATACTCAAAAATTAATACAAGGACAACAAGAATTGTATAAATATATAAAAGATATCAAAGACAAGACTTTGACAATCAATTATGATGTGAGTATTGACAATCTTACAGAAAAATTAAATAAATTAAGTATTTCTGTAGAAAAATTTGAAGAAAAGACTTCATCACACCAAAAATTACTTTTGGACCATGTGGAGAAAAGTGATGAAGCAAGAATGCATCTGAAAGATGATATTCAAAGTGAAATAAGGCTTATTACAGAAAAAATGGATAAAATTAATGAGGCCAATTTAAATATGCCAAAGTTATCAACACCATTTTCTCATATAAGAAGCCCTGTTAAAACAAAAGAGGAATTGTCAAATCCTTTCATAACAGACTTGAGTCACCCAGACAATAACCAAGTCTTACTGAAGGAAGCACCTCAATTGAAAGAATGGCCAATATTCACAGGAGAAGGTGAATATGACCATATGTCATTTATTAAAACAATTGACATGTTACAAGAAGACTATGCCATACCAGATGAATTAATCACTGCAAGATTACATTCATTGTTTGAGAAATCTGCAAAAAGATGGTATTATGGCATAAGACAAACAAATGGTAAAAATACCTGGTCTTGGTGGAAACAAGAAATAATCACCAAGTGGGCAAATGATGCCTGGAGGTATAAGATAGAAAATGCATTTGAAAACTCTTTCTTTGACCCTGAGAAAGATAAACCTTTAACTTGGTTCCTAAAACAAGTTGAAAGACTTAATGCACTGTACCCAGAAATGTCACAGAAGATGGTGCATATGAAAATACTTAAAAAATGTGGAGGGGAACTAGAACATGCCCTAAGAAGCAGGTGTATAGAACCATGCTCCACAGAAGAGTATATAAATGCACTAGAGGATATAGTGACAAGAACAAAAATTGGCAGGACTTGGAAGAAATTGGACATTAAAAGCCCAAATAAACCATTTATCAAAAAAGATAAATCAAAAGAATCCTTTAAGCCCAATACATCCAACAATAATGAGCAAAGAAAATGCCATAAATGTGGAGGTATTGGACACTTAGCCAATAATTGCCTTAAAAAAGCAAAGATTAATGAAATTGTGGAAACAGAAAACCACAATGACAAAGAAGAGGAATCAGACTCTGAAAAAGAGACAGAAGAGTCAGAAAGCTCTGAAAGTGATGAAATCAATATAATTAATGCACAAATTAATAATATTGATATAATTTATGAAGTACTGGATGTCAACTCAAACTTGCCACAAGTTGGAACATCTGACACAAATCTGACAAACATACAAGATGCCAAAATGTATAGAACTAAACCTGCAAGAGGAATGGGATATACAGCTGGAAAATCAAGTATTAGTATTGTTATGGTTGATAACCAAGAAGGAAAGGTTAACTTGGATACAGGAGCATACTGCACTTGTGTTGGCAAAAGTTATTTAAAAACCATTGTCCCAGACTGGCAAGAAAAACTTATGCCAATACAAGGTCTCAAATTTAGTAGTGCAAGTGAGAGCATGAAGCCCCTTGGAATAATTGATTTAACACTAATTTTTCCTCATCCCTCACAATGTGTCAGAATCAAAGTAGAGTTTGTAGTAATGGACAACTGTACTAGTAATCATTTCATACTTGGGAATGACTACTTATCAATCTATGGTATAGATATCTCCAACCAAAAGGATAGATATTTTACCATAGGAGATAATAAAAGACAAAAGTTTGGATTCTTAAATAACAAAAAACAAATCACAGTTATTAAGAATGAGGAAAAAATTCCAGAAAAAGAACTTTTCATATCTGAACAACTCAGAGAGGCAGAATTCAATCAAGAGTTAACAGAAAAAATGAAAGAAAAATTGATTGACCTCTTATTTAAGTATAAAAATGCCTTTGCAACTGACAAAGAGCCACTAGGTGCCATAATTGGACATGAAGTGGATATAATTCTTAATGTAGAAAAACCTTACCCACCTTTATTAAGAAGACCTGCTTATCCAGCCAGCCCAAGAGCTAGAGAAGCCTTAGAGGTGCACATTAAAGAATTAATGGACCTTGGAGTATTAAGAAAGGTTGGACATAATGAGCAAGTAGAAGTTACTACACCTGTCATTATAACTTGGCATAATGGAAAATCAAGGATGGTAGGAGACTTCAGAGCCCTGAATACCTATACCATTCCAGACAGATATCCAATACCCAGAATCCATGAGACATTGACCCAATTGTCACAAGCTAAGTTCATCACAGCTATGGATGCTCTTAAGGGTTTTCATCAAAATGTCTTAACAGACAATGCCAAGAAACTACTAAGAATAATAGTCCAGTGTGGAATTTTTGAATACTTAAGAATGCCATTTGGGATAAAAAATGCACCTTCCCATTATCAAAGAATGATGAATACCATATTTCCTGAAGAATTATCAGAAGGATGGTTAATAATCTACATTGATGATATCATAGTTTGCTCAGAAACTTGGGAAAATCACCTGACAAGACTAGAAAGGGTACTACAGAAAATAGTCCAAGTAAATATGAAAATTTCATTGAAAAAATGTCATTTTGCATATAGTGAATTAAAAGCCCTAGGACATGTAGTATCTGGCCTTAGTCTAGGCATAGACAAAAATAAAGTAGCAGCAGTACTACTTAAGCCAATGCCTCAAACCAAAAAAGAAATGCAATCATTTCTAGGATTTGCTGGTTACTATAGACAGCATATAAAGGACTTTGCAAAGATTGCTAAATCCTTGTATAAGCTATGTGACCAACAAACAGTCTATGAGATAACAGAAGAAAGAGTCAAGGCATATGAAGAATTGAAAGATTCCTTAACAAATGCCCCATTTCTTCTGATGCCAGATTGGAAACTACCCTTCAAACTGTACATTGATGCTTGTGGAGAAGGACTAGGTGCTGCACTTCACCAAACACAAATTATCAATGATAAACCAGTGGAAGGACCAATTTGTTTCATTTCAAGGCAAATAAAGCCAACAGAAGCAAGGTATGGAGCAAGCCAAATGGAATGCTTATGCTTAGTGTGGGCTTTGGAAAAACTGCATTATTATTTGGATGGCACAGTATTTGATGTAATCACAGACTGTAATGCTGTGAAATCACTATTAAATATGAAGACTCCAAATAGACATATGCTGAGATGGCAAATTGCTATCCAAGAATATAGAGGAAATATGACTATTGTTCATAAATCTGGAAATATTCATAAAAATGCAGATGGTCTTAGCAGATGGGCTCTAGCAAATACCCCTGACAATCCAGCATGGGTACCACAAGAAGAGCACCATATAGAAGGAATATGTGTTACAGACATTGGCACAGAATTCTTTAACCAAGTTAAAGAAAGCTATAAGACAGACAAAAATTGCCATATCTTAAGCCAACTTCTAATGAAAGACTGCAAAGATCCATCACTTTCATCAAAACTAGATGAAATATGGAAAAAGGCATATGATGAAGGAAGATTTCACCTCCTTGATGGAATCCTTTACCATAGAACAAAACACACATGTGTTATGGCCTTAACAGATAGAAAACTAATAAACACTATTTTACATGAGTATCATGATAGTGTTGCATCTGGACATCTCTCAGAAGTTAGGACACTAGAGAGGGTGAAAACCTGCTCTTGGTGGCCAAATTGGAAGAAAGATGTTGCAGAATACTGCCAAACCTGTGACAGATGTCAAAAAGCCAACAGAGCCACAGGAAAGAAATTTGGAATGATGATCCAAATCCAAGAACCAAAATCCCCATGGGAAATAGTTCATATAGATTGGGTAACAGCCTTACCTCCAGGAGGAGACAGGAGTTATAATGCATGTCTAGTGTTAGTTGACAGGTACAGTAAAACTCCCATGTTCTTACCATGTCATAAAGATGACACAGCTATGGATACAGCCATAATGATATGGAATAAAGTCATTAGCCACACAGGCTTATTCCAAAATATTATAAGTGACAGAGACCCAAAGTTCACTTCAGCATTATGGACAAACCTCCATAACTTGTTTGGGACAAAGTTATCATTCTCAACAGCTTATCATCCTCAAACTGATGGTCTAGCAGAAAGAATGATACAAACCCTAGAGGATATGATCAGAAGATTCTGTGCTTATGGGCTAGAATTCAAAGATTCTGATGGTTTTACCCATGATTGGTGTACACTAATACCAGCACTTGAACTGGCATATAAGACATCAATCCATTCTTCTACTGGCAAAACACCAGCAATGCTAGAGAAAGGTTGGAATCCAAGACTTCCTTATGATACCCTCAAAAAGGACTTAGTGGATATACATCCAACAGCAAGCAGTTTCAAGATAATGCTTGACAAAGCAAGACACCATGCAAACAGATGCATGCAAGATTCTTTTAAATATGCAAAAGAAAGATGGGATAAAAGTCATAAACCACCTGACTTCAAAATAGGGGACTTGGTTTTAGTATCAACCCTTAATTTCAATAACATAAAAGGCCCAAAGAAATTGAAAGATTCCTTTGCAGGACCATTTATGATAAAAGCACTTCATGGACCCAATGCTGTGCAATTAGAACTCACAGGTGAACTAATGAACAAACACCCAACTTTCCCTGTAAGTCTGATAAAACCTTACAGTTCAAGTGAAAAGGAGTTATTTCCACTAAGAAATAAACCCCCACTCGAAATTCCCCCCTTGGAGGAAGGAGAGGAAAAGAAAATAGTAAAAGTCCTTAAAGAAAGAAGGACAAGAAACAAAAAAGAAAGGGAATACCTTGTGAGGTATAGAAATTCAACTCAAGAAGATGAATGGCTACTTGAGAAAGATATAACAAATGCTGATAAATTACTAAGAAGGTTCAGACATGAAAGAAAACCTGAAAAATAAAAAGTTAAGCATTATTGAGCTTCAAGACTAACAAAGTCTATTGAAGAGGTAGGACAGTGGATGATACCCTAATCACACATATCAGATTGTGGTACAATCTTTTTTGGTGGTAGGGAATGTGAGCCTTTGAGATATGACCACATATCCAATAAGGTCACAAAAAAGATTAATAATAATTATACCTTTAATATAATTATATTAAAATTAAGTAGAATAATTATACACTAAAAATAATTACTCAAATATACAAAAAATACCATAAATTGGTACTAAAATTGGTTTAACTTAAAAACCAATGAATGAACATGTGAAATAAATTATACCATTGGATTCCCCATGGAGAAATACACATATACCACTTTTATGGCATATCTGTAAAGTCAATATTTAAGGAGTTATAAGGTATAATACCTTATAAAAATCATAAAACCTTATTTATCTCAGAAACTAATGAAACAACATGTGAAATAAATTGTACCAGTGGATTCCTCACAAAATTCCACATATAAAACAATTAATAAGCTAATTCCCAAAATCAATACTTAAGGAATTATCCTGAATATATGCACTTTTTTGGTCAACGCATATATTCAGTGATCATAGCTAATATCTTCTAAACTATACATGCTAGAATGATGAACCAAAAATAAAGTTACCACGTAATTACTGTAAGAACACAGATATGAACTTTATTTTGCAAATTCTAAACAAGGTTAAGACTTATGAGGAAATATTGATAAAAATCAACAGAGCTGTTGACCACTTTGTTGTGAAAGTAGTCCAAACTTAAAAAAAAGTATACAGTTGGATTCTACTAGTTTATTCGAGAAGAATGACGTAATTTTTATTGTTAAATTCAGGGTATAACCCCCTGAATTCAAGGTTTGAAGTTTAAAATATTGAATTTCGACAGAAAAGATGAGTTACAAGAAAAATCATCAAAATTAGAGTTTTGATGATGTAATAAAAAGCTCTTGGCAGCATAATAAGGTTATGTCAGGCTATCAGAATTCACTCTCTGAATTGCTTTAGCGTGAAAACCTTAAAAGTTATTGAGGATCAAAGTTTGAGCTTAAATTGAGCTGTTATGATCACATACTGTAACCTTAAATTAAGTTTAACAGTCTTAACAGTGATAAAATTGGTGAATACTATTAGTTTATGATTAAAACTAATAAAATCCACGAAATTTGGGGTTCTGCCAAGCCTCTGATGTCATCAAACTTAGAGTTACAGTGATAACTCTAAATAATGGTGTAATAATGATGCAATATGGTTCGATCATGATGTAATCACCCTCAAACCTTAAAATATTGATCAATTCCAGTGTATATGATCAGTACACGTCTACTAGAAGCCTGTTGGACTCTAGGAGGGAGGTATTTACTATAAATAGAGCTCTTTTTACTCTATTTACCCCTCAGACGCATCAAAAACATTAAATCAATTAAATCAAAGGTAATTTCTTTATTCTTTATATATAAAACTGTTATATTATTAAAGACCAAAGACCACCTTGCTATAATCATCTATTTTGACGTGATTAAATCATTTATTTAATTGTTTTTGTTAAAAATCTCTCTAAAACTCATTTCCACGTAAAAATCCAGAATAATTTGTAATTTTCTTTATTTTTATTGTAAATACAATTTGAAAAGGTTGTATTTATATTTTTTGGTGTAAAATACTTCAAAATTATTATATTAAGTGTTAAAAGTAGGTTATTTTCTCTTATTATAATAATTTCTCTATTATTACTCTCTTAATAATTCTTTAATTAATATAAATAGTATTTATATTAATTCATAGCTTTAATATTAGTAATATTATTGTTATTAATTGTTTTTTATTAATAAAAAACAATTTTTTTACGCCTTTATTATTTGTTGGTAACAATAATAAAGAGCTTTATAATATATTAATTATTTTATATTAATATATTATTTATAATATTATAATTTCATATAATATTAATTATATTATTATATTTATTTAATAATATAATATTTTTACGCCATAATAATAATATTTCTTTATTATTATTATTATTTGAATCTTATTTATTTCAATTATAAGGACATTCAGAGTACAATAAGTAATAAATTAGTAATTTTTACTTATTGTTTCATAGTCAAACCTTACAAACACACCAGTGACACCCTCAGAACCAGAGGGCAGAAAGGGAAAGGGAACCAGGCACAATGAAGGCTGGATTACAGCAAAAAAGTGGACATCCATTGCCACACAGAGGAATAGAAAACCAGAAAACTTTGTTTCAATACAAGTTAAACCAACCTCAACCACTTTTACAGGGGAGATTACCATAATTAGCCCAGTTTTAACCTCTAAAGGTAAATTGCCAAAATCAGCAGACAACAAATTTGTACAAGGCACAGTCAGAGGTAAATACCCTAAGAACATAAAGTTTTTGACTGCTTGCAAACACTGATATGTCACCTGTATACCTCAGAGACCTTGGCTTCCAAAGGCACCAGCCAGAGGACAGAGAAGGCTTTTCCAGAACCAGAAGACGTAAAAGAGGAAATCTTGGACACAGTGGTGGATGGCAAGACACTGAGGGAAATCATACCCACCCTGCCATTCACTTTCCAATTCAACAGCAACCTCAAACCAGAGGACTGGAAAGATATGGATCAGGTTCTGCAGTGCCACAAACTCCTCAAAGATTTATTTTAATGGAGCATGAACAAGAGGTTTCACCTGGCGTCTGTCACAACCATGGCAATTCACTTCCTTGGATCCCCATATGGCATATCAAGCCACAGTCCTTTTATGGCCAATTGGCCATATTCATCACCAGTGGCCAATATGGCCACGTCATCATCTTATGGACCATTTATGGCCATTTGTGTTTTGGGGCCTTCATGGCCCTTCACCTCAATCCAGCACCCATAGCGGCAATTTATGCCCAAATGGGTATTTCTGGTCATTTCCCTCAAAACCAGGGGAAATGGCCCAAATGGCTGTTTTTGGCCATTTGGGCTCATAATGCGCATTTTTGCGCACTTTTGCGCATTTTTGCGCACTTTGCGCATTTTTGCGCACTTTGCGCATTTGCGCACTTTGACGCAAAGTGTCCAAAAGACACTTTCCCGCCTTTTGGGCCAGTTTTTGGCTCAGAACCCAAAAGTGGCCAAAAACCCCAAAAGGCCCAGAAACACCTTTCCAAGCTCTGAAGCCATCACATCCATCCTTTTCCCCTCTGCCTTTCCACCTCAAGACCTTTGCACGTAATCTTCTTGCCAATCAACCAATATGCCATAAATGATGTTATACATCATTGTGCATCATTTTTCAACAGAAATTCAATGGTGGCAATATCAAATAGTCTTTTCAGCATTCTAACATCTCATCACGTCATCAAGGCACCCAATCATTCAGAGGAATCATCAAGGCTCAAGAGCAAGTGTTTCAGCGTCAAAGACCAATGACGCCATCAAGCAGTCATTGGTTATTCTCACTCCAAGTATTCCTTCCAAGGGAATACTGTCAATTCATTCTCAAGTGTATTCAAGAGGCAGTGCCAAAAAGAAGTTGTCAAGTGTCAAAGCTCCACTCAATCCATCTTGGCAACCATATTCATTTCAATACAGTCTGGATCCATCAAGAACTGTATTTCATTTTCAATCATGGGAAATGCATTCAACCCAATTCAATTTAAATATTAGCCAGCTGTATCAATTCCCAAAACAATCAATACAGCCTCAAGGATCAATACAGATCAGTTTTCAGCCTGAAGAACTCAAGCTCCCAACTTTTCACATATACCGGCTACCCTTTCCACCCTGGGGGGTTTTCCCCAGTTAATTAATATATTTTGATTTTATTTTATCTTTATTTTCTTTTCATTTTTAGTGAAGCAAATACTGATATTATTAAGTCAGTCATTTAGCACCTTTCTCTTTCTCTTTCTTGGCCTGTCAATGGATATTTGGTGGTCATATCCTTACTAATTCCATTATTCATTTTTGGCAGGTTGAAACAGTGATTAAAGACTTACTTGGTTGGCTCTTTGGCCATTTGGCTTCCCTTTCCTCTTTGCATCTCATCTTGTACCTGCATATCTTTTAGAGGAATTCATTTTCTATTATTTTTGTTCTTTATCCTTTTGGAGTCTTCCAAGTGAGTTCCCTGATTGCTGAGTGCCAGGCCCTCTTGTATTTCTGTCCAAGAGCCCCTGTGACAGCATCCCACTGGGCAGAACTTGGAGCAAGTTTCCAGAAGATTTTTCTCAAAGAGGTAGACTTCAAAGACCTTATGTTATTCGCCAAAGGTTGAAATCCCATCAGGCAGTTTGGACTCCTTGAGGTGAGAGCAAAAAGGATAAGAGAGAATCAAGCCACTATCCAAGCTATAGAAGAACAGCTGACCCAGACAGGGAATACTCAGATGGCTTCAGGCTCACAAGGAGCAGGCAAAATAAGCTCTCAAGCTGCTTCACACCATTCAGAAACCAACATATCAGTGGCCAAGAGTCGCCATTCTTCACAATACCAGGAAGTTTCCAGCAGAAGACAAGGATTCAAGGGCAAAACCAAGACCAACTTCAGCCAGAGGAAGCAAGAGTCAGATCCAAGGATACAGATGCTGTTGGATTTGGTGAAAGAAGTGCACAAGAACCAGAAGTAGTTGCAAATAACTCTAGAATCAGTAGTCCTATTAATAGAAATATTGCCCCCACTCAGATTGAACATAATGCTTTTACACCTGAGAGTAACTTAAAAAGTGATGAAATGTGGTTACAGATGTCCCAATATGCTGAGCAAATTCAAAAGCAGTTTGCAGAACTTTGAGTATGCCATGAGAGGAAGAAAGAATTAGCAGCCTCCATGGACAAAATTGTTAAAACCCTTCAAGAAGGACGTGCTCAATTGAGAAAAGCCTCTGAAGAAAAAAACAAAAGACTGAATATAGTCTTTGAAGAACACCACAGCAAAAGGGACGGGGATTGTCTGGATCAAGACATAAAAAAACTGTTTAATGTTGACCATAACTTGAAGCCCCAACCACAAGGCCATGTTATGGATAATCCATATCAGCAAGATGAAATAAAGCCCGATGTCATGTTGATGATTAAAGAAAGATCTCCATCAAAATACCAGGATGGAGATAATATGTCTTATTCAGAGAAGGAAGCCTTGAAACAGCGTCCTGAGGCCTCAAGCTGGCCAAATTCTCTGGAACTGGAGAATATGATCATTTGAAACTCATAGATTGTACTTGTGAGCCTTTGAGATATGACAACATATCCAAAAAGGTCACAGAGAAATTTGTGTAATAAATATACTTATAATAATTATGTCAAAGACTAGTAAAAATACCATAAATAAGTACAAAATCTTGAGGAACTCAGAATCTAATGAGTATGCATGTGAGCTCAATTACACCATTAGATTCCTCATGGTAACATGAACATATTCCATAAAAATGGCATATCTGAAAAGTCAATAATTACCTGAGTATAAGTAATAATACCTTAAAAAAGGTATAAAACCTTATTTAACTGGGAAACCAATGAGAAAATATGGAAAATGAATTGTGCCATTGGGCTCCCCATAGAAATACACATATAAAACAAATATAAACCTATTCTCTAAAGTCAAGACTTAAAGAATTAAGCTGAATATATGCACTTTTTTGGTCAATGCATATATTCATGGTTTTGAGCTAATATCTCTTAAAATATACAAGATAGAGAGATAAAACAAAAAAAAGTCACCATGTAATTACTGTAAGAGCACAGATATGAGCGTTATTTTACAAGCTATAAACAAGGTAGAAACTTGTAATGGATTATTGAATAAAATTAATGGAGCTGTTGACCACTTTGTTGTGAAGGTGGTCCAAACTTAGAAAAAATGAGACAGTTAGATTCTACTAGCTCATAAGTGAACAATGATGTAATTTGTATTATAATGTTCAACATATGACGGCTTGAAATCATGGTTTGAAGTATAAAATATTAGATTTCAAGCAAAAAGATGAGTTACAAGGAAATTCATCAAAAATAGAGTTTTTATGATGTAATAAAACGATCCTGGAAGTTTAATAAGAACATGCCAAGCAATCAGAATCCACTCCCAGAATAGCTTTAGCCTGTATAAATTAAAAGGTATCAATGATCAAAGTATAAGCTTAAATTTGATCATTTATGATCACTCACTGTAATATTATTTTAGATTTAACAGTTATATAGGTGATAAAACTGGTAAATACTAATAAAATCCACAAAGTTAAGGATTCTGGGAAGCCTATGATTTCATCAAACTTAGAGCTATAGTGATAACACTAAATAATGGAATAATAATGAGATAAGATGGTTTGATGGTGATCTAATCATCACTAAACCTTAAAGTACTGATCATTTCCAGTGGATAATATCAGTACACGTCTACTAGAAGCCTCCTGGACTCTTGAAGGGAGGAATTTACTATGAATAGGGCTCTTTTTACTCTATTTTCCCCTCAGAAACATCAAAACATTAAAACAATTAAATAAAAAAGGTAAAATATTGACTATCGATATATAAATCCTTCATATTATTAAAGACCAAAGGTAATCTTTATTATAATCATCATTTTGGATGTTATTGGTTCGATTGTTCTAATGTTTTGCTATATTTCTCTTAAAAATCTCAAATCCACGTAAAATCAAAAAAAAATTTAAATTATCTTCTTTTTTATTGTAAATACAATCTAAATAATCTTTATTTATATTATTTGGTGTAAATTTATTCAGAAGTATTATACTAAGTGTTAAAAGTAAGCTATCTTCTCTTATTATAAGAGTTTCTCTTTACTATTGTTTTTAATAATTCTTTAATTAATATAAGTAGTATTTATATTAACTTATAACTATAATATTAGTAATATTATTGTTATTAATTGTTTTTTATCAATAAAAAACAATTTTCCACCCCTTTATTATTTGTTGTTTAAAATAATAAAGTGCTTTTAAATATATTAATTATTATATATTAATATATTTATTTTTTATATTCCTTTTTTATAAAATAAATTATATTATTTTATTTATTCAATAATATAATCACTTGTACACCTTAATTATAGTAATTCTTTATTATTATAATTATTTTTATCTTATTTACTTTTTTATAAGGACATTCAGAGTACAATAAGTAAAATATTAGTAATTTTTACTTATTTTTTCATAGTAAAACCTTACAATGCTGATGGACTCTTCACTGATGTACCAAGAATACCAGACTACTGCATTACTGCTAGACTTAACACAGAATTTAAAGGAAATGCTAGTTTTTGGTACACAGAAATGAAAGAAATCCATGGCAGAAGAAACTGGCCATGGTGGAAGAGTAAAATCATCCAAAAGTACAGCAATGGTACTTGGATATGGCAAATGACCATGTCATTTGAAAATGACAAATACTCTGTGGACAAATATCCATATGAGTGGTGTCTCAGACAGTCTAAAAGACTTAAAGCCATTGATCCTCAAATGAACATTCATATGAGGAATTCCAAACTCCTGAAACAAATGCGAGGAGAATTAGAACATGCCGTAAAATGCAGATGCAACCAAAATTGCACTCTAGATGAGATTGAAAATACCTTACAAGATGTAAGGAAAATAACTAATATAGGGAAATACACCCCATAAAAAGGAAGGGTTTCAAAGAGAAACAACCTTTCAGGGTGGAGTTTAAATACAAACCCAGAGAAAGGGTGGCACAAGTGGCAAAGAAGAAAAATTATTGTCACAACTGTGGTTTAACAGACCACTATGCCAACAACTGTCCAAATGTAACAACCACTCATCAGGGGTAAGGGAATTAATACTTACACCCACTCAAACACCTAAACCAGAAAATCCACTGTGTCTATCAACATTCAGTTTTAGCAATCTTCCTTGCTGAAACATGCATACAGTCTGGTTCATCAATACAGCCTCTCAATACTTGTACAGGTTGGAATTACCCAATATAGTTTGGATACACCATTCCCAAACTGTATGATCACTCAATACCACCACTCCTCTTTTACAGGCCCTGCACAGCTGTACAGGACCTGTATTGGCCAGACTCAATTCAATCATCAAATCCTCTCATGAAAATTCTCTCTCTGGATCAGGGCTGGGGATTCTCAAATATACCAGCCCCTCTTTCTCCCCCTGGGGACTTTTCCCCAGTTAATTGATTTAGTTTATTTATTCTTTCATAAATATTATTATCCTTATTTTGGGTATTATATTTATTTAATATTAAGTTAGTCTTTGCTTTTTCTTCCTTCGCCTGTACAGTATGAGCTCGGTGGCCATATCCTTATTAACCCTTCACTTTCCATTCTGACAGGTTGAAACAGTGGACTTGGACTTGTTTGTGGTCGGCTCTTTTATTTCTCACTCTTATTCTTTTATTGCTGCCTCTCTTATATTTCTTTATGAGTAATTCATCTTATTACCCTCTTAAGTGTATTCCTTTTTATCATATCCTTGAGCCCTCCATAAGTGAGTCCCCGTTTACTGAGTGCCAGGCCCTCTTCACTTCAAAGAGCACCTGTGACATTAAACTAATTAACTCATAGTTGATTCTTTCTTTTAATTCATTTATATTCCTTTCTCTCATTCATAAATTATGATCTTCTAGGAATTTATTATTCTTTAATGATTATGATTTTTCTCTCATCAATTTTCATCTCATTCATTTCATTCATGTGAAAATTGATTCTTCCTATTTTCCTTAATCATTACTGACCATCTCATTTCATTTCATTTTTCATATTTCAAATCAAACTTCTTTCATCTTCTTATTCAGTCTTTATCAAGGGTTATTGATTGGTTGTTTGATTGGATTACTCATTGGGATTCATTTGGTTTATTGATTCTGCAATTCAGGATTTTTTTTTGGATTGGACTGATTGACTCTGAATTCTCAAGATGTTTGATGGATACTCAATAATTGATTTTGATTATTGATTTATTTTGACTCATCAAGACATTGAACTGAATCCTGAAGATATTGATTTGACTGATTGATTCCTCAAAACTTTGATTTTCATATCAAAGACACTTATTGATTGATTATTTATTTACTCAAGATTATTGATATTTGATCTGAGTTGATTGTGATTATTGATTGAATTGATTTGATTATTGATTGAATTTGATTTCATCTCAAGATTTGAATTGATCCCTCAAGAGTCATCAAGATTTTTATTGTGATTGATTTGGCAAAGTTTTGATTTCTGTTTTTAATACCATCAATTTATTATTCTAATTCTTTATAATGCCAGTTAAGCATAGCCCTCCAGCCAAGAGCACTAGATCTCAAATAAATCAAGCTGTTCTCACTCCTACAGCAAGGTTCCTCTTGACAGCACACCATCAGTTCATCAACTGAGTGGAGATTGGAACAGAGGACCATAAATGGCAGGAGCAGCACCCCCAAGAAGAGGGGGGAATGAAATCAAGAAGATAAAGATATTTCTCTGGACTCGTGGGTGGCTACCCTGGAATGTCTGAAGGTGCAAGAGCAAGGCTAGGGGAAGTTGAAGATAAAGAGGGGGAAGAGTCTGTGGAAGAGGAAGATTTTGGAAAGACTGAAGTGGCAGATGCTTTGGAAAATGCTCGAGAGGTGCCTCATGGTTCTAATCTAGCCCTTTCTAGTCAACCTCCTGTCTCTCAGACTGAACGAGGTCTCCTCAAGATGATGGAGCAAATGACTCAATTCATGGGGAAACTCACTCAAACAGTTACCCCCAGGGACAATCCCAAAGCCCCTGCTTTCAAGATTCCATCCATGAAGGCACCAAATTCTTTTGATGGTACTCAAGCTCATAAATTGAGAGTATTTATCCAATCCTGTCAATTATTTTTCCAAAATTACCCCGCAAATTTCTTCTCTGACAGGAAAAAAGTTTACTCAAATTCTTTTCTCACTGGTAGAGCTTGAAAATGGATTGAGACCTATCTCTCAAATATTTCCAATGAAGACCCTTCCTACCTCCTCAATAATTGGCAGTCATTTGAAACTCAATTATTCACTCTGTTTGGTGACCCCAATGAAGTCAGAAAAGCTGAACAGGAGCTGGAAAATTTGAGGATGAAGGAAAGTGGCCATGTATGCTTGTACATTGCTGATTTTAGAAGCTCAATGTCAAGAAGTTGAGATTGGGGGAAGAAGCTTATATCCATGTTTACAAAAGAGGATTCAAATCAAGATTATTGGAGAAGTTGGGTTCTCACCCTGGAACCTTTGATACTCTTCAACAACGTATGGATGTCACTTTACAATTAGAGGCAAAAAGAAAAGGGTGGCAATCAAGAGAAGAAGCCTCCTGCTACTTGGTCCAATCAAGCTAGGCCTCCTCAGAACTCATCATCAAAGAGGCCTCACCAAAAGAAGAAGGGCAAGCAATTTCAATATTCAAAGGACAAGCCCCATGCTGCTCTCCTCAATAAGGACAATAAATTAATTTTCTCTGAGAAGGAGAGGAGGATCAAAGAAGGGTTATGTACTTATTGTGGTGGAAAGCACCCAATTGAAAAATGCTTCAAAAGACCTCAGAACAAGCCTGGGTCATCAAGAGGCTTCCCTAGTGAGCAGGGAAAAGCCTGAGTGGGGATCATGATGTGTTCAATGGTTCTCACTTAATTCCTTCAAGAGAACAATGGTGCACTCTGAATATTAGTGTCAAGACATCTGTAAAATTTCTTATTTTCTCTTCTGTCTCTGAGATTTTTTATAGTATTCTCATTGATTCTGGTGTTACAAACTCCTTTATTGCAAAGAATTTTGTTCTCAAGTACTCATTGACTGTGTCAGAGCTCCATGAAAAGATTCCTCTTTTCATCCTGGATTCCAATGAATCCCCTGCCTTGTTCATCACCCATTATACCAAGTGGATAGTTGACTTGCCTTCCTTCCCAAGCTTTGAATGGGACTTTTTTATCATAGATTCACCCAAGGGAGAAGACCAAATATTTGGATATGATTTTCTTGACCATTTTAATACCATTAGTGATTGGAAAAATGGATTTATCACATAAGATTCTAGTCATAAGGATTCTAGTGGTATTTTTCTTCTACTAGTAATGACTTTGCAACTGCTGTCAACAGTGTTGCTCTGGTTGGTGAAATTGAGACACCTTCCCTTCCTCCTTCTGTCCATATCCCTTCCATCATTCCCTCTCAGCCATTATTTCCATCAAGAGATATAATATCTTGGAGAAGATGTTTGTAAGGTTTGACTATGAAACAATAAGTAAAAATTACTAATTTATTACTTATTGTACTCTGAATGTCCTTATAATTGAAATTAATAAGATTAAAATAATAATAATAATAAAGAAATATTATTATTATGGCGTAAAAATATTATATTATTAAATAAATATAATAATATAATTAATATTATATGAAATTATAATATAAAATAATTAATATATTATAAAGCTCTTTATTATTGTTACCAACAAATAATAAAGGTGTAAAGAACTGTTTTTTATAAATAAAAAACAATTAATAACAATAATATTACCAATATTAAAGTTATATATTAATATAAATACTATTTATATTAATTAAGAATTATTAAGAGTAATAATAAGAGAGAAATTATTATAATAAGATGAAATAACCTACTTTTAACACTTAAAATAATAATTTTGAGATATTTTACGCCAAAAGAAAATAATACAACTTTTTCAAATTGTAGTTACAATAAAAATAAAGAAAATTTACTAAATTTCTTGATTTTACGTGGAAATGAGTTTATAGAGAGATTTATGACGAAAACAATTAAAGAATTGATATAATCACACAAAAATAGTGATTAATATTAAGATAGTCTTTGGTCTTTAATAATATAAGAGTTTTATATATAAAGAATAAAGAAATTACCTTTTATTTAATTGATTTAATGTTTTTGATGCGTCTGGGGGGAAAATAGAGTAAAAAGAGCTCTATTTATAGTAAATACCTCCCTCCTAGAGTCCAACAGGCTTCTAGTAGACGTTTACTGATCATATCCACTGGAATTGATCAAAAGTTTAAGGTTTAGAGATGATTACATCATTATCAAACCATATTACATCATTATTACACCATTATTTAGAGTTATCATTATAACTCTAAAGTTGATGAGATCAGAGGCTTGGCAGAACCCCAAATTTCGTGGATTTTATTAGTTTTAATCATAAACTAATAGTATTCACCAATTCTATCACTCTTAAGACTGTTAAACTTAAATTAAGGTTACAGTGTGTGATCATAACTGCTCAAATTAAGCTCAAACTTTGATCCTCAATAACGTTTAAGATTTACATGCTACAGCAATTCAGAGAGTGAATTCTGATAGCCTGGCATAACCTATTATGCTGCCAAGAGCTTTTCATTACATCATCAAAACTCTAATTTTGATGATTTTTCTTGTAACTCATCTTTTCTGTCGAAATTCAATATTTTAAACTTCAAACCTTGATTTCAGAGGGTTATACCCTGAATTTAATAATAGAAATCACATTATTCTTTACTAATGAACTAGTAGAATCCAACTGTATACTTTTTTTTTAGTTTGAAGCACTTTCACAACAAAGTGGTCAACAGCTCTGTTGATTTTTATCAATATTTCATCATAGGTTTTAACCTTGTTTATAATTTGTAAAAAAAAGTTCATATCTGTGTTCTTACAGTAATTACGTGGTAATTTCATTTTTGGTTCATCATTCTATCATGTATAGTTTAGAAGATATTAGCTATGATCCTTGAATATATGCGTTGACCAAAAAAGTGCATATATTCAGGTTAATTCCTTAAGTATTAACATTGGAAATTAGCTTATTAATTGTTTTATGTGTGGATTTTCATGGGGAATCCACTGGTACAGCTTATTTCACATGTCGTTTCATTAGTTCTTGAGATAAATAAGGGTTTATGGTTTTTATAAGGTATTATACCTTATAATTCCTTAAATATTGACTTTACAGATATGCCATAAAAATGGTATATGTGTATTTATCCATGGGGAATCCAATGGTATAATTTATTTTACATGTTGATTCATTGGTTTTTAAGTTAAACCAATTTTTGTACCAATTGATGGTATTTTTTGTATATTTAAGTAATTATTCTTAATGTATAATTGTTCTAAGTAATTTTAATATAATTATATTAAAGGTATAATTATTCTGAGTCTTTTTTGTGACCTTATTGGGTATGTGGTCATATCTCAAAGTCTCACATTCCCTACCACCAAAAAAATTGTACCACAATCTGATATGTGTGATTAGGGTATCATCCACTGTCCTACCTCTTCATTAGACTTTGTTAGTCTTGAAGCTCAATAATGCTTAACTTTTCTATTTCTCAGGCTTTCTTTCATGTCTGAACCTTCTTAGTAGTTTATCAGCATTTGTTATATCTTTCTCAAGTAGCCATTCATCTACCTGAGTTGAATTTCTATACCTTACAAGGTATTCCCTTTCTTTTTTGTTTCTTGTCCTTCTTTCTTTAAGGACTTTTACTATTTTCTTTTCTTCTCCTTCTTCCAAGGGGGGAATTTCAAGTGGGGGTTTATTTCTTAGTGGAAATAACTCCTTGTCACTTGAAATGTAAGGTTTTATTAGGCTTACAGGGAAAGTTGGGTGTTTGTTCATTAGTTCACCTGTGAGTTCTAATTGCACAGCATTGGGTCCATGAAGTGCTTTTATCATAAATGGTCCTGCAAAGGAATCTTTCAATTTCTTTGGGCCTTTTATGTTATTGAAATTAAGGGTTGATACTAAAACCAAGTCTCCTATTTTGAAATCAGGTGGCTTATGACTTTTATCCCATCTTTCTTTTGCATATTTGAAAGAATCTTTCATGCATCTGTTTGCATGGTGTCTTGCTTTGTCAAGCATTATCTTGAAACTGCTTGCTGTTGGATGTATATCCACTAAGTCCTTTTTGAGGGTATCATAAGGAAGTCTTGGATTCCAACCTTTCTCTAGCATTGCTGGTGTTTTTCCAGTAGAAGAATGGATTGATGTCTTATATTCCAGTTCAAGTGCTGGTATTAGTGTACACCAATCATGGGTAAAACCATCAGAATCTTTGAATTCTAGCCCATAAGCACATAATCTTCTGATCATGTCCTCTAAGGTCTGTATCATTCTTTCTGCTAAACCATCAGTTTGGGGATGGTAAGCTGTTGAGAGTGATAGCTTTGTCCCAAATAAGTTATGGAGATTTGTCCATAATGCTGAAGTGAACTTTGGGTCTCTGTCACTTATAATATTTTCGGATAAGCCTGTGTGGGTAATGAGTTTATTCCATATAATTATGGCTGTATCCATAGCTGTGTCATCTTTATGACATGGTAAGAGCATGGGAGTTTTACTGTACCTGTCAACTAACACTAGACATGCATTATAGATCCTGTCTCCTCCTGGAGGTAGTGCTGTTACCCAATCCATATGAACTATTTCCCATGGGGATTTTGGTTCTTGGATTTGGATCATCATTCCAAATTTCTTTCCTGTGGCTCTGTTGGCTTTTTGACATCTGTCACAGGTTTGGCAGTACTCTGAAACATCTTTCTTCCAATTTGGCCACCAAGAGCAGGTTTTCACCCTCTCTAGTGTCCTATCTTCTGAGAGATGTCCAGATGCAAAATTATCATGACACTCATGTAGAATAGTGTTTATTAGTGTTCTATCTGTTAAGGCCATAACACATGTGTGTTTTGTTCTATGGTAAAGGATTCCATCAAGGAGGTGGAATCTTCCTTCATCATATGCCTTTTTCCATATTTCATCTAGTTTTGATGAAAGTGATGGATCATTGCAGTCTTTCATTAGAAGTTGGTTTAAGATATGGCAATTTTTGTCTGTCTTATAGCTTTCTTCAACTTGGTTAAAGAATTCTGTGCCTATGTCTGTGACACATATTCCTTCTATATGGTGCTCTTCTTGTGGTACCCATGCTGGATTGTCAGGGGTATTTGCTAAAGCCCATCTGCTAAGACCATCTGCATTTTTATGAATAATTCCAGATTTATGTAAAATAGTCATATTTCCTCTATATTCTTGGATAGCAATTTGCCAACTCAGCATATGTCTATTTGGAGTCTTCATATTTAATAGTGATTTCACAGCATGACAGTCTGTGATTACATCAAATACTGTGCCATCCAAATAATAATGCAGTTTTCGAAAGCCCACACTAGGCATAAGCATTCCATTTGGCTTGCTCCATACCTTGCTTCTGTTGGCTTTATCTGCCTTGAAATGAAACAAATTGGTCCTTCCACTGGTTTATCATTGATAATTTGTGTTTGGTGAAGTGCAGCACCTAGTCCTTCTCCACAAGCATCAATGTACAGTTTGAAGGGTAGTTTCCAATCTGGCATCAGAAGAAATGGGGCATTTGTTAAGGAATTTTTCAATTCTTCATATGCCTTGACTCTTTCTTCTGTCATCTCATAGACTGTTTGTTGGTCACATAGCTTATACAAGGATTTAGCAATCTTTGCAAAGTCCTTTATATGCTGTCTATAGTAACCAGCAAATCCTAGAAATGGTTGCATTTCTTTTTTGGTTTGAGGCATTGGTTTAAGTAGTACTGCTGCTACTTTATTTTTGTCTATGCCTAGACTAAGGCCAGATACTACATGTCCTAGTGCCTTTAATTCACTATATGTAAAATGACATTTTTTCAAGGAAATTATCATATTCACTTGGACTATTTTTTGCAGTACCCTTTCTAGTCTTGTAAGGTGATTTTCCCAAGTTTCTGAGCAAACTATGATATCATCAATATAGATAATCAACCATCCTTCTGATAGTTCTTCAGGGAATATGGTATTCATCATTCTTTGATAATGGGAAGGTGCATTTTTTATGCCAAATGGCATTCTTAAGTATTCAAAAATTGCACAATGGACTATTATTCTTAGTAGTTTCTTGGCATTGTCTGTTAAGACATTTTGATGAAAACCCTTAAGAGCATCCATAGCTGTGATGAACTTAGCTTGTGACAATTGGGTCAATGTCTCATGGATTCTGGGTATTGGATATTTGTCTGGAATGGTATAGGTATTCAGGGCTCTGAAGTCTCCTACCATCCTTGATTTTCCATTATGCCAAGTTATAATGACAGGTGTAGTAACCTCTACTTGTTCATTATGTCCAACCTTTCTTAATACTCCAAGGTCCATTAATTCTTTAATGTGCACCTCTAAGGCTTCTCTAGCCCTTGGACTGGCTGTATAAGCAGGTCTTCTTAATAAAGGTGGGTAAGGTTTTTCTACATTAAGAATTATATCCACTTCATGTCCAATTATGGCACCTAGTGGCTCTTTGTCAGTTGCAAAGGCATTTTTATACTTAAATAAGAGGTCAATCAATTTTTCTTTCATTTTTTCTGTTAATTCTTGATTGAATTCTGCCTCTTTGAGTTGTTCAGATGTAAAAAGCTCCTTTTTTGGAATTTTTTCTTCATTCTTAATAACTGTGATTTGTTTTTTGTTATTTAAGAATCCAAACTTTTGTCTTTTGTTATCTCCTATGGTAAAATATCTATCCTTTTGTTCGGAGATATCTATACCATATATTGATAAGTAGTCATTCCCAAGTATGAAATGATTACTAGTACAGTTGTCCATTACTACAAACTCTACTTTAATTCTGACACATTGCGAGGGATGAGGAAAAATTAGTGTTAAATCAATTATTCCAAGGGGCTTCATGCTCTCACTTGAACTACTAAATTTGACACCTTGTATTGGCATAAGTTTCTCTTGCCAGTCTGGGACAATGGTTTTTAAATAACTTTTGCCAACACAAGTGCAATATGCTCCTGTATCCAAGTTAACCTTTCCTTCTTGGTTATCAACCATAACAATACTTATACTTGATTTTCCAGCTGTATATCCCATTCCTCTTGCAGGTTTGGTTCTATACATTTTGGCATCTTGTATGTTTGTCAGATTTGTGTCAGATGTTCCAACTTGTGGCAAGTTTGAATTAACATCCAGTACTTCATAAATTATATCAATATTATTAATTTGTGCATTAATTATATTGATTTCATCACTTTCAGAGCTTTCTGACTCTTCTGTTTTTTCAGAGTCAGATTCCTCTTCTTTGTCATTGTGGTTTTCTGTTTCCACAATTTCATTAATCTTTGCTTTTTTAAGGCAATTATTGGCTAAGTGTCCAATACCTCCACATTTATGGCATTTTCTTTGCTCATTATTGTTGGATGTATTGGGCTTAAAGGATTCTTTTGATTTATCTTTTTTGATAAATGGTTTATTTGGGCTTTTAATGTCCAATTTTTTCCAAGTCCTGCCAATTTTTGTTCTTTTCACTATATCTTCTAGTGCGTTTATATACTCTTCTGTGGAGCATGGTTCTATACACCTGCTTCTTAGGGCATGTTCTAGTTCTCCTCCACATTTTTTAAGTATTTTCATGTGCACCATTTTTTGTGACATTTCTGGGTACAGTGCATTAAGCCTTTCAACTTGTTTCAAGAACTATGTTAAAGGTTTGTCTTTCTCTGGGTCAAAGAAAGAGTTTTCAAATGCATTTTCTATCTTATACCTCCAGGCATCATTTGCCCACTTGGTGATTATTTCTTGTTTCCACCAAGACCAGGTATTTTTACCATTTGTTTGTCTTATGCCATAATACCATCTTTTTGCAGATTTCTCAAACAATGAATGTAATCTTGCAGTGATTAATTCATCTGGTATGGCATAGTCTTCTTGTAATATGTCAATTGTTTTAATAAATGACATGTGGTCATATTCACCTTCTCCTGTGAATGTTGGCCATTCTTTTAATTGCGGTGCTTCTTTCATTAAGACTTGGTTATTATCTTGGTGACTCAAGTCTGTTATGAAAGAATTTGACAATTCTTCTTTTGTTTTAACAGGGCTTCTTATATGAGAAGATGGTGTTGATAACTTTGGCATATTTAAATTAGCCTCATTAATTTTATCCATTTTTTCTGTAATAATCCTTATTTCACTTTGAATATCATCTTTCAGATGCATTCTTGCTTCATCACTTTTCTCCACATGGTCCAAAAGTATTTTTTGGTGTGATGAAGTTTTTTCTTCAAATTTTTCTACAGAAATACTTAATTTTTTTAATTTTTCTGTAAGATTGTCAATACTCACATCATAATTGATTGTCAAAGTCTTGTCTTTGATATCTTTTATGTATTTATACAATTCTTGTTGTCCTTGTATTAATTTTTTAGTATTGTCAATTAAATTCTTTGGTTTATTATTTTCAACAATAAACTTAATGTTGTCAATTTCTTCCTTGTTTTGCACAACAATTTTTGTTAAAGAAGATAAATTGTTATTTATTTCTTGTAGTGATAATAAACTATCTTTAATTTCTTTTAGAGTTAATATGCTATTTTTAATTTCTGTTAAAGTATTTACAACATCTTTGGACAAGGTTATTTCTTTGGGAAACGAGGTTGTCTCATTCTTTGCTCTTCCTTGTCCTTGAATTCCATCAAGGTTCTGGCCATGTTGAAAACATTGTCCATGGCATCCTTTTGGATTCTTGGGATTCTGTAGCTTGGGGAATATGGTTTCTTCCAATGCTTTTTCTTGTTCTTCTTCCCTTCTTGGGGAAGTGGGTTGGCTTGGGGCTTGCTGGTAGAAGCTACTGGGGCTTCTTCCTTGGTTGCCTCCCTCTTTTTGGCATGGTAGTCCTTGATTTTTTTGATTTGAGGTTTGGATGACAGTGGATTCCATCCATTGGAGTATTTCACTATCTCCTCCTCTTTGAGGAACTTTTTCAGGATGTGCCAGGAGTTCATCACTCCTTGGTGTATTTGAGGAAACATTTCCCAATCTTTGTCCTTGTACACTGTGCAATACTGCTTGTACTGGCTCATGTAGATGTCTATTTGAGCCCTCTGAATGTGATTTGTACCTTTTTGAGTTACTCATACTTAGTTCTAATTCAGGCTCAGATATCATGGGCATTTCTGGGACTTGCCTTTGGGATAAGGCACTTCCTTGTGTGGATTCTGTTCCACTGGGGATATTGCCCTTTCTTTTCCCTTTTGAGGGATCAGTTCTACCTCTGAGTCCAGCTCCATCTGATTGGATGGAGTATTGGGAAGCTCTTCTGGTAGTCATAATCAAAGAATAAGAAAAAATAAAAGTATTTTAGAATAAAATTCTTTTATAGCAATTTAAAAAGAGGTGCTCACCTTCAGAGTCTTGAATGGTGGGTCCTGGAAAGTCTAATTTCTTAGCTTTCT
Organism: Austropuccinia psidii; assembly: GCA_023105745.1. Lineage (NCBI taxonomy): Eukaryota > Fungi > Basidiomycota > Pucciniomycetes > Pucciniales > Sphaerophragmiaceae > Austropuccinia > Austropuccinia psidii. The sequence continues at coordinate 69,957,434 of JALGQZ010000004.1, forward strand.
TTCTTTTGGTGATAACTGGTATTGGAGAACTTTGAAAAGCTTCTTCCACCAACCTCTCAACAGTAGCTTGGTTGTCTTCTGTTGGGTTATCTTCAAACACTAAAAAAGACAAATAAATATAAGTCTTTTTATAAGAAGTGTTATTTTTGGCAAGATATGGCAATTTTCCACGTAGAAATTGCTTTTATATCTTTAAAAACTTGAAATGAATAAAGAAAAGAATAAAAATGAATAAAAATATTTTTTTTATTGGTTTTTAGTATTTTTTAATATTTTTTATATTTTTTATTTTTAAGGAATAAAATAAAAATTAATATGATTCTTTATAAAATTAAATTATAATAAAAATTATTTTCAATTTATAAATTATCTTTTTTAATCACTAGAGTCACTCAAAGAAAGTTCTTGCAAGTCTAAGGATGTGAAAAACCACGTGTAAGACAGTACAATTGCTTTCCAAATGCCTCAATAGCTTTTAAAATCAATAAAATATAAAATTATTATATAATATTATGATTATAAATATAATTTATTATTGTATAAACCCAAATAGAATCCTTTTAAAGGTCTTTTAAGTAAATATCACGGCCAGGCCCCCAAATGTAAGGTTTGACTATGAAACAATAAGTAATAATTACTAATTTATTACTTATTGTACTCTGAATGTCCTTATAATTGAAATAAATAAGATTAAAATAATAATAATAATAAAGAAATATCATTATTATGGCGTAAAAATATTATATTATTAAATAAATATAATAATATAATTAATATTATAGGAAATTATAATATTGTAAATAATATATTAATATAAAATAATTAATATATTATAAAGCTCTTTATTATTGTTACCAACAAATAATAAAGGCGTAAAGAACTGTTTTTTATAAATAAAAAACAATTAATAACAATAATATTACCAATATTAAAGCTATATATTAATATAAATACTATTTATATTAATTAAGAATTATTAAGAGTAATAATAAGAGAGAAATTATTATAATAAGATGAAATAACCTACTTTTAACACTTAAAATAATAGTTTTGAGATATTTTACGCCAAAAGAAAATAATACAACTTTTTCAAATTGTAGTTACAATAAAAATAAAGAAAATTTACTAAATTTCTTGATTTTACATGGAAATGAGTTTATAGAGAGATTTATGACGAAAACAATTAAAGAATTGATATAATCACACAAAAATAGTGATTAATATTAAGATGGTCTTTGGTCTTTAATAATATAAGAGTTTTATATATAAAGAATAGAGAAATTACCTTTTATTTAATTGATTTAATGTTTTTGATGCATCTGGGGGGAAAATAGAGTAAAAAGAGCTCTATTTATAATAAATACCTCCCTCCTAGAGTCCAAAAGGCTTCTAGTAGACGTGTACTGATCATATCCACTGGAATTGATCAATATTTTAAGGTTTAGAGATGATTACATCATTATCAAACCATATTACATCATTATTACACCATTATTTAGAGTTATCACTATAACTCTAAAGTTGATGAGATCAGAGGCTTGGCAGAACCCCAAATTTCGTGGATTTTATTAGTTTTAATCATAAACTAATAGTATTCACTAATTTTATCACTCTTAAGACTGTTAAACTTAAATTAAGGTTACAGTGTGTGATCATAACTGCTCAAATTAAGCTCCAACTTTGATAGTCAATAACCTTTAAGATTTACACGCTACAGCAATTCAGAGAGTGAATTCTGATAGCCTGGCATAACCTTATTATGCTGCCGAGAGCTTTTCATTACATCATCAAAACTCTAATTTTGATGATTTTTCTTGTAACTCATCTTTTCTGTCGAAATTCAATATTTTAAACTTCAAACCTTGATTTCAGGGGGTTATACCCTGAATTTCATAATAAAAATCACATCATTCTTCACGAATGAAGTAGTAGAATCCAACTGTATACTTTTTTTTTAGTTTGAAGCACTTTCACAACAAAGTGGTCAACAGCTCTGTTGATTTTTATCAATATTTCATCATAGGTTTTAACCTTGTTTATAATTTGTAAAATAAAGTTCATATCTGCGTTCTTACAGTAATTACGTGGTAACTTTATTTTTGGTTCATCATTCTATCATGTATAGTTTAGAAGATATTAGCTATGATCCTTGAATATATGTGTTGACCAAAAAAGTGCATATATTCAGGTTAATTCCTTAAGTATTAACATTGGAAATTAGCTTATTAATTGTTTTATGTGTGGATTTTCATGGGGAATCTACTGGTACCATTTATTTCACATGTTGTTTCATTAGTTCTTGAGATAAATAAGGTTTTATGGTTTTTATAAGGTATTATACCTTATAATTCCTTAAATATTGACTTTACAGATATGCCATAAAAATGGTATATGTGTATTTATCCATGGGGAATCCAATGGTATAATTCATTTTACATGTTGCTTCATTGGTTTCTAAGTTAAACCAATTTTTGTACCAATTTATGGTATTTTTTGTATATTTAAGTAATTATTCTTAATGTATAATTGTTCTAAGTAATTTTAATATAATTATATTCAAGGTATAATTATTCTGAGTCTTTTTTGTGACCTTATTGGGTATGTGGTCATATCTCAAAGGCTCACAATGTTGCTATATCTTCACTTCCTCTCTTTCAAGGGGATATGGAGCTTCCTCCTTTATCTTTTCATGCCTGCCTGAAGGAGCAGTGGGATGAGGATGAAGTGTAAGGTTTGTCTATGAAACTCTTGATAATAGTAGAAAAATCAAGAGTACTATGACTGTCCTCAGTAGAAATATATAATATGATGAAATATTACAACCACAAATTTAAATATAATTATCAAAAATAATTATAAAAAAAAGAATTTAATTATTATTATAAGAATATACTAATAAAAAAATATATAATAATTATAATAAAATAAAATTATTCTATTATTGTTATAGTCACTGACAATTATAACAATAAGAAGTGTAAAGCTCTTAATGAGACAATTAAACATAGAAAATATGAATATTAACCACTTACAAGTAATATAAATATTCTCTATAAAAGAATTAAACACACACTGTGCAGTAATAATACTTATAGAATGAAAATTCTATATAAAAAAACTAATACTATATAAAAAAGATATAGAATTTTAGAGAAAACTTACTTATAATATTTATTTAGTACAACAAGTCAAAAAACAACAGTTATTATATTAAATAATAATTATAGGTTAAAAACACGCCTCAAACCAATAATTTTAAAGATTGAACAACTTTTTATAATAAAAATTAAGATTAAAGAGTTTTTAAGAGGAATTTGGGGATTTTAAAAGATATTTAAGATGATTAATTTTATATAAGCAAATATATTATTGGTGATTAAAACAATAATCTAAATTCTATGATTTCAATTCTTTAATTTTAATCAATAAAGAATAAAATAACTTAAGAATTACTTTAATAATAAGATTTTATATTTGATATGACTTTACCTGTTTAAGTTTCTAATATGATTGGATTGATAATGAATGATGGACAAAAACAGTGATGAAAAGACTCTTTTTATGTCTTCAGAGCAGCTCTCATGATTCACAATGGATATAGAGGGCGTGCTTAGGTCAAAACTGAAAAACCATGCTTAAAAATAAAGTTCTTAGCTTAAGTTAACTTAATTTCAATTCCAATTTAACATTAACAGGGTTATTCTTAACTCCATGTAACTTTAATCCTCATTTAAACTAATTATTTTAAGTTTTTAATATAAATAAAATTATCTATATTGAAGTTCATCACATGAAAAACTTAAAAATAGAGTTTCAAGCAGAAATCTCTTAAGCTGAATTTTTAAGTAATTTTTTAAATATATTATAATTTTCTTTGAGCTTTAATTAAAAGAGTAAATTTCCAGGCTAATTACCCAGGAAATTTATTTAGAAAAGATGCTTAAATTTAATTCATATGTAGATAATATTAAATTGTAAGATGTGTGAAGATTTCAAGCAAATCCATTAAGAATTGGATTTTTAATGAATTTTTGAAGTTATTGCTATTTTTCCACATAAAATAGCAATACACACCAAACCTTAAGTTTTGATAAGGTTTTAATGCTTGTAGCCTTAAAGGTTTAAGCTTATTTAAGCTTTGACAGTTCTTAAAACCTTGAATTAAAGCCTGCATATTGGCATTGACCCTCTGGCAGCTTGAAATTCCTGTCTAATTTGGGATAAAACCAGTTTAAACTTTAATGTTGGATCAAAGTCTAATCTTAAAGTTTAAATAAGATTGAAAATCCTCCAATACAGGTGGACAACCTTAATTGAATCCTTGCAGATCCAAAAAGTTGGGTACCCCAGCTCTATTTGGTCTTTTTCCTTTGTCCCACCTTTTTGCGTGGATTTTGCCCTTTTATTTATTTAAAGCCATACTATGGCCTTAATCCTTTGAAATTGAGCTCACACAGGATTTACATTCTGTATGGCAAATCCTTAGCCAATTCAGTAAATATACACCACACCTCAATTTTAACTAAAATTTTTGTAAGTTTGCATAAACCTTATACAACTTTAAATTTAAGCTTATTTAAGCTTAAATTTAACAATTTTAAAAAAATGTTAAAAAAGTTACATTAGTACTGTGAGATTCTTAAATCTTCTAATAACATAAGAAATAAGTGTTTTTGGGTATAAGACCTTATGGATGTACCCTAGGTTATTTTTGGTGTAGAATCCAAAAATGACATAATATTTATAACTTTGTTTATCCAAAAAAAGCTCTACTTATTTTTTGTTATTTTTTATTTTAAATTCAATTAAAAAGTCTGGTGAAAACAATTTTAACTGTGCATAAAGTTATTTGTGGCCTTATGGGTATGTTATACATACCTCACAGGCTCACATTCCCTACTACCAAAAAAAATTGTACCACAATTTCTCCTTTGTAGTATACCCCAAGTTATTTTGGGGGGTATAATCCACTGTCCAACCTCTCTACCTATATTTTTCTAAGTATGTAAAGCACACAATTCAAACTTTTCATTGAGCAATTGGTCTTCTCTCATTTCTGAATTTTCTGAGAAACTTTTGGGAATCAGGTATTTTGCTTTCTACAATCCATTCATCTTCATGTTGTGGATTTTTATACCTGACTAAGTATTCTCTTTTATTTTTTCCCTAAGTATTCTTTCTTTCAAGACTTTTAGTACCTTTTTCTCCTCACTTTGATCTAGTGGGAGTACTTCTAAGGGTGTCTCATTTCTCAAAGGAAATAATTCCTTATCACTTGAAGTGTAATGGTTTACTAGACTGACAGGGAAAGTTGGATGTTTGTTTTACAATTCTCCTGACAGTTCTACCTGTACTGCATTTGTCCCATGAAGTGCTTTAATAATAAATGGTCCTGCAAAGGAATCTTTTAATTTCTTTGGGCCTTGAATTTTATTAAAGTTCAAGGTTGAAACTAGTATTAAGTTGTCACAGCCAAGGAGGCAGGGGCATTTCCAATCATCATCAGCAAATCATTATATCATGGATACCCTTCACAACCCAATCAGCAAGGGGGTTTCATACAATAAATCACCCAATACAGTTTTCATACCTCAATACAGTTCCATACAGGCAAGACTCAAATACAGGATTCACCAAATACAGGCCTGTCATCAATACAGGCGCAAATACCTGTATTGACTGTATAACCTGTATTGGATTCACCAATACAGGATTCAATCCCACATCCAACTTCTTCCAGCATACAGGCCAGTATCTCAACACTCAAACTCCAAGGCTGGCATTTCTCACATATACCAGCCCCTCTTCACCCACCTGGGGGTTTTTCCCCCAGTTAATTAAAATAGTTGATTTATTATTTAATATTATTTTATTCTCACTTTTGGAATATTATTTTATTACTTATTAAGTTAGTCTTAGCCTTCCCTCACCTGTTCAGTAGAGTCCTGGTGGCCATATCCTTATTAATTCCTTTTCTCTTTTCTGAACAGGTTGAAACAGTGACTCAGGATTATTTGTGGTTGGCTCTTTATTATTGCTTTTGTTTTGTCTCTCTTATCTTTTATGCTTATTATTTTATGACTAGGAATTTATCCTCTTACTCCATTACTCTTATCATTTGAGTATATTCTTTTGAGCCCTCCATAAGTAAGTCTGTTCACTGAGTGCCAGGCCCTCTTCATTTTAGAAGAGCCCCTGTGACATTATTTTAATTAACTCATAATTGCTTCTTTCTTTTCATTCATTTTATTCATTTCTCTCATTCTTCTATTATGATCTTTTAATGATTATGAACTTTAATGATTTTATGATTTTCATCAATTTTCATCTCTCTCATTTCATTCTCATGAAAATTTATTCTTTCTAATTTCTCTATTCTGCTGACCAATTCACTTTATTCTCTATCATCTTCATTTCTCTTTTGTTTGAATTCAGGTTTATTCAGGTTTTATTGCTTGGAATTAGTTGGGTTAATTGATTCATTATTCAGGGATTTATTGATTTGGGGTATTCAGTGGTTTTGATTGAAATTTCTCAAGATTATTGATTGATTCCTCAAGACATTGATTTCACCTCAAGATTTGAATTGACTTGATTGATTTGATTTGATTTGATTGACTTGATTTGATTCTTCAAGATACCTGATTTATCCTCAAGATTTGATTTAATTGATTGATTTGAATTTGATTCCTCAAGAAAATTGAATTGATTTTGAAGATATTGATTGGATTCCTCAAGACCTAATTGATTTGATTTTGATTGACTTTATTTGACTTATTGATTGAAATTGATTATTCATAAGAATTTGACTTTGTCATCTTCACTCTTCAAGATTTATTCATATTCATTCACTTCAAGACTGTTTATTGATTCTTCAAGATCATCAAGATTCTCATTTAATTTGATTTGGTCAAGCCTTAATTTATTCAAAGTATCATCAAGTTTTTATTCATTCTTCTTTCATAATGCCAGTTCAGCATAGCCCACCAGCCAAGAATACAAGATCCCAGAGACATCAAGCTGTTCTCACTCCTACACCAAGGGCTCATCTTGACCGCACACCATCAGTTCATCAACTGAGTGCAAACCTGGACAGAGGACCACCAATGGAAGGAGCAGCACCCTCCAGAAGAGGAGGTGTGAAGTCTAGAAGATCAAGATCATTCTCTGGACTATTGGGTGGTTATCCTGGTGTTTCTCAAGGGCCTAGAAGTAGATTGGGGGAAGCTGAAGATGAGGCGGGGGAGGAGTCTGTGGAAGAGGAAGAATCTGAGGAGACTGAAGTGGCAGCTGCCTTGGCAGGTGCTACTGAAGCTCCTGAGGCTCCAAATCTAGCCCTCTCTAATCAACCTTCTGTCTCTCAAGCTGAACCAAATTTCCTCAAGATGATGGAGCAAATGACTCAGTTTATGGGAAAACTCACTCAAGCAGTTGCCCCAAGGGACACTTCAAAAGTCCCTGCATTCAAGACTCCATCAATGAAGGCACCTGATTCTTTTGATGGTACTCAAGCTCATAAGTTGAGAGGATTTATCCAATCCTGTCAACTGATTTTCCATAATGATCCTGCAAACTTCTTCTCTGACAGGAAGAAGGTTTTGTACTCAACTTCTTTTCTTACTGGTAGAGCTGGCAAATGGATTGAACCTTACCTCTCAAATATTTCCAATGAAGACCCTTCCTACCTCCTCAATAATTGGCCATTCTTTGAATCTCAATTATTCACTCTGTTTGGTGACCCCAATGAAGTCAGGAAAGCTGAACAAGAGTTGGACAATTTGAGGATGAAGGAAAGTGGTCATGTTTCTCTGTACATAGCAGATTTCAGAAGCTTAATGTCAAGAATTGGAGATTGGGGGGAAAGAGCTTACATTCATGTGTATAGAAGAGGCTTGGCATCAAGATTGTTGGACCAATTGGCTTCTCACCCTGGAACTTTTGACACTCTTCAAGAACTTGTGGATGTCACTTTAGAATTAGACACAAGATATCATGAGAGGCAAAAGGAAAAGGGCATTCATCAAGAGAAGAAGCCTCCAATCATTGGACCCAATTTCTCCAAGCCTCCTCAAAGTTCATCATCCAAGAAGCCTTATCACAATAAGAATAAGAAGGGGAAGAATTTTCAAGTGTCCAAAGACAAGCCTCATGCTGCTCTCCTCAATAAGGACAACAAATTAATTGGTTCTGAAAAGGAGAGGAGGATTAAAGAAGGCTTGTGCAATTATTGTGGTGGAAAGCACCCATTTGAAAAATGCTTCAAGAGGCCTGAAAATAGGCAAGGGTCCTCAAAAGGCTTCCCTAGCAGGCAGGGAAAAGTCTGAGTGGGAATCATGATGTGTTCAATGGTTCTCACTTATTTCCTTCAAGAGCACAATTGTGCACTCTGAATACTAGTGTCAAGAAATCTTTAAAATTTCTTATTTTTTCTTCAATCTCTGATATTTTTTATAGTATTCTCATTGATTCTGGTGCTACAAACTCCTTTATTGCAAAGAATTTTGTTCTCAAGTACTCATTGACCATGTCAGAGCTCCCTGAAAAGATTCCTCTTTTCATTCTGGATTCTAATGAATCCACTTCCCTGTTCATCACCCATTATACCAAGTGGGTTGTTGATTTACCTTCCTTCCCAAGCTTTGAATGGGATTTCTTTATTATAGATTCACCCAAGGGAGAAGACCTAATATTGGGGTATGATTTTCTTTACCATTTTAATCCCATTATTGATTGGAAAAATGGATTGATCACCTATGATTCTAGTCATAAGGATTCTAGTGGTATTATTTCTTCAACTAGTAATGACTTATCCACTGCTGTCAACAGTGTTGCTATGGTTGGTGAACTTAAGACACCTTCCTTTCCTCCTTCTGTCCATATCCCTTCCATTTTTCCCTCTCAGTCATTACTTCCATTAAGAGATGAAGTCTTCAAAGAGATAAAAGATGTTGGAGAAGATGTTGCTATATCTTCACTTCATCTCTTTCAAGGGGATATGGACCTTCCTCCTTTATCTTTTCATGCCTCCCTGGAGGAGCAGTGGGATGAGGAGGAAGAGCCAGAAGAGATTGAAACTGTGCTGAAGGTAGTCCCTCCTGTTTATCACAAATATTTGGATGTATTCTCCAAAGTGAAAGCAGAGAAACTTCCTCCACACCGTGCCTGTGATCATCATATCGAACTGGAGGGTCTTCTACCTCCAGTTGGTGTTATCTACTCTTTATCAAAGAATGAGTCAGAAACACTGCGGGCCTACATTTCAGAGAATGTAGAGAAAGGTTTCATCAGACCAAGCTCCTCCTCAACAGGGGCACCTGTCCTTTTTGTTAAGAAAAAGGATGGTGGTCTTCGTTTGTGTGTTGACTACCGCAAACTTAATGCTGTCACTAGGAAGAACAGGTATCCTGTTCCTCCAATGAATCAGCTTCTTACCGTCTTTAATGGTGCTACTATCTTCTCCAAGATAGATCTGCGTGGTGCTTATAATCTCCTGAGAATTAAAGAGGGGGATGAGCATTTAACTGCCTTTAGAACCAAATATGGCAGTTATGAGTATTTGGTTATGCCATTTGGCTTAACCAATGCTCCAGCTTCATTCCAAAATCTTGTGAATGATATATTCGCAGATTATTTGGATATTTTTGTTGTAGTGTACTTAGATGATATTATGGTCTTCTCTAGCTCTTTGGATGAACATGTTAAACATGTGGCCTCTGTTCTCCAAAGACTGAGAGACAATAATTTGTTTGCTAAAGCCTCCAAGTGTGTATTCCATGCCTCAAGTGTGGAATACTTGGGCTATGTTGTTTCAAGTGATGGCCTCAAGATGGATTCTTCAAAAGTTCAACAAATACTCAATTGGCCTCAGCCCAAGAACATCAAGGCCCTCCAATCTTTTCTTGGCTTTGCCAACTTTTATCGTCGTTTCATTAAAAATTATTCCAAAAAAATCTCTTCCCTCACTTCCCTTCTCAAAAAAGATTCTCCATTCATCTTCAATGAGGAAGCTCTTAGCCAGTTTCAGATACTCAAAGAAGCTTTCACCACTGCTCCTATCCTCTCTCACTTTAATCCTTCTCTCCCAACTATTGTAGAGACTGATGCCTCTGATTATGCCTTGGGTGCTGTACTGAGTCAGGTGAATGACTCAGGAAAGCATCCCATTGCATTTGATAGTCGCAAGCTCTTACCAGCTGAACTCAACTATGAAATTCATGACAAGGAACTCCTTGGCATAGTTTGGGCTCTCAAGCGCTGGAGAGCCTTTCTCCTTTCTCTTTCTGATTCCTTTGAGGTCTTGACAGACCATTGTTCTCTCCAATATTTTATGTCCTCTAAAGTCCTTACTCGTCGTCAAGCCCGTTGGGCTGAATTTTTGTCTGAATTTCACTTTGTTATCACTTACCGCCCAGGCAGGCTGGCCACTTTACCAGATGCCTTGTCACGTCGGGACGACGTGTACCCAGAGAGGGGGGTGGATTTCATCAGCAAGAATCCTCAAAACTTTCATCAAGTTCTCAAGCAGAATGAAATTCAAGAGTCAAGATTCTTTTCCATAAAAGTTGAAATGTTTTCAGATTTGGTTGATCAGATCCAAAGACAAGTATGGCAAGACAAAAACTATAAGGAGATCCTCAAGAAATTAGCAAGAGGAGAATCAGTCCCAGACTATTCTCTTGAACCTCAAGCAAAATTATTATTGTTCAAAGATAGAGTAGTCATTCCAAGCAATCATGAAATTCAATTGGACATTCTTCAAAGGCGTCATGATTCACCATTGGCTGGCCATCCTGGCCAGGAGAAGACCCTCAAGCTCATCAAGAGGGATTTTTATTGGGCTGGCATGAATCAAATCATCAAGGACTATGTGTCCTCATGTCAGCAATGTTCAAGAAACAAGAACATCCACCATAAGAAGTTTGGATTACTCAAGCCTCTTCAAATTCCATCTGGTCCTTGGAATTCTTTATCAATGGACTTTATCACTCAATTGCCCTTGTCAAGCAACTTTGATTCAATTTTAGTAGTTGTAGACAGATTTTCAAAAATGGCAATATTTATTCCAACTTATTCAACAATCACTGCACTGGACTTAGCTTAAATCTTCATTAGTCATGTATTTTCCAAACATGGTCTTCCAGTAAGTATTGTTAGTGATAGAGGTTCCTTATTTGTTTCATCATTCTGGACCCAATTATGTCAGCAGCTCAAGATATCAAGAGATCTTTCAACTGCATTTCACCCTGAAACAGATGGACAGACAGAGAGGGTAAATCAGATTCTAGAACAGTATCTTCGGATGTATGTCAGTTACCATCAAGATGACTGGCACACCTGGCTCCCTCTGGCTGAATTTGCCTATAATAATGCAGAACATTCATCCACAAAGCAATCACCCTTTTTCACCATTTATGGAAGAAATCCCAGCTTTGACTCAATCCATGTTTCTCAAGATTCACCTGCTGGAAAGTTATCAACAAAACTCCAATCAGTACAGCAAGTTGTCAAAGAAGAATTAGAGTCAGCAATAAGAAGATTCAACAAGTATGCAGATAGAAATAGAGCAATTCCACCTGATTTCCAACCTGGGGACAAAGTATGGCTAGCTTCCAAGAACATCAAGACAACAAGACCCACCAAGAAACTTTCAGAAAGATGGTTGGGACCCTTTGAAGTTCTCAAGAAGATTGGCAGCCATGCATATCACCTCAAGTTGCCTCAACAATGGAAGTCAGTTCACCCTGTTTTCCATGTGTCCTTGTTAGAACCAGTGAAGCAATCAACTATCCCAAATCGACACCAATTGCCACCACCTCCAGTAATAGTGGAAGAGCAAGAAGAATGGGAAGTGGCTCAGGTTCTGGACTCAAAACTCAAGAGAGGTTCATTATGGTATTTAGTGGAGTGGAAAGGATTCAATGAAGACCCAGAAAGAACAACTTGGGAACCAGCTTCCAACCTTACCAACTCCCCAGACCTTGTCAAGGACTTTCACACTTTGTATCCAGACAAGCCTGGCCCAAATGCCTCAAGAGTTTGATTTATGGTGCTTGGTGGGGATTGGAGTTTATGAAAGTAAGTTCCTCTCCTGGCATGCACCTTTAAGGGGGTATTCTACCCAAATTTGTTGTAAGCATCACCTTGGCCACTTTGTGAGCACTTGTCAATTTTTTGGACAGATTCAGAAGGCCTTGCAACATAATACCCTCAAGATTTGGACCTTTCATCAAGATTTGGCCCAATCTTTTCTTTTATTTTCTCTTCTTTCTTTAATCATGCCATAAATTATCTTTCAAGACATTCATTATCAAATTCATCTTATGGCTTATTTCAATTTTCATTTATGGTGCTTGGTGGGGAGTGGAAGTTATGAAAGTAAGTTCCATCTCCTGGTATGCATCCCTGAGGGGTCTAATTCTTGTAAAACATTACCTTGGCCACGCTGTGAGCATCAAATGCATGGTTTTATCTTTCAGAACATTTTGGCCAAAATCAAGAAACTCACCACAAGAAGGACAACCCTCAGGAATTTCTTATTTCTTTCTTTACTCTCTTTTTTCTCTCAATTCTTTTTCATTTTTATTTTTTATTTTTCATTTCTTTTACTTGTATCTTTTATTTTTATTTTTATTTTTTCATTTTTATTTCTTATTTCAAAAAGCAGTAGTCATCACTCCCATATCACGTTTGGGGAGTCAATTCATTCAATAATCAAAGAGCAAAACACTAGTAATGGTAAAGACCACCTACAGATAATCCTCATCAAAACTTCTTCAAGTCAGCCTTGAACTCATCTTCAAGTCAAAATTTCAAATTCAAGACCAAGAGATTTATGGACAATTGCAAGTCAGAAAGGCATTTATGGCAATTGACCAGTCAAGAAGGGGATAAGAAGGAAGAAATTCAAGAAGAAATCAAGATCAAGAAGAAAAACTGTTTCAAATGGCCCAATTGGCCAATTTCATGATCTTATGCACTTTGGCGCAAATGGCCATATCAGACCTCAAAACTTCAAAATTGCTCCATTTTATCATTTTTCATCAAAATATGCTTAATTATGCATATTGGCAAATTTGCGCATTTGCGCACTTTTGCGCAAATTTGCGCATTTTGCGCATTTGCGCATTTTTGCGCAAAAGGCTTCAAAAGGCCTTTTTGGCCAATTTCATCATAATTGCGCATTTGCGCACTTTGCGCAAATTTTGCGCATTTGCGCACTTTTGCGCAAATTTTGCACATTTGCGCATTTTGCGCAAAAATGCGCAAAATGGCCAAAACACCTTATAAGGCCATTTTTTCAGTTTTCCATCAAAATATGCCATTTTGGCATATATGCGCATTTGCGCACTTTGCGCAAAAATGCACAAAATGGCCAAAACACCTTATAAGGCCATTTTTTCAGCATTTATCAAATTTTTCAGTTTTCCATCAAAATATGCCATTTTGGCATATATGCGCATTTGCGCACTTTGCGCATTTTGCGCATTTTTGCGCAAATTTGCCAAAATCCCCTCTAATCACAAAATCAAGGACTTTGGCCAGGACTTCTGAAATGGTCCAAAACCTCAAGTGTTGGCCACTTTATGCCAACACCCTCAAGATGAAAATTATGATGAAATCCGGTGTTCTTGGGACAAAAACCCAAATCAACCACCTTTCAAAAGCCATGAGGACTCAAGAAAGTTGATGAAGACACTCAAGACAAGATTAAAGAAAATTTTATGAAGATTGAAGGCAGTTTTGAATGAACAGAGGAAATTCACAATCAAAATCAAGGGGAAAATACCTACAAATAGTCAAATGAAGATTGGTTTGAGTATTGATTGAAGAAGAAGTTTTAAGGGGAAATCTTAAGGAATTGAGGGAAAGAACTGTTTGAATTGATTGCAAGCTCATCAAGACTCACTATACTTATGGTGCTCAGAGCTCACCACTTTCAAGAGGGGGATAATGTCACAGCCAAGGAGGCAGGGGCATTTCCAATCATCATCAGCAAATCATTATATCATGGATACCCTTCAGAACCCAATCAGCAAGGGGGTTTCATACAATAAATCACCCAATACAGTTTTCATACCTCAATACAGTTTTCATACCTCAATACAGTTCCATACAGGCAAGACTCAAATACAGGATTCACCAAATACAGGCCTGTCATCAATACAGGCGCAAATACCTGTATTGACTGTATAACCTGTATTGGATTCACCAATACAGGATTCAATCCCACATCCAACTTCTTCCAGCATACAGGCCAGTATCTCAACACTCAAACTCCAAGGCTGGCATTTCTCACATATACCAGCCCCTCTTCACCCACCTGGGGGTTTTTCCCCCAGTTAATTAAAATAGTTGATTTATTATTTAATATTATTTTATTCTCACTTTTGGAATATTATTTTATTACTTATTAAGTTAGTCTTAGCCTTCCCTCACCTGTTCAGTAGAGTCCTGGTGGCCATATCCTTATTAATTCCTTTTCTCTTTTCTGAACAGGTTGAAACAGTGACTCAGGATTATTTGTGGTTGGCTCTTTATTATTGCTTTTGTTTTGTCTCTCTTATCTTTTATGCTTATTATTTTATGACTAGGAATTTATCCTCTTACTCCATTACTCTTATCATTTGAGTATATTCTTTTGAGCCCTCCATAAGTAAGTCTGTTCACTGAGTGCCAGGCCCTCTTCATTTTAGAAGAGCCCCTGTGACATAAGTCCCCTACTTTGAATTCCGGGGTCTTATGATTTTTATCCAATTTCTGTTTAGCATATTCAAAGGCATCATTCATGATTTGATTTGCATGATGTCTTACTTTATAAATCAATAACTTAAAGCTTGAGGCAGTTGGATGAATATCAATCAGATCTTTTTTCAAAGTATCAATTGGAAGTTTGGGGTTCCATCCTTTTTCCAACATTGCAGGAGGTTTGCCTGTTGAAGCATGGATGGAGGTCTTGTAGGCTAATTCTAATGCTGGTATAAGAGTACACAAATCATGGGTAAAGCCATCAGAATCTTTAAGCTCCAGGCCATAAGCACAAAATCTTCTGATCATGTCCTCAAGGGTTTGAATCATTCTTTCTTCCAGTCCATCTGTTTGCAGATGGTAGGCTGTTGAGAATGATAGTCTTGTACCCAAAAGCTCATGTAAGTTAGTCCATAAGGCTGATGTAAATTTTGGGTCTCTTTCACTAATAATGTTTTTAAAGAGCCCAGTATGGGATATTACTCTATTCCAGATCAAAAGAGCTGTATCCATAGCTGTGTTATTGTTGTGACATGGTAAAAAGATTGGTGTTTTGCTATATCTGGCCACAATAACAAGACATGCATTGCAACCTTTATCACCTCCAGGTGGTAAGGCAGTTACCCAATCCATGTGAGCCACTTTCCATGGGGTACTTGGTTCTTGAATATGGATCATTAAACCAAATCTTTTACCAGTAGATTTATTGGCTTTCTGGCATCTATCACAACTATGACAATACTCAATGACGTCTTCTCTCCAAGATGGCCACCAGGAACATGTCTTAATTCTTTCCATTGTTCTGTCTTCAGACAGATGTCCATAATATATGTTATCATGGCATTCTAGTAGTATTGTGTTGATCAACATTCCACTACATAGTACCATGACACATGTGTGTTTAGATCTATGATATAGTATACCACCAAACAAATGGAATCTTCCATTGTCTAAGATGTTTTCCAAATATAATCCGTAGAATTAGCCAATGCTGCATCTTTGCAATCTTTGTTAAGTAGAGCAGTAAGTATATGGAAATTTTTATCTTGCTCGTAGCTTCCTCTAACTTCCTCAAAGAATTCTGTTCCCACATCCGTGATGTTAATTCCTTCAATTGGGATTTGAGGTTCTGCACTTGTAGGAACATAGGCAGGATTTTCAGGTGTATTTGGTAATGCACATCTACTTAAGCCATCAGCATTCCTGTAAATATTTCCAGATTTATGCACTATGGTCATATTGCCTCTATACTCCTGTATAGCAATCTGCCATCTTAACATGTGTCTGTTTGGAGTTTTCATGTTAAGAAGTGATTTTACTGCATTAAAATCAGTAATTAATTCAAACACACTACCATCAAGATAGTATTGAAGTTTTTCCAAAGCCCAAACAAGGCAAAGGCACTCCATTTTGCTAGCTCCATATCTGGCCTCAGTAGGTTTAATTTGTCTTGAAATAAAACAAATTGGACCTTCATAAGGTTTGTCATTGACAATTTGAACCTGATGAAGAGCCGCTCCTAAACCTTCCCCACATTCATCAATATACAGCTTGAAAGGAAGCTTCCAGTCTGGCATCAATAATAATGGTGCATTGGTCAAGGCATACTTGATTTTCTCATATGCTTGAATCCTCTCCTGTGTCATTTCAAAAACAGTTTGTTGATCACAAATTCTGTATAATGATCTGGCATTGATAGCAAAATCTTTAAGGTGTTGCCTGTAATAACTGGCAAACCCTAAAAAAGACATCATTTCTTTTTTGTTCTGGGGCATTTGCTTCAGTAAAACTGCAGCCAATTTGTTCTTGTCAACACCAAGGCTCAGTCCTGAGACTACATGTCCTAGAGCTTTCAACTCATGAAACCCAAAATTACATTTTTTAAGAGATATTTTCATGTTCACTTGAAGAATTTTCTTAAGTAATAATGAAAGTCTCTCTAAATGTAATTGCCGAGTTTCTGAGAAAATGATAATTTCATCAATATAGATGATTAACCATCCTTCTGACAATTCATGTGGGAAGATGGTATTCATCATTCTCTGATAATGAGAGGGCGCATTTTTGATACCAAAAGGCATTCTCAAATAATCATAAATTCCACAATGAGCAATTATTCTCAATAATTTCCTAGCATGAGGTTTCAAAACATTCTTGTGAAAGCCTTTTAGAGCATCCATGGAAGTAATGAATCTTTCTTTGGATAATTGAGTCAAAGTCTGATGAATTCTAGGGATTGGATACCTGTCTGGAATAGTATAGGTATTCAGTGCTCTAAAATCACCAACCATCCTTGACTTATCATTATTCCAACTAATGATTACTGGAGTTGTGACTTCTACCTCCTCATTGTGTCCAACTTTGCTAAGAACTCCCAGTTTCATTAGTTCATTAATATGATTATCTAATGCTTCTCTAGCCCTAGGGCTAGCTGGGTAAGCTGGTATTCTTAATAGTGGCGGATATGGCCTTTCCACATTAAGCATAATGTCCATCTCATGGCCTTTTATAGCCCCAAGTGGTTCATTATCTGAAGCAAAGGCTTCCCTGTATTGAAATAAAATTTCAATAAGCTCTTCCTTCATTTCCAGTGTTAATTCAGGACTAATTTGTGCTTCAATGAATTGATTTGACACAAATTCTTCCTTATTAACATTTTTTACTTGTTTAATGACAGTAATTTCTCTTTTCTCTAGAGGAAAAGCAAATTTTTGTCTTTTGTTTTCCCCTATAGTGAAATACCTGTCTTTATGATTATTAATATCAATACCATAAATATTGAGATAATCATTCCCAAGTATAAAGTGTTGTGAAGTACAATTATTCATAACAACAATTTCAACTTTCAATCTTATACTTCCTGCAGGGTGAGGAAATATGATTTCTGCTTCAAATATACCCAAGGGTTGCATATTTTGGCTAGCACTGCTGAATGTTATACCTTCAATTGGCATTAATTTGTCTTGCCAATTGGTATAAACTTTGTCAAGATAATCCTTTCCAACACAAGTGCAAAAAGCACCTGAGTCAAGGTGTATCTTGGCTTCTGTGTTGTTGATCACAATATTAGTGATACAAGATGAACCAGCTGTATAACCTTTACCTCTGGCAGGTTTGGTTTTCTGCATTCTAGCATCTTGCACATGTATGAGATCCATACATTCATCACTATACTGTGGTGAATGAGTGTGTTCCTCAGTGACTCCAAAAGAAACATTAATGTTTGCTATACTAAGTTCCTCTGGTACTTCTTCTTCTTCTGAAGGCTCAGAATCACTTTCATGTAAAGATACATTAGTTGTTTGTTTTGTGTCTTCCACTTTTTCAGCATTTATATCACTGATTCTTTTCTTTTTTGAGCAAGTGTTTGCTAAATGAGTTGTGCTTCCACATCTGTGACATTTCAAAGGAAGTCTGTCTTGTGGCTTATTTGGTTTTGAAATTGGTTTCCCATTAGTCTTATTGTCTATTGGGAATTTGGACCAATTTCTTCCAATTTTTGTTCTAGTAGTGATGTCCTCCATAGCATTGATATAATCTTCTGTAGAGAAAGGCTCAATACATCTGCTTCTTATAGCATGCTCAAGTTCACCACCACACTTTCTTAATATCCTTTTATGTACCATTGTTTCAGACATATCAGGATGAAGGGCAGTCAATCTGTCCTTCTGTTTAAGAAACCAAGACATGGGCCTCTCCCTCTCAATATTAAAAATGGCTTCTTCAAAAGAATTTTCCATTCAAAATCTCCAGGAATCATTAGCCCATTTGGCAATAATTTGTTCTTTCCACCAAGGCCAATGTTTACCATGGTCTTGTCTCATTTTGAAATACCATTTCTTTGCTGATCTGGTAAATAACAAGTGTAATCTGGACCTTATGTATTCATCTGGTATGTTAAAGTCTTCTTTGAACATATCAATTGTTCTCATAAATTCCATATGATTATATTATCCTTCACCATTGAAGGTTGGCCATTCCTCTAATTTTGGAATGTCTTTGAAATTGCAAGCAGTTTCCACCTCATTACTTGAAATGGTATGATGTAAATAATTAAGCACATTTCTGTCAAGAATTGGTGTGGACTTACTTGGCAATTCATTTTTGAGTGATATGTTATTAATACTTGATTGAATGTCTTCTTTCAATTCAAGTCTTGCTTTATCACTTTTTGCCAATTGTTCCTGGAAAAGAGCTGCATTGTGACCAGTTGAATTTTCCAAGTTTTGAACTTGTAATTTCAATTCTCTTAACTGTCCAGTTATAAAAGAAATTGAATTGTCATCTGGTGATTGAGCAAAGTAACTTCAGACTGAATTCTTGCACAAATTTGCGTCAAAGACACAATATGGTCTTTATTAACATTTTCAAGGCCAATAATGGTCTTTTGTTGTTCTTTCACTTTTAATATCTCATTACCCAACTTTTGTTGGATATACTCAAATGTTTTAAACTTTGTTATAATTTCTTTATTACAAGATTCAAATTGAGTTACAAGTTTAACAAGATCCATTTCTTTTGGAAAGATAGGCTCAATCTTTCCTCCTCCTTGTTTTTGAATACCATCAGAGTTCTTGCCATGTTGAACACATTGTCCATGGCTGTCTTTTCTTTCTTTGGGATTTTGTAATTCTGTGGGCAAGGCTTGTTCCATTTGGGCTTTGCCTTTCCCTTTGCCTTTTGCTTTCCCTTCTGATTGGCCTTTGGGGCTTGCTTGGGCTTGTTTGTCAGTTTTTGAGGCAGACTTTTGCTGGTGGATGCTTGGGGGGCTTCCACTGGGCTGTTTTCCTTGCCCTGGGCCAACTTCTTCTTCTGATCCTCTGATAACGTGCTTTGGTTTTTCAACCAAGCTTTTATCTGTTAGACTTGTCATTTGAAAGACATTGGTGTCCAACCCTTCAGAAGATCCTCTGTCTTTTCTGGCCCCATGAACTTCTTTACTTGAAGATAAGAGTTCATGGTGCCTATCCAAAGACTTGGGAGAAGTTCCCACTCTTGCTATTTGGCGGCCATAAACCAGTTCTTGTACTGAGACTGGTAAATCTCCACTTCTGGCTGTTAAAAATGATTCAGTTCTAACAGCAATAACAGTTATGTCAGCTTCTGGACTCTCAATAAGAGGCTCAAAGGTGCTGGCTAACCCTTGGGAACTGGTGGAAGTTCTGGCATCCTCCATTTGTGCCTCTCCTCTGGGCTGACATTCTTGTCTTTTTGATTTGTGACTGGAATGTCCTGGTTCAGATCCATTTGATTGGATGGAGTAATTAATTCCACTTCTAGTAGGAGTAATTGCACGTCAATTTTAAGAAAGAATAGACTAAGAATGGATTGAATTCACCTGATGGACCTTTAAAGGGTTCTTTGGTTATTAAACCCCTTGGTGCTGGGGTGGTTTGAATTTCAATACTAGACTCTGAGGCTTCAGAGTCTGAGGAACTGTCTCTAATTGAAGACACTAGAGAAAAAAAAATATAAATTATTTTATCAAACAATAAAAATAACTTATAAACTCAACTTATTGAATAAAGTTGTTTTAATGTAATTTATGGCAAATTACGTCAAAAATAAAGAAAAATGTTTAAGATAAAAGAAAAAATATTTTTAGTAAAGATTTTTAATTTTTTTAATTTTTTATGTGATTTTTTTTATTTTCTTTAAAGAAATAATAATTATGCAATTAACAGGTTTATTAATCAAAATTGTATTATTATTCACTTTATACTAGAATAACTCAAAGAATAAATTTCAAGTCTGTGATGTGAAAAAGCCACTAGTTAGAAAAAAGAGATTTATTCCAAGTCACTCAATAGTATATTGTTTCAAACAATATTTTTAACAAAAAAATAACTTTATTAATATTATAGAGATTATTTATAAGGGATAAGTCCCAAAAAAGCCAATATTAAGATAAATATGGCAATTTTACGTCAAAAAACAATAAAATAAGGTCTAGAATATGCTTTATGTCCCAAAAACTGGTTAAAATCATGGCCAGGCCCCCAAATGTAAGGTTTGTCTATGAAACTCTTGATAATAGTAGCAAAATCAAAAGTACTATGACTGTCCTCAGTAGAAATATATAATATAATGAAATATTACAACCACAAATTTAAATATAATTATTAAAAATAATTATAAAAAAAAAGAATTTAATTATTATTATAAGAATATAATAATAAAAAAAGATATAATAGTTATAATAAAATATAATTATTCTATTATTGTTATAGTCACTGACAGTTATAACAATAAGAAGTGTAAAGCTCTTAATGAGACAATTAAGCGTGGAAAATATAAATATTAACCACTTATAAATAATATAAATCTTCTTTCAAAAGAATTAAACACACACTGTGCAGAAATAATTCTTATAGAATGAAAATTCTATATAAACAAATTAATACTAGATAAAAAAGATATAGAATTTTAGAGAAAACCTACTTATAATATTTATTTAATACAACAAGTCAAACAACAACAGTTATTATATCAAATAATAATTATGAGTTAAAAACATGCCAAAAATTAATAATTTTAAAGATAAAACAACTTTTTATAATAAAAATTAATGTTAAAGAGTTTTTAAGAGGAATTTGGGGATTTTAAAAGATATCTAAGATGATTAATTTTATATCATGAAATATATTATTGGTGATTACAACAATAATCTAAATTCTATTATTTCAATTCTTTAATTTCAATTAATAAATAATAAAATAACTTAAGAATTACTTTAATAATAAGATTTTATATTTAATAAGACTTTACCTGTTTAAATTTCTAATATGATTGGATTGATAATGAATGATGGACAAAAACAGTGATGAAAAGACTCTTTTTATGTCTTCAGAGCAGCTCTCATGATTCATAATGGATATAGAGGGCGTGCTCAGGTCAAAACTGAAAAACCATGCTTAAAAATAAAGTTCTTAACTTAAGGTAACTTAATTTTAATTCCAATTTAAAGTTAACAGGGTTATTCTTAACTCCATGTAACTTTAATCCTCATTTAAACTAATTATTTTAAGTTTTCAATATAAATAAACTTATTTATATTGAAGTTCATCACATGAAAAACTTAAAAATAGAGTTTCAAGCAGAAATCTCTTAAACTAAATTTTTAATTAATTTTTAAAGAAATTATAATTTTCTTTGGGCTTTAATTAAAAGAGTAAATTTCCAGGCTAATTACCCAGGAAATTTATTTTGAAAAGATACTTGAATTTAATTTATATGTAGATAATATTAAATTGTAAGCTGTGTGAAGATTTGAAGCAAATCCATTAAGAATTGGATTTTTAATGAATTTTTGAAGTTGTTGTTATTTTTCCACGTAAAATAGCAATACACAGCAAGCCTTAAGTTTTGATAAGGTTTTAATGCTTGTAACCTTAAAGGTTTAAGCTTACTTAAGCTTTTTAAGCTTAATTAAGCGTTGAAAGTTCTTAAAACCTTGAATTCAAGCCTGCATATTGGCATTGACCTTCTGGCAGCTTGAAATTCCTGTCTAATTTGGGATAAAACCAGTTTAAACTTCAATGTTGGATCAAAGTCTAATCTTAAAGTTTAAATAAGGTTGAAAATCCTCCAATACAGGTGGACACCCTTAATTGAATCCTTGCAGATCCAAAAAGTTGGGTACCCCAGCTCTATTTGGTCTTTTTCCTTTGTCCCACCCTTTTGCGTGGATTTTGCCCTTTTATTTATTTAAAGCCATACTATGGCCTTAAATCCTTTTAAATTGAGCTCACACAGGATTTACATTCTGTATGGCAAATCCTTAGCCAATTCAGTAAATATACACCACACCTCAATTTCAACTAAAATTTTGGTAAGTTTGCATGAACCTTATGCAACTTTAAATTCAAGCTTATTTAAGCTTAAATTTAACAATTTTAAAAAAATGTTAAAAAAGCTACATGAGTACTGTGAGATTCTTAAATCTTCTAATAACATAAGAAATAAGTGTTTTTGGGTATAAGACCTTATGGATGTACCTTAGGTTATTTTTTTAGCTGGTTGCTATGAGTAAATCAATGGATAAAAGTCTAAAAAGGTTTTTAATTACACCTTTACGGTCTATCCATGGTGTGAGCCTTTGAGATATGACCACATATCCAATAAGGTCACAAAAAAGATTAATAATAATTATACCTTTAATATAATTATATTAAAATTAAGTAGAATAATTATACACTAAAAATAATTACTCAAATATACAAAAAATACCATAAATTGGTACTAAAATTGGTTTAACTTAAAAACCAATGAATGAACATGTGAAATAAATTATACCATTGGATTCCCCATGGAGAAATACACATATACCACTTTTATGACATATCTGTAAAGTCAATATTTAAGGAGTTATAAGGTATAATACCTTATAAAAATCATAAAACCTTATTTATCTCAGAAACTAATGAAACAACATGTGAAATAAATTGTACCAGTTGATTCCTCACAAAAATCCACATATAAAACAATTAATAAGCTAATTCCCAAAATCAATACTTAAGGAATTATCCTGAATATATGCACTTTTTTGGTCAACGCATATATTCAGTGATCATAGCTAATATCTTCTAAACTATACATGCTAGAATGATGAACCAAAAATAAAGTTACCACGTAATTACTGTAAAAACACAGATATGAACTTTATTTTGCAAATTATAAACAAGGTTAAGACTTATGAGGAAATATTGATAAAAATCAACAGAGCTGTTGACCACTTTGTTGTGAAAGTAGTCCAAACTTAAAAAAAAGTATACAGTTGGATTCTACTAGCTTATTCGAGAAGAATGACGTAATTTTTATTGTTAAATTCAGGGTATAACCCCCTGAATTCAAGGTTTGAAGTTTAAAATATTGAATTTCGACAGAAAAGATGAGTTACAAGAAAAATCATCAAAATTAGAGTTTTGATGATGTAATGAAAAGCTCTTGGCAGCATAATAAGGTTATGTCAGGCTATCAGAATTCACTCTCTGAATTGCTGTAGCGTGAAAACCTTAAAAGTTATTGAGGATCAAAGTTTGAGCTTAAATTG
Source organism: Austropuccinia psidii (assembly GCA_023105745.1). Taxonomy (NCBI): domain Eukaryota; kingdom Fungi; phylum Basidiomycota; class Pucciniomycetes; order Pucciniales; family Sphaerophragmiaceae; genus Austropuccinia; species Austropuccinia psidii. The sequence continues at coordinate 69,981,231 of JALGQZ010000004.1, forward strand.
AGCTGTTATGATCACATACTGTAACCTTAAATTAAGTTTAACAGTCTTAATAGTGATACAATTGGTGAATACTATTAGTTTATGATTAAAACTAATAAAATCCACGAAATTTGGGGTTCTGCCAAGCCTCTGATGTCATCAAACTTAGAGTTACAGTGATAACTCTAAATAATGGTGTAATAATGATGCAATATGGTTTGATCATGATGTAATCACCCTCAAACCTTAAAATATTGATCAATTCCAGTGGATATGATCAGTACACGTCTACTAGAAGCCTGTTGGACTCTAGGAGGGAGGTATTTACTATAAATAGAGCTCTTTTTACTCTATTTACCCCTCAGACGCATCAAAAACATTAAATCAATTAAATCAAAGGTAATTTCTTTATTCTTTATATATAAAACTGTTATATTATTAAAGACCAAAGACCACCTTGCTATAATCATCTATTTTGACGTGATTAAATCATTTATTTAATTGTTTTTGTTAAAAATCTCTCTAAAACTCATTTCCACGTAAAAATCCAGAATAATTTGTAATTTTCTTTATTTTTATTGTAAATACAATTTGAAAAGGTTGTATTTATATTTTTTGGCGTAAAATACTTCAAAATTATTATATTAAGTGTTAAAAGTAGGTTATTTTCTCTTATTATAATAATTTCTCTATTATTACTCTCTTAATAATTCTTTAATTAATATAAATAGTATTTATATTAATTCATAACCTTAATATTAGTAATATTATTGTTATTAATTGTTTTTTATTTATAAAAAACAATTTTTTACGCCTTTATTATTTGTTGGTAACAATAATAAAGAGCTTTATAATATATTAATTATTTTATATTAATATATTATTTATAATATTATAAATTCATATAATATTAATTAAATTATTATATTTATTTAATAATATAATATTTTTACGCCATAATAATAATATTTCTTTATTATTATTAGTATTTTAATCTTATTTATTTCAATTATAAGGACATTCAGAGTACAATAAGTAATAAATTAGTAATTTTTACTTATTGTTTCATAGTCAAACCTTACATTTGGGGGCCTGGCCGTGATATTTACTTAAAAGACCTTTAAAAAGATTCTATTTGGGTTTATCCAATAATAAATTATATTTATAATCATAAAATTATATAATAATTTTATATTTTATTGATTTTAAAAGCTATTGAGGCATTTGGAAAGCAATTGTACTGTCTTACACGTGGTTTTTCACATCCTTAGACTTGCAAGAACTTTCTTTGAGTGACTCTAGTGATTAAAAAGAGAATATATAAATTAAAAATAATTTTTATTATAATTTAATTTTATAAGAATCATATTCATTTTTTATTTTATTCTTTAAAAATAAAAATATACATAAAAAAATATTAAAAAATATTAAAAACCAATAAAAAAAGTTATTTTTATTCATTTTTATTCATTTCTCTATTTATTTCATTTTTTTTAGATATAAAAGCAATTTCTACGTGGAAAATTGCCATATCTTGCCAAAAATAACACTTCTTATAAAAAGACTTATATTTATTTGTCTTTTTTAGTGTTTGAAGATAACCCAACAGAAGACAACCAAGCTACTGTTGAGAGATTGGTGGAAGAAACTTGTCAAAGTTCTCCAACACCAGTTATCACCAAAAGAAAGAAAGCTAAGAAATTAGACTTTCCAGGGCCCACCATTCAAGACTCTGAAGGTGAGCACCTCTTTTTAAATTGCCATAAAAGAATTTTATTCTAAAATACTTTTATTTTTTCTTATTCTTTAATTATGACTACCAGAAGAGGTTCCCAATACTCCATCCAATCAGATGGAGCTGGACTCAGAAGTAGAATTGATCCCTCAAAAGGGAAAAGAAAGGGCAATATCCCCAGTGGAACAGAATCCACACAAGGAAGTGCCTTATCCCAAAGGCAAGTCCCAGAAATGCCCATGATATCTGAGCCTGAATTGGAACTAAGTATGAGTAACTCAAACAGGTACAAATCACATTCAGAGGGCTCAAATAGACATCTACATGAGCCAGTACAAGCAGTATTACACAGTATACAAGGACAAAGACTGGGAAATGCTGCCTCAAATACACCAAGGAGTGATGAACTCCTGGCACATCCTGAAAAAGTTCCTCAAAGAGGAGGAGATAGTGAAATACTCCAATGGATGGAATCCACTGTCATCCAAACCTCAAATCAAAAAGATCAAGGATTATCATGCCAAAAAGAGGGAGGCAACCAAGGAAGAAGCCCCAGTAGCTTCTACCAGCAAGCCTCAAGCCAACCCACTTCCCCAAGGAGGGAAGAAGAACAAGAAAAAGCATTGGAGGAAACCATATTCCCCAAGCTACAGAATCCCAAGAATCCAAAAAGATGCCATGGACAATGTTTTCAACATGGCCAGAACCTTGATGGAATTCAAGGACAAGGAAGAGCAAAGAATGAGACAACCTCATTTCCCAAAGAAATAACCTTGTCCAAAGATGTTGTAAATACTTTAACAGAAATTAAAAATAGTATATTACCTCTAAAAGAAATTAAAGACAGTTTATTATCACTACAAGAAATAAATAACAATTTATCTTCTTTAACAAAAATTGTTGTGCAAAACAAAAAAGAAATTGACAACATTAAGTTTATTGTTGAAAATAATAAACCAAAGAATTTAATTGACAATACTCAAAAATTAATACAAGGACAACAAGAATTGTATAAATATATAAAAGATATCAAAGACAAGACTTTGACAATCAATTATGATGTGAGTATTGACAATCTTACAGAAAAATTAAAAAAATTAAGTATTTCTGTAGAAATATTTGAAGAAAAGACTTCATCACACCAAAAATTACTTTTGGACCATGTGGAAAAAAGTGATGAAGCAAGAATGCATCTTAAAGATGATATTCAAAGTGAAATAAGGCTTATTACAGAAAAAATGGATAAAATTAATGAGGCCAATTTAAATATGCCAAAGTTATCAACACCATTTTCTCATATAAGAAGCCCTGTGAAAACAAAAGAGGAATTGTCAAATCCTTTCATAACAGACTTGAGTCACCAAGACAATAACCAAGTCTTAATGAAGGAAGCACCTCAATTGAAAGAATGGCCAACATTCACAGGAGAAGGTGAATATGACCACATGTCATTTATTAAAACAATTGACATGTTACAAGAAGACTATGCCATACCAGATGAATTAATCACTGCAAGATTACATTCATTGTTTGAGAAATCTGCAAAAAGATGGTATTATGGCATAAGACAAACAAATGGTAAAAATACCTGGTCTTGGTGGAAACAAGAAATAATCACCAAGTGGGCAAATGATGCCTGGAGGTATAAGATAGAAAATGCATTTGAAAACTCTTTCTTTGACCCTGAGAAAGATAAACCTTTAACTTGGTTCCTAAAACAAGTTGCAAGACTTAATGCACTGTACCCAGAAATGTCACAGAAGATGGTGCATATGAAAATACTTAAAAAATGTGGAGGGGAACTAGAACATGCCCTAAGAAGCAGGTGTATAGAACCATGCTCCACAGAAGAGTATATAAATGCACTAGAGGATATAGTGACAAGAACAAAAATTGGCAGGACTTGGAAGAAATTGGACATTAAAAGCCCAAATAAACCATTTATCAAAAAAGATAAATCAAAAGAATCCTTTAAGCCCAATACATCCAACAATAATGAGCAAAGAAAATGCCATAAATGTGGAGGTATTGGACACTTAGCCAATAATTGCCTTAAAAAAGCAAAGATTAATGAAATTGTGGAAACAGAAAACCACAATGACAAAGAAGAGGAATCAGACTCTGAAAAAGAGACAGAAGAGTCAGAAAGCTCTGAAAGTGATGAAATCAATATAATTAATGCACAAATTAATAATATTGATATAATTTATGAAGTACTGGATGTCAACTCAAACTTGCCACAAGTTGGAACATCTGACACAAATCTGACAAACATACAAGATGCCAAAATGTATAGAACTAAACCTGCAAGAGGAATGGGATATACAGCTGGAAAATCAAGTATTAGTATTGTTATGGTTGATAACCAGGAAGGAAAGGTTAACTTGGATACAGGAGCATACTGCACTTGTGTTGGCAAAAGTTATTTAAAAACCATTGTCCCAGACTGGCAAGAAAAACTTATGCCAATACAAGGTGTCAAATTTAGTAGTGCAAGTGAGAGCATGAAGCCCCTTGGAATAATTGATTTAACACTAATTTTTCCTCATCCCTCACAATGTGTCAGAATCAAAGTAGAGTTTGTAGTAATGGACAACTGTACTAGTAATCATTTCATACTTGGGAATGACTACTTATCAATCTATGGTATAGATATCTCCAACCAAAAGGATAGATATTTTACCATAGGAGATAATAAAAGACAAAAGTTTGGATTCTTAAATAACAAAAAACAAATCACAGTTATTAAGAATGAGGAAAAAATTCCAGAAAAAGAACTTTTCATATCTGAACAACTCAGAGAGGCAGAATTCAATCAAGAGTTAACAGAAAAAATGAAAGAAAAATTGATTGACTTCTTATTTAAGTATAAAAATGCCTTTGCAACTGACAAAGAGCCACTGGGTGCCATAATTGGACATGAAGTGGATATAATTCTTAATGTAGAAAAACCTTACCCACCTTTATTAAGAAGACCTGCTTATCCAGCCAGCCCAAGAGCTAGAGAAGCCTTAGAGGTGCACATTAAAGAATTAATGGACCTTGGAGTATTAAGAAAGGTTGGACATAATGAGCAAGTAGAAGTTACTACACCTGTCATTATAGCTTGGCATAATGGAAAATCAAGGATGGTAGGAGACTTCAGAGCCCTGAATACCTATACCATTCCAGACAGATATCCAATACCCAGAATCCATGAGACATTGACCCAATTGTCACAAGCTAAGTTCATCACAGCTATGGATGCTCTTAAGGGTTTTCATCAAAATGTCTTAACAGACAATGCCAAGAAACTACTAAGAATAATAGTCCATTGTGGAATTTTTGAATACTTAAGAATGCCATTTGGGATAAAAAATGCACCTTCCCATTATCAAAGAATGATGAATACCATATTTCCTGAAGAATTATCAGAAGGATGGTTAATAATCTACATTGATGATATCATAGTTTGCTCAGAAACTTGGGAAAATCACCTGACAAGACTAGAAAGGGTACTACAGAAAATAGTCCAAATAAATATGAAAATTTCATTGAAAAAATGTCATTTTGCATATAGTGAATTAAAAGCCCTAGGACATGTAGTATCTGGCCTTAGTCTAGGCATAGACAAAAATAAAGTAGCAGCAGTACTACTTAAGCCAATGCCTCAAACCAAAAAAGAAATGCAATCATTTCTAGGATTTGCTGGTTACTATAGACAGCATATAAAGGACTTTGGAAAGATTGCTAAATCCTTGTATAAGCTATGTGACCAACAAACAGTCTATGAGATAACAGAAGAAAGAGTCAAGGCATATGAAGAATTGAAAAATTCCTTAACAAATGCCCCATTTCTTCTGATGCCAGATTGGAAACTACCCTTCAAACTGTACATTGATGCTTGTGGAGAAGGACTAGGTGCTGCACTTCACCAAACACAAATTATCAATGATAAACCAGTGGAAGGACCAATTTGTTTCATTTCAAGGCAAATAAAGCCAACAGAAGCAAGGTATGGAGCAAGCCAAATGGAATGCTTATGCTTAGTGTGGGCTTTGGAAAAACTGCATTATTATTTGGATGGCACAGTATTTGATGTAATCACAGACTGTAATGCTGTGAAATCACTATTAAATATGAAGACTCCAAATAGACATATGCTGAGATGGCAAATTGCTATCCAAGAATATAGAGGAAATATGACTATTGTTCATAAATCTGGAAATATTCATAAAAATGCAGATGGTCTTAGAAGATGGGCTCTAGCAAATACCCCTGACAATCCAGCATGGGTACCACAAGAAGAGCACCATATAGAAGGAATATGTGTTACAGACATTGGCACAGAATTCTTTAACCAAGTTAAAGAAAGCTATAAGACAGACAAAAATTGCCATATCTTAAGCCAACTTCTAATGAAAGACTGCAAAGATCCATCACTTTCATCAAAACTAGATGAAATATGGAAAAAGGCATATGATGAAGGAAGATTTCACCTCCTTGATGGAATCCTTTACCATAGAACAAAACACACATGTGTTATGGCCTTAACAGATAGAACACTAATAAACACTATTTTACATGAGTGTCATGATAGTGTTGCATATGGACATCTCTCAGAAGTTAGGACACTAGAGAGGGTGAAAACCTGCTCTTGGTGGCCAAATTGGAAGAAAGATGTTGCAGAATACTGCCAAACCTGTGACAGATGTCAAAAAGCCAACAGAGCCACAGGAAAGAAATTTGGAATGATGATCCAAATCCAAGAACCAAAATCCCCATGGGAAATAGTTCATATGGATTGGGTAACAGCCTTACCTCCAGGAGGAGACAGGAGTTATAATGCATGTCTAGTGTTAGTTGACAGGTACAGTAAAACTCCCATGTTCTTACCATGTCATAAAGATGACACAGCTATGGATACAGCCATAATGATATGGAATAAAGTCATTAGCCACACAGGCTTATTCCAAAATATTATAAGTGACAGAGACCCAAAGTTCACTTCAGCATTAGGGACAAACCTCCATAACTTGTTTGGGACAAAGTTATCATTCTCAACAGCTTATCATCCTCAAACTGAGGGTCTAGCAGAAAGAATGATACAAACCCTAGAGGATATGATCAGAAGATTCTGTGCTTATGGGCTAGAATTCAAAGATTCTGATGGTTTTACCCATGATTGGTGTACACTAATACCAGCACTTGAACTGGCATATAAGACATCAATCCATTCTTCTACTGGCAAAACACCAGCAATGCTAGAGAAAGGTTGGAATCCAAGACTTCCTTATGATACCCTCAAAAAGGACTTAGTGGATATACATCCAACAGCAAGCAGTTTCAAGATAATGCTTGACAAAGCAAGACACCATGCAAACAGATGCATGCAAGATTCTTTTAAATATGCAAAAGAAAGATGGGATAAAAGTCATAAACCACCTGACTTCAAAATAGGGGACTTGGTTTTAGTATCAACCCTTAATTTCAATAACATAAAAGGCCCAAAGAAATTGAAAGATTCCTTTGCAGGACCATTTATGATAAAAGCACTTCATGGACCCAATGCTGTGCAATTAGAACTCACAGGTGAACTAATGAACAAACACCCAACTTTCCCTGTAAGTCTGATAAAACCTTACAGTTCAAGTGACAAGGAGTTATTTCCACTAAGAAATAAACCCCCACTCGAAATTCCCCCCTTGGAGGAAGGAGAGGAAAAGAAAATAGTAAAAGTCCTTAAAGAAAGAAGGACAAGAAACAAAAAAGAAAGGGAATACCTTGTGAGGTATAGAAATTCAACTCAAGAAGATGAATGGCTACTTGAGAAAGATATAACAAATGCTGATAAATTACTAAGAAGGTTCAGACATGAAAGAAAACCTGAAAAATAAAAAGTTAAGCATTATTGAGCTTCAAGACTAACAAAGTCTATTGAAGAGGTAGGACAGTGGATGATACCCTAATCACACATATCAGATTGTGGTACAATCTTTTTTGGTGGTAGGGAATGTGAGCCTTTGAGATATGACCACATATCCAATAAGGTCACAAAAAAGATTAATAATAATTATACCTTTAATATAATTATATTAAAATTAAGTAGAATAATTATACACTAAAAATAATTACTCAAATATACAAAAAATACCATAAATTGGTACTAAAATTGGTTTAACTTAAAAACCAATGAATGAACATGTGAAATAAATTATACCATTGGATTCCCCATGGAGAAATACACATATACCACTTTTATGGCATATCTGTAAAGTCAATATTTAAGGAGTTATAAGGTATAATACCTTATAAAAATCATAAAACCTTATTTATCTCAGAAACTAATGAAACAACATGTGAAATAAATTGTACCAGTTGATTCCTCACAAAAATCCACATATAAAACAATTAATAAGCTAATTCCCAAAATCAATACTTAAGGAATTATCCTGAATATATGCACTTTTTTGGTCAACGCATATATTCAGTGATCATAGCTAATATCTTCTAAACTATACATGCTAGAATGATGAACCAAAAATAAAGTTACCACGTAATTACTGTAAGAACACAGATATGAACTTTATTTTGCAAATTATAAACAAGGTTAAGACTTATGAGGAAATATTGATAAAAATCAACAGAGCTGTTGACCACTTTGTTGTGAAAGTAGTCCAAACTTAAAAAAAAGTATACAGTTGGATTCTACTAGTTTATTCGAGAAGAATGACGTAATTTTTATTGTTAAATTCAGGGTATAACCCCCTGAATTCAAGGTTTGAAGTTTAAAATATTGAATTTCGACAGAAAAGATGAGTTACAAGAAAAATCATCAAAATTAGAGTTTTGATGATGTAATGAAAAGCTCTTGGCAGCATAATAAGGTTATGTCAGGCTATCAGAATTCACTCTCTGAATTGCTGTAGCGTGAAAACCTTAAAAGTTATTGAGGATCAAAGTTTGAGCTTAAATTGAGCTGTTATGATCACATACTGTAACCTTAAATTAAGTTTAACAGTCTTAATAGTGATACAATTGGTGAATACTATTAGTTTATGATTAAAACTAATAAAATCCACGAAATTTGGGGTTCTGCCAAGCCTCTGATGTCATCAAACTTAGAGTTACAGTGATAACTCTAAATAATGGTGTAATAATGATGCAATATGGTTTGATCATGATGTAATCACCCTCAAACCTTAAAATATTGATCAATTCCAGTGGATATGATCAGTACACGTCTACTAGAAGCCTGTTGGACTCTAGGAGGGAGGTATTTACTATAAATAGAGCTCTTTTTACTCTATTTACCCCTCAGACGCATCAAAAACATTAAATCAATTAAATCAAAGGTAATTTCTTTATTCTTTATATATAAAACTGTTATATTATTAAAGACCAAAGACCACCTTGCTATAATCATCTATTTTGACGTGATTAAATCATTTATTTAATTGTTTTTGTTAAAAATCTCTCTAAAACTCATTTCCATGTAAAAATCCAGAATAATTTGTAATTTTCTTTATTTTTATTGTAAATACAATTTGAAAAGGTTGTATTTATATTTTTTTGGCGTAAAATACTTCAAAATTATTATATTAAGTGTTAAAAGTAGGTTATTTTCTCTTATTATAATAATTTCTCTATTATTACTCTCTTAATAATTCTTTAATTAATATAAATAGTATTTATATTAATTCATAACTTTAATATTAGTAATATTATTGTTATTAATTGTTTTTTATTTATAAAAAACAATTTTTTACGCCTTTATTATTTGTTGGTAACAATAATAAAGAGCTTTATAATATATTAATTATTTTATATTAATATATTATTTATAATATTATAAATTCATATAATATTAATTAAATTATTATATTTATTTAATAATATAATATTTTTACGCCATAATAATAATATTTCTTTATTATTATTAGTATTTTAATCTTATTTATTTCAATTATAAGGACATTCAGAGTACAATCAGTAATAAATTAGTAATTTTTACTTATTGTTTCATAGTCAAACCTTACACATGGAAAGCCATTAAGAATTGACATGGTTACAGGAATCTAAGAAGCTCTTTACCTCCTTGGCACATTAAAATAGCAGGTTATTTGCTATTTTCTTATGATTTACTGTAGTTGTAACATAGTAACCTTGTTCCCAAAGTGTTTGAGTTTAATAATTGAGCCAATGTGAGCCTTGAGCTATATTTTAAATACCCAAATAGGCCACAATTATCTTGAAAATAATTTTTGAATTATGCATAACTCATAAGTAATGCATATATCCAAAATTCATCATTTTTGATTTCAGAAAAGGTAACAACTTTTTATTGGGGAAGTAAATCCATGGATTTAAGGCCAGATTTGGATTCTACACAAAGGTTCACCCAGGGTAGCTCCATAGAGTGAATAAGCTCAAATTAATTCTTTGAGGTGGTAATATGGAAAATACTTCAATACCACATGAAGGATCTGTTAAAATCTTTGTTTTTCTTAATTTCACACCAAAATAATGGGAAGTTGAGAAATCCCATGTTACATATACACTAAGAATAGTGTTATGCATGTTTTGGGAACTTAATATCATGGTATTCTTACTTGGACTCTTGGTACACCCATAGTAGATATCTCACTTTAAGATTAATTTTCCATTTTGACATAGAAAATAGGCAAGGGGGACAAAAGACATCAAAGAAAGCCAGGGTACCCAACTTCTGAGGCCTCAGAGGCGTGGACAGCTCCAAAGCTTGGATCCATGGCTGATCCTTTCCCAATTAGTAAACTAAAACACTCTGGGAACTGGGTTACTATGTTACAACTACAGTAAATCTTAAGAAAATAACAAATAACCTGCTATTTTGACCTGCCAAGGAGGTAAAGAGCTACTTAGACTCCTGTAACCATGTCAGTTCTTGATGAATTTCCATTGATAAACCCCAAAAGAGTAATTAAAACCCTTTTTGGACTTGTGTCCATTGATTTACCTCATAGAAAGCACCCATATAGTGCTATTTGCAATTCTATGTAGAAATGAGGTAAAAACTTGAAAAAGTCATTAAAAAGACAATTCTCAATGAATTTTTCTGTAACGTTCCAGACCAATTTTGGACCATATCATCTATGGTACAACCAAAAATACTTATTGATTTACTAGTAAAATTCAAAGTTTTACTACCGGTACATTTTTGACTATTCCACGTGACACACTGATTCTTCAAAAATTCACAGTAATTACAACCTGTGATGAAATTGCCAATAACATTGATAACTTTGAGAAATCAATGATTATTTTGGAATAAAAGAAGATTTACAGATTTTACTCCTTTTATTCTTAACCATATTGGGGTTGGTAGTCACGTAAAAGCATCAATTAAGTAATTATGATAATCTCACGTGACAACAGATGATGCAATCAATAATCCAAAAGGGTTTATTGTTTTCTCACCCACTGGCTTTTGAGTTTGCTCCATGGAACGCCTCTGTGGCCTGTTGTTGACTTAAAAGAGGCCTCCTCTTGCTGTTTTTTTCCAGATCATCAAATCATCTTATTATCCATTTTACATCATTGTTACTAACAAGTGATTATTAGTTAAAGCTATTCTTAAGTGTTTTAATTCTTTCAGAATCAATCAGGAAGACGTGAAGTCATATAATCCAACTATATATTGTTGTAATACTGTTATAAATAAATTTTTGATCCATTCAATCAACAATTCTACCTCAAATCTCTCTATCTTATCTTTAAATAAGCTCTTTGGAATATTAGTCAGTGATTTATCTTTAATTATTAAAGTTTTTCTCTAAAAAATTAGTTTTCTTCAAGAATTATATTTATAATGATTCTTGCAAAAGATAATTATATATTAAAATAATTTTATTATTTTAATAAAAGAAGTTTTATTATTAAAATCTTGTAATTGATTCTTGTAGACAATTACTGCTCACTGTTAAAATCACTATTAGTGTTTAACAGGGGAAAGAAATAATTCTTCCATTATTTAATCGTGGTTATAATAATATTTTATTATTCTATTTCATAAGAACAGACATAGTACTGTTGATTAATAGTCATATTATCATCAGTTTCATAGTCAAATCTTACATTTGGGGGCCTGGCTGTGATTTTATCAATAGACTTGGGTTTAGTCATATTCTAGCTTTCATTTTTTGCTTCTAAAAGAATACCATACCTACACAAATCTTGTATTTGGGGGCCTGGCCATGTTTTTTGAACCTTGTACCCTTAATTAATATATTTTTAAGTTCTAGAATATATTAATTTAATTTTTTTTCTCTCATTTTAAATTTAAAATAATTTTTATTTTTTAAACTGTTTTGGAAATCTTTTTCATTGAGGAATTTGGTTTAATTTTATACTGTTTTTACACTTGGCTTTTTCACATCCAACAACTAATAAAATTATTCTTTGAGTTATTCTGAATTCATTTTCATTCAAAATATTAAATTTTAATTTTTTTTCTCTAAAAAGAATAATCTTTTTAATATTCAAAAATATAAAACTTATAAAAAATCTTTAAAAATATTTTAAAAAAAGTATAAAATATAATTTTTCTCTGTTATAATTTTTTCTAGTGTCTTTAATCAAATACTGTGCATCTGGTAATAGACTCAGTAAAAGATACATCACTAGTTCAGAATCTGAAGACAGTATTTAGGTGCAAATTGCTAAAAGAGGAACCTTATTTAACACAGAAAAGAATACATTACCACCAAAAGGTGTGTGTTTTATCTTATATTTTTCACCTTTTATCTTTAAATTGACGTGAAAATGGTGCATACCAAAAATGGAAGCAACTATTCAGTCCAACCAGATGGATGTGGACAAGGAAGAGGCAAGACCAAATTCAGCAGTGCAAAGTCTTCCTCAAGAAAGACACATTTGGAGGATGCCAGAGTTGCCCCCCATTCCCCAAGGTCTGTACCCACAGATTTCGACGTGAATTCTGAGCCTGAATTGATTAATGATACTATTTCCAGGGCTGAACCATTTTCAAGTGGAAGCAATAGAAATATATCAATGCCAATACAAAAATTGGTTCCGAGCAGCCAAACAAGAGGAGTGGGAAATATGCCCAAGCCTTTGGCAGCGGGCCATGAACTCTTACTTACACATCAAGAGCTTTCTGGGTCAGAAGACCATAGATCTCTTAGGATGTTAGGCTTAGTCTATGTTGAAGAGGTAATAAAGCTATTTACCACTAGAACTATGACTGTGTCACGTGGAAAATAGTTCAAAATGTTTTGTATAAGGGTTAAGGATGGGTTAATTTAATAATAAAAGGGCTTTACTATAAGGAATATAGTGGTAGTGAGTGCTGTGGAAAGCCCTGGGTGCAGCTTTACCTGTTGGGTTACAATAATAAAGACTAAAATACTTTAAATTAAGAGTATACCTGTTTATTACCCAAGAGTAAAACTGTTTTTGACAGTTTACTACGTAGGGTATTCAAGAGCAGGATGAGGAGACAATTCTGGCTGTGAAAAGCCTCCTTTTTATCCTGAAATGGGGTGGAAAGGGTGCTAGACCTATCCACATAGAGGAAGTGAAGAATTTTCACTCTCTAGGACTGACTTGTGGTTTTCAAACAGGCTGTACGCCCTGTATTGGGCTCAGATGTGGTTTTTAACCCACATCTGGGCAGCTTTCACCAATACATGGTGAAAAGTTTTATCTGGGGACCTCACAGCCTGATTCTGACGTGTATGACGCATGGAATGCTGTACAGAAACTGTATGGGACCCCAGTATTGACTGACCTATGAGGTATTGAAGTATTAACATGCTCCTTTGTCTATTTGACACCTCATAATCAGAGTACAACTGTATCCTGTCATAAAACTGGTGAATACTATTAGAACATGGTTAATACTAAGAAAATCCACGAAGTTTAGGCTTCTGCCAAGCCCATGATGTCATCAATGTCAGGATGAGTCTATGTTGAAGAGGTAATAAAGCTATTTACAACTAAAACTATGACTGTGACATGTGGAAAATATTTTAAAATTGTTTTATAAGGGTTAAGGATGGGTTAATTTAACAATATAAGGGCTTTACTATAAGGAACATAGTGATGGTGAGCGCTGTTGAAAGCCCTGGGTGCAGCTTTACCTGTTGGGTTACAATAATACAGACTACAATACTTTAAATTAAGAGTATACCTGTTTATTACCCAAGAGTAAAACTGTTTTTGACAGTTTACTACGTAGGGTATTTGACAGCAGGATGAGGAGACAATTCTGGCTGTGAAAAGCCTCCTTTTTATCCTGAAATGGGGTGGAAAGGGTGCTAGACCTTTCCACGTAGAGGAAGTGAAGTCTTTTCACCCTCCATGACTGGCTTGTGGTTTGCAAACAGCCTGTATGCCCTGTATTGGGCTCAGTGGTGGTTTTGAAACCACATCTGCGCAGTTTTCACCAATACAGGGTGAAGATTTTCATCTGGGGACCTCACAGCTTGATTCCGACGTGTATGACGCGTAGAATGCTGTACAGAAACTGTATGGGACCCCAGTATTGACTGACTTATGAGGTATTGAAGTATTAACATGCTTCTTTGTCTGTTTGAAACTTCATAATCAGAGTACAACTGTATCCTGTCATAATACAGCTGTATTGGTCATATTGTGGGATTATAGCCTTAAAACAGCCATAGCTTTGTCAATTCTTGAGATATCAACCTCAAAATTGGTTCCGTGTGTAGTCCTGTATGCGCTCTACACAATGGTACCTTATTTGATATGGGTATCATTAAATATGGCAAAGGTATCCCATGTACAAGATTTTTGTTCATTTGCATGTTTTAGGAAAAAAGCTGTATTGAGCTTGTTTGCCCCATACCTTCTGCAGTAGTTGAGATATGGGAAAGTGGATGACACCATCAAATAGCCCTGATTGTGCTCTTTCAAAAAAGGCCCCACTTCAGGTATCCCACACTAAAACTGTAGAAGTTAGATGAGAGGTGAATGTTTTGTTTACCCTTATTTGGCCTGGATTTGACCATAACTCAAGTAATACTGGTGCTAGCTCAGTTTTGCTGGTACCATTGGATGGCCCTGACTTGGAGCTTCATTTTGAATACCAATTCGATGGGGTTAAGCCTCTCCTTCTAGATTTTAGATGGGAGGTGAAAATTAAGGTTTATGCTCAGCAATAACTTTGAGCAGGAATAACTTTGTTATTTCTTGTCTTATGGTGGTGGGACTGATGTTTTCAGAAAGAGGTGAGTTTCCTCTTTCTTTTGATACCTTTTGAGCTGATTTGGCTCAGCTCCATGTTTTGGTGGTATCTTGGCTATACCAATGGTTTATGGTATTTTGGCTGTCATGCTTGTGCTCTGGTTTTGAGTCACAGGCTGACATAGGAGGTTGGAGCCCATTTTCCTGCAAAGACAAGGTCAAAAAGATAAAGAATTGGTTGAAGAGCCAAAGTCTTTTATACATAGATCAGAAGAAAGAGTTGGAAATGACTCCAGATTTGGAGACAGAGGCCCCAGTGGCGTCTACCAGCTCCAAACCAGCCAAGAAGTGTCCAAGGACAAGCCCAAAGGACCTCAGAAGAAGCAGAAAGGTCCCAAGAACCATCAAAGAAAGGGCAAAGGCAAAGCCAATTGGCACAGACCTTACCCACAAGGGCACAGGATCCTCAAACTGGAGCCTTCAGCCATGGAAAGTGTATTCAACATGGCCAGGACTTTGAAGGAACTCATAGCAAAAGATCAGGAAAGGATGAACAGAACTTTTTCAAAGAAATAATACATCAGATAAATTTTATTCAATCTAATATTCATGTAGCCCTTGGTAAATTTGATGCAAAGATAAATAAACTTACATCAGAAATAAGTGAATTAAAAAGAAATGAAAAGAAGATATACTGAATGGTATTGATTGGCAAATGCAAGAATTAATTCAATTATTAATATATGTAACAGAATTGAAATTACATGTCAGGTTCAGAATGATGAAATGGAAGAGCTTTCCATTTTTAAAATGAATGATCAACTTAAAATTCTAAAAGATCATGTCTTAGAAATAGTTGAAAATACCAATCAGTTTGCTACACATTTAGCAAAAAGTGATAGTCAAAGGCATAAGTTAAACAATGATATCATTGAAAATTTAGAACAAATTAATAAGAATTATGTACCACATATGCCAAGACATTCTACACCTTTGAATGAAGAAAAACTTTCTGTTAAAGGAAGTTTTACCCCATTCTTAGGTGAAAATGTTATCTCTGCCAAAGACATTCCTAAATTGGAAGAATAGCCAAAATTCTCTGGTGAAGGAGAATACAACCATATTGAGTTCATCAGGACTATTGATATGTTGCAAGAAGACTTTCATATAGCTGATGAGATCATAGTGGGAAAATTACATTCTCTGTTGACCAGAGCTGCAAAGAAATGGTATTAAAAGATGAGAATAGATAATGGGAAACATGATTGGTCTTGGTGGAAGTCTGAAGTGATTAGCAAATGGGCCAACAATTATTGGAGGTTTAAAATGGAAAATGCTTTTGAAAATGCCTTTTTTAACTCAGAGAAAGATAAGCCACTTACTTGGTTCTTCAAGAAGAAAGACATATTATCTGCTTTACACCCAGATATTTCTGACACTATGATTAATATGAAAATATTAAGGAAGTGTGGAGGAGAACTAGAACATGCTATCAAAAGCAGATGTGTGGAGCCCTGTTCAACAGAGGACTACATTAATGCAATGGAAGATATCATTACCAGGACAAGAATTGGTATAACTTGGACTAAAACCCCTATGGAATCCAAGATAGTCTCAAAGATTTCCAGAGAAGACAGAAGACCAGAAAAACCTGTCTTGAAGTGTCATAAATGTGGAAGTACTTCCCATTTAGCCAACACTTGCACCAAAAAGACAAAAATAAATGAATTTCAAGTTATTGAAGAAGTTCATTGTACTGAAGAGAAAGAGGAATCCTATCAAGATTATGAAATCTCTGAGGACACACCAGTGGAGGACTATCTCATCAAAACCATTACAGCTTTCTTTGAAGTCACAAACGTCCACATTCACTTACCACAATACAGTGAAGATTGCTACAACCTGATCAATATCCAAAATGCCACAATGTATAAGACCAAACCTGCTAGAGGAAAAGGTTATACTTTTGTAGCATCCTGTATCACATCAGTTTTGATTAATGATATATAATCCAAAGTAAATTTAGATACAGGGTAATTTTGCACTTGTGTGGGCATACATTATCTCCAAGTTATACTTCATTAATGGAAAAATCAACTATGACCAATAGAAGGTGTGAAATTCAGTAGTGCCAGTAGCACTATGTACTTCTTGGGTATATTAGACACTAATCTTGTATTTACACACCCAGCAGGAAGCATAAAAGTGAAAACTGAGATTGTGGTGATGGGCAATTGCACATCTCAGCATATCATTTTTGGAAATGATTACTTGAATATTTATGGTATTGACATCAATAACCATAAAGACAGATATTTCACAATTGGAGAGGACAAAAGACAAAAACTTGCTTTCTCCAATATGCCAAAGCAAATATCAATATTATCTTCTAAAAATCATACTTCTAAGGAGGAATTTGTATCTAATCAACTTGTTGAAGCACAAATTAATCCATCATTGTGACCAAAGATGAGGAATGAACTTATTAATGTGTTATACACATACGATAATGCATTTGCCTCTGATAATGAACTATTAGGTGCTATAAGGGGACATGAAGTTGATATTACTCTTAATATTGACAGACCATATTCTCCAGTACTTAGAAGACCAGCTTATCCAGCCAGACCCAGAGCTAGAGAAGCCTTGGAGAAGCATATCAAAGAGTTAATCCAACTTGGTGTACTAAGGAAATTAGGCCATAATGAGGAAGTTGAAGTGACAACACCTGTTATCTTTTCCTGGAATAATTATAAGTAAAGAATGGTTCGAGATTTCAGAGCATTGAATACCTACACAGTTCCAGATAGGTATCAAAACCCTATAGTTCTTGAAACCTTGACTCAATGGTCTAAAGCCAAGCATATAAGATCAATGGATGCATTGAAAGGCTTACATCAAAATGTTTGGATGCCTAAAGCAAAAAAATTACTTAGGATTATCACTCACTGTGGTATTTATGAGTATCTTGGAATGCCATTTGGCATTGAAAATGCTCCATCTCATTATTGAAGAATGATGAATACCATCTTTCATACAGAATTGTCTGAAGGATGGATTATCATTTAGATTGATGATATTATCATATGTGCTGATTCATAGTCTTTGCACCTTGAAAGACTTGCAAGAGTACTTTACATATTTGCAGAAGTGAATATGAAAATTTAACTCCAGAAATGCAATTTTGGTCTTGAGGAACTTAAAGCATTAGCACATGTTGTTTGTGGTTTAAGCTTGGATATTGACATAAAGAAAGTAGGAGAAGTGTTACTTAAGCCAATACCCCAGAATAAAAAAGAAATGATGTCTTTTCTTGGATTTGTGATCAATAGACCTTATTTGAGATGACACAAGAGAGAATTAAAGCTTATGGGAAGATAAAGAAAGCTCTTACAGAAGCACCTTTACTCCTCATGGCTGACTGGAATATTCCTTTTAAATGGTACATTGATGCATGTGGAGATGGATTAGGGGAAGCACTAAATCAAGTCCAGATTATTGATCACAAACCTAAAAAGGGACCAGTTTGTTATATCTCAAGACAAATCAAACCAAAAGAGGCCAGATATGGTGCAAGCCAAATGGAGTGCTTATGTTTGGTATGGGAGCTTCAGAAATTACACTATTATCTTGATGGCAGTGTTTTTGAAGTGATAACTGACTGTAATGCCATGAAATCACTTCTTAACATGAGAACTCCCAACAGACATATGTTGAGATGGCAAATAGCCATTCAATAATATAGAGGAAACATGACTATAGTTCATAAAGCAGGAAACATTCACAAGATTGCTGATGGACTTAGCAGGTGGGCATTAGGAAACACTCCTGATAACCCAGCTTATGTACCTTTGGAAGCTGAACCAAAGATTCCAATTGAAGGGATTAACATAACTGATATCAGAGCTGAATTCTTTGAGGAGGTCAGAGAATCTTATAAGCAAGACAAAAGTTGCCATATCTTGACTTCTTTATTAGATAAAGACTTCAAAGATACATCTTTAGTAAATGCACTGGAGAAAGTTTGGAAAAATTCCGATTCTGAAGGAAGATTTTGCTCTTTTGATGGGATTATTTACCACAGAACCAAAAATTCTTGTGTAATGACATTATGCAGAAGATTTCTTATCAATACCATTCTTAATGAATGCCATGATAGCATATACTCTGGACACCTGTCAGAGGACAGAACACTTGAAAAAGTGAAGAACTGTGCATGGTGGCCATCTTGGAGAAAAGAAACCATTGAATATTGCCATACCTGTGACAGATGTCAAAAAGCAAACAGGAGTACAGGAAAGAAATTTGGACTTATGATCCATATTCAAGAACCAAAATCCCCTTGAGAAGTAGTTCACATGCATTGGGTCACAGCACTTCCTCCAAGTGGTGACAAAGGCTATAATGCTTGTTTAGTCATTGTAGACCGATGTAGCAAGACTCCCATATTCTTACCATGTCATAAACATGAAACTGCTATGGATACAGCTTTTCTTCCATGGAGTAGAGTTATTTCTCATACAGGATTATTTAAGCATATCATAAGTGACAGAGATCCCAAGTTCACATGTGCACTTTGGACTAATCTTCATAGATTGTTTGGCACTAAGCTATCATCCTCTACAGAATATCACCCTCAAACAGATGGGCTAGCAGAGAGGATGATTCAAACTTTGGAATACATGATCAGGAGATTCTGTGCTTATTTATTAGAATTAAAAGACTCAGATGACTTCACCAATGTCTTGTGCACTCTGATACCTGCATCAGAATTGCCATATAAGACATCAGTCAATTCTTCCACAGGACAAACTCCTTCTATGTTAGAAAAAGGATGGAATCCAAGACTCCCAGCAGACAAACTGAGGAAAGACTTGATTGAAATTCATCCTACAGCTTCCAGCTTCAAGATGATGCTTTACGAAGTGAAACATCATGCAAAACAAAGTATGACTGATGCTTTTGATTATGCAAAACAGAAGTGGGACAAGAGTCATAAAGTACCAGACTTCCAAGTAGGGGAATTAGTTCTAGTTTCAACCTTGAATTTTAATAATATCAAAGGCCCAAAGAAACTTAAACATTCTTATGTAGGACCTTTTGTTATTGTTGCCTTACATGGAACCAATGCAGTTCAAGTGGAATTTAGTGGTGAATTGGAACATAAACACACCACTTCTCCAGTAAGCTTGATAAAGCCTTATCAACCAGCTGTCAAAGAATTGTTTCCTTTAAGGAACCCAACTTCTTTAACTGTACCACCAGTGGAACAGAAGGAAGACAAAAAGATAAAGAAATTCATTAAAGAAAGGAGACTTAGGTGTAAAAATCAGGGAGAATATCTTGTCAGATATAGGAATCCAGGACATGAAGATGAATGGATGACAGAATCAGAAATACCAGACTCAGATAAACTCTTAAGAAGATTAAGACATGAAAGAAGGTTACAAGCCTGAATATTTCTATAAATGTGCTTTAAATTACTTGATCTGTCAGGCTGAGTGTATGATAAAAATGTATAATAGTGTTTTACAACTTTAACTATGACTGTGACACGGTGAAAATGGCTTATAAAGATTTATGATAATGGTAATAATGATAATAAATGATTTAACATAAAATAAAAGGGCTTTACTATACTGGTATAGTGGTGGTGAGTGCTGTTGAAAGCCCTGGGTGCAGCTTTACCTGTTGGATTACAATAATAAAGACTACAATACTTCTAAATTAAAAGTATACCTGATTATTTTTCAAGAGTATAAGTGTTTTTGACAGTTATACTATGTAGGAATTCAAGAGCAGGATGAGGAAAGCTATTTTGGCTGTGAAAAGCCTCCTTTTTATCCTGAAATGGGGTGGAAGGGCTTTTAGACCTTTCCACGTAGAGGAAGTGAAGATTTTTTCACTCGCTGAGACAGGCTTGTCGTTTTCAAGGACCTGTATAGCCTGTATTGGGCTCAGATGTGGTTTTGAAACCACATCTGGGCAGTTTTCACCAATACAGGGTGAAAATTTTCATCTGGGGACCACATAGCCTTCTTCTGACATGTATGACGCGTAAAATGCTGTACAGAAACTGTATGAGACCCCAGTATTGACTGACTTATGAGGTATTGAAGTATAAAAACTCTTCTTCATCAGTTTGACACCTCATAATCATGGTTATGGGATATTATCCCATGGTAAGGCTGTATTGGTCAGAATGTTGGATTTTGACCTTAAAAAAGCTGTAGCTTTGTCCGTTCTCGAGATATCAACCTCAAAACCAAATCAGTGTGTATCCTTGTATGTGCTCTAAACAAAGATATCTTATTTGATATGGGTATCATTAAATATGGCAAAGTTATGCCATGTACAAGAGTTTTGTACATATGCGTGGTGTATGCAAAAATGTATATTGGGCTTCTTCGCCCCATAACTTCTGCTATAGTTGAGATATGAGGAAATGAATGACACCATCAGATAGCCCTAATTGTTGCCTTTCCAAAAAGACCCCACTTTAGGTATCTCACACTAAAACTGTAGAAGTTAGATGAGAGGTGAATGTTTTGTTCACCCTTATTTGGCCTGAATTTGACCATAACTTCAGTAACACTGGTGCTAGCTCAGTTTAGCTGGTACCATTGGATAGCCCTGACTCAGAGATTCATTTTCCATACACATTTGATGTGTTTAATGGCCTTCCTCTTTATTTTAGATGAGAGGTGAAAATTAAGGTTTCTGCTCAGCAATAACTTTGAGCATGAATAACTTTGTAATTCTGTGTCCTATGGTGATGGGACTTATATTTTCAGAAAGAGGTGAGTTTCCTTTTTCTTTTGATACTTTTTGAGCTAATTTGGCGCAGCTCCATGTTCTGGTGGAATCTTGTCTCTACCATTGATTTATGGTATTTTGGATGTCAAGCTTGTGCTCTGGTTTTGAGTCACAGGCTGACATGATCTGAGTAATGTAAAGAGGTTGGCCAATGGACATTAACCCCCGTTTGGGGCTTTTATTCTTTATACAATTGATAAAATTGTAGTACAATTTTATTTTTTGGTGGGAGGGAATGTGAGCCTTGACATATATCTTGCATACCCAAATAGGCTACAATTATCTTAAAAATAAATTTTGAATTATGCATAACTCATAAATCATGCATATAACCAAAATTCATAATTTTTGATTTGAGAAAAGATGAATAGCTTTTTATTGAGTAAGTAAATCCATAGATTTAAGGCCAGGTTCGAATTCTACACAAAAATTCACCCAGGGTAGCTCTATAGACTGAATAAGCTCAAATTAACTCTTTGAGGTGCTAGTATGGAAAATATTATGATACCACATCATCAACACCACATAAAAGATCTGTGAAAAATTTTGTTTTTCTTAATTTCAAATCAAAATAATGGGAAGTTTTATGCATTTTTTGGGCACTTAATATCATGGTATTCTTACATGGAATTTTGGTACACCCATAGTGGATATCTCACTTTAAGCTTAATTTTCTATTTCGACGTAAAAAATAGGCAAGGGGGACAAAAGACATCAAAGAGAGCCAGGGTACCCAGCTTCTGAGGCCTCAGAGGCATGGATAGCTCCAAAGATTGGATCCATGGCTGATCCTGGCCCAATTAGTAAACTCAAACACTTTGGGAACTGGGTTACTATGTTACAACTACAGTAAATCTTAAGAAAATAGCAAATAACCTGCTATTTTGACCTGCCAAGGAGGTAAAGAGTTACTTAGACTCCTGTACCATGCCAATTCTTGATAAATTTCCATTGATAAACCCCAAAAGAGTAATTAAAACCCTTTTTGAACTTTAATTCATTGATTTACCTCATAGAAACCAGTTAAACACTGCTATTTGCAGTTCTACATAGAAATGAGGTAAAAACCTAAAAAATTCATTAAAAATACAATTCTCAATGAATATTTCTGTAACTTTCAAGACTAATTTTGAGCCGTATCATGTATGGTACAACCAAAAAATAATTATGGATTTACCAGTAAAATTCAAAGTTTTACTTCCGGTCCATTTTTGACTATTCTACGTGAAACACTGAATCTTCAAAAATTCACAGTAATTACAACCTGTGATTAAATTGCCAATAACATTTATAGCTTTGAGAAATCAATGATTATTTTGGAATAAAAGAAGATTTATAGCTTTTACTCCTTTTATTCTTAACCATATTGGGGTTGGTAGTCCCATAAAAGCATCAATTAAGTAATTATGATAATCTTATGTGACCACAGATGATGCAATCAACAATCCAAAAGGGTTTATTGTTTTCTCACCCACTTGCTTTTCAGTTTGGTCCATGGCACGCCTCTGTGAGCTGCTTTTGCCTTAAAAGAGGCCTCCTCTTGCTGTTTTTTTCCAGATCATCAAATCATCTTACTATCCATTTTATATCATTGTTACCAACAAGTAAGTATTAGTTGAAGCTATTCTTAAGTGTTTTAGTTCTTTCAGAATAAATCAGAAACACGTGAAATCATAGAATCCAACTATTAATTGTTGCAATACTGTGATAAATACATTTTTGATCCATTAAATCCACAATTCTAAATCACATCTCTCTATCCTATCTTTCAATAAGCTCTTTGGAATATTAGTCAGTGATTTATCTTTAATTCTTAAAGTTTTTCTCTAAAAAATTAGTATTCTTCAAGAATTATATTTATAATTCTTCTTGCAAAAGATAATTATATATTAAAATAATTTTTTTATTTTAATAAAAGAAGTTTTATTATTACAATCATCTTGTAATTGATTCTTGTAGACAATTACTGCTCACTGTTAAAATCACTAGTAGTGTTTAACACGTGAAAGAAATAATTCTTTATTTATTTAATTTTGGTTATAATAATATTTTACTATTATATTTCATAAGAACAGACATAGTACTCTTGATTAATGGTAATATCATCATCAGTTTCGTAGTCAAATCTTACAGCCAAGATCAGCCATGGATCCAAGCTTTGGAGCTGTCCATGGCTCTGAGGCCTCAGAATTTGGGTACCCTGGCTCTCTTTGATGTCTTTCCCCCCTTGCCTATCTTTCACGTCAAAATAGAAATTTAAGCTTTGTCAGGATGAGTCTATGATAAAGGTGTATATAAGTATTTACAGGCTTTAACCAAGACTGTGATACGAAAAAATAGCTTTTAAAAGATAATAAAGTTGATAATAAATGATTAAATTAAGATATTAAGGGCTTTACTATAGAGATATACTGGTGGTGAGCGCCGTTGAAAGCCCTGGGTGCAGCTTTACCTGTTGGGTTACAATAATAAAGACTACAATACTTTTAATTTAAGAGTATACCTGATTATTAACCAAGGTCAAACTTTTTTTGACAGTTCACTATGTAGGGTATTCAAGAGCAGGATGAGGAAAGCTATTCTGGCAGTGAAAACCCTCCTTTTTATCCTGAAATGGGGTAGAAAGGGTACTACACCTTTCCATCTAGAGGAAGTGAAGATTTTTCACTTTCTAGTACTGGCTTGTGGTTTGCAAACAGCCTGTATAGCCTGTATTGTGCTCAGATGTGGCTTTGAAACCACATCTGGGCCGTTTTCACCAATACAGGGTGAAAATTTTCATCTGGGGACCTCACAACCTGATTCTGACGTGTATGACACGTAGAATGCTGTACAGAAACTGTATGGGACCCCAGTATTGACTGAAATATGAGTTATTGAAGTAAAAACATGCTTCTTTGTCCACTTGACACCTCATATTCATGGTCATGGGATATTATCCCATGGTAAGGCTGTATATAACAGCAGGTGGGATTTTGACCTTAAAACAGCCATATCTTTGTCAATTCTTGAGATATCAACCTCAAAATTGGTTCAGTGTGTAGCCCTGTATGTGCTCTACACAATGGTACCTCATTCGATATGGGTATCATTAAATATGGCAAAGTTATCCCATGTACAAGAATTTTGTACATTTGCGTGTTTTGGGCAAAAAGCGGTATTGAGCTTGTTTGCCCCATAACTTTTGTTCTAGTTGAGCTATGGGGAAATGGATGACACCATCAGATTGCCCTGATTATGCGCTTTCCAAAAATACCCCACTTCAGGTATCCCACACTAAAACTGTAGAAGTTAGATGAGAGGTGAATGTTTTGTTCACCCTTATTTGGCCTGAAATTGACCATTACTCCAGTAAGATTGGTGCTAGCTCAGTTTGGCTGGTACCATTGGATAGCCCTGGCTTAAAGCTTCATTTTGAATAACTTTTGATGGGGTTAAGCCTCTCCTTCTAGATTTTAGATGAGAGGTGAAAATTAAGGTTTATGCTCAGCAACGACTTTGAGCAGGAATAACTTTGTTATTTCTTGTCCTATTGTCATGGGACTTATATTTTCAAAAAGAGGTGAGTTTCTTCTGTCTTTTGATACCTTTTGAGCTGATTTGGCTCAGTCTCATGTTTTGGTGGTATCTTGGCTATACCATTGGTTTATGGTATTTTGGCTGTCATGCTTGTGCTCTGGTTTTGAGTCACAGGCTGACAACTCTGAAGGTGAGTACCTCATTTATAAGTTGCCATCAGAAAATTCCTGTTCTGAAATCCTCTTATTTCTTATTTTTCTTATAATATGACTACCCGAAGAGGCTCCCAATACTCCATCCAATCAGAGAGAGCTGAACTCAGAGGTAGAATTGGATCCTCAAAAGGGAAAAGGAAGGGCAATATCCCCAGTGGAAAGGAATCCACACAAGGAAGTGCCTTATCCCAAAGGCAAGTCCCAGAAATGCCCATGATATCTGAACCTGAATTGGAACTAAGTATGAGTAACTCAAACAAGTACAAATCACATTCAGAGGGCTCAAATAGACATCTACATGAGCCAATACAAACAGTACTACACAGTGTACAAGGACAAAGATTGGGAAATGTTGCCTCAAATACACCAAGGAGTGATGAACTCCTGGCACATCCTGAAAAAGTCCCTCAAAGAGGAGGAAATAGTGAAATACTCCAATGGATGGAATCCACTATCATCCAAACCTCGAATCAAAAAAATCAAGGAGTATCATGCCAAAAAGAAGGAGGAAACAAAGGAAGAAGCCCCAGTAGCTTCTACCAGCAAGCCCCACATCAACCCACTTCCCCAAGAAGGGAAGAAGAACAAGAAAAAGAATTGGAGAAAGCCATATTCCCCAAGCTACAGGATCCCCAAGATCCAAAAAGATGCCATGGACAATGTCTTCAACATGGCCAGAACTTTGATGGAATTCCAAGACAAAGAGGAACAAAGAATGAGACAACCCCATTTCCCAAAGAAATAACCTTGTCTCCTGATGTTGTAAATACTTTAACAGAGCTTAAGAACAGTATGTTAGCTCTTAGAGACATTAAAAATAGCTTATTATCTTTCCAAGAAATAAATAAAAGTTTATCATCTTTAACAAAAATTGTTGCACAAAATAACAAAGAAATTGATAACATAAAATTTATGATTGAAAATAATAAAGCAAAAGTATTAATTGAAAATACTCAGAAATTAATACAAGGACAACAAGAGTTGTATAAATACATAAGTGATATCAAAGAAAAAACTTTGAAAATCAATTATGATGTGAGTATTGACAATCTTACAGAAAAATTAAACAAATTAAGTATTTCTGTAGAAAAATTTGAAGAAAAGACTTCATCACACCAAAAATTACTTTTGGACCATGCGGAAAAGAGTGATGAAGCAAGAATGCATCTGAAAGATGACATTCAAAGTGAAATAAGGCTTATTACAGAAAAAATGGATAAAATTAATGAGGCTAATTTAAATATGCCAAAGTTATTAACACCATTTTCTCACATAAGAAGCCCTGTTAAAACAAAAGAGGAATTAACAAATCCATTCATAACAGACTTGAGTCACCAATACAATAACCAAGTCTTAATGAAGGAAGCACCTCAATTGAAAGAATGGCCAACTTTCACAGGAGAAGGTGAATATGACCACATGTAATTTTTCAAAACAATTGACATGCTACAAGAAGATTATGCCATGCCAGATTAATTAATTGCTGCAAGATTACATTCATTATTTGAAAAATCTGCAAAAAGATGGTATTTGGGCATAAGCCAAACAAATGGCAAAAATACCTGGTCTTGGTGGAAACAAGAAATAATCATCAAGTGCGCTAATGATTCCTGGAGGTACAAAATAGAAAATTCATTTGAAAATTCTTTCTTTGACCCAGACAAAGACAAACCTTTAAGTTGGTTCTTGAAACAAGTTGAAATACTTAATGCATTGTACCCAGAAATGTCACAAAAAATGGTGCATATGAAAATACTCAAGAAATGTGGAGGAGAGCTAGAACATGCCCTAAGAAGCAGGTGTATAGAACCATGCTCCACAGAAGAGTATATTAATGCACTAGAAGACATAGTGACAAGAACAAAAATTGGCAGGACTTGGAAGAAATTGGACATTAAAAGCCCAAATAAACCATTTATCAAAAAGGATAAATCAAAAGAATCCTTCAAGCCCAATACATCCAACAATAATGAGGAAAGAAAATTCCATAAATGTGGAGGTATTGGACACTTAGCCAATAATTGCCTTAAAAAGGCAAAGATTAATGAAATTGTGGAAACAGAAAGCCACAATGACAAAGAAAAGGAATCTGACTCTGAAAAAGAGACAGAAGAGTCAGAAAGCTTTGAAAGTGATGAAATCAATATAATTAATGCACAAATTAATAATATTGATATAATTTGTGAAGTACTGGATTTTAACTCAAACTTACCACAAGTTGGGACATCTGACACAAACCTGACAAACATACAAGATGCCAAAATGTATAGGACCAAACCTGCAAGAGGAATGGGATATACAGCTGGAAAATTAAGTATAAGTATTGTTATGGTTAATGACCAAGAAGGAAAAGTTAGCTTAGATACAGGAGCATATTGCACCTGTGTGGGTAAAAGTTATTTAAAAACCATTGTCCCAGACTGGCAAGAAAAACTTATGCCAATACAAGGTGTCAAATTTAGTAGTGCAAGTGAGAGCATGAAGCCCCTTGGAATAATTAATTTAACACTAATTTTTCCTCATCCCTCACAATGTGTCTGAATCAAAGTGGAGTTTGTAGTAATGGACAACTGTACTAGTAATCACTTCATACTTGGGAAAGACTACTTATCAATTTATGGTATAGATATCTCTAACCAAAAGGATAGATATTTCACCATAGGAGACAACAAAGGACAAAGGTTTGGCTTCTTCAATAACAAAAAACAAATCACAGTTATTAAGAATGAAGAAAAAATTCCAGAAAAGGGACTTTTTATATCTGAACAACTTAAAGAGGAAGAATTCAATCAAGAATTAACAGAAAACATGAAAGAAAAATTGATTGACCTCTTATTTAAGTATGAAAATGCCTTTGCAACTGACGAAGAGCCACTAGGTGCCATAATTGGACATGAAGTGGATATAATTCTTAATGTGGGAAAACCTTACCCACCTTTATTAAGAAGACCTGCTTATCCAGCCAGTCCAAGGGCTAGAGAAGCCTTAGAGGTGCACATTAAAGAATTAATGGACCTTGGAGTATTAAGAAAGGTTGGACATAATGAACAAGTAGAGGTTACTACACCTGTCATTATAACTTGGCATAATGGAAAATCAAGGATGGTAGGAGACTTCAGAGCCCTGAATACCTATACCATTCCAGACAGATATCCAATACCCAGGATCCATGAGACATTGACACAATTGTCACAAGCTAAGTTCATCACAGCCATGGATGCCTTAAAGGGTTTCCATCAAAATGTCTTAACAGACAATGCCAAGAAACTACTGAGGATAATAGTCCACTGTGTAATTTTTGAATACTTAAGAATGCCATTTGGCATAAAAAATGCACCTTCCCTTTATCAAAGAATGATGAATACCATATTTCCTGAAGAATTATCAGAAGGATGGTTAATTATCTATATTGATGATATCATAGCTTGCTCAGAAACTTGGGAAAGTCACCTTACAAGACTAGAAAGGGTACTAAAAAAAATAGTCCAAGTGAATATGAAAATTTCCTTGAAAAAGTGGCATTTTGCATACAGTGAATTAAAAGCACTAGGACATGTTGTATCTGGACTTAGTCTAGGCATAGACAAGAATAAAGTAGCAGCAGTACTACTTAAGCCAATGCCTCAAGCCAAGAATGAAATGCAATCATTTCTAGGATTTTCTGGTTACTATAGACAGCATATAAAGGACTTTGCAAAAATTTCTAAATCCTTGTATAAGCTATGTGACCAACAAACAGTCTATGAAATGACAGAAGAAAGAGTCAAGACACATGAGGAATTGAAAAATTCCTTAACAAATGCCCCATTTCTTCTAATGCCAGATTTGAAACTACCCTTAAAACTTTACATTGATGCTTGTGGAGAAGGACTGGGTGTAGCACTACACCAGACACAAATTATCAATGATAAACCAGTGGAAGGACCAATTTGTTTTATTTCAAGACAGATAAAGCCAACAGAAGCAAGATATGGAGCAAGCCAAATGGAATGCCTCTGCTTAGTGCGGGCTTTAGAAAAATTACATTACTACTTGGATGTAACGGTATTTGATGTGATTACAGACTGTAATGTTGTCCAATCTCTATTAGATATGAAAACTCCAAATAGACATATGCTGCGATGGAAAATAACTATCCATGAATATAGAGGAAATATAACTATAGTTCATAAATCTGGAAATATTCATAAAAATGCAGATGGTCTTAGCAGATGGGCTCTAGCAAATACCTGTGAGCCTTAGAGGTAATTTCATATACCCAAAAGACAACAAATACAAAAATAACATATTAATATAAATAAAATAAATTTATTCATATTATTAAAATAAAAATCAAAATATAAATATAAAATTATATTAAAAATAAAAAAATTAATTACAATTTAAAAATAAAAATACATTAAATTTTGCAAGTGTAAAATTACATTTATACTTGAAAAAATTAAGTAAAAATGAAATTTTAACAAAATTGTGAAAAAATAAATAAATTTGGAAAAAAGGTAAATAAAAATTACTATAACTTTTTATCCAATAAATAAACATATAACAATTATTTCACCATCGGATTCCTCATAAAAAATCAGGTGGGGTCACCTCTGGGTGAAATTCTTGTAACTCAACTCTAAATAAGCTCAAATTAGGTTTTTAGTATTTTCAATACAAAAGTTGAAAATCCTCCAAACTTCAACTTAATTCACACCACGTGTGGTGTTAACCATCAAATTTTGTGTTAAAATTGAGGTGTTGTGTTTACTTTAGGAGTTATGAGGAATTGAAGTATTTTCAATTGAATTCAATTGAAATGTCAAAATGTGAGCATGTATTACATAAGTGAACTTTGATTTACATATGAGGTGTCAATTATTACTGTATTGTACTGTACAACTCAATCGAATTACATATGTAAATTATAAGTATAATACATGATGAGGAATTAAAGGAAAAATAAATTGGAAGGATTAAATTTGGGGGGGAAAAGGAACTCCAGCTCTAAGGGGGAGCTAGACCCCCAAAATCCTTGCTGACAGGCGTGGGATGTCAAAATTCACGCAAAGGTTCATCACTTTTAGCCTGGAATTGAGCTACAGGGTCTGTGGACTCAATTGATGATGAGGTTTTGATACCAACTGGGGTAGTTTTAGCTGTTGCCAAGAGGGTAAAACTACCCTTAAGATAAAACAATCATAGAAAAAACAGTTTTAACTGGTTTCTACCCCTCTGACACACATTCTGACGTGTTTTGAAGGCTCTAGGCCTGGTATTGCTATAGTAATGGCTGATTTAAGGGTCTAAAATGGCTAAAAATGGCTTAAACCAGCCCTTTTTGGTCTAAACCAGGGTTCAATGATGCCATAATTGGCTTTTCTGTTGTCAGACTGTTTTTCACGACGGACAAGAGTAAATTTTACTTTTGGAGTAAGAGAATTGAAGGCTATAAAAGAATGTCTTCTTTGCCCCATTTTTCTCTTCATGTTAGAATCTTTTGCTTTTATTAATTAGTTTAAACACTGTTAAACCAGCCAATAAAAGATTTCAACCACCATTTTTAAATCATTTTAATCATTTTAACCACGTGAAAAAATCATTATAATCATTGTTTGTAACTTTTATAATCATTCTTACCCCTGAACCACCACAAAAGTGAATTAAAGCATCTTTCATCACTGTAAACTTTGTCACTTTGTTTCCAAATTCACTCTGGTCACTTTTGGGTGTGTTTTCTCTTTAATATTCTTTTTAAAGACTTTTTTCTATAATTAATTGCTTGCAGTTCTTTGCTCAATCAATTCCAATTGAAATTGCTCTTGAAGAAATTTCTTTTGTAGCCTTAAAATATCCCTTGTAGAGTATATTTTGGCTAAATTTTTATTGTTGGTAAAACAATAAATTTTTATAATATTATTGTTTTATACTAATAAAGCTATAAACAATAAAATGGGCGTGTTTTCTCTTAAAAATAACATTTCTTACTATTTTAATTGATTTTTACCTTATACAAATTTTGAGGACAGGAAAAGTACTTGATTTTTAATCAAAGTTTCATATCCAAACCTTACAATACCCCTGACAATCCAGCATGGGTACCACAAGAAAAACACCACATAGAAGCAATATGTGTTACAGACATTGGCACAGAATTCTTTAACCCAGTTAAAGAAAGCTATAAGATAGAGAAAAACTGCCATATCTTAAGCCAACTTCTAATGAAAGACTGCAAAGACCCATCACTTTCATCAAAACTAGATGAAATATAGAAAAAGGCACATGATGAAGGAAGATTCCATCTACTTTATGGAATCCTTTACCATAGAACAAAACACACATGTGTTATGGTCTTAACAGATAGAATTCTGATAAACACTATTTTACATGAGTGTCATGATAGTGTTGCAGCTGGACACCTTTCAGAAGACAGGACACTAGAGAGGGTGAAAACCTTCTCTTGGTGGCCAAATTGGAAGAAAGATGTTATAGAATACTGCCAAACCTGTGACAGATGTCAAAAAGCCAACAGAGCCACAGGAAAGAAATTTGGAATGATGATCCAAATCCAAGAACCGAAATCCCCTTGGGAAATAGTTCATATGGATTGGGTAACAGCATTACCTCCAGGAGGAGACAGAAGCTATAATGCATTTCTAGTATTGGTTGACAGGTATAGCAAAACTCCCATGTTCCTACCATTTCATAAAGAGGACACAGCTATGGACACAGCCATAATGATATGGAATAAAGTTATCAGCCATACAGGCTTATTCCAGAATATTATAAGTGACAGAGACCCAAAGTTCACTTCAGCATTATGGAAAAATCTCCATAACTTGTTTGGGACAAAGTTATCATTCTCAAAAGCTTACCATCCTCAAAATGATGGTTTAGCAGAAATAATGATACAGACCTTAGAGGACATGATCAGAAGATTGTGTGCTTATGGGCTAGAATTCAAAGATTCTGATGGTTTTACCCATGATTGGTGTGCACTAATACCAGCTCTTGAGCTGGCATATAAAACATCAATTCATTCCTCTACTGGCAAAACACCAGCAATTCTAGAAAAAGGTTGGAATACAAGACTTCCTTATAATACCCTCAAAAAGGACTTAGTGGATATACATCCAACAGCAAGCAGTTTTAAGATAATGCTTGACAAGGCAAGACACCATGCAAACAGATGTATGCAAGATTCTTTCAAATATGCAAAAGAAAGATGGGGTAAAAGTCATAAGCCACCTGACTTCAAAATAGGAGACTTGGTCCTAGTATCAACACTTAATTTCAATAACATAAAAGGCCCAAAGAAACTAAAAGATTCCTTTGCAGGACCATTTATGATAAAAGCACTTCATGGACCCAATGCTGTGCAATTGGAACTCGTAGATGAACTAATGAACAAACACCCAACTTTCCCTAGAAGTCTTATAAAACCTTACAGTTCAAGTGACAAGGAGTTATTTCCACTAAGAAATAAACCCCCACTTGGAATTCCCCACTTGGAAGAAGGAGAGGAAAAGAAAATAGTAAAAGTCCTTAAAGAAAGAGGGACAAGAAATAAAAAAGAAAAGGAATACCTTGTAAGGTATAGAAATTCAACTCAAGAAGATGAATGGCTACTGGAGAAAATATAACAAATGCTGATAAACTACTAAGAAGGTTCAGACATGAAAGAAAGCCTGAAAAATAGAAAAGTTAAGCAATATTGAGCTTCAAGACTAACAAAGTCTATTGAGGAGGTAGGACAGTGGATGATACCCTAATTACACCTATCAGATTGTGGTACAATCTTTTTTGGTGGTAGGGAATGTGGACCTTTGAGATATGACCACATACCCAAAAAGGTCACAAGAAATATTTAACATAATTATACATTAAAAATACGTACCTTAAAACTACAAGAATACCATAAATTGGTATAAAACTTGGTTTAACTTAAAAGCAAATGAATAAAAATTTGAAATAAATCTTACAATTGGATTCCTCATGGTAAAATACACATATACCATTTTTATGGCATATCTGTAAAGTCAATATTTAATAAGCTATAAGTAATAATACCTTATAAAAAACAAAAATCCTTATTTATTTCAAAAATCAATGAAACGACATGTGCAATAAATGGTACCATTGGGTTCTCCATAAAGCTCCACACATAAAACAATCAATAAGCTAAGCTTCAAAATCAATACTTAAGGAATTAACCTGAATATATGCACTTTTTTGGTCAACGCATATATTCATGGATTTTAGCTAATATCTCTTGAATTATGCATGATAGAGTGATGAACCAAAAATAAATTCATCACGTGATTACTGTAGGAATACAGAAATGAAGTTTATTTCACAAGCTATAAACAAGGTTAAAATCTGTAAGGAATTATTCATTAAAATCAACAGAGCTGTTGACCACTTTGTTGTGAAAGTGGTCCAAGCTTAAAAAAAGTGGACAGTTGGATTCTACTAGTTCATTCGTGAAGAATGATGTATTTGTTATTATAATATTCAAGGTATAACCCCTTGAAATCATAGTTTGAAGTTTAAAATATTAAATCTCAACAGAAAAGATGAGTTACAAGAAAAATCATCAAAAATAAAGTTTTGATTATGTAATGAAATTCTGTTGACAGAATAATAGGGTTATGCCAAGCTATTAGAGTCCACTCTCTGAATTTCTGTAGCGTGTAAATCTTAAAAGTTATTAAGGATCAAAGTTTGAGCTTAATTTGATCATTTATGATCACTCACTGTAACCTTAAATTAAATTTAACAGTCATATGAGTGATAAAATTGGTGAATACTATGAGTTTATGACTAAAACTAATAAAATACACGAATTTTGGGGTTCTGCCAAGAATTTGACGTCATCAAACCTAGAGTTATAGTGATTACTCTAAATAATGGTGTCATAATGATGTAATATGGTTTAATCATGATGTAATCATCACCAAACCTTAAACTATTGATCAATTCCAGTTGATATGATTAGTAAACGTCTACTAGAAGCCTGTTGGACTCTAGTAGGGAGGTATTTACTATAAATACAGCTCTTTTTACTCTGTTTTCCCCTCAGACGCATCAAAAACATTAAATCAATACAGTTAAAAGGTAATATCTTTATTCTTTAGATATAAAACTTTTATATTATTAAAGAACAAAGATCATCTTATTATAATCATCAATTTTGACGTGATTAAATCATTTATTTAATTGTTTTTGTTAAAAATCTCTCTAAAAACTCATTTCCACATAAAAATCAAGAATATTTGTAATTTTTTCTATTTTTTATTGTAAATATAATTTGGATAAGTTGTATTTACATTATTTGGAGTAAAATATCTCGAAATTATTATATTAAGTATTAAAAGTAGGCTATTTTCTCTTATTATAATAATTTTCTCTATATTATTCTTTTAATAGTTCTTTAATTAATATAAATAGTATTTATATTAATTTATAACTTTAATATTGGTAATATTATTGTTATTAATTGTTTTTTATTAATAAAAAACAATTATTTACGCCTTTATTATTTGTTTGTAACAATAATAAAGTGCTATCAAATATATTAATATATTTATTTTATTATATTATCATATTTTATTGATAATATACTCATTTTTACGCCATAATTATAATAATTATTTATTATGATAATTATTTTTATATTATTTATTTGATTATAAGGACATTCATAGTACAATAAGTAAAATATTAGTAATTTTTACTTATTGTTTCATAGTCAAACCTTACACTTAGTGAATGCAATTCTGCTTCAGCTTTTCTGACTTCATTCGGGTCACCAAATAGAGTGAAGAGTTGAGATTCAAATAATTTCCAACAATTGAGAAGGTAATTTGGATCTTGGTTGGTGAGATTGGAAAGATAAGGCTCAATCCATTTTGCAGCCCTGCCAATGCGAAATTAAGTGGCATAAAGGACCTTCTTTCTGTCTTGAGAGAAGTTTGCCGGATCATTATGAAATATTAATTGGCATGACTGAAGGAAGCTTCTGACTTTGAATGGCTGAGTCCCATCAAAGAATTCTGGTGCCTTCATAGATGGAGTCTTGAGGGCGGGTGGTCTTGATGATCCAGAAGAAGAAGATGCTTGAATATTGGCCATAATATGAGTCATTTTCTGAATAATGGCCAATAAAGATGGATCAGACTGATGAGAGAAAGGCTGATTATACTGGGCTAGAGTTGGCCCTCCAGTACCTTGGGATGCCTCCACAGGAGCAGGGACACCTTCAGTACCATCAGACTCTTCCTCTTCACAATCTTCACCTGGACCCTTGAAAATGGTCCTTGAAGCTCCTGGGAATCTGTCAACTACTCGTGAGAATGAGCTTGATCTTCTTGGCACTCTTCCTTCCTTCCTGGATGGTGCTGCTCCTTCCAAAGTGGGTCCTCTGTCCAATTTGGCCCTCAGTTGAGAAACTGCTGGGGTGCCATCAAGAGGTGCCCTAGGAGTTGGAGTGGGAACAGCTTGAGTTCTGGCCTGAGATATTGTCTTCCTTGCAGGAGGTGTGTTGGATGGGCATGATTTCAGGATATAAATTAAAATAAATGAAAAATAATGAAGACTTGAAGATGAAAACTTGAGGCAATTGAAATAATGCTTGAAGTCAAAACTCAAAATAAATGTCTTGAGGAAAATCAATAAAAATCAATAAATCAAATTAAATCTTCAGGTAAATCAATCAATTAAATATCAAATGAAAACTTGAAGTCAATGAATCAAATAAGTAAAATCAATTGAAATCAAAATATTGCAAAAAAAAACAATCAATCAAATTAATTCTTGAGGCAAGATCAATTGATGTCAAATTCTTGATGTGAAAAATCAGCAAAATCAATGAAATCTTCAGGTCAATCAATTTTCCTGAGGTCAATATCAATTTATCTCAAATCAATCAATCAAATCAAAATCAAGTGAGTTCTTTCTCAAAAATCAAAGTTCTTGAAGAATGAATCAAATATGAATCTTGATGTGAAGAATGTGTCTGAATAAATTGATGAAATATTTGAAAATCAAATGAAAATTAAGATGACGCCTGAATTATGAATGAATTAAAGAATGATGATTTGAGATAATATTTAGAAAGAGAAACAAAAAAATTGGTTCAGCTTTCAGTTTTCAGAATGAAGAATGAATGAGAGAAAATTGAGAGGTGACAATGAATGATAAGGTTCATAAGCATTCAAGAGTCATAATTTCAATGAAATGAGTGAATTAAATTATAAAGAAAGAATGAACAGAATGAAAAGAAATTATGAGTTAATTAATATAATGTCACTGGGGCTCTGGGTCAGAAAACAAGAGTGGCCTGGCACTCAGCAATCATGGAACTCACTTGGAAGACTCCAAAAGAATAAAGAAATAAAAATAAAAGAATAAATTCCTCTAAGAAATATGCAGGTACAAAAATGAGAGGCAATAAGAGGAAAGGGAAGCCAACCAAGTAAGTCCTTGATCACTGTTTCAACCTGCCAAAATGAACAATGGAATTAGTAACGATATGACCACCAAATATCCATTGACGGGCAAAGAAAGAATAAGAGAAAAGGTGGTAAATGACTGACTTGATAATATCAGTACTCACCTAACAAGAATGATAAGATATATAAAGATAAAATAAAATCAAAGTATATTAATTAACTGGGGAAAAATCCCCCAGGGTGGAAAAAAAAACTAGTATATGTGAAGAGTTGGGAGCTTGAGTTCTTCAGGCTGAAAACTGATCTGTATTGATCCTTGAGGCTGTATTGATTATTTTGGTAATTGATACAGCTGGCTAATATTGAACTTGAATTGGGTTGAATGAATTTCCCATGCTTGAAAATGGAATACAGTTCTTGATGGATCCAGACTGTATTGAAATGAAGGTGGTTGCCAAGATGGATTGAGTGGAGCTTTGACACTTGACACATGGATGAACTGCCTCTTGAATCCCTTGAGAATGTTTGAACAGTATTGCCTGGGAGGAATACTGTGAATGAAACTATCCAATGACGTCTTGATGGTGTGATTGGTCTTTTACACTGAAACACTTGCTCTTGAGCCTTGATGAGTCCTTTGAATTATTGGGTGCCTTGATGACGTGATGATATGTTGGAGTATTGAAATGACCAATTGATATTTCCACCATTGAATTTCTGTGGAAAAATGATGCACAATGATATATAACATCCTTTATGGAATATTGGTTCATTGGAAAGAAGATTATGTCAAAAGGTCTTGAGATGGAAAGACGGAGGGGAAAAAGATGGATTTTATGGCTTCAGAGCTTGGAAAGGTGTTTCTGGGTCCTTTGGGGTTCTGATCCAAAAACTGGCCCAAAGGGTGGGAAAGTGTCTTTTTGACACTTTGCGTCAAAGTGCGCAAAAATATGCAAAATGTGCAAATATGCGCAAAATGCGCAAAAGTGCGCAAATGCGCATTATGAGCCCAAATTGCCAAAAACAGCCATTTGGGCCATTTCCCCTGGCTTTGAGGGAAATGACCAGAAATACCCAATTGGGCATAAACTGCCGCTATGGCTTCTAGATTGAGGTGAAGGGTCATGAAGGCCCAAAAAGACAAATGGCCATAAATGGTCCATAAGATGATGACGTGGCCATATTGGCCACTGGTGATGGATATGGCCAACTGGCCATAAAAGAACTGTGGCTTGATATGCCATATGGAGATGCAAGGAGGTGAATTGCCATGGTTTTGACAGGCCCATGGACCATAGGACACCGGAACTTTGAATAGGCCAAAAATTGCCATATATCAATTTTCTGCCATTTTCACCCCAAGACCCAAAAAAGGCCCAAATGGCCATGAAATCAATTTGATCAAGAAGTATCCTAGCAAGGGCCAAGGCCCAAAATAGCTATGGTAAGGCCAGGGGAGTTATTTCCAAGGTAAATGGGGACAAGACCCCTTGAAGTTTCTTTGCCAAGACACTTTCAGTCAAGGCAAGGGAGGGCCCAGCATCAGAAGAGCTCAGTGGGCATCACTTTGGGATACAACCCAAGGCCATGGCCTGAAAAGAAGGACTTATTGAATCAAAAGAATAAAAGTGTCACAATGCTGTCTGCCAGACCTCAGAAAAGGGAACTCTTGCCAAAAAGCCTTTTAAACCGGTTGAAAGATCAATTAATACTGGCAAGTTGTAGATCACATTCCACCATGTGACAGTACCCCCGGGTTTAGAGCACTGTGTCCCAGAGTGCATGTAACTGATGGTATTACCCATGTCACCCTCATGGAGTTACATTAGTCACAACAGGAGCCTACAAGGAACCCTTGTACGCCAATGGAGCGGAAAACCCAGTGATTTCTGGTTGTTTGATTGAGACCATCTCTTGTCTCCAACCGGAATTGAACCCATGATGTTGGGAACTGGTTTATTGTCACAATGCTGTCTGCCAGACCTCAGCAAAGGGAGCTCTTGCCAAAAAGGCTATTAAACAAGTTGAAAGACCAATTAATACTGGAAAGTTTTAGATAACATTCCACCATGTGAAAAAAAGAAGGCCTATTTCAAAGTGGAAGACTTACTCAAGTTAAAGAAGGGGGGAATCAAATGAAGCTAGCAGGGAAGAATTGAAAAAACAATTTTTCAGGATAATTGTCAAGACGAAAAGAAAATTAAAAGGAAAATGTTTGAAAAAAATGTGGCGATAATGATATGCCACTCCACAGTGGCAGGGTATTATGGTGTTCAGGAGCCCAGCAGTTTCAAGGGGGGATACTGTAACAGCCACTCATCACGGGTAAGGGCATTCATACTTACACCCACTCAAACACCTAAACCAGAAAATCCACTGTGTGTATCAACATTCAGTTTCAGCAATATTCATTGCTGAAAGATGCATACAGTCTGGTTCATCAATACAGTCTGTCAATATTTGTACAGGTTGGAATTACCCAATACAGTTTGAATACACTATTTCCAAACTGTATGATCACTCAATACCACCACTCCTCTTTTACAGGCCCTTTATTGGGCAGACTCAATCCAATCATCAAATCCTCTCTCTGGATCAGGGCTGGTGATTCTCATATATACCAGCCCCTCTTTCTCCCCCCTGGGGACTTTTCCCCAGTTAATTAATTTAGTTAATTTATTATTTCATAAATATTATTATCCTTATTTTGGGTATTACATTTATTTAATATTAAGTTAGTCTTTGCTTTTTCTTTTTTCGTCTGTACAGTATGAGTTTGGTGGCCATATCCTTATTAACCCTTCTCTTTCCATTATGACAGGTTGAAACAGTGGACTTGGACTAGTTTGTGGTTGGCTCTTTTATTTCTTACTCTTATTATTTTATTGCTGCTTTCCTTATATTTCTTTTATTAGTAATTCATCTTATTACCCTCTTACGTGTATTCCTCTTTATCATATCCTGGAGCCCTCCATAAGTGAGTACCCATTTACTGAGTGCCAGGCCCCCTTCACTTCAAAGAGCCCATGTGACACCAAAGGCAAAGGGAAAAGTCAATTCCATTGAGAATTTCCCAGAGAAGGAATTACCAACAGAGGATTCTGAATCAGACTCTATCGGTGATGCCATCAGAGAGCAATCTGATGATGACCAAGACCCAAGATAAGAATTCCTAGTGGAATACCAAGAGGAAACCCCACTAGAAATCCAAGACATACAGTTGGAAGCAGGCATGCCACAAGATACTGCCAACAAAAACTTGTGTAAACACACACAAGCTGAACAAACATTCCTGGTTACACCAACCAAAGGAATGGCATAAATATATGGAACAGCCACAAAAATGACTTTTTGTATGGACAATGCTCAACACCCATTGATAATTGACAGTGGATCACACTGCTCCATAGTTCCCAGAAATATCTTGACAACCACTTCCCAAAATTGGAAAACCAGCTCTTGCCCACCAAGGCAAAGAACTCCAAGAGTGCATCAGGGAAGATGACTTCCATTGGAAAATTATCAAAGAAATAATTATACCCCATAGGAAAGTTAACATCAGACTTAACCCAGAGTTTGTTTTGCTTGATGATGCCCACATCCAAGGGTTTTTCTGGGAAAATATCACCAGAGGATGCATGGCATAGATATTTAAAATAGTAAAAACAGGCACATTACCATTGGTACCAACAAGGAAAATGAATTTTCACTTGATATATACCAAATATCTGCCCAAAATCTTCTTGAAGAACTACCGAATGAATTCAGAGAGGGACAGTTTAGCACTACCCTCACCAGTAAACAGAAACTAAGCGTACTTAAAGTGCTTAGAGAGAATAGACCAGCATTTTCGATTGGTGAAGAACCATTAGGCAAGATTAGAGGCCATGATATAGAACTATATCTGGATGTGGAAAGATCTTAT
This sequence comes from Austropuccinia psidii, assembly GCA_023105745.1. Classification (NCBI taxonomy): domain Eukaryota; kingdom Fungi; phylum Basidiomycota; class Pucciniomycetes; order Pucciniales; family Sphaerophragmiaceae; genus Austropuccinia; species Austropuccinia psidii. The sequence goes on from JALGQZ010000004.1 coordinate 70,022,043, forward strand.
GCACCCATGCTCAGGAGGCCTCCTAACCCAGCAAGTCTGGACACCAGGAAGGAAATTGAAAACATACCAATGAGCCCCTGGACATGGATGTCATCAGAAAGATTGGACACAATGAAATAGTGGAAACTAGCACTCCTGTCCTGATCACCTGGCATGGTTGAAAGTCTAGTCTGTGTGGATATTTCAGAGCTCTGAATAACTACACCAAAGCTGACAAGTACTCTATACCCAGGATACCTCATGCTTTAGAACAAATGGCAAAAGCAAAATACATAACCAAAATGGATTGTATGGAAGGCTTCCACCAAAATGGAGTTAAACCAAACTCCATGAAATTACTCAGAATCATATGTCATATGGGCATATATGAGGGCACCATGATGCTATTTGGCATGAATAATGCACAAGCACACTTCCAAAGGATGATGGACACCATATTTCAAGAACAGATATTGGAAGGCTGGATGGTAGTATATATTTATGACATCATTATATACTAAGGGACATTGGAAGACCATGTGCAAGACATAGACAGAGTGCTAAGTAAATGCACACCCATAAATCTGAAGATTTCACTGAAAAAGTGCAATTTTGGCCAGCAAGAGCTACTAGCTCTAGGACATAAAGTCTCAGGTCTTATTCTGGAAATTGACCAGAACAAAGTAGCAGCAGTAGCGCAAAAGCCAGTACCAAGAAACATCAAAAAGATGAAATCTTTCCTTGGGTTTCCTAGATACTATGGCAACCACATCAAAGATTATGCCCACATAACTAGTAGCTTATACAAGTTATGTTCAAAATATATAGTGTTTGAAATTACCAAGGAAATAAGGGACACATATGAGAGGATCAAATATAAACACACAAATGTACCTGTGCTCATCTTTCCTGACTTTGAACTCCCATTCAAGTTATTCATAGATGCAGCATGTAGCCAAGGCTTAGGAGCAGCCCTTCACCAGAGAAAAATTGTAGATGGTGAATCAAGAGAGGGAGTAATAAGTTAAATCTATAGGAAGCTGAAAGATTCAGAAGCCAGGTATGGGGCCACCCATACCAAATTTCTATGCTTATTCTGGGCTCTAGAGAAAATCCATTATTATTTGGGGGGTGCAGTCTTTGAAGTCTACACAGACTGCACAGCCTTGAAGTCTTTACTAAACATGAAGACTACCAATAGACACATGCTAAGGTGGCAAATAGCCATCCAGGAGCATAGATGGAATATGACCATCATATACAAAGAGGGTCAGGGTCATACCAATGCAGATGGCCTCAGCAGATGGCCACTGGATAATATCAAAAGCAACCCAGCTTATGACCCCAAAGTAGCAGCTAAAATTTGTATCCATTTCATGGAGGTAGACAGGAAGGAAAACTTCAGATTTTCTGAGTGGGCACCAGAAAGTGGTACCCCAGACAGTGGAAACACTGACTGAGAAGGAACAGAAACTCCCATATTGGGAATAAGCTCCTCAGAACTGCATAATGAATTCTTCAATGCAGTAATGAAGACATATACCAAACACAAACAATGTGGCATATTGTTGCAACTCCTTCAACAAAGTACAGGGGCCCAGAACTGGAATCCCAGTTAGAGGAACCCTGGTTGAGGGACTTCAAGGCCAATAAATGTTTCCTTATAGATAGCCTGATTGTCACAGCCAAGGAGGCAGGGGCATTTCCAATCATCATCAGCAAATCATCATATCATGGATACCCTTCAGAACCCAATCAGCAAGGGGGTTTCATTCAATAATTCACCCAATACAGTTTTCATACCTCAATACAGTTTTCATACCTCAATACAGTTCCATACAGGCAAGACTCAAATACAGGATTCACCAAATACAGGCCTGTCATCAATACAGGCGCAAATACCTGTATTGACTGTATCACCTGTATTGGATTCACCAATACAGGATTCAATCCCACATCCAACTTCTTCCAGCATACAGGCCAGTATCTCAACACTCAAACTCCAAGGCTGGCATTTCTCACATATACCAGCCCCTCTTCACCCACCTGGGGGTTTTTCCCCCAGTTAATTAAAATAGTTGATTTATTATTTAATATTATTTTATTCTCACTTTTGGAATATTATTTTATTACTTATTAAGTTAGTCTTAGCCTTCCCTCACCTGTTCAGTAGAGTCCTGGTGGCCATATCCTTATTAATTCCTTTTCTCTTTTCTGAACAGGTTGAAACAGTGACTCAGGATTATTTGTGGTTGGCTCTTTATTATTGCTTTTGTTTTGTCTCTCTTATCTTTTATTCTTATTATTTTATGACTAGGAATTTATCCTCTTACTCCATTACTCTTATCATTTGAGTATTTTCTTCTGAGCCCTCCATAAGTAAGTCTGTTCACTGAGTGCCAGGCCCTCTTCATTTTAGAAGAGCCCCTGTGACACTGATCTACCATAGAGAGAAGCACACTAGTGCACTCACAATAATAGACAGAGACCATATATCTTTGATCCTGCAGCAATGCCATGACTGTCACAGGCGCTCTTCTAAGTGAAGAGGGCCTGGGACTCAGTAAGCTGGGACTTACTTATGGAGGGCTCAAAGGATATGGTAAGAAAAGAGTACACTCAAGAGTGTTAAGAGATGAATTACTAAAAAAAGAATATAAGAAAAGAAGCAACAAATAATAAGAGGAAGAACAAAAGAGCCAACCACAAACAAGTCCAATTCCACTGTTTCAACCTGTCAGAATGGAAAGAGAAGGGATAATAAGGATATGGCCACCCAACTCATACTGTACAGGTGAAGAAAGAAAAAAGGCAAAGACTAACTTAAAAGCAAATAACTATAATACCCAAAAATAACAATAAGAATAATTATAAAATAATAAATACACTAAATTTATTAACTGCGGAAAAGTCCCCAGGGGGGAGAAAGAGGGCCTGGTATATGTGAGAATCACCAGCCCTGATCCAGACAGAGAATTTTCATGAGAAAGTTTGATGGTTGAATTGAGTATGGCCAATACAGGTCCTGTATGCATGTACAGGATCTGTACAAGAGGAGTGGTGGTATTGAGTGATCATACAGTGTGTAAATGGTCTATCAAAACTGTATTGGGTAATTCCAACCTGTAAAAGTATTGACAGGCTGTCTTGATGAACCACACTGTAAGCATGACTCAGAAAGGAAGATTGCTCAAACTGGATGCTGATACACACAGTGGATTTGCCGGTTTGAGGTGTTTGAGTGGGTGTAAGTATGAATACCCTTAACCCTGCTTAGTGGTTGTTAAAGTATCCTCCTCTTGAAACTGGTGGGCTCCTGAACACTATAATACCCTGCCACTATTGAGTGGCATCTCAATATGCCCCATTTTTTCAAAAAAATTTCTTTTTAATTTTAATTCCCTCTTGACCATTATCCTGAAAATCCCGTCCTCATTTCTTCACTTTCCTACTTGATTTGAATTGTGTTCCCCCTTCTTTTAACTTGAGTAAGTGCTTTCAGCTTTGAAATATGTTTCTTCTTTGGATTCAGTCCCTTCTTTCCCTTCAAGGCATGGCCTTTGTGTTGTATCCAAAAATGAGTTCCATAGAGCTCTTCTGCTCACAAATTGATGGCCAATTAATATATGCTCATATACCTCATTTTGAATGGGCCAAATTGATGTTTTGGCAATTCTTGCCTTGATTGGAATCCCTTCAAAGTCTTCAAAAAAGGAGGGTCTTGTCCCCATCGTCCCTGAAAATGCCTCAAAAAATGGTTTTGGGCCCAATTGGCCCCACCATTGATTTTGGGTCATGGCCCTTTCTATGGTGATTCTTGTCTTTTATGGCTTCAGGGAATTTATTGGCCCTTTTGGGGTCCTACAGTCCATGGGCCATGTGTTGGAGTCAGTGGGGCCTGGGTGCTATTGGAGGCCCCCAGGACCAAAATAGACACTTGAGATCAAATTTACTGGGGCGTTAGGGGTGCCATGGGGCCATTAGAAGGGTCCAGGACCATAAATCTGCAGAAGAGGTCCTGGATTTTGACTTCAGTCCAGAATAGACATGGACTCACCACCTTGATGACTTTGAGGGGGGGCCATCATTGAGCTATGGTCCCCACTTCCTTGAGGGCATTTTCTTCAGGCTTGAGGTGATTTAATCCGACTTTTGAATCTTCTGCTTGCATAATCCTTAGTCATAAATCCCAAACTGACAGAAATCACTTAATCTTCCCCTTCTGCGCCGCCACCATCTTCCCACACCAGGCCTGCCTTGAATCCAGAAGTAAGACCATCCCCTGTCCAACAATCCAGAAACTCACCCATAGTCAACTCCCAACAGCTCCACCCTGTGGCCAGTACCAGTAGAAGAAGAGAAGATCTTTCTCCTTTGCCATTTCCTGCCACCCATGTGTTTCAGCACAGGGATCAATGGCCTATCCGAGTTACCAGAGAAGACAAAAATATGGCAAGTGATAATCAGGATTCTGTGGCCTGGTTATTTAGGAGGGTTGATAAAAATAGTAGGGAGGTGATTATGTATGCTAATGATAGGACTATTTCAGAGAATGCTTCTGAGGAGATGGCTTCAAAATTTGCCTGGTATGAAGATAAGCTGATTAAAGTTTTCCAGAAAAACTTTTATTATTTAGGTAGAGATAGCTAGTTTCCTTTTCCTTGCTTGTGCTTTTTTTGACTTCTATCCTCACTCTTATAGCTATTAAAACAGAAAATAAAAAATAATTGGAACCTCCCAATGCATGATTTGCAAGGGGATGTGGCTTCTCTTTAAAAAAGAAATGAGAGAAATATACAAGTAAAGAAAAGAAAGAGAAAGAGAGAAAAAGAGAGTAGAGAAAGGAAATTAAAGAAATTCCTGAAGTTGTCCTTCTTGTGGTGAGTTTCTTGATTATTTGGCCAAGAATTGTCTGAAAAACAAAAACCAAGCATTTGATGCTCACAGAGTGTCCAAGGTGATGTTTTACAAGAAGTAGAACCCTCAGGGATGCATACCGGAGGATGGAACTTACTTTCATAACCTCCAATCCCCACCAAGCACCATAAAACCAAGATCTTTGCCATAATTGACTTTGAGGTAATGAATCTGATTGTCATAAGTTAGAAAAGAATAATAATAAATAATAAAGAAAAATAAAAGAAGAAGAAATTTGGCCATATCTTGAAGAAAGGTACAAATTTGAGGCCATTGATGTTTAAAGGACTTCTGAGTCTATCCAAAGACTTGAAAAGTGCTCACAAAGTGGCCAAGGTGATGCTTACAACAACATTTGGGTAGAATACCCCCTTAAAGGTGCATTCCAGGAAAGGAACTTACTTTCATAACCTCTTCTCCCCACCAAGCACCATAAAATCAAACTCTTGAGGTATTTGGGCCAGGCTTGTCTGCATACAATTAATGGAAATCCTTGACAAGGTCTGGTGAGCTGGTAAGGTTGGGAGCTCGTTCCCAAGTTGTTCTTTATGGATATTCACTGAATCCTTTCAACTTTACAAGATACCATAATTTACATCTTTTGAGTTTTGAGTCAAGAACCTGAGCCACTTCCCACTCTTCTTGCTCCTCCACTAGAACTGGTGGTGGTTGCAATTGATTGCAATTTGGGATGCTTGACTGCTTGACTGTTTCTAGTAATGACACATGGAATACAGGCTGAACTGACTTCCATTGAAAAGGCAACTTGAGGTGATAAGCATGACTTCACAGGGTCCCAGCCATCTTTCTGAAAGTGTCTCGCTTGGTGGTGTAGTATTGATGGTCTTGTAAGCTAGCCATAATTTGTCCCCAGTTTGGAAATCCGGTGGAATTGACCTATTTATATCTGCATACCTCTTTAATCTCCTTATTGCTGGCCCTAATTCTTCTTTGACAACTTGCTGTACTGATTGGAGTTTTGTTGATAAATTTCCAGCAGGTTAGTATGTCACAACCATGGCAATTCACCTCCTTGGATCTCCATATGGAATATCAAGCCACAATCCTTTTATGGCCAATTGGCCATATCCTTCACTAGTGGCCAATATGGCCATGTCATCATCTTATGGACCATTTCTCTTTTGGGGCCTTCATAGCCCTTCACCTCAATCCAGAAGCCATAGTGGCAATTTATGCTCAAATGGGTATTTCTGGTCATTTCCCTCAAAACCAGGAGGAATGGCGCAAATGGCTGTTTTTGCCATTAGGGCTCATGATGCACATTTGCGCACTCTGTGCATTTTTGCGCACTTTGCGCATTTGCGCACTTTTGTGCACTTGGACGCAAAGTGTCCAAAAGACACTTTCCCACCCTTTGGGCCATTTTTTGGCTCAGAACCCAAAAGTGGCCAAAAATACCAAAGGACCCAGAAACACCTTTCCAAGCTCTGAAGCCATCCCATCCATCTTCTTCCCCTCTGTCTTTCCATCCCAAGACCTTTGGACTTAATCTTCTTTCCAATGAACCAATATGCCATGAATGATGTTATATATCATTGTGCATCATTTTTCAACAGCAATTCAATGGTGGCAGTATCAAATGGTCATTTCAGCCTTCCAACATATCATCACGTCATCAAGGCACCCAATCATTCAGAGGACTCATCAAGGCTCAAGAGCAAGTGTTTCAGCATCAAAGACCAATCATGCCATCAAGACGTCATTGGATAATTCCATTCCCAGTATTCCTAAAAGGAAATACTGTTCAACAATTCTGAAGGGATTCAAGAGGCAGTTCATTCATTGATTCAATTTTCAAGTGTCAAAGCTCCACTCAATCCATCCTGGCAACCATATTCATTTCAATACAGTCTGGATCCATCAAGAACTGTATTTCATTTTCAAGCATGGGGAATTCATTCAACCCAATTCAATTTCAATATTAGCCAGCTGTATCAATTCCCCAAATAATCAATACAGCCTCAAGGATCAATACAGATCAGCTTTCAGCCTGAAGAACTCAAGATCCCAACTTTTCACATATACCAGCTACCCTTTCCACCCTGGGGGGTTTTTCCCCAGCTAATTAATATATTTTGATTTTATTTTATCTTTATTTATCTTATCATTTTTGTTAAGTGAATACTGATATTATCAAGTCAGTCATTTAGCACCTTTTCTCTCTTTCTTTCTTTGCCTGTCAATGGATATTTGGTGGTCATATCCTTACTAATTCCATTGTTCATTTGGTAGGTTGAAACAGTGATTAAGGACTTACTTGGTTGGCTCTTTGGCCATTTGGCTTCTCTTTCCTCTCATTGCATCTCATCTTTGTACCTGCATATTTCTTAGATGAATTTATCTTTTTACTTTTATTTTCTTTATTCTTTGGAGTCTTTCAAGTGAGTTCCCTGATTGCTGAGTGCCAGTCCACTCTTGTATTTCTGTCCAAGAGCCCCTGTGACAGAGTCTTGAGCAATATGGATTCAGTCAAAGCTGGGATTTCTTCCATGAATGGTGAAAAAGGGGGATTGCTTTGTTGATGAATGGTCTGCATTATTGTAGGCAAATTCAGCCAGAGGGAGCCAGGTGTGCCAGTCATCTTGATGTTAACTGACCTACATCCAAAGATACTGTTCTAGAATCTGATTTACCCTCTCTGTCTGTCCATCTGTTTCAGGATGAAAAGCAGTTGAAAGATCTCTTGATATCTTGAGCTGCTGACATAAATTGCGCCAGAACTATGAAGCAAATAAAGAACCTCTATCACTGACAATGGTGGCTGGAAGGACATGTTTGGAAAAGACATGGCTGATAAAGATTTGAGCTAATTCCAGAGAAGTGATTGTGCCATATGCTGGAATGAAGATTGCGATTTTTGAGAACCTGTCCACAACTACTAGAATTGAATCAAAGCTGTTTGACGAGGGCAATTGTTTAATAAAGTCCATTGATAAAGGATTCCAAGGACCAGCTGCAATCTGATGAGGCTTGATTAATCCAAAATTCTTATTATGAATGTTCTTCTTTCTTGATGTCAGCCTGTGACGCAAAACCAGAGCACAAGCATGACAGCCAAATACCATAAACCAATGGTATAGCCAAGATACCACAAAAACATGGAGCTGAGCCAAATCTTCTCAAAAGGTATCAAACAAAAGAGGAAACTCACCCCTTTGCAAATATAAAACTCCCATCATCATAGTACAAAGAATAACAAATTTATTCCTCCTGAAAGTTGTTGCTAACATAAACCTTAGTTTTCACCTCTAATATGAAATAAAGAGTAAGAGGCCTAACCACATCAAATGGGTATGCGAAATGGAGCTCTAAGCCAGGGCTATCCAATGGTACCAACCAAACTGAGGTAGCACAAGTATTACAGATGTTATGGTCAAATTCAGGCCAAATAAGGGTGAATAAAATATTCACCTCTTATCTAACTTCCACAGTTTTAGTGTGAGATACCCAAAGTGGGGTCTTTTTGGAAAGAGAACAATCAGGGATATCTGATTGTTTCATTCATTTCCCCATATCTCCCCTAGAACAAAGGTTATGAGGAAAACAAGCCCAATACAGCTTGTTGCCTAAAACACCCATATGTACAAAAGTCTTGTACATGGGATAACTTTGCCATATTTAATGATAGCCATACCAAATAAGGTACAATTGTGTAGATGACATACAGGGCTACACACTGAAACAGCCTTTTTGTTTATCTCTCAAGAACTGACAAAGATATGGCTATTTTCAGGTCAAACCCCCACAGTTTGGTCAATACAGCCTTACCATGGGATAATACCCCATAACCAGTATTATTAGGTGTAAACTGACAAAGAAGCTTGTTTTTACTTCAAGACCTCATAGTTCATTAAATACTGGGGTCTCATACAGGTTCTGTACAGCATTCTACGCATCATACACGTCAATATCAAGCTGTGTGGTTCCCAGATGAGAATCTTCACCATGTATTGGTGAAAACTGCCCAGATGTGGTTTCAAAACCACATCCAAGCCCAATAAAGGCTATACAGGCCTTTTGCGAACCACAAGCCTGTCTTAGAGAGTGAAAAATCTTCACTTCCTCTATGTGGAAAGGTCTAGCAGCCTTTCCACCCCATTTCAAGATAAAAGGGGCCTTTTCACAGCCAGAAAAGGTTTCTGCATCCTGATCTTGAGTTCCTATGTAGTATAACTTTCAAAAACAGTTCTAATCTTGTAAAATAAACAGGTATACTTCTAATTTTAAGTATTGTAGACTTTATTATTGTAATCCAACAGGTAAAGCTACACCCAGGGTTTTCAATAGTGCTCACCACCACTATTCTTCAATAGTAAAACCCTTTGATTTTAATAATAAACCATTATTATACTTTAATAACCTTATTTTCAATATTTATAGCCATGTCACAGTCATATTTAAAGTTGTATTTAATGCTCTTACAGCTTCATCATAGACTCAGCCTGACACTTGAACATTGCTGACATCAGGACACATAGTCCTCAATGAATTGATTCATTCCAGCCCTAAAAAAGTCCCTCTTGATGGGCTTGATGGTCTTTTCCTCGCCAGGATGACCAGCCAATGGTGAGTCATGATGCTTTTGAAGAAGATTGAGTTGGATTTCTTCATTGCTTGGGATTAACACGCTATCTTTGAACAATAATAAATTGGCTTGAGGTTCAAGAGAATAGTCTATAACTTTAAGATTTGACTATGAAACTGATGATAATATTACTATTAATCTACAGTACTGTGAGCCTGTGAGGTATGTTTAACATACCCATAAGGCCACAAATGATTTTATAAACAATTAAATTTGTCTTAAACAGACTTTTTAGTTGAATTTCAAATAAAAAATAATAAAAAATAAGTATAACTTTTTTTTGGATAAACAAAGTTATAATTATTATGTCATTTTTGGATTCTACACCAAAAATAACCTAGGGTACACCCATAGGGTGTTATACCCAAAAACACTTATTTCTTGTGTTATTAGAAGATTTAAGAATCTCACAGTACTAATGTAACTTTTTTAACATTTTTTTAAAATTGTTAAATTTAAGCTTAATTAAGCTTAAATTTAAAGTTACATAAGGTTTATGCAACTTTACCAAAATTTTAGTTAAAATTGAGGTGTGGTGTATATTTACTGAATTGGCTAAGGATTTGCCATACAGAATGTAAATCCTGCGTGAGCTCAATTTAAAAGGGTTTAAGGCCATAGTATGGCTTTAAATAAATAAAAGGGCAAAATCCACGCAAAAAGGTGGGACAAAGGAAAAAGACCAAATAGAGCTGGGGTACCCAACTTTTTGGATCTGCAATGATTCAATTAAGGTTGTCCACCTGTATTGGAGGATTTTCAACCTTATTTAAACTTTAAGATTAGACTTTGATCCAACCTTAAGGTTTAAACTGGTTTTATCCTAAATTGGACAGGAATTTCAAGCTGCCAAGAGGGTAAATCCCAATAAGCAGGCTTGGAATCAAGGTTTTAAGAACTGTCAAAGCTTAATCAAGCTTAAAAAGCTTAAATAAGCTTAAAACGTTAAGGTTTCAATCATCAAAACCTTATCAAAACTTAAGGTTTTGTGTGTATTGCTATTTTACGTGGAAAAATAGTAATAACTTCAAAAATTCATTAAAAATCCAAATCTTAATGGATTTGCTTGAAAATTCCACACAGCTTAGAATTTAATATTATCAATATATAAATTAAATTTTAAGTATCTTTTATTAATAGGTTTCCTGGGTAATTAGCCTGGAAAATTACTTTTTAATTCAGCTTAAAGAAAATTATGATTTCTTTAAAAATTAATTAAAAATTCAGTTTAAGAGATTTCTGCTTGAAACTCTGATTTTATGTTGTTCATGTGATGAACTCTAATATAAATAAACTTATTTTATATTAAAACTTAAAATAATTAAACTAAATGAGGATTAAAGTTACTTGGAGTTAAGAATAACACTGGTAACTTTAAATTGGAAGTAAAAATAAGTTGCCTTAAGTTAATAACTTAATTTTTAAGCATGGTTTTTTCAGTTTTGATCTGAGCACGCCCTCTACATCCATTATGAATCATGAGAGATGCTCTGTAGACATAAAAAGAGTCTTTTCATCACTGTTTTTGTCCATCATTCATAATCAATCCAATCATATTAGAAATTTAAACAGGTAAAGTTTTATTAAATATAAAATCTTATTATTAAAAGTAATTCTTAAGTTATTTTTATTCTTTATTTATTAAATTAAAGAATTGAAGTCATAGAATTCAGATTATTGTTGTAATCATCTATAATAAATTTTATTATATAAAATTATCATCTTAAATATCTTTTAAAATCCACAAATTCCTCTCAAAAACTCTTTAATCATAAATTTTAGTATAAAAAGTTGTTTTATCTTTGATTTTATTGATTTTTGGCGTGTTTTTAACTTATAATCATTATTTAATATAATAACTGTTGTTTTATAACTTGTTGTATTAAATAAATATTATAAGTAAGTTTTCTTTAAAGTTCTATATTTTTTTATCTATTATTAGTTTTTTTATATAGAATTTTATTCTATAAAGAATTATTTCTGCACAGTGTGTGATTAATTCTTTTTATAAATAATATTTATATTATTTATAAGTGGTTAATATTCTTATTTTCCACGTGTAATTGTCTCATTAAGAGCTTTACACTTCTTATTGTTATAACTGTCAGTGACTATAACAATAATAGAATAATTATAATTTATTATAATTATTATATTTTTTTTTATTATTATATTATTATAATAATAATTAAATTTATTTTTTTATATAATTATTTTTAATAATTATATTTAAATTTGTGGTTATAATATTTCATTATATTATATTTTTCTACTGAGGACAGTCATAGTACTCTTGATATTGTTACTATTATCAAGAGTTTCATAGACAAACCTTACATTTGGGGGCCTGGCCGTGATTTTAAACCAATTTTTGGGAGATAAATCATATTCTAGACCTTATTTTACTGTTTTTTGACGTAAAATTGCCATATTTGTCTTAATATTGGCTTTTTTGGGACTTATCCCTTATAAATAATCTTTATAATATTAATAAAGTTATTTTTTCTTAAGAATATTGTTTGAAACAATATACTATTGAGTGACTTGGAATAAATTTCTTTTGTCTAACTAGTGGCTTTTTCACATCACAGACTTGAAATTTATTCTTTGAGTTATTCTAGTATAAAGTGAATAATAATATAATTTTGATTAATTAACTTGTTAATTGCATAATTATTATTTCTTTAAAGAAAATAATAAATCAAATAAAAAATCTTTAAAAATAAAAATCTTTACTAAAAACATTTTTTCTTTTTATCTTAGACATTTTTCTTTATTTTTGACGTAATTTGCCTTAAATTACATAAAAACAACTTTATTCAATAAGTTGAGTTTATAAGTTATTTTTATTATTTGATAAAATAACTTATATTTTTAAATTTTCTCTAGTGTCTTCAATCAGAGAAAGTTCTTCAGACTCTGAAGCCTCAGAATCCAGTATTGAAATTCAAACCAGCCCAGCACCAAGGGGTTTAATAACCAAAGAGCCCTTTAAAGGTCCTGCAGGTGAATTCAATCCACTTTTACTCTAATTTTTATTAAAATTGACGTGAAATGACTCCTACTAGAAGTGGAAGCAACTACTCCATCCAATCAAATGGATCTGGACCAGGACATTCCAGCCATAAATCCAAAAGGCAAGAATGTCCTCCCAGAGGAGAGGCACAAATGGAGGATGCCAGAACTTCCACCAGTTCCCAAAGGTTAGCCAGCACCTTTGAACCTCTTATTGAGAGTCCAGAAGCTGACATAACTGCTATTGCTGTTAGACCTGAACCATTTCCAACAGGCAACTGTGGAAATTTATCAATCCCAATGGAAAAACTGGTTCCTGGCGTCAAAACAACAAGAGTGGGAACTCCTTCCAAGTCTTTGGATAGGCACCATGAACTCTTATCTTCAAGTGAAGAAGTTCATGGGGCCAGAAAAGACAGAAGATCTTCTATTGGGTTGGACACCAATGTCTGTCAAAGGACAAGTCCAACAGATAAAAGCTTGGTTGAAAAACCAAAGCATGTTATCAGAAGACCAGAAGAAGAAGTTGGCCCAGGGCAAGGACAACAGCCAAGTGGAAGCTCCTCAAGCATCCACCAGCAAAAATCCGCCTCAACAAGTGCCAAACAAGCCCAAGCAAGCCCCAAAGACCAACCAGAAGGGCAAGCAAAAGGCAAAGGGAAAGGCAAAGCCCAAGTGGAACAAGCCCTACCCTCAGAATTACAGAATTCCAAAGAAGGAAAAGACAGCCATGGACAATGTGTTCAATATGGCAAGAACTTTGATGGAATTCAAAAACAAGGAGGAGGAAAGATTGAACCAATCCTTTCCAAAGAAATAGACCCTGTAAAGCTTGTAACTTACTTTGAATCTTGTAATAAAGAAATTATGGCAAAATTTAAAGCATTTGATCATGTCCAACAAAAGCTGGGCAATGAGATAGTACAAGTTAAAGACCAACAAAAGACCATTATTGGCCTTGAAAATGTTAATAAGGCAAATATTTTGTCTTTGACGCAAATTTGTGAAAGACTTGAGCATAAAGTTACCTTACTCAATCAACCAGATGAGAATTCAATTTCTTTTATAACTGGACAGTTAAGAGAATTGAAAATACAAGTTCAAAACTTGGAAAATTCAACTGGCCACAATGCAGCTCTTTTTCAAGAACAATTGGAAAAAAGTGATAAAGCAAGACTTGAATTGAAAGAAGATATTCAATCAAGTATTAATAATATATCACTAAAAAATGAATTGCCAAGGCAATCCACACCATTTCTTGACAGAAATGATCTTAACTTGAATAATGATTTACATCATACAATTTCAAGTAATGATGTGGAAACTGCTTGCAATTTCAAAGACATTCCAAGATTAGAGGAATGGCCAACCTTCAGTGGTGAAGGAGAATATAATCATATGGAATTTATGAAAACAATTGATATGTTCAAAGAAGACTTTAACATACCAGATGAATACATAAGTGCCAGATTACACTCATTATTTACCAAATCAGCTAAGAAATGGTATTATAAAATGAGACAAGACCATGGAAAACATTCCTGGCCTTGGTGGAAAGAACAAATTATTTCCAAATGGGCAAATGATTACTGGAGATTTAGAATGGAAAATTCTTTTGAGGAAGCCATTTTTAATATTGAGAGGGACAGGCCCATGACTTGGTTTCTTAAACAGAAGGACAGATTAACTGCCCTTCATCCTGATATGTCTGAACCAATGGTACATAAAAGGATATTAAGAAAGTGTGGTGGTGAGCTTGAGCATGCTATAAGAAGCAGATGTATTGAGCCTTGCTCTACAGAAGATTATATCAATGCTATGGAGGATATCACTACTAGAACAAAAATTGGAAGAAATTGGTATAAACCCCCAATAGACAACAAGACTAGTGGGAAACCAATTTCAAAACCAAATAAACCACATGACAGACCTCCTTTGAAATGTCATAAATGTGGAAGCACATCTCATTTAGCAAACACTTGTCCAAAAAAGACAAGAGTCAATGAGATAAGTGTAGAAAAAGCGGAAAACACAAAAGAAACTGATGTAGCTTTACATGAAAGTGATTCTGAACCTTCAGAAGAAGAAGAAACATCAGAAGAACTTAGTATAGAGAATATTAATGTTTCTTTTGAGGTCACTGAGGTACATACTCACTTACCACGGTACAGTGATGAATGTATGGATCTCATACATGTGCAAGATGCCAGAATGCAAAAAACCAAACCTGCCAGAGGTAAAGGTTATACAGCTGGGTCATCTTGTATCACTAATATTGTGATAAATAACACAGAAGCCAAGATACATCTTGACTCAGGTGCTTTTTGCACTTGTGTTGGGAAAGATTATCTTGACAAAATTTATACCAATTGGCAAGACAAGTTGATGCCAATTGAAGGTGTAAAATTCAGCAGTGCTAGCCAGAATATGCATCCTTTGGGTATATTTGAAGCTACAATAATATTTCCTCACCCTGCAGGAAGTATGAGATTGAAAGCTGAATTTGTTGTTATGAATAATTTTACTTCACAACACTTTATACTTGGGAATGATTATCTCAATATCTATGGTATTGATATTAATAATTATAAGGACAGATATTTCACTATAGGGGAAAATAAAAGGCAAAAATTTGCTTTTTCTCCAGAAAGAAAAGAAATTACTGTCATTCAACAAGTAAAAAATGTTAATAAAGAAAAATTTGTGTCAGATCAATTAAGTGAAGCACAAATTAGTCCTGAATTAACACCAGAAATGAAGGAAGAACTTATTGAAATTTTATTTCAATTTCAAAAAGCCTTTGCTTCTGATGATGAACCACTTGGGGCTATAAAAGGCCATGAAGTGGATATCATGCTTAACGTGGAGAGACCTTATCCCCCACTATTAAGAAGACCAGCTTACCCAGCTAGCCCTAGGGCTAGAGAAGCATTAGAAAGTCATATTCATGAACTAATGAAACTGGGAGTTCTTAGAAAAGTTGGACACAATGAGGAAGTGGAAGTCACAACTCCAGTAATCATTACTTGGCATAATGATAAGTCAAGGATGGTTGGGGATTTTAGGGCATTGAACACCTATACTATTCCAGACAGGTATCCAATCCCTAGAATCCATGAGACTTTGACTCAATTATCCAAAGCAAAGTTTATTACTTCCATGGATGCTCTTAAAGGCTTCCATCAGAATGTTTTAACACCTCATGCAAGGAAATTATTGAGAATAATAGCTCATTGTGGTATTTATGAATATTTGAGGATGCCTTTTGGTATTAAAAATGCACCCTCTCATTATCAAAGAATGATGAATACCATATTCCCACATGAATTATCAGAGGGATGGTTAATCATTTATATTGATGACATTATCATTTGTTCAGAAACCTGGCAATCACATTTAGAGAGACTTTCATTAGTACTTAAGAAAATTCTACAAGTGAACATGAAAATTTCTCTTAAAAAATGTAATTTTGGGTTTCATGAGTTGAAAGCTCTGGGACATGTAGTATCAGGACTAAGCCTTGGTGTTGACAAAAACAAAGTGGCTGCAGTTTTACTGAAACAAATGCCCCAGAACAAAAAAGAGATGATGTCTTTCTTAGGATTTGCCAGTTATTACAGGCAACACCTTAAAGATTTTGCAATCCATGCCAGATCATTATACAGAATTTGTGATCAACAGACTGTTTTTGAAATGACACAGGAGAGAATTCAAGCATATGATAAAATCAAGTATGCCTTGACCAATGCACCATTATTATTGATGCCAGACTGGAAACTTCCTTTTAAGCTGTATATTGATGCATGTGGTGATGGTTTAGGAGCTGCTCTTCATCAAGTCCAAATTGTCAATGACAAACCTTATGAAGGTCCAGTTTGTTTTATTTCAAGACAAATTAAACCTACTGAGGCAAGATATGGAGCTAGCCAAATGGAGTGCCTTTGCCTTGTTTGGGCTCTGGAAAAACTTCATTATTATCTTGATGGTAGTGTGTTTGAAGTAATTACTGATTGTAATGCAGTAAAATCACTTCTTAACATGAAGACTCCAAACAGACACATGTTAAGATGGCAGATTGCTATACAGGAGTATAGAGGCAACATGACCATAGTACATAAAGCTGGAAATATTCATAAGAATGCTGATGGCTTAAGTAGATGGGCATTACCCAATACACCTGATAATCCTGCCTATGTTCCTACAAGTGCAGAACCTCAAATCCCAATTGAAGGAATCAATATCACAGATGTTGGAACAGAATTCTTTGAAGAGGTTAGAGAAAGCTACAGGCAAGATAAGAATTGTCATATTCTTACTGCTCTACTTGACAAAGATTGTAAAGATGTAGCCTTGGCTAATTCTCTGGATGATATTTGGAAAACATCTTATGATAATGGAAGATTTCATTTGTTTGATGGTATACTATATCATAGATCTAAACACACATGTGTCATGGTCCTATGTAGTAGAATGTTGATTAACACAATACTACTAGAATGCCATGATAACATTTATTCTGGACATCTGTCTGAAGACAGAACAATGGAAAGAATTAAGACATGTGCCTGGTGGCCATCTTGGAGAAAAGATGTCATTGAGTACTGTCATAGTTGTGATAGATGCCAGAAAGCCAATAAAGCTACTGGTAAAAGGTTTGGTTTAATGATCCATATTCAAGAACCAAGTACCCCATGGGAAGTGGTTCACATGGATTGGGTAACTGCTTTACCACCTGGAGGTGATAAAAGTTACAATGCATGTCTTGTTATTGTGGACAGATATAGCAAAACACCAATCTTTTTACCATGCCATAAAGATGACACAGCTATGGATACAGCTCTTCTAATTTGGAACAGAGTCATATCCCATACTGGTCTCTTTAAAAATATCATTAGTGATAGAGACCCAAAATTCACATCAGCCTTATGGACTAATCTACATAAGCTTTTGGGTACAAAATTATCATTTTCAACAGCCTACCATCCACAAACAGATGGACTGGCAGAAAGAATGATTCAAACCCTTGAGGACATGATCAGAAGATTTTGTGCTTATGGCCTGGAGTTTAAAGATTCTGATGGCTTTACCCATGATTGGTGTACTCTTATACCAGCATTGGAATTAGCCTACAAAACCTCCATCCATGCTTCAACAGGCAAGACTCCTGCAATGTTGGAAAAAGGATGGAACCCCAAACTCCCAGTTGATACTTTGAAAAAAGATTTGGTTGACATTCATCCAACTGCTTCAAGCTTTAAGCTGCTGCTTGATAAAGTGAGACATCATGCAAATCAAAGCATGAATGATGCCTTTGAATATGCTAAGCAGAAATGGGATAAAAGTCATAAGACACCAGAATTCAAAGTAGGGGACTTAATACTAGTTTCAACCTTGAACTTTAATAATATTAAAGGTCCAAAGAAATTGAAAGATTCCTTTGCAGGACCATTTATTATTAAAGCCCTCCATGGGACAAATGCAGTACAAGTAGAACTGTCAGGAGAATTAGGAAACAAACACCCAACTTTCCCCGTCAGTCTTGTAAAGCATTACACATCAAGTGATAAGGAATTATTTCCTTTGAGAAATGAAACACCCTTAGAAGTACCCCCACTTGAACCAAGTGAGGAAAAGAAAGTACTGAAGGTCTTAAAAGAAAGGAGACTTAGGGGTAAAAATGAAAGAGAATACTTAGTCAGGTACAGAAATCCACAACATGAAGATGAGTGGGTTGAAGAAAGTAAGCTACCTGATTCCCAAAAGTTTCTCAGAAGATTCAGACATAAGAGAAGACCAATTCCTCAATAAAAGTTTGAATTGTGTGCTTTACATACTTGAACAGTATAAGTAGAGAGGTTGGACAGTGGATTATACCCCCCCCAAATAACTTGGGGGTATACTACAAAAGAAAATTGTGGTACAATTTTTTTTGGTGGTAGGGAATGTGAGCCTGTGAGGTATGTTTAACATACCCATAAGGCCACAAATGATTTTATAAACAATTAAATTTGTCTTAAACAGACTTTTTAGTTGAATTTAAAATAAAAAATAATAAAAAATAAGTATAACTTTTTTTTGGATAAACAAAGTTATAATTATTATGTCATTTTTGGATTCTACACCAAAAATAACCTAGGGTACACCCATAGGGTGTTATACCCAAAAACACTTATTTCTTGTGTTATTAGAAGATTTAAGAATCTCACAGTACTAATGTAACTTTTTTAACATTTTTTTAAAATTGTTAAATTTAAGCTTAATTAAGCTTAAATTTAAAGTTACATAAGGTTTATGCAACTTTACCAAAATTTTAGTTAAAATTGAGGTGTGGTGTATATTTACTGAATTGGCTAAGGATTTGCCATACAGAATGTAAATCCTGCGTGAGCTCAATTTAAAAGGGTTTAAGGCCATAGTATGGCTTTAAATAAATAAAAGGGCAAAATCCACGCAAAAAGGTGGGACAAAGGAAAAAGACCAAATAGAGCTGGGGTACCCAACTTTTTGGATCTGCAATGATTCAATTAAGGTTGTCCACCTGTATTGGAGGATTTTCAACCTTATTTAAACTTTAAGATTAGACTTTGATCCAACCTTAAGGTTTAAACTGGTTTTATCCTAAATTGGACAGGAATTTCAAGCTGCCAAGAGGGTAAATCCCAATAAGCAGGCTTGGAATCAAGGTTTTAAGAACTGTCAAAGCTTAATCAAGCTTAAAGAGCTTAAATAAGCTTAAAACTTTAAGGTTTCAATCATCAAAACCTTATCAAAACTTAAGGTTTTGTGTGTATTGCTATTTTACGTGGAAAAATAGTAATAACTTCAAAAATTCATTAAAAATCCAAATCTTAATGGATTTGCTTGAAAATTCCACACAGCTTAGAATTTAATATTATCAATATATAAATTAAATTTTAAGTATCTTTTATTAATAGGTTTCCTGGGTAATTAGCCTGGAAAATTACTTTTTAATTAAGCTTAAAGAAAATTATGATTTCTTTAAAAATTAATTAAAAATTCAGTTTAAGAGATTTCTGCTTGAAACTCTGATTTTATGTTGTTCATGTGATGAACTTTAATATAAATAAACTTATTTTATATTAAAACTTAAAATAATTAAACTAAATGAGGATTAAAGCTACTTGGAGTTAAGAATAACACTGGTAACTTTAAATTGGAAGTAAAAATAAGTTGCCTTAAGTTAAGAACTTAATTTTTAAGCATGGTTTTTTCAGTTTTGATCTGAGCACGCCCTCTACATCCATTATGAATCATGAGAGCTGCTCTGTAGACATAAAAAGAGTCTTTTCATCACTGTTTTTGTCCATCATTCATAATCAATCCAATCATATTAGAAATTTAAACAGGTAAAGTTTTATTAAATATAAAATCTTATTATTAAAAGTAATTCTTAAGTTATTTTTATTCTTTATTTATTAAATTAAAGAATTGAAGTCATAGAATTCAGATTATTGTTGTAATCATCTATAATAAATTTTATTATATAAAATTATCATCTTAAATATCTTTTAAAATCCACAAATTCCTCTCAAAAACTCTTTAATCATAAATTTTAGTATAAAAAGTTGTTTTATCTTTGATTTTATTGATTTTTGGCGTGTTTTTAACTTATAATCATTATTTAATATAATAACTGTTGTTTTATAACTTGTTGTATTAAATAAATATTATAAGTAAGTTTTCTTTAAAGTTCTATATTTTTTTATCTATTATTAGTTTTTTTATATAGAATTTTATTCTATAAAGAATTATTTCTGCAAAGTGTGTGATTAATTCTTTTTATAAATAATATTTATATTATTTATAAGTGGTTAATATTCTTATTTTCCACGTGTAATTGTCTCATTAAGAGCTTTACACTTCTTATTGTTATAACTGTCAGTGACTATAACAATAATAGAATAATTATAATTTATTATAATTATTATATTTTTTTTTTATTATTATATTATTATAATAATAATTAAATTTATTTTTTTATATAATTATTTTTAATAATTATATTTAAATTTGTGGTTATAATATTTCATTATATTATATTTTTCTACTGAGGACAGTCATAGTACTCTTGATATTGTTACTATTATCAAGAGTTTCATAGACAAACCTTACAAGTACTATGTCTGTTCTAATGAAATATTATTATAACCACAATTAAATAATTGGAGAATTATTTCTTTCACATGTTAAACACTAATAGTGATTTTAACAGTGAGCAGAAATTGTCTACAAGAATTAATTACAAGAAGAATTTAATAATAAAAACTTCTTTTATTAAAATAATAAACTTACTTTAATATATACTTATCTTTTGTAAGAATAATTATAAAGATAATTCTTGAAGAAAACTAATTTTGGAGAAAGCACTTTGATAATTAAAGATAAATGACTCACTTATACTCCAAAGAACTTATTGAAAGATATAAGTACAGAAAATTGAGGTAGAATTGTGGATTTAAGGGATCAAAAATGATTTATAGCAGGATTACAAAAATATATAGCTGGATTCTATGATTTCACGTCTTGCTGCTGGATTCTAAAAGAATTAAAACACTTAATAATAGCTTAACTAATACTTACTTGTTGGTAACAATGATATAAATGGATAATAAGATGATTTGATGTGGAAAAAACAGCAATAGGTGGCCTCTTTTAAGTCAACAACATCTCACAGAGGCGCGCCATGGAGAAAACTGTAAAGCCAGTGAGTGAGAAAACAAAAAACTCTTTTGGATTATTGATTGCATCATCTGTTGTCACATAAAATTATCATAATTACTTAATTGATGCTTTCACATGACTACCAACCCCAATATGGTTAAGAATAAAACTGTCACAGCCAAGGAGGCAGGGGCATTACCAATCATCTTCAACAATCATTACTTCATTGATACCCTTCAAGACCCAATCAGCAACAATCATTATTTCATTGATAACCTTCAAAACCCAATCAGCAAGGGGGTTTCATTCTACAATCTCCAAATACAGTTTCAAGACCTCAATACAGTTTCATACAGGCAAGATACAAATACAGGATTCACCAAATACAGGCCTGTAATCAATACAGGGGCAAATACCTGTATTGACTGTATAACCTGTATTGGATTCACCAATACAGGATTCAATCCCACATCCAACTTCTTCCAGCATACAGACAAGTATCTCAACACTCAAACTCCAGGGCTGGTATTTCTCACATATACCAGCCCCTCTTCATCCACCTGGGGGTTTTTCACCCAGTTAATTAAAATATTGGATTTATTATTTAATATTATTTTATTTCTCATTTAAGAAATATTATTTTATTATTTATTAAGTTAGTCTTTGCCTTCCCTCACCTGTTCAGTAGAGTCCTGGTGGCCATATCCTTTATTAATCCTTTTCTCTTTTCTGAACAGGTTGAAACAGTGGTACAGGATTATTTGTGGTTGGCTCTTTATTATTGCTTTTGTTTTCCTCTCATATCTTTTAATTCTTATTATTTTATGACTAGGAAATTATTATCTTTTTCCATTACTCTCACCATTTGAGTATTCCTTCTGAGCCCTCCATAAGTGTCAGGATGATACTATGATAAAGGTATAACTAGGCTAATTACAACTTTAACTGTGTATGTGACACGGCAGAAAATGATTAAAAAAGATTTTATAAGGGTTTATAATAAGATAAAAGGGTTCTACTATTTAAGAAATAGTGGTGGTGAGCGCTATTGAGAACCCTGGGTGCAGGCTTTATCTGTTGGATTACAATAATAAAGTCTACAATAATTAAAGATTATAATTATACCTGATTATTTAACCAAGATTAAAACTGTTTTGGACAGTTTACTACGTAGGGTATTCAAGAGCAGGATGAGGAAACAATTCTGGCAGTGAAAAGCCTCCTTTTTATCCTGAAATGGGGTGGAAAGGGTGCTAGACCTTTGCACTTAGAGGAAGTGAGAATTTTTTCACTCTCTAGTACTGGCTTGTGGTTTGCAAACAGCCTGTATAACCTGTATTGGGCTCAGATGTGGTTTTGAAACCACATCTGGGCAGTTTTCACCAATACAGGGTGAAAATTTTCATCTGGGGACCTCACAGCCTGATTCTGACGTGTATGATGCGTAGAATGCTGTACAGAAGCTGTATGGGACCCCGGTATTGACTGAAATATGAGGTATTGAAGTAAAAACATGCTTCTTCGTCTATTTGACACCTCATATTCATGATTATGGGGTGTTATCCCATGGTAAGGCTGTATATGACACCAGGTGGGATTTTGACCTTAAAATGGTCATAACTCTGTAAGTTTTTGAGATATCAAGCTCAACGTTGGTTCATTGAATAGCTCTATATGAGCTCTACACAATGGTACCCAATTTGACATGGTTATCATTAAATATGACAAAGTTATCCCATGTACAAGTATTTTTGTACATTGGCGTGGTTTGGGCAAAAAGCTGTATTGAGCTTGTTTGGCCAATAACTTCTGTTGTAGTTAAGTTATGAGGAAATGGATGGAACCATCAGATAGCCCTGATTGTGCTCTTTCCAAAAAGACCCCACTTTAAGTATCTCACACTAAAACTGTAAAAGTTAGATGAGAGGTGAATGTTTTGTTCACCCTTATTTGGTCTGAATTTGACCATAACTCAATAATACTGGTGCTAGCTCAGTTTGGCTGGTACCATTGGATAGCCCTGGCTTAGAGCTTCATTTTGAGTACCCATTTGATGGGGTTAAGCCTCTCCTTCTAGATTTTAGATGAGAGGTGAAAATTAAGGTTTATGCTCAGCAATAACTTTGAGCAGGAATAACTTTGTTATTTCTTGTCCTATGGTGATGGGACTTATATTTTCAGGAAGAGGTGAGTTTCCTCTTTCTTTTGATACCTTTTGAGCTAATTTGGCTCAGCTCCATGTTTTGGTGGTATTTTGGCTATACCATTGGTTTATGGTATTTTGGCTGTCATGCTTGTGCTCTGGTTTTGAGTCACAGGCTGACAATAAGTAAGTCTGTTCACTGAGTGCCAGGCCCTCTTCATTTTAGAAGAGCCCCTGTGACATTATTTTAATTAACTCATAATTGCTTCTTTTTCTTTTGTTCATTTTATTCATTTCTCTCATTCTTCAATTATGATATTTTCATGATTTTATGATTTTTATGATTTTTTATGACTTTTTCTCTCTCATCAATTTTCATCTCATTCATTTCATTCAAAATGAAAATTGATTCTCTTTCTCATTTCAAAATTTCTGCTGACCATTTCACTTTATTCTCTATCATTCTCATTTCTCTTTTTGTCTGAATTCAGGTTTTCATCAGGTTATTTGAGTGAAATTACTTGGGTTAATTGATTCATCATTCAGGGATTTTATTGATTTGGGGTATTCAGTGATTTTGATTTTGAAATTTCTCAAATTTATTGATTGATTCCTCAAGACATTGATTCACCTCAAGATTTGATTTGACTTTGATTGATTTGATTGATTGACTTGATTTGATTCCTCAAGATATCTGATTTATCCTCAAGATTTGATTTGATTTATTGATTTGAATTTGATTTCTCAAGAAAATTGAATTGATTTTGAAGATATTGATTGAATTCCTCAAGACTTAATTGATTTGATTTTGAATTGACTTGATTTGACTTATTGATTGAAATTGATTATTCATAAGAATTTAACTTTGTCATCTTCACTCTTCAAGATTTATTCATATTGATTCCCTTCAAGACTATTGATTGATTTCTCAAGTTCATCAAGATTCTCATTTGATTGTTTTGGTCAAGCCTTATTTTATTCAAAGTATCATCAAGTTTTTATTCATTCTTCTTTGAAGATGCCAGTTCAGCATAGCCCACCAGCCAAGAATACAAGATCCCAGAGACATCAAGCTGTTCTCACTCCTACACCAAGGGCTCCTCTTGACCGCACACCATCAGTTCATCTAATGAGTGCAAATTTGGACAGAGGACCACCAATGGAAGGGGCAGCACCCTCCAGAAGAGGAGGTGTGAAGTCTAGAAGATCAAGATCATTCTCTGCACTATTGGGTGGTTATCCTGGTGTTTCTCAAGGGCCTAGAAGTAGATTGGGGAAGCTGAAGATGAGAAGGGGGAGGAGTCTGTGGAAGAGGAAGAATCTGAGGAGACTGAAGTGGCAGCTGCCTTGGCAGGTGCTCCTGAAGCTCCTGAGGCTCCAAATCTAGCCCTTTCTAATCAACCTTCTGTCTCTCAAGCTGAACCAAATTTCCTCAAGATGATGGAGCAAATGACTCAGTTTATGGGACCACTCACTCAAGCAGTTGCCCCAAGGGACACTTCAAAAGTCCCTCCATTCAAGACTCCATCAATGAAGGCACCTGATTCTTTTGATGGTACTAAAGCTCATAAATTGAGAGGATTCATTCAATCCTGTCAATTACTCTTTCATAATGACCCAGCGAACTTCTTCTCTGACAGGAAGAAGGTGCTTTACTCAACTTCTTTTCTTACTGGTAGAGCTGGCAAATGGATTGAACCTTACCTCTCAAATATCTCCAATGAAGACCCTTCTTATCTCCTCAATAACTGGCAGTTGTTTGAAACCCAGTTATTCACTCTGTTTGGTGATCGCAATGAAGTCAGAAAAGCTGAACAAGAGTTGGACAATTTGAGGATGAGGAAAAGTGGTCAAGTTTCCTTGTACATAGCTGATTTCAGAATTTTAATGTCAAGAATTGGAGACTGGGGGGAAAGGGCCTATATTCATGTGTATAGAAGAGGCTTGGCATCAAGATTGTTGGACCAATTGGCTTCTCACCCTGGAACTTTTGATAGTCTTCAAGAACTCATGGACATCACCTTGGAATTAGATACCAGGTACCATGAGAGGCAGAAGAAAAAGGGCAGTCATCAAGAGGAGAAGCCTCCAATCAGTGAATCCAACTCCTCCAAGCCTCCTCAAGCTTCATCATCAAAGAAGCCTTATCATAAGAAGAATAAGAAGGGGAAGAATTTTCAAGTGTCCAAAGACAAGCCTCATGCTTCCCTCCTCAATAAGGACAAGTAATTAACTGGTTCTGAAAAGGAGAGGAGGATAAAAGAAGGCTTGTGGAATTATTGTGGTGGAAAGCACCCATTTGAAAAATGCTTCAAGAGGCCTGAAAATAGGCAAGGGTCATCAAAAGGCTTCCCTAGCAGGCAGGGAAAAGTCTGAGTGGTAATCATGATGTGTTCAATGGTTCTCACTTATTTCCTTCAAGAGCACAATTGTGCACTCTGAATACTAGTGTCAAGAAATCTTTAAAATTTCTTATTTTTTCTTCAATCTCTGATATTTTTTATAGTATTCTCATTGATTCTGGTGCTACAAACTCCTTTATTGCAAAGAATTTTGTTCTCAAGTACTCATTGACCATGTCAGAGCTCCCTGAAAAGATTCCTCTTTTCATTCTGGATTCCAGTGAATCCACTTCCCTGTTCATCACCCATTATACCAAGTGGGTTGTTGATTTACCTTCCTTCCCAAGCTTTGTATGGGATTTCTTTATCATAGATTCACCCAAGGGAGAAGACCTCATATTGGGCTATGATTTCCTTTACCATTTCAATCCCATTATTGATTGGAAAAATGGATTGATCACCTATGATTCTAGTCATAAGGATTTGAGTGGTATTATTTCTTCTACTAGTAATGACGTCTCCACTGCTGTCAACAGTGCTGCTCTGGTTGGTGAACTTAAGGCACCTTCCCTTCCTCCTTCTGTCCATAACCCCCCCATTTTTCCCTCTCAGTCATTACTTCCATTAAGAGATGAAGTCTTCAAAGAGATAAAAGATGTTGGAGAAGATGTTGCTATATCTTCACTTCATCTCTTTCAAGGGGATATGGACCTTCCTCCTTTATCTTTTCATGCCTCCCTGGAGGAGCAGTGAGATGAGGAGGAAGAGCCAGAAGAGATTGAAACTGTGCTGAAGGTAGTCCCTCCTGTTTATCACAAATATTTGGATGTATTCTCCAAAGTGAAAGCAGAGAAACTTCCTCCACATCATGCCTGTGATCATCATATCAAACTGGAGGGTCTTCTACCTCCAGTTGGTGTTATCTATCCTTTATCAAACAATGAGTCAGAAACACTGCGGGCCTACATTTCAGAGAATGTAGAGAAAGGTTTCATCAGACCAAGCTCCTCCTCAACAGGAGCACCTGTCCTTTTTGTTAAGAAAAAGGATGGTGGTCTTTGTTTGTGTGTTGACTACCGCAAACTTAATGCTGTCACTGGGAAGAACAGGTATCCTGTTCCTCCAATGAATCAGCTTCTTACCATCTTTAACGGTGCTACTATCTTCTCCAAGATAGATCTGCCTGGTGCTTATAATCTCCTGAGAATTAAAGAGGGGGATGAGCATTTAACTGCCTTTAGAGCCAAATATGGCAGTTATGAGTATTTGGTTATGCCATGTGGCTTAACCAATGCTCCAGCTTCATTCCAAAATCTTGTGAATGATATCTTTGCAGATTATTTGGATATTTTTGTTGTAGTGTACTTGAATGATATTATGGTCTTCTCTAGCTCTTTGGATGAACATGTTAAACATGTGGCCTCTGTTCTCCAAAGACTGAGAGACAATAATTTGTTTGCTAAAGCCTCCAAGTGTGTATTCCATGCCTCAAGAGTGGAATACTTGGGCTATGTTGTTTCAAGTGATGGTCTCAAGATGGATTCTTCAAAGGTTCAACAAATCCTCAATTGGCCTCAGCCCAAGAACATCAAGGCCCTCCAATCTTTTCTTGGCTTTGCCAACTTTTATCATCGTTTCATTAAAAATTATTCCAAAAAAATCTCTGCTCTCACTTCCCTCCTCAAAGAAGATTCTCCCTTTATCTTCAATGAGGAAGCTCTTAGTCAGTTTCAAATACTCAAAGAAGCTTTCACCACTGCCCCTATTCTCTCTCATTTTAATCCCTCTCTACCAACTATTGTAGAGACTGATGCTTCTGATTATGCCTTGGGTGCTGTACTGAGTCAGGTGAATGACTCAGGAAAGCATCCCATTGCATTTGATAGTCGCAAGCTCTTACCAGCTGAACTCAACTATGAAATTCATGACAAGGAGCTCCTTGGCATAGTTTGGGCTCTCAAGCGCTGGAGAGCTTTTCTCCTTTCTCTTTCTGATTCCTTTGAGGTCTTGACAGACCATTGTTCCCTTCAGTATTTTATGTCCTCTAAAGTCCTTACTTGTTGTCAAGCCCGTTGGGCAGAATTTCTATCTGAATTCCACTTCATCATCACTTACCGCCCAGGCAGGCTGGCCACTTTACCAGATGTCTTGTCACGTCGGGACAAAGTGTACCCAGAGAGGGGGGTGGATTTCATCAGCAAGAATCCTCAAAATTTTCATCAAGTTCTCAAGCAAAATGAAATTCAAGAGTCAAGATTCTTTTCAATTAAAGTTGATGTTTTTTCAGATGTAGTTGATCAAATTCAAAGACAAGTATGGCAAGACAAAGATTATAAGGAAATCCTCAAGAAATTAGCAAGAGGAGAATCAGTCCCAGACTATTCTCTTGAACCTCAAGCAAAATTATTATTGTTCAAAGATAGAGTAGTCATTCCAAGCAATCATGAAATTCCATTGGACATTCTTCAAAAGTGTCATGACTCACCATTGGCTGGCCATCCTGGCCAGGAGAAGACCCTCAAGCTCATCAAGAGGGATTTTTATTGGGCTGGCATGAATCAAATCATCAAGAACTATGTGTCCTCATGTCAGCAATGTTCAAGAAACAAGGACATCCACCATAAGAAGTTTGGATTACTCAAGCCTCTTCAAATTCCATCTGGTCCTTGGAATTCTTTATCAATGGACTTTATCACTCAATTGCCCTTGTCAAGCAACTTTGATTCAATTTTAGTAGTTGTAGACAGATTTTCAAAAATGGCAATATTTATTCTAACTTATTCAACAATCACTGCTTTGGATTTAGCTCAAATATTCATTAATCATGTCTTATCCAAACATGGTCGTCCAATCAGTATTGTTAGTGATAGAGGTTCACTATTTGTTTCATCATTTTGGACTCAATTTTGTCAGCAGCTCAAGATATCAAGAGATCTTTCAACTGCCTTTCACCCTGAAACAGATGGACAGAAAGAGAGGGTAAATCAGATTTTAGAACAGTATCTTTGGATGTATGTCAGTTACCATCAAGATGACTGGCACACCTGGCTCCCTCTGGCTGAATTTGCCTATAATAATGCAGAACATTCATCAACAAAACAGTCTCCATTTTTCACTATTTATGGAAGAAATCCCAGCTTTGATTCAATTCACATTTCTCAAGATACACCTGCTGGAAAGTTATCCTCAAAACTCCAATCAGTACAGCAAGTTGTCAAAGAAGAATTAGAGTCAGCAATAAAGCGTTTTAAGAAGTATGCAGATAGAAATAGAGCAATTCCAACTGATTTCCAGCCTGGGGACAAAGTATGGCTAGCTTCCAAGAACATCAAGACAACAAGACCCACCAAAAAGCTTTCAGAGAGATGGTTGGGACCATTTAAAGTTTTCAAGAAGATTGGCAGCCATGCATATCACCTCAAGTTGCCTCAACAATGGAAGTCAGTTCACCCTGTTTTCCATGTGTCCTTGTTAGAACCAGTGAAGCAATCAACTATCCCAAATCAACACCAATTTCCACCACCTCCAGTAATAGTGGAAGAGCAAGAAGAATGGGAAGTGGCTCAGGTTCTGGACTCAAAACTCAAGAGAGGTTCATTATGGTATTTAGTGGAGTGGAAAGGATTCAATGAAGAGCCAGAAAGAACAACTTGGGAGCCAGCTTCCAACCTTACCAACTCCTCAGACCTTGTCAAGGATTTTCACACTTTGTATCCAGACAAGCCTGGCCCAAATGCCTCAGGAGTTTGATTTATGGTGCTTGGTGGGGATTGGAGTTTATGAAAGTAAGTTCCTCTCCTGGCATGCACCTTTAAGGGGGTATTCTACCCAAATTTGTTGTAAGCATGACCTTGGCCACTTTGTGAGAACTTGTAAATTCTTTGGACAGGTTCAGAAGGCCTTGCAACATCATACCCTCAAGATTTGGACCTTTCATCAAGATATGGCCCAATCTTTCTCTTATTCTCTTTTCTTTCTTTAATCATGCCATAAATTATCTTTCAGGACATTCATTACCACAATTCATGTTATGGCATAATTTCCTTTTCATTTATGGTGCTTGGTGGGGAGTGGAAGTTATGAAAGTAAGTTCCATCTCCTGGTATGCATCCCTGAGGGGTCTACTTCTTGTAAAACATTACCTTGGCCACGCTGTGAGCATTAAATGCTTGACTTTATCTTTCAGAACATTTTGGCCAAAATAAAGCAACTCACCACAAGAAGGACAACCCTCAGGCATTTCTATTTCTTTCTTTACTCTCTTTTCCTCTCAATTCTTTTTCATTTTTATTTTGTATTTCACTTTCTTTGACTTGTATCTTTTATTTTTATTTTTATTTTTTATTTTTATTTTTATTTTTATTTTTATTTCCTATTTCAAAAAGCAGTAGTCATCACTCCCATATCACGTTTGGGGAGTCAATTCATTCAATAATCAAAGAGCAAAACATTAGTAATGGTAAAGACCACCTACAGATAACCCTCATCAAAACTTCTTCAAGTCAGCCTTAAACTCATTCCTTAAGATCAAAATTGAAAGCCAAAAACCCAATCAGCAAGGCATTTATGGCAATTGACCAGTCAAGGAGGAGATAAGAAGGAAGACATTCAAGAATAAATCAAGATCAAAAGAAGAAAAAACTGTTTCAAATGGCCCAATTGGCCAACTTCATGAATTTATGAACTTTGGCACATATGGCCATATCAGACCTCAAAACTTCAAAATAGCTCATTTTTATCATTTTTCATCAAAATAGGCTTAATTATGCATATTGGCAAATTTGCGCATTTTGCGCATTTTCCCACTTTTGTGCAAATTTGCGCACTTTGCGCATTTGCGCACTTTTGCGCAAAAGGCCCTTTTATCTTGTTAAAATTCTTCAAAAGGCCTTTTTGGCCAATTTCATCATAATTGCGCATTTTTGTGCAAAATGGCCAGAACACCATTATAGGCCATTCTTCCATCATTAATCAATTTTTTCAATTTCTTCACCAATATATTCCATTATGGCATATATGCGCATTTGCGCATTTTGCGCAAAAATGCGCAAAATGGCCAAAACACCTTATAAGGCCATTTTTTCACCATTATATGCCATTATGGCATATATGCGCATTTGCGCATTTTGTGCATTTTTGCGCAAATTGGGCAAAATCCCTTTTAACCACAAAATCAAGGATTTTGGCCAGGACCTCTGAAATGATCCAAAACCTCAAGTATTGGCCACCTTATGCCAACACTCTCAAGATTCAAAATTATGATGAAATCAGGTGTTCTGGGGACATAAGCCCAGGTCACCCCCTTCTCAAAAGCCATGAGGACTCAAGAAAAGTTAGTGAAGACACTCAAGACAAGATTGAACATTATTTCAGAAGACTGAAGCCATTTTTGAAGGAAAAGAGGGAATTCACAATCAAGATCAAGGGGAAGATACCTCCAAGTGATTAAATGAAGATTTTTGAGTATTGATTAAGGAAGAAAGTTTAATGGGATACATTTAATGAATTGGGGGAAAGAGCTGTATGGATGGATTGCAAGCTCATCAAGACTCACTATACTTATGGTGCTCAGAGCTCACCACTTTCAAGAGGGGGATAATGTCACAGCCAAGGAGGCAGGGGCATTACCAATCATCTTCAACAATCATTACTTCATTGATACCTTTCAAAACCCAATCAGCAACAATCATTATTTCATTGATAACCTTCAAAACCCAATCAGCAAGGGGGTTTCATTCTACAATCTCCAAATACAGTTTCCAGACCTCAATACAGTTTCATACAGGCAAGATCCAAATACAGGCCTGTAATCAATACAGGGGCAAATACCTGTATTGACTGTATAACCTGTATTGGATTCACCAATACAGGATTCAATCCCACATCCAACTTCTTCCAGCATACAGACAAGTATCTCAACACTCAAACTCCAGGGCTGGTATTTCTCACATATACCAGCCCCTCTTCATCCACCTGGGGGTTTTTCCCCCAGTTAATTAAAATATTGGATTTATTATTTAATATTATTTTATTTCTCATTTAAGAAATATTATTTTATTACTTAGTAAGTTAGTATTTGCCTTCCCTCACCTGTTCAGTAGAGTCCTGGTGGCCATATTCTTTATTAATCCTTTTCTCTTTTCTGAACAGGTTGAAACAGTGGTACAGGATTATTTGTGGTTGGCTCTTTATTATTGCTTTTGTTTTCCTCTCATATCTTTTAATTCTTATTATTTTATGACTAGGAAATTATTATCTTTTTCCATTACTCTCACCATTTGAGTATTCCTTCTGAGCCCTCCATAAGTAAGTCTGTTCACTGAGTGCCAGGCCCTCTTCATTTTAGAAGAGCCCCTGTGACAAAAACGAGTAACATCTGTAAATCCTCGTTTATTCCAAAAAAATCATTCATTTCTCAAAGTTATCAATTTTATTGGAAATTTCATCACAGGTTGCAATTACTGTGAATTTTTGAAGATTCAGTGTTTCACGTACAATACTCAAAAATGGACTCTAGGTAAAACATTTAATTTGAATACTGGAACCATCATTGTTTTTGGTTGTACCATAGATAATACAGTTCTCCATTGGTCCTGAATGTCGCAGAGAGATTCATTAACAATTGTATTTTTATTGAATTTTTGAAGTTTTTACCCCATTTCTACATCAAATTGCAAATATATATGTTTACCTGGTTTCTATGAGGTAAATCAATGGATAAATGTCCAAAAAGGTTTTGATTACTCTTTTGGGGTCTATCCATGGAAAGTCATTAAGGATTGACATGGTTACAGAAGTCTAAGTAGCTGTTTACCGCCTTGGCACGTCAAAATAGCAGGTTATTTGCTATTTTCTTAATATTTACTGTAGTTGTAACATGGTAACGAAGTTCCCAAAAGGTTTTGGTTTATCAATTAGGCCAAGATCAGCCATGTATACATGCTTTGGAGCGGTCCACGCCTCTGAGGCCTCAGAAGTTGGGTACCCTGGCTCTCTTTGATGTCTTTTGTCCCCCTTGCCTATTGTCACAACCATCGCAATTCCATCCTTGGATCTCCGTATGGCATATCAAGCCACAGTCCTTTTATGGCCAATTGGCCATATCCATCACCAGTGGCCAATATGGCCATGTCATCATCTTATGGACCATTTATGGCCATTTGTCTTTTGGGGCCTTCATGACCCTTCACCTCAATCCAGCAGCCATAGCGGCAATTTATGCCCAAATGGGTATTTCTGGTCATTTCCTTCAAACCCAGGCAAAATAGCCCAAATGGCTGTTTTTGGCAATTTGGGCTCATAATGCACATTTGCGCAATTTTACGCATATTTGCGCACTTTTGGCCAAAAACCCCAAAGGACCCAGAAACACCTTTCTAAGCTCTGAAGCCATCCCATCCATCTTTTTCCCCTCTGTCTTTCCATCTCAAGACCTTTGGACGTAATCTTCTTTTCAATGAACCAATATGCCATGAATGATGTTATATATCATTGTGCATCATTTTTCAACAGCAATTCAATGGTGGCAATATCAAATGGTCATTTCTACATTCCAACATATCATCACGTCATCAAGGCACCCAATCATTCAGAGGACTCATCAAGGCTCAAGAGCAAGTGTTTCAGCGTCAAAGACCAATCACGCCATCAAGAGGTCATTGGATAATTTCATTCACAGTATTCCTCCAAGGCAATACTGTTCAACCATTCTCAAGGGATTCAAGAGGCAGTTCATTCATTCATTCATTCATTCAATCATCAAGTGTCAAAGCTCCACTAAATCCATCTTGGCAACCACTTTCATTTCAATACAGTCTGGATCCATCAAGAACTGTATTTCATTTTCAAGCATGTGAAATTCATTCAACCCAATTCAATTTCAATATTAGCCAGCTGTATCAATTCCCAAAACAATCAATACAGCCTCAAGGATCAATACAGATCAGTTTTCAGCCTGAAGAACTCAAGCTCCCAACTTTTCACATATACCAGCTACCCTTTCCACCCTGGGGGGTTTTTCCCCAGTTAATTAATATTTTGATTTTATTTTATCTTTATTTATCTTATTATTTTTGTTAAGTGAATACTGATATTATCAATTCAGTCATTTACCACCTTTTCTCTTTTCTTTCTTTTCCTGTCCATGGATATTTGCTAGTCATATCCTTACTGATTCCATTGTTCATTTTGCCAGGTTCAAACAGCTATTAAGGACTTACTTGGTTGGCTCTTTGGCCATTTGGCTTCTCTTTTGTCTCATTGCATCTCATCTTTGTACCTGCATATTTCTTAGAGGAATTTATTCTTTTATTTTTATTTTCTTTATTCTTTGGAGTATTGCAAGTGAGTTCCCTGATTGCTGAGTGCCAGGCCACTCTTGTATTTCTTTCCAACACCCCCTGTGACCTCAAAACAAGCTTACCCAACCATCAGGCAAATTTCCCAGCCAGGGAAAAGCCTGAGTGGAGACCATGTTGTGTTCAATGGTCTTCACATTTTTTATTTCCAGAGCACAATTGTGAATTCTGAATACTGGTGTCAAAAATTCCCTTACATTTTTTGTTTTTTCTTTCTCTGATATGTTTTACAGTATGTCATTGATTCTCGTGCTAACAACTCATTTATTGCAAAGCAGTTTGTTCAAAAGTATTCTTTGACCATTTCAGAACTCCCAGAGAAGATTCCCCTTATTATTCTTGTCTCATCAGAGTCTCCTTCCTTATTAGTGACTCACTATACTAAATGTATAGTTGAGCTCCCTTCCTTCCCAAGCTTTGAATGGGACTTTTTAGTCATTAATACCCCTAAGGGAGAAGACCTCATATTGGGCTTTGAATTTCTTAATCATCTTAATCCATATATTGATTGGAGGCAAGGGCTGATCACCTTTGATTCTGATCATAAGAGCTATTTTAATCCTTCAAAATATTTCAGTAATGGCTTTTCTTCTTCCAAATCATGTGCAGCTCTGGTTGGTGATTCTAGAACACCATCATTTCCATCTTCTGTCTGTATACCTTCCCTTAATTCCCATCAGTCATTACTATCACCTAGAGATGAAGTCTTCAAAGAGATTCAAGATGTTGGAGAAGATAATTCTGTATCTTCACTTCATCTCTTCTTTGGGAATATGGACCTTCCTTCTTCATATTATCATGACTCCCTGGAGGAGTTGTGGGATGAAGAGGAAGAGCCAGAAGAAATGGAAACCGTGATGAAGGTTGTTCCTTCTGTTTATCACCAGTACTTGGATGTATTCTACAAGATGAAAGCAGAAAACTTCCTCCTCACCAGTCCTGTGATCATCATATTGAGCTGGAGGGGTCTCTAACTCCAGTTGGGGTGATCTACTCTTTATCAAACCAAGAGTCAGATACATTCAGGGCCTACATTTCAGAGAATGTAGAGAAATGTTTCATCTGGCCAAGCTCCACTTCAACAGGAGCACCTGTCCTTTTTGTTAGAAAGAAAGATGGTGGCCTCCATTTGTGAGTTGATTACCGCGAACTCAATGCTGTTACTAGGAAGAACAAGTGTCCTGTTCCTCCTATGAATCAGCTTCTTACTGTTTTCAATGTTTCTTCTAGCTTCTGCAAGATTGATTTGTGTGGTGCATATAACCTGCTCAGAATCAAGCAAGGTGATGCACACTTGACATGTTTTAGAACTAAATATGGCAGCTATGAGTATTTGGTTATTCCATTTGGGCTCACCAATGCTCCTGCCTCTTTCCAAAACCTTGACAATGATATTTTTTATGATCTTCTTGATATTTATGTTGTGGTTTATTTGGATGACATTATGATCTTTTCCAAATCTGAAGAAGAACATGTCACTCATGTGTCCACTGTTCTTTCCAGACTCAGAGCCAATAACCTTATTGCTAAGGCCTCCAAGTGCTTGTTTCACGTTACTAGTGTAGAATATTTGGGTTATGTTGTTTCTTCTGAAGGCCCCAAGATGGACCAAGCAAAAGTCCAGCAAATTCTCAATTGGACACCTCCAAGAAACCTCAAGTCTCTTCAATCAATCCTTGGGTTTGCCAATTTTTACTGCCGTTTCATCAAGAATTATTCAAAGAAGATTAGCTCACTCACAAGTTTCCTCAAGAAAGATTCCTGTTTTCCCCTCAATGAGGAAGCTCTTAGACAGTTTCATCAACTCAAAGAGGCATTCACCATTGCTCCAATCCTTTCTCACTTTGATCCTTCTCTACCCACCATTGTAGAGACTGATGCTTCTGATCATGCCTTGGGTGCTACACTGAGTCACATTTCTGACTCAGGAAAACATCCCATTGCATTTGATAGCCACAGGTTTCTCCCAACTGAGCTCAATTATGAGATTCATGACAAGGAACTCCTGGGCTTAGTCTGGGCTCTCAAGCGCTGGAGAGCTTTTCTCCTTTCTCTTTCTTCCTCTTTTAAAGTTCTCACCGATCATTCATCACTTCAATATTTTATGTCTTCAAAGATTCCCACTCACCGTCAAGCCCGCTGGGCTGAATTTCTCGCTGAACTCCATTTTTCAATCACCTACCGCCCTGACCGCGTGGCTACCCTTCCAGATGCTTTATCACGTCGGGAGGACGCTTATCCAGAGAGGGGGGAAGATTTTATCAGCAAGAATCCAGTGAATTATCAAAAAATAATCAAGTAAGATGAAATTCAAGCCGCAAAGTTCTTTTCAGTCAAGGTGGAAGCATTTTCAAATTTGATTGAATCAATTTAGAAGTCATTATGGCAAGATTCTCAATATGGAAATATCCTTCAAGATTTGGGTAGAGGTAAATCTGTCCAAGATTATTCTCTTGATTCCTCCTCCCAACCTCTTTTGTTCAAATATCAGGTAGTGGTCCTAAATAACCCCACAATTTAACTCAGCATAATTCAGAAAAGGCATGACTCTCCTCTGGCTGGACACCCTGGCCAAGAGAAGACTCTCAAACTTGTCAAGCAGGATTTCCACTGGTCCGGAATGACTCAATTTATCAAGGATTATGTATCATCCTGTCAACAGTGTTCAAGAAACAAAAATATTCATCACAAGAAGTTTGGATTCCTCAAGCCTCTTCCAATTCCAAGTGGTCCTTGGATTTGTCTTTCAATGGATTTCATCACTCAATTGCCACTGTCCAATTCATTTGACTCAATCCTTTTCATAGTGGACAGGTTCTCAAAAATGGCAGTTTTTATTCCAACAATGTCTTCCATAACTTCATTAGATTTGGCCCATTTATTCATCAAGAATATTTTCTCAAAGCATGGCCTTCCCTCAAGAATTGTTAGTGATAGAGGTTTTCTTTTTGTGACGTCTTTTTGGACCAATCTTTGTCAGCAGCTCAGGATTTCAAGAGATCTGTCAACTGCTTACCATCCAGAAACTGATGGACAGACAGAGAGGGTAAATCAGATACTAGAACAGCACCTTTGGATGTATTTCAGCTATCATCAAGATGATTGGAACACCTGGCTCCCTCTGGCTGAATTTCCCTACATTAACTCTGACCACTCTTAAACAAAACAATCACCGTTTTTCACTGTTTATGGAAGAGATCCACATTTTGACTCAGTTCACATTACTCAAGATACTCCTGCTGGAAATTTATCAACAAAAATCCAATCAGTACAGCAAGATGTCAAGAGAGAGCTTGAATTTGCCATAAACAGGTTTAAGAGGTATGCAGATAAAATTAGAGAAAGTCCACCTGTTTTCAATCCTGGTGACATGGAATGGCTTTCCTCCAAGAACATCAAATCAACTAGACACACCAAAAAACTGTCTGAAAGATGGTTGGGTCCTTTTCCAATCCTCAAGAAAGTCAGCACTCATGCCTACCACGTCAAGCTCCCATCGCAATGGAAGTCCATCCACCCAGTCTTCCATATTTCACTCTTAGAACCAGTCAAGACATCAACAATCCCAAATAGGAATCAAGAGCCTCCTCCTCCAATCATCATTGAAGAAGAAGAGGAATGGGAAGTCTCTCAAATACTGGACCCAAAGCTCAAGAGAGGAAAATAATGGTATCTGGTGGAATGGAAAGGTTTCAGTCAAGACCCAGAAAGATCCACTGGGGAATCAACCCAAAACCTCAAGGATTGTCCTGAACTTGTCAAATATTTTCATTCATTATATCCTGAAGAGCCTGGTCCCAATTCTTCAAAAGGTTGATTCATTATGGTGCTTGGTGGGAAAAGGAATTACCAAACGTAAGTCCCACTCCTGGTATGCACCTTTAGGGGTATTCTACTGTTTTTGTTGTAAGCATCACCTTGGCCACTCGGTGGGCACTATGCAATTTTGGACACAGACCTTTGGCATGGCTTTCAACTTCATTTCCAATCTTATGGCCATTTTCACTTGGGACAATGGGCCATTCACTTTTCAATTCATTTCCAAGACTTCCAAATTCAAATTCATTCCTTCAACATTTTTGTTTTTATTTTTATGGCACTGGCGGGAGTGGTAACTACCAAAATTAAGTTCCTCTCCTGGTGTGCACTTCCCTGAGGGGTCTACAATCTTGTCAAAACATCACCTTTGCCACTTTGTGAGCACCTGGCATCAAATTTCTCTTTCCACGTCCTTGGCCAATCTCAAAATCAGTTATCAACCTCGGTGATGAAGATTGGAACCTCCTCAAGTTTCAATTCATTTCTCATTTCTCTTTTCTCTTTCTTTTATTTTCATTGTCATTCTTTATGGTAAATTTTATTTTCATTTTCACTTTATCATATCAAAGTTCATTTTAAAGAATATTCACTCATTACAACATCATCAATCATGAAGCCAATCTCAAAAGAAGATCAAGCAAGTCCTGCATCATATGACAAATTTTTAATATCAGTTATTATTTCATTTTCCTCTTAAAAGAACTTTCCTCTATCCCACTCTAAATCCTTTCCAGTAGCCTGAACAGGCTTCACCTTTTATTGGTGCTCAGGAGCTTACCATTTCAAGGTGGGGGGTACTGTCACAACCATGGCAATTCCATCCTTGGATCTGCGTATGGCATATCAAGCCACAGTCCTTTTATGGCCAATTGGCCATATCCATCACCGGTGGAAAATATGGCCACGTCATCATCTTTTGGATCATTTTTGGCCATTTGTCTTTTGGGGCCTTCATGATCCTTCACCTCAATCCAGAAGCCATAGTGGCAAATTATGCCCAAATGGGTATTTCTGGTCATTTCCCTCAAATCAGGGGAAATGGCCCAAATAGCTGTTTTTGGCCATTTGGGCTCATAATGCGCATTTGCGCACTTTGCGCATTTGCACATTTTGCGCATTTTTGTGCACTTAGACGCAAAGTGTGCAAATGACACTTTCCTGCCCTTTGGGCCAGTTTTTGGCTCAGAACCCAAAAGTGGACAAAAACCCCAAAGGACCCAGAAACACCTTTCCAAGCTCTGAAGCCATCCCATTCATCTTTTTCCCCTCTGTTTTTCCATCTCAACACCTTTGGACGTAATCTTCTTTCCAATGAGCAAATATGCCCTGAATGATGTTATACATCATTGTGCATCATTTTTCAACAGCAATTCAATGGTGGCAATATCAAATGGTCATTTCAACATTCCAACATATCATCACGTCATCAAGGCACCCAATCATTCAGAGGACTCATCAAGGCTCAAGAGCAAGTGTTTCAGCGTCAAAGACCAATCACGCCATCAAGAGGTCATTGGATAATTTCATTCACAGTATTCCTCCAAGGCAATACTGTTCAACCATTCTCAAGGGATTCAAGAGGCAGTTCATTCATTCATTCATTCAATTTTCAAGTGTCAAAGCTCCACTCAATCCATCTTGGCAACCACTTTCATTTCAAAACAGTCTGGATCCATCAACAACTGTATTTCATTTTCAAGCATGGGAAATTCATTCAACCCAATGCAATTTCAATATTAGCCAGCTGTATCAATTCCCAAAACAATCAATACAG
Source organism: Austropuccinia psidii (assembly GCA_023105745.1). NCBI lineage: Eukaryota > Fungi > Basidiomycota > Pucciniomycetes > Pucciniales > Sphaerophragmiaceae > Austropuccinia > Austropuccinia psidii. The sequence continues at coordinate 70,061,677 of JALGQZ010000004.1, forward strand.
CCTCAAGGCTCAATACAGATCAGGTTTCAGCCTGAAGAACTCAAGATCCCAACTTTTCACATATACCGGCTACCCTTTCCACCCTGGGGGGTTTTTCCCCAGGTAATTAATATATTTTGATTTTATTTTATCTTTATTTATCTTATCATTTTTGTTAAGTGAATACTGATATTATCAAGTCAGTCATTTACCACCTTTTCTCTTTATCTTTCTTTGCCTGTCAATGGTTTTTTGGTGGTCATATCCTTACTAATTCCATTGTTCATTTTGGCAGGTTGAAACAGTGATCAAGGACTTACTTGGTTGGCTCTTTGGTCATCTGGCTTCTCTTTCCTCTAATTGCATCTCATCTTTGTACCTGCATATTTCTTAGAGGAATTTATTCTTTTATTTTTATTTTCTTTATTCTTTGGAGTATTCCAAGTGAGTTCCCTAATTGCTGAGTGCCAGGCCACTCTTGTATTTCTGTCCTAGAGCCCCTGTGACACCTATTCTTTATATCAAAACTGAAAATTAAGCTTCAAGTGAGATATCCACTATGGGTCTACCAGAAGTCCATGTAAGAATACCATGACATTAAATTCCCAAAACATGCATAAAACTATTCTTAGTATATATGTAACATGGGATTTCTAACATCCCCATTATTTTGGCCTGAAATTAAGAAAAACAAAAATTTTCACGGATCTTTCATGTGGTATTGATGATGTGGAATTGAATTATTTTCCATATTACCACCTCAAAGAGTTAATTTGAGCTTATTCACTCTATGGAGCTACTCTGGGTGAATTTTAGCGTAGAATCCAAATTGGGCCTTAAATCCATGGATTTAATTACTCAATAAAAAGGTTATTCATCTTTTCTGAAATCAAAAATGATGAATTTTGAATATATGCATGACTTATGAGTTATGCATCATTCAGAATTGATTTTTAAGATGATTGTGGCCTATTTTGGTATGTAAAATATACCTCAAGGCTCAAATTCCCTCCCACCAAAAAAATAAAATTGTACTACAATTTTATCAATGGTATGAAGAATAAAAAGCCCCAAAGGGGATTCATGTCCACTGTCCAGCCTCTTTACATCACCCAGATCAAGTAATTTAAGGCACATTCATAGACATATTCAGCCTTGTGGCCTTCCTTCATGTCTAAATTTCTTAAGAGTTTATCTGAGTCAGGTATTTATGATTCTGCCAGCCATTTATCTTCATGCGCTGTATTTCTATATCTGAAAGGATATTCTGTCTGATTTTTACCCCTTAGTCTCCTTTCTTTAATGACTTTCTATATATTTTTTCCTTCATTCTGTTCCACTGGTGGTACAGTTAAAGGAGTTGGGTTCCTTAAAGCAAACAGTTCTTTGTCATCTGTTTGATAAGGCTTTATCAAGCTGACTGGAAAAGTGGGGTGTTTATTTTCCAATTCACCACTAAATCCCACTTGAACTGCATTGGTTCCATGTAAGGCAGAAATAACAAAAGGTCCTACATAAGAATGTTTAAGTTTCTTTGGGCTTTTGAGATTATTAAAATTCAAGGTTGAAACTAGAACTAAGTCCCCTACTTGGAAGTCTGGTACTTTATGACTCTTCTCCCACTTCTGTTTTGCATAATCAAAAGAATCAGTCATACTTTGTTTTGCATGATGTTTCACTTTATAAAGCATCATCTTGAATCTGGAAGCTGCAGGATGAATGTCAATCAAGTCTTTCCTCAGTTTGTCTGCTGGGAGTCTTGGATTCCATCCTTTTTCTAACATAGAAGTAGTTTGTCCTGTGGAAGAATTGACTGATGTCTTATATGCCAATTCTAATGCAGGTATCAGAGTGCACCAGACATGGGTGAAGCCATCTGAGTCTTTAAATTCTAATACATAAGCACAGAATCTCCTGATCATGTCTTCTCAAGTTTGTATCATCCTCTCTGCTAGCCAATCTGTTTGAGGGTGATATGCTGTAGAGGATGATAACTTAGTCCCAAACAATCTATGAAGATTGGTCCAAAGTGCACATGTGAACCTGGGATCTCTGTCACTTATGATGTTTTTAAATAATCCTGTATGAGAAATAACTCTACTCCATACAAGAAGAGCTGTATCCATAGAAGTGTCATCCTTATGACATGGTAAGAATATGGGAGTCTTGCTATATCTGTCTACAATGACTAAACAAGCATTTTAGCCTTTGTAACCACTTGGACAAAGTGTTGTGACCCAATCCATGTGAAAAGCTTCCCAAGGAGATTTTGGTTCATGAATATGGATCATAAGTCCAAATTTCTTGCCTGTACTCCTGTTTGCTTTTTGACATCTGTCACAGGTATGGCAATATTCAATTGTTTCTTTTCTCCAAGATGGCCACCATGCACAGTTCTTCACTTTTTCAAGTCTTCTGTCCTCTGACAGGTGTCCAGAGTAGATTCTATCATGGCATTCATGAAGAATGGTATTAATAAGCAATCTGCTGCATAATGTTATTACACAAGAATGTTTGGTTCTGTGGTAAATAATCCCATCAAACAAGTGAAATCTTCCTTCAGAATGGGAATTTTTCCAAACTTCATCCAGTGCATTGACTAAATATGTATCTTTGCAGTCTTTATCTAATAAAGAAGTCAAGATATGGAAATTCTTGTCTTGGTTATAATATTCTCTGACCTCTTCAAAGGATTCAGTCCCAATATCAGTTATGTTAACCCCTTCATTTGGAATCTGTGGTTCAGCTTCCAAAGGTACATAAGCTGGGTTATCAGGAGTGTTGGCTAATGCCCACCATCTAAGTCCATCAGAATTCTTGTGAATTTTTCCTGCCTTGTGAGCTATAGTCATGTTTACCCTATATTCTTGAATGGCTATTTTCCATCTCAACATATGTCTGTTGAAAGTTTTCATGTTAAGAAGTGATTTAAAAGCATTGCAGTCAGTTATCACCTCAAAAACACTGCCATCAAGATAATAGTGTAATTTCTCAAGTGCCCATACCAAACATAAGCACTCCATTTGGCTTGCGTCATATCTGGCCTCTGTTGGTTTGATTTGTCTTGAGATATAACAAACTGGTCCCTCCGTAGGTTTGTCATCAATAATCTGGACTTGATGTATGGCTGCTCCTAATCCATCTCCACATGAATCAATGTACAATTTAAAAGGAATATTCCAGTCAGGCATGAGGAGTAAAGTTGCTTGGGTAAGACCTTTCTTTATCTTCTCATAAGCTTTAATTTTCTGTTGGGTCATCTCAAATACAGCCTGTTGATCACAGATTCTATAGAGTGACGTGGCTAGAATTGCAAAGTTCTTCAGGTGTTGCCTATAGTAACTAGCAAATCCCAGAAGCGACATCATTTCTTTTTTATTCTGGGGTATTGGCTTAAGTAACATTGATGCCACTTTGTTTTTTTCAATACCCAAGCTTAAACCAGAAACAATATGTCCTAATGGTTTGAGCTTTTCAAAACCAAAGCTGCATTTATGGAGTGAAATTTTGATATTCACTTCTGCAACTTTGTGAAGTACTCTTGCAAGTCTTTCAAGAAGCAAAGACCATGAATCAGAACATATTATAATATCATCAATATAAATGTTAAGCCATGCTTCAGACAGCTCTATAGGAAAGATGGTATTCATCATTCTTTGATAATGGGATGGAGCATTTTCAATGCCAAATGGCATTCTAAGATACTCATAAATACCACATTGAGTGATAATTCTAAGTAATTTCTTAGCTTTAGGCATCAAAACATTTTGATGGAAGCCTTTCAATGCATCCATTTATGTTATATACTTGGCTTTAGACAATTAAGTCAAGGTTTCTTGAATTCTAGGGATTGGATACCTATCTGGAACTGTGTAGGTATTCAATGCTCTGAAATCTCCAACTATTCTTGACTTATCATTATTCCAGGAAAAAATAATAGTTGTTGTCATTTCAACTTCTTCATTATGGCCTAATTTCCTTAGTACACCAAGTTGGATTAACTCTTTGATATGTTTCTCCAAGGCTTCTCTAGCTCTGGGTCTGGTTGGATAAGCTGGTCTTCTAAGTACTGGAGGATATGGTCTGTCAATATTAAGAGTAATATTACCTTCATGTCCCCTTATAGCACCTAAAAGTTCATCATCAGGGGCAAATGCATTATTGTATGTGTATAACACATTAATGAGTTCATTCCTCATCTTTGGTGACAATGATGGATTAATTTGTGCTTCAACAAGTTGGTTAAATACAAATTCCTCCTTAGAAGTATCATTTTTAGAAGATACTATTGATATTTGTATTGGCATATTGGAGAAAGCAATTTTAGTCTTTTGTCCTCTTCAATTGTGAAATATCTGTCTTTATGTTTATTAATATGAGATGCTGAGATGTGCAATTGCCCATCACCACAATCTCAGTTTTCACTCTTATGCTTCCTGCTGGGTGTGTAAATACAAGATTAGTGTGTAATATACCAAAGGGGTACAAATTGCTACTGGCACTACTAAATTGCACACCTTCTATTGGGAGTAGATGGTTTCTCCATTCAGGAAGCATAACTTGTAGATAAACTTTGCCCACACAAGTGCAAAATGCCCCTGTATCTAAATTTACTTTGGCTTCAATATCATTCATCAAAACTGATGTGATACAAGATGTTCCATAAGTATAACCTTTTCCTCTAGCAGGTTTGGTCTTACACATTCTGGCATCTTGGATATTGATCAGGCTGTAGCAATCTTCACTGTATTGTGGTAAGTGGGTGTGGACTTCTGTGACTTCAAAGAAAGCTGTAATGTTTTAATTGGGATAGTCCTCCACTGGTGTGTCCTCATAGATTGCAGAATCTAGGTCACATTCTTCTTTCTCTTCAGTGCACTGAAGTTCTTCAAGGACTTGAACTTCATTTATTTTTGTCTTTTTGGTGCAAGTGTTGGCTAAATGTGAAGTACTTCCACATTTATGACACTTCAAGACAGGTTTTTCTGGTCTTCTGTCCTCCCTGGGAATCTTTGAAACTATCTTGGATTCTATAGGAATTTTAGTCCAAGTTTTACCAGTTCTTGTCCTGGTAATGATATCCTCCATTGCATTAATGTAGTCCTCTGTTTAACAGGGCTGCAGACATCTGCTTTTGATAGCATGTTCCAGTTCTCCTCCACACTTTCTTACTATGTTAATTTTAATCATAGTGTCAGACATATCTGGGTGTAAAGCAGATAATCTGTCTTTCTGCTTCAAGAACCAATTAAGTCGCTTATCTTCCTCTGAGTTAAAAATGTCATTTTCAAGAGCATTTTCTATTATAAACCTCCAATAATTGTTGGCCCATTTGGTAATCACTTCAGACTTCCACCAAGACCAATCATGTTTCCCATGATCCATTCTCATCTTGTATTACCATTTCTTTGCAGTTGCGGTAAACAGAGATTGTAATTTTCCCACTATGATTTTATCAGGTATATGAAAGTATTCTTGCAACATATCAATAGTCCTGATGAACTCAATATGGTTGTATTCCCCTTCACCAGAGAATGTTGGCTATTCTTCCAATTTGGGAATATCTTTTGAAGAGATAACATTTTCTCCTAAGAATGGGGTCAAACTTCCTTTAACAGAATGTATTTCTTCAGTCAAAGGTGTAGAATTTCTTGGCATATGAGGTACATCATTCTTATGAATTTGTTCTACATTTGCAATTATTTCATTCTTTAACTGCTGCCTTTCACTGTAACTTTTTGCTAAATGTGTAGCAAACTGATTGGTATTTTCAGCTAGTTCTAAGACATGATCTTTTAGAATTTTAAGTTGATTATTCATTTTGAAAATGGAAAGATCTTCCATTTCATCATTCTGAACCTGACATGTATTTTCAATTCTGTTACATATATTTATAAGTAAATGAATTCTGGCATTTGCCACTTAATACAATTCAGTATATCTTTTGTCATTTCTTTTTAATTCACTTATGTCTGATGTAAGTTCATTTATCTTTGCATCAAATTGACCAAGGGCTACATGAATATTAGATTGAACAAAATTTATCTGATCTATTATTTCTTTGGAAAAGTTCTGTTCATCCTTTCCTGCCCTTTTGCTGTGAATTCCATCAAAGTCCTGGCCATGTTGAATACACTGTCCACGGCTGAAGGCTCCAATTTGGGGATCTTGTACCCTTGTGGGTAAGGTCTTTGCCAATTTGCTTTGCCTTTTTCCTTGCCTTGATGGTTCTTGGGACCTCTCTGCCCTTCTGAGGTCCTTTGGGCTTGTCCTTGGACACTTCTGGAGCTGGTTTGGAGTTGGTACACACCACTGGGGCCTCTGTCTCCAAAGCTGGAGGCATTTCCAACTCTTTCTTTTGGTCTATGGATAAAAGACTTTGGTTCTTCAACCAATTCTTTATCTTTTTGACCTAGTCATTGCAAGACAATGGGCTCCAACCTCCTAAGAGTTCTATGGTCTTCTCCTGACCCAGAAACCTCTTGATGTGTAAGTAAGAGTTCATGGCCCCCTGCCAAAGGCTTGGGCATATTTCCCACTCCTCTTCTTTGGCTGATCTGAACCAGCTTTTGTATTGGCATTGATATATTTCTATTGCTGCCACTTGAAAATGGTTCTGCCGTGGAAGTACTGTCATGAATCAGTTCAGGCTCAGAATTCACGTTGAAATCTGTGGGTACAGACCTTGTGGAATGGGGGGAAAGTCTGGTATCCTCCAAATGTGTCTTTATTGGGGAAGACTTGGAACTTCTGGATTTGGTCTTGCCTCTTCCTTTTCCACATCCATCTGGTTGGATTGAATAGTTTCTTCCATTTCTGGTATGCACCATTTTCACCTCAATTTAAAGATAAAAGGTGAAAAATATAAGATAAAACACACACCTTTTTGTGGTAATTTAATCTTTTCTGAGTTAAATAAGGTGCCTCTTTTAGCAATTTGCACCTCAATACTGTCTCCAGATTCTGCTTCTGAAGATTCTGGACTAGTGATATATCTTTTACTGATTCTGTTCCCAGATGCACAGTATTTGATTAAAGACACTATTAAAAATTATAAAAGAGAATTATTTTTTATACTTTTTTTAAAATATTTTTAAAGATTTTTTATAATTTTTATATTTTTTGATATTAAAGAAATTATTCTTTTTAAAGAAAAAACATTAAAATTCAAGATTTTGAATGAAAATCAATTCAGAGTAACTCAAAGAATAATTTTATAACTTTTTGGATGTGAAAAAACAATGTGTAAAAACAGTATAAAATTAAACCAAATTCCTCAATGAAAAAGTTTTCCAAAACAATTTAAAAAATAAAAATTATTTTAACTTTAAAATGAATGAAAAAAATATTATTAAATTAATATATTTTAGAACTTGAAAATATATTAATTAAGGGTACAATGTTCAAAAAACACAGCCAGGCTCCCAAATGTAAGATTTGACTATGAAGCCAATGATAATATTACTATTGATCAACAGTACTATGTCTGTTTTATGAAATATAATAATAAAATATTATCTTAACCACAATTAAATAAATCAAGAATTCTTATTTTCACTTGTTAAGCACTACTGGTGATTTCAACAGTGAGAAGTAATTGTCTACAAGAATCAATTTCAAGAATTTAATAATAAATACTTCTTTTATTAAAATAAGAAAATGATTTTAATATATCATTATCTTTTACAAGAATAATTATAAAGATAATTATTGAAGAAAACTAATTTTAGAGAAAAACTTTAAGAATTAAAGATAAATGACTCACTTATACTCCGAAGAACTTATTGAAAGATATAAGTAGAGAAATTTGACGTAGAATTGTGGATTTCAGGGGATCAAAATGATTTAAAGCAGTATTACAACAATATATAGCTGGATTCTATGATTTAACGTCCTTCTGATAGATTATGAAAAAATTAAAACACTTAATAATAGTTTAACTAATACTTACTTGTTGGTAACAATGATACAAAAGGATAATAAGATGATTTGATATGGGAAAAACAGCAATAGGAGGCCTCTTTTAAGTCAACAACAGCTCACAGAGGCGTGCCATGGAGCATACTGAAAAAACAGTGAGTGAGAAAACAATAACCCTTTTGGATTATTGATTGCATCATCTGTTGTCACATAAGATTATCATAATTACTTAATTGATGCTTTTATGTGACTACCAACCCCAATATGGTTAAGAATAAAAGGAGGAACATCTGTAAATCTTCTTTCATTTCAAAATAATCATTGATTTCTCAAAGTTATCAATTTTATTGGAAATTTCATCACAGGTTGTAATTACTGTGAATTTTTGAATATTCAGTGTTTCACGTAGAATAGTCAAGAATGGACTGTAAATAAAACTTTTAATTTTACTAGTAAAACCATAATTCTTTTTGTTTGTACCATAGAAAATACAGTTCTACATTGGTCCTGGATGTTTAAGAGAGATTCATAAAGAATTGTATTTTTCATGAATTTTTGAAGTTTTTACCTTATGTCTACATAGAATTGCAAATATCAGTGTTTAACTGGTTGCTATGAGGTAAATCAATGGATACAAGCCCAAAAAGGGTTTTAATTACTCTTTTGGGGTTTATTCATGGAAAATAATTAAGAATTGACATGGCTACAGGAGTCTAAGTAGCTTTTTACCTCCTTGGCACATCAAAATAGCAGGTTATTTGCTATTTTCTTAAGATTTACTGTAGTTGTAACATGGTAACCAAGTTCCCAATGTGTTTTAGTTTACTAATTGGGCCATAACCAGCCATGGATCTCAGCTTTGGATCTTTCCATGCCTCTGAGGCCTCAGAAGTTGGGTACCCTGGCTCTCTTTGATGTCTTTTGTCCCCCTTGCCTATTTTTAAATCTCAAAATGGAAGATTAAGCTTCAAGTGAGATATCCACTAAGGGTGTACCAAAAGTCCATGTAAGAATACCATGATATTAAGTGCCCAAAACATGCATAACACTATTCTTAGTGTATATGTAACATGGGATTTCTCACATTCCCATTATATTGGCATGAAATTAAGAAAAACAAAAGTTTTCACGGATCTTTTATGTGGTATTGAAGTATTTTCCATATTACCACCTCAAAGAGTTAATTTGAGCTTATTCACTCTATGGAGGTACCCTGGGTGAATGTTTGTGTAGAATCCAAATCTGGCCCTAAATACATGAATTTACTGACTTGATAAAGTGTTATTCATCTTTTCTGAAATTAAAAATGATGAATTTTGGATATATGCATGACTTATGAGTTATGCATAATTCAAAATTTATTTTTAAGATAATTGTGGCCTATTTGGCTATGTACAATATACCTCAAAGCTCACACAATACCCAAGCTTAAACCAGAAACAATATGTCCTAACGCTTTGAGCTCTTCAAAACAAAATTTGCATTTCTTGAGTGAAATCTTCCTATTCACTTCTTCAACTTTGTGTCACAGGGGCTCTTCAAAGTGAAGAGGGCCTGGCACTCGATAAACTGGGACTCACTTCTTGAGGGCTCAGGATATGGTAAGAGAGAAATACACTTAAGGGTGCAAAGATATGAATTACTCAAATGAAGAATATAAGAAAGCAGCAACAAAAGAAATAAAAGTGCAAAATAGAAGAGCCAACCACAAAAGAGTGCAAGTCCACTGTTTCAACCTGTCAGAATGAAAAGAGAATGGTTCATAAGGATATGGCCACCCAACTCATACTGTACAGGCAAAGACTAACTTAATATTAAATAAATATAATACCCAAAATAAGGATAATAATATTCATTAAATAATAAATAAACTAAATTAATTAAGTGGGGAAAAGTCCCTAGGGGGAGAAAGAGGGGCTGGTATATGTGAGAATCACCAGCCCTGATCAAGAGGAAGAATTTTCATGAGAATAATTGAGTATTGAATTGAGTCTGGCCAATACGTGTCTTGTACAGTTGTACAGAAGCTGTACAAGAGGTGTGGTGAAGTTGAGTGATAATACAGTTTCATAATGGTGTATCCAAACTGTATTGGGTGAATCCAACCTGTACAGATGTTGAAAAACTGTATTGAGGTACCAAGCTGTATGCATGTTTCAGCAAGGAATATTGCTGAAACTGAATGCTGATGCAGATAGTGGATCTGCTGATTTGAGGTGTTTGAGTGGATGTATTTATAAATACCCTTACTCCTGGTGAGTGGTTGTTACACTATCACCCTATTGAAACGGGTGGGCTCCTGAACACCATAATACACTGCCACTGTTGAGTGGCATCTCAATATCCCCACATTTTTTTTCAAAAAAATCCTTTTTAATTTGCATTTCCTATTGACCATTATCCTGAAAATCCTTCTTCAATTTTTCTCTGTAAAATTCAATTGATTCCCCCCTTCTTTCCAATTTGAGTAAGTATTCCACTTTGAAATATGCTTCTTTTTCTTCTGATCCAATCGATTGTTGTCCTTGGGGTATGGCCTTGGGATGTATCCCAAAATGATGGCTGCTGAGCTCTTGTGCTCAAAAAATGATGCCCAATGAGTATATGAAGTGTACTCATTTGGCAAGGCCCAATCAAAAGAAAATCTAGAATAATGCCTTCAAGGGTTCTTGTCCCCATTGGCCTTGGAATTGTCCCAATCAGCCTTCCATAATGATTTTCTTGGATTTGGCCCTTTCTAGGGTGGATCTTGATAAATCTTGATTTTATGGCCTTTGGGCATTTTTTGGGTTCTTGATGGTTTTTGGTGATTTTATGATATATGGCCATTTTGGCCATTTTTTGTCTTCTGGGGTCCTACGGTCTGCAGTCCGCGGTCCGTGGGGGCTATCGGAGGCCCCCTGGGCCCAATTTTGCTGGGACCCAGGGGTACCATGGGACCAAGAATTGGCCCACAACCAAAACCTCACCCTACATGGCCTGGACCCATTGATGGGGTCCAGGACCATTAAGATCCTGGCCTCCCCAAAGCTTCAGGGGAGGCCCTGGGTGATTAATTCAGCCCCAAAGGGGTATGAATCCTCACCTTAGAGGCTTTGAGGGGTGGAATAAATGAGGTATGGCCCCCATTTCCTTGAGGTCAATTTCTTTTGATTTGGAGTGAACTTATTCTGACATCTTGAATATTCTGCTTGCATATTCTTCAGTTATGAGTCCCAAACTGACTGAACTCGCTGAAAATTCCCCTTCTGCACCACCACCATCTGTTCTTTGTGGTTCTGGCGTCTTCAGTCAATTATCTTCACCCTCCATGGCTTCTTCTGGTCACTTTGATCCCTCCCAAATCTATGATGGGTACAGAGCAGTTGCAATTCTTGATCCTGCCTGTACTTAATGTTTGGCCAAGGGTAAGGATTTTTTTCAACACTAACATCCCCAATCTTCAAATTGCCATTATTCCTTCATTGGGAAGAAAACATGTTGTCATACCGGGATGTCATCTTCTAACGTCAGGAGGTATTTATGGAGTAAAAAGGATGGGCCTTTTGGGAAAGAGTTCCCAGTCCCTGAGGCACCTACTCCTGATGGAACTTCAGTATTTTCTCAATGTGAGTGATTTGCATATCTTGATTGAATTGGTACTGATATTTTGATGTAGTGACTGGTTCCAGGAAGAGGGATGTGGCAAGGTGGACTAGTGGTGGAGGGCCAATTACAGTTGGTGGTAGGCCAATATATTCCAGGTCAGAAGTCCCCATCTCCAGGATCAACACTGAAGGGGTAGTGAAAAGAATAAGAAGGATTGCTGATTCCCCAACTGATTGAGATGCTGAAGATAGTGATGAATTAGATGGTGAAGAAGCTTTAGTTGCTCCTCATTCAGTTGGCCATTAATCCAGCAATTCCTCTTCCCAGCCTCCTGCCAACAGATTCCAAAGCCAAGTGATTCCCAGTACTCCCAGAACATTCCAACCAGTACTTGCTTCCATTCCTACCACCATTCCACCTTCTTCACCGAGTACTTCTCATGCCAGGCCTGCCTTGAATCCAGCAGTAAGACCATCACCAAGCCAGAAACCCAGGAGCTCACCCATAACCACCTCCCAACAACTCCAACCTGTGACCAGTTCCAGCAGAAGAAGACATGGACTGTCTCCTTTGCCATTTCCTGCCTCTCAAGTTTTTCAAAGAAGAGATTGCTGGCCTATTTGAGTTACCAGAGAAGATCCCAATGCGGCAAGTGAGAACCAAGAAGTTGTGGATAGATCATTCAGGAGGGTTGATTGAAATTGAAGGAAGGTGATCATGTATGCAAATGACAAGACTATTCCTGGTACTGCTTCAGAAGAGATGGCTTCAAAATTTGCCTGGTATGAAGATGAATTGATAAATGATTTTCAGAGAATATTTGATGATTTAGGTAGAGATAACTAGTTTCCTTATCCTTGTTTGTGTTTGGTTTGACTTCTATCCACACTCTTATAAATACTAAAAAATGAAAAAAAAAATGGAACCTCCCAATACATGATTTGGGAGGGGATGCTGCTGCTTTGAAGAAATAAAAAGAAAAAAAATTATACAAGTAAAGAAAAGAAACAAAAAGAGAAAAAAAGAGAGTATAGAAAAAGAGATAAAAGAAATTCCTGATGGCTTGTCCTTCTTGTAGTGAGTTGCTTGATTTTGGCCAAGAATTGTCTGAAAAATGAAAACCAAGCATTTGAGGCTCACAGATTGGCCAAGGTAATGTTTTACAAGAAGTAGAACCCTCAGGGATGCATACCAGGATATGGAACTTGCCTTCATAACTTCCACTCCCCACCAAGCACCATAAAGACTGAAATAAGTTTCCATAAATGACTTCTGAAATGAATTGCCATAAATGACTTGAAGTAATGAATGTCTTGAATTATGATGATTGGCATAAATAAAATGATAAATAAAGAGAAAAGAAAAGAAAAAGAAATAAAGAAACATTTGGACATATCTTGATCAGCTCCAAATGGAGGGCATTGATGTTGCATGCTTCCTGAACCTGTCCAAAGAACTGACAAGTGCTCACAGCGTGGCCAAGGTGATGCTTACAACAATATTTGGGTAGAATAACCACTTAAAGGTGCATTCCAGGAGAGGAACTTACTTTCATAACTTCTTCTCCCCACCAAGCACCATAAAATCAAACTCTTAAGGTATTTAGGCCAGGCTTGTCTGAATACAATGAATTGAAATCCTTGAAAAGGTCTGGTGAGTTGGTAAGGTTGGAAGCTGGTTCCCAAGTGGTTCTTTCTGGGCTTTCACTTAATCCTTTCCACTCTACAAGATACCATAAATTACCTCTCTTGAGTTTTGAGTCCAGAACCTGGGCCACATCCCATTCTTCTTGCTCCTCCACTAAGCCTGGTGGTGGTGGCAATTGATGTTGATTTGGGATAGTTGAATGCTTCACTGGTTCTAATAAGGACACATGGAATACAGGGTGAACTGACTTCCATTGCTGAGGCAACTTGAGGTGATATGCATGGCTTCCAATCTTCTTCAGAACTTCAAAAGGTCCCAACCATCTTTCTGATAGTTTCTTGGTGGTTCTTGTTGTATTGATGTTCTTTGAAGCTAGCCATACTTTGTCCCCAGGTTTGAAATCAGTTGGAATTGCTCTATTGCTATCTGCATACTTCTTGAATCTCTTTATTGCTGACTCTTATTCTTCTTTGACAACTTGGTGTTCTGATTGGAGTTTGGTTGATACCTTTACAGCAGGTGAATCTTGCAAAATATGGATTGAGTCAAAGCTGGGCTTTCTTCCATAAATGGTGAAAAGAAGTGATTTCTTTGTTGATGAATGTTCTGCATTATTATAGGCAAATTCAGCCAGAGGGAGCCAGGTGGACCAGTCATCTTGATGATAGCTGACATACATCCAAAGATACTGTTATAGAATCTGACTTACCCTATCTGTCTGTCCATCTGTTTTGGGATGAAAAGCAGTTGAAAGATCTCTTGATATCTTGGGCTGCGGACATAATTGAGTCCAAAATGATGAAACAAATAAAGATCCTCTATCACTTAAAATACTGACTGGAAGGCCATGTTTGGAAAATACATGACTAATGAACATTTGAGCTAAGTCCAGAGCAGTGATTGTCCCATAAGCTGGAATGAAGATTGCCATTTTTGAGAACCTGTCCAGAACTACTAGAATTGAGGCAAAGTTGTTTGACAAGGGCAATCGAGTGATAAAGTCCATTTATAAGGAATTCCAAGGACCAGATGGAATTTGAAGAGGATTGAGTAGTCCAAACTTCTCGTGATGAATGTTCTTGTTTCTTGAACATTGCTGAAATGATGACACATAGTCCTTGATTAATTGATTCATGCCAGCCAAATAAAAATCCCTCTTGATGAGCTTTAGGGTCTTCTCCTGGCCAGGATGGCTAGCCAATGGTGAGTCATGATGCTTTTGAAGAATATTGAGTTGAAGTTCTTCATTGCTTGAGATTACCACTCTATCTTTGTATAATAACAACTTGGCTTGAGGTTCAAGAGAATAATCCGGAACTGATTCACCTCTTGCTAGTTGCTTGAGTATTTCTTTATAGTCTTTGTCTTGCCATACTTCCTTTTGAATCTTGTCAACTAAATCTGAAAATATTTCCACTTTGATGGAGAAGAATATTGACTCTTGAATTCCATCTTGCTTTATTAATTTATGAAACGTTTGAGGATTCTTTCTGATCAAGTTCACCCCCCTCTCTGGGTACATGTTTTCCTGACATGACAAGGAATCTGATAAAGTGGCCAGCCTGCCTGGGCGGTAAGTGATAGTGAAATGAAATTCAGAAATAAACTCAGTCCAATGGGCCTGACAATGAGTAAGAACTTTGGAAGACATAAAATACTTCCGGGAAGAGTGGTCTGTCAAGACCTTGAAAGAATTGGAAACAGAAAGAAGAAATGCTCTCCAGCGCTTGAGAGCCCAAACTGTGCCAAGGAGTTCCTTGTCATGAATTTCATAGTTCAGCTCAGCTGGGAGACGCTTGTGACTATCAAATGCAATGGGATGCTTTCCTGAGTCATTCACCTGGCTCAGTACAGCACCCAAGGCATAATCAGAAGCATCAGCCTCTACAATAGTAGGTAGAGAAGGATTGAGATGAGATAAGATAGGAGCAGTAGTGAAAGTGTCTTTGAGTAATTGAAACTAGCTAAGAGCTTCCTCATTGAAGATAAAGGGAGAATATTTTTTGAGAAGGGAAGTGAGAGATGTGATTTTTTTAGAATAATTTTTTATGAAACAACAATAAAAATTGGCAAAGCCAAGAAAAGATTGAAGAGCCTTGATGTTTTTGGGCTGAGGCCAATTGAGCATTTGCTCAAATTTTGAAGAATCCATCTTGAGGCAATCACTTGAAGCAACATAGCCCAAGTATTCCACACTTGAGGTATGGAATACACACTTGGAGGCTTTGGCAAACAAATTTTTGTCCCTCAGTTTTTGGAGGACAGAGGCCACATGTTTGACATGTTCCTCCTCAGAACGGGAAAAGAACATAATATCATCTAAATAAACTACAACAAACAAATCCAAGAAATATGCAAATATATCATTCACAAGATTCTGGAAAGAAGCTGGAACATTGGGAAGGCCAAATGGAATAACCAAATACTCATAACTACAATATTTGGTTCTAAAGGCAGTTAAGTGCTCATCCCCCTCTTTGATTCTCAGGAGATTATATGCACCATGCAAATCTATCTTGGAGAAGATAGTGGAACTATTTAATATTGTAAGAAGCTGGTTCATAGGAGGAACAGGATACCTGTTCTTCCTAGTGACAGCATTGAGTTTGTGGTAGTCAACACACAAATGAAGACCTCCATCCTGTCTCTTAATCAAAAGGAAAGGGGCTCCTGTTGAAGAGGAGCTTGGCCTTATGAAACCTTTCTCTACATTCTCTGAAATGTAGGCCCATAGTATTTCTCAATCTTGCTTTGATAATTAGTAGATAACACCAATTGGAGGTAGAAGACCCTCCAATTTGATATGATAATCACAGGCGTGGTGTGGAGGAAGTTTCTCTGCTTTCGCCTTGGAGAATACATCCAAATATTAGTGATAAACAGGAGGGACTACCTTCAACACAGTTTCAATTTCTTCTGACTCTTCCTCCTCATCCCACTGCTCCTCCAGGGATGCATGAAAGGATAAGGGAGGAAGGTCCATATCCCCTTGAGAGAGATGAAGTTAAGATATAGCAACATCTTCTCCAACATCCTTTATCTCTTTGAAGACTTCATCTTTTAATGGAAGTAATTACTGAGAGGGAATGATGGAAGGGATATGGACAGAAGAAGGAAGGGAAGGTGTCTTAAGCTCACCAACCAGAGAAACACTGTTGACAGCAGTGGAAAAGTCATTAATAGTAGAAAGAATAATACCACTATAATCCTTATGACTAGAATTGTAAGGTTTGACTATGAAACAATAAGTAAAAATTACTAATTTATTACTTATTGTACTCTGAATGTCCTTATAATTGAAATAAATAAGATTAAAATAATAATAATAATAATAAAGAAATATTATTATTATGGCGTAAAAATATTATATTATTAAATAAATATAATAATATAATTAATATTATATGAAATTATAATATTGTAAATAATATATTAATATAAAATAATTAATATATTATAAAGCTCTTTATTATTGTTACCAACAAATAATAAAGGCGTAAAGAACTGTTTTTTATAAATAAAAAACAATTAATAACAATAATATTACCAATATTAAAGTTATATACTAATATAAATACTATTTATATTAATTAAGAATTATTAAGAGTAATAATAAGAGAGAAATTATTATAATAAGATGAAATAACCTACTTTTAACACTTAAAATAATAATTTTGAGATATTTTACGCCAAAAGAAATTAATACAACTTTTCAAACTGTAGTTACAATAAAAATAAAGAAAATTTACTAAATTTCTTGATTTTATGTGGAAATGAGTTTATAGAGAGATTTATGACAAAAACAATTAAAGAATTGATATAATCACACATGAATAGTGATTAATATTAAGATGGTCTTTGGTCTCTAATAAGATAAGAGTCTTATATATAAAGAATAAAGAAATTACCTTTTATTTAATTGATTTAATGTTTTTGATGCGTCTGGGGGGGAAAATAGAGTAAAAAGAGCTCTATTTATAGTAAATACCTCCCTCCTAGAGTCCAACAGGCTTCTAGTAGACGTTTACTGATCATATCCACTGGAATTGATCAATATTTTAAGGTTTGGAGATGATTACATCATTATCAAACCATATTACATCATTATTACACCATTATTTAGAGTTATCACTATAACTCTAAAGTTGATGACATCAGAGGCTTGGCAGACCCCAAATTTCGTGGATTTTATTAGTTTTAATCATAAAATAATAGTATTCACCAATTGTATCACTCTTAAGACTGTTAAACTTACATTAAGGTTACAGTGTGTGATCATAACTGCTCAAATTAAGCTCAAACTTTGATCCTCAATAACTTTGAAGATTTACACGCTACAGCAATTCAGAGAGTGAATTCTGATAGCCTGGCATAACCTTATTATGCTGCCAAGAGCTTTTTATTACATCATCAAAACTCTAATTTTGATGATTTTTCTTGTAACTCATCTTTTCTGTCGAAATTCAATATTTTAAACTTCAAACCTTGATTTTAGGGGGTTATACTCTGAATTTAATAATAACAATTACATCATTCTTCACGAATGAACTAGTAGAATCCAACTGTATACTTTTTTTTTAGTTTGGAGCACTTTCACAACAAAGTGGTCAACACCTCTGTTGATTTTTATCAATATTTCATCATAGGTTTTAACCTTGTTTATAATTTGTAAAATAAATTTCATATCTGTGTTCCTACAGTAATTACGTGGTAACTTTATTTTTGGTTCATCATTCTATCATGTATAGTTTAGAAGATATTAGCTATGATCCTTGAATATATGCATTGACCAAAAAAGTGCATATATTCAGGTTAATTCCTTAAGTATTAACATTGGAAATTAGCTTATTAATTGTTTTATGTGTGGATTCTCATGGGGAATGCACTGGTACAATTTACTTTACATTTTGTTTCATTAGTTCTTGAGATAAATAAGGTTTTATGGTTTTTATAAGGTATTATACCTTATAATTCCTTAAATATTGACTTTACAGATATGCCATAAAAATGGTATATGTGTATTTTCCCATGGGGAATCCAATGGTATAACTTATTTTACATGTTGATTCATTGGTTTTTAAGTTAAACCAATTTTTGTACCAATTTATGGTATTTTTTGTATATTTAAGTAATTATTCTTAATGTATAATTGTTCTAAGTAATTTTAATATAATTACATTAAAGGTATAACTATTCTGAGTCTTTTTTGTGACCTTATTGGGTATGTGGTTATATCTCAAAGGCTCACAAGAATCATAGGTGATAAATCCATTTTTCCAATCAATTATGGGATTAAAATGGTAAAGGAAATCAGAGCCCAATATTAGGTCTTTTCCCTTGGGTGAAACTTTGATAAAGAAGTCCCATTCAAAGCTTGGGAAGGAAGGCAAGTAAACTACCCACTTGATATAATGGGTGATAAACAAGGCAGGGGACTCATTAGAGTCCAGTATGAAAAGAGGAATCTTTTCAGGGAGCTCTGACATAGTCAATGAGTACTTGAGAACAAAATTCTTTGCAATAAAAGAGTTTGTAGCACCAGAATCAATGAGAATACTATAAAACAATATCAGAGATAGAAGAGAAAATAAGAAAATTCAAAGATTTCTTGACACTAGTATTCAGAGTGCACAATTGTGCTCTTGAAGGAAATAAGTGAGAACCATTGAACACATCATGATCCCCACTCAGGATTTTCCCTGCTTGCTAGGGAAGCCTCTTGATGATGACCCAGGCTTGCTCTGAGGTCTCTTGAACCATTTTTCAATTGGGTGCTTTCCACCACAATAAGTACACAACCCCTCTTTAATCCTCCTCCCATTTTTAGAACCCATTTATTCATTGTCCTTATTGAGGAGAGCAGCATGAGGCTTGTCCTTTGAAGATTCAAACTGCTTTCCCTTCTTGTTCTTTTTCTGGTGAGCCCTCTTTGAAGATGAGTTTTGAGGAGGCCTAGATTGATCGGATCCAGTGACAGAAGGCTTCTTCTCTTGATTGCCACACTTTTCTTTTTGCCTCTCATGATACATTATGTCTAATTCTAAAGTGACATCCATAAGTTCTTGAAGAGTGTCAAAGGTTCCAGGGTGAGAAGTTGACTGATCCAATAATCTTGATGCCAATCCTCTTCTGTAAAAATGGATATAAGTTCTTTCCCCCCAATCTCCAATCCTTAACATTAAGCTTCTGAAATCAGTTATGTACATGGATACATGAGCACTTTCCTTCATCCTCAAATTTTCCAACTCTTGTTCAGCTTTCCTGACTTCATTGGGGTCACCAAACAGAGTGAATAATTGAGATTCAAATAATGGCCAATTATTGAGGAGATAAGAATGGTCTTCATTGGAAATATTTGAGAGATAGGTCTCAATCCACTTTCCAGCTCTACCAGTGAGAAAAGAAGTTGAGTAAAGAACTTTCTTCCTGTCAGAGGAGAATATTGCTGGATCATTATTGAACATTAATTGACAGGATTGGATAAATCCTATTTATGAGCTTGAGTACCATCAAAGGAATCAGGTGTCTTCATGGATGGAGTCTTGAAAGTAGGGGCTTTGGAATTGTCCCTGGGAGCAACTGCTTGAGTGAGCTGACCCATGAATTGAGTCATCTGCTCCATCATCTTGAGGAGACTTGAATCAGTTTGAGGGACAAGAGGTTGACTAGAAAGGGCTAGATTAGAACATTGGGGCACCTCTGGAGCATTTTCTAAGGCATCTGCCACTTCAGTCTCCCCAGAATGTTCCTCTTCCACAGACTCTTCCCCCTCTTCATCTTCAACTTCCCCTAATATTGCTGTTGAACCTCCAGACATGCCAGGGTAGCCACCCAAAAGTCCAGAAAAGGATATTGATCTTCTAGATTTCATTCCACCTCTTCTTGAGGGTGCTGCTCCTTCCATTGGTGGTCCTCTGTCCAAGTTTGCACTCAGTTGATGAACTGATGGTGTGTGGTCAAGAGGAGCCCTTGCTGTAGGAGTGAGAACAGCCGGCATTTCTTGGGATCTAGTGTTCTTTGCTGGGGGACTATGATGAACTGGCATTATGAACAGAAGTAGAATAAAAGAAACTTTTTGGTATTGAGAACAGAAATCAAAACTTGTCCAAATCAATCACAATAAAAATCTTGATGAGTCTTGAGGAATCAATTCAATTCTTGAGGTGAAGTCAAATTCAGTCAACAGTCAAATCAATTCAATCAAACAACAATCAATTCAAATCAAATGTCAATAATCTTGAGTAAATCAACAATCAATCAATATTCAATTAATAATCAATCAATCAATAAATCAGTGTCTTCAATATGAAATCAAGGTATTGAGGAATCAATCAATCAATTCAAAATCATCAGAAATCAATTCAAATATCTTGATGAGTCAAAATCAATCAATAATCAAAATCAATTCTGGAGGATCAATAAAATATCTTGAGAATTCAAAGTCAATCAATCCAATCCAAATGAAAAATCCTGAATCACTGAATCAATAAACCCAATGAATCCCAATGAATAATCCAATCAATAATTCCTAAATAAGACCTGAATGAGAACACAGAGAAATTTGATTTGATAAAAATAAAAGGAAGTGAATAAAATGGTCAGCAATGATTAAGAAAGAAGAAAGAATCAATTTTCATATAAATTAAATGAATGAGATGAAAATTGATGAGAGAGAAAATAATAATCATTAAGAATAATAAGTCATGAAAGATCATAATTGATGAATGAGAGAAATGAATATAAATGAATCAAAAAAAGAATCAATATGAGTTAGTTAATTTAATGTCACAGGGGCTCTTCGAAGTGAAGAGGACCTGGCACTCAGTAAACTGGGACTCACTTATGGAGGACTCAGGATATGGTAAGAGAGAAATACACTTAAGAGTGCAAAGAGATGAATTACTAAAATAAAGAATATAAGAAAGCAGCAACAAAAGAAATAAGAATAAAGAATAGAGGAGTCAGCCACAAAAAAGTCCAAGTCCACTTTTTCAACCTGTCAGAATGTAAGGTTTGACTATGAAACAATAAGTAAAAATTACTAATTTATTACTTATTGTACTCTGAATGTCCTTATAATTGAAATAAATAAGATTAAAATACTAATAATAATAAAGAAATATTATTATTATGGCGTAAAAATATTATATTATTAAATAAATATAATAATTTAATTAATATTATATGAAATTATAATATTATAAATAATATATTAATATAAAATAATTAATATATTATAAAGCTCTTTATTATTGTTACCAACAAATAATAAAGGCGTAAAAAATTGTTTTTTATAAATAAAAAACAATTAATAACAATAATATTACTAATATTAAAGTTATGAATTAATATAAATACTATTTATATTAATTAAAGAATTATTAAGAGAGTAATAATAGAGAAATTATTATAATAAGAGAAAATAACCTACTTTTAACACTTAATATAATAATTTTGAAGTATTTTACGCCAAAAAATATAAATACAACCTTTTCAAATTGTATTTACAATAAAAATAAAGAAAATTACAAATTATTCTGGATTTTTACGTGGAAATGAGTTTTAGAGAGATTTTTAACAAAAACAATTAAATAAATGATTTAATCACGTCAAAATAGATGATTATAGCAAGGTGGTCTTTGGTCTTTAATAATATAACAGTTTTATATATAAAGAATAAAGAAATTACCTTTGATTTAATTGATTTAATGTTTTTGATGCGTCTGAGGGGAAAATAGAGTAAAAAGAGCTCTATTTATAGTAAATACCTCCCTCCTAGAGTCCAACAGGCTTCTAGTAGACGTGTACTGATCATATCCACTGGAATTGATCAATATTTTAAGGTTTGAGGGTGATTACATCATGATCAAACCATATTACATCATTATTACACCATTATTTAGAGTTATCACTATAACTCTAAGTGTGATGACATCAGAGGCTTGGCAGAACCCCAAATTTCGTGGATTTTATTAGTTTTAATCATAAACTAATAGTATTCACCAATTTTATCACTATTAAGACTGTTAAACTTAATTTAAGGTTACAGTATGTGATCATAACAGCTCAATTTAAGCTCAAACTTTGATCCTCAATAACCTTTAAGGTTTTTACGCTACAGCAATTCAGAGAGTGAATTCTGATAGCCTGACATAACCTTATTATGCTGCCAAGAGCTTTTCATTACATCATAAAAACTCTAATTTTGATGATTTTTCTTGTAACTCATCTTTTCTGTCGAAATTCAATATTTTAAACTTCAAACCTTGAATTCAGGGGGTTATACCCTGAATTTAACAATAAAAATTACGTCATTCTTCTCGAATAAACTAGTAGAATCCAACTGTATACTTTTTTTTAAGTTTGGACTACTTTCACAACAAAGTGGTCAACAGCTCTGTTGATTTTTATCAATATTTCCTCATAAGTCTTAACCTTGTTTATAATTTGCAAAATAAAGTTCATATCTGTGTTCTTACAGTGATTACGTGGTAACTTTATTTTTGGTTCATCATTCTAGCATGTATAGTTTAGAAGATATTAGCTATGATCACTGAATATATGCGTTGACCAAAAAAGTGCATATATTCAGGATAATTCCTTAAGTATTGATTTTGGGAATTAGCTTATTAATTGTTTTATATGTGGATGTTTGTGAGGAATCCACTGGTACAATTTATTTCACATGTTGTTTCATTAGTTTCTGAGATAAATAAGGTTTTATGATTTTTATAAGGTATTATACCTTATAACTCCTTAAATATTGACTTTATAGATATGCCATAAAAGTGGTATATGTGTATTTCTCCATGGGGAATCCAATGGTATAATCTATTTCACATGTTCATTCATTGGTTTTTAAGTTAAACCAATTTTAGTACCAATTTATGGTATTTTTGTATATTTGAGTAATTATTTTTAGTGTATAATTATTCTACTTAATTTTAATATAATTATATTAAAGGTATAATTATTATTAATCTTTTTTGTGACCTTATTGGATATGTGGTCATATCTCAAAGGCTCACATTCCCTACCACCAAAAAAGATTGTACCACAATCTGATATGTGTGATTAGGGTATCATCCACTGTCCTACCTCTTCAATAGACTTTGTTAGTCTTGAAGCTCAATAATGCTTAACTTTTTATTTTTCAGGTTTTCTTTCATGTCTGAACCTTCTTAGTAATTTATCAGCATTTGTTATATCTTTCTCAAGTAGCCATTCATCTTCTTGAGTTGAATTTCTATACCTCACAAGGTATTCCCTTTCTTTTTTGTTTCTTGTCCTTCTTTCTTTAAGGACTTTTACTATTTTCTTTTCCTCTCCTTCCTCCAAGGGGGGAATTTCAAGTGGGGGTTTATTTCTTAGTGGAAATAACTCCTTGTCACTTGAACTGTAAGGTTTTATCAGACTTACAGGGAAAGTTGGGTGTTTGTTCATTAGTTCACCTGTGAGTTCTAATTGCACAGCATTGGGTCCATGAAGTGCTTTTATCATAAATGGTCCTGCAAAGGAATCTTTCAATTTCTTTGGGCCTTTTATGTTATTGAAATTAAGGGTTGATACTAAAACCAAGTCCCCTATTTTGAAGTCAGGTGGTTTATGACTTTTATCCCATCTTTCTTTTGCATATTTAAAAGAATCTTGCATGCATCTGTTTGCATGGTGTCTTGCTTTGTCAAGCATTATCTTGAAACTGCTTGCTGTTGGATGTATATCCACTAAGTCCTTTTTGAGGGTATCATAAGGAAGTCTTGGATTACAACCTTTCTCTAGCATTGCTGGTGTTTTGCCAGAAGAAGAATGGATTGATGTTTTATATGCCAGTTCAAGTGCTGGTATTAGTGTACACCAATCATGGGTAAAACCATCAGAATCTTTGAATTCTAGCCCATAAGCACAGAATCTTCTGATCATATCCTCTAGGGTTTGTATCATTCTTTCTGCTAGACCATCAGTTTGAGGATGATAAGCTGTTGAGAATGATAACTTTGTCCCAAACAAGTTATGGAGGTTTGTCCATAATGCTGAAGTGAACTTTGGGTCTCTGTCACTTATAATATTTTGGAATAAGCCTGTGTGGCTAATGACTTTATTCCATATCATTATGGCTGTATCCATAGCTGTGTCATCTTTATGACATGGTAAGAACATGGGAGTTTTACTGTACCTGTCAACTAACACTAGACATGCATTATAACTCCTGTCTCCTCCTGGAGGTAAGGCTGTTACCCAATCCATATGAACTATTTCCCATGGGGATTTTGGTTCTTGGATTTGGATCATCATTCCAAATTTCTTTCCTGTGGCTCTGTTGGCTTTTTGACATCTGTCACAGGTTTGGCAGTATTCTGCAACATCTTTCTTCCAATTTGGCCACCAAGAGCAGGTTTTCACCCTCTCTAGTGTCCTATCTTCTGAGAGATGTCCAGATGCAACACTATCATGACACTCATGTAAAATAGTGTTTATTAGTGTTCTATCTGTTAAGGCCATAACACATGTGTGTTTTGTTCTATGGTAAAGGATTCCATCAAGGAGGTGAAATCTTCCTTCATCATATGCCTTTTTCCATATTTCATCTAGTTTTGATGAAAGTGATGGATCTTTGCAGTCTTTCATTAGAAGTTGGCTTAAGATATGGCAATTTTTGTCTGTCTTATAGCTTTCTTTAACTTGGTTAAAGAATTCTGTGCCACTGTCTGTAACACATATTCCTTCTATATGGTGCTCTTCTTGTGGTACCCATGCTGGATTGTCAGGGGTATTTGCTAGAGCCCATCTGCTAAGACCATCTGCATTTTTATGAATATTTCCAGATTTATGAACAATAGTCATATTTCCTCTATATTCTTGGATAGCAATTTGCCATCTCAGCATATGTCTATTTGGAGTCTTCATATTTAATAGTGATTTCACAGCATTACAGTCTGTAATTACATCAAATACTGTGCCATCCAAATAATAATGCAGTTTTTCTAAAGCCCACACTAATCATAAGCATTCCATTTGGCTTGCTCCATACCTTGCTTCTGTTGGCTTTATTTGCCTTGAAATGAAACAAATTGGTCCTTCCACTGGTTTATCATTGATAATTTGTGTTTGGTGAAGTGCAGCACCTAGTCCTTCTCCACAAGCATCAATGTACAGTTTGAAGGGTAGTTTCCAATCTGGCATCAGAAGAAATGGGGCATTTGTTAAGGAATTTTTCAATTCTTCATACGCCTTGACTCTTTCTTCTGTTATCTCATAGACTGTTTGTTGGTCACATAGCTTATACAAGGATTTAGCAATCTTTGCAAAGTCCTTTATATGCTGTCTATAGTAACCAGCAAATCCTAGAAATGATTGCATTTCTTTTTTGGTTTGAGGCATTGGCTTAAGTAGTACTGCTGCTACTTTATTTTTGTCTATGCCTAGACTAAGGCCAGATACTACATGTCCTAGGGCTTTTAATTCACTATATGCAAAATGACATTTTTTCAATGAAATTTTCATATTTACTTGGACTATTTTCTGTAGTACCCTTTCTAGTCTTGTCAGGTGATTTTCCCAAGTTTCTGAGCAAACTATGATATCATCAATGTAGATTATTAACCATCCTTCTGATAATTCTTCAGGAAATATGGTATTCATCATTCTTTGATAATGGGAAGGTGCATTTTTTATCCCAAATGGCATTCTTAAGTATTCAAAAATTCCACAATGGACTATTATTCTTAGTAGTTTCTTGGCATTGTCTGTTAAGACATTTTGATGAAAACCCTTAAGAGCATCCATAGCTGTGATGAACTTAGCTTGTGACAATTGGGTCAATGTCTCATGGATTCTGGGTATTGGATATCTGTCTGGAATGGTATAGGTATTCAGGGCTCTGAAGTCTCCTACCATCCTTGATTTTCCATTATGCCAAGTTATAATGACAGGTGTAGTAACTTCTACTTGCTCATTATGTCCAACCTTTCTTAATACTCCAAGGTCCATTAATTCTTTAATGTGCACCTCTAAGGCTTCTCTAGCTCTTGGGCTGGCTGGATAAGCAGGTCTTCTTAATAAAGGTGGGTAAGGTTTTTCTACATTAAGAATTATATCCACTTCATGTCCAATTATGGCACCTAGTGGCTCTTTGTCAGTTGCAAAGGAATTTTTATACTTAAATAAGAGGTCAATCAATTTTTCTTTCATTTTTTCTGTTAACTCTTGATTGAATTCTGCCTCTCTGAGTTGTTCAGATATGAAAAGTTCTTTTTCTGGAATTTTTTCCTCATTCTTAATAACTGTGATTTGTTTTTTGTTATTTAAGAATCCAAACTTTTGTCTTTTATTATCTCCTATGGTAAAATATCTATCCTTTTGGTTGGAGATATCTATACCATAGATTGATAAGTAGTCATTCCCAAGTATGAAATGATTACTAGTACAGTTGTCCATTACTACAAACTCTACTTTGATTCTGACACATTGTGAGGGATGAGGAAAAATTAGTGTTAAATCAATTATTCCAAGGGGCTTCATCCTCTCACTTGCACTACTAAATTTGACACCTTGTATTGGCATAAGTTTTTCTTGCCAGTCTGGGACAATGGTTTTTAAATAACTTTTGCCAACACAAGTGCAGTATGCTCCTGTATCCAAGTTAACCTTTCCTTCTTGGTTATCAACCATAACAATACTAATACTTGATTTTCCAGCTGTATATCCCATTCCTCTTGCAGGTTTAGTTCTATACATTTTGGCATCTTGTATGTTTGTCAGATTTGTGTCAGATGTTCCAACTTGTGGCAAGTTTGAGTTGACATCCAGTACTTCATAAATTATATCAATATTATTAATTTGTGCATGAATTATATTGATTTCATCACTTTCAGAGCTTTCTGACTCTTCTGTCTCTTTTTCAGAGTCTGATTCCTCTTCTTTGTCATTGTGGTTTTCTGTTTCCACAGTTTCATTAATCTTTGCTTTTTTAAGGCAATTATTGGCTAAGTGTCCAATACCTCCACATTTATGGCATTTTCTTTGCTCATTATTGTTGGATGTATTGGGCTTAAAGGATTCTTTTGATTTATCTTTTTTGATAAATGGTTTATTTGGGCTTTTAATGTCCAATTTCTTCCAAGTCCTGCCAATTTTTGTTCTTGTCACTATATCCTCTAGTGCATTTATATACTCTTCTGTGGAGCATGGTTCTATACACCTGCTTCTTAGGGCATGTTCTAGTTCCCCTCCACATTTTTTAAGTATTTTCATATGCACCATCTTCTGTGACATTTCTGGGTACAGTGCATTAAGTCTTTCAACTTGTTTTAGGAACCAAGTTAAAGGTTTATCTTTCTCAGGGTTAAAGAAAGAGTTTTCAAATGCATTTTCTATCTTATACCTCCAGGCATCATTTGCCCACTTGGTGATTATTTCTTGTTTCCACCAAGACCAGGTATTTTTACCATTTGTTTGTCTTATGCCATAATACCATCTTTTTGCAGATTTCTCAAACAATGAATGTAATCTTGCAGTGATTAATTCATCTGGTATGGCATAGTCTTCTTGTAACATGTCAATTGTTTTAATAAATGACATGTGGTCATATTCACCTTCTCCTGTGAATGTTGGCCATTCTTTCAATTGAGGTGCTTCCTTCATTAAGACTTGGTTATTGTCTTGGTGACTCAAGTCTGTTATGAAAGGATTTGACAATTCCTCTTTTGTTTTAACAGGGCTTCTTATATGAGAAAATGGTGTTGATAACTTTGGCATATTTAAATTGGCCTCATTAATTTTATCCATTTTTTCTGTAATAAGACTTATTTCACTTTGAATATCATCTTTCAGATGCATTCTTGCTTCATCACTTTTTTCCACATGGTCCAAAAGTAATTTTTGGTGTGATGAAGTCTTTTCTTCAAATTTTTCTACAGAAATACTTAATTTATTAAATTTTTCTGTAAGATTGTCAATACTCACATCATAATTGATTGTCAAAGTCTTGTCTTTGATATCTTTTATATATTTATACAATTCTTGTTGTCCTTGTATTAATTTTTGAGTATTGTCAATTAAATTCTTTGGTTTATTATTTTCAACAATAAACTTAATGTTGTCAATTTCTTTTTTGTTTTGCACAACAATTTTTGTTAAAGAAGATAAATTGTTATTTATTTCTTGTAGTGATAATAAACTGTCTTTAATTTCTTTTAGAGGTAATATACTATTTTTAATTTCTGTTAAAGTATTTACAACATCTTTGGACAAGGTTATTTCTTTGGGAAATGAGGTTGTCTCATTCTTTGCTCTTCCTTGTCCTTGAATTCCATCAAGGTTCTGGCCATGTTGAAAACATTGTCCATGGCATCTTTTTGGATTCTTGGGATTCTGTAGCTTGGGGAATATGGTTTCCTCCAATGCTTTTTCTTGTTCTTCTTCCCTTCTTGGGGAAGTGGGTTGGCTTGAGGCTTGCTGGTAGAAGCTACTGGGGCTTCTTCCTTGGTTGCCTCCCTCTTTTTGGCATGATAATCCTTGATCTTTTTGATTTGAGGTTTGGATGACAGTGGATTCCATCCATTGGAGTATTTCACTATCTCCTCCTCTTTGAGGAACTTTTTCAGGATGTGCCAGGAGTTCATCACTCCTTGGTGTATTTGAGGCAGCATTTCCCAGTCTTTGTCCTTGTATACTGTGTAATACTGCTTGTACTGGCTCATGTAGATGTCTATTTGAGCCCTCTGAATGTGATTTGTACCTGTTTGAGTTACTCATACTTAGTTCCAATTCAGGCTCAGATATCATGGGCATTTCTGGGACTTGCCTTTGGGATAAGGCACTTCCTTGTGTGGATTCTGTTCCACTGGGGATATTGCCCTTTCTTTTCCCTTTTGAGGGATCAATTCTACTTCTGAGTCCAGCTCCATCTGATTGGATGGAGTATTGGGAACCTCTTCTGGTAGTCATAATTAAAGAATAAGAAAAAATAAAAGTATTTTAGAATGAAATTCTTTTATGGCAATTTAAAAAGAGGTGCTCACCTTCAGAGTCTTGAATAGTGGGCCCTGGAAAGTCTAATTTCTTAGCTTTCTTTCTTTTGGTGATAACTGGTGTTGGAGAACTTTGACAAGTTTCTTCCACCAATCTCTCAACAGTAGCTTGGTTGTCTTCTGTTGGGTTATCTTCAAACACTAAAAAGGACAAATAAATATAAGTCTTTTTATAAGAAGTGTTATTTTTGGCAAGATATGGCAATTTTCCACGTAGAAATTGCTTTTATATCTTAAAAAAAATGAAATAAATAAAGAAATGAATAAAAATGAATAAAAATAACTTTTTTTATTGGTTTTTAATATTTTTTAATATTTTTTATGTATATTTTTATTTTTAAAGAATAAAATAAAAAATGAATATGATTCTTATAAAATTAAATTATAATAAAAATTATTTTTAATTTATAAATTATCTTTTTTAATCACTAGAGTCACTCAAAGAAAGTTCTTGCAAGTCTAAGGATGTGAAAAACCACGTGTAAGACAGTACAATTGCTTTCCAAATGCCTCAATAGCTTTTAAAATCAATAAAATATAAAATTATTATATAATTTTATGATTATAAATATAATTTATTATTGGATAAACCCAAATAGAATCTTTTTAAAGGTCTTTTAAGTAAATATCACGGCCAGGCCCCCAAATGTAAGGTTTGACTATGAAACAATAAGTAAAAATTACTAATTTATTACTTATTGTACTCTGAATGTCCTTATAATTGAAATAAATAAGATTAAAATACTAATAATAATAAAGAAATATTATTATTATGGCGTAAAAATATTATATTATTAAATAAATATAATAATTTAATTAATATTATATGAAATTATAATATTATAAATAATATATTAATATAAAATAATTAATATATTATAAAGCTCTTTATTATTGTTACCAACAAATAATAAAGGCGTAAAAAATTGTTTTTTATAAATAAAAAACAATTAATAACAATAATATTACTAATATTAAAGTTATGAATTAATATAAATACTATTTATATTAATTAAAGAATTATTAAGAGAGTAATAATAGAGAAATTATTATAATAAGAGAAAATAACCTACTTTTAACACTTAATATAATAATTTTGAAGTATTTTACGCCAAAAAATATAAATACAACCTTTTCAAATTGTATTTACAATAAAAATAAAGAAAATTACAAATTATTCTGGATTTTTACGTGGAAATGAGTTTTAGAGAGATTTTTAACAAAAACAATTAAATAAATGATTTAATCACGTCAAAATAGATGATTATAGCAAGGTGGTCTTTGGTCTTTAATAATATAACAGTTTTATATATAAAGAATAAAGAAATTACCTTTGATTTAATTGATTTAATGTTTTTGATGCGTCTGAGGGGAAAATAGAGTAAAAAGAGCTCTATTTATAGTAAATACCTCCCTCCTAGAGTCCAACAGGCTTCTAGTAGACGTGTACTGATCATATCCACTGGAATTGATCAATATTTTAAGGTTTGAGGGTGATTACATCATGATCAAACCATATTACATCATTATTACACCATTATTTAGAGTTATCACTATAACTCTAAGTGTGATGACATCAGAGGCTTGGCAGAACCCCAAATTTCGTGGATTTTATTAGTTTTAATCATAAACTAATAGTATTCACCAATTTTATCACTATTAAGACTGTTAAACTTAATTTAAGGTTACAGTATGTGATCATAACAGCTCAATTTAAGCTCAAACTTTGATCCTCAATAACCTTTAAGGTTTTCACGCTACAGCAATTCAGAGAGTGAATTCTGATAGCCTGACATAACCTTATTATGCTGCCAAGAGCTTTTCATTACATCATCAAAACTCTAATTTTGATGATTTTTCTTGTAACTCATCTTTTCTGTCGAAATTCAATATTTTAAACTTCAAACCTTGAATTCAGGGGGTTATACCCTGAATTTAACAATAAAAATTACGTCATTCTTCTCGAATAAACTAGTAGAATCCAACTGTATACTTTTTTTTAAGTTTGGACTACTTTCACAACAAAGGGGTCAACAGCTCTGTTGATTTTTATCAATATTTCCTCATAAGTCTTAACCTTGTTTATAATTTGCAAAATAAAGGTCATATCTGTGTTCTTACAGTAATTACGTTGTAACTTTATTTTTGGTTCATCATTCTAGCATGTATAGTTTAGAAGATATTAGCTATGATCACTGAATATATGCGTTGACCAAAAAAGTGCATATATTCAGGATAATTCCTTAAGTATTGATTTTGGGAATTAGCTTATTAATTGTTTTATATGTGGATTTTTGTGAGGAATCCACTGGTACAATTTATTCCACATGTTGTTTCATTAGTTTCTGAGATAAATAAGGTTTTATGATTTTTATAAGGTATTATACCTTATAACTCCTTAAATATTGACTTTACAGATATGCCATAAAAGTGGTATATGTGTATTTCTCCATGGGGAATCCAATGGTATAATTTATTTCACATGTTCATTCATTGGTTTTTAAGTTAAACCAATTTTAGTACCAATTTATGGTATTTTTGTATATTTGAGTAATTATTTTTAGTGTATAATTATTCTACTTAATTTTAATATAATTATATTAAAGGTATAATTATTATTAATCTTTTTTGTGACCTTATTGGATATGTGGTCATATCTCAAAGGCTCACACAGAATGAAAAGAGAAGGGTTAATAAGGATATGGCCACCCAACTCATACTGTACAGGCAAAGAGAGAAAAGGAAAAGACTAACTTAATATTAAATAAATATAATACCCAAAATAAGGATAATAATATTCATTAAATAATAAATAAACTAAATTAATTAACTGGGGAAAAGTCCCCAGGGGGAGAAAGAGGGGCTGGTATATGTGAGAATCACCAGCCCTGATCCAGAGGAAGAATTTTCATGAGAATAATTGAGTATTTAATTGAGTCTGGCCAATGCAGGTCCTGTACAAGAGGTGTGGTGAAGTAGAGTGATCATACAGTTTCATAATGGTGTATCCAAACTGTATTGGGTGAATCCGACCTGTACAGATGTTGAAAGGCTGTATTGAGGTACCAAGCTGTATGCATGTTTCAGCAAGGAAGATTGCTGAAACTGAATGCTGATGCAGATAGTGGATCTGCTGATTTGAGGTGTTTGAGTGGGTGTATTAATAAATACCCTTACCCCTGGTGAGTGGTTGTTACACTTTGTGAAGTACTCTTGCAAGTCTTTCAAGGTGCAAAGACTGTGAATCAGAACATATGATAATATCATCCATATAAATGATAAGCCATCCTTCAAATAATTCTGTGGGGAAGATGGTATTCATCATTCTTTGATAATGAGATGGTGCATTTTTAATAACAAATGGTATTCTAAGATACTCACAAATACCACATTGAGTGATAATTCTAAGTAATTTCTTAGCTTTAGGCGTCAAAACATTTTGGTGAAAGCCTTTCAATGCATCCATTGATGTTATATACTTGGCTTTATATAATTGGGTCAATGTTTCCTGAGTTCTAGGAGTTTGATATCTATCTGGAACTGTGTAGGTATTCAATGCTCTAAAATCTCCAACCATCCTTTATTTATCATTATGTCAAGAAATAATAACAGGTGTTTTCACTTCAACTTCTTCATTATGGCCTACTTTCCTTAGTACACCAAGTTGGATCAACTCTTGGATATGTTTTTCCAAGGCTTCTCTAGCTCTGGGACTTCCTGGATAGTCTGGTCTTCTAAGTACTGGTGGATATGTTCTGTCAATGTTAACATTAATATCAGCTTCATGTCCTTTTATAGCACCTAATGGTTCATTATCAGAGGCGAATGCATTATTCTATGTGTATAACACATCAATAAGTTCATGTCTCATCTTTGGTGACAATGATGGGTTAATTTCTGCTTGAACAAGTTGATTAGTCACAAATTCTTCCTTATAAGTATCTTTTTTAAAATATACTAGTGCTATTTGTTTTGGCATATTGGAAAAAGAAAATGTTTGTCTCTTGTTTTCTCCAATTGTGAAATATCTATCTTTATGGTTATTGATATCAATACCATAAATATTCAAGTAATCATTTCCAAGAATGATGTGCTGAGATGTGCAATTGTCCATTAATACAATGTCAGTATTCATTCTAATACTTCCTGCTGGCTGTGGAAATACAAGATTAGTGTCTAATATACCCAAAGGGCACATATTATTACTGGCAGGCAACTAAATTGCACACCCTCAATTGGTAATAGATGATTTTTTCATCCAGGGAGTATGGTTTAAAGATAATCTTTGCCTACACAAGTAAAAAATGCCCCTGTATTTATAAGATTCTCCAGCATTGTCTCCCTTTCCTCTAGAAGGTTTGATTTTACACATTCAGTCATCTTGGATATTGATCAGGGTATGACAGTCCTCACTTTACTGTTGCAAGTGAGTATGGACTTCTGTGACCTCAAAGAAAGCTGTAATGCTTTCAATGGGATAGTCCTCTACTGGTGTATCCTCAGAGACTGCAGAATCTAGGTCAGATTCTTCTTTCTCTTCAGTGCACTGAACTTCTTCAATGACTTGAACTTCATTTATTTTTGTCTTTTTGGTGCAAGTGTTGGCTGAATATGAAGTGCTTCCAGATTTATGACACTTCAAGACAGGTCTTTCAGGTTTTCTATCCTCTCTAGAAATCTTTGGGACAATTTTGGACTGCATAGGGATTTTAGTCCAAGTTTTATCAATTCATGTTCTACTAATGATATCTTCTATTGCATTGATGTAGTCCTCTGTTAAACAGGGTTCTACACATCTGCCCTTGATAGCATTTTCCAGCTCTCCTCCACATTTTGTTAATATTTTCATATTAATCATGGTGTCAGACATATCTGGGTTTAAAGCAGATGATTTGTCTTTCTGCTTGAAGAACCAAGTAAATGGTTTATCCTTTTCTGAGTTAAAAATGGCACTTTCAAAAGAATTTTCCATTTTAAACCTCCAGGAATTATTGGCCCATTTGGTAATCATTTCAGATTTCCACCAAGACCAATCATGTTTTCCATGATCTTGTCTCATCTTTTAATACCATTTCTTTGCAGTTCTGGTAAACAGAGAGTGTAATTTGCCCACTATAATTTCATCAGGTATGTGAAAATCTTCTTGTAACATATCAATAGCTCTTATGAGCTCAATATGGTTATATTCTCCTTTACCAGAGAATGTTGGCCATTCTTCCAATTTGGGAATATCTTTTCCAGAGATAACATTTTCTCCCAAGAATGGGGTCAAACCTGCTTTTACAGAATGTTTTTCTTCAGTAAAAGGTGTAGAGTTTCTTGGCATATGTTGTTCATAGTGCTTATTAATTTGTTCTACATTTGAAATTATTTTATTCCTTAACTTCTGCCTTTCACTGTCACTTTTTGCTAAAGGTGTAGCAAACTGATTGGTATTTTTAGTTATTTCCAACACATGGTTTTTCAGAATTCTAAGTTGATCATTAATGTTTAAGATGGAAAGATCTTACATTTCATCATTTTGAACTTGACATTTGCTCTCAATTCTATCACATGTATTGGTAATTGATTCAAGTCTGAAATTTGTTAATTGATACCATTCAGTATACGCTTTTTCATTTCTTTTCAATTCACTCATGTCCAATATGATTGTATTTAGCTTTGCATCAAATTTCCCAAGTTCTACATCAATACAAGATTTAACAAAGTGTATTTCAGCTATTATTTGCATGGAAAAGTCCTGTTCATCCTTTCCTGCTCTTGGGCTGTGAACTCCATAAGAGTTCTTGCCATATTTAAGACACTGTCCACTGCTGAAGGCCCCAATTTGGGAATCCTGTACCCTTGTGGGTAAGGTCTGTGCCAATTGGCTTTGCCTTTTCCCTTGCCTTGATGGTTCTTTGGACCTTTCTTTATCTTCTGAGGTCCTTTGGGCTTGTCCTTGAACACTTCTGGAGCTGGTTTTAAGCTGGTAGACACCACTGGGCCTTCTGTCTCCAAAGCTGGAGTCATTTCCAACTCCTTCTTCCGATCTATGGATAAAAGAATTTGGTTCTTCAACCAGTTCTTTATATTTTTGACTTTGTCTTTGCAAGACAATGGGCTCCAACCTCCTAAGGGTTCTATGGTCTTCTCCTGACCCAGAAAGCTCTTGATGTGTAAGTAGGAGTTCATGGCCCCCTGCCAAAGGCTTGGGCATATTTCCCACTCCTCTTCTTTGGCTGCTCTGAATAAATTTTTGTATTGGCATTGATAAATTTCTATTGCTGCAACTTGAAAGCTGTTCAGCCCTTGAATTATTATCATGAATCAGTCCAGATTCAGAATTCACCTCAAAATTTGTGGGTACAGACCTTGGGGAATGGGGGGCAATGCTGGCATCCTCCATATGTGTCTTTCTTGAGGAAGATTTGACACTTCTGGATTTGGTCTTGCCTCTTCCTTGTCCACATCCATCTCGTTGGACTGAATAGTTGCTTCCATTTCTGGTATGCACCATTTTCACATCAATTCAAGATAAAATAAGAATTGAAAACAAAAACCACACACCTTTGGGTGGTTGTTTGGATTGTCTGTTGCCAGATTCATAGTATTTGATTAAAGACACTAGAGAAAGAATTGATAAAAGAAAATTCTTTTTTATGCTTTTAACATATTTTTTAAGATTTTTCAATATTAAAAATTGTTCTTTTTAAAGGAAAAGAAATTAAAATTTAAGATTTTTAATTAAAATTAATTCAGAGTAGCTCAAAGAATAATCTTATAAGTTTTTGGATGTGAAAAAGCCATGTGTAAAAACAGTATAAAATTAAACCAAATTCCTCAATGAAAATGATTTTAAGACAATTTCAAAAATAAGAATAATTTGAATTTTATATTGAAAGAAAAGAAAATCATTAAATTAATATATTCTAGAAATTAAACATATATTAATTAAGGGTACAAGGTTCAAAAAACACAGCCAGGCCCCAAATGTATGATGTGTCTCTGAAACTGTTGATAATCTTACTATTAATCAACAGTACTATGACTTTTCAAATGAAATATAATAATAAAAATTATTATAACCACAATTAAATAATTAAAGAATTATTTCTTTTATGTGTTATTCACTACTATTGAATATAACAGTAAGCAGTAATTGTCTACAAGAATCAATTACTAGAGGAATTTCATAATAAAAACTTCTTCTATTAAAATGATAAAATTTTTTCAATATATAATTATCTTTTACAAGAATCATTATAAAGATTATTCTTGAAGAAAACTACTACTAGAGAAAAACTTTAAGAATTGAGATAAACGACTCACTATTAATCCAATGAGGTTTTAATTGATAATAGTAGAGAAATTTAACGTGGAATTGTGGATTTAATGGATCAAAATTGATTTATAACAGTATTAAACCAAATTATAGTTGATTTCTATAATTTCACGTCTTTCTGATTGATTTCGGAAATAATAAAACACTTAAGAAATAGTTTTAACTAATACTTACTTGTTTGGTAATAAAGGTATAATATAATAATGTGATAATGTGGAAAAAACAGCAAGAAGAGGCTTCTTTTAAGTCTAAGACAGCTCACAGAGGCATGCCATGGAGCAAACTGAAAAGCCAGTGAGTGAGAAAATAATAAACCTTTTTGGATTATTTATTGCATCATTTGTTGTCACATAAGATTATCATAATTACTTAATTGAGGCTTTTATGTGAGTACCAACCCACTTATGGTTAAGAATAAAAGGAGTAAGAACTGTAAATATTCTTTTATTCCAAAATAATCATTGATTTCTCAAAGTTAGCAATTTTATTGGAAATTTCATCACAGAATGTATTTTCTGTAAATTTCTAAGGATTCTGTGTTTCAAGTGGAATTATCAAAAATTGACTGTAGGAAAAACTTTGAATTTTACATATAAAAGTAAAATTCCTTTTGGTTTTTATATGAAGTATACAGTTCTTAATTGGTCCTGAAGGTTTCAGAAAGATTTATTAAGAATTGTATTTTTAATCAATTTTTGATGTTTTTACCTCAATTCTATGTAGAATTGCAAATAGCATTGTATGGCTGGTTGCTATGAGGTAAATCAATGGATACTAGTCCAAAAAGGGTTTTAATTACTCTTTTAGGGCGTTCCCATTGTAGGTCATTAAGAATTGACATGGTTACAGGAGTCTAAGTTGTTTTTTACCTCCTGCAAAGCCAAAATAGCAGGTTATTTGCCATTTTCTCATAATTTACTGTAGTTGTAACATGTTAACCAAGTTCCCAAAGGTTTTAGTTTACCGATTGGGCCAATATCATCCATTGATCCAAGCTTTGGAGCTGTCCACACCTCAGAGGCCTCAGAAGTTGGGTACCCTGGGTCTCTTTGATGTCTTTTGTCCCCCTTGCCTATTTTTTAAGTCAAAATAGAATTTTAAGCTTAAATTGAGATATCCACTATGGGTGTACCAAAAGTGCATGTAAGAATACCATAATATTAAGTGCTAAAAACATGCATAACACTATTCTTAGTGTGTATGTAAAATGGGATTTCTCACATTCCCATTATTTTGGCGTGAAATAGAGAAAAACAAAAATTTTCACGGATCTTTTATGTGGTATTGATGATGTGGTATTGAAGTATTTTCCATATTACCACCTCAAAGAGTTGATTTGAGCTTATTAACTATATGGAGCTACCCTAGGTGAATGTTTGTGTAGAATTAAAATCTGGCCTTAAAACCATGGATTTAATTACTCAATAAAAAGGTTATTCATCTTTTCTTAA
Source organism: Austropuccinia psidii (assembly GCA_023105745.1). NCBI lineage: Eukaryota > Fungi > Basidiomycota > Pucciniomycetes > Pucciniales > Sphaerophragmiaceae > Austropuccinia > Austropuccinia psidii. Next base: position 70,099,614 of record JALGQZ010000004.1, read on the forward strand.
ATCAAAAATGATGAATTTTGAATATATGCATGACTTATGGGTTATGCATAGTTCATAATTTATTTTTAAGATAATTGTGGCCTATTTGGGTATGTAAAATATGCCTCAAGGCTCACAATATGTAAGGATGGCAAACATAAGGATGAAAAGCTGGGCTGAACATCCAGAAATATGACCTCCCCCACAAAACCACATAAAAAAGAAAGTTTCAGATGCCAAAACTCACCAGACCGGCTTAGAAGCTCTTCACACAGATGCCAAAAACACTTTTACTTCATCCCTTAACCTTGTAATTTACTGTGGTGCAATCCACCACATGTTCAATACCAGGAGTCTCTTTACCAACTTCACAAAAGGTAGCAATGGTAAAATTACCACCAGTGATCCCTCAAGTAGCTTGATGTGAAAGGCATGCGGAACAGTCAAAATCCTCATCAATGACAACTTATTCACCCCTGTAAGATTTGTCTATGAAACTGATGATAATATTACTATTAATCAACAGTACTATGACTGTTCTTATGAAATATAATAATAAAATATTATTATAGCCACAATTAAATAATTGAAGAATTATTTCTTTCACGCGTTAAACACTACTAGTGACTTTAACAGTGAGCAAGTAATTGTCTACAAGAATCACTTACAAGAAGATTTTAATAATAAAACTTCTTGTATTAAAATTATAAAGTTATTTTAATATATAATTATCTTTTGCAAGAATAATTATAATGATAATTATTGAGGAAAACTAATTTTTAGAGAAAAACTTTAAGAATTAAAAACAAATTACTCACTAATATTCCAAAGAATTTATTGAAAGATAAGATAGAGAGATTCGACGTAGAATTGTGGATTGTAAGGATCAAAATGCATTTATAACAGTATTACAACAATATATAGTTGGATTCTATGATTTCACGTCTTTCTGATTTATTATGAAAGATTTAAAACACTTAAGAATAGCTATAACTAATACTTGCTTGTTGGTAATAATGTTTTAAATGATAATAAAATGATGATGATGTGGAAAAAACAGCATGAAGAGGCCTCTTTTAAGTCAACAACAGCTCACAGAGGCATGCCATGGAGCAAACTGAAAATCCAGTGAGTGAGAAAACAATAATCCTTTTATGATTATTGATTGCATCATCTGTTGTCACGTAAGATTATCATAATTACTTAATTGATGCTTTTATGTGACTACCAACCCTAATATGGTTAAAAATAAAAGGAGTAACATCTGTAAATCTTCTTTCATTTCAAAATAATCATTGATTTCTCAAAGTTATCAATGTTATTGGCAATTTCATCACAGGTTGTAATTACTGTGAATTTTTGAAGATTCAGTGTTTCACGTAGAATAGCCAAAAATGGATTGTACGTAAAACTTTTAATTTTACTAGTAAAACTGTGATTCTTTTTGGTTGTACCATACATGATATAGTTCTCCATTTGTCCTTAAAGTTTCAGAAAGATTCATTAAGAATTGTATTTTTAATGAATTTTGGAAGTTTTTACCTCATTTCTACGTAGAATTGCAAATATCAGTGTTTCACTGGTTGCTATGAGGTAAATCAATGGATACAAGTCCAAAAAGGGTTTTAATTAATCTTTTGGGGTTTATCCATGGAAAATCATTAAGAATTGACATGGTTACAGGAGTCTAAGTAGCTCTTTACCTCCTTGGCATGTCAAAATAGCAGGTTATTTGCTATTTTCTTAAGATTTACAGTAGTTGTAGCATAGTAACCAAGTTCCCAAAAGGTTTTAGTTTACCAATTAGGCCAAGCTCAGCCATGGATCCAAGATTTGGAGCTGCCCATGCCTCTGAGGCCTCAGAAGTTGGGTACCCTGTGTCACTTTGATGTCTTTTGTCCCCCTTGCTTATTTTTCACATCAAAATAGAAAATTAAGCTTAAAGTGAGATTTCCACTATGGGTGTACCAAATCTGCATGTAGGAATACTATAATATTAAGTGCTAAAAACATGCATAACACTATTCTTAGTGTATATGTAACATGGGATTTCTGACATTCCCATTACTTTGGCGTGAAATTAAGAAAAACAAAAATTTTCACGGATCTTTTATGTGGTATTGATGATGTGGTATTGAAGTATTTTCCATTTTACCAACTCAAAGAGTTAATTTGAGCTTATTCACTCTATGGAGCTACCCTAGGTGAATTTTTGTGTAGAATACAAATCTGGCCCTAAATCCATGGATTTACTTACTCCATAAAAAGTTATTCATCTTTTCTGAAATCAAAAATGATGAATTTTGGATATATGCATGACTTATGAGCTATGCATAATTCAAAATTTCTTTTTAAGATAATTGTGGCCTATTTGGGTATTTAAAATATACCTCAAGGCTCACAACCCTACAAAATTGCCTATATGTTCCCAAACTAACCAAAAACTTGGTTAGTCTCCTAGACCTATGTGAAGCTCCAATAACAATAACTCGGAAAAACTCAAACTTCCACCTATCAAAAAATAACCCTGTCTTTCTGTCAGGGTTTCTAATCAACAAGCTCATGGTGGTAACTTTCAATAAACCCAGAGCATATATGACCAAAAATTTTCTCAATCCACCATGTCATTCACGCCTAGAACATCCAAGCAACCAAGTACTGAAGTCTCTTGGATTAAATCCTATCAATGATAACTCTTGCAACATTTGTGTCAGACGAAAAACGACCTCACTACCTTTCAAAAGTCACTTTGTTGAAGAGCTTCAGCCACTTGATTGTATTCATATGGACATAGTTGGCGAAATTTCTCCACCTTCCAAATCGGGTCATCTGTATTTCTTGACAATAATTTATCAATACACCTCTTAAAAAATAGTCATATTCTTAAAAAACGAATCTGAGGCATATGAAGAATTTTTAAACAAAAAAACCTAATGGAGAATGCTCAGCATAGGAAAATCAAGAAGATTCTAACTTATGGGGGAGGCGAATTTGTCAATCATCAATGTAAAACACTGTCAAACCAGAACGGCTTTACACATTGCATAGCACCACCTTACATTCCAGACCACAATGGATTCTCTAAACGCACAAATTGTACCATTATGGAAAAAGCAAGGTGGCTAATTCTTACGTCAAAACTCCCAAGTTGCTATTGGGCAGAAGCAGTAAATAACGCAACTCATTTTTCAAACCTCATTCCGACAGCTTCAAGAAACAACATGCCGCCTAATCTACTGTGGACAGGAACAGCACCAAAGATACACTCAATCAGGACTCTTTGTTGAAAGGTAATTTTATACACACCAAGACACCAACGTAAATGGAAACTGGCCCCAGTTGGAGATATTGGCATTGTTCTAGGTTTCAGTAATGATTCTGCATATAGAATTTTGAAAATTAAAGACAAAAAGGTGTACACTAGCAGGCACATTGTCTTCTTCAAAAATGATTTTCCTTCCTTAGAAAGAAACCCTGAGTCTGACAATGCATTTCCTGGTCCTAGTTGGAACAAATTCTCTGAAGACCAACATGAAGAATACTTTTATTGCAATGAGGAACCAGAATAATTAGAGCCGGGCCATCCAAACAACTCTGAAATTGAGTCAGAGTCTGAGTCTGAGAGCAGTGAAGACATGAAACCACGCTCGAAGAAGAGAATTAAGGTCATAGGACCTGGAAATCCCACCTTAATCAACTCAAACATTGACAAGGCAAACCCTCTACCTTACTCAAGAGGACCTGCTGCACACCTTACTCATTCTGATCCTAATACCTACAAAGAATCATTGAACTCTTTTAATTCGGATTTATGGGCGAACGCCATATCAAAGGAGCTTAATAACATGATCACACTCAACGTATGGGAAGAAACTTCAATTGAAAAAGGATACAAGCTTGTAGGCACTACATGGGTATTTAAAACCAAGAAGAACAAAAATCACGAGATTATTGAGTACAAAGCGAGGCTGTGTGCTCAAGGCTTCTCGCAGACCCATGGTGTGGACTTCTCTAAAACATTTGTACTCACTGAAAGGCTAAACTCCCTACATACCCTCATATCTCATGCAGCATCTGAAGGGCTCAAATTTGAACAATTAGACATCAAGAGTGCATTCCTTAATGCACCCTTAGAAGAAGATGTCTATTTGTCAATTCCACAAGGGCTGGATCGCAATAAGAGAAGTGTGTTCCTCAAACTAAGAAAAGCCATCTATGTACTACAACAGGCACCACTAGCCTTGTATCAATGACTTTCTAAATTTCTGATTGATTTTGGCTTCAGGATCTCCAAAGCGGACTCCTGCGTACTCTACCTTGACAACAAAAATCTCATTTGGTTGTTCCTACATGTTGATGACATAGGAATTTTTGGCAAGAATCTAACCAAGGTCAAAACAGCAATCACGTCAGAATTCAGCACAAAGATGATGGGTCTGGCTGATCTCATATTGGGAATCAAGATCACACACCATGCCAACTCAATCACCCTCTCACAAAGCCACTACATTGATTCTTTACTTGGCCTTTATGGAATATCAGAATGTAAGCCCATCGCTACTCCGCTGATTCCTAATTCCCAATTGAAAGCAGCTTCAGATCTGGACCAAGTAGCCTTTCTCTCCTTAAATATCAATTATTGTAGTACTATAGGAAGCCTTAGCTACCTCAGCACAGCCACAAGGCCCAACCTTTCTTTTTTGGTTAGCACTGTATCTCAGTTTTTAGAATCACCCGGGATCCAGCCCTGGCAAGAATTCATACATGTACTTAAATAATTAAAAGGAACCAACTCCATTGAAATCAACTATGTTAGACACAGAAAGGGGCCTTCAACAGCCTATTCCAACGTGGATTGGGGAAACTGTTGCATGTCTAGGCGTTTGCTCACGGGATATCTGATCACCATTCACACCAATCTCATCATTTAGAAAACAACAAAACAGGCAAATGTTTTCCTATCATCCGCTGAAGCTGAGTATAAAGCATTTACTGACCTAGCAAGCAAATTAATGTGGTTTAGAAAAATATGGAAGGAAGTTTGCATTCTAGTCAATGAAAAGCCAATTTTCGTACATGAGGAAAATCAAGGTTGCATAGAAACTGAGAACAGTGACTGCAATACAAATTCACGTTGCATGAAACATGTTGACATTCAATTGCATTTCATCCGCGAAATAATCACCAGTTCCATAATTCAGCTCAAATATACGCCTACTACCGACATGTTAGCAGATTTCTGAACTAAATCTGTCTGTCGACCAGCCATGAAGAGGGCCATAAAGTTTCTCACACTGCTACAGATGGAAGACAAGGGGATTGTTGAAAGAGAAAAGTCTCTCCCAGTCCAAGAGCAGGTAGAGTCAATTGAGATATCCGTAGTACCGCATTGTAAATTCTATAGCGCGGTATTAAGATCACAGATGTGGTACCACAATATATAAAGAGAGCACCTCCTTGAGTAGAAAAGCGGAACTGCTCAGATAATACACATCATTTTATTTCTTATCTACCTGCGTAAAAGACTCAGGACACCAACTGCTCATACACGACCGTTATCAAGAGTGGTGGTTGCTACTTTCACATACCTACTAACCTTATCAACAACTTCCTAATTTATTATGTCTATAAGTATTTGCTTCAGTTTCTCTTAGAGTTAGAATAGCACCATTGGAGTATACAGTAATCACTAATAGTGACAGTAGGTACAATCCATGATCTAGATTGCACATTATTAAATTAAATCCATTCCAGCACATAGCACTGTGTTGTATGTGCAAGATATTAGCCTTCCGTCATATAGCTATTTGTTCACCTTTAGGTACTTCATTCTCTTATCTTTATTTCCTAGTTCATGATGTTAATATGAAAATCTTTTAGTTTGTTGAATTCTTTCAAAGAGTTCAACTGAGAATGATGAACGAGTTTTTTCTGCAGGCACTGCCAAATGCTTTCCAAAAATTGAGAAATGATTATTTTTTATTTAACAAGATACCCTCAACTTCTGGAGAGATACTTGACCATAGAAGTGCAATAGCACAACCATTTGTTTATGGAATTTGTTTGTTTTATTGACTTCTTCAGTAGGTGCAGTAAATAAATTGTTGATGCCTTTACTAATGAAAGAGTTTTCAACTTGACAGCTCCATTTAACCCAATTTGTTCTTGTGAGCTTAATCAGATTGGTCTTGATTAATTCCTCTTGGGATAAGGAATCATCAATGTTGATAGGTATTTTGGGCATTCTCCTGCTAATCTATGTGTTGTAGATATGACTTTTAATTCATTACTCAAGACAATTAAGTACCCAACTCTCGCTACCATGCAATGAGAATTTCTTAATGTATCTTATAGTCTCTATGAGTAATAATTAAAATTCAGTAGTTAATAACACTGATACAAAGAATATACACAATGTAATTATTGATTAGGATCTATATAAGTGTATATAATCTATATATATCATACCTGATAATAAGTAAAATGATAGTAAAAAATTAGAAGTATATTTTTTATTTCTTTAACGGAAATTTAAGTCTTCACTCCTCCAGAACTTGAATTTAATACAATAAAAGATAAATAGGCTGGTAATGATGGTAAAATAAAACGTGGATATCCTTTTTCTTATCTAGACTCTAAAACAATGAAGCATCTCTATATTCTTAAGAAATAAATTGGAAAGAACTAACATAAAAAAGATAAATACAGCTAGTAGGAGACTAAATGTCTAATAATCCCATAAGAGAGTTAGTTTTTTCTTTCCTTCTTTACTTACTAACTTATATGATCATCATAATCCTCATATTTCTCCTTCACATTGTTAATAGCCACAGGGACTTCATCTACCTGTGAGCATTGTAAATAATAAACTTATTTTCCCCAAAGGTCACCTACTTTTTGGACACTTCAAACACAATCCTTCCAGAAAGTAATTAAGCTTTTCTAAGAGCCAGACAGGGAATAAAAACTCCATTTTACTTTCCCCATATCTGGCTTCAGTTGGTTTGATCTGCCTAGATATGAAACATATGGGTCCTTCTACAGGTTTTTCATTAATAATCTGTACTTGATGAAGTGCAGCACCCAGCCTGTGAGCCTTTGAGATATGACCACATATCCAATAAGGTCACAAAAAAGATTAATAATAATTATACCTTTAATATAATTATATTAAAATTAAGTAGAATAATTATACACTAAAAATAATTACTCAAATATACAAAAAATACCATAAATTGGTACTAAAATTGGTTTAACTTAAAAACCAATGAATGAACATGTGAAATAAATTATACCATTGGATTCCCCATGGAGAAATACACATATACCACTTTTATGGCATATCTGTAAAGTCAATATTTAAGGAGTTATAAGGTATAATACCTTATAAAAATCATAAAACCTTATTTATCTCAGAAACTAATGAAAAAACATGTGAAATAAATTGTACCAGTGGATTCCTCACAAAATTCCACATATAAAACAATTAATAAGCTAATTCCCAAAATCAATACTTAAGGAATTATCCTGAATATATGCACTTTTTTGGTCAACGCATATATTCAGTGATCATAGCTAATATCTTCTAAACTATACATGCTAGAATGATGAACCAAAAATAAAGTTACCACGTAATTACTGTAAGAACACAGATATGAACTTTATTTTGCAAATTATAGACAAGGGTAAGACTTATGAGGAAATATTGATAAAAATCAACAGAGCTGTTGACCACTTTGTTGTGAAAGTAGTCCAAACTTAAAAAAAAGTATACAGTTGGATTTTACTAGCTTATTCGAGAAGAATGACGTAATTTTTATTGTTAAATTCAGGGTATAACCCCCTGAATTCAAGGTTTGAAGTTTAAAATATTGAATTTCGACAGAAAAGATGAGTTACAAGAAAAATCATCAAAATTAGAGTTTTGATGATGTAATGAAAAGCTCTTGGCAGCATAATAAGGTTATGTCAGGCTATCAGAATTCACTCTCTGAATTGCTGTAGCGTGAAAACCTTAAACGTTATTGAGGATCAAAGTTTGAGCTTAAATTGAGTTGTTATGATCACATACTGTAACCGTAAATTAAGTTTAACAGTCTTAATAGTGATAAAATTGGTGAATACTATTAGTTTATGATTAAAACTAATAAAATCCACGAAATTTGGGGTTCTGCCAAGCCTCTGATGTCATCAAACTTAGAGTTACAGTGATAACTCTAAATAATGGTGTAATAATGATGCAATATGGTTTGATCATGATGTAATCACCCTCAAACCTTAAAATATTGATCAATTCCAGTGGATATGATCAGTACACGTCTACTAGAAGCCTGTTGGACTCTAGGAGGAAGGTATTTACTATAAATAGAGCTCTTTTTACTCTATGTACCCCTCAGACGCATCAAAAACATTAAATCAATTAAATCAAAGGTAATTTCTTTATTCTTTATATATAAAACTGTTATATTATTAAAGACCAAAGACCACCTTGCTATAATCATCTATTTTGACGTGATTAAATCATTTATTTAATTGTTTTTGTTCAAAATCTCTCTAAAACTCATTTCCACGTAAAAATCCAGAATAATTTGTAATTTCTCTTGATTTCTATTGTAACTAAAATTTAAATAAGTTGTATTTACATTCATAGGCGTAAAGTAATCCAAAATTATTATATTAAGCATTAAAAGTAGATTATTTCTCTTATCATAATAATTTTTCTCTAATATTACTTTAATAATTCTATAATTAATATAAATAGTATTTATATTAATTCATAACTTTAATATTAGTAATATTATTGTTATTAATTGTTTTTTATTTATAAAAAACAATTTTTTTACGCCTTTATTATTTGTTGGTAAAAATAATAAAGAGCTTTATAATATATTAATTATTTTATATTAATATATTATTTATAATATTATAATTTCATATAATATTAATTAAATTATTATATTTATTTAATAATATAATATTTTTACGCCATAATAATAATATTTCTTTATTATTATTAGTATTTTAATCTTATTTATTTCTATTATAAGGACATTCAGAGTACAATAAGTAATAAATTAGTAATTTTTACTTATTGTTTCATAGTCAAACCTTACATTTGGGGGCCTGGCCGTGATATTTACTTAAAAGACCTTTAAAAAGATTCTATTTGGGTTTATCCATTAATAAATTATATTTATAATCATAAAATTATATAATAATTTTATATTTTATTGATTTTAAAAGCTATTGAGGCATTTGGAAAGCAATTGTACTGTCTTACACGTGGTTTTTCACATCCTTAGACTTGCAAGAACTTTCTTTGAGTGACTCTAGTGATTAAAAAAGATAATTTATAAATTAAAAATAATTTTTATTATAATTTAATTTTATAAGAATCATATTCATTTTTTATTTTATTCTTTAAAAATAAAAATATACATAAAAAATATTAAAAAATATTAAAAACCAATAAAAAAAGTTATTTTTATTCATTTTTATTCATTTCTTTATTTATTTCATTTTTTTTTAAGATATAAAAGCAATTTCTACGTGGAAAATTGCCATATCTTGCCAAAAATAACACTTCTTATAAAAAGACTTATATTTATTTGTCTTTTTTAGTGTTTGAAGATAACCCAACAGAAGACAACCAAGCTACTGTTGAGAGATTGGTGGAAGAAACTTGTCAAAGTTCTCCAACACCAGTTATCACCAAAAGAAAGAAAGCTAAGAAATTAGACTTTCCAGGGCCCACCATTCAAGACTCTGAAGGTGAGCACCTCTTTTTAAATTGCCATAAAAGAATTTTATTCTAAAATACTTTTATTTTTTCTTATTCTTTAATTATGACTACCAGAAGAGGTTCCCAATACTCCATCCAATCAGATGGAGCTGGACTCAGAAGTAGAATTGATCCCTCAAAAGGGAAAAGAAAGGGCAATATCCCCAGTGGAACAGAATCCACACAAGGAAGTGCCTTATCCCAAAGGCAAGTCCCAGAAATGCCCATGATATCTGAGCCTGAATTGGAACTAAGTATGAGTAACTCAAACAGGTACAAATCACATTCAGAGGGCTCAAATAGACATCTACATGAGCCAGTACAAGCAGTATTACACAGTATACAAGGACAAAGACTGGGAAATGCTGCCTCAAATACACCAAGGAGTGATGAACTCCTGGCACATCCTGAAAAAGTTCCTCAAAGAGGAGGAGATAGTGAAATACTCCAATGGATGGAATCCACTGTCATCCAAACCTCAAATCAAAAAGATCAAGGATTATCATGCCAAAAAGAGGGAGGCAACCAAGGAAGAAGCCCCAGCAGCTTCTACCAGCAAGCCTCAAGCCAACCCACTTCCCCAAGAAGGGAAGAAGAACAAGAAAAAGCATTGGAGGAAACCATATTCCCCAAGCTACAGAATCCCAAGAATCCAAAAAGATGCCATGGACAATGTTTTCAACATGGCCAGAACCTTGATGGAATTCAAGGACAAGGAAGAGCAAAGAATGAGACAACCTCATTTCCCAAAGAAATAACCTTGTCCAAAGATGTTGTAAATACTTTAACAGAAATTAAAAATAGTATATTACCTCTAAAAGAAATTAAAGACAGTTTATTATCACTACAAGAAATAAATAACAATTTATCTTCTTTAACAAAAATTGTTGTGCAAAACAAAAAAGAAATTGACAACATTAAGTTTATTGTTGAAAATAATAAACCAAAGAATTTAATTGACAATACTCAAAAATTAATACAAGGACAACAAGAATTGTATAAATATATAAAAGATATCAAAGACAAGACTTTGACAATCAATTATGATGTGAGTATTGACAATCTTACAGAAAAATTTAATAAATTAAGTATTTCTGTAGAAAAATTTGAAGAAAAGACTTCATCACACCAAAAATTACTTTTGGACCATGTGGAAAAAAGTGATGAAGCAAGAATGCATCTGAAAGATGATATTCAAAGTGAAATAAGTCTTATTACAGAAAAAATGGATAAAATTAATGAGGCCAATTTAAATATGCCAAAGTTATCAACACCATTTTCTCATATAAGAAGCCCTGTTAAAACAAAAGAGGAATTGTCAAATCCTTTCATAACAGACTTGAGTCACCAAGACAATAACCAAGTCTTAATGAAGGAAGCACCTCAATTGAAAGAATGGCCAACATTCACAGGAGAAGGTGAATATGACCACATGTCATTTATTAAAACAATTGACATGTTACAAGAAGACTATGCCATACCAGATGAATTAATCACTGCAAGATTACATTCATTGTTTGAGAAATCTGCAAAAAGATGGTATTATGGCATAAGACAAACAAATGGTAAAAATACCTGGTCTTGGTGGAAACAAGAAATAATCACCAAGTGGGCAAATGATGCCTGGAGGTATAAGATAGAAAATGCATTTGAAAACTCTTTCTTTGACCCTGAGAAAGATAAACCTTTAACTTGGTTCCTAAAACAAGTTGGAAGACTTAATGCACTGTACCCAGAAATGTCACAGAAGATGGTGCATATGAAAATACTTAAAAAATGTGGAGGGGAACTAGAACATGCCCTAAGAAGCAGGTGTATAGAACCATGCTCCACAGAAGAGTATATAAATGCACTAGAGGATATAGTGACAAGAACAAAAATTGGCAGGACTTGGAAGAAATTGGACATTAAAAGCCCAAATAAACCATTTATCAAAAAAGATAAATCAAAAGAATCCTTTAAGCCCAATACATCCAACAATAATGAGCAAAGAAAATGCCATAAATGTGGAGGTATTGGACACTTAGCCAATAATTGCCTTGAAAAAGCAAAGATTAATGAAATTGTGGAAACAGAAAACCACAATGACAAAGAAGAGGAATCAGACTCTGAAAAAGAGACAGAAGAGTCAGAAAGCTCTGAAAGTGATGAAATCAATATAATTAATGCACAAATTAATAATATTGATATAATTTATGAAGTACTGGATGTCAACTCAAACTTGCCACAAGTTGGAACATCTGACACAAATCTGACAAACATACAAGATGCCAAAATGTATAGAACTAAACCTGCAAGAGGAATGGGATATACAGCTGGAAAATCAAGTATTAGTATTGTTATGGTTGATAACCAAGAAGGAAAGGTTAACTTGGATACAGGAGCATACTGCACTTGTGTTGGCAAAAGTTATTTAAAAACCATTGTCCCAGACTGGCAAGAAAAACTTATGCCAATACAAGGTGTCAAATTTAGTAGTGCAAGTGAGAGGATGAAGCCCCTTGGAATAATTGATTTAACACTAATTTTTCCTCATCCCTCACAATGTGTCAGAATCAAAGTAGAGTTTGTAGTAATGGACAACTGTACTAGTAATCATTTCATACTTGGGAATGACTACTTATCAATCTATGGTATAGATATCTCCAACCAAAAGGATAGATATTTTACCATAGGAGATAATAAAAGACAAAATTTTGGATTCTTAAATAACAAAAAACAAATCACAGTTATTAAGAATGAGGAAAAAATTCCAGAAAAAGAACTTTTCATATCTGAACAACTCAGAGAGGCAGAATTCAATCAAGAGTTAACAGAAAAAATGAAAGAAAAATTGATTGACCTCTTATTTAAGTATAAAAATGCCTTTGCAACTGACAAAGAGCCACTAGGTGCCATAATTGGACATGAAGTGGATATAATTCTTAATGTAGAAAAACCTTACCCACCTTTACTAAGAAGACCTGCTTATCCAGCCAGCCCAAGAGCTAGAGAAGCCTTAGAGGTGCACATTAAAGAATTAATGGACCTTGGAGTATTAAGAAAGGTTGGACATAATGAGCAAGTAGAAGTTACTACACCTGTCATTATAACTTGGCATAATGGAAAATCAAGGATGGTAGGAGACTTCAGAGCCCTGAATACCTATACCATTCCAGACAGATATCCAATACCCAGAATCCATGAGACATTGACCCAATTGTCACAAGCTAAGTTCATCACAGCTATGGATGCTCTTAAGGGTTTTCATCAAAATGTCTTAACAGACAATGCCAAGAAACTACTAAGAATAATAGTCCATTGTGGAATTTTTGAATACTTAAGAATGCCATTTGGGATAAAAAATGCACCTTCCCATTATCAAAGAATGATGAATACCATATTTCCTGAAGAATTATCAGAAGGATGGTTAATAATCTACATTGATGATATCATAGTTTGCTCAGAAACTTGGGAAAATCACCTGACAAGACTAGAAAGGGTACTACAGAAAATAGTCCAAGTAAATATGAAAATTTCATTGAAAAAATGTCATTTTGCATATAGTGAATTAAAAGCCCTAGGACATGTAGTATCTGGCCTTAGTCTAGGCATAGACAAAAATAAAGTAGCAGCAGTACTACTTAAGCCAATGCCTCAAACCAAAAAAGAAATGCAATCATTTCTAGGATTTGCTGGTTACTATAGACAGCATATAAAGGACTTTGCAAAGATTGCTAAATCCTTGTATAAGCTATGTGACCAACAAACAGTCTATGAGATAACAGAAGAAAGAGTCAAGGCGTATGAAGAATTGAAAAATTCCTTAACAAATGCCCCATTTCTTCTGATGCCAGATTGGAAACTACCCTTCAAACTGTACATTGATGCTTGTGGAGAAGGACTAGGTGCTGCACTTCACCAAACACAAATTATCAATGATAAACCAGTGGAAGGACCAATTTGTTTCATTTCAAGGCAAATAAAGCCAACAGAAGCAAGGTATGGAGCAAGCCAAATGGAATGCTTATGATTAGTGTGGGCTTTAGAAAAACTGCATTATTATTTGGATGGCACAGTATTTGATGTAATTACAGACTGTAATGCTGTGAAATCACTATTAAATATGAAGACTCCAAATAGACATATGCTGAGATGGCAAATTGCTATCCAAGAATATAGAGGAAATATGACTATTGTTCATAAATCTGGGAATATTCATAAAAATGCAGATGGTCTTAGTAGATGGGCTCTAGCAAATACCCCTGACAATCCAGCATGGGTACCACAAGAAGAGCACCATATAGAAGGAATATGTGTTACAGACATTGGCACAGAATTCTTTAACCAAGTTAAATAAAGCTATAAGACAGACAAAAATTGCCATATCTTAAGCCAACTTCTAATGAAAGACTGCAAAGATCCATAACTTTCATCAAAACTAGATGAAATATGGAAAAAGGCATATGATGAAGGAAGATTTCACCTCCTTGATGGAATCCTTTACCATAGAACAAAACACACATGTGTTATGGCCTTAACAGATAGAACACTAATAAACACTATTTTACATGAGTGTCATGATAGCGTTGCATCTGGACATCTCTCAGAAGATAGGACACTAGAGAGGGTGAAAACCTGCTCTTGGTGGCCAAATTGGAAGAAAGATGTTGCAGAATACTGCCAAACCTGTGACAGATGTCAAAAAGCCAACAGAGCCACAGGAAAGAAATTTGGAATGATGATCCAAATCCAAGAACCAAAATCCCCATGGGAAATAGTTCATATGGATTGGGTAACAGCCTTACCTCCAGGAGGAGACAGGAGTTATAATGCATGTCTAGTGTTAGTTGACAGGTACAGTAAAACTCCCATGTTCTTACCATGTCATAAAGATGACACAGCTATGGATACAGCCATAATGATATGGAATAAAGTCATTAGCCACACAGGCTTATTCCAAAATATTATAAGTGACAGAGACCCAAAGTTCACTTCAGCATTATGGACAAACCTCCATAACTTGTTTGGGACAAAGTTATCATTCTCAACAGCTTATCATCCTCAAACTGATGGTCTAGCAGAAAGAATGATACAAACCCTAGAGGATATGATCAGAAGATTCTGTGCTTATGGGCTAGAATTCAAAGATTCTGATGGTTTTACCCATGATTGGTGTACACTAATACCAGCACTTGAACTGGCATATAAGACATCAATCCATTCTTCTACTGGCAAAACACCAGCAATGCTAGAGAAAGGTTGGAATCCAAGACTTTCTTATGATACCCTCAAAAAGGACTTAGTGGATATACATCCAACAGCAAGCAGTTTCAAGATAATGCTTGACAAAGCAAGACACCATGCAAACAGATGCATGCAAGATTCTTTTAAATATGCAAAAGAAAGATGGGATAAAAGTCATAAACCACCTGACTTCAAAATAGGGGACTTGGTTTTAGTATCAACCCTTAATTTCAATAACATAAAAGGCCCAAAGAAATTGAAAGATTCCTTTGCAGGACCATTTATGATAAAAGCACTTCATGGACCCAATGCTGTGCAATTAGAACTCACAGGTGAACTAATGAACAAACACCCAACTTTCCCTGTAAGTCTGATAAAACCTTACAGTTCAAGTGACAAGGAGTTATTTCCACTAAGAAATAAACCCCCACTTGAAATTCCCCCCTTGGAGGAAGGAGAGGAAAAGAAAATAGTAAAAGTCCTTAAAGAAAGAAGGACAAGAAACAAAAAAGAAAGGGAATACCTTGTGAGGTATAGAAATTCAACTCAAGAAGATGAATGGCTACTTGAGAAAGATATAACAAATGCTGATAAATTACTAAGAAGGTTCAGACATGAAAGAAAACCTGAAAAATAAAAAGTTAAGCATTATTGAGCTTCAAGACTAACAAAGTCTATTGAAGAGGTAGGACAGTGGATGATACCCTAATCACACATATCAGATTGTGGTACAATCTTTTTTGGTGGTAGGGAATGTGAGCCTTTGAGATATGACCACATATCCAATAAGGTCACAAAAAAGATTAATAATAATTATACCTTTAATATAATTATATTAAAATTAAGTAGAATAATTATACACTAAAAATAATTACTCAAATATACAAAAAATACCATAAATTGGTACTAAAATTGGTTTAACTTAAAAACCAATGAATGAACATGTGAAATAAATTATACCATTGGATTCCCCATTGAGAAATACACATATACCACTTTTATGGCATATCTGTAAAGTCAATATTTAAGGAGTTATAAGGTATAATACCTTATAAAAATCATAAAACCTTATTTATCTCAGAAACTAATGAGACAACATGTGAAATAAATTGTACCAGTGGATTCCTCACAAAAATCCACATATAAAACAATTAACAAGCTAATTCCCAAAATCAATACTTAAGGAATTATCCTGAATATATGCACTTTTTTGGTCAACGCATATATTCAGTGATCATAGCTAATATCTTCTAAACTATACATGCTAGAATGATGAACCAAAAATAAAGTTACCACGTAATTACTGTAAGAACACAGATATGAACTTTATTTTGCAAATTATAAACAAGGTTAAGACTTATGAGGAAATATTGATAAAAATCAACAGAGCTGTTGACCACTTTGTTGTGAAAGTAGTCCAAACTTAAAAAAAAGTATACAGTTGGATTCTACTAGTTTATTCGAGAAGAATGACGTAATTTTTATTGTTAAATTCAGGGTATAACCCCCTGAATTCAAGGTTTGAAGTTTAAAATATTGAATTTCGACAGAAAAGATGAGTTACAAGAAAAATCATCAAAATTAGAGTTTTGATGATGTAATGAAAAGCTCTTGGCAGCATAATAAGGTTATGTCAGGCTATCAGAATTCACTCTCTGAATTGCTGTAGTGTGAAAACCTTAAAAGTTATTGAGGATCAAATTTTGAGCTTAAATTGAGCTGTTATGATCACATACTGTAACCTTAAATTAAGTTTAACAGTCTTGATAGTGATAAAATTGGTGAATACTATTATTTTATGATTAAAACTAATAAAAACCACGAAATTTGGGGTTCTGCCAAGCCTCTGATGTCATCAAACTTAGAGTTACAGTGATAACTCTAAATAATGGTGTAATAATGATGCAATATGGTTTGATCATGATGTAATCACCCTCAAACCTTAAAATATTGATCAATTCCAGTGGATATGATCAGTACACGTCTACTAGAAGCCTGTTGGACTCTAGGAGGGAGGTATTTACTATAAATAGAGCTCTTTTTACTCTATTTACCCCTCAGACGCATCAAAAACATTAAATCAATTAAATCAAAGGTAATTTCTTTATTCTTTATATATAAAACTGTTATATTATTAAAGACCAAAGACCACCTTGCTATAATCATCTATTTTGACGTGATTAAATCATTTATTTAATTGTTTTTGTTCAAAATCTCTCTAAAACTCATTTCCACGTAAAAATCCAGAATAATTTGTAATTTTCTTTATTTTTATTGTAAATACAATTTGAAAAGGTTGTATTTATATTTTTTGGCGTAAAATACTTCAAAATTATTATATTAAGTGTTAAAAGTAGGTTATTTTCTCTTATTATAATAATTTCTCTATTATTACTCTCTTAATAATTCTTTAATTAATATAGATAGTATTTATATTAATTCATAACTTTAATATTAGTAATATTATTGTTATTAATTGTTTTTTATTTATAAAAAACAATTTTTTTACGCCTTTATTATTTGTTGGTAACAATAATAAAGAGCTTTATAATATATTAATTATTTTATATTAATATATTATTTATAATATTATAATTTCATATAATATTAATTAAATTATTATATTTATTTAATAATATAATATTTTTACGCCATAATAATAATATTTCTTTATTATTATTAGTATTTTAATCTTATTTATTTCAATTATAAGGACATTCAGAGTACAATAAGTAATAAATTAGTAATTTTTACTTATTGTTTCATAGTCAAACCTTACACAGCCCATCCCCTGATGCATCAACGTAAGACTTAAAGGGAAGGTTAAAGTCTGGAATCAGCAATTGTGGAGCAGTGGTTAAGGCTTGTCTTAAACATTTGAAGGCTTTGAATCTGTCAACAGTCATCTCAAATACTTTGTCCTTGTCACACAATTTATAAAGAGGTCTTGATATAGATGCAAAATCTTTAATATGTTTCCTGTAATATCCTGCAAACCCCACAAATGACTGAATTTCTTTCTTGTTCTGAGGCCTAGTTCTCAGTAGTACTGCTGCTACCATATTTTTGTGAATTCGAAGGGATCGACCAGATACTACATGTTCCAGGGCTTTGAGTTCATTCAATACAAAATCACATATCTTTAAAGAAATTTTCATACTGAAAGATTGAATTTCTCCCAAAACTTTGGATAATCTGTATATGTGTTCCTCCCAAGTCTTGGAGCATACTGTCACATTGATGCCAGAAACCATCAACAAGCACTTGAGCTCTCCACTCAGGGTCATGGAGGAACAGGCAGTCCCCCACCACCAGAATGACTAGACCCTAGGTATCTTGATAATGCAATCATCACAACTGAGCAGAAAAGGCTACAAGATCAAGGTTGAATTTCCTTGATTGTTTTCTGGTATTATAGGTCACAGTTCCACTGTCTGTGACACATACAATAATTTCATCAATGTAAATGATCAACCATGCTTCTGAAAGTAATTCAAGGAAGATTTTATCCATCATTCTTTGGAAGTGTGAAGGTACATTTTTGATACCAAAAGGCATCCTCAAATATTCATACACTCCACCATGGGCAATAATTCTCAAGTATTTTCTTGCTGTTGGTGTCACCACATTTTGGTGAAATCCTTTAAGGGAATCCATAGTTCTTATATAAACTGCTTTAGATCTTTGGGTAAGGGAAATTTGAATTTTTGGTATTGAGTACCTGTCTGGGACAGTGTATGTGTTCAGATCTGTGAAGTCGCCAACTATTCTAGACTTTCCATTATGCCATGCCACTAGGACTGGTGTAGTTATTTCTACTTCTTCATTGTGGCCAACTTTCCTTATTACACCAAGGTCTAGAAGCTCTTTAATATGATTTCCCACAGCTTCAATATATTTTGGGCTTGCTATATATGCAGGCCTTCTTAAGAGTGTTGGATAAGGTCTTTCAATATTAAGAGTAATGTCAAATTCATGTCCAACAATTTCCCCCAAAGATTCTTTGTGTAAGGTTTGACTATGAAACAATAAGTAAAAATTACTAATTTATTACTTATTGTACTCTGAATGTCCTTATAATTGAAATAAATAAGATTAAAATACTAATAATAATAAAGAAATATTATTATTATGGCGTAAAAATATTATATTATTAAATAAATATAATAATTTAATTAATATTATATGAAATTATAATATTATAAATAATATATTAATATAAAATAATTAATATATTATAAAGCTCTTTATTATTGTTACCAACAAATAATAAAGGCGTAAAAAATTGTTTTTTATAACTAAAAAACAATTAATAACAATAATATTACTAATATTAAAGTTATGAATTAATATAAATACTATTTATATTAATTAAAGAATTATTAAGAGAGTAATAATAGAGAAATTATTATAATAAGAGAAAATAACCTACTTTTAACACTTAATATAATAATTTTGAAGTATTTTACGCCAAAAAATATAAATACAACCTTTTCAAATTGTATTTACAATAAAAATAAAGAAAATTACAAATTATTCTGGATTTTTACGTGGAAATGAGTTTTAGAGAGATTTTTAACAAAAACAATTAAATAAATGATTTAATCACGTCAAAATAGATGATTATAGCAAGGTGGTCTTTGGTCTTTAATAATATAACAGTTTTATATATAAAGAATAAAGAAATTACCTTTGATTTAATTGATTTAATGTTTTTGATGCATCTGAGGGGAAAATAGAGTAAAAAGAGCTCTATTTATAGTAAATACCTCCCTCCTAGAGTCCAACAGGCTTCTAGTAGACGTGTACTGATCATATCCACTGGAATTGATCAATATTTTAAGGTTTGAGGGTGATTACATCATGATCAAACCATATTACATCATTATTACACCATTCTTTAGAGTTATCACTATAACTTTAAGTGTGATGACATCAGAGGGTTGGCAGAACCCCAAATTTCGTGGATTTTATTAGTTTTAATCATAAACTAATAGTATTCACCAATTTTATCACTATTAAGACTGTTAAACTTAATTTAAGGTTACAGTATGTGATCATAACAGCTCAATTTAAGCTCAAACTTTGATCCTCAATAACTTTTAAGGTTTTCACGCTACAGCAATTCAGAGAGTGAATTCTGATAGCCTGACATAACCTTATTATGCTGCCAAGAGCTTTTCATTACATCATCAAAACTCTAATTTTGATGATTTTTCTTGTAACTCATCTTTTCTGTCGAAATTCAATATTTTAAACTTCAAACCTTGAATTACGTCATTCTTCTCGAATAAACTAGTAGAATCCAACTGTATACTTTTTTTTAAGTTTGGACTACTTTCACAACAAAGTGGTCAACAGCTCTGTTGATTTTTATCAATATTTCCTCATAAGTCTTAACCTTGTTTATGATTTGCAAAATAAAGTTCATATCTGTGTTCTTACAGTAATTACGTGGTAACTTTATTTTTGGTTCATCATTCTAGCATGTATAGTTTAGAAGATATTAGCTATGATCACTGAATATATGCGTTGACCAAAAAAGTGCATATATTCAGGATAATTCCTTAAGTATTGATTTTGGGAATTAGCTTATTAATTGTTTTATATGTGGATTTTTGTGAGGAATCCACTGGTACAATTTATTTCACATGTTGTTTCATTAGTTTCTGAGATAAATAAGGTTTTATGATTTTTATAAGGTATTATACCTTATAACTCCTTAAATATTGACTTTACAGATATGCCATAAAAGTGGTATATGTGTATTTCTCCATGGGGAATCCAATGGTATAATTTATTTCACATGTTCATTCATTGGTTTTTAAGTTAAACCAATTTTAGTACCAATTTATGGTATTTTTTGTATATTTGAGTAATTATTTTTAGTGTATAATTATTCTACTTAATTTTAATATAATTATATTAAAGGTATAATTATTATTAATCTTTTTTGTGACCTTATTGGATATGTGGTCATATCTCAAAGGCTCACACTTTGTCTGATGCAAAGGCTTCTTTGTGGTCATATAAAAGGGTAGAAATTTCACTTTCTTGTTTATAAGTGAGATGAAGACTTATTTGAGCTTCATCCATCTGTTCAGACTTGAATTTCTGTAGCTCTAAGCTTACTGGTCATATTTTGCTTACTGTAATTTGTCTTTTAAATGGTAAAAAGGGAAATTTTTGATGCTTATTGTCCCCAATAGTAAAGTATCTGTCTTTATTGTTATGTAAATCTATACCATACATGATTGAAGAATCATTTCCCAATATAAAATGGGTACTAGAACAGTTTTCCATAACAACAAATTAAACGATTACTCTTGAATTTTCATTTATATGTGGAAATATGAAATTAGTTTGAAATATGCTCAATGCTTTCACAGGATTACTTGCACTGTTGAATTTTATGGTATCAATTGGAAACAATGTATCTTCAAAATTTGGTACACAATCTTTAAGAAAATATTTGCCAATGCAAAAGCAGATGGCTCCTGGGTAAAGTCAAATTTTAGTGGATTTGTTTTTAATTACCACTTCTGTTATACAGTAATTACCAGCTGTATAACCCTTACCTCTATTTGTTTTGGTTTTCATAAGTTGTGCATCTTGAATCTTTTAAAAATGAAGTTAACCATTGCTCAGTTATGGGGAGTGGGACTATGATTTCATGATTCCAAATGTAATATTTATATTTTCTATATATTTTGAAGATTCAGAAATAATTGATGATTTATCATCTGAATTATCTTGAATTACCACATCTTTTTCAACATCAGGTTCTTTCTGAATGTCAATTTCATTGATTTTCACCTTCCTGGGACATGCATTAGCTAAATGTGTGGTGCTTTGGCAAATATGGCACTTTCCGATTGCATCTGCAAATTTATACTCTATATTATTAGAATTTTATTTGGGATTTTTATCAGCAGAATCTTTCCAAGGGTCATTAAATCTTTGTTGGATATTCATCCTACTAGAACCAATTTTGGTTCTGGTGGTTATTTCTTCCAATATATTAATAATACCTTCTACTGAAGATTTTTCAGTAGTCCTGCTTTTGACAGAATGCTCTAAATAACCTTCAAATTGTCTTGGAATATTTCTGTGAAGCATAAATCCTGACATGTCAGGATCTAATGCTGTTAATCTGTCTTTTTGTTGGCAAAACCATGGTAAAGATCTATCTTTTTCAGCATTAAATTTTGAAGATTCAAAGGCTGGTTTTGCCCTAAATCTCCAAGCATCATTGGCCCATTTGTTAATGATTTGGGTTTTCCACCAAGTCCAACCTTGGGGTCCATGTGCTTGTCTTAATTTGATATACCATCTGTGCACTGATCTGGTAAACAAGGTGTGAAATCTTGCTTTTACCAATCTTTTTGGTAATTCAAAATCTTCTTTAATAATGTCAATACCCCTGATGAATTCCATATGGTCATATTCTCCTTCACCACTGAAGTGAGGCCACTCCTTAAGTTTTGGTACTTCTTTCAACATCTCTTGGCCCATTGATGGGTCCAAGTTATGGAAAGATGTGGAAAATTCATTCTTGAGTTGTGAATTTTCTACATGCAATACTTGTGGGTTTTAAATTCTTGTACCCGCATTTTGATTCAGAGGTGTAGACATCCTTGGTAAGGTGTGCATTAATTGTTCAATATCATTCATTTTGCTGTTTCTACACTGTTGAGAATTTCTGAACTCATGTTTGAAGCTTTGTATTAAATTTATTACTTCAATTTTATACATATCTTCCTTATGTGTTAATTCTTGCCATAATTCTGTCTGTCTAGTATTATCATAAATGACTTTATTCAACCTCATTGTTAATTTTGATACTTCTTCTTGTGAGGTGTCAAAACACTTTTTCAAGGAAATTGTATATGTCTTTACTTCAGTCAATGAATTTGAAATATCATCAAGGACTTTATCATTATCTTCTTTGATAATATTTATGGATGGTTTTATTTATGTCTCAATTATTTCATCAATACTGAATTTAGAATATTTGTCTATTAACTTCTTAATAATGGCAGATTGTTCATTTATCTTTGTCACAGGGGCTCTTCTAAGTGAAGAGGGCCTGGCACTCAGTACACTGGGACTCACTGCAGAGGGCTCAAGGATATGACAAAGAAAAACACTTAAGATTGTAATGAGAGTAATATTTATAAGAAATAATAATATAATAAAGCAGCAACAAAAATAAGAGTAAGAAATAGAAGAGCCAACCACAAACAAGTCCAATTACACTGTTTCTACCTGTCAGAGAAGAAAGAGGAGGGTTAATAAGGATATTGCCACCACACCTCATACTGGACAGGTGAGAGAAATGAAAAGACCAACTTAAGACTGAATACATATAATACCCATAAATAAGAGTAAAAATATTTATGAAATAATAAATCAGCTAAATTAATTAAATGGAGAAAAGTCCCCAGGGGAGAAAAAGAGGGGTTGATATGTGAGAATCACCAGGCCTGATCCAGACATAGAGTTTTCATGAGAGGGATTGATGATTGAATTGAATCTCGCCAATACAGGTCCTGTACAATCTGTAAAGGATATTTACAGGAGGAGTGGTAATGTTGAGTTATCATAAAGCTGCAGGATAGTGTATCCATTCTGTACATGTATTGACAGACTGTATTGATTCACAAGACTGTATGCATGTTTCAGAATGGAAGATTGCTGAAACTGATTGCTGATACACACAGTAGATTGTTGATTTGAGGTGTTTGAGTGGGTGTAAGATTGAATACCCTTACCCCTGACTAGTGGTTGCTACAGTATCCCTTGTTGAAGTTGGTGGGCTCCTGAACACCATAATACCCTGCCACTGTTTGGTGGCATCACCAAATCCCCACATTTTTTTCCAAAACTTTCTTTTGATTTTTCTTTCCTCTTGGCTATTATCCTGGAAATTGTCTCCTCTCTTCATTGCCCTTGATTATTTGTCTTCTCCCCTTCTTTTAATCTTGAGTAAGTTCTTCAAACTTTAAAGTATACCCTTCTTCTGAATTTCAATCAATAATTTGCTTTGAAAGAATGACCCTTGGGTTGTATCCCAAAACTAAGGTCTTAGAGCTCTTCTGCTCAAAAAATGATAAATAATGGTGATATGAACATATATACCCATTAATGACTAACCAGTTGGTCCTCTTGGGCCCTTCTCAACTTGTTCAACCTTTGTAATCATCCAAGGAGGGGGCTTGTCCCCCTTGTCCTTGAAATTTGGCCTAAAAATTGATTTTTTGGCCATTTTGGACCCTCTTGAGTATTTTTTGGCCATTTTTGTTGGAATTGTGTTGAGGGGCCCTTTTGGCCCTTTTTGGTGTTTTGGGTCCTTTTGGTCTTTGGCGTGTCCTACAGTGCATGGTCCGCAGTCTGTGAGGGCTATTAGAGCCCCCCAAGGCCAAAATTGACCAAGCTGCTGGGAATCCAGGGGGTTCATGGACCACTTCCTCACCCATATGGCCTGGGCCTATTGAGAGGGTCTGGGACCATAAAAATCTGACCTTTCCCAATATTGCAGGGAAGGTCTTGGGTAATTGATTGGGGCCCAAATTAAGGGGCCATAACTGGCTTTTGGGCCATCTTCATTGATGAAATATTCAGGATTGGAGTGCCTTATTCTGAAGCACTGAATTCTTCTGCTGCACAATTCTTTAGCCATGAGTTCCAAACTGACTAAACTCACTGACTATTCTCCTTCTGGAATTCCACCATCTGTTCTTTGTGGTTCTGGAATTGTCAGTCGGTTGGCTTCACCTTGGTCAATGGCTTCCTCTGGGCACTTTGATCCTGGAAAAACTTATTATGGCTACAAGGCAGTTGAGGCTCTTGATCCTGCTTGTACTGAATGTTTGGCCAAGAGAAAAGATTGCTTTCAACATTTCAACCCAAAGTCTTCAAAATTCTGTTTCTGTTTTGTTGGAAAGAAGCCATATTTTTGTCCTGGGTCAGCAGCTTCCAATGTCAGAAGGTATTTGTGGAGTAAGAAGGATGGGCCTTTTGGGAAAGAGTTCCCAATTTCAGAGGGACCAACTCTTGATGGTACTTCAGGATATTCTGATTGTGAGTAAAATTAAATTCCTGATTGAATTGGATACTGATATCTTGAATTAGTGACTGGTTTGAGGCAGAGGGATATGGGAAGGTGGACCAATGTTGGAGGATCAATGCCAGTTGGGGGTAGGCCAATCCACTGAAGCTCAGAAATCCCAATTTCCAGGATCAATACTCAAGGTGTAGTGAAAAGAATAAGAATAATTGCCAATTCCACACCTGATCCGCAGTCTGAAGATATTGATGAATTGGATGATGAAGAATTTGAGGTGTTTGATAATCCTGTTGCCCATTAATGGCAAACTTCTGCTTCTTAGCCTCCTTCCAAAATATTGCAAAGCCTCCTTGCTCCCCATTGTAAGATGTGACTATGAAACCTATGATAATATTACTATTAATCAACAGTACTATGTTGTTTCTTATGAAATATACTAATAAAATATTATCATAACCACAATCAAAGAGTTAAAGAATTATTTCTTTCACATGTTAAACACTACTAGTGATTTTAACAGTGAGTAGTAATTGTCTACAAGAATCAATTGTCAGAAGATTTTAATAATAAAACTTCTTTTATTAAAATAATGAAGTTATTTAAATATATAATTATCTTTTGCAAGAATAATTATAAATATAATTCTTGAAGAAAACTAATTATTTAGAAAAAAACTTTAATAATCAAGGATAAATCACTCACTAATATTCCAAAGAGCTTATTGAAAGATAAGACAGAGAGATTTGACGTAGAATTGTGGATTTAAGGGATCATAATGTGTGAGCCTTTGAGATATGACCACATACCCAATAAGGTCACAAGAAAGACTCAGAATAACTATACCTTTAAGATAATTATACTAAAATTACTTAGAATAATTATACATTAAAAATAATTACTTCAAAAATACAAAAATACCATAAATTGGTACAAAAATTGGTTTAACTTAAAAACCAATGAATCAACATGTAAAATAAATTGTACCATTGGATTCCCCATGGTAAAATACACATATACCATCTTTATGGCATATCTATAAAGTGAATATTTAATGAGTTATAAGGTATAATACTTCATAAAAACCATAAATCGTTACTTATTTCAAGAACCAATGAAACAACATGTGAAATAAATTGTAACATTGGATTTCTCATAAAACTTCACACATAAAACAATTAATGAGCTAATTTCCAAAGTTAATACTTAAGGAATTAACCTGAATATATGCACTTTTTTGGTCAACGCATATATTCAAGGATCATACCTAATATCTCTTAAAATATACCAGATAGAGTGATGAACCAAAAATGAAGTTACCACGTAAATACTGTACGAACACAGATATGAACTTTATTTTACAATTTATAAACAAGGTTAAAACCTATGATGAAATATTGATAAAAATCAACAGAGCTGTTGACCACTTTGTTGTGAAAGTAGTCCAAACTTAAAATAAAGCACACATTTGGATTCTACTAGTTCATTCGTGAAGAATGACGTAATTTTTATTATTAAATTCAGGGTATAACCCCCTGAAATCATGATTTGAAGTTTAAAATATTGAATTTCGACAGAAAAGATGAGTTACAAGAAAAATCATCAAAATTAGAGTTTTGATGATGTAATAAAACGCTCTTGGCAGCATAATAAGGTTATGCCAGGCTATCAGAATTCACTCTCTGAATTGCTGTAGCGTGTAAAACTTAAAAGTTATTAAAGATCAAAGTTTGAGCTTAAATTGAGCAGTTATGATCACCTACTGTAACCTTAAATTAAATTTAACAGTCATATGAGTGATACAATTGGTGAATACTATTATTTTATGATTAAAACTAATAAAATCCACGAAATTTGGGGTTCTGCCAAGCCTCTGATGTCATCAACTTTAGAGTTATAGTGATAACTCTAAATAATGTTGTAATAATGATGCAATATGGTTTCTCATGATGTAATCATCCCCAAACCTTAAAATATTGATCGATTCCAGTGGATACAATCAGTACACGTCTACTAGAAGCCTGTTGGACTCTAGGAGGGAGGTATTTACTATAAATAGAGCTCTTTTTACTCTATTTTCCCCTCAGACGCATCAAAAACATTAAATCAATTAAATCAAAGGTAATTTCTTTATTCTTTATATATAAAGACATTATATTATTAAAGACCAAAGACCACCTTGTTGTAATCATCTATTTTGACGTGATTAAATCATTTATTTAATTGTTTTTCTTAAAAATCTCTCTAAAAACTCATTTCCACGTAAAAATCAAGAATATTAGTAATTTTCTTTATTTTTTATTGTAAATACAATTTGAAAAGGTTGTATTTATATTTTTTGGCGGAAAATATTTCAAAATTATGATATTAAGTGCTAAAAGTAAGTTATTTTCTCTTATTATAATAATTTTCTCTTTATTATTATTTTAATAATTCTTTAATTAATATAAATATTATTTATATTAATTTATAACTTTAATATTGGTAATATTATTGTTATTAATTGTTTTTTATTAATAAAAAACAATTCTTTACGCCTTTATTATTTGTTTGTAACAATAATAAAGTGCCTTTACATATATTAATCATTTTATATTAATATATTTATTTTATTATATTATATTTTATAATATGAATTATATTATTATATTTTATTAATAATATAATCATTTTTACACCATAATTATAATAATTATTTATTATTATAATTATTTTTATCTTATTTATTTCAATTATAAGGACATTCATAGTACAATAAGTCAAATATTAGTAATTTTTACTTATTGTTTCATATTCAAACCTTACATTTGGGGGCCTGGCCATGATATTTACTTAAAAGACCTTTGAAAGGATCTAATTGGTTTAATCCAACAATAAATTATATTTATAATCATAAAATTATATAATAATTTTATATTTTATTGATTTTAAAAGCTATTGAGGCATTTGGAAAGCAATTGTACTGTCTTACACATGGTTTTTTCACATCCTTAGACTTGCAAGAACTTTCTTTGGGTGACTCTAGTGATGAAAAAAGATATTATATAAATTCAAAATAATTTTTATTATAATTGAATTTTATAAAGAATCATATTAATTTTTATTTTATTCCTTAAAAATAAAAATACAAAATATCAAAAATATTAAAAAATATTAAAAACCAATGAAAAAAGGTTATTTCTATTCATTTTTATTCATTTCTTTATTCATTTCAATTTTTTAAAAAGATATTAAAGCAATTTCTACGTGGAAAATTGCCATATCTTGCCAAAAAATAACACTTCTTATAAAAAGACTTATATTTATTTGTCTTTTTTAGTGTTTGAGGATAACCCAACAGAAGATAACCAAACTACTGTTGAGAGATTGGTGGAAGAAACTTGTCAAAGTTCTCCAACACCAGTTATAACTAAAAAAAAGAAAGCTAAAAAATTAGACTTTCCAGGACCCACCATTCAAGACTCTGAAAGTGAGCACCTCTTGTATAATTGCTTTAAAAAGAATTTTTATCTTAAATACTTTTTGTTTTTTTATTTTCTTATATTATGACTACCAGAAGAGGTTCCCAATACTCCATCCAATCAGATGGAGCTGGACTCAGAGGTAGAACTGATCCCTCAAAAGGGAAAAGAAAGGGCAATATCCCCAGTGGAACAGAATCCACACAAGGAAGTGCCTTATCCCAAAGGCAAGTCCCAGAAATGCCCATGATATCTGAACCTGAATCGTAACTAAGTATGAGTAGCTCAAATAGGTACAAATCACATTCCGAGGGCTCAAATAGACATCTACATGAGCCAGTACAAGCAGTATTACACAGTGTACAAGGACAAAGATTGGGAAATGCTGCCTCAAATACAGCAAGGAGTGATGAACTCCTGGCACATCCTGAAAAAGTTTCTCAAAGAGGAGGAGATAGTGAAATACTCCAATGGATGGAATCCACTGTCATCCAAACCTCAAATCAAAAAAATCAAGGATTACGACGCAAAAAGAGGGAGGCAACCAAGGAAGAAGCCCCAAGCCAACCCACTTCCCCAAGAAGGGAAGAAGAACAAGAAAACGAATTGGAGGAAACCGTATCCCCCAAGCCACAGGATCCCAAAAATCCAAAAGGATGCCATGGACAATGTTTTCAACATGGCCAGAACTTTGATGGAATTCAAAGACAAAGAGGAACAAAGAATGAGACAACCCCATTTCCGAAAGAA
The DNA here is from genome assembly GCA_023105745.1 of Austropuccinia psidii. Taxonomy (NCBI): domain Eukaryota; kingdom Fungi; phylum Basidiomycota; class Pucciniomycetes; order Pucciniales; family Sphaerophragmiaceae; genus Austropuccinia; species Austropuccinia psidii. Next base: position 70,128,877 of record JALGQZ010000004.1, read on the forward strand.
ATAACCTTGTCTCCTGATTTTGTAAATACTTTAACAGAGTTTAAAAATAGTATTTTACCTCTTAAAGACATATAAAATTGTTTATTATCTTTCCAAGAAATAAATAATAGTTTATCATCTTTAACCAAATTTGTTGCACAAAATAAGAAAGAAGTTGATAACATAAAATTTATGATTGAAAATAATAAACCAAAAGTATTAATTGACAATACTCAGAAATTAATACAAGGACAACAAGAGTTGTACAAATACATAAGTGATATCAAAGAAAAAACTTTGACAATCAATTATGATGTGAGTATTGACAATCTTACAGAAAAATTAAACAAATTAAGTATTTCTGAAGAAAAATTTGAAGAAAAGACTCCATAACACCAAAAATTACTTTTGGACCATGTGGAAAAAAGTGATGAAGCAAGAATGCATCTAAAAGATGATATTCAAAGTGAAATAAGGCTTATTACTGAAAAAATGGATAAAATGAATGAGGCTAATTTAAATATGCCAAAGTTATCACCTCCATTTTCTCATATACGAAGCCCTGTTAAAACAAAAGAGGAATTAACAAATCCATTCATAACAGACTTGAGTCACCAAGAAAATAACCAAGTCTTAATGAAGGAAGCACCTCAGCTGAAAGAATGGCCAAGATTCACAGGAGAAGGTGAATATGACCACATGTCATTTATTAAAACAATTGACATGTTACAAGAAGACTATGCCATACCAGATGAATTAATCACTGCAAGATTACATTCATTGTTTGAGAAATCTGCAAAAAGATGGTATTATGGTATAAGACAAACAAATGGTAAAAATACCTGGTCTTGGTGGAAACAAGAAATAATCACCAATTGGGCAAATGATGCCTGGAGGTATAAGATAGAAAATGCATTTGAAAATTCTTTCTTTGACCCAGAGAAAGACAAACCTTTAACTTGGTTCCTGAAACAAGTTGAAAGGCTTAATGCACTGTACCCAGAAATGTCACAAAAAATGGTGCATATGAAAATACTCAAGAAATGTTGAGGAGAGCTAGAACATGCCCTAAGAAGCAGGTGTATAGAACCATGCTCCACAGAAGAGTACATTAATGCACTGGAAGACATAGTGACAAGAACAAAAATTGGCAGGACTTGGAAGAAATTGGACATTAAAAGCCCAAATAAACCATTCATCAAAAAAGATAAACCAAAAGAATCCTTCAAGCCCAGTACATCCAATTATAATGGGCAAATGAAATGCCATAAATTTGGAGGTATTGGACACTTAGCCAATAATTGCCTAAAAAAGGCAAAAATCAATGAAATTGTAGAAACAGAAAACCACAATGACAAAGAGGAGGAATCTCACTCTGATAAAGAACCAGAAGAATAAGAAACTTCTGAAAGTGATTGAATCAATATAATTAATGCAGAAATTAATAACATTGATATAATTTATGAAGTACTAGATGTCAACTCAAATTTACCACAAGTTGGAACATCTGACACAAACCTGACAAATGTGCAAGATGCCAAAATGTATAGAACCAAACCTGCAAGAGGAATGGGATATACAGCTGGAAAATAAAGTATAAGTATTGTTATGGTTGATAACCAAGAAGGAAAAGTTAACTTAGATACAGGAGCATACTGCACCTGTGTTGGCAAAATTTATCTAAAAACCATTGTTCCAGACTGGCAAGAAAAACTTATGCCAATACAAGGTGTCAAATTCAGTAGTGCAAGTGAGAGCATGAAGCCCCTTGGAATAATTGATTTAACACTAATTTTTCCTCACCCTTCACAATATGTCAGAATCAAAGTAGAGTTTGTAGTAATGGACAACTGTACTAGTAATCACTTCATACATGGGAATGACTACTTATCAATCTATGGTATAGATATCTCTAACCAGAAGGATAGATATTTTACTATAGGAGACAATAAGAGACAGAGGTTTGGCTTCTTAAATAACAAAAAACAGATTACAGTTATTAAGAATGAAGAAAAGATGCCAGAAAAGTATCTTTTTATATCTGAACAACTTAAAGAGGCAGAATTCAATCAAGAATTAACAGATAGAATGAAAGAAAAATTAATTGACCTCTTATTTAAGTACAAAAATGCCTTTGCAACTGACAAAGAGCCACTAGGTGCTATAATTGGGCATGAAGTAGACATAATTCTTAATGTGGAAAAGCCTTACCCACCCTTACTAAGGAGACCAGCTTACCCAGCTAGTCCAAGGGCTAGAGAAGCCTTAGAAGTACACATTAAAGAATTAAGTGACCTTGGAGTATTAAGAAAAGTTGGACATAATGAACAGGTAGAAGTTACTACACCTGTCATTGTAGCTTGGCATAATGGAAAATCAAGGATGGTAGGAGACTTCAGAGCCCTGAACACCTATACCATTCCAGATAGATATCCAATACCTAGAATCCATGAGACATTGACCCAATTGTCACAAGCTAAGTTCATTACAGCTATGGATGCTCTTAAGGGTTTTCATCAAAATGTCTTAACAGACAATGCCAAGAAACTACTAAGAATAATAGTCCATTGTGGAATTTTTGAATACTTAAGAATGCCATTTGGAATAAAAAATGCACCTTCCCATTATCAAAGAATGATGAATACCATATTCCCTGATGAATTATCAGAATGATGCTTAATTATCTATATTGATGATATCATAGTCTGCTCAGAAACTTGGGAAAATCACCTTACAAGACTAGAAAGGGTACTACAGAAAATAGTCCAAGTGAATATGAAAATTTCCTTGAAAAAGTGTCATTTTGCATATAGTGACTTAAAAGCACTAGGACATGTTGTATCTGGACTCAGTCTAGGCATAGACAAAAACAAAGTAGCAGCAGTACTACTCAAACCAATGCCTTAAACCAAAAAAGAAATGCAATCATTTCTAGGATTTGCTGGTTACTATAGACATCATATAAAGGACTTTGCAAAAATTGCTAAATCCTTGTATAAACTATGTGACCAACAAACAGTCTATGAAATGACTGAAGAAAGAGTCAAGGCATATGAAGAATTGAAAAATTCCTTAACAAATGCCCCATTCCTTCTAATGCCAGATTGGAAACTACCCTTTAAACTTTACATTGATGCTTGTGGAGAAGGACTGGGTCCTGCACTACACCAGACACAAATTATCAATGACAAACCAGTGGAAGGACCAATTTTTTTCATTTCAAGACAGATAAAGCCAACAGAAGCAAGATATGGAGCAAGCCAAATGGAATGCTTATTTTTAGTGTGGGCTTTAGAAAAACTGCATTCTTACTTGGATGGCACAGTATTTGATGTAATCACAGACTGTAATGCTGTGAAATCACTATTAAAAATGAAGACTCCAAATAGACACATGCTGAGATGGCAAATTTCTATCCAAGAATATAGAGGAAATATGACTATTGTGCATAAATCTGGAAATATTCATAAAAATGCAGATGGTCTTGGCAGATGGGCTTTAGAAAATACCCCTGACAATCCAGCATGGGTACCACAAGAAGAACACCATATAGAAGGAATATGTGTCACAGACATTGGCACAGAATTCTTTAACCAGGTTAAAGAAAGCTATAAGACGGACAAAAATTGTCATATCTTAAGCCAACTTCTAATGAAAGACTGCAAAGACCCATCACTTTCATCAAAACTAGATGAAACATGGAAAAAGGCATATGATGAAGGAAGATTCCACCTCCTTGATGGAATCCTCTACCATAGAACAAAAACACACATGTGTTAAGATTTTAACAGATAGAACACTAATAAACACTATTTTACATGAGTGTAATGATAGTGTTGCAGCTGGACACCTTTCAGAAGACAGGACACTAGAGAGGGTGAAAACCTGCTCTTGGTGGCCAAATTGGAAGAAAGATGTTATAGAATACTGCCAAACCTGTGACAGATGTCAAAAAGCCAACAGAGCCACAGGGAAGAAATTTGGAATGATGATCCAAATCCAAGAACCGAAATCCCCTTGGGAAATAGTTCATATGGATTGGGTAACAGCATTACCTCCAGGAGGAGACAGAAGCTATAATGCATTCCTAGTATTGGTTGACAGGTATAGCAAAACTCCCATGTTCCTACCATTTCATAAAGATGACAAAGCTATGGACACAGCCATAATGATATGGAATAAAGTTATTAGCCATAGAGGCTTATTCCAGAATATTATAAGTGACAGAGACCCAAAGTTCACTTCAGCATTATGGACAAATCTCCATAACTTATTTGGGACCAAGCTATCATTCTCAACAGCTTACCATCCCCAAACCAATGGTTTAGCAGAAAGAATGATACAGACCTTAGAGGACATGATCAGAAGATTCTGTGCTTATGGGCTAGAATTCAAAGATTCTGATGGCTTTACCCATGATTGGTGTACACTAATACCAGCACTAGAACTGGCATATAAAACATTAATCCATTCTTCTACTGGAAAACCACCAGAAATGCTAGAAAAAGGTTGGAATCCAAGACTTCCTTATGACACCCTCAAAAAGGACTTAGTGGATATACATCCAACAGCAAGCAGCTTCAAAATAATGCTTGACAAGGCAAGACACCATGCAAACAGATGTATGCAAGATTCTTTCAAATATGCAAAAGAAAGATGGGATAAAAGTCACAAGCCACCTGATTTCAAAATAGGAGACTTGGTTCTAGTATCAACCCTTAATTTCAATAACAGAAAAGGCCCAAAGAAATTGAAAGATTCCTTTGCAGGACCATTTATGATAAAAGAACTTCATGGACCCAATGCTGTGCAATTGGAACTCACAGGTGAACTAATGAACAAACACCCAGCTTTCCCTGTAAGTCTAATAAAACCTTACAGCTCAAGTGACAAGGAGTTATTTCCACTAAGAAATAAACCCCCACTTGGAATTCCCCCCTTGGAAGAAGGAGAGGAAAGGAAAATGGTAAAAGTCCTTAAAGAAAGAAGGACAAGAAACAAAAAAGAAAGAGAATACCTTGTAAGGTATAGAAATTCAGCTCAAGAAGATGAATGGCTACTTGAGAAAGATATAACAAATGCTGATAAACTACTAAGAATGTTCAGACATGAAAAAAAGCCTGAAAAATAGAAAAGTTAAGCATTATTGAGATTCAAGACTAACAAAGTCTATTGAAGAGGTAGGACAGTGGATGATACCCTAATTACACATATCAGATTGTGGTACAATCTTTTTTTTGGTGGTAGGGAATGTGAGCCTTTGAGATATGACCACATACCCAATAAGGTCACAAGAAAGACTAAGAATAATTATACCTTTGAGATAATTGTACTAAAATTATTTAGAATAATTATACATTAAAAATAATTACTTCAAAAATACAAAAATACCATAAATTGGTACAAAAACTGGTTTAACTCAAAAACCAATGAATCAACATGTAAAATGAATTATACCATTGGATTCCCCATGGTAAAATACACATATACCATCTTTATGGCATATCTAAAAAGTCAATATTTCATGAGTTATAAGGAATAATACCTTATAAAAACCATAAATCCTTACTTATTTCAAGAACCAATGAAACAACATGTGAAATAAATTGTACCATTGGATTCCCCATAAAGCTTCACACATAAAACAATTAATGAGATACTTTCCAAAGTTAATACTTAAGGAATTAACCTGAATATATGCATTTTTTGGTCAACACATATATTCAAGGACCATAGCTAATATCTCTTAAACTATACAGGATAGAGTGATGAACCAACAATAAAGTTACCACGTAATTACTGTAAGAACACAGATATGAACTTTATTTTACAATTTATAAACAAGGTTAAAACCTATGATGAAATATTGATAAAAATCAACAGAGCTGTTGACCACTTTGGTGTGAAAGTGGTCCAAACTTAAAATAAAGCACACAGTTGGATTCTACTAGTTCATTCGTGAAGAATTACGTAATTTTTATTATTAAGTTCAGGGTATAACCCCCTGAAATCATGATTTGAAGTTTAAAATATTGAATTTCGACAGAAAAGATGAGTTACAAGAAAAATCATCAAAATTAGAGTTTTGATGATGTAATGAAATACTCTTGGAAGAATGATAAGGTTATGTTAGGCTATCAGAATTCACTCTCTCAATTGCTGTAGCGTGTAAAACTTAAAAGTTATTAAAGATCAAAGTTTGAGCTTAAATTGAGCAGTTATGATCACCTACTGTAACCTTAAATTAAGTTTAACAGTTATATGAGTGATACAATTGGTGAATACTATTAGTTTATGATTCAAACTAATAAGATCCACGAAATTTGGGGTTCTTCCAAGCCTCTGATGTCATCAACTTTAGAGTTATAGTGATAACTCTAAATAATGTTGTAATAATGATGCAATATGGTTTGATCATGATGTAATCATCCCCAAACCTTAAACTATTGATCAGTTCCAGTGGATATGATCAGTACACGTCTACTAGAAGCCTGTTGGACTCTAGGAGGGAGGTATTTACTATAAATAGAGCTCTTTTTACTCTATTTTCCCCTCAGACGCATCAAAAACATTAAATCAATTAAATCAAAGGTAATTTCTTTATTCTTTATATATAAAACCATTCTATTATTAAAGACCAAAGACCACCTTGTTGTAATCATCCATTTTGAGGTGATTAAATCATTTATTTAATTGTTTTTGTGAAAAATCTCTCTAAAAACTCATTTCCACGTAAAAATAAAGAATATTAGTAATTTTCTTTATTTTTTATAGTAAATACAATTTGAAAAGGTTGTATTTATATTTTTTGGCATAAAATATTTCAAAATTATTATATTAAGTGTTAAAATTAAGTTATTTTCTCTTATTATAATAATTTTCTCTTTATTATTATTTTAATAATTCTTTAATTAATATAAATAGTATTTATATTAATTTATAACTTTAATATTGGTAATATTATTGTTATTAATTGTTTTTTATTAATAAAAAACAATTTCTTATGCCTTTATTATCTGTTTGTAGCAATAATAAAGTGCCTTTAAATATATGAATTATTTTATATTAATATATTTATTTTCTTATATTATATTTTCTAATATAAATTATATTATTATATTTTATTAATAATATAATCATTTTTACGCCATAATTATAATAATTCTTTATTATTATAATTATTTTTATCTTATTTATTTCATTCATAAGGACATTCATAGTACAATAAGTAAAATATTAGTAGTTTTTACTTATGGTTTCATAGTCAAACCTTACATAATGTATTTATAACAGTATTACAAAAATATATAGTTGGATTCCATGATTCCACGTCCTTCTGATTGGTTCTGAAAGAATCAAAACACTTAAGAATAGCTTTAACTAATACTTGCTTGTTTGTAACAAATATTTAAATGATAATAAGATGATGATTTGGAAAAAACAGCAGGAGGAGGCCTCTTTTAAGTCAACAAAAGCTCACATAGGTGTGCCATAGAGCAAACTAAAAGGCCAGAGAGTGAGAAAATAATAAGCCCTTTTGGATTATTGATTGCATCATTTGTTGTCACGTTAGATTATCATAATTACTTAATTGATGCTTTTACATGACTACCAACACCAATATGGTTAAGAATAAAAGGAGTAACATCTGTAAATCTTCTTTTATTCAAAAATAATTATTGATTTCTCAAAGTTATAAATGTTTTTGGAAATTTCATCACAGGTTGTAATTACTGTGAATTTTGGAACATTCAGTGTTTCACATATAATAGTCAAAAATGGACTTTAAGTAAAACTTTGAATTTTCCTAGTAAAACCATAATTCTCTTTTGTTTTTCCCATAGATGATACAGTTCTCCATTGGTCCTGAAAGCTTCACAGAGATTGCTTAAGAATTGTATTCTTAATGAATTTTTGAAGTTTTTACCTCATTTCTATGTAGAATTGCAAATATCAGTGTTTAACTGGTTTCTGTGAGGTAAATCAATCGATACATGTCCAAAAAGGGTTTTGATTACTCTTTTGGGGTTGATCCATGCAGAGTCATTGAGAATTGACATGGTTACAGGAGTCCAAATTTTTCTTTACCTCGTTGGCACGCCAGAATAGCAGGTTATTTGCTATTTTCTTATAATTTACTGTAGTTGTAACATGGTAACCAAGTTCCCAAAAGGTTTTAGTTAATCAATTAGGCCAAGACCAGCCATGGATCCAAGCTTTGGAGCTGTCCATGCCTCTGAGGCATCAGAAGTTGGGTACCCTGGCTCTCTTTGATGTCTTTTGTCCCCCTTGCTTATTTTTCTTGTCAAAATAGAAATTTAAGCTTAAAGTGAGATATCCACTATGGGTGTACCAAATTTCAATGTAAGAATACCACAATATTAAGTGCCCAAAAAATGCATAACACTATTCTTAGTGTATATGTAACATGGGATTTCTCACATTCCCATTATATTGGCATGAAATTAAGAAAAACAAAAGTTTTCATGGATCTTTTATGTGGTATTGATGATGTGGTATTGAATTATTTTCCTCATTACCACCTCAAAGAGTTAATTTATGCTTATTCACTCTATGGAGCTACTCTACGTGAATTTCTGTGTAGACTTCAAAATCTGGCCTTAAATTTACATACTCAATAAAAAGTTATTCATCTTTTCTGAAATCAAAAATGATGAATTTTGGATATATGCATGACTTATGAGTTATGCATAATTCAAAATTTCTTTTTAAGATAATTGTGGCCTATTTGGGTATGTAAAGTATACCTCAAGGCTCACACCCATACCCCAGAAACTTTGAAAAAACTCTTGCTACCATTCCTACTTCCCTTCCTCCTGCTTCACCAAGTTCTTCCCACATCAGGCCTGCCATAAATCTGGCATTAAGACCATCCCCCATTCAAAAGTGCAAAGCTTCTCTCATACTCACATATTGGCAACCTGTGACTCAAAACCAGAGCACAAGCATCACAGGCAAATACCATAAATCAATGGTATAGCCAAGATACCACCAAAACTTGCAGCTGAGCCAAATGAGCTCAAAAGATATCAAAAGAAAGAGGAAACTCACTCCTTTCTAAATATAGAAGTTCCATTGCCATAGTACAAATAATAACAAAGTTATTCCTGCTCAAAGCTGTTGATGAGCATAAACTTAATTTTCACCTCTCATCTGAAATACAGAGTAAGAGGCTTAACCCCACCAAATTGGTATTCAAAATGAAGCTCTAAGTCAGGGCTATCCAATGGTACCAACCAAACTTAGCTAGCACCATTAATACAGAAGTTATGTCCCAATCCAGGCCAAATAAGGATGAATAAAATATTCACCTCTCATCTAGCTTCTACAGTTTTTGTGTGAGATACCTAAAGTGGTATCTTTGTGGAAAGAGCAAAATAACGGATATTTGATGGTGCCATTAATTTCTCCAAATCTCATCTAGAACAAAAGTTATAAGGCAAACAAGCCCAATATAGCTTTTTGCCTAAAACATGCATAAGAACAAAAATCTTGTACATGGCATAACTTTTCCATATTTAGAGATGAACATATCAAATGAGGTACCATTTTGTAGAACAAATACAGCACTACACACTCAACCAGTTTTGAGGTTGATATCCCAGAAACTGACAAAGGTATGGCTTTTTTAAGGTCAACATCCCACAGTTTGGCCAATACAGCCTTACCATGGGATAACATCCCATAACAATGATTATGAGGTGTCAAACAGACAAAGAAGCTTGTTCTTAATTCAATACCTCATAGCTCATTCATTAATCGGGTCCCATACAGGTTTCTTACAGCATTATACATGTCATACACATCAGAATCAGGCTGTGTGGTCCTGAGATGAAAATATTCACCCTGTATTGGTGAGAACTGCCCAGATGTGGTTTCAAAACCACATCTGAGTCCAATAAAGGCTACACAGGCCTTTTGGAAACTACAAGCCTGTCCTTGAGAGTGAAAAATCTTCACTTCCTCTAAGTGAAAAGGTCTAGCAACCTTTTCACCCCATTTCAGGATAAAAGGAGGCCTTTTCACTGCCAGTAAATGAATCCCCATCCTGCCCTTGAGTTCATACGTAGTACAGCTTTAAAAGACATTTATACTCTTGGAAATAATCACGTTATACTTTAGACTTAAGTATTTTATCTCTTATTATAGTAATGCAACTGGTAATACTGCACCCAGGGTTTTCAGCAGTACTCACCACCACAATTATACAATAGTCAAGACCTTTTCTCATCATTACAACCCTTATCATTATAAATTAAATTTTTTAAAGGTATTTTCACCATGTCACAGTCCTAGTTAAAGCTTGTAAACACTACTATACACCTTTATCATAGACTCAGCCTGACAATTTGGGGGCCTGGCCATGTTTTTTTCATTTTTTTGGAACTTATAAGTGAGTTTTTCTCTGATTCTCTTTATTCTGACAATTTTTTTTATCTTTTTTGGGCATAATCATTTAATGAAAATATATATAATATATATATTATATATATATATATATAGTGGTATATATTATATACAACCATTATTTATATTTTTCAATCATATTTTTGTGTGGTTCATTTTAATTTAATCACCACAAGACCCTTATTTTTGGAGTTTTTTAAATATAAAAACACTTTAAGCCATTAATAATGTCCATTTTTAATTAAGTAAAGACACATCTTACTGTAAAATCAACAGTTGAGGCTTGGTTGGGTTTATTGTTAATTCAATCACCCTCTTACATACCACTAAGTATCAGATTATACTTGCTAATTACAACATATTCTGTGAGATACTGGCATAAAAGCAGTGTACCAGATATCTGTAAGCTGTGTTTCTAATGTGAAATTGTTAATTCAATCACACTTTCATTATAACAGGGTATATTGTAGTAAAATACAAGCCTATATGCCATTATTAGACATGCAAACAGCATTTTAAGAAGTCTTGACTGAAATTAAGCACTCTTTTCCTGTTTGATTCAGTGGAATAAAACTACATACCACTAGAGACCCAGTGACAGGCAAACACACCAGTGAAACCCTGAGAACCAGAGGGCAGAAAGGGCAAGGGAAAGAGGCACAGTGAAGGCCTGATTACAGCAAAAACCTGGACACCCTTTGCCACTCAGAGGAATAGAAAGCCACAAAGCTTTGCTTCAATACAAGACAAACCAACCTTAACCACTTGTACAAGGAAGATTACCATAATTAACCCAGTTGCAACCTCTAAAGGTAAATTGCCAAAATCAGCAGATGACAAATTTGTACAAGGCACAGTCAAAGGTAATTACCCTAAGAACATGAAGTTTTTTACTGCCTTCAAACACTGATATGCCACCTGTACATCTCAGAAAACTTGGCTTCCAAAGGAACCAACCAGAGGACAGAGAAGGCTTATCCAGAAACAGAAGACCTGGAAGAAGATACCTTGGACACAGTGGTGGATGGCAAGACACTGAGGGAAATAATACCCACTATGCCATTCACTTTCCAATTCAACAGGAACCTTAAACAAGAGGACTGGAAAGATATGGATCAAGTTCTTCAGCTCCACCAACTATTCAAAGATTTATTTCAATTGATCATGAACATCAAGAAGTTCAACCTGGCATCCCACTGGGCAGGACTTGGAGCAATTTTCCAGAAGATTTTTCTCAAAGAGATAGACTTTAGAGACCTTATGGTAATCACCAAAGGTTGGAATACCACCAGGAGGTTTAGACTCCTGGAGGTGAGAGTAAACAGGATAACGGAGAATCAAGCCAATAGCCAAGCTATAGAAGAAAAGCTGACCCAGACAGGGCATACTCAGATTCCCTCAGGCTCACAAGGATCAGGCCAAATCAGCTCTCCAGTCGCTTCACACAATTCAGAAACCAACAGATCAGTGGCCTAGAGTCACCATTCTTCACAATCCCAGGAAGATTCCAGGAGAAGACAAGGATACAAGGGCAAAAACAAGACCACCTTCAGCCAGAGGAAGGCAGAGTCAGACCCAATGATCCAGAAGCTGTTGGATTTGGTGAAAGAAGTTCACAGTAACCAGAAGTAGCTATCAAAAGCATTGAAATAAGTAGTTCCAATAATAGAAATATTACCCCCACTCAGATTGAACATAATGTTGTCACACCTGAGAGTAACCTCAACAGTGATGCACTGTGGTTACAAATGTCCCAATATGCTGAGCAAACTCAAAAGCAGTTTGCAGAAGTTGAAGCAAGCCATGAGAGGATGAAAATATTAACAGCTCCATGGACAAAATTTTTAAAAACCTTCAAGAAGGACATTCTCAATTGAGCAAAGCCTCTGAAGTTACCAACAAAAGGCTTAATATAGTCTTTGAAGAACAACACCACAGAAAAAGGGACAGGTATTGTCTGGATCAACACATAAACAAACTGTTTAATGTCTACCATAGCATGAAGCCCCAACCACAAGGCCATTTTATGGATAGTCCATATCACCAGGATGACATCAAACCAGATTCCATGCTGATGAATAAGGCAAGATCTTCATCACAATACCAGGATGGAGATAATATGGCTTATTCAGAAAGGGAAGCCTTGAAACAGCGTACTGAGGCCTCCAGCTGGGCCATATTCTCTGGAACTGGAGAATATGATCATATGGAGCTCATAGATTATATTTATTTACTCCTAATTGATGTACCAAGCATACAAGACTACTGTATTACTGCTAGACTTAATAAATAATTGAAGGGACATGCTAGTATATGGTACACAGGAATGAAAGAAATCCATGGTGGAAGAGTCAAAACATCCAAAAGTACAGGAATGGTACTTGGATATGGCAAAAGACTATTTCATTTGAAAATTTCAATTCTCTGTGTACAAAGATCCATATGAGTGGTGTCTCAGACAGTCTAAAGGACTTAAATCCATTGATCTTCAAATGAACATTCAGATCAGGAATCATAACCTCCTGACACAAATGCCAGGAGAACTAGAGCATGAAGTAGAATGCAGATGCAACCACAATTGCATTCTAGATGACATTTCAAATACCTTACGAGATGTAAGTAAAAGAACTAATATAGGGAAATACACCCCATATAAAAGCAGTGGTTTTAAAGAGAAACAACCTTTCAGGGTGGAGTTTAAAGACAAGCCCAGAGAAAGAGTGGAAGAAGTGGCAAAGAAGAAAAATTCTTGCAAAAACTGTGGTTCGGGTGAATCTTTGAGATATGACCACATACCAAAAAAGGTAACAAGAAATATTTAAAATAATTATACATTAAAAATAATTACCTTAAAGCTACAAAAATGCCATAAATAAGCATAAAACATGGTTTAACTATAACACAAATGAATAAAAAGTTGAAATAAGTTATCCCATTGGATTCCCCATGGTAAAATACACATATACCATTTTTATGGCATATCTCTAAAGTCAATATTTAATGAGTTATAAGTAATAATACCTTATAAAAAACATAAATCCTTAATTATTTCAAATACCAATGAATAAACATTTGAAATAAATGGTACACTTGAATTTCCCATAAGAATCCACAGATAAAACAATTAAGAAGCTAATCCCCAAAGTCAATACTTAAGGACTTAATTCAAGGATTTTAGCTAATATCTTTTGAAATATACATGATAAAGTGATGAACCAAAAGAAAGTCACCACGTAATTGCTGTAGGAATACAGAAATGAACTTTATGTCACAAGTTATAAACAACGTTAAAACCTGTAAGGGATTATTGATTAAAATCAATAGAGCTGTTTACCACTTTGTTGTGAAAGTGGTCCAAACTTAGAAAAAAGTAGAAAGTTGTATCCTAATAGTTCATTCGTGAATAATGATGTATTTGTTATCACAATATTCAAGGTATAACCCCTTGAAATCATTGTTTGAAGTTTAAAATATTAAATTTCAACAGAAAAGAGGAGTTACAAGAAAAATCATCAGAAGTACAGTTTCAATGAGATAATAGAATGCTCTTGGGAGTCTGAAGGGGACATTTCTAGCTATCATAATCCACTCTCAGAATAGCTGTAGCGTGTATAACTTCAAAGTTCTTAATGATCAACATTTAAGCTTAAATTTGATGATTTAAGATCACTCATTGTAATCTTATTTCAAGCTTAACAGTCATATAAGTGATAAAACTGGTGAATACTATTAGAATATGATTAAAACTAAGAAAATTCACAAAGCTTAGGCTTCTTCCAAGCCTATGATATCATCAAACTTAGAGTTATAGTCATAGCTCTAAATAATGGCGTAATTAGGAGGTAAGATGGTTTGATCATGATGTAATCATCCCCAAACCTTAAAATATTGATCAATTTTAGTAGAAAGAATCAGTACACGTCTACTAAAATCCTGTTGGACTCTAGGAGGGAGGTATTTACTATAAATAGAGCTCTTTTTACTCTGTTTTCCCCTCAGACGCTTACAAAAAATTAAATCATTAAATAAAAAGGTAATTTATTTATTCTTTATATATAAAATTTTTATATTATTAAAGAACAAAGGTAATCTTATTATAATCATCATCTTTGACGGGATTATTGAAATTGTTTAATTGTTTTGTTTAAATTTCTCTTAAAAACCTCTATTCCACGTAAAATCAAGAAAATTTGTAATTTCTCTTGATTTCTATTGTAACTAAAATTTAAATAAGTTGTATTTACATTCATAGGCGTAAAGTAATCCAAAATTATTATATTAAGCATTAAAAGTAGATTATTTCTCTTATCATAATAATTTTTCTCTAATATTACTTTAATAATTCTATAATTAATATAAATAGTATTTATATTAATTCATAACTTTAATATTAGTAATATTATTGCTATTAATTGTTTTTTATTAATAAAAAACAACTTTTTATGCCTTTATTATTTGTTGGTAACAATAATAAAGTGCTTTTAAATATATTAATTATCCTATATTAATATATTTATTTATTATATTATTTTTTTATAATATAGATTATATTATTATATTTATTTAATAATATAACTATTTTATGCCATAATTATAATAATTCTTTATTATTATAATTATTTTTATCTTGTTTGTTGTATTTATAAGGATATTCATAGTACAATAAGTAAAATATTAGTAATTTTTACTTATTGTTTCAGAGTCAAACCTTACATTTGGGGGCCTGGCTGTGATATTTACTCTAAAAGACCTTTAAAAAGATTCTAATTGGGTTTATCCAATAATAAAGGATAATTATAATCATAAAATTATATAATAATTCTATATTTATTGATTTTAAATACTATTGAGGCATTTGGAAAGCAATTGTACTGTCTTACACGTGGTTTTTCACATCCTTAGACTTGCAAGAACTTTCTTGTAGTGACTCTAGTAATTATAAAAGATATTTTATAAATTAAAAATAATTTTATATTATAAATTAATTTTATAAAAGAATCATACTCATTCCTTTATTTTATTCTTTTAAAATAAAAATACAAAAAACAAAAAAAATATAAATAAAAAACCAATAAAAAAATTTATTTTTTATTCACTTTAATTTCATTTCCTTATTTATTTTCATTCTTTAAGATATAAAAGCAATTTTTACATGGAAAATTGCCATATATTACCAAAAATAACACTTTTTATATAAAGACTTATATTTATTTGTCTTTTTTAGTGTTTGAAGACAATCCAACAGAGGACAACCAAACCACTGTTGAAAGATTGGTGGAAGAAACTTGTCAAAGCTCTCCAACACCAATGATCACTAAGAAAAATAAATCTAAGAAATTAGACTTTCCAGGACCACTCAGGACTCTGAAGGTGAGTACCTCATTCATAAATTGCCAGAAGAAGAATTCCTGTTCTGAAATCATCTTATTTCTTATTTTTCTTATAATATGACTACCAGAAGAGGCTTTCAATACCCCATCCCATCAGATGGAGCTGGACTCAGAGGTAGAATTGATTCCTCAAAAGGTAAAAGGAAGTGCCTTATCCCAAAGGCAAGTCCCAGAAATGCCCATGATATCTGAACCAGAGTTGGAACTCAGTATGAGTGACTCAAACCGGTACAAATCACATTCAGAGGGCTCAAATAGACATTTACATGAGCCAGTACAAACAGTACTACACAGTGTACAAAGACAAGGACTGGGAAATGTTGCCCCAAATACACCAAGGAGTGATGAACTCCTGGAACATCCTGAAAAAGTTCCTCAAAGAGGAGAAAATAGTGAGATACTCCAATGGATGGAATCCACTATAATTCAAACCTCAAATCAAAAAATCAAGGAGTAGCATGCCAAAAAGAAGGAGGCAACCAAGGAAGAAGCCCCAGTAGCTTCTACCAAGAATCCCCAAGCCAACCCACTTCCCCAAAAAGGGAAGAAGAACAAGAAAAATAATTGGAGAAAACCATATTCCCCAAGCTACAGGATTCCAAAAATCCAAAAGGATGCCATGTACAACATATTCAACATGGCCAGAACCTTGATGGAATGCAAGGACAAGGAAGAACAAAGAATGAGACAACCTCATTTCTCAAAGAAATAACCTTGTCCAAAGATTTTGTACATACTTTAACAGAAATTAGAAATAGTATATTAACTCTAAAAGAAATTAAAAATAGTTTATTATCATTACAAGAAATAAAAAATAACTTATCTTCTTTAACAAAAATTGTTGTACAAAATAAAAAAGAAATTGATAACATTAAGTTTATTGTTGAAAATAACAAACCAAAACTTATGATTGATAACACTCAAAAATTAATACAAGGACAAAAAGAATTGTATAAATACATAAAAGATATTAAAGATAAAACTTTGACAATCAATTATGACGTGAGTATTGACAATCTTACATAAAAATTAAACAAACTAAGTATTTCTGTAGAACAATTTTAAAAAAGACTTCATCACACCAAAAATTACTTTTGGACCATGTGGAAAAAAGTGATGAAGAAAGAATGCATCTGAAAGACGACATTCAAATTGAAATAAGGCTTATTACTGAAAAAATGGGTAAAATTACTGAGGCTAACTCAAATACGCCAAAGTTATCAACCCCATTTTCTCACATAAAAAGCCCTGTTAAAGCAAAAGAGGAACTAACAAATCCATTCATAACAGACTTAAGTCACCAAGACAATAACCAAGTCTCCATGAAGGAAGAACCTCAATTAAAAGAATGGCCAACATTCGCAGGAGAAGGTGAATATGACCACATGTCCTTTATCAAGACAATTGACATGCTAAAAGAAGATTATGCCATACCAGATGAATCAATTACTGCAAGATTATATTAATTGTTTGAAAGATCTTCAAAAAGATGGTATTATGGCATAAGACAAACAAATGGCAAAAATACCTGGTCTTGGTGGAAACAAGAAATAATAACTAAGTGGGCCAATGATTCCTGGAGGTACAAAATAGAGAATGCATTTGAAAATTCTTTCTTTGACCCAGACAAAGACAAACCCTTAAATTGGTTCTTAAAACAAGTTGAAAGACTCAATGCATTGTACCCAGAAATGTAACAAAAAATGGTGCACATGAAAATACTTAAGACATGTGGAGGAGAGCTAGAACATGCCCTGACAAGCAGTTGTATAGAACCATGCTCCACAGAAGAGTATATCAATGCACTAGAGGACATAGGTTTATCTTTTTTGTTTCATTTATAAGGACATTCATAGTTAAATAAGGAAAATATTAGTAATTTTTACTTATTGGTTCGGAGTCAAACCTTACAGTTCAACAGACGACTATGCCAACAACCATCCAAAATAAAAGAAAAAGGTTTATGCCATTGAGAAATTCCCAACAGAGGATTCTGACTCACACTCTATGGAAGATGCCATCAGAGAATAATATGATGAAGACCAAGACCCAAGAGAAGAATTTCTAGTGGAATACCAAGAGGAAACCCCACTAGAAATCCAGGACATACAGTTAGAAGCAGCCATTCCACAAGAAACTTTCAACAAAATTGTGCAAATACACACAAGATGCACAATCATTCCTGGTCACACCAACCAAAGGAATGGCATACATATATGGAACAGCCACAAAAATGACGGTTTGCATTGACAATTATCAACACCTATTGATCATTCACAGTGGGGCACACTGCTCAATAGTGGCCAGATATTATCTGTAAAACCACTCCCCCAACTGGGGAAAAAGACTCTTGCCAACCAAAGCAAAGAACTTCAAAAGTGCTTCAGGGAAGATGACTTCCATTGGGACAATTATTGAAGAAATAATTATACCCCATAGGAAGGGTAATATCGGACTCAACCCAGAGTTTTTAGTGCTTGACAATGCCCACATACAAGGGTCTTAACTGGGAACAGGTTACCAGAGGATGTATGGCATAGATATTTACAATAGTAAAAACAGGCACATTGCCTTTGATACCAACAAAGAAAAGAAATTTTTACTTTATATATACCAAATATCTGCCCAAGACCCTCTTGAAGACCTACTGAGTGAATGCAGAGAGGGACAGTTTAGTACTACCCTCACCAGTAAGCAGAAATTAAGTTTACTGAAAATGCTGAGCATGGATAAACCAGCATTTGCAATTGGTGAAGTACCATTAGGCAAGATTAGAGGCCATGATATAGAACTATATCTGGATGTGTAAAGACCTTATCCACCCATGCTCAGGAGACATGCTTACCCAGAAGTTCTGGAAACCAGGAAGGAAATTGAAAAACATATCAATGAACTCCTGGAAATGGATGTCATCAGAAAGATTGGACATAATTAAATAGTGGAAATTACCACTCCTGTCCTGATCACCTGGCATGATGGCAAGTCTAGGCTGTGTGGAGATTTCAGAGCTATGGATAACTACACCAAAGCTGACAGGTACCCTATACCCAGGATACCTCATGCCTTAGAAAAACTGGCAAAAGCCAGATACATAACCAAAATGGATTGTATGAAAGGCTTCCACAGAATGGACTTAAACCAAACTCCATGAAATTACTCATAATCATATTTCATATGGGCATATATAAGTACACCAGGATGCCATTTGGCATCAAGAATTCACCACCCCAATCCAAAGGATGATGGACACCATATTTCACGATGAAATCTTTGAAGGCTGGATGGTACTATATATCGATAAAATCAACATATATTCAGAGACATGGGAATACCATGTGCAATACATAGACAGAGTTCTAAGTAAATGCACAGCCATCAATTTGAAAATTTCACTTCAAAAGTGCAATTTTGGCCAACAAGAGCTACTAGCTCTAGGACAGAACATCTCAGGTCTTAGTCTTGCAATTGACCAGAACAAAGTAGCAGCAGTAATGCAAAAGCCAGTACCAAGAAACATCAAAGAGATGAAATCATTCCTTGGGTTTGCTAGCTACTATAGAAACCACATCAAAATGTTTCCCCACATAACTAGTAGTTTATACAAGTTATGTTCAAAAGATGTAGTTTTTGAAATTACCATGGAAAGAAGGGATGCATATGAGAGGATCAAATATGAACTCACAAATGCACCTGTGCCCATCTTGGCTGAATTTGAACTACCCATCAACTTATGCATAGATGCAGCATGTAGCCAAGGCTTAGGAGCAGCCCTTTACCAGAGACAACTTGTGGATGGTGAACCAAGAGAGGGAGTAATATGTTACATCTCTAGGCTGCTGAAAGATTCATAATCCAGGTATGGAGCCACCCAGACTTAATGTCTATGCTTAGTCTGTGCTCTAGAGAAACTCCATTATTATTTGGAGGGTGCAGTCTTTGAAGTCTACACAGACTGCACAGCCTTGAAGTCTTTACTAAACATGAACACTACCAATAGAAACATGATGAGGTGGGAAATAGCCATCCAGGAGTATAGAGGGAATATGATCTTCATATAAAAAGAGAGTAAAGTCATACCAATGCAGATGGCCTTAGGGAATGGCCACTGGATAATGTCAAAAGCAACCCAGCTTATGACCCTGAGGTAGCAGCTAAACTTCCTATCCATTTAATGGAAATAGACAAGAAAAACTTCATATTTTCTGAGTGGGCACCAGAAAGTGGTACCCTGGACAGTGGAAACACTAGCTCAGAAGGACCAGAAACTCCCATATTGGGAATAAGTTCCTCAGAGCTGCACACTGGACTCTTCAATGCAGTGATGAATACATATGCCAAACAAAAACAGTGTGGCATATTGCTACAACTCCTTCAACAAAAATAAAGGAGCCCAGAACTGTAATTGCAGCTAGAGGAACCCTGGCTGAGCAACTATAAGGACAAGAAATTTTTCCTTATAGATGGCCTGCTCTACCATAGAGAGAAGCACACTAGTGCACTCACAATAATAGACAGAGACAATATATCTTTGAGCCTGCAGGAATGCCATGATTGCCCTTGTATGGGACACACGAGTGAAGACAGGACCAAAGAAACGGTAGCCAGCACTGCTTGGTGGCCCAAATGGGAACAAGGGGTGAGTGGATACATAAACAATTGTGGAAGATGCCAAAAGGCAAACAGAAAACATGGGAAGAAGTATGGGTTACTTCAACACATAGAAGAACCCAAACACTAATGGGAAACCAGCAACATGCACTGGGTTACAGGACTTGTGCCAGCAGGCAAGGAGAACTTCAATGCCTGCTTAATTTTAGTTGATAGGTTCAGCAAGAGTAGGAGGTGCCTACCATGTCACAAGGGGGACACAGAAATGGATACTGCTCTGTTATTCTGGACCACATTATATCTACCTGTGGTGTGTCTAAGATGATCATCAGTGATAGGGACCCAAAATTCACATCTGAATTTTGGACAAACCTGTATGAAATGCTTGGCACCAAGCTTGCATTTTCCACAGCTTTCCATCCACAAACACATGGATTAGCTGAAAGGATGATCCAGACAATGGAGGACATCCTTAGAAGATTCTGTGCCTATGGCATGGAATATAAGGACCATGAGGGTTACAACCATGAATGGGTTACCTTCCAACCAGCAGTCCAACTGGCTTATAATACAAGTCAGCATTCTACCACAGGAAAAGCACCTGCACTGATAGAAAAAGCATGGGATTTCCTATTGCCTGTGCATCACTTGAAGGAAAATCATCTGACCATCCACCTCACAGCCAAAGATTTCCATCAAATGTGGAAGAGAGCTTGTGACACAGCAAGCAAATGCATATCTGAGGGAAAATGATATAATAAGCAGAGGTGGGACAAATCACACATGGAACCTGACTTTAAAGAAGGGGACCAAGTGTTAGCGTCTACACTGAAATTTAATAATCTCAAAAGGCCTAAGAAAATGAGAGACTCATTTGGAGGGCCCTTCACAATCATTAAATTGAAAGGGAAAAATGCATTGCAAGTCAAACTCACAGAGAAATGTTCCAGGAAACACCCAGTCTTTCCAGTGATTTTAGTCAAGCCATACTTGGAGACAGAGGAGGATAAATTCCGCTCCAGGAAGAAGATCCCACCCCACCAGAAATAATGGAAGTGGAGGATTCCCCTGGACCAGTGAAGAAAATTATCAACGGCAGGAAGATCAGACTTAATTGTAAGAATCAGAGACAATACTTGGTCAGATTCAAGCAATAGACAGCTGATAAGGACAAGTGGTTGGCAGAAGATGCCATACCAGATGGGAACCTTCATTTAATAAGATTCAGAGCCTCTAGGAGGATTGAACAGTCTTATCAATGATGAGCCTTTTTTAGAGGGGGATATGTCAGCCTGTGACTCAAAACCAGAGCACAAGCATGACAGCACAATAACATAAATAAGTGGTATAGCCAAGATACCACCAAAACATGGAGCTGAGCCAAATCAGCTCAAAAGGTATCAAAGGAAAGGGGAAACTCACCTCTTTACAAATATACAAGTCCCATCACCATAGGACACAAACTAACAAAGTCATTCCTGCTCAAAGTTGTTGCTGAGCTTAAACCTTAATTTTCCCCTCTGATCTGAAATACAGAGTAAGGGGATTAACCCCATAAAATGGGTATTAAACATGAAGCTCTAGGTCAGGACTATACAATGGTACCAGCCAAACTGAGCTAGCACCAGTATTACTTGAGTTATGGTCAAATTCAGGCCAAATAAGGGTGAACAAAACATTCACCTCTCATCTAGCTCCTACAGTTTTAGTGTGGGATACTTGAAGTGGGGTCTCTTTGGAAAGAGCAGAATCAGGGCTATCTGATGGTGCAATCTACTTCTTCATATCTCACCTATAACAGAATTTATGAGGCAAACAAGCTCAATGCAGCTTTTTGCCCAAACCACGCCTCTGTACAAAAAACCTTGTACATGGGATAACTTTGTCATATTTAATTATAACCATACCATATTGGGTATCATTGTGTAGAGCTCATACAGTGCTATCTAATGAACCAACTTTGAGCATGATATATCAAAAACTGACAGAATTATGGCCATTTGAAGGCTATAATCCCACAAAATGACCAATACAGCTGTATTATGACAGGATACAGTTGTACTCTGATTATGAGGTGTCAAACAGATGAAGAAGTATGTTGATACTTCAATACCTCATAAGTCAGTCAATACTAGGGTCCCATACAGTTTCTGTACAGCATTCTACGCGTCATACACGTCAGAATCAAGCTGTGAGGTCCCCAGATGAAAATTTTCACCCTGTATTGGTGAAAACTGCCCAGATGTGGTTTCAAAGCCACATCTGAGCCCAATACAGGGCATACAGGCTGTTTGCAAACCACAAGCCAGTCCTGGAGGGTGAAAAAACTTCACTTCCTCTACGTGGAAAGGTCTAGCACCCTTTCCACCCCATCTCAGGATAAAAAGGAGGCTTTTCAAAGCCAGAATTGTCTCCTCATCCTGCTCTTAAATACCCTACGTAGTAAACTGTCAAAAACAGTTTTACTCTTGGGTAATAATTAGGTATACTCTTAATTAAAAGTATTGTAGTCTTTATTATTGTAACCCAACAGGTAAAGCTGCACCCAGGGCTTTCAACAGCACTCACCACCACTATATTCCTTATAGTAAAGCCCTTTTATTATTCAATTAATCCATCTTTAACCCTTATAAAAGCATTTTTACCTATTTTCCACATGTCACAGTCATAGCTTTAGTTGTAAATAGCTTTGTTACCACTTCACCATAGACTCATCCTGACACTACTGGCCAAATTCTTTGGCTTCTGAAGGCTATTACTTATATCCAAGCTAATTAATTCAGAAAAATTGGTTCTGGCTGATGATTCTGAGCTATAATAGTTGTACTATTATTGTCAGAATTAACAGTACTTTTAGGAATATTGCTGGTTACTGTTGAGGCTGTCTCAATGTTTTCTTGTCTTACCACGTTGTCAGAAACTAAAATTAATGAAAAAACCAATTAATTAAGTAAAAAAAGGATATTTCAAAAAAGAAATTAAATTATAAGCCTCACTTAAAATATCAAAAAAATCATTTTTTTTATTGTTTTTTGTATTATAAGTATTTTTATATGTTTTTGAGTTTTTCAATAGAAGAAAATAGATTTAAACAGAGTAAAAAATATGTCACACTTGAAATATCACAGCTGGGCCACAAATGTAAGGTGTGGATATGAAACTTTGATTAAAAATCAAGTATGTTTCCTGTCCTGAAAGTTTTTATAAGGTAAAAAATTGTTAAAAATAGTATGAAATAGTATTTTTAACATTAAACATGCCAATTTTATTTTATTTTAGCTCTATAAGTATAAACCAACAATATTATAAAGATTCATTGTTTTACCAAAAATAAAGATTTATCCAAAAATACTCTACAAGAGATATTGAAGGCTACCAAAGAAATTTCTTCAAGACCAATTTCAATTGGAATTAATGTAGTAAAGAATTGCAAGCAACAAATTGAATAATAAATTCCTTAAATATTTATCTAAAGAGATAATACCCCCAAAAGTGACCAGAGTGAATTTGGAAGCAAAGTGACAAGGCTAACAGTGATGAAAGATGCTTTAATTCACTTATGGGGTGGTTCCGGGGTAAAAATGATTATAAGAGTTAAAAACAATTATTATAATGATTTTTCACGTGGCTAAAAGGCTTAAAACGATTAAAAAAGGGTGGTTGAAGGCTTCAAATGATTGGTTTAACAGTGTTTAAGCTAATTATAAAAGGAAAAGATTCTGACATGAAGAGAAAAGTGGGGCAAAGAAGACATTCTTTTATAGCCATCAATTTTTTTACTAAAAGTGTAAATTTAACTCTTTTCAGTCGTGGAAAACACTCTGAAAACAGAAAAGCCGATTATGGCATCATTGAACCCTGGTTTAGACCGAAAAAGAGCTGGTTTTAGCCATTTTTGGCTATATTTAGTCCTTTTAGACCCTTAAATCAGCCATTACTATAGTAATACCTTTTCTAGAGCCTTCAAAACACATCAGCATGATTTTAAGAGGCGTAGAAACCAGTCAAAACCTTATTTACTAAGAGTTTTTTAGCTTAAGGGTAGTTTTACCCTCTTGGCAACAGTTAAAACTGCCCTGGTTGGTATCAAAACCTCATCATCAATTGAGTCACAGGGTCTGTGACTCAATTCCAGGTCAAAATTTATGAAATTTTGCCTGTATTTGGATATTTCACACCTTTCAGCAAGGATTTTGGGGGTCTGGCTCCCCCTTAGGACTAGAGCTCCTATCCCCCCCCAAATTAATCTTTCCAATTTATTTTTCCTTTGATTCCTCATCATGTATTATAGTTTTAATTTACATATTTAATTCAATTGAGTTTCACAATACACCCACTGTGACACCTCATATGTAAATTAAAGGTCACATATGTAATACATGAGCACATTTTGACATTTTGATTGAAAATACTTCAATTCCTCATAGCTTCTAAATTACACCCAACACCTCAATTTTAACACAAAAATTGATGGTTAACACCACATGTTATGTGAATTCAACTAAGGCTTTGAGGACTTTCAACTTTTGTACAGAAAATACTAAAAACTTAACTTAAGCTTCTTTAGAGTTGAGCTACAGAAACTTTACTCAGAAGTCACCCCACCTTATTTTTTATGAATAATCCAATGTTGAAGTAACTTTCTTCAGTTTATTTATTGGATAGAAAGTTATAATCTATTTTATGTAACTTTTTACCAAGAATATTTTAATTTCATTAATTTTACTAAAAATTCTTTTTTAGTTAATTTTTTCAAGTAAAAATGTATTTTCATAATTTTAAAATTCAATATCATTTTCATTTTAGATTATAATTAAATTTCTATTTTTGTATATAAACTTATATTTATATTTCAATTTTTATTTTGATAATATAAATAAATTCATTTTCTTTACATCTGTATCTTATTTTGTTATTTGTGGTCTTTTGGGTATATGAAAATACCCCTAACGCTCACATCTAGTAAGTATATCAAATGAATATTAGTAGGCTTAACATACCACTGCTACTTGAAGAGTAGTGATTATGAGTAGATAAAAAATGAGAGCAAATGACTTGTAGTTGTATCACTCTTAGGGATAGGAATGAAATTAATACAATTATAATGGGAAAACAAACAATTATTCTTGATTAATACAACTAATGGGAAAACAAACAATTATTCTTTTTACCCTTTGAATCTTATAGTTCTTTGTGTGCTTATAAGAATTTTTCAACAGCTTAAGAGCATGGGAATAAGGAGTGCATTGATGGGAACTTTCTCATGAATTCATAGCTTACTTTTTGGGAAACTGTTAATTGAGATAATTGGAGAAATTTTCTGATGTTTTCACAGTTTATGCATGAATAATTAGCTTATCTGATGTTGGGCTCCATGGCAATGTTGATGATCCTGATCAAAAGTAAGGTTCCATTGTTGGTTGTTTAGAATTATTTCCATAATCTAATGAAAAATGCTCTCTTTGTACCAAAAAATATCCACACAATGGTTCCATTGTGTTAGTTGGGACTGAATTATTTGTGGAATACCATTTTTCCTTTGCCCTCCATATCAATCACCATGCCCGCATTCTGTGTGAGGCAGAGATGGTGGCTCCTCATGAACCCAGGGTTTATCAGCCCTCCAAATGCTTTGGTGATTGGCAAGTACTTTTTGTTGATTCAAAATCATTGGATTATCTCTTTGGGCATTTAGAATCATCTAATTTGTAAGTTAGTCCTTTGAACTATTTGAAACATTACAATAGCCAATGGAGAATTCTTACCTGCTGAGGTTTAAAGAAAGCTGGAAGAAAATAAATAAAGAACCTTTCCAATAGGCAAATGTGTATGGAGTGAGAAGATTTTCTTTTTATTAAAAAAAAGAATCCACTGCAGGAGGAAAAATCAGTTTTTTCAACAAAGAAAAAATTGGGGAGATGAAAAATGATATGGAATAAATAACAAAAAAGTGGGAGGTTGATGTTTTTTTGAAAAAAAAAGGTTAAGATTAAAGGGGACGGTTCTTTTTAAAACACAGGTGGAAAGTCTTTAGCAGTCATATGTTTCAGCTCCCTGACAGATTTGGCTCAAATCTTGTTTGATATTGCCCTTCCTCACGGCCCTTTTGTGTGGCAAATCCTGAAAGCAGAAAAAGTGAAATCAGTCAATGACTGAGGCCCCCCAATCATGTCATGAAGGTATTTTTGCTCGACAGATTTTTCTTCTCTATTACAGTTATCTTACGAGCCTGTCATCATGAAATTTGTTTAATCTCCAATTCCATATACATAAGGTACACTCAGATGGCTTAATTTATACTCTTTATATTTGGATTTGAATACCAGAACCTTGAACTTCGAAATGGTTTGCATCATATTCACTAAATGGTATCAGATTCCTGATCTGACCTTACAAAAAAATTGCTTAGCGTGAGAAGTCATTGATGCAAACTCTTTGTGTGAAAATAAGTTTGCTTAATCTGAATGCCATGATTTCTGCTTTGAGACGCGACTACTTATTTTCACAAATTGTATCCTCGCGACATAATCACCATTCATTTCAATATACGATATTGTATTAAGTTCGGCTTCAAACAAAAATTGAAAGAAAGCTAGTTGCAAAAAGGTAACATAATAGTAACCAATGAATCTCTTGTGTGAAAGGTTAGTCTTGCCCAATGCAAGTATTACTGAATTGCTGGGCAGACATAGATTCTTGATTGGCCTAAAATGCAAATTAGCAGAAAGAAAACTTAAAATTAATTCAAAAAGAGTGTAGAGGCTCAAAAAACTCACAAACTTTTGGTTGCAGCACGCCCCGCTATTGTCTGTACATGTAAAAGGTTTCGGGTTGTTAGACGCTTGTTGGACTGTTTATGAGAAATAATAAGGTACAGCGATGTCAACATAAATCCTGGAAACAAAGGCTTAACGAAATTCAACCCAACTTGTATGTTCAACAGGGTCGTAACAGGCACCGTTTGGAAATCTGGGGTTGCGGCATGAAAAAGCATGAACAGCGGACAATTGTAATTGAGCTGAAAGCAGGGAAAACATGACTAGTTTATAATTCATTTTAGATAGGACTGTGATAGCTGATGAAATTTGTCAAAAAAGCAAATAAAGATGTTTTTAACAAAAAAGCGATGGCTCGATGGGTTGGGGTCACCCCGTCCAAGGCGATGCTGAGGGGCTATTTATAATCTTTTCGTGAGAAGATGATCCCGAGTGGCTCTTCATCCTTTTTTTTCAAGTGTTATTGCTTTCACATACCACAAGTGGCTCTTCATCAACTAGCACAAGCCTTCTGGTAACAGCAAACGACCAAATGCCTTCAAGAACTATAGAGCTCCTGTATTTGCTTAGGGCGGCCTTGCGGCTTGTGTATTTCTGTCTTGGTTTCAAGTCAACTCTTGAGTCCACAGCCAGCGGCGTTATTATCGCTCTATTGCGTAATACGACTAGTGCAGTGGTTTATGAAATCCAATCTTGCAATACAATTCCGCTCAGGTCCTGGTGCCAGATTCCCCAGAAGAAGGTGCAGTAGCATATTGGCGTGTGCCGTAGTAATACTTCAATGGCCCCACTGTTATGACCGCGCAACTGTTGGATGTTACTCAACTGGCAACCACACGCCACCACTACACTTAAAAATACTATAAACACTGGAACATCAGAGCAATTGAGAGACCTCATCAGTCTATCTCCCTCTCACACCTACAGCTCAAAACTGTTTTCGGGTCTGTAATATCAGCTTCAGTTAAGGCTGCCCCCTTGCCTGAAGAGTTTCCGAAAACCCCATGGGAATGCCTTTACAGGAGCGGGTCATAGGGCACAGAATTTTCTCAAAAACTGAAGTTCATGCCCAGTTTGGGGCTTGGACCCCCGGAAGAATTCATTGCAGGCCACAATTACAAATCTCCTTGCATAATACATCAAGGCAATAAAAAGTAAAAAACAGCTATCAAAATGAAAAAGCTAGCACAATCGCTTAGCATGAGCATTTTTAAAAAACCTCAATTGTGAGAAAATGGACCCAACCCTTGAGACATTCCAATTGTTCAACATACATGCTCAATAGTGAAGCGCACTAGTATGTAAGTATGTTCCTACCACATGAGAAGACACTTTCAAATAGGGCATTTGTTTCTGAAATGCCAAGATATTTCTGTGCCATACAAGCAAGAGTGAAAAAAAATTGGCAATCTCTTTGTGTTGGGTTCACCAACGTATATTTCTTATTGTCATGGGTGGGCCCTTTATATATGCATTGTTTGTAGGGCCCGCTTGTGGGTTTGGTTGTTGTGTGTAGATAATGTGCCATCTCTGGCAACACTCCCCCTCACGACAATACAAACGTAATGGTCAGGACTATTTACAAGATGGATATGGTAGTGGAATCATATCACAAGGGTGAAACAAGACAAATGACAGAGAGAAGCAGAAAAAGAGAGAAGAGAAAAAAAATATTCATCTGCCGTGCATGACTTTCCTGCTGAGCTGTTGGTGCAAAACCGAGCCCAGTGGTTTTGTCATGATGTCAGCATACATGTCACCGGTGGGCACCCATTTCAGGAGAGCCGTCCGGTTTTGGAGCAATTGGTTCGTAATGAAGAATTCCCTATCTGAGTGCCTAGTCCATTTGGTAGAGGAGCAGTCCTCCGCGATTTTGATGGCGGAAGTGTTGTCACAAAGTAGATGGAATGGGTCGGACGCACCTGTCATATCCTCGAGTAGGTTGGCAGCCCATCTGCCGTGCCTTGCCGCTAGACCCAGCGCCATGAATTCGGCATGACAGCTGGAGGTGGCCACCGTCACAAGTCGCTTTGCGCACCAAGAAATAGTGCAACCGTTCAGCTGCACCACATACCCATGGGTGGACCTGGAGAACTCACCTCCCCAGCTTGCGTCAGAGAACACCTCCAGACAGGGCCTGTGGCCCTGCGGTCTCAGAGTCAGGCACATGTTCATAGTGTGGGCCAAGTACCCCAGCAAGTGTTGCAGGCATCGCAAGTGAGTAAGGCCAGGGCGAGCAGCGTGTCGGGCTAACAGGTTGACGGAATATGCAATGTCCGGTCGAGTCCCTACTGCTACGTAGGAGAGTGCCCCCACTGCCCCAATGAACTCCTTCTGTTGTTCCACTCTTTCGTTCTTGCCGAGTGTTGTTAGGTTGCACTTTGCTGGTGTGCTGTCCCATGTTGTGTTGACAATGGATCGTATTAGGTGACTCTGGTTCAGATCAAACCCTCCGTCCGCTGCTGCGATGTCCACGCTGATGATTGATTCACAACCCTCTTCCCATTTTAGTTTGAAAGACTGTCACAGGGGCTCTTCGAAGTGAAGAGGGCCTGGCACTCAGTAAACTGGGACTCACTTATGGAGGGCTCAAAGATAAGATAACATGAGATACACTTAAGAGTGTTAAAGATAAATTGCTATAGAATAAATATAAGGAAAAAGCAGCAACAAAGGATAAGAGCAAAAGAATAGAAGAGCCAACCAAAAACAAGTCCAAGTCCACTGTTTCAACCTGTCAGAATGGAAAGAGAAGGGTTAATAAGGATATGGCCACCCAACTCATACTGTACAGGCGAAGAGAGAAAAGGCAAAGACTAACTTAAAATTAAATAATTATAATACCCAAAATAAGGATAAGAATAATTATGAAATGATAAATAAACTAAATTAATTAACTGGGGAAAAGTCCCCAGGGGGAAGAAAGAGGGGCTGGTATATGTGAGAATCACCAGCCCTGATCCAGAGGAAGAATTTTCATGAGAATATTTGATGATTGAATTGAGTCTGGCCAATACAGGTCCTGTACGGCTGTACAGAACCTGTACAAGAGGTGTGGTGTATTGAAGTGATCATACAGTTTTCAAGTTGGTGTATTGAAACTGTATTGGGTGAAACTAGCCTGTACAGGTATTGACAGGCTGTATTGAGGTACCAAGCTGTATGCATGTTTCAGAATGAAGATTGCTGAAATTGAATGCTGATACAAATGCTGAATCTGCTGATTTGAGGTGTCTGAGTGGGTGTATGAATGAATACCCTTACCTCTGATGAGTGGTTGTTACAGTATCCCCCTCTTGAAACTGGTGGGCTCCTGAACCCCATAATACCCTGCCATTGTTGAGTGGCATCTCACTACCCCACACAATGCTTTGAAAAGTTTTCTTTTGACCATTATCTCGAAATCCTTCTCCATCTCTTCTCTGTCAATTAAACTTATTTCCCCCTTCTTTAACTTTGAGTAAATAACCCACTTCAAACTGTTCTTTCTTCTGATTTCAACAACCGACGTCCTTGGGGCGTGGCCTTGGGTTGTATCCCAAAATGATGGCCACTGAGCTCTTGTGCTCAAAAAATGGTGCCAGATGAGTATATGAAGTGTACTCATCTGGCCAGCCCAATCAGAGAAAATGATGGTGACAAGAATTCAGGGGTCTTGTCCCCAATGCCCTTCAAAATGCCTCAACCAGCCCTTTATAGTGATTCTGGGCTGGTGCCTTCTCTATGGAGGATCTTGAGGATCCTTGAATTTATGGCCATTTTGGCTTTTTTTGGCTTCTTGGTGTCTTTGGGTGAAACTTGGGTCCATGGCCTTTTATGGCCAAATTGTGGGTTTTTGCGATTTTCTGGCCTTTTTGGCCTTTTGAAGTATTTGGGGTCTTACGGTCCGCAGGCCGTGGGCCGTATGCGGCGGTTATTGGAAGCCCCAGGGCCCAAATTTGCTGGGGACCTAAAATGGCCCCAAAAGAAGATTTCACCTTATATGGCCTGGACCCATTGGTGGGGTCCAGGACCACCAAGAACTTGGCCTTCCCCAAACTTGCAGGGGAGGCCCCCATGCTGACTCCAGCCCCCAAAGGGGCCTTGGACCTTGACATTGAGAGGGTTTGAGGGGGGCCATGATTGACTTGTGGCCCAAATTCCCTTGAGATCAAACTTTTGATTTGACGTGGACTTGACGATTTGGGTGGAGTGAAGTCCAGTGTCTTGTTCCTGTTTACGGTTGGTTTGACTCCTATTCATGCTCTTATAACAACTAATAAATGAGATAAAATAAAATGATTAAAATAATAAAGGAACCCCCCAATACGTGATTTGGAAGGGGATGCTGCTGCTTCCAATGAAAATAAAAGGAAATAAAAGAAAGAAAATTATACAAGTAAAGAAAGAAAGAAAAATAATAAGAGAAAATGAGAGTAAAGAAAGAAATAAAGAAAAATTCCTGCTGGTTGGTCCTTCTTGTGGTGAGTTGCTTGATTCTGGCCAAAAAAGTGTCTGAAAAATGAAAACCAAGCATTTGATGCTCACAGAGTGGCCAAGGTGATGTTTTACAAGAAGTAGAACCCTCAGGGATGCATACCAGGAGATGGAACTTACTTTCATAACTTCCACTCCCCACCAAGCACCATAAGACTGAAATAAATTTCCATAAATGCCTTCTGAAATGAATTGCCATAAATGACTAGTGAAATGAATTGCCGTAAATGACTTGAAGTAAAGAACGTCTTGAATTATGATGATTGGCATAAATTGAAATGGTAATAAAGAAAGAAAATGAAAACATAAAGAAAGAAAGAAACATTTGGCCATATCTTGATAAGGTCCAAATGGAGGGTATTGATGTTGTATGCTTCCTGAACCTGTCCAAAGAATTGACAAGTGCTCACAAAGTGGCCAAGGTGATGCTTACAACAACATATGGGTAGAATACCCCCTTAAAGGTGCATGCCAGGCGAGGAACTTACTTTCATAACTTCTTCTCCCCACCAAGCACCATAAATCAAACTCTTGAGGTATTAGGACCAGGCATGTCTGGATACAATGAATGGAAATCCTTGACAAGGTCTGGTGAGTTGGTAAGGTTGGAAGATGGTTCCCAAGTGGTTCTTTCTGGGTCTTCACTGAATCCTTTCCACTCTACAAGATACCATAATTTACCTCTTTTGAGTTTTGAGTCCAGAACCTGAGCCACTTCCCATTCTTCTTGCTCTTCCACTAAAACTGGTGGTGGCGGCAATTGATGACGATTTGGGATAGCTGAATGCTTGAATGGTTCTAATAAGGACACATGGAATACAGGGTGAACTGTCTTCCATTGCTGAGGCAACTTGAGGTGATATGCATGGCTGCCAATCTTCTTAAGAACTTCAAAGGGTCCCAACCATCTTTCTGATAATTTCTTGGTGGGTCTTGTTGTCTTAATGTTCTTGGAAGCTAGCCATACTTTGTCCCCAGGTTGGAAATCAGGTGGAATTGCCCTATTTCTATCTGAATACTTCTTGAATCTCCTTATTGCTGACTCTAATTCTTCTTTGACAACTTGCTGTACTGATTGGAGTTTTGTTGATAACTTTCCAGCAGGTGAGTCTTGAGAAATGTGGATTGAGTCAAAGCTGGGATTTCCTCCATAAATGGTGAAAAAAGGTGATTGCTTGGTTGATGAATGTTCTGCATTATTATAGGCAAATTCAGCCAGAGGGAGCCAGGTGTACCAGTCATCTTGATGATAGCTGACATACATCCGAAGGTACTGTTCTAGTATCTGATTTACCTTCTCTGTCTGTCCATCTGTTTCAGGGTGAAATGCAGTTGAAAGATCTCTTGATATCTTGAGCTGCTGACACAATTGAGTCCAGAATGATGAAACAAATAAGGATCCTCTATCACTTACAATACTGACTGGGAGTCCATGCTTGGAAAATACATGACTAATGAATATTTGAGCTAAATCCAGAGCAGTGATTGTGCCATAAGTTGGAATGAAGATTGCCATTTTTGAGAATCTGTCCACAACTACTAAAATTGAATCAAAGTTGTTGGACAGTGGCAATTGAGTGATAAAGTCCATTGATAACAAATTCCAAGGAACAGATGGAATTGAAAGAGGCTTGAGTAATCCAAACTTCTTGTGATGAATGTTCTTGTTTCTTGAACATTGCTGACATGAGGACACATAGTCCTTGATGAATTGATTCATGCCAGCCCAATAAAAATCCCTCTTGATGAGCTTGAGGGTCTTCTCCTAGCCAGGATGGCCAGCCAATGGTGAGTCATGACGCTTTTGAAGAATATTGAGTTGAAGCTCTTCATTGCTTGGGATTACCACTCTATCTTTGAATAATAATAACTTGGCTTGAGGTTCAAGAGAATAATCTGGAACTGATTCACCTCTTGCTAGTTGCTTGAGTATTTCTTTGTAGTCTTTGTCTTGCCATACTTCTCTTTGAGTCTTGTCAACTAAATCTGAGAAAATTTCCACTTTGATTGAGAAGAATCTTGACTCTTGAATTCCATCTTGCTTAAGTACTTGATGAAAATTCTGAGGATTCTTGCTGATGAAGTCCACCCCCCTCTCTGGGTACACGTCGTCCCGACGTGACAAGGCATCTGGTAAAGTGGCCAGCCTGCCTGGGCGGTAAGTGATAGTGAAATGAAATTCTGAGAGAAATTCAGCCCAACGGGCCTGACGACGAGTAAGAACTTTGGAAGACATGAAATACTGCAAGGAAGAGTGGTCTGTCAAGAGCTCAAAAGGATTGGAAAGAGAAAGAAGAAATGCTCTCCAGCGCTTGAGAGCCCAAACTATGCCAAGGAGTTCCTTGTCATGAATTTCATAGTTGAGTTCAGCTGGTAAGAGCTTGCGACTATCAAATGCAATGGGGTGCTTTCCTGAGTCATTCACCTGGCTCAGTACGGCGCCCAAAGCATAATCAGAAGCATCAGTCTCTACTATAGTAGGTAGAGAAGGATTAAAGTGAGATAAGATAGGAGCAGAGGTGAAAGCTTCTTTGAGTGCTTGAAACTGGCTAAGAGCTTCCTCATTGAAGATGAAAGGAGAATCTTTTTTAAGGAGGGAAGTGAGAGAAGTGATTTTTTTAGAATAATTTTTAATGAAACGTTGATAAAAATTGGCAAAGCCAAGGAAAGATTGAAGAGCCTTGATGTTTTTGGGCTGAGGCCAATTGAGGATTTTTTGAACTTTTGAAGAATCCATCTTGAGGCCATCACTTGAAACAACATAGCCCAAGTATTCCACACTTGAGGCATGGAATACACACTTGGAGGCTTTGGCAAACAGATTATTGTCCCTCAGTCTTTGGAGGACAGAGGCCACATCTTTGACATGTTCCTCCTCAGAACTGGAAAAGACCATAATATCATCTAGATAAACCACAACAAACACATCCAAAAAATCTGCAAAGATATCATTTACTAGATTTTGGAAAGAAGCAGGAGCATTGGTCAAACCAAATGGCATGACCAAATACTCATAACTGCCATATTTGGTTCTAAAGGCAGTTAAGTGCTCATCCCCCTCTTTGATTCTCAGAAGTTTATATGCACCACACAAATCTATCTTGGAGAAGATAGTGGAACCGTTGAATACGGTAAGAAGCTGGTTCATAGGAGGAACAGGCTACCTGTTCTTCCTAGTGACAGCATTGAGTTTGCGGTAGTCAACACACAAACAAAGACGGCCATCCTTTTTCTTAACAAAAAGGACAGGTGCTCCTGTTGAGGAGGAGCTTGGTCTGATGAAACCCTTCTCTACATTCTCTGAAATGTAGGCCCGCAGTGTTTCTGACTCATTCTTTGATAAAGAGTAGATAACACCAACTGGAGGTAGAAGACCCTCCAGTTCAATATGATGATCACAGGCACGGTGTGGAGGAAGTTTCTCTGCTTTCACTTTGGAGAATACATCCAAATATTTGTGATAAACAGGAGGGACTACCTTCAGCACAGTTTCAATCTCTTCTGGCTCTTCCTCCTCATCCCACTGCTCCTCCAGGGAGGCATGAAAAGATAAAGGAGGAAGGTCCATATCCCCTTGAAAGAGATGAAGTGAAGATATGGCAACATCTTCTCCAACATCCTTTATCTCTTTGAAGACTTCATCTCTTAATGGAAGTAATGACTGAGAGGGAATAATGGAAGGGATATGGACAGAAGAAGGAAGGGAAGGTGTCTTAAGTTCACCAACCAGAGCAACACTGTTGACAGCAGTGGCAAAGTCATTAATAGTAGAAGGAATAATACCACTAGAATCCTTATGACTAGAATCATAGGTGATCAATCCATTTTTCCAATCAATAATGGGATTAAAATGGTAAAGGAAATCATAGCCCAATATCAGGTCTTCTCCCTTGGGTGAATCTATGATAAAGAAGTCCCATTCAAAGCTTGGGAAGGAAGGCAAGTCAACTACCCACTTGGTATAATGGGTGATGAACAAGGCAGGGGAGTCATTAGAATCCAAAATGAAAAGAGGAATCTTTTCAGGGAGCTCTGACATAGTCAATGAGTACTTGAGAACAAAATTCTTTGCAATAAAAGAGTTTGTAGCACCAGAATCAATGAGAATACTATAAAAAATATCAGAGATTGAAGAAAAAATAAGAAATTTTAAAGATTTCTTGACACTAGTATTCAGAGTGCACAATTGTGCTCTTGAAGGAAATAAGTGAGAACCATTGAACACATCATGATTCCCACTCAGGCTTTTCCCTGCTTGCTAGGGAAGCCTTCTGATGATCCTTGCCTATTCTCAGGCCTCTTGAAGCATTTTTCAAATGGGTGCTTGCCACCACAATAATTGCACAGACCTTCTTTAATCCTCCTCTCCTTTTCAGAACCAATTAATTTGTTGTCCTTATTGAGGAGAGCAGCATGAGGCTTGTCTTTGGACATTTGAAAATTCTTCCCCTTCTTATTCTTATTGTGTTAAGGCTTCTTGGATGATGAACCTTGAGGAGGCTTGGAGGAATTGGATCCACTGACTGGAGGCTTCTTTTCTTGATTGCCACCCTTTTCCTTCTGCCTCTCATGATATCTTGTGTCTAATTCTAGAGTGACATCCATGAGTTCTTGAAGAGTATCAAAATTTCCAGGGTGAGAAGTTAACTGATCCAATAATCTTGATGCCAATCCTCTTCTGTAAACATGGATATAAGCTCTTTCCCCCCAATCTCCAATTCTTGACATTAAGCTTCTGAAATCTGCTATGTACAAGGAAACATGACCACTTTCCTTCATCCTCAAATTGTCCAACTCCTGTTCAGCTTTCCTGACTTCGTTGGGGTCACCAAACAGAGTGAATAATTGAGATTCAAACAATGGCCAATTATTGAGGAGGTAGGAAGGGTCTTCATTGGAAATATTTGAGAGGTAAGGTTCAATCCATTTGCCAGCTCTACCAGTAAGAAAAGAAGTTGAGTACAAAACCTTCTTCCTGTCAGAGAAGAAGTTTGCTGGATCATTATGGAGAATTAGTTGACAGCATTGGATAAACCCTCTCAATTTATGAGCTTGAGTACCATCAAAAGAATCAGGTGCCTTCATGGATGGAGTCTTGAAAGCAGGGGCTTTGGAATTGTCCCTGGGGGCAACTGCCTGAGTGAGTTGTCCCATGAATTGAGTCATCTGCTCCATCATCTTGAGGAGACTTGGATCAGTTTGAGAGACAAGAGGTTGACTAGAAAGGGCTAGATTAGAACCCTGAGGCACCTCTGGAGCATTTGCCAAGGCATCTGCCACTTCAGTTTCCCCAGAATCTTCCTCTTCCACAGACTCTTCCCCCTCTTCATCTTTAACTTCCCCTAATCTTGCTCTTGCACCTTCAGACATGCCAGGGTAGCCACCCAAAAGTCCAGAAAAGGATCTTGATCTTCTAGATTTCATTCCACCTCTTCTTGAGGGTGCTGCTCCTTCCATTGGTGGTCCTCTGTCCAAATTTGCACTCAGTTGATGAACTGATGGTGTGCGGTCAAGAGGAGCCCTTGCTGTAGGAGTGAGAACAGCTGGAATTTTCTGGGATCTAGTATTCTTTGCTGGGGGGCTATGCTGAACTGGCATTTTGAAATAAATGAAATAAAACTTGATGGTATTAAAGATAATCAAAACTTGGCCAAATCAATCACAATAAAATCTTGATGAATCTTGAGGAATCAATAATCAATCAATATTCAATCAATAATCAATCAATAAATGTCTTCAATATGAAATCAAGTCTTGAGGAATCAATCAATCAGTTCAAAATCTTCAGAAATCAATTCAATATCTTGATGAGTCAAATCAAATCAATAATCAAATCAATTCTTGAGGATCAATCAATATCTTGAGAGTTCAAAGTCAATAAATCCAATAAATCCTGAATCAATAACCCAAATGAATCCCAATGAATAATCCATTCAATTAAACCAATCAATAATTCCTAGATGAAACCTGAATAAGAACACAGAAAAATTTGATTGATAAAAATAAAATGAAGTGATGAAATGGTCAGCAATGATTAAGAAAGGAGAAAGAATCAATTTTCATAAGAATGAAATGAATGAGATGAAAATTGATGAGAGAGAAAAATTCATAGAAAATCATAAAAAATCATAAAATCATGAAAAGGTCATAATTGAAGAATGAGAGAAATGAATAAAATGAATGAAAGAAAGAATCTAATATGAGTTAATTAATTTAATGTCACAGGGGCTCTTCGAAGTGAAGAGGGCCTGGCACTCAGTAAACTGGGACTCACTTATGGAGGGCTCAAAGATAAGATAAGATGAGATACACTTAAGAGTGTTAAAGATAAATTGCTAAAGACTAAATATAAGGAAAAAGCAGCAACAAAGGATAAGAGCAAAAGAATAGAAGAGCCAACCACAAACAAGTCCAAGTCCACTGTTTCAACCTGTCAGAATGGAAAGAGAAGGGTTAATAAGGATATGGCCACCCAACTCATACTGTACAGGCGAAGAGAGAAAAGGCAAAGACTAACTTAAAATTAAATAATTATAATACCCAAAATAAGGATAAGAATAATTATGAAATGATAAATAAACTAAATTAATTAACTGGGGAAAAGTCCCCAGGGGGAAGAAAGAGGGGCTGGTATATGTGAGAATCACCAGCCCTGATCCAGAGGAAGAATTTTCATGAGAATATTTGATGATTGAATTGAGTCTGGCCAATACAGGTCCTGTACGGCTGTACAGAACCTGTACAAGAGGTGTGGTGTATTGAAGTGATCATACAGTTTTCAAGTTGGTGTATTGAAACTGTATTGGGTGAAACTAGCCTGTACAGGTATTGACAGGCTGTATTGAGGTACCAAGCTGTATGCATGTTTCAGAATGAAGATTGCTGAAATTGAATGTTGATACAAATGCTGGATCTGCTGATTTGAGGTGTCTGAGTGGGTGTGTGAATCAATACCCTTACCTCTGATGAGTGGTTGTTACAAAGACTCACCTATTGCGCATCTTATTTCCGTCAGAATATCTGGGTTCTCCGTAGTAACAATTCTGTCGTCGACATGTAACCAAATTCTCCCTTTGTTAAATTCATGTATGTACAGGCTCTTGTCAAAGTCACTCGCGTGGTATCCCAAGTGTCGTAACCTACCTGCGACACAGTTTCACCAACAGTGCCCGGCCTGTTTTGTGCCATAGAGTGCCTTCCGGAGTTTGCACCCGAATCCTGGCGGCACTGCTCAGCCATCAGGTGGTCTTACCCATATGTCTTATTTTATATCCGCATTGAGGTAAGCCACAACAAAGTCAAAACTATTTACATACCATTTGCGTAAGCTAACTATCGTGAGCAGCATTTGGAGCAAAGTGAAAGTGGCTGTAGGGGCAAAAGTCAGTTCGAATTCATTCTCCGCCTGCCTATTCCCCCGTGCCACATAACGAGCTTTGAAACGCATTGCTGATGACTGGGTAGCGGCTTTCTTCACGAATACCCAACTGCCGCCCAAGACATGTTGGCCTGTCGGTAGGGGCGCTATGTTGTTCATGTTCCGTAGTTCCTCTTCTATGGCTGTTCTCCATTGTGCCCTGTCAGGAGAGTTCATTGCCTGCTTATACGTCTTCGGTACCGGTGTTGTTGGCGTCGTCGTGCTTAATTGGTCAGCAAGGCTGTCTTGCGATCTTAACTTGTCTTCATGTGTGAATTCTCCCAAGGCTAGGTTGTTAAGGATGAACTCGATGTCGCCCTTCTTAGGCTCACGCCCCTTGTCACATGGGTTCTTGATAGTCCATCATCATATCGTCCTGACCCCATCTGCTGAATTGAGAAAGTCTGCCCAAACGGAGCTCGTCAACTAATTAGTGTCTGGTATAAAAAATAGCCAACCTTTGTTGTTGAGACAGAACATAACCACTCTGCCTTTGACCACTCGGTCGTCTAATTTCTTTCGTTTTTCTTTTGGCACGTGGATGAATGCTTTCTCACCGAAAATTTGTAATTGTTCGTAGAATGGTTGCTCTCTGAACAACAGCTCTTTAGGGGTTTTGTCGCCTGTTTTGCTGTTGGGTATGTTGTTTTGTACGTGTGCTGCCCACATGAATGCAAAGCCCCAGAAGGCTGTTGGAAGGCCAGAGCTTTTGAGCAGGGTCCATCCCATATCCGCAATTGATTGGTTGTATTGCTCAATAGCGCCGTTCTGTTTGTGGTTGTAGGGTAGGCTCTCCTCATGTGTTGTTCCTCTGTTGATGCACCACGAGCTTACGAAAGCATTGCAGAATTCCCCGCCACTTTCTCTACGTAAGATGTTGGTCTTCGCTTTCCATTTTTCCAAGACCTGCAAGAGGACCGTAGTAGCATCAGCTTTCCGCAGCAGGACATGGCACTCACCGTAGGTAGAACCAATGTCCCTGATTGTCAGGGCGTATTTCCCGCCGCTCGGCAGGGCACCGTCAAAAGGACCCATTAAGTCAGCCGCCACAACATCCATGGGTAGGATCGTGTATCCCCGGCTTGCCAGAGGGTTGTGGCGTACACTCTTCATCACCAAGCAGTGTGCGCAGTTCGCCATCTTCCTCGGTAGGTCGGTAGCAGCATTGTTTCCAAAACGCTGTTGCAAAATTTGCTTTAGCCGTTTCATACCTATGTGTCCAAATAGAGAATGCAGTGAGTACAGGATGTCATTAGACAATTCTTGTACGTTACCCTGTGTTTCTGCTATCTTGCCTCTCAAGATTGTGATAGGATACCCTCTTGTTCTGTGGAGTTCTCCGCTTTCATTCCTGTCATTAGCTCTCAAAATGTTTAGATGGTCAGTAAGGAAGGGTGGCATCTCCCATTTCATTTTGTTCTTGCACAGGCGTGCGCGTAGTATTGGAATATGTGAGGTGTTGCAAATCAAGATGTCATTGCTTTCAGAACTAAGTAAGGCACCCGCCTGTATGAAGGAAGCAGGGGATATTAAACTACACGACGCATCAGGAGAGTAGAAGACACCGTTTATCATAACCATGCTTCCTCCCTC
The DNA here is from genome assembly GCA_023105745.1 of Austropuccinia psidii. Lineage (NCBI taxonomy): Eukaryota > Fungi > Basidiomycota > Pucciniomycetes > Pucciniales > Sphaerophragmiaceae > Austropuccinia > Austropuccinia psidii. The sequence goes on from JALGQZ010000004.1 coordinate 70,169,544, forward strand.
TCCTTTGAAGATTAATGAACCTATCCCTTCAACGTAGCTCCTACTTCCTGTGCATTTTGTCGCGAGGGACAGAGGAGGTTTTGTTAGTTTCTTGTACCTATATAAGGCCTGGAGGTTGCCAGTCAGAGAATGGCTTGCTCCGGAATCACATACCAAACATCCCTCAAAACTGTTTGCTTTACCTAAGTTGACTTTTAGGATGTCAATGTCCGGTTCCTCAGTTCCCATTTCAAAGAAGTGTGCCTTCACCGGTGGTGGTTTGTATCAAGGTCGATAGAGGTCTGGTGGGGCCTTATTTGGCAATGTGTCAAGGACCACTGGTTTCATTGTTGTTGGTGCCAGAATTGGGTAGTAAGCCTAGAACTGTTGGCTGCTGTTGGAGTTGGTCGACCATCTTTGTCCACGTGGACAGTTCCTGGCAAAGTGACCAGGTTGTTTGCATAGGTGGCATGTACACCGTACTACTGTGAGTAGTATTTAAGGGTCAAAGTCATCCGGCATGAAGTCTTTTTCTTGGCCTATATCAGCAAGTGAGGTCCGGTCGTCCATTGTTAGTTGTTGGAGATTGATCGTATTGGTTTTCGTGGCCTCTACTGCTTGTTGTGCTGTCACCTGTCTAGTACAGGCCTCGAGAGCCAATACAATTTGCCTGAAGTTGGGTGTCTGTCCGTATGTTGTCACAATCGCCTCAAGTTTGTGTTGTAGTAGGGTGTTGATTGCTGGTTGAGATGTTGTTGCCTGTTGTAGGAGTAGGCCGAGAATGTGATCCTCATTGAGCTTGCTGTTGGTGTTCTCGTAGCCCCTTACCCTTGTGAGAATCCTGTCCACTAAGGCCGTAGTGCTTTCCCCATCCTTCATTTGGGTCGATAACAGTTCCTGCCATGTTAGTACTTGGGAGGCTCGGGTCAATATGTGATAGTGATTTTTAAGGTAGGATTAAATTGCGGAACGTGGTTGGAGTTTTATAATTTTCTTACAAATGGTATCCGATACCGAGTGGATGAGCAGAGATTGACATATTTTCTCATTGAAGACGTTCGTTCCATCTGTTGTAGACAGGTAGTCGTCTAGTAGCATGGCCATGTTGTCTTCCCAGCTAACAAAGTTCAATCCATCTTCTTTGAGTTTCATGTCCTCTTTTATTGCTGCGTTTGCTTGCGCTATCATTGTCTGCAGACAATATTGGTCATCGTGTCTTTCAGTAGCGTTTGTCATTTGTTTGTGGTTGCAGAAGGGATTGGGAAGTCTTGCGGCTGACCTGCCACATCGCAGGGGTGGAATTGAAATGGTATGTTTTTGGGCTGGAGTGTTCAAGTCTTCCATGAGCTATGGTGCGCGGTGCAGAGCAAGAAGGCAAGAGAGAGATGAAAAGAAAGAAGCAGAAAGAAGGAAAAAAAATTGGTGTGTGTGGCAAAGTAGAGGAAATTTTTTTTTTTTGGTGGGGAAAGAAATGTTCGGTGTGATTGTTTGAGACAAAGAGAAAAAAAGGGAAAAAAAAATAAAAAAACTCTTCTTTTTTTTTGGTTAGAGAGCTGGGCCCATAACCTACTGGGTTCACCAACGTATATTTCTTATTGTCATGGGTGGGCCCTTTATATATGCATTGTTTGTAGGGCCCGCTTGTGGGTTTGGTTGTTGTGTGTAGATAATGTGCCATCTCTGGCAACACTTTGGGCTCCAGAAGCTTGGTGAATTGTTTAATTTACTTTTCCAAGTTTCTTCCTTTGGATGATGCCAGAGAATAAATATCATCAAACAGTCCAATGCTGGTCCTCATAGGGACAGGTTAATCACTATGTGTGGGACCAATATTGAGGTTCTTTGTGGTAGCATGTTTTGTTGAATCCTCATCAAAAATGGCTGCAAGCTTGGCCAATGAAGCTCCAAAGTGATATCCTACTTATCACACATTATCAGAAATATTAAAATTATATTCCTACAAGATATGAGAATGATGTGCCTGATGAGTTTTTTTGATGAATGATATATATAATCATGGAATCTCATTGATTGTGGGGCAGCTTGAGACACAAATGATATGGCTCACTTCATAAAGGGGCTGCAGGAAATTTACCATTGCTGAAACCTTCTTGGATTTGAGTTGGGTCAAGCAGTAATATTGCATGTTGTCAGTGCTGCAATACTGGATGAATTCATCTTTGAGGGATAGCAATTTTTCCAAAATATTTCAGTTCAAATTCCAGTGGGTGAAAATGTTTGAAAAAATAGCAGTTCCTTTGGTTTTTCAGCCTTCTTCATAAATGAGGTTGTTTTTACCAATGATTTTTTTCTCCTCTGGGGACTTTGTCATATGTATTATTGTCACAGGGGCTCTTGGACAGAAATACAAGAGTGGCCTGGCACTCAGCAATCAGGGAACTCACTTGGAAGACTCCAAAAGGATAAAGAACAAAAAATAATAAGAATTAATTCCTCTAAAAGATATGCAGGTACAAGATGAGATGCAAAGAGGAAAGGGAAGCCAAATGGCCAAAGAGCCAACCAAGTAAGTCCTTAATCACTGTTTCAACCTGCCAAAAATGAATAATGGAATTAGTAAGGATATGACCACCAAATATCCATTGACAGGCGAAGAAAGAGAAAGAGAAAAGTGCTAAATGACTGACTTAATAATATCAGTATTTGCTTAACTAAAATGAAAAGAAAATAAAGATAAAATAAAATCAAAGTATATTAATTAACTGGGGAAAAACCCCCCAGGGTGGAAAGGGTAGCCCGTATATGTGAAAGGTTGGGAGCTTGAGTTCTTCAGGCTGAAAACTGATCTGTATTGATCCTTGAGGCTGTATTGATTGTTTTGGGAATTGATACAGCTGGCTAGTATTGAAATTGAATTGGGTTGAATGAATTTCCCATGCTTGAAAATGAAATACAGTTCTTGATGGATCCAGACTGTATTGAAATGAATATGGTTGCCAAGATGGATTGAGTGGAGCTTTGACACTTCACAACTTCTTTTAGCACTGCCTCTTGAATACATTTTGAGAATGAATTGACAGTATTCCCTTGGAAGGAATACTTGGAGTGAGAATAAACAATGACTGCTTGATGGCGTCATTGGTCTTTGACACTGAACACTTGCTCTTGAGCCTTGATGATTCCTCTGAATGATTGGGTGCCTTGATGACGTGATGAGATGTTGGAATGTTGAAATGACCATTTGATATTGCCACCATTGAATTGCTGTTGAAAAATGATGCATAATGATATATTAAATCATTTATGGCATATTGGTTCATTGGAAAGAAGATTACGTCCAAAGGCTTTGAGATGGAAAGACAGAGGGGAACAAGACGGATGTGATGGCTTCAGAGCTTGGAAAGGGGTTTCTGGGTCATTTGGGGTTTTTGGCCACTTTTGGGTTCTGAGCCAAAAACTGGCCCAAAGGGCAGGGAAGTGTCTTTTGGACACTTTGCGTCAAAGTGCGCAAAAGTGCGCAAATGCGCAAAGTGTGCAAAAATGCGCAAAAAGTGCGCAAATGTGCATTATGAGCCCAAATGGCCAAAAACAGCCATTTGGGCCATTTCCTCTGGTTTTGAAGGAAATGACCAGAAATTCCCAATTGGGGATAAATTGCCACTATGGCTTCTGTATTGAGGTGAAGGGCCATGAAGGCCCCAAAAGACAAATGGCCATAAATGGTCCATAGGATGATGACGTGGCCATATTGGCCATAAAAGGACTGCGGCTTGATATGCCATACGGAGATCCAAGGAGGTGAATTGCCATGGTTGTCACAAAAACACACCCAAAAGTGACTAGAGTGAATTTGGAAACAAGGTGACAAAGTTAACAGTGATGAAAGATGCTTTAACTCACTTATGGGGTGGTTTGAGGTAACAGATGATTATAAGAGGTACAAAAAATCATTATGATTATTTTTTCACATGCTTAGAAGGTTTAAAATGATAAGAAAAGGGTGGTTGTAATCTTTTATTGATTGGTTTGACAGTGCTTAAACTAATTGTAAAAGGAAAAGATTCTAACATGAAGAGAAAAGTGGGTCAAAGAAGACATTCTTTTATAGCCACCAATTTTCTTACTCCAAAAGTAGCATTTAGTCTTGTAAGTTTTGAAGAACTCCCTGACAACAGAAAATTCAATTTTTGCATCATTGAGCCCTTGTTTGGACTAAAAATAGGATTGTTTTAGCAATTTTTTGCCATTTCCAGCCATTTTGGACCCTTATATCAGCCATTGCTATAGTAATACCTGGTTTAAAGCCTTCAAAACACGTCAGACTGTGTGTAAGAGATGTCAAAACTAGTTAAAACTGGCTTTACAATGTTTTTTATATTAAGAGTAGCTTTACCGTCTTGAAAACAGTTAAAAATGCCCTGGTTGGTATCAAAACCTCATCATCAATTGAGACAGACCCTGTGACTCAATTCCAGGGAAAAAGTGATGAAATGTTGCATGGAGTTTGACATCTCAAGCCTGTCAGCAAGAAATTTGGCGGTCTGGGTCCCCTTTAGAGCCAAAATTCCTTTTCCCCCCAGAATCAATCTTTCCAATTTATTCTTCCTTTAATTCCTCATCATTCATTATAATTATAGTTTACATATGTAATTCAATTTGTTTTTTACAGTACACAGCTTTAATAATTGATACCTCATATGTAGATTAAAGTTCACTTATGTAATACATACACACATTTTTACATTTCAATTGAAAATACTTCAATTCCTCATAAATTCTAAATTACACACAACACCTCAATTTTAACACAAAAATTTATGGTTAACACCACATGTGATGTGAATTCAATTAAGGTTTTGAATGTTTTTGAATTTTGTACATAAAATACTACAAACTTAATATAAGCTTATTTAGAGTTTAGTTCAAGCAATTTTACATAGAGGTGACCCTACCTTATTTCTTATGAGGAGTCCAATGGTGAAATAATTTTCATGTGTTTATTTGTTGGATAACAAGTTATGATGATTTCAATTTAAAATTCTGGCAAAAATATCTTAATTTTAGTATTTTTGTTAAAAGTTTATTTCTACTCAATTTTTACAAGTAACAATGTGTTTTCACAATTTTAAATTCCAAAGTTATTTTTATTTCCCATTATAATTAAAAATTTTATTTCTTATATGAATGTTTTCAGCCTGTGACTCAAAACCAACACACAAGAGTGACAGCCAAAGACCATAAACCAATGGTAAAGCAAAGACACCACCAAAAAATGGAGTTGAGACAAATTGGCTCAAAAGGTATCAAAAGAAAGAGGAAACTCACCTTTTTCCAAATACACAAGTCCCATAATCATAGGAAAAATAATAACAAAGTTATTCCTGCTCAAAGTTGTTGCTGAGCATAAACCTTAATTTTCCCCTCTCATCTGAAATACAGGGTAATAGGCTTAACCCCATCAAATGGGTGTTCAAAATGAAGATCCAAGTCAGGGCTATCCAATGTTACCAGCAAAACTAAGCTAGCACCAGTATTACAGAGGTTATGGCCAAATTAAGTCCAAATAAGCATGAATAAAATATTCACCTCCCATCTAACTTCTACAGTTTTAGTGTGAGATACGTGAAGTGGGGTCCTTTTGGAAATAGCAAAATTGGGGCTGTCTGATGGTGCAATTCATTTCCCCATATCTCATATAGAACAAATTTTATAAGGCAAACAATCCCAATACAGATTCTTGCCTAAAACACGCATTTGTACAAAATTCTTGTACATGGCATAACTTTGCCAGATTCAATGATAGCTATATCAAATGAGGTACCATTTTTTATAAAACATAAAGGGCTACACACCTAGCCAGCTTTGAGGTTGATATCGCAAAAACTGACAAAGGTATGGCTGTTTTAAGGTCAAAATCCCACAGTTTGGCCGATACAGCCTTACCATGGGATAATATCCCATAACTATGACTATGAGGTGTCAAACTGTTGGAAAAGCTTGTTTTTACATCAATACCTCATATTTCATTCAATAATGGGGTCCTACACAGGTTCTGTACAGCATTCTACGCGCCATACATGTCAGAATCAGGCTGTGTGGTCCTCAGATCAAACTTTTCACCCTTTACTTGTGAGAACTGCCCAGATGTGGTTTCAAACCACATCTGAGCCCAATACAAGATATACAGGCCTTTTTTCAAACCACAACTCTGTCCTTGAGAGTGCAAAATTATCACTTCCTCTATGTGAAAAGGTCTAGTAGCCTTTGCACCCATTTCAGGATAAAAGGAGGCCTTTTCATTTCCAGAAAAGGAATCCCCATCCTTCTTTTAAATTCCTACATAGTAAAACTGTCGAAAACAGTTATACTCTTGGAAAATAATCACGTTATACTTTAAACTTAAGTATTGTAGCCCTTATGATAGTAATCCAACTGGTAAGACTGCACCCAGGGCTTTCAGCAGTGTTCACCACCACTATATCATTATAGTAAAGCCCTTATTATCTTATTTTGAACCCTTATTACAATCAATAAGTCTTTTTATTACCATTTTTACCATGTCACAGTCATAGTTAAAGCCGTTAAATAGAATTTTACAACTTTATCATAGACTCAGCCTGACATTTTGGGGGCCTGGACATGATTTTTTTAACTTCTTGGACCTTATAAGTGAGTTTTTTCTCTTGTTATCTCTATTCTGACAAATTGTTTTACATTTTTAGGCATAATTTTTTAATAAAAAACATATAATATATATCTCATATACATTTTTACAGTGGTATATGTCATATACCACTATTGTTTATATTCTTTAAATCAAATTTTGGTATGTTTGATTATAATTTAATCACCACAACAACCCTTATTTTTGGTGTGTTTTACATATAAACACAATTTAAGCCATTAATAAAGACCTTTTTTTGATTAAAATAAGGACACCTCTTACTGTCAAACCAACAGTAAAGGCATGGTTGGGTGTATTGTTAATTCAATTACCCTCTTACATACCACTTTCTATCACATTGTACTTGCTAATTACAAGTTATCCTGTGAGATACTGGCATACAAAAAGTGTACCAGATATCTGGAAGCTGTATTTCTGAGTTGAAATTGTTGATTCAAATACACTTTCATTATAAGAGGTCATATTGTAGTAACATATAAGCCCAAAGGCCATTATTAGACATGCAAACAGCATTCTAAGAATTCTTAACTGACATTAAGCCCTCTTTTCTTGTTTGATTCAGTGGAAGAAAACTACATACCACTTGAGACCCAGTAACAGGCCAACACACCAGTGACACCCTCAGAGCCAGAGGGCAGCGAGGGCAAGGGGAAGAGGCACAGTGAAGGCCTAATTACAGCAAAAGAGTAGGCACCCATTGCCACTTAGAGGAATATAAAACCACAAAACTCTGCTTCAATACAAGGTAAACCAACCTTAACCACTTGTACAGGGAAGATTACCATAATTAACCCATTTGTAACCTCTAAAGGTAAATTGCCAATATTGGCAGACAACAAATTTGTACAAGGCACATTCAAAGGTAAATACCCTAAGAACATAAAGTTTTTGACTGCTTGCAAACACTGATATGTCACCTGTACACCTCAGAAACCTTGGCTTCCAAAGGAACCAACCGGAGGTAATAGAAGGCTTGTCCAGAGCCAGAAGACCTTACCCTTCTACCAGAAAAGACACCTGCACTGGTAGAAAAAGGGTGGAATCCCCTATTGCCTGTGGATCACTGGAAGAAAAATCTTCTGACCATCCACCCCACAGCCAAAGATTTCAGTGAAATGTGGAAGAGAGCTTGTGACACAGATGCCAAATGCATAGCTGAGGCAAAAGAATACAATGAGCAGAGGTGGGACAAATCACACATGGAACCTGACTTTAAAGAAGGGGACCAAGTGTTAGTTTCTACACTGAACTTTCATAATCTCAAAGGATCTAATAAAAAGAGAGACTCATTTTTAGGGCCCTTCACTATCATTAAATTGATAGGGAAAAATGCAGTGGAAGTCAAAATAACAGAGGAATTTTCCAGGAAACACCCAGTCTTTCCAGTGAGTTTAGTCAAGGAATAATTCCAGACAGAGGAGGATAAATTCCCCTCCAGGAAGAAGAACCCCATACCAACAGAAATAGTGGAAGTGGAGGATTCCCCTGGACCATTGAAGGAAATCATCAAGGCCAGGAAGTTCAGACTCAATGGTAAGAATCAGAGACAGGACTTAGTCAGGTTCAAGAACCAGACAGCTGATAAAGACTAGTGGTTGGCAGAAGATGCCATACCAGATGGGAACATCCATTTAAGGAGATTCAGAGCCTCTAGTAGGACTGAAAAATCTCATCAATGATGAGCCTTTCTTAGAGGGAGGGTATGTCAGCCAGTGACTCAAAACCAGAGCACAAGCATGACAGCCAAATATCATAAACCAATGGTAAAACCAAGATACCACCAAAAATTGAGCTGAGCAAAATTAGCTCAAAGAGTATCAAAAGAAAGGAGAAACTCACCTTTTGTCAAATATACAAGTCCCATCACCATAGGACAAATAATGGCAAAGTTATTCCTGCTCAAAGTTGTTGCTTAGCATAAACCTTAATTTTCACCTCCCATATGAGATACAGAGTAAGAGGATTAACCTCGTCAAATTGGTATTCAAAATGAAGATCTTTTTCGGGGCTATCCAATGCTACAACCCAAACTGAGCTAGCACCAGTATCACCGAGCTATGGCCAAATTTAGGCCAAATAAGCGTGAATAAAATATTTACCTCTCATCTAACCTCTGCAGTTTTAATGTGACATACCTAAAATGGGGTCTTTTTGGAAAGAGAGCCATGAGGGCTATCTGATGCTTCCATTCATTTCCCCATATCTCATCTAGAAAAAAGGTTATAAGGCAAACAAGCCCAATACAGCCTTTTTGTAAGGTTTGTCTATGAAACTCTTGATAATAGTAACAATATCAAGAGTACTATGACTGTCCTCAGTAGAAAAATATAATATAATGAAATATTATAACCACAAATTTAAATATAATTATTAAAAATAATTATATAAAAAAATAAATTTAATTATTATTATAATAATATAATAATAAAAAAAAATATAATAATTATAATAAATTATAATTATTCTATTATTGTTATAGTCACTGACAGTTATAACAATAAGAAGTGTAAAGCTCTTAATGAGACAATTACACGTGGAAAATAAGAATATTAACCACTTATAAATAATATAAATATTATTTATAAAAAGAATTAAACACACACTGTGCAGAAATAATTCTTTATAGAATAAAATTCTATATAAAAAAACTAATAATAGATAAAAAAATATAGAACTTTAAAGAAAACTTACTTATAATATTTATTTAATACAACAAGTTATAAAACAACAGTTATTATATTAAATAATGATTATAAGTTAAAAACACGCCTAAAATCAATAAATTTAAAGATAAAACAACTTTTTATAATATAAATTATGATTAAAGAGTTTTTGAGAGGAATTTGTGGATTTTAAAAGATATTTAAGATGATAATTTTATATAATAAAATTTATTATAGATGATTACAACAATAATCTGAATTCTATGACTTCAATTCTTTAATTTAATAAATAAAGAATAAAAATAACTTGAGAATTACTTTTAATAATAAGATTTTATATTTAATAAAACTTTACCTGTTTAAATGTCTAATATGATTGGATTGATATGAATGATGGACAAAAACAGTGATGAAAAGACTCTTTTTATGTCTACAGAGCAGCTCTCATGATTCATAATGGATGTAGAGGGCGTGCTCAGGTCAAAACTGAAAAACCATGCTTAAAAATTAAGTTCTTAACTTAAGGCAACTTATTTTTACTTTCAATTTAAAGTTACCAGTGTTATTCTTAACTCCAAGTAACTTTAATCCTCATTTAGTTTAATTATTTTAAGTTTTAATATAAAATAAGTTTATTTATATTAAAGTTCATCACATGAACAACATAAAATCAGAGTTTCAAGCAGAAATCTCTTAAACTGAATTTTTAATTAATTTTTAAAGAAATCATAATTTTCTTTAAGCTTAATTAAAAAAGTAATTTTCCAGGCTAATTACCCAGGAAACTTATTAATAAAAGATACTTAAAATTTAATTTATATATTGATAATATTAAATTCTAAGCTGTGTGAAATTTTCAAGCAAATCCATTAAGATTTGGATTTTTAATGAATTTTTGAAGTTATTACTATTTTTCCACGTAAAATAGCAATACACACAAAACCTTAAGTTTTGATAAGGTTTTGATGATTGAAACCTTAAAGTTTTAAGCTTATTTAAGCTTTTTAAGCTTGATTAAGCTTTGACAGTTCTTAAAACCTTGATTCCACGCCTGCTTGTTGGGATTTACCCTCTTGGCAGCTTGAAATTCTTATCCAATTTAGGATAAAATCAGTTTAAACCTTAAGGTTGGATCAAAGTCTAATCTTAAAGTTTAAATAAGGTTGAAAATCCTCCAATACAGGTGGACAACCTTAATTGAATCATTGCAGATCCAAAAAGTTGGGTACCCCAGCTCTATTTGGTCTTTTTCCTTTGTCCCACCTTTTTGCGTGGATTTTGCCCTTTTATTTATTTAAAGCCATACTATGGCCTTAAACCCTTTTAAATTGAGCTCACGCAGGATTTACATTCTGTATGGCAAATCCTTAGCCAATTCAGTAAATATACACCACACCTCAATTTTAACTAAAATTTTGGTAAAGTTGCATAAACCTTACGTAACTTTAAATTTAAGCTTAATTAAGCTTAAATTTAACAATTTTAAAAAAATGTTAAAAAAGTTACATTAGTACTGTGAGATTCTTAAATCTTCTAATAACACAAGAAATAAGTGTTTTTGGGTATAACACCCTATGGGTGTACCCTAGGTTATTTTTGGTGTAGAATCCAAAAATGACATAATAATTATAACTTTGTTTATCCAAAAAAAAGTTATACTTATTTTTTATTATTTTTTATTTTAAATTCAACTAAAAAGTCTGTTTAAGACAAATTTAATTGTTTATAAAATCATTTGTGGCCTTATGGGTATGTTAAACATACCTCACAGGCTCACATTCCCTACCACCAAAAAAAATTGTACCACAATTTTCTTTTGTAGTCTACCCCCAAGTTATTTGGGGGGGGTATAATCCACTGTCCAACCTCTCTACTTATACTGTTCAAGTATGTAAAGCACACAATTCAAACTTTTATTGAGGAATTGGTCTTCTCTCATGTCTGAATCTTCTGAGAAACTTTTGGGAATCAGGTATCTTACTTTCTTCAACCCACTCATCTTCATGATGTGGATATCTGTACCTGACTAAGTATTCTCTTTCATTTTTTCCCCTAAGTCTTCTTTCTTTTAAGACTTTTAGTACTTTCTTTTCCTCACTTGGTTCAAGTGGGGGTACCTCTAAGGGTGTTTCATTTCTCAAAGGAAATAATTCCTTATCACTTGATGTGTAATGCTTTACAAGACTGACGGGGAAAGTTGGGTGTTTGTTTCCTAACTCTCCTGACAGTTCTACTTGTACTGCATTTGTCCCATGGAGGGCTTTAATAATAAATGGTCCTGCAAAGGAATCTTTCAATTTCTTTGGACCTTTAATATTATTAAAGTTCAAGGTTGAAACTAGTATTAAGTCCCCTACTTTGAATTCTGGTGTCTTATGACTTTTATCCCATTTCTGCTTAGCATATTCAAAGGCATCATTCATGCTTTGATTTGCATGATGTCTCACTTTATCAAGCAGCAGCTTAAAGCTTGAAGCAGTTGGATGAATGTCAACCAAATCTTTTTTCAAAGTATCAACTGGAAGTTTGGGGTTCCATCCTTTTTCCAACATTGCAGGAGTCTTGCCTGTTGAAGCATGGATGGAGGTTTTGTAGGCTAATTCCAATGCTGGTATAAGAGTACACCAATCATGGGTAAAGCCATCAGAATCTTTAAACTCCAGGCCATAAGCACAAAATCTTCTGATCATGTCCTCAAGGGTTTGAATCATTCTTTCTGCCAGTCCATCTGTTTGTGGATGGTAGGCTGTTGAAAATGATAATTTTGTACCCAAAAGCTTATGTAGATTAGTCCATAAGGCTGATGTGAATTTTGGGTCTCTATCACTAATGATATTTTTAAAGAGACCAGTATGGGATATGACTCTGTTCCAAATTAGAAGAGCTGTATCCATAGCTGTGTCATCTTTATGGCATGGTAAAAAGATTGGTGTTTTGCTATATCTGTCCACAATAACAAGACATGCATTGTAACTTTTATCACCTCCAGGTGGTAAAGCAGTTACCCAATCCATGTGAACCACTTCCCATGGGGTACTTGGTTCTTGAATATGGATCATTAAACCAAACCTTTTACCAGTAGCTTTATTGGCTTTCTGGCATCTATCACAACTATGACAGTACTCAATGACATCTTTTCTCCAAGATGGCCACCAGGCACATGTCTTAATTCTCTCCATTGTTCTGTCTTCAGACAGATGTCCAGAATAAATGTTATCATGGCATTCTAGTAGTATTGTGTTAATCAACATTCTACTACATAGGACCATGACACATGTGTGTTTAGATCTATGATATAGTATACCATCAAACAAATGAAATCTTCCATTATCATAAGATGTTTTCCAAATATCATCCAGAGAATTAGCCAAGGCTACATCTTTACAATCTTTGTCAAGTAGAGCAGTAAGAATATGGCAATTCTTATCTTGCCTGTAGCTTTCTCTAACCTTTTCAAAGAATTCTGTTCCAACATCTGTGATATTGATTCCTTCAATTGGGATTTGAGGTTCTGCACTTGTAGGAACATAGGCAGGATTATCACGTGTATTGGGTAATGCCCATCTACTTAAGCCATCAGCATTCTTATGAATATTTCCAGCTTTATGTACTATGGTCATATTGCCTCTATACTCCTGTATAGCAATCTGCCATCTTAACATGTGTCTGTTTGGAGTCTTCATGTTAAGAAGTGACTTTACTGCATTACAATCAGTAATTACTTCAAACACACTACCATCAAGATAATAATGAAGTTTTTCCAGAGCCCAAACAAGGCAAAGGCACTCCATTTGGCTAGCTCCATATCTTGCCTCAGTAGGTTTAATTTGTCTTGAAATAAAACAAACTGGACCTTCATAAGGTTTGTCATTGACAATTTGAACTTGATGAAGAGCAGCTCCTAAACCATCACCACATGCATCAATATACAGCTTAAAAGGAAGTTTCCAGTCTGGCATCAATAATAATGGTGCATTGGTCAAGGCATACTTGATTTTATCATATGCTTGAATTCTCTCCTGTGTCATTTCAAAAACAGTTTGTTGATCACAAATTCTGTATAATGATCTGGCATGGATTGCAAAATCTTTAAGGTGTTGCCTGTAATAACTGGCAAATCCTAAGAAAGACATCATCTCTTTTTTGTTCTGGGGCATTTGTTTCAGTAAAACTGCAGCCACTTTGTTTTTGTCAACATCAAGGCTTAGTCCTGATACTACATGTCCCAGAGCTTTCAACTCATGAAACCCAAAATTACATTTTTTAAGAGAAATTTTCATGTTCACTTGTAGAATTTTCTTAAGTACTAATGAAAGTCTCTCTAAATGTGATTGCCAGGTTTCTGAACAAATGATAATGTCATCAATATAAATGATTAGCCATCCCTCTGATAATTCATGTGGGAATATGGTATTCATCATTCTTTGATAATGAGAGGGTGCATTTTTAATACCAAAAGGCATCCTCAAATATTCATAAATACCACAATGAGCTATTATTCTCAATAATTTCCTTGCATTTGGTGTTAAAACATTCTGATGGAAGCCTTTAAGAGCATCCATGGAAGTAATAAACTTTGCTTTGGATAATTGAGTCAAAGTCTCATGGATTCTAGGGATTGGATACCTGTCTGGAATAGTATGGGTGTTCAATGCCCTAAAATCCCCAACCATCCTTGACTTATCATTATGCCAAGTAATGATTACTGGAGTTGTGACTTCCACTTCCTCATTGTGTCCAACTTTTCTAAGAACTCCCAGTTTCATTAGTTCATGAATATGACTTTCTAATGCTTCTCTAGCCCTAGGGCTAGCTGGGTAAGCTGGTCTTCTTAATAGTGGGGGATAAGGTCTCTCCACGTTAAGCATTATATCCACTTCATGGCCTTTTATAGTCCCAAGTGGTTCATCATCAGAAGCAAAGGCTTTTTGAAATTGAAATAAAATTTCAATAAGTTCTTCCTTCATTTCTGGTGTTAATTCAGGACTAATTTGTGCTTCACTTAATTGATCTGACACAAATTTTTCTTTATTAACATTTTTTACTTGTTGAATGACAGTAATTTCTTTTCTTTCTGGAGAAAAAGCAAATTTTTGCCTTTTATTTTCCCCTATAGTGAAATATCTGTCCTTATAATTATTAATATCAATACCATAGATATTGAGATAATCATTCCCAAGTATAAAGTGTTGTGAAGTACAATTATTCATAACAACAAATTCAGCTTTCAATCTCATACTTCCTGCAGGGTGAGGAAATATTATTGTAGCTTCAAATATACCCAAAGGATGCATATTCTGGCTAGCACTGCTGAATTTTACACCTTCAATTGGCATCAACTTGTCTTGCCAATTGGTATAAATTTTGTCAAGATAATCTTTCCCAACACAAGTGCAAAAAGCACCTGAGTCAAGATGTATCTTGGCTTCTGTGTTATTTATCACAATATTAGTGATACAAGATGACCCAGCTGTATAACCTTTACCTCTGGCAGGTTTGGTTTTTTGCATTCTGGCATCTTGCACATGTATGAGATCCATACATTCATCACTGTACTGTGGTAAGTGAGTATGTACCTCAGTGACCTCAAAAGAAACATTAATATTCTCTATACTAAGTTCTTCTGATGTTTCTTCTTCTTCTGAAGGTTCAGAATCACTTTCATGTAAAGCTACCTCAGTTTCTTTTGTGTCTTCCGCTTTTTCTACACTTATCTCATTGACTCTTGTCTTTTTTGGACAAGTGTTTGCTAAATGAGATGTGCTTCCACATTTATGACATTTCAAAGGAGGTCTGTCATGTGGTTTATTTGGTTTTGAAATTGGTTTCCCACTAGTCTTGTTGTCTATTGGGGGTTTATACCAATTTCTTCCAATTTTTGTTCTAGTAGTGATATCCTCCATAGCATTGATATAATCTTCTGTAGAGCAAGGCTCAATACATCTGCTTCTTATAGCATGCTCAAGGTCACCACCACACTTTCTTAATATCCTTTTATGTACCATTGGTTCAGACATATCAGGATGAAGGGCAGTTAATCTGTCCTTCTGTTTAAGAAACCAAGTCATGGGCCTGTCCCTCTCAATATTAAAAATGGCTTCCTCAAAAGAATTTTCCATTCTAAATCTCCAGGAATCATTTGCCCATTTGGAAATAACTTGTTCTTTCCACCAAGGCCAGGAATGTTTTCCATGGTCTTGTCTCATTTTATAATACCATTTCTTAGCTGATTTGGTAAATAATGAGTGTAATCTGGCACTTATGTATTCATCTGGTATGTTAAAGTCTTCTTTGAACATATCAATTGTTTTCATAAATTCCATATGATTATATTCTCCTTCACCACTGAAGGTTGGCCATTCCTCTAATCTTGGAATGTCTTTGAAATTGCAAGCAGTTTCCACATCATTACTTGAAATTGTATGATGTAAATCATTATTCAAGTTAAGATCATTTCTGTCAAGAAATGGTGTGGATTGCCTTGGCAATTCATTTTTTAGTGATATATTATTAATACTTGATTGAATATCTTCTTTCAATTCAAGTCTTGCTTTATCACTTTTTTCCAATTGTTCTTGAAAAAGAGCTGCATTGTGGCCAGTTGAATTTTCCAAGTTTTGAACTTGTATTTTCAATTCTCTTAACTGTCCAGTTATAAAAGAAATTGAATTCTCATCTGGTTGATTGAGTAAGGTAACTTTATGCTCAAGTCTTTCACAAATTTGCGTCAAAGACAAAATATTTGCCTTATTAACATTTTCAAGGCCAATAATGGTCTTTTGTTGGTCTTTAACTTGTACTATCTCATTGCCCAGCTTTTGTTGGACATGATCAAATGCTTTAAATTTTGCCATAATTTCTTTATTACAAGATTCAAAGTAAGTTACAAGCTTTACAGGGTCTATTTCTTTGGAAAGGATTGGTTCAATCTTTCCTCCTCCTTGTTTTTGAATTCCATCAAAGTTCTTGCCATATTGAACACATTGTCCATGGCTGTCTTTTCCTTCTTTGGAATTCTGTAATTCTGAGGGTAGGGCTTGTTCCACTTGGGCTTTGCCTTTCCCTTTGCCTTTTGCTTGCCCTTCTGGTTGGTCTTTGGGGCTTGCTTGGGCTTGTTTGGCACTTGTTGAGGCGGATTTTTGCTGGTGGATGCTTGAGGAGCTTCCACTTGGCTGTTGTCCTTGCCCTGGGCCAACTTCTTCTTCTGGTCTTCTGATAACATGCTTTGGTTTTTCAACCAAGCTTTTATCTGTTGGACTTGTCCTTTGACAGACATTGGTGTCCAACCCAATAGAAGATCTTCTGTCTTTTCTGGCCCCATGAACTTCTTCACTTGAAGATAAGAGTTCATGGTGCCTATCCAAAGACTTGGAAGGAGTTCCCACTCTTGTTGTTTTGACGCCAGGAACCAGTTTTTCCATTGGGATTGATAAATTTCCACAGTTGCCTGTTGGAAATGGTTCAGGTCTAACAGCAATAGCAGTTATGTCAGCTTCTGGACTCTCAATAAGAGGTTCAAAGGTGCTGGCTAACCTTTGGGAACTGGTGGAAGTTCTGGCATCCTCCATTTGTGCCTCTCCTCTGGGAGGACATTCTTGCCTTTTGGATTTATGGCTGGAATGTCCTGGTCCAGATCCATTTGATTGGATGGAGTAGTTGCTTCCACTTCTAGTAGGAGTCATTTCACGTCAATTTTAATAAAAATTAGAGTAAAAGTGGATTGAATTCACCTGCAGGACCTTTAAAGGGCTCTTTGGTTATTAAACCCCTTGGTGCTGGGCTGGTTTGAATTTCAGTACTGGACTCTGAGGCTTCAGAGTCTGAAGAACTTTCTCTGACGGAAGACACTAGAGAAAATTTAAAAATATAAGTTATTTTATCAAATAATAAAAATAACTTATAAACTCAACTTATTGAATAAAGTTGTTTTTATGTAATTTAAGGCAAATTACGTCAAAAATAAAGAAAAATGTCTAAGATAAAAAGAAAAAATGTTTTTAGTAAAGATTTTTATTTTTAAAGATTTTTTATTTGATTTATTATTTTCTTTAAAGAAATAATAATTATGCAATTAACAAGTTAATTAATCAAAATTATATTATTATTCACTTTATACTAGAATAACTCAAAGAATAAATTTCAAGTCTGTGATGTGAAAAAGCCACTAGTTAGACAAAAGAAATTTATTCCAAGTCACTCAATAGTATATTGTTTCAAACAATATTCCTAAGAAAAAATAACCTTATTAATATTATAAAGATTATTTATAAGGGATAAGTCCCAAAAAATCCAATATTAAGACAAATATGGCAATTTTACGTCAAAAAACAGTAAAATAAGGTCTAGAATATGATTTATGTCCCAAAAATTGGTTTAAAATCACGGCCAGGCCCCCAAATGTAAGGTTTGTCTATGAAACTCTTGATAATAGTAACAATATCAAGAGTACTATGACTGTCCTCAGTAGAAAAATATAATATAATGAAATATTATAACCACAAATTTAAATATAATTATTAAAAATAATTATATAAAAAAATAAATTTAATTATTATTATAATAATATAATAATAAAAAAAAAATATAATAATTATAATAAATTATAATTATTCTATTATTGTTATAGTCACTGACAGTTATAACAATAAGAAGTGTAAAGCTCTTAATGAGACAATTACACGTGGAAAATAAGAATATTAACCACTTATAAATAATATAAATATTATTTATAAAAAGAATTAAACACACACTGTGCAGAAATAATTCTTTATAGAATAAAATTCTATATAAAAAAACTAATAATAGATAAAAAAATATAGAACTTTAAAGAAAACTTACTTATAATATTTATTTAATACAACAAGTTATAAAACAACAGTTATTATATTAAATAATGATTATAAGTTAAAAACACGCCTAAAATCAATAAATTTAAAGATAAAACAACTTTTTATAATATAAATTATGATTAAAGAGTTTTTGAGAGGAATTTGTGGATTTTAAAAGATATTTAAGATGATAATTTTATATAATAAAATTTATTATAGATGATTACAACAATAATCTGAATTCTATGACTTCAATTCTTTAATTTAATAAATAAAGAATAAAAATAACTTAAGAATTACTTTTAATAATAAGATTTTATATTTAATAAAACTTTACCTGTTTAAATGTCTAATATGATTGGATTGATATGAATGATGGACAAAAACAGTGATGAAAAGACTCTTTTTATGTCTACAGAGCAGCTCTCATGATTCATAATGGATGTAGAGGGCGTGCTCAGGTCAAAACTGAAAAACCATGCTTAAAAATTAAGTTCTTAACTTAAGGCAACTTATTTTTACTTTCAATTTAAAGTTACCAGTGTTATTCTTAACTCCAAGTAACTTTAATCCTCATTTAGTTTAATTATTTTAAGTTTTAATATAAAATAAGTTTATTTATATTAAAGTTCATCACATGAACAACATAAAATCAGAGTTTCAAGCAGAAATCTCTTAAACTGAATTTTTAATTAATTTTTAAAGAAATCATAATTTTCTTTAAGCTTAATTAAAAAAGTAATTTTCCAGGCTAATTACCCAGGAAACTTATTAATAAAAGATACTTAAAATTTAATTTATATATTGATAATATTAAATTCTAAGCTGTGTGAAATTTTCAAGCAAATCCATTAAGATTTGGATTTTTAATGAATTTTTGAAGTTATTACTATTTTTCCACGTAAAATAGCAATACACACAAAACCTTAAGTTTTGATAAGGTTTTGATGATTGAAACCTTAAAGTTTTAAGCTTATTTAAGCTTTTTAAGCTTGATTAAGCTTTGACAGTTCTTAAAACCTTGATTCCACGCCTGCTTGTTGGGATTTACCCTCTTGGCAGCTTGAAATTCTTATCCAATTTAGGATAAAATCAGTTTAAACCTTAAGGTTGGATCAAAGTCTAATCTTAAAGTTTAAATAAGGTTGAAAATCCTCCAATACAGGTGGACAACCTTAATTGAATCATTGCAGATCCAAAAAGTTGGGTACCCCAGCTCTATTTGGTCTTTTTCCTTTGTCCCACCTTTTTTGCGTGGATTTTGCCCTTTTATTTATTTAAAGCCATACTATGGCCTTAAACCCTTTTAAATTGAGCTCACGCAGGATTTACATTCTGTATGGCAAATCCTTAGCCAATTCAGTAAATATACACCACACCTCAATTTTAACTAAAATTTTGGTAAAGTTGCATAAACCTTATGTAACTTTAAATTTAAGCTTAATTAAGCTTAAATTTAACAATTTTAAAAAAATGTTAAAAAAGTTACATTAGTACTGTGAGATTCTTAAATCTTCTAATAACACAAGAAATAAGTGTTTTTGGGTATAACACCCTATGGGTGTACCCTAGGTTATTTTTGGTGTAGAATCCAAAAATGACATAATAATTATAACTTTGTTTATCCAAAAAAAAGTTATACTTATTTTTTATTATTTTTTATTTTAAATTCAACTAAAAAGTCTGTTTAAGACAAATTTAATTGTTTATAAAATCATTTGTGGCCTTATGGGTATGTTAAACATACCTCACAGGCTCACACTTTTGCCTAAAACACACATATGTATAAACATCTTGTACATGGCATAGCTTTGCCATATTTAATGATAGCCATATCAAATGTGGTACCAATGTGTAGAATACATACAGGGCTACACACAGAACCAATTTTGAGGTTTATATCTCAAAAACTGACAAATGTATGGCTGTTTTAAGGTCAAAAGCCCACAGTTTGGCAAATACAGCCTTACCATGGGATAATATCCCATAGCTATGATTATGAGGTGTCAAGCTGACAAAGAAGCTTGTTTTTACGTCAGTAACTCATATTCATTCAATACTGGGCTCCCATACAGGTTCTTTACAGTATTCTACGCGTCATACATGTCAGAATCAGGCTGTGTGGTCCCCAGATGAAATTTTCACCCTGTATTGGTGAAAAATGCCCATATGTGGTTTCAAAGCCACATCTGAGCCCAATCCAGGCTATACAGACTTTTTTTCAAACCACAATCCTGTCCTTGACAGTGAAAAATCTTCAATTCCTCTACATGAAAAGGTCTAGCAGCCTTTTCACCCCATTTCAGGATAAAAGGAGGCCTTTTCACTGCCAGAAAAGGAATCCTCATCCTGCTCTTGCATTCCTACATAGGGAAACTGTCAAAAACAGTTATACTCTTGGAAAATAACCATGTTATACTTTAAACTTATATATTGTAGCTCTTAGTATAGTAATCCAGCTGGTAAGACTGCACCCAGGGCTTTCAGAAGTGCTCACCACCACTATATCATTATAGCAAAGCCATTTTTATCTTATTTTTAACCCTTATTGCAATCAAAAAATCTTTTTATTAACATTTTTACCATGTCACAGTCATAGTTAAATCCTGTAAAGACAATTATACACCTTTATCATAGACTCAGCCTGAAACATTTTATATTTATATTTTGTGTTTGGTATTAGTAACATAAATAAGTTTATTTCATTTATGATTGTGTAATTTTTTATTATTTGTGGTCTTTTGGGTATATAAAAATACCTCTAAGCCTCACATTTGCTCCCCCTAACAAAAGAACATTACTTTTGTAATATTGTTGTTTCTAGTGTGTCTGAATATTCTGAAGAATTTGGTAGCTTCAGGTATGTTATTCTCTGCCAACTAATCCTCTTCACAGGTTGGGTCACTGTTCCTTACAAGGTATTCCCTTACTTTATTAGTCCTCAATTTCCTTTCTTTGAGAACTTTGGTAAGTTTCTTAGTACCAGGTGATTCAACAGCAGGTATATGCTGGGGAACTTTCTTCTTCAAGGGGTATTTCTCAGCATTACCACATTTATAAGGCTTTATTAACCTTACTGGAAATGTAGGATGCTTATCAGTAAGCTCCTCAGATAATTCTACTTTTAAAGCATTTTCTCCATGTTGGTCCTTAATAGCAAAGGGTTCTGCAAAGGAGTCTTTAAGCTTCTTACATCCTTTGATGTTATTGAAGTTGGTGGTATATACAAGTAGTAAATCTCCCATCTTGAAGTCTGGGGCTTCATGTGATGTGTGCCACTTGTCTTTGGAATATGCAAATGAGTCCTCCATTCACCTTACTGCATGTTTCCTAGCTTTGTCTAGCATTCCTTAGAAGCTAGCAGCTGTGGGATGTAACTCAACCAGATCCTTCCTCAAGTAACCTTGGGGTAATCTAGGATTCCATCCTTTTTCTAGGACAGCAGGATTCTGATTGGTACTGGCATGAATGGATTTTTTGTATTTAAATTCTAGTGCAGGTATAAGGGTACACCAATCATTGGTGAATTCATCACAATCTTTGCATTCCAGGCCATATGCACAAAATATTCTGACCATGTCTTCCAAAGTTTGGATTATTCTTTCAGCCAAACCATCAGTTTGTGAGTGGTAGGCTGTAGAGAAGGAAAGCTTTGTCCCAAATAATTGATGAAGGTTTGTCCATAGTGCTGAGGTGAATTTAGGAGCTCTGTAACTAATGATGTTTGTGAATATTCCAGTCCATGACACTACTCTCTTTCATATCAGAAGAGCTGTATCCATGGCTGTATCATCTTTATGACATGGTAAAAAGATTGGAGTCTTTCTAAACCTGTCAACAATTACAAGGCATGCATCATATCTTTTATCACCCCATGGTGGTTGACCGGTTACCCAATCCATATGGAAAATTTCTCAAGGTCTGCTGGTCTCTTGGATTTTGATCATATTTCCAAGTCCTTTGCTAGTGGATTTGTTTGCTTTTTTACATCTGTGGCAGGTCTTGCAATACTACGCAACATCCTTCTGCCACATTGGCCACAAAATACATGTCTTGACTTTTTCGCTTGTTCTGTCCTCAGATAGTTGTCCTGAAATGGGGCTTTCATGGCATTCTTTCCATACAAGATTGATTAAGGATCTGTCTACAACTGTCGTTACACATGTTTCTTTAGTCCTTTGGTAAATTATACCATCAATTAAGTGAAATCTTCCTTCATAATATAGTTTCTTCCATACTTCATCCAAGGCATGTATTAGGGAGTGATCTTTGAATTCATTGGTAAGTAATTGGCATAAGATGATACAATTCTTATGTTGAGTATAGCTGTTCCTTACCCCTTCAAAGAAAGTGGTTTTCAGATCTGTAACACTGATTCCTTCTATTGGGATCTTTGGGGAAGCTTCTTCTGGTACATAAGGAGGATTATCAATGTTATTTGGTAATTTCCATATGCTCAGCCCATCTGCATTCTTGGGAATATTGCCATCTTTTTGAATAATAGTCATATTACCTCTTTATTCTTGTATGGCTATTTGCCAGCTGAGCATATGTCTGTTAGGTTTTTTCATGTTTAAATTTGATTTGACAGCAGTAAAATCTGTTATTATTTCAAATACACATCCTTACACAATGTGATTGAGCTTTTCCAAGGCACAGACAAGGCATAAAAACTCCATTTGATTTTCCCCATATATAGCTTCTGTTGGTTTAATCTTCCTAGATATGAAACATATAGGTCCTTCTACAGGTTTTCATTTATAATCTGTACTTTACGAAGTGCGGGACCCAGACCATCCCCTGATGAATCAATTTGAAGGTTAAACAGAAGCTTAAAGTCAGGAATAATCAAGAGTGGAGCAGTGGTTAAGGCTTTGACTCTGTCAACATTCATTTCAAATACTGAGTCTTTGTCACGTTGTGGGAACTCCTTTTGTTGTGGGATAAATAATATGCAGCACCGTGAGGGGAAAATGATTGGTCAGTCTGTTTTGAATTTCAGAATTAGCCAATAACCATGGATGCTGAGATGTATTAGCTGCCCCTCTAAATATACTGAAAAAGATACCCTTTTGGATAAAATCATAAATCAATTATTTAGTTTTGTGGCTTTTCAATTAAAGAATTTTCTTCATCAGTCTCTATCAGTCTGTCAATAAAATATCACTATGATAATAATGTTAATAGTTAATATTTGTTTAATAATTGAGGCTGGCTTAGCTTCTTGTTATTGATTATAATTCTTTTTAATTAATTCTTCTAGGATTCCTTGTTGAAATACCTGAGATATTTAGAGAATATTTTGTAAGATCACCATTAATGTTAATAATAATCTTGATAGCTAATTAAAACTTTTAAAGGTGATTTAATAATACTATCAATATAGCTAAAATAGCTTAATGGTAAGATATCTTTATAATGGTGGTTTTGTTCAATATAAGGGTAGGATATAGATGATATAATAGTAATACAATACTTTTAGGATAAATATAAATATAATCCAATATACCTAAAAGGGTTATTATTTAAGGTATGATGGTAAAATGATATCCCTTCTATAAATAAGGGTTATTCATAAATTAGATGAGATCACTAATGATAATATCTTCAAGAACTACTTCAGCACTACTACTATAATGGCAAGACTATTAAATAATATTAAAATCTTTCATTAATATTATTAATATCTTCCGTTAATGAATCATAAATAATACTATAAGATACTGGGCCTTGCTACAGATCTTTTTCAATATAATACTAGATTATGCTACTAGAGAAAGGATGGATTGATCCTCAATATTATTGTCTGAATCAGAAGCATGGGGGGAAAACAGGCAGAGAGGCCCTTCATTTATACCTTTTGGGCCCTCCATAGAGATTTCCCAAAACAAGGGACTTAGAAAAATTCCACCTTGTGACATTTTTGCTGGTGGGTAAATTAAAACTGGTGTCATTTGATAAAGATATTGCACCATATTTTTGGTTGATTGCATCATTCTAAACCTTATCATTTTCAGTGCACAGCCTTGAGACATTTTTTCTATTGCTTAAATTTGGAATGGTGTTGTTTGTTAAGGATATTGCACCATATGTTTGGTTGATCGCACCATACGTTTTGAATTATACTGATATTTTAACTCAACTTTATTCTTAGCATGCACATCCTTGAGACATTTTTTGCTAGTGGTTAAATTTGAAATGGTGTCATTTGATACAGATATTGCACCATATGTTTGGTTGATTGCACCATTTTTTTAAAACTGTATTCTTATCTCTACTAACCTTATTTTTCTTCTTCAAAGCCTTGATCTGTATTTAGTTGAGTATTTCTCTATGTAAAATTTAGTTTGTAAATAATACCTGTAAGGTTTGGTTATGGGAGTTTCAGTGGGGATTGAGTAATGTAACACTATGTTAGCTTATATGTAAGTGTTTTTTTATGTCAAGACATGTAACACATGATGTTGTAAGAGTAATTGTATCACTTTTGTAATATTACACATGTTTATTCATATTGAATATTTAAACAAGCTGCATTATTTTTAACTATATTCTTGTACCTAGTATAGAGTGTACAGTATCATTTCTCTTCTTTAATCTATGATATCTAGAGAATTATTAATATTATGGGGTTGAGGAAATATGTGACTATAGGTAAAATTTGATGTAGATTCCAGTGTAATACTTATTTTTGTTATTTTAATATAATTCTCTTCCTTTTTCTTTCAATTTTCTACTTTTATCTTTCATTTTTTATCTTAATTTTCTTCTTATATATATACCATTATTATTATGGTTGATTGAAGATTTAGATTTGAAATTGTGGATTTGAACCTTGGAAGAACTGGTATGGAATACCAAAACATAATTTGTAAAGAGGTTTTTCTATGGATGAAAAATCTTCAATATGCTGCCTGTAATATCCTGCAAGCCCCAAGAATGGATGAATTTCTTTCTTGTTCTGAGGTATAGGTTTCAATAGTACTTCTGGAACCTTATTTTCGTCAGTTCCAAGTGATAGACCAGATACTACATGTCTCAGGAATTTCAGTTATTTAAATCCAAAATGACATTCCTTTAAAGAAATTTTGATGTTTACAGATTGAATTTTTTGTAAAACTCTGGATAATATGTACATGTTCTCCTCCCAAGTTTTGGAACAGACAAGAATCCCATCAATGTAAATGATGAACCAACCTTCTGACATTTCTTCAGGGAATATTTCATTCATCATTGTATGGAAGTGTGAAGGTGCCTTTTTCATACCAAAAGGAATCCTCAAATATTCATACACCCCACAATGGAAAATAATCCTCAAGTATTTTCTTGCTTCTGGTGGAACCACATTTTGGTGAAATCCCTTCAGGAAATCTGTAATGTTTGACTATGAAACAATAAGTAAAAATTACTAATATTTTACTTATTGTACTATGAATGTCCTTATAAATGAAATAAATAAGATAAAAATAATTATAATAATAAAGAATTATTATAATTATGGCGTAAAAATAATTATATTATTAAATAAATATAATAATATAATTTATATTATAAAACAATAATATAATAAGTAAATATATTAACATAAGATAATTAATATATTTAAAAGCACTTTATTATTGCTACCAACAAATAATAAAGGCATAAAAAATTAATTTTTATTAAGAAAAAAAATTAATAACAATAATATTACTAATATTAAAGCTATAAATTAATATAAATACTATTTATAATAATTATAGAATTATTAAAGTCATAATAGAGAAAAATTATTATAATAGGAGAAATAACCTACTTTTAATACTTAATATAATAATTTTGAATAATTTTACACCAAAAAATGTAAATACAACTTGTTTAAATTGTATTTATAATGAATTTTAAGAGAAATTAGAATTTATCTTGATTTTCCATGGAATAGAGGTTTTTAAGCAAAATTTAAACAAAACAATTGAATAATTGTAATAATCACGTCAAAGATGATGATTATAATAAGATTATCTTTGGTCTTCAATAATATAAGAGTCTTATATATAAGGAATAAAGAAATTACCTTTTGATGTGATGATTTAATGTTTTGTAAGCGTCTGGGGGGAAAACAGAGTAAAAAGAGCCCTATTTATAGTAAATACCTCCCTCCCAGAGTCCAGCAGGCTTCTAGTAGACTTGTACTGATGCTTTCTACTAGATTTGATCAATATTTTAAGGTTTGGTGATGATTACATCATGATCAAACCATCTTAACTCATAATTAGACGCATTATTTAAAGTTATTACTGTAACTTTAAGTTTGATTACGTAATAGGCTTGGAAGAAGCCTAAGCTTTGTGGATTTTATGAGTATTAATCATAATCTAATACTATTCATCAACGTTATCACTTATATGACTGTTAGACTTAAAATAAGATTGCAGTGAGTGATCACAAATGATCAAATTTAAGCTTAGTCTTTGATTATTAATAACTCTTAAGTTATACACACTACAGCTATTCTGAGAGTGGATTCTGATAGCTTGAAATGTCCTTATTAACTTCCAAGAGCATTACATTACATCATCAAAACTCTATTTTTGATGATTTCTCTTGTAACTCATCTTTTCTGTCAAAATTTAATATTTTAAACTTCAAACCATGATTTCAAGGGGTTATACCTTGAATATTATGATAGAAAGTACGTCATTCTTCACAAATGAGCTATTAGAATCTGACTGTCTACTTTTTTTTAAGTTTGGACCACTTTCACAACAAAGTCATCAACAGCTGTATTGATTTTAATCAATAATCCATTATAGGTTTTAACCTTGTTTATAGCTTGTGAAAGAAAGTTCATTTCATTGTTCCTACAGTCATTATGTGGTGACTTTCTTTTTGGTTTATCACTCTATCATGTATATTTCAAAAGATATTAGCTAAAATCCTTGAATATATGTGTTGACCATAAAAGTGCATGTATTCAGCTTAACTGTTTAAGTATTGACTTTGGAGATTAGCTTCTTAATTGTTTTATGTGTAGACTTTTACGGGGAATCCAATGGTAAAATTTATTTCCCATGTTGTTTCATTGGTATTCTAAATAATTTAGAATTCATGTTTTTTATAAGGTGTTATTACTTATAACTCATTTAATATTGACTTTACAGATATGCCATAAAAATATTATATGTGTATTTTACCATGAGGAATACAATGGTGCCATTTATTTCACATTTTTATTCATTGGTTTCTAATTTAAACCAAGCTTCATGCCTATTTATGGCATTTTGATAGTTTTAAGGTAATTATTTTTAAAGGTATAATTATTTTAAATATTTCTTGTGAAATTTTCGGGTATGTGGTCATATCTCAAAGGTTCACATTCCCTACCACCAAAAAAGATTGTACCACAATCTGATAAGTGTAATTAGGGTATCATCCACTGTCCTACCTCTTCAATAGACTTTGTTTGTCTTGAAGCTCAATAATGCTTAATTTCTCTATTCTTTAGGTTTTCTTTCACATCTGAGCCTTCTTAGTAGTTTATCAGCACTTTTTATATCTTTCTCAAGTAGCCATTCATCTTCTTGAGTTGAATTTCTATACCTTGTAAGGTATTCTGTTTCTTGTTTGTTTCTTGTCCTTCTTTCTTTAAGGACTTTCAAAATTTTCTTTTCCTCTCCACCTTCCAAGGGGGGATTTTCAAGTGGGGGTTTAGTTCCTTATCACTTGAGCTGTAAGGTTGTATCAGACTTACAGGGAAATTTGGGTGTTTGTTCATTAAATCACCTGCAAGTTCCCATTGCACAGCATTGGGTCCATGAAGTGCTTTTATTATACATCTCCTGAAGAGGAATCTTTCAATTTCTTTGGGCCTTTTATGTTATTAAAATTAAGGGTTGATACTAGGACCAATTCTCCTATTTTGAAGTCAGGTGGTTTATGAATTTTATCCCATCTTTCTTTTGCATATTTGAAAGAATCTTGCATACATCTGTTTGCATGGTGTCTTGCTTTGTCAATAATTACCTTGTGAGCCTTACAGGTAATTTCATATACCCGAAAGACTACAAATACAAAATTAACATATAAATATAAATAAAATAAATTTATTTATATTATTAAAATGAAAGTAAAAATATAAATATAAAATTATATTCACAATTCAAAATTTAATCACAATTTAAAAATAAAATTATATTAAATTTTGAAATTGTAAAATTACATTTATACTTGAAAAAATAAAGTAAAAATGAATTTTTAACAAAATTGTAAAAAAATAAATAAATTTGGAAAAAAGTTAGATAAAAATTATTAGAACTTTTTATCCAAAAAAAAACCTATAAAAAATATTTCACCATTGGATTCCTCATAAAAAATCAGGTGGGGTCACCTCTGAGTGAAGATTTTGTAACTCAACTCTAAATAAGCTTAAATTAAGTTTTTAGTATTTTCTGTATGAAAATTGAAAATCCTCAGAACTTTAACTTAATTCACATCACATGTAGTGTTAATTACCCAAATTTGTGTTGAAATTGAGGTGTTGTGTATATTTTAGAAGCTATGAGGAATGAAAGTATTTTCAATTGAATTCAATTGAAATGTCAAAATGTGCATGTGTATTACATAAGTGAGCTTTGATTTACATATTAGGTATCAATTATTACTGTATTGAACTTTCAAACTCAATTAAATTACATATGTAAATTATAAGTATAATACATGATGAGGAATTAAAGGAAAAATAAATTGGAAAGATTAAATTTGGGGGGGAAAGGAACTCCAGCTCTAAGGGGGAGCTAGACCCCCAAAGTCCTTGCTGAAAGGCGTGTGGTGTCAAAATTGACACAAAAGTTCATCACTTTTGGCCTGGAATTGAGTTACAGGGTCTGTGGACTCAATTGATGATGAGGTTTTGATACCAACTGGGGTAGTTTTAGCTGTTGCCATGAGGGTAAAACTACCCTTAAGATAAACAAATCATAGTAAAAACAGCTTTAACTGGTTTCCATTTCTCTTACACACATTCTGACGTGTGTTGAAGGCTCTAGACCAGGTATTGCTATAGTAATGGCTGATTTAAGGGTCTAAAATGGCTTAAACCAGCCCTTTTTTGGTCTAAACCAGGGTTCAATGATGCCATAATTGGCTTTTCTGTTGTCAGACTGTTTTCACGACTGACAAGAGTAAATTTTGCTTTTGGAGTAAGAAAATTGATGGCTATAAAAGAATGTCTTCTTTGCCCCACTTTTCTCTTCATGTTAAAATCTTTGCCTTTTATAATTAGTTTAAACATTGTTAAACCAATCAATAAAAGATTTCAACCACCTTTCTGCAATCATTTTGAAGCTTTTGACCATGTGAAAAAATCATTATAGTAATTGTTTGGAACTTTTATAATCATTTTTACCCCTGAACCACTGTGAGCCTTGAGCTATATTTTACATACCCAAATAGGCCACAATTATCTTAAAAAGAAATTTTGAATTATACATAACTCATAAATCATGCATATATTCAAAATTCATCATTTTTGATTTCAGAAAAGATGAATAACGTTTTATTGAGTACGTAAATCCATGGATTTAAGGCCAGATTTGGATTCTACACAAAAATTCACCTAGGGTAGCTCCATAGAGTGAATAAGGTCAAATTAACTCTTTGAGGTGGTAAAATGGAAAATACTTCAATACCACATCATCAATACCACATAAAAGATCTGTGAAAATTTTTGTTTTTCTTAATTTCACGCCAAAATAATGGGAAAGTGAGAAATCCCATGTTACATATTCACTAAGAATAGTGTTATGCATGTTTTGAGCACTTAATATCATGGTATTCTTACATGGACTTTTGGTACACCCATAGTGGATATCTCACTTGAAGCTTAAATTACTATTTTGACGTAACAAATAGGCAAGGGGGACAAAAGACATCAAAGAGAGCCAGGGTACCTAACTTCTGAGGACTCAGAGGCGTGGATAGCTCCAAAGCTTGGTTCCATGGCTGATCTTGACCCAATTGGTAAACTAAACCTCTTTGGGAACTTGGTTACCATGTCACAACTACTGTAAATCTTAAGAAAATAGCAAATAACCTGCTATTTTGATGTGCCAAGGAGGTAAAGAGCTACTTAGACTCCTGTAACCATGTCAATTCTTAATGACTTTCCATGGATAAACCCCAAAAGAGTAATTAAAACCCTTTTTTGGACTTGTATCCATTGATTTACCTCATAGCAACCAGTGAAACACTGATATTTACAATTCTACATAGAAATGAGGTAAAAACTTCAAAAATTCATTAAAAATACAATTCTTAATAAATCTTTCTGAAACCTTCAGGTCCAATGGAGAACTGTATTATCTATGATACAACCAAAAAGAACTACAGTTTTACTAGTAAAATTAAACGTTTTACTTACAGTCCATTTTTGACCATTCTACGTAGAAATGAGGTAAAAACTTCAAAAAATTCATTAAAAATACAATTCTTAATGAATATTTCTGAAACCTTCAGGACCAATGGAGAGCTGTATTATCTATGGCACAACCAAAAAGAATTACAGTTATACTAGCAAAATTAAAAGTTTTCCTTACAGTCCATTTTTGACCATTCTATGTGAAACACTGAATCTTCAAAAATTCACAGTAATTAAAGCCTGTGATGAAATTGGCAATAACATTGATAACTTTGAGAAATCAATGATTATTTTGGAATAAAAGAAGATTTACAGATTTTACTCCTTTTATTCTTAACCATATTGGGGTTGGTAGTCACGTAAAAGCATAAATTATGTGACAACAGATGATGCAATCATTAATCCAAAAAGGTTTATTGTTTTCTCACTCACTGTTTTTTCAGTTTGCTCCATGGCACGCCTCTGTGAGCTGTTATTGACTTAAAAGAAGTCTCTTCTTGCTGATTTTTCCGTATCATCATCATCATCTTATTAATCATTTATATCAATATTACCAACAAGTAAGTATTAGTTAAACCTTTTCTTAAGTGTTTTATTCTTTCAGAATCAATCTGAAAGACCTGAGATCATATAAATCAACTATATATTGTTGTAATACATTTATAAATTCATTTTTATCCTCTAAATCCACAATTCTACGTCAAATCTCTCTATCTTATCTTTCAATAAGCTCTTTGGAATATTAGTGAGTGATTTATCTTTAATTCTTAAAGTTTTTCTCTAAAATTAGTTTTCTGCAAGAATTATCATTATAATTATTCTTGCAAAAGATAATTATATATTAAAATAATTTTATTATTTCAATAAAGAAGTTTTTATTATTAAATTCTTCTTGTAATTGATTCTAGTAGACAATTACTTACTGTTAAAATCACTAGTAATGCTTAACATGTGAAAGAAATAATTCTTTAATTATTTAATTGTGGTTATAATAATATTTTATTATTATATTTCATAATAACAGACATAGTACTGTTGATTAATAGTAATATTATCATCAGTTTCATAGTCACATCTTACAACCACCCCAAAAGTGAATTAAAGCATCTTTCATCACTGTAAACTTCGTCACTTTGTTTCCAAATTCACTCTGGTCACTTTTGGGCGTGTTTTCTCTTGAAAATAATCTTTCTTAATATTTTTAATTGATTTTTACCTTATAAAAATTCTGAGGACAGGAAAAGTACTTGATTTTTAATCAAATTTTCATATCCACACCTTAAATTTGGGGGCCCAGCCGTGATATTTTACCTGTGACATTTTTTTTTACTGTTTTTGAATCTTTGTTCTTACATTGAAAAATTTAAAAACATATAAAAAATACTTATAATTCAAAAAATCAATAAAAAAAATGATTTTTTTAATATTATAAGTGAGGCTTATATTTTAATTTCTTTTTTGAAATATCCTTTTTTTACTTAATTAATTGGTTTTTTCATTAATTTTAGTTTCTGACAACGTGGTAAGACAAGAAAACATTGAAACAAACTCAACAGTAACCAGCAATATTCCTGCCAGTACTGTTAATTCTGATCATAATAGTACTATTATTGTGACTCAGAATATTCAACCAGAGCCAATTTCTTCTGAATTAGTCAACTTGGAAATAAGTAACACTCTTCAGAAAGCCAAAGATTTGGCCAATAGTAAGTTTTTTGATGTAAAATTACTATTCTAAGTATTTTGAACCATAATTATGCCTTCAACCAGGTCAGGAGCCAGCCATAACACCTCAAGAAGCTTCCAGAAAGGTAATAGATGTGATCATGGCAGAGGCCAATCAGGTACAGAAGGAAAAGGGTCAGTTGATGACTGCCAAACAACTAAAATGGGTCATTCTGAAGCTGATAATACCATTTTACCTTCAAAAAGAGCTGACACCACCACAACAAGCCTCTGTGGACATATACAAAGCCAGCCACAGTGCATACAACAATGCACTTCAGTTCAAGGAGTACCAGATCCTTGCAGACCTGTGGAAGAATTTCATAAATTCTTACCTGAATGTGAGAAAATTCCTGGGCCATCCCAATACTTGCAAATTGCTCAATGGATGGCATCCATTGATGGAGAAGAAAAACATGATGCTTTTGAAACTATAATGGAGGAAAAACAACCCTCCACCACCCAAACCAGTGCCAAAAACAAACCCAGTGGCCAGCAGCAGCAATTTCAACTTGAAGAAGCAGCCACAAACTCCAAACAAGGGAAAAGGGAAGGCACCAGCCCCAAAACCTTACAGCCAGGGCTACAGAATCCCAAAGATTCAACAGGATTCCATGGAAAATGCATTTCATATGGCCAGAACCATGATGGAATTAAAAAAGAAGTAGGAAGCCAGATTAAAATATCAAAAATGAATTCTGATACTTTTGATTGTATTCCAGAGTTGTATAAAGCTATTTCTGACGTAAAAAGTCATCTTTCTGATAAAAATACATCAATTTGTGACAATCCTAAAACAAATAACTTGAGTCTGAGAAAAATAAATGATACAGTTAAATTCTTTGAAAGAGTTTGAAGAACAATCAAAACTTCCAATAATGAAAATTCTTTTGGAATTAAGATAAATGAACAATCTGCCATTATTAAATAATTAACAGACAAATATTCTAAATTCAATATTGATGACATAATTGAAACAAGAATAAAACAAGCCATAAGCACTATCAAAGAAGATAATAAAAAAGCTCTTGATGATATTTTAAAATCATTTGCTGAAGTAAAGACAAATACAGTTGCCCTGAAAAAGCATTTTGATACCTCAAGAGAGGAAATATCAAAATTAACAATAAATTTAAATGAAGTTATATCTGATAATACTAAACAAACAGAATTATGGAATGAGCAAGCATATAAAGAGGATTATCATAAAAAGAATGTCATAAACTCTATAAAAAACTTGCAACATGAATTAAGAAATTCACAAAGGTGTAACAACAGTAAAATGAATGATATTGGACAAATGCTAAACACTTTAGCAAGAATGTCTACACCTCTGAATCAAAATGAAGATGCAAGAATTCCCAATCCACAAGTATTGAATATTAAAAATTCACAGTTAAAAGATGAATTTTATACTTCTTTTCATAACTTAGAACCAGCAATGGGCCAAGCACTCTTGAAAGAAGTTCCAAAACTTAAAGAATGGCCTCACTTCAGTGGTGAAGGAGAGTATGACCATATGGAATTCATTAGAGGTATTGACATGATCAAAGAGGATTTTGAATTACCAGACATATTGGTAACAGCCAGATTTAACACCTTGTTTACCAAATCAGCTCACAGATGGTACATCAAAATAAGACAAGCAGATGGACACCAGAGTTGGGCTTGGTGGAAAACCCAAATCATTAACAAATGGGCAAATGATGATTGGAAGCTTGAAGTTGAAACAGCCTTTGAATCTGCCAAATTGAATTCTGATAAAGACAAAGCTTTACCATGGTTTTGCCAACAAAAAGACAGATTAACAGCATTATATCCTGACATGTCAGAATTTATGATCAATAAAAAACGCTGAGACAATGTGGAGGTGACTTAGAGCATGCTATCAAAAGCAGGACTACTGAACAATCTTCAGCAGAGGATGTTATCAATATATTAGAGGAAGTAACCACCAGAACCAAAATTGGTTCTAGTAGGGTTAATTTCAAAACAAGGTTTAATACAACTTGGAAAGATTCTGTGGACAAAAACCCCAAAGAAAATTCTAAAATATTAAGTACAAATCTGCAGATACAGTCAAAAAGTGCCATATTTGCCAAAGCACCACCCATTTAGCCAATAAATGTCCAAAGAAGGGAAAAATAAATGAAATTGATATTGAAAAGGAACCTGATGTTGAAAAAGATGACATAATTGAAGACAATTCAGATGATAAGTCATCAATATTTTCTGAATCTTCAAAAGATATAGAAAATATCAATGCCAATTTTGACATCATGGAATCTTATCCCCACTTGCCACAATTGAGCAATCATCAACTTGATTTATCAAAATTTCAAGATGCACAGCTTATGAAAAGAAAACCAAACAGTGGGAAAGGTTATACAGCATGTAGCTCCTGTATAACAGAAAAGGTGATTGACAACAAGCCCATCAAACTCTTGCTTGATGCAGGAGCCTTCTGCTCTTGTGTTGGAAGATCTTTTCTTAAGACTTGTGTACCAAATTTTGAAGACCAATTCTTACCAGTTGATGTTATAAAATTCAATAGTGCAAGTAATCCAATGAAAGCATTAGGAATTTTTGAGACCAATGTCATATTTCCACACATAAATGGAAATTTACGAATCACAGTTGAATTTGTTGTTATGGAAAACTTCTCTAGTACCCATTTTATATTGGGAAATGACTATATAATCATGTATGGGATAGATTTGCATAACAACAAAGACAGATACTTTACTATTGGAGACAATAAGCACCAAAAATTTGCCTTTTTACCATTTAAAAGACAAATTACAGTAAACAAAGTATCACCAGTCAACTTAGAGTTAGAGAAATTCAAGTCTGATCAGTTAAATGAGGCTGAAATAAGCCTTCATCTGACTGATAAACAAGAAATTGAACTTTCTTCCCTTTTGTATGACCACAGAGGAGCATTTGCTTCAGACAAAGAACCTCTAGGAGCAATTATTGATCATGAAATTGACATCATTCTTAACATTGAGGGACCTTATCCACCACTCTTAAGAAGACCTGCATATCAAGCAAGTCCAAAATCAAGAGAAGCTCTAGAAATTCATATCAAAGAACTTCTGGACCTTGGTGTAATAAGAAAAGTAGGCCACAATGAAGAAGTAGAAATAACTACACCAGTCATAGTCGCATGGCATAATGGAAAATCTAGAATGGTTGGGGACTTTAGAGCTCTGAACACTTACACTGTTCCAGACAGATACCCAATACCAAAAATCCAAATTGCCCTTACTCAAATATCTCAAGCAGTGTATATAACCACTATGGATGCCCTTGAGGGATTTCATCAAAATATGGTGACACCAAGAGCAAGAAAATACTTGAGAATTATTGTTCATTGTGGAGTGTATGAATACTTGAGGATGCCCTTTTGTATCAAAAATGCACCTTCACACTTCCAAAGAATGATGAATGAAATCTTCCCTGAAGAACTCTCAGAGGGATGGTTAATCATTTACATTGATGACATTACTGTCGGTTCCAAAACTTGGGAGGAGCACATGTACAGATTTTCCAGAGCTTTGACAAATATTCAATCAGTAAGCATGAAAATCTCCTTAAAGAAATGTCATTTTGGATTTAAAGAACTTAAAGCACTAGGACATGTTGTATCTGGTTTGTCCCTTGGAATTGACAAAAACAAAGTTGCAGCAGTATTGCTAAAACCCATGCCTCAGAATAAGAAGGAAATTCAGTCATTCTTAGTTTTTTCAGGATACTACAGGCAGCACCTTAAACATTTTGCATCCATAGCAAGACCACTTTATAAATTGTGTGACAAAGACACAGTATTTTAAATGACTGTTGACAGAGTCAAAGCCTTTGAGTCTCTAAGAGAAGCCTTCACCACTGCTCCACTCTTATGGATGCCAGACTTTAAGTTTCCTTTTAAATTGTATATTGATGCATCAGGGGATGGGCTGGGCTCTGCACTTCCCCAAGTTCAGATCATAAATGATAAACCTGTGGAAGGCCCCATATGTTTCATATCCAGGCAAATCAAACCAACTGAAGCCAAATTTGGAGAAAGTCAAATGGAGTGTCTATGCCTTGTCTGGGCGTTAGAAAAATTGAAATATTTCTTAGAGAGATGTGTTTTTGAAGTTATAACAGATTGTTGAGCTATCAAGTCACTTTTAAACATGAAAACACCTAACAGAAATATGCTCAGATGGCAAATAGCCACGCAAGAATACAGGGGCAATATGACTATTTTTCATAAAGATGGGAATCTTCATGAAAATTCAGATGGACTACGTAGATGGCCATTACCAAATGATATTGATAATCCTGCTTATGTGCCAGAAGAAGCTTTAACACAGATCCCAATAGAAGGAATAAGTGTTACAGACTTGAACACCACCTTCTTTGAAGAAGTAAGAAACAGTTACACTCTAGATACAAATTGTAGCATCTTATGCCAATTACTTAACAAATACTGTAAAGACAACTCTCTGATACATGCCTAGGATGAAGTATGAAGAAAATCTTATGATGAAGGAAGATTTCACCTACTGGATGGTATAATTTACCACAGACCCAAGCACACATGTGTCATGACAGTTGAAGACAGGTCATTAATCAATCTTGTACTGAAAGAATGCCATGATAGCCCCCTTTCAGGACATCTGTCTGAAGACCCAACAAGAGAGAAATTAAAGACCTGCATATGGTGGCCAATTTGGCAGAAAGATGTTGCAGATTATTGCAAGACCTGTGACAGATTCCAAAAGGCAAATAAATCCACTGGCAAGAGACTTGTAAATATGATAAAAATCCAGGAACCAAGCAGACCTTGCGAAATTTTCCATATGGATTTGGTAGCTGGCCTACCACCAGGAGGTGACAGAAGCTATAATGCTTGCCTAGTAATTGTGGACAGATTCAGTAAAGCTCCAATCTTTTTACCATGTCACAAGGATGATACAGCCATGGATACAGCTCTTCTGATATGGAATAGAGTAGTGTCATGGACTGGGATATTTACAAATATCATTAGTGATAGGGATCCCAAATTCACTTCAGCACTATGGACAAATCTTCACCAATTATTTGGCATTAAACTGTCTTTCTCTACAGCCTACCACCCACAAACTGATGGCCTGGCCAAAAGGATGATGCAAACCTTAGAGGACATGGTAATAAGAATTTGTGAATATGGCCTTGAATTTAAAGATAGTGATGGTTTCACCCATGATTGGTATACTCTTCTACCTGCACTGGAACTGGCATACAAAACCTCCATTCATGCCAGTACCAATGAGACTCCTGCTATTTTGGAAAAAGGATGGAACCCCAAATTACCCCAAGATTCTTTAAGGAAAGATTTGGTAGAAATACATCCTACAGCTGCCAGCTTCAAAGGAATGTTACACAGAGCCAAAAAGCATGCAGTAAGATGCATGGAAGACTCATTTTCATATTCTAGAGATAAATGGGACAAATCTCATTCCACTCCAGATTTCAAGGTAGGGGATTTAGTACTAGTATCCACCACCAACTTCAATAACATCAAAGGATGTAAAAAGCTCAAAGACTCCTTTGCAGGACCTTTTTTTATTAAAGCCCTCCATGGAGAAAATGCTTTTGAAGTAGAATTATCTGAAGAACTTAGTAATAAGCATCCTACATTTCCAGTGAGCTTGGTAAAACCATATAAATCTAGTGATGCTGAGAAATTTCCCTTGAGGAATAAATTTCCCCAAGTTATACCTCCTATTGAGACATCTGGTACTAAGAAAATTACCAAAGTTCTTTAAAAAAAGAAAATTAAGAACCAAGAAAGTGAGGGAATACCTTGTTAGGTACAGTGACCCAACTTGTGAAGATGAATGGTTAGAAGAAAAAAATATAGCAGAAGCTACCAAACTCCTCAGGCGATTCAGACACACTAGAAATACCAATATTACAAAGTAATATTCTTTTTTCAGGGAGAGGTAATGTGAGCATTAGAGGTAATTTCATATACCCAAAGGACCACAAATACACAATTAACGTATAAATATAAAGAAAATTCATTTATTTATATTATTGAAATGAGAATCAAAATATAAATATAAAATTATATTCACAATTAGAAATTTAATTTCAATTTAAAAATAAAATTACATTAAATTTTGAAATTGTAAAATTACATTTATACTTGAAAAAATTAAGTAAAGATGAATTTTTAACAAAAGTGTAAAAAAAGAAATAAATTTGGAAAAAAGTTGAATAAAAATTATTATAACTTTTTATCCAATAAATAAACATATAAAAAATATTTCACTATTGGATTCCTCATAAAAAATCAGGTGGGGTCACCTCTGAGTGAAAATTTTGTAACTCAACTCTAAATAAGCTTAGATTAAGTTTTTAGTATTTGCTGTATTAAAATTGAAAATCCTCAAAACTTTAATTTAATTCACATCAACTGTAGTGCTAATCACCTAAATTTGTGTTAAAATTGAGGTTTTGTGTATATTTCATAAGTTATGAGGAATTAAAGTATTTTCAATTGAATTCAATTGAAATGGCAAAATGTGCACATGTATTACATAAGTAAAATTTGATTTAAATATGAGGTATCAATTATTACTGTATTTAACTGTACAACTCAATTGAATTGCATAGTTAAACTATAAGTATAATACATGATGAGGAATTAAAGGAAAAATAAGTTGGAAAGATTAAATTTGGGGGAAAAGGAACTCCAGCTCTAAGGGGGAGCTAGACCCCCAAATTCCTTGCTAAAAGGTTTGTGGTGTCAAAATTCACGCAAAAGTTCATCACTTTTGGCCTGGAATTGAGTTACAGGGTCTGTGGACTCAATTGACGATGAGGTCTTGATACCAACTGGGGTAGTTTTAGCTGTTTCCAAGAGGTTAAAACTACCCTTAAGATAAAAAAATCATAGTAAAAACAGCTTTGACTGGTTTTCACGTCTCTTACACACATTCTGACGTGTTTTTAAGGCTCTAGACCAGGTATTGCTATAGTAATGGCTGATTTAAGGGTCTAAAATGGCTAAAAATAGCAAAAAATGGCTTAAACCAGCCCTTTTTTAGTCTAAACCAGGTTTCAATGATGCCATAATTGGCTTTTCTGTTGTAAGACTGTTTTCACGACTGACAAGAGTAAATTTTGCTTTTGGAGTAAGAAAATTGATGGCTATAAAAGAATGTCTTCTTGCCCCACTTTTCTCTTCATGTTAGAATCTTTTCCTTTTATAATTAGTTTAAAAATTGCTAAACCAATCAATAAAATATTCCAACCACCTTTCTGAAAGAATTTTAAACCTTTTAACCACGTGTAAAAATCATTATAATCATTTGAAATTTGATAATAATACAACAGTATTATTTAAATTTCAATATAAATAATAATATATAAACAGTATATTACTTATTTTTACTATTATTTTTCACCAAAGTGCATGAAAATTAATAAAGAAACATATATTAATAACTAATTAATAAATATTAAATGATAAAATAATTTTTTATTATTTATAAGGAATATTTTAATTAAATATTTCCTTTAAAACAAGACATCACTCAAATTGACGTGAAAACTTGTAATTGATTGATATTTCAATCAAAAATCAAGTGTTAAAATAAATATTATTTATAATATTTATAATAAAAAATCAAATTTATTATAATTTAATAAATTTGATGTGTTTTTACAAAAACACAATAATATCCAAGTGAATCATTCACAAAACACTTGGATATTACAGTTTTCACTTATAAAACATAAGTGAAAAACTCAAAAACTGTTATTTTTCAATAAAAACATATAAAAAATGAAAAAACAACGTATTATCATAAGGATACTTAAAAATTTCAAAAAATAACAGTAGAAATGAATAAAATCATTTTGTTTATCATAAAATACTGATATACAATTTGAAATATCTTTTCTGAATAGTGGAAAAAGACTATATTCCATTAGAAACCCAGTCACAAGGAAATCCATCTGTGACAGCCTCAGAAGACAGAGAGGTTCTGCCAAAAACCAAGGGCAAGCAGAAAAGACACAGTGAAGTCACAATCAACTCA
The DNA here is from genome assembly GCA_023105745.1 of Austropuccinia psidii. NCBI lineage: Eukaryota > Fungi > Basidiomycota > Pucciniomycetes > Pucciniales > Sphaerophragmiaceae > Austropuccinia > Austropuccinia psidii. The sequence goes on from JALGQZ010000004.1 coordinate 70,209,860, forward strand.
AAACATTGGACACCAATAGCCGTGCGAAGGGACAAGAAACCCAGAAAAGCTCCAACAAAACCAGTTGGATCACCAAAACATATTGAAAAACAGAAAATTACTGTTATCAACCCAGTTGTAAACTCTAAAGGCAAATTTCCAAAGAGTATAGATCATCGATTTGTACAAGGGCCTGCTAAAGGTAAATAAACCTTGAAACATACAACATTTTTCATTTTCTGTCATTTTTTAAAATTTTTAACATGACACCTCCACTTCTTAGAGATCTTGGATTCCCAAGAAATCAACCAGAAAACTGGCCAAGAAGACACAGAGGAAGAAGACAGCCAGCTACTGGATCAAATGACCAGCAAAGGACTTACCATCAGGGAACTCCTACGCAAGGTGTTATTCCAAATCAAATTCAACCCAGAAGTCCAACCATGAGATTGGACAGATGCAGAACAGGTCCTTCAAATACGCAAACTCCTGAAAGACCTCTTCACATGGAGCATGGACAACAAAATGTTCACTATGGCAGCATCATGGGCAGAAGTGGGGATAACAACTCAGAAGATCTGTCTCAAGCAAATGGCTTGGGTGGAACTCATGACAGAAATGCAAGGTTGGAATCCCAACAAGAATTTCAAACTCTTAGAAGAAAGAGCAATCAGAATCAAAGTAAACCAGGCAGCCATACAAGCCATAGAGAGATCTTGGCACAAGGAAGAGCCCAGTCAGATTCAGGTACCCCCAGAAATGAAAGGAGAAGTCCCATCTTCCCTACAACAATCCAGCATTTCCAGGCCTTAAAAGCCAAAGGAAACTTCATCCAAGGCTCCCCAACCATTCCAGGTAGTTTCCAACAGGAGAAAAGGAGCCCAAGCGAAAAACAAAACTTCTTTCAACCAGAGGAAGAAGGAAGCAGACCCATTGATGAAAAATCTGATGGACTTAGTCCAAGAAGTACACAAAAGCAAAAAATAGTTGTACCTACAAATATTTTTGATAGTTCTGACTCAATTGATCCAGAATTAATAACTGAGACTACAATACACACTCATGAGTTTGAAAACAAATTCACATGGACCAAATTGGCCCAATTCATGAATTGGACACATGAAACCTCAGAAAAAATGAAGACAGAAGTGGAAACATTGAAAGAAGAAAATGCTTTCCAAGCAACAGTCATAAAAGACTTGAATACAAATCTGGCCAAAATTTGGACAGAATTTGAAAAAACTAACAGACAGTTGAATTCAATTCTAGAAGAACAACAAACTGTGAGGAGAGATCTGAGGAGTATCCAGCAGTAACAGGATAGCTTTGATAAAGAAATCGATTACCTCTATGACAGAGAAGATAATCAATACCCTCCAACACAAGGTCAACCCACTACCTCTACAAAATTGAAAGAAGAGGATAAAGACTATGACCAGGAACCTGAATATCAGAATCCAAAGTCAAGATCAGAGTCAATGTACCAAGATGGGGAAAATCTCAGCTATTCAGAGAAACAGGCACTAAAACAGTTACCAGAAGTAGCAAACTGGCCAAAGTTCTCAGGAATTGGAGAATATGACCATATGGAAATCATTGACTATATTGATGGACTCTTTGTTGATGTCCCAAAGATACCAGACTACTGGATCACAACAAGACTTAACACAGCATTCAGAGGCCATGCAAACATATGGTATACTGAGATGAAAGAAATACATGGCAGGAAAAGCTGGCCATGGTGGAGGAACCAGATTATGCAAAAGTATAGCAATGGTAGTTGGATCTGGCAAAAGACCATGTCCTTTGAAAGTGATAGATATTCCACAGAAAAACACCCATATGAATGGTGTCTCAAGCAAACAAAAAGGCTAAAAGCTATTGATCCCAATATGACAATAGAAATGAGAAACCATAAACTCCTAACAAAATTGCCAGGAGATCTAGAACATGCAGTCAAATGCAGATGCAACAACATCAGCAGCATTGATGACATAGCAAATGTCATACAAGATGTGGGGAAAAAAACCTTCATAGGAAGGTACACATCCTATAAACCAAACTTCAAAGACAAGAAGTCTGAAGTTAAAGAAACAAACAAAGAAAAAGGGAAAGAAACCCCAAAAAAGAAATATGTGTGCCACAACTGTGGATCACCAGACCACTATGCCAACAATTGCACAAAACCAAAAAAGAAAATATATGCAATTGATGAAGAATCAGAGGAAGAACAAACAGGTGAAAAATCTGATTCTGACACTATGGGAACTGGTATGAGAGCAGAATCACAAAGTGAACCTGATACCATAGAAAAATACATAGTGGAATGCAATGAAGAAGGTTCACTTGACATACAAGACATTGAATTAGATTCAGGAATACCACAAATAACAACAGATACAGAGCTCTGTAAGCACACACAGAATGCACAAACATTCCTGGTAGCCCCAAATAGAGGGATGGGATTCATTCATGGAACACCTACAAAATTGACAGTTTAGATTTAGAACTGTAAACATCCAATAATCATTGACACAGGAGCAAGTTGCTCCATAGTGGCAAAATAATACTAAAAACAACACTTCCCCAAATGGGAAGGGATATAATCCCAACAAAATCTAGAAACTTTAAAAGTGCAACAGGCCGAATGCACTCACTGGGGACAATAATCAAAGAGATAATTATCCCACACCAAAAAGGAAATATCAGACTAGAACCTGAATTTGTAGTTCTAGAGAATGCACATGTACAAGGATTCTTACTAGGTACAGAGTACCAAAGAATGTATGGTATGGACATTTGCAATAGTAAAAATAGATATCTTACCATAGGTACAAACAAAGACAAATAATTTTCCTTTGACATAAATCATATAACAAATGATAACACCCTGAAAGAACTAGTGGAAGAATTCAAAGAAGCCCAATATGGCACTCAACTCACCAGCAAAATGAAACTCAGCTTACTGAAAGTATTGAGGAAGCATAGAGGAGCTTTTGCAATAGGAGATGAACCACTAGGAAAAATCAAAGGACATGATATAGAATCATATCTGGATGTAGGAATACCATATCCACCTATGCTTAGGAGACCACCATACCCAGACAGCATGGAAACTATGAAAGAAATTGAGAAACATATCAATGAACTCCTAGAAATGGGGGTCATAAGGAAAATAGGACACAATGAGATAGTAGAAGTCACTACACCAGTCCTTATAACTTGGCATGATGGTAAATCCAGACTATGTGGGGACTTCAGGGCTTTGAATAATTACACCAAAGCAGAGAGGTACCCCATCCCAAGGATACCACATGCACTAGATAAGCTAGCAAAAGCCAAGTTTATTACAAAAATGGACTGCATGTAAGGCTTCCACCAGAATGGGGTGAAACCAGATTCCATCAAATTACTAAGAATTATATGCCATATGGGCATATATGAATATACTAGAATGCCATTTGGCATTAAGAATGCACCAGCCCATTTTCAGAGAATGATGGATACCATATTTCAAGATGAAATAATGGAAGGGTGGATGGTGGTGTACATTGATGATATCATAATATACTCAGAAACATGGGAAGACCATGTGAGAAAAATTGATAAAATATTGGGAAAATGTACACCTATCAACATAAAAATATCTCTTAAAAAATGTAACTTTGAACAGCAAGAACTGCTAGCCCTAGGACACAAAGTTTCAGGTTTAAGTCTAGCCATAGACCAAAATAAAGTTGCTGCAGTACTGAAGAAACCAGTACCAAAGAACATTAAAGAAATGCAATCTTTTTTGGGCTTTGCTAGTTACAACAGGAGCCACATAAAAAACTTTGCACACATCACAAGTAGCCTATACAAACTGTGCTCAAAAGATGTAGTCTTTGAAATTACCAAAGAAAGAAGAGATGCATTTGAGAAGATCAAATATGAACTGACCAATGCCCCTGTCCTAATGATGCCTGATTTTGAACTACCATTCAAGCTATATATAGATGCAGCATGTAGCCAAGGACTAAGAGCAGAACTACACCAGAGGCAACTAGTGGATGGAATACCCAAAGAAGGAGTAATTTTGTGAGCCTTGAGGTATATTTTACATACCCAAATAGGCCACAATTATCTTAAAAATAAATTTTGAATTATACATAGCTCATAAATCATGCATATATTCAAAATTCATCATTTTTGATTTCAGAAAAGATGAATAACTTTTTATTGAGTAAGTAAATCCATGGATTTAAGGCCAGATTTGGATTCTACACAGAAATTCACCTAGGGTAACTCCATAGAGTGAATAAGCTCAAATTAACTCTTTGAGGTGGTAATATGGAAAATACTTCAACACCACATCATTAATACCACATAAAAAATCCGTGAAATTTTTTGTTTTTCTTGTTTTACACCAAAATAATGGGAAAGTGAGAAATCCCATGTTACATATACACTAAGAAAGTGTTATACATGTTTTGAGCACTTAATATTATGGTATTCTTACATGAACCTTTGGTATACCCATGGTGGATATCTCACATGAAGCTTAAATTTCTATTTTGATGTCAAAAATAAGTAAGGGGGACAAAAGACATCAAAGAGAGCCAGGGTACCCAACTTCTGAGGCCTCAGAGGCGTGGATAGCTCCAAAGCTTGGTTCCATGGCTGATCTTGACCCAATTGGTAAACTAAAACTCTTTGGGAACTTGGTTACCAAGTTACAACTACTGTAAAACACCAGAAAATAGCAAATAACCTGCTATTTTGACGTGCCAAGAAGGTAAAGAGCTACTTACAATCCTGTAACCATGTCAATTACTAATGACTTTCCATGGATAAGCTTCAAAAGAGTAATTAAAACCCTTTTTGGACTTGTATCCATTGATTTACCTCATAGCAACCAGTCAAACACTGATATTTGCAATTCTACGTAGAATTGAGGTAAAAACTTTAAAAATTCATTAAAAATACAGTTCTTGATGAATCTTTCTGAATCTTTCAAGACCAATTGGAAACTGTATTATCTATGGTACAACCAAAAAGAATTACAGTTTTACTAGTAAAATTAAAAGTTTTAAATGTTACTCCTTTTATTCTTAACCATATTGCGGTTGGTAGTCACGTAAAAGCATCAATTAAGCAATTATGACAATTTTGTGTGACAACAGATGATGTAAGTACTCATCCAAAAGGGGTTAATGCTCTCTCACTCACTGGTTTTTCAGTTTTCTCCATGGCACGCCTCTGTGAGCTGTTGTTGACTTAAAAGAGGCCTTCTCTTGCTGTTTTTTCCGCATCATCATCTTATTAATCATTTATATCAGTATTACCAACAAGTAAGTATTAGTTAAAACTTTTCTTAAGTGTTTTATTCTTTCAGAATTAATCAGAAAGACGTGAAATCATAGAAATCAACTATATATTGTTGTAATACATTTATAAATTCATTTTGATCCTCTAGATCCACAATTCTACGTCAAATCTCTCTATCTTGTGTTTCAATAAGCTCTTTAAAATATTAGTGAGTGATTTATCTTTAATTATTAAAGTTTTTCTCTAAAATTAGTTTTCTTCAAGAATTATCATTATAATTATTCTTTCAAAAGATAATTATATATTAAAATAATTTTATTATTTTAATAAAAGAAGCTTTTATTAATAAATTCTTCTTGTAATTGATTCTAGTAGACAATTACTTACTCACTGTTAAAATCACTAGTAGTGCTTAACACGTGAAAGAAATAATTCTTTAATTATTTAATTGTGGTTATAATAATATTTTATTATTATATTTCATAAGAACAGACATAGTACTGTTGATCAATAGTAATGTTATCATCAGTTTCATAGTCACATCTTACATTTGGGGGCCTGGCCGTGTTTTTTGAACCTTGTACCCTTAATTAATATATTTTTAAGTTCTAAAATATATTAATTTAAAAAAAATTTTCTTCAATTTAAAAGAAAAAATTATTTTTATTTTTGAAATTTTCTTAAAATCTTATTTCATTGAGGAATTTGGTTTAATTTTTTACTGTTTTTGCATGTGGCTTTTTCACATCCAAAAACTTATAAAATTATTCTTTGAGTTACTCTGACTTAATTTTTTATTCAAATTCTTAAATTTTAAAACTTTTTCCTTGAAAAGAATATTTTTTTTAATATCAAAAAATAATAAAACTTATAAAAAATCTTTTAAAAATATCTTAAATCATAAAAATAATTTCTTTTATCTCTTTAAGTGTCTTTAATCAAATACTGTACAGCTGGCAACAGACTCAGTAAAAGATACATCAATAGTCCTGAATCTTCAGAAGCAGAATCTGAAGAAAGTATTGAGGTGCAAATTGCTAAAAGAGGCACCTTATTCAACTCAGAAAAGAATAAATTACCACCAAAAGGTGTGTTTTTATCTTAAAATTTACTCTTTATCCTTAAATTAACATAAAAATGGTGCACACCAGAAATGGAAGCAACTATTCAGTCCAACCAGATGGATGTGGACAAGGAAGAAGCAAGGCCAAATCCAGAAGTGCCAAATCTTCCACGAGAAAGACACATCTGGAGGATGCCAGAGTTGCCCCCCATTCCCCAAGGTCTGTACCAACAGATTTTGACGTGAATTCTGAGCCTGAACCAATTCATGATATTATTTCCAGGGATGAACCATTTTCAAGTGGCAGCAATAGAAATATATCAATGCAAGTACAAGAATTGGTTCAGAGCAGCCAAAGAAGAGGAGTGGGAAATATGCCCAAGCCTTTGGCAGGGGGCCATGAACTCCTACTTACACATTAAGAGCGTTCTGGGTCAGGAGAAGACCATAGAACTCTTAGGAGGATGGAGCCCCCTGTCTTGCAATGACAAGGTCAAAAAGATAAAGAATTGGTTGAAGAACCAAAGTATTTTATCTATAGACTAGAAGAAAGAGTTGTAAATGACGCCAGCTTTGGAAACAGAGGCACCAGTGGCGTCTACCAGCTCCAAACCAGCTCCAGAAGTGTCCAAGGACAAGCCCAAGGGACCTCAGAAGAAGCAGAAAGGTCCCAAGAACCATCAAGGAAAAGCCAATTGGCACAGACCTTACCCACAAGGGTACAGGATCCCCAAATTAGAGCCTTCAGCCATGGACAGTGTCTTCAATATGGCCAGGACTCTGATGGAATTCACATCCAAGGAGCAGGAAAGGATGAACAGAAACTTTCCACGCAAATAATTGGTGTACAGACTAGTATTAATGTAGAAATTGGTAAACTTTATGGGAAGTTAACTAAAATTGCATCAGATATAGTTGAATTAAAGAAAAATGAAAAGAAATACATTGAATTGCACCAAGTGACAAATTCCAGACTTGACTCAATTACCAATTCTTGCAAAAGAATTGAAAACATGTGCCAAGTTCAGCATGATGAGATGGAAAAACTTTCCATTTTTAAAGTGAATAATCAATTTACAATTTTACAAGACCAAGTCTTGAAAATAGTTGAGAATACCAATCAATTTGCTATACACTTAGCACAAAGTGACAGTGAAAGACAGAAGCTGAAGAATGAAATAATTGCAAGTGTGGAACAAATTCATAAGAATCATCAACCACATATGCCAAGACATTCTACACCTTTAACTGAAGAAAAACTTTCTGTTAAAGAAAGTCTCACCCCATTCTTGGGAGAAAATTCCTACTCTGCAAGAGATATTCCAAAAATAGAAGAATGGCCAACATTGTCTGGTGAAGGAGAATATAACCATATTGAATTCATCAGGACTATTGATATGTTGCAAGAAGACTTTAATATACCTGATGAAATCATGGTGGGAAAATTACACTGTCTCTTTACCAGAACTGCAAAGAAATGGTATTACAAAATGAGGATTGATCATGGTAAACATGATTGGTCTTGGTGGAAATCTGAAATGATTACCAAATGGGCCAATAATTCTTGGAGGTTTAGAATGGAAAATGCCTTTGAAAGTGCCATTTTTAACTCAGAGAAAGATAAACCACTTACTTGGTTCTTCAAACAAAAAGACAGATTATCTGCCTTACAACCAGATATGTCTGACACTATGATTAATATGAAAATATTAAGAAAGTGTGGAGGAGAATTGGAAAATTCTATCAAAAGCAGATGTGTAGAACCCTGTTCAACAGAAGACTTCATTAATGCTATGGGAGATATCATTGCCAGAACAAGAATTGGTAAAACTTGGTCTAAAATCCCAACAGAATCCAAGATGACCTCTAAGATTCCCAGAGAGGATAAGAGACCAGAAAAACCTGTCTTAAAGTGTCATAAATGTGGAAGCACTTCACATTTAGCCATCACTTGCACAAAAAAGACAAAAATCAATGAAGTTCAACTCATTGAAGAAGTTCAGTGTACTGAAGAGAAGGAGGAATCTGATCAAGATTCTGCAATCTCTGCAGATACACAAGTGGAGGACTTCCCCATTGAAAACATCACAGCTTTCTTTGAAGCTACTGAAGTCCATACCCACTTGCCACAGTATACTCAAGATTGCTACAACCTTATTAATGTTCAGGATGCCAGAATGTGTAAAACCAAACCTGCTAAAGGAAAAGGTTATACTGCTGGAGAATCTTGTATCACATCAATTCTGATGAATAATGTTGAGGCCAAAGTCAATTTGGATACAGGAGCATTTTGCACTTGTGTAGGCAAAGATTATCTCCAAGCTATACTTCCTGAATGGAAAAACCATCTATTACCAATAGAAGGTGTACAATTTAGTAGTGCCAGTACCAATATGTACCCTTTGGTTATATTAGACACTATTCTTGTATTTCCCCATCCAACAGGAAGTATAAGAATGAAAGCTGAAGTTGTAGTAATGGACAACTGCACATCTCAACATATTATTCTTGGAAATGATTACTTAAGCATATATGGTATTGATATCAATAACCATAAAGACAGATATTTCACAATTGGAGAGAACAGGAGAAAAAAATTTGCTTTCTCCAATATGCCAAAGCAAATATCAGTAGTATCTTCTGAGAGAGGTACTTATAAGGAAGAATTTGTGTCCACACAACTTGTTGAAGCACAAATTAATCCATCATTGTCACCACAAACGAAGAATGAACTTATTGACGTGTTATACACATACAATACTGCATTTGCCTCTGATAATGAACCATTAGGTGCTATAAGAGGACATGAAGTGGATATTACTCTTAATATTGACAGAACATATCCCCCAGTACTTAGAAGACCAGCTTATCCAGCCAGTCCCAGAGCTAGAGAAGCCTTGGAGAAACATATCCAAGAGTTAATTCAACTTGGTGTACTAAGGAAAGTAGGCCATAAAGAGGAGGTTGAGGTGACAATACCTGTTATCATTGCTTGGCATAATGATAAGTCAAGAATGGTTGGAGATTTTAGAGCTTTGAATACCTACACAGTTCCAGATAGGTATGCAATCCCTAGAATCCAAGAAACCTTGACTCAATTGTCTAAAGCCAAGTATATAGCATCAATGGATGCATTGAAAGGCTTCCATCAAAATGTTTTGATGCCTAAAGCTAAGAAACTACTTCGAATCATCACTCACTGTGGTATTTTTGAGTATATTAGAATTCCATTTGGCATTAAAAATGCTCCATCTCATTATCAAAGAATGATGAATACCATCTTCCCCACAGAATTATCTGAAGGATGGCTTATCATTTATATTGATGATCTTATCATATGTTCTGAGTCATGGTCGTTTCACCTTGAAAGACTTGCAAGAGTACTTCACAAAGTTGCAGAAGTGAATATGAAAATTTCACCTAAGAAATGCAACTTTGGTTTTGAAGAACTTAAAGCATTAGGACATGTTTTTTCTGTTTTAAGCTTGGGTATTGACAAAAATAAAGTGGCAGCAGTACTACTTAAGCCAATACCCCAGAATAAAAAAGAAATGATGTCTTTTCTTGGATTTGCTAGTTACTATAGGCAACATTTAAAAGACTTTGAAATTCTAGCCAAATCACTCTATAGAATCTGTGATCAACAGACTGTATTTGAGATTACAGAGGAGAGAATTAAAGCTTATGAGAAGATAAAGAAAGCCCTTACAGAAGCACCTTTACTCCTCATGCCTGACTGGAATATTCCTTTTAAGTTGTACATTGATGCATGTGGGGATGGATTGGGGGCAGCCCTACATCAAGTCCAAATTATTGATGACAAACCTACAGAAGTACCAGTTTGTTATATCTCCAGGCAAATCAAACCAACAGAAGCCAGATATGGTGCAAGACAAATGGAGTGCTTATGTTTGGTATGGGCACTTGAGAAATTACACTATTACCTTGATGGCAGTGTTTTTGAAGTGATAACTGACTGTAATGCAGTAAAATCACTTCTTAACATGAAAACTCCCAACAGACATATGTTGAGATGGCAAATAGCTATTCAAGAATATAGAGGAAACATGACTATAGTTCATAAAGCAGGAAACATTCACAAGAATGCTGATGGACTTAGTAGATGGGCTTTAGCCAACACTCCTGATAACCCAGCTTATGTACCTTTGGAAGCTGAACCACAGATTCCAATTGAAGGAATTAACATAACTGATATTGGAACTGAATTCTTTGAAGAGGTCAGAGAATATTATAAGCAAGACAAGAATTGCCATATCTTGACTTCTTTATTAGATAAGGACTGCAAAGATACATCTTTAGTTAATGCACTTGATGAAGTTTGGAAAAATTCCTATTCTGAGGGAAGATTTCACTTGTTTGATGGGATCATTTACCATAGAACAAAACATTCTTGTGTTATGACATTGTGCAGTAGATTACTTATCAATACCATTCTTCATGAATTTCATGATAGTATCTACTCTGGACACCTATCAGAAGACAGAACGCTTGAAAAAGTGAAGAACTGTGCATGGTGGCCATCTTGGAGAAAAGAAACCATCGAATATTGCCACACCTGTGACAGATGCCAAAAAGCAAACAGGAGTACAGGCAAGAAATTTGGATTAATGATCCATATTCAAGAGCCAAAATCCCCATGGGAAGTTGTTCACATGGATTGGGTCACAGCACTTCCTCCAAGTGGTGACAAAAGCTATAATGCTTGTTTAGTCATTGTAGACAGATATAGCAAAACTCCCATATTCTTACCATGTCATAACGATGACACTGCCATGGATACAGCTCTTCTTTTATGGAGTAGAGTTATTTCTCATACAGGATTATTTAAGAATATCATAAGTGACAGAGATCCGAAGTTCACATCTGCACTTTGGACCAATCTTCATAGATTGTTTGGGACTAAGCTATTATTCTCTACAGCATATCACCCTTAAACAGATGGCTAGCAGAGAGGATGATTCAAACTTTAGAAGACATGATCAGGAGATTCTGTGCTTATGGATCAGAACTCAAAGACTCAGATGGCTTTACCCATGACTGGTGCACTCTGATACCTGCATTGGAATTGAATACAAGACATCAGTCCATTCTTCCACAGGACAAACTCCTGCTATGTTAGAAAAAGGATGGAATCCAAGACTCCCAGCAGACACACTGAGGAAAGACTTGATTGACATTCATCCTACAGCTTCCAGCTTCAAGATAATTCTTGATAAAGTAAAACACCACGCAAAACAAAGTATGGATGATGCTTTTGATTATGCAAAGCAGAAGTGGGACAAGAGTCATAAAGTACCAGACTTCAAAGTAGGGGACTTAGTTTTAGTTTCAGCCTTGAATTTGAATAATATCAAAGGCCCCAAGAAACTTAAAGATTCTTATGTAGGCCCTTTGTTATTGTTGCTTTACATGGAACCAATGCAGTTCAAGTGGAATTGAGTGATGAATCGGAAAATAACCACCCCACCTTTCCAGTCAGCTTGATAAAGCCTTATCAACCAGCTGATAAAGAATTTTTTCCTTTAAGAAACCCAACTCCTTTAACTGTACCACCTGTGGAACAGAATGAAGACAAAAAGATAAAGAAAGTCATTAAAGAAAGGAGAGTTAGGGGTAAAAATCAAAGAGAATATCTTGTCAGATGTAGAAATGCAGTACATGAAGATAAATGGATGGCAGAATCAGAAATACCTGACTCAGATAAACTCTTGAGCAGATTTAGACATGAAAGAAGGCCACAAGCCTGAATATGTCTATAAATGTGCTTTAAGCTACTTGATCTGAGTAATGTAAAGAGGTTGGACAGTGGACATTAACCCCCTTTGGGGCCTTATTCTTCTATCACTAATAAAATTGTAGTACAATTTTATTTTTTGGTGGGAGGGAATGTGAGCCTCGAGGTATATTTTACATACACAAATAGGCCACAATTGTCTTAAAAAGAAATTTCGAATTATACATAACTCATAAATCATGCATATATTCAAAATTCATCATTTTTGATTTCAGAAAAGATGAATAACTTTTTATTGAGTAAGGAAATCCATGGATTCAAGGCCAGATTTGGATTCTACACGAAAGTTCACCTAGGGTAACTCCATAGAGTGAAGAAGCTCAAATTAACTCTTTGAGGTGGTAATATGGAAAATACTTCAACACCACATCATTAATACCACATAAAAGATCCGTGAAAATGTTTGTTTTTCTTGATTTTACGCCAAAATGATGGGAAAGTGAGAAATCCCATGTTACATATACACTAAGAATAGTGTTATACATGTTTTGAGCACTTAATATTATTGTATTCTTACATTCACGATTGGTACACCCATAGTGGATATCTCACTTAAAGCTTAAATTTCTATTTTGACGTGAAAAATAAGTAAGGGGGACAAAAGACATCAAAGAGAGCCAGGGTACCCAACTTCTGAGGCCTCAGAGGCTTGGATAGCTCCAAAGCTTGGTTCCATGGCTGATCTTGACCCAATTGGTAAACTAAACCTCTTTGGGAACTTGGTTACCAAGTTACAACTACTGTAAAACACCAGAAAATAGCAAATAACCTGCTATTTTGACGTGCCATGAAGGTAAAGAGCTACTTACACTCCTGTAACCATGTCAATTACTAATGAATTTCCATGGTTAAACCCCAAAAGAGTAATTAAAACCCTTTTTGGACTTGTATCCATTGATTTACCTCATAGAAACCAGTCAAACACTGATATTTGCAATTCTACGTAGAAATGAGGTAGAAACTTCAAAAATTCATTACAAATACAGTTCTTAATGAATCTTTCTGAATCTTTCAAGACCAATTGGAAACTGTAATATCTATGGTACAACCAAAAAGAATTACAGTTTTACTAGTAAAATTAAAAGTTTTACTTACAGTCCATTTTTGGTTATTCTACGTGAAACACTGAAACTTCAAAAATTCACAGTAAATACAACCTGTGATGAATTTGTCAATACCATTGATAACTTTGGGAAATCAATGATTAATTTGGAATAAAAGAAGGTTTACAAATGTTACTCCTTTTATTCTTAACCATATTGGGGTTGGTAGTCATGTAAAAGCATCAATTAAGCAATTATGACAATTTTACGTGACAACAGATGATGTAAGTACTAATCCAAAAGGATTTAATGCTCTCTCACTCACTGGTTTTTCAGTTTGCTCCATTGCACGCCTCTGTGAGCTGTTGTTGACTTAAAAGAGGCCTTCTCTTGTTTTTTTTTCCGCATCATCATCTTATTAATCATTTATATCAGTATTACCAACAACTAAGTATTAGTTAAAACTTTTCTTAAGTTTTTTATTCTTTCAGAATCAATCAGAAAGACTTGAAATCATAGAAATCAACTATATATTGTTGTAATACATTTATAAATTCATTTTGATCCTCTAGATCCACAATTCTACGTCAAATCTCTCTATCTTGTCTTTCAATAAGCTCTTTGGAATATTAGTGAGTGATTTATCTTTAATTATTAAAGTTTTTCTCTAAAATTAGTTTTCTTCAAGAATTATCATTATAATTATTCTTGCAAAAGATAATTATATATTAAGATAATTTTATTATTTTAATAAAAGAAGTTTTTATTATTAAATTCTTCTTGTAATTGATTCTAGTAGACAATTACTTACTCACTGTTAGAATCACTAGTAGTGCTTAACACGTGAAAGAAATAATTTTTTAATTATTTAATTGTGGCTATAATAATATTTTATTATTATATTTCATAAGAACAGACATAGTACTGTTGATTAATAGTAATATTATCATCAGTTTCATAGTCACATCTTACAAATTTGCTATATATCAAGACAACTGAAAGACTCAGAAGCCAGATGTGGAGCTACTCAGACAGAATGTCTGTAACAACCACTCATCAGGGGTAAGGGTATTCAGTCATACACCCACTCAAAACACCCCAAATCAGCAGATCCAGCATTTGTATCAGCATTCAAGTTCAGCAATCTTCATTCTGAACATGCATACAGCTTGGTACCTCAATACAGCCTGTCAATACCTGTACAGGCTGGATTCACCCAATACAGTTTCAATACACCAGTATGAAACTGTATGATCACTCCAATACACCACACCTCTTGTACAGGTTCTGTACAGCCGTACAGGACCTGTATTGGCCAGACTCAATTCAATCATCAAATATTCTCATGAAAATTCTTCCTCTGGATCAGGGCTGGTGATTCTCACATATACCAGCCCCTCTTTCTCCCCCCTGGGGACTTTTCCCCAGTTAATTAATTTAGTTTATTTATCATTTCATAATTATTCTTATCCTTATTTTGGGTATTATAATTATTTAATTTTAAGTTAGTCTTTGCATTTCTTTCTTCGCCTGTACAGTATGAGTTGGGTGGCCATATCCTTATTAACCCTTCTCTTTCCATTCTGACAGGTTGAAACAGTGGACTTGGACTTGTTTGTGGTTGGCTCTTCTATTTCTTATTCTTATTTCTTTTGTTGCTGCTTTTCTTATATTCATTCTTTAGTAATTCATCTTTAACACTCTTAAGTGTATCTCATTTTATCCTATCCTTGAGCCCTCCATAAGTGAGTCCCAGTTTACTGAGTGCCAGGCCCTCTTCACTTCGAAGAGCCCCTGTGACATTAAATTAATTAACTCATATTTGATTCTTTCTTTTCATTCATTTATATTCATTTCCTCTAATTCATCAATTATGACCTTTTCATGATTTTATGATTTTTACGATTTTTTATGAAATTCCTCTCTCATCAATTTTCATCTCATTCTTTTCATTCTTATGAAAATTGATTCTTTTCCTTTCTTAATCATTGCTGACCATTTCATCATTTCATTTTATTTTTATCAAATCAAATTTTTTCTGTGCTTTATTCAGGTCTTATTCAGGAGTAATTGATTGGTTATTTGATTGGATTATTCATTGGGATTCATTGGTTGATTGGATTATTGATTCAGGACTTCATTTGGATTATTGATTGACTTTTGAACCCTCAAGAACTTATTTGATTTATTGATTGATCCTCAAGAATTGATTTTGATTATTGATTTGATTTGACTCATCAAGATATTGAATTGATTCCTGAAGATTTTGAACTGATTGATTGATTCCTCAAGACCTTGATTTCATATTGAAGACACTTATTGATTGATTATTGATTGAATATTGATTGATTATTGATTTCCTCAAGATTATTGATATTTGATTGAATTGATTGTTGATTGATTGAATTTATTTGACTGTTGATTGAATTTGATTCCTCAAGATTTGAATTGATTCCTCAAGATTCATCAAGATTTTATTGTGATTGATTTGGCCAAGCCTGATTATTCTTCTTAATACCATCAAGTTACTTTAATTCTTTTCATAATGCCAGTCCAGCATAGCCCCCCAGCAAAGAATACTAGATCCCAGAAAATTCCAGCTGTTCTCACTCCTACAGCAAGGGCTCCTCTTGACCGCACACCATCAGTTCATCAACTGAGTGCAAATTTGGACAGAGGACCACCAATGGAAGGAGCAGCACCCTCAAGAAGAGGTGGAATGAAATCTAGAAGATCAAGATCCTTTTCTGGACTTTTGGGTGGCTACCCTGGCATGTCTGAAGGTGCAAGAGCAAGATTAGGGGAAGTTGAAGATGAAGAGGGGGAAGAGTCTGTGGAAGAGGAAGATTCTGGGGAAACTGAAGTGGCAGATGCCTTGGCAAATGCTCCAGAGGTGCCTCAGGGTTCTAATCTAGCCCTTTCTAGTCAACCTCTTGTCTCTCAAACTGATCCAAGTCTCCTCAAGATGATGGAGCAGATGACTCAATTCATGGGACAACTCACTCAAGCAGTTGCCCCCAGGGACAATTCCAAAGCCCCTGCTTTCAAGACTCCATCCATGAAGGCACCTGATTCTTTTGATGGTACTCAAGCTCATAAGTTGAGAGGATTTATCCAATCCTGTCAACTAATTTTCCATAATGATCCAGCAAACTTCTTCTCTGACAGGAAGAAGGTTTTGTACTCAACTTCTTTTCTGACTGGTAGAGCTGGCAAATGGATTGAACCTTACCTCTCAAATATTTCCAATGAAGACCCTTCCTACCTCCTCAATAATTGGCCAATGTTTGAATCTCAGTTATTCACTCTGTTTGGTGACCCCAATGAAGTCAGGAAAGCTGAACAAGTGTTGGACAATTTGAGGATGAAGGAAAGTGGTCATGTTTCCTTGTACATAGCAGATTTCAGAAGCTTAATGTCAAGAATTGGAGATTGGGGGGAAAGAGCTTATATCCATGTTTACAGAAGAGGATTGGCATCAAGATTATTGGATCAGTTGGCTTCTCACCCTGGAACTTTTGATACTCTTCAAGAACTCATGGATGTCACTCTAGAATTAGACACAAGATATCATGAGAGGCAGAAGGAAAAGGGTGGCAATCAAGAAAAGAAGCCTCCAGTCAGTGGATCCAATCAGTCTAGGCCTCCTCAAAACTCATTTCAAAAGAGGCCTCATCAGAAGAAGAATAAGAAGGGCAAGCAATTTCAATCTTCAAAGGACAAACCCCATGCTGCTCTCCTCAATAAGGACAATAAATTAATCGGTTCTGAAAAGGAGAGGAGGATTCAAGCAGGGTTGTGTACTTATTGTGGTGGCAAACACCCAATTGAAAAATGCTTCAAGAGACCTCAGAACAAGCCTGGGTCATCATCAAAAGGCTTCCCTAGCAAGCAGGGAAAAGCCTGAGTGGGGATCATGATGTGTTCAATGGTTCTCACTTATTTCCTTCAAGAGCACAATTGTGCACTCTGAATACTAGTGTCAAGAAATCTTTAAAATTTCTTATTTTCTCTTCTGTCTCTGATATTTTTTATAGTATTCTCATTGATTCTGGTGCTACCAACTCCTTTATTGCAAAGAATTTTGTTCTCAAGTACTCATTGACCATGTCAGAGCTCCCTGAAAAGATTCCTCTTTTCATTCTGGATTCTAATGAATCCACTTCCCTGTTCATCACCCATTATACCAAGTGGGTTGTTGATTTACCTTCCTTCCCAAGCTTTGAATGGGATTTCTTTATCATAGATTCACCCAAGGGAGAAGACCTAATATTGGGCTATGATTTTATTTACCATTTTAATCCCATTATTGATTGGAAAAATGGATTGATCACCTATGATTCTAGTCATAAGGATTCTAGTGGTATTATTCCTTCTACTAGTAATGACTTAGCCACTGCTGTCAACAGTGTTGCTCTGGCTGGTGAACTTAAGACACCTTCCATACCTTCTTCTGTCCATATCCCTTCCATAATTCCCTCTCAGTCATTACTTCCATCAAGAGATGAAGTCTTCAAAGAGATAAAGGATGTTGGAGAAGATGTTGCCATATCTTCACTTCATCTCTTCCAAGGGGATATGGACCTTCCTCCCTTATCTTTTCATGCATCCCTGGAGGAGCAGTGGGATGAGGAGGAAGAGTCAGAAGAAATTGAAACTGTGTTGAAGGTTGTTCCTCCTGCTTATCACCAATATTTGGATGTATTCTCCAAGGTGAAAGCAGAGAAACTTCCTCCACACCGCGCCTGTGATCACCATATCGAATTGGAGGGTCTTCTACCTCCAATTGGTGTTATCTACTCATTATCAAATCAAGAGTCAGAAACACTGCGGGCCTACATTTCAGAGAATGTAGAGAAAGGTTTCATTAGACCAAGCTCCTCTTCAACAGGAGCACCTGTCCTTTTTGTCAAGAAAAAGGATGGAGGTCTTCGTTTGTGTGTTGACTACCGCAAACTCAATGCTGTCACTAGGAAGAACAGATACCCTGTTCCTCCTATGAACCAGCTTCTTACCGTATTCAATGGTTCCACTATCTTCTCCAAGATAGATTTGCGTGGTGCATATAACCTTCTGAGAATCAAAGAGGGGGATGAGCACTTAACTGCCTTTAGAACCAAATATGGTAGTTATGAGTATTTGGTCATGCCATTTGGTTTGACCAATGCTCCTGCTTCTTTCCAGAATCTGGTAAATGATATATTGGCAGATTTCTTGGATGTGTTTGTTGTGGTTTATTTAGATGATATTATGGTCTTTTCTAGTTCTGAGGAGGAACATGTCAAACATGTGGCCTCTGTCCTCCAAAGACTGAGGGACAATAATCTGTTTGCCAAAGCCTCCAAGTGTGTATTCCATGCCTCAAGTGTGGAATACTTGGGCTATGTTGTTTCAAGTGATGGCCTCAAGATGGACTCTTCAAAAGTTCAGCAAATACTCAATTGGCCTCAGCCCAAAAACATCAAGGCTCTTCAATCTTTTCTTGGCTTTGCCAATTTTTATCGTCGCTTCATTAAAAATTATTCCAAAAACATCACTTCTCTCACTTCCCTTCTCAAAAAAGATTCTCCCTTCATCTTCAATGAGGAAGCTCTTAGTCAGTTTCAAGCACTCAAAGAAGCTTTCACCTCTGCTCCTATCTTATCTCACTTTAATCCTTCTCTACCTACTATAGTAGAGACTGATGCTTCTGATTATGCATTGGGCGCCGTACTGAGTCAGGTGAATGACTCAGGAAAGCATCCCATTGCAATTGATAGTCGCAAGCTCTTACCAGCTGAACTCAACTATGAAATTCACGACAAGGAACTCCTTGGCATAGTTTGGGCTCTCAAGCGCTGGAGAGCATTTCTTCTTTCTCTTTCCAATTCTTTTGAGGTCTTGACAGACCACTCTTCCTTGCAGTATTTCATGTCTTCCAAAGTTGTTACTCGTCGTCAGGCCTGTTGGGCTGAGTTTCTCTCTGAGTTTCATTTCACTATCACTTACCGCCCAGGCAGGCTGGCCACTTTACCAGATGCCTTGTCACGTCGGGACGACGTGTACCCAGAGAGGGGGGTGGACTTCATCAGCAAGAATCCTCAGAATTTTCATCAAGTACTTAAGCAAGATGGAATTCAAGAGTCAAGATTCTTCTCAATCAAAGTGGAAATTTTCTCAGATTTAGTTGACAAGATTCAAGAAGAAGTATGGCAAGACAAAGACTATAAAGAAATACTCAAGCAACTAGCAAGAGATGAATCAGTTCCAGATTATTCTCTTGAACCTCAAGCCAAGTTATTATTATTCAAAGATAGAGTGGTAATTCCAAGCAATGAAGAACTTCAACTCAATATTCTTCAAAAGCGTCATGACTCACCATTGGCTGGCCATCCTGGCCAGGAGAAGACCCTCAAGCTCATCAAGAGGGATTTTTATTGGGCTGGCATGAATCAATTTATCAAGGACTATGTGTCCTCATGTCAGCAATGTTCAAGAAACAAGAACATCCATCACAAGAAGTTTGGATTACTCAAACCTCTTTCAATTCCATCTAGTCCTTGGAATTCATTATCAATGGACTTTATCACTCAATTGCCACTGTCCAACAACTTTGATTCAATTTTAGTAGTTGTGGACAGATTCTCAAAAATGGCAATCTTCATTCCAACTTATGGCACAATCACTGCTCTGGATTTAGCTCAAATATTCATTAGCCATGTATTTTCCAAGCATGGACTCCCAGTCAGTATTGTCAGTGATAGAGGATCCTTATTTGTTTCATCATTCTGGACTCAATTGTGTCAGTAGCTCAAGATATCAAGAGATCTTTCAACTTCCTTTCACCCTGAAACAGATGGACAGACAGAGAGGGTAAATCAGATACTAGAACAGTACCTTCGGATGTATGTCAGCTATCATCAAGATGACTGGTACACCTGGCTCCCTCTGGCTGAATTTGCCTATAATAATGCAGAACATTCATCAACCAAGCAATCACCTTTTTTCACCATTTATGGAAGAAATCCCAGTTTTGACGCAATCCATATTTCTCAAGACTCACCTGCTGGAAAGTTATCAACAAAACTCCAATCAGTACAGCAAGTTGTCAAAGAAGAATTAGAGTCAGCAATAAGGAGATTCAAGAAGTATGCAGATAGAAATAGGGCAATTCCACCTGATTTCCAACCTGGGGACAAAGTATGGCTAGCTTCCAAGAACATCAAGACAACAAGACCCACCAAGAAATTATCAGAAAGATGGTTGGGACCCTTTGAAGTTCTTAAGAAGATTGGCAGCCATGCATATCACCTCAAGTTGCCTCAGCAATGGAAGACAGTTCACCCTGTATTCCATGTGTCCTTATTGGAACCAGTCAAGCATTCAACTATCCCAAATCGTCATCAATTGCCGCCACCACCAGTTTTAGTGGAAGAGCAAGAAGAATGGGAAGTGGCTCAGGCTCTGGACTCAAAACTCAAAAGAGGTAATTTATGGTATCTTGTAGAGTGGAAAGGATTCAGTGAAGACCCAGAAAGAACCACTTGGGAACCAGCTTCCAACCTTACCAACTCACCAGACCTTGTCAAGGATTTCCACTCATTGTATCCAGACAAGCCTGGTCCAAATACCTCAAGAGTTTGATTTTATGGTGCTTGGTGGGGAGAAGAAGTTATGAAAGTAAGTTCCTCTCCTGGCATGCACCTTTAAGGGGGTATTCTACCCATATGTTGTTGTAAGCATCACCTTGGCCACTCTGTGAGCACTTGTCAATTCTTTGGACAGGTTCAGGAAGCATACAACATCAATACCCTCCATTTGGACCTTATCAAGATATGGCCCAATGTTTTCTTTCTTTATGTTTCATTTTCTTTCTTTATTATCATTTCATTTTATGCCATTCATCATAATTCAAGACATTCTTTACTTCAAGTCATTTACGGCAAATCTTTTCAGAAGCCATTTATGGCAATTCATTTCAGAAGGCATTTATGGCAATTCTTTTCAGTTTTATGGTGCTTGGTGGGGAGTGGAAGTTATGAAAGTAAGTTACATCTCCTAGTATGCATCCCTGAGGGTTCTACTTCTTGTAAAACATCACCTTGGCCACTCTGTGAGCATCAAATGCTTGGTTTTCATTTTTCAGACACTTCTTGGCCAGAATCAAGCAACTCACCACAAGAAGGACCAGCCATCAGGAATTTTTCTTTATTTCTTTCTTTACTCTCATTTTCTCTTATTTTTTTTCTTTCTTTCTTTACTTGTATAATTTTCTTCTTTCATTTCTTTAAAGCAGCAGCAGCCCCTCCCCAAATCACGTATTGGGAGGTTCCATTATCTTTTTTATTTTTTATTTTATTTTTTACTTTTTAGTTGTGATAAGAGCATGGATAGAAGCCAAACCAAACACAAACAAGGACAAGCAACTCGTTATACTTACCCAATTCATCAAAATTCCACTAGAGGCCATGGTTGACTCATGGCTGAAGATACGCAAGCAGAAGATTCAGTACGGCAGAATCAGTCCAGTTGTAGGCCCAAGATTTGACCTCAAGGGAATTGGGCCACAAGTCAATCATGGCCCCCCCTCAAAACCTCTCAAATGTCAAGGCCCAAGACCCCTTCAGGGGCGGGAATCAGCATGGGGGGCCTCCCCTGAAAGTTTGGGGAAGGCCAAGTTCTTGGAGGTCCTGGACCCCATCAATGGGTCCAGGCCATATAAGGTGAAGATTCTTTTTTTGGGGCCAATCAAGGTCCTATGGCACCCCTGGGTCCCCAGCAAATTTGGGCCCTGGGGGCCTCCTATAGCCCCCACGGCCCACGGCCCACGGACCGCGGCGTACGGTCCACGGCCCACGGCGTACGGTCCACAGACCACGGACCGTGGCGTACGGCCCGCGGACCGCAAGACCCCAAATTACCCCAAAGGCCCGTAAAGGCCAAAAACCTCAATTTTCAAGAAAAGGCCAAAAATGGCCATGAACCAAAATTTCACCCAAAACACCAACGACCCAAGAAAAGGCCAGAATTGGCCATGGATCACATGTCACCCCAAGGCACTAAGGACCCAAACAAAAGGCCAAAATGGCCATAAACTCAAGGAATCCTCAAGACCATCCATAGAGAAGGCACCAGCCCAAAATCACCATAAAGGGCTGGTTGAGGCGTTTTGAAGGCCATTGGGGACAAGACCCTTGAATCCTTGTCATCATCAATTTCCTTGATTGGGCTGGCCAGATGAGTACACTTCATATACTCATCTGGCACCATTTTTTGAGCACAAGAGCTCAGTGGCCATAATTTTGGGATACAACCCAAGGCCATGCCCCAAGGACGTCAGTGTTTCAATCAGGAGAAAGAACAGTTCGAAGTGGGGTATTTACTCAAAGTTAAAAGAAGGGGGGAAATAATTTAATTGACAGAGATAAGATGGAGAAGGATTTCGAGATAATTGCCAAAAGAAAAACCTTCCAAGGAATTGTGTGGGGTAGTGAAATGCCATTCAACAATGGCAGGTTATTATGGTGTTCAGGAGCCCACCAGTTTCAAGAGGGGGATACTGTAACAACCACTCATCAGGGGTAAGGGTATTCAGTCATACACCCACTCAAAACACCCCAAATCAGCAGATCCAGCATTTGTATCAGCATTCAAGTTCAGCAATCTTCATTCTGAACATGCATACAGCTTGGTACCTCAATACAGCCTGTCAATACCTGTACAGGCTGGATTCACCCAATACAGTTTCAATACACCAGTATGAAACTGTATGATCACTCCAATACACCACACCTCTTGTACAGGTTCTGTACAGCCGTACAGGACCTGTATTGGCCAGACTCAATTCAATCATCAAATATTCTCATGAAAATTCTTCCTCTGGATCAGGGCTGGTGATTCTCACATATACCAGCCCCTCTTTCTCCCCCCTGGGGACTTTTCCCCAGTTAATTAATTTAGTTTATTTATCATTTCATAATTATTCTTATCCTTATTTTGGGTATTATAATTATTTAATTTTAAGTTAGTCTTTGCATTTCTTTCTTCGCCTGTACAGTATGAGTTGGGTGGCCATATCCTTATTAACCCTTCTCTTTCCATTCTGAAAGGTTGAAACAGTGGACTTGGACTTGTTTGTGGTTGGCTCTTCTATTTCTTATTCTTATTTCTTTTGTTGCTGCTTTTCTTATATTCATTCTTTAGTAATTCATCTTTAACACTCTTAAGTGTATCTCATTTTATCCTATCCTTGAGCCCTCCATAAGTGAGTCCCAGGCCCTCTTCACTTCGAAGAGCCCCTGTGACAATGTCTCTGTTTGGTATGGGCATTAGAAAAACTCCATTACTACTTAGAAGGAGCAGTATTCAAAGTTTTTACCGATTGCACAGCCCTCAAATCACTGTTGAACATGAAGACAACAAACAGACACATGCTCAGGTGGCAAATAGCCATACAAGAATACAGAGGGAATATCACTATTATCTATAAAGAAGGGAAAAGTCATACCAATGCAGATGGTCTCAGCAGGTGGCCACTGAAGAATGACCAAGAGAATCCAGCATATGACCCAGAAAATGGGGCCAAAATACCCATACAATGCATGGAGATAAATACGAGAAAGAACTTCAAACTATGAAACTGCGCATTAGGGAATGACCCATCAAACCCAGCACAGAGCTATGGGGAGAGCAAAGAGATACCCATATTGGGAATCAGCTCCTCTAATCTGAATACAGAGTTCTTTAGTATAGTACAATCATCATACAATAGACACAAACAGCATAGTATATTGATACAACTATTAAAACAAAAGTACAGGAGTCCTGAACTAGAGAGCCAATTGGAAGAGCCATGGCTCAAAAACTTCAAAGAGAATAGATTTTTTCTGATAGATGATCTACTATACCATAGGGAAAAACACACAAGTGCCCTGGTGATAATAAATAGAGAACATATTTTCCTGATAGTACAGGAATGCCATGACTGCCCATACATGGGACATATGAGTGAAGAAAGAACTAAAGAAGGAGTCTTTAGCACAGCTTGGTGGCCAAAGTGGGAACAAGACTTGAGTGAATACATAAACACTTGTACCAGATGCCAAAAAGCCAACAAATGTCATGGAAAAAGATATGGATTACTCCGGAGTATAGAGGAGCCCAAACACCCCTGGGAAATAATAAACATGGATTGGGTAACAGGCCTGGTCCCTTGAGGGAAAGACAGCTTTAATGCATGCCTAGTAGTAGTAGACAGGTACAGCAAGAGTGTCAGATGTCTCCCCTGTCACAAAGAGGACACAGCAATGGACACAGCCATATTGTTCTGTAACAATGTGATAGCAAACTGTGGAGCTCCAAGAATTATAATTAGTGACAGAGACCCTAAATTCACATCAGAATTTTGGACTAATCTATATGAGATTCTGGGAACCAAACTAGCATTCTCCACAGCTTACCATCCACAAACAGATGGTCTAGCAGAAAGAATGATTCAAACATTAGAAGACATCATTAGAAGATTTTGTGCATTTGGCATGGAATATAAAGACAATAAGGGGTATACCCATGACTGGGTAACCCTCCTACCACCTATACAATTGGCATACAACACAAGTATACACTCAGTGACAGGAAAAACCCCTGCCACATTAGAGAAAGGATGGAACCCACTACTTCCAGTAGACTACTTGAAGAAGAACCTCCTCTCAGTACACCCCACAGCTAAAGACTTCCACACAATGTGGAAAACTGCCTGTGAAAAAGAAGAACAATGTGTGGCTGAAGCTAAATTATACAACAAACAGAGATATGATAAAAGTCACCAAGAACCTGATTTCAAAGAAGGAGACCACGTTCTAATCTCAACTCTTAACTTCAACAATCTAAGAGGACCCAAGAAGATGAGAGACTCATTCATAGGACCATTCACCATTATTAAGTTAATAGGAAAGAATACAGTAGAAGTCAAGCTGACCAAAGAGTTTTCTAGGAAACAACCAGTTTTCCCTGTGAGCCTGGTCAAACCTTATCACCAAACAGATGAGGAGAAATTCCCTGAAAGAAAGAATACAGTCACCCATGAAAGATTGGTAGAGGAAGATGACTCATCTGGACCAGTGAAGAAGATCATTAAAGCCAGGAAAATAAGAATTAATGGGAAAGACAACAGGCAATATCTGGTTAGATTTAAGAATCAACCAGAAGATAAAGATAAATGGGTAACTGAGAAAGAAATCCCAGATGGACAAATACACCTCAGAAGATTCAGAGCCTCCAAAAGGGCTGAAGAGTCTCATCAATTATGAGCCTTCTTTTGAGGGAGGGTATGTCAGCCTGTGACTCAAAACAGAGCACTAGCATGACATCCAACATACCATAAATATTGGTATGACAAATATTGAACAAAAATATTCAATACAAGTAATAAATAAGAGGAAAAAACTCCTCTTAAATTAAACACCAACCTTATCCAAACAGAATAAGGAAACCCAGAGGAGAATAAACAAGTCAAAACCCTTATTTTCACCTCCCATCTAACTTATGCATATTTAAGTTATTCTATACCAAAATGGTATTTTTCTTAAAGCTCACATAGAGAGATACACAATGGTATCATCCATGTTGCTGTAACACCACTACAACTGAAGATACCATATGACCTTTATTTTAAAACCAAGACCCCCCTGAAAGTCAAAGAGGGCTTGTACAAAACTGTACAAACGTATAACCAAATTAAAGATCTAAACAAGAGCTTTAATTTGAGACACCTTAGACCTCTGTGTCTCTTAAATTGACTGAGGGATCTTGGTTCAAAGGTTTAACATCCAAAATACAGATATTCTGAAAACAACAAGGTAAACAAACCCCTGTATCTTTGGCATACACTCATACAACTGTACAGTGTAATATACCAAACTGTAGAGCTAATCAAGCCCTACAAGACTGTATCATCAGAATACAGATATCTTCCAAATTGAAGAAGATATCCAGTATGGAAGTTTTTGAAGCCTCATACTGATGTACAAAAATACATCCAAAAACTTAAAACCCTTATAGCTTTTGCTATTTTAAAGAAGAGTAAACATTAAGCATACCAAATTGAAGAGCTCATTAAGCCATTCAATTCTGTGCTCTTGGTTTCTTGATATCTTAAGAACTGGCTGAGATATCTTGATTGGAAGGTTTTTCTAGCAATACATGACTGTATCAAACTTGTATCAAACAGTATTGCTCCCATACTTAAAATAATATACTTATGAAGATATAACCTCTCCAAAATAATCATTATTGATCATACAGACACCAGAACAACGTCATCCAAGTGCTGACGTGGCAGGTGAAAAGTTTTTTCACCCTGTATTGATCCAGAATGATCACTTGTGGTTCCAAAACCACAATTCTGCCTCTATTGACGTCAGAATTGATGATCCAGAACCACAGGCTGATCATTGGAGTGAAAGTTTTCACTCCTCTGACGTGTGAAGAGTTAATAACTCTTGACAGTCTTGAAAGATATAAAAGGAAGGATTTTT
The DNA here is from genome assembly GCA_023105745.1 of Austropuccinia psidii. NCBI lineage: Eukaryota > Fungi > Basidiomycota > Pucciniomycetes > Pucciniales > Sphaerophragmiaceae > Austropuccinia > Austropuccinia psidii. Next base: position 70,236,581 of record JALGQZ010000004.1, read on the forward strand.
TCCTTGAAAACCCATCATATATTATCTTATTATCCATATTCTTACGTGAAAAAACTGTTATCAATCAGTAGTGTCCTTAGAATTATTATTAAAGATATAATTAAAATATAATTATTGTAGTACCTCTTTACAGTCAAAGATATTAGAGTATTGCAACCCAGGTCCTCAATAGACTCATCACCACTGTTACCACGTGGCAGTAGGACCTGAAGATTTGATTTTATTTGTTTTTGACGTGTCACAGTCATAATACTAGCTTGTAACTACATTTTATAGCTACTATATAGACTCACCCTGACAGGTGATCCCAATGAAGTGAGGAAAGCTGAACAAGAGTTAGAAAATCTCAGGATGAAAGAAAGTGGTCAAGTTTGCTTGTACATAGTAGATTTCAGAACTTTAATGTCAAGAATTGGAGACTGGGTGGAAAGGGCCTATATTCATGTATATAGGAGAGGCTTGGCATCAAGATTGTTGGACCAATTGGCTTCTCACCCTGGAAACTTTGATAGCCTTCAAGAGCTCATGGACCTCACCTTGGAATTAGATACCAGATACCATGAGAGGCAGAAGGAAAAGGGTATTCATCAACAGAAGAAGCCTCCAATCAGTGGATCCAACTCCTCCAAGCCCCCTCAAAGTTCATCATCAAAGAAGCCTTATCACAAGAAGAATAAGAAGGGGCAGAATTTTCAAGTGTCCAAAGACAATCCTCATGCTGCTCTCCTCAATAAGGACAACAAATTAATTGGTTCTGAAAAGGAGAGGAGGATTAAAGAAGGCTTGTGCAATTATTTTGGTGGTAAACACCCATTTGAAAAATGCTTGAAGAGGCCTGAAAACAGGCAAGGGTCATCAAAAGGCTTCCCTAGCAAGCAGGGAAAAGCCTGAGTGGGAATCATGATGTGTTCAATGGTTCTCACTTATTTCCTTCAAGAGCACAATTTTGCACTCTGAATACTAGTGTCAAGAAATCTTTAAAATTTGTTATTTTTTCTTCAATCTCTGATATTTTTTATAGTATTCTCATTGATTCTGGTGCTACGAACTCTTTTATTGCAAAGAATTTTGTTCTCAAGTACTCATTGACCATGTCAGAGCTCCCTGAAAATATTCCTCTTTTCATTTTAGATTCCAATGGATCCACTTCCCTGTTCATCACCCATTATACCAAGTGGGTTGTTGATTTACCTTCCTTCCCAAGCTTTGAATGGGATTTCTTTATCATAGATTCACCCAGGGGAGAAGACCTGATATTGGGCTATGATTTTATTTACCATTTTAATCCCATTATTGATTGGAAAAATGGATTGATCACCTATCATTCTAGTCATAAGGATTCTAGTGGTATTATTTCTTCTACTGGTAATGACTTTTCCACTTCTGTCAACAGTGTTGCTCTGGTTGGTGAACTTAAGACACCTTCCCTTCCTTCTTCTGTCCATAACCCCTCCATTTTTCCCTCTCAGTCATTACTTCCATTAAGAGATGAAGTCTTCAAAGAGATAAAAGATGTTGGAAAAGATGTTGCTATATCTTCACTTCATCTCTTTCAAGGGGATATGGACCTTCCTCCTTTATCTTTTCATACCTCCCTGGAGGAGCAGTGGGATGAGGAGGAAGAGCCAGAAGAGATTGAAACTGTGCTGAAGGTAGTCCCTCCTGTTTATCACAAATATTTGGATGTATTCTCCAAAGTGAAAGCAAAGAAACTTCCTCCACACCATGCCTGTGATCATCATATTGAATTGGAGGGTCTTCTACCTCCAGTTGGTGTTATCTACTATTTATCAAAGAATGAGTCAGAAACATGGATGGTGGCCTTCGTTTGTGTGTTGACTACCGCAAACTTAATGCTGTCACTAGGCAGAACAGGTATCTTGTTCCTCCAATGAATCAGCTTCTTACCGTCTTTAACAGTGCTACTATCTTCTTCAAGATAGATTTGTGTGGTGCTTATAACCTCTTGAGAATCCAAGAGGGGGATGAGCACCTAACTGCCTTTAGAGCCAAATATGGCAGTTATGAGTATTTGGTTATGCCATTTTGCTTAACCAATGCTCCAGCTTCATTCCAAAATCTTGTGAATGATATCTTTGCAGATTACTTGGATATTTTTGTTGTAGTGTACCTAGATGATATTATGGTCTTCTCTAGCTCTTTGGATGAGCATGTTAAAAATTTGGCCTCTGTTCTCCAAAGACTGAGAGACAATAATTTGTTTGCTAAAGCCTCAAAAGGTGTATTCCATGCCTCAAGTGTGGAATACTTGGGCTATGTTGTTTCAAGTGATGGCCTCAAGATGGATTCTTCAAAGGTTCAACAAATCCTCAATTGGCCTCAGCCCAAGAACGTCAAGGCCCTCCAATCTTTTCTTGGCTTTGCCAGCTTTTATCGTTGTTTCATTAAAAATTATTCCAAAGAAATCTCTTCTCTCACTTCCCTCCTTAAAAAATATTCTCCCTTTATCTTCAATGAGGAAGCTCTTAGTCAGTTTCAAATACTCAAAGAAGCTTTCACCACTGCTCCTATTCTCTCTCATTTTAATCCTTTTCTATCAACTATTGTAGAGACTGATGCTTCTGATGATGCCTTGGGTGCTGTACTGAGTCAGGTGAATGACTCAGGAAAGCATCCCATTGCATTTTATAGTCGCAAGCTCTTACCAGCTGAACTCAACTATGAAATTCATGACAAGGAACTCCTTGGCATAGTTTGGGCTCTCAAGCACTGGAGAGCTTTTCTCCTTTCTCTTTCTGATCCCTTTGAGGTCTTGACAGACCATTGCTCTCTCCAGTATTTTATGTCCTCTAAAGTCCTTACTCGTTGTCAAGCCCGTTGGGCAGAATTTCTATCTGAATTCCACTTTATCAGCACTTACCGCCCAGGCAGGCTGGCCACTTTACCAGATGCCTTGTCATGTCGGGACAATGTGTACCCAGAGAGGGGGGTGGATTTCATCAGCAAGAATCCTCAAAAGTTCCATCAAGTTCTCAAGCAAAATGAAATTCAAGAGTCAAGATTCTTTTCAATAAAAGTTGATATGTTTTCGGATGTAGTTGATCAAATTCAAAGACAAGTATGGCAAGAAAAGGTTTATAAGGAAATCCTCAAGGAATTAGCAAGAGGAGAATCAGTCCCAGACTATTCTCTTGAACCTCAAGCAAGATTATTATTGTTCAAAGATAGATTATTCATTCCAAACAATCATGAAATTCAATGGGACATGCTTCAAAAGCGTCATGTCTCACCGTTGGCTGGCCATCTGGGCCAGGAGAAGACCCTCAATCTCATCAAGAGGGATTTTTATTGGGCTTGAATGAATCAAATCATCAAGGACTATGTGTCATCATGTCAGCAATGTTCAAGAAACAAGAACATCCACCATAAGAAGTTTGGATTACTCAAGCCTCTTCAAATTCCATCTGGTCCTTTGAATTCTTTATCAATGGACTTTATCACTCAATTGCCCTTGTCAAGCAACTTTGATTCAATTTTAGTAGCTGTAGACAGATTTTCAAAAATGGCAATATTTATTCCAACTTATTCAACAATCACTGCTTTGGACTTAGCTCAAATCTTTATTAGTCATGTCTTTTCCAAACATGGCCTTCCAATTAGTATTGTTAGTGATAGAGGTTCATTATTTGTCTCATCATTTTGGACTCATTTGTGTCAGCAGCTCAAGATATCAAGAGATCTTTCAACTGCCTTTCACCCTGAAACAGATGGACAGACAGAGAGGGTAAATCACATTCTAGAAAAGTATTTTTGGATGTATGTCAGTTACCATCAAGATGACTGGCACACCTGACTCCCTCTGGCTGAATTTGCCTATAATAATGCAGAAAATTCATCAACAAAACAGTTTCCATTTTTCACTATTTATGGAAGAAATCCCAGCTTTGATTCAATTCACATTTCTCAAAATACACCTGCTGGAAAGTTATCATCAAAACTCCAATCAGTACAGCAAGTTGTCAAAGAATAATTAGAGTCAGCAATAAAGTGTTTTAAGAAGTATGCAGATAGAAATAGAGCAATTCCACCTGATTTCCAACCTGGGGACAAAGTATGGCTAGCTTCCAAGAGCATCAAGACAACAAGACCCACCAAAAACCTTTCAGAAAGATGGTTGGGACCCTTTGAAGTTCCCAAGAAGATTGGCATCCATGCATATCACCTCAAGTTGGCTCAACAATGGAAGTCAGTTCACCCTGTCTTCCATGTGTCCTTGTTAGAACCAGTGAAGGAATCAACTATCCCAAATTGACACCAATTTCCACCACCTCCAGTAATAGTGGAAGAGCAAGAAGAATGGGAAGTGGCTCAGTTTCTGGACTCAAAACTCAAGAGAGGGACCCTATGGTATCTAGTGGAGTGGAAAGGATTCAATGAAGACCCAGAAAGAACCACATGGGACCCAGCTTCCAACCTTACCAACTCCCCAGACCTTGTCAAGGATTTTCAAACTTTGTATCCAGACAAGCCTGGCCCAAATGCCTCAAGAGTTTGATTTATGGTGCTTGGTGGGGATTGAAGTTTATGAAAGTAAGTTCCTCTCCTGGCATGCACCTTTATTAGGGTATTCTACCCAAATACGTTGTAAGCATCACCTTGGCCACTTTGTGAGCACTTGTCAATTTCTTTGGACAGGTTTAGAAGGCCTTTCAACATCAATAACTTGAATTTGGACCTTCCATCAAGATATGGCCAAACTCCCTTTTTCTTTTTTATTCTTTTTCCTTCTTTCACAAATTTTATTCCAAATTATGCCATTCAATATTATTCAAGACATTCTTTAACTCAAATTCATGTTATGGAATAATTTCTTTTTCATTTATGGTGCTTGGTGGGGAGATGAAGTGATGAAAGTAAGTTCCATCTCCTGGTATGCATCCCTGAGGGGTCTACTTCTTGTAAAACATTACCTTGGCCATGCTGTGAGCATCAAATGCTTGATTTTATCTTTCAGAACATTTTGGCCAAAATCAAGCAACTCGCCACAAGAAGGACAACCCTCAAGCATTTCTTATTTCCTTCTTTACTCTCTTTTTCTCTCAATTCTTTTTTATTTTCATTTTTCATTTCATTTTCTTTTACTTGTATGATTTTTTTTTCATTTCTTGTTTCAAAAGCAGCAATCCTAACTCCCATATCCTGTTTGGGGAGTCAATTCATTCAATAATCAAGAGCAAACACTAGTAATGGTAAAGACCAGCTACAGATAATTCTCATCAAAATTTCTTCAAGGCTTCTCTAAACTTAACAACCATGGCATCTTCATAAGCAAATGCCTCCCTGGCCAAAGCAGCAGTGGGCTCCCCTGGAATAGCACTCTTCATAGCCTCATCAACAAACACCTCAGTCAAAGCATCAACTTCAGCAAATAGAGAGGTGACCACCTTCTTCTTCACCCTTTTCTGATCAGTGAAGTTGCCAGTAATATTCCAGCAGCGACGGTTTTCAAAGATTGATTCAGGTTCTGGAGACATTGGGTCTCTAGAAGTGCTGGCCACTGGTGGTTGGATATTGGTAGAGGTGGAGGCAAGTGTGGAGGGCCTGGTTGGGGATCTAATTGGAATTTGAGGTGGTTGGGGGGACCTGATCACTTCATTATTGGTGGTACTAGCTTGGACTGGGGATTGAGAAGTGGATTGGATTCTTCTTTTCTGGATTGGGGTAGTCATTTCAAGCTCTTCTCCATCAATCTCATCACTTCCTTCAGCATCAATATCAATTTCATCTTGAACCACCAAATTTCTCTTCAATCTTCCAAGTTTTCCATCTTTTCTGGTGACCAAAATGGGAACCTCTGGGGCCACTCCAATGGGATTTCCTTGGGGGTGAATTGATCCTCCTATGGCTGCCCAGGAACTTCTGGAATTATTCCATTGTTGGACACCTCTCATTTTAGATCCAGTCACTGAAGAAGAAGAAAAGAAAACATAGAAGTCAGTAACCCGTCAAGTCTATGGCCAATCAACTCACAATTAGAGTGACCAGAGGTGGCATTGTGGGATTAAAATGAGGCAGTACCTGGAGGGGGAAATCACAGGTAACTAGTTTTGAATTGCTAATAACTCCTGTAACCAAGGGTGGCAAGGGTGTATTGCATGCTCCTCCTAAAAACCTGAACAAAATCTTCCTTGGAGCTCACAAACCAAAATAAAATTGGTAAGTGGCTTTACAACTGCAGAAGACAAAATTCAGCAGTCTCAGATCAGACCTATTCAATAAAAAATATGAAAAATATTGTCAGTAATTTTGGCTAAATTTTGGGTTTTAATGAAATACTTTTCTGTTTAATTTTAATATTTTTTCTTGGTTAAATTGAGGTGAGTGGTTTCTTCTTGGTGATAAATCCTTGGTAAGATGGGTTATTTCAGGTTTTCTGGAAAATTTTATTGGTGTTGATAAAGGTAATTTTGTTAAGGTATAGCTATAATAGAGTAAAATAATTTTTTAAAGGTTTGTTATTTCTGTAAGAGATATAATTTTCATGGGATATAATTTTCATGGGGGGGATTTTGAAATTTGGGGGAAGAGAGCCCCTCTATTTATACCTTTTGGGAGCCTAGGGGGCCCTCCATGGGAGCTGTCTTTTTCCACTCTAATTCCTCTTGATTTCATCATGTGACTCCATTTTTGGTGAGGACCTTTCTTGCATGGGTCAGGTGATTTAAGGCTGGGTGATGATTTTTTCTCTGCACAGCCTCCATTCATCACATGATGGTCTTTTGGTGAACTAATTATGATGTGATATTCTAGGGTTTTCCTTGCATTCATGAGGTTATTTCATTTTGGCTGAGGATTTTTGTTGCGCACAGCCTCTTTTCTGTCACATGATATTCTTTTGGTGGATGGAGTATCACATGATGAACTTGAAATTCCTTTGCATATGTCATATTTTAGGCTTGGTAGAAGTGGCTGTGTAATTTATGCAAGTGTCACGGTTGTTTTTCTTCTTTTTGAACTTTAAAATGAGGTCAAGTGATAATTTCTTGCACTGATGAATTTACTGTTATGTATGAGATGATGTTATTTTTGAGTTTGAAACATGTTGTGCATAGTCATGTGGTTGAGATTTAATTAGAATTGTGTACTGCATGCAACCTGTTGTAACTAGCTTTGGTTTGCATGAGGTGATTAGTTGTGTAAATAATTATGATTCTGTTTTAAGGCTTTAAGTGGGGCTACTGTGGATATAAGATAAGGTACTCCTGTGACTGTGTTGTAAATGACTTGCAGGAATTCCATGGGTTTTAGCTTTTCATCATGTGACTTCTCTATGTTGAGTGCTAGGTTGCTGTGTAATTCATGCAGGTGTCCCTTTATTTCTGCATGAGTCCTGTGGCTGTAAGGGGGTGTAAAGCTGGGTGGGGCATGTAATTTAAAGGGTGGTACCTTATTTGTTGTAACTAGTTTACTATATGTAACTTGATTTTTACCTATGCATAATGAAATTGAATAATTTATTTAAACACATACACTGCCCTTTGGTGCCTGTGCCATGGTTTTATGAGTTAAATCCAGCTTCTTGCTGAAAAGTTGACCTTTTGGTGTAAAATTTGAGTGTAAGTCTGCCTGTAGGCTGGATTTACTGCTGTTATGGGGTACTATGAGCTTGAGCCTGGTGAAAAAAATGGTATGGAATACCACAGCATCAGAGGTGGGAGGTTCATCAACAGGAGCTTCCAATCCAAATCTTCCACCCTTCTTGATGCTGCTCCATAATCTTCTGGGATTTTCAGGAAAGCTATAGTGGGCTTGAGAGCAATTTCTTTTTCCAAGATTGCAAAATTGACACCTGGTGGACCTAGCAGTAGCAGATTCCACACAACGAATCCGTTTCCTCTTACAATTGGTGCAGGGTGGTTCAATAACTCTGACAGATTTAAAACCATTATAGGTTTTCTTGATGTCCCAAATCTCTGTAGGGGCCATACTCTCTTCAGAAAGCTCCCTCAAGTTATCAAAAACACCAGGACCATAAAGTACAGAAGGTGGGGAATCAGAGTGATTGGAATCAAAAAGGGAAGTCAGCCTTGAGCTCATCTTCAAGTCAAAATTTCAAAGTCAAGACCAATAGAATTATGGACAATTGCAAGTCAGAAAGACAATTATGGCAATTTGGAACTGCAAGAATGAGTTGAATCAAAGAAAATAGGAGGGAAAATCAAGAAAACACTGTTTCATAGGCCAAATTGGCCATTTTCATGCATTTGCACACTTTTGCGCATTTTGCGCACTTTTGCGCATTTTGGCTTCATTCTTCTTCAAAACATCAAAATCAATGTTTTATTCAATTCTTCAGCAAAATATCCCATTTTGACCATATTGGCATATTTGCGCATTCTTGTGCATTTGGCGTCATTTCTCTTAAAAACCTTCAAAAACCCATTTTTATTCAATTATTCACAAAATATGCCATTTTAATGATATGGGAATTATTGCGCATTTATGGCTATTTCAACTTCAAATCATGTGAAAAAGGCAAAAACACCAATTTCAATAAAAATCATCAAAAACTTCATTATCTTGCATTTGCACACTTTTGCGCATTTTTGCGCATTTTGCGCATTTTGGCCATTTCAACCAAAAAAACCATCAAACAACAATTTAGGGGAATAATTCAAGGACTTCTGAAATGGTCCAAGCAAGAAAAAAGGCCAAGTTGGCCCAATCTCCAAATGAAGACAGAAGTGATGGAATGGCAGTGGGTTCTTAGGAAATGGACCTGAATTCAATTTTTATCATGAGCAATGAGGACTCAAGACAAAATGAGTGAAGAAATCTGCAATGAGAAGAATATCAAATAAATAGAAGAAAAAATTGATGGAGTGAAGACAGGTATGAAGTGAAGGAGAATCAGAATCAAGACAAAGAAGAAGGACCTACAAGTTATGAAGCTGAAAGGGGTTGAAATTATGATTTATGAAGGGGAACTTTGAGAGATAAAAATTGGGAGCTGGGGGGAAGAACAAATCAGTTGATCTTATCAAGAGTCATTACTTTTATGGTTCTCAGAGCTCACCACTTTCAAGAGGGGGATAATGTCACAGCCATGGAGACAGGCAGGGCATTACCACTCATTACTGATGGAAAATCTTCCAACATCTAATCAGGAAGGGGTTTCATGGAAGATTCACCAAATACATTTCCAATCCTCAATACAGGTCAATACAGGATTCACCAAATACAGGCCTGTCCTCAATAAAGGCGCAATTACCTGTATTGATTCAAATAACTGTATTGGATACACCAATACAGTTTCACATCTCAAATACAGGTTCCTCAATCATAAAGTCATGGTTTCTCAACACTCAAACACCAGGCTGGCACTTTTTCACATATACCAGCCCCCTTTCACCCACCTGGGGGCTTTTCCCCCAGTTAATTAAAATATTGGATTTATTATTCAATATTATTTTATTTCTCATTAAGAAATATTATTTTATTATTTATTAAGTTAGTCTTTGCCTTCCCTCACCTGTTCAGTAGAGTCCTGGTGGCCATATCCTTTATTAATCCTTTTCTCTTTTGTGAACAGGTTGAAACAGTGGTACAGGATTATTTGTGGTTGGCTCTTTATTATTGCTTTTGTTTTTCTCTCATATCTTTTTATGCTGATTATTTTATGACTAGGAATTTATCCTCTTACTCCATTACTCTTATCATTTGAGTATTTCATTCTGAGCCCTCCATAAGTAAGTCTGTTCACTGAGTGCCAGGCCCTCTTCATTTAGAAGATCCCGTGTGACAGTTCCATCCCTTTTCTAGGATAGCAGGAGTTTGATTGGTACTGGCATGGATTGATGTTTTATATGCTAATTCCATTTCTGGAAACAGAGTGCACCAATAATGGGTAAATCCATCACAATCTTTGAATTCAAGGCCATATGCACAAAATCTTCTTACCATGTCCTCTAAGGTCTGGATCATCCTTTCAGCTAGACCATCAGTTTGTGGGTGGTAGGCTGTAGAGAAGGACAGCTTAGTGACAAATAATTGGTGAAGATTCGTCCATAGTGCTGAAGTGAATTTGGGATCCCTTTCACTAATGATATTTGTAAACATGCCAGTCCATGACACTACTCTATTCCATATCAGAAGAGCTGTATTCATGCCTGTATCATCTTTGTGACATGGTAGAAAGATTGGAGTTTTACTGAATCTGTCTACAATAACTAGGCAAGCATTATAGCTTCTGTCACCTCCTGGTGGTAGGCCAGTTACCCAAGGTCTGCTGGGTTCTTGGATTTTTATCATATTTCCAAGTCTCTTGCCAGTGGATTTATTTGCCTTTTGGCATCTGTAACAGGTTTTGCAATACTCTGCAACATTTTCCTGCCACATTGACCACCACATGCAGGTCTTGATTTTTCTCTTGTTCTTTCTTCAGACAGATGTCCTGAAAAGGGGCTGTCATGGCATTCTTTTAGTACAAAATTGATCAATGACCTGTCCACAACTGTCATGACACATGTGTGCTTGGTTCTGTGGTAAATTATACCATCCAGTAGGTGAAATCTTCCTTCATCATATGATTTTTTCCATACTTCATCCTAGGCATGTATCAGAGAGTTGTCTTTACAGTATTTGTTAAGTAATTGGCATAAGATGCTACAATTTGTATCTTGAGTGTAACTGTTTCTTACTTCTTCAAACTAGGTGGTGTTCAAGTCTGTAACACTTATTCCTTCTATTGGGATCTGTGTTAAAGCTTCTTCTGGCACATAAGCAGGATTATCAATATCATTTTGTAATGGTCATCTACGTAGTCCATCTGAATTTTCATGAAGATTCCCATCTTTATGAAAAATAGTCATATTGCCCTTGTATTCTTGTGTGGCTATTTGCCATCTGAGCATATGTCTGTTAGGTGTTCTCATGTTTGAAAGTGATTTGATAGCTCAACAATCTGTTATCACTTCAAAAACACATCTCTCTAAGAAATATTTCAATTTTTCTAAGGCCCAGACAAGGCATAGACACTCCATTTGACTTTCTCCTTATCTGGCTTCAGTTGGTTTGTTTTGCCTGGATATGAAACATATGGGGCCTTCCACAGGTTTATCATTTATGATCTGAACTTGGGGAAGTGCAGCACCCAGCCCATCTCCTGATGCATCAAAATACAATTTGAAAGGCAGCTTAAAGTCTGGCATCAGTAAGAGTGGAGCAGTGGTCAAGGCTTCTCTTAGAGACTTGAAGGCTTTGACTCTGTCAACAGTCATTTCCAATACTTTGTATTTATCACACAGTTTATAAAGTGGTCTTGCTATGGATGCAAAATCTTTAATGTGTTGCCTATAATATCCTGAAAAACCTAAAAATGACTGAATTTCATTTTTGTTCTGAGGCATGGGTTTTAGCAATACTGCTGCAACTTTTTTTTTGTCAATTTCAAGGGACAAACCAGATACAACATGTCCTAGTGCTTCAATTTCTTTGAATCCAAAATGACATTTTTTCAAAGTGGAAGGTTTGGCTATGAAACAATACGTAAAAATTACTAATATTTTACTTATTGTACTATGAATGTCCTTATGAATTAAATAAATAAGATAAAAATAATTATTATAACTATGGAGTAAAATAATTATAATAATAAAGAATTATTATAATTATGGCATGAAATAATTATATTATTAAATAAATATGATGATATAATTTATATTTTAAAAAAAATAATATATAAAATAAATATATTAATATAAGATTATTAATATATTTAAAAGCACTTTATTATTGTTACCAAAAAATAATAAAGGCATAAAAAATTGTTTTTTATCAATAAAAAACAATTAATAACAATAATATTACTAATGTTAAAGTTATAAATTAATATAAATACTATTTATATCAATTATAGAATTATTAAAGTAATAATAGAGAAAAATTATTATAATAAGAGAAATAATCTACTTTCAATGCTTGATATAATAATTCTTAATATTGTTGCAGCGAGAAATGTAAATACAACTTATTTAAATTGTAGCTACAATAAAATTCAAGAGAAATTACCAATTTTCTTGTTTTTAGGTGGAGTTGAGGTTTTTAAGAGAAATTTAAACAAAACAATTAAATAATTTCAATAATCACATCAAAGATGAATATTATGATAACATTATATTTGGTCTTTAATAATATAAGAGTTTTATATATAAAGATTAAAGAGATTACCTTTTTATTTAATGATCTAAAGTTTTTTAAGCATCTGAGGGGGAAATAGAGTAGAAAGAGCTCTATTTATATTAAATACCTTCCTCCTAGAGTCCAATAGGCTTCTATTAGACGTGCACTGATCATATCCACTGAGATTGATCAATATTATAATGGTTTGTGATGATTATATCATGATCAAACCATCTTGACTCATTATTACGCCATTAGTCAGAGTTATCACTGTAACTTTAAGTTTGATGACATCATAGGGTTGGCGGAAGCCTAAGCTTCTGTATTTTATTAGTATTAATCATAATGTAATAGTATTCATAAATTTTATCACTTATATGACTGTTAAATATAAAATAAGATTGCAGTGAGTTATCATAAATGATCAAATTTAAGCTTAAACTTTGATCCTTAATAAAATTTAAGTTTTACAGGCTGCAGAAATTCAGAAAGTGTGTTTTAGTAGCTTGGAATAACCTCTTTTATGCTGAAAAGAGCATTTCATTACATCATCAAAATTCTATTTTTGATGATTTTTCTTGTAACTCATCTTTTCTGTCAAAATTTAATATTTTAAGCTTCAAACCATGATTTCAAGGGGTTATACCCTGAATTTTATAATAAATATTACCTAATTCTTCACGAATGAACTAGTAAAGTCTAACTGTCTACTTATTTCTAAGTTTGGACCACTTTCACAACAAAGTGGTCAACAGCTCTCTTGATTTTAATCAATAATCCCTTACAGGTTTCAACCTTGTTTATAACTTGTGAAAGAAAGTTCATTTCTGTATTCCTACAGTAGCTACGTTATAACTTTATTTTTGGTTCATCACTCTATCATGCATATTTCAAAAGATATTAGCTAAAATCCTTGAATATATGCGTTGACCAAAAAGTGCATATATTCAGCTTAACTCCTGAAGTATTGACTTTGGAGATTGGCTTCTTAATTATTTAATGTTTGGAATCCTATGGAGAGTCCAATGGTACCATTTATTTCACATGTTGTTTCATTGGTATTTGAAATAATCAAGGATTTAGGCTTTTTATAAGGTGTTATTACTTATAACTCATTAAATATTGACTTTACAGATATGCCATAAAAATGGTATATGTGTATTTTACCATGGGCAATCCAATGGTATAATTTATTTCACATGTTTATTCATTTGTTTTTAAGTTAGACCAAGTTTTATGCCTATTTATGGCATTTTTGTATTTTTAAGGTAATTATTTTTAATGTATAATTATTTTAAAAATTTCTTGTGACCTTTTTGGGTATGTGGTCATATCTCAAAGTTTCACATTCCCTAACACCAAAAAAGATTGTACCACAATCTGATATGTTTAATTAAGGTATCATCCACTGTCCTACCCCTTCAATAGACTTTGTTAGTCTGGAAGCTCAATAATGCTTAACTTTTCTATTCTTTCGGTTTTTTTCATGTCTGAGCCTTCTTAGTAGTTTATCAGCATTTTTTATATCTTTCTCAAGTAGCCATCCATCTTCTTGAGTTGAATTTCAATACCTTACAAGGTATTCTCTTTCTTTTTTTTCTTGTACTTCTTTCTTTAAGAACTTTTACAATTTTCTTTTCTTCTCCTTCTTCCAAGGGGGGAATTTCAAGTGGGGGTTTATTTATTAGCGGAAATAACTCCTTGTCACTTGAGCTATAAGGTTTTATCAGACTTACAGGGAAAGCTGGGTGTTTGTTCAATAATTCACCTGTGATTTCCAAATGCACAGCATTAGGTCCATGAAGTGCCTTTATCATAAATGGTCCCGAAAAGGAATCCTTTGATTTCTTGGGACCTTTTATGTTATTAAAATTAAGGGTTGATACTAGAACCAAGTCTCCTATTTTGAAGTCAGGTGGTTTATAAATTTTATCCCATCTTTCTTTTGCATATCTGAAAGAATCTTGCATACATCTGTTTGCATGGTTTCTTGCTTTGTCAAGCATTATCTTAAAACTCCTTGCTGTTGGATGTATATCCACTAACTCCTTTTTGAGGGTATCATAAGGAAGTCTTGGATTCCAACCTTTTTCTAGCATTTCTGGTGTTTTGCCAGTAGAAGAATGGATTAATGTTTTGTATGCCAGCTCAAGAGCTGGTATTAGTGTACACCAATCATGGGTAAAACCATCAGAATTCTTGAATTCTAGTCCATAAGCACAGAATCTTCTGATCATTTCTTCCAAGTTTCTTATCATTCTTTCTTCTAAACCATCAGTTTGAGGATTGTAAGCTGTTGAGAATGATAACTTTGTCCCAAAAAAGTTGTGGAGATTTGTCCATCATGCTGAAGTAAATTTTGGGTCTCTGCCACTTATAATATTCTGGAATAAGCCTGTATGGCTAATGACTTTATTCCATATCATTATGGCTGTGTCCATAGCTGTGTCATCTTTGTGACATGGTAGGAACATGGGAGTTTTGCTATACCTGTCAGCTGAAACTATGCATGCATTATAGCTTCTGTCTCCTCCTGGAGGTCATGCTGTTACCCAATCCATATGAACTATCTCCCAAGGGGATTTTGGTTCTTGGATTTGGATCATCATTCCAAATTTCTTTCCTGTGGCTCTGTTGGCTTTTTGACATCTGTCACAGGTTTGGAAGTAATCTGCAGCATCTTTCTTCCAATTTGGCCACCAAGAGCAGGTTTTCACCCTTTCTAGTGTTCTGTCTTCTGAAAGATGTCCAGCTGAAACACTATCATGAGACTCATTTAAAATAGTGTTTATCAGGGTTCTATCTGTTAAGGCCATAACACATGTGTGTTTTGTTCTATGGTAAAGGATTTCATCAAGGAGGTGGAATCTTCCTTCATCATATGCCTTTTTCCATGTTTCATCTAATTTTGATGAAAGTGATGGATCTTTGCAGTCTTTCATTAGAAGTCGGCTTAATTTATGGCAATTCTTGTCCATCTTATACCTTTTTTTTAACTTGGTTAAAGAATTCTGTGCCAATGTCTGTAACACATATTCCTTCTATATGATGCTCTTCCTGTGGTACCCATGCTGGATTTTCGGGGGTATTTGCTAAAGCCCATCTGCTAAGACCATCTGCATTTTTATGAATATTTCCAGATTTATGAACAATAGTCATGTTTCCTCTGTATTCTTGGATAGCAATTTGCCATCTCAGCATATGTCTATTTGGAGTTTTCATATTTAATAGAGATTTTACAGCATTACAGTCTGTAATCACATCAAATACTGTTTCATCCAAGTAATAATGTAATCTTTCTAAAGCCCACACTAAGCAGAGGCATTCCATTTGGCTTGCTCCATACCTTGCTTCTGTGGGCTTTATTTTTCTTGAAATAAAACAAATTGGTCCTTCCACTGGTTTATCATTGATAATTTGTGTCTGGTGTAGTGCAGCACCTACTCCTTCTCCACAAGCATCAATGTAAAGCTTGAAGGGTAGTTTCCAATCTGGCCTTAGAAGAAATGGGGCATTTGTTAAGGAATTTTTCAAGTCTTCATATTCCTTGTGTGAACCTTTGAGATATGACCACATACCCAAAAAGCTCACAAGAAATATTTTATATAAATATAAGTACCTTAAAAACTATAAAAATACCATAAATTGGTACAAAATTTGGTTTAACTGAAACCCAATCAATAAACATGTGAAATAAATTGCACCATTGGATTCCCCAGGGTACAATACACATATACCATTCTTATGGCATATCTGTAAAGTCAATATTTGATAAGTTATAAGTAATAATACCTTATAAAAACCACAAATCCTTATTTATTTCAAGAACTAATGGAACAAAATGTAAAATAAATGGTGGCATTGGATTCTGAATAAAGTTCCACACATAAAACAATTAATAAGCTAAGCTTCAAAACCAATACTTAAGGAATTAACCTGAATATATGCACTTTTTTGGTCAATGCATATATTCAAGGATCTTAGCTAATATCTCTTGAATTATGCATGATAGAGTGATGAACCAAAAATAAACTCATCACGTAGCTACTGTAGGAACACAGATATGAAGTTTCTTTCACAAGTTAAAAACAAGGTTAAAACCTGTAAGGAATTATTGATTAAAATCAATAGAGCTGTTGACCACTTTGTTGTAAAAGTGGTCCAAACTTAAAAAAAGTATACATTTGGATTCTACTAGTTCATTGGTGAAGAATGATGTATTTGTTATCATAATATTCAAGGTATAACCCCTTGAAATCATAGTTTGAAGTTTAAAATATTAAATTTCAACAGAAAAGATGAGTTACAAGAAAAATCATCAAAAATAGAGTTTTGATGATGTAATGAAATTCTCTTGGTAAAATAATAGGGTTATGCCAAGCTATCAGAATTCACCCTTTGAATTGCTGTAGCGTGTAAAGCTTAAGCGTTATTAAAGATCAAAGCTTGAGCTTAATCTGATCATTTATGATCACTCACTGTAACCTTAAATTAAGTTTAACAGTCATATAAGTGATAAACTTGGTGAATACTATTAGTTTATGATTCAAACTAATGACATACATGGATTTGGGGTTCTGCCAAGCCTTTGACGTCATCAGACTTAGAGTTATAGTGATAACTCTAAATAATGGCATAATAGTGATGTAATGAGGTTTGATCATGATGTAATCACCACCAAACCTTAAAATATTGATCAATTCCAGTGGATATGATCAGTACACGTCTACTAGAAGCCTGTTGGACTCTAGGACGGAGGTATTTACTATAAATAGAGCTCTTTCTGCTCTGTTTTCCCCTCAAATGCATCAAAAACATTAAATAAATACAAACAAAAAGGTAATATCTTTATTCTTTATATATAAAACTTTTATATTATTAAAGACCAAAGTTCATCTTTATTATAATAATCAATTTTGACGTGATTAAATCATTTGTTTAACTGTTTTTGTTAAAAATCTCTCTAAAACTCATTTCCACTTAAAAAATCAAGAATATTTGTGTCACAGGGGCTCTTTGAAGTGAAGAGGGCCTGGCACTCAGTAAACTGGGACTCACTTATGGAGGGCTCAAAGATAAGATAAGATGAGATACACTTAAGAGTGTAAGGGATGAATTACTATAATAAAAAAATATGAGAAAAAGCAGCAACAAAAAAATAAGAATAAGAAATAGAAGAGCTAACCACAAACAAGTCCAAGTCCACTGTTTCAACCTGTCAGAATGGAAAGAGAAGGGTTAATGAGGATATGGCCACCCAACTCATACTGTACAGGGGAAGAGAAAATGCAAAGACTAACTTAAGATTAAATAATTATAATACCCAAAATAAGGATAAGAATAATTATGAAATAATAAATAAACTAAATTAATTAACTGGGGAAAAGTCCCCAGGGGGGAGAAAGAGGGGCTGGTATATGTGAGAATCACCAGCCCTGATCCAGAGGAAGAATTTTCATGAGAATATTTGATGATTGAATTGAGTCTGGCCAATACAGGTCCTGTACGGCTGTACAGAACCTGTACAAGAGGTGTGGTGTATTTGAGTGATCATACAGTTTCAAGTTGGTGTATTGCAAATGTATTGGGTGAATCCAACCTGTACAAGTATTGACAGGCTGTATTGATGTACCAAACTGTATGCATGTTTCAGAATGAAGATTGCTGAAACTGACTGCTGATGCAGATACTGGATTTGCTGATTTGAGGTGTTTGAGTGGGTGTATGAATGAATACCCTTACCCCTGATGGATGGTTGTTACAGTATCCCCCTCTTGAAACTGGTGGGCTCCTGAACACCATAATACCCTGCCACTATTGAGTGGCATCTCAATATCCCCACATTTTTTCAAGAAATTTTCTTTTTTAATTTTCTTTTCCTCTTGACCATTATCCTGAAAATCCTTCATTATTTCTTCCCTGCCAAATTCAATTGATTCCCCCCTTTTTTTCCCAAGCTTGAGTGAGTATTCCTTCAAAAATATGCCATTCTTTTCTTTTGATTCAATCAGCCATGCCTTGGGATGTGGCCTTGGGATATATCCCAGAATAAATTCCATTGAGCACTTGTGCTCAAAAATGGTGCCCAATGAGTATCTGACTTGTAATCAATGGCCCAGACTTAATCCAATTAATGAATGAAACTTTCCTCCAAGGGGTCTTGTCCCCATTGTCCAAGGAAATGGCCTCAGACAGCCCTCCAAATGTTTTTTTTTTTGGGCTGTGGCCTCCATCCTGAGTGATCTTGATGCATTATACTTTTTATGGCCTTTTTGGGTGTTTTACTGATTAGGGCATTTTTTTGATTTTTTGGCCATAATAGGCTTTTTTTTTTGTCTTTGGGGTCCTACGGTCCGTACGCCTCGGTCCGTGAGCCGTGGACCGTGCGCTGCGGTCCGCGGTCCGTGGGGGCTATTGGAGGCCCCCTGGGCCCAAATTTGCTGGGGACCCAGAAATGGCCCATTCCCCATTTTTCACCATATATGGCCTGGACCCATTGAAGGGGTCCAGGACCATCAAGATCTTGGCCTTCCACAAAGTTGCAGGGGAGGCCCTGGGTGATGAGTTCAGCCCCAAAGGGGTGTGAACCTTCACCTTAGAGGCTTTGAGGTGGGGCATAATTGAGTTATGACCCCATTTCCTTGAGTCAAATTTCTTTTTCTTGATGTGGAGTGGATTGATTCTGACTTCTTGAATCTTCTGCTTGCATATTCTTCAGTTATGAGTTCCAAACTGACTGAACTCACTGAATCTTCCCCTTCTGCACCGCCACCGTCTGTTCTTCATGGTTCTGGCGTCTTCAGTCGATTGTCTTCTCCTTCCATGGTGTCTTCTGGCCATTTTGACCCCTCCCAAACATATGATGGGTTCAGAGCAGTTGAAGTTCTTGATCCTGCCTGTACTGAGTGTTTGGCCAGGGGTAAGGATTGCTTTCAACATTACAATCCTCGATCATCAAAATGCCATTTCTGCTTTATTGGGAAGAAGCCATGCCGCCGTACTGGATCAACTTTGTCCCAGGTCAGGAGGCACTTATGGAGTAGGAAGGATGGGCCTTATGGGCAGGAATTCCCCATTCTTGAGGAACCTACCCCTGATGCCACTTCTGGGTTTTCTCGATGTGAGTGAATTGCCTATTTTGATTGATTTGATGCTGATATCTTGATGTAGTGACTGGTTCCAGGCAGAGGGATGTGGCCAGATGGACTAATGTTGGAGGGTCCATTCCAATTGGTGGTAGGCCCATCCACTACAGCTCAGAAATTCCAATTTCAAGGACCAATGCTGATGGAGTGGTGAAAGTAGTGAAGAAGCTAAGAAGAATTGTTGACTCCCCATCAGATCCAGATGCTGAAGGAAGTGATGAGTTGGATGGTGAAGAAGTTCAAGTTATTCCTCATTCAAGTGGCCATCCATCCAGCAATTCCTCTTCTCAACCTCTTGCCAACACCAGATTCCAAAGCCAAATTATTCCCAGCACTCCAAGAAACTTCCAACCAATGCTTGCCTCCATTCCTACAACCCTTCCTCCGCCTTCACCAACTACTTCCCATACCACCAGGCCTGCCTTGAATCCAGCAGTAAGACCATCACCAGTTCAACAGTCTAGAAACTCACCCATAACCACCTCCCGTCAACTCCAACCTGTGTCCAGCTTCAGCAGAAGAAGAGATGGATTATTTCCTTTGCTGTTTCCTGCCGCTCAAGTCTTCCAAAGAAGAGAACGTTGGCCTATCCGTGTTACCAGAGAAGATCCCAACGCGGCTAGTGAAAATCAAGATGCTGTGGCCAGATTGTTCAGGAGGGTTGATAGAAATAGCAGAGAGGTGATTATGTATGCCAATGACAGGACTATTCCAGGTACTGCTTCTGAAGAGATGGCTGCAAAATTTGCCTGGTATGAGGATGAGTTGATAAATGACTTCCAGAGAACTTTTGATGACTTGGGTAGAGATAACTAGTTTCCCTTTTCCTTGTTTGTGTTTGGTTTGGCTTCTATCCCCACTCTTATAGCTACTAAAAACTAAAAACAATAAAAAAGATAATGGAACCTCCCAATACATGATTTGGGGAGGGGATGCTGCTGCTTTAAAGAAATAAAAGAAAGAAAATTCTACAAGTAAAGAAAAAAGAAAAATAAAAAGAGAAAATGAGAGTAAAGAAAGAAATAAAGAAAAATTCCTGATGATTGGTCCTTCTTGTGGTGAGTTGCTTGATTCTGGCCAAGAAGTATCTGAAAAATGAAAACCAAGCATTTGATGCTCGCAGAGTGGCCAAGGTAATGTTTTTACAAGAAGTAGAACCCTCAGGGATGCATACCAGGAGTTGGAACTTACTTTTACAACTTCCACTCCCCACCAAGCACCATAAAACTGAAATAAATTGCAATAAATGCCTTCTGAAATGAATTGCCATAAATGACTACTGAAATGAATTGCCGTGAATGACTTGAAGTAAATGAATGTCTTGAATTATGATGATTGGCATAAATTGAAATGGTAATAAAGAAAGAAAATGAAAACATAAAGAAAGACAGAAACATTTGGCCATATCTTCATAAGGTCCAAATGGAGGTTATTGATGTTGTATGCTTCCTGAACCTGTCCAAAAAATTGACAAGTGCTCACAAAGTGGCCAAGGTGATGCTTACAACAACATATGGGTAGAATACCCCCTTAAAGGTGCATGCCAGGAGAGGAACTTACTTTCATAACTTCTTCTCCCCACCAAGCACCATAAAATCAAACTCTTGAGGTATTGGGACCAGGCTTGTCTGGATATAATGAATGGAAATCCTTGACAAGGTCTGGTGAGTTGGTAAGGTTGGAAGCTGGTTCCCAAGTGGTTCTTTCTGGGTCTTCACTGAATCCTTTCCACTCTACAAGATACAATAATTTACCTCTTTTGAGTTTTGAGTCCAGAACCTGAGCCACTTCCCATTCTTCTTGCTGCTCCACTACAACTGGTGGTGGCGGCAATTGATGACGATTTGGGATAGTTGAATGCTTGACTGGTTCTAATAAGGAAACATGGAATACAGGGTGAACTGTCTTCCATTGCTGAGGCAACTTGAGGTGATATGCATGACTGCCAATCTTCTTCAGAACTTCAAAAGGTCCCAACCATCCTTCTGATAATTTCTTGGTGGGTCTTGTTGTCTTAATGTTCTTGGAAGCTAGCCATACTTTGTCCCCAAGTTGGAAATCAGGTGGAATTGCCCTATTTCTATCTGCATACTTCTTGAATCTCCTTATTGCTGACTCTAATTCTTCTTTGACAACTTGCTGTACTGATTGGAGTTTTGTTGATAACTTTCCAACAGGTGAGTCTTGAGAAATGTGGATTGAGTCAAAGCTGGGATTTCTTCCATAAATGGTGAAAAAGAGTGATTGCTTGGTTGATGAATGTTCTGCATTATTATAGGCAAATTCAGCCAGAGGGAGCCAGGTGTACCAGTCATCTTGATGATAGCTTACATACATCCAAAGGTACTGTTATAGTATCTGAGTTACCCTCTCTGTCTGTCCATCTGTTTCAGGGTGAAATGCAGTTGAAAGATCTCTTGATATCTTGAGCTGCTGACACAATTGAGTCCAGAATGATGAAACAAATAAGGATCCTCTATCACTTACAATACTGACTGGAAGTCCATGCTTGGAAAATACATGACTAATGAAGATTTGAGCTAAATCCAGAGCAGTGATTGTGCCATAAGTTGGAATGAAGATTGCCATTTTTGAGAATCTGTCCACAACTACTAAAATTGAATCGAAGTTGTTTGACAGCGGCAATTGAGTGATGAAGTCCATTGATAATGAATTCCAAGGACCAGAAGGAATTGAAAGAGGCTTGAGTAATCCAAACTTCTTGTGATTAATGTTCTTGTTTCTTGAACATTGCTGACATGAGGACACATAGTCCTTGATGAATTGATTCATGCCATCCCAATAAAAATCCCTCTTGATGAGCTTGAGGGTCTTCTCCTGGCCAGCATGGCCAGCCAATGGTGAGTCATGACGCTTTTGAAGAATATTGAGTTGAATTTCTTCATTGCTTGGGATTACCACTATATCTTTGAATAATAATAACTTGGCTTGAGGTTCAAGAGAATAATCTGGATGTAAGATGTGACTATGAAACTGATGATAATATTACTATTAATCAACAGTACTATGTCTGTTCTTATGAAATATAATAATAAAAATTATTATAACCACAATTAAATAATTATAAAATTATTTCTTTCACGTGTTATACACTACTAGTGATTATAACAGTGAGCAGTAATTGTCTACAAGAATCAATTACAAGAAGAATTTAATAATAAAAAAACTTCTTTTATTAAAATAATAAAATTATTTTAATATATAATTATCTTTTACAAGAATAATTATAAAGATAATTCTTGAAGAAAACTATTACTAGAGAAAAACTTTAAGAATTAAAGATAAATGACTCACTAATACTCCAAAGAACTTATTGAAAGATAAGAGTAGAGAAATTTGACGTAGAATTGTGGATTTAAGGGATCAAGATGATTTATAACAGTATTTCAACAATATATAGTTGGATTCTATGATTTCACGTCTTTCTGATTGATTTCTGAAAGATTTAAAACACTTAAGAATAGCTTGAACTAATACTTACTTGTTGGTAATAATGGTTTAATAAATTTATAAGATGATGATACGGAAAAAACAGCAAGAAGAGGCTTCTTTTAAGTCAATAACAGCTCACAGAGGCGTGCCATGGAGCAAACTGAAAAACCAGTGAGTGAGAAAACAATAAACCTTTTTGGATTATTGATTGCATCATCTGTTGTCATGTAAGATTATCATAATTACTTAATTGATGCTTTTACGTGACTACCAACCCCAATATGGTTAAGAATAAAAGGAGTAACACTTGTAAATCTTCTTTTATTCTAAAATAATCATTGATTTCTCAAAGTTATCAATGTTATTGTCAATTTCATCACAGGTTGTAATTACTGTGAATTTTTGAAGATTCAGTGTTTCACGTAGAATATCCAAAAATGGACTGTAAGTAAAAGTTTTAATTTAACTAGTAAACCTGTAATTCCTTTTGGTTGTACCATAGATAATACAGTTCTCCTTTAGTCCTGAAAGTTTCAGAAAGATTCATTAAGAATTGTATTTTTAATGAATTTTTGAAGGTTTTACCTCATTTCTACGTAGAATTGCAAATAGCAGTGTTTTGCTGGTTGCTATGAGGTAAATCAATGAATATGGGTCCCAAAAGGGTTTTAATTACTCTTTTGGGGTTTATCCATGGAAAGTCATTAGTAATTGACATGGTTACAGGAGTGTAAGTAGCTCATTACCTCCTTGGCACGTCAAAATAGCAGGTTATTTGCTATTTTCTGATGTTTTACAGTAGTTGTAACTTGGTAACCAAGTTCCCAAAGAGTTTTAGTTTACCAATTGGGCCAAGATGAGCCATGGATCCATGCTCTGGAGCTATCCACGCCTCTGAGGCCTCAGAAGTTGGGTACCCTGGCTCTCTTTGATGTCTTTTGTCCCCCTTGCCTATTTTTTACGTCAAAATAGTAATTTAAGCTTAAAGTGAGATATCCACTATGGGTGTACCAAAAGTCCATGTAAGAATACCATGATATTAAGTGCTCAAAACATGCATAACACTATTCTTAGTGTATATGTAACATGGGATTTCTCACTTTCCCATTATTTTGGCTAAAAATCAAGAAAAACAAAAATTTTCACGGATCTTTTATGTGGTATTAATGATGTGGTATTGAAGTATTTTCCATTTTACCACCTCAAATACTTAAATTGAGCTTATTCACTCTATGGAGCTACCCTAGGTGAATTTTTGTGTAAAATCCAAATCTGGTCTTAAATCCATGGATTTACTTACTCAATAAAAAGTTATTCATCTTTTCTGAAATTGAAAATGATGAATTTTGGATATATGCATGACTTATGAGTTGTGCATAATTCAAAATCTCTTTTTAAGATAATTGTGGCCTATTTGGGTATGTAAAATATACCTCAAGGCTCACATTCCCTCCCACCAAAAAATAAAATTGTATTACAATTTTATTAGTGATAAAAGAATAAGGCCCCAAAAAGGGGTAATGTCCACTGTCCAACCTCTTTTTATTACTCAGATCAAGTAATTTAAAGCACATTTATAGACATATTCAGGCTTGTGGCCTTCTTTCATGTCTAAATCTTCTTAAGAGTTTATCTGAGTCAGGTATTTCTGATTCTGCCATCCATTCATCTTCATGTACTGGGTTTCTATATCTGACAAGATATTCTCTTTGATTTTTACCCCTAAGTCTCCTTTCTTTGATGACTTTCTTAATCTTTTTGTCTTTATTCTGTTCCACAGGTGGTACAGTTAAAGGAGTTGGGTTTCTTAAAGGAAACAATTCTTTATCAGCTGGTTGATAAGGTTTTATCAAGCTGACTGGAAATGTGGGGTGTTTATTTTCCAATTCACCACTCAATTCCACTTGAACTGCATTGGTTCCATGTAAAGCAACAATAACAAAAGGTCCTACATAAGAATCTTTAAGTTTCTTTGGGCCTTTGATATTATTAAAATTCAAGGTTGAAACTAGAACTAAGTCCCCTACTTTGAAGTCTGGCACTTTATGACTCTTGTCCCACTTCTGTTTTGCATAATCAAAAGCATTATCCATACTTTGTTTTGCGTGGTGTTTTACTTTATCAAGCATTAATTTGAAGCTGGAAGCTGTAGGATGAATGTCAATCAAGTCTTTCCTCAGTGTGTCTGCTGGGAGTCTTGGATTCCATCCTTTTTCTAACATAGCAGGAGTTTGTCCTGTGGAAGAATGGACTGATGTCTTGTATGCCAATTCTAATGCAGGTATCAAAGTGCACCAGTCATGGGTAAAGCCATCTGAGTCTCTGAATTCTAATCCATAAGCACAAAATCTCCTGATCATGTCTTCTAAAGTTTGAATCATCCTCTCTGCTAGCCCATCTGTTTGAGGGTGATATGCTGTAGAGAATGATAACTTAGTCCCAAACAATCTATGAAGATTGGTCCAAAGTGCAGATGTGAACTTGGGGTCTCTGTCACTTATGATATTCTTAAATAACCCTGTATGAGAAATAACTCTACTCCATAAAAGAAGAGCTGTATCCATAGCAGTGTCATCTTTATGACATGGTAAGAATATGGGAGTTTTGCTATATCTGTCTACAATGACTAAACAAGCATTATAACTTTTGTCACCACTTGGAGGAAGTGCTGTGACCCAATCCATGTGAACAACTTCCCAAGGAGATTTTGGTTCTTGAATATGGATCATTAATCCAAATTTCTTGCCTGTACTCCTGTTTGCTTTTTGGCATCTATCACAGGTATGGCAATATTCAATCACCGGGGCGAATCTTGTGTCAATCGTCGGCAATTGACTTCACGTCAAGCAAACGTCAAGCAGGATAAAAGTCGAGCTCACGTCAAGCAAAAATCAAGCGAACGTCGAGCACACGTCACACTCTGGTCTTACACCAAATCCTGTGACATCCAATAATATTGGTTCCCCTGTGCCTTCAACTCAGATTCCTCACCGCCTGATCATCCCACAACCGTCCGATGATTGGTAAAAATTACACCAGACCCGCCTGTTTGCACACACACACATCAAAGATGTCCTTCAGCCAGTCTTGATGTAGGCGGGGGGTTTGACTTCACCAGGTCATCCATGAAGTGTGCGTGTGCATGCGTGGGGGCGGGTGCGTTTGCGTGTGCATTGGCGTGTGCGGGTGCGTGGGCGTGTGCATTGGCGCGTGCCGGTGGGTGTGCGTGTGCGTGTGCATTGGCGCGTGCAGGTGCACATGCGGGTGTGGGTACGCAAAAGCCGATTCCGCTTCCGACATGATGATGGCGCAGTTAGAAATTTTGGATGCTGTGAAAGGTGAGTGTGTGGGTCATTTGATCATTGGACTTGGCTTATTCACACTGTACCCAATGTCAAAATAGTAACTTCTTTGTGGCAATGTGAAATAATGGGCTTTGCTTGTCACAATGGAATGTCTCTGTCACTAAATTTTGAGGCAATTATTTCACTAGCAAAATTGCTAATGAATCTGAGAGATTTGCATTTTAGTAGACTAAATATCATGAAATAACGGCTTTATCATTACAAGCAGTCCACATGACAGAGCTTTGTTATCATACAATCCACAGTTACCTTCTATTTCTTCTTCAGATATAATCAAGTGTCCATCATCAAAACCAACAGCTTTATAAATATTCAGATGCGGCCAATCTGGTAGGAAATTCACATCAATCTTCAAAGGTTTTAAAATCAGAAAGTTATTGTTCAGTATGCTAGATGGCTCAGAGACTTTGAAAATGCTATCAATAATACCAAATTGTCGTGAGTTGCCCCTCAGAAAACATATCACACTGTTGCTGATATTTTTGGATTCAGTTGAAAATATATTGTTCCCAATATTAATGTTTGAAACTGGAAAATACCAAGGTGAGACAATCCTTGAAGTGGGAGGACTTGTGGATTGCACGGTAGTGTCTAAGCTGATCCAATCAACTATTTCCCTTGTTGCATGAAAAGTCTGTAAGTACTCAACCAGGCAATCATAATTTTGTTGGTCATGGCGGGATGGCTTGTTATATTTATGGTGATTGAACACGGCAGGTGGCTGTGATTCGAAAAGCTGTTTTATTTCACATGGCACAGATGGGGATTTCAGGAGAACGGAAAGGTTGGAACATCGACAGATATGTTGAAGTAAGGTTTTATCTATATCATCTATTCAGAGTTGCAAAAAGTTAGTCTTATTCAGTTCAGGTGTTTAATCAATGTGAATATATTGATCTTATTAATTGACTTACATATCTTGTTATTTGTTGGCATCTTTGCAAATACTCCAATCAAGCGCTCATAACCCCATGTGGCTGAGGCTTGTGCTGGGCCCCAACGTTGGAAGAGTTCGGGAATATGATCAGCAAAATGATGATTTGGTTTACTTTTCTGTTTTGGGAACAGGTGTTGATTGGAAAGGCGGAATTTTTTCCAATGTTCAGCAAATGCAGTCGCATCATCTATTGAAACAGTCCAGCTTGTGGCAATGTTGATAGCACTAATCAAATGGAATGTATTCTTGGCTAGTTCATTTGCAAGTTCTTCTGACTGACCCATTTTTCTTTGAGTGTTGGCAGATTGGTGTGCATCTAATGACATCTGTTGACTGAGCATTAGAAATGGAATATAGACCTTATATAAGAGAGCCCATTCAGCGGCTTTTAAGCTACCATGAGAGGGGGAACCCATTTTGCGGGGAACTCTTGTCCATGATGAGGGAATTATGGTCTCAGATATGATTTGTCGGAGATGCTCAAGAGCCTCACCCTTGATCTGGTGATCACTCAGTGCAGTGATATCCAATTCAGAGGGTATTTCAGAAGTGGGGATGTAATCGGCATCAAATGAAGGAATCTCCGCAGAACCACTAGATGGATGTTCTGTGTTAGGGGTGGGCATTGGGAAGTAGTTTTTTCGGGTGGAAGTAGTGGGGAGTGGCTCATTTATTATTTTTGCTGCGTCTCTTCTCAGGGAGCGGGCCTCTCTCAATGTGATTTTATCAAGAGAGCTGTTGGAGGTCATGGAATCTGAGTCTGAACTGTTGGTGTCATTGGATTTCCTGCGGGACCTGAAGTAAATTTTTGATTTCGCCTCTGGAATGCACAATTTGAAAGTTGCATGATCCTTCAAAATTCCAAGTATTAAATTATGCATTATGTCAAGATTAACCATTCTGGTTGCATCCCAATACGGAAGGTCTTCCAAAATTGAATATCGCACTCCATACTCAGAGAAAATTGCTTGTCTTTGTTGTGGGGTTGCCCGAAGCCATTTGGCAATGGTTGATTTATGACTTTGGTATGAGCGCGTGTAGTGAAATTGAGGACCAATTACTTCAATTTGAGCTTTGTGAATGGTGCAAAAATTACAAAAGTGGTTTCCTGAATGGGAAATAAATCCAGTAAGCTTGCGCATGGCAACCACATCCGCAATGGCTGTGAGGATGGCAACACAGATAAAGGATCCTGATGGACCTGTTGAGGTGGGTGCAAAATGGTAACCTTGCCATAGCTCTTTGAGCTCGTTGATGAGTGGCATTAATAGATAATTCAATTGAAGCGCAGTTGGCTCCTTCGGACCAGGGATGATTCCTGCAACATAGACATTCTCGGGCTTCAATCTTTCACTTGGGGGGAGATTAAGACAGATAAGCATGATAGGTCCAATGCTAGCCAACCGGGTTGACTTTCCATGTGCATTAAACCAGTCCACATATATGGAGAAGGCCAATGCACCAGGAATGGACATGAATGGGGGGTCATGGATATTTCTAGTGCCAGTGAAGCGTCTCCAGACCAATCCATCCCAGACGTCACGTTTTGGGGAATCTTCCGGAGTTTGGGATTGTTGATGTTGATGCAGAATGTCCATAATTCCAGCCTGCTGGAGGAATCTGGCAAGCCAATTTTTGAATGGTTGATAAATGAAATGTTTTGTTGGTATAAATTTTTGCTTCATGTTGGTTGTGTTTTGGGTGTGGGGTTCAGATGAATAGATGAATTTGCCTAATGATTGTGTGCAAGGGGGATCATGATCATTTGGGTCATTATGGTGTTGACAGTGGGGTTGGTCAGTTGTGACTGATTCAGTAAGGCCATTAAGAGAGAAACATTGAGGACAACATATATAGTTTTGAATCACTGGCTCCAATTGGAGATGTTCAAATATGGTACTCAGATCTTGAGGTATATGGAATGCAGGAGCGGGGGGACCAGCTGAGCTTGAGATACTGGACTTGATCAGCAGGTTCAGGGCGGGGTTGAGTATGCGTGAAGCCCTGCGGGGTGAATTATACCTTAATGATAGAATGGCAGATATTATCATGCCTAGGTCTTGTGGGGGAAGGGTTTGACTGCCACTATATGGTTTCTGTGCAGTTGAATTGAGACCCGCTGGAGTTGGGAAAGTGCTTTGGGTCAAACGTGAATAATCAGCTGGGAAGATTTGATCCAATAGAATTTGTGGGCACCCAGATCCTGATGCAGAAGTAGGGATGTTTGGAAGAGATTTGGGTGCAATGGTTGATTTGAGCTTTTTAATGTGCTGTTTATATTGGAAAGGTGTGAAGGCAACTCCTTGCCTATCACCCTCAGGGGAAGAATGTGTTTGAGTTGAGCAGTGTTGACACATGCATATACGCATTGAGGAATATGGCCGGGTTGTCATTGTTGCAGGAATTGGGAGTACGGTTGGTTTGTGTATAAATATCTATGGTTGATGTGAAAGTGTTTAGGAGTGTTATTAATTGGAAATAAAATTCAGTGATTATTTATGAAGGGGGAGATGATTTGAGCCAGCTGAGGATTTTATCCCATTTGTAATGGAGCATGAGCTGCAGTGGATAAAGTTTAACATGTCTCATCTGGATGGCGGAATTGGTTAGGCGTTTAATTGGGTAAAATGCCATGCTGCTCAATGCTCATACATATTCTAGTTTATTTACACATTGTGATAGTGCGGGTTTGACCATTGAGGGGGTTCCATTAGTGAAGTGTTACCATTGAATTGAGGGGATTAACATTTAATCCATGTACGCTGGCACGCCATCGTACATGGTTTAAACCTTATTACAGACATAACTATATAACTCTATTACATAAGGGGTTGGAGTGCAGCTAAAGTCTTGGTATTTGGTTTGAGTACGGCGGGCTTTGAATCAGTTGGAATGTGATTGGGATTGTCTTGCCTTTCGTGAAAAGGTGATGTCTCTTTTGTGGGTAAATCCTTCATGAATATACCCCTTTACAGATGTACAATGTTGGGGAATTTCAATGCATATATTGGCAGTTTGGATAATTCACAAAATGTGACAATGGGGAGGCGGAAATGTTACCAAATATGATTACCTATGGATGATGGGTCCCCTTTCAGATCAAGGAAATATCACATTATATGCTGGTAGGCCGTGCAGGGTGGTTTCCGACAAAAGCGGAGGAGCTCAAGAGGAGGCAGGGAGGATTCTCCTCAAAAGAGTCTTATCCGACTTCCACACAACACTTAGTTCCAACTATTCATAGAATTTCTCTATTCTAAATTTGAAAAGATTTCATCTCATATCACTCTATTTTATCATAATACTGAGGTGTTTTATCTAGTTAAAAGTATTACTGTACTTTTTCGGCCCTTATGTCATCTTTCAAGTCACATAAATCCCGTTCAGGTTCTGTTCATGACTCAAATAGTGAATCTAGCATAGAATATGTTCAAACACAGTCACCATTGAGTCCCAACATTCCTCTCACAACCCCTATCGCATCCTCAATGAATGTATCAGGTCTTAACATTGATGTGGGCAATCCAAAGGCTCCAACTTCAAGCACTTGGTCGATCCCAAATATTTCCGTCACTCCAATTCCCCCGAATCCCACTAATACACAAATTCATGTGTCTCAGGGGCCAGAAGGCACACCTCAAATCTCCTCACACGCTAATCCCCAATCAAAATTTCCACGTGAGTTCCTCCTTAATCCCGGTCGGAGTCCAGTCGCATCCCAGGATCCCTTTGGCCAAAGTAAACAGCCAACCCTCAATATTCCATCAGGATCGCAGGTTCATGTGGGTGATGAAAGGCGCGTGGATGGGGGGCGACGAAAAAGACCTTTGGAAAATGTAACTTGGAGCGGTCTGTCGGAGGGAAATCCAGTATTGACGCTTCATCAAAGTAAGTCATTTGAATTTTGGAGTAGAAACTTATTCATGATTTGATATGTTTGTTTCATGGGTTAGATATGGCACCTAAAGGCAAGTCAGTCCGATCTCAGGAGCCAATTGAAGATCGTGAGGATGACCAGTCTTCATTAATGTTTTAATGTGTTAACTGATGATTTGCATAGCAGGGGATGAACTTTATGCGTCTTCACCTCTGGTCCATAAAGAGGAAGTCAGTGGACGTCATCATCCATATGCCTCCAAACCAAGAACGGGTCATGCCAGTACATCAAGAGAAACAATGGTGGATGATGAGGATGAGAACATGTCTCCGACTCAAAGTGAAAGAAATGATGAACCAAGGAGGGACAATTTCACAGCGCATGAGCAAGGCACTCAATCAAATAGTGAGTTCACCCATCCTCAGCTGGGCCTCGCCCAGAGTATGCTTGAACAATCGGAGGTCAGACAGCAAAGGAACCAGGCCCGCAAAGCTCACAATGTGGCGAAACGTGCAAGCCAGAAGGAGCAACAAAAATGGCTGAAGGCAGAACTTCCAGAGAATGTCCATGGAATGAGATCAGCAGTACACGCACATTGCCTGTTCCTACTCAAAGTTAGGGATAAGGATTTTTTCTCACTACCAACACCACCCAGCACAGAAGAGCGTGAAATTGCAATTCAAGTGGCTGGTCATCTCGGTTATGTCCCCGAGGATGTGTTCAATGAGCCATCAACACAGGTTCAGTCTCAGGGTTTCCAAAGCTACTGCGAAAATGAGCTCCACAAGCTAGGACTAAAGCGATTCACTTGGGACTGGGAGAGCTCATGGCAACATCCGTTCAACGAGCTGATGTCTATGGTGTTTTACCGTACATTCCGTCTCGCACTTGTCAGCACTGAGTATCATCACTACTGTTGGAACAAGGATCATAACAACTACGGGGTCGTGGCAGCTTTAATGGAGCGATATTTCACTTATTTGAAAAGAGAATGGAAGTCTATTCAAAAGGATGCGGAGTATTTGGTAAAAAAGAAGGAGAATCAAAAGCTCGCAAAGATTCGTCAAAGAGTTAGTTACTGTATCTCTTCTTCATTGTGGACCAAGTCTGATGATGATCTACTTGATTATGTGCAGACCTGTGAGCGCCGTCATGAATGGTGTGATACGGCTAAATTTCCCATCCTAGCATCACAATTCAATGACCCTCGAGTATGCTCAGATACTGAGGAGGTACTGGAAAATGGCCGTCAAGTTTACCGCAAAGTGGGATTACGCTGGCGCTCCCAGTTATTTAATGATTTGGTATTGAAAATGGATAGAGACATAGAGTTTTGTAATCGGATTAAAAAAAGGGTAAAAAAACTATTGATAGATTGCCAGAATTACGATCGACAGATGATGGTGATATTCCGGAAGGCCTATCATTTCAGGTATTTGATCAAGATTGGCTCAAAGGCTGTAGTAAGATGCAGACTAGCGCCCTCAAGATACTTGACATGCCAGTTATTAGGCCTAATGGTGATGCTCTGCAATAACTTAGTAATTGGTCATGGTATAGCACTGTGACAAATTAAAATTTTGTGAATTATTTGTGCAGGTGTAATAAAATCTGATTATTATCTCTTAAGGATGCAACAACTTGCTAAATATGTTAGAATATAGACAATATGAATTGAAATGTATCACCGTCTCCCTTGCAATAATACTCTATTGCTCATTTTCATTGAGGAAATATTGAAGAAGTTCGATCCAGCTCATGGTGTTCATAATTG
The DNA here is from genome assembly GCA_023105745.1 of Austropuccinia psidii. Lineage (NCBI taxonomy): Eukaryota > Fungi > Basidiomycota > Pucciniomycetes > Pucciniales > Sphaerophragmiaceae > Austropuccinia > Austropuccinia psidii. Next base: position 70,269,273 of record JALGQZ010000004.1, read on the forward strand.
TGGACCTGTGCCAGAGTCAACAGGAGTTATCAACTTTGTCAATCACAAATTATATAATATCAGTAAGGCTCACGCAGTTAATGATTTTTTCTTTTCTTGGACCTATTGGTAATTGGAATATGGCATTCCCATAAGGAATGATTTCAGAATAGTAATACAATCAAGTGAAAGATGAGCTTGAAAGGTACCTTCCGCATGTTGACCTCAACTGAATGAGGATTGATATAGTGGATGACCTGTACAGGTCGTTGTTGGCCAATACGATGTAGACGATCAACAGCCTGAGCCTCAATGGCTGGGTTCCAATTGGGCTCCTGGAAATGTGGATGTCAGGGTCCAAAAATCAGGGGAGAATTTTGGGGGGCCCCTCACCATTAAATAGACTACATTAGCACAAGTTATATTGAGGCCAGTTCCAGCCGCGGCAATGGATGCAATGAGTACTTCACATTCAGGATTATTGAAGAAATTCTCAAGCGCCTTGTCCTGCGCTCGTGGTGTAATTGTTCCATCAATTCGTGCTGAAAGGATAGAGTGATGGGCAAGAGCAATACCAATTCTACAATATAAAAAAGTCAGATGGAGTCAATTGGTAATGGATGCATATTAGAATTAACGCACAAATCTAGAAATTGGGTCCATTGGGTATAAACCACCGATTTGGTTGGACCACACCTTGTTTGTTTGTTCTTCATTAAGCTTTGTAGGAGGTGTGCAATTTTACTACTCATCATGCATGTTTCCACATCCACAATAGTTCGTGTGATTCTTGGGGAGTTATCCTGAGTGCTCCTGCCCTCGGGGTCTTCCAGCTCCGCCTCCGCAATTGTGTTAAGCATGATGTGATGGTTACAACATATTCGCAGCTTATTAATATTTCTGAAAAACTCTCCTGGTCCTTTGCTTTTGGATGATAGGAATTCTTCATATAATGTGGAATATTCTTGCTGCATGGTCGGGTTGAGTGGGAGCAGCTCATAATGATGGCTAATAGTGGGGAGAGATTCGAGATGTGTGGTTTTGGTGCGGCGCAAACTTAAATGCCGCAATGCCAAATGCAAAATATCATTGCAACCTTTTGAAAGACTACTCAGGATGAATGGTGACCAGTTATCTTGATCGGCGCTCTGGGGTTGAGTGATGAAGGATATTATGCCCAAAAGGTCATAAATGGTGTTGTGAATAGGTGTGCCCGTTAAACATATTCGACAGGATGAAAGGAGGCTATTAATGGCACGGTGAGTGGCAGTGTATTGAGAGCGAATATAGCTATAAGAGGGGGCAAGGGTTATTGGATATAAAAGGTAATTTGAATCATTTAAGCTCAGCCACTCACTGTGCTTCATCCAAGATTATACGATGCCAATTGATTTGAAAAATGAATGATGTAGAGGGATTGGTTTGCTTAAATTCTTGGGTGATAGTATTGTAAGAAGTGATGATGATATCATATTTTAAGATGTCGGCTTGGGATAATGAGTGACGAGTGGGACCATGGTAGATTTTGGCATGCAGTGCTCCAGCCTGAGCATGCTTGGATATTTCTGATTGCCAGTTGGTAATTAAGCGAGGGGGGCAGATGATCATGGTGGGCGTGGAGCGATGGGGGTTTGCAATCATCCGCTCCTTGGAGGTACCAATTAGAGCAATGGCCTGAATGGTTTTACCTAATCCCATATCATCCGCGAGCAGGCCTCCAAGAGGGGTATTGGTCGAAAGGGATTCAAATGAGCTAACGACCTTGTTTGTAATGATGTGCCTGGCATTGAAAGTGGATCCTGGGGGTGAGGTGGCCCAAAGGTTACGGGCTGATTGGCCATTGGGGATTTCTCGATCCCAGAGAAAAGCTAGTCCGGTCTTTTGATGAGGGAGGAGGGGGGTTTGAATAATGGCATGGGGAGGTCTGATCCACTGGGTAATTGTATCAGTTTTTGCTTGGAAATCAATGATGAAACAGCAGGATATGAAGCAGGCGTCGAGTTTGAAGCGGGAAATGTCGGAGTAAAGAGTTGACATTGACAATGAGTAGTACAGTCATATTCTTTGGGCATTTTAAGCTTGAAATCTTGTGTTCGAAAGCTTTCCATTATGAATAGAACGTTTGGATACCATGTGAAGAACATCAATGCTAGATTGGGTTTCTGAGATGAGGAGGGATCATTGGCATCAGTCATAAATACTCCCTCAACGAATAATATTTGAGTAGGATTGGATTGGCAATTTTCAATCCATGCCCCACCAGGACCACAGTGCATGAACGCTTTGGGTGCCCCAAGGAATGGTATCAACGTTTGGGAAAGGGTTCCCGGGAGAGAGCCAATAGCATGCTGGTGATTGGGGAGATATACGAATATGTTGTGTTGATTGTGCCATAGGATAATCCAAGAACCTAAGTGGGAATTCTCAGGCTTTAAGGTTATATCACTATTTATTTGAATACGAATATTAATCATCCCAATGCAAAGTGGTTGTGAAGGGGTTGACATGATGGCTATTTTGAATTATTTGGGGACAGTTGGGAATTATATGATCGGGAAGGGTTAGCTAAAGGGAATGAAGAGGAATAAGCGCAGGTGGGGAACTTATATGAGTGGCAGCAACAGGCCAAAAGGGGGATGGCCTGTGGTTACGTGCATGGTCTTGATGGAGGTGGGCCTCTTGGGCTCATAATTTTCATATCCGATTTGGGGCATATATCAAGGCAAGGTGGCCAAAATGTGGGTGCACCATTTGACTGCTGGATCTGCAGCGAGTTACGAAACCTTTGGTGGAACAAGGCTGACATTAGCACATCCGAAATTGGGTGGGTTGTAGCAGCTTATTGTGGAGGGCATATTAGAGGCATGCAGTCATGTTCGCTGGTGTGACAGCAAACAATGAGCGTATCCTCCCCAGGTTAATTGTTCACAGGGACCTACTGGGCAATGTTGGCAGTTTCAAAGGGCAATCTCACTGTGGGGATGTTTGTGTGTGGGCGGGTGAGATATGTTCGGTGGCATGCCACCGAACATGACTTTGGTTTGGCCTGAAGTTTTTTGCTGACTGATGCATACTGGGCTTTCAGGGGGGAAAGTCTGGGATGATCAAAGGGGGCGCCAGCCGTGAGCCGTGATCCACATATACATTCACCCCTATGGCGTTTGAGGCGAGTACTAATCCACCGAGATTGGCATTGGCCTCTTTGCCTCACGCGCATACAGAACTCCGGAGAAAGAGGCCACACGCCCAAGGAATTTTTTGGCTGCAAGCCAGGTGCCACAACTTGCGCGGGGCGTGTGAGAACGTGAAGAAAATGACCCGCGGTGGGAGATACCCACGCGAACATGACCAGCCTCAGCAATCATAGGCTGGGATTGTTATTCTAATGTGGATGAGGCTGAAGCGAATCCACGCTGATTGGCCTCAGGTTTCCACGCGCAAGCGGGTGAGCGTCTGCAGTCAAGCTGACAACCCGACCAAGAAAATAGGCAGCTGGAAGACTGGCAGTAAAATGTCTTCCAGGCGTGTGAAAGTTGCCTGTGTATGACCCATCGGGGGTGCGTATGAAAGCGTGTGGCTGCCCGACAATGAACAAGCGGGCCAGTCATTGTTTGCCCCAACAATGGCACCGGAGTGAATCAACTCTTTGTGTTAGACCCAAATATTAAGTCATCCCATTAAGACCCACTTACATTAATTTGGATTACATGCGCATCTGTGCCGTAGTTAGGCAGAGCTGTCCAACAAGGTGCATCAAAGGGATGCAGGTGAGAGATATGACTCGATGGCTTGACGTTATTGCATGTTACATTGTTGAACAGCTTTTTGCTCTGCCCCGCAGTACATTTACAAAGGTGTACTGCGTACTACAGTGTCGACTGTACTGTACAGATCAGGAAGGTGTAATACTACTTGAGCCTGCATCCATCTAGCAAATGTGCATGCACCTTCCGATCGTTTGCATTTACGTAGCTCATGTGCCACATGCTCAGCATTGCGTTTCACCCGATTTGCACACGCAAGCTGAGCATGTCATGGTCAAAAGCACCGTGAGAAAGTGCTCAGTAAAGCCATGGAATGAACTTTTTTGCAATAGTTCATTGGAAGGCTCAGTTTGGAGCACTTCACCAAAGCGTGTGAAATGCTGCACCTGGCTGAAATGTCATCCGATGCTGTGCCAAATGCTCAGAGTGCGCGCATACAAAAACGACTGAGCAATGGCTCAGCATGGTGCATTTGATATTGTTATATCTATAGTTCAATCACTGTGCAATTCCAATGTTCAGCCACTGAGCATTTCAATTATGACCCGAAAGCAAACCTGAGCAATGGGTCGAGGCAAGCTCACGCTGTATTCACTTGTCTTGCAGCCCCCCCCTTTGTTCACATACTATTACCAGGCCATATGGCCGGTAATCTCGCCGCGGTCACTTGTGACCAAATGCACCGGGTGCTTTTCTGCATGGGTCACTTGTGGATTGCACCCACAATGCACATTCAACATGGGCCTCACGACCACCCTCCTGGGTGATCGGGTGGCTATTTAAGGAAACAAAGGGGATTTGACTCAGCTTGACAATTCAATAAATTGCAATACTCAGCGGTGCATTTGATATTGTTATATCAATTGTTCAATTACTGTGCAATTAAAATGTTCAGCCACTGAGCATTTCAATTATGACCCGAAAGCAAACCTGAGCAATGGGTCGAGGCAAGCTCACGCTGTATTCACTTGTCTTACAGCCCCCCCCTTTGTTCAAAGACTATCACCAGGCCATAAGGCCGGTGATCTTGCCGCGGTCACTTGTGCATTGCACCCACAATGCACAATCAATAAGGGCCTCACGACCACCCTCCTGGGTGATCGGGTGGCAATTTAAGGAAACAAAGGGGATTTGACTCAGCATGACAATTCAATAAATTGCAATACTCAGCTTGACAATTCAATAAATTGAAATACTCAGCCAGACCCCCATTGTTCTTCTGCCTCACGCGAGCATTTCACTTCTCAGTTGCAGCATTCGCTGAGACTCAGCTTCAATTTTGCCCACACGCCTTGAAGCTGAGACTTTTGCAGGTGCTGCAACTGCTGAGATTGTCTCAGCTTCACCTTGGTATAAAAGACCATCTTCACACGACACGCACTTCACTTTCTTTCTCACCTGCTCCACTTCGCTCAACCTCACCCGCGTTTGTCCTTCTTGTGCGTATTCCCCCTCGTCTTCCTGCCTTTCCAGTCTTTTCTTTCGCACTCGACTAACCCCACTCCCCTTCCTGCTCGCTTTTTGTTTTTCCTGCTAATACTTTCAGAACCCCACTTCTATCTACTTTGTACGTTTTCTCCAATTAAACTTTCGTCAACATTATGTACCGATATTAATATTTTTCTTTCTTCACGACTTCCTTCCAGACTTTTAAAAACTTCCGACTAGAGCGTTTTTATATTGATTCCGTTTTAAATTTATATAAATCATCGTATGTCTTCCTTTTCTTTCTTGATTGCTTACTTTCTATTCAGTTACTAACCTGTTTTGTTTTGTTTTTAGATGTCGTGCACGTTATGCACCAAGCGGGGTATCCCCTGCATTCGCTCCTCGACGACGAACGACGCTTGTGATGCTTGCCGACAAGCACACAAGAAATGTTCGTTCGTTGTCCGCCCCTTCCGACCACGAGGCCAGACGAGTTCTCGCCCAAGACGCCCTCGCGAGGACTCCTTTGTGGTCGACGATGATGAAACCATTTCCGAGCGTGAATGGACGCCGGGCCCCCAAACAGGCCAACGGGAACGATTCCGGACGATTAGCCCTGTCCCCTCCAGTATCGATTTGTCCACTCCCCCTCCTAGGCCACCATCCGATGGTCACTTCACTCCTCGACCGGAGCGAAGTGATTATCCGGCCGATGAAGGATGGCGATGGCAAGAGGACATTCGAGCTTGGGCTGATCGTCACCATGTCTTGTCACCGATGGGATTCAAACGCCAAAGTAAGTTTTATTTCTCCTCTTTATCTCATTTCTCTTCACGCAATAATACTGACTTTTTTCCATTACTCATAGAACCAAACCCCCCGAATCCCCCCCGACACGACTCTCCCGTTCCCAGTTTGCCTCGCGAGCAAACCCCCCGGCAACCCACTCCAGGCCCGAGTGGCACCCGATGGTCTGAGGAATTATTCCGCGGTAAGCAGCCAACTTTCTCTTTTCTCATTTTCACTTTCGCATCAAGTTAACTGACTCTTCCTCCTTTTTTAGAAGCCTCCCAGCACGATGAGCCACCTATTCCTGGCCCGAGTCCATCCTCCGAACCACCTGAGGACATTGCGACTTGTGAGCCTCAACCTGAGGTGGCTCCTACGCAATCCACGGAGGAACCTTATGGTAAGTCACCCCTTCTTTCTCTTCGATCCATATTCACCTTTCCTCATTTTTTCTTCGACCGTCTCCAGATCGTCCCGCCACTCCTCGCTCGATCATCATCATCGACGATACGCCCGTGGGATCACCCCATCCCCCTCCCCCTCCCCCTTCTTCTTCACCGACTCCACCATCTTCCCCTTCCACTCCAACCCCGGTTCCCTCCCCAGAGATCCCTTCCAGTGCCCCCGAGAACCCCAACGCCTCCTCCCCCCCGGTGCCAAGCTCGTCTCATTCTCACGATGACGCTCGCCAGGAATTCGCCGACCTGCGACCGACCCTAATGATTCCTCGAGCCATCGTCCACGATTCGATCAACCGAATCTTGTTGGAGCATCGTCGCTTGCTCCACATGATTCCTTTCGTGGATGCAACTCATCGAAATGAGATGCACCGGGAATTCCGGGAGGAACTAAACTCCCTCCTTGCCCAGGCACTGGAGGCTTATCCAAAGGAGGACATAACCGGGATGGTCTCCAAATTCCTCGAAAAATAAAAATTTAAAAAAAATGTCATTATTTCCTCTTTTTATTTTTTGTAATACTTTCTTTTGAATAAAATATTTGTCTTAAATTATTGTTATGTTCAAATTCTATTACATTCTTTGTTCACGTAAAAATTACTTATTTCCTCCTTAGAGAAAAACCCTGATTGCGTGAGAATTATTTTTGTAAGTGCCCCACCAAGAGTTTGAGTGAGTATTTGTTTTCGTGAACCTCTTTTTCTCAAAATGCGCCAATAGTTGCCGTTATCCTCTCCTATATTTTCTTCTCCCATGGTTTAGAGCCATACCCATTCTTAACTGTAAAAAAGCGGGAGGTTCCCGTATGTGAGCAATCGAGTCCAGATTCGTGAAACATGGCCTTTCCTATGGTCACACGCTATTAGTCTTACTCATGTATTGAATTGTTTAAATTGGCTAGAACCTTCACAAGCGTAAGGATTGGCGTGTGACTTGTCGGGAGGCTGCACAGGCGTAAGGATTGGCGTGTGAATTGTTGGGAGCCTGCACAGGCATAAGGATTGGCGTGTGAATTGTTGGGAGCCCGCACAGGCATAAGGATTGGCGTGTGAATTGTTGGGAGCCTGCACAGGCGTAAGAATTTGTCAGCATTGTTGGCAACCCTCCCATGCGTAAGGATTGGCCTGTGAATCGTCGGAAGCCTGTACAGGCGTAAGGAATTTTAGCACTTTTGGGACCCTCCCCAAGCATAAGGATGGGCGTGTGAATTTTTGGGAGCCTGCACAGGCGTAAGAATTGGCGTGTGAATTCTTGGGATCCTGCACAGGCTAAAGAAAATTTCAGCATTGTGGGGAAGCTTCACAAGCGTAAGAATTGGCGTGTGAATCGTCGAAAGCCTGTAAAGGCGTAAGGATTGGCGTGTAAATTTTCGGGAGCCTGCACAGGCCCAAGGATTGGCGTGTGTAGCGTTGGCACCCCGCATAGGCGTAAGGAACTTTCAGAATTGTCAGAACCTGCACAAGCATGAGGATTTGCGTGTGAAGCATTGGCATCCTGGACAATAGCAACAAACCAGGACAGATGTACGATGGCATGCCACCGTACATAATCCACTTCACCCCTTTTTCATGTGAGACACCCCATCTCCCGCACTCGAATCCATCCAATCCTGGTGTATATTGTCCTCTGCCTTACCTCACCATTACTTACCCAACCCACTTGCAAATCTCCTCATTCTTTGAATCGGCATGAGATTGTATTACCATCCCTGATTTGATAGCCCGCTCTCTCGCCAATCTCATAATAGCCATTGCTTTTTTGCCGCATTGTTTTTGCTAACCTGCTTGAGCATTGTGCGGACATACCCACTAGTGTCGTGCTTTCATTGTCCTGTGCTGGATCAGTATAATGAACAAATGTACTACTGGCCCACACTACCTGAATGAGCCCATGACATGCGGATAGATCAATCCAAAAATGCTCATTTGGGAAAATCAATTTTCCCCCTGTACACCGCTTTGACGCATCTCTTTGAATTTGGCCGGTCCGCTTATCAGCTTGAAACCACCATCCCGAAGCATACAGCGATGCATCCTTATCAACATGAGGTGCGTTTTTGAATCCATTCATGGTGAAAGTGAGTGCGGAAGCGAACTCGAATGCACCCTGATTTGCCGGAATATCGCCTTCATAGTTGACTTGATCAAAAGACGGAACCCCCAATGAGTTGTAGCAATTTTGAATCTTCTGAAATAAATTATCCCCAACATATCGTAAGGATTGACCTAGAATGCGACCCACCGAGCTAAGATTGGCACCTCGGTCCCGCCATTCATCTTTTGCATTTTCAATTTTGCCAGCACTACCATACAGACCAAATTGTTCATTCTTCGTGGTGCATTTGCGCCACCCAATCGCGAACATAAATCCCTCCAGTAATGCTCCATTTGTTGCAATAGGGTCAGTGAACCTCTTTTCGCGAAATAAGAATTGTGATAATTCATCCCATTGATTGACCTCGACTTCACTCATTGTTGTGAATGGTCGGAATTCAACAAGGGCAATGAGTAATCCGGTTGAAGAGAAAATTGCCACACGGCCAAAGTGAATGCGTTTGATCTGATTGACATCCACCACCCTCCGAATTTCACTTGGGGTGATATTTGCTGATACTGGCATTGATATTTGTGCTGTTGGGCGAGAGGAGGAAAAAAACCTATTCATTCGGGTCGTTTTGCGCTCATTTGTCTTTTGGGATCTGCTACTATTCCCGAGTGGTTGCGGGATCACTATGTGTTGAAGCACACAAGATATCAGATACTGCCAAGGAGCTTTCTTCGGCACACATCCTTTGACTTCCCTGTTGGAGCCCACATGACATTGGCACAATCTGAACCGACTAAAGCCCATGTTCTTCAGTGGGGCCCAATGAGGGTGCCACATAAATGTGGAAGCATATATATATATCTATATATATACACTGAGATTAAGCGAGTAACTCACACTTTCCTTCCTCAGCCCGACGCTTTCTCGCGAGTTCCCTTTTACGCTCTTTTCCTTTTTTCGTGAATGGCATGCTTTCAGCAGAAAATGAAATGAAACCGAATGATTACTGATTTCTTAATATCACCTAAATTGGATTGCGATGGATGAATCTTTTTTAATTGCGGCTAAAAAGAAAGCTCACGCCTGACCTTGGCAAATTCACAATCTCAAATACCTGAACCTGAAAATTGCAGTGGATAGTGCATTATTCAATTTTACACATTGATGTTCCCATGCAATCACTTTCCAATCCAGCAATTTGGAATATTGCAAGCACACGCAAATGCAATATGCATCCTGCTGCGGATCCCTAGTTATCCCACTCCTCTTGAAAGACACAGGAACCTTTTGCCTATTATGGGCTGGCGTGAAGTGATACACGCGACCTCCCGCAATGCCCCCGCGTGTGCTACTCGCGGGCACAACGCCTGACTCAGCTTGCGTCTTGTCGGAGTCTTCGCAATGATGTACGGAGGCATGCCGCCGTACAATTACTATTGGTACTCAGACTGTGGCATCCGGGCAGTAGTAGGATAGGAAGTCATGATTATTAAATTCATAAATCACTTTGCAAAATTAAATTACAATCTATCTAGTACAAAGCTAATCTAAAACGGGTCAATCCTGGTTGTGAGTTTAGCTGACCTGGGTACCGTCAAGGTGACCTCATCACTTGAACCAAGCCCGCGATTCGCCACCCAGGCATCACCAAAGTCTAATACTAAGCATCGTGCAAAATCAAATCTAAGAGGTACAGTGGGGTTAAAAGACTCTGATGAGAAGAAACTTTTATTCAGTAAATTACATATATACTTATTAGTACGTAGCCACACTGGCTCCACTAGATTTTTACCCTCTGAAAGTCTTGCGGAAATGTCAATTAGTGCTAAAGCCCCTTTAACTGAGCTTGTTCTCCAGTCATCTGAGCATACCATCAAACCACGAACCCCCGCCGCACAGAATGCCGCTAATATACCATAGCAAATTCGATTGATTCCAAGATTCTTGTGACACGCCAAAAGATCTTTGATGGCCTCATTTTTTTTTGAGTTTGTGAGTTTGCCTTTGATGCCATTAACTTCGACCTTTGTATGTGCACGTACCATGTTGTATGCAATCATCAAATGGATAACTGTATCCATTAGATCCTCCAGGTTCTTGTGCGGCTTTGTGGATATCTCATTGTCAGCCCCGCCACCTTCAATGCTGAGTTGGGTTGCACGTTGCTTCGATTTACTCAAGCAGGAGGCAAGGTATTCAACTGCTCCCCGTTCGAGTCCAAGAGGATCGGTTGAATTTGATGTTGGTGCAACATATGGTTTGGGTGCAATCACATCGTATGAGACTAAAATAATGGATTCAAACATAACATTTGCCCAAAAATGTTTAACTGGATTGGCGGGGTAAAGAAGGCTCTGAACCATTTTGAAGAAGGAGTGTTCAGATTTTGGGAGATTATCTGGAGGTTTAGCTGATTCCTTCATCAATTTGAGATTCCAAATGTTGTGATCAAAAAACGCTTCTGTTTCGGTTGGCTTAAAAAAATCTAACCCTGTATATTGCAATTTATATCACCAGTCAACAGCAAATAATCAAGTATCATGCACAAAGATAAAAAAAAACTCACCTGCCATCTCAAGGTCCTGCAGCCAAGCCGACATTTTAAGATCTCGGTTACTGATCACCTTAATACCAACGGGCAGGAATGTATGAGCATCCTTTGTTGGTAAATTGTCCCATCTATTTTTGTAAATCCTATTGATATTATCAAGCCCCCTTTTCCATGATTGTTGAGTAATATTGGAATGATAATTCAAAACGCCTGCAAACTCTTCCATGCGGGATAAAAATATTCCTTGAAAATTCACAGCGGATGACACTTCGGGCTCAGCGTCGGGAATTATATCAGTCATATCTCGTCCCATTGTATCATGTTTAATTGTTTCCCTTTCTTGAAAGGCTTGAATATTCCGAGGAGAGGCGGGAGGGGTTGCATCATGCATTGTTTCATTGGGTATCGGGGGACTTTCAGTATGTGGAGCTTCATCATGGATTGTTTCATTGAGTATTGGGGGGGGTTCAGTATGCGGAGGTTCATTATCAATATGGTCCCCTTCAACATTGATAATTTCATGACCTTGATCACGAGAATCCTTTGCGGCTTCAAAGGTACGGCGTTTTTTGTTTGTTTTTTTGGTCGCATGTATATTTGGTCTTTTTCCTAATCCTTTGCCTGGAAATCCAATTACGACTCGAGATCCTTCAGGTAGAGATTCTCCCACCTCCACACCTGCCCATATATTGTAAGCAGCTATTTTTATCAATTTTGTTTTGAATTAGTAATGGACTTACGGTTCAAATCCATTTTGAGCAGGCTCATGGCTTCAGCAATCTTTTGACGCACATAATCAGGAATTTTACTATCATTTTGGATTTTTTCGAGCCTTGGGATTGTTTGAGCAATGTTGAAGACAAATTGTTCCTTGGATATAATTTCCACCTCCCCACTGAAAATTACATCATCTTGCCCATCATCTTCTGTTGGTGCACAAGGTTCAACAGTCTTTTCCTTCTCATAACTTTTAAAATTCGGTTTCTGAGAGCTTGGAGGCTGCCCTGAAATAAAGGCTATGACACAATATCAGGTTTTGAGAGATTTGAAATATTAAAGATGGATGCATACTCACATTCCGGAAGAACTGGTGGATATTGATTATCTTCATGTGACTGGCTCTCTACTTCAATGCCTAATTCACGACTACTGGCGATATCAGAGATTTCACTTCCACTCTCTGGGGCTGAAGTTGGTCATTCATTGAATTCTGTTGAATTTCCCGGGGTTTGGGCCATAGCGGAGGTAGTTTATTAAGCAAATAGATGGTGACGAGTTGATTGCTAACTTGTTTGAAAATTTTTTGATAAAAGATCCAAATTCAAGAAAAAAGGTGCAAATGCGATTTGTCGGGAAATTGAAGGAGGCGATGTTTTGCAAATTATTTCATATCATGCAAATGAAATCACTTCCCTGTGAGACATTGAATAAAGTTGACTAGTGAGAAACCTACTAAAGTCAACTTTTGAACTATTCAATGCTCATGAGGTAAGGACTAAGCAAAGTGTTCATTTGATTGATATGAAATAAAATGGTTTTGTCGGCGAAACAGGAGACACAATTCTTGTCTTAAATAGTCCACTTATTAGGTTTTAATTTGTGAGTCTCATGATTTAAACCCTAGCCACAACATTGTGAATATACTGACCAATTTCCCCTGAGGTCCTGTTGGCAGAGAAGGCCACTCAGCATATTTCGGCGATGGCGTCCATTGTGTACGCCAACAAGCCACCGTACACACTATGGATGTAGTACGGAAGCTTAAGGATGGTAAGCGTTGTCGGAGGCATGTCGGGAGGGCACTACATGAGCGTAAGGATGGTAAGCAGTGTCGGGAGAATGTCGGGAGGGAGGGTAACTGTTGTCGGAGGCATGTCAGGAGGGCACTACATGAGCGTAAGGATGGTAAGCAGTGTCGGGAGGGAGGGTAACTGTTGTCGGAGGCATGTCGGGAGGGCACTACATGAGCGTAAGGATGGTAAGCTGTGTCGGAGGCATGTCGGGAGGGCACTACACAAGCGTAAGGGTCATCAGTGGTGTCGGAGGCATGTCGGGAGGGTATTACACAAGCGTGAGGATGGTAGGGGCGGGGGTGTGAAAGCGTAAGGAGTGGTGAGGACGGAGAGGGGCGGGCAGTGTCGGAGTCTCATCCGGATGGAGGGCGGTGCGGGTGCGTAAGCATGCTAAGCGTCGGGGAGGCGGAAGCCAATGAGGTGAAATTACACGAACGTTGCGCATAGTGTTGAAATGGGTTTGGGCTTTGAGTGACATTCTCATGTGACACATGTGACGATTGACGTTGTCTTGACGCTGACGTGACGTGACCCACTAAATCCAGTGACTATAAAGTGACACTAACGCGACTGAAGCAAGATTTTATACTGACCGCGGTGCGACGTGAAGTCAATCGCCGACGATTGACGCGAGATTCGCCCTGGTGAATGGTTTCTTTTCTCCAAGATGGCCACCATGCACAGTTCTTCACCTTTTCAAGTGTTCTGTCTTCTGATAGGTGTCCAGAGTAAATGCTATCATGGCATTCATGAAGAATGGTATTGATGAGCAATCTACTACACAATGTCATCACACAAGAATGTTTTGTTCTATGGTAAATAATCCCATCAAACAAGTGAAATGTTCCTTCAGAATAGGAATTTTTCCAAACTTCATCTAGTGTATTAACCAAAGATGTGTCTTTGCAGTCTTTATCCAATAAAGAAGTCAAGATATGGCAATTCTTGTCTTGTTTATAAGACTCTCTGACCTCTTCAAAGAATTCAGTCCCAATATCAGTTATGTTAATCCCTTCAATTGGAATCTGTGGTTCAGCTTCCAAAGGTACATAAGCTGGGTTATCAGGAGTGTTGGCTAAAGCCCATCTACTAAGTCCATCAGCATTTTTGTGAATGTTTCCTGCTTTATGAACTATAGTCATGTTTCCTCTATATTCTTGAATGGCTATTTGCCATCTCAACATATGTCTGTTGGGAGTTTTCATGTTAAGAAGTGATTTCACGGCATTACAGTCAGTTATCACTTCAAAAACACTGCCATCAAGGTAATAGTGTAATTTCTCAAGTGCCCATACCAAACATAAGCACTCCATTTGGCTTGCACCATATCTGGCTTCTGTTGGTTTGATTTGTCTTGAGATATAACAAACTGGTCCTTCTGTAGGTTTGTCATCAATAATTTGGACTTGGTGTAGGGCTGCCCCTAATCCATCCCCACATGCATCAATGTACAATTTAAAAGGAATATTCCAGTCAGGCATGAGGAGTAAAGGTGCTTCTGTAAGGGCTTTCTTTATCTTCTCATAAGCTTTAATTCTTTCCTGTGTCATTTCAAATACAGTCTGTTGATCACAGATTCTATAAAGTGACTTGGCTAGAATTGCAAAATCTTTCAAGTGTTGCCTATAGTAACTAGCAAATCCAAGAAAAGACATCATTTCTTTTTTATTCTGGGGTATTGGCTTAAGTAACACTGCTGCTACTTTATTCTTGTCAATACCCAAGCTCAAACCAGAAACAACATGTCCTAATGCTTTGAGTTCTTCAAAACCAAAATTGCATTTCTTAAGTGAAATTTTCATGTTCACTTCTGCAACTTTATGAAGTACTCTTGCAAGTCTTTCAAGGTGCAAAGACCATGAGTCAGAACATATAATAATATCATCAATATAAATGATAAGCCATCCTTCAGACAATTCTGTGGGGAAGATGGTATTCATCATTCTTTGATAATGAGATGGAGCATTTTTAATGCCAAATGGCATTCTAAGATACTCATAAATACCACAGTGAGTGATAATTCTAAGTAATTTCCTAGCTTTAGGCGTCAAAACATTTTGATGGAAGCCTTTTAATGCATCCATTGATGTTATATACTTGGCTTTAGACAATTGAGTCAAGGTTTCTTGGATCCTAGGGATTGGATACCTATCTGGAACTGTGTAGGTATTCAAAGCTCTAAAATCTCCAACCATTCTTGACTTATCATTATGCCATGCAATAATAACAGGTGTTGTCACTTCAACTTCCTCATTATGGCCTACTTTCCTTAGCACACCAAGTTGGATCAACTCTTGGATATGTTTTTCCAAGGCCTCTCTAGCTCTGGGACTGGCTGGATAAGCTGGTCTTCTAAGTACTGGAGGATATGGTCTATCAATATTAAGAGTAATATCAATTTCATGTCCCCTTATAGCGCCTAATGGTTCATTATCAGATGCAAATGCATTATTGTATGTATATAATACATCAATAAGTTCATTCCTCATCTTTGGTGACAATGATGGATTAATTTGTGCTTCAACAAGTTGTTTAGACACAAATTCATCTTTGTAAGTATCTTTGACAGAAGATACTACAGATATCTGTTTTGGCATATTGGAGAAAGCAAATTTTTGCCTTTTGTTATCTCCAATTGTGAAATATCTGTCTTTATGGTTATTTATATCAATACCATAAATATTCAAGTAATCATTTCCAAGAATGATATGCTGAGATGTACAATTATCCATTACTACAATCTCAGTTTTCATTCTTACACTTCCTGCTGGATGTGGGAATACAATATTAGTATCCAATATGCCCAAGGGGTACATATTGTTACTGGCACTACTGAACTGTACACCTTCTATTGGTAATAGATGGTTTTTCCATTCAGGAAGTATAATTTGGAGATAATCCTTGCCAATACAAGTGCAAAATGCCCCTGTATCCAGATTTACTTTGGCTTCAATATCACCCATTAGAACTGATGTGATACAGGATGCTCCAGCAGTATAACCCTTTCCTCTAGCAGGTTTTGTTTTACACATTCTGGCATCTTGGATATTGATCAGGTTGTAGCAATCCTCACTGTACTGTGGCAAGTGGGTATGGACTTCTGTGACCTCAAAGAAAGCTGAAATGTTTTCAATGGGATAGTCCTCTACTGGTGTATCTTCAGAGACTGCAGAATCTTGATCAGACTCTTCTTTCTCTTCAGTACACTGAATGTCTTCAATGATTTGAACTTCATTGATCTTTGTCTTCTTAGGGCAAGTGTTGGCTAAATGTGAAGTACTTCCACATTTATGACACTTCAAGACAGGTCTTTCTGGTCTTCTTTCCTCTCTAGGAATCTTTGAGACTATTTTGGACTCTATTGGGTTTCTAACCCAAGTTTTACCAATTCTTGTTCTGGTAATGATATCTTCCATAGCATTAATGTAGTCCTCTGTTGAACAGGGTTCCACACATCTGCTTTTGATAGCATGTTCCAGTTCTCCTCCACACTTTCTTAATATTTTCATATTAATCATAGTGTCAGACATATCTGGGTGTAAAGCAGATAATCTGTCTTTTTGTTTGAAGAACCAAGTAAGTGGTTTGTCTTTTTCTGAGTTAAAAATGGCACTTTCAAAAGCATTCTCCATTTTAAACCTCCAAGAATTATTGGCCCATTTGGTAATCACTTCAGATTTCCACCAAGACCAGTCATGTCTTCCATGATCCATTCTCATCTTGTAATACCATTTCTTTGCAGTCTTGGTAAACAAACAATGTAATTTTCCTACTATGATTTCATCAGGTATATTAAAGTCTTCTTGCAACATATCAATAGTCCTGATGAATTCAATATGGTTGTATTCTCCTTCACCAGAGAATGTTGGCCATTCTTCTAATTTGGGAATATCCTTTGCAGAAATAACATTCTCTCCTAAGAATGGAGTCAAACTTTCTTTGACAGAAAGTTTTTCTTCAGTCAAAGGTGTAGAATGTCTTGGCATATGTGGTTCATGATTCTTATGAATTTGCTCCACACTTGCAATTATTTCATTCTTCAATTTCTGCCTTTCACTGTCACTTTTTGCTAAATGTATAGCAAATTGATTGGTGTTCTTAACTATTTGTAAGACATGGTCTTCAAGAGTTTTAAGTCTATCATTTACTTTAAAGATGGAAAGATCCTCTGTGTCATTATTTTGACATTGGTTCTCAATTCTTTCACAAGCATTGCTAATTGACTCAAGGGTGACAGTTGTCAATTTATGCCAATCAGAATGTTGCTTGTCATTTTTCTTTAAATCATTGATGTCTAATGTAATTTGCTTCAACTTTGACTCAAGTTTGCCAATTTCTACACTAATACTTCTATGTACATCATTTATTTGCGTGGAAAAGTCCTGTTCATCCTTTCCTGCTCTTTGGCTGTGAATTCCATAAGAGTTCTGGCCATATTGAAGACACTGTCCACGGCTGAAGGCTCCAATCTGGGGATCCTGTACCCTTGTGGGTAAGGTCTGTGCCAATTGGCTTTGCCTTTGCCCTTGCCTTGATGGTTCTTGGGACCTCTCTGTTTCTTTTGAGGTCCTTTGGGCTTGTCCTTGGATGCTTCTGGAGCTGGTTTGGAGCTGGTAGATGCCACTGGTGCCTCTGTCTCCAAAGTTGGAGTCATTTCCAATTCTTTCTTCTGGTCTATGGATAAAAGACTCTGGTTCTTCAACCAATTCTTTATCTTTTTGACCTTGTCTTTGCAAGACAGGGGGCTCCAACCTCCTAAGAGTTCTATGGTCTTCTCCTGACCCAGAAAGCTCTTGATGTGTAAGTAGGAGTTCATGGCCCCCTGCCAAAGGCTTGGGCAGATTTCCCACTCCTCTTCTTTGGCTGCTCTGAACCAATTTTTGTACTGGCTCTGATATATTTCTATTGCTGCCACTTGAAAATGGTTCAGCCCTGGAAATATTATCATAAATTAGTTCAGGCTCAGAATTCACGTCAAAATCTGTTGGTACAGACCTTGGGGAATGGGGGGCAACTCTGGCATCCTCCAGATGTGCCTTTCTTGTGGAAGATTTGGCACTTCTGGATTTGGTCTTGCCTCTTCCTTGTCCACATCCATCTGGTTGGACTGAATAGTTGCTTCCATTTCTGGTATGCACCATTTTCACGTCAATTTAAAGATAAAAGGTGAAAATATAAGATAAAATACACACCTTTTGGTGGTAATTTAGCTTTTTCTGAGTTGAATAAGGTGCCTCTTTTAGCAATCTGCACCTCAATACTGTCTTCAGATTCTGCTTCTGAAGATTCTGGACTAGTGATATATCTTTTACTGAGTCTGTTTCCAGCTGCACAGTATTTGATTAAAGACACTAAAAGAAATTATAAAAGAGAAAAAATTATTTTTTATACTTTTTAAAATATTTTTTAAAGATTTTTTATAAGTTTTATATTTTTTAATATTAAAAAAAATTATTCTTTTTAAGGAAAAAAAATTAAAATTTAAGATTTTGAATGAAAATTAATTCAGAGTAACTCAAAGAATAATTTTATAAGTTTTTGGATGTGAAAAAGCCACGTGTAAAAACAATATAAAATTAAACCAAATTCCTCAATGAAAAAGATTTTAAAACAATTTCAAAAATAAAAATATTTTAACTCCAAATTGAAAGAAAAAAATTAATTAAATTAATATATTTTAGAGCTTAAAAATATATTAATTAAGGGTACAAGGTTCAAAATACACGGCCAGGCCCCCAAATGTAAGATGTGACTATGAAACTGATGATAATATTACTATTAATCAACACTACTATGTCTGTTCTTATGAAATATAATAATAAAAATTATTATAACCACAATTAAATAATTATAAAATTATTTCTTTCACGTGTTATACACTACTAGTGATTATAACAGTGAGCAGTAATTGTCTACAAGAATCAATTACAAGAAGAATTTAATAATAAAAAAACTTCTTTTATTAAAATAATAAAATTATTTTAATATATAATTATCTTTTACAAGAATAATTATAAAGATAATTCTTGAAGAAAACTATTACTAGAGAAAAACTTTAAGAATTAAAGATAAATGACTCACTAATACTCCAAAGAACTTATTGAAAGATAAGAGTAGAGAAATTTGACGTAGAATTGTGGATTTAAGGGATCAAGATGATTTATAACAGTATTTCAACAATATATAGTTGGATTCTATGATTTCACGTCTTTCTGATTGATTTCTGAAAGATTTAAAACACTTAAGAATAGCTTGAACTAATACTTACTTGTTGGTAATAATGGTTTAATAAATTTATAAGATGATGATACGGAAAAAACAGCAAGAAGAGGCTTCTTTTAAGTCAATAACAGCTCACAGAGGCGTGCCATGGAGCAAACTGAAAAACCAGTGAGTGAGAAAACAATAAACCTTTTTGGATTATTGATTGCATCATCTGTTGTCATGTAAGATTATCATAATTACTTAATTGATGCTTTTACGTGACTACCAACCCCAATATGGTTAAGAATAAAAGGAGTAACACTTGTAAATCTTCTTTTATTCTAAAATAATCATTGATTTCTCAAAGTTATCAATGTTATTGTCAATTTCATCACAGGTTGTAATTACTGTGAATTTTTGAAGATTCAGTGTTTCACGTAGAATATCCAAAAATGGACTGTAAGTAAAACTTTTAATTTTACTAGTAAAACTGTAATTCCTTTTGGTTGTACCATATATATTACAGTTCTCCTTTAGTCCTGAAAGTTTCAGAAAGATTCATTAAGAATTGTATTTTTAATGAATTTTTGAAGGTTTTACCTCATTTCTACGTAGAATTGCAAATAGCAGTGTTTTGCTGGTTGCTATGAGGTAAATCAATGAATATGGGTCCCAAAAGGGTTTTAATTACTCTTTTGGGGTTTATCCATGGAAAGTCATTAGTAATTGACATGGTTACAGGAGTGTAAGTAGCTCATTACCTCCTTGGCACGTCAAAATAGCAGGTTATTTGCTATTTTCTGATGTTTTACAGTAGTTGTAACTTGGTAACCAAGTTCCCAAAGAGTTTTAGTTTACCAATTGGGCCAAGATGAGCCATGGATCCATGCTCTGGAGCTATCCACGCCTCTGAGGCCTCAGAAGTTGGGTACCCTGGCTCTCTTTGATGTCTTTTGTCCCCCTTGCCTATTTTTTACGTCAAAATAGTAATTTAAGCTTAAAGTGAGATATCCACTATGGGTGTACCAAAAGTCCATGTAAGAATACCATGATATTAAGTGCTCAAAACATGCATAACACTATTCTTAGTGTATATGTAACATGGGATTTCTCACTTTCCCATTATTTTGGCTAAAAATCAAGAAAAACAAAAATTTTCACGGATCTTTTATGTGGTATTAATGATGTGGTATTGAAGTATTTTCCATTTTACCACCTCAAATACTTAAATTGAGCTTATTCACTCTATGGAGCTACCCTAGGTGAATTTTTGTGTAAAATCCAAATCTGGTCTTAAATCCATGGATTTACTTACTCAATAAAAAGTTATTCATCTTTTCTGAAATTGAAAATGATGAATTTTGGATATATGCATGACTTATGAGTTGTGCATAATTCAAAATCTCTTTTTAAGATAATTGTGGCCTATTTGGGTATGTAAAATATACCTCAAGGCTCACACTGGAACTGATTCACCTCTTGCTAGTTGCTTGAGTATTTCTTTATAGTCTTTGTCTTGTCATACTTCTTTTTGAATCTTGTCCACTAGATCTGAGAAAATTTCCACTTTGATTGAGAAGAATCTTGACTCTTGAATTCCATCTTGCTTAAGTACTTGATGAAGATTTTGAGGATTCTTGCTGATGAAGTCCACCCCCCTCTCTGGGTACACGTCGTCCAGACGTGACAAGGCATCTGGTAAAGTGGCCAGCCTGCCTGGACAGTAAGTGATAGTGAAATGAAATTCTGAGAGAAATTCGGCCCAACGGGCCTGACGACGAGTAAGAACTTTGGAAGACATGAAATATTGCAAGGAAGAGTGGTCTGTCAAGACCTCAAAAGGATTGGAAAGAGAAAGAAGAAATGCTCTCCAGTGCTTGAGAGCCCAAACTATGCCAAGGAGTTCCTTGTCATGAATTTCATAGTTGAGTTCAGCTGGTAAGAGCTTGCGACTATCAAATGCAATGGGGTGCTTTCCTGAGTCATTCACCTGGCTCAGTACGGCGCCCAAAGCATAATCAGAAGCATCAGTCTCTACTATAGCAGGTAGAGAAGGATTAAAGTGAGATAAGATAGGAGCGGAGGTGAAAGCTTCTTTGAGTGCTTGAAACTGACTAAGAGCTTCCTCATTGAAGATGAAAGGAGAATATTTTTTAAGGAGGGAAGTGAGAGAAGTGATTTTTTTAGAATAATTTTTAATGAAACGTCGATAAAAATTGGCAAAGCCAAGGAAAGATTGAAGGGCCTTGATGTTTTTGGGCTGAGGCCAATTGAGGATTTGCTGAACTTTTGAAGAATCCATCTTAAGGCCATCACTTGAAACAACATAGCCCAAGTATTCCACACTTGAGGCATGGAATACGCACTTGGAGGCTTTGGCAAACAAATTATTGTCCCTCAGTCTTTGGAGGACAGAGGCCACATGTTTGACATGTTCCTCCTCAGAGCTGGAAAAGACCATAATATCATCTAAATAGACCACAACAAACACATCCAAAAAATCTGTAAAGATATCATTTACTAGATTCTGGAAAGAAGCAGGAGCATTGGTCAAACCAAATGGCATGACCAAATACTCATAACTACCATACTTGGTTCTAAAGGCAGTTAAGTGCTCATCCCCCTCTTTGATTCTCAGAAGGTTATATGCACCACGCAATTCTATCTTGGAGAAGATAGTGGAACCATTTAATACGTTAAGAAGCTGGTTCATAGGAGGAACAGGGTACCTGTTCTTCCTAGTGACAGCATTGAGTTTGCGGTAGTCAACACACAAACGAAGACGGCCATCCCTTTTCTTTACAAAAAGGACAGGTGCTCCTGTTGAATAGGAGCTTGGTCTAATGAAAACTTTCTCTACATTCTCTGAAATGTAGGCCCGCAGTGTTTCTGACTCTTGATTTGATAATGAGTAGATAACACCAATTGGAGGTAGAAGACCCTCCAATTTGATATGGTGATCACAGGCGCGGTGTGGAGGAAGTTTCTCTGCTTTCACCTTGGAGAATACATCCAAATATTGGTGATAAGCAGGAGGAACAACCTTCAACACAGTTCCAATTTCTTCTGGCTCTTCCTCCTCATCCCACTGCTCCTCCAGGGATGCATGAAAAGATAAGGGAGGAAGGTCCATATCCCCTTGAAAGAGATGAAGTGAAGATATGGCAACATCTTCTCCAACATCCTTTATCTCTTTGAAGACTTCATCTCTTAATGGAAGTAATGACTGAGAGGGAATAATGGAAGGGATATGGACAGAAGAAGGAAGGGAAGGTGTCTTAAGTTCACCAACCAGAGCAACACTGTTGACAGCAGTGGCAAAGTCATTACTAGTAGAAGGAATAATACCACTAGAATCCTTATGACTAGAATCATAGGTGATCAATCCATTTTTCCAATCAATAATGGGATTAAAATGGTAAAGGAAATTATAGCCCAATATCAGGTCTTCTCCCTTGGGTGAATCTATGATAAAGAAGTCCCATTCAAAGCTTGGGAAGGAAGGCAAGTCAACTACCCACTTGGTATAATGGGTGATGAACAAGGCAGGGGATTCATTAGAATCCAAAATGAAAAGAGGAATCTTTTCAGGGAGCTCTGACATAGTCAATGAGTACTTGAGAACAAAATTCTTTGCAATAAAAGAGTTTGTAGCACCAGAATCAATGAGAATACTATAAAAAATATCAGAGACAGAAGAGAAAATAAGAAACTTTAAAGATTTCTTGACACTAGTATTCACAGTGCACAATTGTGCTCTTGAAGGAAATAAGTGAGAACCATTGAACACATCATGATTCCCACTCAGGCTTTTCCCTGCTTGCTAGGGAAGCCTCTTGATGATGACCCAGGCTTGTTCTGAGGTCTCTTGAAACATTTTTCAATTGGGTGCTTGCCACCACAATAAGTACATAACCCTGCTTGAATCCTCCTCTCCTTTTCAGAACCGATTAATTTATTGTCCTTATTGAGAAGAGCAGCATGGGGTTTGTCCTTTGAAGATTGAAATTGCTTGCCCTTCTTATTCTTCTTCTGATGAGGCCTCTTTGGAAATGAGTTTTGAGGAGGCCTAGACTGATTGGATCCATTGACTGGAGGCTTCTTTTCTTGATTGCCACCCTTTTCCTTTTGCCTCTCATGATATCTTGTGTCTAATTCTAAAGTGACATCCATAAGTTCTGGAAGAGTATCAAAAGTTCCAGGGTGAGAAGCCAACTGATCCAATAATCTTGATGCCAATCCTCTTCTGTAAACATGGATATAAGCTCTGTCCCCCCAATCTCCAATTCTTGACATTAAGCTTCTGAAATCTGCAATGTACAAGGATACATGACCACTTTCCTTCATCCTCAAATTGTCCAACTCTTGTTCAGCTTTCCTGACTTCATTGGGGTCACCAAACAGAGTGAATAATTGAGATTCAAATAATGGCCAATTATTGAGGAGGTAGGAAGGTTCTTCATTGGAGATATTTGAGAGATAGGGTTCAATCCATTTTCCAGCCCTACCAGTGAGAAAAGAAGTTGAGTAAAGAACTTTCTTCCTGTCAGAGAAGAAATTTGCTGGATCATTATGGAAAATTAATTGACAGGATTGGATAAACCCTCTCAATTTATGAGCTTGAGTACCATCAAAAGAATCAGGTGCCTTCATGGATGGAGTCTTGAAAGCAGGGGCTTTGGAATTGTCCCTGGGGGCAACTGCTTGAGTGAGTTGTCCCATGAATTGAGTCATCTGCTCCATCATCTTGAGGAGACTTGGATCAGTTTGAGAGACAAGAGGTTGACTAGAAAGGGCTATATTAGAACCCTGAGGCACCTCTGGAGCATTTGCTAAGTCATCTGCCACTTCAGTTTCCCCAGAATCTTCCTCTTCCACAGACTCTACCCCCTCTTCATCTTCAACTTCCCCTAATCTTGCTCTTGCACCTTCAGACATGCCGGGGTAGTCACCCAAAAGTCCAGAAAAGGATCTTGATCTTCTAGATTTCATTCCACCTCTTCTTGAGGGTGCTGCTCCTTCCATTGGTGGTCCTCTGTCCAAGTTTGCACTCAGATGATGAACTGATGGTGTGCGGTCAAGAGGAGCCCTTGCTGTAGGAGTGAGAACAGCTGGAATTTTTTGGGATCTAGTATTTTTGGCTGGGGGACTGTGCTGAACTGGCATTTTGAAAATAAAACTTGATGGTATTAAAGATAATCAAAACTTGGCCAAATCAATCATAATAAAATCTTGATGAATCTTGAGGAATCAATTCAAATCTTGAGGAATCAAATTCAATCAACAGTCAAATAAATTCAATCAATCAACGATCAATTCAAATCAAATATCAATAATCTTGAGGAAATCAATAATAAATCAATATTCAATCAATAATCAACCAATAAATGTCTTCAATATAAAATCCAGTCTTGAGGAATCAATCAATCAGTTCAAAATCTTCAGAAATCAATTCAATATCTTGATGAGTCAAATCAAATCAATAATCAAAATCAATTCTTGAGGATCAATCAATATCTTGAGGGTTCAAGGTCAATAAATCCAATAAATCCTGAATCAATAACCCAAATGAATCCCAATGAATAATCCAATCAATTAAACCAATCAATAATTCCTAAATGAAACCTGAATAAGAACACAGAAAAATTTGATTGATAAAAATAAAATGAAGTGATGAAATGGTCAGCAACCATTAAGAAAGGAAAAAGAATCAATTTTCATAAGAATGAAATGAATGAGATGAAAATTGATGAGAGAGAAAAATTCATAGAAAGGCATAAAAATCATAAAATCATGAAAAGGTCATAATTGAAGAATGAGAGAAATGAATAAAATGAATGAAAGAAAGAGTCAAATATGAGTTAATTAATTTAATGTCACAGGGGCTTTTCGAAGTGAAGAGGGCCTGGCACTCAGTAAACTGGGACTCACTTATGGAGGGCTCAAAGATAAGATAAGATGAGATAAACTTAAGAGTGTAAGGGATGAATTACTATAATAAAAAAATATGAGAAAAAGCAGCAACAAAGAAATAAGAATAAGAAATAGAAGAGCTAACCACAAACAAGTCCAAGTCCACTGTTTCAACCTGTCAGAATGGAAAGAGAAGGGTTAATAAGGATATGGCCACCCAACTCATACTGTACAGGGGAAGAGAAAATGCAAAGACTAACTTAAGATTAAATAATTATAATACCCAAAATAAGGATAAGAATAATTATGAAATAATAAATAAACTAAATTAATTAACTGGGGAAAAGTCCCCAGGGGGGAGAAAGAGGGGCTGGTATATGTGAGAATCACCAGCCCTGATCCAGAGGAAGAATTTTCATGAGAATATTTGATGATTGAATTGAGTCTGGCCAATACAGGTCCTGTACGGCTGTACAGAACCTGTACAAGAGGTGTGGTGTATTTGAGTGATCATACAGTTTCAAGTTGGTGTATTGAAACTGTATTGGGTGAATCCAACCTGTACAAGTATTGACAGGCTGTATTGATGTACCAAACTGTATGCATGTTTCAGAATGAAGATTTCTGAAACTGACTGCTGATGCAGATACTGGATTTGCTGATTTGAGGTGTTTGAGTGGGTGTATGAATGAATACCCTTACCCCTGATGGATGGTTGTTACAATTTGTAGTTTCTCTATTTTCTATTGTAAATACAATTTGTTTAAGTTTTATTTACATTATTTGGCGTAAAATATCTCAAAAGTACTATATTAAGTGTTAAAAGTAGGTTATTTTCTCTTATATTAATAATTTTCTCTATACTATTCTTTTAATAATTCTTCAATTAATATAAATAGTATTTATATTAATTTATAACTTTAATATTAGTAATATTATTGTTATTAATCGTTTTGATTAATAAAGAACAATTTTTTACGCCTTTAATATCTGTTTGTAACAATAATAAAGTGTTTTTAAGTATATTAATCATTTTATATTAATATATCTATTTTATTATATTATATTATATAATATAAATTATATTATTATATTTTTATTAATAATATAATTATTTTTATGCCATATTTATAATATATCTCTATTATTATAATTATTTTTATCTTATTTATTTCATTCATAAGGACATTCATAGTGCAATAAGTAAAATATTAGTAATTTTTACTTATTGCTTCATAGTCAAACCTTACACCTTGACTCTTTCTTCTGTCATTTCATAGACTGTTTGTTGATCACATAGTTTATACAAGGATTTGGCAATTTTTGCAAAGTCCTTTATATGCTGTCTATAGTAACCAGAAAATCCTAAAAATGATTGCATTTCTTTTTTGGCTTGAGGCATTGGTATGAGTAGTACTGCTGCTACTTTATTATTTTCTATGCCTAGACTAAGTCCAGATACAACATGTCCTAGTGCGTTTAGTTCACTGTATGGAAAATGACACTTTTTCAAGGAAATTTTCATATTCACTTGCACTATTTTCTGTAGTACCCTTTCCAGTCTTGTAAGGTGATTTTCCCAAGTTTCTGAGCAAACTATGATATCATCAATATAGATAATTAACCATCCTTTTGATAATTCTTCAGTAAATATGGTATTCATCATCCTTTGATAATGGGAAGGTGCATTTTTTATGCCAAATGGCATTCTTAAGTTTTCAAAAATCCCACAGTGGACTATTATCCTCAGTAGCTTCTTGGCATTGTCCGTTAAGACATTTTGATGAAAACCCTTTAAGGCATCCATGGCTGTAATGTACTTAGCTTGTGACAATTGTGTCAATGTCTCATGGATTCTGGGTATTGGATATCTGTCTGGAATGGTATAGGTGTTCAGGGCTCTGAAGTCTCCTACCATCCTTGATTTTCCATTATGCCAAGCTTTAATGACTGGTGTGGTGACTTCTACCTGTTCATTATGTCCTACCTTTCTTAATACTCCAAGGTCCATTACTTCCTTAATGTGTACCTCCAAGGCTTCTCTAGCACTTGGACTAGCTGGCTATGCAGGTCTCCTTAGTAAGGGTGGGTAAGGCTTTTCTACATTAAGAATTATATCTACCTCAGGTCCAATTATGGCACCTAGTGGCTCTTTGTCAGTTGCAAAGGCATTTTTATACTTAAATAAGAGGTAAATCAATTTTTCTTTCATTTTTTCTGTTAATTCTTGATTGAATTCTGCCTCTTCAAGTTGTTCAGATATAAAAAGTTCCTTTTCTGGAATTTCTTCTTCATTCGTAATAACCGTGATTTGTTTTTTGTTATTTAAGAAGCCAAACTTTTGTCTTTTTTTGTCTCCTATGATAAAATATTTATCCTTTTGGTTGGAGATATCTATACCATAGATTGATAAGTAGTCATTCCCATGTATGAAGTGATTACTAGTACAGTTGTCCATTACTACAAACTCTACTTTGATTCTGACACATTGTGAGGGATGAGGAAAAATTAGTGTTAAATCAATTATTCCAAGGGGCTTCATGCTCTCACTTGCACTACTGAATTTGACACCTTGTATTGGCATAAGTTTTTCTTGCCAGTCTGGGAAAATGGTTCCTAAAGAACTTTTTCCAACACAGGTGCAATATGCTCCTGTATCTAAGTTAACTTTTCCTTCTTGGTTATCAACGATAACAATACTTATACTTGATTTTCCAGCTGTATATCCCATTTCTCTTGCAGGTTTGGTCCTATACATTTTGGCATCTTTTATGTTTGTCAGGTTTGTGTCAGATGTCCCAACTTGTGGTAAGTTTGAGTTAACATCCAGTACTTCATAAATTATATCAATATTATTAATTTGTGCATTAATTATATTGATTTCATCACTTTCAGAGCTTTCTGACTCTTCTGTCTCTTTTTCAGAGTCAGATTCCTCTTCTTTGTCATTGTGGTTTTCTGTTTCCACAATTTCATTAATCTTTGCCTTTTTAAGGCAATTATTGGCTAAGTTTCCAATATCTCCACATTTATGGCATTTTTTTGCTCATTATTGTTGGATGTATTGGGCTTGAAGGATTCTTTTGATTTATCTTTTTTGATAAATGGTTTATTTGGGCTTTTAATGTCCAATTTCTTCCAAGTCCTGCCAATTTTTGTTCTTGTCACTATGTCTTCCAGTGCATTAATATACTCTTCTGTGGATCATGGCTCTATTCACCTGCTTCTTATGGCATGTTCTAGGTCTTCTCCACATTTCTTGAGTATTTTCATATGCACCATTTTTTGTGACATTTATGGGTACAATGCATTAAGTCTTTCAACTTGTTTCAAGAACCAAGTTAAAGGTTTGTCTTTGTCTGGGTCAAAGAAAGAATTTTCAAATGCATTTTCTATTTTGTACCTCCAGGCATCATTAGCCCACTTGGTGATTATTTTTTGTTTCCACCAAGACCAGGTATTTTTGCCATTTGTTTGTCTTATGCCATAATACCATCTTTTTGCAGATTTTTCAAACAATGAATGTAATCTTGCAGTTATTAATTCATCTGGTATGGCATAATCTTCTTGTAGCATTTCAATTGTTTTGATAAATGACATGTGGTCATATTCACCTTCTCCTGTGAATGTTGGCCATTCTTTCAATTGAGATGCTTCCTTCATTAAGACTTGGTTATTCTCTTGGTGGCTCAAGTCTGTTATGAATGGATTTGTTAATTCCTCTTTTGGTTTAACAGGGCTTATGTGAGAAAATGGTTTTAATAACTTTGTCATATTTAAATTAGCCTCATTAATTTTATCCATTTTTTCAGTAATAAGCCTTATTTCACTTTGAATATCATCTTTCAGATGCATTCTTGCTTCATCACACTTTTTCACATGGTTCAAAAGTAATTTTTGGTGTGATGAAGTCTTTTCTCCAAATTTTTCTACAGAAATACTTAATTTGTTTAATTTTTCTGTACGATTGTCAATACTCACATCATAATTGATTGTCAAAGTTTTTTCTTTGATATCACTCATGTATTTATACAACTCTTGTTGTCCTTGTATTAATTTCTGAGTATTGTCAATTAATACCTTTGGTTGATTCTTTTCAATCATAAATTTTATGTTATCAATTTACTTCTTATTTTGTGCAACAAGTTTTGTTAAAGATGATAAACTGTTATTTATTTCTTGGAAAGATAATAAAATATTTTTAATGTCTTTAAGAGGTAAAATACTATTTTTAAGCTCTGTTAAAGTATTTACAACATCAGGAGACAGGCTATTTCTTTGGGAAATGGGGTTGTCTCATTCTTTGTTCCTCTTTGTCTTTGAATTCCATCAAAGTTCTGGCCATGTTGAAGACATTGTCCATGGCATCTTTTTGGATCATGGGGATCCTGTGGCTTGGGGAATATGGTTTTCTCCAATTCTTTTTCTTGTTCTTCTTCCCTTCTTGGGGAAGTGGGTTGACTTGGGGCTTCTTCCTTGGTTGCCTCCTTCCTTTTGGCATGATACTCCTTGATCTTTTTGATTTGAGGTTTGGATGATAGTGGATTCCATCCATTGGAGTATCTCACTATTTCCTCCTCTTTGAGGAACTTTTTCAGGATGTGCCAGGAGGTCATCACTCCTTGGTGTATTTCAGGCAACCTTTCTCAATCTTTTTCCTTGTACACTGTGTAGTACTGTTTGTATTGGCTCATGTACATGTCTATTTGAGCCCTCTGAATGTGATTTGTACCTGTTTGAGTTACTCATACTTAGTTCCCATTCAGGTTCAGATATCATGGGCATTTCTGGGACTTGCCTTTGGGATAAGGCACTTCCTTGTGTGAATTCTGTTCCACTGGGGATATTGCCCTTTCTTTCCCCTTTTGAGGAATCAATTCTACCTCTGAGTCCAGCTCCATCTGATTGGATGGAGTATTCGTAGCCTCTTCTGGTAGTCATATTATAAGAAAAAAATAAGAAATAAGAGGATTTCAGAACAGGAATTTTCTTATGGCAATTTATAAATGAGGTACTCACCTTCAGAGTCCTGAATGGTGGGTCCTGAAAAGTCCAATTTCTTGGCTTTCTTTCTTTTGGTGATTATTGGTGTTGGAGAACTTTGACAAGTTTCTTCCACTAATCTTTCAACAGTGGTTTGGTTATCCTCTGTTGGGTTGTCTTCAAACACTAAAAAAGACAAATAAATATAAGTCTTTTGTATAAAAGTGTTATTTTTGGTAAGATATGGCAATTTTCCACGTAAAAATTGCTTTTATATCTTTTTTTCATATAAAAAGAATGAAAATAATAAAATAAATGAAATTAAAATGAATAAAATAACTTTTTTATTGGCTTTTAATATTTTTATTATTTTTTTATGTTTTTATTTTTGAAGAATAAAATAAAAATGAATATGATTCTTTTTATAAAATTAATTTATAATATAAAATTATTTTTAATTTATAAAATATCTTTTTTAATCACTACAGTCACTCAAAGAAAGTTTTTGCAAGTCTAAGGATGTGAAAAACCACGTGTAAGACAGTACAATTGCTTTCCAAATGCCTCAATAGCTTTTAAAATTGATAAATATAAAATTATTATATAATTTTATGATTATAAGTATAATTTATTATTGGATAAGCCCAATTAGAATCTTTTTAAAGGTCTTTTTAGAGTAAATATCATGTCCAGGCCCCCAAATGTAAGGTTTGACTATGAAACAATAAGTAAAAATTACTAATATTTTACTTATTGTACTATGAATGTCCTTATAAATGAAATAAATAACATAAAAATAATCATGATAATAAAGAATTATTATAATTATGGCGTAAAAAGAATTATATTATTAATAAAATATGATAATATAATTTATATTAAAAAATATAATATAATATAATAAATATATTAATATAAAATAACTAATATATTTAATAGCACTTTATTATTATTACAAACAAATAATAAAGGCGTAAAAAATTGTTTTTTATTAATAAAAAACAATTAATAACAATAATATTACCAATATTAAGGTTATAAATTAATATAAATACTATTTATACTAATTAAGGAATTATTAAAAGAATAATAAAGAGGAAATTATTATAATAAGAGAAAATAACCTACTTTTAATACTTAATATAATACTTTTGAGATATTTTACGCCAAATAATGTAAATACAACTTATACAAATTGTATTTACAATAAAAAATAGAGAAATTACAAATATTCTTGATTTTTACGTGGAAATGAGTTTTGGAGAGATTTTTAACAAAAACAATTAAACAAATGATTTAATCACTTCAAAATTGATGATTATAATAAGATGATCTTTGGTCTTTAATAATATACAGGTTTTATATATAAAGAATAAAGAAATTACCTTTTTAATTGTATTGATTTCATGTTTTTTTGATGCGTCTGAGGAGAAAACAGAGAAAAAGGAGCTTTATTTATAGTAGATACCTCCCTCCTAGAGTCCAACAGGCTTCTAGTAGACGTTTACTGATCATATCCACTGGAATCGATCAATATTTTAATGTTTGGTGATGATTACATCATGATCAAACCACATTACATCATTATTACGCCATTTTTTAGAGTTATCACTATAACTCTAAGTTTGATGACGTCAAAGGCTTGGAAGAACCCCAAATTTCGTGGATTTTATTAGTTTCAATCATAAACTAATAGTATTCACCAATGTTATCACTTAAATGACTGTTAAGCTTAATTTAAGGTTACAGTGAGTGATCATAAATGATCAAATTAAGCTCAAACTTTGATCCTTAATACCCTTTAAGATTTACTCGCTAAAGCAATTCAGAGAGTTAATTCTGATAGCTTGGCGTAACCTCATGATTCTGCCAAGAGAATTTCATTACATCATCAAAACTCTATTTTTGATGATTTTTCTTGTAACTCATCTTTTCTGTCAAAATTTAATATTTTAAACTTCAAACTATGATTTCAAGGGGTTATACCTTGAATATTATAATAAAAAATACATCATTCTTCACGAATGAACTATCAGAATCCAACTGTCTACTTCTTTTAAGTTTGGACCACTTTCACAACAAAGTGGTCAACAGCTGTGTTGATTTTAATCAATAATTCCTTACACATTTTAACCTTGTTTATAACTTGTGAAAGAAACTTCATTTCTGTATTCCTACAGTAATTACGTGATGAGTTTATTTTTGGTTCATCACTCTATCATGCATAATTCAAGAGATATTAGCTAAAATCCTTGAATATATGTGTTGACCATAAAAGTGCATATATTCAGGTTAATTCCTTAAGTATTGGTTTTGAAGCTTAGCTTATTATTTGTTTTATGTGTGGACGTTTATGGAGAATCCAATGGTACCATTTATTTCACATTTGTTTTCATTGGTGTTTGAAATAAATAAGGATTTGTGTTTTTTATAAGGTATTATTACTTATAACTTATTAAATATTGACTTTACAGATATGCCATAAAATGGTATATGTGTATTTTACCATGGGGAGTTCAATAGTATAATTTATTTCACATGTTTATTCATTGGGATTTAAGTAAAACCAAGTTTTATACCAATTTATGGTATTTTCGTAGTTTTAAGGTACTTATTTTCAATGTATAATTAAATTAGATATTTCTTGTGACATTTTTGGGTATGTGGTCATATCTCAAAGGTTCACAAATAGAGTTCATTTAAGCATATTCCCACTGTGGAGTAAACCTAGCAGAATTCTCATGTAAAGTTCAAATTGGACCTTAAATACGTTAATTCATTTACTCTCCAAAGGGTTTTTCATATTTTTCTATATGAAAATACTGGATTTTGGATATATACATGTCTTATGCTTTTTGTATATTCCAGATATTATTTTTATATTAATTTTGGCCTATTCGGGAATGCAAAACCTACCTCAAGCTCACATGTTTTTTATTGAAATTACAAGATCTGGGTAACTGTGTGGTATTTAGGGGCCTAATGATAATTTATCTCATTTTCTTGAGTGGAATTTCTTTGTATATTCTTTTGTATCTTGAATTTGGGAGAAATCAGGCTCTCCCTCAGCAGCCCCCATGTAATTTCTGATGTTCTCATAGATTTTATGTGCAATTATTTCAATTTGATTTGTAAATTCAAGAGTTAAAGAGGCTTTCCTATGTCCATTTGGGGGTTTATTAATTTTATGGGTTATTGTTTAAATTTTGGGCTTGATTTATTGGGTTGAGGGTTGTTGATGAAACCAGAGTGGGTATAGTATTAGGGTAGTTTTTTGTTTTATATTTAAATTTTATCATTCCTGTGAGTAAGTGATTTCAAGTAATATACTGATTATTGTGAGTTTTTTTTCCTTTTTGCACATAATCTATGGTCAGCTTATGGGGTTTGTTTTGAATTCTTATCCCTTTTCTTTGTTATCAGTTTATTTAACCACTCCAAGAAATTCTTTAAGCTTCTCAAATTTCATGAAATATTCTCTAATTTTATCAAACTCTCCAGGAATTTTCTGAGAACAATACCCTCATTCTTTGAGGTTTTTCCAAAATGGCTTTAGCCCTTTACCTTTCCTGATTTAGAATTCAATAATTATCCTTACCAACTTGGGGACATTTCCTTTCCTAGATTCATACTTTCTTCTACACACGGACAAAATCCATGTTCACTAATTATTCTCAGGAGCCTCTAAGACAATATTCTTCAGATTTTATTGAAACTTGGATTTTTTTCATTTATATTCAACTTATGAAGAAGAAATTAATTTCTGTATAACCAAATATCCTGATAATCTGATAATTTATGCTGAAAACCTGTTTTACTATCTTCACATACTTAATATGTTTTCTCAAGTCAACAAATCAATTAATTAATCAATTTGTAGAGTTTGTTCTCAATTCTTGAGTTTTTTTGTTTATATTTTTGTGTTGGCCTTAATTTTGAAATTTAAGGTAAAATGTGCACTTGAGTCAAGAGAAAGATGGTATATAGTACCACACTAGATTTTTTTAGAGAAATTCAAACAATTCAATTTCAATGAGATATTCTCTTGGATAAATAAAGATCTATATGTATTCATAGATAAATTATGAACATACATGTGAAATCTCCAACTCTATACTAATACAGGGTTTCATATATCAAGAATTGTGTACATTAAGAATCCTGCTCACTAAATGAATTCTTTAACCCACATAAACTTTTTATCCCTTTCTTAATCCAAAAAAACACCCAAACCTCCTCAAAAAGATTTCAAATTTTGAATTTTTCCACCTTGAAAACCAGAAGAAATTAAATATGAACTTTTTTCCCATTAAAAAGGGAAATAGAATTCAAAATTCAAACATTTTTCCTCCTCAAAAAGCATAAAATTCCAACACCGAAAAAATTACAAAAATCAATAATTTGTATTTTTTTATATTGATATATTCCTTTCCTTTCAAAGAATAGTCAAAAATAATTGATAAATTCACTTAATTTCATTCTTTTTATTGAATAAAATTCATCTATTTTCCTTTAATATCATTCTTAAAAAATATTGATAAAAATCAATATATATGGTATTGATAAACACATATGAAAAACGGTAAAACGACATAAATTGAATTTTAATTTTCATCTTTATACTAATTTTTTATAAGTTTCTTAAAATTAGAAAACAAACCATTGAGCAAGATTTTAATCATTATATTTAATAATTTATTTTACCAAATTAATGTGTACATTTTTTCAATCACTTCACAAATTTGGAGATTTAATTTGAAAGTGGTTGGGACTAAATTTCATGGCCAATGATTAAAATTTCAGGAGCAAAGTATAGTTTTTGCTATGGAAATGAGGACCGAGAATTCCAAGTCACACATAACCATTTTTCTGAATTATATTCATTATTTTAAGACTTCCTTTTGAAAATCAATTTATCCAGAGATATAGGTGAAATTCCTTTCTAAGAACTTCCTAAACTTGATCAAATTAATCAAAACAAAATCGATTTCTTCAACTTACTCATGAACTAAGATCTGAAATATTTTGAAGTGGTTTAATCAACCCCTGAAAAAAATTCAAATAAATCAATAAAATTGTGTAAAAATTGATTACAGAAATGAAATTCAAATCCAGTTTTAATTTTTGTATTACTATTTTTATGTTTTATTTAAAAGATGATAAATTGAGATTCAATTTTTTAATCATTTTTAGAATGAAAAATCATTCAAGAAAAATCAAAAAATTCAAAAGAAAAAATTATTAAAAAGGTTTTGGTTTGATTTAATTAAAATTTCTTTAAAAAGGGGATCATTTTGATTATGATTTGATTTAAATTAGAAGATTATTGTAAGATTTTACCATGAAACAAATAATGAACTTAATATTAATTGAATTACTGTACTTTTCCTGTTTTTATTTTTAAGAAAAACCACTTTAATAATATTAAGAAATTGATATTATATAAAAATGGATAGATAAATAATTTTATAACAATAAAGCTATAAGGAATATATACTTATATTAAATAATAAATATATAGGTATTCAATAATGATAGAATTACCAATATTTATCATTATGAATTAAAATCATTTTTATTACCAATATTACAATAATAATAGTAAAACTATTCTACCAGAAGCAATTTTACATTGTAATGAGGTATTTATAAATGAATAACTATAATATTATAATTATATTATGAAAATAAATAAAGCCATATAATATATAAAGAATAAAAATAGAAAAATACCTACTGGTTAATAAAAAACTATCATTATTATAAATATTTGTCAAAAAATAGTATTTAAAGAAATTTATAAGTGAAGACCTCAGAAATCCAAATAAGAGTGGATTTAATTTGAGAGAAATACAAATTTATGAATTTATAATCTAAATTTCCATTAAAAAGAACAATTTGAAATATTATTTATTTTTATTAAAATAAAATTAATCTATTACAATTATGATAATTATGAATTTTTATTTAATTTTATCATATTATATTGAGCTGAGTTGGGCTCTGAGCATTTTTGACGGTGTTTTAAGGTCTTTTTATACCAAAGAAAGTCCTCCAAGCTGATAAATAGTACCACTATTGATTTAAAAGTCCAAAATACTCTTGATAAGCTTGATTGAGAGTTTTAAACCTGAATTTCACTAAATCTACTCTTATAAAAAGGCTTCAGTGGCTATTTTCAAAGGTTATGAAGCCAATAAAATATTTAGTGATTAAATGGTTGGTAAATAATGTTCATTTCACACTATTATACTTTATTGGAATTTGAATTAGCTATATGAACTGTTTTCCTTTAGATCTATAACACCATTTTTCAAGAAATAGTGTTATTTCAAAAAAACTCTCAATTTTTCACAATGAGGAAAGTTTCTTAAGTTTAATCTCAAACAGCCCCAAATTCTTTTAGTGTGTCGTCACACCTTAACTACAGTTGCTGGAAATTTCAGGGATTTTCATAATTAAACAAAAGCATTTTACCTATGAGGTAATCTGAGTTTTAATTCCACTATAGGTAAATTTCTCACATTTCTTGTATGTGTAATCAATAATTGGTACAAATGAGGATTATCAGGTAAAATTTAATATCACCAATTCTCCTGAAGATCCGAAGTAAAGAAAGTAGATTTACTTATGGGGAAAATTTGAGTTTTTACTCAAAGTTTTCACTTTGTTAAATTTTTTTAAGTTTAAAACTTAATTCAAACTTAAAGAAGCTTAAAGAAGCTTTACTTTCAGCTAATTTTTAAGTTTTTGAGCTAAAAAATCAACTGAAATATTTTTTGGCTTCAAAATCTTAATTAACGTTGGCCCAATTCAAAAACCACTCTATGGAGATCCAAAAAGCTGAATACCCTGGTACCTTTTTCCAAAATCCCTTTTCCCCACCTTTCTTTGTCAATTTTTCCCTTTTTA
Organism: Austropuccinia psidii; assembly: GCA_023105745.1. NCBI lineage: Eukaryota > Fungi > Basidiomycota > Pucciniomycetes > Pucciniales > Sphaerophragmiaceae > Austropuccinia > Austropuccinia psidii. The sequence goes on from JALGQZ010000004.1 coordinate 70,306,093, forward strand.
TTTTTTTAAAGTAATACTATGAAATTTTGAGCTAAGCATGAACAAAGGGCCCACACAAGCTACAACCTGTATGGTAAATCCAAGGCCAACTTTAATACTACACACCACACCATGATCTTACCACTTTTTTGGTAGGGTAAGCTATAAATGGTGTAACATTATTCAATTTCAAGCTTGACAAAGCTTGATTAAAATAAAAAAATCCTTAACATTTTTTCCTTTCATATTAAAATGCTATTTTGGAAAAAATGTTGAAGTCATGGTGTGACCCTAGGTAAAATTGGATGGAGAATCCGATTTTTCATCAAAATTATTAAATAAATCTATTATTTAAAAAGCAAATTGAATATCTTTATGTTTCAATAAATTTGTAAATTAATAGTTTTTAATTTCAAGTGAAATAAACTTCTAGTGAGGAATTTTGTGAGGCCTATGGGAATTTAAGATATTCCTCAGGTCTCACAATTATATTTGATTGATTTTCAAATAAATATATCGAGCATCTTTATATTTATGTAAGCTTCAAGGAAATCAACTTAGGTTAATTTCTGCATTATCATGTATGATTTCTTAATTTCATGAGTTTTTCACACTTTTTCCCTCTTACGAAGCTCTCACTTCCTACCGAGTTTTACAGATTCTTTGATTTGAAAGATTAATATAGTTCTGATAAAGTTTTTTCCAAGTTGGCAAGCCAAAAGGGAAGAAGTCATAAGATGAAATTCAACTCATGGAATATCAAAATTCTTTTTTAGCCAGAATACCATAATATTATTATTTCTGGAAGGAAACCATTTAATTTAGAGTAGAATATTTTTGTAAAAAGATTCATGGCCAAATATGAACTTTGTTTGGTCACAAAATTAAAGAGTACCAATTTGGCCATGAATATATCCAACAACACATTTCCACAAAAATTGAATTATTTTTCATAAAATTCTTACTTTATTACCCTTCAGTTTGAAAGGAAATAATTCATGCAATAATTGAAAGCCTATTTTTTTTCTTTTTTCCTTAAATATTCAAAAAAATAATTCAATTCTTATGATTTGTTTCAAACCAAATTTAAAAATCAAAAAAATTATCAAAAAAGAAAGAATTCCTTTCTTTAAACTTTAAAATTTATCAAAAAAAACAAACTTGTGAAAATAAAACATACCTGGTATTTCTTTACCATTTCCTTATATAAAGTTAAATTTTTTAGTTTTTAATTAATAATTTCAATGTCACAACCACAAAAAATAACCCCCCCAATGGGTGTTGCGGAAATTCTAGCCTGAACCCAGTTTATGGTCAATGGGCCATATAATATGTTTATGCCAAATTGTAACCTCTTGGCCATATCACCCTTCCACTGGCCATTGATGGGCCCAAACCTCATTTATGGCCTCAGGCCATATCCTGCCTTCATTGGCCTTATTGGCCAATTCTCCACTTCACCAACCCCCAGGCCATTATCCTTGTCTTTGGGTCTCAGGGGTCTTTTCAGTCCTCCAGGGCCCTATGGCCCCTCTAGCCACCACCAGGGCCTTTGGTCCAACCCCTTATATTATGGGGGTTTTGTCCTAAATGGCCTTTTTGGGCCATTTAGGCCCCCTATGGCCTCTATGGTCCGTGGGAGCCTTATGCCCCTTTTGGCTCAAATCCAATGAGGCCAAAAGGGGCCAAGGGGGCAGTTAATCAGCCCCCAAGGCCAGGTGAGCCCACCTGAGCCAGCTTTTTTCCCAAACCCCAACCAACCCAGAAATGGCCAAAACCACCTCAGGACCCAAAAGTGGCCCATTTCAGCCCATGGCCTCTGGCAACTGCCAGAGGCCACCAGCTCAGCTCCAATAAAGGATTCCCCTCAGTTTCAGGGGAAGACTTTTCCTTCCTCAATGCACCACGTACTCAAGGATCCAGGAGTGGTGCATATATAGTATAATATACCATTATGCACCATTTTTGCGCAGCAATCCAATGGTGATGTATTCAGGAAAAAATTATTTGATTCCAAATCAATTCCCCAATCCATCACCAATTTCAAAGGAGGATTTTTAAGCTATTCATTCTGGAAATTCCCTGGTGGCTACCAGAAGACCATTCAAGGACCCCAGCCACCTGGCCCTGCAGGAGTTGGGTTGTCGATTCTCATCAGGACTATTCTAAGGGCAATTCTCAGAGGTTATCAATCATTTTAATCATTGTCAAGGCATCAAGTACTCAGCATTCCTTGGACAGCTCAATTGGCTCAAAAAGGTAGTAATCAAGCATCCTGTATGGCCTTGGCCCAATTGGGCCAATTCATATTCCACTGTGGGAATTCAGTCACACAGTTCAATTCTCAAGATGGCCAGAACTTTATTGGCCCAATTCAGACAATAAAGCTGTGTGACTCACCTCCCAGGATCAGCCTTTCAGCTTTTCACATATACTGGCTACCTTTCATCACCTGGTGACTTTTTCCCCAGTTAATTAATATATTGAATTTATCATTTTCCTTATTTTCTTTTACTTTATTAAAGTAAATACCTATAATCTTAAGTCAGTCATTTGCACCTTTTCTTCTTTGCCTGTCAGTGGATATTGGTGGTCGTATCCTTTACTAATTCCATTGTTCTTTCTGGCGTGTTGAAACAGTGAATTGAGGATTCACTTTGGTTGGCTCTTTGGCTTTTGGCTTTCTTATCATCTTGGCCATTGGCTTCCTTTTCTCTTTATCTGTGGGAACACTTGTCTTTACTCTTTCTCTTCTTTAAAGAAATTTATTCCTTCTTATTTCTTTATCCTTTTGGATCCTTCCAAGTGAGTTCTTGATTCCTGAGTGCCAGTCCACTCTTGCTCCCATAAGAGCCCCTGTGACATTATATTAATTAACTCATAATTTCTTTTCATTCTGCTCATTAATTCTTTTTATCATTCTGATTCACTCATTTCATCAAAATTATGACTCTTTAATGTTTTATGAACTTTATGATCTTTTGTCACCTCTCAATTTTCTCTCATTCATTCTTCATTTTGAAAATTGAAAGCTTACCCAATTCTTACTTTGTTTTCCTCTTTTTGAATCTTATCTCAAATAATCAAATTTATTTTCATTCATAATTCAGGCGTAATCTAATTTTTCATTTTATTTTTCAACTTGGTCATCAAGATTGTTGAGACACACTCTTCATATCAAGATTCACTTTGAATTATTATTCAAGAATTTTTGATTTTAAGGAATATTTCACTTGAATTGATTTAATCGATTGATTTGACATATAATTGATATTGACTTCAACAAAATTGATTGACCGGAAGATTTCACTATTTTGCTGATTTTTCACATCAAGAATTTTGAGATAAATTGATTTTGCCTCAAGAATTCATTGATTGATTGATTTTCTGCAAGAATTTCGACTTTCTACTCATTTTACATATTGATTGATTGAATTGAAGATTTCATTTCTACACTTTATTGATTGATTTACCTCAAGATTTCATTTTTGATTTATTGATTTTCCTCAAGATTTGATTGTTGATTTTTGACTTCAAGCAAATTTTGATTTTTTATTCATTGATTTTAATCTTATTCCTGAAATCATGCCTATTCAACATTAACCTCCTGCAAGACAGACAAGATCTCAGGCCAGAGCTCAAGCTGTTCTTACTCCAACTCCAAGAGCTCCTCTTAATGGCACCCCAGCAGTTCCTCAACTGAGGGCCCAATTGGATAGAGGACCCCATATGGAAGGAAGGAAGAGGGCCAAGAAGATCAAATTCATTCTCAGGAGTAGTTGGCGGATTTTCAGGAGCTTCAAGGACCATTTTTAGAGGTCCTGGTGAAGATGGTGAAGAGGAGGAGGAGAATCCTATGGAAGAGGAAGAGTCTGATGGTACTGAAGGTGTCCCTTCTCCTGTGGGGGCATCCCAAGGTACTGGAGGACTAACTCTATCCCAGTCTGAACCATCCTTATTGGCCATTATTCAGCAGATGACTCAAATTATGGCCAATCTTTAAGCAGCTTTGGTTTCTGAGTCATCAAGACCACCAGCCTCCAAGACTCCATCTGTAAGGTTTGTCTATGAAACTCTTGATAATAGTAGCAATATCAAGGGTACTATGTCTGTCCTCAGTAGAAATGTATAATATAATGAAATACTATAACCACAAATTTAAATATAATTATTAAGAATAATTATATAAAAAAAAATTAGTTATTATTATAAGAATATAATAATAATAAAAATATAATAATTATAATAAATTATAATTATTCTATTATTGTTATAGTCACTGAGAACTATAACAATAAGAAGTGTAAAGCTCTTAATGAAACAATTACACATGGAAAATATGAATATTAACCACTTATAAATAATAGAAATATTATTTATAAAAGAATTAAAACACACACTGTGCAGAAATAATTCTTATAGAAAAATTCTATATAGAAAAACTAATACTAGATAAAAAATATAGAGCCTTAGAGAAAACTTACTCATAATATTTATTCAATACAACAAGCTCAACAACAACAGTTATTATATTAAATAATAATTATAAGTTAAAAACACGCCAAAAATCAATATTTTTTAAAGATAAAACAACTTTCTATAATAAACATTATGATTAAAGAGTTTTTAAGAGGAATTTGTGGATTTTTAGAAGATATTTAAGATGATAATTTTATATAATAAAATATATTATTGGTGATTACAGCAATAATCTGAATTCTATGATTTCAATTCTTTAATTTGAATTGATGAAGAATAAAATAACTTAAGAATTACTTTAATAATAAGATTTTATATTTAATAAAACTATACCTGTTTAAATTTCTAATATGATTGGATTGATGATGAATGATGGACAAAAACAGTGATGAAAAGACTCTTTTTATGTCTTCAGAGCAGCTCTCATGATTCATAATGAGTATAGAGGGCGTGCTCAGGTCAAAACTGAAAAAACATGCTTAAAAATAAAGTTCTTAACTGAAGGTAACTTATTTTCAATTCAAATTTAAAGTTATCAGTGTTATTCTTAACTCCATTTAACTTTAATCCTCATTTAAACTCATGATTTTAAGTTTTTAATATAAATAAACTTATTTATATTAACGTTCATCACATGAAAAACTTAAAAATAGAGTTTCAAGCAGAAATCTCCTAAACTCAATTTTTAATTAATTTTTAAAGAAATTATAATTTTCCTTGAGCTTTAATTAAAAGAGTAAATTTCCAGGCTAAATACCCAGAAATTTTATTCATAAAAGATACTTAAAATTTAATTTATAATTAAATAATATTAAATTGTAAGCTGTGCAAAACTTTCAAGCAAATCCATTAAGAATTGGATTTTTAATGAATTTTTGAATTTATTGCTATTTTTTCACGTGAAATAGCAATACACACCAAACCTTAACTTTTGATAAGGTTTTAATGCTTGTAACTTTAAATTTTAAGCTTATTTAAGCCTTTTAAACTTAATTAAGTTTTGACACTTCTTATAACCTTAAATTCCAGCCTGCATATTGGGATTTACCCTTTGGTAGCTTGTAATTCCTGTCTAAATTGGGATAAAACCAGTTTAAACTTTAATGTTGGATCAAATTCTAATCTTGAAGTTTAAATAAGGCTGCAAATCCTCCAATACAGGTGGACAACCTTAATTGAATCCTTGCAGATCCAAAAAAGTTGGGTACCCCAGCTCTATTTGGTCTTTTTCCTTTGTCCCACCTTTCTGCGTGAATTTTGCCCTTTTCTTTATTTAAAGCCATACTATGGCCTTAAACCCTTTTAAATTGAGCTCACGCAGGATTTACAGTCTGTATGGCAAATCCTTATCCAATTCAGTAAATATACACAACACCTCAATTTTAACTAAAATTTTGGTAAGTTTGAATAAACTTTATGCAACTTTAAATTTAAGCTTATTTAAGCTTAAATTTAACAATTTCAAAGAAAGTTAAAAAAGTTACATTAGTACTGTGAGATTCTTAAATCTTCCAATAACATAAGAAATAAGTATTTTTGGGTATAACACCTTATGGATGTACCCTAGGTTATTTTTGGTGTAGAATCCAAAAATGACATAATATTTATAACTTTGTTTATCCAGAAAAACGCTATACTTATTTTTTGTTATTTTTTATTTTAAATTCAATTAAAAAGTCTGTTTAAGACAAATTTAACTGTGTATAAAGTTATTTGTGGCCTTATGGGTATGTTATACATACCTCACAGGCTCACATTCCCTACCACCAAAAAAAAATTGTACCACAATTTTTCTTTTTTAGTATACCCCCAAGACATTTGAGGGGGTATAATCCTCTTTCCAACCTCTCTACTTATACTTCAAGTATGTAAAGCACACAATTCAATTTTTTCATTGAGAAATTGGTCTTCTCTCATGTCTGAATCTTCTGAGAAACCTTTGGCAATCAGGTATTTTGCTTTCTACAATCCATTCATCTTCATGTTGTGGATTTTTATACCTGACCAAGTATTCTCTTTCATTTTTTCCCCTAAGTCTTCTTTCTTTCAAGACTTTTAGTACCTTTTTATCCTCAATTTGATCTAGTGGGGGCACTTCTAATGGTGTTTCATTTCTCAAAGGAAATTACTCCTTATCACTTGAAGTGTAATGCTTTACTAGACTGACGGGGAAAGCTGGATGTTTGTTTTCCAGTTCTCCTGACATTTCTACTTCTACTGCATTTGTCCCATGAAGGGCTTTAATAATAAATGGTCCTGCAAAAGAATCTTTTAATTTCTTTGGGCCTTTAATATTATTAAAGTTCAAGGTTGAAACTAGTATTAAGTCCCCTACTTTGAAATCTGGGGTTTTATGACTTTGATCCCATTTCTGTTTAGCATATTCAAAAGCATTATTCATGCTTTGATTTGCATGATGTCTCACTTTATCAAGAAATAACTTGAAGCTTGAGGCAGTTGGATGAATATATATCAGTTCTTTTTTCAAAGTATCAGCTGGAAGTTTGGGGTTCCATCCTTTCTCCAACATTGCAGGAGTTTTCCTGTTGAAGAATGGATGGAGGTCTTGTAGGCTAATTACAATGCTGGTATAAGAGTGCACCAATAATGGGTAAAGCCATCAGAATCTTTAAGCTCCAGGCTATAAGCACAAAATCTTCTGATCATGTCCTCAAAGGTTTGAATCATTCTTTCTGCCAACCCATCTGTTTGTGGATGGTAGGCTGTTGAGAATGATAGTCTTGTACCCAAAAGCTTATATAAATTAGTCCATAAGGCTGATGTAAATTTTGGGTCTCTGTCACTTATGATTTTTTTAAAGAGGCCAGTATGGGATATTACTCTATTCCAGATTAAAAGAGCTGTATCCATAGCTGTGTCATCTTTGTGACATGGTAAAAAGGTTGGTGTTTTGCTATATCTGTCCACAATAACAAGACATGCATTGTAACTTTTATCACCTCCAGGTGGTGAGGCAGTTACCCAATCCATGTGAACCACTTCCCATGGGGTACTTGGTTCTTGAATATGGATCATTAAACCAAATCTTTTACCAGTAGCTTTATTGGCCTTCTGGCATCTATCACAACTGTGACAGTACTCAATGACATCTTTTCTCCAAGATGGCCACCAGGCACATGTCTTAATTCTTTCCATAGTTCTGTCTTCAGACAGATGTCCAGAATATATGTTATCATGGCATTCCAGTAGTACGCTTTTAATTAACATTCTACTACATAGGACCATGACACATGTGTGTTTAGATCTATGATATAGTATACCATCAAACAAATGGAATCTTCCATTATCATAAGATGTTTTCCAAATATCATCCAGAGAATTAGCCAAGGCTACATCTTTGCAATCTTTGTCAAGTAGAGCAGTAAGAATATGACAATTCTTATCTTGCTTAGAGATTTCTCTAACTTCTTCAAAGAATTCTGTTCCAATGTCCGTGATATTAATCCCTTCAATTGTAATTTGAGGTTCTGCACTTGTAGGAACAAAGGCAGGGTTGTCAGGTGTATTTGGTAATGCCCATCTACTTAAGCCATCAGCATTCTTATGAATATTTCCAGCTTTATGTACTATGGTCATATTGCCTCTATACTCCTGTATAGCAATCTGCCATCTTAACATGTGTCTTTTTGGAGTTTTCATGTTAAGAAGTGATTTTACTGCATTACAATCAGTAATTACTTCAAACTCACTACCATCAAGATAGTCATGAAGTTTTTCCAAAGCCCAAACAAGGTAAAGGAACTCTATTTGGCTAGCTCCATATCCGGCCTCAGTAGGTTTAATTTGTCTTGAAATAAAACAAATTGGACCTTCATAAGGTTTGTCATTGACAATTTGAACTTGATGAAGAGCAGCTCCTAAACCTTCACCACATGCATCAATATACAGCGTGAAAGGAAGTTTCCAGTCTGGCATCAATAATAATGGTGCATTGGTCAAGGCATACTTAATTTTATCATATGCTTGAATCCTCTCCTGTGTCATTTCAAAAACAGTTTGTTGATCACAAATTCTGTATAATGATCTGGTATGGATTTCAAAATCTCTAAGGTGTTGCCTGTAATAACTGGCAAACCCTAAAAAAGACATCATTTCCTTTTTGTTCTGGGGTATTTGTTTCAGTAAAACTGCAGCCACTTTGTTTTTGTCAACACCAAGGCTCAGTCCTTAGACTACATTTCCTAGAGCGTTTAACTCATGAAACCCAAAATTACATTTCTTAAGAGATATTTTCATGTTCACTTGGAGATTTTTTCTAAGTACTAATAAAATTCTCTCCAAATGTAATTGCCAGGTTTCTGAACAAATGATAATGTCATCAATATAAATGATTAACCATCCTTCTGACAATTAATGTGAGAAGATGGTATGCATCATTCTCTGATAATGAGAGGGTGCATTTTTAATACCAAAAGGCATTCTCAAATATTCATAAATCCCACAATGAGCAATTATTCTCAATAATTTCCTATCATCAGGTGTCAAAACATTCTGATGAAATCCTTTCAGAGAATCCATGGAAGTAATGAATCTTGCTTTGGATAATTGAGTCAAAGTTTCATGAATTCTAGGGATGGGATACCTGTCTGGAATAGTATAGGTATTCAGTGCTCCAAAGTCACCAACCATCCTTGACTTATCATTATGCCAAGTAATGATTACTGGAGTTGTGACTTCTACCTCCTCACTGTGTCCAGCTTTTCTAAGAACTCCTAGTTTCATTAGCTAATTAATATGGATTTCCAATGCTTCTCTAGCCCTAGGGCTAGCGGGGTAAGCTGGTCTTCCTAATAGTGGTGGATAAGGCCTTTCCAAATTAAGCATTATTTCCATTCATGGCCTTTTATAGCTCCAAGTGGTTCATTATCTGAAGCAAAAGCTTCCCTGTATTGAAATTAAATTTCAATTATCTCTTCCTTTGTTTCTAGTGTTAATTCAGGACTAATTTGTGCTTCAATCAATTGACTTGACACAAATTTTTCCTTATTAACCTTTTTCACTTGTTTAATGACAGTAATTTTTTTTTTTTTGAGGAAAAGCAAATTTTGTCTTTCATTTTCCCCTATAGTGAAATACCTGTATTTATGATTATTAATATCAATACAGTAAATATTGAGATAATCATTCCCAAGTATAAAGTGTTGTAAAGTACAATTATTCATGACAACAATTTTAACTTTCAATCTTATACTTCCTTTAGGATGAGGAAATATTATTGCTGCTTCAAATATACCCAAGGGGTGCATATTTTGGCTAGCACCTCTGAATGTTATACCTTCAATTGAAATTAATTTGTCTTGCCAAGTGGTATAAACCTTTTCAAGAGAATCTTTTCCAACACAAGTGCAAAAAGCACCTGAGTCAAGGTGTATTTTGACTTCTGTGTTGTTTATCACATTATTAGTGATACAAGATGAACCAGCTGTATAGCCTTTACCTCTGGCAGGTTTGGCGTTCTGCATTTTAGAATCTTGCACATGTATGAGATCCATACATTCATCACTATACTTTGGTAAATGAGTGTGTACCTCAGTGACTTCAAAAGCAACATTAATGTTTTCTATACTAAGCTCTTCTGGTACTTCTTTGTCTTCTGAAGGCTCATAATCAATCTCATGTAAAGATACATCAGTTGTTTCTTTTGTGTCTTCCACTTTCCCAACATTTATCTCATTGATTCTTGTTTTTTTTTGGGCAAGTGTTTGCTAAATGAGATGTACTTCCACATTTGTGAAATTTCAAAGGAATTCTGTCTTGTGGCTTATTTGGCTTCGGAATTGGTTTCCCATTAGTCTTATTGTCTATTGGGGATTTGGACCAATTTCTTACAATTTTTGTTCTAGTAGTGATTTCCTCCATAGTACTTATATAATCTTCTGTAGAGCAAGTCTCAATAAATCTGCTTCTTATAGCATTCTCAAGGTCACCACCACACTTTCTTAATATCCTTTTAAGTATCATTGTTTCAGACATATCATGATGAAGGGCAGTTAATCTGTCCTTCTGTTTAAGAAACCAAGACATGGGCCTGTCCCTCTCAATATTAATAATGACTTCTTCAGAAGAATTTTCCATTCTAAATCTCCAGGAATCATTTGCCCATTTGGAAATAATTTGTTCTTTCCACCAAGGCCAAGAATGTTTACCATGGTCGTGTCTCATTTTGTAATACCATTTCTTTGCTTATATGGTAAATAATGAGTGTAATCTGGCACTTATGTATTCATCTGGTATCTCAAATTCTTCTTTGAACATATCAATTTTTTTCATAAATTCCATATGATTATATTCTCCTTCACCATTGAAAGTTGGCCATTCCTCTAATTTTGGAATGTCTTTGAAATTGCAAGCAGTTTCCACATCATTACTTGAAATGGTATGATTTAAATCATTATTCAAGTTAAGCACATTTCTGTCAAGAATTGGTGTGGATTTCCTTGGCAATTCATTTTTCAGTGATATATTATTAATACTTGATTGAATGTCTTCTTTTAATTCAAGTCTTGCTTTATCACTTTTTTCCAAATGTTCTTGGAAAAGAGCTGCGTTGTGACCAGTTGAATTTTCCAAGTTTTGAACTTGTAATTTCAATTCTCTTAGCTGTCCAGTTATAAAAGAAATTGAATTTTCATCTGGTTGATTGAGCAAAATAACTTTAGACTCAATTATTGCACAAATTTTTGTCAAAGACACAATATTGTCTTTATTAACATTTTCAAGTCCAATAATGGTTTTTTGTTGATCTTTTACTTGTAATATCTCATTACCCAACTTTTGTTGGATATACTCAAATGTTTTAAGCTTTGTCATAATTTCTTTATTACAAGATTCAAATGGGTTACAAGCTTAACAAGATCTATTTCTTTGAGAAAGATTTGTTCAATCTTTGCTCCTCCTTGTTTTTGAATTCCATCACAGCTCTTGCCATATTGAACACATTGTCCATGGCTGTCTTTTCTTTCTTTGGGATTCTGTAAGTCTGTGGGTAAGGCTTGTTCCATTTGGTCTTTGCCTTTTGCTTGCCCTTCTGATTGGTCTTTGGGGCTTTCTTGGGCTTTTCTGGCACTTGTTGAGGCGGATTTTTGCTGGTGGATGATTGGGGAGCTTCCACTGGGCTGTTTTCCTTTCCTTGTGCCATCTTCTTCTTCTGATCCTCTGATAACATACTTTGGCTTTTCAACCAAGCCTTTATCTGTTGGACTTGTCCTTTGCAAGACATTGGTGTCCAAACCTTCAGAAGTTCTTCTGTCTTTTCTGGCCCCATGAACTTCTTAACTTGAAGATAAGAGTTCATTGTGCCTATCCAAAGACTTGGGAGAAGTTCCCACTCTTGCTGTTTTGAGGCCATAAACCAGTTCTTGTACTGAGACTGGTAAATCTCCGCTTCTGCCTGTTGGAAATGATTCAGGTCTAACAGCAATAGCAGTTATGTCAGCTTCTGGACTCTCAATAAGAGTTTCAAAGGTACTGGCTAACCTTTGGGAACTGGTGGAAGTTCTGGCATTGTCCATTTGTGCCTCTCCTCTGGGCTGACATTCTTGTCTTTTTGAATTATGACTGGAATGTCCTGGTCCAGATCCATTTGATTGTATGGAGTAATTACTTCCACTTCTAGCAGGAGTCATTTCACTTCAATTTTAAGAAAAAATAGACTAAGAATGAATTGAATTCACCTGATGGACCTTTGAAGGGTTTCTTGGTTATCAAGCCCCTTGGTGCTAGGCTAGTTTGAATTTCAATACTAGACTCTGAGGCTTCAGAGTCTGAAGAGTTGTCTCTAATTGATGACACCAGAGAAAAAAATAAAAATATAAGTTATTTTATCAAACAATAAAAATGACTTATAAACTCAACTTATTAAATAAAGTTGTTTTGATTTAATTTATGGAAAATTAGGTCAAAAATAAAGAAAAATGTCTAAGATAAAAGAAAAAATATTTTTAATAAAGATTTTTAATTTTTTATTTGTTTTTTTATTTTCTTCAAAGAAATAATAATTATTCAATTAACAAGTTTATTAACCAAAATTGTATTATTATTCACTTTATACTAGAGTAACTCAAAGAATAAATTTCAAGTCTGTGATGTGAAAAAGCCACTAGTTAGACATAAGAAATTTATTCCAAGTCACTCAATAGTATATTTTTTCAAACAATATTCTTAAGAAAAAATAACTTTCTTAATATTATAATGATTTTTCATAAGGGATATGTAAGATGTGACTATGAAACTGATGATAATATCACTATTAATCAACAGTACTGTGTCTGTTCTTATGAAATATAATAATAAAATATTATTATAACCACAATTAAATAATTAAAGAATTATTTCTTTCACGTGTTAAGCACTACTAGTGATTTTAACAGTGAGCAAGTAATTGTCTACTAGAATCAATTACAAGAAGATTTTAATAATAAAAACTTCTTTTATTAAAATAATAAAATTATTTTAATATATAATTATCTTTTTTAAGAATAATTACAATGATAATTCTTGAAGAAAACTAATTCCAGAAAAAGTTTAAGAATTAAAGATGAATCACTGACTAATATTCCAAAGAGCTTATTGAAAGATAAGATAGAGAGATTTGACGTGGAATTGTGGATTTTAAGGATCAAAAGGGATTTATAACAGTATTAAAACAATATATAGTTGAATTATATAATTTCACGTCTTTCTGATTGATTCTGAAGGATTTAAAACACTTAAGAATAGCTGTAACTAATACCTACTTGTTGGTAATAATGATTTAAATGATAATAAGATGATGATGTGGAAAAAACAGCAAGAAGAGGCTTCTTTTAAATCAACAAAAGCTCACAGAGGCATGCCATGGAGCAAACTGAAAAACTAGTGAGTGAGAAAACAATAAACCTTTTTGGATTAGTGATTGCATCATCTGTTGTCACGTAAGATTATCATAATTACTTAATTGATGCTTTTACGTGACTACCAACCCCAATATGGTTAAGAATAAAAGGAGTAACATCTGTAGATCTTCTTTTATTCCAAAATAATCATTGGTTTCTCAAAGTTGTCAATGTTATTGCCAATTTCATCACAGGTTTTAATTACTGTGAATTTTTGAAGATTCAGTGTTTCACATAGAATGGTCAAAAATGGACTGTAGGTAAAACTTTTTATTTTACTAGTAAAACTGTAATTCTTTTTGGTTGTACCATAGATAATACAGTTCTCCATTGGTCCTGAAGTTTTCAGAAAGATTCATTAAGAATTGTATTTTGAATGAATTTTTGAAGTTTTTACCTCATTTCTACGTAGAATTGCAAATATCAGTGTTTCACTGGTTGCTATGAGGTAAATCAATGGATACAAGTCCAAAAAGGGTTTTAATTACTCTTTTGGGGTTTATCCATGGAAAGCCAGTAAGAATTGACGTGGTTACAAGAGTCTAAGTAGCTCTTTACCTCCTTGGCACATCAAAATAGCAGGTTATTGGCTATTTTCTTATGTTTTAATGTAGTTGTAACATGGTAACCAAGTTCCCAAAAGGTTTGAGTTTACCAATTAGACCAAGATCAGCCATGCATCCAAGCTTTGGAGCTTTCCACGCCTCTGAGGCCTTAGAAGTTGGGTACCCTGGCTCTCTTTGATGTCTTTTGTCCCTCTTGCCTATTTTTCACATCAAAATAGTAATTTAAGCTTCAAGTGAGATATCCATTATGGGTGTACCAAAGGTCCATGTAAGAATACCATTATATTAAGTGCTCAAAACATGCATAACAATATTCTTAGTGTATATGTAACATGGAATTTCTCACTTTCCCATTATTTTGGCGTGAAATTAAGAAAAACAAAAATTTTCACGGATCTTTTATGTGGTATTGAAGTATTTTTCATTTTACCACCTCAAAGAGTTAATTTGAGCTTATTCACTCTATGGAGATACCCTAGGTGAATTTTAGTGTAGAATCTAAATCTGGTCTTAAATCCATGGATTTACTTATTCAATCAAACCTTATTCATCTTTTCTGAAATTAAAAGTGATGAATTTTGGATATATGCATGACTTATGAGTTATGCATAATTCAAAATTTCTTTTTAAGATAATTGTGGCCTATTTGGGTATGTAAAATATACCTCAAGGCTCACAGGATAAGTCCCAAAAAGGCCGATATTAAGATAAATATGGCAATTTTACGTCAAAAAACAGTAAAATAAGGTCTAGAATATGATTTATGTCCCAAAAATTGGTTAAAATCACGGCCAGGCCCCCAAATGTAAGGTTTGTCTATGAAACGCTTGATAATAGTAGCAATATCAAGAGTACTATGACTGTCCTCAGTAGAAATATATAATATAATGAAATGCTATAACCCCAAATTTAAATATAATTATATAAAAAAAATAAATTTAATTATCATTATAAAAATATCATAATAATGAAAATATAATAATTATTCTATTATTATTATAGTCACTTACAATTATAACAATAAGAAGTGTAAAGCTCTTAATGAGACAATTACATGTGGAAAATATGAATATCAACCACTTATAAATAATAGAAATATTATTTATAAAAGAGTTAAAACACACACTGTGCAGAAATAATTCTTATAGAAAAATTATATATAAAAAAAACTAATGCTAGATAAAAAATATAGAACCTTAGAGAAAACTTACTCATAATATTTATTTAATACAACAAGTTAAACAACAACATTTATTATATTAAATAATAATTATAAGCTAAAAATACGCCAAAAATCAATATTTTTAAAGATAAAACAACTTTTTATAATAAAAATTATGATTGAAGAGTTTTTAAGAGGAATTTGTGGATTTTTAGAAGATATTTAAGATGATAATTTTGTATAATAAAATATATTTTTGGTGATTACAACAATAATCTGAATTCTATGATTTCAATTCTTTAATTTTAATTAATAAAGAATAAAATAACTTAAGAATTGCTTTAATAATAAGATTTTATATTTAATAAAACTTTGCCTGTTTAAATTTCTAATATGATTGGATTAATAATGAATTATTGACAAAAACAGTGATGAAAAGACTCTTTTTATGACTTCAGAGCAGCTCTCATGATTCATAATTAATATAGAGGGCGTGCTCAGGTCAAAACTGAAAAACCATGCTTCAGAATAAAGCTCTTAACTTAAGGTAACTTATTTTTAATTCCAATTTAAAGTTATCAGTGTTATTCTTAACTCCATGTAGCTTTAATCCCCATTTAAGCTAATTATTTTAAGTTTTTAATATAAATAAACTTATTTATATTAATGTTCATCACATGAGAAACTTGAAAATAGAGTTTCAAGCAGAAATCTCCTAAACTCAATTTTTAGTTAATTTTTCAAGAAATTATAATTTTCTTTGAGCTTTAGTTAAAAGAGTAAATTTCCAGGCTAAATACCCAGAAGATTAATTTATAAAAGATACTTAAAATTTAATTTATAATTAGATAATATTAAATTGTAAGGTGTGCAAAACCTTCAAGCAAATCCATTGAGAATTGGATTTTTAATGAAGTTTTGAACTTATTGCTATTTTTTCACGTAAAAGCAATACACACCAAACCTTAACTTTTGATAAGGTTTTAATGCTTGTAACCTTAAATCTTAAGCTTAATTAACTTTTGACAATTCTTATAACCTTAAATTCAAGCCTGCATATTGGGATTTACCCTTTGGTAGCTTGAAATTCCTGTCTAAATTGGGATAAAACCAGTTTAAACTTTGCTGTTGGATCAAAGTCTAATCTTAAAGCTTAAATAAGGCTGCAAATCCTCCAATACAGGTGGACAACCTTAATTGAATCCTTGAAGATCCAAAAAGTTGGGTACCCCAGCTCTATTTGGTCTTTTTCCTTTGTCCCACCTTTCTGCGTGGATGTTGCCCTTTTATTTATTTAAAGCCATACTATGGCCTTAAACCCTTTTAAATTGAGCTCACGCAGGATTTACATTCTGTATGGCAAATCCTTATCCAATTCAGTAAATATACACAACACCTCAATTTTAACTAAAATTTTGGTAAGTTTGCATAAACTTGATGCAACTTTAAATTTAAGCCTATTTAAGCTTGAATTTAACAATTTCAAAGAAAGTTAAAAAAGTTACATTAGTACTGTGAGATTCTTAAATCTTCCAATAACATAAGAAATAAGTATTTTTGGGTATAACACCTTATGGATGTACCCTAGGTTATTTTTGGTGTAGAATACAAAAATGACATAATATTTATAACTTTGTTTATCCAAAAAAAAGTTATACTTATTTTTTGTTATTTTTTATTTTAAATTCAATTAAAAAGTCTGTTGAAGACAAATTTAACTGTTTAAAAAGTTATTTGTGGCCTTATGGTGTGGTATTCCATACCTTATTGGCCCAGTTTCAAGTGAAATTTCATTTATAAGGCTATAAATTGAAGAAATAACAAGGAAAAATCAATAATTAATCAACTATAATGGAGGAATTTAGCAATAAAATGGATTTAAATTCATCAAAATGTATAATCACATAATCAAATCCTGGAAGAATGGACCATTTGGTTACAAGAATAACAATAAGATAAGGAAAAGAAAAATGCAAACTAGCAAGAATGTTAAAGTTACCAGTGAAAGGGGTAGTGTAACACTCAAGTTACCCAAGCTCTGCTCAACCATTGGATTACTCAGCAATGCAGTTATTAAACTGAGGACACTTCAATAAGGAATAAATTAAAACTGTATCAATCAACAGTCACAAGACAGAAAGAAAAAGAAATCAATCAATTTATGCAAGGAAAATCCATCAAAAACCTTAAATTACACAGCATATCTGTGGAAATACAAGCACAGCCACCTGATAAGCCAGTAAATATAAATTAAAAGCAGAATTAAGTTAGATAAAGAAAAGAAGAAACTCATACAGGACAAATAGAATCCCTACAATACACAGCATTCTCCACCTACAGTCCAAACAATGCACAGACCTATGGTGCAATAACTGTACAAAATCATTTCATACCACCAAAAATTGTGCAACAAACCAAACAAATGGTGCAATACCTTGAAGAAATGTCACCATCTCAAAATTACTCACCAGCTAAATTCCCTCAAGGCTGTGCAAAATAGTATTAAAGTTTAATCAAAATATAAATAAAGCTTCAGAAAAGGTGCAATATACCAAACATATGGTGCAATATCTTGATCAAATGACACCAGCTCAAAATTCCTCACCAGCAAAAACATCTCAGATTACATAATCATACATACTAATGGTGAAACCAACCAAACAAATGATATCTCACCACTATAAAGAATTATCCCAGCCAAAAGAAGTGAAAAAATTCTAAGTCCCTTGTTTTTGAGTGCCTCTATGGAGAGCCCAAAGAATATAAATAAAGGTCCTCTCTCCCTCATTTTTTCCTCTTTTCCCCATGAATGAATCCAATTAAGTTATATACCAAGAAGGAGAATAACTATTCATCCCTTACTAGTAGGATAATCTAGCTATTTTATTAAAGTATTATAGACTTATAACTTTAATTCATAGTGATTTCCAATTAATAGTAGTTAACAGAAGGTCTACTTAATATTATTAATCCACCCTATGTTTAAATTCTTAGTCTTATAATTATAATACTATCAATAATACTCATAATTTTGAGTTTATCCCTATAACCTTTACATTATAAAGGAAAAATATTCTTGTTATATCTTCATATTAAAAAAAACCAACCTTACAACTATATATTAATATATATATATATAACTACCCTTATATTATATTATATCATTTATATATTTAAGAAACATCCACTCTATATTGAACAAAATCTTACCAATAAATTATTAAAGGTCTTATTATTATATTATATTAACAATTACCCTCTCAAACCATTAAGTATTATAACATATATAACATCAAAATTGAACTTACACCTTAAAATATATATTATTACTATTATATTAAATCAACCTCTTATACTATTAAGGTTTTACCCTTAAAATCATCTTATATTATTATTTGAAAATTATATTTTATATTTTTTTAACTTATAAGTTACTTACCTGATTATTGAATAGGTCTGATAGAGACTGCTAAAAAGTCTTCTCTAGTTGTAAAGCCACAATCTTAAATATTGATTTGTGAGCTCTGTAGGGAGATTGTTTAGTATATTCAGAGAGGCAGCTAAAACACCATTAGCACCCTTGGTTACAGGATTATTTCAGCAATTCAAAACTGTTTACCTGTGATTTCCCCCTCAAGGACTGCCTTATCCAATCCCACACTAAAAAGGAGTTCCACATCTGGTGTCCCAACAGTGGCCATTTCAACTTCAACATTCAATAATCAGTCAATCATCAATAAAAAAAGAAACCCAAATCAACATAACTCACAAAAATAATTATCATTATCAAGAATTAACCATCAACACTCTCATACAATCTGGAATCTGGAAACAAATCCCATTCCAAATCATCATCACCATCACAATCCTCAAATCAATCATATCATTTTTATTATCCAGTAAAAGAAGGAACACCAGAAAATCAAACACCTCAGGATATTGATTTACTCATTGCAACACCAAGAACAGAACAGAAGGAAAAGGAAGAATTAAGGAGATTTTTCCTCAAGTTAATTCAAGAAGCAAAGAAAAACAAGAGAAGTACAAAAGAATTTAAAGGATTAGTTTATCAAGTAGAAATGAATCAACAATCAACATCTGAATTACCACCATTACCTGAAGATACTGTAGAAGGACAGTATGCAGAAGAAAGTGAATAGGAAGATCAAACAGTACAAATACAAAGTCTTATGAAACAAATGCAAGATTTATTATTAACACAAAGTAAAAAGAAAGGAAAAAGAAGGGAACAAACATCTTACACACCTGTAGCCAGTCCAAGTGAACAAACATTACCAAGGCATGTTAGGCCTGAAGACTCACCAATATCACCTACACCTGGACCTAGAGCAACCTCTACTCCAGTAACAGAACAAACATCACAGAGTATCCCAAAGAAAGTATTTTTAACTACACCAAACCATCCAAGTCCATTACAAAAGGAAATTCCTAAGGTAACATATCCTATTGGTAAGATAAGAGCTAAAGATTATGATCTTGTTTTTGATGGTAATGAAGTAGAAAAATTTATCAAGAGAGTGGAAGCAGCAGCTGAAATTGAAGGAGCTAGTGGAGAAGATATAGCAAGACAAGTTATTTTTATGTCAGCATCTGAAGATGTTAAGGAGAAAATTGAAGCAATGCAAGGTTATGAAGAGAAGAACTGGGCAAAACTCAAAGAAGAACTTACTACAGAATGGGGAAGAGTAGAGCCAGACAGAAGATATAGACCAGAATCTTTGGAGAAGCTTTTCAATAATACCAAAAGAGCAGGAGGAATTAGAAACTTGGCTGAATACAAGATATTTATTGGAGAATATGAAAAGATCACAAATTATCTGTATAAATATGGATATATTAGAAGAGAAGTTGAGCATAATGAAGAGCTCTATGCAAGTCTTTCACCAGAAATTAGGACTTCCATAATTAAGGAGATGAGAAGAGATAGAGTCATGATCCAAGCAAGGGATGGTGGATATATTGTACCAGAAATGAAAGTGTTGAAGAGCTATATAGAGCAAGAACTAGAAACTGTAATCATATCAAGGGATAGAGTAGAAGATAAAATTTCTCAGGATGAACTCAACTATGATTATTTAGATAAGGCACAAGAAAAGAAAGTTAAATTTGAAGATGAAACAATGGAAAATGCCTTGAATCAATTGAAGGATCTTAATAAGAAAATTAAAGAACAAAAAAGACACAGAAGCCAGGATCAAGAAAAAAAAAGGAAATGAAGGATTTCATTCAGCAAATTAAGGAATTAACAGAAGCAGTAATACCTCAAAGTAAAACAGGTCAGGTATTCAAGCAGGAAAATCAATCAAGGTACCCAAAGGACAACTTACCACCCTTTTCACAAAGGCATATTCCCTATTCACCAGCCCAAAATGCACCAAAACCATATCTCAAATGTTATTACTGTTTGGAGGAAGGACATTCAGTTAATAGATGCAACTACCTTTTTGATGATCAGAATAAGAAATGGGTCAGCAGACAAGGAGGTGGATTTTTATTTCCCAATTGGCAAAGAGTACCAACTGATGGGAAAATATCTCCAAAGAAGTTAGTGGAAGACTTTGCAAAAGAACAGGAAGAACTTATCAAGAAAAGAAAAGAAAATGAAGCTAAAGAATCAACACACCAACCAAAAGAAGTAAACATAATACAAGAAAATAAAAATGACATTGCAACAGCTATAGCCAAAATTGAAGATTGGGGAAGCTGGCAGCCACCAACTATATCCTCAGCCAATGATCCATTTCTCAATAATTATGGATTGAGAAACACCAAACAAAGATCCTCAAGAAATGAGCATCCAAGTCAAGAGCCAACAAAATCATCACCAAAAACAATGGAAGCACCACTCAAAAAGAAGCCAAACATACCTGGAGCCTATATTGAAGATGAACATGGTATAGTGGAAAAAACAATTATTTCCACCAAATTCAAAAAACCTCAAGAGATCAAAGGTGAAGAAGAAGTTAGCCCAGCAGTTAAAGAAAAACAGGATTCTGGAAGTAAGCAGGAATTGACTCAAAATACCAGTAAAAAAAACAAGGATATAAAGCAAGAGCACACAGAATTTCAAGAAGTCATGAGTCAAATTATCAAAAAGGTTTTGGATCAGAAGATAAATCTCACCTTAGAACAAGTTCTTATTATGTCACCCAAAGTTATCAACCAGCTTAAAAATTTGACAACAGAAGAAAGAAACTCAATCAACTCACTTGACACAAAAGAAATTCAAACCAAACTCATAAACCACCATTTAGGAGATTATGAACAGCCAAAACTACATTATGCCTGTCCATTGGGATTTATGCAAGTATACCTAGGTGAAGAAGGACATGAAATAATGGCATTAGTAGATACAGGATCAGAATTGAATATAATACCAGAAGATTCAGCAATAAAAGCAGGACTCACCACAAGATGTCTCAACATGAATTTAAGGGGAATTGGTGGTCACTATACTTCAATTGTTGGATTAGCAGAATTTACCCCAATTACCTTAGTTACTGGGGAAGAAAGAAATATACACCTTTTTGTAGCAAGGGGAGCAGTACACACAGTCTTGGGAAGGCCCTTCCTTGCAGACAATAACATCAGATTAGACTTTTCTCAACAAAAAGGGGAAATATTCAGTTACATAAAGCCAGATGGAAGAAGACTTTGCTTACCAATTTGTTCACCACAGAAGGGAGGATGGAGATAAACCCACCAGCAGGCATGGAGGCCTGTGCATCTGCAACAGTGGAAGGATATAATGGTCTAAATATAGAAGATAAGGAAGGTTCTGGCAATATAGGAAGTGATATCAAATTTTTCAAAAATAAAGAGTTAATTCAAGAAATTCCAACTTTGGCCAACAGACATGTAGAGAATAAGACTTCACCTAAACACCTAACAGGAATTTTGGACTTAGAGAAACAAAATACCAGGAAAAATGAAAGTTCAACCAAGACTATCCATCAAGACTCCATAATAAAAGAAGAACAGGCGGGCTGTCACAGGGGCTCTTCTAAAATGAAGAGGGCCTGGCACTCAGTGCACAGACTTACTTATGGAGGGCTCAGAAGAAAATACTCAAATGATAAGAGTAATGGAGTAAGAGGATAAATTCCTAGTCATAAAATAATAAGCATAAAAGATAAGAGAGACAAAACAAAAGCAATAATAAAGAGCCAACCACAAATAATCCTGTACCACTGTTTCAACCTGTTCAGAAAAGAGAAAAGGATTAATAAAGGATATGGCCACCAGGACTCTACTGAACAGGTGAGGGAAGGCAAAGACTAACTTAATAAGTAATAAAATAATATTCCAAAAGTGAGAATAAAATAATATTAAATAATAAATCAACTATTTTAATTAACTGGGGGAAAAACCCCCAGGTGGGTGAAGAGGGGCTGGTATATGTGAGAAATGCCAGCCTTGGAGTTTGAGTGTTGAGATACTTGCCTGTATGCTGGAAGAAGTTGGATGTGGGATTGAATCCTGTATTGGTGAATCCAATACAGGTGATACAGTCAATACAGGTATTTGCGCCTGTATTGATGACAGGCCTGTATTTGGTGAATCCTGTATTTGAGTCTTGCCTGTATGGAACTGTATTGAGGTATGAAAACTGTATTGGGTGAATTGTTGAATGAAACCCCCTTGCTGATTGGGTTCTGAAGGGTATCCATGATATAATGATTTGCTGATGATGATTGGAAATGCCCCTGCCTCCTTGGCTGTGACAGGGGCATAAAAACAGAACCCAACATAATTAGTCAAGGGGAATTCATTCTGCAAGAAATACCTGGAATCACTCACAGAGACCCTGATTATAATCTGGTTACTAAGAAGAAATCCCTCAAAAGCAGATTATCACCCAAGAAATTAGTCAAATCAATATCCAAACTAATCAAGAAGGAAAAGGAGATTATTAGATATAAACCAAAACAAAGCTCAACACCTGAAGAAATTGATCCAAGGGTACAGCCCTCAACACTAATCAGTGGTATTACAAAGGAAGAAACAGTTAAGAATATGAAGCACCTACCCTCTTTGGACCCAGAATATCTAAATCAAAATTCAGTACACAATATAGAAAGCACAAAAGTTAATGAAAATACATTTGATCCTCCTGTAGCAGGTATTGAGGGAAATTTGGGATATACTGAGCTTACCAAGCTTTCAAAAGAGGAAGGACTTGAACAGAAAACTGAAAATCCCAGCTTCAACCAACAAGAGGAAAAGTCAATCAACCTGAAGGAATCACCCATGTCAACTACAAAAGAACATAAAGTAACAGAAACTAACATTCAAAATAACCATTCTGACATATTTTGTCAAGGTGAAAATAAAAAGGAAATGGACATTCATAAAGAATTCACTTACCCAATAAGCACAGAAGATTTTGTGGAAAACAAATCAGAGACTTATCTTCCCATAGAAAATAACCTGTGCCATATCCATACATCCAATAAGGATCCAACATTCCCAGAATATTCTCAACACCTTAAAAATTTCAACCCAAGCAGAGAATTGAATAAGGAAATCCAACCTGAAAATAAAGCTATCAAGAAAGTGGTAACTGTAGAAAAAGGAAGTGAAATTACCAAAGATGAAGTTCCATTTAACCCAAAACCTCAACATTTTACCAACATCAGAAATCCTATAGAACCATATTTTATGGAAAAGAAACCACAGCCAAATGATATGTGTATTTCTAATTTTACAAATCATTCAACAAATGACAAAGAGGAGGACTCACCTACTCCACACTTCTACTCTGATAAATATAATCCAAATTTGAATTTGGAAGCAAATTACTTTTCTTTGGACAAAGCCAAGGAAAGCCAAATGAACAAAAATGAAGAAATAAATGAAGACATCAGTAACAGACAGGGAAAACAGGACCAAAAGGCTTTATCAAAACCAACAAATATGGAAGAAAGTGAAGCAGATGGAATTCTACTCACAGAAGACCAATTTCCCTGGGAAGGCTACACCAATTGGCAGTCTTTGAGGAATGAAAATTGCAACCTGGAACTGTACAAAATAACTGAACAAGATTATCAATGCTCAGTTCAGCATGTAAAGTGGCTGGAAGGAATAAAGGAAGAATCAAATAAAATCAAAGATAAAAGTAGCAAAAAGAAGAAGAAGACTAAGGAAGAAAAGGAATATTTTTGGATTACCCAGAATAAAAAGATATGCCCAAGTTTGCAAGCCCATTTGGCAAGGCAATATCAAATTTCAACACAAAAAGAGGATTGGACAGAAAATAATGATAGAAATGGAAAACTTATGCAGGATTACATTGATAATAATGAAGATTTTCAAGATCAATATCTCTATGAAGAAAGAAGAAATGAGCTTAAAGCTAAGAAGGTCAAATTCAAGAATAAGGCTTGACAACAAATCTTCACATTATCAATGAATTTTTTATTATAATAACAAAGTTTCTTTTTCTTATATCATGAATTTTAATCTTATTCTAGTATCAAATATCCATAAAAAATATATAAATAAAAAAAAAAAAGTTTTGAGTGTATCAGTATCATTATTCCATGTTATCTTATGTATTAGTATTTAAAAAAAAAAAATAAAAAAAAAAAAAAAAGAAAACAAAAAAAAAACAATAACTCAACTAAAAAATTAGGGTGGGTGTCTATTTCTTAAATCCATCCTTTATGATTTAAGTTTTTGGGATGAAATTCTGGGGAATTTCAATTTTTTACTCTATAAATAACTCTCATCAATATTAATTATCATAGTCAATAATATCACCACATTCAAGAATTTAACTCAAAGTGAAGAATCACACAAACATGTCAAGAATATATATGTGAAGATCTTAATGCAGTCAAATAATCAATACATAATCAAGGGTATAACTGGCCAGGTTAAACCCAGATGAAAATATTTTTTTATAAAATTATTTTTCTTTTAATTAATTTACTTTGAATATTCAAAATATTCTATAAAAGAAACACAAATTATTTTAATTTTTTTCTGGGGATAAGGGAGAAAAACACCTCCTTTTATATTGAATATGGAGCAAATTTCTTCCACCCACAGATTAGCCCTCAAATTCTTTATATATTGGAGGCTATGCAAAACTTAAAAGATATATCTTATCAGATCTTTAATTCCTTTTGGAATTTAGGGCATAAAAGATCAATGCATAAAATTAAATCCACCTTATACAACTAAAACAAACATTAAATTAAAATAAACTTCAATTTTAATTTTAAAACAAAAATCTTAATTAATTTGATCTTATATTATTTGGTCAAATCAAATCTTAACCACACTCCAAATTTAATTAAAAAGAAATTTGCATAAGTTTAAATCAACCTTATATTGATTTACTTTAAAAGATTAATTAAAACCTTAATTTCATTTCAAGAATTTTAATTAAATTTAATCTTAAGTTACTTGGCTAAATTAATTCTTAATTTAACTAAAACCAAGACTTAAAAGTATAACAAGGAATCCAAGTGACTTAATTCATTGATACATTTGTTTTAATAACTTAGATCATAACCATTTCCTAAAGCAGTAATTTCAACTATTTTAAATTTCTAAATTACAAAAAAAAAAAAAAAAAAAAAAAAAAAAAAAAAAAGAAGAAAATGTACAAATAGCTTTTTTATTTTTAGCCCTTTACCATATTTTGCGCATAGAGATTTACAATAGATTCGTAACACCCTAAGTTCAGGTTTTCACTCTTTGTCATCATCTTCATCGTTGAAGGTACTAGTAAAGATGTCAAATCACACATAAATAAATAAATGAAATAAAAAAAATAAAAGAAAAGAAGAATTACAATAAATAAACAAATAAAACTCACTCAGCCAATTCATTTAAAACCTCCACTAAGGCTCGCAACGAAGCTCGAAGACCGGAGAGGGATCCGTAATCACGCGCATTATCGGGATGGTTCTGGACGTAGTCGTAAAAATCGCGACAGTAGCGACAAAACAAGCAATCGAATACATTGAAAAGTTGACGTAACTCAGAGGAACGATTGGAGTCGGTTGTGGCGGAAATGGATATACTATCAGGAGCGGGGTTATCGGCAGAAGTAGCAACCGTTTGAGAAGCGATGCCTTCAGTTAAGGCAGGAGGAGACAGATGTCCGTTGGTCGTGGGTAAAGGGTTGTTGGACCGGGGCCAAGCAAGTACGGAGCCGGAAAATGCAGTAATGGTGGTAGGTGGCGAAATACAGGCTGTGTTCGCGTTTGGATCGATGTTTTGAATGCAGTAAATGGTATATCGATAACTGCCGTGAAGGACAGCAACAACTTCGTGTTCGTGTTCGTCGATATAAATGGACAAAGCAAACGAAGACATTTGTTTTTTTGATTAGTTTTGTAAAAAAAAGGGGAAAGGTGGTTGAATGTAAAAAAAAAAAAAAAAGAGAGAAACTAACAATGACGTCACCTAAATAGAAATCTGACAAACCGGCGTATGAATCTCTAAGACTGCTCACTGCAGTTGCGCGGTTTGATGGGCCTTTTCATATAAAAAAAAATAAAATAAAAAATAAAAACAAACAAACGAAGAACGAATATTAGCTGTAATTAATGCAGTAAACGGAGATAGTAAAGCGAGAAAAGAAGCAGGGACTCACCGGAACAAAACCACTTGCCGACAGAAGGACGACGAAAGACGTAATGTTATGAATTGACGTGGAGAACTGCAGGCAGAAGAAATAATAACGGCAGCGGATTGCAATTCGGGTGGCGTTGAAAGGAAATTGAGCGATAAAAGGGAAAGACAAATAAACAGAAGACAGCGATGTGGAACTGGAATAGAAGGCTTAATCAAAATTAAAACAGAATTCAATAAAATATAATTAATAATATATATTTATTATAATAATATACATAGAAGATAAATTAAGAGGTAACGTTAATAAAATAAATGGTGAAGAAGAAAAGAAAACCGCGGCGAGTGGAGTTAAGAAGTACAGCTATTTAGTTTTGAAGTACCCACACCCAGCTACTTTCAAAAAAAAATGCTATTATCATTTATATTAAATTAATTTTATTATTATTATTTATATTAAATTAAATTTATTATTAAAAAAAATAATAATAATAAATAAGTAGATAAATAAATAAATATCATTATTATTTATATTAAATTAAATTTATCATTATTATTTATATCAAATTAAAATATATTATTATTATTTATATTAAATTAAAATTATTATTATCATTTTTATTAAATTAAATTTATTATCAAAAAAAAAAATTTAAAACTAAAAAAAATATATAAATATCATTGTTCTTTATATTAAATTTAATTTATTATATTTATTTACAATAAACCAAAAAAAAAATATTATTATTCATTCTAAATTAAACATATTATTATTATTTAAATTATATTAAATTTATTATTATTATTTGAATTAAATTGAACATAGTATTATTATTTAAATTATATTAAATTTATTATTATCATTTTTATTAAGTTAAAATTTATTATTAGCATTTATATTGAATTAAAACTTATTATTATAATTTATAATAAATTAAAATTTATTATTATTATTTATATTAAATTAAACATATTATTATAAAAATAATATTATTCTTCTTTATATTAAATTCAATTTATTATTATAAAAAATGGGATAAATAAATTAAAATTAGGTTATAATTATTAAATGGAGAGGGGGGTGTCAATCAGCAATGACAATAACCATATAAAAGGCCACCCACCATTAATAATAATTAATATAATGAAATAATATACCTTATTATTATATTTTATCATCTATATGACTTGATATCAATTTTATTAGTAGCTTTTATTACTTACTTATATTATTATTATTATTTATTATTATCTTACTATTATTATACCATTATTTCTTTAATAAATTATAATATAAAAATAAATAAATAAAAAAAAAAACCATATCATATATTGATATAAAATTACATTTATTTTAATTCTTATATAAAGCAGATATGATGGTACAATTATTAAATGGAGAGGGGATGGCCCCACCATTTAAGGTTAATTTCAGCAAAAACAAAAACAAGAAGAAAGAACAACCCAACCAGAAAAACAAAATAAAAAGAAGAGAGGTCCTAGATAAGACCTTAAACTGTCCAAATATTTCATTTTTTATATTTTACCAACAAAATTACTTCAAGAATAGGTCCTTGATAAGACCTTAAACTGTCTGAATAAATTATTTATTATTTTTTTAACAAGTATTACTTCAAATAACTCAAGCAATGGTCCTGAGTATGACCTTGAACTTCATTATTATTCATCAAAATAAAATAAAATAAAATAATTTTCTCTTTTTATCAAAATCCTCTTTATCAAATAAATAAATAAATAAAATAAAAGATTAAAAAACAACCAATAAATCAAAATCAAATATATCAATATTGGAATGCTCAAAATAGTCATACTTCAAAATAAAGACAAGAATAAGAAGAAGACAACACAAAAGAAGAAGCCATGGAGATTCAAAATCAATATAAAGAGCTACAAACAGGAAATATCAAGTGAAGTTATTAAAATGGAAACTTAAATAAATGAAGTTTTGATGAATGAACCCAGAATATTCCCCTTGAAACTGGAATGCTGGGGACAGCATTAAATGGAGAGGGGGATGTGGTATTCCATACCTTATTGGCCCAGTTTCAAGTGAAATTTCATTTATAAGGCTATAAATTGAAGAAATAACAAAGAAAAATCAATAATTAATCAACTATAATAGAGGAATTTAGCAATAAAATGGATGTAAACTCATCAAAATGTATAATCACATAATCAAATCCTGGAAGAATGGACCATTTTGTTACAAGAATAACAATAAAATAAGGAAAAGAAAAAGGCAAACTAGCAAGAATGTTAAAGTTACCAGTGAAAGGGGTAGTGTAACACTCAAGTTACCCAAGCTCTGCGCAACCATTGGATTACTCAGCAATGCAGTTATTAAACTGAGGACACTTCAATAAGGAATAAATTAAAGCTGTATCAATCAACAGTCACAAGACAGAAAGAAAAAGAAATCAATCAATTTATGCAAGGAAAATCCATCAAAAACCTTAAATTACACAGCATATCTGTGGAAATACAAGCACAGCCACCTGATAAGCCAGTAAATATAAATTAAAAGCAGAATTAAGTTAGATAAAGAAAAGAAGAAACTCATACAGGACAAATAGAATCCCTACAATACACAGCATTCTCCACCTACAGTCCAAACAATGCACAGACCTATGGTGCAATAACTGTACAAAATCATTTCATACCACCAAAAATTGTGCAACAAACCAAACAAATGGTGCAATACCTTGAAGAAATGTCACCATCTCAAAATTACTCACCAGCTAAATTTCCTCAAGGCTGTGCAAAATAGTATTAAAGTTTAATCAAAATATAAATAAAGCTTCAGAAAAGGTGCAATATACCAAACATATGGTGCAATATCTTGATCAAATGACACCAGCTCAAAATTCCTCACCAGCAAAAACATCTCGGATTACATAATCATACATACTAATGGTGAAACCAACCAAACAAATGATATCTCACCACTATAAAGAATTATCCCAGCCAAAAGAAGTGAAAAAATTCTAAGTCCCTTGTTTTTGAGTGCCTCTATGGAGAGCCCAAAGAATATAAATAAAGGTCCTCTCTCCCTCATTTTTTCCTCTTTTCCCCATGAATGAATCCAATTAAGTTATATACCAAGAAGGAGAATAATTATTCATCCCTTACTAGTAGGATAATCTAGCTATTTTATTAAAGTATTATAGACTTATAACTTTAATTCATAGTGATTTCTAATTAATAGTAGTTAACAGAAGGTCTACTTAATATTATTAATCCACCCTATGTTTACATTCTTAGTCTTATAATTATAATACTATCAATAATACTCATAATTTTGAGTTTATCCCTATAACCTTTACATTATAAAGGAAAAATATTCCTGTTATATCTTCATATTAAAAAAAACCAACCTTATAACTATATATTATTATATATATAAAAAACTACCCTTATATTATATTATATCATTTATATATTTAAGAAACATCCACTCTATATTGAACAAAATCTTACCAATAAATTATTAAAGGTCTTATTATTATATTATATTAACAATTACCCTCTCAAACCATTAAGTATTATAACATATATAACATCAAAATTGAACTTACCCCTTAAAATATATATTATTACTATTATATTAAATCAACCTCTTATACTATTAAGGTTTTACCCTTAAAAGCATCTTATATTATTATTTGAAAATTATATTTTATATTTTTTTAACTTATAAGTTACTTACCTGATTATTGAATAGGTCTGATAGAGACTGCTAAAAAGTCTTCTCTAGTTGTAAAGCCACAATCTTAAATACTGATTTGTGAGCTCTGTAGGGAGATTGTTTAGTATATTCAGAGGGGCAGCTAAAACACCATTAGCACCCTTGGTTACAGGATTATTTCTGCAATTCAAAACTGTTTACCTGTGATTTTCCCCTCAAGGACTGCCTTATCCAATCCCACACTAAAAAGGAGTTCCACAATGGGTATGCTATACATACCCTGCAGGCTCACACCATCTATGAAGGCACCAGAATGCTTTGATTGGACTAAGCCCTTCATAGTCAGCAGCTTTATTCAGTCCGGCCAGTTAATATTCCATAATAATCCAGCAAACCTTTCTCAAGACAGAGAAAAGGTTCTTCATGCCACTTCATTTCCCATTAGCAGCGCTGAAAAATGGATTGAGCCTTATCTTTCTAATCCCACCAATCAAGATCCAAATTACCTTCTCAATAAATGGGGCTTATTTGAGTCTCAACTCTTCACCTTCTTTGGGGACCCAAATGAAGTCAGAAAATCTGAAGAAGAGTTGGACTCTCTAAGAATGAAAGGTGGCCATGTTTCTTTATACATAGCCAATTTCAGGAGTTTGGTTTCAAGAATTGGAGATTGGGTGAAAGGGCTCGTATTCATCATTTTAAGAAGGGATTTCCATCCAGGAACTTGGATCAATTGGCCCCCCATCCTTCAAGAATTAATGTATTTTACCCTGGAGCTTGATACCAGGTACCATGGGAGGCAAAAGGATAAGTGTCATCATCAAGAGAAGAAGCCTCAAGCCTCAAAGTCAAATTCTTCTCATCCTCAAACCTTTTCAAGCTCAAGTAAAAAGAAGAAGAAGAATCGTCAGAAGAGGGACAAGCCCCATTCTTCTTTGTTGAATAAAGACTTCAAGTTAATGAATTCTAAAAAAGAAGGAAAATCAAGGAGGGTCTATGTACCTATTGTGGTGGGAATTATAGTCTTTAGTCCTGTTTCAAAAGGCCTCAGAACAGGTTTTCCCAACCCTCAGGCAAGTTTCCCAGCCAGGGAAATGCCTGAGTGAAGATAATGCTGTGCTCAATGGTATTCAATGTTTTCCATCCAGAGCACAATTGTGCATTCTGAATACTGGTGTCAATAATTCTCTTGAATTTTTGGTTTTTCTTCTCTTTCTGATGTTTTTTACAGTATTCTCATTGATTCTGGTGCTACACACTCATTTATTGCAAAGCAGTTTGTTCACAAGTACTCATTTACTACATCAGAACTTCCAGAGAAGATTCCTCTTATCATTTTGGACTCCTCTGAGTGCCCTTCCTTATTTCTGACTCACCATACTAAATATATGGTTGAGCTCCCTTCCTTCCCAAGCTTTGAATGGGACTTTTTAGTCCTTGATACTCCCAAGAAAGAAGAACTCATATTGGGCTTTTACTTTCTTAATAATTTTAATCCATCTATTCATTGGAGGCAAGGGATGATCACCTTTAATGCTGATCATAAGGACTATCATGATCCTTCAAAATCTTTCAGTAATGACTTTTCTTCTGCCCAATCCTGTGCAGCTCTGGTTGGTGATTCTAGAAAGCCATTATTTCCATCTTCTGTCTATATTCCTCCCCTTAATTCCCATCAGTCATTACTTTCCTCTAGAGATGAAGGCATCAAAGAGATTCAAGATTTTGGAGAAGATAGTTCTGTATTGTCACTTCATCTCCTCTTTGGGAATATAGACCTTCCTCCTTCATCTTATAATGACTCCCTGGAGGATTTGTGGGATGAAGAGGAAGAGACAGAATAAGTAGAAACTGTGATGAAGTTTTTTCCTTCTGTCTATCACCAGTACTTTGATTTATTCTCCAAGGTGAAAGCAGAGAAACTTCCTCCTCACTGCACTTGTGATCATCATATCAAACTGGAGGGGTCTCTACCTCCAGGTAGATTGATCTACTCTTTATCAAACCAGGAGTCAGATACACTCAGGGCCTACATTTCAGAGAATTTAGAGAAAGGTTTCATCTGGCCAAGCTCCTCTTCAACAGGCGCACCTTTTTCCTTTGTTAAAAAGAAAGATGGTGGCCTCCATTTGTGTGTTGATTACCACAAACTCAATGCTGTTACTAGGAAGAAAAAGTATCCTGTTCCTCCTATGAATCAGCTCTTTGATGTCTTTAATGGCTCTTCTATCTTCCCCAAGATTGATCTGCGTGGTGCATATAACCATCTCAGAATCAAGGAGGGTGATGAACATTTCACAGCTTTTAGAGCTAAATATGGCAGTTATGAGTACTTAGTTATGCCGTTTGGGCTCACCAATGCTCCTGCCTCTTTTCAAAATGTTGTCAATGATATTTTCCAAGATCTTGTTGATGTTTTTTCTGTGATTTATTTTGATGACATTATGGTCTTTTCCAAATCTGAGGAAGAACATGTCACTCATGTGTCCACCGTTCTTACCAGACTCAGAGCCAATAACCTCTTTGCTAAAGCTTTTCAGTGCCTATTTCATGTTACTAGTGTTGAGTATCTAGATTATTCTGTTTCTTCTAAAGGCCTCAAGATAGACCAGGCAAAATTCTAGCAAATTCCTAATTGGCCACCTCCAAGAAACCTCAAGGCTCTTCAATCATTCCTTGGCTTTGCCAATTTCTAATGCAGTTTCATCCAGAATTATTCAAGAAAAATCAGTTCACTCACCAATTTCCTCAAGAAATATTCCTGTTTCCCCCTCAATGAGGAAGCTCTTAGTCAGTTTTACCAACTCAAAGAGGCTTTCACCACCGCTCCAATCCTTTCCCACTTCAATCCTTCTCTACACACTACTGTAGAGACCGATGCATCCTATTATGCCTTGGGTTCTGTACTGAGCCAGGTCTGTGACTCAGGAAAGAAATTCATTGCATTTGACAGCCACAAGCTTCTTCAAGAAGAGCTCAGCTATGAGATTGATGACAAGGAACTCCTTGGCATAGTCTGGGCTCTCAATCACCGGAGGGCTTTCCTTCTTTCCCTTCCTTCATCTTTTGAGGTTCTTGCTGATCATTCTTCACTTCAATACTTGATGTCTTGAAAATCCATACTTACTGGAAAGCCTTCTGGGCTGAATTCCTCTCTGAATTTCACTTCTCAATCACTTCCTGCCCTGGCCGCCTAGCTACTCTTCCAGATGCTTTATCATGTTGGGACAAGGTTTATCCAGAGAGTGTGGAGGATTTCATCAGCAAGAATCCAATGTAGTTTCAACAGCTCATCAAGAAGGATGGAGTCCAACCTTAAAGATATTTTGCAGTCAAGGTAGAATCTTTTTTTAAATTTGATTGACTCAATTCAGAAGGCTCTATGGCAATATTCTCAGTACAGAAGTATTTTTAAAGAATTAGGTAAAGGTAAATCTGTCCAAGATTATTCTCTTGATTTCTCCTCCCAACTCCTCTTATTCAAAGATTGGGTGGTGGTCCCAAATGACCCCACAACTCAACTCAGCATCCTTCAAAATTGTCTGGATTCTCCTCTAGCTGGAAAACCTGGCCAAGAGAATACTCTAAAACTTGTCAAGTGGGATTTCCACTGGTCCAGCATGACTCAATTAATCAAGGGTGATATCCCATCCTGTCAACAGTGTTGAAGAAACAAGAATATTAATCACAAGAAGTTTGGACTCCTCAAACCTCTTCCAATTCCAAATGGTCCTTGGATTTATCTTTCAATGGACTTTATGATTCAACTGCCACTGTCCAATTCTTTTGACTCAATCCTTGTCATAGTGGACAGATTCTCAAAAATGACAGTTTTTATTCCAGAAATGTCTTCAATAACTTAATTGGATTCAGCCCATTTAGTCATCAAAAATATTTGTTCAAAGAATGGCCTTCCCTCAAGAGTTATCAGTGATAGAGGTTCTCTTTTTGTTTCTTCCTTGTGGACCAATCTTTTTCAGCAGCTCAAGATTTCAAGAGATCTGTCAGCTTCTTACCATCCAGAAACTGATGGACAGACAGAGAGGGTAAATCAGATACTAGAACAGTACCTTAAGGTGTATGTCAGTTGTCATCAAGATCATTGGAACACCTGGCTCCCTCTGCCTGAATTTGCCTACAATAACTCTGATCACTCTTCAACAAAACAATCAGCGTTTTTCACTGTTTATGGAAGAGATACACAATTTGACTCAGCTCACATTACTCAAGACAATCCGCTGGAAATTTATCAACAAAAATCCAATCAGTACAGCAAGATGTCAAGAGAGAACTTGTAGTTGCCATAAACAGGTTTAAGAGGTATGCAGATAAAAGTAGAGAAAGTCCACCCGTTTTCAATCCTGGTGACATGGTATGGATTTCTTCCAAGAACATAAACTCAACAAGACCCACCAAAAATCTGTCTGAAAGATGGTTGTGTCCTTTTCCAATCTTGAAGAAAATCAGTACTCAGGCTTACCACCTCAAGCTTCCATCTCAATGGAAATCCATTCATCCAGTCTTCCATATTTACCTCCTTGAGCCAGTCAATACATCAAAAATCCCAAATTGGCATAAAGAGCCTCCTCCTCCAATCATCATTCAAGAAGAAGAGGAATGGGAAGTCTCTCAAATACTGGAAGCGAATCTCAAGGGAGGGAAATTATTGCATTTGGTGGAATGAAAAGGTTTCATTAAAGACCCAGAAAGATCCATTTGGGAACCAGCTGAAAACCTCAAGAATTACCCTGAACTTTTCAAGGGTTTTCATTCTTCATATCCTGACAAGCCAGGCCCCGATTCTTCAAGAGCGTGATTTTTTATGGTGCTTGGTGGGGAGAGGAATTCCCAAAAGTAAGTCCCACTCCTGGTATGCACTTTTAAGGGTATTCTACTCATTTCTGTTGTAAGCATCACCTTGGCCACTCTGTGAGCACTTTGCAATTTTAGACATAGATTTTTGGCCTGGCTTTCAACATCAAACTCCAAACTATGGCCATTTGCACTTGGAGAAATGGACCATTCCTCTTCTTAATCCTTTTTTCCAAGTCATTACTTTTCAATACATTCTTTCATCAATCTTCCTTAATGTATGGCACTGGTGGGAGTGGCAACTATCAAAAGTAAGTTCCTCTCCTGGTGCGCACTTCTCTGAGGGGTCTACAATCTTTCAAAAAATCACCTTGGCCACTCTGTGAGCACCTGGCATAAATTCTTGTTTTCCAGGTCCTTGGCCATTTCAAATCAACTGTCAATATCCATGGTGAAGATTAGAATACCCCTCAAGATGCTTTTTGTAAGGTTTGACTATGAAACAATAAGTAAAACTTACTAATTTATTACTTATTGTACTCTGAATGTCCTTATAATTGAAATAAATAAGATTAAAATACTAATAATAATAAAGAAATATTATTATTATGGCGTAAAAATATTATATTATTAAATAAATATAATAA
Source organism: Austropuccinia psidii (assembly GCA_023105745.1). Lineage (NCBI taxonomy): Eukaryota > Fungi > Basidiomycota > Pucciniomycetes > Pucciniales > Sphaerophragmiaceae > Austropuccinia > Austropuccinia psidii. Next base: position 70,341,948 of record JALGQZ010000004.1, read on the forward strand.
TTTAATTAATATTATATGAAATTATAATATTATAAATAATATATTAATATAAAATAATTAATATATTATAAAACTCTTTATTATTGTTACCAACAAATAATAAAGGCGTAAAAAATTGTTTTTTATAAATAAAAAACAATTAATAACAATAATATTACTAATATTAAAGTTATGAATTAATATAAATACTATTTATATTAATTAAAGAATTATTAAGAGAGTAATAATAGAGAAATTATTATAATAAGAGAAAATAACCTACTTTTAACACTTAATATAATAATTTTGAAGTATTTTACGCCAAAAAATATAAATACAACCTTTTCAAATTGTATTTACAATAAAAATAAAGAAAATTACAAATTATTCTGGATTTTTACGTGGAAATGAGTTTTAGAGAGATTTTTAACAAAAACAATTAAATAAATGATTTAATCACGTCAAAATAGATGATTATAGCAAGGTGGTCTTTGGTCTTTAATAATATAACAGTTTTATATATAAAGAATAAAGAAATTACCTTTGATTTAATTGATTTAATGTTTTTGATGCGTCTGAGGGGAAAATAGAGTAAAAAGAGCTCTATTTATAGTAAATACCTCCCTCCTAGAGTCCAACAGGCTTCTAGTAGACGTGTACTGATCATATCCACTGGAATTGATCAATATTTTAAGGTTTGAGGGTGATTACATCATGATCAAACCATATTACATCATTATTACACCATTATTTAGAGTTATCACTATAACTCTAAGTGTGATGACATCAGAGGCTTGGCAGAACCCCAAATTTCGTGGATTTTATTAGTTTTAATCATAAACTCATAGTATTCACCAATTTTATCACTATTAAGACTGTTAAACTTAATTTAAGGTTACAGTATGTGATCATAACAGCTCAATTTAAGCTCAAACTTTGATCCTCAATACCTTTTAAGGTTTTCACTCTACAGCAATTCAGAGAGTGAATTCTGATAGCCTGACATAACCTTATTATGCTGCCAAGAGCTTTTCATTACATCATCAAAACTCTAATTTTGATGATTTTTCTTGTAACTCATCTTTTCTGTCGAAATTCAATATTTTAAACTTCAAACCTTGAATTCAGGGGGTTATACCCTGAATTTAACAATAAAAATTACGTCATTCTTCTCTAATAAACTAGTAGAATCCAACTGTATACTTTTTTTTAAGTTTGGACTACTTTCACAACAAAGTGGTCAACAGCTCTGTTGATTTTTATCAATATTTCCTCATAAGTCTTAACCTTGTTTATAATTTGCAAAATAAAGTTCATATCTGTGTTCTTACAGTAATTACGTGGTAACTTTATTTTTGGTTCATCATTCTAGCATGTATAGTTTAGAAGATATTAGCTATGATCACTGAATATATGCGTTGACCAAAAAAGTGCATATATTCAGGATAATTCCTTAAGTATTGATTTTGGGAATTAGCTTATTAATTGTTTTATATGTGGATTTTTGTGAGGAATCCACTGGTACAATTTATTTCACATGTTGTTTCATTAGTTTCTGAGATAAATAAGGTTTTATGATTTTTATAAGGTATTATACCTTATAACTCCTTAAATATTGACTTTACAGATATGCCATAAAAGTGGTATATGTGAATTTCTTCATGGGGAATCCAATGGTCTAATTTATTTCACATGTTCATTCATTGGTTTTTAAGTTAAACCAATTTTAGTACCAATTTATGGTATTTTTTGTATATTTGAGTAATTATTTTTAGTGTATAATTATTCTACTTAATTTTAATATAATTATATTAAAGGTATAATTATTATTAATCTTTTTTGTGACCTTATTGGATATGTGGTCATATCTCAAAGGCTCACACTTTTGTCTTTTATTTTTTCTTTTTTTTCTTCTTATTTTCAGTTTTCTTTGTTATCTTTTTTTCTTTATATTTTATTCAAATCTTCTTTCTGATAATTCCTAATGCCCAAATCTTTATGAAAATTCAATTTTTCAAAATTCCCAAAGCCAAATGTCAAGAGAAGACCAAGTGTAAGATGTGTCTATGAAACTATTGATAATATTACTATTAATCAACAGCACTAGGACTGTTATTATGAAATATAATAGTAAAAAATATTACAACCACAATTAAATAATTAAATCTTTATTTCTTTTACATGTTATACACTACTAGTGATTATAATAGTAAGCAGTAATTGTCTACAAGAATCAATTACAAGAAGAGTTGGATAATAAAACTTCTTTTATTAGAATAATAAAATTATTTTAATATATAATTATCTTTTACAAGAATAATTATAAAGATAATTCTTGAAGAAAACTATTACTAGAGAAAAACTTTAAGAATTGAGATTAATTACTCACTATTAATCCAATGAATCTTTTAGATGATAATAGTAGAGAAATGTTACATGGAATTGTGGATTTAATGGATCAAAATTGATTTATAACAGTATTACAACAAATTATAATTTGTTTCTATGATTTCACATCTTTCTGATTGATTTCTGAAAGAATGAAACACTTAAGAAATAGTTTTAACTAATACTTCCTTGTTTGGTAATAAAGTTATAATATAATAATGTGATGATCTGGAAAAAACTGCAAGAGGAGTCCTGTTTTAAATCTAAGACAGCTCACAGAGGTGTGCCATTTGGCAAACTGAAAAACCAGTGAGTGAGAAAGCAATAGACCTTTTTGGATTATTCATTGCATCATTTGTTGTCACATAAGATTTTCATAATGACTTAATTGAGGCCTTTACCTGACTACCAACCCATTTATGGTTAAGAATAAAAGGAGTAACAACTGTAAATCTTCTTTTGATCCAAAATAATCATTGATTTCTCAAAGTTATGAATGTTATTGGAAATTTCATCACAAAATGTATTTTCTGTAAATTTTTAAAGATTTTGTGTTTCATGTGGAATCATCAAAAATGGACTGTAAGTAACAATTTCAATTATACATATAAAAGTATAATTCTGTTTGGTTTTGATATGAATTATAAATTTCATAATTAGTCCTGAACGTTTCAGAAAGATTCATTAAGAATTGTATTTTTAATGAATTTTTGAAGTTTTTACCTCAATTCTATGTAGAATTGCAAATAGCAGTATATGGCTGGTTGCTATGAGGTAAATCAATAGATACTAGTCCAAAAAAGGGTTTGAATTACTCTTTTGGGGTTTATCCATAGTAAGTAATGAATAATCGACATGGCTACAGGAGTCTAAGCTGTTCTTTACCTCCTTGGCATGTCAAAATAGCAGGTTATTTGCTATTTTCTTAAAATTTACTGGAGCTGTAACATGATAACCAAGTTCCTGAAAGGTTTTAGTTTATTAATTGGGCCAAGATCAGCCATTAATCCAAGCTTTGGAGCTGTCCATGCCTCAGAGGCCTCAGAAGTTGGGTACCCTGGCTTTCTTTGATGTCTTTTGTCCCCCTTGCCTATTTTTTACATAAAAATAGAATTTTAAGCTTCAGGTGAGATATCCACTGTGGGTGTACCAAACGTTCATGTAAGAATACCATGATATTAAGTTCCCAAAACATGCAAAACACTATTCTTAGTGTATATGTAACATGGGATTTCTCACATTCCCACTATTCTGGCGTGAAATAGAGAAAAGCAAAAAATTTCACAGATCTTTTGTGTGGTATTGAAGTATTTTCTATATTACCACCTCAAAGAGTTTATTTGAGCTTATTCACTCTATGGAGCTACCCTAGGTGAATTCTTGTGTAGAATCCAAATCTGGCCTTGAATGCATGGTTTGACGTACTCAATAAAATGTTATTCATCTTTTCTAAAATCAAAAATGATTAATTTTGAATCTATGCATGACTTATGGGTTATTCATAGTTCAGAATTTATTTTTAAGATAATTGTGGCCTATTTGAGTATTTAAAATATACCTCAAGGCTCACATTCCCTCCCACCAAAAAATAAAATTGTATTACAATTTTATCAATGGTATAAATAATAAAAGCCCCAAAGGGGGTTAATCTCCACTGTCCAACCTCTTTTCATTACTCAGATCAAGTAATTAAAAGCACATTTATAGACATATTCAAGCTTGTGGCCTTCTTTCACGTCTAAATCTTCTTAAGAGTTTATCTGAGTCAGGTATTTCTGATTCTGCCAGCCATTCATCTTCATGTACTGGATTTCTATATCTGACAAGATATTCTCTTTAATTTTTACCCCTAAGTCTCCTTTCTTTAATGACTTTCTTTATCTTTTTGTCTTCATCCTGTTCCACTGGTGTTACTGACTGGAAAGGTGGGGTGTTTATTTTCCAATTCACCACTTAATTCCACTTGAACTGCATTGGTGCCATGTAAGGAAACAATAACAAAAGTCCTACATAAGAATCTTTGAGCTTCTTTGGGCCTTTGATATTATTAAAATTTAAGGTTGAAACCAGAACTAAGTCCCCTAATATGAAGTCTGGTACTTTGTGCCTCTTGTCCCACTTCTGTTTAGCATATTCAAAAGCATCATTCATACTTTTCTTTGCATGATGTTTCACTTTATCAAGCATTACTTTGAAGCTGGAAATTGTAGGATTAATGTAAATCAAGTCTTTCCTCAGTGTGTCTGCTGGGAGTCTTGGATTCCATCCTTTCGTTAACATAGCAGGAGTTTGACCTGTGGATGAATGGACTAATGTCTTATATTCCAATTCTAATGCAGGTATAAGAGTGCACCAGTCATGGGTAAAACTATCTGAGTCTTTGAGTTCTAACCCATAAGCACAAAATCTCCTGATCATGTCTTCTAAATTTTGAATCATTCTTTCTGCTAGCCCATCTGTTTGAGGGTAATATGCTTTACAGAATGATAACTTAGTCCAAACAATCTATTAATATTAGTCCAAAGTGAATATGTGAACTTGGGATCTCTATCACTTATGATATTCTTGAATATTCCTGTATGAGAAATAACTCTACTCAATAGAAGAAGAGCTGTATCCATAGCTGTGTCATCTTTATGACATGGTAAGAATATGGGAGTCTTGCTATATCTGTCCACAATGACTAAACAAGCATTATAGCTTCTTTCACCATTTGGAGGAAGTGCTGTGACCCAATCCATGTGAACAACTTCCCAAGGGGATTTTGGTTCTTGAATATGGATCATAAATCCAAATTTCTTGCCTGTACTCTTGTTTGCATTTTGACATCTGTCACAGGTGTGGCAATATTCGATGGTTTCTTTTCTCCAAGATGGCCACCATGCACAGTTCTTCACTTTTTCAAGCGTTCTGTCTTCTGATAGGTGTCCAGAGTAGATACTATCATGACATTCATGAAGAATGGTATTGATAAGTAATCTAATGCACAATGTCATAACACAAGAATGTTTTGTTCTATGGTAAATGATCCCATTAAACAAGTGAAATCTTTCCTCAGAATAGGAATTTCTCCAAACTTCATCAAGTGCATTAACTAAAGATGTATCTTTGCAGTCCTTATCTAATAAAGAAGTCAAGATATGGCAATTCTTGTCTTGCTTATAAGATTCTCTGACCTCTTCAAAGAATTCAGTTCCAATATCAGTTATGTTAATTCCTTCAATTGGAATCTGTGGTTCAGCTTCCAAAGGTACATAAGCTGGGTTATCAGGAGTGTTGGCTAATGCCCACCTGCTAAGTCCATCATAATTCTTGTGAAGGTTTCCTTCTTTATGAACTATAGTCATGTTTCCTCTATATTCTTGAATGGCTATTTGCCATCTCAACAGATGTCTTTTGGGATTTTTCATGACAAGGAATGATTTCACAGCATTACATTCAGTTATCACTCCAAAAACACTGCCATCAAAATAATAGTGTAATTTCTCAAGTTCCCATACCAAACATAAGCACTCCATTTGGCTAGCACCATATCTAGCTTCTGCTGGTTTGATTTGTCTTGAGATGTGACAAACTGGTCCTTCTGTAGGTTTGTCATCAATAATTGGACTTGATGTAGGGTTGCCCCTAATCCATCTCCACATGCATCAATGTACAATTTACAAGGTATATTCCAGTCAGGCATGAGGAGTAAAGGTGCTTCTGTAAGGGCTTTCCTTATCTTCTCATAAGCTTTAATTCTCTCCTGTGTCAATTCAAATACTGTTGGTTGATCACAGATTCTGTACAGTGACTTGGCTAGAATTGCAAATTCTTTCAAGGGCTGCCTATAATAACTGGAAAATCCTAGAAAAGAGATCATTTCTATTGAATTCTGGGGTATTGGCTTAATTAACACTGCTGCCACTTTATTTCTGTCAATACCCAAGCTTAAACCAGAAACAATATGTCCTAATGCTTTGAGCTCTTCAAAGCCAAAATTGCATTTCTTGAGTGAAATCTTTATATTCACTTCTTCAACTTTGTGAAGTATTCTTGCAAGTCTTTCAAGGTGTAAAGACCATTAATCAGAACATATGGTAATATCATCAATATAAATGATAAGCCATCCTTCAGATAATTCTGTGGGGAAAATTGTACTCATAATTCTTTGGTAATGAGATGGTGCATTTTTAATACCAAATGGCATTCTAAGATACTCATAAATACCTCAGTGAGTGATGATTCTAAGTAATTTCTTAGCTTTAGGTGTCAAAACATTTTGATGAAAGCCTTTCAATGAATCCATTGATGTTATAAACTTGGCTTTAGACAATTGGGTCAATGTTTCTTGAATTCTAGGGATTGGATACCTATCTGGAACTGTGTAGGTATTCAATGCTCCAACATCTCCATCATCCTTGATTTATCATTATGCCAAGCAACAATAACAGGTGTTGTCACTTCAACTTCTTCATTAGGCCTACTTTCCTTAGTACACCAAGTTGGATCAACTCTTGGATATGTTTTTCCAAGGCTTCTCTAGCTCTGGGACTGGCTGGATAAGCTGGTCTTCCAAGTACTCGAGGATATGGTCTGTCAATATTAAGAGTAATATCAACTTCATGTCCTTTTATAGCACGTAATGGTTCATTATCAGAGGAAAATGCATTATTATATGTGTATAACACATCAAGAAGTTCATTTCTCATATTTGGTTACAATAATGGATTAATTTGTGCTTCAACAAGTTGATTAGCCACAAATTCTTCCTTATAAGTATCTTTTTTAGAAGATACCAGTGGTATTTGTTTTGGCATATTGGTAAAAGCAAATTTTTGTCTCTTGTTTTCTCCAATTGTGAAATATCTATCCTTATGGTTATTGATGTCAAAACCATAAATATTCAAGTAATAATTTTTAAGAATAATGTGCTGAGATGTGCAATTGTTCATTACTGCAATCTCAGTCTTCATTCTGATACTTCCTGCTGGCTGTGGAAATACACAATTAGTGTCCAATATACCTAAAGGGTACATATTATTACTGGCAATACTAAATGGTACACCCTCTATTGGTAATAGATGATTTTTCCATCCAGGGAGTATGGCTTGAAGATAATCTTTGCCTACACAAGTACAAAATGCCCCTGTATCCAAATTCACTTTGGCTTCAATATAGTTCATCAGGACTGATGTGATACAAGATGCTCCAGCAGTGTATCCTTTACCTCTAGTAGGTTTGGTTTTACACATTCTTGAATCTTGGATATTGATCAGGTTATGACAGTCCTCATTGTACTGTGGCAAGTGAGTATGGACTTCTGTGACCTCAAAGAAAACTGTAATGTTTTCAATGGGATAGTCCTCTTCTGGTCTATCCTCAGAGACTGCAGAATCTAGGTCAGATTCTTCTTTCTCTTCAGTGCACTTAACTTCTGCAATGACTTGAAATTCATTTATTTTTGTCTTTTTGTTGCAAGTGTTGGCTAAATGTGAAGTACTTCCACATTTATGAAGCTTCAAGACAGGTCTTTCAGGTTTTCTGTCCTCTCTGGAAATATTTAGGACCATTTTGGACTCCATAGGGATTTTAGTCCAAGTTTTACCAATTCTTGTCCTAGTAATTATATCTTCCATTTCATTGATGTAGTCCTGTGTTGAAAAGGGTTCTACACATCTGCACTTGATAGCATGTTCCAGATCTCCTCCCAATTTTGTTAATATTTTCATATTAATCATGGTGTGAGACATATCTGGGTGTAAAGCAGATAATCTTTCTTTCTGCTTGAAGAACCAAGTGGTTTATCCTCTTCTGAGTTAAAAATGGCACTTTCAAAAGCATTTTCCATTTTAAACTTCCAAGAATTATTGGCTCATTTGGTAATCATTTCAGATTTCCACCAAGACCAATCATGTTTTCCATGATCTTGTCTCATCTTGTAATACCATTTCTTTGCAGTTCTGGTAAACAGAGAGTGTAATTTGCCCACTAAAATTTCACCAGGTATGTGAAACTCTTCTTGTAACATATCAATAGTTCTGATGAACTCAATATGGTTATATTCTCCTTCACCAGAGAATGGTGGTCATTCTTCCAATTTGGGAATATCTTTTGCAGAGATAACATTTTCTCCTAAGAATGGGGTCAAACTTCCTTTAACAGAAGGTTTTTCTTCAGTAAAAAGGTGTAGAATGTCTTGGCATATGTGGTTCATAATTCTTATGAATTATTTCTACATTTGCAATGATTTCATCCTTCAACTTCTGTCTTTCACTGTCATTTTTTGTCAAATGTGTGGCAAACTGATTGGTATTTTTTAGTTATTTCCAAGACATGGTCTTTCAAAATTCTAAGTTGATCATTAATTTTTACAATGGATAGATCTTCCATTTCATCATTTTGAACTTGACATTTACTCTCAATTCTGTCACATGTATTGGTAATTGAATCAAGTCTGACTGCAAGCCTTAAGGTATATTTCACATACCCAAATAGGCCACAATTATCCTAAAAATAAATTTTGAATTATGCATAACTCATAAGTCATGCATATATCCAAAATTCATCATTTTTTATTTCAGAAAAGATGAATACCTTTTTATGAAGTAAGTAAATCCATGGATTTAAGGCCAGATTTGGATTCTGCACAAAAATTCACGTAGGGTAGCTCCATAGAGTGAATAAGCTCAAATAAACTCTTTTAGGTGGTAATATGGAAAATACTTCAATACCACATCATCAATACCACATAAAGGATCCGTGAAAATTTTTGTTTTTCTTAATTTCACGCCAAAATAATGGGAATGTGAGGAATCCCATGTTACATATACACTAATAATAGTGTTATGCATGTTTTGAGCACTTAATATCATGGTATTCTTACATGGACCTTTGGTAAACCCATAGTGAATATCTCAGTTTAAGCTTAATTTTCTATTTTGACGTGAAAAATAGGCACGGGGGACAAAAGACATCAAAGAGAGCCAGGGTACCCAACTTCGGAGGCCTCAGAGGCGTGGACAGCTCCAAAACTTGGATCCATGGCTGATCTTGGCCTAACTGGTAAACTAAAACCTTTTTGTAACTTGGTTACCATGTTACAACTACAGTAAATCTTAAGAAAATAGCAAATTACCTGCTATTTTGACGTCCCAAGGAGGTAAAGAGCTACTTAGACTCCTGTAACCATGTCAATTCTTAATGATTTTCCATGGATAAGCCCTAAAAGAGTAATTAAAACCCTTTTTGGACTTGTATCCATTGATTTACCTCATAGCAACCAGTAAAACACTGATATTTGCAATTCTACGTGGAAATGAGGTAAAAACTTCAAAAATTCATTAAAAATACAATTCTTAATGAATCTCTCTGAAACCTTCAGGACCAATTGAGAACTATATTATCTATGGTACAACCAAAAATAAATATGGTTTTACTATTAAAATTAAACGTTTTACGTACAGTCCATTTTTACTATTCTACATGAAACACTGAATCTTCAAAAATTCACAGTAATTACAACCTGTGATGAAATTTCCAATGACATTGATACCTTTGAGAAATCAATTATTTTTTTGGAATAAAAGGAGATTTACATATGTTACTCCTTTTATTCTTAACCATATTGGGGTTGGTAGTCATGTAAAAGCATTAATTAAGTAATTATGATAATCTTACATGACAACAGATGATGCAGTCACTAATCCAAAAGGGTTTATTGTTTTCTCACTCACTGGTTTTTCTGTTTGCTCCATTGCACGCCTCTTTGAGCTGTTGTTGACTTAAAAGAGGCCTCCTCTTGCTGTTTTTTTCACATCATCATCTTATTATCATTTAAATCATTATTACCAACAAGTAAGTATTAGTTACAACTATTCTTAAGTGTTTCAATTCTTTCAGAATCAATCAGTAAGACATGAAATTATGGAGTCCAACTATATATTGCTGTAATACTGTTATAAATACATTTTGATCCCTTAAATCCACAATTCTATGTCAAATCTCTCTGTCTTCTCTTTCAATAAGCTCTTTGGAATATTAGTGAGTGATTTATCTTTAGTTCTTAAAGTTTTTCTCTAAATAATTAGTTTTCTTCAAGAATTATACTTATAATTATTCTTGCAAAAGATAATTATATATTCAAATAATTTTATTATTATAATAAAAGAAGTTTTATTATTAAAATCTTCTTGTAATTGATTCTTGTAGACGATTACTACTCACTGTTGAAATCACTAGTAGTGCTTAACACGTGAAAGAAATAATTGTTTGATTATTTAATTGTGGTTTTAATAATATTTCATTATCATATTTCATAAGAACAGACATAGTACTGTTGATTAACAGTAATATTATCATCAGTTTCATAGTCACATCTTACATTTGGGGGCCTGGCCTTGTTTTTTAAACCTTGTCCCCTTAATTAATCTATTTTTAAGTTCTGAAGTATATTAATTTAATAATCTTTTCTTTCATTTTGAAGTTAAAATAATTCCTATTTTTTGAAATTGTTTTGGAAATCTTTTTCATTGAGGAATTTGGTTTAATTTTATACTGTTTTTACACATGGATTTTCACATCCAAAAACTTAGAAAACTATTCTTTCAGTTACTCTGGATTGATTTTCATTCAAAATCTTAAAATTTTAATGTTTTTCTTTAAAAATAATTTTCTTTTAATATTAAAAATATAAAACTTATAAAATAATCTTTCAAAATATTTTAAAAAAAGTATAAAAAATAAATTTCTTTCTTTTATAATTTTTTCTAGTGTCTTTAATCAAATACTGTTCAGCTGGTAACAAACTCAGTAAGAGATTGTCACAACCATTGCAATTCACCTCCTTGGATCTCTGTATGGCATATCAAGCCACAGTCCTTTTTTGGCCAATTGGCCATATCCATCACCAGGGGCCAATATGCCCACGTCATCATCTAATGAACCATTTATGGCCATTTGTATTTTGGGGCCTTCATGGCCCTTAACCGCAATCCAGAAGCCATAGCGGCAATTTATGCCCAATTGGGTATTTCTTCTCATTTCCCTCAAAACCAGGGGTAATGGCCCAAATGGCTTTTTTGGCCATTTTGGCTCATAATGCGCATTTGCGCACTTTGACACAAAGTGTCCAAAAGACACTTTCCCTCCCTTTGGGCAAGGTTTTGTCTCAGAACACAAAAGTGGCCAAAAACCCCAAAGGACCCAGAAGCACCTTTCCAAGCTCTGAAGCCATCACATTAATCTTTTTCCCCTTTGTCTTTCCATCTCAAGAGCTTTGGACGTAATCTTATTTCCAATGAACCAATATGCCATAAATGATGTTATATATCATTATGCATCATTTTTCAACAGCAATTCAATGGTGGAAATATCAAATGGTCATTCCAATACTCCAACATATCATCATGTCATCAAGGCACCCAATCATTCAGAGGACTCATCAAGGCTCAAGAGCAAGTGTTTCAGCGTCAAAGACCAATCACGCCATCAAGACGTCATTGGATATTTTCATTCACAGTATTCCTCCAATGCAATACTGTTCAGCCATTCTCAAGGGATTTAAGAGGCAGTTGATTCAGTTCATTCATTCATTCATTGGTCAAGTGTCAAAGCTCCACTCAATCCATCTTGGCAACCACCTTCATTTCAATACAGTCTGGATCCATCAAGAACTGTATTTTATTTTCAAATATGGGAAATTCAATCAACCCATTTCAATTTCAATATTAGCCAGCTGTATCAATTCCCAAAACAATCAATACAGCCTCAAGGATCAATACAGATCAGGTTTCAGCCTGAATAACTCAAGCTCCCAACTTTTCACATATACTGGTTACCCTTTCCACCCTGGAGGCTTTTCCCCCAGCTAATTAATATACTTTGATTTTATTTTATCTTTATTTATCTTAACATTTTTGTGGAGTGAATACTGATATTATCAAGTCAGTAATTTAGCACCTTTTCTCTTTTTCTTTCTTTGCCTGTCAATGGATATTTGGTGCTCATATCCTTACTAATTCCATTGTTCATTTTGGCAGGTTGAAACAGTGATTAAGTACTTACTTGGCTGGCTCTTTGGCCATTTGGCTTCTCCTTCCTCTTATTGCATCTCATCCTTTTACCTGCATATTTCTTAGAGGAATTTATTTTTTTATTTTTATTTCTTGATTCTTTTGGAGTCTTCCTGGTGAGTTCCCTGATTGTTCAGTGCCAGGGCACTCTTGTATTCCTGTCCAAGAGCCCCTGTGACATTATATTAATTAACTCATAATTTCTTTTCATTCTGTTCATTCTTTCTTTATAATTTCATTCATTCATTTAATTGAAATTATGACTCTTGAATGCTTATGAACCTTATGATTCATTGTCACCTCTCAATTTTCTCTCATTCATTCTTCATTCTGAAAATTAAAAGCTGACCCCAACTTTGTTTTTGTTTCTCTTTTAAAATCTTATTCAAATCATCATTCATTTTTAATTCATTCATAATTCAGGCATCATCTTAATTTTCATTTGATTTTCAAATTTTTCATCAATTTATTCAGACACATTCTTCACATCAAAAATCATATTTGATTCATTCTTCAAGAATTTTTATTTTAAAGAAGAACTCACTTGATTTTGATTTGATTGATTTATTTGACATAAATTTATATCAACCTCAAGAAAATTGATTGACGTGAAGATTTCATTGATTTTGCTGATTTTTCACATCAACAATTTTGACATAAATTGATTTTGCCTCAAGAATTCATTTTGATTGATTGATTTTATGCAATATTTTGATTTTGATTGATTTGACATATTGATTTATTGACTTCAAGTTTTCATTTGATATTTAATTGATTGATTTACTTGAAGATCCCATTTGATTTATTGCGTTTTATTGATTTTCCTCAAGATATTGATTTTGACTGTTGACTTCAAGCATTATTTTAATTGCCTCAAGTTTTAATCTTCAAATCTTGATTCTTGTTCATTTGTTTCATTTTTATCCTGAAATCATGCCCATCCAACACTCACCTCCTGCAAGGCAGAAAAGATCTCAGGCCAGAACTCAAGCTGTTCTCACTCCAACTCCTAGGGCTCCTCTTGATGGCACCCCAGCAGCTTCTCAACTGAGGGCCAAATTAGACAGAGGACCCACTTTGGAAAGAGCACCACCATCCAGGAAGGAAGGAAGAGTGCCAAGAAGATAAAGCTCATTCTCAGGAGTAGTTGGCGTATTCCCAGGAGCTTGAAGGGCCATTTTCAAGGGTCCAGGTGAAGATGGTGAAGAGGAGGAGGAGAATTCTGTGGAAGAGGAAGAGTCGGATGGTACTGAAGGTGTCCTTGCTCCTGTGGAGGCATCCCAAGGTACTGGAGGACCAACTCTAGCCCAGTCTAATCAGCCTGTCTCTCATAAGTCTGAACCATCTTTATTGGCCATTATGCAGCAAATGACTCAGATTATTGCCAATCTTCAAGCAGCTTCATCCTCTGAAGCATCACAACCACCAGCCTTCAAGACTCCATCTATGAAGGCACCAGAATGCTTTGATGGGACTCAACCCTTCAAAGTTAGAAGCTTTATTCAGTCTTGTCAACTGATTTTTCATGATGATCTGGCAAACTTTTCTCAAGACAGAAAGAAGGTACTTTATGCCACTTCATTTCTCATTGGAAGGGCTGCAAAATGGATTGAACCTTATCTTTCCAATCTCACCAATCAAGATCCAAATTACCTTCTCAATTCATGGAAATTATTTGAATCTCAACCCTTCACCTTATTTGGGGACCAAAATGAAGTCAGAAAAGCTGAATCAGAATTGGATTCTTTAAGAATGAAAGAAGGTGGGAATGTATCTTTATAAATTGTTGATTTCAGAAGTTTGGTCTCAAGAATTGGAGATTGGGGTGAAAGGGCTCTTATCCATCATTTCAGGAAGGGATTGCCATCCAGGATATTGGATCGATTGGCCTCCCATCCTTCAAGAATTGATTCTCTTCAAGACTTAATGGACATTACCCTGGAACTTGATACCAGGTACCATGAAAGGCAAAAGGAGAAGAATAACTATCAAGAGAAGAAACCTGAATCCCCAAGATCAAGTACTTCTCATACTCAAAATTCTTCAAGTTCAAGTCATAAGAAGAAGAAGAATTTTCAGATGAGGGACAAGCCCCATTCTTCTTTGTTAAATAAGGACTTCAAGCTCATGAACTCTGAAAAAGAAAGAAGAGTCAAAGAGGGTCTTTTTACCTATTGTGGTGGGAAGCATAGTCTTGAGTCTTGTTTCAAAAGGCCTCAAAACAAGCTTACCCAACCGTCAGGCCAATTTCTCAGCCAGGTAAAAGCCTGAGTGGAGACCATGTTGTGTTCAATGGTCTTCACAGTTTTCCTTCCAGAGCACAATTGTGCATTCTGAATACTGGTGTCAAGAATTCTGTTAAATGTTTTGTTTTTTCTTCTCTTTCTGATGTTTTTTACAGTATTCTCATTGATTCTTGTGCTACACACTCAGTTATTGCAAAGCAGTTTGTTCACAAGTACTCATTGACTACATCAGAAATTCCAGAGAAGATTCCTCTCATCATTTTGGACTCCTCTGAGTCCCCTTCCTTATCTCTGACTCACCATACTAAATATATGGTTGAGCTCCCTTCCTTCCCAAGCTTTGAATGGGACTTTTTAGTCATTGATACTCCCAAGGGAGAACACCTCATATTGGGCTTTGACTTTCTTAATCATTTTCATCCATATACTGATTGGAGGCAAGGGCTGATCACCTTTAATGATGATCATAAGGACTATCATGATCCTTTAAAATCTTTCAGTAATGACGTTTCTTCTGCCAAATCATGTGCAGCTCTGGTTGGTGATTCTAAAGCACCATCATTTCCATCTTCTGTCCATATTCCTTTCCTTAATTCCCATCAGTAAATACTATCATCTAGAGATAAATTTTTCAAAGAGATTTAAGATGTTGGAGAAGATAATTCTGTATCTTCACTTCATCTATTCTTTGGGAATATGGACCTTCCTCCATCATCTTATCATGACTCCCTGGAGGAGTTGTGGGATGAAGAGAAAGAGCAAGAAGAAATAGAAACCGTTATGAAGGTTGTTCCTCCTGTCTATCACCAGTACTTGGATGTATTCTCCAAGGTGAAAGCAGAGAAAATTCCTCCTCACTGCGCCTGTGATCATCATATTGAGCTGGAGGGGTCTCTACCTCCAGTTGGGGTGATCTACTCTTTATCAAACCAAGAGTCAGATACTCTCAGGGCCTACATTTCAGACAATGTGGAGAAAGGTTTCATCCAGCCAAGCTCCTCTTCAACAGGAGCACCTGTCCTCTTTGTCAAAAAGAAAGATGGTGGCCTCCATTTGTGTGTTGATTACCGCAAACTCAATGCTGTTACTCGGAAGAACAAATATCCTGTTCCTCCTATGAATCAGCTTCTTACTGTTTTCAATGGTTCTTCTATCTTCTCCAATATTGATTTGCATGGTGCATATAACCTGCTCAGAATCAAGGAAGGTGATGAACACTTGACATATTTTAGAACTAAATATGGCAGCTATGAGTATTTGGTTATGCCATTTGGGCTCACTAATGCTCCTGCCTCTTTCCAAAACTTTGTCAATGATATTTTTTATGATCTTCTTGATATTTATTCCGTGGTTTATTTGGATGAAATAATGGTCTTTTCCAAATCTGAAGAAGAACATGTCACTCATGTTTCCACTGTTCTTTCCAGACTCAGAGCCAAAAGCCTCTTTGCTAAGGCCTCCAAGTGCCTGTTTCATGTTACTAGTGTAGAGTATTTGGGTTATGTTGTTTCTTTTGGAGGCCTCAAGATGGACCAAGCAAAAGTCCAGCAAATTCTCAATCGGCCACCTCCAAGAAACCTCAAGGCTCTTCAATCATTCCTTGGCTTTGCCAATTTTTACCACTGTTTCATCAATAATTATTCAAAGCAGACTAGTTCACTCACAAGTTTCCTCAAGAAAGATTCCTGTTTTCCCCTCAATGAGGAAGCTCTTAGACAGTTTCATCAACTCAAAGAGGCATTCACCATTGCTCCAATCCTTTCTCACTTTGATCCTTCTCTACCCACCATTGTAGAGACTGATGCATCAGATTATGTCTTGGGTGCTGTACTGAGTCAGATTTCTGACTCAAGAAAACCACCCATTGCATTTGATAGCCGCAAGCCTCTCCCAGCTGAGCTCAATTATGATATCCATGAAAAGGAACTCCTTGGCATAGTCTAGGCTCTCAAGCACTGGAGAGCTTCTCTCCTTTCTCTTTCTTCCTCTTTTGAAGTTCTCACCGATCATTCATCACTTCAATATTTTATGTCTTCCAAGATTCTCACTTGCCGTCAAGCCCACTGGGCTGAATTTCTCTCTGAATTCCATTTTTCAATCACCTACCGCCCTGGCCGCTTGGCTACCCTTCCAGATGCTTTATCACATCGGGACAACATTTACCCAGAGAGGGGGGCAGATTTCATCAGCAAGAATCCAATTAATTATCAAAAAATAATCAAGCAAGATGAAATTCAAGCCTCAGATTTTTTGCAGTCAAGGTGGAAGCATTCTCAAATTTGATTGAATTAATTCAGAAGTCATTATGGCAAGGTTCTCAATATAGAAGTATCCTTCAAGATTTGGGTAAAGGTAAGTCTGTCCAAGATTATTCTCTTGATTCCTCCTCCCAACTTCTTCTGTTCAAAAATTGGGTGGTGGTCCCAAATGACCCCACAATCCAATTCAGCATACTTCAAAAAAGGCATGACTCTCCTCTAGCTGGACACCCTGGCCAAGAGAAGACTCTCAAACTTGTCAAGAAAGATTTTCACTGGCCTGGCATGACCCAATTTATCAAGGATTATGTATCATCCTGTCAACAGTGTTCAAGAAACAAAAATATTCACCACAAGAAGTTTGGACTCCTCAAACCTTTTCCAATTCCAAATGGTCCTTGTATTTGTCTTTCAATGGATTTCATCACTCAATTGCCATTGTCCAATTCCTTTGACTCAATCCTTGTCATAGTGGACAGATTCTCAAAAATGGCAGTTTTTATTCCAACAATGTCTTCAATCACTTCACTAGACTTTGCCCATTTATTCATCAAGAATATTTTCTCAAAGCATGGCCTTCCTTCAAGAATTGTCAGTGATAGAGTTTCTCTTTTTGTTTCTTCCTTTGGGACCAATCTTTGTCAGCAGCTCAAGATTTCAAGAGATCTGTCAACTTCTTACCATCCAGAAACCAATGGACAGACAGAGAGGGTAAATCAGATACTAGAACAGTATCTTCAGATGGATGTCAGTTATCATCAAGATGATTGGAACACCTGGCTCCCTCTGGCTGAATCTGCCTACAATAACTCTGACCACTCTTCAACAAAACAATCACCATTTTTCACTGTTTATGGAAGAGATTGGCATTTTGACTCAGTTCACATTACTCAAGATACTCCTGCTGGAAAGTTATCAAAAAAAATCCAATCAGTACAGCAAGATGTCAAGAGAGAACTTGAAGTTTCCATAAACAGGTTTAAGAGTTATGCAGATAAAAGTAGAGCAAGTCCACCTGTTTTCAATCCTGGTGACATGGTATGGCTTTCCTCTAAGAACATCAAATCAGCTAGACCCACCAAAAAACTTTCCGAAAGATGGTTGGGTCCTTTTCCAATCTTGAAGAAAGTCAGTACTCATGCTTATCATCTCAAGCTTCCACCTCAATGGAAATCCATCCACCCAGTCTTCCATATATCCCTCCTGGAACCAGTCAAGAAATCAACAATCCCAAATCGGCTGTCACAGGGGCTCTTCTAGAATGAAGAGGGCCTGGCACTCAGTGAACAGACTTACTTAAGGAGGGCTCAAAATACTCAAGAACAGGATAGACAGAATGCAAGGATAAATTCCTGATAAAAGAATAAGAGTACTAAGAAAAAGAAATAACAATAAGTAATAAATAGAGAGCCAACCACTAAGTAATCCTGAGTCACTGTTTCAACCTGTTCAGAAAAGAGAAAAGGAATTAATAAGGATATGGCCACCAGGACTCTACTGAACAGGTGAGGGAAGGCTAAGACTAACTTAATAAGTAATCAAATAATATTCCAAAAGTGAGAATAAAATAATATTAAATAATAAATCAACTATTTTAATTAACTGGGGGAAAAACCCCCAGGTGGGTGAAGAGGGGCTGGTATATGTGAGAAATGCCAGCCTTGGAGTTTGAGTGTTGAGATACTTGCCTGTATGCTGGAAGAAGTTGAATGTGGGATTTAATCCTGTATTGGTGAATCCAATACAGGTGATACAGTCAGTACAGGTATTTGCGCCTGTATTGATGACAGGCCTGTATTTGGTGAATCCTGTATTTGAGTCTTGCCTGTATGGAACTGTATTGAGGTATGAAAACTGTATTGGGTGAATTGTTGAATGAAACCCCCTTGCTGATTGGGTTTTGAAGGGTATCCATGATATAATGATTTGCTGATGATGATTGGAAATTCCCCTGCCTCCTTGGCTGTGACATCGGAATCAAGAGCCTCCTCCTCCAATCATCATTGAAGAAGAAGAGGAATGGGAAGTCTCTCAAATACTCGACTCAAAGCTTAAGAGAGGAAAATTGTGGTATTTGGTGGAATGGAAAGGTTTCAGTCAAGACCCAGAAAGATGCACTTGGGAACCAGCCAAAAACCTCAAGAATTGTCCTGAACTTGTCAAAGATTTTCATTCATTATATCCTGACAAGCCTGGGCCCAATTCTTCAAAAGCTTCATTTTTAGGGTGCTTGGTGGGGAGAGGAATTACCAAAAGTAAGTCCCTCTCCTGCTATGCACCTTTAGGGGTATTCTACTCTTTTTTTGGTTTTAAGCATCACCTTGGCCGCTCTGTGAGCACTTTGCAATTTTGGACACAAATCTTTGGCATGGCTTTCAGCTTCATTTCCAATCTTATGCCCATATTCACTTGGGAAAATGGGCCATTCAATTTTCAATTCATTTCCAAGACTTCAAAATTCAGTTTCATTCCTTCAACATTTTTTGTTTTTATTTTTATGGAACTGGCAGAAGTGGTAATTACCAAGAGTAAGTCCCTCTCCTGGTGTGCACTTCCCTGAGGGGTCTACAATCTTGTCAAAACATCACCTTGGCCACTTTGTGAGCACCTGGCATCAAATTGCTCTTTCCAGGTCCTTGGCCAATTTCAAAATCAGTTATCAACCCCCATGACGAAGATTGGAACCTCCTCAAGATTCAATACATGTTTCTTTTCCTTTTCTCTTTCTTTAATTTTCATTTTCATTCTTTATATTAAATTTTATTTTCATTTTCATTTTATCATATCAAAAATTCATCTTAAATAATATTCATTCATTACAACATCATCAATCATAAAGCCAATCTCAAAAGAAGATCAAGCAAGTCCTGCGTCATATGACAAATTTTTAATATCATTTATTATTTTATTTTCCTCTTAAAAGAACTTTCCTCTATCCCAATCTCAATCCTTTCCAATAGCCTCAACAGGCTTCACCTTGTATTGGTGCTCAGGCGCTCACCATTTCAAGTTGGGGGGTACTGTCACAACCATGGCAATTCACCTCCTTGGATCTCTGTATGGCATATCAAGCCACAGTCCTTTTATGGCCAATTGGCCATATCCATAACCAGGGTCCAATATGGCCATGTCATCATCTTATGGACCATTTATTGCCATTTGTCTTTTGGGGCCTTCATGGCCCTTCACCTCAATCCAGAAGCCATAGCAGCAATTTATGCCCAATTGGGTATTTCTGGTCATTTCCCACAAAACCATGGGAAATGGCCCAAATGGCTGTTTTGCCATTTGCGCACTTTTTGCCCACTTTGTGCACTCTGACGCAAAGTGTCCAAAAGACACTTTCCCGCCCTTTGGGCCAGTTTTTGGCCCAGAACCCCAAAGGACCCAGAAACACATTTCCAAGCTCTGAAGCCATCACATCCATCTTTTTCCCCTCTGTCTTTCCATCTCAAGACCTTTGGACATAAGCTTCTTTCCAATCAACCAATATGCCATAAATGATGTTATATGTTATTATGAATCATTTTTCAACAGAAATTCAATGGTGGAAATATCAAATGGTCATTTCAATATTCCAAAATATCATCACGTCATCAAGGCACCCAATCTTTCAGAGGACTCATCAAGGCTCAAGAGCAAGTGTTTCAGTGTCAAAGACGAATCACGCCATCAAGATTTCATTGGATATTTTCATTCACAGTATTCCTCCAATGAAATACTGTTCAACCATTCTCAAGGGATTCAAGAGGCAGTTCATTCATTCATTTGTTCAGTTTCAAAGCTTCACTCAATCCATCTTGGCAACCACCTTCATTTCCATATAGTCTGGATCCATCAAGAACTGTATTTCATTTTCAAGTATGGAAAATTCAAGCAACCCATTTCAATTTCAATATTAGCCAGCTGTATCAATTCCCAAAACAATCAATACAGCCTCAAGGATCAATACAGATCAGTTTTCAGCCTGAAGAACTCAAGCTCCCAACTCTTCACATATACCGGCTACCCTTTCCACCCTGGGGGCTTTTCCCCCAGGTAATTAATATACTTTGATTTTATTTTAACTTTATTTATCTTATCATTTTTGTCAAGTGAATACTGATATTATCAAGTCAGTCATTTAGCACCTTTTCTCTTTTTCTTTCTTTGCCTGTCAATGGATATTTGGTGCTCATATCCTTACTAATTCCATTGTTCATTTTGGCAGGTTGAAACAGTGATTAAGGACTTAATTTGCTGGCTCTTTGGCCATTTGGCTTCTCTTTCCTCTTATTGCATCTCATCTTTGTACCTGCATATTTCTTAGAGGAATTTATCCTTTTGGAGTCTTCCAAGTGAGTTCTCTGATTTCTGAGTGCCACGCCACTCTTGTATTTCTGTCCAAGAGCCCCCGTGACAGAGATATATTACCAGTCCAGAATCTGAGGACAGTATTGAGGTGCAAATTGCTAAAAGAGGCACCTTATTTAACTAAGAAAAAAATAAATTACCACCAAAAGGTGTGTATTTTATCTTATAATTTCACCTTTTATCTTTAAAATTGACGTGAAAATGGTCCATACCAGAAATGGAAGCAACTATTCAGTCCAACCAGATGGATGTGGACAAGGAACAGGAAAGACCAAATCCAGAAGTGCCAAGTCTTCCTCAAGAAAGACACATTTGGAGGATGCCAGAGTTTCCCCCCATTCCCCAAGGTCTGTACCCACAGATTTTGACGTGAATTCTGAGCCTGAACTAATTCATGATAATATTTCCAGGGCTGAACCATTTTCAAGTGGCAGAAATAGAAATATATCAATGCCAATACAAAAATTGGTTCAGAGCATCCAAAGAAGAGGAGTGGAAAATATTCCCAAGCCTTTGGCAGGGGGCCCTGAACTCCTACTTACACATCAAGAGCTTTCTGGGTCAGGAGGAGACCATAGAATTCTTAGGAGGGTGGAGCCCCCTATCTTGCAAAGACAAGGTCAAAAAGATAAAGAATTGGTTGAAGAACCAAAGTCTTTTATCCATACACCAGAAGAAGGAACTGGAAATGACTCCAGCTTTGCAGACAGAGGCCCCAGTGGCGTCTACCAGCTCCATAAGTGTCCAAAGACAAGCCCAAAGGACCTCAGAAGAAGCAGAAAGGTCCCAAGAACCATCAAGGCAAGGGCAAAGGCAAAGGCAATTGGCACAGACCTTACCCACAGTGGTACAGGATCCCCAAATTGGAGCCTTCAGCTGTGGACAGTGTGTTCAATATGGCCAGAACTCTAATGGAATTCACAGCCAAAGAGCAGGAAGGTATTAACAAGACTTTTCCATGCAAATAAATCATTTACAAACTAGTATTAATGTAGAAATTGGTAAACTTGATGCAAAGTTAACTAAAATAACATTGGATATCAGTGATTTGAAAAGACATGACAGAAAATATACTGAATGGTATTAATTGACAAATTTGAGATTTGATTCAATTATCAATGCATGTAACATAATTGAGAGTACATGTCAAGTTCAGAATGATGAAATGGAATATTCTTCTATTTTTAAAATGAATGATCAACTTAAAATTCTACAAGATTGTGTCTTAAAGATAGTTGAAAATACCAGTCAGTTTGCTACACATTTAGCAAAAAGTGACAGTGAAAGGCAGAAGTTAAAGAATGAAATCATTGCAAATGTAGAACAAATTCCCAAGAATTATTAACCACATATTCCAAGACATTCTACACCTTTGACTGAAGAAAAACGTTCTGTTAAAGGAAGTTTTACCCCACTTTTAGAAGAAAATGTTGTCTCTGTTAAAGATATTTCCAAATTAAAAGAATGGCCAACATTCTCTTGTGAAGGAGAATACAACCATATCCAGTTCATCAGGACTATTGATATGTTACAAGAAGACTTTAATATACCTGATGAAATCATAGTGGGTAAATTACACTGTCTGTTTACCAGAACTGCAAAGAAATGGTATTACAAGATTAGAATGGATCATGGAAAACATGATTTTTCTTGGTGGAAATCTGAAGTGATTACCAAATGGGCCAATAATTCTTGGAGGTTTTAAATGGAAAATGCTTTTGAAATAGCCATTTTTAACTCAGAGAAAGATAAACCACTCACTTGGTTCTTCAAGCAGAAAGACAGATTATCTGCTTTACACCCAGATATGTCTGACACCATTATTAATATGAAAATATTATGAAAGTGTGGAGGAGAACTGGAACGTGCTATAAAAAGCAGATGTGTGGAATCCTGTTCAACAGAGGACTACATTAATTCAATGGAAGATATCATTGCCAGGATGAGAATTGGTAAGACTTAGACTAAAATCCCTATAGAATCCAAGATGGTCTCAAAGATTACAAGATAGGACAGAAGACCAGAAAAACCTGTCTTGAAGTGTCATAAATGTGGAAGTACTTCACATTTAGCCAACACTTGCACTAAAAAGACAAAAATCAATGAATTTCAGGTCATTGAAGGAATTCAGTGTACTGAAGAGAAAGAGGAATCCAATCAAGATTCTGCAGTCTCTGAGGATACACCAGTGGAGGACTATCCCATTGAAAAAAATACAGCTTTCTTTGAGGTCACAGAAGTCCATACCCACTTGCCACAGTACAGTGATGATTTCTGCAACCTCATCAATCTCCAGGATTCCATAATGTGTAAAACCAAACCTGCTAGAGGTAAAGGTTACACTGCTGGAGCATCCTGTATCACATCAGTTTTGATGAGTGATATTGAAGCCAAAGTAAATTTGGATACAGGGGCATTTTGCACTTTTGTGGGCAAAAATTATTTAGGAGTTATACTTCCTGAATGGAAAAACCATCTATCACCAATAGAAGGTGTGCAGTTTAGTAGTGCCAGTAACAATATGTACCCCTTGGGTATATTAGACACTAATCTTGTATTTGCACACCCAGCAGGAAGTGTAAGAATCAAAACTGAGATTGTGGTAATGGATAATTGCACATCTCAGCACATCATTCTTGGAAATGATTACTTAATACCTATGTTATTGACATCAATAACCATAAAGACAGATATTTCACAATTGGGGATAACAAAAGACAAAAATTTGCTTTTTCCAATGTGCCAAAACAAATATCTGTAGTATCTTCTGTTAAAGATACCTATAAAGATGAATTTTTGTCTAATCAACTTGTTGAAGCATAAATTGATCTGTTATTGTCACGGAAGATTAGGAATGAACTTATTGACATGTTATATACATACAACAATGCATTTGCCTCTGATAATGAACCATTAGGTGCTATAAGAGGACATGAAGTTGATATTACTCTTAATATTGACAGACCCTATCCTCCAATACTTAGAATACCAGCTTATCCAGCCAGTCCCAGAGCTAGAGAAGCCTTGGAGAAGCATATCCAATAGTTAATACAACTTGGTGTACTAAGGAAAGTGGGCCATAATGAGGAAGTTGAAGCGACAACACCCATTATTATTGCTTGGCATAATGATAAGTCAAGAATGGTTGGGGGTTTGGGAGCATTGAATACCTACACAGTTCCAGATAGGTATCCAATCCCTAGAATTAAAGAAAACTTGACTCAATTGTCTAAAGCCAAGTTTATAACATCAATGGATGCATTGGAAGGCTTTCATCAAAATTTTTTGACACCTAAAGCTAAGAAATTACTTAGAATCATCACTCATTGAGGTATTTATGAGTATCTTGGAATGCCATTTGGCATTAAAAATTCTCCATCCCATTATCAAATAATGATGAATACCATCTTTCCCACAGACTTGTCTGAATTGTGGCTTATCATTTATATTGATGATATTATCATATGTTCTGATTCATGGTCTTTACACCTTGAAATACTTGCAAGAGTACTTCACAAAGTTTCAGAAGTGAATATGAAAATTTCACTTAAGAAATGCAATTTTGGTTTTGGAGAACTCAAAGCATTAGGACATGCTGTTTCTGGTTTAAGCTTGGGTATTGACAAAAAGAAAGTCTCAGTAGTGTTACTTAAGCCAATACCCCAGAATAAGAAAGAAATGATATCTTTTCTTGGATTTGCTAGTTACTATAGGCAACACCTGAAAGACTTTGCAATTCTAGCCAAGTCACTCTATAGAATCTGTGATCAACAGACTGTATTTGAGATGACACAAGAGAGAATTAAAGCTTATGAGAAGATAAAGAAAGCTCTTACAGAAGCACCTTTACTCCTCATGCCTGCCTGGAATATTCCTTTTAAACTGTACATTTATGCATTTGGAGATGGATTAGGGGCAGCCCTACATCAAGTCCAAATTTTTGATGACAAACCTACAGAAGGACCAGTTTGTTATATCTCAAGACAAATCAAACCAACAGAGGCCAGATATGGTGAAATCCAAATGGAGTGCTTATGTTTGGTATGCCCACTTGAGAAATTGCCCTATTATCTTTATGGAAGTGTTTTTGAAGTGATAACTGACTGTAATGCAGTAAAATCACTTCTTAACATGAAGACTCCCAACAGATGTATTTGGAGACGGAAAATAGCCATTCAATAATATAGAGGAAACATGACCATAGTTGACAAATCAGGAAACATTCACAAGAATGCTGATGGACTTAGCAGGTGGGCATTAGCCAACACTCCTGATAACCCAGCTTATGTACCTTTGGAAGCTGAACCACAGATTCCAATTGAAGGAATTAACATAACTGATATTGGAACTGAATTCTTTGAAGAGGTCAGAGAATCTTATAAGCAAGACAAGAATTGCCATATCTTGACTTCTTTATTAGATAAGGACTGCAAAGATACATCTTTAGTCAATGCACTGGATGAAGCTTGGATAAATTCCTATTCTGAAGGAAGATTTCACTTTTTTGATGGGATTATTTACCACAGAACCAAACAGTCTTGTGTAATGAAATTATGCATCAGATTGCTTATCAATACCATTTTTCATCAATGCCCTGATAGCATCTACTCTGGACACCTGTCAGAGGACAGAACACTTGAAAAAGTGAAGAACTGTGCATGGTGGCCATCTTGGAGAAAACAAACTATTTAATATTGCCATACCTGTTACAGATGTCAAAGAGCAAACAGGAGTACAGGCAAACAATTTGGAGTCATGATCCATATTCAAGAACCAAAATCCCCTTGGGAAGTTATTCACATTGGTTGGGTCACAGCACTTCTTCCAAGTGGTGACAAAGGCTATAATGCTTGTTTGGTCATTGTAGACAGATATAGCAATACTCCCATGCTCTTACCATGTCATAAAGATAACACAGCTATGGATACAGCTCTTCTTCTATTGAGTAGAGTTATTTCTCATACAGGATTATTCAAGAATATTATAAGTGACAGAGATCCCAAGTTCACATCTGCAATTTGGACAGATCTTCATAGATTGTTTGGGACTAACACTCACAGACTCAGGGTGAAATTTTAAGTTTCAGAGAATTGGATGGAAGAAGATTATGCATACCTATATGCTCACCAGAAAGCAAAGGATGGCATGCACAACCACCAAAGGGAATGGAGTTGTGTAATATGGCAAAAGTGGATAAAATGGGAGTACCAGATAGTAATGGAGAATCAAGGTTTGAAGAAATGAACTCAGAAGAAGTTCAAGAAATGGCAGAAGAACAGGAAATTTCTGGACTATATGAAGAAAATATTTTGGAAGTTCAAGAGCAGAAGAAGAAAGAAGATACACATAAAAATATCTCCAATATGGAAGAATATCCTAGCATAAATAAGATGCTAAAACAGAAAAAGGACTCCAAGTCTAAAGGTTTATTCAAGAATATCTCCAAGAAGTATGGTACCATTTGGGAAAAGAAACAAAAAGATACCATTTCAAAAGAAGATCCCCCCAGTGTCCCAAAAATGAAGAAGTCACAAAGAATTAAGGTATTTATTTCCAAAATTGTCAGTAAGATAAAAAGGAATCAACAAGATTCAGTTAAATGGGATTTTAAATCCTCAGAGAAAGAACCAACCTCAGAAGAAGAATTAAGCAAGGAAGAAGAGATAAATAATCAAATGAACCTTCAAGTCAACAGTATTACACCTGGAAAAGAACCAAGGAAAAAGGAACCAGAAATAAAAATGTCAGAAGGATTACCAAGTGAAACCCAATCTGGAGCCAACATAAATAATGACCATATGGAATTAAATAATATGGATTTATTAGAAGAAAGTACTGAAGAAAAAATCAAGAGAAATAAGAAAAGAGAAGCCATGAATTTTAATCTCAATATATGTAACTTAGAAGGGAAAAAGCCCAGTGAGGAGGCTTCAACTGAAAATATAATTGCAGAAAATCATCATGTTGGAATTGATCATAGCCTTAGAAACTTTTCAACCACTTATATAAGGCTGGGCTATGAGACAATACCAATTATGGCAATTTTGGATGAAACTTCACCTTTAAATATTATACCTATAAAAATGGCAACAGAAATGGGTATAGGACTCAAGAATACTCAGATGCATATATGGAAGAATCATATTTTTAGGAATGAAACAACTGGAAAGGTTTTGGTAACACTCACAGCTGGAGAAACTACTTATTTGAAATTTTCAGCAACAAGAATTGATTATGTTGTTTTGGGTCAACAATTTTGTGATTATTTCAACATAGTAAGAAGATTAAGGAATTACCCTCAAGAAGAAGGGAAGAATATGGAATTAAAAGCATCAAGATCAGGAATTGAAGAGTACAAGGGTCATAACTTGGAAGAGGAAGACAAGGGACATGGAAATTTGGATTTGGAAGAATATGATAGGTTATTAAAAAGACAGTATAATATGGGATACTACTATGATCATCAAAGAGAAGAGGAAAGTGCTGCAAGAGCAAAATTGGGCTATGTCAATGACAGCATTAAGGAAATTAATGGCATAAATGAACCAATGGAAGGAACAGACTTAAAATGGACAGAAAGTCAAAGTAATAAAGATGAAGAAGCTGCAAAAGGCTATCAAGCATTCAATTTGGCCTTATCAGACTATAATGAAGAGGAAAATATGGAAATTAATGATTATTCTTTGTTCAATCAGCAAATACCTGAAAAAGAAGCTAATTGGGAAGAATTAATTTTTGGAAGAAACTTGGAAGATAAAGAAAAAAGTGTTACTAGAGCTTCAAGTCCAGCTCTGAAGGAAAATTTACATGAAGAAAGTGACATGAATTTGACAATTGAAAATATTAAACAAATAAATGACAATAATATTTCAGATGAAGAAATATTAAAGAAAATAACAGAATTTTTGAAAGAAACCACCAATCAGGAACAAGATAAAATACCTCAGATACCTCAATTTACAGAATTTCCCATATGTAGCAATAAAAAGAAGTTGCAAAAGAGGAAATTCAAGCATAAAAGACAAAATGATACTTCAAAATTAATAAAAAATATTAAAATGAATATAAATCTCACTTTGGAAATGAACCATAAAAAGAACAAAAAGGTTTCTTTAAGTAAAAGAAGTTTGAGGGAAGAAATATTTTCTTTTATAAATAATTTTTTCTTTACTAATGAAGAAAGGCCTAAAAATAACATTAATAAACAGAGTAAAGGAAGAGTTAAGGGTCAAAGGAAGGGTAAATCTTCCTAAGAGGCCTAAAATTCTCCATTTATTTGTATTATTAATTTTCTTTGAATAAAATAAAATAAAATAAAAAAAAAAAAAAATAGAACAAAAAAAAAAAAAAAAAAAAAAAAAAAAAAAAAAAAAAAAAAAAAAAAAAAAAATCAAAAATTAAAAAAAAAAAAGAAATATATATATATTTGTATTATTATATGTCTGGGCAATTCAAGTTCCTTTACCATATATATGCAGCTTATTGAATGTATTTGTACCTGATTTCTTATTTTTGATTATTTATTCCTTTTCATTCACTGTCTCATAAGAAGATCAATCAATAAAAAAAAAAAAAAAAAAAATACATACATAAAAAATTATAATGATGATATTAAGAAATATTTTTTTTTGCTCACTGTAATTTATTTTTTATATTATTATAAATTTTTTATATATATAATTTTTTTACAATGTTTTTTTTATTAATTGATTTTTTTTATATATATATTTATTTTTTACCTTCTTTTCTCAAGCTTACTTATCAAAAAAAAATAAGTAATAGAAAATATTTTTTTTTAATTATAATATATATAGAACAAATAAATTAATTTATCAATAAAATAAAGAATAAAATAAAATAAAATAATAATAAATAAATAAAAATTTAATTAATTAAAATTATTAATAGTAGTTTAATGTCCTAAGTAAGACATTAAACTGCTTAAACTTAAAGTTATAATTCAGCTTAAAACTTACCTTTTTATTAAATTTTTTACTTAAGACTTATTTGGCGCGATGGTATCTACAGCCAAAAGGCTGTTTTCTTAAAAGTGGGGCACTTTATGGATCCGGACAAAACAGTTACACCTAAAAATTCCAGCAGGGTTAACAGAATAAAATAAAAATAAACAAAGAATAATATTTATAAAAGAAAGAAACGTTCAACGCTTATTTTGTCGCTTACAACTAGATTACATGGATTGTTTTAGTTTATTTTTAGATATATACTTTTTTTTTAAAAAAAAAAAAAAAAAAAGATTGTTAGTTAATAAATAAATAGTAGTAAAATAGCTAAATAAAACTAATAATGGCGATTTAGGCATTTAATTCGGCGCTTACAAACCCCCTTTACATGGATTTTTTTTTAACTAATTAATTTTTTTAATTTTTTATTTTATTTTTTAAAAAATAGAGTAAAATAAAATAATAAGCCGTTTTTTTAGTTATTAATAAAACAATGATAAATAAAAAATAAAAAAAAAAAATATAATAATAATAGGGTGGCCGACGTTCACATATAAGTCTAAGAGCCACCGGTGTGGAAAATTTCCTCATAGGGTCCATTCGTCGGATAGTAGGCAGCTTCGGACGGTGGCTGTTGTTCAGCAATGAGGATTGAAATCCTTCGTAAAAAAAAATAAAAATTAATAAAATATAAAAGCATAGTAGTAAAAAAAAGAGGACTTACTCCTCTAAATGAGTGTACCAAATTACAATGGATCGCACGGAGGCCATAATGATATCGTGCGCATCGCGAAAAGTGTCGTAAGCAGGAGGTGTTGTACCGAAAAATAGGTGCATGTTAGCACCAAGCTGATTCATTTCAGCGTCGAACAAAAAGAAATAATAACCGAACGTCGTTTTCAGCTCGTCAATGGTGGGAATTAAAGGGGGAGTTGGGATCTCGGATTGGATCCAGGATGGCGTAGCAGGAGAGGCGGCTGGTATTGCAGGCGAGTCCAAAGGAGGAGAGGAGTCATTCGAATCGGAGAACATATTGGAGAACGGGGATAACGCAGCTACGGGATCGGAATTGAGATTTGGATCGATAGGAAAGTTCGGAACGGTCGTAGCAGCAGATGACGAATGATCGTTCGAATTCGTACTATTATTCGACGCACTAATCGGCTCGTTATCGTTATTTGGTGGAGGATTTTGGGGAGTAGAAGCAGGCAATGAATTATAGAAGGATGGGTGAAGGAAGTTATTCGAAACCGTATACAAATTAAAAAAAGGGCCGCTTGGAAGCGGTAAATTAAAGCTATATCGTACGTTATTAAAATGTATGACAACGTTCTGCTCGCCAGAAACGTTGGGACGAACCTCAAGCGAAAAGGACATACTGAATGAATACTAAACAAACAAGAACATGATAATGATGAAGGAGAAAATACAAAGACTATTTATAAAAAAAAAAAGAAAAAAAAAAAAAAAAGAGAGTCAGGCGAAAGTAGTAACACTAGAAGGAGAAAGTGGTAAAGCGTGGGTAAGAAGAAACGACTTACCTAAAATTCAGCCAATTTTTTCAATGTGACAGACATCGGCGAGTCTTTTGTTTGTTGGGTAATGAAAATCCTATAAAATTAAAAAAAAAAAATAAATAAATAATGATAATAAACTAAAAAAAAAAAAAAAAGACTTACATAGAAATCCAATGGCAAGAAACGAGATCGGGCAG
Organism: Austropuccinia psidii; assembly: GCA_023105745.1. Classification (NCBI taxonomy): domain Eukaryota; kingdom Fungi; phylum Basidiomycota; class Pucciniomycetes; order Pucciniales; family Sphaerophragmiaceae; genus Austropuccinia; species Austropuccinia psidii. The sequence continues at coordinate 70,372,902 of JALGQZ010000004.1, forward strand.
TTTAACTTGTCGATCGATGGCAAAGTAAAAAAAACATATTATTAAATAAATAAATAAAAAAAAAAAAAAAAAAAAAACTCACGATGAATGATAATTACAAACAACTAGAACGGTACAAATAAAAGAAATAGGAGACAAGAAGAAGGCAAGAAGTAGATAAAAAAAAAAAATAAAAAAATATTAGCCAAACAACATTAAAACGTAAAAGAAGAAGATAAGAAAAACAAAAAATAAAATAAAAGAAACAAATTAGGAAACCCACGACAACGATCGGAATAAATAATATAACGCCACTAAAATGAGGGTGACGGACAATAACGTAAAAAAAAAAAAAAAAAAAATAATAATAATAAATAAACAAATAAAAAAAATAATAAAAATAAAAATAAAAATTAAGAGTGGGTTTTGGACAGGTGCGGGTCCAAACACCATCGACAAGTAATACAATGACGAAGGCCACGCAGCTGCTGCGTAGCAGCCGCGCGACCTGTTACAGGACATTTTTTTTACATATGCTACGTTGCATATGTAAATGAATAATAATTTTATTATTTTTTTTAATATTTTATTTATTTTGGTTCATAAAATTACCATAAAAAAAAATTAATATAATAATTATAATTAAAAAAAAAAATAAATTTATTATAAAAAAAAAAAAACAAAATAAAATAAAATAAAGGTTAAAAAATAAATAAATAAATAAATAAAATTAAAAAATAAAAAAAAAAAAAATAAAAAAAATAAAATAAAATAAAATATAAACAAGAATAAAATAATAAATAGTATTATTATAATAAAATAAACATAATTAAAATTAAAATCCTATAAATATATTAAAATTTAAAATTGAATATAAATTATATATATTAAGATTAACTTAATATATATATATAATTGAATTTTGATTTTATTGTATTTAATTTAATTTTTTTAATATTTCATTTATTTTAATATATAAATATATATATATATATATATAATAAAATAAAATAAATAAATTAAAAATATACATATTGAAATTAAATAAATAAATAAAAAAATATTTATAATATAGATATATATATATATTTAAATATTAGTTTATTTAATTCTCAACAGTATAATCAAAAGAAAATATCAAAAAAAAAATGGTAAAGCTATATCAGATGTAGCATTTACGTATAAAATTAATCAATAAAAGTTATACAAATATATAAATTTAATCATAAGTCCTTAGTAAGACTTTAAAAGGCTAAATTTATACTAATTCATGTAAAAAGAAAAAAAAAAAAAAAAAAAAAAAAAAAATGAATAATTAATCAGTATTCTCCACTTGTTTATTATCTATTAAAGAAAAAAAAGAATGGAGAGGGGAATATTCCCCTCAATATCATAAATCAATAGCTATTAAGTGCATAATAATATACATTAAAGTCAAATTTGGCTTGTGTTTTTTTTTTTTTTTTTTTTTTTTTTTTTTTTATTATTATTTCATTTTTTTCTGTAGAAGAGTAGAATTGCTCATCATTTTTATGGTAGTGCTATAAAAGAAATAAATAAAGTAAAAATAAGGAATAAAAAATGGAGAGGGGTTGAACCCTCAGCCATATAATCCATATTTAATGGAAATGGTTTTATTTCAGTCTCATTGCATATTCTTTATATATGTAATGTAAATATACACATTTGATTTAGTTTTTTTTATATTATCTGGTTGGGAAGTTGGTTTGTGTATTGGGTTATTTCTCATTTTATCAGTGTAGTCTTAGTGTATTTTAATAATAATAATAAAAAACAGAGGTCCTAGACAAGACCTTAAACTGTCCAAATCATTTTTTTTTTTTATATCTATAAATAAAGGTCCTAGACAAGACCTTAAACTGTCCAAATCATCTTATTTATTTATTTATTTTTTATCAAGAAACTTTAATAATTTAACTAAAGGTCCTTAGTATGACCTTAAACTGCCTCATAAAGATATTTTTTATTTCAATTATAGTCTCAGGGCAAAAACAGAGGTCCTGGACAAGACCTTAAATTGTACCAAATTATTTTTATTTTTTTTTATAGAAAATTATGGTAGAAATAGGTAGCTGGAAGGAATTTATAAAATGGAGAGGGAAATTGCCCTAAAATAGTAATCATGGTACTGGAACAGAAAAGTATTTTTTATAAAAAAAAAATAAGGGGTGGTACTTATTTCTTCTCATCACTCCTTATGATGTTAAGTTTTGGGGGAGTAGTGGGAAATATTCAGTTATTCAAAAGTTTCATTGGCATTTATCTCATTTTCTCTATTATATAAAGCAAGAAGAATAAAAGATCAGACATTAAATCAGGTATAAAAGCAGGGAGATTCAAAATCAATATAAAGAACCATCAACAGACAATCTCAGCATAATTAAGCTGTGAACATAAAATATGGCATACTTGCCATAATCAATCAAGATCAACATAAAGATTTAGAAGAAGGAACAGGAAAAATTTCATTAAGCTTCAGTTGAATAATGAATGCTGGGGACAGCATTAAATGGAGAGGGGGATGTGGTATGCCATACCATATCAGCTTAATAAAATTTTTTTTTTTGAGGGGAGTGAAAAGTAGAAGTACCCCTATGGGTAGCTTCTGTTGGAAACAAAAGAAAAGGATATTTGTCCCAGTTGGTAAGGTGATGCCTTGTGTCAAGGGAAATGGCCATGTCATTGGTTCAAGCCACATTGAAGACATAAAGTAAAAAAAATAATTAAAAAAAAAAAAAAAAAAAAATTAATTAAAAATTCCAAAATTTTGGAAAATACTTTTAAAGTTAGAAAATACCTGAAACCTAACCCTAAAATAAGATTAGGTTTCAACCCACAAATTGGCTTCAAAAATCAAAAATTCTAAATTCAAGACAGCAGAAGGAGAATACATAAACAGATTACATAAGCAGGAAGGAGTTAAGAAAGCATTAGTAATCAGATTACTTGATTAGTAATACTTAGGGAGTTAAAGGATGCAGGTACCATGGAGTATTAGTCAGCAAGTCTAAGGATTAGTAATAAAGTTCAAATAAGCACCAGCAAAAACACCTCAAATTAGTAAGCAACCCAACAAATGACATCATCAAGCAAACAAATGATGCAATGATTTACATAAATGACATCATTTAGGTGGGACCACCAGAAAAGAATTTTCCCAGCCAAAAGAAACTGAAAAATTCTAAGTCCCTCTTTTTGAACACCTCCCATGGAGAGCCCAAAAATTATAAATAGAGGGCCTCTCTCCCCAAATTTTTCCTCTTTCCCTCATGTCTTTTATCCCCCCAAAAGTGGAAAGTGGATTTAAATTCATCCCTGACTATCAGGTTAACTAGTCTTCAAATATATAATTCTATTATATAAAGGATAAAAAGGCCTTATATAATAGTCTTATAAAAAGAAAATAAAAAAAAGTCTTATAAAAAAAAGAAGAGCTTTATAATATAATTTTATTATATAAAGGATAAAAAGGCCTTATATAATAGTCTTATAAAAAAAAAGAAAAATTCTTAAAATAAAGAAGCAGTCTTATAAAAAAAAGTATTATAAAAAAGAAAAACTTTATAATATAATTTGATTACATAAAGGATAAAAAGGCTTTACATAATAGTCTTATAAGCTTAAATTAAATAAAATAGTATTTTAAAAAAGATTTTACCTTATTATAAGCAATCAAAGCTTTGAAGAAGGAAAAGAAGGGTCACTTAGTTATTTTATTAAGAAATTATTATTATTTCATTTCAAAAAGTCATATTTTGGTTACTACAAGGACATTTTATTAATTATAAAAGAAAATACCTATTGTAGGAATACAGTAGTGCTATTCTTATTAAAAAGAAAGAATTATTATCAAATTAAATTATTAAAGAGTGGCTATTATTTAGTCTGGTCATATCAGAATTTTATTTCATTCAAAATAATAAATCATATAAAAAAGGTGTTTGATTGTTTGTTCAGTATTATTATTAGCCTAGAGTATCCATATTATATTGAATTTTTGTTGTAGTAGTATTTTGTGTGATTTGTGCTAGTATTATTTCTTTTGGTTAATTAAATAGTTTTATATTTAAAAGGTTAAATAAATATTTTGAGATCAAGCAAAGTCTGATTGAGTCTGTTGAATACACTTTTCTGAATTAGTCACCATCAATAAATAAATTGATTGTGAACTCAAGTTAAGATAATTCAGCATTTTTCAGGAAGGGCAGTCTAGATTATTCTAGCACACGAGCAGAGCAAGGGTTACAAGCTTGAACAGCAATTCAAAACTGTTTTCTTGTAATTTCCCCTTCCAGGTACTGCCTCATTTTATCCCACACAAGAGGAGTTCCCACAACGTAGGAATTCAAGAGCAGGATGAGGAAACCTTTTCTGGTGGAGAAAAGGTCCCCTTTTATCCTAAAGTTGGGTAAAAGTCTTCTAAACCTTTGCACATATAGGAAGTGAAGATTTTTCACTTCCAAGTACTGGCTTGTAGTTTTCAAAAGGCCTGTATAGCCTTTATTGGGCTCAGATGTGGCTTTGAAGCCACATCTGGGCAGTTCTCACCAATACAGGGTGAAAAATTTCATCTGGGGACCACACAGCCTTCTTCAGACATGTATGATGTGTAGAATGCTGTACAGAACCTGTATGAGACCCCAGTATTGAATGAATCATGAGGTATTGAAGTATAAACATTCTTCTTTGTCTGTTTGACACCTCATAATCATAATTTTGGGATATTATCCCATGGTAAGGCTGTATTGGTCAGACAGTGAGATTTTAACCTTAAAACTGCCATAGCTTGGTCAGTTTTTGAGATATCAAGCTCAATGTTGGTTCATTGTGTAGCCCTGAATGTGTTCTACACAATGGTACCTTACCTGATATGGATCTAATTGAATATGGGAAAGTTATACCATGTACAAGATTTTTGTACATATATATGATTTGCTTAAAATCTGTATGGGGCTTGCTTTCCCCATAACTTTTGTTTTAGATGGGATATGGGAAAATGAATGGTACCATAACATATCCCTGATTGTTCTATTTGCAAAAAGACCCCACTGCAGGTATCTCACACTAGAACTGTAGAAGTTAGATGAGAGGTGAATATTTTATTCCCCCTTATTTGACCTTACATTGGTCATAGCTTCAGTAATTCTGATGCTAGCTCAACTTGGCCAGTACCATTATATAGCCCTGACTTTGAGCTTTATTTTGAATACAAATTTGATAGGGTTAAGCATATTTCTCTTGACTTCAGATGAGAGGTAAAAATTAAGGTTTATGCTCAGCAACAACTTTGAGCAGGAATAACTTTGTTATTATGTGTCCTATGATGGTGGGACTTATGTATTGGGAAAGTGGTGGGTGTCCTCTTTCCTTTGATACCTCTTGAGCCAATTTGGCTCAGCTCCATGTTTTGGTGGTATTTTGGCTATACCATTGATTTATGTTATTTGTCTGTCATGCTTGTGCTCTGGTTTTGAGTCACAGGCTGACATTAGTATTAATTTTTTTTCTATAAAAATAAGAAAGAAGGCACAATTTTATATTCAATAAATTAAAACAAAGGGGATTTGTATTTTCTTTTCTGTTTTTTTTGTGAGATTTTCAAAAAAAAAAACCGTTTGTTTTGGAAAAAAAAACTTAAAAATACACAAAAAAATATTTGATCATTTTATCATTATCATTTTGTTATTAATTTGATTCTTTTTTCTTTATATTTTCTTCCAATAAGATAGATAAATTAAATAATAAGGATTTAATTTGAAAAAAATAAATAAAAAGAAAAAAAATTAAATTTATTAATATAAATATAAGCTAACCCCTCAATGAAAGAAATATGTTTTAAAATTAAGATTAGGGTAGATTTTTTTAATTCAAATAAAATAATCTTTTTTAATTTTGGTTCAAATATATTAAGAAAAAAAGATTATTTAATTATTTTGATTATTATTAAATTATCATTAGTTTTTCAAAAAAATTTATTAATGACAATAAAATTTATTTTATAATTGAATGTCACAGGGGCTCTTATGGAAGCAACAGTGGCCTGGCACTCAGGAATAAAGAGCTCACTTGGAAGGCTCCAAAAGGATAAAGAAATAAGAAGGAAGAAATTTCTTTAAAGAAGAACAAGAGTAAGGAAAAGTGTGCCAAAACATAAAGAGAAAAGGAAGCCAATGGCCAAGATGATAAGAAAGCCAAAAGCCAAAGAGCCAACCAGAGTTAATCCTTAATTCACTATTTTAACCTTCCAGAAAGAACAATGGAATTAATAAAGGATATGACCACCAATACCCACTGACAGGCAAAGAAGAAAAGGTGCAAATGACTGACTTAAGATTATCAGTATTTGATTTAATAAAGTAAAAGAAAATAAGGATAATGATAAATCCAATATATTAATTAACTGGGGCAGAAGTCCCCAGGTGATGAAAGGTGGGCAGTATATGTGTAAGATGTGACTATGAAACTGATGATAATATTACTATTAATCAACAGTACTATGTCTGTTCTTATGAAATATAATAATAAAAATTATTATAACCACAATTAAATAATTATAAAATTATTTCTTTCACGTGTTATACACTACTAGTGATTATAACAGTGAGCAGTAATTGTCTACAAGAATCAATTACAAGAAGAATTTAATAATAAAAACTTCTTTTATTAAAATAATAAAATTATTTTAATATATAATTATCTTTTACAAGAATAATTATAAAGATAATTCTTGAAGAAAACTATTACTAGAGAAAAACTTTAAGAATTAAAAATAAAAGACTCACTAATACTCCAAAGAACTTATTGATAATAAAAGTAGAGAAATTTGACGTGGAATTGTGGATTTAAGGGATCAAAAGGATTTATAACAGTATTACAACAATATATAGTTGGATTCTATGATTTCACGTCTTTCTGATTGATTCTGAAAGATTAAAACACTTAAGAATAGTTGAACTAATACTTACTTGTTGGTAATAATGATTTAATAAATTGATAAGATGATTATAAGGAAAAAACAGCAAGAAGAGGCTTCTTTTAAGTCAATAACAGCTCACAGAGGCGTGCCATGGAGCAAACTGAAAAACCAGTGAGTGAGAAAACAATAAACCTTTTTGGATTATTGATTGCATCATCTGTTGTCATGTAAGATTATCATAATTACTTAATTGATGCTTTTACGTGACTACCAACCCCAATATGGTTAAGAATAAAAGGAGTAACACTTGTAAATCTTCTTTTATTCTAAAATAATCATTGATTTCTCAAAGTTATCAATGTTATTGCCAATTTCATCACAGGTTGTAATTACTGTGAATTTTTGAAGATTCAGTGTTTCACGTAGAATATCCAGAATTGGACTGTAAGTAAAACTTTTAATTTTACTAGTAAAACTGTAATTCTTTTTGGTTGTACCATAGATAATACAGTTCTCCTTTAGTCCTGAAAGTTTCAGAAAGATTCATTAAGAATTGTATTTTTAATGAATTTTTGAAGGTTTTACCTCATTTCTACGTAGAATTGCAAATAGCAGTGTTTTGCTGGTTGCTATGAGGTAAATCAATGAATATGGGTCCCAAAAGGGTTTTAATTACTCTTTTGGGGTTTATCCATGGAAAGTCATTAGTAATTGACATGGTCACAGGAGTGTAAGTAGCTCATTACCTCCTTGGCACGTCAAAATAGCAGGTTATTTGCTATTTTCTGATGTTTTACAGTAGTTGTAACTTGGTAACCAAGTTCCCAAAGAGTTTTAGTTTACCAATTGGGCCAAGATGAGCCATGGATCCATGCTCTGGAGCTATCCACGCCTCTGAGGCCTCAGAAGTTGGGTACCCTGGCTCTCTTTGATGTCTTTTGTCCCCCTTGCCTATTTTTTACGTCAAAATAGTAATTTAGGCTTAAAGTGAGATATCCACTATGGGTGTACCAAAAGTCCATGTAAGAATACCATGATATTAAGTGCTCAAAACATGCATAACACTATTCTTAGTGTATATGTAACATGGGATTTCTCACTTTCCCATTATTTTGGCTAAAAATCAAGAAAAACAAAAATTTTCACGGATCTTTTATGTGGTATTAATGATGTGGTATTGAAGTATTTTCCATTTTACCACCTCAAATACTTAAATTGAGCTTATTCACTCTATGGAGCTACCCTAGGTGAATTTTTGTGTAGAATCCAAATCTGGTCTTAAATCCATGGATTTACTTACTCAATAAAAAGTTATTCATCTTTTCTGAAATTGAAAATGATGAATTTTGGATATATGCATGACTTATGAGTTTTGCATAATTCAAAATTTCTTTTTAAGATAATTGTGGCCTATTTGGGTATGTAAAATATACCTCAAGGCTCACAATATGTGAAAATCTGAAAGGCTGATCCTGGGAGGTGAGTCACCTGCCTGTATTGTCCGAATTGGGCCAATACAGCTCTGGCCATCTTGAGAATTGAACTGTGTGACTGAATTCCCACAGTGGAATATGAATTGGCCCAAGGCCATACAGGATGCTTGATTACTACCTGTATGGTCCAATTGAGTTGTCCAAGGAATGCTGAGTACTTGATGCGTTGACAATGATTGAAATGATTGATAACCTCTAAGAATTGCCCCTAGAATAGTCCTGATGAGAATTGACAACCCAACTACTGCAGGGCCAGGTGGTTGGGGTCCTCAAATGGTCTTCTGGTAGCTGCCAGGGAATTGCCAGACTGAATAGCTGAAAAATTCTTCTTTGAAATTGGTGATGGATTGGGGACTTAATTTGGTCCTGAAAACGTCACCATTGGATTTCTGAGCAAAAATGGTGCACAATGGTATATTATACCATATATGTACCACTCCTGGATCCTTGAGTACGGGGTGCATTGAGGAAGGAAAAGTCTTCCCCTGAAACTGAGGGGAATCCTTGATTGGAGCTGAGCTGGTGGCTTCTGGTGGTTGCCAGAGGCCATGGGCTGAAATGGGCCACTTTTGGGGCCAAAACTGGCTCAGGAGGGCCCACTTGGCCTCATTGAATTTGAGCCAAAAGGGGCCTAAGGGTCCCATGGACTGTGGGCCATCAAGGCTGTAGGGGGCCTAAATGGCCCAAAAAGGCCATTTAGGCCAAAACCCCCATAAAATAAGGGGTTGGCCCTGGTGGTGGCTAGAGGGGCCATAGGCCCCTGGAAGACTGAAAAAGACCCCCAAGGCCCAAAGACAAGGAGAACGGCCTGGGGGTTGGTGAGATGGAGAATTGGCCAATAAGGCCAATGAAGGCAGGATATGCCCTGAGGCCATAAATGAGGTTTGGGCCCATGAATGGCCAGTGGAAAGGTGATATAGAGAAGAGGGTACAGTTGGCCATAAACATATCATATGGCCAATTGACCATAAACATATTATATGGCCAATTGACCATAAGCATATTGGAAATGACTCCAGCTTTGGAGAGAGAAGGCCCAGTGGCGTCTACCAGCTCCAGAAGTATCCAAGGACAAGCCCAAAGGACCTCAGAAGGAGCAGAAAGGTCCCAAGAACCATAAAGGCAAGGGCAAAGGAAAAAAAATTGGAACAGACCTTACCCACAAGGGTACATGATTCCCAAATTGGAGCCTTCAGCCATGGACAGTGTCTTTAATATGGCCAGGACTCTTATGGAATTCACAGCCAAAGAGCAGGAAAGGATGAACAGGACTTTTCCATACAAATAATAGATGAAATAGACTTTGTTAAATCTAGTATTGATGTAGAACTTGGCAAATTTGATGAAAAGCTAAGTAAAATCATATTGGACATGAGTGAATTGAAAGGAAATGAAAAAAAGTATACTGAATGGTATCAATTGACAAATGTCAGTGTAAGATGTGACTATGGAACTGATGATAATATTACTATTAATCAACAGTACTATGTCTGTTCTTATGAAATATAATAATAAAATATTATTATAACCACAATTAAATAATTAAAGAATTATTTCTTTCATGTGTTAAACACTACTAGTTATTTTAACAGTGAGTAGTAATTGTCTACAAGAATCAATTACAAGAAGATTTTAATAATAAAACTTCTTTCATTAAAATAATAAAATTATTTTGATATATAATCATCTTTTGCAAGAATAATTATAAATATAATTCTTGAAGAAAACTAATCATTTAGAGAAAAACTTTAAGAAATAAAGATAAATTACTCACTAATATTCCAAAGAGCTTATTGAAAGATAAGACAGAGAGATTTGACATATAATTGTGGATTTAAGGGATCAAAATGTATTTATAACAGTATTACAACAATATATAGTTGGATTCTATAATTTAACGTCTTTCTGATTGATTCTGAAAGAATTAAAACACTTAAGAATAGTTTCAACTAATACTTACTTGTTGGTAATAATGATTTAAATGATAATAAGATGATGTGGAAAAAACAGCAAGAGGAGGCCTCTTTTAAGTCAAAAACAGCTCACAGAGGCATGCCATGGAGAAAACTGAAAAAACAGTGAGTGAGAAAACAATAAACCCTTTTGGATTATTGATTGCATCATGTGTTGTCATGTAAGATTATCATAATTACTTAATTAATGCTTTTATGTGACTACCAACCCCAATATGGTTAAGAATAAAAGGAGTGAAATATGTAAATATTCTTTTATTCCAAAAAAATCATTGATTTCTCAAAGTTATCAATGTTATTGGCAATTTCATCACAGGTTGTAATTACTGTGAATTTTTGAAGATTCAGTGTTTCACATAGAATAGTCAAAAATGGACTGTATGTAAAGCTTTTAATTTTACTAGTAAAACCATAAGTATTTTTGGTTTTACCATAGATAATATAGTTCTCAATTGGTCCTGAAGGTTTCAGAGAGATTCATTAAGAATTGTATTTTTAATGAATTTTTGAAGTTTTTACCTCATTTTCACGTAGAATTGCAAATATCAGTGTTTTACTGGTTTCTATGAGGTAAATCAATGGATACAAGTCCAAAAAGGGTTTTAATTACTCTTTTGGGGTTTATCCATGGAAAATCATCAAGAATTGACATGGTTACAGGTGTCTAAGTAGCTTTTTACCTCCTTGGCATGTCAAAATAGCAGGTTATTTGCTATTTTCTTAAGATTTACTGTAGTTGTAACATTGTGACCAAGTTCCCAAAAGGTTTTAATTTATCAATTGGGCAAAGATCAGCCATGGATCAAAGCTTTGGATCTGTCCACGCCTCTGAGGCCTCAGAAGCTGGGTACCCTGGCTCTCTTTGATGTCTTTTGTCCCCCTTGCGTATTTTTCAGGTCAAAATAGAAAATTAAGCTTAAATTGAGATATCCACCATGGGTGTACCAAACTTCCATGTAAGAATACCATGATATTAAGTGCTCAAAACATGCATAACACTATTCTTAGTGTATATGTAACATGGGATTCCTCACATTACCTTTATTTTGGCGTGAAATTAAGCAAAACAAAAATTCTCACAGATCTTTTATGTGGTATTGAATTATTTTCCATATTACCAGCTCAAAGAGTTAATTTGAGCTTATTCACTCCATGGAGCTACCCTAGGTAAATTTTTGTGTAGAATCCAAATCTGGCCTTAAATCCATGGATTTACTCACTCAATAAAATGTTATTCATCTTTTCTGAAACAAAAAATTATGAATTTTGAATATATGCATGACTTATGAGTTATGCATAATTCAAAACTTATTTTTAAGATAGTTGTGGGCTATTTGGGTATGTAAAATATACCTCAAGGCTCACATTCCCCCCCACCAAGAAATAAAATTGTACTACAATTTTATCAATGGTATGAAGAATAAAATCCCCAAAGGGGGTTAATGTCCACTGTCCAACCTCTTTACATTACTCAGATCAAGTAATTTGAAGCACATTTACAGACACATTCAGCCTTGTGGCCTTCTTTCATGTCTAAATCTTCTTAAGAGTTTATCTGAGTCAGGTATTTCTGATTCTGCCAGCCATTCATCTTCATGGACTGGATTTCTATATCTGACAAGATATTCTCTTTGATTTTTACCCCTAAGTCTCCTTTCTTCAATGACTTTCTTTATCTTCCTGTCTTCATTCTGTTCCACTGGTGGTACAGTCAAAGGAGTTGGGTTCCTCAAAGGAAACAATTCTTTATCAGCCGGTTGATAAGGTTTTATCAAGCTTACTGGAAAAGTGGGGTGTTTATTTTCCAATTCACCACTCAATTCCACTTGAACTGCATTGGTTCCATGTAAGGAAACAATAACAATAGCTACAAAGAAATGAATTTTTCTTTCATCACCAGATGGTAAAATAAGTAAAGTATTCTCAGATAAGCCAACAATTGCTGTACTATGTCCTCCAATTCCTTTCAACCTCATGTTCAGTGCTCTCATTGGTATTCCTGCTTTTATGGATTCAATTTCTGGTATTATACTCAATTCTGCTCCTGTATCTACTAATGCTTTTACTTTATGACCTTCCAATCCTATGGAAACTTCAATCATTCCAAGAGGACATGCATAATGCATTCTTTCTTCAATTATTATATCTTGCTGATTGCCTTCTTGATCTTCCACTCTCTCTTCATTATTGATTGACTTAAGAGACATTAAATATTTCTTTTCCCTATCAGAAAGGAATTTTAATTCATTCATGAACCTTGGTGATATGGTGAATATTTCTTCTAAAGTAAGATTTATTTTCTGATCCAAGACTTTGTTAATGACTTTTTCAACTATTGGTACTTCTTCTTTATCCTCTATCTTTGGCTTGATAACTGCTCTACCTTCTTTAGGTGCCTTAATTATGGTTTTAATTTCATCCATAGGGCTCTTTTGTGGTGTTTTATTCTTAGATATGGCTCCTTCTTCCTCCTTATTAATCTCTGAAAGCCTTGGTGATTTATATCTTGTAGGTATAATTACTTTTTCTTCTTCCTGATCATCATTATCAATAAATACACCTGGGATACTAGTCTTTTTCTTAAGTATTTCTTGAGGTTGAGTTACTTCTTTTTCAGGTAATGGCTGTGATTGAGCCTTAGCTCTATCTTCATTTTCTCTTCTTTGCTTGGTATTCCTTAACCCATAAGCATATCCTAGAGGTTCTCTTCCTGTTGATATTGATGGTGGTTGCCAATCTTCCCAATTGTCCATGGTAATAAAGGCAGTTGACTTTTCTTTCTTCTTTTGTTCCTCTTCTTTTGCTTTTTCTTCCAATTTCTTCCTCAATTCTTCTTGTTCCTTCTGAAATTCCCTTACCAATTGCTTTGGTGATAATTTCCCATCAGTTGGAATTCTTGCCCAATTAGGATATAAGTAATTGAACCCTTGTCTTATTACCCATTTCTTGTTTTGGTCTTCAATAAGCTCATTACATCTTCCTGTGGAGTGTCCTTCTTCTGAACAGTAATAACATCTAACAAATGGTTTTGGTGCATTTTGAGCTGGTGCATATGGCACATATCTTGATGATGCTGGTGGTAAGTTTTCTTTTGGTCTGAATCCTGAATTTTCAGCCTGAGGGTTAGCATAAGCTATTTTTTGTGGTTTAGCAATTTTACTTAATTCATCCAGTTGCTCCATAAACTGTTTAGAAACTTCTTTTTCTCTAGGTACTTCTTTATTAACCACTACTTGCTGTTCCTTGAGAGTTTTGGTAAGCTCCTTCATCTTTTTCAAAGCTTCATGCATTCCTGGAAATAATTCTTCCTTGAATTTAACATTATTTTCCTTGGTTATTGATTCATTCTTTACTGTTTTAATTCTTGGGGTGATAGTCTTTTGGTGACTAATATTCTTGCTTCCAATTCTTGTTCAATATACTTCTTTAATATTCTCATAGGTGGTATGAGATACCCTCCATCTTCTGCTCTAACCATAACATTATCTTTAATCATTTCCTTGCTGATAGCACCTTTGATATCTGCAGAGAGACAATCAAATACATCTTCATGGAACATATTCTCTTGGGGAATATACTTGTATCTTAAAAGGTAAGTAATGATGGTTTCATATTCTCCAATAAACTTTTTATATTCTGATAAGGTACTAATTCCTCCTTCATCTTGTGTATCATTGAAAAGCTGAATAAGGGAATCTTTTCTATATCTTCTTTCTGGTTCAACTCTTCCCCATTTGGCTATAAGGTCTTTCTTCAATTGTGTCCAATTACCTTCTTCATATCCTGGCATAGCTTCTATGGCATCACTAATTCTTGGATCAGTTGTCCAAAATGCCATTTGCATTGCTAAATCTTCATCTGTTGCTCCTTCAATTTGAGCAATTCTTTCAACCTTCTTAATAAACTTCTCTACTTCCTCTCCATTAAAATTGAGATTATAATCTTTTGCTTTAATTTTAACCACAGGCCTTTCCTGCTTTAACACTTGCTGCTGTAATGGACTTGGGTTATTAGGTGTAGAGACAAAAGCTCTTCTTGGAATATTGTTAACTCTTGGATTTGTTTCTGGAGTAGAGGTTGCTCTTGGTCCAGGTGTTGGTGATATTGGTGACTCTTCTGGTGTTATATGCCTTGGTAATGTTGATTCACTAGGGCTATTCCCTGGTGTATTTGGTATTGATTGTCTTCTTTTTCCTTTTTTACTGGTTTGACTTAACAAAAAATCTTGCATTTGCTTCATAAAGCTCTGTATTTTCACAGTTTGATCCTCTTCTACATCTTCTTCTTCATACTGACCTTCCACAGTATCTTCAGGTAATGGTGGTAATTTTGATGTTGACTGTTGATCCATTTTTTCTACTTTGTATGTTTTGCCTTCAAATTTTGCTTCTTCCTGTTTTCTTTCTTTATACTCTTTGATTAGGTTAAAGAAGAATTCCTTTAACCTATCTTCTTCTTTTCTTCTTGTATTTGGTGTTGATATTAAATTACTCAAGCTTTCTTGTGATGTCTGTCCTGGTGATTTTGATTTTAGTAGTAATTTGTAATGATAAGATTCAGATGATGATGATGAATGAGATTCTGATGATGATGACAATGGTTTATTTAAATGATTATATGATTCCAGGTTTAATAAATATATATATTTTGATATCAAGCTGAATTGAATCTGATGATATTCCTATCTGACTGCCACTGTTGGGACACCAGATGTGGGAACTCCTCTTGTGTGGGATAAAATGAGGCAGTACCTGGAAGGGGAAATTACAAGAAAACAGTTTTGAATTGCTGTTCAAGCTTGTAACCCTTGCTCTGCTCGTGTGCTAGAATAATCTAGACTGCCCTTCCTGAAAAATGCTGAATTATCTTAACTTGAGTTCACAATCAATTTATTTATTGATGGTGACTAATTCAGAAAAGTGTATTCAACAGACTCAATCAGACTTTGCTTGATCTCAAAATATTTATTTAACCTTTTAAATAGAAAACTATTTAATTAACCAAAAGAAATAATACTAGCACAAATCACACAAAATACTACTACAACAAAAATTCAATATAATATGGATACTCTAGGCTAATAATAATACTGAACAAACAATCAAACACCTTTTTTATATGATTTATTATTTTGAATGAAATAAAATTCTGATATGACCAGACTAAATAATAGCCACTCTTTAATAATTTAATTTGATAATAATTCTTTCTTTTTAATAAGAATAGCACTACTGTATTCCTACAATAGGTATTTTCTTTTATAATTAATAAAATGTCCTTGTAGTAACCAAAATATGACTTTTTGAAATGAAATAATAATAATTTCTTAATAAAATAACTAAGTGACCCTTCTTTTCCTTCTTCAAAGCTTTGATTGCTTATAATAAGGTAAAATCTTTTTTAAAATACTATTTTATTTAATTTAAGCTTATAAGACTATTATGTAAAGCCTTTTTATCCTTTATGTAATCAAATTATATTATAAAGTTTTTCTTTTTTATAATACTTTTTTTTATAAGACTGCTTCTTTATTTTAAGAATTTTTCTTTTTTTTTATAAGACTATTATATAAGGCCTTTTTATCCTTTATATAATAAAATTATATTA
Organism: Austropuccinia psidii; assembly: GCA_023105745.1. Taxonomy (NCBI): domain Eukaryota; kingdom Fungi; phylum Basidiomycota; class Pucciniomycetes; order Pucciniales; family Sphaerophragmiaceae; genus Austropuccinia; species Austropuccinia psidii. Next base: position 70,388,891 of record JALGQZ010000004.1, read on the forward strand.
TAAAGCTCTTCTTTTTTTTATAAGACTTTTTTTTATTTTCTTTTTATAAGACTATTATATAAGGCCTTTTTATCCTTTATATAATAGAATTATATATTTGAAGACTAGTTAACCTGATAGTCAGGGATGAATTTAAATCCACTTTCCACTTTTGGGGGGATAAAAGACATGAGGGAAAGAGGAAAAATTTGGGGAGAGAGGCCCTCTATTTATAATTTTTGGGCTCTCCATGGGAGGTGTTCAAAAAGAGGGACTTAGAATTTTTCAGTTTCTTTTGGCTGGGAAAATTCTTTTCTGGTGGTCCCACCTAAATGATGTCATTTATGTAAATCATTGCATCATTTGTTTGCTTGATGATGTCATTTGTTGGGTTGCTTACTAATTTGAGGTGTTTTTGCTGGTGCTTATTTGAACTTTATTACTAATCCTTAGACTTGCTGACTAATACTCCATGGTACCTGCATCCTTTAACTCCCTAAGTATTACTAATCAAGTAATCTGATTACTAATGCTTTCTTAACTCCTTCCTGCTTATGTAATCTGTTTATGTATTCTCCTTCTGCTGTCTTGAATTTAGAATTTTTGATTTTTGAAGCCAATTTGTGGGTTGAAACCTAATCTTATTTTAGGGTTAGGTTTCAGGTATTTTCTAACTTTAAAAGTATTTTCCAAAATTTTGGAATTTTTAATTAATTTTTTTTTTTTTTTTTTTTTTAATTATTTTTTTTACTTTATGTCTTCAATGTGGCTTGAACCAATGACATGGCCATTTCCCTTGACACAAGGCATCACCTTACCAACTGGGACAAATATCCTTTTCTTTTGTTTCCAACAGAAGCTACCCATAGGGGTACTTCTACTTTTCACTCCCCTCAAAAAAAAAAATTTTATTAAGCTGATATGGTATGGCATACCACAACGTAGTACAACTGTCAAAAACAGTTATACTCTTGGAAATAACCAGGTATAATTATAACTTTGATTATTTTAGTCTTTATTATTGTAACCCAACAGGTAAAGATGCACCCAGGGCTTTCAACAGCACTCACCACCACTATTCCTTAATAGTAAAGCCCTGAATATTCTTTTATCAACCCTTATGATCATAAATAAACCTTTTTTATACTATTTTCACTGTGTCACAGTCATAGTTAAAGCTTGTAACTAGTCATTAATAAGCTTCATCATAGACTCAGATTGACAACTAACATATATAATTTTTTAACAAAAGAAGAAGTGAGAAGAAAAAAAGAAATTTTGAAATTTTAAATTTAAAGAAAAAAATTTCAAAAAAAATTACACTTTTATAATTAATATAATCAAATGAATCAAATATTTATATATATAGAATGAAATAAGTTAAAAATCTGAATTTTTAGAAAAAAACAGAATAACTATATTAATGAATTTTATTATTAATTTAAAATTTGATAATATTTCAAGGTAAATATGAGTTCAATTTTATTTAAATTTTATTTATTGAAGTATTTTCTTTTCTTTTCTTTTTTTTCACTTTTCAAAATTTAAAAAAATCTTCTTCAATTTATTTTAATCATTAAAAAATTCATAATTAATTTGAATAAAAAAAATATACAAAAAATTATTTATTTAATTACTAACTTTGTAATTAAAATTAACTCATTTTTATTTTGATTATTGTTATTATTATAATTATTTTATTCTGAAATTTAAGTCATAAAAATATACATTTTTTTGAGTTTAATAAAACCTAAAAGATGAAATATAATCAGTCATTGAGGGATTTTATCATCTCAGAGTTAATAAATTAGAAAGAACATTAAAAAGAATTTTGCTTCTATTATATTGAGTAAAATTAGTAAGAAATAAGTCCTCAATAGGCCATAAGGGCCCATCTCATTCTTTCATGTGTGAAAAATTTCTATGAGTTATAACCTTTTCCATTTCAACTCAAAAAAGAAGCTCTTTTTTTTGTGGAGGGAAAAAAATTCATTTTGAATATACCCTTTTTTGGTTTAATTATTTACTTTGATTAATTCATTTAATTTTGATTTCAATTTCAATTTTATTTTTATTTTTTGGAGGATGGGGGGAGGTCGCGTTGCTCTATTACTTCAAATTGATTTAAAATATAAATAAGTAGAATTAATTAATGAAAAAAAGCCTAGTTCATGCTTTTTTTTGTTTTTTTATCAATTTAGTAATTATTTTGATTGTAATTTTTGATTCCTTGATTAATTAATTAATTATAAAGTTTTCAATTAAATGGCCTATGATAATATATATCAGAAAAATTATTATTATTTACTTTGATTTTTTTTCAATTCAAAGGTTTGAAAGCAATCATGATAAATTCCAAATCAATATTTTTTTCTTGAAAACAAACTTTTTTCTCTTTTTGAAATATTAGATTATTTTTCAGTTAATTTTATATTTATATTTTGTTTTCTCTCAAATATATTCATTTAATTCAATTTCAAGTATTTTTTAACTTTAAAAGAGTGAAGAGTAAAGTGATCATTAAAGTCTCTGTTAACAATTGTTGGTTAAATAATATTGCTCTTGGGCGTTGGAAAATCTAATTCACAAATGGGCGTGAGTAAAATATCCGCATCAGCATGAACACACAAATTGGGGCAAATTGAGTCCCACAATACAATTTTTCCGGAAAAATCAATGGCTTCAACATCTCTATTCAATTTTTATTGCTTTTAAAAAACCTATCTCCCCCCAAAACAACACTGGCTGAGCCCTGTAAGGGTTGTAAAATGCGCGGAGACGTGAGGTAATCTTAGAAGAATGCGAGAGGCGACGGCAAATATCTAGAAAATCTCAAGACTACATTCAATTTCAAATTGAAGAAAGCACTAATTGTTCCAGGACGAGACAAAATCGCAAGCAATGTTAGTAATTAAAAAGAAAAACAAATTCCTGGAGAGGAAGATTAATATTAAGTTTAATTGGTTCAAGAGAAAAGCGATTATATAGGTTTCAAGAGATTCAAGCTACAAGATTAAACGTATACAGTTTATGTAATTAATATAGCAATAGATTACAAGAACTAAACAGATCGACTGTTTTGTTTTTTTGTATTACAGCTCCACATCCAACGTTTTTTCTAGCTGGTTAAATGAAGCTACAGGTCTCAGACGGGGTGGACGAGTTGGTTTAGGTAGATTGAGCTGAATGAAAAGAATAAGAGAAGAATGAATAGAGGATGAGTCCAAGACAACAAAAGATTATGAATAAAAGTTGGTCAGTTTACCATTTCGTTAAAGAGGAAGTCTGAATGAAAAACCGTTGGTAAGGTCAATGTGGCTAATTCGTTTTGGATTGAATCCAATTTTCTAATTTTGTGATTGATTAAGTTTAAGATGAATTAGAGATTGAATGAATTTAAAAAGAAGGACCATGTGATCTAAGAATGTGAACATACTGAGATGAATAGGATCTTATTAAAGTTGGATTAGAATTTTGATGAATTAGTTTATGATGATTGAGTTTTTCGATTTGAGGTTGATTGATGGGTAATTGATTTAAATGAAGATAAGTAGGATTTGGGTCTATAGGAATAGGATCTGAGATTGCCCTATTATTTATAGTTTTATTAATTGAATTATTGAAAGTTTGAGATGAGATATCATAGACAGATTTGGTTCTGATTTGTTTTGATTTTTTCCAAAACTTGAGTGAGAAAGTTGAAGGAAAGCGTTCTGAATGATTTATAAAAGGTTTATTTGAGTTTGAGTTGTTTGATTTAAGTTTGAGATAATGATTTGAGGAGTTTTTTGCTAATGAGTCCGGCTTGATTGAAGGAATTTGAATGCTTAAATTATCAGATGTTAGAATGGGATTAGAGATTGAAGTTTTGATGATAGAGTTAGGAGGACTAGAAAAAAGGTTGAAAGCAATATTAGAATTCTTTTGAAAATTTAATTAGCTGAAGGAAAAGTTTGAATACTAACTTTTTTTCTGAATGATTTAAATTTGAAGTAGATTTCGAGGTAGGAATAAAGAATTCATTAGGATAATTAGGATCTGAAGCATTGAAAGGATCTTGCAATAGATCAATTTTTTGATTTAAACTTTTATTTTGAAGGTTAAATAATTGAGATAAAGATTTTTTTGTTTTTAAATTTTTTTGATTTTTGATTGAATGATTCATTTTAAGATTTAAATTTAAATTCGAATTTGAATGCTTAATTTTTAATAATTTTTGATTTTTTTGATTTGAATTTGAATTAAATCTCAGATTGAATGAAAGATTCTGATTTTGATTTTGATGATTTAAATTATTTAAATTTTTATTCATCTTGTGATTCTTCAAGTTGTTGTTCAGGTTGTTGTTCAGGTTGTTGTTCAAGTTGTTGTTCAAGTTGTTGTTAAGGATATTGGGATTAAAAGATTGAAAAGAGTAAATCGATAGAATTGTATCCAAAGAAGATGACCGATTTAATTTTTTGATGGATTGATTAAAATTAAATTTTGACATGATCTTGATTAGTGGGTAAAATAATTGTGGTGGTAGTAATTGAAGATTTTAATGAGAGCAGCCTGAATAGCTTTTAAGGAGATCATCAAATTTAAATGAGTTCAAGTTTCACAGCACTAATCTTGGTGCTGCTTATTAAGATCTGCCAAGCCAACCGCCAAGGCTGCTGCTGCCTGCTGAAAAAGGAAAGCGATAAAAAGATTGTCATTAAGGTTCATTGATCTTAGTCTCAAAATGAACCTTAACGATAATCTTTTGAATTGGCTAAATCAATTTAATCCAATACTTTCTTCTTCTATGGTTTTAAATAAATTTCACATCTCTAAATCAAGCCTAAGTAGATGGCGATAATCTCTTCCTAAATGGCTGGTGTGTCCGTGTCATCAGTTGGCGAAGAATTTTCATCAAAAAATTCATTACAGTACACCATAATGTGTCACATACTAGTTGTACCAACCATTTCTATGAAAACTCATCAACTTGATAGAAAGCAATAAAAAAACCAAGTGATCTCATTAGTGCAAATTAAAAACAGTATAAAAAAGTAAAAAGAAAGAGGCAAAGTTCCAAAAAAACAAAACTAAATGTGGGTCCTAGAATTACTATTTGTTGTGGTTGCTCACTAAATTGATCTTGCTCTTAATAGTCAAAGGTAATTCTTTGATAGAATTATCTTGCCCAAATTAAGCAAAATTGAACGTAAATCATCTATTTTTACAAGAACACCCAATGAATTATTAATTACATTATTAAGAAAACCAACAAAAATCAAAAAAGCATATAAAACTTATATTAATAAAAGAATTATTCACAAAATCCTAAATCACAAAGAAAAAATGAGTCTTCAAAAGATAATATATAAAATCTTCAGAATCTTATTTAAATTATTCTTAAAAACTAAAGACAAATATCATTACCGTTACAATTATGTGTTTTTTTTGTTAAAGAAATTCAAAAAAAGAAGCCCGAAAAAAGAACCATTAAATATAACATTAAATTATTATTTTTTGTAATTATCAAATTTAATTATTTTTCTTCTCTTTTTGAGGATTATTGTTTGATAAATTATATATGAACTTCATAATCATAATAAATTTATTGTTATTATGAACCTTTTTTTTGTGTTTCAGTGTTCTTCAATTGTTTAATTAAAAATCATTTTATTATTCTTCTCTAAAGGTAAATAAAACATAATAATTTATTATTTTTATTTGTAAAAAGAAAAACAGAAACATTCTTATTAAATTGTTTTTGTATTCTATTTCCTTTTACTTTTCATAGTAGTGGTTATCTAATACTAAGAAAGACACAGTCTTATAAGACCCAGTACTTGATAAAGTTTTGATGTTTTTATTGAGTTTGTTGTAGAATTAATAAAAATTAAGCAAGTTAGAAAGGTCTATTGTAAGTATTCGGTTGATTTTGAGAAATTTATACTTCAAGTTGTTCATGTGAGCTGAAATTTGAAATTTATATGATAGATAATTTTTGAGAACTTCTTGCTGTTGGTATGGTGGTGACATGTCATGACAGTTTCTCTGTGTGATCTCAAAAGGGATGTTTGTGAAATCTTAATGATTTCATTATTTCAAGGCTGATCATGAAATCATAACCTCCTCAAGTTTCTCTTTACCTAATTCACAAAATGACCTCCACTAAAGTGGGAGACCCTATACAAGTAATTCCTTTCCTGTTTCACTAATCTCTTTGCAATATTTGCTATATTTTATTCTAATTTGGACTTGATACATTATAATATTCTTTGTGATAGTAAAGCTATCAAGCTCTTATTTATCATCCCTGTTAGAAATCTACCAGTGATCTATCTTTTCTCTTGAAGACAATTAACTTAGTCTTTATTTGTGTGTATTCTCTTCATAACAATATCATTAACCATTATTTTCCTTTTGCTAATACATCAAGTGTACCAGTATATTGAGCTTAAGAAATAGTTCAAAATAAAATACTAGTCTTGTTAACATCACAGAATAATAGGCTTTTATGTCTAGAATCAATATTTCTCTCTCTCCTTTCTTGGCACTTACTTTACACAAGTCTCTGGCTCTACTAACTAGATCTAGAACCTCAGCTCAAGCCTGCATATTTTCATTACATACTTTATTTGATAATATGTTAGCTCTTCCTAAGCCTACTTCTGTGTACTAAATCGAGTTTTCAGCTGATGAAACTTTGAAAAACAATGGTCATCTGATCTCCTTGTATCACAAAAAACTCATATAACTTGCTTTGTAATCTTTAATAAATTTTTTGAGGTAGGTATATTTCCCTGAGTATTGGATATCTGATGTGAGAGAAAATTTAATGAAGCACCAAGTAATTGTAGGCAAATTCCGCCAGAGGGAGCCAGGTGTTCCAATAATCTTGATGATAACTGACATAAATACAAAGGTACTGTTCTAGTATCTGATTTACCCTCTCTGTCTGTCCATCAGTTTCTGGATGATATGCACTTGAAAAATCACTTGAAATCTTGATCTGCTGACAAAGATTGGTCCACAAGGAAGAAACAAAAAGGGAACCTCTATCACTGATAATTCTTGAGGGAAGGCCATGCTTTGAAAAAATATTCTTGATGAATAAATGGGCCGAATTAAATTAAGTCATTGAAGACATTGTTGGAATAAAAACTGCCATTTTTGAGAATCTGTCAACTATGACAATGATTGAGTCAAAAGAATCGGACAGTGGCAATTGAGTGATGAAATCCATTGAAAGACAAATACAAGGACCATTTGGAATTGGAAGAGGTTTGAGGAATATAAACTTCTTGTGATGGATATTCTTGTTTCTTAAACACTGTTGACAGGATGAGAAATAGTCCTTGATAAATTGAGTCATTCCAGACCAGTGAAAATCCCACTTGACAAATTTGAGAGTCTTCTCTTGGCCAGGGCTTCCTGGTAGAGGAGAGTCATGCCTCTTTTGAAGTATGCTGGATTGAATTGTGGGGTCATTTGGAACCACCACCCAATTCTTGAACAGGAGAAGTTGGGAAGAGGAATCAAAAGAATAATCTTGGACAGATTTACCTTTACCCAAATGTTGAAGAATAATTCTATATTGATAATCTTGCCATAATGCCTTATGAATTGAATCAATCAAATTTGAAAATGAATCCACCTTGACTGCAAAGAATTTTGAGGCTTGAATTTCATCTTTCTTGATTATTTTTTGATAATTAATTGGGTTCTTTCTGATGAAATACTCCCCCTTCTCTGGGTAAACATTGTCCTGACATGACAATGCATCTGCAAGGGTGGATAGGCAGCCAGGGCAGTAATTGATTGAAAAATGGAATTCATATAAGAACTAAGCCCAGCGGGCTTGGCGGCAAGTGAAAATCTCTGATCAAATGAAGAATGATTGGTGAGAACTTCAAAAGAGAAATAAAGTGAAAGGGGAAAAGCTCTCCAGTACTTGAGAGCCCAGACTATGCCACGGAGTTCCTTGTCATGAATCTCATAGTTGAGCTCTGCTCAAAGGAGCTTGCAACTATCAAATTAAATTGAATGTTTTCCTGAGTCAGAGACCTTACTCAGTACAGCACCCAAGGCATATTCAGAATCATCAGTCTCTGAAATGGTGGGTAGAGAAGGATTAAAGTGAGAAAGCATTGGAGCAGTGGTGAGAGCCTCTTTTAGTTGATGAAACTGTATAGGTTCTTCCTCATTGAAGGGAAAATGGGAATATTTCTTGAAGAAGCTTGTGAGTGAACTAATTTTCTTTGAATAACTCTTGATGAAACGGAATTAAAAATTGGTAAAGCCAAGGAATGATTGAAGAGCCTTGAGGATTCTTGGAGGTGGCCAATTGAGAATTTGCTGGACTTTTGCTTAATCCATTTTGAGGCCTTCAGAAGAAACAATACAACCTAAATATTCTACACTAGAAACATGAAACAGGCACTTGGGGGCCTTAGCAAAGAGGTAATTGGCTCTGATTCTGGCAAGAAAAGTGGACACATGAGTGACATGTTCTTCCTCAGATTTGGAAAAGACCATAATGTCATCCAAATAAACCAAAACATAAACATCAAGAAGATCTTGGAAAATATCATTGACAAGATTCTGAAAAGAGGCAGGAGCATTGGTGAGCCCAAATGGCATAACCAAGTACTCAAAACTGCCATATTTAGTTCTGAAGCATGTCAAATGTTCATCACCTTCCTTGATTCTGAGAAATTTATATGCACCATGCAAATTAATCTTGGAGAAGATAGAAGAACCATTAAAGACAGTAAGAAGCTGATGCATAGGAGGAACAGGATACTTTTTCTTCCTAGTAACAGCATTGAGTTTGCAGTGATCAACACACAAACAGAGGCCACCATCCTTCTTTTTGACAAAGAGGACAGATGGTCCTGTGGAAGAGGAGCTTGGCTGGAACAAACCTTTCTCTACATTATCTGAAATGACTTATGGGAATTAAGGGGAGGAATATGGACAGAATATGGAAATTATGGTGTTCTAGAATCACCAAACAGAGATGCACATGATTTGGCAGAAGAAAAGTCATTAATAAAATATTTAGAAGGTTCATAATAGTCCTTATGAGCAGAATTAAAGGTGATCAGCCCTTTCCTCCAATCAATAGATGGATTAAAATGATTAATAAAGTCAAAGCCCAATATGAACTATTCTCCCTTGGGATTATCAATGACTAAAAAGTCACATTCAAATATTGGGAAGGAAGGGAGCTCAACCATATATTTAGTACGGTGAGTCACAAATAAGGAAGGAGACTCAGAGGAGTCCAAAATGATAAGAGGAATCTTCTCTGTGAGGTCTGAAATAGTCAAGAAATACTTGTGAGCAAACTGCTTTGCAATAAGTGAGTTGGTAGCACCAGAATCAATGAGAATACTGTAAAAAACATAAGAAAGAGAAGAAAAAACAAAGAATTTAAGAGAATTATTGACACCAGTATTCAGAATACACAATTGTGCTCTGGATGGAACACAGTGAGCAAGACCATTGAACACAACATGAACTTCACTCAGGCTTTTCCCTGGCTGGGAAATTAGCCTGATGGTTGGGAAAGCTGGTTTTAAGGTCTTTTGAAACAAGAATCAAGACTATGCTTCCCACCACAATAGGTACATAAACCCTCCTTGATTCTTCTTTTGTTTTAGAATTCATCAGCTTGTAATCCTTACTCAACAAAGAAGAATGGGGCTTGTCCCTCTTCTGAAAATTCTTCTTCTTCTTTTGACTTGAGCTTGAATAATTTTGAGGATGAGAAGAATTTAACATTGATGCTTCTGGCTTCTTCTCTTGATGATGACTCTTTTCATTTTCCTCTCATTTTACCTGGTATCAAGCTTCAGGGTAATATCCATTAAGTCTTGAAGAGAGTCAATTCTTGAAGGATGGGAGGCCAATTGATCCAAAAGCCTGGATGGAAATCCCTTTCAGAAATGATTGATGAGAGCTCTTTCACCCCAATCTCCAATTCTTAAAACCAAACTTCTTAAAAATAAGCAATTTAAAATGATACATGTCCACCTTCTTTCATTATTAAGGAATCAAGCTCTGCTCCAGCTTTTCTAACTTCATTTGGGTCCCCAAATAAGGAAAAGAGTTGAGATTAAAATAAATTTCATTAATTGAGAAGGTAATTTGGATCTTGATTGGTGATATTTTAAATATAAGTCTCAATCCATTTTGCAGCCCTGCCAGTAAGAAATGAAGTGGCATAAAGAACTCTCTTTTTGTCTTGAGATAAATTTGCTTGATAATTATGAAATATAAATTGACAAGACTGAATAAAGCTTCTGAATTTGAACGGTTGAGTCCCATCAAAGCATTCTGGTGCCTTCATAGATGGAGTCTTAAAGGCTGGTGGTCTTGATGCTTCAGAAGATGAAGCTTCTTGAAGATTGGCCATAATTTGAGTCATTTGCTGCATAATAGCCAATAAGGATGTTTAAGACTGATGAGAGACAGGCTGATCAGACTGGGCAAGAGTTGGCCCTCCAGTACCTTGGGATTCTCCCACAGGAGCAGGAATAACTTAAGTACCATCAGACTCTTCCTCTTCCACAGAATTCTCCCCCTCTTCACCATTTTCACAAGGACCTTTGAAAGTGGTCCTTAAAAGTGCTGTAAAACCGCCAACTACTCCTGAAAATGAACTTGATCTTCTTGGCCCTCTTCCTTCATTCCTGGATGGTGCTTCTCCTTCCAAATGTGGCCCTCAGTTGAGGAACTTCTGGGTGCCACCAAGAGGAACTCTTGGAGTTGGAGTAAGAGCAGCTTGAGCTCTGGCCTGAGTTCTTGTCTGTCTTGCAGGAGGTGAGTGTTGGATAGGAATCATTTCAGGAATAAACATGGAATGAAATTAATGAAATTGAAAATTTTGAGTATTGAAATGTTTAGGGAAATCAAGAGGAAAACTTGAAGTAAAAATCAAAATTAATATCAGTTTCTTGAGGAAAATAAATGAATCAAAATGAAATCTTGAGGTAAATCAATCAATCAAATGTAAAAATTAAATCTTCAATTCAATCAATTAATATTCCAAATCAATAAAAATCAAAAACTTTCAAAAAAACAGTCAATCAAACAAATTCTTGAAGCACAATAAATTTATGTCAAAATTCTTGATGTGAAAAGAAAATCAGCAAAATAAATGAAATCTTCAGGTCAATAAATTTTTTTGAGGTCAATATCAATTATTTCAAATCAATCAATCAAATCAAATCAAGTGAGTTCTTCTTTAAAAATCCGAATTCTTGAAGAATGAATCAAGATGAATCTTGATGTGAAGAATGTGTCTGAATAATCTTGATGATAAATTTGAAAATCAAATGAAAATTAATCCTGAATTATGAATGAAATGAATTTGATGATTTGAAAGAATATTTAAAAAGAGAAACAAAAATAAAATTGGGTCAGCTTTCAATTTTCAAGATGAAGAATGAATTAGAGAAAATTGAGAGATGACAATGAATCATAAAGCTCATAAGCATTAAAGAGTCATAATTTCAATGAAATGAGTGATTGCAATTATAAAGAAAGAATGAAAAGAATGAAAAGAAATTATGGGCTAGTTAATATAATGTTGCAGGGGCTCTAGTGGAAAAAAAGAGTGACCTGGCACTCAGAAATCAGGGAACTCACTTGCAAGACTCCAAAAGAATAAAGAAATTAAGCAAAACAATAAATTTCTCAAAGAAATATGCAAGTACAAAGATGAGATGCAATAAGAGAAATAGGAAGCCCAATGACCAAAGAGCCAACGAAGTAAGTCATCAATCACTGTTTCAACCTGCCAAAATAAATAATGGAATTAGTAAGGATATTACCACCAAATATCCATTTAAAGGCAAAGAATGTGAGCCTTAGAGGTATTTTCATATACCCAAAAGACCACAAATGATAAATTAAGATACAAATATAAATAAAATAAATTTATTTATATTATAAAATAAAATATTGAAATATAAATACAAATTTATATTTAAAAATCAAAATTTAATTATAATTTAAAAATAAAATTACAATAGCATTTAAAATTATGAAATTACATTTTTACTTGTAAAAATTAAGTAAAAATGGATTTTTAATAAAAATTGTAAAATTGAAATAGTTTGGGGTAAGAAGTTATATAGAATATATCATAACTTTCTATCTAATAAATAAACATAAATAAATTATTACACCATTGGATTCCTCATAAAAAATAAAGTGGGGTCACCTCTGGATGAAATTTGTGTAACTCAACTCTAAATAAGCTTAAATTAAGTTTTTAGTATTTTTTGTACAAAAGTATGAAAATCCTCAAAACCTTAACTTAATTCACACCAAATGTGTTTTTAACCATCAACTTTTGTGTTAAAACTTAGGTGTTGTGTGTAGTTTAGAAGCTATGAGGAATTGAAGCATTTTCAATTGAATTCAATTGAAATGTCAAAAGGTGTGCGTGTATTACATAAGTGAACTTTAATTTACATAGGAGGTGTCAATTATTACAGATGTGTAATTAAAAACTCAATTGAATCACATGTGTAAATTATAATTGTATTACATGATGAGGAATTAACAAAAAAATAAATTGGAAAGATTAATTCTGGGGGGGAAAAGATACTCTAGCTCTAAGGGGGAGCTAGACCCCCAAAGTCCTTGCTGACTGGCATAGGATGTCAAACTCCACGCAAAAGTTCATCACTTTTGGCCTGGAATTGAGTCACAGGGTCTGTGACTCAATTGGTGATGAGGTTTTGATACCAACCAGGGTAGTTTTAACTGCTGCCAAGAGGGTAAAACTACCCTTAAGTAAAAACAGTTTTAACTGGTTTCTACGCCTCTTACACACATTCTTACGTGTTTTGAAGGCTCTAGCCCAGGTATTGCTATAGTAATGGCTGATTTAAGGGTCTAAAATGGCTTAAACCAGCCCTTTTTTGGTCTAACCCAGGGTTCAATAATGCCATAATTAGCTATTCTATTGTCAGAGTGTTTTTCACGACTGAAAAGAGTAAATGTTACCTTAGGAGTAAGAAAATTGATGGCTATAAAAAGCGTCTTCTTTGCCCCACTTTTCTCTTCATGTTAGAATCTTTTCCTTTTATAATTAGTTTAAAAACTGTTAAGCCAATCAATAAAAGATTCCAACCACCCTTTTTTAAATCATCTTCAACCTTCTAACCACGTGAAAAAAATCATGATACTCATCTTTTGTAACCCTTATAATCATTTTTACCCCTGAACCACCCCAAAAGTGAATTAAAGCATCTTTCATCACTGTTAACTTTGTCACTTTGTTTCCAAATTCACTCTGGTCACTTTTGGGCGTTTTTTCTCTTTAAATATCTTTTAAAGATTTTTATTTAATTAATTTCTCACAGTTCTTTGCTCAATTAATTCCAATCAAAATTTCTCTTGAAGAAATTTCTTTTGTAGCCTTAAATATCTCTTGTAGAGTATTTTTGGATAAATCTTTATTGTTGGTAAAACAATAAATTTTTATTATACTATTGTTTAATACTTATAAAGTTAAAAGCAATAAAATTGGCACTTTTTCTTCTTAAAAATACTATTATACACTATTTTCAAATAATTTTACCTTATACAAATTTTGAGGACAGGAAAAGTACTTGATATTTTATCAAAGTTTCATATCCACACCTTACAAAGAAAGAAAAAGAAAGAGGTGCTAAGTGACTTACTTGATAATATCTGTATTCACTTAACAAAATGAAAAGAAAATAAAGATAAAATCAAATAAAAATATATTAATTAACTGTGAGAAAACCCCCAGGGTCAAAGGAGGCTGGTATATATGAAGCTTTGAGAGCTTGACTCCTTTAGGCTGACAGCTGGTGTGTATATAATCCTTGAAGCTGTATTGACTGCTTGATGAAGTTTATACCTTACCAAATTGGGAAATGATCTGGTTTGAATGAAATTCCCATGGTTTATGATTTAAAATAAAGGTCTTGATGAATACAGACTGTATTGAATTAATGTGGCTGCCAAGGTGGATTGATGGAGCACTGATCCTTGGAAAATTATTTTGGAACTTCCTCTTGAATATCCCTTTAGAATAAACTGCCAGTATTCCCTTGGAGGAATACTGTGAATGAGAATAACCAATCATTGCTTGATTGTGTCCCTGGTTTTTGAGATTGACAATTTTCCTTGAGCCTTGATGAATCCTCTGGATGACGTGATGCTTTGATGACCTGATGGAAAGTTGAAATAACCATTTGATATTGGCACCATTGGATTGCTAGTGAAAAAATATACATAATGGTGTATAACACCATTTATGGCACTTTTGGTTATTGGTGGGTAAGAATGGCCAAAGGTCTTTTGGGGTGATGCCAGGAGGATATTAGTGAGAAATGGATTTTGGTGGCTTCAGAGGTGTCAAAGTGTTTTTCAATGTTTTGGTTTATTTTGGGTTTTTGGCCAAATACAGCTAATACAGCTTTGAAACTGTATTTGTGCAAAGTGCACAAATCTGGCAATTAAGCCCCAAATGGCCTAATATGGCCATTTGGGCATGTTTCCCATATTACATGGGGAAATGGCCCAAAATGGAAAATACAGAAAAATGTGCAAATATGTATTTAAAGCTTAAGAAGCCAAATACAGGCTTTTGGGCTGTATTTTCCCTGTTGACTGGAAAATACAGAAGATTTCCCAAAGCAGAAGAAGGCCTGGAAAGGCCTGATGATGGTGAAGGGGCCAGGTTGGCCCCAGATGATGAAATGACAATAAAGGCCATAAAGAATGAAATGGCCAATTTGGCCAATGATTATGGATATGGCATGGACATGCAATATTGAGGTTCAAGAGGGTGAATTGCAATAGTTGTGACACTTCTTGAATCTCTTTATTTCTGACTCTAATTCTTCTTTGACTACTTGCTGTACAGATTGGAATTCTGTTGATAACTTTCCAGCAGGTGAATCTTGAGAAATATGGATTGAGTCAAAGCTGGGATTTCTTCCATAAATGGTGAAAAAAGGTGATTGCTTTGCTGATTAATGTTCTGCATTATTATAGGCAAATTCAGCCAGAGGGAGCCAGGTGTGCCAGTCATCTTGATGGTAACTGACATACATCCAAAGATACTGTTCCACAATCTGATTTACCCTCTCTATCTGTCCATCTGTTTCAGGATGGAAAGCAGTTGAAAGATCTCTTGATATCTTGAGCTGCTGACATAAATTGTTCCAGAATGAGGAAACAAAGAAAGATCCTCTATCTCTTACAATACTGACTGGAAGGCCATGTTTGTAAAGGACATGGCTGATAAAGATTTGAGCTAATTTCAGGGCAGTGATTGTTCCATAGGCTGGAATAAAGATTTCCATTTTTGAGAATCTTTCCACAACTACTAAAATTTAATAACAGTTGTTGGACAAGGGAAATTGAGTGATAAAGTCCATTGATGAAGAATTCCAAGGACCAGATGGCATTGGAAGAGGCTTAAGTAATCCAAGCTTCTTATTATGAATGTTCTTGTTTCTTGAACATCGCTGACATGAGGACACATAGTGCTTAATGAATTGATTCATGCCAGCTCAATAAAAATCCCTTTTGATGAGCTTGAGGGTCTTCTCCTGGCCAGGGTGGCCAGAAAATGGTGAGTCATGATGCTTTTGAAGAATATTGAGTTGTATTTCTTCATTGCTTGTGATTACCACTCTATCTTTCAATAACAATAACTTGGCTTGAGGTTCAAGAGAATAATCTGAAGCTGATTCACCTCCTGCTAGTTGGTTGAGTATTTCTTTGTAGTCTTTTTCTTGCCATACTTCTTTTTGAATCTGAAAAACTAAATCTGAGAATATTTAAACCTTGATTGAGAAGAATATTGACTCTTCAATTCCATCTTGCTTGATTACTTGATAAATATTTTGAGGATTATTGCTGATGAAGTCCACCCCCCTCTCTGGGTACATGTTGTCCCTACATGATAAGGCATCTGGTAAAGTGGCCAGCCTTCCTGGGAGGTAAGTAATAGTGAAATGAAACTCAGAAAGAAATTCAGCCCAACAGGCCTGACGACAAGTAAGAACTTTGGAAGACCTGAAATACTGAAGAGAAGAATGGTCTTTCAAGACCTCAAAAGAATTGGAGAGAGAAATAATAAAAGCCCTCCAGTGCTTGAGAGCCCAAACTATGACAAGGAGTTCCTTTTCATGGATTTCATAGTTAAGCTCAGCTGGGAGAAGCCTGAAATTATCAAATGCAATGGGATGCTTTCCTGAGTAATTCATCTGACTCAGTACAGCACCCAAGGCATAATAAGAAGCATTAGTCTCCACAATAGTTGGTAGAGAAGGATTGAAATGAGAAAGAATAGGAGCAGTGGTAAAAGCTTCTTTGAGTATTTGAAGCTGACTAATAGCTTCCTCACTGAAGATAAAAGGAGAGTCTTTTTTTGAGGAGGGAAGTGAGAGAAGTGATTTGTTTACATTAATGTTTCATGAAACAATGATACAAATTGGCAAAGCCAATAAAATATTGAAGGGATTTGATGTTCTTGGCCTGTGGCCACTTGAGGATTTGCAGAAATTTTGAAGAAATTCATCTTGAGACCATCACTTGAAGAAACATAGGCCAAGTAATCCACACTTGAGGCATGGAATACACACTTTGAGGCTTTTGTAAACAAATCATTTTCCCTCAGTCTTTGGAGTACAGAGGGCACATGTTTGACATGTTCCTCCTCAGAACTAGAGAATACCATAATAAAATCTAGATAAACTCCAACAAAAATTTCCAAGAAATCTGCAAATATATCATTTACAAGATTTTGGAAAGAAGCAGGAGAATTGGTAAGACCAAATGGCATGACCAAATACTCATAACTACCATATTGGGTTCTGAAGGCAGTTAAGTGCTCATCCCCCTATTTGATTCTCAAGAGATTATAAACACCACACAGATCTATCTTGGGGAAGAAAGTGGAACCATTGAATACAGTAAGAAGCTGGTTCATAGGAGGAAAAGGATACCTGTTCTTCCTAGTAACAGCATTGAGTTTGCAGTAGTCAACACACAAACGAAGACCTCCATCCTTTTTTTTAACAAAAAGGACAGGTGCTCCTGTTGAAGAGGAGCCTGGCCTTACAGAAACTTTCTCTACATTCTCTCAAATTTAGGCCGGTAGTGTTTCTGACTCTTAATTTGATAATGAGTAGATAACACCAACTGGAGGTAGAAGACCCTCCAGTTCAATATGATGATCACAGGCACAATGTGGTGGAAGTTTCTCTGATTTAACCTTGGAGAATACATTCAAATATTGGTGATAAGCAGGAGGAACTACCTTCAACACAGTTTCAATTTCTTCTGGCTCTTCCTCTTCATACCACTGCTCCTCCAGGGAGGCATGAAAAGATAAAGGATGAAGGTTCATATCCCCTTGAAAGAGATGAAGTGAAGATATAGCAACATCTTCTCCAACATCTTTTATCTATTTGAAGACTTCATATCTTTATGAAAGTAATGACTGAGAGGGAATGATGGAAGGGAAGGTGTTTTAAGCTCACCAACCAGAGCAACACTGTTGACAGCAGTGGCCAAGTCATTACTAGTAGGAGAATTAATCCCACTAGAATCATAGGTGATCAATCCTTTTTTCCAATCAATAATGGGATTAAAATGGTAGAGGAAATCATAGCCCAATATTAGGTATTCTCCCTTGGGTGAATCTATGACAAAAAGGCCCATTCCAATTGTGGTAAGGAATTAAATTTAAGTACCCACTTGGTATAATGAGTGATGAACAAGGCAGGAAATTCATTTGAATACACAATAAAAAGCGGAATCTTTTCAGGAAGCTCCAACACAGTCAATGAGTACTTGAGAACAAAATTCTTTGCAATAAAAGAGTTTGTAGAACCAGAATTAATGAGAATAATATAAAAAATATGAGACACAGAAGAGAAAATAAGAAATTTCAAAGATTTCTTGACACTAGTATTCAGAGTGCACAATTGTGCTCTTGAAGGAAATAAGTGAGAACCATTGAGCACATCATGATCCCCACTCAGGCTTTTCCCTGCTTTCTAGGGAAGCCTCTTGATGATCCAGGCTTGTTCTGTGGTCTCTTGAAGCATTTTTCAAACGGGTGTTTTCCACCATAATAAGTATATAAACCTTTTTTAATACTCCTCTCCTTTTAAGAACCAATTATTTTATTGTCCTTATTGAGGAGAGCAGCATGAGGCTTGTCCTTTGAAGCTTGAAATTGCTTGCCCTTCTTATTCTTCTTATGGTGAGGACTTTTTGAAGATGAGCCTTTGGGAGGCTTTGAGGGATTGGATCCAGAGGCAGGAGGATTCTTTTCTTTATTTCCACCCTTTTCCTTCTGCCTCTCATGGTATCAGGTGTCTAACTCCAAGGTGATATCCATGAGTTCTTGAAGAGTGTCAAAGGTTCCAGGGTGAGAAGACAACCAATCCAATAATCTTGATTCCAATCCTCTTCTGTAATCATTAAGATATTCCCTTTCCCCCGAATCTCCGATTGTTGGCATTAAGCGTCTGAAATCAGCAATGTTCAAGGAAACATGACCACTCTCTTTCAACCTCAAATTTTACAACTCTTGTTCAGATTTCCTCACTTCATTGGGGTCACAAAATAGTGTAAATAATTGGGTTTCAAACAATTGCCAATTATTGACGAAATAGGAAGGGTCTTGATTGGAAATACTTGAAAGGTAGGGTTAAATAAATTTTCCAGCTCTATCATTGTTAGAAGAAGTTGAGTGAAGAACTTTCTTCCTGTCATAGAAGAAATTTGCTGGACCATTATGGAATATTAATTGACAGGATTGGATAAATCCTCTCAGTTTATGGGCTTGAGTACCATCAAAAGAATCAGGTGCCTTCATTGATGGAGTCTTGAATCCAGGGGCTTTGGAATTGTCCCTGGGAGCAACTGCTTGAGTGATCTTCCCCATTAATTGAGTCATCTTCTCCATCATCTTGAGGAAATTTTGTTCAGCTTGAGAGACAAGAGGTTGAGTAGAATGGGCTAGATTTTTGGCTTCAGAAGCCTCAGGGGCACCTGCCAAGGCAGCTGCCACTTTATTTTCCTCAGACTCCCCCTCTTCATCTTCAGCTTCCTCCAATCTACTTCGAGGCCCTTAATAAATTCTTGGATAACCAACCAACAAGCCAGAAAATGCCCTTGATCTGATTGACTTCACACCTCCTCTTCTGGAGGGCCCTGCTCCTTCCATTGGTGGTCCTCTGTCCAAATTTGCACTCAGTTGATGAAATGATGGTGTGTGGTAAAGAGGAGCCCTTGCTTTAGGAGTTATAACAGATTGAGGTCTTTGAGATCTTGTATTCTTGTCTTGGAAACTATGCTGAACCGGCATTATAAAAGAATAAGAGAATAACTTGATGGTCCTTGAAGATAGGGAATCAGAGCTTGGCCAAATCAATATCAGTAAAATTATTGATTGATCTTGAGGAATCAATCAAAAGTCTTGAGCTGAAATAAAATTCAATCAATCAATTCAGTCAATATCAAAAAGCTATTTCAAATAAAATATCAATGAAATCTTGAAGAATTCAATAATCAACAATCAATAAGTGTCTTAAATATGAAATATATGTCTTGAGGAATAAATAAGTCAATCCATATCTTCAGGAATCAGTTCAATATCTTGATGAATCAAATCAATCAACAATCAAATCAATTACTGAGGATAATCAGTTATCTTGAGGAGTTCAAATTAGTCAATCAACCCAATCCAACCAGAATCCTAAATTGCTGAATCAATAACCAAAATAAATCCTAATCAATTAACCAATCAATGAAAATTCCTAATAAGACCTGACTAAGCAATCAAAAGGAAATTCTGGATTTTATACAACTTGAGAATGAAATTGAGATGGTCAGAAATTATTAAGACATGAGAAGAATTAATTTTCATTTGGCTGAAATTAATGAGATGAAAATTTATGAGAGAGAAATCATAGTCATGAAGAATCATAAAATTGTAAAAGAATCATAATTTGAAAAATGAGAGAAATTAATTTAAATTAATGAAAAGAAAGAAGCAAATATGAATTAATTAATTTAATGTCACAGGGGGTCTTCTAAGTGAAGAGGGCCTGGAACTCAATAAACTGGGACTTACTTATGGAGGGCTCAAGATATGGTAAATTGGGAATACACTTGAGAGTTTAATAAAATGAAATTACTAATGAAATAAATATAATAAATCAGCAGAAAAATAATAAGAGTAAGAAAATAAAAGATCCAACCACAAACAAGTCCAAGTCCACTGTTTCAACCTGTTGGAATGGAAAGAGAAGGGTTAATAAGGATATGTCCACCCAACTCATACTGTACAGTCTAAGAAAGAAAATTCCAAGACTAACTTAAAATAAATAAATTTAAGAATGTTTTTAAAATAATAAATCAACAAAATTAATTAACTGGGGAAAAGTCCCCATGGGGGAGAAAGAGGGGCTGGTATATGTGAGAATCACCAGCCCTGGTCCAGACAGAGAATTTTCATGAGAAGAATTGATGATTGAATTGAGTATGGCCAATACAGGTCTTGTACAAGAGGTTTGAGACACTGTCGCGACGCAGTGTCCAAAACATCTTTGTAGAAAAAAATGAACTGTAAATACAAACCTACGCTGCTGCACGCTGACGCGCCACAGCTGTCTAGTTGTAACTTAAAAACCCGCTCAAGGTCCAGATCTGTTTCCTTTTTTTCTCACCTCTCATCAATTGGAGGTGACGTATTTTGGAACTGACCAGCGAGCAAGCTTCATGATCTTCTTTTTATTTGTCATTAGGTTAAAAGCCTTGTTTCTACCGAGCTCCAGAAATAGGCCGCCTGTCAAGATGTCAGTTTCAACCTGTTTGAAGAAGGCAGCAGACAACGACACAGATGACAAACCTCTCTCCAGCAAGGAGGTTTATTCATTATTAATTTCTTTAAAATCAGAGTTTATGTCCCTCAAATTTGTGTGCACCTCTGATGCCACCAAAATGCAATCTCTGTGAATGGCGCTATCCTCACCACCACCAACTTCTTCCCCTTATCACTAGGCATCACAACTGAACTCATGTGCATATGATCATATCATGCAAGAGCCTTAACAAGCAGCCAATTGCTTCGATTGTCTTTGTAGTGACGGAACCAATTACCCAGAATGGGTGGCCTCTCTTAACTGAGTACTCTGAATTTCATTCAACTCGGATTTGTCCGTCAACAACTCTCCCTCTCTACTCAATATCGGAACGCCCCAAGAAAATAGGGTGATTTTCTACTTCATTGACGCCACCCTTCCGGCTGACTTTTCACTGTGTATAGGTATCATGCTGCCGTGTGTGACTGAAAAGGAATTTTTTGATGCTGTTAAGGCACGGTGCTTCCCAGGAAATCAATTCCAAAAGCTCAAGGTTGTACCTGACCTCCCCAGCACACTGATCAAAAAGGGTTCTGGCATTCCAAAACCAAACAATACAATTGTCCTGACACTCCGGCGTAGCTTTGCTCTATTCAAGAAGCTGGGTATCAAGGCCAAGGAGCATGAAGGTCTTCTAGCTCAAGCGGCATGTCACACACCGCCAACCCTTGACCAGGCCGCTTTTGACCAACTCATCACAGCGGCTATCCTCTCAAAAGGCAAGGAAAAACCATCCTCTAATTTCATGGGCCAAGTGATACTGAATGCGTCCCAAACCAGACCGGAAGCGGTGCGGCTCACGTCACCTTTTGTTTACTGAATGTTGGAACCACCAGAATCAGCCTCAGTATACCCCCAGCTGAAGTCACCTTACTATGGCCACCAAGTAACCTTGGCAAGCGACATGCGCCGCCCCCCTGATCATTTGATAGAAAGATTTGGGGGCGCCTTCTTCCACTGCAGGAAAGCTGACTGTCCCCACACCAGCAGCGTTGCAAATTTGAACAGAAGCCCCCCTTCACCGGCTACTTTTGGTTCCACGAGACCAATAACTCCCGACTGGTGACCATCACAGGCGTTGACCTCACACTACCACCGGGGGAGAGTGTCCCAGGTACAATTTGTCAAGCAAAATGCTGACAAGAAGGTGCTGATTGATACCGGTGTGTCTATTCACCTATCTGGCTCCACTTGCTTTGCCACTGTGCTGCAAGAGATTCCTCCATTCCGCATTCTTTTCGCCAACGCCAAATCTTCCATTACCATTTCTCATATGACAACCCTTAAGATACCCATTCAGGATGGCCACATCATCATTTTTGACATGCCATTCTCTGAGAAAATCTTGGGCACTATCCTATCCGTTGGACACCTGTGTAGAGCTGGAGTCATGCCGCTGTTTAGCGAACTGAAGCTATCCCTTCTTGTAAATCATTTTGTTGTCGCCACCACCTTTGTAAACGATTGCTTGTGGCTGGATATTTTCCAAAACAAAGGGACAAATGTGTCTGCGGCTGTGACCCCTTCATTTTGTCTGATTGAAATGAAGCCGATTTCCCCTTCGTCTTCCAAGAGTTTGAGCTTGCACAAGTGGCATAAGCGGCTAGGACATGCTTGTGATAAGGTGGTCATCTTTTTCCTTAAGAAACATGTGCTGACTTTTGATACTAAACAGTAGCAACCATTTTTCTGTGAAGTATGTGCAAGGGAAAAAAGCACGCATCGTCTAGCAAGGGCCCGTACTGACATTCTGAAGAATAAACCACTTGACCTATTGTTTTCGAATATCATGGGTCCTTTTGATACCGATGCGTAGGGTTTCCGCTACATCCTTACTGTGTGGGACCATGTTTCCACCTACAGCATTGTGTACCCACTCAAGTCAAGATCCAAGGCTCCCCAGGCGATAATCAACTACATCACTCAGATGCAGGTGCGCCTAACCTTGACCCCAAGAGCACTATGGACAGACAACGCAAGGGAGTTCACTTCCTCATCTCTCACCGACTTCCTTGCTAAAGTGGGGGTAAGTTTTGTTCCCTTGTTAACATACTTGCCGCAAGAGAACGGGGAAGCGGAACGTCTGAACCAAATGCTAGGGGACATGGCATGTGCAATGATGGCCCAGAGGGGTATGCCCACCCATTTTTGGCATTACACATACGCCTCAGCCTGCTACATCCACAACCGCATACCAAACTCGCATTGTGCTAATTCATTGCTGTACCAGGAGCTGTTTGGCCAAGGCCCGGCAATAGCTACCATTTACCCATTCAGGGTGGAGGCTATTGTCCACCTGCCAGCAAATCAACAACCACATAAACTAGCGCCTAGGGGAGTACCATGCAAACTTCTGAAGCCACTTATGACAGGGGGGTGGTTGTTGTGGGACTTGCATGCCAACAAGCTAATTCAATCGGCGAGCGTGATTTTTCCTCAATTCCAACCGGAGAAAGTCTTAGCAGGCTGAGCAGAGAAAGGGGTGTTGCCTCACATCCTGAATGCAATGGCCCTCAGAGAGGTACCGACGGAAAAGTACCTGGAGGATGAGAATGAAACCATCTCCTCACTGCCTCTGGCTAAAGACATTGCCATCCCAGACCACCTAGGTCAATCTCTTGCAAAGGTGACTGGATAAAGGTGTGTTTGGCAAAGTTAGACCCAATGAAGCAACAGGATGTATGGGAGGTGGTCAACAAAACACCCAGTATGACAACAATCGGCCACCAGTGGGTTTTTGACATCAAGCGCAGTATCAATGGTACGGTCGAGAAGTTCAAAGCCCGAATGGTGGCACGTGGTGACCGCCAACGCCCTGGAGTGGACTGCACAGAGATGTACGCTTCAACTGCATTGCTTATGTCACTTTGACTAATCCTGGCAACGGAATGCCTCAATTGCTGGCAGGTCTCCTCTTTCAACGTCAGTGGTGCCTACCTATACAGCCCGGTGGAGGAGATGGTTCTAATAGAACCACTCACCGCCTTCCTGCCACACCTTAAAGGGAAGGTGCTGCGGCTGAAGAAAGCTCTATATGGCATGAAGCAGGCGGGCAGGTGTTGGTGGCTTTTTCTCTCTGGGATTTTGGAATGCATGGGTTTTGCGGCAACAGAGGTCGATCAATCTCTCTATATTTTCGGCAATGATCAAGAGGTAATTGCCATCTGGATACACGTTGATGACGGCATTGTGACTTCTAACTTGCTAGGAGCCATCTTTAGATTCAAGATGGCGCTGTGTGGAGAGCTGGATATTAAATGGGCTGATCAGTTGACACACATTGTGGGCCTTAAATGTGTGTTTGGTGAAGGTGAAGTAACCATCACACAGGGGCATTTGACCAATGGTATACTGGAGGCCTACCCACGACGGATCATAAAATGCGACGCTCCGCTTCCGGTACTGCCTGCGGGGTCTGCTATACCCAGTACGGATGCACTGGACAAGGCCATATTGATCTGTGGTCGGTTCCTTAGCGTACCTTGTCAGCGGCTCTAGGCCTGACCTGGCTTTTGCTGTTAACTATCTTTCCCGACATTCAATGAAGCCAACAGCCAAACACTGGCTCCTATGAGATCAGGTGGTGGGTTACCTGCTCAAGACCCGTTCCCACGGAATACGCCTGCGCCCAACATCACTCACCCTTAGCTTATGGAGTGATGCGGTGTGAGCCTTTGAGATATGACCACATACCCAATAAGGTCACAAGAAAGACTCAGAATAATTATACCTTTAAGATAATTATACTAAAATTACTTATAATAATTATACATTAAAAATAATTCCTTCAAAAATACAAAAATACCATAAATTGGTACAAAAATTGGTTTAACTTGAAAACCAATGAATCAACATGTGAAATAAATTATACCATTTTTATGGCATATCTGTAAAGTCAATATTTAATGAGTTATAAGGAATAATAACTCATAAAAACCATAAATCCTTATTTATTTCAAGAACCAATGTAACAACATGTGAAATAAATTGTAGAATTGGATTCCCCATGAACATTCACACATAAAACAATTAATAAGCTAATTTCCAAAGTTAATACTTAAGGAATTAACCTGAATATATGCACTTTTTTGGTCAACGCATATATTCGAGGATCATAGCTAATATCTCTTAAACTATACAAGATAGAGTGATGAACCCAAAATAAAGCTACCACGTAATTACTATAAGAACACAGATATGAAATTTATTTTACAATCTATAAACAAGGCTAAAACCTATGATGAAATATTGATAAAAATCAACAGAGCTGTTGACCACTTTGTTGTGAAAGTGGTCCAAACTTAAAATAAAGCTCACAGTTGGATTCTACTGGTTCATTCGTGAAGAATGACATAATTTTTATTATTAAATTCAGGGTATAACCCCCTGAAATCATGATTTGAAGTTCAAAATATTGAACTTCGACAGAAAAGATGAGTTACAAGAAAAATCATCAAAATTAGAGTTTTGATGATGTAATGAGAACCTCTTGGAAGCATAATGAGGTTATGTCAGGCTATCAGAATTCACTCTCTGAATTGCTGTAGCGTGTAAAACTCAAAAGTTATTAAAGATCAAAGTTTGAGCTTAAATTGAGCAGTTATGATCACCTACTGTAACCTTAAATAAGTTTAACAGTCATATTAGTGATAAAATTGGTGAATACTATTAGTTTATGATTAAAAATAATAAAATCCACGAAATTTGGGGTTCTTCCAAGCCTCTGATGTCATCAGACTTTGTGAGCCTTTGAGATATGACCACATACCCAATAAGGTCACAAAAAGACTCAGAATAATTAGACTTTTAATATAATTATATTAAAATCACTTAAAATAATTATACATTAAAAATAATTAATTAAATATACAAAAAATACCATAAATTGGTACAAAAATTGGTTTAACTTAAACACCAATGAGTCAACATGTAAAATAAATTATACCATTGGATTCCCCATGGAAAAATACACATATACCATTTTTATGGCATATCTGTAAAGTCAATATTTAAGGAATTATAAGGTATAATACCTTATAAAAACCATAAAACCTTATTTATCTCAAAAACTAATGAAACAACATGTAAAATAAATTGTACCAGTGGATTCCCCATGAACATCCACACATAAAAAATTAATAAGCTAATTTCCAATGTTAATACTTAAGGAATTATCCTGAATATATGCACTTTTTTGGTCAATGCATATATTCAAGGATCATAGCTAATATCTTCTAAACTATACATGATAGAATGATGAACAAAAAATAAAGTTACCACGTATTTACTGTAAGAACACAGATATGAACTTTATTTTACAAATTATAAACAAGGTTAAAACCTATGATGAATTATTGATAAAAATCAACAGAGCTGTTGACCACTTTGTTGTGAAAGTGTTCCAAACTTAAAAAAAAGTACACAGTTGGATTCTCCTAGTTTATTCGTGAAGAATGATGTAATTTTTATTATTAAATTCAGGGTATAACCCCCTGAAATCAAGGTTTGAAGTTTAAAATATTGAATTTCGACAGAAAAGATGAGTTACAAGAAAAATCATCAAAATTAGAGTTTTGATGATGTAATAAAAAGCTCTTGGCAGAATAATAAGGTTATTCCAGGCTATCAGAATTAACTCTCTGAATTACTGTAGCGTGTAAATATTAAAAGTTATTGAGGATCAAAGTTTGAGCTTAATTTGAGCAGTTATGATCACATACTGTAACCTTAATTTAAGTTTAACAGTCTTAAGAGTGATAAAATTGGTGAATACTATTAGTTTATGATTAAAACTAATAAAATACACGAAATTTGGGGTTCTGCCAAGCCTCTGATGTCATCAAACTTAGAGTTATAGTGATAACTCTAAATAATGGTGTAATAATGATGTAATATGGCTTAATCATGATGTAATCACCCTCAAACCTTAAAATATTGATCAATTCCAGTGGATATGATCAGTACACGTCTACTAGAAGCCTGTTGGACTCTAGGAGGGAGGTATTTACTATAAATAGAGCTCTTTTTACTCTATTTTCCCCTCAGACGCATCAAAAACATTAAATCAATTAAATAAAAGGTAATTTCTTTATTCTTTATATATAAAACTCTTATATTATTAAAGACCAAAGACCATCTTAATATTAATCACTATTTTTACGTGATTAAATCAATTCTTTAATTGTTTTTGTCATAAATCTCTCTATAAACTCATTTCCACGTAAAATAAAGAATTTTAGTAATTTTCTTTATTTTTTATTGTAAATACAATTTGAAAAAGTTGTATTATATTCTTTTGGCGTAAAATATCTCGAAATTATTATTCTAAGTGTTAAAAGTAGGTTATTTCATCTTATTATAATAATTTCTCTCTTATTATTACTCTCAATAATTCTTATTTAATATAAATAGTATTTATATTAATATATAACTTTAATATTAGTAATATTATTGTTATTAATTGTTTTTTATTTATAAAAAACAGTTTTTTACGCCTTTATTATTTGTTGGTAACAATAATAAAGAGCCTTATAATATATTAATTATTTTATATTAATATATTATTTATAATATTATAATTTCATATAATATTAATTATATTATTATATTTATTTAATAACATAATATTTTTTACGCCATAATAATAGTATTTCTTTATTATTATTATTATTTTAATCTTATTTATTTCAATTATAAGGACATTCAGAGTACAATAAGTAAAAAATTAGTAATTTTTACTTATTGTTTCATAGTCAAACCTTACATTTTGGGGCCTGGCCGTGATATTTACTCAAAAGACCTTTAAAAAGATTCTATTTGGGTTTATCCAATAATAAATTATATTTATAATCATAAAATTATATAATAATTTTATATTTTATTGATTTTAAAAGCTATTGAGGCATTTGGAAAGCAATTGTACTGTCTTACACGTGGTTTTTCACATCCTTAGACTTGCAAGAACTTTCTTTGAGTGACTCTAGTGATTAAAAGAGATATTTTATAAATTAAAAATAATTTTTATTATAATTTAATTTTATAAGAATCATATTCATTTTTTATCTTATTCTTTAAAAATAAAAAATATTAAAAACAAATAAAAAAGTTATTTCTATTCATTTCTTTATTTATTTCAATTTTTCAAAGATATAAAAGCAATTTCTACGTGGAAAATTGCCATATCTTGCCAAAAATAACACTTCTTATAAAAAGACTTATATTTATTTGTCTTTTTTAGTGTTTGAAGATAACCCAACAGAAGACAACCAAGCTACTGTTGAGAGATTGGTGGAAGAAACTTGTCAAAGTTCTCCAACACCAGTTATCACCAAAAGAAAGAAAGCTAAGAAATTAGACTTTCCAGGGCCCACCATTCAAGACTCTGAAGGTGAGCACCTCTTTTTAAATTGCCATAAAAGAATTTTATTATAAAAATACTTTTATTTTTTCTTATTCTTTAAATTATGACTACCAGAAGAGGTTCCCAATACTCCATCCAATCAGATGGAGCTGGACTCAGAGGTAGAATTGATCCCTCAAAAGGGAAAAGAAAGGGCAATATCCCCAGTGGAACAGAATCCACACAAGGAAGTGCCTTATCCCAAAGGCAAGTCCCAGAAATGCCCATGATATCTGAGCCTGAATTGGAACTAAGTATGAGTAACTCAAATAGGTACAAATCACATTCAGAGGGCTCAAATAGACATCTACATGAGCCAGTACAAGCAGTATTACACAGTATACAAGGACAAAGACTGGGAAATGCTGCCTCAAATACACCAAGGAGTGATGAACTCCTGGCACATCCTGAAAAAGTTCCTCAAAGAGGAGGAGATAGTGAAATACTCCAATGGATGGAATCCACTGTCATCCAAACCTCAAATCAAAAAAAATCAAGGATTATCATGCCAAAAAGAGGGAGGCAACCAAGGAAGAAGCCCCAGTAGCCTCTACCAGCAAGCCTCAAGCCAACCCACTTCCCCAAGAAGGGAAGAAGAACAAGAAAAAGCATTGGAGGAAACCATATTCCCCAAGTTACAGAATCCCAAGAATCCAAAAGGATGCCATGGAAAATGTTTTCAACATGGCCAGAACCTTGATGGAATTCAAGGACAAGGAAGAGCAAAGAATGAGACAACCTCATTTCCCAAAGAAATAACCTTGTCCAAAGATGTTGTAAATACTTTAACAGAAATTAAAAATAGTATATTACCTCTAAAAGAAATTAAAAATAGTTTATTATCACTACAAGAAATAAATAACAATTTATCTTCTTTAACAAAAATTGTTGTGCAAAACAAAAAAGAAATTGACAAAATTAAGTTTATTGTTGAAAATAATAAACCAAAGAATTTGATTGACAATACTCAAAAATTAATACAAGGACAACAAGAATTGTATAAATACATAAAAGATATCAAAGACAAGACTTTGACAATCAATTATGATGTGAGTATTGACAATCTTACAGAAAAATTAAATAAATTAAGTATTTCTGTAGAAAAATTTGAAGAAAAGACTTCATCACACCAAAAATTACTTTTGGACCATGTGGAAAAAAGTGATGAAGCAAGAATGCATCTGAAAGATGATATTTAAAGTGAAATAAGGCTTATTACAGAAAAAAAGGATAAAATTAATGAGGCTAATTTAAATATGCCAAAGTTATCAACACCATTTTCTCATATAAGAAGCCCTGTTAAAACAAAAGAGGAATTGTCAAAACCTTTCATAACAGACTTGAGTCACCAAGACAATAACCAAGTCTTAATGAAAGAAGCACCTCAATTGAAGGAATGGCCAACATTCACAGGAGAAGGTGAATATGACCACATGTCATTTATTAAAACAATTGACATGTTACAAGAAGACTATGCCATACCAGATGAATTAATCACTGCAAGATTACATTCATTATTTGAGAAATCTGCAAAAAGATGGTATTATGGCATAAGACAGACAAATGGTAAAAATACCTGGTCTTGGTGGAAACAAGAAATAATCACCAAGTGGGCAAATGATGCCTGGAGGTATAAGATAGAAAATGCATTTGAAAACTCTTTCTTTGACCCAGAGAAAGATAAACCTTTAACTTGGTTCTTAAAACAAGTTGAAAGGCTTAATGCACTGTACCCAGAAATGTCACAGAAGATGGTGCATATGAAAATACTTAAAAAATGTGGAGGGGAACTAGAACATGCCCTAAGAAGCAGGTGTATAGAACCATGCTCCACAGAAGAGTATATAAATGCACTAGAAGATATAGTGAAAAGAACAAAAATTGGCAGGACTTGGAAAAAATTGGACATTAAAAGCCCAAATAAACCATTTATCAAAAAATATAAATCAAAAGAATCCTTTAAGCCGAATACATCCAACAATAATGAGCAAAGAAAATGCCATAAATGTGGAGGTATTGGACACTTAGCCAATAATTGCCTTAAAAAAGCAAAGATTAATGAAATTGTGGAAACAGAAAACCACAATGACAAAGAAGAAGAATCTGACTCTGAAAAAGAGACAGAAGAATCAGAAAACTCTGAAAGTGATGAAATCAATATAATTAATGCACAAATTAATAATATTGATATAATTTATGAAGTACTGGATGTTAATTCAAACTTGCCACAAGTTGGAACATCTGACACAAACCTGACAAACATACAAGATGCCAAAATGTATAGAACCAAACCTGCAAGAGGAATGGGATATACAGCTGGGAAATCAAGTATAAGTATTGTTATGGTTGATAACCAAGAAGGAAAAGTTAACTTGGATACAGGAGCATATTGCACTTGTGTTGGCAAAAATTATTTAAAAACCATTGTCCCAGACTGGCAAGAAAAACTTATGCCAATACAAGGTGTCAAATTTAGTAGTGCAAGTGAGAGCATGAAGCCCCTTGGAATAATTGATTTAACACTAATTTTTCCTCATCCCTCACAATGTGTCAGAATTAAAGTAGAGTTTGTAGTAATGGACAACTTTACTAGTAATCATTTCATACTTGGGAATGACTACTTATCAATCTATGGTATAGATATCTCCAACCAAAAGGATAGATATTTTACCATATGAGATAACAAAAGACAAAAGTTTGGATTCTTAAATAACAAAAAACAAATCACAGTTATTAAGAATGAAGAAAAAATTCCAGAAAAGGAACTTTTTATATCTGAACAACTCAAAGAGGCAGAATTCAATCAAGAATTAACAGAAAAAATGAAAGAAAAATTGATTGATCTCTTATTTAAGTATAAAAATGCCTTTGCAACTGACAAAGAGCCACTAGGTGCCATAATTGGACATGAAGTGGATATAATTCTTAATGTAGAAAAACCTTACCCACCTTTACTAAGAAGACCTGCTTATCCAGCCAGTCCAAGAGCTAGAGAAGCCTTAGAAGTGCACATTAAAGAATTAATGGACCTTGGAGTATTAAAAAAGGTTGGACATAATGAACAAGTAGAAGTTACTACACCTGTCATTATAACTTGGCATAATGGAAAATCAAGGATGGTAGGAGACTTCAGAGCCCTGAATACCTATACCATTCCAGACAGATATCCAATACCCAGAATCCATGAGACATTGACCCAATTGTCACAAGCTAAGTTCATCACAGCTATGGATGCTCTGAAGGGTTTTCATCAAAATGTCTTAACAGACAATGCCAAGAAACTACTAAGAATAATAGTCCATTGTGGAATTTTTGAATACTTAAGAATGCCATTTGGAATAAAAAATGCACCTTCCCATTATCAAAGAATGATGAATACCATATTCCCTGAAGAATTATCAGAAGGATGGTTGATTATCTATATTGATGATATCATAGTTTGCTCAGAAACTTGGGAAAATCACCTTACAAGACTAGAAAGGGTACTACAGAAAACAGTCCAAGTAAATATGAAAATTTCCTTGAAAAAATGTCATTTTGCATACAGTGAATTAAAGGCACTAGGACATGTAGTATCTGGCCTTAGTCTAGGCATAGACAAAAATAAAGTAGCAGCAGTACTACTTAAACCAATGCCTCAAACCAAAAAAGAAATGCAATCATTTCTAGGATTTGCTGGGTACTATAGACAGCATATAAAGGACTTTGCAAAAATTGCTAAATCCTTGTATAAGCTATGTGACCAACAAACAGTCTATGAGATGACAGAAGAAAGAGTCAAGGCATATGAAGAATTGAAAAATTCCTTAACAAATGCCCCATTTCTTCTGATGCCATATTGGAAACTACCCTTCAAACTGTACATCGATGCTTGTGGAGAAGGACTAGGTGCTGCACTTCACCAAACACAAATTATCAACGATAAACCAGTGGAAGGACCAATTTGTTTCATTTCAAGGCAGATAAAGCCAACAGAAGCAAGGTATGGAGCAAGCCAAATGGAATGCTTATGCCTAGTATAGGCTTTAGAAAAACTGCATTATTATTTGGATGGCACAGTATTTGATGTAATCACAGACTGTAATGCTGTGAAATCACTATTAAATATGAAGACTCCAAATAGACATATGCTGAGATGGCAAATTGCTATCCAAGAATATAGAGGAAATATGACTATTGTTCATAAATCTGGAAATATTCATAAAAATGCAGATGGTCTTAGTAGATGGGCTCTAGCAAATACCCCTGACAATCCAGCATGGGTACCACAAGAGGAACACCATATAGAAGGAATATGTGTTACAGACATTGGCACAGAATTCTTTAACCAAGTTAAAGAAAGCTATAAGACAGACAAAAATTGCCATATCTTAAGCCAACTTCTAATGAAAGACTGCAACGATCCATCACTTTCATCAAAACTAGATGAAATATGGAAAAAGGCATATGATGAAGGAAGATTTCACCTCCTTGATGGAATCCTTTACCATAGAACAAAACACACATGTGTTATGGCCTTAACAGATAGAACACTAATAAACACTATTTTACATGAGTGTCATGATAGTGTTGCATCTGGACATCTCTCAGAAGATAGGACACTAGAGAGGGTGAAAACCTGCTCTTGGTGGACAAATTGGAAGAAAGATGTTGCAGAATACTGCCAAACCTGTGACAGATGTCAAAAAGCCAACAGAGCCACAGGAAAGAAATTTGGAATGATGATCCAAATCCAAGAACCAAAATCCCCATGGGAAATAGTTCATATGGATTGGGTAACAGCCTTACCTCCAGGAGGAGACAGGAGTTATAATGCATGCCTAGTGTTAGTTGACAGGTACAGTAAAACTCCCATGTTCTTACCATGTCATAAAGATGACACAGCTATGGATACAGCCATAATGATATGGAATAAAGTCATTAGCCACACAGGCTTATTCCAAAATATTATAAGTGACAGAGACCCAAAGTTCACTTCAGCATTATGGACAAATCTCCATAACTTGTTTGGGACAAAATTATCATTCTCAACAGCTTATCATCCTCAAACTGATGGTCTAGCAGAAAGAATGATACAGACCCTAGAGGATATGATCAGAAGATTCTGTGCTTATGGGCTAGAATTCAAAGATTCTGATGGTTTTACCCATGATTGGTGTACACTAATAGCAGCACTTGAACTGGCATATAAGACATCAATCCATTCTTCTACTGGCAAAACACCAGCAATGCTAGAGAAAGGTTGGAATCCAAGACTTCCTTATGATACCCTCAAAAAGGACTTAGTGGATATACATCCAACAGCAAGCAGTTTCAAAATAATGCTTGACAAAGCAAGACACCATGCAAACAGATGCATGCAAGATTCTTTTAAATATGCAAAAGAAAGATGGGATAAAATTCATAAGCCACCTGATTTCAAAATAGGAGACTTGGTTTTAGTATCAACCCTTAATTTCAATAACATTAAAGGCCCAAAGAAATTGAAAGATTCCTTTTCAGGACCATTTATGATAAAAGCACTCCATGGACCCAATGCTGTGCAATTAGAACTCACAGGTGAACTAATGAACAAACACCCAACTTTCCCTGTAAGTCTGATAAAACCTTACAGTTCAAGTGACAAGGAGTTATTTCCACTAAGAAATAAACCCCCACTTGAGATTCCCCCCTTGGAGGAAGGAGAGGAAAAGAAAATAGTAAAAGTCCTTAAAGAAAGAAGGACAAGAAACAAAAAAGAAAGGGAATACCTTGTAAGGTATAGAAATTCAACTCAGGAAGATGAATGGCTACTTGAGAAAGATATAACAAATGCTGATAAATTACTAAGAAGATTCAGACATGAAAGAAAACCTGAAAAATAAAAAAGTTAAGCATTATTGAGCTTCAAGACTAACAAAGTCTATTGAAGAGGTAGGACAGTGGATGATACCCTAATCACAAATATCAGATTGTGGTACAATCTTTTTTTGGTGGTAGGGAATGTGAGCCTTTGAGATATGACCACATACCCAATAAGGTCACAAAAAGACTCAGAATAATTAGACTTTTAATATAATTATATTAAAATCACTTAAAATAATTATACATTAAAAATAAGTAATTAAATATACAAAAAATACCATAAATTGGTACAAAAATTGGTTTAACTTAAAAACCAATGAATCAACATGTAAAATAAATTATACCATTGGATTCCCCATGGAAAAATACACATATACCATTTTTATGGCATATCTGTAAAGTCAATATTTAAGGAATTATAAGGTATAATACCTTATAAAAACCATAAAACCTTATTTATCTCAAAAGCTAATGAAACAACATGTGAAATAAATTGTACCAGTGGATTCCCCATGAAATTCCACACATAAGACAATTAATAAGCTAATTTCCAATGCTAATACTTAAGGAATTATCCTGAATATATGCACTTTTTTGGTCAACGCATATATTCAAGGATCATAGCTAATATCTTCTAAACTATACATGATAGAATGATGAACCAAAAATAAAGTTACCACGTAATTACTGTAAGAACACAGATATGAACTTTATTTTACAGATTATAAACAAGGTTAAAACCTATGATGAATTATTGATAAAAATCAACAGAGCTGTTGACCACTTTGTTGTGAAAGTGTTCCAAACTTAAAAAAAAGTACACAGTTGGATTCTCCTAGTTTATTCGTGAAGAATGATGTAATTTTTATTATTAAATTCAGGGTATAACCCCCTGAAATCAAGGTTTGAAGTTTAAAATATTGAATTTCGACAGAAAAGATGAGTTACAAGAAAAATCATCAAAATTAGAGTTTTGATGATGTAATAAAAAGCTCTTGGCAGAATAATAAGGTTATTCCAGGCTATCAGAATTAACTCTCTGAATTACTGTAGCGTGTAAATATTAAAAGTTATTGAGGATCAAAGTTTGAGCTTAATTTGAGCAGTTATGATCACATACTGTAACCTTAATTTAAGTTTAACAGTCTTAAGAGTGATAAAATTGGTGAATACTATTAGTTTATGATTAAAACTAATAAAATACACGAAATTTGGGGTTCTGCCAAGCCTCTGATGTCATCAAACTTAGAGTTATAGTGATAACTCTAAATAATGGTGTAATAATGATGTAATATGGCTTAATCATGATGTAATCACCCTCAAACCTTAAAATATTGATCAATTCCAGTGGATATGATCAGTACACGTCTACTAGAAGCCTGTTGGACTCTAGGAGGGAGGTATTTACTATAAATAGAGCTCTTTTTACTCTATTTTCCCCTCAGACGCATCAAAAACATTAAATCAATTAAATAAAAGGTAATTTCTTTATTCTTTATATATAAAACTCTTATATTATTAAAGACCAAAGACCATCTTAATATTAATCACTATTCTTACGTGATTAAATCAATTCTTTAATTGTTTTTGTCATAAATCTCTCTATAAACTCATTTCCACGTAAAATAAAGAATTTTAGTAATTTTCTTTATTTTTTATTGTAAATACAATTTGAAAAAGTTGTATTATATTCTTTTGGCGTAAAATATCTCAAAATTATTATTTTAAGTGTTAAAAGTAGGTTATTTCATCTTATTATAATAATTTCTCTCTTATTATTACTCTCAATAATTCTTATTTAATATAAATAGTATTTATATTAATATATAACTTTAATATTAGTAATATTATTGTTATTAATTGTTTTTTATTTATAAAAAACAGTTTTTTACGCCTTTATTATTTGTTGGTAACAATAATAAAGAGCCTTATAATATATTAATTATTTTATATTAATATATTATTTATAATATTATAATTTCATATAATATTAATTATATTATTATATTTATTTAATAATATAATATTTTTTACGCCATAATAATAATATTTCTTTATTATTATTATTATTTTAATCTTATTTATTTCAATTATAAGGACATTCAGAGTACAATAAGTAAAAAATTAGTAATTTTTACTTATTGTTTCATAGTCAAACCTTACATTTTGGGGCCTGGCCGTGATATTTACTCAAAAGACCTTTAAAAAGATTCTATTTGGGTTTATCCAATAATAAATTATATTTATAATCATAAAATTATATAATAATTTTATATTTTATTGATTTTAAAAGCTATTGAGGCATTTGGAAAGCAATTGTACTGTCTTACACGTGGTTTTTCACATCCTTAGACTTGCAAGAACTTTCTTTGAGTGACTCTAGTGATTAAAAGAGATATTTTATAAATTAAAAATAATTTTTATTATAATTTAATTTTATAAGAATCATATTCATTTTTTATCTTATTCTTTAAAAATAAAAAATATTAAAAACAAATAAAAAAGTTATTTCTATTCATTTCTTTATTTATTTCAATTTTTCAAAGATATAAAAGCAATTTCTACGTGGAAAATTGCCATATCTTGCCAAAAATAACACTTCTTATAAAAAGACTTATATTTATTTGTCTTTTTTAGTGTTTGAAGATAACCCAACAGAAGACAACCAAGCTACTGTTGAGAGATTGGTGGAAGAAACTTGTCAAAGTTCTCCAACACCAGTTATCACCAAAAGAAAGAAAGCTAAGAAATTAGACTTTCCAGGGCCCACCATTCAAGACTCTGAAGGTGAGCACCTCTTTTTAAATTGCCATAAAAGAATTTTATTATAAAAATACTTTTATTTTTTCTTATTCTTTAAATTATGACTACCAGAAGAGGTTCCCAATACTCCATCCAATCAGATGGAGCTGGACTCAGAGGTAGAATTGATCCCTCAAAAGGGAAAAGAAAGGGCAATATCCCCAGTGGAACAGAATCCACACAAGGAAGTGCCTTATCCCAAAGGCAAGTCCCAGAAATGCCCATGATATCTGAGCCTGAATTGGAACTAAGTATGAGTAACTCAAATAGGTACAAATCACATTCAGAGGGCTCAAATAGACATCTACATGAGCCAGTACAAGCAGTATTACACAGTATACAAGGACAAAGACTGGGAAATGCTGCCTCAAATACACCAAGGAGTGATGAACTCCTGGCACATCCTGAAAAAGTTCCTCAAAGAGGAGGAGATAGTGAAATACTCCAATGGATGGAATCCACTGTCATCCAAACCTCAAATCAAAAAAAATCAAGGATTATCATGCCAAAAAGAGGGAGGCAACCAAGGAAGAAGCCCCAGTAGCCTCTACCAGCAAGCCTCAAGCCAACCCACTTCCCCAAGAAGGGAAGAAGAACAAGAAAAAGCATTGGAGGAAACCATATTCCCCAAGTTACAGAATCCCAAGAATCCAAAAGGATGCCATGGAAAATGTTTTCAACATGGCCAGAACCTTGATGGAATTCAAGGACAAGGAAGAGCAAAGAATGAGACAACCTCATTTCCCAAAGAAATAACCTTGTCCAAAGATGTTGTAAATACTTTAACAGAAATTAAAAATAGTATATTACCTCTAAAAGAAATTAAAAATAGTTTATTATCACTACAAGAAATAAATAACAATTTATCTTCTTTAACAAAAATTGTTGTGCAAAACAAAAAAGAAATTGACAAAATTAAGTTTATTGTTGAAAATAATAAACCAAAGAATTTGATTGACAATACTCAAAAATTAATACAAGGACAACAAGAATTGTATAAATACATAAAAGATATCAAAGACAAGACTTTGACAATCAATTATGATGTGAGTATTGACAATCTTACAGAAAAATTAAATAAATTAAGTATTTCTGTAGAAAAATTTGAAGAAAAGACTTCATCACACCAAAAATTACTTTTGGACCATGTGGAAAAAAGTGATGAAGCAAGAATGCATCTGAAAGATGATATTTAAAGTGAAATAAGGCTTATTACAGAAAAAAAGGATAAAATTAATGAGGCTAATTTAAATATGCCAAAGTTATCAACACCATTTTCTCATATAAGAAGCCCTGTTAAAACAAAAGAGGAATTGTCAAAACCTTTCATAACAGACTTGAGTCACCAAGACAATAACCAAGTCTTAATGAAAGAAGCACCTCAATTGAAGGAATGGCCAACATTCACAGGAGAAGGTGAATATGACCACATGTCATTTATTAAAACAATTGACATGTTACAAGAAGACTATGCCATACCAGATGAATTAATCACTGCAAGATTACATTCATTATTTGAGAAATCTGCAAAAAGATGGTATTATGGCATAAGACAGACAAATGGTAAAAATACCTGGTCTTGGTGGAAACAAGAAATAATCACCAAGTGGGCAAATGATGCCTGGAGGTATAAGATAGAAAATGCATTTGAAAACTCTTTCTTTGACCCAGAGAAAGATAAACCTTTAACTTGGTTCTTAAAACAAGTTGAAAGGCTTAATGCACTGTACCCAGAAATGTCACAGAAGATGGTGCATATGAAAATACTTAAAAAATGTGGAGGGGAACTAGAACATGCCCTAAGAAGCAGGTGTATAGAACCATGCTCCACAGAAGAGTATATAAATGCACTAGAAGATATAGTGAAAAGAACAAAAATTGGCAGGACTTGGAAAAAATTGGACATTAAAAGCCCAAATAAACCATTTATCAAAAAATATAAATCAAAAGAATCCTTTAAGCCGAATACATCCAACAATAATGAGCAAAGAAAATGCCACCATTGGATTCTCCATAAACGTCCACACATAAAACAAATAATAAGCTAAGCTTCAAAACCAATACTTAAGGAATTAACCTGAATATATGCACTTTTATGGTCAACACATATATTCAAGGATTTTAGCTAATATCTCTTGAATTATGCATGATAGAGTGATGAACCAAAAATAAACTCATCACGTAATTACTGTAGGAATACAGAAATGAAGTTTCTTTCACAAGTTATAAACAAGGTTAAAATGTGTAAGGAATTATTGATTAAAATCAACACAGCTGTTGACCACTTTGTTGTGAAAGTGGTCCAAACTTAAAAGAAGTAGACAGTTGGATTCTGATAGTTCATTCGTGAAGAATGATGTATTTTTTATTATAATATTCAAGGTATAACCCCTTGAAATCATAGTTTGAAGTTTAAAATATTAAATTTTGACAGAAAAGATGAGTTACAAGAAAAATCATCAAAAATAGAGTTTTGATGATGTAATGAAATTCTCTTGGCAGAATCATGAGGTTACGCCAAGCTATCAGAATTAACTCTCTGAATTGCTTTAGCGAGTAAATCTTAAAGGGTATTAAGGATCAAAGTTTGAGCTTAATTTGATCATTTATGATCACTCACTGTAACCTTAAATTAAGCTTAACAGTCATTTAAGTGATAACATTGGTGAATACTATTAGTTTATGATTGAAACTAATAAAATCCACGAAATTTGGGGTTCTTCCAAGCCTTTGACGTCATCAAACTTAGAGTTATAGTGATAACTCTAAAAAATGGCGTAATAATGATGTAATGTGGTTTGATCATGATGTAATCATCACCAAACATTAAAATATTGATCGATTCCAGTGGATATGATCAGTAAACGTCTACTAGAAGCCTGTTGGACTCTAGGAGGGAGGTATCTACTATAAATAAAGCTCCTTTTTCTCTGTTTTCTCCTCAGACGCATCAAAAAAACATGAAATCAATACAATTAAAAAGGTAATTTCTTTATTCTTTATATATAAAACCTGTATATTATTAAAGACCAAAGATCATCTTATTATAATCATCAATTTTGAAGTGATTAAATCATTTGTTTAATTGTTTTTGTTAAAAATCTCTCTAAAACTCATTTCCACGTAAA
The DNA here is from genome assembly GCA_023105745.1 of Austropuccinia psidii. Lineage (NCBI taxonomy): Eukaryota > Fungi > Basidiomycota > Pucciniomycetes > Pucciniales > Sphaerophragmiaceae > Austropuccinia > Austropuccinia psidii. The sequence continues at coordinate 70,428,964 of JALGQZ010000004.1, forward strand.
AATCAAGAATATTAGTAATTTTCTTTATTTTTTATTGTAAATACAATTTGAAAAGGTTGTATTTATATTTTTTTTGGCGTAAAATATTTCAAAATTATTATATTAAGTGTTAAAAGTAAGTTATTTTCTCTTATTATAATAATTTTCTCTTTATTATTATTTTAATAATTCTTTAATTAGTATAAATAGTATTTATATTAATTTATAACTTTAATATTGGTAATATTATTGTTATTAATTGTTTTTTATTAATAAAAAACAATTTTTTACACCTTTATTATTTGTTTGTAACAATAATAAAGTGCCTTTAAATATATTAATTATTTTATATTAATATATTTATTTTATTATATTATATTCTATAATATAAATTATATTATTATATTTTATTAATAATATAATCATTTTTATGCCATAATTATAATAATTCTTTATTATTATAATTATTTTTATCTTATTTATTTCAATTATAAGGACATTCATAGTACAATAAGTAAAATATTAGTAATTTTTACATATTGTTTCATAGTCAAACCTTACATGCGGGGTGGGGTGGAGATCTCAAACACTCCCAGTCCGGTTTCATCCTTAAACTGGATGATGCTCAGATTCACTGGAGTTCAAAGCGCCAGACAGTGGTAGCACTATCCACCTGTGCTGCGGAGTATGTGGCACTGTTGGATTTGACTCAACACCTGGTGCAGGCAATAAATCAACTCGTGCAACTTGCCGAAAAATTCACCAATACGATTTTCTGCAACAATCAGGCCGCAGTACAGGTTTCAATCGGCAAGCACTCAAGGAAGAGCATGAGGTATCTCAATAGGTCATTTTTTTGTGAACAATACAATTTGCAAGCATGACATCAAGATCTCATGGGTGAAGACGGCGGACATGCAGGCCGACGCGCTGACAAAGCGCCTCTCAGGCCTGGCACTACCCTTCCTAAGAATCATGGGTGACAGTTAATTTTTTTGGGGGAGGGTGTTGAGTTTTGGGACACCGTTGCAACGCGGTGTCCAAAACATCTTTGTAGAAAAAAATGAACTGTAAATACAAACCTACGCTGCGGCACGCTGACGCGCCACAGCTGTCTAGTTGTAACTTAAAAACCCGCTCACGGTCCAGATCCGTTTCCTTTTTTCCTCACCTCTCATCAATTGGAGGTGATGGATTTTGGAACTGACCGGCCAGCAAGCTTTGCGATCTTCTTGTTATTTCTCATTAGGTAATGCAACCCGACCTCTCATCAATTGGAGGTGACAGATTTTGGAACTGACCAGCGAGCGAGCTTAGCGATCTTCTTGTTATTTCTCATTAGTGGTATTGAGCTATCATACAGTTTCAGGATGGTGTATCCAAACTGTATTAGGTAATTCCAACCTGTACAGAAGCTGACAGGCTGTATTTATGAACCAAACTGTATGCATATTTCAGCAAGGAAGATTGCTGAAACTGAATTCTGGTGCACACAGTGTATTTGCTGGCTTTAGGTGTCTGAGTGTGTGTAAGTATGAATACCCTTACCCCTGACTAGTGGTTGTTACAGTAAGGTATGTCAAATTTCAGTCAAAAATTTATCACTTTTGGCATTGAATTGAGTCACAGGGTCTGTGATTCAATTGATTATGAGGTTTTGATACTAACCAGGGCAGTTTTGACTATTTTCAAGAGGATAAAGCTACTCTGCAGATAAAAAAATCTTTACAATAACAGTTTTAACTGGTTTTTAGGTCTCTTACACACATTCTGTCATGTTTTGAAGGCTATAAACCAAGTATTACTATAGCAATGGCTAAAACCAGCCCTTTTTTTGTCCAAACAAAGGTTCAATAATTCCATAATTGAATTTTCTTCTTTCAGTGTGCTTCTCACTACTAATTGAAGTAAATCTTCTTTTTGGAGTAAAGTTAGTTGGTGGCTATAAAAGAATTTCTTCTTTTTGCACTTTTCTCTTGATGTTAGGATCTTTTCCTTTTATCATTAGCTTAAACACTGCTAAGCCAATTGATAAAATATTCAAACCACCAATTTCAAGAAATTTAAAACCTTTTAACCACGTGAAAACATAATTATAATCACTTTTTGTAACTATTACAATTATTTTTACCCTTGAACTGCCCCAAAAGTAAATTAACCCATCTTTCATCACTCTTAGCTTTGTCACTTTGTTTCAAAATTAGTTGTGGTCACTTTTGGATTTTTTTTCTCTTTGATATTCCTTTTAGAGACTTTGTTCTTATATTAATTTCCTTCATCTCTTTTCTCGATTAACTTAAATTGAGATTTCTATTGAAAAAATTTCTTTTGTAGCCTTAAATATCTCTTGTAGTTTATTTTTTGATAAATTTGTATTTTTGGTAAAGCAATAAATCTTTATAGTATTATTGTTTTAAGCTAATAAATTTAAAAAAATCAATGTTGGAATGTGTTTTTCTTAAAAATTTTGAAATTACTATTTCTGCTTAATTTCACCTTAAAAGTCTTGACAGGAAATTTACTTGCTTTTCATGAAAATATTTATATTAACACCTTACAGTATTGGAAAAAGATTTTTTTTTTCTTTTCTAATCTCCCATTTTTAAATTTCTGTCTTTATGGTTTTTGATGTCAATATCATAATGGTTCAAGTAGTCATTTCCAGGAATGATGTGCTGAAATGTCAAGCTATCCATTATTACTATTTCATTTTCTATCCTCACCCTTCTTTCTGGATGTGGAAGTACTAGGTCATTATCCAGTATACCTAGTTGATAAATATTATAACAAGCACTGCTGAACTTCACATCTTCTATTGGTAACAATTGTCTTTTCCAATGGGGAAGTATGATAGTCAGGTAGTCTTTTACCACACTGGTAAAAAAGCTCCAGTGTCTATGTTATCTTTGGCTTCCACATCACTCATTCAAATGGATGTAATGAAAGATGCTTCAGAAGTATAAATTTTTACTTTAGCAGTTGTGGAATTTTTCATTATAGAGTCCTGAATATTTATTAAACATATAACAATACTCACTAATTTGTGGTAAGTGGGTATGAGCTTAAGTAACTTCAAAGAGTGCTGTGATATTATCACTATTACCTTCTTTGACTTGTGTCTCATCATAAATTGAATAATTGTGGTAATATTCCTCTTTTTCTTCAGTGAAGTGGACTTCTTCAATGAGCTTTTCTTCATTGATTTTGGTCTTTTTAGTACATGTATTGTCTAAATGTGATGGATCTTGCATTTGTTGTGAGCCTTGAGGTATACTTTACATACCCAAATAGGCCAAAAATAATATAAACATAACTATTTGAATTTTGAATATAAGTCATTTATATATCCAAAATTCATTGTTTTCAACAAAAAAATATGAATAATGTTTTTGTAAGTAAACCCATGGATTCAAGGACAGATTTGGATTCTACACAAAAGATAAAGTAGGGTGACTTCATGGCATGAGTAAGCTTAAATTAGCTCTATCAGGTGTTAATATGTAAATTACTTCAACACCTCGTCATCAATACCACATAAAAGAATCATGAAAAATTTTGGTTTTTCATTTTCACACCAAAATAATGGTATTGTAAGAAATCCCATTCTATATACACACTAAGAATAGTGTTGTGAATGACTATGTCACCTGAAATCACTGCATTATTACATACAGTTTTGGTACACCCATAGTGTATAGTAGTCTTGAATCATGAATTACTATTTTTGACATGAAAATAGCTAAGGGTGACAAAATACAGCAAAGAGAGCCAGGGTACCCAACCTCTGAGGTATCTGAGGCATAAAAAGCTCCAAACCTTGAATTCATGACCTATCCTAGTGCAATTGGTCTGTTAAAGCCTTTTGGGAACCTTGTTGGAAAGCTATAATCCCATTAAATCATCAGAAAATATCAAATAAGCTGTTATTTTGAGATGACAAGAAGGTAATGAGAAACTCTTACTTCTGCAAAAATGTCCATTATTAATTATTATCCATGAATAAACCCAAAAATATTAATGAAAACCCTTTTTAAACGATTATCCATGAAAATACCTATTGGAAACCAGATTTCACTATGATTAATGCTTATTCTCTTTAGAAAATTATGTAACACTTCAAAAATTCATTCAAAATAAAATTCTCAATTAATATTTCTGAAACCTCCAGCACCAATGAAGAAAGGAATAATCCACACTAAAACCAAGAAAACTATGACTTCATAAGTCAAATTGAAAGTTCTTGAAATATTTGAATAATTTACAAAAAATCAAAACAATCAGAATTTATATTCTTCATTGTTAAAAAGGGAATTGGTAAGCTCACATAGGGTTTTGTAAAAAGTATGTAAGAAGCTATTTGGTTTCTCCTTAAACCTCCTTTTTTTCTTGAAAATTATTGGGCTCTTAAAACCTTCTATGAGTTTGTTTACCATTTTTTATAAATTAATTGATCCAAATTGTCTCCATGAAATAAGTAACTTTTATTTAACAAACATATTTTGAGTTTATATAAGTGAAATCTTATTTTGTTAGTTTTATTTAACAATTGTGATAATTTGGACAAAAAAAATCAAAATTTTGGGTTTTTGAAAACCAAGAAATTTGAAAAACTCATTTTTAATTCAGGAGACCTCAAAGTTCAACATAAAAAGAGAAAAACTCATTAAGAAGTAAATAAAATTGGAAATCATGTAATAATGTGTAAAAAAGCCTCATCTCAGTTTACCAAAATATTCTTTTGACTTACCAATTGCCGCTGAAAAAGGAATAATTTAATGAACCATTTTTTTGAAAAATATAAATCAACACAAAATTGATGAAACTAGTTTAAAAATTAATTATTTGACTTGAGCTTCAATATCTTTAGAACTCCATTCCAATTCTGAAATAAAGATATAATCAAATTTAAGAAAATATTTCATGATTTTCTATATTAACTAAGCTTAATAATAATATATTTATAAATTCTAAGATGACTTCAAAAAAGATTCAACGCAAAAATAAACATTTTGGCTACATTAATCAAGCCATTAACTTAAATGATAATGAAGCTTAATAAAATTTAATTAAAAATTCAGTTAAATTCAAAATGAATAGCTTAATTAAATTAGTTGAAATGAAAGAAATATTATTAATGGATAATAGTTTGAAAAAATCCTTATTAAGGAAATTATCCATGATTAGGAATTTCAACATGAGGTTTTTTGTCAATTTCATTAGCTCCAATTGAACACAATTTCTTTTATCAAGGAGTATTCAAAAATAATAATAGCTGATCTGCAGGAAATACATAAATTTTGAAGAAACATACCACTTCTATCAATAGTGAATATTTATGCAGGATATTTATTAAGCTATGTGTTATTTTTGAAAAAAATTAAATATTATTTAGGATTTCTCAAAGTAAATCAGAAAAAAGAATATGGTTCAATGAAAAATAAATTAATTGAACTTAAAAAAATTAACTCCATACAAGTTTCAAATTCAATTTTGAATACTCCAATAAATGTTTACTGATTTCAAACCTGGATTTTTCTACCATTATGCCAAACTTAAATTTCCACTACCAAGGTTTGACCAAAGCTCTATAATCTCATTGAGTTCCCCTTTACAACACAATGAATCAAACATATAGGTAAATATGTTAGCTAATAAAAAATATGATTTATAATATATCCATAAATGTTCAGTGAAAGATTACAGAATTTCAATTAACATATAAAATAATGCAAATTAGGAAATATTATGTAATAATAAAGATTCCATACACCAAAAATCCTGTTGTACTGAGAAGTTCTATAAAACCACCAGTATTGTGAGAGATGAATTTAGTTCTAATAGTTTTGGTTCAATCTGAGTTTATTTTCTCTTCATTTATAATTCCTGCTTCCATTTGTTATTTTCAAATTTCTTTTTTGTAAATCGCACCAATATTTATAAGTACATCAAATTCTTTATTTTCAAGAAATTTGGGCTGTGGTTTTATTTGAGTATCCATTGCAGTAGCACTCTCCAACAAAACAAAACTTATCCATTTCCATAATTATTTTGTGAAAAATCATAAATCCTTCAATTATATAACTTGATCAACATCTTCATAAGCAGAATACCACATTTGAGAATAATAAGTTTTCAGAGGAGTCGCCTTTGGTTTGTGACTCAATAGAGAATCCTTCCCTGTAATTGAGTATATCTCTTGATTATCCTCTTTTTAAACATGAACCAATTCTTGAAAAATCTAAGCTTCCAGACACATTGGATTTATTTTGGCAAAGAAAGCACATCTACTCTCCATCTTTTAAGCCATAGTCACTGCGCACCCCCACACTAACCATTTTATGATAATTTTTTGAGAACACCAATGGTAAATTGAAGGTTTGATTCTGGCAACATGATATTACTGGCTGGCCAATCAACATATGAAAAATGCCTCTTTGTTCTTGAAAATTCAGTGCTTACAGAAATCTTGTTTGGGGTAGTTTCAAGTCTTGTTGAATTGATCTTTTTGGACTGTTTTGGTAGTGATATTGATATAAGTTTATTGAATTTTTGAAAAGCAAACTTAGGCTGAAATTTTGAAAGATTTTAGCCAATCAATTCAAATTTAATCTTCTACTTTTGTCAAATGTTTTTTGAGTATCAAGGCAGTTTGAGCTGATAAGTTCCCCCTAAATGAATATTCATAAAGCATTTTTGACGCAACCACAACCCGGCAGCTTGAACCAGAGAGCAGGAATAAATTAAATCACTCGAAATTTCTCGGCGCGTCCAATGGAGACAGAAGCAATAATAAATCTCCGCTGACCCCATTGGATTGAGATTCTGAAAATTCATCCATCGATTTTGGGGTAAATTTATCGTTCGTAAACTAGACAAGGATGCAAAGGATCATGTGAGTCATCCAGTCTTTCAATAAATCTGAAATAAGTAGTTATCCTTTGCTAATCGGGTTCTCATCGTAAAAATTATCTTAATACTTCATCTTGGTAGCAAACCTAAGAATGCTCGTTCAAAGCGTGCACTTAAAGCAAGAGCACCCAAATTGGTTGAAGATCCCAAAACTTCAATCTTTATCAGATCAACTTCAACTTCAGAAAGAGTTAGGATTGCTTTAGCTGAGCTTTATAAGCTCAAATCCTCATCTCATTCAATTCAATTCGGCAAGCGTAACATTGTCCATCCATTCGAGGATCCTAGCAGTTTGCAATTTTGGTCCGTCAAGAATGACGCAAGTCTGTTCTTGATTGGTAGTGACAGCAAGAAACGTCCCAATAATTTAACTTTTGCTCGCTTGTTCGATCATCAAGTATTGGATTTAGTGGAAGTAGCAATCGAAGGCCTTGTCTCATTAAATGACATAAAAGGTCCAAAGACCTCTCCTGGCCTGAACCCATTGTTTCACTTTGTCGGTACCCTTTGGGACTCAGACGAAAGGTTTAAGCAATTCAAGTCAGTCTTACTTGACTTCTTCCGAGGTGAACAAATTCATTCCATCGATCTTGTGCATGGATTGCAACATGTCATATCACTCAGTGTAGGCGACATAGATCAACCAGGAGCCTCTCATTCTATCCTATCCAACTCATCCACACCATCAACCATCACAACCCAGCCTGAAAAAGAAAATCTAACATCAAAAGTCACTCATCCAAAACCGGTCTCGATTGTTGATTCAGATCAACCCAAATCAAGTTCGGGGCCTGATGGTCTTCCGCTCATCCATTTCAGAACCTATCTTGTAAAACTTCTCAAGTCTGGTCAACGTGAGCCCCGAGTTGAGCTATTACCTCATGGACCCTCGTTCGATTTTCGACTCCGTCGAACTCAAGTACCTTCCGAAGATCTCTTGAAGTTAGCTCTTAAACGGCCAGCCGAACGAAAACCAATCAATTCTGATAAAAAAGCCAAGATCAATAAGAACGTTGATATCGATGAAATGGGTGATACAGTCGGTAAAATTCATGTTGGCCAACAAGAATTGAGCAAATTGCAAAGTAGAAAAATGAAAGGTTTAAAAAAGGATCGACAAAGTCCAACGTCAGATCAAGAGGATGAAATCACTGATGGAACTGAAACTGATGAAGAAAATTTTGATGCTACCCAGGAAATGGGTGCTATTGTTGAATTAGAGCCATCTAAAATTAAAAGGACAGCATAACCCGCCTAATTACTTATTTCACTTCTTTTTCACTTAACACATAAAAGAGCAAAGTTAGACAATCACAGATTTCTATGTAAAATTATACAAAGTGCCCAGTCGCTTGATAATTACTTCGGAGTAGATAATTTTGTTAGTTTGTAAAATAAATAAGAGATCTTTTTTGCAATTCCGAGGAAAGGCATGCCAGCCAAAGCACTTGGTGTCGTGTGTGAATTATACTTAGTAACTGAGTTTAATCACAATTTTTGTCTTGAGTCATATGGAAACTGCCTTACAAAAAAAAGCTTGCCTGTTCATCAGCAGGGATAAGGCTGTATGTACTTTCTAGCCAAACAAGGCATAGTCTTCTTAAACAAAAAAGGAATGTATATTTGGATTTTAATTCACTGTCCCACCAATAAGCTGTAAGATATGAGTCAGTTGACATAGTTTGCCTTTTCAGTAAAAAGAACCACACAAATGTCTTCAAAGCTTATGAAATTTCTTCTTGGAATAACAAAGGTTTTCAAATCAAAAAATTAATAAATTATATTTCCAAAAAAAAAAACACAATTCGATAAATTTAAAAAAATTATTGAAAAAGCTAATTCTATAATACTTGAGTAGCTTCTCATTGTATGTCAGATGTAAGGGCTAATTCCTTAATAAGGATTTCAAACAACTAACTATTAATTGATAATAAGAGAATAAGATGTTTTTTGTTGGAGAATTTGGCTTAAATATGCTGGAATATTTGTCAAACCTATCTAAGATGGGCTCCATAAGGTCAATTTAACTCCATATTTCTTCACTCAAACCTACCTTTTTTCCTTGTTTTAATTCATTATATAATTGAATGAAAAGATTAAGCTTATATCATTTTTTGATTTGATGGAGGTAATAATTTCAACTCAACATTGGTACATTAATGAAAGAATTTTTTTAGTATCCTTTCCTTTTGAAAAACTTAATGAAGGGCTTGTGCTACTTTGTTGACCCTAAGATGTGGGAGCAGAGCTGTTGTAATTGCTTTAAAATTTTATTTTGAGGTGGGATATCATAGCAGAAATGAAGCATTTTTAAGATGAAATAGCTTTGGCTCTGGAGAATTTCTTATTCTAGATCTCTTTGTATTCAAAACTACATGATCCAGTTTGTAATGAGTATCTAAAGTAGCATCATTCAAAGACCTCTGAGAATATTAACTAGATTTTCTATGCATCCTTCACTTGCACTTGGTTTTTTTATTGCTTATATGAGAGATACATGTCAGCAGCTAAAGAAAAAATAGTTTTCATTAAGAGGAATATAAGTAATCTGAATTCCCCTGGAAGAAGGGGTAGATTCATCATGTATCTCAGTAATCAAGGAATAAAGGAGGTTGTAATAATAATCTGATAGCTACCACGCATTGGGAGAGGTAATTATACTGAGGACCTGCAGCTCAAATAACTTGAAGTTTCCACTGAAGTTCTTTTATCATAGATGGATATATTTTGAATTATAATCAGTAAAGCAGTAACATTTCTCAATAATGAACCCAATATTATCAATCACAAATAAGACTCAGTGTCATAGCCACGCACATTCTTTCAAGGAAGGAAAATTTCAATTCTGGTTCATCCAAATAATCAAAAAAGAAAATAGTTTCTCTAAAAGACACTAAGGGCTTATCTCAAGTTTCCTCAAATTTTCTTAATTTTGATCAAAGTGATATTTAATTATTTCTTAGTTATACATTAATCTTTGTAAGAATAGAACCAGATTGTTCTAATTTTATTCTTACTCTCAATTATTTTTCATATTTTTTTTATTCTAGGAATATGAGAATACATCTGAGACTCACGATTTGACTTCAAACTGGGATAACTTCTCCAGCTCTTATGATACCAAGTTGAAAATTGTAGCTCAAATTTAGGCCATTAATGCTCCATTTATTTCACAGCTCACACCATATATTTTCATGTTATTCTTAGGTGAATACCATAATGGATATCCTTTTGTCTACAGTATATAGAGAAATGAAATTACCATTCTAAATCCCTAATATAAAACTTCAAGAAAATACCTCTTCTTGGTCTGAGATCAATATTGATAAATATAAAGAAGAGAAGAAGCTGCTTGTTATTTTGGCTCCAGATAAATATAGCTTTGTCATTTGTTATCCAATACAAACTTGACTTGGATAATCTGGAATGGGTAATTTTTGCCAGAAATATGGGTATATTTTCACTCTTTACTCATTCAATAAACCTTCTGGTTTCAGTTATTTGATTCATTGAATAGCTTATAGTTTTTCACTTCATACATGTGATCTATTTTAAGTCACAATATGATGAAGGGGCTATGAAAGTCCACCAACCCTCTGGGAAAAACCACAAAAAAACTCAATATTACACATTGAAGCAGTCAATATTTTAAACTCAGAAAAAATTGAAATAATTCAATATATTAGAAGGTCAATAATTTGAACCCAGTGACCTAGAAGATATCAAAAATCCAAATTAGACAATCAACTAACTGCCAGCTTTCAATTTAAATAGATAAATATAACTCCAATTATAAAAATTTCTTAAAATTAGCCATCATTAAGATAATTTTTTTATTAAGGACCTATTATATGATATTTTTTGTCTAATAAGAAATTAAGTTTGTTAATCAGAGAATGAATTGAAATTTCCAATTATAATTTTTTAACACTGTTAAAAAAAACTAATATCACATTCACAAAGAGATTTGCAGAAAACATTTTTTTTGAATATTTATGGAGCATTCACCTATTAAAAAATCCTATATAATATCTTGTGAGCCTTGAGGTATATTTTACATACCCAAATAGGCCACAATTATCTTAAAAAGAAATTTTTAGTTATGCATAACTCATAAGTCATGCATATATCCAAAATTCATCATTTTTGATTTCAGAAAAGATGAATAACTTTTTATTGAGTAAGTAAATCCATGGATTTAAGGCCAGATTTGGATTCTACACAAAAATTCACCTAGGGTAGCTCCATAGAGTGAATAAGCTCAAATTAACTCTTTGAGGTGGTAAAATGGAAAATACTTCACTACCACATCATCAATACCACATAAAAGATCCGTGAAAATTTTTGTTTTTCTTAATTTCACGCCAAAATAATGGGAATGTGAGAAATCCCATGTTACATATACACTAAGAATAGTGTTATGCATGTTTTGAGCACTTAATATCATGGTATTCTTACATGGACTTTTGGTACACCCATAGCGGATATCTCACTTGAAGCTTAAAATTCTATTTTGACGTGAAAAATAAGCAAGGGGGACAAAAGACATCAAAGAGAGCCAGGGTTCCCAACTTCTGAGGCCTCAGAGGCGTGGATAGCTCCAGAGCATGGATCCATGGCTGATCATGGCCTAATTGGTAAACTAAAACCTTTTGGGAACTTGGTAACCATGTCACAACTACTGTAAATCTTAAGAAAATAGCAAATAACCTGCTATTTTGACGTGCCAAGGAGGTAAAAAGCTACTTAGACTCCTGTAACCATGTCAATTCTTAATGATTTTCCATGGATAAACCCCAAAAGAGTAATTAAAACCCTTTTTGGACTTGTATCCATTGATTTACCTCATAGCAACCAGTGAAACACTGATATTTGCAATTCTACATAGAAATGAGGTAAAAACTTCAAAAATTCATTAAAAATACAATTCTTAATGAATATTTCTGAGACTTTCAGGACCAATGGAGAACTATATTATCTATGATACAACCAAAAATAATTTCAGATTTACTAGTAAAATTCAAACTTTTACTTACAGTCCATTTTGGACTATTCTACATGAAACACTGAATCTTCAAACATTTCCAGTAATTACAACCTGTGATGAAATTGGCAATAAGATTGATACCTTTGAGAAATAAATGATTATTTTTGAATAAAAGAAGATTTACAGATGTTACTCCTTTTATTCTTAACCATATTGGGGTTGGTAGTCATGTAAAAGCATCAATTATATAATTATGATAATCTTACATGACAACAGATGATGCAATCAATAATCCAAAAAGGTTTATTGTTTTCTTACTCACTGGTTTTTAAGTTTGCTCCATGGCATGCCTCTATGAGCTGTTGTTGACTTAAAAGAGGCCTATTCTTGCTGTTTTTTCCACATCATCATCATCTTATTATCATTTAAATCATTATTACCAACAAGTAAGTATTAGTTATAGCTATTCTTGAGTGTTTTGAATCTTTCAGAATCAATAAGAAAGACGTGAAATCATAGAATCCAACTATATATTGTTTTAATACTGTTATAAATTCATTTTGATCCTTAAAATCCACAATTCTACGTCAAATCTCTCTATCTTATCTTTCAATAAGTTCTTTGGAATATTAGTGAGTGATTTATTTTTAATTCTTAAAGTTTTTCTCTAAAATCAGTTTTCTTCAAGAATTATCATTATAATTATTCTTGCAAAAGATAATTATATATTAAAATAATTTTATTATTTTAATAAAAGAAGTTTTATTATTAAAATCTTCTTGTAATTGATTCTTGTAGACAATTACTGCTCACTGTTAAAATCACTAGTAGTGTTTAACACATGAAAGAAATAATTCTTCAATCATTTAATTGTGGCTATAATAATATTTTATCATTATATTTCATAAGAACAGACATAGTACTGTTGATTAATAGTGATATTATCATTAGTTTCATAGTCACATCTTACATATCTGGTTCTTCTTTACTAAAGGTTCCTACCATGGAATTTCCTCTCAATGCAAAGTGAATGGTGCAGTACAAAATAAGTTACATTGAAGTGAAAATTTTCCAAATTTCTTTATGAAGATTTGAGCCCTAGATATTCTCAAGTCATACAATAATCTCAACTTCCCTTCATAAGATGCCAAGTTCTCTTTACTGTTAGTCAAAATTAAGTCCTTTTAGTGATTTTAACCTTATAATGGAGCTTTAATTGAGTTTTCTGATAAAATTTCCTTTTTGGTCAAACAATGTTTATTAAAATTGTTCACATATGTGAAATTTTGTAGCATATAGCATCTTTAAATAAGGTAACAATAACCATGGAGCTATTAAAGTATATTATTTGTAAGGTTTGACTATGAAACAATAAGTAAATATTAAAAATATTTCACTTATTGTACCATTAATGTCCTTATTAAAGTAATGAAGGAAATCATAATTATCATGTAAAATTATTATATTATTGAATAAATATAATAATATAATTTATACTATAAAAGTATAATATAATAAAAATAAATATATTAGTATATAACAATTAATATATTTAAAGCTCTTTATTATTGTTACCAACAAATCATAAATGCCTAAAAAATTGTTTTGTAATAATAAAAAACAATTGATAACAATAATATTATCCATATTAATGTTATATATTAGTATAAATACTATTTATATTAATAAAAGAATTGTTAAGAGTAATGATAGAGAGAAATTATTATAAAAGGGAGAATATCCTACTTTTAACACTTAATATGATAATTTTGAAAGCTTTTATGCCAAAGTATGTAAATAAAACTTATTTAAATTGTATTTACAAAATAAAATAAGAGAAATTACAAATATTCTTAATTTTATGTGGAAATAAGATCTATAGAGAAATATAACAAAAACAATTAAACAAATGCAGTAATAATGTCAAGATTTATGATTATAATAAAGATTGCCTTTCATCTTCATTAATATGAATGATTTATACATAAATAATAAAGATTTTACCTTTTTTATTTATTCTTTTATTGTTTTTTGCATCTGGGGGGGAAATAGAGTAAAAAGATCTTTAGTTATAGTAAACTACTCCCTTCTAGATTCCAGTAGGCTTCTAGTAGACGTGTACTGATGGTATCCACTGGAAATGATCAGTATTTTAAGGTTTAGTGATGATTACATCATTATCAAGCCATCTTATCGCATTATTATGTCATTATCTAAGTTTGATGACATCATAGGCTTGGAGAAAGACTACACTTTGTGCATTTTATTAGTATTAATCATAATCTAATATTCTTCACCAGTTTTATCACTTATATAACTGTTAAACTTAAAATAAGATTACAGTGAGTCATCATAAATGAGCAATTTGAAGCTTAAACTTTGATGATTGATAAATTCTAACTTATACATTATACAGCTCTTAAGAGAGTGGATTCTGATGTATTGGCATGCCCTAATTAAACTGCCATGAGCATTTTATTACATCATCAAAACCCTCTTTTTGATGATTTTTGTTGTATCTCATCTTTTGTGTTGAAATTCAATATTTCAAACTTCAAACCTTGATTTCAGGGGGTTTTACCTTAAAAATTATGATGGAAAATAAATCATTCTACACATATGAGCTAGTAGAACCTGAATATCCACTTTTTTAAGGCTGGACCACTTTCAAAACAAAGTGGTCAACAGCTCTAGCAATTTCGTTCAATGAACCCTTACAAGTTATAACCTTGCTTATAGCTTCTCAAATAAAGTTCATATATGGATTCTTACATTAATTATGTTTTAACTTCATCTTTGGCTTAACTATCTATCATGTATATTTCAAGAGATTTTAGCTAAAAACCATGAATGTATGCACTGACCAAAAAAGTGCATATATTCAGCTTAATTCCTTAAGTATTGACTTTAGAGAAATGACATAAATTTGTTTTATGTGTAGCTTTTAATGGGAAATCTAATGGTTAAATTTGTTTTCCATTTTGTTTCATTGGTTTCTGAGATAAATAAGAATTTATGTATTTTTATGGCATTTTTAGCTTATTACTCATTAGTTATTGACTTTACAAATATGCTATAAAAATGATATATGTGTTTTTTATCATGGGGAATCTAATGGGTTAATTAATTTCATATGTTTATTCATCATATTCTAAGTTGATTCAGCATTTATGCTATTTTATGGTATTTTTACTTATTTTAAGATAATTATTTGGAGGAATAATTATTGTAAAGTTTTCTTGTGAACTTTTATGGATATTTTGTCATATATCAAAGGCTCACATCATTGATTAATCTAGATATTGAATATAAGCTATGTGATATTTGTAGATATGAAGCTACATGAACATTATTATAAATAAATATAATTATTTAAACTAGTAATAGATTTTCATATAAAATAATTGAATACACAAGATTTTATCGAAGAGATTTATATTTAACAGATAAAGTTGTAGCTTGAGACTACATCATTCAATTATAAATCAAATCTTACATATTTTCTAATTTTATGAAATATCTGTAAGACTGATTGTGATCCTTAGAGGTATTTTCATATACCCAATAGACCACAGAAAATGAAATAAAGGCTGTAATAAAAAATGAAAATATTCATTTTGAAGAATAAAAATAGTTCTTTTTTATGATAAAATTTGAATTTCAAATTCATATAAATATATAATATAGCAAAAATTCTAAAAAGGTACTTTGACCTGGAAAAATGAAGTAAAAATAATTTTTGCAGATTAATTCAATAGAAAGTTGATTAGCTTTTTTTCCAAAGGAAACATATTAAACTTATTTTCCCAATGGATTCCTCATCAAATTTAAAGTGGGGCCACTTGCAAGTGAAATTTTAGTAAATCAACTCTAAATAATCTTAAAACAAGTTTTTAGTATTTTATGTATTAAAGTATCAAAATTCTCAGAATTTTGATTGAATTCACATCAAATGTGATGTTAAACATCACTTTTAATTCTAAAATTCAGGTTTAGTGTGCAGTTTGGAAGTTGTGAGGAATTGAAGTATTGTATCAAATAGGTGAACTTGAATTCATATATGAGGAATTAAGAATTTAATTGGTCTGCCGTAATATTTCAATTTAATTATATGTATGAAAATTCGCGTATAATACATGATGAGAAATTAAAGAAGAAATAAATCAGAAAGATTAAGTTTTTTGGGGGGAAAGGAATCTTTGCTTCAAGGATTCCAGACTCTCTCAATTTCCTTGCTCACAGGTTTGAGATATTAAAAATAATGCAAAGATTCATTTCTTTTGGCCTGGAATTGAGTCACAGGGTCTGTGACTCAATTTATGATGAGACTTTGATACTAAGAAGGGCAGGGTTAACTGTTTCCAAGAGGGTAAAAATACCCTTAGGCTAAAAAAAACTTCATAAAGAAAGTTTTTACTACTTTGAAAGTCTCTTACACACATTCTGACTTTGTGGTATTCCATACCTGTTCTGCCAAGGTTCAAATTCACAAGATAAAAGCTGAAAATTTAATCAAAAAAATATTATATATATATAAATAAAATAAAGATAAAAAGTGAAAAATAAAAACAAAAATTTTCAAAAACGAAGAGGAGAATTATATCATAATATAAAAGATAAGTATTATACTTGAATCTCAATCAAATTTTACCTATAGTGCCATATTGTCTCAACTCCACAACATGAATAATTCTCTATATATCATGGATTAAAGAAAAAATCATAATACTATACACTCTCTACTAGGTACAAGAATATGCTTACAAATAATTCAGCTTGCTTAAATATTCAATATGAATAAGCATTTTTAAAATTACATAAGTGATATGATTACTCTTACAAAATCATGTGTTACATTTCTTCATATAAAAACACTTACATATAAGCTAACATAGTGTTAAATTACTCAATTCCCACTTAAAATCCGATAACTAAACATTACAGGTATCATTTACAAATTAAATTTTACATATAAAAATAATCAATCAGATACAGCTCAATGTTGTTTGTAAGGGAAATAAGGTTAGTAGAGAGAAGAATACAGTTTAAAAAATGGTGCAATATTTATATCAAATGACACAGTTTAGAATTTTCTCACAAGCTAAATTCTCTAAGGGCTGTGCATAATAGAAATAAATTTTAGTTCAAATATAAGTATAGCTCAAGACAAATATCATGCAATCAACCAAACATATGGTTCAATATCTTGATCAGATGACACCATTTTAAATTCAACCACCAGAAAAATTCTCTCAAGGCTGTGCATATTAAGAATGAATTTTAGTTCAGCTATCAGTATAATTCAGAAAAATATGGTGCAATCAACAAAACATATGGTTCAATATCCTGATCAAATGACACCATTCCAGATTTAACTACTAGAAATTCTATCTCAAGGCTGTGCACTGACAATGATAAAGTTCGGAATGGTGCAATATCTTGATCAAATGACAGCATTCACAATTTACCCACCAGTGAAAATGTCTCAAGATGGAATTTTTCTAAGTCCATTGTTTTTGGAAGGCTCTATTGAAGGCCAAAAAGGTATAAATAAAGGGCCTATCTCCCTGTTTCACCCCATGCTTCTGATTTGGACAATAATCTCAAGTATCAATACCTCCCTTCTCTAGTAGGATAATCTATAATTATATTGAAATATCAGTAGCAAGGCTCAGTATCTTATAGTATTATTTCTGTTTAATTAATGGAAGATTTTATTATTGGTTAATAGTCTTACCATTATAGTAGTAGTGTTTAATTAGTGCTTGAAGATATTATCATTATTTATCTTATAAAATTTATCAATAACCTTTTTTAAAGAAAGGATATAGCATATTACCCCTATACCTTACATCATAACTCTTATAGAGATACTGAATTATATTTATGTTGATTCTAGTAGTATTATATTACTATTATATCACCTATATATTAATCTTATATTAATGGTAACCACCCTTATAAAATTATCTTCCCCTTTAATTATTATATTTTGTATTGATAGTATTATTAAATCAAGTTGAAATTATGAACTATCTATCAAGATTATTATTAATATTCATAGTGATATTAAAAAAATCTTCTTTAAATATCTCAAGTATTGAAATAAGGAATACTAAAGAAATTAATTAAAAAGAACTATATAATAAACAAAAAGAAGCTGAGAAAACCTCACTTGTTAAAAAATACTCACTATTACCATTCTTATCATAGTTATCTTTTATTTACAGACTGATAGAGACTTATGAATAAATTTCTTTAGATTAAAAGCCAAAAAACTAAATAATTTACTTGTGAGCTTATTTGAAGGGTATCTTTCACCCATGGTTATTGGCTAATTCTGAAATTTGAAACAGACTTATTAATGATTTACCCCTCAAGTGACTTCCTATTATTTATACCACAATATTTTTTGAAAGCTTAAAACCAACCATTGCTATGGTAATGGATGGTTAAAACACGTCCTGTTTTGGTTCAAACCAGGGCTCAATGATTCCATAATTTGCTTTTCTGTTTTCAGTGTATCTCTCATGACTAATTATGGTAAATATTACTTTTTGAGGAAGAAAATTTGTCACTATAAATAAACATATTCTTTGCACAATCCTTTCTCTTTCTGTTAGAAACTCTTCCTTCCATAATTAGCTTAAACATTTTTCAACTAATCAATAAACATTTTCAACCACAATTTTGAAATAATTTCAAATATTTGAACAATTTGTGAAAAATGTTGTAATCATATTTTGTGATTCTTTATAATAATTTTACCCTTGAGCCACCCCATAAGTAAACTAAAGCCTCTTGTATCAATGTAAAATTTGTTACTTTGTTTCCACATTAGCTCTGGTCAATTTTGAGAATGTTTTACCTTTAATATTTTTTTAAAAACTATTTTTCAAAGTAATTTCCTGAAGCTCTTTGCTCAATTAATTCAAATTGAAATTGCTCTTCAAGAAATTTCTTTTGTAGCCATGAATATCTTTTTTGAATTATTTTTGGACAAGCTTTGTTTTTGGTAAGATAATAAGTCTTCAAAATATCTTTGTTTTAGAATAATAAAGCTGAAAGAATTTTTTTTTTGTAAGATCTTAAATGTACTATTTACTAAGAGATTTGACCTTAAACAGATTTTGAGGACATGAAAAGTACTTTATTTGATAATCTAATTTTTATATCCACACCTTACACTAATAATTTATGACATATGTAGCTGTTTCAACTTTTTCCTATTCTATGAATGATAGTTATTTTAGCTTTAATGATAGAGCCTTAATAAATTTCTAATATGGTAAGTATTAGGTCAAAAAAGTTCATATAATCCACTTAAATATTAATGAGAAATATGAAGAGTTGTGATCCCTGGTCCAATCAAAAAGAGGTATTCTTAATGATCCCTGTTTACAATTCCATTTGTAAGGTTTTAAAAACTTAAAAGAAAGTTTAAAATAATACTAAGTTATTCTATAGCTGAGGAGCTAATTCATATTTTCCATCAAACTCTTGGAAAAATTTGCTAATTAGTTTTTAAGTTTAGATAAGTATGTTTTGACAAAAATTAGCGATCATGAGAAAAATAATCAAACATAGAGTTTTTATCATGTAATTAGGATATCTTGAGGTTATATTTCATAAATAATGATATATTAAAGAAATTTAAAACCAGATTCAAGCTTAATAATATTGTATTTATAATGATCTTAAGATAAGCTATGAAAAAATATATTTGGTTACTATTTGTAATAACAGTAAATAACTTCCATGATCATAAGCTTAAAATATGATACATTGTTCATGGACTTGAGATTAAGCCATAAATAATATTTTAGAATATATATATTCCACAAATATGGGGTTATTTCAACAGCCATGGGATATACCCCCACAAATTAATTATATCAAATTCCTTTCATAATCATCTTATGGCCAATTGGCCACTTTGGTTCTCTGTAGCCCCCTGGCCCACACCCACTTCATTGGCCAAACTGGCCCCACAGGCCATATCCTGTACATTGGCACTCCTGATACTCCACCATCATTCCTGGCCCCAAGGCCATCACCTTTGTTTTGGAACCTTGCCTCACCTCCAGGCCCTTTGGCCAAAGCCCCTTCATTATGGGATTCTAGGCCACAATTGCTATTTTGGCCCATTTGGTCCCCCTACAGCCTCTATGGTCTGTGGGCCATAAACCACATTCCACAGTCTTTAAGATGCCCTAGCCCCCTTTTGGATTAAAATGAATTAGGCCAATGGGGGAAAAGCCCTTGGGCAAAAAATGGCCATAGATGACCATGACCCTTAAGAATACAGAAGTGGAATCTGGCAGTCACCAGAGGGCCACAAATCACCTTCTTTTGACAAATCCCCTCAAGGCCAGAGGACCCAATTTCTTCTTGAAACCAACAAATGCCATATACGGTTTTATCTATCATTATAAAAAAATTCAGGAATTAAATGGTGGAAATCTCAAGAACAAATTATTTCATCTGATTATAATTCACCAGTCCTCAAGCCCAGCTTGAAAGGAGGGTATTCAGAGACATCAGTTCATGAGCCATGGGGGATCGTGAGTAGGAATTCAAGAAGGCAATTTGAAAAAACCCAACACTTGGCCCATTAAGGTTTTTGAAAACTAATTTATGCAGCATTTCCCAAAGGATATACTGGTCAAGGACTTTCAAGGGATACTTCAAGAGGTATTTATGCACTGAGGTTTTCAAGGCATCAAAAATTCATTAATCCCTGGAAAACCCAACTCATCCATACAGTACACACTAAATGAATCTGTATGAAACCAACTACTTTGGTCAATTCAATACACCCAGTCCAATTCTCAAAGTGGCCAAGGTACATTTCCCAGAAGCTTCAATACAGCTGTCAAGTATTGATACAGTTGGGATTTTGACCTTCAAGGATCAGTCTGTAAGCTCTTCACATATACTGGCCACTATTTCCTTCCCTGACAGCTTTTTCCCCAGTAAATTAATCTACTGGATTTATTTTTACTCTTATTTTATTTTCCTTTTAAAAGTAATTACTGATATTCTCAAGTAAGTAATTTGCATCCTTTCCTTTTCCTGTTAGTGCATATTTTTGTTCATATACCTTACTAAGTCGATTGTTCTTTATGCCAGTCTGAAAAAGCTAAAAAGGACTTACTTGGTTTTCTCTTTGGACATTGGCATCTTTTATTTTACTTCATATCTTTTGTACTTGAGATTTTCCATATTAAGTAAATATATTCTTACTGTTATTTCTTTAAATCCTTTTGGAGTCTTCCAAGTTATTTCCCTAATTACTGAGTTCCAGTCCATTCTAGTTATTCCCAAGATCCCGAGTGACAGTCATTAATTTTGATTTCTGGTGATAGCTTTGAGCAAATGGTGTTATAATATGAAAAAATGACTCAGTAATGATTCAAACATGAATGAAAACCAAAATATGTCTTAATTCTGGTATAATTAATCCTAGATCATCTATTGATACCATTATTATCACTATAAAAGATCTCTTAAATATGAAAAATATCGCCTAATAATCATATTCCCCCTGAGACTTCCAAATTTTACAAAATATATGAATAAATTAGTATTGAAAGATTTCTTCTTAGAAAATCAAAATCAATTTACAATTATGAAGGTTCCTACACCTGAAATACAGTACTCCATTTTAAAATTAGCTTAAAACCATCATAGACTGAGCCTGGACCCTTCTAGTGAAGTAGGCTGGACTCAGTATTTGAATTATTTTAGTATTCCAAGTCATTCCAAGACACCCTAGTATTACCGAAGTTTTAATATTCTCATTATTTTTTGATTTTATGGAATACATATATACTATATTATTTGAAAATTCTTCCAGCCCAGATCTCAATATTAATGGGAGTGTTATGTTCTATGAGAACCAACTCAATAGCAATATTTTACATTGAAACACTTCACTTTTTCTTTTGAAGGCCAAAGTAAGTAGAATCCAGTCTTATAGATAAAGAAATCCTTTTTATGCTTGATCTATTATTGATTATTAATTTTTGATAATATTCATTCTTATATTTGGTTTGAGAAATGGCTCACAAATATCAAAACAAGCTCTTTTCAATTAAATCCCCAACTGGGAAACTAAATTTTTGAATGATTTTTGTTTCTTATATAGTTAAATTTCTGTAAGCTTAGAAGGAAAAAATTAAAGCTCTAAGTTTTTTGAAAAAAAGTATTTCAAGAAAAAATATATATATAACTTACATGCTTATCTTTCTTCATTGATCTGAGTATTATTTTGATTTTTTTCATTTTTAAATTTGTCCCATCAATTTTTCATATTAGTAAGACTTTTATTGATATTTTTTACAGAGAAAAAAATGTCTTAATTTTGTTTTTATGAAATCTTTATTTCTTAATTATATAAAAATTAGAAAGCTCTGTGCAGTGAAGAAACTCCAAATGGAAAAAAAATTCAAACTTTGGGAATGAAGAAGCTATATCAGAAATAAAAGGGTGCACTACCATGAAGTTGTTGCCAATTGTCAAAAATTTGACAGTAGAAGCGCTTGCGGGGCCTATACGGAGACAATTTTGAAATTGTCAATCATCTTAAAGTAACAGGGACTTGATTGTCTGCTAATGTAGTTTTTAATAGAAAACCAAAACTCAAAATTGAATTCAAACCAATTCAAAACAAAGAAAAGCTAGACTCATTAAAACTGAAAAAAAAATCTTCAAAAAAAGGAATCAAATTATCAAAATAACATATTTTCATAAGAAATATAATATAACTAAAATAAACCAAATAAAAACAACAAAAATATTTTTTAGAGAACAGAAAGACAGATTTGCTACTAATTTTCTTCAAAAAATAAAAAACAAATACATTCAATTTCAATAATGAAAAGAAATGCAGCTTCCTTTTTAATGCTTTTAGAATTGAGTTTTTAGGGTAGTTCTATCCTTTTGGTGGTTAGAAGAACATTTTAAACAGAGGTTTTGTGGCTTTTATGATCCTATTCTCTATTTTAACAATGAGGAGAAAGAGCATTTAAGTTAGCAAGAAAATGTGTGTAAAGAACCAATATGATGTATTTGAATTTAATATTATACTGATAATACTGATCAAGATCTGGATAATTTATTTTCTTTAAAGAAATAGAGACCAAGTCACCCAATTTATGAGAGCTATCTTCCCATATTATGTATAGGATTAAGTCAAAAATGTTCCAAAAAGAATTATTTTTCTGCAATTATGTTCAAATATTTTCAATATTAAGATTGATACTAGTATTTTACCTTTGAAAGGCCTAATAGAATTTTTTTCAAACTTTTATCATATTTTAATTTATGAAAGAATATGATTCATGATTTAAGTTCAGCATTAATTGAATGTTTGAAAACAAAACTAATGCTTGGGTTCTATAATTGATGAAAAGACACTGCTCATAAGATACTTTCAAAAAAAGACAAAATATGGGTAAAGGCTTTGGGAAAATTTTCAAAATGGAACTTGAATCCTTGAAACATTATTAGGAACATGTTTTGAATCTGATTGTACATGGTTCTGAAGTGATCTTTTTCTTGTTTCAAGCTTTATTCCTAAAACTGTACACCTGTCACATGGTGCAATGTGATCTATAAATTTCCTGTATTAATTGGTATTTCAACTGGTTTTATAGACTTTTTGGAAAGAGTTCCCTTTGTTGAGGTCTGGAAGATAGAATTGTGACAACACCGTATCTCTGTGACCTCTCCTTTGAGAAAATGAAGTGAACCAATAAGTTAAGCCTTTTTTCAACATAAGCACTACAAAAACAAGAAATATTCAAATATAGTATTTTTGAAACACTTGAAAGAGCTGAATATATAGCTTGATCAGCTAGAAGGTATAAATAGTTTTTCATTTTTAACTTCTTATACTTTCAGGTTCTATCAGTTAATAAAAATAATTTTAACTTCAATAACCTTCCAGAAGCTTTATAGATAAACTTGTTGGAAAGAAGTTGGATAAAAGAACTCATTGATTGCAGTCTTTTTTCCTTAATTTTACATAAGATTCCCATTATTTCGAAACTATTGGATTCATTATTTTATTTGAGTAGAAATATGTATTTTTCAATTATTTTAAATAGCTATGTAATATTGATAGTTTCCTCAATTGAATTATTAACAATAATCCATAAAATTATTCCCAATAGCTTTACAAAAAATCTAATGCAGAGGAATTGGAAACTTATTTTCCAAATTATTTCCCATAATTTGAGGTTTTATATTGTGTAGTATTGATAATTTCACAAAGAAATTTTAAAATATTTAAGTTTATTGAAAAATAAAATTAGTATTTAATTTAAATTTTTCAGAAAATGGAGAGCTCTCTATATATCCAAATAATTACAAAATGGACTAAATATTAATTGAATTCAATTCAAAGTGAAAAATCCCAATAAAATACCACAGAGATAGCTCAAAAATAACTGACAAGGAAAGCTCTATCAATGAAATATTCTGAAATAAGAAAACAATTGTTGAAAATGAAGGTTAAACATATTTATATACAAAGATTCCCTTTACTCAAAATCAACACAAATACTTTTATTTAAACCCCAAAAATATTACTTATTAGAGCTATGTTTAGCTTTTGCATACAGATTGCAAAATTTCTAAGGTGTTTCCTGTAGTAACTAGAAAGACCTAATTATGAAATCCTTGTTGGAGAATATTTCATCTGCTCTTAACAATTCTTGCACAAATTCTTCACCATTATTGGGCAGGGATAATACAGGGTCAAAATAGACTTAGTTTCTTCACTAACATCTCATTTGAAACAAGCAGTTAGATCTATTGGTAAGAAAATTACTCATTAATGTCCAAGCTTAGGGTTAAAGTCCCTCAGCTCTTTTTGCTCTTTGATTAAGGTTGAGAGACCAAAAATAACTCTGAAAATCATTTCTTTCTTTTTCTTGGGCATTTTTTTCAATAAGACTGAGGCCACTTTTCTTCTTTCAACAAAAAGTCTTAGTCCTCAAATTACATGTCCCAGATATTTCAGCTCATGAAACCCAAGATTACATTTTTAAGAGATATTTTGATTTTCACTTGAAGAATTTGCTTAATTAATAATGAATGTATCTCTGAATAAAAATTGAATGTCTTTGAGAAAATTATCATGTAATCAATATTAGTTATTAACAATTTCTGTGATAATTTATGTAGGAAAATGGTATTCATCATTCTTTGATAATGTGAGGGTGCATATTTAATAAAAGAAGGAATCCTAAGACATTCATAAATACCACAATGAGAAATTATTCTTCAAAAAATCCTAGAATTAGCATTCAAAACATGCTGATGGAAACATGTAAGTGCATGCATAGAAGTAATAAAAATTTCTTTCTATATTTTAGTAAAAGTGTCATGAATTCTAGGAATTAAGTAGCTTTCTGATATATTTTAG
The DNA here is from genome assembly GCA_023105745.1 of Austropuccinia psidii. Taxonomy (NCBI): domain Eukaryota; kingdom Fungi; phylum Basidiomycota; class Pucciniomycetes; order Pucciniales; family Sphaerophragmiaceae; genus Austropuccinia; species Austropuccinia psidii. The sequence continues at coordinate 70,454,274 of JALGQZ010000004.1, forward strand.
GTATTAAATTCCCCAAAATCATGAAAAATTCTTTATTTATCATTATTTCAAGTAATAATCACAGGGGTTGTAAGCTATACTTCCTCATTGTGCCCAGATTTTTTAAGAATTCCCAGTTCAATTAGCTCATTAATATGAGTTTCCAATGAATCTCTAGTCATAAGGCCTTCTGAGTAAACCTGTCTTATTGATATTGGATAATAGGGCATTTTCACATTATCTTAATTTCCAATTCATGGCCTTTGATATCCCCTATTGGTTTTTTATCAGAATACAACAATTATTTAAATTGAAATAAAGATTAAATAAGCTCTTCCTTAATTTCAAATGTAAGCTCAGGACTTATTTGTACTTCAGTTAATTTATTTGCAACAAATATCTCCTTTTTGGCCATTCTTGCCTGTTTAATGAAAGTTATTTCCCTCTTTTTCTAGAGGAAAAGCAACTTTTTGTCTCTTATTTTCTCCTAATGTAAAATGTATGTCCTTATGATTAGTAATATTAATATTATAGATATTGAGATAATAAAATCCAAGTATTAGATTCTTGGAGGTACAATTGCTAAGAAAAAATTTCACCTTCAGTCTTATACTTAATCCAGGATGTGGAAATATTAGTTTTGCTCCAAAAATACCAAAAGGGTGCATATTTTTAGTAGATCGACTGAATTTTATACCTTCAATTGGAATTAGTTTTTATTTTTAATTTGTATAAGTTTATCAAGATATTATTTACCAACACAAGTGAAAAAATCACCAGAGTAAAGGTGTATCTTGGCTTCTTTGTTCTTTATCACGAAATTGGTGATACAATATTCTCCATCTGTATAAACTTTACCTCTGGAAGGTTTTATTTTCTCAATTTTTCAGCATTTCACATGTAGTAGATCCAAAGATTAATCACTATACTGTGGTAAGTGAGTATGTAACTCTATTTCTTTAGAAGGAAAATTGATGTTTTCTATACTAACCTCTTCTGAAAAGTCTTCTGCTTCAGAAGGCTCAGGAAAACTTTAATTTACAGTATCTTGAGTGTTTCCTTTGGCCAGTTGTTTTTTCTCAAGTTCTAACTCATTAATCATTGTCCTTTTGTAAAATTTGTTATCCAAATGAGATTTACTTCCACGTTTATGACATTTAAAAGGTGCTCTGTCTGCTAGTTTATTTCCTCTTTCCCTTGAGATTCTTTTCCCAGTGGCCTTAGTTTCTATTTAGGGTATGTACCAATTTCTACCAATTATATTTTTGTTAGCTATATCCTCCATTTAATTGATATAATCTTCAGAAGATAAAGGCTAAAAACATCTGCTTCTTATAGAATTCTCTGGGTCACCACCACATTTTATTAATATCATTTTATGTACCATTGTGTCTGAAATATCAGGATGAAGGGAAGCAATTCTTTACTTCTTCTTAAGAAACCAAGACATTGAACTCTATCCCTCAATGTTAAAAATGACTTCTTGGAAAGAATCTTCCATTATAAATCTCCAAAGGCCATGGGCCCATTTGTGAATTATTTTTTTTCCACTAAGGAAAGTAGTCTTTACAATGGTCATGTCTCTTTTTTGCTACCATTTCTTGTCTGCTTTAGTGAATAATTAGTGTAATCTTTCTCTTATTTATTCATCAGTTATTTTCAAATTCCTGTTTAATAATATCAATTTTCTTCATAAATTTCATATGATTACATTCCACTTCACCAATGAAGGTGGGCCATTCCTCTAATCTTTTGATTTATTTTAAGCTAAAGATAGGTTACACTTTTGCATTATCACTCAAATTTGTGTTATGATTTAAATCATTATTATTCAATTTTAGCACATTTCTTCCTTGAATTGGTATAGAATTTCTTGGAAACTCATTTCTTTAAAGAAACATTATTAATAATTAATTTAATATATTCTTTCAATTCAATTCTTGCTTCACCACTTTTTTTTAGTTGTTCTTGGAAAAGAGATGAATTATGGCAAGTGGAATTTTGAAAATTTTACACTTGTATTCTTAATTCCTTCAGCTGTTTAGCTATAAAATAAAATAAATTAGTATTGGGCTTATCAAGATATGTGACTTTGGATTCTATCCATTTACCAATACTTTTGAAAGAAAAAATATAGTCTTTATAGACATTTTCTAGACCAAGGATTTTATTTTATGATTCTTTGACTTGAAAAAGTTCTCTACCAAACATCTGCTGAATAAATTAAGAATAGTAAATTTTTTTAAGATTTCTTTATGAAATTTTTTCAAATAATTTACAAGCTTTAAAAGATTTATTTCTTTCAATATTATGGTCTAATCCTTTCCTTCTCTTTGGCTTTGAAAACTATCAAATTTCTTTCCATTTTGAGCACATTTTCCATGGCTTTCCTTTCTTTCTTTTGAAGCTTGTAATTATGAGTTCAAGGATTTTTCCACTTGACTTTACCCTTGTGATTTCTCTTTGGGAGTTTCTTGCCTTCCATTTGAACTAAAAGAGGTGGGGTTCTGCTTAGGGAGGCTTGGGGGGCTTTCACAGGTGTCTTTTTCTTTTGTTGAGCCAACTCCTTTTTATGGTCCTCTGGTAAAAAACATTTTTTTTGAGAAAATTATTTATCTTTCTCACCCTCTCTTTGCAGCTTGGAGGGGAACAAAATTTCAAGAGGCTCTCAGTTCCTCATTGACCAAAAAACCTCTTGATATGGTGATAGGAGTTGATAATTGTCTCCATGCACAGACTGGATAGAATTTTACAAACTTTTTGCTTGGCTGCCATGTTCCAATTACTCTAATGAGACTGGTATATTTCCACAGGGGCTACTTGTCAACTGTTCAAAGCTGACCAAAGAAATAGAATGAATTCCAGTTTCTGAACTTTAAACAAGTAGTTCAAAGTCTTCTAACAACCTTTGGGAGCTGATGGTAGTTCTGGAATCTTCCATTTGTGCTTCTCCTCCATGTTCATGGCCTTTCCTTTTGCATTTTTGACCACTATGCATGTATCCAGATTATTATTATTAGATCAATTAACTACTTTCACTTCTGTTTGAACAACCTTTCAGGCTAGATATAGGATTTATAAGTGAAAATTTTGAAAAAAACCACCCTTTTCAGAAAAAGGTACTTTGGTAAAATGATTATTGGTGCTGTAATGGTATAAATATCAATTTTTCATTCAGAATATTCACTTGATTCTGAAGTGTTACCTCTTTGCAGTAACACTATGAGTATTGATAAAAGATTTATGTCTTTTATATAATAAAATTAAATTCCTTGGAAATAACTCAAATCGTAAGTTAAAGTTTTTAAGTAATTTAAGAAAAAATTACATAAAGAAATGAAGCAAAATTTGTCTAAATAGTGTGAAAAAATATTTTTAAAAGTAAAGGTTTTTTCATTCTTTTGATTTATTTTCTTTTATAGATAATAATTATGTGGTAAATGAATTAGTAATCCAAAATTATATCAATTTACACTTCATAATAGAATAGCTCAAATGATAAATTTTAATTATGTGATGCAAATAAGCCACTAGTTAGAAAAAATAAGTTTATTCCAAATAACTCAATAGTATATCTTTTCAAAAAACAATTTTATTAAAATTATAAGAATTATTTATAAGAGATAAGTCCAAAAAAAAGACAAAATTAAAATCAGAATAGAGTGTCATAAGGTCTTGAATATTATTTATGTCCCTTAATATGGTTTAAAAATTTCCAGGCCCACAAATGTAAGTTTTTTCTATCAAAATTTTAATAAGAATACCATGACTGTCCTCAAATGGAACTGTCATATAATTAAATATTATTACCAAAAATATAAGTATATCTATCAATATTAATAGCTTTAGTAGTGATAATAGATTGTAAAAAAAGCAATTTTATTGAAACTTTTGATACCAAAAACTATGATAATTAAATATAAAGATAATAGAATTCTATTATTATTTTTATAAGTCACTCAAACATATAATAATAAGACAATTAAATATCTACTAGAAAAAAATTTATTTCTTTTGAATCAATAAAACCAAGCTATGAATAATATAAAATATGATTTATAAACAAATTTATTATAAACAACCATGTAATAAATTTTTTCAAAAATAGTTATATAAAAAATAATTATAGGTTAAAAAATAGAATATTGATGAAAATATCACTTATGATTTATTATTTGAAAAGATCATGCCAAAGCAGGTCAGAAATATATTTTACATAATAAAAAAAAGCTAAATACATGCCCAAATCAAGAATCAAGAGAATTTCAGTGTATTTGTGAATCTTACAAAATATCTCCAAAAAAGATTTTACAAAAGAAAAAAAAATTATGAAAAAATAATTAAAATTTGAGATTTCAATTATTTCTTTACAAAAAATATAAAGAATAAAGCACAGACAAATTTTTCATGATTATATAAGATTCTTATTAATAAAAGATATATGCTTGGGAAGATTGATTTTACTGATTGATGGGAGAAAAACAATAGTGAAATGGCTCTTTTTGTGCCTTAATACCCCTCTCATGTGACCACAGATGCTCTCATAGGGAATTTTCTCCTCAAAACTGAATAATTAATCTTTAAAAGCTTAGTGTCAACTCAAACAATCTCAATTTCTAATTAGAATTTAAGTTACAGGTATTATTCTTAACTCCAAGAAATTATAAACCCCATTTGTTTTTATTATTTTGAAAGTTTGATATAAGAATAATGTATTTATTCCAAGGTTTATTTCATGAATATCTTGAAAATAAAGTTTCAAAAAGAAAGTCTTTTTCTTCAGATCTTTGATTAATTTCTTAAGAAATCTTAATTTTATTCAAGAATAATTAAATGAGTTATTCTCAAGATTATAAACTAAAGAATCCTATCAAGAATTTTTTTTGTTTATAGGCAAAACACATCAGTTTTTATGCTGTGTGAATGCTTAAAGCTCATCAATTGAGAAATTAATTCAATTTTTTGATGAATTAAGTTTTAATTTTAAACTTATTCAGGATTGATTAAGATTTTTAAGCTCTTAAAATCTTGATTACAAGTCTTCAAAATGGGATTTATCCTTTATAATCTTGTAATTCCTGTACAAATGGAGGATTTTAATGCTAAGTGGCCATCTCAGTTAAACAAGAGAGTTAAGGACCTATCCATAATACCCAAAAACCCTATGAGGGATCTTTTAAATAAAAAATTAATGAGAAATACAGATAAAAAATGAGTGTAATAAAGAGTATGATTAAAAAACCTAAAGCTATGATATTTCTCAATTAAAAAGAAGTAAAAACCCATTTTAATTTTAATATTCAATTACAGTCTAATCTTTAGCTTTAAATAAGGTTTAAAGTCCTTTGATATAGGATTCCAACCTTGTTTGGGTTCTTGCAGGTCCCAAAAGCTGGTTATCCTTGCACTTTTTTCACCTTTCCCTTTTCTCCCCTTTTCCATAGATTTTTCTAGTATGTTTATTTGAAGCTGTACCATGGCTTTAAATCAACTTTAATTAAACCCATTCTGTATGAAAAATCCTTAGCAAATTCAGTAACTAAACACAGAACCTTAATTTTAACACAAATTTTGTAAGTTTACATACACATTATTTAACTTTGAATTCATTTTGAAATTGAAAATTTCAAAAATTGATTAAAACTTTATCAAAATTGGTTAAGTTTTTTAATCTTCCAATAACCTCCAAAATAATCAATTTTAGGTATAACACCATATGGGTTTACCCTTGTTATTTTTGGTGCAGAATCCAAAAGTGACATAAAGTTTATAGCTTTGTTTATCCAAAATAAATTTATAAGCAATTTTTTGTCATTTCAAAAGTCAGATATTGACTGAATCAAATGTGTAAAACATTATTTATGGCCTTATGGGTATGTCATACATACTTCACAAGCTCACACTCATCATTTTGAAATGTGGTAGTCTCTGTCAAGCATTCACAGAAAGATATCACAGTAATGATTTTAGTTCTTTCCGGAGACTTTAAGTATGAGAAAGATTACAAGCTCATGATTCCACAAGATACATGGTATTACAGTCAGCACACCATTTGGAAGCACATGCAATGGTATCTGCTTTTCTACTCCTTCAAATTATCTGAATAAAACTTTACTTATTGATGCATCACATTTTTAACAGGTATTTTTCCAGGTAAATACATTTATTACTGGCTTGGTATAACTGATAAAGAACAGTGTTTGCCACTGAAGCCACATGCACTGAATATTTGCAAGCTTGTACCACATTCAGCAGGTGTTGAAGGATTGTTTACCATCATGGCTGCAATTCAAACCAAGTACCAAAACCCATTTTTTTCATCAACTTTGAAAATGATAAGTCAAATCAAATTGCATCTTATTCATGATAACCCACAGAAAAACACAAACTAAGAGAAATGGAAACCTTGAGCATGCTGATGACTTTGTCACAGGGGCTCTTATGGAAGCAAGAGGGCCTGGAACTCAGGAATCAAGAACTCACTTGGAGGGCTCCAAAAGATATAAGGAATAATAAAGATCAATTTCTTTAAGGAAGAAGAAAGGGAAAAGACAAGTATGCCAAATATAAAAGAAAAGATAAGAAGCCAAAGGCCAAGAAGCCAACCAAGTGAATCCTCAATTCACTGTTTCAACCTGCCAGAAAAGGGAATGGAATGAGTAAAGGATATGACCACAAATATCCACTGACAGGCAAGGAAGAAAAGAGAAAAGGTGCTGAATGACTGACTTAAGATTATCAGTATTAACTTTAATAAAGTAAAAGAAAATAAAGATAATAATAAATCCAATATATTAATTAACTGGGGAAAAAGTCACCAGGTGCTGAAAGGTGGCCAGTATATGTGAAAAGCTGAAATACTGATCCTGGAAGGTGAGTCACTGGCTGTATTGTCTGAATTGGGTCAATACAGCTCTGGCCATCTTGAAATTTGAACTGTGTGATTGAATTCCCACAGTGGAATATGAATTGGCCCAATTGGGCCAAGTACATACAGGTTGCTTGATTGACGCCTGTATGGACCAATTGAGTTGTCCAAGGAGTATTGAAATACTTGATGCCTTGACAACTGATTGAAATGATGTATAACCTCTGAGAATGCCCTTGGAATAATCCTGAATGAAATTGCCAACCCAACTCCTGCAGGGCTAGGTGGTTGGGATCCTTGAATGGTCTTCTGATTGCTGCCATGGATTGCCAGACTGATGAGTTAAGAAATCCTCCTTCAAAATGGGTGTTAGATTTTAGGACCTTGATTTGAAAAGATGGAATTAGGTCCTGAAAACATCACCATTGAATTGCTGAGCAGAAATGGTGCATAATGGTATATAATATCATATATGCACCACTCCTGCAACCTCCAGTACAGGGTGCATGGAGGAGTGGAAGGATTCCCCTTAAGATGAGGGGAAGGCTTGAACTGAGCTGATCTGGTGGTTACCAGAGGCCATGGGCTGAAAAGTGGTCCATGATGATCCTGGGCCAAAATGGGTCCTATGGTGATTTATGGCCATTTTGGGTTTGATGAGATTTGGGGCCAAATTTGGCTCAGGTGGGCCCACCTGGCCTTGGGGGCTAATGGACTTCCCCCTTTGGCCTCATTTGATTAGGCCAAAAGGGGCCTAATTGGCCCACAGACCATAGAGGCTGTAGGCGGCCTAAATGGCCCAAAAAGGCCATTTAGGCCAGGGACCCCCTAATGAAAAGGGTTGGCCCAGAGCCTATGATGAGGGCTAGGGGACCCAGAACCCCCTAGGAGACAAAGAGACCCCCCCAGGCCCAAAAACAAAGATAGAGGCCTGGGGTTGGGGATATCAGAATTGGCCAAGAAGGCCAATGATGGCAGGATATGGCCTGAGGCCATAAAAGGCCAGGGAATAGTGGTGTGGCCAAAAATGCCATAGAGCACCAGAAGGGGCCAAATTGGCCACAATGATATGGTGTGGCCATTTGGTCCCAGGTTGGAATTGCCGCAGCACCCATGGAGGAGGGTCATTCTTTGTGGTTGTGACAGACTTTTTCAATTCACCAATTGACTTGGAAGAATTTGAGGAGGGCAACTTTTCACATGCCAATGTGGATGCATTTTCACCACAAGATGCATTCATGGAAACCTTATTTGATTTTTGATCATGGAAGGAAGCCAACCAATAAATTGTTGCAGGTGTGGTTCCAGTTGAGGATTGAGAAAATGAAGTTATTCAGAGAACAATGATTTAATTTGGGACCCTTACAATATGCAGATTTGAGGGACTTAGCTTTCAGTGTTTTTTGCTTTCATCTTTGTTGTTTTCTTTATTTCTTTTCTAAGTGCAATAGATTTTTCTGGCCTGTAATTACACATTTAAGGTGGCTTGGTGTGCCATCACCACCATCAGCTAAGGGCGTGCCCAAAGAGGTTTTAGAATGGCGCCAAACTTTTACGCGACAAATACGTCGACAAGACAAGAGCTCCCATGCGCCTACAAATCAAATTGCGAATAATTTCCAAAAAAAATTCAACTGTTTATTCATTTTATTTGGTATAATAGTGTAAAACTCTCTTGATTTAATATTATTTGTCAAATATCTACTTATCGTACAGTATATATCTTTTTTTATGAAAAAAGTGAAATTTATCTCATTCTTTAGTATTAAGATGAAAATTCATTCGATTTCAAGTACTATACATATATATCTTTAAAATATTCAGTTTTTTGACGCTTTCTGTTGTTTTTTGACAACTATCAATACCAATAATCGAAACCAATTCTTTTACTTAAGTGAAAAATTGTATGGTTGCTTGATTCCAAACTCTAAGCTTGTTTTTTTTTTCATTTGAATCAGTGGATTCAGGTCAGTAGTAGCTTTAACGCATCAAAGTATTCCTTTAATTTATTTATTTTAGTTATATAGTATCTTTAGCAAAAATGTTGATAAAAGCTTCCATGTTCATAGCCTAAGCAAAACAACTGGAACAATCAAAATCTGTTTTTTTTGACAATATAACTTTTCCCCGTGCGTTGTTTTATTCAAAAAATGAATTGCATTTGTAAAAGGCATTTGTTACCTTCATGTAGTTTTCCAAAAAAAAAAAAAGAAAGAGCTGGAACGGAAAACAAGAAAATTGAGAAAAACGTAAAAAAGTGTTAAAAATTATTTAAATCGAAATCTCTAAACAGTTTTGCTTAAAAAGAACTCCTTTGCTATTATTATCAAATTCGAAAAATTTTCAAAAGAACAAAATTATTAACTTTAAAACCCAATTTTCGCAAGAGAACTTTTATTGTTATTGTTATTCTTTTTTTAATGCCAGGAGTAGAAAAAGCTCTGTTATGTATACTTTCCCCATTTCCAATTATTGCAATATTGGATAACCTGTTTTGTAAAACCTTTTTTTTGAATGATATTAGGGTTTTTTAGTTCTTCCATTAATTTGATGTTTCTGCTTTCGCTGGCTGGTTCTTTTTGGTGCGACATTGACTTTTTCTTGGTTTTGCTTTTTCTCACTTTGTTCGAGGCTTTGCCTTTTCAAATTCTCATGATCAGATTGATTTAATTCAGATTCTATTGATTCTCTTTGTTTCTTTTCGTCTTTTTCACTAGCACTTGCCCCAAACATACCGTCTTCTTTGTGATCATGTTGTTGATCTATATCGCTTTCTGGGACCGGTTTGAAGGGTGCTCCCGCCAAACTAACCGCTCTTTTCTTTTCTGGAACTTTGAGAGAATCGGTTATTGATGAATCACGCATAAGTGGTCCGCCTAGTGATTGTCGGACTTCTGGGGGTTTTGTCCTTTTGTTTTTAATTGCCATCTTCGGTCTATCTCCTCTTGGCGAAGAATCATCTGAAGACGTTGTGTCGTTTACATCTTGACGGGATTGAACTAGTTAATTTGATTAAAATATAAACAAACCCAAAAAAGCCAAGTCTTGGTTAAAATCATACTTGAAAGTCTGATCAGGTGGATTACCCCAGGTAAGTATTTTAGGTTGAATGATGTTGAATTTCTTACTTAAATCAGCTCGCTTGTTTTTTGATGGATTGAATGCACCACATTTCGGACACAAATATTCTGACGGGTTTTGATGAGGCAAATGAAATGATCGAGTTCTTTAGTTGAAGATGATGGTGATGTTTTAAAGTTTCAAGAGAAGAGAATTATAAAAAAACAAACGAATCTGATTAAGTTCTTCCTTTAAGACTAATCCATTGTGGGCCAAGCAACGAATACATATGAGAGCGTATTTGCTCTCAGGGCGAGCTTCGTCGTCTCCTAATAGGACTTCAGCAAACCGATCAGCCCAGCCACGACCACTAGGAGAAGACGGTCGTTGAGAAGTTGAGTTTAGACTGGGTGGGAGAGGGACTTGACGAGGATCTTGAGACGTTGTGGGAAGATGATGAAGAGGTGATGAAGTATTTGGAATGATAGGAGTTGTAAGACGAGTCGAAGGTGAGTTTGGCAACCTCTGCCTCAGCAATTGTGAATTTGGGGTAGTAGCAGAGGATGGTGATTGACTTGAATTTGAAGGAGTTGGTACCTAATTAAAAAAAGAGTGAAAAGGGTAAGTTTGGAATTTTGAGATGAAGAGATTCAAATCAGGAAAGCCAACGATAGGTTTTTTAAGTTTTTCATCATAGCGCTCAAGTAATTCTTTTGTTGAGTAATAAGATGTTTTATTTTTTAATTCTTCAACTTTATCACGTAATTGTTTTTGTAATTGACGCAATTGAATTTGTTCAGATTCCTGTTTTCGTTGATACCAAGACTGAAAGATTTGACGAACAAATAATAATCTGAATAATAAAAATCAAAAGATTAAGGATTAATAAACATAAATTCCAATTTCTTGAATGAAAAGAATAAAAAACATACGCAATTGGGATTAAGATGATAGGTAAAAATTGAATGACATGATTCCAATTATCATTTTTAAAACTTAAGAGTTCTAACCAGTTGAAAGGACCTAAACCCAGATAAGATAAAATAGAATAGATAAACCAAAATCCCAAAGAGTAATTTGTTACTTTTGAAGTAGTCGACCTTTGTCTTATTCTGATAGATTGTAGTCTGTCTTGATGGCGTTCGATCTTTAATTCTAATTGAGTGAGTTCTTTCTCGAATCTATCTGGAGTTGACGGAATCTTTCGAGATTGGAAGAAAGATAAGATACCCATTTGAAAGCTTCTGGATAGTTTCAATTTGATGGTCTTTTCTATATCTTCATTCTATTCTTGAAAAGTTTTACAAATCGGCGATCTTGAATTTCGGATAATAGATGGTTTCGATTTCGATTTTGGTCTTGGAAGAAATTCTCGAGGACAGAAGATTTGAAGAGAAGTTTTTGCGCCTCAACTCCATGGCCTCCTATTTTTTGGATGACATTCTCAAACTAGGAATTCTCAATCACTCAATCATCCACATTAAAAATAAAAATCAGATTAATTCTTACTCAATATCATCGTCAGCTAAGACTGATTCATCATTTCATGAATAAAAAGATTTTTCTTTTCAAAAACCTCAGGGCTTGGCCAGATTGTAAATCTTGGAATTTGAAACTTGTCAATAGTTCTCCTCAACAAGCTAAGATCTTTGATTTCAAGAAACATTTTCAGAAAATCAACAAGAAAACTTCACTCATTCTAACAAGATCCACTAGATCCACCTTTTATGAAAAAATTGTCAATTTTAATCAAATCCACATAGTAGTCCACTTTTTCTTCAAAACAGGGTGTCTCACAATGCATAGCTATTCGAAAAATTCGATTTTCACTATTCGAAAAATTCGTCTTCGAATTCAAATTTTTGGCTCACCAAATGAAAACCCAAAAATTCGAATAAAAAATTATGAAAAAAGGATCCATTCGAATTTTTCAACCTCCAAACTGAAATTCGAAATGAAAATCTTGAATTTTGGATGAAAAAATGATTTATGAATATAATTCATTAATTAAAAGAAGTGAAATATTTATGGCATCAGCCACAGAATAACCATGCCATAAATGGTATTCAACAAATATTTATGGCATCAACAATGGCACTTATCCTATTGCTGGCATAAATCATTCCATTTATGAAATTTATGGAACCAACAATGCCATAAATTGGGCTTTTACCAACTGTTGTATTCTTTAGCTTAACTTCAACTAGAAGACAAACCTTATTTTTGTTACTAAATAATTGCATAATTTTGGCAATTTATGGCAAATCCACATAAGGGATTAAATGTTTTTGCCAAATTACTTACATGGGTTGACCAATAACCCAGATTAATATGAGTATTTAAAAATGATTTCAATTAATTCAAATGAATTTCAATAAATTGAAGGTAATTGAAATGAATTGAAGACAATAAAACTGAATAACCAGGCTTGAAATAATGGTTATTATGTGAAATCAAATGCGTAATGTGAAAGAGGTACAATTATTTGTACAGTGGGTGGTAACCTGTGTTATATTGCATAATCTATTAGCACAAGTAGGTGACCAATGGAGTGATTTATATGAGGATAATGACCCCCCCAGCTCCAAAATATCACACAACAAGATGATGAAAATGGCCATTTGAATATGCATGAAATAGTCAAGCCCTACACTTTAGATTGGTTCAGGAATAAATGATTTATTTTCAAAGAGAATTATCTGAAGACTAATATTTGTAATACATTTTCAATTATCAAATGTGTCAATATATATAATCTAAAATATTTACAATTTCTAATTTTTACGTAATCTTTTGTTATCCTGTTCATTCCGCATGATTTGACCGTTGACTTTTGTTTCAATTTCTTCAGAGCTGAGTTGTTTGAATTTTTTTCCTGTGAGAAATAATTTCTTGTTTATTTGAAAAGAACAACCAAAGTGTGTGATGGATTGGTGTTCAAGCAATTCTTTTGCTGGCTTGGTTGTTTGATGAAGAAGTTCAGATGTTTTCCACAGTATTTCAACAATGCCCTCTTTTTTGGAAAAATCAAAAATGAATTTGTGGTTGGGAAATGATAATCCATGCCCAGAGGGTTTGAAATCTGTAGGAATTGGAATGAAATCATTTTTATTGATAAAAGAGAATATACCATATGTCCATGAATTGATGTCCTTATTATCAGTATGTGGTTTATTGTGGAAGCCATTTAAAGTAACTATAACATTTGAATAAGTTTTGAAATTCGGTGATTTGCTGGAATGCCATTCAAGTTGGCTGAAGTTTGGCAAATTGGCTGCATTCATGATTTCTTGATTGTCTTTAAGTGCATTATGTGAAAAACCTTGAATTCGGGAGTGAATGAATTCATCAAATTCTTGAAGTGTTGACCATTGCTCATTATCTTCATCAATTGTTTTTTTAGTCAAGCCTGCTTTCCTTGCATAAACCCCAGCAGATTTTCCAGAATCAGAACCCTGACGAAATCCTATTCCTTTCATAATGCCATCAAGCATATCAGAGTTAGTGGTGATATTTTGATGGTTCTTTGCAAGCTTATTTAATGTTATGATCAATTTTTGAAGTTTATCAAAGACTGGTGTTGGACTGCTGAATGGGTGAATTTGATACATGAAAATAGGTAAATAAGGCTTGCTATGTCTATTGATAAGTACATAGGGTCTGGGCAGAAGTTTGTGTGGAGGAAGCTTTAACCAGGAGGCATTATCATTGTTCTTCTTGTCTAGTGTAATTATGGAGAAGTTGGGATTGTAAAGGCCAAGATGGCCTGCTGTTTGGTTCATATAAGAAAGCATTCTTCTTTGTTGTCTGGTATTTGAGTGATTATTATTGAGAGAATTCTCTTCTGTTTTATCATTCTGATTGTGAGGTTGAGTCCCAACAGGCTTCACATCATGAGTAACTAAAGAGAAATTGGGCACATTGAGCTTATTAACAATCATCTGGTCATTTGGTTGAGTCCCAACAGTCAAATGATCAGATGATTGATAAGAAATGGCTAAAGAAAGGGGGAGTTGGTTGTTTGAAGGTGATGTCATTATTGCAGATAAAATGTATTACAAAATTATAATTCCTCCCCTAAATTGCCAAAAAAAATAATAATTAGTGATCATATATGCTGTTGCAGCGGTGGGGGAGGTGGTGAGACCTCACTAATAACAGTTGGGGGTCAAGGTGGTAGAGGTAGTGGCCGGTCGGCCGTGGTGGTGATGGTGGATGGGTGGAGGGGGAGGCTGTAGTGGCCGGTTGACGGTGGGGGTGGTGGTAGTGGCCGGTCGACGGTGGAGGTAGTGGTAGTCGGCCGGCAGTGGAGGTGGCAGTGGCCGGTCGACGGTGGGGGTGGTGGTAGTCGGCCGGCGTTGGTGGTGGTGGTAGTGGCCGGCCGGCGTTGGTGGTGGTGGTAGTCGGCCGGCAGTGGAGGTGGTAGTGGCCGGTTGACGGTGGGGGTGGTGGTGGTGGTTTAAGTAAGTTGAAATTCTTGATAGGGTCGGCTACTCTATGAATATTTAAATGGTCGGTTGAGATTAATAAAGGGATTTGATGAACGTAAGAATTTTTTGGAATTGGAGGACTTTGAGGAGGGATATCTAATAAGATCCAACAATCATATTTAGTAATTTGACTATAATCATGTTTTTTATGATTAATGAAAATTTAACTTTACGATTCGATTTAAGATTATTAAAGTGAAGCTGATTAAGTTTTGAATTTGAGTAACAATTTAAAAAGTTTTGAATTTGATTTGGTTTGAAAGAATTTATTGAGATGAATTTTTTTAAATCGATTTGAATTAAGGAAGGTTTTAAAGTTGAAATGATTTCGATACGTTGAAAAGTTTCATTTGAATTAAAATTTAAAGGAATTAAACGACCAATTAAATTTTTAAAATTTGAATTATTTTCTTGATGATGTTGATAATTTTGATGATTTTGAGTTTTTTTTAAAAAATTTTGATTTTAATCTTTGCCAACGACGAATGAAGTTTCAACATAATTGAGATTGAGTTGAAACTTGTAAGAAGACATTTATAACCTGATTTAGCTAAATTTAAAGCTAATTGAATCGATAAAAAATTTAAATCTTTATTAGAATTTGAATAATTTTCACTAATTATAATTAATATTGAATGTAGAAAATTAATTAGAATTAATTAAAATTAATTATAATCAAAATTAAAATTAATTTAAAAGAAATTATAATTATAATTAATTATAATTGATTATTAATTAAAATTAATTATAATTAATTCAAACTAATAATAATTATTATTAATTATAATTAATTATAATGAATTTTAATTAATTTTATTTAATTATCATTAAATGTCATTGATTATAATTGATTTTAATTATAATTAATTTAATGAAAATTAATTATAACTAAGTTTAATTAATTATTATTAATTTATAATGAAAATTAATTCAAATTAATTATAATTCATGAAATTTAATGATAATTAATTAAAATTAATTATAGTTAATTTAATGATAATTAATTAAAATTAATTATATAATTAATGATAATTAATTAAGATTAATTAAAATTAATTATAATTAATGATAATTAATTAAGATTAATTAAAATTAATTATAATTAATGATAATTAATTAAGATTAATTAAAATTAATTATAATTAATGATAATTGATCAAAATTAATTATAATTAATGATAATTAATCAAAATTAATTATAATTAATAATAATTAATTAAGATTAATTATAATTAATAATAATTAAATAAAATTAATTATTATTAATTATATAATTAATGAAAATTAAACAAAATTAATTATAAAATGAAAATTAATGAAAATATAATTCATTTTAGTTAATTATCATTAAATGTCATTAGTTATAATTAATTTTAATTCATTATCAGTAATTTTAATTAATTTTCATTCATTTTCATTAAGTATATTATAATTAATTCTCATTTTATAACTAATTTTATTTGATTTTTATTAATTATATTTTAATTAACTATTATTAATTATAATTAATTTTAATTAATTTTAATTAATTATTATTATCTTATCATTAAATCAACTTTAATTAATTATCATTAATTGCCATTATTTATAGTCAATTTTAATTAATTTTCATTATTTTTCATTAATTATAAATAATAATTAAAATATAATTAATGAGAATTAATGAAAATTAATTATAATTAATGACCATTAATGATAATGAATTGAAATTAATTATAATGAATGACAATTAATGACTGTCATTAATTCATGAAAATTATTTATAATTAATTAAAATTAATTATATAATTAATTAAAGTAAATTATAATTAGAATTAATTATAATTAAAAGTAATTATAATTAAATATAAATAATTAAAATTAACTATAATTTCTTATTAATTAATTATTAATTATAATTAATTGAAACTAATTATAATTATACATAATTAATTTTGAATAATTTTCATTAATTATAATTAATATTAAATGTAGAAAATTATTTATAATTAATTAAAATTAATTATAATCAAAATTAAAATTAATTTAAAAGAAATTATAATTCTAATTAATTATAATTAATTATAATTAATTATAATTAATTATTAATTAAAATTAATTATAATTAATTCAAACTAATAATTATTATTATTAATTATAATTAATTATAATGAATTTTAATTAATTTTATTTAATTATCATTAAATGTCATTGATTAATCAATTTAATGAAAATTAATTCAAATTAATTATAATTCATGAGATTTAATGATAATTAATTAAAATTAACTATAGTTAATTTAATGATAATTAATTATAATTAATGAAAATTAAACAAAATTAATTATAAAATGCAAATTAATGATAATTAATGAAAATATAATTCATTTTAATTAATTATCATTAAATGTCATTAGTTATAATTAATTTTAATTCATTATCAGTAATTTTAATTAATTTTCATTAATTTTCATTAAGTATATTATAATTAATTCTCATTTTATAATTAATTTTATTTGATTTTTATTAATTATATTTTAATTATAATTAATTTTAATTAACTATTATTATTATCTTATCATTACATCAATTTTAATTAATTATCATTAATTGCCATTATTTATAGTTAATATGAATTAATTTTCATTGTTTTTCATTAATTATAAATAATAATTAAAATATAATTAATGAGAATTAATGAAAATTAATTATAATTAATGACCATTAGTGATAATGACTTGAAATTAATTATAATGAATGACAATTAATGGCATTCATTATTTTTATGATCTTTTATTTGATTTTTATTCATTTGTTTTGTATTTTTGCTTTATTTATATAAATTAATAAGTAATCAAACAATAAATAATAAAAAATGAGTGAATGATTATGAGATTAATCAAGTCTGATAGTGATTTGTTAAATTTCATGCAAATTTATGCATAATGAATATGTTTCCACATTGAATATGTCCTAACCGTAATTTTTTTTATGGCTTGGGCATGTTGAATCCGTTTTTGATCCAATCTCTTCAAATTAACATTCATTTGACCTAATACATCTTTATCTAATTCTTAATATGAGTCAAATAAGCTCCCTAATAAATCCCAATGAATCAGCCAGTCAAATTTCACGGTCTTGCACAAAAATTCCCTCTTCAAACTCCAAAGTAAACCAAAGTCAGATCGCACAATGTTATTTTTCCCAAGCAAAGAATGGATACCAGTTATGCCTAGTCGATGGATGCTCAAAGAAAATTAAGCGACATGAAGGAACCAAGCAAAACCTGGTATCTCATTTGAAAGCATTTCATAAGGAACTATGGGCTGAAGCAATTGCCGAAAAGAACACTGAAGGACAAAGTAACCTATCAAACTCACATGGAAGCAGCATAATAAAAAGTATGAATGTCCACTTACAGAATAATTTCACTGATAATCTTGTCAGCTTCATAATTCAAGATCAACAATCATATGCATTAGTTAAATCAAAATCATTTCAAAAGCTTATTCACACCCTCAACAAGGACATTAACTTAATTTCTGAAACCACAATTTCCAAACGGATCAAGCAAAAGTTTCTGAATGATAAAGAACATATATTTGCCTTTATCAATTCACAAGCACCACGTTTCTCATTTTCTACTGACATTTGGTCTGGTCCAGGTGGAATGTCGTATATTACTCTCACAGCTCATTACATATCATCTGATTGGAAACCGATCACTGCAACCGTTGGATTTTCCAAGTTCACAGAAGCTCATACTGGTAAAAACATATACACAAAAATTGTGGATATGCTTAATGATTTCTTTATTGAACACTCTCAAAAGCCAAGGGGATCAAAGCGTGATGCAATTGAAATAGATACCTCAAGTGATTCATCTTCAGAAACTGAAAGCGATTTGTCCAATTTGTCAAATGATTTTTATAGTTTGGATATCTCATCCATTGGTAATCGAATCATGGCCATAACATTGGATAATGCTTCCTCAAATACAACATTTATGGACCTTGCTGTTAAAAATAATTTGCTGAAAGGTTTTGACTCACACATTCGATGTTTTGCACATATTCTTAATTTAGCTGCAAAGGATTCTTTAAAGGAGCTTGATGGATCAATTGATAAGGTTAAGAAGGTGGTTCACTTAATACGTCGATCAAACACCTCATGGGAACACTTCAAAAGCATTTGTGAAAAAAATAAAGAGCCACCAAACCGGCCAATGGCTGACAATTCCACCAGATGGAACTCAACATATTCAATGCTTTGTTCAGCATTAAAGCAGAAGAGCTCTTTTGATGATTTTATTTATGAGTACAATAAGTCTCAAACATCAAAGCAAAAAACAAATCACTTTAAAAGTTCAAGCCAAAAGACATTTAGCAGCAAGAAACAGAAAACGATTTCCCAGGCAATAGAAAAAGCAGACATTCATAATGATATACGCCTTGTATGTCTGCCTAGTTGATTATTTTTCTGCATAATAAATCTCACTTCATTCCTTTCTAACTATTCAGGATGTAATTTTGGAAGAGGACTGGACATTTTTTCAACAAATATCAGAATTTCTAAAGGTCTTTGCCACTGCAACCGATGAAGTTCAAGGTGATTCTTATCCCTCACTTGGGTTAGTAATGCCTTGGTACCAACTACTCCTTGAAACATGTCAAAAAACAAAAAATGAAGTCTCAAGGGAATCCCAACTTTACGATGCAGCTGATCAAGCATATTCAAAGCTTGAAAGTTATTACAATATTAGATCAAATTCCTGTGCTATGTGCTTGATTCTTGACCCACAATTCAAGCTTACATGGTTTACTCAGCATGATTTGTTGCAAGAAGATGAAAGAAACAGTGATACCAATCCAATAAGATATAAGGACGAAGCACTCAAACATCTCAAAGAAGTATATGCTGAATATTCTTCTGAATACACAATCAACTTTCCACAAGAACCTCAGGTTTCTGAAACAGTTCCGACTAATCTGAAGCAATTGCATCCTTTTGAAGAACGAATGTCCCAACGAAAAAATAAAAGTAATGAAATTCTTGAATATTTACAAACTGATTCACCACATTATTCAATATGTATTCTTGAATGGTGGAAGAGCCATGAAAATAGGTTTCCGGTATTATCCAAAATTGCAAGAGACTACCTTGGAATACCTGCAACCTCAGAACCTAGTGAGCGTGTATTTTCAGAAGCTGGAAACTTGATTACTAACAAACGCACATCACTTTCCTGTGATTCTGTGGAGGCAAATATGTGTTTACGTTCTTGGTTAAATAATGGAATTTATGAAAGTATGTATGCTTGGTATGATAATCTTCAATAATTCCATTTATTATTTTTACTAGTTAAATGAATTTCTCTTGAAGTCAAAAAATTTAATAAATCCCAGAATTATGCAAATTAAAATATTTTTTCTTATTATTATAGTGATTTTAGATTCAATCTATTAATCAGAACATTATTATTTAGCAATTGCTCTAATTAAAATTCAAGTGATATAAGTGTTTTCTGACCAAAAATCACAATTCTATTTTTAAAATAAATAATACTTCCTGTTTGAATTCTATTTTTGAAATAAAAAATCCTTTCTGTTTGAATTGTATTTTTGAAATAAATGATCCTTTCTGTTCGAATTCTATTTTTGAAATAAATAATCATCATTATTTTTAAAAAATCCATTCAATCTTAAGAATCAAAAACAAGAAGGCTATATTTTTTTAAAACTTCTTGGGTTGAATGATTGTTAAAATGCGATAAATCACATGAATTTCATGAAAAATGCCATAAAAATGGTATGAATAGCATCAGCAATTGCATAAGTAACATGAATAGCCTCAACAATTTCATAAGTAATATTAATGGTATCATCAATAATATAAATGAAATTAATGGAATAAAAAATGCATACATAAAATTAATGGCTTGAAGGGAATTAAAAATACCATAAATTGTGTTATGGAATAAGAATTCCATTTATTTCATAAACAAGGAGCCCATAGTGTTTTGTGTATTTAATAATTTGTGGCAAGAAAACTTAAGGGCCAATGGGTTTTTATGGTTTTACCAAAGGCCCAAGAGGGTTAATTATATATAAATGAAGGTATCCATGAAAATTCAAAATTCACTTCCGAATATTCGATTTTGAATATTCGAAGGTAGGTGAAATTCGATTCTGAATATTCGGTCATGACAGAAATTCGATATTGAATATTCGATGACCCTTAAAATTCGGCGAATTTTCGAAAAGCTATGCATTGGTGTCTCAAACCTTCCAAATCCCACATTAGAAATCTTGAATTTTCTTTGACTCAAATCCCACGCCTCAATAGCCATTGGATTTTAGGTATCAAAAACCCAGGTTTTTCAACATCCAAATCCCACATTTTACTTCACTCATCCAAATTTCATTGAGAAATTATTCTTTTGGCATAAATCAACTCCATATAAAATATTTCAATCAAAAACACATCACCCATCATAAACGCATAATTCCCAAAACATCCATTTGTCAATCTTTGATTCAGGAAACAATATTAGCAGTACAACAACTGCAAGACTTCAAGTAAAGAACTGATTGTAATACTGAATAAGATAGAATTCTTAATCTGAAATTTGTAAAATATTCTATATAAGGACACAAAATTTCAATTTAGAAACATACATCTATACTTCTAATCACTTGATAAACCTATTCAAACAAAAGGTCCAATAATTATGCCAGACTGCTTATGTTTCATTTAAAAGATCATTTCTTATTATTTAAGACAATCAAATACTCCACAATTAATCCCACTTTGAACATGATCAATCAATTTTATTAGCAGTTTATTTGAAAATATTTGAATCAAATGGTACTGGTTCAACCCTTGGACAATGTGAGCCTTGAGGTATGGCTTACATACCCAAATAGGCCACAAATATCTTTAAAAATGAATTTTGAACTATACATAACCCATAAGTCATGCATATATTCAAAATTCATCATTTTTTCTTTGAGAAAAGATGAATAACTTTTTTTTGAGTAAGTAAATCCATGGATTTAAGACCAGATTTGGACTCTACACAAAAATTCACCTAGGATAACTCCATAGAGTGAATAAGCTTAAATTAACTCTAAGAGGTGGTAATATGGAATATACTTCAATACCACATAAAAGAATTGTGAAATTTTTTTTTTCTCAATTTCATGCCAAAATGATGTGAATGTGAGAAATCTCATGTTACATATAAACTAAGAATAGTTTTATGCATGTTTGTTGCATTTAATATTATGGTATTCTTACATAAACGTTTGGTATGCCCATAGTGGATATCAGTCTTTAAGCCTGAATTTCTATTTTTGATGTGAAAATAGTCAAGGAGGACAAAAGACATCAAAGAGAGCCAGGGTACCCAACTTCTGAGGCCTCTTAGGCATGGACATATCTAAGGCTTGGATCCATGGCTGATATTGGCCCAATTAGTATACAAAAACCTTTTGGGAACTTGGTTACCAAGTTAAAATCTCATTAAATAATAAGAAAATATCAAATAAGCTGCTATTTTGACATGCCAAGGAGGTAAAGAGAAACTTAGACTCCTATAGCCATGTCAATTATTAATTATTTTCCATGGATAAACCCCAAAAGAGTAATTAAAACCCTTTTTGGACTAGTATCCTTTGATTTACCTCATAGCAACCAGCAAGATAGTATTATTTGCAATTCTACATAGAAATGAGGTAAAAACTACAAAAATTCATTCAAAATACAATTATTGATGAATATTTCAGGACCAATAAAGAACAGTATAATTGTGAGCCTTTGAGATATGACCACATATCCACAAAGGTCACAACAAAATTTCTGTAATAATTATACTTATGATAATTATCTCAAAAATTAGTAAAATACCACTAAATAAGTATAAAATCTAAATTAACTCAGAGCCTAATGAATAAAAATGTGAAATTAATTACACCATTATATTCCTCATGGTAAAATACACATATGTCACTTTTATGGCATATCTGAAAAGTCAATAATTACTGAAGTATAAGTAATAATACCTTAAAAAAGGTACAAAACCTCATACATTTCAGAAATCAATGAAATAACATGTGAAATAATCTGTACCATTGGATTATCCATACAAATCCACATATAAAACAATTATAAATCTAATCTCTAAAGTCAATAATTAAGGAATTAAGCTGAATATATGCACTTTTTTGGTCAACACATATATTCATGGCTTTTAGCTAATATCTCTTGAAATATACAATATAGAGAGATTAACCAAAAATCAAGTCACCATATAATTCCTGTGAGGATACAGATATGAACTTCATTTCACAAGCTATAAACAAGGTTAGAACTTGTAATGGATTATTGAATAAAATCAATACAGCTGTTGACCACTCTATGGTAAAAGTGGTACAAACTTAAAAACAAGTAGACAGCTAGATTCAACTAGTTTATTAGTTAATAATGATGTAATCTGTATTACAATATTCAAGGTATAGCCCCTTGAAATCATGGTTTGAAGTTTAAAATATTAAATTTCAACAGAAAAGATGAGTTACAAGAAAAATTATCAAAAATAGAGTTTTGATGATTTAATGAAATGCTCTTGGAGGTTTAATGAGGACATGCCAAGATATCAGAATACACTCTAAGAATAGCTGTAGCGTGTATTAAATAAAAGGTATTAATGATCAAAGCTTAAGCTTAGATTTGATCATTTATGATCAAAGCTTAAGCTTAGATTTGATCATTTATGATCACTCACTGTAATCTTATTTTAAGTTTAACAGTCATATAAGTGATAAAATTGATGAATACTATTAGATTATGATTAATACTAATAAAATCTACAAAGTTTAGGCTTCTGCCAAGCCTATGACATCATCAAGCTTAAAATTACAGTGATAACTCTAAATAATGGAGTAATAATGAGGTAAGATGGTTTGATCATGATGTAATCATCACCAAACCTTAAAATATTGATCAATTCTAGTAGAACGCATCATTACACGTCTACTATAAGCCTTCTGGACTCTAGAAGGGAGGTATTTACTATAAATAGAGCTCTTTTTATTGTATTTTGCCCTCAGATGCTTACAAAACACTAAATCATTAAAACAAAAAGGTAATTTCTTTATTCTTTATATATAAAACTCTTATATTATTGAATACTCAAGATAATCCTCATTATAATTATCATTC
This sequence comes from Austropuccinia psidii, assembly GCA_023105745.1. Taxonomy (NCBI): domain Eukaryota; kingdom Fungi; phylum Basidiomycota; class Pucciniomycetes; order Pucciniales; family Sphaerophragmiaceae; genus Austropuccinia; species Austropuccinia psidii. Next base: position 70,477,871 of record JALGQZ010000004.1, read on the forward strand.
TTGATGTGATTACTTCAATTATTTAATTGTTTTGTTTAAATTTCTCTTAAAAAAACCTCAAATCCACATAAAATCAAGATAAATTGTAATTTATCTTAATTTTTATTTTAAATACAATTTAAATAAGTTGTATTTATATTTTTTTTGGCATAAGATCATCCAAAAATTATTATATTAAGTATTAAAAGTAGGTTATTCTTCTTATTATGATAATTCTTCTCTCTATTATTACTTTAATAATTCTTTAATTAATATAAATAGTATTTATATTAATTTATAACTTTAATATTAGAAATATTATTGTTATTAATTGTTTTTTATTAATAAAAACCAATTTTTTATGCCTTTATTATTTGTTGGTAACAATAATAAAGTGCTTTTAAATATATTAATTATCTTATATTAATATATTTATTTATTATATTACTGTTTTTATAATATAAATTATATTATTATATTTACGCCATAATTATAATAATTCTTTATTATTATAATCATTTTTTATCTTATGTATTTTATTTATAAGGACATTCATAGTAAAATAAGTAAAATATTAGTAATTTTTACCCATTGTTTCATAGTCAAACCTTACACTTGGGGGCCTGGCCATGATATTTACTGCAAAAAGGCTTTTAAAAAGATTCTAATTGGGTTTATCCAATAATAAATTATAATTATAATAATAAAATTATATAATAATTTTATATTTATTGATTTTAAAAGCTATTGAGGCATTTGGAAAGCAATTTGACTGTCTTACACGTGGTTTTTCACATCCTTAGACTTGCAAGAGATTTCTTTGAGTGACTCTAGTGATTAAAAAAGATATTTGTAGATTAAAAATAATTTTATATTATAAATTAATTTCATAAAAGAATGATATTCATTTTTATTATATTCTTCAAAAATAAAAACATAAAAAATAATAAAAACAAATAAACAAAGTTATTTTTATTAATTTTTATTCATTTTTTTATTCATTTCATTTTTTCAAAGATATAAAAGCAATTTTTATGTGAAAAATTGCCATATCTTACCAAAAATAACACTTCTTATAAAAGACTTATATTTATTTGTTTATTTAGTGTTTGAAGACAATCCAAAAGAAAGCAACCAAGCCACTGTTGAAAGATTGGTGGAAGAAACTTGTCCAAGTTCTCCAACACCAATTGTCATTAAGAAAAAGAAAGCTAAGAAATTAGACTTTCCAGGACCCACTATTCAGGACTCTGAAGTTGAGTACCTCATTTATAAATTGCCATAAGAAGAATTATTGTCCTGAAATCCTCTTATTTCTTATTTTTTAAATCATGACTACCAGAGGAGGCTCCAAATACTCCATCCAATCAGATGAAGCTGGACTCATAGGTAGAATTGATTACTCAAAAGGGAATAGAAAGGGCAATATCCCCAGTGGAACAGAATCCACACCAGGAAGTGCCTTATCCCAAAGGCAAGTCCTAGAAATGCCCATGATATCTGAACCAGAGTTAGAACTCAGTATGAGTAACTCAAACAGGTACAAATCACATTCAGAGGGCTCAGATAGACATTTACATGAGCCAGTACAAGAAGTACTACACAATGTACAAAGACAAGGACTGGGAAATGTTGCCTCAAATAAACCAAGTATTGATGAACTCCTGGAACATCCTCAAAAAGTTCCTCACAGATGAGGAGATAGTGGTATACTCCAATGGATGGAATACACTGTCATCCAAGCCTCAAATCAAAAAGATCAAGGAGTACCACTCCAAAAAGAAAGAGGCAAGCAAGGAAGAAGCCCCAGTAGCTTCTACCAGCAAGCCTCAAGCCAACCAACCTCCCCAAGAGGGGAAGAAGAACAAGAAAAATAATTGGAGGAAACCATATTCCCCAAGCTACAGGATTCCAAAAATCCAAAAAGATGCCATGGACAATGTCTTCAACATGGCCAGAACTTTGATGGAATTCAAAGACAAGGGGGAGCAAAGAATGAGACAAACCCATTTCCCAAAGATAAAACCTTATCTCCTGATGTGCTAAATACTTTCAAAGAGGTTAAAAACAGTATTTTACCTCTTAAAGACATTAAAAATAGTTTATTATCTTTACAAGAAATAAATAATAGCTTACCATCTTTGACAAAAATTGTTGTAAAAAATAAAAAAGAAATTGATAACATTGAATTTATGGTTGAAAATAATACACCAAAAGTTTCAATTGACAATACTCAAGAATTAATACAAGGACAACAAGAATTTTATAAATACATAAAAGGTATCAAAGATAAAAATTTGACAATCAATTATGGCGTGAGTGTTGATAATCTTACAGAAAAACTGAACAAATTAAGTATTTCTGTAGAAATATTGGAAGAAAAGACTTCATCACACCAGAAATTACTTTTATACCATGTGGAAAAAAGTGATGAAGCAAGAATGCATCTGAAATATGACATTCAAAATGAAATAAGGCTTATCACTGAAAAAATGGATAAAATTAATGAGGCTAACTCAAATATGCCAGAGTTATCAACTCCATTTTCTCACATAAGAAGCCCTGTTAAATAAAAAGAGGCATTAACAAATCCATTAGTAACAGACTTAAGTAATCAAGACAATAACCAAGTCTTAATTAAGGAAGCACCTCAGTTGAAAGAATGGCCAACATTCACAGGAGAAGGTGAATATGACCATATGTCATTTATTAAAACAATTGACATGTTACAAGAAGATTATGCCATACCAGATGAATTCATCACTGCAAGATTACATTCAATGTTTGAGAAATCTGCAAAAAGATGGTATTATAGCATAATACAAACAAATGGCAAAAATACCTGGTCTTGGTGGAAACAAGAAATAATCACCAAGTGGGAAAATGATGCCTGGAGGTACAAGATATAAAATGCATTTGAAAATTCTTTCTTTGACCCAGACAAAGACAAATCTCTAACTTGGTTCTTAAAACAAGTTGAACAACTAAATGCACTGTACCCAGAAATGTCACAAAAGATGGTGCATATGAAAATCCTTAAGAAATGTGGAGGAGAGCTAGAACATGCCCTAAGAAGCAGGTGTATAGAGCCATTCTTCACAGAAGAGTATATCAATGCACTAGAAGACATAGTGACAAGGACAAAAATTGGCAGAACTTGGAAAAAATTGGACATCAAAAGTCCAAATAAGCCATTTATCAAAAAAGATAAATCAAAAGAAGCTTTCAAGCCCAATACATCCAACAATACTGAGCAAAGAAAATGCCATAAATGTGGAGGTATTGGACAATTAGCCAATAAATGCCTCAAGAAGGCAAAAATCAATGAAATTGTGGAAACAGAAAACCACAATGACAAAGAAGAGTAATCTGACTCTGAAAAAGAGACAGAAGAGTCAGAAACTTCTGAAAGTGATGAAATTAATATAATTAATGCACAAATTAATAATATTGATTTAATTTATGAATTACTAGATGTTAACTCAAACCTGCTACAAGTAGAAAAATCTGACAAAAACCTGACAAATGTGCAAGATGCCAAACTGTATAGAACCCAACCTGAAAAAGGAATGGGATATACAGCTGGAAATTAAAGTATAAGTATTTTCATGGTTAATAACCAAGAGGCAAAAGTGAACTCAGATACAGGAGCATAATGCACCTGTGTGGGTAAAAGTTATTTAAAAACAATTGTTCCAGATTGGCAAGAAAAGGTTATACAAATACAAGGTGTCAAATTTAGTAGTGCAAGTGAGAGCATGAAGCCCCTTGGAATAATTGACTTAACACTCATTTTCCTCACCCTTCACAATGTGTCAGAATTAAAGTAGAGTTTGTGGTAATGGAAAACTTTACTAGTAATCATTTCATACTTGGAAATGACTACTTGTCAATTTATGGCATAGATATCTCTAACCAAAAGAATAGATATTTTACCATAGGTGACAATAAAGAACAGAAATTTGGCTTTCTTAATAATAAAAGACAAACAACAGTTGTCAAGAATGAAGAAAAAATCCCAAAAATGGATTTTTTCACTGAACAGCTAAAAGAGGCATAATTTAATCATGAATTAACAGTAAAAATGAAAGAAAAATTGATTTACCCCTTATTTAAATATAAAAATGCCTTTGCAACTGACGAAGAACCACTAGGTGCCATAATTGGACATGAGGTAGACATAATTCTTAATGTAGAAAACCCTTATCCACCTCTATTAAGAAGACCAGCTTATCCAGCCAGCCCAAGAGCTAGAGAAGCTTTAGAGGTACACATTGAAGAACTAATGGACCTTGGAGTACTAAGAAAAGTAGGACATAATGAACAGGTAGAGGTAGCTACACCTATCATTATAGCCTGGCATAATGGAAAATCAAGGATGGTAGGAGACTTTGGAGCTCTGAACACCCGCAATATCCCTGACAGATATCCAATTCCCAGAATCCTTGAGACATTAACACAATTATCTCAGGCTAAGTTCATAACAGCCATTGATGCTCTAAAGGGTTTTCATCAAAATGTCTTAACAGACAATGCCAAGGAACTACTAAGGATAATAGTCCACTGTGGAATCTTTGAATATCTCAGGATGCCATTTGGTATAAAAAGTGCACCATCCCACTACCAGAGGATGATGAATACCATATTTCCTGAAGAATTATAAGAAGGATGGCTGATTATTTATATTGATGATATCATAGTTTGCTCAGAGACTTGGGACAATCACCTATAAAGAATAGAAAGAGTCTTGCAAAAAATAGTGCAAGTAAACATGAAAATCCCTCTGAAAAAGTGTCCTTTTGCATACAGTGAACTGAAAGCACTAGGACATGTTGTATCTGGACTAAGTTTGGGCATAGACAAAAACAAAATAGCAGCAGTAATATTGAAACTAATTCCCCAAAAAAAGAAAGAAATGCAATCATTTCTAGGATTTGCTGATTATTACAGGAAACATATAAAACATTTTGCAAGAATTGCTAAGTCATTGTATAAGCTCTGTGACCAACAGGCAGTCTATGAAATGACTGAAGAAAGAGTCAAAGCATATGAGGAATTGAAAAATTCCTTAACAAATTCCCCATTTCTTCTAATGCCAGATTGGAAACTACCCTTTAAATTATAAATTGATGCTTGTAGAGAAGGACTAGGTGCTGCACTACCCCAGACACAAATCATCAATGATAAACCAGTGGAAGGACCAATTTGTTTTATTTCAAGACAGATAAAGCCAACAGAGGCAGGATATGGAGCAAGCCAAGTGGAATGCCTATCCTTAGTGTGGGCTTTAGAAAAATTACACTATTACTTGGATGGAACAGTATTTAATGTGATTACAGACTGTAATGCTGTAAAATATCTATTAAATATGAAAACTCCAAATAGACATATGATGAAATGGCAAATTGCTATCCAAGAATATATGGGAAATATGACTATTGCTCATAAATCTGGCAACATTCATAAAAATTCAGATGGTCTTAGCAGATGGGCTCTAGCAAATACTCCTGAAAATCCAGCATGGGTACCACAGGAGGAGCACCATATAGAAGGGATATGTGTCACAGACATTGGCACAGAATTCTTTAACCAAGCTAAAGAAAGCTATAAAATAGACAAGAATTTTCATATCTTCAGCTAACTTCTAATGAAAGACTGCAAAGACCCATCACTTTCATCAAAATTAGACAAAATATGAAAAAAAGCATATGATGAAGGGAGAGTCAACCTCCTTTATGGAATCCTCTATCATAGTACAAAACACACATGTGTTATGGCCCTGACAGACAGAACTCTAATAAACAGTATTTTACATGAGTGTCATGATAGTGTTGCAGCTGGACATCTCTCAGAAGATAGAACACTAGAGAGGGTGAAAACCTGCTCTTGGTGGCCAAATTGGAAGAAAGATGTTACAGAATACTGCCAAACCTGTGACAGATGTCAAAAAGCCAACAGAGCCACAGGAAAGAAATTTGGAATGATGATCCAAATCCAAGAACCAAAATCCCCTTGGGAAATAGTTCATATGGATTGAGTAACAGGACTACCTCCAGGAGGAGACAGAAGTTATAATGAATGCCTAGTGTTAGTTGACAGGTATAGCAAAACTCTTATGTTCCTACCATGTCACAATGACACAGCTATGGACACAGCCATAATGATATGGAATAAAGTCATTAGCCACACAGGCTTATTCCAAAATATCATAAGTGACAGAGACCCAAAATTCACGTCAGCATTATGGACAAACCTCCATAACTTGTTTGGCACAAAATTGTCATTCTCAACAGCTTACCATCCTCAAACTGATGGCTTAGCAGAAATAATGATAAAAACCTTGGAGAAAATGATCAGAAGATTCTGTGCTTATGGACTAGAATTTGAGGATTCTGATGGTTTTACCCATGATTGGTGTACATTAATACCAGCTCTTGAACTGGCATATAAAACATCAAACCATTCTTCTACTGGAAAAACACCAGCAATTCTAGAAAAAGGTTGAAATCCAAGACTACCTTATGATACTCTCAAAAAGGACTCAGTGGACATATATCCAACAACAGGAAGTTTCAAGATAATGCTTGACAAGGCAAGACATCATGCAAACTGTGAGCCTTAGAGGTATTTTCATATACCCAAAAGACCACAAATGATAAATTAAGATACAAATATAGATAAAATAAATTTATTTATATTATAAAAATAAAAATTGAAACATAACTACAAATTCATATTTGAAAATAAAAATTCAATTATAATTTAAAAATAAAATTACAATAAAATTTAAAATTATGAAATTACATTTTGACTTGTAAACATTAAGTAAAAATGAATTTTTAACAAAAATTGTGAGATTAAAATATTTTGGTAAAAAGCTATATAAAATATATTATAGCTTTTTATCCAATAAATAAACATAAAGAAATTATCACACCATTGTATTGGTCATAAAAAATAAAGTGGGGTCACCTCTGGATGAAATTTTTGTAACTCAACTCTAAATAAGCTTAAATTAAGTTTTTAGTATTTTTTGTACAAAAGTATGAAAATCCTAAAAGCCTTGATTCAATTCACACCACATGTGGTGTTAACCATCAATTTTTGTGTTAAAGTTGAGGTTTTGTGTTTAGTTTAGAAGCTATGAGGAATTGAAGTATTTTCAATTGAATTCAATTGAAATGTCAAAATGTGTGCATTTATTACATAAGTGAACTTTAATTTACATATGGGGTATCAATTATTACAGATGTGTAGTTAAAAACTCAATTCAATTACATGTGTAAATTACAATCGTATTACATGATGAGGAATTAAAGAAAAAATAAATCGGAAAGATTAATTCTGGGGGGGAAAAGACACTCTAGCTCTAAGGGGGAGCTAGACCCCCAAAATCCTTGCTGACTGGCGTGTGATGTCGAAATCCATGCAAAAGTTCATTACTTTTGGCCTGGGATTGAGTCACAGGGTCTGTGACTCAATTGATGATGAGGTTTTGATACCAACCAGGATAGGTTTAGCTGCTACCAAGAGGGTAAAACTACCCTCAGAGTAAAACAATGTTAGTAAAACAGTTTTAACTGGTTTCTATGCCTCTCACACACATTCTGATGTGTTTCAAAGGCTCTAGACCAGGTATTGCTATAGTAATGGCTGAGTTAAGGGTCTAAAATGGCTTAAACCAGCCCTTTTTTTGGTCTAAACCAGGGTTCAATGATGCCATAATTGGATTTTCTGTCATCAGACTGTTTTTCACGACTGACAAGAGTAAATTTTACCCTTGGAGTAAGAAAATTGATGGCTATAAAAGAATTTATTCTTTCCTCCACTTTTCTCTTCATGTTAGAATCTTTTCCTTCTATAATTAGTTTAAACACTGTTAAACCAATCAATAAAAGATTCCAACAACCCTTTTTAAATAATTTTAACCATTTTAACCACTTGAAAAAATCATTATAACCCTTTTTTGTAACTCTTATAATCATTTTACCCCTTGAACCACCCCAAAAGTGAATTAAAGCATCTTTCATCACTGTTAACTTTGTCACTTTGTTTCCAAATTCACTCTGGTCACTTTTGGGCATGTTTCCTCTTTAGATATCTTTTTAAAGACTTTTTTCTTTAATTAATTTCTTGCAGTTCTTTGCTCAATTAATTCCAATTGAAATTGCTCTTGAAGAAATTTCTTTTGCAGCCTTAAATATCTCTTGTAGAGTATTTTTGGATAAATATTTTTTGTTGGTAAAACAATAAATCTTTGTTATATTATTGTTTTATACTTATAAAGTTAAAAACAAAAAAATTGGCATGTTTTCCTTTAAAAATACTATTTCTTACCATCTTTAAATAAATTTACCTTATACAAATTTTGAGAACAGGAAAAGTACTTGATATTTTATTAAAGTTTCATATCCACACCTTACATTTGGGGGCCCAGCTGTGATATTTTACCTGTGAAATATTATTTTACTCTTTTCAAATCCTTTTTCTTATATTGGAAAATTTAAAAAACAAATAAAAAATACTTATAATTCAAAAAAATCCATAAAAAATAACTTTTTTTCATATTATAGGTGAGGCTTATATTTTATTTCTTTTTTTGAAATACCTTTTTTTACTTAGTTAATTGGCTTTTTCATTAATTTTAGTGGCTGACAATGTGGTAAGACAAGAAAACATTGAAACAGCCTCCACAGTTACTAGCATTATTCCTGCAAGCACCGTGATTTCTGATCATAATAGCACTGTTATTATAGCTCAGAATAACCAACAAGAGCCAATTTCTTCTGAGTTGATCAACTTGGACATCAGTGATACTCTTCAGAAAGCTGGAAATTAGGCAAATAGTAAGTTTTTGACGTAAGATTACTATTTTAAACCCTTTTTAACCATGAAATATGTGTGAGCCTTGAGGTATATTTTACATACCCAAATAGGCCACAATTATCTTAAAAAGAAATTTTGAATTATGCATAACTCATAAGTCATGCATATATCCAAAATTCATCATTTTTGATTTCAGAAAAGATGAAGAACTTTTTATTGAGTAAATAAATCCATGGATTGAAGGCCAGATTTGGATTCTACACTAAAATTCACCTAGGGTAGCTCCATAGAGTGAATAAGCTAAAATTAACTCTTTGAGGTGGTAAAATGGAAAATACTTCAATAACACACAAAAGATCCATGAAAATTTTTGTTTTTCTTAAATTCACGCCAAAATAATGGGAAAGTGAGAAATCCCATGTTACATATACACTAAGGATAGTGTTATGCATGTTTTGAGCACTTAATATCATGGTATTCTTACATGGACTTTTGGTACACCCATAGTGGATATGTAAGGTGTGGATATGAAACTTTGATTAAAAATCAAGTACTTTTCCTGTCCTCAAAATTTGTATAAGGTAAAAATCAATTAAAAATAGTATGGAATTTCATTTTTAAGAGAAAACACGCCAACTTTATTGTTTATAACTTTATTAGTATAAAACAATAATATTATAAAAATTTATTGTTTTACCAACAATAAAAATTTATCCAAAAAATACTCTACAAGAGATATTTTAAGGCTACAAAAGAAATTTCTTCAAGAGAAATTTCAATTGGAATTAATTGAGCAAAGAACTGCAAGCAATTAATTAAAGAACAAAGTCTTTAAAAAGAATATTAAAGAGGAAACATGCCCAAAAGTGACCAGAGTGAATTTGGAAACAAAGTGACAAAGTTTACAGTGATGAAAGATGCTTTAATTCACTTTTGGGGTAGTTCAGGGGTAAAAATGATTATAAGAGTTACAAACAATGGTATAATGATTTTTTCACGTGGTTAAAAGGATTAAAATGATTTAAAAATGGTGGTTGGAATCTTTGATTGATTGGTTTAACAGTCTTTAAACTAATTAATAAAAGGAAAAGATTCTAACATGAAGAGAAAAGTGGGGCAAAGAAGACATTCTTTTATAGCCATCAATTCTCTTACTCCAAAAGCAAAATTTACTCTTGTCAGTTGTGAAAAACAGTCTGACAACAGAAAAGCCAATGATGGCATCATTGAACCCTAGTTTAGACCAAAAAGGGCTGGTTTAAGCCATTTTTAGCCATTTTAGACCCTTAAATCAGCCATTACTATAGCAATACCAGGCCTAGAGCATTCAAAACACGTCAGAATGTGTGTCAGAGGCGTAGAAACCAGTTAAAACTGTTTTTACTATGATTGTTTTATCTTAAGGGTAGCTTTACCCTCTTGGCAACAGCTAAAACTACCCCAGTTGGTATCAAAACCTCATCATCAATTGAGTCCACAGACCCTGTAACTCAATTCCAGGCCAAAAGTGATGAACTTTTGCATGAATTTTGACATCCGACGCCTGTCAGCAAGGATTTTGGGGGTCTAGCTCCCCCTTAGAGCTGGATTTCCTTTTCCCCCCAAATTTAATCTTTCCAATTTATTTTTCCTTTAATTCCTCATCATGTATTATACTTATAATTTACATATGTAATTAAATTAAATTGTACAGTACAATACAGTAGTAATTGACACCTCATATGTAAATCAAAGTTCACTTATGTAATACATGCGCACATTTTGACATTTCAATTGAATTCAATTGAAAATACTTCAATTCCTCATAACTTCTAAACTAAACACAACACCTCAATTTTAACACAAAAATTGATGGTTAACACCACATTTGGTGTGAATTAAATTAAGGTTTTGAGGATTTTCAACTTTTGTATTGAAAATACTAAAAACTTAATTTAAGCTTATTTAGAGTTGAGTTACAAGAATTTCACTCAGAGGTGACCCCACCTGATTTTTTATGAGGAATCCAATGGTGAAATAATTTTTATGTGTTTATTTATTGAATAAAAAGTTATAATAATATTTATTTAACTTTTTTCCAAATTTATTCATTTTTTCACAATTTTGTTAAAATTTTATTTTTACTTAATTTTTTCAAGTATAAATGTAATTTTATACTTACAAAATTTAATGTATTTTTATTTTTAAATTGTAATTACTTTTTTATTTTTAATATAATTTTATATTTATATTTTGATTTTTTTTATTTTAATAATATAAATAAATTTATTTTATTTATATTAATATGTTATTTTTTATATTTGTGGTCTTTTGGGTATATGAAATTACCTCTAACGCTCACATTCCCTCCCCCTAAAAAAGAATATTACTTTGTAATATTGGTGTTTTTAGTGTGTCTGAATCTCCTGAGGAGTTTGGTAGCTTCTGGTATATCTTTTTCTTCTAACCATTCATCTTCACAAGTTGGGTCTCTGTACCTAACAAGGTATTCCCTTACTTTCTTGGTTCTTAATTTCCTTTCTTTAAGAACTTTGGTAATTTTCTTAGTACCAGATGTCTCGATAGGAGGTATAACTTGGGGAATCTTATTCCTCAAGGGAAATTTCTCAGCATCACTAGATTTATATGGCTTTATCAAGCTTACTGGATGTCAGGATGAAACTATGAAAGAGTCATAATGTAGGCTATTTACAACTCAAACTATGTTTGTGACACGGTAAAAAATGCTTTAAGAAGGTTTTGAGATGATTAAAAATAAATTTAAAGGGATTTACTATAGTGGTTATAGTGGTGGTGAGCGCTGTTGAAAGTCCTGGGTGCAGCTTTATCTTTTGGGTTACAATAATTAAAACTTATAATTATACCTGATTATTAACCAAGAGTAAAACTGTTTTTGACATTTTACTACGTAGGTTATTCAAGAGCAGGATGAGGAAGTGATTTTGGCTGTGAAAAGCCCTCCTTTTATCCTGAAATTGAGGTGGAAAGGCTGCTAGACCTTTCCACGTAGAGGAAGTGAAGATTTTTCACTCTCTAGGACAGACTTGTGGTTTGCAAACAGCCTGTATACCCTGTATTGGGCTCAGATGTGGTTTTGAAACCACATCTGGGCGGTTTTCACCAATACAGGGTGAAAATTTTCATCTGGGGACCTCACAGCCTGATTCTGACGTGTATGACGCGTAGAATGCTGTACAGAAACTGTATGGGACCCCAGTATTGACTGACATATGAGGTATTGAAGTAAAAACATGCTTCTTTGTCTATTTGACACCTCATATTCATGGTTATGGGATATTATCCCATGGTAAGGCTGTATATGACAGCAGGTGGGATTTTTACCTTAAAATGGTCATAAATCTGTCAGCTTTTGAGATATCAAGCTCAAAATTGGTTCATTGAATAGCTCTGTATGGGCTCTACACAATGGTACCCAACTTGACATGGTTATCATTAAATATGACAAAGTTATCCCATGTACAAGTATTTTTGTACATTGGCGTGGTCTGGGCAAAAGCTGTATTATGCTTGTTTGGCCAATAACTTCTGTTGTAGTTGAGCTATGAGGAAATGGATGGCACCATCAGATAGCCCTGATTGTGCTCTTTCCAAAAAGACCCCACTTTAAGTATCTCACACTTAAAATGTAAAAGTTAGATGAGAGGTGAATGTTTTGTTCACCCTTATTTGGTCTGAATTTGACCATACCTCAAGTAATACTGGTGCTAGCTCAGTTTGGCTAGCACCATTGAATAGCCCTGGCTTAGAGCTTCATTTTGAGTACCCATTTGATGGGGTTAAGCCTCTCCTTCTAGATTTTAGATGAGAGGTGAAAATTAAGGTTTATGCTCAGCAATAACTTTGAGCAGGAATAACTTTGTTATTTCTTGTCCTATGGTGATGAGAGTTATATTTTCAGAAAGAGTTGAGTTTCCTCTTTCTTTTGATACCTTTTGAGCTAATTTGGCTCAGCTCCATGTTTTGGTGGTATTTTGGCTATACCATTGGTTTATGGTATTTTGGCTGTCATGCTTGTGCTCTGGTTTTGAGTCACAGGCTGACACTGGAAATGTAGGGTGCTTATTGCTAAGTTCTTCAGATAACTCTACTTCAACAGCATTTTCTCCATGGAGGGCCTTAATCACAAAAGGTCCTGCAAAGGAGTCTTTCAGCTTTTTACATCCTTTGATGTTATTGAAGTTAGTGGTGGATACAAGAACTAGGTCCCCCACTTTGAAATCTGGAGTTGCATGTGATTTATCCCATTTATCTTTAGCATATGCAAAAGAGTCCTCCATGCATCTTACTGCATGCTTTCTAGCTTTGTCTAGCATTCCTTTGAAGCTAGCAGCTGTGGGATGTATTTCAATTAAGTCTTTCCTCAAGGAATCTTGGGGTAACTTGGGGTTCCATCCTTTTTCTATAATAGCAGGAGTCTGATTGGTACTGGAATGGATTGATGTTTTATATGCTAATTCCAGTGCTGGCAACAGAGTACACCAATCATGGGTAAATCCATCACAATCTTTGAATTCAAGGCCATATGCACAAAGTCTTCTCACCATGTCCTCTAAAGTTTGGATCATTCTTTCAGCCAGGCCATCGGTTTGTGGGTGGTAGGCTGTAGAGAAAGACAGTTTAGTGCCAAATAATTGGTGAAGATTTGTCCATAGTGCTGAAGTGAATTTGGGATCTCTATCACTGATGATATTTGTGAATATCCCAGTCCATGACACTACTCTATTCCATATCAGAAGAGCTGTATCCATGGCTGTATCATCTTTGTGACATGGTAAAAAGATTGGAGTTTTACTGAATCTGTCCACAATTACTAGGCAAGCATTATAGCTCCTGTCACCTCCTGGTGGTAGGCCAGTTACCCAATCCATATGGACAATTTCCCAAGGTCTGTTTGGTTCTTGGATTTTTATCATATTTCCAAGTCTTTTGCCTGTGGGTTTATTTGCCTTTTGGCATCTGTCACAGGTTTTGCAATACTCTGCAACATCTTTCTGCCACATTGGCCACCATATGCAGGTCTTTACTTTTTCTCTTGTTCTATCTTCAGACAGATGTCCTGAAAAGGGACTATAATGGCATTCTTTCAGTACAAGATTGATTAATGACCTGTCTACAACTGTCATCACACATGTGTGCTTGGTTCTGTGGTAAATTATACCATCCAGTAGGTGAACTCTTCCTTCATCATAAGATTTTCTCCATACTTCATCCAAGGCATGTACTAGAGAGTTGTCTTTACAGTCTTTGTTAAGTAATTGGCATAAGATGCTACAATTCTTGTCTTGGGTGTAACTACTTCCGACTTCTTCAAAGAAGGTGGTGTTCAAGTCTGTAACACTTATTCCTTCTATTGGAATTTGTGGTGAAGCTTCTTCTGGCACATAAGCAGGATTATCAATATTATTTGGTAATGGCCATCTGCTTAGTCCATCTGCATTCTTATGAATATTCCCATCCTTATGAACAATAGTAATATTGCCTCTGTATTCTTGTATGGCTATTTGCCATCTGAGCATGTGTCTGTTGGGTGTTTTCATGTTGATAAGGTCTCTCAATGTTAAGAATGATGTCAGCTTCATGACCAATAATTGCTCCCAGAGGTTCTTTGTCTGTAGCAAATGCTCCTTTGTGGTCATACAAAAGGGAAGAAAGTTCATTTTCTTGTTTATCAATCAGATGAAGGCTTATCTCAGCCTCATTTAACTGTTCAGACTTGAATTTTTCTAACTCTAAGTTGACTGGTGATACTTTGTTTACTGTAATTTGTCTTTTAAATGGTAAAAAGGCAAATTTCTGGCGCTTATTGTCCCCAATTGTAAAGTATCCGTCTTTGTTATTATGTAAATCTATTCCATACATGATTAAATAGTTATTTCCCAATATAAAATGGGTACTAGAGCAATTTTCCATAACAAAAAATTCAACTGTGATCCTTAAATTCCCATTCATGTGTGGGAATATGACCTTGGTCTCAAAGATTCCTAATGCTTTCATTGGGTTACTTGCACTGTTGAATTTTATACCATCAATTGGTAACAATTGGTCTTCAAAATTTGGTACACAAGTCTTAAGAAAAGATTTTCCAACACAAGAGCAGAAGGCTCCTGGGTCAAGTAAAAGTTTGGTGGGCTTGTTGTCAATCACCACTTCTGTTATACAGGAATTACCAGCTGTATAACCTTTTCCTCTGTTTGGTTTTGTCTTCATAAGTTGTGCATCTTGAACTTTTGATAAATCAACTTGACCATTGCTCAATTGTGGTAAGTGGGAATAAGATTCCATGATGTCAAAAGTGGCATTGATATTTTCTATATCTTTTGAAGATTCAGAAAATATGGATGACTTATCATCTGAATTGTCTTCAATTATGTCTTCTTTTTCAACATCTGGTCCCTTTTCAATGTCAATTTCATTTATTTTCCCCCTTTTTGGACATGTATTGGCTAAATGGGTGGTGCTTTGGCAAATATGGCATTTTCTGACTGTAGATGCAGATTTATATTTAATATTACTAGAATTTTCTTTGGAATTTTTGTCCACAGAATCTTTCCAAGGTGTATTAAACCTTGTTTTGAGATTCACCCTACTAGAACCAATTTTGGTTCTGGTGGTTACTTCTTCTAGTATATTGATAATATCCTCTGCTGAAGATTGTCCAGTAGTCCTGCTTTTGACAGCATGCTCTAAGTCACCCCCACATTGTCTCAGAATTTTTCTATGGATCATAAATTCTGACATGTCAGAATATCATGCTGTTAATCTTTCCTTTTGTTGGCAAAACCATGGTAGAGCTTTGTCTTTATCAGCATTAAATTTGGCAGATTCAAAGGCTGTTTCAACTTTAAACCTCCAAGCATCATTTGCCCATTTGTTGATGATTTGGGTTTTCCACCAAGTCCAACTCTGGTGTCCATGTGCTTGTCTTATTTTGATGTACCATCTGTGAGCTGATCTGGTAAACAAAGTGTTAAACCTGGCTGCTACCAATCTGTCTGGTGATTCAAAATCCTCTTTGAGCATGTCAATACATCTAATGAATTTCATATGGTCATACTCTCCTTCACCACTGAAGTGAGGCCATTCTTTGAGTTTTGGAACTTCTTTTAAGAGTGCTTGGCCCATTGATGGTTCCAAGTTATGAAAAGAAGTGGATAATTCATTCTTTAATTGTGAATTATCAGGATCCAATACTTGTGGATTTGAAATTCTTGTACCCTCATTTTGATTTAGAGGTGTAGTGTAAGATGTGACTATGAAACTGATGATAATATTACTATTAATCAACAGTACTATGTCTGTTCTTATGAAATATAATAATAAAAATTATTATAACCACAATTAAATAATTATAAAATTATTTCTTTCACGTGTTATACACTACTAGTGATTATAACAGTGAGTAGTAATGTGGTATTCCATACCATTTTTTTTTCACCAGGCTCAAGCTCATAGTACCCCAAAACAGCAGTCAATCCAGCCTACAGGCAGACTTACACTCAAATTTTACACCAAAAGGTCAATTTTACAGCAAGAAGCTGGGTTTAACTCATAAAACCATGGCACAGGCACCAAAAGGCAGTGTATGTGTTTAAATAAATTATTCAATTTCATTATGCATATGTAAAAAATCAAGTTACATATAGTACACTAGTTACAACAAATAAGGTACCACCCTTTAAATTACACACCCCACCCAGCTTCACACCCCCTTACAGCCATAGGACTCATGCAGCAAGAAAATGACACATGCATTAGTTATACAGCCAACTTGCATTCAAAGTCACATGATGCAAAGCCCAGCCCCATGGAATTCCTGCAGCTCATTTGCAACACAGCCCCAGGAGTACCTTATATTATATCCACAGTAACCCCACTTAAAACCTTAAAACATAATCAAAATTATTTACACCACTCATCACCTCATGCAAACCAAAGCTAGTTACAACAGGCTGCATGAAGTACACAATTCCAATTAAATCTCAACCACATGACTATGCACAGCATGTGTCAAAATCAAAAATCACATCATCTCATAAAAACAGTAAATTCATCAATGCAAGAAGTTATCACCTGACTTCATTTTAAAGTTCAAAAGAAGAAAAACAAACATGACACCTGCATAAATTACACAGCCATTTCTACCCAACCTAAAATAGGACATATGCAAAGGAATTACAAGGTAATCATGTGATACTGCATCCACCAACAGAACATCATGTGACAGGAAAGAGGCTGTGCACAACAAAAATCCCCAGCCAAAATTGAATCACCTCATGTATGCAAGGAAAATTCGAGAATATCACATCATAATTAGTTCACCAAAAGACAATCATGTGATAAATGGAGGCTGTGCAGAGAGAAAATTATCACCAAACCTTAAATCACCTGACCCATGCAAGAAAGGTCCTCACCAAAAATGGAGTCACATGATGAAACCAAGAGGAATTAAAGTGGAAAAAGACAGCTCCCATGGAGGGCCCCCTGGGCTCCCAAAAGGTATAAATAGAGGGGCTCTCTCCCCCCAAATTTCAAATTCCCCCCCATGCACAATATATCCTCTGCACATTACAAGCACAGGAATAAGTCATCCCTCACCTGGGAGGTACTCCAGTATATTATAGTAAATTTACTTGCCCAGTAGCTAAGCTCAGTGGAAGTATAGTGTTAAAGATTGCCCAGTAGCTAAGCTCAGTGGAATCTTATTATTATTAAAATAAAAATAAAAATTACCCAGTACCCAAGATTAGGGTTGCTACTCTATTAAAATATTTTATCCAGTAAAATCAACACCATTTATCAAGACTTAAAAATAACTTACCCCTTTAAAAATCCAATATCAAAGAATCTTACCTCTTAAATTTAACAAATAAAATTTTATATTATTATTAACCACTCTTGAAAAAAAATAACAAACCTTTAAAAAATTATTTTACTCTATCATAACTTTACCTTAACAAAATTACCTTTATCAACACTCATCCAACTTTCCAGAACACCTTAGAAAACCCATTTTACCAAATTTATATCACCAAGAAGAAACCACTCACCCCAATTTCACTAAAAAATATTAAAATTAAACAGACAAGTATTTCATTAAAATCTCAAATTTAACCAAAATAACTGACATTATTTTTTATATTATTTATTGAATAGGTCTGATCTGAGACTGCTGAATTTTGTCTTCTGCAGTTGTAAAGCCACTTACTAATTTTATTTTGGTTTGTGAGCTCCAAGGAAGATTTTGTTCAGTATTTTAGGAGGGGCAGGCAATACACCCTTGCCACCCTTGGTTACAGGAGTTATTAGCAATTCAAAACTAGTTACCTGTGATTTCCCCCTCCAGGTACTGCCTCATTTTAATCCCACACAAGAGGAGTTCCCACATCTGGTGTCCCAACAGTGGCCAGATAACCTCAACTTCAATAAAAATTAAATTAAAATCAAAAAAAAAAAACAAAAAAACTTAACTACTCCAGAATATCTTTTACAACAAAAAAAAAAACTGGAGTCAAATAATCAAAATCAGCCAAAACCATCATCTCAAAAATCTGAATCATCAACTCACTCTGATCATTACTATTATCCACCAAAACAAGAAACAGAGCTAGGGGAGGAACCAAATAAATATTCAAATTTCCCAATTGCAACACCAAGAACCAATAAAAGGGACTTGAAGGTTGTGGAGAAATTTTTCCTTGATCTCCTTGAAAGAAATAAAATCAGTAACTCAACACCAAAATCAAAGGAAGAAATAAATCAATCAAAAATGGATAAACCTTCATCATCAAAATTACCTGGTAGTATTGAAGAAATCCAGGAAGAAAACTTTAATGAAGAAACTGTTGAAGGACAGGAAGAAATGTCTTCAACAGAGAGACTTCAGCAGAAGATGCTAGAAATGCAAGCAGAATTACTAGCACTAATCAAAAAGGAAGGAAAAAATAAATCATCAAGTTATACTCCACAAAATAGTCCACTTGAAGAACAAACCACCCTTCCAAGATCATTCAGGCAGCATGGATCACCTTCACCTTATCCTAGACCCATGGCCACATCAACACCTTATACAGAACAAAGACAAAGTACCTTACCAAGAAGAGTCAACATTTCTTCCCAAATGCCAACTCCATTACATCAAGAAATTCCAAGAAACACTACTCCAATAGTAAAAATAAGAGCCAAGGACTATAACTTGTGGTTTGATGGGAAGGATGTTGAAAGATTCATCAAGAAAGTTGAAAATATTGCAGAAATTGAAGGAGCAAGTGGAAGAGACATTGCAAGACAAATAGCATTTTGGACAAAAGATGAAGAAATCAGTTATCATATTGAAGGAATGCCAGGATATGAGACAGCTGATTGGGATCAATTGAAAGTGGATATGAAAAGAAGATGGGGAACAGTCTCACCTGAAAGAAGATACAGATTATCCTCAATCACTGATTTATTCACAAAAACTCAACAAGAAGGTGGAATAAGAAACATGACTCAATACAGAAAATTCATTGGGGAATATGAAGCAATAATCACTTACCTCAAAAGATACCAATATATCCAAGGTGATATCAATCATAACCAGGAAATATTGGCCAGCCTTTCCACTAGTGTTCAAGAATCAATTTACAAAGAAATGATTAAAGATAGAGCTATGGTCCAAGCCTTGGATGGAGGTTACATCATTCCAAGATTGGATATTTTGAAATTATACATTGAACAAGAATTGGAGGCCAAGGTACTTATTCAACAAAAAGAATTTTCTAAACCAAAACCTCCAGAAAAGAGAACAAGATTTGAGGATGAAAGCTGGGATGAAGTTTTAAAACAAGTAAAAGAACTCACCCAAAAGATCAAAAATCCTCCACAACCAGAACCTCAGCCAAGAAATGAGGGAAAAGAATCAGTTAAAGAAGTTTTAAATCAACTTAAAACCCTATCAGAAGCTGTCAATCCACCAAGAAGGAACTGGAACAACAATCAAGAGCAAAGATTCCCCCAAAATAACCAACCATACAGGCCAAGGAATCCTTTACCACCATTCTCATCCAGTTATCAACCATACATACCAGCTCAAATGGCCCCAAGACCACCATTAAAATGTCCTTACTGCAAGGAAGAAGGTCATACAGCAACTAGATGCACTCACCTTGCTGAAGACTTGGACAGAAGAATTGTCAGAACCCAAGGAGCATCTTACCTCTTCCCCAATTATCAGAGAGTACCTATGGAAGGAAATGAAAGTGCCAAAGACATAGTCAGGGCTTTTGCACAAGAACAAGCAGAACTCAACAAGAAATTTATGGAGAAACCTGTGGTAAAACAAAAACAAGAAGAAGAGGTTAAGCCCACTGAAAAGAAACCAGAGGATAAATCAACCTCAATTGCACATGTTGAAGATTGGTCAAATTGGAAACCACCTACCATTTCCTCAGCCAATGACCCATTTGAATCACACATTGGATTAAGGCAGACCAAGCAAAGAATGGAAAGACAATCCCAAAGTCAAGAACCAAAGAAGAAAGCAGAAATTCCAGGAACTTACATTGAAGAAGAAAAAGAGGAAGAAAGAGTAATAATTCCCACCAAATTCCAAAATTCAAATATTCCAAAACCAGACCAACCTGAGGAGGAAATTGAAAATATTGCCAATAAGAATGAAGATGAAGACATTCCAAAAGAAAAGAAAGTCAGCAAACCTCAAAAGAAACAAGTTGAAACAAAATTGGAAATTGACAAAATTATTAAGAAAATTATGCAACAAAAGATCAACCTCACCATTGAAGAAATTTTGAGGATGTCACCAAATTTTGTCCATAAATTACAGGAATTATCAGAAAAAGACAAAGAAAAAATTAAATCACTCAAATCAATGGATCTTCAAGAAAGACTATTAACATTTGGATTCAAAGAAATACCAAAGCCCAAGATTCATTATGCTTGTCCTTTGGGATTTATGGAAATCTTCATTGGAAAGGAAGAATATCCTATCAGAGCATTAGTGGACACTGGGGCAGAACTCAACATCATACCAGAAGAAATAGCAATCAAAGCCTCACTCACAACAAGAAATCTTAACATGAACCTTAGGGGAATTGGAGGCCATACCACTTCATTGGTTGCACTTTCAGAATTTACTCCAATCATTTTGGCTTCAGGTGAAGAAACTCTAATTCACTTCTTCATTGCAAAAGGATCTGTCCATACAGTACTTGGAAGACCTTTCTTGGCAGACAACAATATCAGACTGGAATTTTCTCACAAACAAGGTGAAATATTGAGCTATCAAGAACCTGATGGAAGAAGATTATGCATGCCAATATGCAAACCTCAAGCACTTGGATGGCAAACTGGTCCACCTAGAGGAATGGATTTATGCAATATGGCAACATTGGTCAGAAATAACCCAGGAAAGAAGGTTCAAAATGCAAAAAGAGACAATACCATAATTAATTTAACTCAGAAGACCCAAGAGTTATCCATATCTCCAAAAAGTGATGAATTTGGTCCAGATTTACAAAATACCCAATGGCCAAAAAAGCTCAAAAGACAACTTGAAGACTCAACCTCTGGAGATGAATTACCCAATATAAGTTACAAGCCAATTAAAAATAATAAAGAAACATTCCAAATTTTGGTGGATGGAAATGAGAAAATACATGGAAACCCTTTCAAACCTAAAAAGAAGAAAGTCAGATTTAGTGAACATCATGAGCTCTCAGATGAAGAAATTATAAATGAAATTGAAGAAGACCTCAAAATTATTGAAGAAAGAGACAAAAATTTAAAAAATACATACCATATCAACTTCTTGGACAGACCATTGAACAACCAAGAAGAACCTTATGAATGGCAATTGGAAAACCCTGAATTCATCCAGCAACCTCCCAATGAAGATGATGAAACAGAATCCATCTTAGAAAATGAATACAACTACATTTACCTACCATACATTACCTTTGAAGACCTTTATGGAGATGAAGCTCAAGAAATTTTATGTGAAGATAATCATTTATGTCAACTTCCAGGAGCAAACTTGAACAAGATCCAATTCCTAGAACTACTAACTGAAGAGGGAATTAAAGGTAACCTTGAAAATCAATTCTGGGATGAAATATTTGAAATGGCCACACTACCAAAGAGAGGACTTTACTTCAATCAAATTTGGGCCCAGTGGTACCTTGGATTAAATGGATCAACATATCAAACTGGAAGACTGAAATGGGTTGGAGATGGATATATATTCATTGATGAAGACCTATGGTGGTCAGAATTTCCATCAGAACCAGAAATTGTGGAAAGAAATAACTTTGTGGAAGCCCTCAAAGACCTTATTTTGGCCAGATTGCTCAACAGACACTCCCCTTTCCCACTTGGGGGAGCTCAACTTTGAGTAAAACCAAAAAAATCAAGATTTTTCTCTAAAATGTATCAGTATCACTTATCAATGTATCATTAGTTTCTTTTTTATTTTCTCTCATTGGCAGTGACTTCCTGCCTTAACAAAGAAGAAATTCATCAACAAATTATCCCTTAAAAATTAAAAAAATTGAAAATAATAAAAAATAATAATAAAAAAAAAAAACCTACAAAAAAAAATATATCAATCACCTCCACCATGGCCAATTCACCAATTTTTTGGATCCTATGGGGAAGAATCAATAAAAGAACACCAAATATTCAATTTGGAAACCAGAATATAAAGAATATTTCAATAAAGAGAACCTTTGTCACTTTAAGGATACTTCATCAATATCAAGAAACCAAGAAATTGAAGAAATCAAGGAATAGCTGAAAATTTTGAAGGTTTCTGACAAAATCAATAATCAAATAATTCAAAAATTAATGGACCAATTAAATTTCAAACCATCAAGGCCCATTTTGAAGACACATAACAGCTCTAAAAAATCAAAAATCAAATGAAATAGTCAGATTTCAACTCAAATCAATCACTAGGCAGTGACCTCCTGCCTTATCAAAGAGGAATATCAATTCTCATCAAATCAAATCAATAATTCCACTCACAAATAAAAAACACAATACCTAAAACCAATAATCACTAGGCAGTGACCTCCTGCCTTATCAAAGAGGAAAATCATTTCTTAGCAACCAAAATCACCATTTCCATTCACCAAAACCCAAAAACTCGCTAGGCAGTGACCTCCTGCCTTATCAAAGAGGAATATCAATTCTCATCAAATCAAATCAATAATTCCACTCACCAATAAAAAAACACAATAACTAACCATAAGATCACTAGGCAGTGACCTCCTGCCTTATCAAAGAGGAAAATCAAATCTTATCAACCAAAATCACCAATTTCACTCACCCAAATCATAAATCACTAGGCAGTGACCTCCTGCCTTATCAAAGAGGAATATCCAAGTTCTTACCCAAAATTACCATCCAAAACCCAATAAACCTACCCTCAAACTCCTTTTATAAATAAATTTGATACTATTTTCAATTCTTATTACCATCAACACTTCAAAATACACCAAATCCATCAAAAATGGAATCATGGCCATTACTTGAAGAAAATCCCTGGTCATTGGACACAGATATCACCTGGATAGAAGAAAAAGAAGCTTGGGCCAATTACATCAATCCACAAGAAATAGATGAAAATCCTGACTGGTTCTTGAAAATAAAACCAGAACCCTGTCCTGATATTTCCACCATTCTTCTTCCATATATTGAGTTTGAGGACATCTTTGAAAAAGAAGAATCACCATTAAAAAATGTATTTTCACATCCATGGAAAGAATTACCTGGATTCAACCTCACAAAGAATGAATTCTTGGATTTACTGACCTGGGATGGAGTCAATGGCAACCTTGCAAACAATTACTGGAATGAAATATTTGAAATGAATGAAAACCTCAGGAAATCACTATTTTGGAGGACCTGGGAATGCCAAGACTGGTTCAACCTTCAGGATTTTGAAATTCAAAATGGGAAAATAAGCAAGATCTCAAGAGGGTATATTATTCATAATTACACTTGGGATTGACACTGGGAAGAAACCCTTATACCAGCAATATTCATCCTCAAAGGTGGTGCAACTAAATTTAATACAGAAGATTGGAAATCATTCTGCCAGGAATACCTCTTTAGAACTCTCAAAAGAGAGAAGTTTATGGGAGGAAGATTTATTAAACAAGAATTAGTGAAGAAAATGCTTGGTCAAAGAAACTAATCAAAATTAAATCTTACCTGCTAAGTCCCCAATTCTTTGATTTTTAGTCCATCCTAATTCCATTATTATTATTATTATTATTTATTCCTTTTATTTTTTATTTTATTTTATCTTTATTACTATTATTATTATTTAATTTTCCTTACATGATCATCCTAAAAAAACAATTAGCTTCAGTTCATATAAGCTTAGAAGGAAGAAATGAAAAAAATTTTACTTGATATTGAAGATTCTTTTTTTTATAATTGTTTTTTTTCTTCTACTTAACCAAAAAAATAATAATAATAATTGTAATTAGTTAAAAAAAAAATATATAAAATATATAAAACAAGAACTAAAAACATAATTAGTTTCAGTTCATTTCATATCAGTAGATGATAGGTATAAAGAAAAAGACTCACATGATATTAGAATTCTATTTTATTTATTTCTTATATTCTAGTTTTCATTAATTTTAAAATACTGAAGAGTAACAACATAAAGAAGAATTAATCAATAAATGAAATAAAAACCCTACAGTGATAGAGAAGAAGACGCCAGGAACAGCTCAAGAATCACATCAAATTTGATGCAAGACACACACAGGTTATCCAAGGCCTTCATATTTGCAGTTTATATTAAGTCGCTGGGGCACTTGGAAGAATTTTAGGAAAAATATCGCACAAGGTTCAATCAATCCTGGAGGCAGCCACATGGATACTTTAGTCTGGTGGATTTAACAAACAAAAAAAACAGAAATTATCTTTACCTCGGTGCAGAAATTGAAAATACAGACTGACTATCCAGACCTCATTGAAAGCCCTGAACAACAAATCCAAGCTCTCAAGCATAGTAGAGGGGCTAAAATTCACTTCATAACTTATCAACGAGTATTCAAATACAGGAAGAGGCAATTCACATCAAGAGTCTTGTTGAGTATACGATAGCGAAGCGAAGACGACAATTAGAATAATTTTATTATTATTTTTCATATCGTTAGTTACAACGAAGGACTGTCTCTTTAAATACTAAAGAGTACAGTACTTTTTAGTAAAACATGTACAATAAGAAAACACACAAAAGTATTTTTACTTTTGTTCGATGAAAAGTACAAATAATCAAATGAAACATTTGATTCAGAACAAAAGGCACCGTTAAACGGTGGAATACTCCAACAAGTCTAAATACCAGTCAAAATCATCAATGTGATTACACAATAGTTTAAGTCAATTTCAATTTCGAAATTAATATGTCAAACAATGGAGAAGATCCCTCAGTGTGCAAGAACCGAAAACACAAACACCATAATGGAGTAAAATTGGTTTAATTTAGAAGAAAATGAGGGAGAAGGGGGCTTCCTGATTCTTTCTAAAAAAAAAAAAAAAAAAAAGAACCAACACTGAAACAAACTGGGAAATGGTTGAAGCAGAGGGGGTATTTATAGGCATTGAATGCTTACACTCAGGCAGCAGCCTCAAATGGCAATTGATAGGCCTTGAGAAATGCGCTGCAGGTGGATTTAAAACAAAAGAAAAAAGAAAAAAAAAAAAAAAACTTCTCCGAGGAACTACGAGGTGTAACCAAACAACAGAATTACCAACAACTCCTATTTAAACACCGCAGAAAAGGACAGTTTTGAGCCCTGTTGCCTTCATATAACCTCACAAACGCCTACGGAGGAGCCTAGTAAGACACAAATGAAAAGATGCAAGAAAATAAGATCTTGCATCAGCAAACGGCCCATCAAGAAGGCTTCTGTGCTCTCTTAATTTTCAACCGCAGTAAGCACCTTAATATTATGCTAGCATAGTGACAAAATGTACAACACACCACGTGCAGTTGTTTAAATGAGGGATTTCCGATAACACCGGCATAATCTATGCTATTTATCACCTGATTAACGCAAAATGCATTAGCACGCCTCCTTAAGAGGCAGGGTAGCAGAATTTGTCGATTCATAGAAATACACTCGGAATTACGATTCCAAGCCAAGAACTCTGCCGACACCATACCTAAAGCCCCTGCTCAAGACGTGACAAGATTAATTTTAACTGTTCATGACATGTTTAAAAGAGAGCGAGGATTTAACAAGAACTGTTTATGAAATCTTGCATTGGCACCTAATCAATATTTTAAGCGATGGACTGGAGATGACAGTGGAGGAAAAGCCAGCTTAACTTTATCATCAAATCTGAGCATCTACCCGGTCAGATTCTTGAGGTAGCACAACAGCCTTTGCATGATAAAAAGAAAAAAAACGTAATACAGAAACCAACGAGAAGATAATGTTACAATCACAACAAAGGAGACTACTCGCTAACTCC
Organism: Austropuccinia psidii; assembly: GCA_023105745.1. Lineage (NCBI taxonomy): Eukaryota > Fungi > Basidiomycota > Pucciniomycetes > Pucciniales > Sphaerophragmiaceae > Austropuccinia > Austropuccinia psidii. Next base: position 70,504,193 of record JALGQZ010000004.1, read on the forward strand.
CATCAAATGACGAGTGACATGAGTAATTACGCTTGTGAAGTTATCCTGCAAGGAGACGTTGCATCCACACACAATCAATCAATTATTCAGTCAAGAAAGCTGTCAGAAACCATCAAACCATCCCAAATGAGATGCAATATTACCAGCAGATGACAGCTAACCGCCTAAAATAAACCCCAGTATCATCGGCTATATATAGATGGAACTAAAAGCTCAATGGCTTCAAGAACATTAGATATCGTATTGTAACATCAGATTATTTACCAGGGTGCCAACAAAGAATGCACCTCTCTAACTACCGAATGCTAAAGGTACACTGCCCACTTGTAAAAATACGAGGCTAAAATTATACAGTCACTGTCAACTGCAGCAGCAAGACTAGCAAGTTCAACTCAGATACAAGTGTTTTAGTACCATTTGAAGTCTCTCAGTCCTCTATGTAGCCAATTACGACTTTAATGTCACCTCACAGACACAGTGTAGGAGATACGGTACCTGGCCTTTCAGATCAGTTGGTGAAGTCAAGATGTTACAGAAATGAGTAAAAAAAAAAAAGTACCACATCCAATACTTTAGTTCTTGCTCACTAACTCCCTAGAGACAGAAAGCGACAGGTCTAATTATTACGGTGGATGTAGATCGGAGGAAAGTTCAAGCACCAAACACTGATAGTCAATGTGGTTATGATCACATCTGAAGTCCATTTGAAGCCCCAGGATGTTGAAATAGGCTGGAACGACTGCTCGCGACACCAAATTCACCACCCCAAAAGGGCACTAGAATACAATACACCCCAACCGATTACTTTTTTTAACAAAAAAAAAAAGGGGGTTGATAAAAAAGTTTCCAAGTAGAAAACAGTAACCCGAAGTTTTTTAAAGCTTCAATTGGGGTGTAATAACACCCATCAAGACGACCACAGCCCCCTCGACAGGTTTCTGATGATATTTACAGGGCTGAGCCCCTGCTTAATTAACAAAATAAACTGCACTGAGGCAGTTTTCAGATATTCTAAGTAGACAAGAACTAACCACTCAAAGTGGTTGAAAGAACAATAAAGTGCTTTGCAAGATGATGTCTTTTTTAACAAAAAAAAAAAAATATAAATCATAAAATAAATTAAAACTAAATTAAAATGAAAATTAAAAAAAAAAAAAAACAAATAACAGAAATGTCCTCAGCAAGACATTAAACTGCTGGTTTCTGCTTTCATTTTTCATCTTCTGGATATTTATTTTACTTAAAATGATTTTCTATTTTTTTTACAGGGCTTTAAATAACAAAAAAATGCCCTGAGCATGGCATTAAACTGCTCAATTTCTTTTTTATGTTATTTTTTTAATTACTTAAAACTGTTTATTTCTATTCTCTATTTTTATTATTAAAGCTGGATATTAGGCTACAAATAAATAACAATAAATGTCCTCAGCAAGACATTAAACTGCTGGAATTTTTTCATTTTCTCATTAATATTAAATGAAGCTGACTTGTTTCTTTTTTTTATGTGCTACAGGGCTATAAATAACAATAAATGCCCTGAGCAAGGCATTAAACTGCTCAATTTTATTGTTGATGATATTTTTTTACTGATTCTTTACTTTACTGAAATTTCACTATTTTTTTTATTTCAATGACATAATTAAAGGAAATAATAAATAAAATTAGCCCTCATTAAGGCTTTAAACTGATGGTTTCCTTTATTTTTCACTTGTTATAATTACATTGGACTGACATTTCATATTCTCAATTGCTACAGGGCTATAAATAACAATGAAAAGCCCTGGGCAAGGCTTTAAACTGCTCACTTTTGTTTTTTTTCATCATTTTATTAACATTCTTATTTTACTGACATTTTTTTTTCTTTCTTTACAGTTTTTATATGAATATATATATATAACAGAATGAGATTAAACAATAAAAAAAGCCCTCAGTATGGCTATAAACTGCTTATTTTTATTTTATTTTTCATACTTTTTTCTATTGGATATTAAATTAAACTGACATATTTTAATCGATGTGCTACAGGGCTACAAATAACAAATAAAAGCCCTCATCAAGGCTTTAAACTGATGCTTTTTTATATTTAAAATTATTTTATTTTTTTTATAACTAAATTAATTTAAAACTTCTGATCATTGATTTATACAGGAAGCTCAAAACAAAAAAAAAAATAAAAGCCCTCAGCATGGCTTTAAACTGCTGGTTTGGTTCTTTATCTCACTTAATTTAGTTTATTAATTATTTTTTTTTTTCATGCTGCAGGGCTACAAAAAATAAGAGCCCTCAGTATGGCTATAAACTGCTTATTTCAATTCTTTATATCTTAATTTTTGTGATGATTGTATTATTTTTAGGGCTACCAATAACAAAAAACAAAGAGCCCTCAGTATGGCTTTAAACTGCTGGTTTTCTTATTTATCTTACTTAATTTAGCTTATTAATTTTTTCTTCATGCTGCAGGGCTACAAAAAATAAGAGCCCTCAGCATGGCTATAAACTGCTTAATTTCATTTTTTATCATGATTCAATTAGTTGACTAACCAATTTTTTATGAATGAACAGGGCTTTGAAAAGAAAGAAAAGCCCTCAGCATGGCTTTAAACTGCTGGTTTGGTTCTTTATGTGAGCCTTTGAGATATGACCACATATCCAATAAGGTCACAAAAAAGATTAATAATAATTATACCTTTAATATAATTATATTAAAATTAATTAGAATAATTATACATTAAAAATAATTACTCAAATATACAAAAAATACCATAAATTGGTACTAAAATTGGTTTAACTTAAAAACCAATGAATGAACATGTGAAATAAATTATACCATTGGATTCCCCATGGAGAAATACACATATACCACTTTTATGGCATATCTGTAAAGTCAATATTTAAGGAATTATAAGGTATAATACCTTATAAAAATCATAAAACCTTATTTATCTCAGAAACTAATGAAACAACATGTGAAATAAATTGTACCAGTGGATTCCTCACAAAAATCCACATATAAAATAATTAATAAGCTAATTCCCAAAACCAATACTTAAGGAATTATCCTGAATATATGCACTTTTTTGGTCAACGCATATATTCAGTGATCATAGCTAATATCTTCTAAACTATACATGCTAGAATGATGAACCAAAAATAAAGTTACCACGTAATTACTGTAAGAACACAGATATGAACTTTATTTTGCAAATTATAAACAAGGTTAAGACTTATGAGGAAATATTGATAAAAATCAACAGAGCTGTTGACCACTTTGTTGTGAAAGTAGTCCAAACTTAAAAAAAAGTATACAGTTGGATTCTACTAGTTTATTCGAGAAGAATGACGTAATTTTTATTGTTAAATTCAGGGTATAACCCCCTGAAATCATGGTTTGAAGTTTAAAATATTAAATTTCGACAGAAAAGATGAGTTACAAGAAAAATCATCAAAATTAGAGTTTTGATGATGTAATGAAAAGCTCTTGGCAGCATAATAAGGTTATGTCAGGCTATCAGAATTCACTCCCTGAATTGCTGTAGCGTGAAAGCCTTAAAAGTTATTGAGGATCAAAGTTTGAGCTTAAATTGAGCTGTTATGATCACATACTGTAACCTTAAATTAAGTTTAACAGTCTTAATAGTGATAAAATTGGTGAATACTATTAGTTTATGATTAAAACTAATAAAATCCACGAAATTTGGGGTTCTGCCAAGCCTCTGATGTCATCAAACTTAGAGTTATAGTGATAACTCTAAATAATGGTGCAATAATGATGTAATATGGTTTGATCATGATGTAATCACCCTCAAACCTTAAAATATTGATCAATTCCAGTGGATATGATCAGTACACGTCTACTAGAAGCCTGTTGGACTCTAGGAGGGAGGTATTTACTATAAATAGAGCTCATTTTACTCTATTTTCCCCTCAGACGCATCAAAAACATTAAATCAATTAAATCAAAGGTAAATTCTTTATTCTTTATATATAAAACTGTTATATTATTAAAGACCAAAGACCACCTTGCTATAATCATCTATTTTGACGTGATTAAATCATTTATTTAATTGTTTTTGTTAAAAATCTCTCTAAAACTCATTTCCACGTAAAAATACTGAATAATTTGTAATTTTCTTTATTTTTATTGTAAATACAATTTGAAAAGGTTGTATTTATATTTTTTGGCGTAAAATACTTCAAAATTATTATATTAAGTGTTAAAAGTAGGTTATTTTCTCTTATTATAATAATTTCTCTATTATTACTCTATTAATAATTCTTTAATTAATATAAATAGTATTTATATTAATTCATAACTTTAATATTAGTAATATTATTGTTATTAATTGTTTTTTATTAATAAAAAACAATTTTTTACGCCTTTATTATTTGTTGGTAACAATAATAAAGAGCTTTATAATATATTAATTATTTTATATTAATATATTATTTATAATATTATAATTTCATATAATATTAATTATATTATTATATTTATTTAATAATATAATATTTTTACGCCATAATAATAATATTTCTTTATTATTATTATTATTTTAATATTATTTATTTCAATTATAAGGACATTCAGAGTACAATAAGTAATAAATTAGTAATTTTTACTTATTGTTTCATAGTCAAACCTTACATTTGGGGGCCTGGCCGTGATATTTACTTAAAAGACCTTTAAAAAGATTCTATTTGGGTTTATCCAATAATAAATTATATTTATAATCATAAAATTATATAATAATTTTATATTTTATTGATTTAAAAAGCTATTGAGGCATTTGGAAAGCAATTGTACTGTCTTACACGTGGTTTTTCACATCCTTAGACTTGCAAGAACTTTCTTTGAGTGACTCTAGTGATTAAAAAAGATAATTTATAAATTAAAAATAATTTTTATTACAATTTAATTTTATAAGAATCATATTCATTTTTTATTTTATTCTTTAAAAATAAAAATATACATAAAAAATATTAAAAAAATATTAAAAACCAATAAAAAAAGTTATTTTTATTCATTTTTATTTATTTCTTTATTTATTTCATTTTTTTTTAAGATATAAAAGCAATTTCTACGTGGAAAATTGCCATATCTTGCCAAAAATAACACTTCTTATAAAAAGACTTATATTTATTTGTCTTTTTTAGTGTTTGAAGATAACCCAACAGAAGACAACCAAGCTACTGTTGAGAGATTGGTGGAAGAAACTTGTCAAAGTTCTCCAACACCAGTTATCACCAAAAGAAAGAAAGCTAAGAAATTAGACTTTCCAGGGCCCACCATTCAAGACTCTGAAGGTGAGCACCTCTTTTTAAATTGCCATAAAAGAATTTTATTCTAAAATACTTTTATTTTTTCTTATTCCTTTAAATTATGACTACCAGAAGAGGTTCCCAATACTCCATCCAATCAGATGGAGCTGGACTCAGAAGTAGAATTGATCCCTCAAAAGGGAAAAGAAAGGGCAATATCCCCTGTGGAACAGAATCCACACAAGGAAGTGCCTTATCCCAAAGGCAAGTCCCAGAAATGCCCATGATATCTGAGCCTGAATTGGAACTAAGTATGAGTAACTCAAATAGGTACAAATCACATTCAGAGGGCTCAAATAGACATCTACATGAGCCAGTACAAGCAGTATTACACAGTATACAAGGACAAAGACTGGGAAATGCTGCCTCAAATACACCAAGGAGTGATGAACTCCTGGCACATACTGAAAAAGTTCCTCAAAGAGGAGGAGATAGTGAAATACTCCAATGGATGGAATCCACTGTCATCCAAACCTCAAATCAAAAAGATCAAGGATTATCATGCCAAAAAGAGGGAGGCAACCAAGGAAGAAGCCCCAGTAGCTTCTACCAGCAAGCCTCAAGCCAACCCACTTCCCCAAGAAGGGAAGAAGAACAAGAAAAAACATTGGAGGAAACCATATTCCCCAAGCTACAGAATCCCAAGAATCCAAAAGGATGCCATGGACAATGTTTTCAACATGGCCAGAACCTTGATGGAATTCAAGGACAAGGAAGAGCAAAGAATGAGACAACCTCATTTCCCAAAGAAATAACCTTGTCCAAAGATGTTGTAAATACTTTAACAGAACTTAAAAATAGTATATTACCTCTAAAAGAAATTAAAGACAGTTTATTATCACTACAAGAAATAAATAATAATTTATCTTCTTTAACAAAAATTGTTGTGCAAAACAAAAAAGAAATTGACAACATTAAGTTTATTGTTGAAAATAATAGACCAAAGAATTTAATTGACAATACTCAAAAATTAATACAAGGACAACAAGAATTGTATAAATACATAAAAGATATCAAAGACAAAACTTTGACAATCAATTATGATGTGAGTATTGACAATCTTACAGAAAAATTAAATAAATTAAGTATTTCTGTAGAAAAATTTGAAGAAAAAACTTCATCACACCAAAAATTACTTTTGGACCATGTGGAAAAAAGTGATGAAGCAAGAATGCATCTGAAAGATGATATTCAAAGTGAAATAAGGCTTATTACAGAAAAAATGGATAAAATTAATGAGGCTAATTTAAATATGCCAAAGTTATCAACACCATTTTCCCATATAAGAAGCCCTATTAAAACAAAAGAGGAATTGTCAAATCCTTTCATAACAGACTTGAGTCACCAAGACAATAACCAAGTCTTAATGAAGGAAGCACCTCAATTGAAGGAATGGCCAACATTCACAGGAGAAGGTGAATATGACCACATGTCATTTATTAAAACAATTGACATGTTACAAGAAGACTATGCCATACCAGATGAATTAATCACTGCAAGATTACATTCATTGTTTGAGAAATCTGCAAAAAGATGGTATTATGGCATAAGACAAACAAATGGTAAAAATACCTGGTCTTGGTGGAAACAAGAAATAATCACCAAGTGGGCAAATGATGCATGGAGGTATAAGATAGAAAATGCATTTGAAAACTCTTTCTTTGACCCTGAGAAAGATAAACCTTTAACTTGGTTCCTAAAACAAGTTGAAAGACTTAATGCACTGTACCCAGAAATGTCACAGAAGATGGTGCATATGAAAATACTTAAAAAATGTGGAGGGGAACTATAACATGCCCTAAGAAGCAGGTGTATAGAACCATGCTCCACAGAAGAGTATATAAATGCACTAGAAGATATAGTGACAAGAACAAAAATTGGCAGGACTTGGAAAAAATTGGACATTAAAAGCCCAAGTAAACCATTTATCAAAAAAGATAAATCAAAAGAATCCTTTAAGCCCAATACATCCAACAATAATGAGCAAAGAAAATGCCATAAATGTGGAGGTATTGGACACTTAGCCAATAATTGCCTTAAAAAAGCAAAGATTAATGAAATTGTGGAAACAGAAAAACACAATGACAAAGAAGAGGAATCAGACTCTGAAAAAGAGGCAGAAGAGTCAGAAAGCTCTGAAAGTGATGAAATCAATATAATTAATGCACAAATTAATAATATTGATATAATTTATGAAGTACTGGATGTCAACTCAAACTTGCCACAAGTTGGAACATCTGATACAAATCTGACAAACATACAAGATGCCAAAATGTATAGAACCAAACCTGCAAGAGGAATGGGATATACAGCTGGAAAATCAAGTATAAGTATTGTTATGGTTGATAACCAAGAAGGAAAGATTAACTTGGATACAGGAGCATATTGCACTTGTGTTGGTAAAAGTTATTTAAAAACCATTGTCCCAGACTGGCAAGAAAAACTTATGCCAATACAAGGTGTCAAATTTAGTAGTGCAAGTGAGAGCATGAAGCCCCTTGGAATAATTGATTTAACACTAATTTTCCCTCATCCCTCACAATGTGTCAGAATTAAAGTAGAGTTTGTAGTAATGGACAACTGTACTAGTAATCATTTCATACTTGGAAATGACTACTTATCAATCTATGGTATAGATATCTCCAGCCAAAAGGATAGATATTTTACCATAGGAGATAATAAAAGACAAAAGTTTGGATTCTTAAATAACAAAAAACAAATCACAGTTATTAAGAATGAGGAAAAAATTCCAGAAAAAGAACTTTTTATATCTGAACAACTCAGAGAGGCAGAATTCAATCAAGAGTTAACAGAAAAAATGAAAGAAAAATTGATTGACCTCTTATTTAAGTATAAAAATGCCTTTGCAACTGACAAAGAGCCACTAGGTGCCATAATTGGACATGAAGTGGATATAATTCTTAATGTAGAAAAACCTTACCCACCTTTATTAAGAAGACCTGCTTATCCAGCCAGCCCAAGAGCTAGAGAAGCCTTAGAGGTGCACATTAAAGAATTAATGGACCTTGGAGTATTAAGAAAGGTTGGACATAATGAGCAAGTAGAAGTTACTACACCTGTCATTATAACTTGGCATAATGGAAAATCAAGGATGGTAGGAGACTTCAGAGCCCTGAATACCTATACCATTCCAGACAGATATCCAATACCCAGAATCCATGAGACATTGACCCAATTGTCACAAGCTAAGTTCATCACAGCTATGGATGCTCTTAAGGGTTTTCATCAAAATGTCTTAACAGACAATGCCAAGAAACTACTAAGAATAATAGTCCATTGTGGAATTTTTGAATACTTAAGAATGCCATTTGGGATAAAAAATGCACCTTCCCATTATCAAAGAATGATGAATACCATATTTCCTGAAGAATTATCAGAAGGATGGTTAATAATCTACATTGATGATATCATAGTTTGCTCAGAAACTTGGGAAAATCACCTGACAAGACTAGAAAGGGTACTACAGAAAATAGTCCAAGTAAATATGAAAATTTCATTGAAAAAATGTCATTTTGCATATAGTGAATTAAAAGCCCTAGGACATGTAGTATCTGGCCTTAGTCTAGGCATAGACAAAAATAAAGTAGCAGCAGTACTACTTAAACCAATGCCTCAAACCAAAAAAGAAATGCAATCATTTCTAGGATTTGCTGGTTACTATAGACAGCATATAAAGGACTTTGCAAAGATTGCTAAATCCTTGTATAAGCTATGTGACCAACAAACAGTCTATGAGATGACAGAAGAAAGAGTCAAGGCATATGAAGAATTGAAAAATTCCTTAACGAATGCCCCATTTCTTCTAATGCCAGATTGGAAACTGCCCTTCAAACTGTACATTGATGCTTGTGGAGAAGGACTAGGTGCTGCACTTCACCAAACACAAACCAGTGGAAGGACCAATTTGTTTCATTTCAAGGCAAATAAAGCCAACAGAAGCAAGGTATGGAGCAAGCCAAATGGAATGCTTATGCTTAGTGTGGGCTTTGGAAAAACTGCATTATTATTTGGATGGCACAGTATTTGATGTAATCACAGACTGTAATGCTGTGAAATCACTATTAAATATGAAGACTCCAAATAGACATATGCTGAGATGGCAAATTGCTATCCAAGAATATAGAGGAAATATGACTATTGTTCATAAATCTGGAAATATTCATAAAAATGCAGATGGTCTTAGCAGATGGGCTCTAGCAAATACCCCTGACAATCCAGCATGGGTACCACAAGAAGAGCATCATATAGAAGGAATATGTGTTACAGACATTGGCACAGAATTCTTTAACCAAGTTAAAGAAAGCTATAAGACAGACAAAAATTGCCATATCTTAAACCAACTTCTAATGAAAGACTGCAAAGATCCATCACTTTCATCAAAACTAGATGAAATATGGAAAAAGGCATATGATGAAGGAAGATTTCACCTCCTTGATGGAATCCTTTACCATAGAACAAAACACACATGTGTTATGGCCTTAACAGATAGAACACTAATAAACACTATTTTACATGAGTGTCATGATAGTGTTGCATCTGGACATCTCTCAGAAGATAGGACACTAGAGAGGGTGAAAACCTGCTCTTGGTGGCCAAATTGGAAGAAAGATGTTTCAGAATACTGCCAAACCTGTGACAGATGTCAAAAAGCCAACAGAGCCACAGGAAAGAAATTTGGAATGATTATCCAAATCCAAGAACCAAAATCCCCATGGGAAATAGTTCATATGGATTGGGTAACAGCCTTACCTCCAGGAGGAGACAGGAGTTATAATGCATGCCTAGTATTAGTTGACAGGTACAGTAAAACTCCCATGTTCTTACCATGTCATAAAGATGACACAGCTATGGATACAGCCATAATGATATGGAATAAAGTCATTAGCCACACAGGCTTATTCCAAAATATTATAAGTGACAGAGACCCAAAGTTCACTTCAGCATTATGGACAAACCTCCATAACTTGTTTGGGACAAAATTATCATTCTCAACAGCTTATCATCCTCAAACTGATGGTCTAGCAGAAAGAATGATACAAACGCTAGAGGATATGATCAGAAGATTCTGTGCTTATGGGCTAGAATTCAAAGATTCTGATGGTTTTACCCATGATTGGTGTACACTAATACCAGCACTTGAACTGGCATATAAGACATCAATCCATTCTTCTACTGGCAAAACACCAGCAATGCTAGAGAAAGGTTGGAATCCAAGACTTCCTTATGATACCCTCAAAAAGGACTTAGTGGATATACATCCAACAGCAAGCAGTTTCAAGATAATGCTTGACAAAGCAAGACACCATGCAAACAGATGCATGCAAGATTCTTTTAAATATGCAAAAGAAAGATGGGATAAAAGTCATAAACCACCTGACTTCAAAATAGGGGACTTGGTTTTAGTATCAACCCTTAATTTCAATAACATAAAAGGCCCAAAGAAATTGAAAGATTCCTTTGCAGGACCATTTATGATAAAAGCACTTCATGGACCCAATGCTGTGCAATTAGAACTCACAGGTGAACTAATGAACAAACACCCAACTTTCCCTGTAAGTCTGATAAAACCTTACAGTTCAAGTGACAAGGAGTTATTCCCACTAAGAAATAAACCCCCACTTGAAATTCCCCCCTTGGAGGAAGGAGAGGAAAAGAAAATAGTAAAAGTCCTTAAAGAAAGAAGGACAAGAAACAAAAAAGAAAGGGAATACCTTGTGAGGTATAGAAATTCAACTCAAGAAGATGAATGGCTACTTGAGAAAGATATAACAAATGCTGATAAATTACTAAGAAGGTTCAGACATGAAAGAAAACCTGAAAAATAAAAAGTTAAGCATTATTGAGCTTCAAGACTAACAAAGTCTATTGAAGAGGTAGGACAGTGGATGATACCCTAATCACACATATCAGATTGTGGTACAATCTTTTTTGGTGGTAGGGAATGTGAGCCTTTGAGATATGACCACATATCCAATAAGGTCACAAAAAAGATTAATAATAATTATACCTTTAATATAATTATATTAAAATTAATTAGAATAATTATACATTAAAAATAATTACTCAAATATACAAAAAATACCATAAATTGGTACTAAAATTGGTTTAACTTAAAAACCAATGAATGAACATGTGAAATAAATTATACCATTGGATTCCCAATGGAGAAATACACATATACCACTTTTATGGCATATCTGTAAAGTCAATATTTAAGGAATTATAAGGTATAATACCTTATAAAAATCATAAAACCTTATTTATCTCAGAAACTAATGAAACAACATGTGAAATAAATTGTACCAGTGGATTCCTCACAAAAATCCACATATAAAATAATTAATAAGCTAATTCCCAAAACCAATACTTAAGGAATTATCCTGAATATATGCACTTTTTTGGTCAACGCATATATTCAGTGATCATAGCTAATATCTTCTAAACTATACATGCTAGAATGATGAACCAAAAATAAAGTTACCACGTAATTACTGTAAGAACACAGATATGAACTTTATTTTGCAAATTATAAACAAGGTTAAGACTTATGAGGAAATATTGATAAAAATCAACAGAGCTGTTGACCACTTTGTTGTGAAAGTAGTCCAAACTTAAAAAAAAGTATACAGTTGGATTCTACTAGTTTATTCGAGAAGAATGACGTAATTTTTATTGTTAAATTCAGGGTATAACCCCCTGAAATCATGGTTTGAAGTTTAAAATATTAAATTTCGACAGAAAAGATGAGTTACAAGAAAAATCATCAAAATTAGAGTTTTGATGATGTAATGAAAAGCTCTTGGCAGAATAATAAGGTTATGTCAGGCTATCAGAATTCACTCTCTGAATTGCTGTAGCGTGAAAACCTTAAAAGTTATTGAGGATCAAAGTTTGAGCTTAAATTGAGCTGTTATGATCACATACTGTAACCTTAAATTAAGTTTAACAGTCTTAATAGTGATAAAATTGGTGAATACTATTAGTTTATGATTAAAACTAATAAAATCCACGAAATTTGGGGTTCTGCCAAGCCTCTGATGTCATCAAACTTAGAGTTATAGTGATAACTCTAAATAATGGTGCAATAATGATGTAATATGGTTTGATCATGATGTAATCACCCTCAAACCTTAAAATATTGATCAATTCCAGTGGATATGATCAGTACACGTCTACTAGAAGCCTGTTGGACTCTAGGAGGGAGGTATTTACTATAAATAGAGCTCATTTTACTCTATTTTCCCCTCAGACGCATCAAAAACATTAAATCAATTAAATCAAAGGTAAATTCTTTATTCTTTATATATAAAACTGTTATATTATTAAAGACCAAAGACCACCTTGCTATAATCATCTATTTTGACGTGATTAAATCATTTATTTAATTGTTTTTGTTAAAAATCTCTCTAAAACTCATTTCCACGTAAAAATACTGAATAATTTGTAATTTTCTTTATTTTTATTGTAAATACAATTTGAAAAGGTTGTATTTATATTTTTTGGCGTAAAATACTTCAAAATTATTATATTAAGTGTTAAAAGTAGGTTATTTTCTCTTATTATAATAATTTCTCTATTATTACTCTATTAATAATTCTTTAATTAATATAAATAGTATTTATATTAATTCATAACTTTAATATTAGTAATATTATTGTTATTAATTGTTTTTTATTAATAAAAAACAATTTTTTACGCCTTTATTATTTGTTGGTAACAATAATAAAGAGCTTTATAATATATTAATTATTTTATATTAATATATTATTTATAATATTATAATTTCATATAATATTAATTATATTATTATATTTATTTAATAATATAATATTTTTACGCCATAATAATAATATTTCTTTATTATTATTATTATTTTAATCTTATTTATTTCAATTATAAGGACATTCAGAGTACAATAAGTAATAAATTAGTAATTTTTACTTATTGTTTCATAGTCAAACCTTACACTTTATCTCACTTAATTTAGTTTATTAATTATTTTTTTTTTTCATGCTACAGGGCTACAAACAAATAAGAAGGGCCCTCAGCAAGGCTTTAAACTGCTTATTTCTTTTTTTCATTCTTAATTTATCTTGGATATAAAATGGAGCTGACACATTTAATTGTGCTACAGGTCTTCAATATATAAAAGAGCCCTCAGTATGGCTATAAACTGCTTATTTTATTTTATTTTTCATTCTTACTGTATTTTTCTTGGTTATTAAATTAAACTGACATATTTAAATTTGGATATGGCTACAGGGCTATAAACAAGAAATATGTCCTCAGAAAGACATTAAACTGCTGGAATCTTTTTCATTTTCTCCCTAGTATTATATGAAACTGACATATTCAATTTTGATGTGCTACAGGGCTGCAAATAACAATACAAGCCCTGGGTATACAACATTAAAAACACTTTCAGAATTTTTTTAAGCTTAAGAAAATGCTTTTACAATGAAAATAAGTCCTCAATAAGACTATAAACTTTTGAATACACTTTACAACTTGGCTTTAAAGATAAATCAAAACCAAAATTATCAAAAGGAATCAAGTAATTATCAAGAAAAACAATTTTATGGTCCTTGGCAAGACCATAAACTTCCCCTTCAAACATCAATAAATACCTTTAAATATCAAGAAAAAAAGAATTCTAAACAAGGACTCAAAATGCAAAACAATCAATAAATGGTCCTTGGCAATACCATAAACTGCCCACCACTAAAATTCTCAACAAGGACTCAAAAATAAACAAAAATCAACCAATAGTCCCTGGCAAGACTATAAACTGCCTATTTGAAGTATTCAAGAAGATTTATCAAGGACTATAAAAAACAGGATAAGTCCTAGGCAAGACTATAAACTACCTAAGGTTTTATTTCCTATTTTTTCTAATTTTATTTCATTTTGAAAAAGAATTGGAAAGATGTACTGACTTAAACTTTTGATCATATTTTTATTTTATATTATTTTTTATTCCAAAATTCAACTATTTATTTTCACTAAGAATTAGGGGCATATCCCATTCATGATCTCAAGAATGTTCTATTTTTTTCTATTATAATTTTCCTACTATTACAATAAGAGCCATTAAATTGGCTCAATTTTTCCACTCAAAAATAATAATAATTAAAAAAAAAAAAAAAAAAAAAAAAAAGAACTCTACATCAAGTATCATTTTTTTTAAAAAATAATCAATTTATTTGAAATATCTCTTCAATTACAAGAGAGTGATTGGAACTTGTTTGAAAAGAAGAAGTATTTGTGCCATGAAGGCATTAATTGAACTCTGAAGGAGTTATGTATATTAAAAACTCATAAATTGATGACATAATTTGGGGAATTTACATATTAATAACACCTCAATGTGCTGTTTATTCCAAATGGAATTTTGAAAGCCCCCCAAAAAGCAAAGAAGAGTTTTTTTTTCAATTGTACAAATTTTCAATTTCACTGTTTATATTTTTTTTAACAACTCAAATGCATTTATGGGTAACAGAAAATCTGAACCATAAAGGGGATGGACTTGAAATAAAGTCTGAGTCACAATGATGATTCCAAAAAGGAAGAGTTGTGGCATCATAAGGGTCATTATATGAATAAAGGACTCAAATTATGATCATTCAACTATGTAATATTAATCATAAATACTCATAAGAGCACCGATTTTTGCTAAATGGCACAGATTACCACCTTCAACCAAACAGTTCCATGATCTTAATTGTGATTCAGGTTTATTTCATTTGAATTGTGCTTTTTACTCAGATATCTCAGTTAAGGGGTATTTTATATTTACAGTAAAAAAATAATAAAAATAAAAAAGAAAATAAAAAAAAAAAGAAAATAAAAAAAAATATTTATTGAATCATCATTAAAATAAAATTATGTATATTTACTGTATCATTATTAATCCTCATCAAAAACTATAAAAAATAAGGGGTGGGTAAACTTATTTCTTACACTATCCCTTATAGTGGAAGTTTTGGGGGAATGAGGATATATCCTCTTCAAAATTTGAAAACCAACTCAAGATTTTTAAATGGAGAGGGGGGCCTTCATCCAAACAAATATTATTAAAAAAAAAAAAAAAATACCAATTAAAATTAAATATCAAATCATCTTTTCATTACAATTTTTTATTTTTATTTTTTTATTTTTATTTTTCATTTCTTTATAACAGGTATAATTCAGGAATACAAAAGAACAAAAGGACATAAATCATTTTGAAGAAATAGCAAGAGAATTGGGAAACAACTTATCATAGGAGAATTATTCAAAATAGTGAAAATGAAGAAGATTATTTATGAAGAAAAGCAGGAGTTCCTTATGGATTGACCTTTGGACAGAACAAGACCTTGGACACTTCTTTGATTCTGGATTGAAACTCAATTGGGATTCAAGAATCACTGGCCAGGATTTATGGACTGAAGGATGACTCATTGGATTGATTATTGATTCAGGACTCACTCAACATGATGGATCAACAAGATGATGTAAAACACTCAACTCAAATTGCCCTTGGGATTTTAAAGAAGATTGAAGACTCAGGAGGTCCTCAGCATGACAGTAAACTGCTTCCCCTGTAGACTTGGGCAGGGAAAATTATAAAAAAAAAAAAAAAAAAAAAAAAAAAAACAGCCAAGAAGCTGGAGGGGATTGTCCTAGTCAGGAGAAGTGCTGAAGGACCATTTTTGTCCTTAGCATGACAATAAACTGCTCCCTTTGTGTAACAGGAACAAGGGGTTTTACAGGTGTTTAGCATTATCAAATTGGCCAAAATGAACAAAGTGAAGTCTCAAGCCATCAATTAAGACAAGAAAATTACTTATCAAGAAATAAAACAACCAGAAGAATCTTGAATCAAGTGGGAATCATGAAGATTGAAGAATAAAACAAGAGTCAAGTGGAATCCAAAATCAAGCCCAAAGGAGCTCAAGAATCAAGATAAGCCCTTGGATTAGGCCAGGAGGTCCTTGCATGACTTAAACTGCAGGACTTGTATACCTAATATACAGGGGTTACACACCTAGTTGTAGGTCCTGTATGACCTTAAACTACATTTTTTTTTATGGAAGAAAGAAGAAAGAAGAATTGTGAAGACCTCAATATTTCAGGACACTAGCAAATTCTTAGAAATCATTAAAAAAAAAAGAAAGAAGAAATAATAATAATAACTAATTGAGAATGGATCACCAAATTTTAGCAGCCAAATACAAATCAGTCCTGAAGAAGGTGAGACCAGTCAATGAGCCAATGCCTCAAGACCTTAACCCACCTTTGGAAAGACCGCCTTTGTCAAGAGATCCTTATGAAACACCTTTATCACCCAACCCACCTATATTTCAAGAAACCTTCAAGGTCACCCATGAAAGACTGCAAGCAGTTAATTTTGGCCCACCAGGATGGTTATCAAATGAAGAAATCAATCTACTTAAAAATGTTATTACCTTAGGGGAAAAAGCAATAGCTTTCTGTGAAGAAGAAAGAGGATTACTCAAACACTCATATGGAAAACCTTACAAGATACCAGTAATACCTCATGAACCTTGGCAGAAGAAACCAATTCCCATTCCCAAATCAATTTTACCTCAGTTTACTGAATTAATCAGAGAAAGAATCAGGACTGGACTCTATGAGCAATCCACCTCAAGCTACACAAGCCCAATCTTTTGTGTGGCCAAATCAAATGGGAAACTCAGAATTGTCCATGACCTTCAAGAACTCAACAAAGTCACCATCAAGGATGCTGGCTTACCACCTCACATTGAAGAATTTGTAGATGCATTTGCAGGAAGAGCATGCTATGGACTAGGAGACATCATGGGAGGATATGATGAAAGAGAATTAGATGTCACTACAAGACCCCTCACAACTTTTGAAACACCCCTTGGAAGGATGCAACTCACAAGACTACCCCAAGGAGCCACCAACTCAGTAGCAGTATACCAAGCCCAAATGACCTGGATACTCCAAGAAGAAATACCAGAAAGTGTAGGAATATTTATTGATGATGGAGGAATAAAAGGACCAAGATCACTTTATAACCAGGAAACACTACCAGAAAACCCCTCAATCAGAAGATTTATATGGGAATATGCCATAACCTTAGAAAGAATTTTATTCAGGATTGAAGAAGCAGGACTTACTATCTCAGGATCCAAGTTTGCATGCTGTGTTCCAGCTTTGGACATAGTAGGGCATGTTGTATCATTAAAAGGAAGAACAATCTCAAAACAAAAGATCAACAAGATTCAAAATTGGCCAACACCTCTTAACAAGAAGGAAATAAGGGGATTTCTTGGTCTTTGTGCTTATGTAAGAATGTTTATTGAAAACTTCTCACAAGTTGCATCACCACTCAGAAGACTCACCAGAGAAGATGTTGACTGGGATTGGGATCAAAAATGTGAAGAAGCTTTCCATAAGCTCAGAAGAATAGTTGGAGAAGAAATAACTCTCAAGAAATTGGATTATGACAAAGGAGCAGGAAAAATTAAGCTAGCAGTAGATTCAAGCTACATTGCTGCAGGAGCAGTACTCACTCAAGAAGACAAAGAAGGAAAGGACAGACCAGTATTATATGAATCAATAACTTTTTCAAAATTAGAATCAAAATACTCACAACCCAAATTGGAACTCTGTGGAGTTGCAAGAATTCTCAAGAAGCTTCAGACAATACTTTGGGGACAACATTTTGAATTACAAGTTGATGCCAAGGCCTTAATTGAAATGATAAACACCCCTTGCTTACCCAATGCTCCCATGACAAGATGGGTGGCTTTCATTCAACTATTTTCCTTTGATTTGGTACACAAACCAGGGAAAACTTTCACTATGCCAGATGGGCTATCCAGAAGACCAAAGAACTCAGAAGAAGAAGATGAAGATGCACCAGAATTTGATGAAGAAGAAGATTGGATCAAGCCACACCCTGGATTTGGGGCTAAGACTATAAATTCACTCAATTTTTCAGGAATACAGGTACCAACCAAACAAGAAGGATTTTGGCAGAGGATGCAAGAATACTTAAGTACAATGAAAAAACCACAATCAAGCAAAGATGAAGAGTTTAGAAGGATAAAGAGAAGGTCATCCAACTTTTTCTTGGAAGATGGCCAACTCAAAAGAAGAAATAACCCTAACCCTCAACTGGTGATATCAAGTCAAGAAGTTCAAAACTACATTTTAAAGTCACTTCATGAAAACATGGGCCACAGAGGGGAAAATGAAACTTACAGAAGAATTAAAGCAAGATATTGGTGGGAAGGAATGAAGAAATCAGTCAAGAAATGGGTTCAATCTTGCCTGGCCTGCCAAAAGAGAAGTCAAAACTTACAAAGGGAACAAGGAAGGCCTACAGCAACATCAACAATCTTTGAAAGGGTAAGCATGGATGCAGTCCATATCAAATCTGGAAGATGGAAATATATGGTTGTGGCCAGAGATGATTTTTCAGGATGGCCAGAAACAGTTGGACTAGTCAAATTAACAGCAAAAGCAGTTGCAGAATGGTTCACCTCAGAATGGATATGCAGGTATGGCTCACCAAAAGAAGTAACTGTTGATGGGGGGCCAGAGTTTGGAAAAGAATTGCAAGATGCAGTAAAGAAAGCAGGATCAAGGATCAGAGTCACCACACCTTATTACCCAGAGTCTCAAGGAATGGTTGAAAGGGGCCATAAGCAACTCAAAGATGCATTAGTCAAGATGTGTGGAGAAAATGGAGGAAAATGGAGAAAATATCTACCTTTGGTTACCTTGGCTGACAGAATCTCCACTAAAAGGACAACTGGTTTCTCACCATATGAACTCCAATTTGGACAACTACCAGTATTACCAATTGACATTGAAACAAAAACCTTTTTAGCAGTAGAATGGCACAAAATATCCACAACTGAGGAATTATTGGAAGCCAGAGCTAAACAATTAGAAGGAAAAGAAGAGATGAGAAGAAAAGCAGCAGAAAAAATCAAAAAATCAAGGGAAGACTCAATGAAATATTGGGATAGAAGAATGGCACACCAACTAAGATCACCACTCAATCCAGGAGATTTGGTCCTGGTTTACAACAAAGCAATAGAAACTAATTGGGGACTACTTTTCAAAAACAAATGGAATGGACCCTACAGAGTAATCAAACAAATAAACAATGGACCATATGAACTTGAGGAACTTGATGGAACAGAATTAGCAAGAAGATTTGCAGCCTCTCAAGTCAAAAGGTTTTATCCAAGAGGAAAGCTGATAGACACAAAAGAAGACACAGAAGAAGAAGAAAGTGAAGAAGATGAATCAATAAATGAGGAGGAGGTATTGGAGGAAACCACAGAATCAGATGAAGAATAGAGAGCTCTCACCTGGAATGCTGGGGACAGCATTAAATGGAGAGGGGGATGTGGTATTCCATACCATTTTTTTTTCACCAGGCTCAAGCTCATAGTACCCCAAAACAGCAGTCAATCCAGCCTACAGGCAGACTTACACTCAAATTTTACACCAAAAGGTCAATTTTACAGCAAGAAGCTGGGTTTAACTCATAAAACCATGGCACAGGCACCAAAAGGCAGTGTATGTGTTTAAATAAATTATTCAATTTCATTATGCATATGTAAAAAATCAAGTTACATATAGTACACTAGTTACAACAAATAAGGTACCACCCTTTAAATTACACACCCCACCCAGCTTTACACCCCCTTACAGCCATAGGACTCATGCAGCAAGAAAATGACACATGCATTAGTTATACAGCCAACTTGCATTCAAAGTCACATGATGCAAAGCCCAGCCCCATGGAATTCCTGCAGCTCATTTGCAACACAGCCCCAGGAGTACCTTATATTATATCCACAGTAACCCCACTTAAAACCTTAAAACATAATCAAAATTATTTACACCACTCATCACCTCATGCAAACCAAAGCTAGTTACAACAGGCTGCATGAAGTACACAATTCCAATTAAATCTCAACCACATGACTATGCACAGCATGTGTCAAAATCAAAAATCACATCATCTCATAAAAACAGTAAATTCATCAATGCAAGAAGTTATCACCTGACTTCATTTTAAAGTTCAAAAGAAGAAAAACAAACATGACACCTGCATAAATTACACAGCCATTTCTACCCAACCTAAAATAGGACATATGCAAAGGAATTACAAGGTAATCATGTGATACTGCATCCACCAACAGAACATCATTTAACAGGAAAGAGGCTGTGCACAACAAAAATCCCCAGCCAAAATTGAATCACCTCATGTATGCAAGGAAAATTCAAGAATATCACATCATAATTAGTTCACCAAAAGACAATCATGTGATAAATGGAGGCTGTGCAGAGAGAAAATTATCACCAAACCTTAAATCACCTTACCCATGCAAGAAAGGTCCTCACCAAAAATGGAGTCACATGATGAAACCAAGAGGAATTAAAGTGGAAAAAGACAGCTCCCATGGAGGGCCCCCTGGGCTCCCAAAAGGTATAAATAGAGGGGCTCTCTCCCCCCAAATTTCAAATTCCCCCCCATGCACAATATATCCTCTGCACATTACAAGCACAGGAATAAGTCATCCCTCACCTGGGAGGTACTCCAGTATATTATAGTAAATTTACTTGCCCAGTAGCTAAGCTCAGTGGAAGTATAGTGTTAAAGATTGCCCAGTAGCTAAGCTCAGTGGAATCTTATTATTATTAAAATAAAAATAAAAATTACCCAGTACCCAAGATTAGGGTTGCTACTCTATTAAAATATTTTATCCAGTAAAATTAACACCATTTATCAAGACTTAAAAATAACTTACCCCTTTAAAAATCCAATATCAAAGAATCTTACCTCTTAAATTTAACAAATAAAATTTTATATTATTATTAACCACTCTTAAAAAAAAATAACAAACCTTTAAAAAATTATTTTACTCTATTATAACTTTACCTTAACAAAATTACCTTTATCAACACTCATCCAACTTTCCAGAACACCTTAGAAAACCCATTTTACCAAATTTATATCACCAAGAAGAAACCACTCACCCCAATTTCACTAAAAAATATTAAAATTAAACAGACAAGTATTTCATTAAAATCTCAAATTTAACCAAAATAACTGACATTATTTTTTATATTATTTATTGAATAGGTCT
Source organism: Austropuccinia psidii (assembly GCA_023105745.1). Taxonomy (NCBI): domain Eukaryota; kingdom Fungi; phylum Basidiomycota; class Pucciniomycetes; order Pucciniales; family Sphaerophragmiaceae; genus Austropuccinia; species Austropuccinia psidii. Next base: position 70,525,678 of record JALGQZ010000004.1, read on the forward strand.
GATCTGAGACTGCTGAATTTTGTCTTCTGCAGTTGTAAAGCCACTTTATTTTGGTTTGTGAGCTCCAAGGAAGATTTTGTTCAGTATTTTAGGAGGGGAAGGCAATACACCCTTGCCACCCTTGGTTACAGGAGTTATTAGCAATTCAAAACTAGTTACCTGTGATTTCCCCCTCCAGGTACTGCCTCATTTTAATCCCACACAAGAGGAGTTCCCACAGTAATTGTCTACAAGAATCAATTACAAGAAGAATTTAATAATAAAAACTTCTTTTATTAAAATAATAAAATTATTTTAATATATAATTATCTTTTACAAGAATAATTATAAAGATAATTCTTGAAGAAAACTATTACTAGAGAAAAACTTTAAGAATTAAAGATAAATGACTCAGTAACACTCCAAAGAACTTATTGATAGATAAAAGTAGAGAAATTTGACGTAGAATTGTGGATTTAAGGGATCAAGATGATTTATAACAGTATTACAACAATATATAGTTGGATTCTATGATTTCACGTCTTTCTGATTGATTCTGAAAGATTTAAAACACTTAAGAATAGTTGAACTAATACTTACTTGTTGGTAATAATGATTTAATAAATTTATAAGATGATGATTTTTCAAAAAAAACAGCAAGAATAGGCTTCTTTTAAGTCAACAACAGCTCACAGAGGCGTGCCATGGAGCAAACTGAAAAACCAGTGAGTGAGAAAACAATAAACCCTTTTGGATTAATGATTGCATCATCTGTTGTCACGTAAGATTATCATAATTACTTAATTGAAGCTTTTACGTGACTACCAACCCCAATATGGTTAAGAATAAAAGGAGTAACATCTGTAAATCTTCTTTTATTCTAAAATAATCATTGATTTCTCAAAGTTATCAATGTTATTGCCAATTTCATCACAGGTTGTAATTACTGTTAATTTTTGAAGATTCAGTGTTTCACGTAGAATGGTCAAAAATGGACTGTAAGTAAAACTTTTAATTTTACTAGTAAAACAATAATTCTTTTTGGTTTTACCATAGATAATACAGTTCTTCATTGGTCCTGAACGTTTCAGGAAGATTCATTAAGAATTGTATTTTTAATGAATTTTTGAAGTTTTTACCTCATTTCTACGTAGAATTGCAAATAGCAGTATTTTGCTGGTTGCTATGAGGTAAATCAATGAATATGGATCCCAAAAGGGTTTAATTACTCTTTTAGGGTCTAGTCATGGAAAGTCATCAAGAATTGACGTGGTTACAGGAGTCTAAGTAGCTCATTACCTCCTTGGCACGTCAAAATAGCAGGTTATTTGCTATTTTTCTTATAATTACAGTAGGTGTAACTTGGTAACCAAGTTCCCAAAGAGTTTTAGTTTACCAATTGGGCTAAGATGAGCCATGGATCCATGCTCTGGAGCTATCCACGCCTCTGAGGCCTCAGAAGTTGGGTACCCTGGCTCTCTTTGATGTCTTTTGTCCCCCTTGCCTAATTTTTATGTCAAAATAGTAATTTAAGCTTCAAGTGAGATATCCACTATGGGTGTACCAAAAGTCCATGCAAGAATACCATGATATTAAGTGCTCAAAACATGCATAACACTATTCTTAGTGTATATGTAACATGGGATTTCTCACTTTCCCATTATTTTGGCTAAAAATCAAGAAAAACAAAAATTTTCACGGATCTTTTATGTGGTATTAATGATGTGGTATTGAAGTAATTTCCATTTTACCACCTCAAATACTTAAATTGCGCTTATTCACTCTATGGAGCTACCCTAGGTGAACTTTTGTGTAGAATCCAAATCTGGTCTTAAATCCATGGATTTACTTACTCAATAAAAAGTTATTCATCTTTTCTGAAATTGAAAATGATGAATTTTGGATATATACATGACTTATGAGTTTTGCATAATTCAAAATTTCTTTTTAAGATAATTGTGGCCTATTTGGGTATGTAAAATATACCTCAAGGCTCACATGTAGACATTCTTGGTAAGGTGTTCAGTATTTGTTCAATGTCATTCATTTTACTGTTGCTACACCTTTGGGAATTTCTGTATTCATGTTGGAAGCTTTGTATTAAATTTATTACTTCAATTTTATACATGTCTTCCTTATGTGTCAGTTCTTTCCATAACTCTGTCTGTCTTGTATTATCAGCAGTGACTTGATTCAATTTCATTGATAATTTTGATACTTCTTTTTGTGAAGCATCAAAACACTTTTTCAAGGGAATGGTATATGTCTTTACTTCAGTAAATGAATTTGAAATCTCATCAAGGACTTTCTTGTTATCTGTTTTGATAATATTTATGGCTTGTTTAATTCTTCTTTCAATTATGTCATCAATATTGAATTTAGAATATTTATCTGTTAATTCTTTAATAATGGCAGATTGTTCATTTATTTTATTGTTAGAAGAATTATCATTATTGGAATTTTTAATTGTTCTTAAGACTTTTTCAAAACACATAAGTGTTTCATTAATTTGGCACAGACTCAGGTTGTTTGTTTTAATGTTGTTACAAATGGTTTCATTTTTATCAGAAAGATGTTTTTTCACGTCATTTATAGCATCATACAACTCGGGGATGCAATCAAATATATCAGAAATCATTCCTGAAATCTTGATCTGGCTTCCTCCTTCTTCTGTAATTCCATCATGGTTCTGGCCATTTGAAATACATTTTCCATGGCATCCTGCTGAATATTTGGGATTCTGTAGCCCTGGCTGTAAGATTTTGGGGCTGGTGCCTTCCCTTTGCCCTTGTTTTGAACTTGTGGCTGTTTTTTCATGTTGTAATTGCTGGTGCTGGCCACGGGGGCTGTTTTTGGCACTGGTTTGGGTGGTGGAGGGTTGTTTTGCCTCCATTCTAGTGTCTATAGCATCATGTTTTTCTTCTCCATCAATGGATGTCATCCATTGAGCAATTTGAAAGTGTTGGGATGGCCCAGGAATTTTCTTACTGTCAGGTAAGAATTCATGCAATTCTTCCACAGGTCTGCAAGGATCTGGTACTCCTTGAATTGGAGTGCATTGTTGTATGCACTGTGGCTGGCTTTGTATATGTCCACAGAGGCTTGTTGTGGTGGTTTCAGCTCTTTTTGAAGGTAAAATAGTATTATCAGCTTCAGAATGACCCAATTTAGTTGTTTGGAAGTCATCAACTGACCCTTTTCCTTCTGTACCTGATTGGCCTCTGCCACAATCACGTCTATTACCTTTTTGGGAGCTTCTTGAGGGGTTGTAGCTGACTCCTGACCTGGTTGAAGGCATAATTATGGTTAAAAAGGCTTAAAATAGTATTTTTACGTCAAAAACTTACTATTGGCCAAATTCTTAGCTTTCTGAAGGGTATTACTTATTTCCAAGTTAATCAATTCAGAAGATATTGGTTCAGGTTGGTTATTTTGAGTCACAATAACAGTACTATTATGATCAGAATTAACAGTACTGGCAGGGATAATGCTGGTTACTGTTGAGGCTGTTTCAATGTTTTCTTGTCTTACCACGTTGTCAGACACTAAAATTAATGAAAAAGCCAATTAATTAAGTAAAAGAAAGGTTATTTAAAAAAAGAAATAAAAAATATAAGCCTCACTTATAATATGAAAAAAATTATTTTTTATGGATTTTTTGGATTATAAGTATTTTTTATATGTTTTTAAATTTTTCAATATAAGAAAAAGATCTAAAAAGAGTAAAAAAAATATGTCACAGGTAAAATATCACGGCTGGGCCCCCAAATGAAAGGTGTGGATATGAAACTTTGATTAAAAATCAAGTACTTTTCCTGTCCTCAAAATTTGTATAAGGTAAAAATCAATTAAAAATAGTATGGAATTTTATTTTTAAGAGAAAACACGCCAATTTTATTGTTTATAACTTTATTAGTATAAAACAATAATATTATAAAAATTTATTGTTTTACCAACAATAAAAATTTATCCAAAAAATACTCTACAAGAGATATTTTAAGGCTACAAAAGAAATTTCTTCAAGAGCAATTTCAATTGGAATTAATTGAGCAAAGAACTGCAAGCAATTAATTAAAGAACAAAGTCTTGAAAAAGAATATTAAAGAGGAAACACGCCCAAAAGTGACCAGAGTGAATTTGGAAACAAAGTGACAAAGTTTACAGTGATGAAAGATGCTTTAATTCACTTTTGGGGTGGTTCAGGGGTAAAAATGATTATAAGAGTTACAAACAATGATTATGATGATTTTTTCACGTGGTTAAAAGGATTAAAATGATTTAAAAATGGTGGTTGGAATATTTGATTGATTGGTTTAACAGTGTTTAAACTAATTAATAAAAGGAAAAGATTCTAACATGAAGAGAAAAGTGGGGCAAAGAAGACATTCTTTTATAGCCATCAATTCTCTTACTCCAAAAGCAAAATTTACTCTTGTCAGTCGTGAAAAACAGTTTGACAACAGAAAAGCCAATTATGGCATCATTTAACCCTAGTTTAGACCAAAAAGGGCTGGTTTAAGCCATTTTTAGCCATTTTTAGCCATTTTAGACCCTTAAATCAGCCATTACTATAGCAATACCAGGCCTAGAGCCTTCAAAACACGTCAGAATGTGTGTCAGAGGCGTAGAAACCAGTTAAAACTGTTTTTACTATGATTGTTTTATCTTAAGGGTAGTTTTACCCTCTTGGCAACAGCTAAAACTACCCCAGTTGGTATCAAAACCTGATCATCAATTGAGTCCACAGACCCTGTAACTGAATTCCAGGCCAAAAGTGATGAACTTTTGCGTGAATTTTGACATCCCACGCCTGTCAGCAAGGATTTTAGGGGTCTAGCTCCCCCTTAGAGCTGGAGTTCCTTTTCCCCCCAAATTTAATCTTTCCAATTTATTTTTGCTTTAATTCCTCATCATGTATTATACTTATAATTTACATATGTAATTAAATTAAATTGTACAGTACAATACAGTAGTAATTGACACCTCATATGTAAATCAAAGTTCACTTATGTAATACACGCGCACATTTTGACATTTCAATTGAATTCAATTGAAAATACTTCAATTCCTCATAACTTCTAAACTAAACACAACACCTCAATTTTAACACAAAAATTGATGGTTAACACCACATGTGGTGTGAATTAAGTTAAGGTTTTGAGGATTTTCAACTTTTGTATTGAAAATACTAAAAACTTAATTTAAGCTTATTTAGAGTTGAGTTACAAGAATTTCACTCAGAGGTGACCCCACCTAATTTTTTATGAGGAATCCAATGGTGAAATAATTTTTATGTGTTTATTTATTGAATAAAAAGTTATAATAATCTTTATTTAACTTTTTTCCAAATTTATTCATTTTTTCACAATTTTGTTAAAATTGTATTTTTACTTAATTTTTTCAAGTATAAATGTAATTTTATACTTACAAAATTTAATGTATTTTTATTTTTAAATTGTAATTAATTTTTTATTTTTAATATAATTTTATATTTATATTTTGATTTTTTTTTATTTTAATAATATATATAACTTTATTTTATTTATATTAATATGTTATTTTTTATATTTGTGGTCTTTTGGGTATATAAAATTACCTCTAAGGCTCACAGGATATCTCACTTTAAGCTTAAATTACTATTTTGACGTGAAAAACAGGCAAGGGGGACAAAAGACATCAAACAGAGCCAGGGTACCCAACTTCCGAGGCCTCAGAGGCGTGGACAGCTCCAAAGCTTGGATCCATGGCTGATCTTGGCCTCATTGGTAAAATAAAACCTTTTGGGAACTTGGTTACCATGTTACAACTACAGTAAAACTTAAGAAAATAGCAAATAACCTGCTACTTTGACGTGCCAAGGAGGTAAAGAGCTACTTAGACTCCTTTAACCAAGTCAATTCTTAATGACTTTCCATGGATAAACCCCAAAAGAGTAATTAAAACCATTTCGGGACTTGTATCCATTGATTTACCTCATTGCAACCAGTGAAACACTGATATTTGCAATTCTACATAGAAATGTGGTAAAACCTTCACAAATTCATTAAAAATACAATTCTTAATGAATCTTTCTGAAAATTTCAGGACTAATGAAGAACTGTATTATCTATGGTACAACCAAAAAGAATTACAGCTTCACCAGTAAAATTAAAAGTTTTACTTACAGTCAATTTTTGACCATTCTACGTGAAACACTGAATCTTCAAAAATTAACAGTAATTACATCCTGTGATGAAATTGGTAATAACATTGATAACTTTGAGAAATCAATTATTATTTTGGAATAAAAGAAGATTTACAGATGTTACTCCTTTTATTCTTAACTATATTGGGGTTGGTAGTCACGTAAAAGCATCAATTAAGTAATTATGATAATCTTACATGACAACAGATGATGCAATCAATAATCCAAAAAGGTTTATTGTTTTCTCACTCACTGGTTTTTCATTTTGCTCCATGGCACACCTCTGTGAGCTGTTGTTGACTTAAAAGAAGCCTCTTCTTGGTGTTTTTTCCACATCATCATCTTATTATCATTTTAAATCATTATTACCAACAAGAAAGTATTAGTTCAGTTATTCTTAAGTGTTTTAATCTTTAAGAATCAATCAGAAAGACGTGAAATCATAGAATCCAACTATATATTGTTGTAATACTGTTATAAATAGATTTTGATCCTTAAATCCACAATTCTACGTCAAATCTCTCTATCCTATCTTTCAATAAGCTCTTTGGAATATTGGTGAGTGATTTATTTTTAATTCTTAAAGTTTTTCTCTAAAATTAGTTTTCTTCAAGAATTATCATTATAATTATTCTTGCAAAAGATAATTATATATTAAAATAATTTTATTATTTTAATAAAAGAAGTTTTTATTATTAAAATCTTCTTGTAATTGATTCTTGTAGAAAATTACTTGCTCACTGTTAAAATCACTAGTAGTGCTTAACACGTGAAAGAAATAATTCTTTAATTATCTAATTGTGGTTATAATAATATTTTATTATTATATTTCATAAGAACAGACATAGTACTGTTGATTAATAGTGATATTATCATCAGTTTCATAGTCACATCTTACAATATTCCTTCAACAAGATCAGGAGCAAGCTATAATCCCTAAAACAGCTCCCAAAAAGGTCATAGACGTGATTATGGCAGAAGCCAATCAGATACAGAAGGACAAGGGTCAGTAAAAGACTCCCACAACAATAAATTGTCCAATTCTGAAGCTGGTGACACTATTTTACCTTCAAAAAGAGCTGACACCGCCACAAGAAGCCTCAGTGGACATTTAAAAAGCCAGCCAGAAGGCTTACAACAATGCACTGCAGCACAAAGAGTACCAGATCCTTGCAGATCTGTGGAAAAACTGCATGAACTCATACCTAACTGTAAGAAAATTCCTGGGTCATCCCAACACTTGCAAGTTACTCAATAGATGGCATCCATTGATGGAAAAAAAGAATATGATGCTTTTAACAGCATAATGGAGGAAAAACAACCCTCTACCACCAAAGCAAGTGCCAAGACCAGCCCCAGTGGCCAGCAGCAGAAATTCCAATGTGAAAAAGCAGCCACAAGCTCAAAAAAAGGGAAAAGGGAAGGCACCAGCCCCAAAGCCTTACAGCCAGGGATACAGGATTCCAAAGATTCAGCAGGATGCCATGGAAAATATATTTCAGATCGCCAGAACCATCACGGAATTACAGAAGAAGGAGGAAGCCAGATCAATATTCCAGAAACATTTCTGAAATATTTAGTTCCATCCCAGAGTTATATGAAGCTATAAATGACGTGAAAAAACATCTTTCTGCTAAAAATGAAACCATTTGTAACAACATTAGAACAAAAAATTTGAGTCTGTGCCAAATCAATGAAACACTTATGTGTTTTGAAAAGGTTTTAAGAACAATCAAAACTTCCAATAATGATAATTATTTTGGAAATAAAATAAATGAACAGTCTGCCATTATTAAAGAGTTAACAGAAAAATATTCTAAATTCAATATTGATGACATAATTGAAACAAGAACTCAATAAGCCATAAATATTATCAAGACAGATAACAAGAAAGTCCTTGATGACATTTCAAATTCATTTACTGAAGTAAAGACATATACAATTCCCTTGAAAAAGTGTTTTGATGCGTCACAAGAAGAATTATCAAAATTATCAATGAAATTGAATCAAGTCACTGCTGATAATACAAGAAAGACAGAATTATGGAAAGAGCTGACACATAAAGAAGACATGTATAAAATTGAAGTAATAAATTTAATACAAGCCTTCCAACATGAATACACAAATCCCCAAAGGTGTAGCAACAGTAAAATGAATGATATTGAACAAATACTGAACACCTTACCAAGAATGACTACACTTCTGAATCAAAATGAGGGCACAAGGATTCCAAATACACAAGTATTGGATCCTGATAATTCACAATTAAAAAATGAATTATCCAATTCTTTTCATAACTTGGAACCATAAATGGGCCAAACACTTTTGAAAGAAGTACCAAAACTTAAAGAATGGCCTCACTTCAGTGGTGAAGGAGGATATGACCATATGGAATTCATCAGAGGAAATGAAATGATTAAAGAAGATTTTGAATTACCAGACAGATTGGTGACAGCAAGATTTAACACCTTGTTTACCAGATCAGCTCACAGATGGTATATCAAATTAAGACAAGCACATGGACACCAAAGTTGGACTTGGTGGAAAACCCAAATCATCAAAAAATGGGCCAATGATGCTTGGAGACTTAAAGTGGAGACAGCCTTTGAAACTGCGAAATTCAATGCTGATAAAGACAAAGCTTGACTGTGGTTTTGCCAAAAAAAAGACAGACTAACAGCATTATACCCTGACATGTCAGAATTTATGATCCACAGAAAGATTCTGAGAAAATGTGGAGGTGACTTAGGGCATGCTGTCAAAAGCAGGACTACTGAACAATCATCATCAGGGGATATTATAAATATCTTAGAGGAAGTAACCACCAGAACCAAAATTGGTTCTAGTAGGGTGAATCTCAAAACAAGGTTTAATACACCTTGGAAAGATTCTGTGGACAAAAGCCCCAAACAAAATTCTAATGATAAGTATAAATCTGAAGATACAGTCAGAAAGTGCCATATTTGCCAAAGCACCACCCGTTTAGCCAATAAATGTCCAAAAAGGGGGAAAATAAATGAAATTGATATTGAAAAGGAACCTGATGTTGAAAAAGATGACATAATTGAAGACAATTCAGATTATAAGTCATCAATATTTTCTGAATCTTCAAAAGATATAGAAAATATTAATGCCACTTTTGACATCATGGAATATTATTATTCCCACATGCCACAATTGAGCAATGGTCAACTTGATTTATCAAAATTTCAAGATGCACAGCTTATGAAAACAAAACCAAACAGGGGGAAATGTTATACAGCTGGTAACCCCTGTATAACAGAAGTGGTTATTGACAATAATCCCAATAAACCTTTGCTTGACCCAGGAGCCTTCTGCTCTTGTGTTGGTAAATCTTTTCTTAAAACTTGTGTACCAAATTTTGAAGACCAATTGTTACCAATTGATGGTAGAAAATTCAATAGGGCAAGTAATCCAATGAAAGCATTAGGAATTTTTGAGACCAATTTCATATTCCCACACATTAATGGGAATTTAAGAATAACAGTTGAATTTGTTGTTATGGAAAACTGCTCTAGTACCCATTTTATATTTGGAAATGACTATTTAATCATGTATGGGATAGATTTGCATAAAAACAAAGACAGATACTTTACTATTGGAGACAATAAGCGTCAGAAATTTGCCTTTTTACCATTTAAAAGACAAATTACAGTAAATAAAGTAACACCACCCACCTTAGAATTGGAAAAATTCAAATCTGAACAGTTAAAGGAGGCTGAAATAAGCCTTCATCTGACTGATAAACAAGAAAATTAACTTTCTTCCCTTTTGTATGACCACAAAGGATCATTTTCTTCAGACAAAGAACCTCTAGGAGCAATTATTGGTCATTAAGTTGACATCATTCTTAATATTGAAAGACCTTTTACCCCATTCTTAAGGATATCTGCATACCCAGCAAGTCCCAAGTCAACACAAGCTCTAGAAACTCATATCAAAGAACTTCTAGACCTTGTTTTAATAAGAAAAGTTGGCCATAATGAAGAAGTAGAAATAACTACACCAGTCATAGTGGCATGGAATAATGGAAAATCCAGGATGGTTGGAGACTTTAGAGCTCTGAACACTTACACTGTTCCAGATAGGTACCCAATACCAAAAATCCAAATTTCCCTTACTCAAATATCTCAAGCAGTGTATATAACCACTATGGATGCCCTTAAAGGATTCCATCAAAATGTGGTGACATCAAGGGCAAGGAAATATTTGAGAATTATTGTTCATTGTGGAGTATATGATCACTTGAGAATACCGTTTGGTATCAAAAATGCACCTTCACACTTCCTGTAAGGTGTGGATATGAAACTTTGATTAAAAATCAAGTACTTTTCCTGTCCTCAAAATTTGTATAAGGTAAAAATCTATTAAAAATAGTAATAAATATTATTTTTAAGAGAAAACACGCCAATTTTATTAATTATAAATTTATTAGTATAAAAGAATAATATTATAAAGATTTATTGTTTTACCAGAAATAAAAATTTATCCCAAAAATACTCTACAAGAGATATTTTAAGGCTACAAAAGAAATTTCTTCAAGAGCAATTTCAATTGAAATTAATTGAGCAATTAACTGAAAGCAATTAATTAAAGAACAGAGTCTTTAAAAATAATATTAAAGAGAAAACATGCCCAAAAGTGACCAGAGTGAAGTTGGAAACAAAGTGACAAAGTTTACAGTGATGAAAGATGCTTTAATTCACTTTTGGGGTGGTTCAGGGTTAAAAATGATTATGATGATTCTTTCACGTGGTGAAAGGGTTTAAATTGATTTAAAAAAGGTGGTTGGAATATTTTATTGATTGGTTTAACAATGTTTAAACTAATTATAAAAGGAAAAGATTCTAACATGGAGAGAAAGGTGGGGCAAAGAAGACATTCTTTTATAGCCATCAATTTTCTTACTCCAAAAGTAAAGTTTACTCTTTTCAGTCGTGAAAAACAGTCTGACAACAGAAAAGCCAATTATGGCATCATTGAACCCTGGTTTAGACCAAAAAAGGGCTGGTTTAAGCCATTTTTAGCTATTTTAGACCCTTAAATCAGCCATTACTATAGCAATACCAGGCCTAGAGCCTTCAGAACACGTCAGAATGTGTGTCAGAGGCGTAGAAACCAGTTAAAACTGTTTTTACTATGATTGTTTTATCTTAAGGGTAGTTTTACCCTCTTGGTAACAGCTAAAACTACCCCAGTTGGTATCAAAACCTGATCATCAATTGAGTCCACAGACCCTGTAACTCAATTCCAGGCCAAAGGTGATGAACTTTTGCGTGAATTTTGACATACCACGCCTGTCAGCAAGGATTTTGGGGGTCTAGCTCCCCCTTAGAGCTGGAGTTCCTTTTCCCCCCAAATTTAATCTTTCCAATTTATTTTTGCTTTAATTCCTCATCATGTATTATACTTATAATTTACATATGTAATTAAATTAAATTGTACAGTACAATACAGTAGTAATTGACACCTCATATGTAAATCAAAGTTCACTTATGTAATACACGCGCACATTTTGACATTTCAATTGAATTCAATTGAAAATACTTCAATTCCTCATAACTTCTAAACTAAACACAACACCTCAATTTTAACACAAAAATTGATGGTTAACACCACATGTGGTGTGAATTAAGTTAAGGTTTTGAGGATTTTCAACTTTTGTATTGAAAATACTAAAAACTTAATTTAAGCTTATTTAGAGTTGAGTTACAAGAATTTCACTCAGAGGTGACCCCACCTGATTTTTTATGAGGAATCCAATGGTGAAATAATTTTTATGTGTTTATTTATTGAATAAAAAGTTATAATAATCTTTATTTAACTTTTTTCCAAATTTATTCATTTTTTCACAATTTTGTTAAAATTTTATTTTTACTTAATTTTTTCAAGTATAAATGTAATTTTATACTTACAAAATTTAATGTATTTTTATTTTTAAATTGTAATTAATTTTTTATTTTTAATATAATTTTATATTTATATTTTGATTTTTTTTATTTTAATAATATATATAAATTTATTGTATTTATATTAATATGTTATTTTTTATATTTGTGGTCTTTTGGGTATATAAAATTACCTCTAAGGCTCACAGGATATCTCACTTTAAGCTTAAATTACTATTTTGACGTGAAAAACAGGCAAGGGGGACAAAAGACATCAAACAGAGCCAGGGTACCCAACTTCTGAGGCCTCAGAGGCGTGGACAGCTCCAAAGCTTGGATCCAGGGCTGATCTTGGCCTCATTGGTAAAATAAAACCTTTTGGGAACTTGGTTACCATGTTACAACTACAGTAAAACTTAAGAAAATAGCAAATAACCTGCTACTTTGACGTGCCAAGGAGGTAAAGAGCTACTTAGACTCCTTTAACCATGTCAATTCTTAATGACTTTCCATGGATAAACCCCAAAAGAGTAATTAAAACCATTTTGGGACTTGTATCCATTGATTTACCTCATTGCAACCAGTGAAACACTGATATTTGCAATTCTACATAGAAATGTGGTAAAACCTTCACAAATTCATTAAAAATACAATTCTTAATGAATCTTTCTGAAACTTTCAGGACTAATGAAGAACTGTATTATCTATGGTACAACCAAAAAGAATTACAGCTTCACCAGTAAAATTAAAAGTTTTACTTACAGTCAATTTTTGACCATTCTACGTGAAACACTGAATCTTCAAAAATTAACAGTAATTACATCCTGTGATGAAATTGGTAATAACATTGATAACTTTGAGAAATCAATTATTATTTTGGAATAAAAGAAGATTTACAGATGTTACTCCTTTTATTCTTAACTATATTGGGGTTGGTAGTCACGTAAAAGCATCAATTAAGTAATTATGATAATCTTACATGACAACAGATGATGCAATCAATAATCCAAAAAGGTTTATTGTTTTCTCACTCACTGGTTTTTCATTTTGCTCCATGGCACACCTCTGTGAGCTGTTGTTGACTTAAAAGAAGCCTCTTCTTGGTGTTTTTTCCACATCATCATCTTATTATCATTTTAAATCATTATTACCAACAAGAAAGTATTAGTTCAGTTATTCTTAAGTGTTTTAATCTTTAAGAATCAATCAGAAAGACGTGAAATCATAGAATCCAACTATATATTGTTGTAATACTGTTATAAATAGATTTTGATCCTTAAATCCACAATTCTACGTCAAATCTCTCTATCCTATTTTTCAATAAGCTCTTTGGAATATTGGTGAGTGATTTATTTTTAATTCTTAAAGTTTTTCTCTAAAATTAGTTTTCTTCAAGAATTATCATTATAATTATTCTTGCAAAAGATAATTATATATTAAAATAATTTTATTATTTTAATAAAAGAAGTTTTTATTATTAAAATCTTCTTGTAATTGATTCTTGTAGAAAATTACTTGCTCACTGTTAAAATCACTAGTAGTGCTTAACACGTGAAAGAAATAATTCTTTAATTATCTAATTGTGGTTATAATAATATTTTATTATTATATTTCATAAGAACAGACATAGTACTGTTGATTAATAGTGATATTATCATCAGTTTCATAGTCACATCTTACAATATTCCTTCAACCAGATCAGGAGCAAGCTATAATCCCTAAAACAGCTCCCAAAAAGGTCATAGACGTGATTATGGCAGAAGCCAATCAGATACAGAAGGACAAGGGTCAGTAAAAGACTCCCACAACAATAAATTGTCCAATTCTGAAGCTGGTGACACTATTTTACCTTCAAAAAGAGCTGACACCGCCACAAGAAGCCTCAGTGGACATTTAAAAAGCCAGCCAGAAGGCTTACAACAATGCACTGCAGCACAAAGAGTACCAGATCCTTGCAGATCTGTGGAAAAACTGCATGAACTCATACCTAACTGTAAGAAAATTCCTGGGTCATCCCAACACTTGCAAGTTACTCAATAGATGGCATCCATTGATGGAAAAAAAGAATATGATGCTTTTAACAGCATAATGGAGGAAAAACAACCCTCTACCACCAAAGCAAGTGCCAAGACCAGCCCCAGTGGCCAGCAGCAGAAATTCCAATGTGAAAAAGCAGCCACAAGCTCAAAAAAAGGGAAAAGGGAAGGCACCAGCCCCAAAGCCTTACAGCCAGGGATACAGGATTCCAAAGATTCAGCAGGATGCCATGGAAAATATATTTCAGATCGCCAGAACCATCACGGAATTACAGAAGAAGGAGGAAGCCAGATCAATATTCCAGAAACATTTCTGAAATATTTAGTTCCATCCCAGAGTTATATGAAGCTATAAATGACGTGAAAAAACATCTTTCTGCTAAAAATGAAACCATTTGTAACAACATTAGAACAAAAAATTTGAGTCTGTGCCAAATCAATGAAACACTTATGTGTTTTGAAAAGGTTTTAAGAACAATCAAAACTTCCAATAATGATAATTATTTTGGAAATAAAATAAATGAACAGTCTGCCATTATTAAAGAGTTAACAGAAAAATATTCTAAATTCAATATTGATGACATAATTGAAACAAGAACTCAATAAGCCATAAATATTATCAAGACAGATAACAAGAAAGTCCTTGATGACATTTCAAATTCATTTACTGAAGTAAAGACATATACAATTCCCTTGAAAAAGTGTTTTGATGCGTCACAAGAAGAATTATCAAAATTATCAATGAAATTGAATCAAGTCACTGCTGATAATACAAGAAAGACAGAATTATGGAAAGAGCTGACACATAAAGAAGACATGTATAAAATTGAAGTAATAAATTTAATACAAGCCTTCCAACATGAATACACAAATCCCCAAAGGTGTAGCAACAGTAAAATGAATGATATTGAACAAATACTGAACACCTTACCAAGAATGACTACACTTCTGAATCAAAATGAGGGCACAAGGATTCCAAATACACAAGTATTGGATCCTGATAATTCACAATTAAAAAATGAATTATCCACTTCTTTTCATAACTTGGAACCATAAATGGGCCAAACACTTTTGAAAGAAGTACCAAAACTTAAAGAATGGCCTCACTTCAGTGGTGAAGGAGGATATGACCATATGGAATTCATCAGAGGAAATGAAATGATTAAAGAAGATTTTGAATTACCAGACAGATTGGTGACAGCAAGATTTAAAACCTTGTTTACCAGATCAGCTCACAGATGGTATATCAAATTAAGACAAGCACATGGACACCAAAGTTGGACTTGGTAGAAAACCCAAATCATCAACAAATGGGCCAATGATGCTTGGAGATTTAAAGTGGAGACAGCCTTTGAAACTGCCAAATTCAATGCTGATAAAGACAAAGCTTGACTGTGGTTTTGCCAAAAAAAAGACAGACTAACAGCATTATACCCTGACATGTCAGAATTTATGATCCACAGAAAGATTCTGAGAAAATGTGGAGGTGACTTAGGGCATGCTGTCAAAAGCAGGACTACTGAACAATCATCATCAGGGGATATTATAAATATCTTAGAGGAAGTAACCACCAGAACCAAAATTGGTTCTGGTAGGGTGAATCTCAAAACAAGGTTTAATACACCTTGGAAAGATTCTGTGGACAAAAGCCCCAAACAAAATTCTAATGATAAGTATAAATCTGAAGATACAGTCAGAAAGTGCCATATTTGCCAAAGCACCACCCGTTTAGCCAATAAATGTCCAAAAAGGGGGAAAATAAATGAAATTGATATTGAAAAGGAACCTGATGTTGAAAAAGATGACATAATTGAAGACAATTCAGATTATAAGTCATCAATATTTTCTGAATCTTCAAAAGATATAGAAAATATTAATGCCACTTTTGACATCATGGAATATTATTATTCCCACATGCCACAATTGAGCAATGGTCAACTTGATTTATCAAAATTTCAAGATGCACAGCTTATGAAAACAAAACCAAACAGGGGGAAATGTTATACAGCTGGTAACCCCTGTATAACAGAAGTGGTTATTGACAATAATCCCAATAAACCTTTGCTTGACCCAGGAGCCTTCTGCTCTTGTTTTGGTAAATCTTTTCTTAAAACTTGTGTACCAAATTTTGAAGACCAATTGTTACCAATTGATGGTATAAAATTCAATAGGGCAAGTAATCCAATGAAAGCATTAGGAATTTTTGAGACCAATTTCATATTCCCACACATTAATGGGAATTTAAGAATAAAAGTTGAATTTGTTGTTATGGAAAACTGCTCTAGTACCCATTTTATATTTGGAAATGACTATTTAATCATGTATGGGATAGATTTGCATAAAAACAAAGACAGATACTTTACTATTGGAGACAATAAGCGTCAGAAATTTGCCTTTTTACCATTTAAAAGACAAATTACAGTAAATAAAGTAACACCACCCACCTTAGAATTGGAAAAATTCAAATCTGAACAGTTAAAGGAGGCTGAAATAAGCCTTCATCTGACTGATAAACAAGAAAATTAACTTTCTTCCCTTTTGTATGACCACAAAGGATCATTTTCTTCAGACAAAGAACCTCTAGGAGCAATTATTGGTCATTAAGTTGACATCATTCTTAATATTGAAAGACCTTTTACCACATTCTTAAGGATATCTGCATACCCAGCAAGTCCCAAGTCAACACAAGCTCTAGAAACTCATATCAAAGAACTTCTAGACCTTGTTTTAATAAGAAAAGTTGGCCATAATGAAGAAGTAGAAATAACTACACCAGTCATAGTGGCATGGAATAATGGAAAATCCAGGATGGTTGGAGACTTTAGAGCTCTGAACACTTACACTGTTCCAGATAGGTACCCAATACCAAAAATCCAAATTTCCCTTACTCAAATATCTCAAGCAGTGTATATAACCACTATGGATGCCCTTAAAGGATTCCATCAAAATGTGGTGACATCAAGGGCAAGGAAATATTTGAGAATTATTGTTCATTGTGGAGTATATGATCACTTGAGAATACCGTTTGGTATCAAAAATGCACCTTCACACTTCCTGTAAGGTGTGGATATGAAACTTTGATTAAAAATCAAGTACTTTTCCTGTCCTCAAAATTTGTATAAGGTAAAAATCTATTAAGAATAGTAAGAAATATTATTTTTAAAAGAAAACACGCCAATTTTATTAATTATAAATTTATTAGTATAAAACAATAATATTATAAAGATTTATTGTTTTACCAGCAATAAAAATTTATCCCAAAAATACTCTACAAGAGATATTTTAAGGCTACAAAAGAAATTTCTTCAAGAGCAATTTCAATTGGAATTAATTGAGCAATTAACTGAAAGCAATTAATTAAAGAACAGAGTCTTTAAAAATAATATTAAAGAGAAAACATGCCCAAAAGTGACCAGAGTGAAGTTGGAAACAAAGTGACAAAGTTTACAGTGATGAAAGATGCTTTAATTCACTTTTGGGGTGGTTCAGGGTTAAAAATGATTATGATGATTCTTTCACGTGGTGAAAGGGTTTAAATTGATTTAAAGAAGGTGGTTGGAATATTTTATTGATTGGTTTAACAATGTTTAAACTAATTATAAAAGGAAAAGATTCTAACATGGAGAGAAAGGTGGGGCAAAGAAGACATTCTTTTATAGCCATCAATTTTCTTACTCCAAAAGTAAAGTTTACTCTTTTCAGTCGTGAAAAACAGTCTGACATCAGAAATGCCAATTATAGCATCATTGAACCCTGGTTTAGACCAAAAAAGGGCTGGTTTAAGCCATTTTTAGCCATTTTAGACCCTTAAATCAGCCATTACTATAGCAATACCTGGTCTAGAGCCTTCAAAAGACGTCAGAATGTGTGTAAGAGACGTAGAAACCAGTTAAAGCTGTTTTTACTATGATTGTTTTATCTTAAGGGTAGTTTTACCCTCTTGGCAACAGCTAAACCTACCCCAGTTGGTATCAAAACCTCATCATCAATTGAGTCCACAGACCCTGTAACTCAATTCCAGGACAAAAGTGATGAAATTTTGCATGAAGTTTGACACCACATGCCTGTCAGCAAGGATTTTGGGGGTCTAGCTCCCCCTTAGAGCTGGAGTTCCTTTCCCCCCCAAATTTAATCTTTCCAATTTATTTTTCCTTTAATTCCTCATCATGTATTATACTTATAATTTACATATGTAATTCAATTGAGTTGTACAGTTCAATACAGTAATAATTGATACCTCATATGTAAATCAAAGTTCACTTATGTAATACACACGCACATTTTGACATTTCAATTGAATTCAATTGAAAATACTTTAATTCCTCATAACTTCTAAAATATACAAAACACCTCAATTTTAACACAAATTTTGGTGATTAACACTACATGTGATGTGAATTAAATTAAAGTTTTGATGATTTTCAATTTTCATACAGAAAATACTAAAAACTTAATTTAAGCTTATTTAGAGTTGAGTTACAAAATTTTCACTCAGAGGTGACCCCACCTGATTTTTTATGAGGAATCCAATTGTGAAATAATTTTTATATGTTTATTTATTGGATAAAAAGTTATAATAATCTTTATTTAACTTTTTTCCAAATTTATTTATTTTTTTACAATTTTGTTAAAAATTCATTTTTACTTAATTTTTTCCAGTATAAATGTAATTTTATAATTTCAAAATTTAACGTAATCCTATTTTTAAATCTTAATTAAATTTTTAATTTTGAATATAATTTTATATTTATATTTTGATTTTAATTTTAATAATATACATAAATTTATTTTATTTATATTCAGGTTAATTTTGTATTTGTGGTCTTTTGGGTATATGAAATTACCTCTAAGGCTCACACTTCCAAAGAATGATGAATGAAATCTTCCCCTAAAAAATTTCAGAGGGATGGTTAATCATTTACATTGATGAAATTATTGTCAGTTCCAAGACTTGGGAAGAGCACATGTACAGATTGTCCAGAGTTTTGACAAAAATTCAATCAGTGAACATAAAAATCTCCTTGAAAAAAATGTCATTTTGGATTTAAAGAACTTAAAGCACTAGGAAATGTTGTATCTGGTTTGTTCCTTGGAATTGACAAAAATAAAGTTGCAGCAGTATTGCTAAAACCCATGCCTCAGAACAAAAAGGAAATGCAGTCATTTTTAGGTTTTGCAGGATAACACAGGAAACACATTAAAGATTTTTCTTCCATAGCAAGACCACTTTATAAATTGTGTGACAAAGACACAGTATTTGAAATGACTGTTGAGAGAGTCAAAGCTTTTGAGTCTCTAAGAGAACCCTTGACCACTGCTCCACTCTTACTGATGCCAGACTTTAAGTTGCCTTTTAAATTGTATATTGATGAATCAGGGGATGGGCTAAGTGCTGCACTTCACCAAGTTCAGATCATAAATGATAAACCTGTGGAAGGAACCATATGTTTTATATCCAGGAAAATCAAACCAACTGAAGCCAGATATGAAGCAAGTAAAATGGAATGTCTATGCCTTGTCTGGGCCTTAGAAAAATTCAACTACTTCTTAGAGAGATGTGTTTTTGAGTTTATAACAGATTGTACAGCTGTCAAATCACTTTTAAACATGAAAACACCTAACAGACATATGCTCAGATAGGCAATAGCCATACAAGAATACAGGGGCAATATGACTATTGTTCATAAAGATGGGAATTCTCATAAAGATGCAGATGGACTAAGCAGATGGCCATTACCAAATGATATTGATAATACTGCTTATGTGCCAGAAGAAGCTTTACCACAGATCTTAACAGAAGGAATAAGTGTTGCAGACTTGAACACCACCTTCTTTGAAGAAGTAAGAAACAGTTACACTCAAGATAAGAATTGTAGCATCTTATGCCAATTACTTAACAAAGACTGTAAAGACAACTTTCTGATAAATACCTTGGATGAAGTGTGGAAAAAATCTTATGATTAAGGAAGATTTCACCTACTGGATGGTATAATTTACCACAGAACCAAGCACACATGTGTCATGACAGTTGTGGACAGGTAATTAATCAATCTTGTACGAAAAGAATGCCATGACAGCCCCTTTTCAGGACATCTGTCTGAAGAAAGAACAAGAGAAAAAGTAAAGACCTGCATATGGTGGCCAATGTGGCAGAAAGATGTTGCAGAGTATTGCCAAACCTGTGACAGATGCCAAAAGGCAAATAAATCCACTGGCAAGAGACTTGGAAATATGATGAAAATCCAAGAAACCAGCAGACCTTGGGAAATTGTCCATATGGATTGGGTAACTGGCCTACCACCAGGAGGTGACAGAAGCTATAATGCTTGCCTAGGGATTGTAGACATATTCAGCAAAACTCCAATCTTTTTACCATGTCACAAAGATGATACAGCCATGGATACAGCTCTTCTGATATGGAATAGAGTAGTGTCATGGACTGGCATATTTACAAATATCATTAGTGACAGGGATCCCAAATTCACTTCAGCACTATGGACAAATATTCACCAATTCTTTGGCACTAAGCTGTCCTTCTCTACAGCCTACCCCCCACAAACTGATGGTCTAGCTGAAAGGATGATCCAGACCTTAGAGGACATGGTAAGAAGATTTTGTGCATATGGCCTTGAATTCAAAGATTGTGATGGATTGTCACAGTGCTGTCTGCCAGACCTCAGCAAAGGGAACTCTTGCCAAAAAGGCTATTAAACCGGTTGAAAGACTGATTAATACTGGCAAGTTGTAAATCACATTCCACCATGTGACAGTACCCCTGGGTTTAGGGCACTGCATCCCGAAGTGCATGTAACTGATGTCATCCTCATGGAGTTACATTAGTCACAACAGGAGCCTACAAGGAACTCCCAAGGGGCGGAACCCTTGTACGCCAATGGAGCGGAAAACCCAGTGATTTCTGGTTGTTTGATTGAGACCTCCTCTTGTCTCCAACCGGAATCGAACCCATGACATTGGTAACCGGTTTATTGTCACAATGCTGTCTGCCAGACCTCAGCAAAGGGAACTCTTGCCAAAAAGGCTATTAAACCGGTTGAAAGACCTATTAATACTGGCAAGTTGTAGATCACATTCCACCATGTGACATGGATTTACCCATGATTGGTGGACTATGTTGCCAGAACTGGAATTAGAATATAAAACATCAATCAATGCCAGTACCAATAAAACTCCTGCTATCCTAGAAAAGGGATGGAACCCCAAACTACCCCAATATTCCTTGAGGAAAGATTTGATTGAAATACATCCCACAGCTGCTAGCTGCAAGGGAATGCTAGACAAAGCTAGAAAGCATGCAGTAAGCTGCATGGAAGACTCTTTTGCATATGCTAAGGACAAATGGCATAAATCACATGCAACTCCAGATTTCAAAGTGGGGAATTTAGTTCTTGTATCCACAACTAGCTTCAATAACATCAAAGAATGTAAAAAGCTGAAAGACTCCTTTGCGGGACCTTTTGTTATTACGGCCCTCCATGGGGAAAATGCTGTTTAAGTAGAGTTATCTGAAGAACTTATCAATAAGCATACTACATTTCCAGTGAGCTCGATAAAGCCATATAAGACTAGTGATGCTGAAGAATTTCCCTTAAGGAATAAGGTTCCCCAAGTTATACCTCCTATTGAGTCATCTGGAAGTAAGAGAATCACCAAAGTTCTCAAAGAAGGAAAGTTGAGAACCAACAAAGCAACGGAATACCTCGTTAAGTACAGTGTCACAGCCAAGGAGGCAGGGGCATTACCAATCATCTTCAACAATCATTACCTCATTGATACCCTTCAAAACCCAATCAGCAACAATCATTATTTCATGGATACCCTTCAAAACCCAATCAGCAAGGGGGTTTCATTCTACATTCTCCAAATACAGTTTTCAGACCTCAATACAGTTTCATACAGGCAAGACCCAAATACAGGATTCACCAAATACAGGCCTTTCATCAATACAGGCGCAAATACCTGTATTGACTGTATAGCCTGTATTGGAATCACCAATACAGCATTCAATCACACATCCAACTTCTCCCAGCATACAGGCCAGTATCTCAACACTCAAACTCCAAGGCTGGTATTTCTCACATATACTAGCCCCTCTTCATCTGCCTGGGGGTTTTTCCCCCAGTTAATTAAAATATTGGATTTATTATTTAATATTATTTTATTTCTCATTAAAGAAATATTATTTTATTATTTATTAAGTTAGTCTTTGCCTTCCCTCACCTGTTCAGTAGAGTCCTGGTGGCCATATCCTTTATTAATCCTTTTCTCTTTTCTGAACAGGTTGAAACAGTGGTACAGGATTATTTGTGGTTGGATTTTTATTATTGCTTTTGCTTTCCTCTCATATCTTTTAATTCTTATTATTTTATGACTAGGAAATTATTATCTTATTTCATTACTCTTATCATTTGAGTATTCCTTCTGAGCCCTCCATAAGTAAGTCTGTTCACTGAGTGCCAGGCCCTCTTCATTTTAGAAGAGCCCCTGTGACATTATTTTAATTAACTCATAATTGCTTCTTTTTTTTTCATTCATTTTATTAATTTCTCTCATTCTTCAATTATGATCTTTTCCTGATTTTATGATTTTTATGATTTTTATGATTTCATTATCTCTCATCAATTTTCATCTCATTCATTTCATTCAAAATGAAAATTGATTCTATTTCTCATTTCGAAATTCTGCTGACCATTTCACTTTATTCTTTCTCATTCTCATTTCTCTTTTTTGTCTGAATTCAGGTTTTTATCAGGTTATTTGAGTGGAATTATTTGGGTTAATTGATTCATCATTTAGGATTTTATTGATTT
Source organism: Austropuccinia psidii (assembly GCA_023105745.1). NCBI lineage: Eukaryota > Fungi > Basidiomycota > Pucciniomycetes > Pucciniales > Sphaerophragmiaceae > Austropuccinia > Austropuccinia psidii. Next base: position 70,548,614 of record JALGQZ010000004.1, read on the forward strand.
GGGGTATTCAGTGATTTTGATTTTGAAATTTCTCAAGATTATTGATTGATTGATTGATTCCTCAAGACATTGATTTCACCTCAAGATTTTGAATTGACTTTGATTGATTTGATTTTATTGACTTGATTTGATTCTTCAAGATACCTGATTTATCCTCAATATTTGATTTAATTGACTGATTTGAATTTGATTTCTCAAGAAAATTGAATTGATTTTTGAAGATATTGATTTAATTCCTCAAGACTTAATTGATTTGATTTTGAATTGACTTGATTTACTTGATTTGACTTATTGATTGAAATTGATTATTCATAAGAATTTTACTTTGTCATCTTCACTCTTCAAGATTTATTCATATTGATTCACTTCAAGACTATTGATTGATTTCTCAAGTTCATCAAGATTCTCATTTGATTGTTTTGGTCAAGCCTTATTTTATTCAAAGTATCATCAAGTTTTTATTCATTCTTCTTTCATGATGCCAGTTCAGCATAGCCCACCAGCCAAGAATACAAGATCCCAGAGACATCAAGCTGTTCTCACTCCTACACCAAGGGCTCCTCTTGACCGCACACCATCAGTTCATCAACTGAGTGCAAATTTGGATAGAGGACCACCAATGGAAGGAGCAGCACCCTCCAGAAGAGGAGGTGTGAAGTCTAGAAGATCAAGATCATTCTCTGGACTATTGGGTGGTTATCCTGGTGTTTCTCAAGGGCCTAGAAGTAGATTGGGGGAAGCTGAAGATGAGGAGGGGGAGGAGTCTGTGGAAGAAGAAGAATCTGAGGAGACTGAAGTGGCAGCTACCTTGGCAGGTGCTCCTGAAGCTCCTGAGGCTCCAAATCTAGCCCTTTCTAATCAACCTTCTGTCTCTCAAGCTGAACCAAATTTTCTCAAGATGATGGAGCAAATGACTCATTTTATGGGACAACTCACTCAAGCAGTTGCTCCAAGGGACACTTCAAAAGTCCCTGCATTCAAGACGCCATCAATGAAGGCACCTGATTCTTTTGATGGTACTAAAGCTCATAAATTGAGAGGATTCATTCAATCCTGTCAATTAATCTTTCATAATGACCTAGCAAACCTGTTCTCTGACAGGAAGAAGGTGCTTTACTCGACTTCTTTTCTTACTGGTAGAGCTGGAAAATGGATTGAACCTTACCTCTCAAATATCTCCAATGAAGACTCTTCTTATCTCCTCAATAACTGGAAGTTATTTGAAACCCAGTTATTCACTCTGTTTGGTGATCCCAATGAAGTCAGAAAAGCTGAACAAGAGTTGGACAATCTGAGGACAAGGGAAAGTGGTCAAGTTTCCTTGTACATAGCTGATTTCAGAAGTTTAATGTCAAGAATTGGAGACTGGGGGGAAAGGGCCTATATTCATGTGTATAGAAGAGGCTTGGCATCAAGATTGTTGGACCAATTGGCTTCGCACCCTGGAACGTTTGATAGTCTTCAAGAACTCATGGATATCACCTTGGAATTAGATACCAGGTACCATGAGAGGCAGAAGGAAAAGGGCAGTCATCAAGAGAAGAAGCCTCCAATCAGTGAATCCAACTCCTCCAAGCCCCCTCAAAGTTCATCATCACAGAAGCCTTATCACAAGAAGAATAAGAAGGGGAAGAATTTTCAAGTGTCCAAAGACAAGCCTCATGCTGCTCTCCTCAATAAGGACAACAAATTAATTGGTTCCGAAAAGGAGAGGAGGATTAAAGAAGGCTTGTGCAATTATTGTGGTGGTAAACACCCAGTTGAAAAATGCTTCAAGAGGCCTGAAAATAGGCAAGGGTCATCAAAAGGCTTCCCTAGCAAGCAGGGAAAAGCCTGAGTGGGAATCATGATGTGTTCAATGGTTCTCACTTATTTCCTTCAAGAGAACAATTGTGCACTCTGAATACTAGTGTCAAAAAATCTTTAAAATCTCTTATTTTCTCTTTCATCTCTGATATTTTTTATAGTATTCTCATTGATTCTGGTGCTACAAACTCTTTTATTGCAAAGAATTTTGTTCTCAAGTACTCATTGACCATGTCACAGCTCCCTGAAAAGATTCCTCTTTTCATTCTGGATTCCAGTGAATCCACTTCCCTGTTCATCACCCATTATACCAAGTGGGTTGTTAAATTACCTTCCTTCCCAAGCTTTGAATGGGATTTCTTTATCATAGATTCACCCAAGGGAGAAGACCTAATATTGGGCTATGATTTTCTTTACAGTTTTAATCCCATTATTGATTGGAAAAATGGATTGATCACCTATGATTCTAGTCATAAGGATTCTAGTGGTATTATTTCTTCTACTAGTAATGATGTATCCACTGCTGTCAACAGTGTTGCTCTGGTTGGTGAACTTAAGACACCTTCCCTCCCTCCTATTGTCCATATCCCTTCCATTCTTCCCTCTCAGTCATTACTTCCATTAAGAGATGAAGTCTTCAAAGAGATAAAATATGTTGGAGAAGATGTTGCTATATCTTCACTTCATCTCTTTCAAGGGGATATGGACCTTCCTCCTTTATCTTTTCATGCCTCCCTGGAGGAGCAGTGGGATGAGGAGGAAGAGCCAGAAGAGATTGAAACTGTGCTGAAGGTAGTCCCTCCTGTTTATCACAAATATTTGGACTTATTCTCCAAAGTGAAAGCAGAGAAACTTCCTCCACACTGTGCCTGTGGTCATCATATTCAAAGGTTCAACAAATCCTCAATTGGCCTCAGCCCAAGAACATCAAGGCCCTGCAATTCTTTCTTGGCTTTGCCAACTTTTATCGTTGGTTCATCAAAAATCATTCCAAAAAATCTCTGCTCTCACTTCCCTCCTCAGAAAAGATTCTCTCCGCAAATTGGCCAAAATTCCCTTTAATCACAAAATCAAGGATTTTGGCTAGGACTTCTGAAATGGTCCAAAACCTCAAGTATTCGCGACCTTATGCCAACACTCTCAAGATTAAAATTATGATGAAATCAGGTGTTCTTGGGACATGAGCCCAGGTCACCCCCTTTTCAAAAGCCATGAGGACTCAAGAAAAGTTTAGTGAAGACACTCAAGACAAGAATGAACATTATTTCAGAAGAATGAAGGCATTTTGAAGGAAAAGAGGGAATTCAGAATCAAGATCAAGGGGAAGATACCTACAAGTGATTAAATGAAGATTTTTGTTTGAGTATTGATTGAAGAAGAAAGTTTAATGGGATACATTTAAGGAATTGGGGGAAAGAACTGTATGGATTGATTGCAAGCTCATCAAGACTCACTATACTTATGGTTCTCAGAGCTCACCACTTTCAAGAGGGGGATAATGTCACAGCCAAGGAGGCAGGGGCATTACCAATCATCTTCAACAATCATTACCTCATTGATACCCTTCAAAACCCAATCAGCAACAATCATTATTTCATGGATACCCTTCAAAACCCAATCAGCAAGGGGGTTTCATTCTACATTCTCCAATTACAGTTTTCAGACCTCAATACAGTTTCATACAGGCAAGACCCAAATACAGGATTCACCAAATACAGGCCTTTCATCAATACAGGCGCAAATACCTGTATTGACTGTATAACCTGTATTGGATTCACCAATACAGGATTCAATCCCACATCCAACTTCTTCCAACATACAGGCCAGTATCTCAACACTCAAACTCCAAGGCTGGTATTTCTCACATATACCAGCCCCTCTTCATCTGCCTGGGGGTTTTTCCCCCAGTTAATTAAAATATTGGATTTATTATTTAATATTATTTTATTTCTCATTAAAGAAATATTATTTTATTATTTATTAAGCTAGTCTTTGCCTTCCCTCACCTGTTCAGTAGAGTCCTGGTGGCCATATCCTTTATTAATCCTTTTCTCTTTTCTGAACAGGTTGAAACAGTGGTACAGGATTATTTGTGGTTGGCTCTTTATTATTGCTTTTTTTTCCTCTCATATCTTTTAATTCTTATTATTTTATGACTAGGAAATTATTATCTTATTTCATTACTCTTATCATTTGAGTATTCCTTCTGAGCCCTCCATAAGTAAGTCTGTTCACTGAGTGCCAGGCCCTCTTCATTTTAGAAGAGCCCCTGTGACATACAGTGTCCTAACTTGTGAAGATGAATGGTTGCCAGAAAAAGACATACCTGAAGCTACTAAGCTTCTCAGAAGGTTCAGGCACACTAGAAATAACAATATTACAAAGTAATATTCTTTTTTTAGGGGGAGGGAATGTGAGCCTTAGAGGTATTTTCATATACCCAAAAGACCACAAATGATAAATTAAGATATAAATATAAATAAAATGAATTTATTTATATTTTAAAAATAAAAATTGAAATATAAATACAAATTTATATTTAAAAATCAAAGTTTAATTATAATTTAAAAAAAAAATTAGAATAAAATTTAAAATTATGAAATTACATTTTTACTTGTAAAAATCAAGTAAAAATGAATTTTTAATAAAAATTGTGAAATTAAAATATTTTTGGTAAAAATATATAAAAAATATATTTTAAATTTTCATCCAATAAATAAACATAAAGAAATTATTACACCATTGGATTCCTCATAGAAAATAAAGTGGGGTCACCTCTGGATGAAATTTCTGTAACTCAACTCCAAATAAGATTAAATTAAGTTTTTAGTATTTTTTGTACAAAATTATGAAAATACTCAAAACCTTAATTTAATTCACACCACATGTGGTGTTAACCATAAATTTTTGTGTTAAAATTGAGGTGTTGTGTTTAGTTTAGAAGTTATGAGGAATTGAAGTATTTTCAATTGAATTCAATTGAAATGTCCAAATGTGCGCATTTATTACATAAGTGAACTTTAATTTACATATGAGGTATCAATTATTACAGATGTTTAGTTAAAAACTCATATGAGCTACATGTGTAAATTATAATTGTATTACATGATGAGGAATTAAAGAAAAAATAAATTGGAAAGATTAATTCTGGGGGAAAAGACACTCTAGCTCTAAGGGGACCTAGACCCCCAAAATCCTTGCTGACTGGCGTGTGATGTCGAAATCCATGCAAAAGTTCATTACTTTTGGCCTGGAATTGAGTCAGAGGGTCTGTGACTCAATTGATGATGAGGTTTTGATACCAACCAGGGTAGGTTTAACTGCTTCCAAGAGGGTAAAACTACCCTCAAGTTAAAACAGTTTTAACTGGTTTCTATGCCTCTTACACACATTCTGACGTGTTTTTAAGGCTCTAGACCAGGTATCGCTATAGTAATGGCTGATTTAAGGGTCTAAAATGGTTAAAAATAGCAAAAATGGCTTAAACCAGCTCTTTTTTGGTCTAAGCCAGCATTCAATGATTCCATAATTGGTTTTTCTGTTGTCAGACTGTTTTTCACGACTGACAAGAGTAAATTTTACTTTTGGAGTAAGGAAATTGATGGCTATAAAAGAATGTCTTCTTTGCCCTACTTTTCCCTTCAGGTTAGAATCTTTTCCTTTTATAATTAGTTTAAACACTGTTAACCAATCAATAAAAGATTCCAGACACCCTTTTCAAATCATTTTAGACCCTTTAACCACGTGAAAAAATCATCATAATAATTGTTTGTAACTCTTATAGTCATTTTACCCCTTGAGCCACCCCAAAAGTGAATTAGAGCATTGTTCATCACTGTTAGCTTTGTGCCTTTGTTTCCAAATTCACTCTGGTCACTATTGGGTGTGTTTTCTCTTTGAATATCTTTTTAAAGAATTTTTTCTTTAATTAATTGCTTACAGTTCTTTGCTCAATTAATTCCAATTGAAATTGCTCTTGCAGAAATTTCTTTTGTAGCCTTAAATATCTCTTGTAGAGTATTTTTGGATAAATCTTTATTGTTTGTAAAACAATAAATTTTTCATTATATTATTTTTTTATACTTATAAATTTGAAAAAAATGAAATTGGCGTGTTTTCCTTTGAAAAAACTACTTCTTACTATTTTTAAATAAACTTACCTTATACAGATTTTAAGGACAGAAAAAGTACTTGATATTTGATCAAAGTTTCATATCCACACCTTACACAAACAGATCTATGCAAGATTCTTTCAAATATGCAAAAGAAAGATGGGATAAAAGTCATAAACTACCTGACTTCAAAATAGGAGACTTGGTCCTAGTGTCAACTCTTAATTTCAATAATATAAAAGGACCAAATAAGCTGAAAGATTCCTTTGCAGGACCATTCATGATAAAAACACTAAATGGACCTAATTCTGTGCAATTGGAGCTCACAGGTGAACTAATGCATAAACACCAAGCATTCCCTGTAAGTCTGATAGAACCTTACAGCTCAAGTGACAAGTAATTATTTCCACTAAGAAGTAAACCCCCCTTGAAATACCCCCTTTAGAAGAAGGAGAGGAAAAGAAGATTGTGAAAGTCCTTAAATAAAGAAGGACAAGAAATCAAAAAGAAATGGAATACCTTGTAAGGTATAGAAATCCAACTAAAGAATATGAATGGCTACTTGAGAAAGATATAAAAAATGATGATAAACTACTAAGAAGGTTAAGACATGAAACAAAACCTAAAGAATAGAAAATCACGCATTATTGAGCTTTAAGAGTAACAAAGTCTACTGAAGCGGTATGACAGTGGATGATACCCTAATTAGCTATATCAGATTGTGGTACAATCTTTTTTGGTGGTAGGGAATGTGATCCTTTGAGATATGACCACATATCCAAAAAGGTCACAACAAAATTTCTGTAATAATTATACTTATGAGAATTATCTCAAAAATTAGTAAAATACCATAAAACAAGTATAAAATCTAAATTAAATCAGAACCTAATTTATAAAAATGTGAAATAAATTACACCATCAGATTTCTAATGGTACAATACAAATATGTCACTCTTATGGCATATCTGAAAAGTCAATAATTACTGAAGTATAACTAATAATACCTTAAAAAAGGTACAAAACCTCCTTTATTTCAGAAACCAATGGAACAACACATGAAATAAACTGTACCATTGGATACTCCATAAAATTACACATAAAAAATTATAAAGCTAATCTCTAAAGTCAATACTTAAGGAATTAAGCTGAATATATGCACTTTTTTGGTCAACGCATATATTCATGGTTTTTAGCTAATATCTCTTGAAATATGCAGGATAGAGAGATTAACCAAAATTAAAGTCACCATACAATTACTGTACAAATACAGATATGAACTTCATTTTACAAGCTATAAACAAGGTTAGAACTTGTAATGGATTATCAAATAAAATCAATAAAGCTGTTGACCACTTTATTGTAAAAGTGGTCCAAACTCAAAAATAAGTGGACAGTTAGATTCTACTAGTTCATTAGTGAATAATGATGTAATTTGTATTAAAATATTCAAGGTATAACCCCTTGAAATCATGGTTTGAAGTCTAAAATATTAAATTTTGACAGAAAAGATGAGTTACAAGAAAAATCATCAAAAATAGAGTTTTGATGATGTAATGAAATACTATTGGAAGTTTAATACGGACATGCCAAGCTGTCAGAATTTACTCCCAGAATAGCTGTAGCATGTATAAATCAAAAGGTATTAAAGATCAAAGTTTAGGCTTAAATTTGATCATTTATGATCACTTACTGTAATCTTATTTTAGGTTTAACAGTCATATAAGTGATGAAGTTGATGAATACTATGAGATTATGATTAATACTAATAAGATCTACAAAGTTTAGGCTTCTTCTAAGCCTATGACGTCATCAAACTTAAAGTTACAGTGATAACTCTAAATAATGGTGTAATGATGAGGTAAGATGGTTTGATCATGATGTAATCATCACCAAACCTTAAAGTATTGATCAATTCTAGAAGAAATCATCAGTACACGTCTACTAGAAGCCTTCTGGACTCCAGAAGGGAGGTATTTACTATAAATAGAACTCTTTTTACTCTATCTTGCCCTCAGATGCTTACAAAACACTAAATAATTAAAACAAAAAAGGTAATTTCTTCATTCTTTATATATAAAACTCTTATATCATCAAAGACCAAAGATAATCCTCATTATAAACATCATTCTTGACGTGATTACTTCAATTATTTAATTGTTTTGTTTAAATTTCTCTTAAAAAACCTCAAATCCATGTAAAATCAAGATAAATTGTAATTTATCTTAATTTTTATTGTAAATACAATTTAAATGAGTTTTATCTATACTTCTTTGGTGTAAAATCATCCAAAATTATTATATTAAGTATTGAAAGTAGGTTATTCTTCTTATCATAATAATTTTTCTCTCTATTATCACTTTAATAATTCTTTCATTAATATAAATAGTATTTATATTAATTTATAACTTTAATATTAGTTATATTATTGTTATTAATTGTTTTTTATTAATAAAAACCAATTTTTTACGCCTTTACTATTTGTTGGTAACAATAATAAAGTGCTCTTGAATATATTAATATATTTATTTATTATATTATTATATTTATTTAATAGTATAATTATTTGTACGCCATAATCATAATAATTCTTAATTATTATAATTATTCTTTTATCTTATTTATAAGGACATTCATAGTACATTAAGTAAAATATTAGTAATTTTTACTTATTGTTTCATAATCAAACCTTACAATAAGTCATATAAAAAACAAAGAGAATCATACTTCTATAAGTAAAACTAAAAGTTTTACTTACAGTCCATTTTTGATGATTCTACATGAAACACTGAGTCTTCAAAAATTCACAGAAAATACCCTCCATTATGAAATTTCCAATGAAATTAATAACTTTAATAAATGAAGGATTTTTTTGAAATAAAAGAAGATTTACTGCTATTCCTTTTATTCTTAACCATAAATGGGTTGGTAGTCACATAAAAGCATCAATCAAGTAATTATGATAATCTTACATGACATCAGATGATGCAACCAATAATCCAAAAAGGTTTATTGTTTTCTCACTCACTGGTTTCTTAGTTTACTCCATGGCATGCCTCTGTGAACTGTTTTTGACTTAAAAGAGGACTCCTCTTGCTGTTTTTTCCAAAATCATCACATTATTCAATTATACCATTATTACCAAGAAGTAAGTATTAGTTAATCTTTTATTAAGAGTTTTATTCTTTTAGAATCAATCTGAAGGACGTGAAATCATAGACATAAACTATATACTGTTGTAATCCTGTTATAAATCAATTTTGATCTATTAAATCCACAATTATCCATCAAAGTTTTCTACTATTATCTTTTCATAAGTTCTTTGGAGTATTAGAGAGTTTTTGTCTTAATTATTAAGGTTTTTCTCTTGTAGTTGTTTTCTTCAAGGATTATATTTATAATTATTCTTGCAAAAGATAATTATATATTAGAATAATTTCATTCTTTTAATAAAGAAGTTTTATTATTAAATACTTCTTGTAGACAATTACTGCTTACTTTTATGAATCACTAGTAGTGTATAAAAAGTAAAGGAAATAATTAATCAATTAATTATTTAATTGTGGTTATAATAATTTCTATTATTATATTTTATAACAACAGTCATAGTACTGCTGATTAATAGTAATATTATCAACAGTTTCATAGACACATCTTACAGACAAACTACAACTCTTGTCGGAGTCAGCCAAGGCTCTATTGTTTAATAAGCTCATTTAGTTATATGATTATTAATTAAATATAGCAGAAAACTTATTAGGTGGCCACATTAAGCTAAGTGAATTGAATCTTCAAGGGTTATTCAGAAGGAGAAATTTCCAGCTTGTTTTAGTTTTATTGATGAAAGATTCATGAAACTATGACAAAAGCCTCCCAAAGATAATGAGGAATAATTTGAGCTTAAGAAGAGGTATCATAAAAAACCTATCTATGTGATTTAACTCTGTTTTATAGCTAAGAGGTTTGGCTTTTTCTCTATAAAGATAATCACTTTCTATTCTGATTTTCTTTGAGATAGGAAAGCACTTTATTGCCCCACAGGTGGGTTTCACAGGATTTTGGAATTATTCAAATATATACTTCCAAATAAAAATTTCAAAATGGACACAGAATTTTGATTCAAAGGATAGAACTAGTTTTAAATTAATCATATGAAATCTCATCCTATATTCTGCTTACCTAAAAAAGAGTAGTAGTTCAGCAGGAAGATAAAAGGAGCTTTGCACTTAATCAAGAAAGATCCCAAGTACAAATTGAAAATGCCATCAATATATTGAAGGGTAAATTATCCTCATTAAGAGAGGTGTAAAATGAAATTAGAAATAAAGCAAATATTCTGTTATTTTCTGTTTGGTTAGATAGCTTTGTGATCGTTTACACTTTGTTTTCACAATTTGGAGATAAATATTTTGAGCTTTTTAAAGATATCAACCAACAAGAATTACAAAATATTAATAGAAACTTTTACTGAAATGAGATTTTGACATAATGGAGAGGGTAAAGCCTTCAAAATTAAAGTGGTTTGATATGGAAAAGCATTCAAATTAATAAAACCACATGAATTATATCAAGATAGCATATGATATGATATCATTCTCTATGATATGAGAAGTGTTTTTTGTAGAAATCTTATGAGAGTACATTTAATTAAAAAAAAGGAATTTTATTTCAGTTTTCTTTTTGTGAGCCTTGTGGTATCATTTGAATTCCAAAATAGTGCAAAAAATAACTCTAAATAGCTTTTGGTGTATGCAAAAACCCAGTAATAATGTGCATATTCAAATTTTATAATTTTTCACAAAGAAAAATATGAATAACTCTATTGTGAGTCAGTAAATAAATGGGCTTAAAGCCATATTTTCATTCTACACAGAACATTTACCCACTTTAACTCCATAAGGCTAAAAAGAGTAACTTAATTCAATGAGGTGGTAATATGTAAAATTATTTTACACCTCATCATCAATACCACATGAGAAATTTGTGTAAATTGTTTTCTTTTGAAGTTTCATTCCACAATCATAGGCTCCTGTCAAATCCCATATCATATATTCACTAAGACTTATTTTTATGCATTTACTTAGCAATTAAAATTAGTTTATTTCTTTAGACAGTATTTCCAAACCCATAGTGGATATAAGTCTTGAGTTCTGAATTACTATTTTGATGTAGAAAATAGCCAAGGGGAACAAAAGGAATCAAAGAGAGCCAGGGTACCCACCGTCTGAGACCTCTGAGGTTTATTCAGATCCAGATGTTAGATCCATTTCTGATCATTAACCAATAAGTATATTAATACATATTTGTAAACTTTGATACTAAGTCTAAGTCCCATTAAATTATGAGAAAATAGCAGATAAGTTACTTTATTGATGTTCCAAGGGGTAATAAGCACCTGTGACTTCTGTAACCATGTATATTGTTAATACATTTCCGTTAATAAGCCCAAAAGGATTAATTAAAACTGTTTTTGGAATATTATAAATGAATTCAATCCATGATAACTAGTTTTAACTATGCTATTTACTTGTACCCCATTGAAAATGAGGTCAAACTTTAAAAAATTCATTCAAGACACAATTCTTCATGTATCTCTCTGAGGCTTTCAGGAAATATTGAAAAGGTTGTAATTCATGCTAAAGCCAAAGATAATTATGAGCTAATGATTTTAATTGAAAGTTTTACTTTAAGTAAATTTTTGATGATTGCATGAGAAACACTGAATATTGAAAAAATCACAGAAGTTACAACCTGTCATGAAATTCCCACTAAAACTGATGAATTTTTGAAGCCAATTTTCATTTTCAAAGAAAAGAAGTTCTAAAGTGGTAATTTCATTATTTCTCAACAATAAATGGGTTGATATCTGTAATGATAATAGAAATCTCATTCAGATTAGATTCTTTTAGAAAACCTGGAGAACTTTGGGATATTCTTGTAATTAAATAAGTAAAAAAACTATGAAAAGGAATGAAATTAGGAGATTTTTTTGAAAAAATTTAAGAAAAACCTGTGCGAAAAATAACAAGCTAAAAGCCAGGTAATCATTATTCTCTATTTTTTTGATGCCACTACAAAGCAGGTTTTTATTTTTGAAAAATGAGTCTAGTGATTTTGATTCTGATTCTGAAATTCCTTATCTTTGTGAAAATTCTTCTGTAAAGCTTAATCATGTTATTCCAGTAAAAAAGGCACAGACTCATGATACTAAGCAAAAACCTGAACCATCAACACTTGCTACTAATTATGTAGTATTGTTATTGTTTCTTAAAAATTCTACCAAATTTACCTCCTCTGCTCCTAAGTTGAAAACCAATTCTTTAAGTTTTTTCTGATTGGTCCAAAGGAATGGAAATAATATTCATGTATATTTTTGACATTGAATTATTTACCAATAATCCTGAGAACCTTGATAAATATAATTAAGAAAGAGGCTGTATTTTTTTCCATTAAGAAAATCATAGCAGCCAAACATTTAGATATTATGGAAAGTAAATTATTACCAAAGAATTCTTATATAAACTTCAAGTTTAACTTCATGAAATCAAAGAGGATGACTCAATTATCTCTTAGGATAGATCTGCTTAAAATTTATAATAAAACACAAGAGATGAAAATAGTGTATTGTTTTCAATTTTCGATAAATATTTACAGTTGCGAGCTCCTTTTTCTCAAGAAAAACAAGGATCTATCATACAAATCTTGATACCAGAACCAGCTTGCATACCATGTTCTTCCTGGTTTCAAACCATATCCACTGATTATCCACTGATTATCCACTGATCTTGATTGTTGAGAATCTTATACACAATGAAATTTAAAGCAGCTCTTGAGCTCTAATCCGATTTCATCAAAAGGAAACAAATAAAAAGAACCAGCTTACTTTATGATGCGTTTGGCTCCAAAAAATCAAACACCACAAAAAAATAATCACAATAAATTGTTGAACAACTCGTGGAATCTTATTATTTCCCTGCCAAGTAGTTTGGGGTCAACACAAAAGGCTAAATATATTGGAATAAAAAACAAGAATAAAATTAAAAAAGATCAACTGGCTATTGGATTGGGAAATAAACAACTATCCAAAACATTGAGACCGAATCATGGTATTGAATGTAGATACCATAAATCCTAGGGTTTAATATTTGAACGTCAATTGGATGGACTTTTTCTGTAATTAGAGATATAATAAAATTAGAAAAAGCACCACTGCCAATGGTAGCTTCAGATCCAGAAATACGTGCGATGAATGATGACAGTGCTGAAAGCTTGGTTTACAGTGGCTCGCAGGTGCACGCGAGTGGTGTTTTGAATATTTTTATTTCAATTGAACCATTATAACAGAAATTATCTTCTAATTTAGAATCCGCATCTAAGCGTGTGTGTGCGACTAATAGGCAAAAAGTAAAAATTTCTTATTCCAACTCGAAAATTAATGACATAATTCATCGCAAAGAAATGAGTGGTACACACATATTGTTGAGAAGATTTTTTGAAAAGAAATGATTCTGATAAATTGATTGAGAAGAATCTATGGATTCATAAACAACAGAGGTTTTTTTTCTCTCTTGATTCATTATTAATGAGTGATAGAACCAATACCAGAAAATATGGTAACTTATACACCCATTAATTGTAAATTGAAATCTGATACTTCTACCATTAAAGATTTAAGTGCATTTCCTTCTAATTAATGGATTTTTTTCTTGGGAAAGGTCTTTAATAATTTAGTAATTTATTTTAAAAAAACCATGTCCCTACTTACAATTTGTAATTTTGGTTTCCGTTTACATGTAATCATTTCCTAATATCAAAGAGTATGATACAACAGCTACAAGATAAAGAAGAAGTTCCCAATCAATGCACTAGAGATCTAATAGTGCCATTTCCAGAACCAAATATTCATCAGCACAAATACTTACTCAATTCAAGTTATCTTCTTCCACATTGGTGTTTTGTTTTCCAATCAAAGCTAGATGTAAAGTACCAAATGTTCTGAGCAATATTTTCAAATTAATTCATGCTGTTTTTAGCAAATATGCTAAATATCTCATGCCTGATAATGAGAAAGAGTATACAATGCAAAATTTTAAAATCAATTTACTAAATCTAGGAGCTCAGAAAATTTTTCAAAGTCCATATACACCAGAAAAAAAACTTTGAGGCAGAAAAATTAAATAAAATATTACGTGATGTGGCTAGAACAACGTTTCAATGCTTAGGTATTCCAAATTTTTATTTGGTCTTACGCCTATAGATGCAACACATATATTCATGATGGAATTCCAAACTAAATAACAGTAAGTGAAATGCCACTTGAACTATGGTGTGGAAGAAAACCTCAGCCAAATTGTTTTCTTTAATCTGGATAACAAGCTTTGGTACACATTCCTTCTGAAAATCATGGTAAACTAGATAATAGGGCGAGGATCTTCAAGTTCATTGGATTGCAAGATGACAATATGGGATTTTTTCTTTTGGTACATAGAGAAGAAAAGTTATAAACTATAAATTTTTAAGATTTTTGGATTATGGGACTGGATAACCATCTTATTAAAAAAGGAACATATAAAATATAATTACCAATGTTGCATTAAAACACAGAAAAGAACATATATTAACATTATGTGAATGTAATTACCATTTAATATAAAAAGCTGAAACCAAGAATAATCTAGATAAGCTTTCAATTAGTAAGGCAGAAAAAAATGAGAAGAAGCAATTGGAAAATGACTCTCAGATTTTGAAAAAAGAAATTTTGAACGCCAGTTGAATGGCAGAGAAATATGAAAACAATCAAGAGAAAAGCTTTATGTGATATAAAGTACAATTATAAGTCCAAAACATATTATAGAAAGCAAGACTTGTCGCATGCGGCTTTTGTAAATGCAATGGAATAGACTTTGAACATACTTACACACCAACAGGATCCTTGACTTCATTATGAATTCTGATGGCGCTGGAAATTATAATTGAATTGAACATGAGTATTACTTATTTAGAAGGAGCTTATTAAAATATTTAATTCATAGAAGAAATATATGTTCAAGCACCAGTTGAATTTTAACCACAATGAAAGGGAAAGATGATGAAACTAAAAATAGAAATTTATGGATTAAAACAAGCATTTCATTGTTGGTGGAAAAGTTTCAAAAAAGAAATTTATTCAATGAATATTGATACTGAAGGAATGGATTAATAATTGTACAAGTATAGTGAAGATAAAAATGCTGTATATGGGTGGATGAATATAGATGAAAGTGGGACTTTTCCTAACAGAAAATATGCAATCTCCAATATTAAAAATAAATTGCATGAGAAATTAAATAATAAAAGTGAGGTCAAATAGACAAAAATAATTGGTATAGATCTTTTATAAAATGAATAAACATTAAAATTATCACAATAACATCTTAAAGCTAGATAATTAAGAACTTTGAGCTAATGGCTAACTTACAACTATTGAAAAAAACCACAATTCTACCATACGAGAAACTAAGTAAAACAGACAATAAACCAATTAAGCACAAATCGTATCAATCATTCATAGGTTTTTTTTGGATTAATTAGAATTAGGTAAAACAGAAGACTTGGAATTTTAAGTGAAATTTGTAGCTTAACACTCTTAATAACATAAATAGCAAAATTCTAAAGCTCTGAGGCACTTATTAGGATGTTTAGGGGGACAACAAACTGTCCATTAGTTCATAAACCTTTAAATGATAATTTAATAGCACAGGTGGACGCTGACGGGGGTGGCAAATTTCAAAGAGAAAAATAAGGATTTTTATTTCAGCTATTTTCTTGAAAAATAGCTTGGGGATCAAGAAGACAAGAGATTGTAGCAACCTAGACATGAGTGATGGAATAAATTTCAATAGGAATGATGGGAAAATTCATTTATTTTATCATTCAACTGATTGGGATGATTTTAAATGAAATACCAGTGAAAAGATTGTTGAAGAAGAAATTGTCTCCAAGCCTGAGAAAGCAAATGACTTGAAGGCATCTAGCTCCAGAGAAAAATTTCCCAAAAGTTATCAAAAAAAACCCTGGAATTAATTTGCAGTACTCAGGTGTATGCACAACATTATGAGAGCACATGGTATAAGATCACCTTATGCAACAAATAGCAATAGAGATCAAAAATAGAAATAATATCCTCTCATTTCATATCAAACTATCAATCTCCTAAAAATGAACACTTGCATAGTAAAAGCATCTTTGTGGGTGGTGAAGTCATTCCTCGAGCTTTCTTTATTTTCATTGCTAACTTTTACTATAGTGTGATTTCATCTGTGCACTGAGAAGATTTCAATATTTGTTTCTTTATGAGTGTTAATTCCATAGTACTAGGTATTCACCCTAATATTCTACAGTTATAATTCTATAATACTAATTAGGCTCATGTTCACTAGAATAAATTACCTCTTTCTAATATCTTAGTGTTAAGATTTTTATCATTATATTACATTTTTCACCCTTAGGTATATCCTCTTTCTCCTATATAACATGATCATTATCAATTAGGGTGTAATTCAATTCCTTAGTTGACTATTTGTTTCAGATTTATAGTCTTGAGAAGCTCTTAACTAATACAAAGTAGCATTTCTTTAAAGAAATTTTCATGTTTACAGATTGAATTTTTTACAAACCTCTGGATAATATTTAAATATATTCCTCCCAAGTCCTGGAACAGACAATAATGTCATGAATGTAAATTATTAACCATCCTTCTGAAAGCTCTTCAGCAAATATTTCATCCCTCATCCTTTGGAAATGTAAAGGTGCATTTTTGATACCAAAAGGCATCCTCAAATATTCATACACCCCACAATGAACAATAATTATAAAATATTTTCTTGCTCTTGGTGTCACCACAATTTGATTGAATCCCTGCTTATGTACACTGCTTGAGATATTTGAGTAAGGGCAATTTGGATTTTTGGTATGGGATACCTGTCTGGGACAGTGTAAGTGTTCAGAGCTCTAAAGTCCCCAGCCATTCTGAATTTTCCATTATGCCATGCCACTATGACTGGTGTAGTTATTTATACTTCCTCATTTTGACAAACCTTTCTTATTGTACCAAGGTCCAGAAGCTCTTTAATATGGAGCTCTGGGGCTTCTCTGGTTTTGGCCTTGCTGGATATGCAGGCCTTCTCAAGAGTGGTGGATAGGGTCTCTCAATATTCAAAATAATTTCAACTTAATGACCAATGATGGCCCCCAAAGGCTACTTTGTGGTCATATAGAAGGGTAGAGGGTTTATTTTCCTGTTTATTAGTAAGGTGAAGACTTAATTCAGCTTCACTTAACTGTTCAGACTTGATTTTCTCAAGCTCTAAGTTGAATGGTGATACTTTATTGACTTTAATTTGTCTTTTAAAAGGTAAAGAGAGAATTTTTGATTCTTATTGCCCCAATAGTAAATTATATGTATTTATTGTTATGTAAATATATGCCATACATGATTAAGTAATCATTTTCCAATATAAAAGGGGGACAAGAGAAGTTTTCCATGACAACAAATTCAAAAGGTATTCTTAAATTTTCATTGATATGTGAAAATATGAATTTAGTCTCAGATATTCCAAAATCTTTCATTGGATTACTTGCACTGTAAAGCTTTATGCTATAAATTGGTAATAATTGATATTCAAAATTTAGTAAAAAAATTCTTAAGAAAAGATTTTCCAACACAAGAGCAGAAGTATCCTGGGTCAAGTAGAATCTTAGTGGGTTTGTTATTAATTCCCACTTCTGTTATACAGGAATTATCAGCTGTATAACCTTTTCCCCTGTTTGGTTTGTTTTCATGAGTTGTGCATCTTGGATTTTTGACAAATCAAGCTGACTATTACTCAATTGTTGCAAGTTAGAATAAGATTCGATGATGTCAAATGTGACATTGATATTTTATATATTTTTTTAATATTAAGAAAATATTGATGATTTATCATCTGAATTTTCTTCATTTACATCATCTTTTTCAACATCAAGTTCCTTCTCAATGTCAATTTCATTGCCTTTTCCCTTTTTCGGACATGTCTTAGCTAAATGTGTGGTTTTCTGGCAAATATTGCGCTTTTTGATTACATCTGAATATCAATACTTCATATTATTAGAATTTTCTTAGGGACTTTTGTCCACGGAATCTTTCCAAGGTGTATTAAACCTTGTTTCAAGATTCACCATAATAGACAAATTATGCTTCTTCTGGTTACTTCTTCCAATATATTTATAATATATTCTGCTGTAGATTGTTCGGTAGTCCTGATTTTTATAGCATGCTCTAAGTCACCTTGACATTGTCTAGGAATCTTTATGTGAATCATAAATTATGACATGTCAGGATATAATGCTGTTAATCTGTCTTTCTGTTGGAAAAACCATGGTAAAGCTTTATCTTTTCACCATCAAATTTAGATTTTTTAAAGGCTGTTTCCACTTTTAATCTCCAGGCATAATTTACCCATTTCTTAATAATTTGGGCTTCCACTAAGTCAAGCTTTGGTGTCCATGTGCTTGTCTTAATTTTATATTATATCTATGAGATTATTTGGTAAAAAAGGTGTTAAATCTTGCTGTCATAGATCTTTATGGTAATTCAAGATATTCTTTCATAGTTTAAATATTTCTGATGAGTTCAATATGGTCACATCTCCTTCACCACTGAAGTAAGGCCATTCTTTAAGTTTGGGTACTTCTTTCAAAAGTGCTTGACCCATTGATGGTTCCAAGTAATGGAAGGAAGTGTAAAATTGATTCTTTAAGTGCAAATATTCCAAATCCAATACTTGTGTGTTGGAAGTTCTTGTAACCTTATTTTGATTCAGAGGTGTAGAAATTCTTGGTAAGGTGTGCAGTAATTGTTAAATCTCATTCATTTTGCAGGTGCTACACCTTTGGGAATTTTCTAATTCATGTTGGAAGCCTTGTATTAAATTTATTACTTCAACTTTATACATGTCTTGTTTATGTGTCAATTCTTGCAATAATTCTTTCTGTCTACTATTATCTAAAATGACTTGATTAAATTTCATTATTAATCTTGATACTTCCTCTTTTGAGGTGTCAAAACACCTTTTCAAGGAAATTGTATATGTCTTTACTTCAGTAAATGAGTTTGAAATCTCATCAAGGACTCTCTTATTATCTGCTTTGATAATATATATGGCTTGTTTTATTCTTGTTTCAATCATTGCATCAATATTGAATTTAGTATATTTAACTTTCAATTGTTTTATAATGGCATATTGTTAATTTATCTTATTAACAAATGAATTTTCATTATTAAAAGCTTCAATATTTCTTAAAAATTTCTCAAAAAACATGAGTGTTTCATTCCTTTGGCTCAAACTTAGATTATTTGTCTTACGCTTGTTACAAATTGATGAATTTGTATCAGAAATATGACTTTTCATGTCATTTACAGCTATGTAAAAATATTAAGTTCCATCCAGAATTTCATAAATCATTTATGATATTTTGATCTGGCTTCCTCATTTTTCTATAATTCCATTATAGTTCTGGCCATTTGAAACACATTTTCCATGGAATCCTGCTGAATATTTGGGATTCTGTAGCTCTGGCTGTATGGGGTTGTGTCTGGTGCATTTCCTTTACCCCTTTTCTGGGCTTATGGCTGATTTTTCATGCTATAATTTCTGATTCTGGCTATTAGGGCTTCTTTTGGAACTTGCTTGGGTGGTTGAGGATTGTTTTCCCTCCATTCTTCTGTTAAACACATCATTTTTTTCCTTTCCATCAATGGATGCCATCCATTGAGTAACTTTCAAGTGTTGGGATGGCCCAGGAACTTTCTCACAGTCAGGTAAGAGTTCATGCAGTTTTTCCACAGATCTGCAAGGATCTGGTACTTCTTGTACTGCAGGGCATTGTTGTATGCTTTGTGGCTGGATTTGTATATGTCCACTGAGGCTTGTTGTGGCGGTGTCAGCTCTTTTTGAAGGTAAAATGGTATTATCAGCTTCAGAATGACCCATTTCAGCTGTTTGGAAGTCATCAACTGACCCTTTTCCTTCTGTACCTGATTGGCCTCTGCCATAATCACGTCTATTACCTTTCTGGGAGCTGCTTGAGGGGTTATAGCTGGCTCCTGATCTAGTTGAAGGCATATTTTATGATTAAAAAGGCTTAAAATAGTATTTTTACGTCAGAAAACTTACTATTGGTCAAATTCTGAGCTTTCTGAAGGGTATTACTTATATCCAAGTTAATCAATTCAGACGATATTGGTTCATGTTGGTTATTTTGAGTCACAATAACAGTACTATTATGGTCTGAATTAAGAGTACTGGCAGGAATAATGCTGGTGACTTTTGATGCTGTTTCAATGTTTTCTTGTCTTACCACGTTTTCAGAAACTAGAATTAATTAACAAGGCACTTAATTAAGTAAAAAAAGGTTATTTAAAAAAAGAAATATAAATATACGCCTCACTCATAATATGAAAAAACAATATTTTTTATGGATTTTTTGGATTATGAGTATTTTTTAGATGTTTTTAACTTTTTTCAATACAAGAAAAAGGTTTAAAAAGAGTGAAAAAATATGTCACACGTAAAATATCATGGCTGGACCCCCAAATGTAAGGTGTGGATATGAAACTTTGATTCAAAATCAAGTACTTTTCCTGTCCTCAAAATTTGTATAAGGTAAAAATCAATTAAAAATAGTAAGGAATATTATTTTTATAAGAAAACACGCCAATTTTATTCTGTATAACTTTATTATTATAAAACAATAATATTATAAAAATTTATACAAAAATTCCCTACAAGAGATATTTAAGGCTACAAAAGAAATTTCTTCAAGAGCAATTTCAATTGGAATTAATTGAGCAAAGGACTGCAAGCAATTAATTGAAGAACAGAGTCTTTAAAAAGAATATTAAAGAAAAAACAAGCCCAAAAGTGACCAGAGTGAATTTGGAAACAAAGTGACAAAGTTTACAGTGATGAAAGATGCTTTAATTCACCTTTGGGGTGGTTGAGGGTTAAAAATGATTATAAGAGTTACAAACAATGATCATAATGATTTTTTCACGTGGTCAAAAGGCTCAAAATGATTTAAGAAAGGTGGTTGGAATCTTTTATTGATTGGTTCAACAGTATTGAAACTAATTATAAAACGAAAAGATTCTAACATGAAGAGAAAAGTTGGGCAAAGAAGACATTCTTTTATAGCCATCAATTTTCTTACTCAAAAATTCAAATTTACTCTTGTCAGTGGTGAAAAACAATATGAAAACAGAAAAGCCAATTATGGCATCATTGAACCCTGGTTTAGACCAAAAAAAGGGCTGGTTTAAGCCATTTTAGACCCTTAAATTGGCCATTACTATAGCAATACCTGGTCTAGAGCCTTCAAGAACATGTCAGGATGTGTGTAAGAGGTGTAGAGACCAGGTAAAACTGTCTTTACTAACATTTTTTTAACTTAAGGGTAGTTTTACCCTCTTGGCAGCAGTTAAAACCACCCTGGTTGGTATCAAAACCTCATCATCAATTGAGTCACAGACCCTGTGACTCATTGCCAGGCCAAAAGTAATGAACGTTTGCATGGATTTTGACATCCCACGCCAGTCAGCAAGGAGTTTGGGGGTCTGGTTCCCCCTTAGAGCTAGAGTTCCTTTCCCCCCAATTTATTTTTTCCTTTAATTCCTCATTGTGTATTATACTTGTAATTTACATATGTAATTCAATTGAATTGTACATTACAATACAGTAATAGTTGATACCTCATATGTAAATTAAAGTTCACTTATGTAATACATGCGCACATTTTGACATTTCAATTGAATTCAGTTGAGAATACTTCAATTGCTCATAACTTCTAAATTAAAAACAACACCTCAATTTTAACACAAAAATTGATGGTTAACACCACATGTGGTGTGAATTAATTAAAGTTTTGAGGATTTTCAATTTTTGTATTGAAAATCCTAAAAACTCAATTTAAGCTTATTTAGAGTTGAGTTACAAAAATTTCACTCAGAGGTGACCCCACCTAATTTTTTATGAGGAATGACATGGTGAAATCATTTTTAAATGTTTATTTATTGGATAAAAAGCTATAATATATTTTATATAACTTTTTACCAAATATATTTTAATTTCACAAATTCTTATTAAAAATTCATTTTTACTTAATTTTTACAAGTAAAAATATAATTTCATAATTTTAAATTTAGTTGGACTGCTGGTAAGAGGGTAACCCAATCATGGGTGTATCCCTCATGGTCCTTGTATTCCATGCCATAGGCACCCCATCTTCTGAGGATGTCCTCCATTGTTTGGATCATCCTTTCAGCTAGGCCATCTGTTTGTGGATGGTAAGCTGTGGAAAAAGCAAGTTTGGTACCAAGAATTTCATATAAGTTAGTCCAAAATTCGAATGTGAATTTTGGGTCCCTATCAGTAATGATGATCTTAGGGACTCCACAGGTAGATATGATGTTATTCCAAAACAACAGAGCAGTATCCATGGCTGTGTCTTCTTTATGGCATGGTAGACACCTCATGCTCTTGCTGAACCTATCAACTATGATCAAACAGGCATTATAGTTTTCTCTTCCCTCTGGGACAAGTCCTCTTACCCAGTCCATGTTGATGGTTTCCCATGGGTGTTTGGGTTCTTCTGTGTGTTGAAGTAACCCATACTTCTTCCCATGTTTCCTATTTGCCTTTTGGCATCTTTCACAAGTGTTGATGTATTCACTCAACTCTTGTTCCCACTTGGGCCACCAAGCTGTGCTTGCTACCCTCTCTTTGGTCCTGTCCTCACTCATGTGTCCCATATAGGGGCAGTCATGGCATTCTTGTAGGATCAATGAGATGTGGTCTCTGTCTACCACTGTGAGTGCACTTGTGTGCTTTTCTCTGTGGTAGAGCAGGCCATCTATAAGAAAAAACTTATTTTCCTTATAGGTCCTCAACCAGGGTTCTTCCAGCTGGGTTTCCAGTTCTCCACTCCTGTAATTTTGTTGAAGGAGTTGGAGTAGTATGCTACACTGTTTGTGTTTGGCATAAGACTTCTGTACTGCACTGAAGAATTCATTGTGCAGTTCTGAGGAACTTATTCCCATTATGGGAGTTTCTGTCCCTTCTGAGTCAGTGTCTCCACTGTCAAGGGTACCACTTTCTTGTGCCCATTCAGATAATCTGAAGTTCTTCCTCCTATCTATTTCCATGAAATGGATAGGTATTTTTGCTGCAACTTCTGGGTAATAAGCTGGATTGCTTTTGACATTGTCCAGTGGCCATCTGCTGAGGCCATCTGCATTGATATGGCTTTTGCCTTCCTTGTATATGATGGTCATGTTCCCTCTATACTCCTGGATGGCTATTTGCCATCTCAGCATATGTCTATTTGTAGTCTTCATGTTTAGTAAAGATTTCAAGGCTGTGCAGTCTGTGTAGACTTCAAAAACTGCACCCTCCAAATAATAATGGAGTTTTTCTAGAGCCCAGACTAGACATAGACATTCAGTCTGGGTGGCCCCATACCTGGCTTCTGAATCTTTCAGCTGCCTTGCGATATAGCAAATTACTCCTTCTCTTGGTTCACCATCCACAATTTGTCTTTGGTGAAGGGCTGCTCCTAGGCCTTGACTGCATGCTGCATCTATATATAACTTGAATGGTAGTTCAAATTCAGGTAAGATGAGCACAGGTGCATTAGTGAGTTCATATTTTATCCTCTCATATGCATCCCTCCTTTCCTTGGTTATTTCAAAAACTAAATCCTTTGAACATAACTTGTATAAACTACTAGTTATGTGGGCAAAACTTTTGATGTGGTTTCTATAGTAGCTAGCAAACCCAAGGAAAGATTGCATCTCTTTGATGTTCTTTGGTACTGGCTTTTGCAGTACTGCTGCTACTTTGTTCTGGTCAATTGCCAGACTAAGACCTGAGACTTTATGTCCTAGAGCTAGTAGCTCTTGTTGGCCAAAATTACACTTTTTGAGTGAAATTTTCAGATTGATGGGTATACATTTACTTAGAACTCTGTCTATGTATTGTACATGGTCTTGCAATGTCTCTGAGTATATAATGATATCATCAATATATACTACCATCCAGCCTTCCATTATTTCTTCTTGAAATATGGTGTCCATCA
Source organism: Austropuccinia psidii (assembly GCA_023105745.1). Lineage (NCBI taxonomy): Eukaryota > Fungi > Basidiomycota > Pucciniomycetes > Pucciniales > Sphaerophragmiaceae > Austropuccinia > Austropuccinia psidii. The sequence continues at coordinate 70,572,679 of JALGQZ010000004.1, forward strand.
TCCTTTGGAAGTGGGCTGGTTCATTCTTGATGCCAAATGGAATCCTGGTGTACTCATATATACCCATATGGCATATTATCCTGAGTAACTTCATGGAGTTTGGTTTAACTCCATTTTGGTGGAAACCTTTCATACAATCCATTTTGGCTATATATCTGGCCTTGGCCAGTTTATCTAAGGCATGGGGTATCCTTGGTATAGGGTACCTGTCTACTTTTGTCTATTTATTCAGGGCTCTGAAATCTCCACACAATCTAGACTTGCCATCATGCCAGGTGATTAGGACAGGGGTGGTGATTTCCACTATTTCATTATGTCCAATCTTCCTGATGACATCCATATCCAGGAGTTCATTGATATGTTTCTCAATTTCTTTCCTGGTTTCCAGGATTGCTGGATAAGGAGGTCTCCTCAGCATGGGTGGATAAGGCCTTTCCACATCCAGATATAGCTCTATATCATGGCCTTTGATCTTGCCTAATGGTTCTTCACCAATGGCAAATTCTGGTCTTTTTTTTCTCAGAATCTTCAGTAAACTTAGTTTTTGTTTACTGGTGAGGGTAGTGCTAAACAGTCCCTCTCTGAATTCCTTCAGAAGTTCTTCTAGTGGATCTTGAGAAGATATCTGGTATATGTCAAGTGAAAATTTCTTTTCCTTGTTAGTACCAATAGTGATGTGCCTATTTTTACTGTTGTAAATATCTATGCCATACATCCTCTGGTAATCTGTTCCCAGTAGAAACCCTTGGATGTGGGCATCATTAAGCACTACAAACTCTGGATTGAGTCTGATATCACCCTTCCTGTGGGGTATAATTATCTCTTTGATAATATTCCCAATGGAAGTCATCTTCCCTGATGCACTTTTGAAGTTCTTTGCCTTAGTGGGCAAGAGCTGTTTTTCCCAGTTTGGGAAGTGGGTATCCAGATAGTTTCTGGCCACTATGGAGCAGTGTGCTCCACTATCAATGATTAGTGGATGCTGAGCATTGTCAATACAAACAGTCATTATTGTGGCTGTCCCATGTATATATGCCATTCCTTTGGTTGGTGTAACCAGGAATGTTTGTGCATCTTGTGTGTGTTTGCACAAGTTCTTGTTAGTAGTGTCCTGTGGCATGCCTGTTTCCAACTGCATGTCCTGGATTTCCAGTGGGGTTTCCTCTTGGTATTCCACTAGAAATTCCTCTCTTGGGTCTTGATCATCCTCAGATGGTTCTCTGATGGCATCACCCATGGAGTCTGAATCAGAATCCTCTGTTGGAGGTTCTGCCTCAGGGACTTTCTCTATGGCATAGACTTTTTTCTTTTCCTTTGGACAGTTGTTGGCATAGTGGTCTGTTGAACCACAATTGTGGCAAGAATTCTTCTTCTTAGCCACTTCTGCCACTCTTTCTCTGGGTTTGTCTTTAAACTCTACCCTGAGTGGTTGTTTCTCTTTGAAGCTGCTGCTTCTATATGGGGTGAATTTCCCTATATTAGTCCTCTTCCTTATGTTTTGTAAGGTGTTGGCTATGTCATCTAGAGTGCAATTTTGGTTGCATCTGCATTTTACTGCATGCTCTAGTTCTCCTGGCAGTTGTTTCAGAAGTTTATGATTCCTCATTTGGATGTTCATCTGAGGATCAATGGCTTTAAGTCTTTTAGACTGTCTAAGACACCACTCATATGGATCTTTGTCCACAGAGTATTTGTCATTTTCAAATGACATGGTCTTTTGCCATATCCAAGTTCCATTAATCTACTTTTGGATGATTTGATTCTTCCACCATGGCCAGTTTCTCCTGCCATGGATTTCTTTCATTTCTGTGTACCATATACTAGCATGTCCTTTAAATGCAGTATTCAATCTAGCAGTGATCCAGTAGTCTGGTATGCTTGTTACATCAATGAAGAGTCCATTAATATAATCTATGAGTTCCATATGATCATATTCTCCTGATCCAGAGAATTTGGGCCAGTTTGAGGCCTCAGGAAGCTGTTTCAAGGCTTCCTTCTCTGAATAAGACATGCCATCTCCATCTTGGTATTGTGATGGGGATCTTGCCTTATTCATCAACATGGCATCTGGTTTGATGTCATCTGGTTGATATGGATTATCCATAGCTTGGCCTTGTGGTTGGGGCTTCAAGCTATGGTAGGCATTAAACAATTTGTTAATGTCTTGATCCAGAAACTCCCTGTTCCTTGTGCTGTGGTGTTGTTCTTCAAAGACTATATTCAGTCTTTTGTTGGTTTCTTCAGAGGCTTTGCTCAGTTGAGCATATCCTTCTTGAAGATTCTTAACTATTTGTTCCAAGGAGGCTTGAGTTTGTCTCATCCTCTCTTGGCTAGCTTTAATTTCTGAAAACTGCTTTGCAGATTGTTCAGCATATTGGGACATTTGTAACCACAGTGTATCACTGTTGATGTTACTCTCAGATGTGACAATGTTATTTCCAGTCTGAGTGGGGGTAATGTTTCTATTACTAGGACTACTGATTCTAAAGTGGTTTACAATTACTTCTGGCTCTTGTGTACTTCTTTTACGAAATCTAACAGCTTCTCGATCATGGGGTCTGACTCTTACCTCCTCTGGTTGAAGGAGGCTTTGTTCTTGCCCTTGTTTCCTTGTCTTCTCCTGGAAACTTCCTGGAATTGTGAAGAATGGTGAGTCTTGGCCACTGATCTGCTGGTTTCCGAATGGTGTGAAGCCACTGGAGAGCTGATTGGGCCTGCTCCTTGTGAACCTGAAGGAATCTGAGTAGGCCCTGTCTGGGTTAATTGTTCTTCTATTGCTTGGGTAGTGGCTTGATTCTCCCTTATCCTCTGTGCCCTTGCCTCCAGGAGTCTGTGCTGCCTGGTAGGATTCCAACCTTTGGTGATTACCATAAGGTCTTTGAAGTCTATCTCTTTGAGACAGATCTTCTGGCAACTTGATCCAAGTTCTGCCCAGTGAGTTGCTAGGTTGAACCTCTTGTTGTTCATGCTGCATTGAGATAAGTCTTTGAGGAGTTGGTGGATCTGAAGAACTTGATCCATATCCTTCCAGTCCTCTGGTTTGGGGTCTCTGTTGAATTGGAGTGTGAATGGCAAGGTTGATATCATCTCCCTCATTGTTTTGCCATCCACCACTGTGTCCAAGGTGTCCTCTTCCTGGTCCTCTGGTTCTGGCAATCCTTCTCTGTCCTCTGGCTGGTTCCTTGGGAAGCCAAGATCTCTGAGGTATGCAGGGGACATCTCAGTGTTTGAAAGCAGTCAAAAACTTTATGTTCTTAGGGTATTTACCTTTGACTGTGCCTTGTACAAATTTATTGTCTTCTGACTTGGGCAGTTTGCCTTTGGAAGTTACAACTGGGTTAATAATTGTAATCTTTCCTGTAAAAGTGGTTAAGGTTGGTTTACCTTGTATTGAAGCAGAGTTTTGTGGTTTTCTACTCCTCTGAGTGGCTATGGGTGTCCACTTTTTGGCTGTAATGAGACCTTCACTGTGCCTCTTTCCTTTGCCCTTGCTTCCCTCTGGTTCTGAGGGTGTCACTGGTGTATTGGCCTGTGACTGGGTCTCAAGTGGGATGTAATTTTCTTCCACTGAATCAAGGCAGGAAAAAGAGGGCTTATGTCAGTTAAGACTTCTCAAGAATGCTGGTTTTGCACGTCTAGGATTGGCCTCTGGGCTTGTATGTTACTACAATATGCCCTGTATAATGACAGTGTAATTGAATCAACAATTACATTTCAGAATTACAGCTTTTGTCACCCTGTCACACTGTTTGTGTGCCAGTATCCCACAGATACACTTGTGGTTTTCTAGTGTAATCTGAATAAGTGGCTCTGTATAAGTGTAATTGAGTTACCAATACACTTAACCACGTCTCAAGTGATGGTTTTTCAGTCAGAGGTGTCCTTATTCAATCAAGAATACAGGACTTATTGATGGCTTCAAGTGTTTTATATGCAAACACGCCAAAAATAAAGGTTCCAGTGGGTATTATCCACATGGTAAGTACTCTTATAATATGAGTAATAAAGTAAAATATATATAAAAAATAAATATTTTAAAAGAAAATACACCTAAAAAAATATAAAACAATTGTCAGAAAATAGAAAATAAGAGAAAAAACTTACTTATAAGGTACAAAAAAATCTAAAACACGGCCAGGCCCCCAAAATGTCAGGCTGAGTCTATATTGAAGTAGTAATGAGAGTATTTACAACTAGAATTATGACTGTGACACGTAGAAAATTGATTTAAAATAAGGGTTTTTGGGTTATAAAGATGATTTGTAATATAATTAAGGGGTTCTACTATTGGATAATAGTGGTGATGAGCCCTATTGAGAACCCAGGGTGCAATCTTACCAGTTGGGTTACTATAATAAGAGTTACAATAATTAAATATATAATTATACCTGTTTATTACCCAAGAGTAAAACTGTTTTTGACAGTTTACTACATAGGGTATTCAAGATCAGGATGAGTAGACAATTCTGGCTGTGAAAAGCCTCCTTTTTATCCTGAAATGGGGTGGAAAGGGTGCTAGACCTTTCCACGTAGAGGAAGTGAAGATTCTTTCACTTTCTAGTACTGGCTTGTGGCTTGAAAACAGCCTGTATAGCCTGTATTGGGCTCAGATGTGGTTTTGAAACCACATCTGGGCAGTCTTCACCAATACAGGGTGAAAACTTTCATCTGGGGACCTCACAGCCTGATTCTGACGTGTATGACATGTAGAATGCTGTACAGCAACTGTATGGGACCCCAGTATTGACTGACATATGAGGTATGGAAGTAAAAACATGCTTCCTTGTCTATTTGACACCTCATATTCATGATTATGGGATATTATCACATGGTAAGGCTGTATATGACAGCAGGTGGGATTTTAACCTTAAAACAGCTATAGCTTTGTCAATTCTTGTGTTATCAACCTCAAAATTGGTTCCGTGTATAGCCCTGTATGTGCTCTACACAATGGTACCTCATTTGATATGGGTATCATTAGAAATGGCAAAGGTATCCCATGTACAAGATTTTTTGCACATTTGCGTGTTTTAGGCAAAAAAGTGTATTGAGCTTGTTTGCCCCATATCTTCTGCAGTAGTTGAGAGATGAGGAAGTGGATGACACCATCAGATAGCCCTGATTGTGCTCTTTCCAAAAAGACCCCACTTCAGGTATCCCACACTAAAACTGTAGAAGTTAGATGAGAGGTGAATGTTTTGTTCACCCTTATTTGGCCTGAAATTGACCATAACTCCAGTAATATTGGTGCTAGCTCAGTTTGGCTGGTACCATTGGATAGCCCTGGCTTAGAGCTTCATTCTGAGTACCCATTCAATGGGGTTAAGCCTCTCCTTCTAGATTTTAGATGAGAGGTGAAAATTAAGGTTTATGGTCAGCAATAACTTTGAGCAGGAATAACTTTGTTATTCCTAGTCCTATGTTGATGGGACTTAAATTTTCAGGAAGAGATTATTTTCCTCTTTCCTTTGATACCTTTTGAGCTGATTTGGCTCAGCTCCATGTTTTGGTGGTATCTTGGCTATACCATTGGTTTATGGTATTTTGGCTGTCATGCTTGTGCTCTGGGTGGAAAACAGTGAAGGCCATTGAACACAATATGATTTTCACTCAGGCTTTTCCCTGGCTGGGAAAACTGCCTGACGGTTGGGTAAGCTTGTTTTGAGGCCTTTCGAAACAAGCCTCAAGACTATTCTTCCCACCACAATAAGTACACAAGCCCTCCTTGATTCCTCTTTTTTTTCAGAACCTTTCAACTTGAAGTCCTTATTCAACAAGGAAGAATGGGGCTTGTCCCACTTTTGAGAATGAAAATTCTTCTTCTTGTGACTTGAGCTTAAAGAATTTCGATTATGAGAAGAGTTTGACTTTTACGCTGCAGGCTGCTTCTCTTTATGATTATTCATCTCCTTTTGCGTCTCATTGTACCTGGTATCAAGTTCCAGGCTGACGTCCATTGAGCCTTGAAGAGAATGGATACATGAAGGATGGGAGGCCAATTGATCCAGAATCCTGGGGGCCAAACCCTTCCTGAAATGATGAATAGAGGCCCTTTCACCCCAATCCCCAATTCTTGAAATCAGAAATGTATAAGGCAACATGCCCACCTTCTTTCATTCTAAGGCCATCCAGCTCTGCTTCAGCTTTTCTAACTTCATTTGGGTCCCCAAATAAAGTAAAGAGTTGGGTTTCAAACAATGACCATGAATTGGGAAGATAACTTGAGTCTTGATTAGTGAGACTGGAAAGATAAGGCTCAATCCATTTTTCAGCCCTGCCAAATAACAATGAAGTGTCATAAAGAACTTTCTTTTTGTCTTGACAGAAATTTGCCAGGTCATTGTGAAAAATAAGTTGACAAGACTGAATCAAACTTCTGACTTTGAAGGGCTGAACTCATCAAAACATTCCAGTGCCTTCATAGATGGATTCTTGAAGGCTGGTGGTCTGGAAGCTTCAGAAGATGCAGCAGCTTGAAGATTGGCCATAATTTGGGTCATTCTCTGCATGATTGCCAATAAGGATGGATCAGTCTGGTGGGAGACAGGCTGATCAGACTGGGCTAGAGTTGGTCCTCTGGTGCCTTCAGATGCTCCCACAGGAGCAGGAGCAGCCTCAGTGCCATCAGACTCTTCCTCTTCCACAGAATTCTCCTCCTCTTCTTCACCATCTTCACCTGGACCTATAAAAGTAGTCCTTGACATGCCTGGAAAACCGCCAACTACTCCTGAAAAATAATTGGATCTTCTTGGCACTCTTCCTTGCTTCCTGGATGGTGCTGCTCCCTCCTTGATTGGTCCTCTGTCTAATTCGGCCTTCAGTGGTGGAACTGCTGGGGTCCAATCAAGAGGAGTGAGAAAAGCCTGAGATATTTTCTGTCTTGCAGGAGGTGAGTGTTGGAGTGGCATGATTGAATAAAGATAAAATTAAATGAAAATAGTCAAAATTTGAATAAAAAACTTGAGGCAAAACTGAAATAGTCTTGAAGGTCAAATAAGAATCAAATCTTGAGGAAAAATCAATAAATAAATGAATCAAATATATCAATCAATCAAAATCAAATGTCAAACAAATTCAAAATCAAAATCTTGCAGAAAATCAATCAATCAATCAATTCTTGAGGTCAAAATCAATCTGAGTCATTTTTCTTGATGTGAAAAGTCAGCAGAATCAATAAAATCTTCAGGTCACTCAATTATCTTGAAGTAAATGTCAATTAATGTCAAATAAATCAGTTGAAATCAAAATCAAATGAAATCTTGATGTGAAGACATGTCTGAATCATAATAAGATCAATTCAAATTTCAATAATGAGGGCCTGAATACAAAGGATTTGATGAATTGAATGAAGATGAAAATGAGATAACATTTCAAAAAAGAGAAAAAAAAGAGAAAATTGGGGTCAGCTTTCAATTTTCAGATTGATGAATGAATGAGAGAAAATTGAGAGGTGACAAATAAATCATAAGATCATAAAACGTTAAAGAGTCATAATTTCAATGAAGTAAAATGAATGAATTAAAAATATGAGAATAAATGAACAGATGAAAAATTATGAGTTAATTAATATAATGTCACAGGGGCTCTCATGGAAGCAAGAGTGGCCTGGCACTCAGGAATCAAGAACTCACTTGGAGGGCTCCAAAGGATATAAGAAATAATCAAGATTAATTTTCCTCAAAGAAGCATAAGGGAAAAGACAATTATGCCAAACATAAAAGAAAAAGATAAGAAGCCAAGGGTCAAAGATAATAAGAGAAGCCAGAGGCCAAGAAGCTAACCAAGTGAATCTTCAATTCACTGTTTCAACTTGACAGAAAAGGAAATGGAATTAGTAAAGGATATGACCACCAATATCCACTGACAGGCAAGGAAGAAAAGAGAAAAGGTGCTGAATGATGGACTTAAGATTATCAGTATTAACTTTAATAAAGTAAAACAAAATAAAGATAAAAATAAATCCAATATATTAATTAACTGGGGAAAAAGTCCCCAGGTGCTGAAAGGTGGCCAGTATATGTGAAAAGCTGAAAGACTGATCCTGAAAGGTGAGTCACTGGCTGTTTTATCTGAATTGGGTCAATACAGATCTGGCCATCTTGAAATTTCAAATGTGTGACTGAATTTCAACAGTGGAATATGAATTGACCCAATTGGGCCAAGTACATACAGGTTGATTTATTGCCGCCTGTATGAACCAATTGAGTTTTCCAAGGAGTATTGAAATACTTGATGCCTTGACAACTGATTTAAATGATGTATAACCTCTGAAAATTGCCCTTGAAATAATCTTTTATGAATTTCCAACCCAACTCCTGCAGGGGCAGGTGATTGGGATCCTTGAATGGTCTTCTGATTGCCCCCATGGATTGCCAGACTGATGAGTTAAGAAGTCCTCTTTCAAAATTGGTGTTGGATTTTGGGACCTTGATTTGGAAAGATGGAATTGGGTCCTGAAAACTTCACCATTGAATTGCTGAGCAAAAATGGTGCATAATGGTATATAATACCATATATGTGCCACTCCTGCAACCTTGAGTATGGGGTGCATGGGGGAGTGAAAAGATTCCCCTTAAGGTGAGGGGAAGATTTGAACTGAGCTTATCTGGTGGCCTCTGGTGGTTTCCAGAGGCCATGGGCTGAAAAGTGGTCTATCGTGGTATTCACCAAATTTGGGTCCTGAGGGTCTTATGGCCATTTTGGGCTTGATGGGATTTGGGGCCAAAATTGGCTCAGGTGGGCCCAATTGTGGTTTGGGACCCACCTGGCTTTGGGGGCTAATGGGCTGCCCCCTTTGGCCTCATTGGGTTAGGCCAAAAGGGGCCTAATTGGCCCATGGACCGTGTTACGTGGCCTACAGACCATGGACCATATAGGCCATAGGGGGCCTATGTCAGCCTGTGACTCAAAACCAGAGCACAAGCATGACAGCCAAAATACCATAAACCAATGGTATAGCCAAGATACCACCAAAACATGGAGCTGAGCCAAATCAGCTCAAAAGGTATCAAACAAAAGAGGAAACTCATCTCTTTCTGAAAATATAAGTCCCATCACCATAGGACAAGAAATAACAAAGTTATTCCTGCTCAAAGTTATTGCTGAGCATAAACCTTAATTTTCACCTCTCATCTAAAATCTAGAAGGAGAGGCTTAACCCCATCAAATGGGTACTCATAATGAATCTCTAAGCCAGGGATATCCAATGGTATCAGCCAAACTGAGCTAGCACCAATATTACTGGAGTTATGGTCAATTTCAGGCCAAATAAGGGTGAACAAAACATTCACCTCTCATATAACTTCTACAGTTTTAGTGTGAGATACTTGAAGTGGGGTGCTTTTGGAAAGAGCACAATAAGGGATATCTGATGATGTCATTCATTTTCCCATAGCTCAACTAGAACAGAAGTTATGGGGCAAATAAGCTCAATACAGCTTTTTGCCTATACCACGCAAATGTACAAAAATCTTGTATATGGGATAACTTTGCCATACTTAATGATACCCATATCAAATGAGATACCATTGTGTAGAGAACATACAGGGCTACACACTGAACCAACTTCGAGGCTGATATCTCAAGAATTGACAAAGTTATGGCGGTTTTAAGGTCAGATTCCTACCTGCTGTCATATACAGCCTTACCATGGGATAATATCCCATAACCATGAATATGAGGTGCCAAATAGAAAAAGAAGCTTGTTTTTACTTCAATACCTCATATTTCAGTCAATACTGGGGTCCCATACAGTTTTTGTACAGCATTCTATGCGTCATACACATCATAATCAGGCTGTGAGGTCCCCATATGAAACGTTTCACCCTGTATTGGTGAAAACTGCCCAGATTTGGTTTCAAAACCACATCTGAGCCCAATACAGGCTATACAGGCTGTTTGCAAGCCACAAGCCAGTACTAGAGGGTGAAAATCTTCACTTCCTCTACGTGGAAAGGTCTAGCACCCTTTCCACCCCATTTCAGGATAAAAAGGAGGCTTTTCACAGCCAGAATTGTTTCCTCATCCTTCTCTTGAATATCCTACATAGTAAACTGTCAAAAACAGTTTTACTCTTGGGTAATAATCAGGGTGTAGTTATAATTTTAATTATTGTAGTTCTTATTATAGTAATCCAACTGGTAAGACTGCATCCAGGGTTCTCAATAGCACTCACCGCCACTATTTTTCAATAGTAGAACCCTATTATTACATTATAAACTACTATATTATTAAAAACTCTTATTTTAAATTTATTTTCACATGTCACAGTTATAGTTCTAGTTGTAAATACCCTAATTACTGCTTCAACATTGACTCCAGCTGACATTTTGGGGGCCTGGCCGTGTTTTAAACCTTTTTGGACCCTTATAAGTGAGTTTTTCTCTTATTCCTCACTTTCTGACAATTTTTTTATTCTTTTTAGGCGTAATATTTCTTAAAAACATATATATTATATATATATATTTCTTTTTTTGGTTCATATACCACTTTTTTACTCATATTCTAAGAGTACCTGTCACATGGCTGATAACCACAAGACCCTTATTTTTGGCGTGTTTTACATATAAAAACACTTAAGCCATTAATACAGTCTCATTTTTTCATTAAAATAAGACACCTCATACTGATAAACCAACAGTTGAGGTGTGGTTGGACATATTGTTAGCTCAATTTGCCTGTTACACACCACTTTTTGACAGTTTACACTTGCTAATTACAAGTTATTCTGTGAGATATTGGTATACAAACAGTAAACCAAATATCAGTAAGCTGTATTTCTGACGTTGAATTGTTAATTCAATCACACTGTCATTATACAAGGGCACATTGTAATAATATACAAGCCCAGAGGCCATTCTTAGATGTGCAAAACCAGCATTTTTTGAGAAGTCTTAACTGACATAAGCCCACCTTTTCCTGTTTTGATTCAGTGGAAGATAACTTAATACCACTTGGACGCCAGTCACAGGCAAACACACCCTTGACACCCTCAGAACCAGAGGGCAGCAAAGGCAAAGGAAAGAGGCACAGTGAAGGCCTGATTAAAGCAAAGAAGTGGACACCCATTGCCACTCAGAAGAGTAGAAAACCACAAAATTCTGCATCAATACAAGGTAAACCAACCTTGATAACTTGTACAGGGAAAATTACTATATTTAACCCAGTTGTAACCTCTAAAGGTAAATTGCCCAAATCAGCAGACAACAAATTTGTACAAGGCACAGTCAAAGGTAGATACCCTAATGTTGCAGGGGCTCTTATGGAAGCAAGAGGGCCTGGCACTCAGGAATCAAGAACTCACTTGGAGGGCTCCAAAAGATAAAGGAATAACAAAGATTTAATTTCTTTAATGAAGAAGAGTGGAAAAGACAAGTATGCCAAAGATAAAAGAAAAAGAATAAGAAGCCAAAGGCCAAAGATAATAAAGGAAGCCAACCAAGTGAATCCTCAATTCACTGTTTCAACCTGCCAGAAAAGGAATGGAATTAGTAAAGGATATGACCACCAATATCCACTGACAGGAGAGGAAGAAAAGAGAAAAGGTGCTAATGACTGACTTAAGATTATCAGTATTAACTCTAATAAGGTAAAAGAAAATAAGGATAAAAATAAATCCAATATATCAATTAACTGAGGAAAAAGTCCCCAGCCGCTGAATGTAAGATGTGACTATGAAACTGATGATAATATTACTATTAATCAACAGTACTATGCCTGTTCTTATGAAATATAATAATAAAGTATTATTATAACCACAATTAAATAATTAAAAAATTATTTCTTTCACGTGTTAAGCACTACTAGTGAATTTAACAGTGAGCAAGTAATTGTCTACTAGAATCAATTACAAGAAGAATTTAATAATAAAAACTTCTTTATTAAAATAATAAAATTATTTTAATATATAATTATCTTTTGCAAGAATAATTATAAAGATAATTCTTGAAGAAAACTATTACTAGAGAAAAACTTTAAGAATTAAGAATAAATGACTCACTAATACTCCAAAGAACTTATTGATAGATAAGAGTAGAGAAATTTGACGTAGAATTGTGGATTTAAGGGATCAAGATGATTTATAACAGTATTACAACAATATATAGTTGGATTCTATGATTTAACGTCTTTCTGATTGATTCTGAAAGATTTAAAACACTTAAGAATAGTTGAACTAATACTTACTTGTTGATAATAATGATTTAATAAATTTATAAGATGATGATGCGGAAAAAACAGCAAGAATAGGCTTCTTTTAAGTCAACAACAGCTCACAGAGGCGTTCCATCGAGCAAACTGAAAAACCAGTGAGTGAGAAAACAATAAACCTTTTTGGATTAATGATTGCATCATCTGTTGTCATGTAAGATTATCATAATTACTTAATTGATGCTTTTACGTGACTACCAACCCCAATATGGTTAAGAATAAAAGGAGTAACATCTGTAAATCTTCCTTTATTCTAAAATAATCATTGATTTCTCAAAGTTATCAATGTTATTGCCAATTTCATCACAGGTTGTAATTACTGTGAATTTTTGAAGATTCAGTGTTTCACGTAGAATGGTCAAAAATGGACTGTAAGTAAAACTTTTAATTTTACTAGTAAAACCATCATTCTTTTTGGTTGTACCATAGATAATACAGTTCTTCATTGGTCCTGAAAGTTTCAGGAAGATTCATTAAGAATTGTATTTTTAATGAATTTTTGAAGTTTTTACCTCATTTCTACGTAGAATTGCAAATAGCAGTATTTTGCTGGTTGCTATGAGGTAAATCAATGAATATGGATCCCAAAAGGGTTTAATTACTCTTTTAGGGTCTAGTCATGGAAAGTCATCAAGAATTGACGTGGTTACAGGAGCCTAAGTAGCTTATTACCTCCTTGGCACGTCAAAATAGCAGGTTATTTGCTATTTTTCTTATGATTACAGTAGGTGTAACTTGGTAACCAAGTTCCCAAAGAGTTTTAGTTTACCAATTGGGCCAAGATGAGCCATGGATCCATGCTCTGGAGCTATCCACGCCTCTGAGGCCTCAGAAGTTGGGTACCCTGGCTCTCTTTGATGTCTTTTGTCCCCCTTGCTTAATTTTTACGTCAAAATAGTAATTTAAGCTTAAAGTGAGATATCCACTATGGGTGTACCAAAAGTCCATGTAAGAATACCATAATATTAAGTGCTCAAAACATGCATAACACTATTCTTAGTGTATATGTAACATGGGATTTCTCACTTTCCCATTATTTTGGCTAAAAATCAAGAAAAACAAAAATTTTCACGGATCTTTTATGTGGTATTAATGATGTGGTATTGAAGTATTTTCCATTTTACCACCTTAAATACTTAAATTGAGCTTATTCACTCTATGGAGCTACCCTAGGTGAATTTTTGTGTAGAATCCAAATCTGGTCTTAAATCCATGGATTTACTTACTCAATAAAAAGTTATTCATCTTTTCTGAAATTAAAAATGATGAATTTTGGATATATGCATGACTTATGAGTTTTGCATAATTCAAAATTTCTTTTTAAGATAATTGTGGCCTATTTGGGTATGTAAAATATACCTCAAGGCTCACATTCCCTCCCACCAAAAAATAAAATTGTACTACAATTTTATTAGTGATAAAAGAATAAGGCCCCAAAGGGGGGTAATGTCCACTGTCCAACCTCTTCAAATTACTCAGATCAAGTAATTTAAAGCACATTTATAGACATATTCAGGCTTGTGGCCTTCTTTCATGTCTAAATCTTCTTAAGAGTTTATCTGAGTCAGGTATTTCTGATTCTGCCATCCATTCATCTTCATGTACTGGATTTCTATATCTGACAAGATATTCTCTTTGATTTTTACCCCTAAGTCTCCTTTCTTTAATGACTTTCTTTATCTTTTTGTCTTCATTCTGTTCCACAGGTGGTACAGTTAAAGGAGTTGGGTTTCTTAAAGGAAACAATTCTTTATCAGCTGGTTGATAAGGTTTTATCAAGCTGACTGGAAATGTGGGGTGTTTATTTTCCAATTCACCACTCAAATCCACTTGAACTGCATTGGTTCCATGTAAAGCAACAATAACAAAAGGTCCTACATAAGAATCTTTAAGTTTCTTTGGGCCTTTGATATTATTAAAATTCAAGGTTGAAACTAGAACTAAGTCCCCTACTTTGAAGTCTGGTACTTTATGACTCTTGTCCCACTTCTGTTTTGCATAATCAAAAGCATCATCCATACTCTGTTTTGCATGGTGTTTTACTTTATCTAGCATTAATTTGAAGCTGGAAGCTGTAGGATGAATGTCTATCAAGTCTTTCCTCAGTGTGTCTGCTGGGAGTCTTGGATTCCATCCTTTTTCTAACATAGCAGGAGTTTGTCCTGTGGAAGAGTGGACTGATGTCTTGTATGCCAATTCTAATGCAGGTATCAGAGTGCACCAGTCATGGGTAAAGCCATCTGAGTCTTTGAATTCTAATCCATAAGCACAAAATCTCCTGATCATGTCTTCTAAAGTTTGAATCATCCTCTCTGCTAGCCCATCTGTTTGAGGGTGATATGCTGTAGAGAATGATAACTTAGTCCCAAACAATCTATGAAGATTGGTCCAAAGTGCAGATGTGAATTTGGGATCTCTGTCACTTATGATATTCTTAAATAACCCTGTATGAGAAATAACTCTACTCCATAAAAGAAGAGCTGTATCCATAGCAGTGTCGTCTTTATGACATGGTAAGAATATGGGAGTTTTGCTATATCTGTCTACAATGACTAAACAAGCATTATAACTTTTGTCACCACTTGGAGGAAGTGCTGTGACCCAATCCATGTGAACAACTTCCCAAGGGGATTTTGGTTCTTGAATATGGATCATCAATCCAAATTTCTTGCCTGTACTCCTGTTTGCTTTTTGGCATCTATCACAGGTATGGCAATACTCAATGGTTTCTTTTCTTCAAGATGGCCACCATGCACAGTTTTTTACTTTTTCAAGTGTTCTGTCTTCTGATAGGTGTCCAGAGTAAATGCTATCATGGCATTCATGAAGAATGGTATTGATAAGCAATCTACTACACAGTGTCATCACACAAGAACGTTTTGTTCTATGGTAAATAATCCCATCAAACAAGTGAAATCTTCCTTCAGAATAGGAATTTTTCCAAACTTCATCTAGTGCATTAACCAAAGATGTGTCTTTGCAGTCTTTATCCAATAAAGAAGTCAAGATATGGCAATTCTTGTCTTGTTTATAAGACTCTCTGACCTCTTCAAAGAATTCAGCCCCAATATCAGTTATGTTAATTCCTTCAATTGGAATCTGTGGTTCAGCTTCCAAAGGTACATAAGCTGGGTTATCAGGAGTGTTGGCTAAAGCCCATCTACTAAGTCCATCAGCATTTTTGTGGATGTTTCCTGCTTTATGAACTATAGTCATGTTTCCTCTATATTCTTGAATGGCTATTTGCCATCTCAACATATGTCTGTTGGGAGTTTTCATGTTAAGAAGTGATTTTACAGCATTACAGTCAGTTATCACTTCAAAAACACTGCCATCAAGGTAATAGTGTAATTTCTCAAGTGCCCATACCAAACATAAGCACTCCATTTGGCTTGCACCATATCTGGCTTCTGTTGGTTTGATTTGCCTTGAGATATAACAAACTGGTCCTTCTGTAGGTTTGTCATCAATAATCTGGACTTGATGTAGGGCTGCCCCTAGTCCATCTCCACATGCATCAATGTAAAATTTAAAAGGAATATTCCAGTCAGGCATGAGGAGTAAAGGTGCTTCTGTAAGGGCTTTCCTTATCTTCTCATAAGCTTTAATTCTTTCCTGTGTCATCTCAAATACAGTCTGTTGATCACAGATTCTATAGAGTGACTTGGCTAGAATTGCAAAATCTTTCAAGTGTTGCCTATAGTAACTAGTAAATCCAAGGAAAGACATCATTTCTTTTTTATTCTGGGGTATTGGCTTAAGTAACACTGCTGCTACTTTATTCTTGTCAATACCCAAGCTCAAACCAGAAACAACATGTCCTAATGCTTTGAGTTCTTCAAAACCAAAATTGCATTTCTTAAGTGAAATTTTCATGTTCACTTCTGCAACTTTATGAAGTACTCTTGCAAGTCTTTCAAGGTGCAGAGACCATGAGTCAGAACATATAATAATATCATCAATATAAATGATAAGCCATCCTTCAGATAACTCTGTGGGGAAGATGGTATTCATCATTCTTTGATAATGAGATGGAGAATTCTTAATGCCAAATGGCATTCTAAGATACTCAAAAATGCCACAGTGGGTGATAATTCTAAGTAATTTCTTAGCTTTAGGCGTCAAAACATTTTGATGAAAACCTTTCAATGCATCCATTGATGTTATATACTTGGCTTTAGACAATTGAGTCAAGGTTTCTTGAATTCTAGGGATTGGATACCTATCTGGAACTGTGTAGGTATTCAAAGCTCTAAAATCTCCAACCATTCTTGACTTATCATTATGCCATGCAATAATAACAGGTGTTGTCACTTCAACTTCCTCATTATGGCCTACTTTCCTTAGCACACCAAGTTGGATCAACTCTTGGATATGTTTTTCCAAGGCCTCTCTAGCTCTGGGCCTGGCTGGATAAGCTGGTCTTCTAAGTACTGGAGGATATGGTCTGTCAATATTAAGAGTAATATCAACTTCATGTCCTCTTATAGCGCCTAATGGTTCATTATCAGAGGCAAATGCATTTTTATATGTGTATAACACATTAATAAGCTCATTCCTCATCTTTGGTGACAATGATTGATTAATTTGTGCTTCAACAAGTTGATTAGTCACAAATTCATCTTTGTAAGTATCTTTGACAGAAGATACTACAGATATCTGTTTTGGCATATTGGAGAAAGCAAATTTTTGTCTCTTGTTATCTCCAATTGTGAAATATCTGTCTTTATGGTTATTTATATCAATACCATAAATATTTAAGTAATCATTTCCAAGAATGATGTGCTGAGATGTGCAATTATCCATTACTACAATCTCAGTTTTCATTCTTACACTTTCTGCTGGATGTGGGAATACAATATTAGTGTCCAATATGCCCAAGGGGTACATATTGTTACTGGCACTACTGAATTGTACACCTTCTATTGGTAATAGATGGTTTTTCCATTCAGGAAGTATAATTTGGAGATAATCTTTGCCAACACAAGTGCAAAATGCCCCTGTATCCAAATTTACTTTGGCTTCAATATCACTCATCAGAACTGATGTGATACAGGATGCTCCAGCAGTATAACCCTTTCCTCTAGCAGGTTTTGTTTTACACATTCTGGCATCTTGGATATTGATCAGGTTGCAGCAATCTTCACTGTACTGTGGCAAGTGGGTATGGACTTCTGTGACCTCAAAGAAAGCTGAAATGTTTTCAATGGGATAATCCTCCACTGGTGTATCTTCAGAGACTGAAGAATCTTGATCAGACTCCTCTTTCTCTTCAGTACACTGAATTTCTTCAATGACTTGAACTTCATTGATTTTTGTCTTTTTAGGACAAGTGTTGGCTAAATGTGAAGTACTTCCACATTTATGACACTTCAAAACAGGTCTTTCTGGTCTTCTTTCCTCTCTAGGAATCTGTCACAACCACTTATTTTTACCCTCCTCCTTGATGGCGGCGGCAATCCAACCTGGAGCCAAGTTGGGGCCAATTGGCCATGTCATATCATTTATGGCCAATTGACCCCTTTTGGGTGTCCCATGGCTCTTATGCCATAACCCATTCCATTGGCCACTTATGGCCTCCATCATCCTTTATGGCCTCAGGCCATATCCTGCGTCATTGGCCCTCTTGGCCAATTTCCACCTCACCAACCCCCAGGCCTCCATCACTGTTTTTGGGCCTGGGGGGGTCCCTTTGTCTTCAAGGGGCTTCCAGGCCCCATGGCCACCCCTTTCATTATGGGGGTTTTGGCCTAAATGGCCTTTTTGGGCCATTTAGGCCCCCCACGGCTTCTACGGTCCGCGGTCCGTGGGCCGTAAGCCGCGGTCCGTAGGCGGATTAGGCCCCTTTTGGCCTAATCCAATGAGGCCAAAGGGGGCAGCCACCTAGCCCCCAAGGCCAGGTGGGTCCCAAACCACAATTGGGCCCACCTGAGCCATTTTTGGGCACCAATCCCTTGGACCCAAATTGGACCAAAAACACCTTGGATCCATTTTTGGCCATAAATCCCGTAGGACCCATTTTTGGCCATGGACCACTATGGACCATATTTCCAGCCATAGCCTCTGGCAACCACCAGAGGCCACCAGACCAGCTCAGCAAGCGTTTCCCCCAACTTAAGGGGAATTCTCTCTTTCCTCCATGCACTCCGTACTCAAGATTTCAGATGTGTGTGCATATATGGTATTATATACCATTATGCACCATTTTTGCTCAGCAATCCAATGGTGACGTTTTCAGGACCCAATTCCACCTTTCCATTTCAAGGTCCATAATTCCAACGCCCATTTTCGAAGGAGGACTTTTCAGCTTATCAGTCTGGCAATCCATGGCGGTAATTCAGAAGATCATTCAAGGATCCCAACCACCTGTATCTGCAGGAGTTGGGTTGGTACAATTCATTCAGGATTATTCTAAGGTCAATTTGCAAGAGGTATTACATAATTCAAATCAGTGGTCAAGACATCAAGTATTCAATACTCCTTGGACAACCCAATTCATCCGTACAGGCCTTATTCAATCAACCTGTATGGCCTTGGCCCAATTGGGCCATTTCTTATTCCACTGTGTGAATTCCATCACACAGTTCAAATTTCAAGATGGCCAGAACTGTATTTCCCGATTCGGACAATACAGTCATTGATCCACCTTCCAGGATCAACCTTCCAGCTTTTCACATATACTGGCCACCTTTCAGCACCTGGGGACTTTTTCCCCAGTTAATTAATATAGTGGATTTATTTTTATCCTTATTTTCTTTTACCTTATTAAAGTTAATACTGATAATCTTAAGTCAGTCATTCAGCACCCTTTTCTTTTATTTCCTCGCCTGTCCAGTGGATATTGGTGGTCATATCCTTATACTAATTCCATTTCCTTTTCTGGCAGGTTGAAACAGTGAATTGAGGATTCACTTGGTTGGCTTCTTGGCTTTTGGCTTCTTTATTTTCTTTGGCCATTGGCTTCATCTTTTGGCATACTTGTTTTCCCCTTTATTCTTTCTTAAAGAAATTCATTCTTATTATTCTTTTATCTTTGGAGCCCTCCAAGTGAGTTCTTGATTCCTGAGTGCCAGGCCCTCTTCTTCCAAGAGCCCCTGTGACATTATATTAATTAACTAATAATTCTTCTTCATTCATTCATTCTTTTATTCTTATATTTTAAATTCATTCATTCATTTCATCAAAATTATGATTCTTTGACGTTTTATGATCTTATGATTCTTCGTCACCTCTCAATTTTCTCTCATTCATTCTTCATTCTGAAAATTGAAAGCTGACCCATTTTTTATTTTCTGTTATCTTTTCAATCTCATTCTCAATCTTAATCAATCTATTTTTATCCATAATTCAGGCATTTTTATCTTTGGTTCTCAAGTTATTCATCAGGTTATTCAGACACGTTCTTCATATCAGGATTCACTTTGATTTATTCCTCAAGAATTTTTGATTTTTTGGAAGAATTCACTTGAAAATTGATTTGATTGACTAATTTGACATAATTGAAATTGACCTCAAGATAATTGATTGACCTGAAGACTTTATTGATTTTGCTGATTATTCACATCAAGATTTTTGACATAATTTGATTTTGACTCAAGAATTCATTTTGATTGATTGATTTTTTCTGCAAGATTTTGATTTGATTTGATTTTGATTGTTTGATTGATTGTTTTTATTGACTTCAAGATTCTCATTGATATTGATTTTTACTTCAAGACTCATTTGATTTGATTGATTGACGTATTTGAAGAATTTTGATTCATTGATTATCCAATTTCCTCAAGATTTGATTGTTGATTTTGTACTTCAAGAAAATTTTGATTTTATTTCATTTATTTTGGTTGATTATTCCTGAAATCATGCCAGTTCAACATTCACCTCCAGCAAGACAGACTAGATCTCAGGCCAGAGCTCAAGCTGTTCTGACTCCAACTCCAAGGGCTCCTCTTGATGGTACCCCAGCAGTTTCTCAACTGAGGGCCAGATTGGACAGAGGACCCATTATGGAAGGAGCAGCACCATCCAGGAAGGAAGGAAGAGGGCCAAGAAGGTCAATGTCTTTATCAGGAGTGGTTGGCGGATTCCCAGGATTTTCAAGAACCAGTCCCAAGGTTCAAGGTGAAGATGGTGAAGAGGAGGAGGAGAATTCTGTGGAAGAGGAAGAGTCTAATGGCACTGAGGCTGCTCCTGCTCCTGTGGGAGCATCTGAGGGCACCAGAGGACCAACTCTAGCCCAGTCTGATCAGCCTGCCTCTCATCAGCCTGAACCGTCTTTATTGGCCATTATGCAACAAATGACTCAGATTATGGCCAATCTGCAAGCAGCTTCTTCTTCTGAATTATCAAGACCACCAGCCTTCAAGAATCCCTCTATGAAGGCTCCAGAATGCTTTGATGGGACTCAGCCCTTCAAAGTCAGAAGCTTTATTCAGTCTTGCCAACTCATCTTTCATAATGATCCGGCAAACTTCTCTCAAGACAGAAAGAAGGTTCTTTATGCCACTTCATTCTTAGTTGGCAGGGCTGCAAAATGGATTGAGCCTTATCTTTCCAACCTCAATAATCAAGACTCAAATTATCTCCTCAATTCCTGGCCATTATTCGAATCCCAATTGTTCACTTTATTTGGAGACCCAAATGAAGTAAGAAAAGCAGAAGCTGAATTGGATGGCCTTAGGATGAAAGAAGGTGGGCATGTTGCTTTGTATATTGCCGATTTCAGGAGTTTGGTTTCAAGAATTGGGGATTGGGGTGAAAGGGCTCTTATTCATCATTTCAGGAAGGGTTTGGCCTCCAGGATTCTGGATCAATTGGCCTCCCATCCTTCAAACATTGATTCTCTTCAAGACTTAATGGACGTCAGCCTGGAACTTGATACCAGGTACCATGAGAGGCAGAAGGAAAAGAATCATCATCAAGAGAAGAAGCCTGAAGCCTCAAAGTCTCACTCTTCTCATCATCAAGTTTCTTCAAGTTCAAGACCAAAGAAGAAATTTCATTCTCAAAAGCGGGACAAGCCCCATTCTTCATTGTTGAATAAGGACTTCAAGTTGAAAGGTTCTGAAAAGGAAAGAAGAATCAAGGAGGGGTTGTGTACCTATTGTGGTGGGAAGCATAGTCTTGAGTCCTGTGTCAAAAGGCCTCAAAACAAGCTTACCCAACCGTCAGGCAGTTTTCCCAGCCAGGGAAAAGCCTGAGTGAAGACCATGTTGTGTTCAATGGTCTTCACAGTTTTCCTTCCAGAGCACAATTGTGCATTCTGAATACTGGTGTCAAGAATTCTCTTAAATTTTTTGTTTTCTCTTCTCTTTCTGATGTTTTTTACAGTATTCTCATTGATTCTGGTGCTACACACTCATTCATTGCAAAGCAGTTTGTTCACAAGTACTCATTGACTACGTCAGAACTTCCAGAGAAGATTCCTCTTATCATTTTGGACTCCTCTGAGTCCCCTTCCTTATTTGTGACTCACCATACTAAATATATGGTTGAGCTCCCTTCCTTCCCAAGCTTTGAATGGGATTTTTTAGTCATTGATACTCCCAAGGGAGAAGACCTCATATTGGGCTTTGACTTTCTCAATCATTTTAATCCTTCTATTGATTGGAGGCAAGGGCTGATCACCTTTAATACTGATCAAAGGGACTATTCTGATCCTTCCAATTCCTTCCGTAATGACTCTTCCTCTGCCAAATCATGTGCAGCTCTGGTTGGTGATTCTAGAACACCATCAGTTCCATCTTCTGTCCATATTCCTTCCCTTAATTCCCATCTGTCATTACCATCATCTGGAGATGAAGTCTTCAAAGAGATTCAAGATGTTGGGGAAGATAATTCTGTATCTTCACTTCATCTCTTCTTTGGGAATATGGACCTTCCTCCTTCATCTTATCATGACTCCCTGGAGGAGTTGTGGGATGAAGAGGAAGAGCCAGAAGAAGTAGAAACCGTGATGAAGGTTGTTCCCTCTGTTTATCACCAATACTTGGATGTATTCTCCAAGGTGAAAGCAGAGAAACTTCCTCCTCACCGTGCCTGTGATCATCATATCGAACTGGAGGGGTCTCTACCTCCAGTTGGGGTGATCTACTCTTTATCCAAACAAGAGTCAGATACACTCAGGGCCTACATTTCAGAGAATGTAGAGAAAGGTTTCATCCGGCCAAGCTCCTCCTCAACAGGAGCACCTGTCCTCTTTGTTAAAAAGAAAGATGGTGGCCTCCGTTTGTGTGTTGATTACCGCAAACTCAATGCTGTCACTAGGAAGAACAAATATCCTGTTCCTCCTATGAACCAGCTTCTTAATGTCTTTAATGGTTCTTCTATCTTCTCCAAGATTGATTTGCGT
The DNA here is from genome assembly GCA_023105745.1 of Austropuccinia psidii. Lineage (NCBI taxonomy): Eukaryota > Fungi > Basidiomycota > Pucciniomycetes > Pucciniales > Sphaerophragmiaceae > Austropuccinia > Austropuccinia psidii. The sequence continues at coordinate 70,595,234 of JALGQZ010000004.1, forward strand.
GGTGCATATAGCCTGCTCAGAATCAAGGAGGGTGATGAGCATTTGACATGCTTCAGAACTAAATATGGCAGTTTTGAGTACTTGGTTATGCCATTTGGGCTCACCCATGCTCCTGCCTCCTTTCAGAATCTTGTCAATGATATATTCCAAGATCTTCTTGATGTTTTTGTTGTGGTTTATTTGGATGACATTATGGTCTTTTCCAAATCTGAGGAAGAACATGTCACCCATGTGTCCACTGTTCTTTCCAGACCCAGAGCCAATAGCCTTTTTGCCAAGGCTTCTAAATGCCTTTTTCATGTTTCTAGTGTAGAATATCTTGGTTATGTTGTTTCTTCTGAAGGCCTCAAGATGGACCAAGCAAAAGTCCAGCAGATCCTTAATTGGCCTCCTCCAAGAAACCTCAAGGCTCTTCAATCCTTCCTTGGCTTTGCCAACTTTTACCGCCGTTTCATCAAGAATTATTCAAAGAAAATCAGTTCACTCACCAGTTTCCTCAAGAAAGATTCCTGTTTCCCCCTCAATGAGGAAGCTCTTAGCCAGTTTCATCAACTCAAAGAGGCCTTCACTACCGCTCCAATCCTTTCCCACTTCAATCCTTCTCTACCGACCATTGTAGAGACCGATGCATCCGATTATGCTTTGGGTGCTGTACTGAGTCAGGTCTCTGACTCAGGAAAACATCCCATTGCCTTTGACAGCCGCAAGCTTATTCCAGCAGAACTCAACTATGAAATTCATGACAAGGAACTCCTTGGTATAGTCTGGGCTCTCAAGCGCTGGAGGGCTTTTCTTCTTTCTCTGTCCTCTCCTTTTGAAGTTCTCACCGATCATTCTTCTCTTCAGTACTTTATGTCATCAAAGATCCTTACTCGCCGTCAAGCCCGTTGGGCTGAATTCTTATCTGAATTTCATTTTTCAATCACTTACCGCCCTGGCCGCCTAGCAACTCTTCCAGATGCCTTATCACGTCGGGACGACGTCTATCCGGAGAGGGGGGAGGATTTCATCAGCAAGAATCCAATGAACTTTCAACAACTCATTAAGCAAGATGAAGTTCAACCCTCAAAGTTTTTTGCAGTCAAGGTGGATTCTTTTTCAAATTTGATTGATTCAATTCAGAAGAAATTATGGCAAGATCCTCAGTACAGAAGTATCCTTCAAGATTTGGGTAAAGGTAAATCTTTCCAAGATTATTCTCTTGATTCCTCCTCCCAAATCCTTCTCTTCAAAGATCGGGTGGTAGTCCCAAGTGACTCCACAATTCAACTCAGCATTCTTCAAAAGCGTCATGATTCTCCTCTAGCTGGACACCCTGGCCAAGAGAAGACTCTCAAACTTGTCAAGCGGGATTTCCACTGGTCCGGCATGACTCAATTCATTAAGGATTATGTATCATCCTGTCAACAGTGCTCAAGAAACAAGAATATCCACCATAAGAAGTTTGGACTCCTCAAACCTCTTCCAATTCCAAATGGTCCTTGGATTTGTCTTTCAATGGATTTCATCACTCAACTGCCCCTGTCCAATTCTTTTGACTCAATCCTTGTCATAGTGGACAGATTCTCAAAAATGGCGGTTTTTATCCCAACAATGTCTTCAATAACTTCTTTGGATTTGGCCCATTTATTCATCAAGAATATCTTCTCAAAGCATGGCCTTCCTTCAAGCATTGTCAGTGATAGAGGTCCCCTTTTTGTTTCTTCCTTCTGGACCAATCTTTGTCAGCAGCTCAAGATTTCAAGAGACTTGTCAACTGCTTATCACCCAGAAACTGATGGACAGACAGAGAGGGTAAATCAGATACTAGAACAGTATCTTCGGATGTATGTCAGTTATCATCAAGATGATTGGAACATCTGGCTCCCTCTGGCTGAATTTGCCTACAATAATTCTGATCACTCTTCAACCAAGCAATCACCGTTTTTTACTGTTTATGGAAGAGATCCACAATTTGATTCAGTTCACATCACTCAAGATACTCCTGCTGGAAAGTTATCAACAAAAATCCAATCAGTACAGCAAGATGTCAAGAGAGAACTTGAAATCGCCATAAACCGGTTTAAGAGGTATGCAGATAAAAGTAGAGCAAGTCCACCTGTTTTCAATCCTGGTGACATGGTATGGCTTTCTTCCAAGAATATCAAATCAACTAGACCCACCAAGAAACTGTCTGAAAGATGGTTGGGTCCCTTTCCAATCTTGAAGAAAGTCAGTACTCATGCTTACCACCTCAAGCTTCCATCTCAATGGAAATCCATCCACCCAGTCTTCCATATCTCACTCTTGGAACCAGTCAAGACATCAACAATCCCAAATCGGCATCAAGAGCCTCCTCCTCCAATCATTATTGAAGAAGAAGAGGAATGGGAAGTCTCTCAAGTACTGGATTCAAAGCTCAAGAGAAGAAAATTATGGTATCTGGTGGAATGGAAAGGTTTCAGTCAAGATTCAGAAAGATCCACATGGGAACCAGCTGAAAACCTCAAGAATTGTCCTGAACTTGTCAAAGATTTTCATTCGTTATATCCTGACAAGCCAGGACCCAATTCTTCAATGGCTTGAATTTTTATGGTGCTTGGTGGGGAGAGGAATTACCAAAAGTAAGTCCCACTCCTGGTATGCACCTTTAGGGGTATTCTACTCTTCTTTGTTGTAAGCATCACCTTGGCCACTCTGTGAGCACTTTTCAATTTGGACACAGACCTTTTGGCCAGGCTTTCAACATCCGAATTCCAAATTTATGGCCATTTACACTTGGGCAAATGGACCATTCCTTTTTTATTCTCCTTCCCAAGACTTTATTCTTTCAACACATTCATTTATCAAGAGCTTTCTTATTTATGGCACTGGCGGGAGTGGCAACTACTAAAAGTAAGTTCCTCTCCTGGTGTGCACTTCCCTGAGGGGTCTACAATCTGTCAAAACATCACCTTGGCCACTCTGTGAGCACCTGGCATCAAATTCTTTTATCCAGGTCCTTGGTCACTTTCAAAATCAATTGTCGTAATCCGTGATGAAGATTGGATTCCTCCTCAAATTTCATTTTCTTTATTTTTTCTGTTTCTCTCTTTATATCTGTTTCCTTTTCTCTTTTACTCTTTATATTCTTTCAAAATTTCTTTTCTTATAACTCTTTAACGCCAAAATCTTTACTTCAAATCATGTCTTCAACTTTGTCAAAGCCAAATGTCAAGGGAAGACCAAGTCAACCTCAATTCATATGCCAACAAGCTTATCAGTTCAATTCTTCTTTTCAAGATTCAATACCTCTGGAATCCTTACGTCAAATCCGTCTCATTAGCCTCAACAGGCCTCTACCTTATCTTGGTGCTCAGGAGCTCACCATTCAAGGTAGGGGGGTACTGTCACAACCATGTATTTTGACCCTCCTCCTTGATGGCGGCGGCAATCCAACCTGGAGCCAAGTTGGGGCCAATTGGCCATGTCATATCATTTATGGCCAATTGACCCCTTTTGGGTGTCCCATGGCTCTTATGCCATAACCCATTCCATTGGCCACTTATGGCCTCCATCATCCTTTATGGCCTCAGGCCATATCCTGCGTCATTGGCCCTCTTGGCCAATTTCCACCTCACCAACCCCCAGGCCTCCATCACTGTTTTTGGGCCTGGGGGGGTCCCTTTGTCTTCCAGGGGCTTCCAGGCCCCATGGCCACCCCTTTCATTATGGGGGTTTTGGCCTAAATGGCCTTTTTGGGCCATTTAGGCCCCCCACGGCTTCTACGGTCCGTACGGTCCGTGGGCCGCGGGCCGTAAGCCGCGGTCCGTAGGCGGATTAGGCCCCTTTTGGCCTAATCCAATGACGCCAAAAGGGGCCAAAGGGGGCAGCCACCTAGCCCCCAAGGCCAGGTGGGTCCCAAACCACAATTGGGCCCACCTGAGCCATTTTTGGGCACCAATCCCTTGGACCCAAATTGGACCAAAAACACCTTGGATCCATTTTTGGCCATAAATCCCGTAGGACCCATTTTTGGCCATGGACCACTATGGACCATATTTCCAGCCATAGCCTCTGGCAACCACCAGAGGCCACCAGACCAGCTCAGCAAGCGTTTCCCCCAACTTAAGGGGAATTCTCTCTTTCCTCCATGCACTCCGTACTCAAGATTTCAGATGTGTGTGCATATATGGTATTATATACCATTATGCACCATTTTTGCTCAGCAATCCAATGGTGACGTTTTCAGGACCCAATTCCACCTTTCCATTTCAAGGTCCATAATTCCAACGCCCATTTTCGAAGGAGGACTTTTCAGCTTATCAGTCTGGCAATCCATGGCGGTAATTCAGAAGATCATTCAAGGATCCCAACCACCTGTATCTGCAGGAGTTGGGTTGGTACAATTCATTCAGGATTATTCTAAGGTCAATTTGCAAGAGGTATTACATAATTCAAATCAGTGGTCAAGACATCAAGTATTCAATACTCCTTGGACAACCCAATTCATCCGTACAGGCCTTGTTCAATCAACCTGTATGGCCTTGGCCCAATTGGGCCATTTCTTATTCCACTGTGTGAATTCCATCACACAGTTCAAATTTCAATATGGCCAGAACTGTATTTCCCGATTCGGACAATACAGTCATTGATCCACCTTCCAGGATCAACCTTCCAGCTTTTCACATATACTGGCCACCTTTCAGCACCTGGGGACTTTTTCCCCAGTTAATTAATAGAGTGGATTTATTTTTATCCTTATTTTCTTTTACCTTATTAAAGTTAATACTGATAATCTTAAGTCAGTCATTCAGCACCCTTTTCTTTTATTTCCTCGCCTGTCCAGTGGATATTGGTGGTCATATCCTTATACTAATTCCATTTACCTTTCTGGCAGGTTGAAACAGTGAATTGAGGATTCACTTGGTTGGCTTCTTGGCTTTTGGCTTCTTTATTATCTTTGGCCATTGGCTTCATCTTTTTCTTACCTCATCTTTTGGCATACTTGTTTTCCCCTTTATTCTTTCTTAAAGAAATTCATTCTTATTATTCTTTTATCTTTGGAGCCCTCCAAGTGAGTTCTTGATTCCTGAGTGCCAGGCCCTCTTCTTCCAAGAGCCCCTGTGACAGAATCTTTGAGACTATTTTGGACTCTATTGGGTTTTTAATCCAAGTCTTACCAATTCTTGTCCTGGTAATGATATCTTCCATAGCATTAATGTAGTCCTCTGTTGAACAAGGTTCCACACATCTGCTTTTGATAGCATGTTCCAGTTCTCCTCCACACTTTCTTAATATTTTCATATTAGTCATAGTGTCAGACATATCTGGGTGTAAAGCAGATAATCTGTCTTTTTGTTTGAAGAACCAAGTAAGTGGTTTGTCTTTTTCTGAGTTAAAAATGGCACTTTCAAAAGCATTCTCCATTTTAAACCTCCAAGAATTATTGGCCCATTTGGTAATCACTTCAGATTTCCACCAAGACCAGTCATGTTTACCATGATCAATCCTCATTTTGTAATACCATTTCTTTGCAGTTCTGGTAAACAAACAGTGTAATTTTCCCACTATGATTTCATCAGGTATATTAAAGTCTTCTTGCAACATATCAATAGTTCTGATGAATTCAATATGGTTATATTCTCCTTCACCAGAGAATGTTGGCCATTCTTCTATTTTGGGAATATCTCTTGCAGAGTAGGCATTTTCTCCTAAGAATGGAGTCAAACTTTCTTTGACAGAAAGTTTTTCTTCAGTCAAAGGTGTAGAATGTCTTGGCATATGTGGTTCATGATTCTTATGAATTTGCTCCACACTTGCAATTATATCATTCTTCAATTTCTGCCTCTCACTGTCACTTTTTGCTAAATGTATAGCAAATTGATTGGTGTTCTTAACTATTTTTAAGACATGGTCTTCAAGAGTTTTAAGTCTATCATTTACTTTAAAAATGGAAGGATCCTCTGTGTCATTATTTTGACATTGGGTCTCAATTCTTTCACAAGCATTGCTAATTGACTCAAGGGTGACAGTTGTCAATTGATGCCAATCAGAATGTTGCTTGTCATTTTTCTTTAAATCATTGATGTCTAATGTAATTTGCTTCAACTTTGACTCAAGTTTGCCAATTTCTACACTAATACTTCTATGTACATCATTTATTTGCGTGGAAAAGTCCTGTTCATCCTTTCCTGCTCCTTGGCTGTGAATTCCATAAGAGTTCTGGCCATATTGAAGACACTGTCCACGGCTGAAGGCTCCAATTTGGGGATCCTGTACCCTTGTGGGTAAGGTCTGTGCCAATTGGCTTTGCCTTTTCCCTTGCCTTGATGGTTCTTGGGACCTCTCTGTTTCTTTTGAGGTCCTTTGGGCTTGTCCTTGGGCGCTTCTGGAGCTGGTTTGGAGCTGGTAGATGCCACTGGTGCCTCTGTCTCCAAAGCTGGAGTCATTTCCAACTCTTTCTTCTGGTCTATGGATAAAAGACTTTGGTTCTTCAACCAATTCTTTATCTTTTTGACCTTGTCTTTGCAAGACAGGGGGCTCCATCCTCCTAAGAGTTCTATGGTCTTCTCCTGACCCAGAAAGCTCTTGATGTGTAAGTAGGAGTTCATGGCCCCCTGCCAAAGGCTTGGGCACATTTCCCACTCCTCTTCCTTGGCTGCTCTGAACCAGTTTTTGTACTGGCATTGATATATTTCTATTGCTGCCACCTGAAAGTGGTTCAGCCCTGGAAATATTACCATAAATCAGTTCAGGCTCAGAATTTACGTCAAAATCTGTTGGTACAGACCTTGGGGAATGGGGGGCAACTCTGGCATCCTCCATATGTGCCTTTCTTGTGGAAGATTTGGCACTTCTGGATTTGGTCTTGCCTCTTCCTTGTCCACATCCATCTGGTTGGACTGAATAGTTGCTTCCATTTCTGGTATGCACCATTTTCACGTCAATTTAAAGATAAAAGGTGAGAATATAAGATAAAATACACACCTTTTGGTGGTAATTTAGCTTTTTCTGAGTTGAATAAGGTGCCTCTTTTAGCAATCTGCACCTCAATACTGTCTTCAGATTCTGCTTCTGAAGATTCTGGACTATTGATGTATCTTTTACTGAGTCTGTTACCAGCTGCACAGTATTTGATTAAAGACACTTAAAGAAAAAAAATATGATAAAAGAAATTATTTTTGTGTTTTAAGATATTTTTAAAAGATTTTTTATGAATTTTATTATTTTTTAATATTAAAAAAAATTATTCATTTTAAAGAAAAAAATTAAAATTTAAGATTTTGAATGAAAATTAATTCAGAGTAACTCAAAGAATAATTTTATAAGTTTTTGGATGTGAAAAAGCCACGTGTAAAACAGTATAAAATTAAACCAAATTCCTCAATGAAAAAGATTTCCAAAACAATTTCAAAAATAAGAATTATTTTGACTTTAAAATAAAAGAAAAAAATATTCAATTAATATATTTTAGAGCTTAAAAATATATTAATTAAGGGTACAAGGTTCAAAAAACATGGCCAGGCCCCCAAATGTAAGATGTGACTATGAAACTGATGATAATATTACTATTAATCAACAGTACTATGTCTGTTCTTATGAAATATAATAATAAAGTATTATTATAACCACAATTAAATAATTAAAAAATTATTTCTTTCACGTGTTAAGCACTACTAGTGAATTTAACAGTGAGCAAGTAATTGTCTACTAGAATCAATTACAAGAAGAATTTAATAATAAAAACTTCTTTATTAAAATAATAAAATTATTTTAATATATAATTATCTTTTGCAAGAATAATTATAAAGATAATTCTTGAAGAAAACTATTACTAGAGAAAAACTTTAAGAATTAAGAATAAATGACTCACTAATACTCCAAAGAACTTATTGATAGATAAGAGTAGAGAAATTTGACGTAGAATTGTGGATTTAAGGGATCAAGATGATTTATAACAGTATTACAACAATATATAGTTGGATTCTATGATTTCACGTCTTTCTGATTGATTCTGAAAGATTTAAAACACTTAAGAATAGTTGAACTAATACTTACTTGTTGATAATAATGATTTAATAAATTTATAAGATGATGATGCGGAAAAAACAGCAAGAATAGGCTTCTTTTAAGTCAACAACAGCTCACAGAGGCGTGCCATGGAGCAAACTGAAAAACCAGTGAGTGAGAAAACAATAAACCTTTTTGGATTAATGATTGCATCATCTGTTGTCACGTAAGATTATCATAATTACTTAATTGATGCTTTTACGTGACTACCAACCCCAATATGGTTAAGAATAAAAGGAGTAACATCTTTAAATCTTCTTTTATTCTAAAATAATCATTGATTTCTCAAAGTTATCAATGTTATTGCCAATTTCATCACAGGTTGTAATTACTGTGAATTTTTGAAGATTCAGTGTTTCACGTAGAATGGTCAAAAATGGACTGTAAGTAAAACTTTGAATTTTACTAGTAAAACCATCATTCTTTTTGGTTGTACCATAGATAATACAGTTCTTCATTGGTCCTGAAAGTTTCAGGAAGATTCATTAAGAATTGTATTTTTAATGAATTTTTGAAGTTTTTACCTCATTTCTACGTAGAATTGCAAATAGCAGTATTTTGCTGGTTGCTATGAGGTAAATCAATGAATATGGATCCCAAAAGGGTTTAATTACTCTTTTAGGGTCTAGTCATGGAAAGTCATCAAGAATTGACGTGGTTACAGGAGCCTAAGTAGCTTATTACCTCCTTGGCACGTCAAAATAGCAGGTTATTTGCTATTTTTCTTATGATTACAGTAGGTGTAACTTGGTAACCAAGTTCCCAAAGAGTTTTAGTTTACCAATTGGGCCAAGATGAGCCATGGATCCATGCTCTGGAGCTATCCACGCCTCTGAGGCCTCAGAAGTTGGGTACCCTGGCTCTCTTTGATGTCTTTTGTCCCCCTTGCTTAATTTTTACGTCAAAATAGTAATTTAAGCTTAAAGTGAGATATCCACTATGGGTGTACCAAAAGTCCATGTAAGAATACCATAATATTAAGTGCTCAAAACATGCATAACACTATTCTTAGTGTATATGTAACATGGGATTTCTCACTTTCCCATTATTTTGGCTAAAAATCAAGAAAAACAAAAATTTTCACGGATCTTTTATGTGGTATTAATGATGTGGTATTGAAGTATTTTCCATTTTACCACCTTAAATACTTAAATTGAGCTTATTCACTCTATGGAGCTACCCTAGGTGAATTTTTGTGTAGAATCCAAATCTGGTCTTGAATCCATGGATTTACTTACTCAATAAAAAGTTATTCATCTTTTCTGAAATTAAAAATGATGAATTTTGGATATATGCATGACTTATGAGTTTTGCATAATTCAAAATTTCTTTTTAAGATAATTGTGGCCTATTTGGGTATGTAAAATATACCTCAAGGCTCACACTGAAAGGTAGCCAATATATGTGAAAAACTGAAAGACTGATCCTGGAAGGTGAATCAATTGACTGTATTGTCCAAATTGGGAAATACAGTTCTGGCCATCTTGAAATTTGAACTGTGTGATGGAATTCACACAGTGGAATATGAAATGGCCCAATTGGGCCAAGGCCATACAGGTTGATTGAATGAGGCCTGTAAGGATGAATTGAGTTTTCCAAGGAGTATTTAAATACTTGATGCCTTGACAACTGATTAAAGTGATGTAATACCTCTTGAGAATTTCCCCTTTTGAATAATCCTGAATAATGTATTAACCCAACTCCTGCAGATACAGGTGGTTGGGGTCCTTGAAGAGTCTTCTGATTGCCGCCATAACTTGTCAGACTGATGAGTTGAATAATCCTCCTTCGAGATGGGTGTTGGATTTTGAGACCTTTATATTGGATTGTGGAATTTGGTCCTGAAAACCCCACCATTGAATTTCTGAGCAAAAATGGTGCATAATGGTATATAATACCATATATGCACCAAGCCTGCAACCTCCAGTACGGATGGTAAGAAGGAATGGAAGGAATTCCCCATAAGCTGAGGGGAAGGCTGACTGAGCTGATCTGGTGGCCTCTGGTGGTTGCCAGAGGACATGGCTGAGATATTGGTCCATGGTGGTCCATGGCCAAAAATGGGTCCTACGGGATTTATGGCCAAATTGGTGTCCAACAGGTCTTTGGCGTATTTTGGGTCCAAGGGATTGGTGGCCAATTTTGGCTCAGGTGGGTGCAATCGTGGTTTGGGACCCACCTGGCCTTGGGGGTAGATTGCTGCCCCTTTTGGCCAAAAGGGGCCTAATTGGGCTGCGGACCGCGGGCCACGGGCCGTAGGAGCCATAGGGGGCCTAAATAGCCCAAAAAGGCCATTTAGGCCAAAACCCCACTAATGAAAGGGGTTGGCCAGGAACCAATGGTGATGGCTAGGGGGCCTGGAGGCCCCTAGAAGACAAAAGGACCCCCCAGGCCCAAAATCAAAGATGAAGGCCTGGGGGTTGGTGAGGTGGAAATTGGCCAAGGAGGCCAATGATGGCAGGATATGGCCATTGGATTGGGTTATGGCGTAAGAGCCATGGAACACCCAAGGGGGGCAATTGGCCATAAATGATATGACGTGACCAATTGGCCCCAACTTGGCTCCAGGTTGGATTGCCGCAACTATCAAGGAGGAGGGTCAAACGCATGGTTGTGACAGTACCCCCCCTACCTTGAATGGTGAGCTCCTGAGCACCAAGATAAGGTAGAAGCCTGTTGAGGCTGTTGAGACGGATTGGACAGAGGGATTCCAGAGATATTTTAATCTTGCAAAGAAAATTTTGAACTGATAATAATGTTGGCATATGAATTGAGGTTGACATAGTCTTCTCTTGACATTTTGGCTTTGAAAATGTTGAAGGATTGAATTTGTCATAGAATTTTGGCATAAAGATTATAATAAAAGAAATTTAAGGAAAAAGAAGAAATAAAGGTAAAGGAACAGATATAAAGAAAGGAAAAGAAAAAATAAAATAAAAAATAAAAATGAATTTTCAGGGGGAGTCCAATCTTCATCATGGATTTTGATGGTTAATTTGAAAGTGGCCAGGGACCTGGATAAAAGAATTTGATTCCAGGTGCTCACAGAGTGGCCAAGGTGATGTTTTGAAAAAATTGTAGACCCCACAGGGATGTGCACACCAGGAGAGGAACTTACTTTTAGTAGTTTCCACTCCCGCCAGTGCCATAAATAATAGTATAAATTTGATAAGGAGTGTATTGAATTGGAAACTTGGAAAGGAAAATAAAAGTGAAAAATGGCCATGATTTGGAATTGATGTTGAAAGGCAGGCCAATGAATCTGTGTCCAAATTGCAAAGTGCTCACAGAGTGGCCAAGGTGATGCTTACAACAAAGAAGGGTAGAATACCCCTAAAGGTGCATACCAGGAGTGGGACTTACTTTTGGTAATTCCTCTCCCCACCAAGCACCATAAAATGATCAAGCTTTTCAAGAATTGGGTCCTGGCTTGTCAGGATACAAAGAATGGAAATCTTTGACAAGTTCAGGACAATTCTTGAGGTTTTTGGCTGGTTCCCAAGTGGATCTTTCTGGGTCTTGACTGAAACCTTTCCATTCCACCATATACCATAATCTTCCTCTCTTGAACTTTGAATCCACTATTTGAGAGACTTCCCATTCCTCTTCTTCTTCAATGATAATTGGAGGAGGAGGCTCTTGATGCCGATTTGGGATTTCTGATGTCTTGACTGGTTCCAAGAGTGAGATATGGAAGACTGGCTGGATGGATTTCCATTGAGATGGAAGCTTGAGATGGTAAGCATGAGAACTGACTTTCTTCAAGATTGGAAAAGGACCCAACCATCTTTCAGATAGTTTTTGGTGGGTCTGGTTGATTTGATATTCTTGGAAGAAAGCCATACCATGTCACCAGGATTGAAAACAGGTGGACTTGCTCTACCTTTATCTACATACCTCTTAAACCGGTTTATGGCAGCTTCAAGTTCTCTCTTGACATCTTGCTGTAATGATTGGATTTTTGTTGATAACTTTCCAGCAGGAGTATCTTGAGTGATGTGAACTGAATCAAATTGTGGATCTCTTCCATAAACAGTGAAAAACGGGGATTCCTTGGTTGAAGAGTGATCAGAATTATTTTAGGCAAATTCAGCCAGAGGGAGCCAGGTGTTCCAATCATCTTGATGATAACTGACATACATCCAAAGATACTGTTCTAGTATCTGATTTACCCTCTCTATCTGTCCATCAGTTTCTGGATGGTAAGCAGTTGACAATCCTCTTGAAATCTTGAGCTGCTGACAAAGATTGGTCCAAGAAGAAGAACCAAAGAGTGAACCTCTATCACTGACAATGCTTAATTGAAAGCCATGCTTTGAAAAGATATTCTTGATGGATAACTGCGCCAAATCCAGGAAAGTGATTGAAGACATTGTTGGAATAAAAACCGCCATTTTTGAGAATCTGTCCACTATGACCAGGATTGAATCAAAGGAATTGGACAGCGGCAGTTGAGTGAAGAAGTCCATTGACAGACAAATCCAAGGACTATTTGGAATTGGAAGAGGTTTGAGGAATCCAAACTTCTTATAGTGAATATTCTTGTTTCTTGAGCACTGTTGACAGGATAAAACATAATCCTTGATAAATTGAGTCATGCCGGACCAGTGGAAATCCCTCTTGACAATTTTGAGAGTCTTCTCTTGGCCAGGGTGGCCAGCTAGAGGAGAATCGTGACGCCTCTGAAGAATACTAAGTTGAATTGTGGAGTCATTTGGGACCACCACCTGATCTTTGAAGAGAAGAAGTTGGGAAGAGGAATCAAGAGAATAATCTTGGACAGATTTACCTTTACCCAAATCTTCAAGGATACTTCTGTACTGAGGATCTTGCCATAATTTCTTCTGGATCGAATCAATCAGATTTGAAAAAGATTCCACCTTGACTGCAAAATACCATGAGGGTTGAACTTCATCTTGCTTAATGAGTTGTTGAAAATTCATTGGATTCTTGCTGATGAAATCCTTCCCCCTCTCTGGATAGACGTTGTCTGGATGTGATAAGGCATCCAGAAGAGTAGCTAGGCGGCCAGGGCGGTAAGTGATTGAAAAATGAAATTCAGAAAGGAATTCAGCCCAACGGGGTTGACAGCAAGTGAGTACTTTGGAGGTCATGAAGTATTGAAGGGAATAGTGATCGGTGAGAACTTCAAAAAGGGGAAGACAGTGAAAGAAGAAAAGCCCTCCAGCACTTGAGAGCCCAGATGATGCCAAGGAGTTCCTTTTTATGAATTTCATAATTGAGCTCTTCTGGAATAAGCTTGCGGCTGTCAAATGCAATGGGATGTTTTCCTGAGTCAGAGACCTGACTCAGTACAGCACCCAAAGCATAATCTGATGCATTGGTCTCCACAATGGTGGGTAGAGAAGGATTGGAGCGGTGGTAAAACTGACTGAGAGCTTCCTCATTGAGGGTAAAACATTAATCTTTCTTGAGAAAACTGGTGAGTGAACTGATCTTCTTTCAATAATTCTTGAAGAAATGGTGGTAAAAATCGGCAAAGCCAAGGAAGGATTGAAAAGCCTTGAGGTTTCTTGGAGGCGGCAAATTGAGAATCTGCTGGACTTTTTTGTGGTACATCCTGAGGCCTTCAGAAGAAACTAAATAACCAAGAAATTCCACACTTGAAACATGAAACAGGAATTTGGACGCCTTAGCAAGAAGGTTATTGGCTCTGAGTCTGTAATGAACAGTGGACACATGAGTGACATGTTCTTCCTCAGATTTGGAAAAGACCATAATGTCATCCAAATAAACCACAACATAAACATCAAGAAGATCTTGAAAGATATCATTGACAAGATTTTGAAAAGAAGCAGGAGCATTGGTGAGTCCAAATGGCATAACCAAGTACTCATAACTGCCATATTTAGTTCTAAAACAAGTCAAGTGTACATCACCCTCCTTGATTCTGAGCAGGTTATATGCACCACGCAAATCAATCTTGGAGAAGATAGAAGAACCATGTAAGGTGTGGATATGAAACTTTGATTAAAAATCAAGTACTTTTCCTGTCCTCAAAATTTGTATAAGGTAAAAATCAATTAAAAATAGTATGAAATATTATTTTTAAGAGAAAACACGCCAATTTTATTGTTTATAACTTTATTAGTATAAAACAATAATATTATAAAAATTTATTGTTTTACCAACAATAAAAATTTATCCAAAAAATACTCTACAAGAGATATTTTAAGGCTACAAAAGAAATTTCTTCAAGAGCAATTTCAATTGGAATTAATTGAGCAAAGAACTGCAAGCAATTAATTAAAGAACAAAGTCTTTAAAAAGGATATTAAAGAGAAAACACGCCCAAAAGTGACCAGAGTGAATTTGGAAACAAAGTGACAAAGTTTACAGTGATGAAAGATGCTTTAATTCACTTTTGGGGTGGTTCAGGGGTAAAAATGATTATAAGAGTTACAAACAATGATTATAATGATTTTTTCACGTGGTTAAAAGGATTAAAATGATTTAAAAATGGTGGTTGGAATCTTTGATTGATTGGTTTAACAGTGTTTAAACTAATTAATAAAAGGAAAAGATTCTAACATGAAGAGAAAAGTGGGGCAAAGAAGACATTCTTTTATAGCCATCAATTCTCTTACTCCAAAAGTAAAATTTACTCTTGTCAGTCGTGAAAAACAGTCTGACAACAGAAAAGCCAATTATGGCATCATTGAACCCTGGTTTAGGCCAAAAAAGGGCTGGTTTAAGCCATTTTTAGCCATTTTAGACCCTTAAATCAGCCATTACTATAGCAATACCAGGCCTAGAGCCTTCAAAACACGTCAGAATGTGTGTCAGAGGCGTAGAAACCAGTTAAAACTGTTTTTATCATGATTGTTATATCTTAAGGGTAGTTTTACCCTCTTGGCAACAGCTAAAACTACCCCAGTTGGTATCAAAACCTCATCATCAATTGAGTCCACAGACCCTGTAACTCAATTCCAGGCCAAAAGTGATGAACTTTTGCGTGAACTTTGACATCCCACGCCTGTCAGCAAGGATTTTGGGGGTCTAGCTCCCCCTTAGAGCTGGAGTTCCTTTTTCCCCCCAAATTTAATCTTTCCAATTTATTTTTCCTTTAATTCCTCATCATGTATTATAATTGTACTTTACATATGTAATTCAATTCAATTGTACAGTACAATACAGTAATAATTGACACCTCATATGTAAATCAAAGCTCACTTATGTAATACACGCGCACATTTTGACATTTCAATTGAATTCAATTGAAAATACTTCAATTCCTCATAACTTCTAAACTAAACACAACACCTCAATTTTAACATAAAAATTGATGGTTAACACCACATGTGGTGTGAATTAAATTAAGGTTTTGAGGATTTTCAACTTTTGTATTGAAAATCCTAAAAACTTAATTTAAGCTTATTTAGAGTTGAGTTACAAGAATTTCACTCAGAGGTGACCCCACCTGATTTTTTATGAGGAATCCAATGGTGAAATAAATTTTGTATGTTTATTTATTGGATAAAAAGTTATAATAAATTTTATTTGACTTTTTTCCAAATTTATTTATTTTTTCACAATTTTGTTAAAATTTCATTTTTACTTAATTTTTTCAAGTATAAATGTATTTTTATATTTACAAAATTTAATGTATTTTTTATTTTTAAATTATAATTAATTTTTTATTTTTAATATAATTTTATATTTATATTTTGATTTTTATTTTAATAATATAAATAAATTTATTTTATTTATATTAATATGTTATTTTTTATATTTGTGGTCTTTTGGGTATATGAAATTACCTCTAAGGCTCACATTCCCTCCCCCCAAAAAAGAATATTACTTTGTAATATTGGTGTTTCTAGTTTGTCTGAATCTCCTCAGGAGTTTGGTAGCTTCTGGTATATTTTTTTCTTCTAACCATTCATCTTCACAAGTTGGGTCACTGTACCTAACAAGGTATTCCCTTACTTTCTTGGTTCTTAATTTCCTTTCTTTAAGAACTTTGGTTATTTTCTTAGTACCAGATGTCTCAATAGGAGGTATAACTTGGGGAACCTTATTCCTCAAGGGAAATTTCTCAGCATCACTAGATTTATATGGTTTTATCAAGCTCACTGGAAATGTAGGGTGCTTATTGCTAAGTTCTTCAGATAACTCTACTTCAACAGCATTCTCTCCATGGAGGGCCTTAATCACAAAAGGTCCTGCAAAGGAGTCTTTCAACTTTTTACATCCTTTGATGTTATTGAAGTTAGTGGTGGATACAAGAACTAGGTCCCCCACTTTGAAATCTGGAGTTGCATGAGATTTATCCCATTTGTCTTTAGCATATGCAAAAGAGTCCTCCATGCATCTTACTGCATGCTTTCTAGCTTTGTCTAGCATTCCTTTGAAGCTAGCAGCTGTGGGATGTATTTCAATTAAGTCTTTCCTCAAGGAGTCTTGGGGTAACTTGGGGTTCCATCCTTTTTCTAGAATAGCAGGAGTCTGATTGGTACTAGCATGGATTGATGTTTTATATGCTAATTCCAGTGCTGGTAACAGAGTACACCAATCATGGGTAAATCCATCACAATCTTTGAATTCAAGGCCATATGCACAAAATCTTCTCACCATGTCCTCTGAGGTTTGGATCATTCTTTCAGCCAGGCCATCAGTTTGTGGGTGGTAGGCTGTAGAGAAAGACAGTTTAGTGCCAAATAATTGGTGAAGATTTGTCCATAGTGCTGAAGTCAATTTGGGATCTCTATCACTGATGATATTTGTAAATATCCCAGTCCATGGAACTACTCTATTCCATATCAGAAGAGCTGTATCCATGGCTGTATCATCTTTGTGACATGGTAAAAAGATTGGAGTTTTACTGAATCTGTCCAAAATTACTAGGCAAGCATTATAGCTCCTGTCACCTCTTGGTGGTAGGCCAGTTCCCCAATCCATATGGACAATTTCCCAAGTTCTGTTTGGTTCTTGGATTTTCATCATATTTCCAAGTCTTTTGCCAGTGGATTTATTTGCCTTTTGGCATCTGTCACAGGTTTTGCAATACTTTGCAACATCTTTTTGCCACATTGGCCACCATATGCAGGTCTTCACTTTCTCTCTTGTTATGTCTTCAGAAAGATGTCCTGAAAAGGGACTATCATGGCATTCTTTCAGTACAAGATTGATTAATGACCTGTCTACAACTGTCATGACACATGTGTGCTTGGTTCTGTGGTAAATTATACCATCCAGTAGGTGAAATCTTCCTTCATTATAAGATTTTCTCCATACTTCATCCAAGGCATGTATTAGAGAGTTGTCTTTACAGTCTTTGTTAAGTAATTGGCATAAGATGCTACAATTCTTATCTTGAGTGTAACTATTTCTGACTTCTTCAAAGAAGGTGGTGTTCAAGTCTGTAACACTTATTCCTTCTATTGGAATTTGTGGTGAAGCTTCTTCTGGAACATAAGCAGGATTATAAATGTTATTTGGTAATGGCCATCTGCTTAGTCCATCTGCATTCTTATGAATATTCCCATCCTTATGAACAATAGTTTTATTGCCTCTGTATTCTTGTATGGCTATTTGCCATCTGAGCATGTGTCTGTTAGGTGTTTTCATGTTCAAAAGTGATTTCACAGCTGTACAATCTGTTATTACTTCAAAAACACATCCCTCTAAGAAATAGTTCAATTTCTCCAAGGCCCAGACAAGGCATAGACATTCCATTTGACTTGCTCCATATCTGGCTTCAGTTGGTTTGATTTGCCTGGATATGAAACATATTGGTCCTTCTACAGGTTTTTCATTTATGATCTGAACTTGGTGAAGTGCAGCACCTAGTCCATCCCCTGATGCATCAATATACAGTTTGAAAGGCAATTTAAAGTCTGGCATCAGTAAGAGTGGAGCAGTGGTCAATGCTTCTCTTAGAGATTCAAAAGCTTTGACTCTGTCAACAGTCATCTCAAATACTGTGTCTTTGTCACACAACTTATAAAGTGGTCTTGCTATGGATGCAAAGTCTTTAATGTGTTGCCTGTAATATCCTGCAAAACCTAAGAATGACTGAATTTCCTTCTTATTCTGAGGCATGGGTTTTAGCAATACTGCTGCAACTTTGTTTTTATCAATTCCAAGGGACAAACCAGATACAACATGTCCTAGTGCCTTAAGTTCTTTAAATCCAAAATGACATTTCTTCAAGGAGATTTTCATGTTTACTGATTGAATTTTTGTCAAAACTCTTGATAATCTGTACATGTGCTCCTCCCAATTCTTTGAACAGATAATAATGTCATCAATGTAAATGATTAACCATCCCTCTGAGAGTTCTTCACGGAAGATTTCATTCATCATTCTTTGGAAGTGTGAAGGTGCATTTTTGATACCAAAGGGCATCCTTAAGAATTCATACACTCCACAATGAACAATAATTCTCAAGTATTTTCTTGCTCTTGGTGTTACCACATTTTGATGGAATCCTTTAAGGGCATCCATAGTGGTTATATACACTGCTTGAGATATTTGAGTAAGGGCAATTTGGATTTTTGGTATTGGGTATCTGTCTGGAACAGTGTAAGTGTTCAGAGCTCTAAATTCCCCAACCATTCTGGATTTTCCATTATGCCACGCCACTATGACTGGTGTAGTTATTTCTACTTCCTCATTGTGGCCTACTTTTCTTATTACACCAAGGTCTAGAAGTTCTTTGATATGAATTTCTAGAGCTTCTCTTGATTTTGGACTTGCTGGATAAGCAGGTCTTCTTAAGAGTGGTGGATAAGGTCTCTCAATGTTAAGAATGATGTCAACTTCATGACCAATAATTGCTCCCAGAGGTTCTTTGTCTGTAGCAAATGCTCCTTTGTGGTCATACAAAAGGGAAGAAAGTTCATTTTCTTGTTTATCAGTCAGATGAAGGCTTATCTCAGCCTCATTTAACTGTTCAGACTTGAATTTTTCTAACTCTAAGTTGACTGGTGATACTTTGTTTACTGTAATTTGTCTTTTAAATGGTAAAAAGGCAAATTTCTGGCGCTTATTGTCCCCAATTGTAAAGTATCTGTCTTTGTTATTATGTAAATCTATCCCATACATGATCAAATAGTCATTTCCCAATATAAAATGGGCACTAGAGCAATTTTCCATAACAACAAATTCAACTGTGATCCTTAAATTCCCATTTATGTGTGGGAATATGACATTGGTCTCAAAGATTCCCAATGCTTTCATTGGGTTACTTGCACTGTTGAATTTTATAACATCAATTGGTAACAATTGGTCTTCAAAATTTGGCACACAAGTCTTAAGAAAGGATTTTCCAACACAAGAGCAGAAGGCTCCTGGGTCAAGCAAAAGTTTGGTGGGCTTGTTGTCAATCACCACTCCTGTTATACAGGAGTTACCAGCTGTATAACCTTTTCCTCTGTTTGGTTTTGTCTTCATAAGTTGTGCATCTTGAACTTTTGATAAATCAACTTGACCATTGCTCAATTGTGGTAAGTGGGAATAAGATTCCATGATGTCAAAAGTGGCATTGATATTTTCTATATCTTTTGAAGATTCAGAAAATATGGATGACTTATCATCTGAATTGTCTTCAATTATGTCTTCTTTTTCAACATCTGGTTCCTTTTCAATGTCAATTTCATTGATTTTCCCCCTCTTTGGACATGCATTGGCTAAATGGGTGGTGCTTTGGCAAATATGGCATTTTCTGACTGTATCTGCAGATTTATATTTAATATTACTAGAATTTTCTTTGGGGTTTTTGTCCACAGAATCTTTCCAAGGTGTATTAAAGCTTGTTTTGAGATTCACCCTACTAGAACCAATTTTGGTTCTGGTGGTTACTTCTTGTAGTATATTGATAATATCTTCTGCTGAAGATTGTTCAGTAGTCCTGCTTTTGACAGCATGCTCTAAGTCACCTCCACATTGTCTCAGAATTTTTCTATGGATCATAAACTCTGACATGTCAGGACATAATGCTGTTAATCTTTCCTTTTTTTGGCAAAACCATGGTAGAGCTTTGTCTTTATCAGCATTAAATTTGGCGGATTCAAAGGCTGTTTCAACTTTAAACCTCCAAGCATCATTTGCCCATTTGTTGATGATTTGGGTTTTCCACCAAGTCCAACTCTGGTGTCCATGTGCTTGTCTTATTTTGATGTACCATCTGTGAGCTGATCTGGTAAACAAGGTGTTAAACCTGGCTGTTACCAATCTGTCTGGTAATTCAAAATCCTCTTTGATCATGTTAATACCTCTAATGAATTCCATATGGTCATACTCTCCTTCACCACTGAAGTGAGGCCATTCTTTAAGTTTTGGAACTTCTTTCAAGAGTGCTTGGCCCATTGATGGTTCCAAGTTATGAAAAGAAGTGGATAATTCATTTTTTAATTGTGAATTATCAGGATCCAATACTTTTGGATTTGGAATTCTTGTGCCCTCATTTTGATTTAGAGGTGTAGACATTCTTGGTAAGGTGTTCAGTATTTGTTCAATGTCATTCATTTTACTGTTGCTACACCTTTGGGAATTTCTGTATTCATGTTGGAAGCTTTGTATTAAATTTATTACTTCAATTTTATACACGTCTTCCTTATGTGTCAGTTCTTGCCATAACTCTGTCTGTCTTGTATTATCAGCAGTGACTTGATTCAACTTCATTGATAATTTTGATACTTCTTCTTGTGAAGCATCAAAACACTTTTTCAAGGCAATGGTATATGTCTTTACTTCAGTAAATGAATTTGAAATGTCATCAAGGACTTTCTTGTTATCTGTCTTGATAATATTTATGGCTTGTTTAATTCTTGTTTCAATTATGTCATCAATATTGAATTTAGAATATTTATCTGTTAATTCTTTAATAATGGCAGATTGTTCATTTATTTTATTGTTAGAAGAATTATCATTATTGGAATTTTTAATTGTTCTCAAAACTTTTTCAAAACACATAAGTGTTTCATTAATTTGGCACAGACTCAGGTTGTTTGTTTTAATGTTGTTACAAATGGTGTCATTTTTATCAGAAAGATGTTTTTTCACGTCATTTATAGCATTATACAACTCTGGGATGGAATCAAATATGTCAGAAATCATTTCTGGAACCTTAATCTGGCTTCCTCCTTCTTCTGTAATTCCATCATGGTTCTGGCCATCTGAAATACATTTTCCATGGCATCCTGCTGAATCTTTGGGATTCTGTAGCCCTGGCTGTAAGGTTTTGGGGCTGGTGCCTTCCCTTTGCCCTTGTTTGGAGCTTGTGGCTGCTTTTTCACGTTGAAATTGCTGCTGCTGGCCACTGGGGCTGTTTTTGGCACTGGTTTGGGTGGTGGAGGGTTGTTTTTCCTCCATTCTAGTGTCAAAAGCATCATGTTTTTCTTCTCCATCAATGGATGCCATCCATTGAGCAATTTGCAAGTGTTGGGATGGCCCAAGAATTTTCTTACTGTCAGGTAAGAATTCATGCAATTCTTCCACAGGTCTGCAAGGATCTGGTACTCCTTGAATTGAAGTGCATTGTTGTATGCACTGTGGCTGGCTTTGTATTTCCACAGAGGCTTGTTGTGGCGGTGTCAACCCTTTTTGAAGGGCAAATAGTATTATCAGCTTCAGAATGACCCAATTTAGTTGTTTGGAAGTCATCAACTGACCCTTTTCCTTCTGTACCTGGTTGGCTTCTGCCATAATCACGTCTATTACCTTTTTGGGAGCTGCTTGAGGGGTTGTAGCTGGCTCCTGACCTGGTTGAAGGCATAATTATGGTTAAAAAAGGTTTAAAATAGTATTTTTACGTCAAAAACTTACTATTGGCCAAATTTTTAGCTTTCTGAAGGGTGTTACTTATGTCCAAGTTAATTAATTCAGAAGATATTGGTTCAGGCTGGTTATTTTGAGTCACAATAACAGTGCTATTATGATCAGAATTAACAGTACTGGCAGGGATAATGCTGGTTACTGTTGAGGCTGTTTCAATGTTTTCTTGTCTTACCACGTTTTCAGACACTAAAATTAATGAAAAAGCCAATTAATTAAGTAAAAAAAAAGGATATTTCAAAAAAAGAAATAAAAATTTAAGCCTCACTTATAATATGAAAAAAAATTATTTTTTATGGGTTTTTTGAATTATAAGTATTTTTTATGTGTTTTTAAATTTTTCAATATAAGAAAAAAGATTTAAAAAGAGTAAAAAAGATATGTCACAGGTAAAATATCACGGCTGGGCCCCCAAATGTAAGGTGTGGATATGAAACTTTGATTAAAAATCAAGTACTTTTCCTGTCCTCAAAATTTGTATAAGGTAAAAATCAATTAAAAATAGTATGAAATATTATTTTTAAGAGAAAACACGCCAATTTTATTGTTTATAACTTTATTAGTATAAAACAATAATATTATAAAAATTTATTGTTTTACCAACAATAAAAAGTTATCCAAAAAATACTCTACAAGAGATATTTTAAGGCTACAAAAGAAATTTCTTCAAGAGCAATTTCAATTGGAATTAATTGAGAAAAGAACTGCAAGCAATTAATTAAAGAACAAAGTCTTTAAAAAGGATATTAAAGAGAAAACACGCCCAAAAGTGACCAGAGTGAATTTGGAAACAAAGTGACAAAGTTTACAGTGATGAAAGATGCTTTAATTCACTTTTGGGGTGGTTCAGGGGTAAAAATGATTATAAGAGTTACAAACAATGATTATAATGATTTTTTCACGTGGTTAAAAGGATTAAAATGATTTAAAAATGGTGGTTGGAATCTTTGATTGATTGGTTTAACAGTGTTTAAACTAATTAATAAAAGGAAAAGATTCTAACATGAAGAGAAAAGTGGGGCAAAGAAGACATTCTTTTATAGCCATCAATTCTCTTACTCCAAAAGTAAATTTTACTCTTGTCAGTCGTGAAAAACAGTCTGACAACAGAAAAGGCAATTATGGCATCATTGAACCCTGGTTTAGGCCAAAAAAGGGCTGGTTTAAGCCATTTTTAGCCATTTTTAGCCATTTTAGACCCTTAAATCAGCCATTACTATAGCAATACCAGGCCTAGAGCCTTCAAAACACGTCAGAATGTGTGTCAGAGGCGTAGAAACCAGTTAAAACTGTTTTTATTATAATTGTTATATCTTAAGGGTAGTTTTAACCTCTTGGCAACAGCTAAAACTACCCCAGTTGGTATCAAAACCTCATCATCAATTGAGTCCACAGACCCTGTAACTCAATTCCAGGCCAAAAGTGATGAACTTTTGCGTGAATTTTGACATCCCACGCCTGTCAGCAAGGATTTTGGGGGTCTAGCTCCCCCTTAGAGCTGGAGTTCCTTTTTCCCCCCAAATTTAATCTTTCCAATTTATTTTTCCTTTAATTCCTCATCATGTATTATACTTGTACTTTACATATGTAATTCAATTCAATTGTACAGTACAATACAGTAATAATTGACACCTCATATGTAAATCAAAGTTCACTTATGTAATACACGCGCACATTTTGACATTTCAATTGAATTCAATTGAAAATACTTCAATTCCTCATAACTTCTAAACTAAACACAACACCTCAATTTTAACATAAAAATTGATGGTTAACACCACATGTGGTGTGAATTAAATTAAGGTTTTGAGGATTTTCAACTTTTGTATTGAAAATCCTAAAAACTTAATTTAAGCTTATTTAGAGTTGAGTTACAAGAATTTCACTCAGAGGTGACCCCACCTGATTTTTTATGAGGAATCCAATGGTGAAATAAATTTTGTATGTTTATTTATTGGATAAAAAGTTATAATAAATTTTATTTAACTTTTTTCCAAATTTATTTATTTTTTCACAATTTTGTTAAAATTTCATTTTTACTTAATTTTTTCAAGTATAAATGTATTTTTATATTTACAAAATTTAATGTATTTTTTATTTTTAAATTATAATTAATTTTTTATTTTGAATATAATTTTATATCTATATTTTGATTTTTATTTTAATAATATAAATAAATTTATTTTATTTATATTAATATGTTATTTTTTATATTTGTGGTCTTTTGGGTATATGAAATTACCTCTAAGGCTCACAAACCATTAAAAACATTGAGAAGCTGATTCATAGGGGGAACAGGATACTTGTTCTTCCTAGTAACAGCATTGAGTTTGCGGTAATCAACACACAAACGGAGGCCACCATATTTCTTTTTGACAAAGAGGACAGGTGCTCCTGTTGAAGAGGAGCTTGGCCGGATGAAACCTTTCTCTACATTCTCTGAAATGTAGGCCCTGAGTGTATCTGACTCTTGTTTTGATAAAGAGTAGATCACCCCAACTGGAGGTAGAGACCCCTCCAGCTCAATATGATGATCACAGGCGCGGTGAGGAGGAAGTTTTTCTGCTTTCACCTTGGAGAATACATCCAATTATTGGTGATAGGAAGAAGGGACAACCTTCATCACGGTTTCTACTTCTTCTGGCTCTTCCTCTTCATCCCACAACTCCTCCAGGGAATCATGATAAGATGAAGGAGGAGGGTCCATATTCCCAAAGAGGAGATGAAGTAAAGATACAGAATTATCTTCTCCAACATCTTGAATCTCTTTGAAGACTTCATCTCCAGATAATGGTAATGACTGATGGTAATTAAGGGAAGGAATATGGACAGAAGATGGAATTGATGGTGTTCTAGAATCACCAACCAGAACTGCACATGATTTGGCAGAAGAAGAGTCATTACGGAAAGAACTTGGAGGATCACAATAGTCCAAATGATCAGGATTAAAGGTGATCAGCCCTTGCCTCCAATCAATAGAAGGATTAAAATGATTAAGAAAGTCAAATCCCAATATGAGGTCTGCTCCTTTGGGAGTATCAATGACTAAAAAGTCCCATTCAAAGATTGGGAAGGAAGGGAGCTCAACCATATATTTGGTATGGTGAGTCACAAATAAGGAAGGGGACTCAGAGGAGTCCAAAATGATAAGAGGAATCTTCTCTGGAAGTTCTGACGTAGTCAATGAGTACTTGTGAACAAACTGCTTTGCAATAAATGAGTGTGTAGCACCAGAATCAATGAGAATACTGTAAAAAACATCAGAAAGAGAAGAAAAAACAAAAAATTTAAGAGAATTTTTGACACCAGTATTCAGAATGCACAATTGTGCTCTGGAAGGAAAACTGTGAAGACCATTGAACACGACATGGTCTCCACTCAGGCTTTTCCCTGGCTGGGAAGTTGGCCTGACGGTTGGGTAAGCTTGTTTTGAGGTCTTTTGAATCAAGACTCAAGACTATGCTTCCCACCACAATAGGTACAGAGACCCTCTTTGATTCTTCTTTCTTTTTCACAATTCATGAGCTTGAAGTCCTTATTCAACAAAGAAGAATGGGGCTTGTCCCTCTTCTGAAAATTCTTCTTCTTCTTGTGACTTGAACTTAAAAATTTTTGAGGATGAGAAGTACTTGATCTTGGGGCTTCAAGTTTCTTCTCTTGATAGTGATTCTTCTCCTTTTACCTTGAATGGTACCTGGTATCAAGTTCCAGGGTAACATCCATTAAGTCTTGGAGAGAATAAATTCTTGAAGGATGGGAGGCCAATTGATCCAGAATTCTGGATGGCAATCCCTACCTGAAATGATGGATGAGAGCTCTTTCACCCCATTCCCCGATTCTTGAGACTAAACCTCTAAAATCAACAATGTATAGTGATACATGCCCTCCTTCTTTCATTCTTAAGGAATCCAACTCTGCTTCTGCTTTTCTGACTTCATTCGTGTCCCCAAAGAAAGTGAAGAGTTGTGATTCAAATAGATTCCAAGAATTGAGAAGGTGTTTGGGATCTTTATTGGTGAGATTGGAAAGATAAGGCTCAATCCATTTTTCAGCCCTGCCAATAAGAAATGAAGTGGCATAAAGAACCTTCTTTCTGTCTTGAGAGAAGTTTTCCGGATCATCATGAAAAATTAATTGACAAGACTGGATAAAGCTTTTGACCTTGAAGGGCTGAGTCCCATCAAAGCATTCTGGTGCCTTCATAGATGGAGTCTTGAAGGCTGGTGGTCTTTATGAATCAGAAGAAGAAGCTGCTTGAAGATTGGCCATAATCTGAGTCATTTGCTGCATGATGGCCAATAAAGATGGTTCAGATTGATGAGAGACAGGCTGATTAGACTGGGCTAGAGTTGGTCCTCCAGTACCTTGGGATGCCCCCACCGGAGCAGGAACACCTTCAGTACTATCAGACTCTTCCTCTTCACCATCTTCACCTGGACCTTTGAAGCTAGTCCTTGAAATGCCTGGAAAACTGCCAACTACTCCTGAGAAAGAATTTGATCTTCTTGGCACTCTTCCTTCCTTCCTGGATGGTGCTTCTCCTTCCATGCGGGGTCCTCTATCTAATTGGGCCCTCAGTTGAGGAACTGCTGGGGTGCCATCAAGAGGAACTCTTGGAGTAGGAGTAAGAACAGCTTGAGTTTGAGCCCGAGATCTGGTCTGTCTTGCAGGAGGTGAGTGTTGGAGTGGCATTATTGAATAAGAATAAGAATAAAATTTAAATGAATATGATCAAAACTTGAATAGAAACTTGAGGCAAAACTGAAATAGTCTTGAGGATCAAATCAAATCAAATCTTGAGGGAGAAATCACTGAATTAATTAAAATCTTCAAGTATGTCAATCAATCAAGGTCAAATGAGTCTTGAAGTCTAAATCAATATCAATGAAAAATCTTGAAGTCAATAAAATCAATCAATGAAAATCAAATCTCGCAGAGAAAATCAATCAGTCAAATGAATTCTTGAGTCAAAATCAATTTATGTCGATTCTTGATGTGAAATTCAGCAAAATCAATGAGAACTCTTCAGGTCAGTCAATGTCAATTATATCAAATCAGCCAATCAAATCAATTATCAAGTTAATTCTGCCTGAAAATCAAAATTCTTGAAGAAAAATCAAATTGAATCCTGATATGAAGAACTTGTCTGAATAATCTGATGAGCAATTTGAAAATCAAAATGATAAGATGCCTGAATGAAGGATAAAAATGAGATTGATTATTGAGATTCAGGATTGAAAAAGATGACAAAAATTAAAATTGGGTCAGCTTTCAATTTTGAGAATGAAGAATGAATGAGAGAAAATTGAGAGGTGACAAAGAATCATTGAATTCATAAGTGTGAGCCTTTGAGATATGAGCACATACCCAATAAGGTCACAAAAAGACTCAGAAAAATTATACCTTTAATATAATTATATTAAAATTACTTAGAATAATTATACATTAAGAATAATTACTTAAATATACAAAAAATACCATAAATTGGTACAAAAATTGGTTTAACTTAAAAACCAATGAATCAACTTGTAAAATAGATTATACCATTGGATTCCCCATGGAAAAATACACATATACCATTTTTATGGCATATCTGTAAAGTCAATATTTAAGGAATTATAAGGTATAATACCTTATAAAAATCATAAAACCTTATTTATCTCAAGAACTAATGAAACAACATGTGAGATAAATTGTACCAGTGGATTCCCCATGAAATTACACACATAAAACAATTAATAAGCTAATTTCCAATGTTAATACTTAAGGAATTATCCTGAATATATGCACTTTTTTGGTCAACGCATATATTCAAGGATCATAGCTAATATCTTCTAAACTATACATGATAGAATGATGAACCAAAAATAAAGTTACCACGTAATTACTGTAAGAACACAGATATGAACTTTATTTTACAAATTATAAACAAGGTTAAAACCTATGATCAATTATTGATAAAAATCAACAGAGCTGTTGACCACTTTGTTGTGAAAGTGTTCCAAACTTAAAAAAAAGTACACAGTTGGATTCTCCTAATTCATTCGTGAAGAATGATGTAATTTTTATTATTAAATTCAGGGTATAACCCCCTGAAATCAAGGTTTGAAGTTTAAAATATTGAATTTTGACAGAAAAGATGAGTTACAAGAAAAATCATCAAAATTAGAGTTTTGATTATGTAATGAAAAGCTCTTGGCAGCATAATACGGTTATGCCAGGCTATCAGAATTCACTCTCTGAATTGCTGTAGCGTGTAAATCTTAAAAGGTATTGAGGATCAAAGTTTGAGCTTAATTTGAGCTGTTATGATCACATACTGTAACCTTAATTTAAGTTTAACAGTCTTAAGAGTGATAAAATTGGTGAATACTATTAGTTTATGATTAAAACTAATAAAATCCACGAAATTTGGGGTTCTGCCAAGCCTCTGATGTCATCAAACTTAGAGTTATAGTGATAACTCTAAATAATGGTGTAATAATGATGTAATATGGTTTGATCATGATGTAATCACCCTCAAGCCTTAAAATATTGATCAATTCCAGTGGATATGATCAGTACACGTCTACTAGAAGCCTGTTGGACTCTAGTAGGGAGGTATTTACTATAAATAGAGCTCTTTTTACTCTATTTACCCCTCAGACGCATCAAAAACATTAAATCAATTAAATAAAAGGTAATTTCTTTATTCTTTATATATAAAACTCTTATATTATTAAAGACCAAAGACCATATTAATATTAATCACTATTTTTACGTGATTAAATCAATTCTTTAATTGTTTTTGTCATAAATCTCTCTGTAAACTCATTTCCACGTAAAATCAAGAATTTTAGTAATTTTCTTTATTTTTTATTGTAAATACAATTTGAAAAAGTTGTATTATATCCTTTTGGCGTAAAATATATCAAAATTATTATTTTAAGTGTTAAAAGTAGGTTATTTCATCTTATTATAATAAGTTCTCTCTTATTATTACTCTTAATAATTCTTATTTAATATAAATAGTATTTATATTAATATATAACTTTAATATTAGTAATATTATTGTTATTAATTGTTTTTTATTTATAAAAAACAGTTTTTTACGCCTTTATTATTTGTTGGTAACAATAATAAAGAGCTCTATAATATATTAATTATTTTATATTAATATATTATTTATAATATTATAATTTCATATAATATTAATTATATTATTATATTTATTTAATAATATAATATTTTTACGCCATAATAATAATATTTCTTTATTATTATTATTATTTTAATCTTATTTATTTCAATTATAAGGACATTCAGGGTACAATAAGTAAAAAATTAGTAATTTTTACTTATTGTTTCATAGTCAAACCTTACAATAAGCGTCAAAGAGTCATAATTTCGAAGAATGAATGAATGAAATTGATGAAGAATGAATGAATAAAATGAAGAGAAATTATGAGTTAATTAATATAATGTCACAGGGGCTCTTATGGAAGCAAGAGGGCCTGGCACTCAGGAATCAAGAGCTCACTTGGAGGGCTCCAAAAGATGAAGGAATAATAAAGATTTAATTTCTTTAATGAAGAAGAGTGGAAAACACAAGTATGCCAAAGATAAAAGAAAAAGAACAAGAAGCCAAAGGCCAAAAGATAATAAAGGAAGCCAAAGTCCAAGAAGCCAACCAAGTGAATCCTCAATTCACTGTTTCAACCTGCCAGAAAAGGAATGGAATTAGTAAAGGATATGACTGCCAATATCCACTGACAGGTGAGGAAGAAAAGAGAAAGGGTGCTTATGACTGACTTAAGATTATCAGTATTAAATTTAATAAGGTAAAAGAAAATAAGGATAATAATAATTCCAATATATTAATTTACTGGGGAAAAAGTCCCCAGGCGCTGAAAGGTGGCCAGTATATGTGAAAAACTGAAAGAGTGATCCTGGAAGGTGAATCAGTTGACTGTATTGTCCAAATTGGGAAATACAGCTCTGGCCATCTTGAAATTTGAAGTGTGTGATGGAATTCACACAGTGGAATATGAAATGGCCCAATTGGGCCAAGGCCATACAGGTTGATTGAATGAGGCCTGTACGGATGAATTGAGTTGTCCAAGGAGTATTGAAATACTTGATGCCTTGACAGCTGATTGAATTGATGTAATACCTCTCGATAATTTCCCCTTTTGAATAATCCTCAATAATGTACCAACCCAACTCCTGTAGATACAGGTGTTTGGGGTCCTTGAAGAGTCTTCTGATTGCCGCCATAACTTGTCAGACTGATGAGCTGAATAATCCTCCTTCGAGATGGGTGTTGGATTTTGAGACCTTGATATTTTATTGTGGAATTTGGTCCTGAAAGCATCACCATTGAATTGCTGAGCAAAAATGGTGCATAATAGTATATAATACCATATATGCACCAAGCCTGCAACCTCCAGTACGGATGGTAAGAAGGAATGGAAGGAATTCCCCATAAGTTGAGGGGAAGGCTGACTGAGCTAATCTGGTGGCCTCTGGTGGTTGCCAGAGGCCATGGCTGAGATATTGGTCCATGGCCAAGAATGGGTCCTACGGGATTTATGGCCAAATTGGTGTCCAACAGGTCTTTGGCCAATTTTGGGTCCAAGGGATTGGTGGCCAATTGTGGTTTGGGACCAACCTGGCCTTGGGGGCTAGATGGCTGCCCCCTTTGGCCCCTTTTGGCCTCATCCAATGAGGCCAAAAGGGGCCTAATTGGCCTGTGGACCGCTGACCATGAGCCGTAGGAGGCCTAAATGGCCCAAAAAGCACATTTAGGCCAAAACCCCACCAATGAAAGGGGTTGGCTAGGGGGCCTGGAGGCCCCTAGAAGACAAAAGGATCCCCCCAGGCCCAAAATCAAAGATGAATGCCTGGGGGTTGGTGAGGTGTAAATTGGCCAAGGAGGCCAATGATGGCAGGATATGGCCATTGGATTGGGTTATGGCGTAAGAGCCATGGAACACCCAAGGGGGCAATTGGCCATAAATGATATGACGTGACCAATTGGCCCCAATTTGGCTCCAGGTTGGATTGCCGCAACCATCAAGGAGGAGGGTCAAACTCGTGGTTGTGACACCTAAGAACATAAGGTTTTTGACTGCTTTCAAACACTAACATGTCACCTGTACACCTCAGAGATCTTGGCTTCCAAAGGAACCAACCAGAGGACAGAGAAGGTTTGTCCAGAACCAGAAGACCTGAAAGAGGACACCTTGGACACAGTAGTGGATGGCAAAAGAATGAGGGAGATAATACCAACCCTGCCATTCACACTCCAATTCAATGGAGACCTCAAACCAGAGGACTGGAAAGACATGGATCGAGTTCTTCAGCTCCACCAACTCTGCAAGGACTTATGCCAATGGAGCATGGACAACAAGAGGTTCAACCTGGCAAGTCACTGGGCAGAACTTGGAGCAAGTTGCCAGAAGATCTGTCTCATAGAGATAGACTTCAAAGACCTGATGGTAATCACCAAAGGTTGGAATCCTGGAGGTAAGGGCACAGAGGATAAGGGAGAATCAAGCCACTATCCAAGCTATAGAAAAACAGCTAACCCAGACAGGGCCTACTCAGATTCCTTCAGGCTCACAAGGAGCAGGCCAAATCAGCTCTCCAGTGGCTTCACACCATTCAGAAGCCAGCTGATCAGTGGCCAAGAGTCGCCATTCTTCACAATTCCAAGAGGTTTCCAGGAGAAGACAAGGAAACAAGGGCAAGAACAAAACCTCCTTCAACCAGAGGATGAAAGAGTCAGAACCTATGATTCAGAAGCTGTTTGATTTGGTAAAAGAAGTGCACAAGAGCCAGAAGTAGTTGTAAACCACTCTAGAATCACTAGTCCTAGTAATAGAAACATTTCCCCCTCAGACTGAGCATAACATTGTCACATCTGAGAGTAACATCAACAGTGATACACTGTGGTTACAAATGTCCCAATATTCTGAACAATCTGCAAAGTAGTTTTCAGAAATTGAAGCTGGCCAAGAGAGGATGAGAAAAACACAAGCCTCCTTGGAACAGATAGTTAAGAATCTTCAAGAAGGATATTCTCAACTGAGCAAAGCCTCTGAAGAAACCAACAAAATACTGAATCTAGTCTTTGAAGAACAACACCACAGCAAAAGGGACAGGCATTGTCTGGACCAAGACATAAACAAATTGTTTAATCTCTACCATAACTTGAAGCCCCAACCACAAGGCCAAGTTATGGAGAATCCATATCAACCAAATGAAATCAAACCAGATGCCATGTTGATGAATAAGGCAGGATCTCCATCACAATACCAGGATGGAGATAGCATGTCTTATTCAGAGAAGGAGCCCTGAAACAGCTTCCTGAGGCCTCAAGCTGGCCCAGATTCTCTGGATCAGGAGAATATGATCATATGGACCTCATAGATTATATTGATGGACTCTTCATTGATGTACCAATCATACAAGACTACTGGATTACTGCTAGATTGAATACTGCATTTAAAGGTCATGCTAGTATATGGTACACAGAAATGAAAGAAATCCATGACAGAAGAAACTGGCCATGGTGAAAGAGTCAAATCATCCAAAAGTACAGTAATGGAACTTCGATATGGCAGAAGACAATGTCATTTGAAAATGACAAATACTCAGTGTACAATGATCCATATGAGTGGTGTCTTAGACAGTCTAAAAGACTTAAATCCATTGATCCTCAGATGAACATCCAAATGAGGAATAATAAGCTTCTGACACAACTGCCAGGAGAACTAGAGAATGCAGTAAAAAGCAGATGCAACCAAAATTGCACTCTAGATGACATTGCCAACACCTTACAAGACATAAGGAAAAGGACTAATATAGCTAAATTCACCCCATATAAGAGCAGTAGTTTTTAAGAGAAACAACCTTTCAGGGTGGAGTTTAAAGACAAACCCAAAGAAAGAGTGGCAGAATTGGCAAAGGAGAGGAATTCTTGCCACAATTGTGGTTCAACAGACCACTATGCCAACAACTGTCCAAATGTAAGGTTTGACTATGAAACAATAAGTAAGAATTACTAATATTTTACTTGTTGTACTATGAATGTCCTTATAAATGAAATAAATAAGATAAAAATAATTATAATAATAAAGAATTATTATAATTATGGCCTAAAAATAAATATACTATAAATAAAATATGATAATATAATTTATACTATAAAATATAATATAATAAAATAAATATATTAATATAAAATAATTAATATATTTAATGGCACTTTATTATTGTTACAAACAAATAAAAAAGGCATAAAAAATTGTTTTTTATTAATAAAAAACAATTAATAACAATAATATTACCAATATTAAAGTTATAAATTAATATAAATACTATTTATATTAATTAAGGAATTATTAAAAGAATAATATAGAGAAAAATTATTATAATAAGAGAAAATAGCCTACTTTTAATACTTAATATAATAATTTTGAGATATTTTAAGCCAAATAATGTAAATACAACTTATCCAAATTGTATTTACAATAAAAATAAAGAAAAGTACAAATATTCTTGATTTTTACGTGGAAATGAGTTTTTAGAGAGATTTTTAACAAAAACAATTAAATAAATGATTTAATCACGTCAGAATTGATGATTATAATAAGAGGATCTTTGGTCTTTGATAATATAAAAGTTTTATATATAAATAATAAAGATATTACCTTTTTAATTGTATTGATTTGATGTTTTTGATGCGTCTGAGGGGAAAACAGAGTAAAAAGAGCTCTATTTATAGTAAATACCTCCCTCCTAGAGTCCAACAGGCTTCTAGTAGACGTTTACTGATCATATCCACTGGAATTGATCAATATTTTAAGGTTTGGTGATGACTACATCATGATCGAACCACATTACATTATTATTACGCCATTATTTAGAGTTATCACTATAACTCTACATTTGATGACGTCAAAGGCTTGGAAGAACCCCAAATTTCGTGGACTTTATTAGTTTGAATCATAAACTAATAGTATTCACCAATTGTATCACTTATATGACTGTTAAACTTGATTTAAGGTTACAGTGAGTGATCATAAATGATCAAATTAAGCTCAGATTTTGATCTTTAAACACTTTTGAGATTTACACGCTACAGCGATTCGGAGAGTGAATTCAAATAGCTTGGCATAACCTTACTATGCTGCCAAGATCATTTCATTACATCATTAAAACTCTATTTTTGATGATTTTTCTTGTAACTCATCTTTTCTGTCAAAATTTAATATTTTAAACTTCAAACTATGATTTCAAGGGGTTATGCCTTGAATATTATGATAAAAAATACATCATTCTTCACTAATGAACTAGTAGAATCCAACTGTCCACTTTTTTTTAAGTTTGGACCACTTTCACAACAAAGTGGTCAACAGCTCTGTTGATTTTAATCAATAATTCCTTACAAATTTTAACCTTGTTTGTAACTTGTGATATAAACTTCATTTCTGTATTCCTACAGTAATTACGTGATTACTTTATTTTTGGTTCATCACTATATCATGCATAATTCAAGAGATATTAGCTAAAATCCTTGAATATATGCGTTGACCAAAAAAGTGCATATATTCAGGTTAATTCCTTAAGTATTGATTTTGAAGCTTAGCTTATTAATTGTTTTATGTGTGGATTTTCATGAAGAATCCAATAGTACCATTTATTTCACATTTTGTTTCATTTTTTTTGAAATAGATAAGGATTTGTGTTTTTATAAGGTATTATTACTTATAACTTATTAAATATTGACTTTACAGATATGCCATAAAAACAGTATATGTGTATTTTACCATGAGGAATCAAATGGTATAATTTTTTTCACATGTTTATTCATTGGCTTTAAGTTAAACCAAGTTTTATACCAATTTATGGTATTTTTGTAGTTTTAAGGTACTTATTTTTAATGTATAATTATATTAAATATTTCTTGGGACCTTTTTGGGTATGTGGTCATATCTCAAAGGTTCACTCTTCCTACCACCAAAGAATATTGTGCCACAATCTGATATGTGTAATTAGGGTATCATCCACTGTCCTACCTCTTTAATAGACTTTGTTAGTCTTGAAGCTCAATAATGCTTAACTTTTCTATTTCTCAGGCTTTCTTTCATGTCTGAACCTTCTTAGTAGTTTATCAGCATTTGTTATATCTTTCTCAAGTAGCCATTCATCTTCTTGAGATGAATTTCTATACCTTACAAGGTATTCCCTTTCTTTTTTTTTTCTGGTCCTTCTTTCTTTAAGGACTTTTACTATTTTCTTTTCCTCTCCTTCTTCCAAGGGGGGAATTTCAAGTTGGGGTTTATTTCTTAGTGGAAATAACTCCTTGTCACTTGAACTGTACGTTTTTATCAGACTTACAGGGAAAGTTGGGTGTTTGTTCATTAGATCACCTGTGAGTTCCAATTGCACAGCATTGGGTCCATGAAGTGCTTTTATCATAAATGGTCCTGCAAAGGAATCTTTTAATTTCTTTGGGCCTTTTATGTTATTGAAATTAAGGGTTGATACTAGAACCAAGTCTCCTATTTTGAAATCAGGTGGCTTATTACTTTTATCCCATCTTTCTTTTGCATATTTGAAAGAGTCTTGCATACATGTGTTTGCATGGTGTCTTGCTTTGTCAAGCATTATCTTACAGCTGCTTGCTGTTGGATGCATATCCACTAAGTCCTTTTTGAGGGTATCATAAGGAAGTCTTGGATTCCAACCTTTCTCTAGCATTTCTGGTGTTTTGCCAGTAGAAGAATGGATTGATGTTTTATATGCCAGTTCAAGAGCTGGTATTAGTGTACACCAATCATGGGTAAAACCATCAGAATCTTTGAATTCTAGCCCATAAGCACAGAATCTTCTGATCATGTCCTCTAAGGTCTGTATCATTCTTTCTGCTAAACCATCAGTTTGAGGATGGTAAGCTGTTTAGAATGATAGCTTTGTCCCAAACAAGTTATGGAGATTTGTCCATAATGCTGAAGTGAACTTTGGGTCTCTGTCACTTATAATATTCTGGAATAAGCCTGTATGGCTAATAACTTTATTCCATATCATTATGGCTGTGTCCATAGCTGTGTCATCTTTATGACATGGTAGGAACATGGGAGTTTTGCTATACCTGTCAACCAATACTAGGCATGCATTATAGCTTCTGTCTCCTCCTGTAGGTAATGCTGTTACCCAATCCATATGAACTATTTCCCAAGGGAATTTTGGTTCTTGGATTTGGATCATCATTCCAAACTTCTTTCCTGTGGCTCTGTTGGGTTTTTGACATCTGTCACAGGTTTGGCAGTATTCTATAACATCTTTCTTCCAATTTGGCAACCAAGAGCAGGTTTTCACCCTCTCTAGTGTCCTGTCTTCTGAAAGGTGTCCAGATGCAACACTATCATGACACTCATGTAAAATAGTGTTTATCAGGGTTCTATCTGTTAAGGTCATAACACATGTGTGTTTTGTTCTATGGTAAAGGATTCCATCAAGGAGGTGGAATCTTCCTTCATCATATGCCTTTTTCCATTTTTCATCTAGTTTTGATGAAAGTGATGGGTCTTTGCAGTCTTTCATTAGAAGTTGGCTTAAGATATGGCAATTTTTTTCTATCTTATAGCTTTTTTTAACTTGGTTAAAGAATTCTGTGCCAATGTCTGTAACACATATTCCTTCTATATGGTGTTCTTCTTGTGTTACCCATGCTGGATTGTCAGGGGTATTTGCTAGAGCCCATCTGCTAAGACCATCTTCATTTTTATGAATATTGCCAGATTTATGAACAATAGTCATATTTCCTCTATATTCTTGGATAGCAATTTGCCATCTCAGCATATGTCTATTTGGAGTTTTCATATTTAATAGAGATTTTACAGTATTACAGTCTGTAATCACATCAAATACTGTTCCATCTAAATAGTAATGTAATTTTTCTAAAGCCCACACTAAGCAGAGGCATTCCATTTGGCTTTCTTCATATCTTGCTTCTGTTGGCTTTATCTGTCTTGAAATAAAACAAATTGGTCCTTCCACTGGTTTATCATTGATAATTTGTGTCTGGTGTAGTGCAGCATCCAGTCCTTCTCCACAAGCATCAATGTACAGCTTGAAGGGTAGTTTCCAGTCTGGCATTAGAAGAAATGGGGCATTTGTTAAGGAATTTTTTAATTCTTCATATGCCTTTACT
Organism: Austropuccinia psidii; assembly: GCA_023105745.1. Lineage (NCBI taxonomy): Eukaryota > Fungi > Basidiomycota > Pucciniomycetes > Pucciniales > Sphaerophragmiaceae > Austropuccinia > Austropuccinia psidii. Next base: position 70,632,267 of record JALGQZ010000004.1, read on the forward strand.
CTTTCTTCTGTCATTTAATAGACTGTTTGTTGGTCACATAGCTTATACAAGGATTTAGCAATTTTTGCAAAGTCCTTTATATGCTGTCTATAGTAACCAGCAAATCCTAAAAATGATTGCATTTCTTTTTTGGTTTGAGGCATTGGTTTAAGGAATACTTCTGCTACTTTATTCTTGTCTATGCCTAGACTAAGTCCAGATACAACATGTCCTAGTGCTTTTAATTCACTGTATGCAAAATGACACTTTTTCAAGGAAATTTTCATATTCACTTGGACTATTTTTTGTAGTACCCTTTCTAGTCTTGTAAGGTGATTTTCCCAAGTTTCTGAGCAAACCTAGATATCATCAATATAGATAATTAACCATCCTTCAGATAATTCTTCAGGAAATGTGGTATTCATCATTCTTTGATAATGGGAAGGTGCATTATTTATGCCAAATGGCATTCTTAAGTATTCAAAAATTCCACAGTGTACTATTATCCTCAGTAGGCTTTTGGCATTGTCTGTCAAGACATTTTGATGAAAACCCTTTAAGGCATCCATAGCTGTTATGAACTTAGCTTGTGACAATTGTATCAATGTCTCATGGATCCTGGGTATTGGATACCTGTCTGGAATGGTATAGGTGTTCAGGGCTCTGAATTCTCCTACCATCCTTGATTTTCCATTATGCCAATTTATAATGACAGGTGTAGTGACTTCTACCTGTTCATTATGTCCTACCTTTCTTAATACTCCAAGGTCCATTAATTCTTTAATGTGTACCTCTAAGGCTTCTCTAGCCCTTGGACTAGCTGAGTAAGCAGGTCTCCTTAGTAGAGGTGGGTAAGGTTTTTCCACATTAAGAATTATATCCACTTCATGTCCAATTATGGCACCTAGTGGCTCTTTGTCAGTTTCAAAGGCATTTTTATACTTAAATAAGAGGTCAATCAATTTTTCTTTCATTTTTTCTGTTAATTCTTGATTGAATTCTGCCTCTTTAAGTTTTTAAGATATAAAAAGTTCCTTTTCTGGAATTTTTTCCTCATTCTTAATAACTGTGATTTGTTTTTTGTTATTTAAGAAGCCAAACTTTTGTCTTTTGTTGTCCCCTATGGTAAAATATCTATCCTTTTGGTTGGAGATATCTATACCATAGATTGATAAGTAGTCATTCCCAAGTATGAAGTGATTACTAGTACAGTTGTCCATTACTACAAACTCTACTTTGATTCTGACACATTGTGAGAGATGAGGAAAAATTAGTGTTAAATCAATTATTCCAAGGGGCTTCATGCTCTCACTTGCACTACTAAATTTGACACCTTGTATTGGCATAAGTTTTTCTTGCCAGTCTGGGACAATGGTTTTTAAATAGCTTTTACCAACACAGGTGCAATATGCTCCTGTATCTAAGTCAACTTTTCCTGCTTGGTTATCAACCATAACAATACTTATACTTGATTTTCCAGCTGTATATCCCATTCCTCTTGCAGGTTTGGTCCTATACATTTTGGCATTTTGTATGTTTGTCAGGGTTTTTTCAGATGTCCCAACTTGTGGTAAGTTTGAGTTAACATCCAGTACTTCATAAATTATATCAATATTATTCATTTGTGCATTAATTATATTGATTTCATCACTTTCAGAGCTTTCTGACTCTTCTGTCTCTTTTTCAGAGTCAGATTCATCTTCTTTGTCATTGTGGTTTTCTGTTTCCACAATTTCATTAATCTTTGCCTTTTTAAGGCAATTATTGGCTAAGTGTCCAATACCTCCACATTTATGGCATTTTCTTTGCTCATTATTGTTGGATGTATTGGGCTTGAAGGATTCTTTTGATTTATCTTTTTTGATAAATGGTTTTTTTGGGCTTTTAATGTCCAATTTCTTCCAAGTCCTTCCAATTTTTGTTCTTGTCACTATGTCTTCTAGTGCATTAATATACTCTTCTGTGGAGCATGGTTCTATACACCTGCTTCTTAGGGCATGTTCTAGTTCCCCTCCACACTTTTTAAGTATTTTCATATGCACCATTTTTTGTGACATTTCTGGGTACAATGCATTAAGTCTTTCAACTTGTTTCAAGAACCAAGTTAAAGGTTTGTCTTTGTCTGGGTCAAAGAAAGAATTTTCAAATACATTTTCTATTTTGTACCTCCAGGCATCATTAGCCCACTTGGTGATTATTTCTTGTTTCCACCAAGACCAGGTATTTTTGCCATTTGTTTTCCTTATGCCATAATACCATCTTTTTGCAGATTTTCCAAAAAATGAATGTAATCTTGCAGTGATTAATTCATCTGGTATGGCATAATCTTCTTGTAGAATGTCAATTGTTTTGATGAATGACATGTGGTCATATTCACCTTCTCCTGTGAATGTTGGCCATTCTTTCAATTGAGGTGCTTCCTTCATTAAGACTTGGTTATTGTCTTGGTGACTCAAGTCTGTTATGAATGGATTTGTTAATTCCTCTTTTGGTTTAACAGGGCTTCTTATGTGAGAAAATGGTGTTGATAAATTTGGCATATTTAAATTAGCCTCATTAATTTTATCCATTTTTTCAGTAATAAGCCTTATTTCACTTTGAATGTCATCTTTCAGATGCATTCTTGCTTCATCACTTTTTTCCACATGGTCCAAAAGTAATTTTTGGTGTGATGAAGTCTTTTCTTCAAATTTTTTACAGAAATACTCAATTTGTTTAATTTTTCTGTAAGATTGTCAATACTCACATCATAATTGATTGTCAAAGTTTTTTCTTTGATATCACTTATGTATTTATACAACTCTTGTTGTCCTTGTATTAATTTCTGAGTATTGTCAATTAATACTTTTGGTTTATTATTTTCAATCATAAATTTTATGTTATCAATTTCTTTCTTATTTTGTGAAACAAGTTTTGTTAAAGATAATTGACTGTTATTTATTTCTTGGAAAGATAATAAACTATTTCTAATGTCTTTAAGAGGTAAAATACTATTTTTAAGCTCTGTTAAAGTATTCACAACATCAGTAGACAAGGTTATTTCTTTGGGTAATGGGGTTGTCTCATTCTTTGTCCCTCTTTGTCTTTGAATTCCATCAAAGTTCTGGCCATGTTGAAGACATTGTCCATGGCATCTTTTTGGATCTTGGGGATCCTGTAACTTGGGAAATATGGTTTTCTCCAATTCTTTTTCTTGTTCTTCTTCCCTTCTTGGGGAAGTGGGGTGACTTGGGGCTTGCTGGTAGAAGCTACTGGGGCTTCTTCCTTGGTTGCCTCCTTCTTTTTGGCATGATACTCCTTGATCTTTTTGATTTGAGGTTTGGATGATAGTGGATTCCATCCATTGGAGTATCTCACTATTTCCTCCTCTTTGAGAAACTTTTTCAGGATGTGCCAGGAGTTCATCACTCCTTGGTGTATTTGAGGCAACATTTCCCAATCTTTGTCCTTGTACACTGTGTAGTACTTTTTGTATTGGCTCATGTAAATGTCTATTTGAGCCCTCTGAATGTGATTTGTACCTGTTTGAGTTACTCATACTTAGTTCCAATTCAGGTTCAGATATCATGGGCATTTCTGGGACTTGCCTTTGGGATAAGGCACTTCCTTGTGTGGATTCTGTTCCACTGGGGATATTGCCCTTCCTTTTCCCTTTTGAGGAATCAATTCTACCTCTGAGTCCAGCTCCATCTGATTGGATGGAGTATGGCGAGCCTCTTCTGGTAGTCATATTATAAGAAAAATAAGAAATAAGAGGATTTCAGAACAGGAATTTTCTTATGGCAATTTATAAATGAGGTACTCACCTTCAGAGTCCTGGAAAGTCCAATTTCTTGGCTTTCTTTCTTTTGGCAATTATTGGTGTTGAAGAGCTTTGACAAGTTTCTTCCACCAATATTTCAACAGTGGTTTGGTTGTCCTCTGTTGGGTTGTCTTCAAACACTAAAAAAGACAAATAAATATAAGTTTTTTATATAAAAGTGTTATTTTTGGTAAGATATGGCAATTTTCCAAGTAAAAATTGCTTTTATAGCTTTTTTTTATAGAAAAAAAATGGAAATAATTAAAGAAATGAAATTAAAATGAATAAAATAACTTTTTTATTGGCTTTTAATATTTTTATTATTTTTTATGTTTTTATTTTCAAAGAATAAAATAAAAATGGATATGATTCTTTTTATAAAATTAATTTATAATATAAAATTATTTTTAATTTATAAAATATCTTTTTTAATCACTAGAGTCACTCAAAGAAAGTTTTTGCAAGTCTAAGAATGTGAAAAACCACGTGTAAGACAGTACAATTGCTTTCCAGATGCCTCAATAGCTTTGAAAATCAATAAATATAAAATTATTATATAATTTTATGATTATAAGTATAATTTATTATTGGATAAGCCCAATTAGAATCTTTTTAAAGGTCTTTTAGAGTAAATATCACGGCCAGGCCCCCAAATGTAAGGTTTGACTATGAAACAATAAGTGAAAATTACTGATATTTTACTTATTGTACTATGGATTTCCTTATAAATGAAATAAATAAGATAAAAAATAATTATAATAATAAAGAATTATTATAATTATGGCATAAAAATAAGTATATTACCAATAAAATATGATAATATAATTTATATTATAAAATATAATACAATATAATAAATATATTTATATAAAATAATTAATATATTTAATGGCACTTTATTATTGTTACAAAAAAATAATGAAGGCGTAAAAAATTGTTTTTTATTAATAAAAAACAATTAATAACAATAATATTACCAATATTAAAGTTATAAATTAATATAAATACTATTTATATCAATTAAAGAATTATTAAAAGAATAATATAGAAAAAAATTATTATAATAAGAGAAAATAACCTACTTTTAATACTTAATATAATAATTTTGAGATATTTTACGCCAAATAATGTAAATACAACTTATCCAAATTGTATTTACAATAAAAATAGAGAAAATTACAAATATTCTTGATTTTTACGTGGATATGAGTTTTTAGAGAGATTTTTAACAAAAACAATTAAATAAATGATTTAATCACGTCAAAATTGATGATCATAATAAGATGATCTTTGGTCTTTGATAATATAAAAGTTTTATATATAAATAATAAAGATATTACCTTTTTAATTGTATTGATTTGATGTTTTTGATGCGTCTGAGGGGAAAACAGAGTAAAAAGAGCTCTATTTATAGTAAATACCACCCTCCTAGAGTCCAACAGGCTTCTAGTAGACGTTTACTGATCATATCCACTGGAATTGATCAATATTTTAAGGTTGGGCGATGATTACATCATGATCAAACCACATTACATCATTATTACACCATTATTTAGAGTTATCACTATAGCTCTAAGTTTGATGATGTCAAAGGCTTGGCAGAACCCCAAATCTTGTGAATTTTATTAGTTTTAATCATAAACTAATAGTATTCACCAATCTTATCACTTATATTACTGTTAAACTTAATTTAAGGTTACAGTGAGTGATCATAAATGATCAAATTAAGCTCAAACTTTTATCTTTAATAACTTTAAAGATTTACACGCTACAGCAATTCAGAGAGTGAATTCTAATAGCTTGGCATAACCTTATTATGCTTCCAAGAGCATTTCATTAAATCATCAAAACTCTCTTTTTAATGTTTTTCTTTTAACTCGTCTTTTCTGTCAAAATTTAACATTTTAAACTTCAAACTATGATTTCAAGGGGTTATGCCTTGAATATTATAATAAAAAAGTACATCATTCTTCACGAATGAACTAGTAGAATCCAACTGTCTACTTTTTTTAAGTTTGGACCACTTTCACAACAAAGTGGTCAACAGCTCTGTTGATTTTAATCAATAATTCCTTACAAATTTTAACCTTGTTTGTAACTTGTGAAATAAATTTCATTTCTGTATTCCTACAGTAATTACGTGATTACTTTATTTTTGGTTCATCACTCTATCATGCATAATTCAATAGATATTAGCTAAAATCCTTGAATATATGTGTTGACCAAAAAAGTGCATATATTCAGGTTAATTCCTTAAGTATTGATTTTGAAGCTTAGGGTATTAATTGTTTTATGTGTGTATTTTTATGGAGAATCCAATGGGCCCATTTATTTCACATGTTGTTCCATTAGTTATTGAAATAAATAAGGATTTGTGTTTTTTATAAGGTATTATTACTCATAACTTATCAAATATTGACTTTACAGATATTCCATAAAAATGGTATATGTGTATTTTACCATTGGGGATACAATGGTATGATTTATTTGACTTTTTTATTAATTGGGCTTTAAGTTAAACCAAGTTTAATACCAATTTATGGTATTTTTGCAATTTTAAGGTACTTATTTTTAATGTATAATTAGATTAAATATTTCTTGTGACCTTTTTGGGTATGTGGTCATATCTCAAAGGTTCACACCAAAGGCAAAGAAAAAAGTCTATGCCATCGAGAAAGTCCCATAGGAAGAATCACGAACAGAGGATTCTGAATCAGACTCCATGGGTGATGCCATCAGAGAACCATCTGATGATGATCAAGACCCAAGAGGAAACCCCACTAGAAATTCAGGACATACAGTTGGAAGCAGGCATGCCACAGGACACTGCTAACAAGAACTTGTGCAAACACACACAAGATGCACAAACATCCCTGGTTACACCAACCAAAGGAATGGCATATATACATGGGACAGCCACAAAAATGACTGTTTTTATTGACAATGCTCAGCATCTACTGATAATTGATAGTGGAGCACATTGCTCCATAGTGGCCAGAAACTATCTGGAGACCCACTTCCCAAACTAGGAAAAACAGCTCTTGCCCACTAAGGCAAAGAACTTTAAAAGTGCATCAGGGAAGATGACTTCCATTGGGAGAATTATTAAAGAGATAATTATACCCCACAGGAAGGGTAATATCATACTCAACCCAGAGTTTGTAGTGCTTGATGATGCCCACATCCAAGGGTTTCTACTGGGAACAGATTACCAGAGGATGTATGGCATAGACATTTACAACAGTAAAAATAGGCACATCACCATTGGTACTAACAAGGAAAAGAAATTTTCACTTTATATATACTAGATATCTTCTCAAGATCCACTAGAAGAACTTCTGAAGGAATTCAGAGAGGGACAGTTTAGCACTACCCTCACCAGTAAACAAAAACTAAGCTTACTGAAGATGCTGAGAAAGAACAGACCAGCATTTGCCATTGGTGAAGAACCATTAGGCAAGATAAAAGGCCATGATATAGAAGTATATCTGGATGTGGAAAGGCCTTATCCACCCATGCTGAGGAGACCTCCTTGTCCAGAAAGCCTGGAAACCAGGAAAGAAATTGAGAGCCATATCAATGAACTCCTGGATATGGATGTTATCAGGAAGATTGGACATAATGAAATAGTGGAAATCACCACCCCTGTCCTAATCACCTGGCATGATGGCAAGTCTAGACTGTGTGGAGATTTCAGAGCTCTGAATAACTACACAAAAGCAGACAGGTACCCTATACCCAGGATACCTCATGCCTTGGATAAACTGGCAAAAGCCAGATACATAACCAAAATGGATTGTATGAAAGGCTTCCACAAAAATGGAGTTAAACCAAACTCCATGAAATTACTCATAATAATATGCCATATGGGCATATATGAGTATACCAGGATGCCATTTGGCATCAAAGATGCACCAGCCCATTTCCAAAGGATGATGGACACAATATTTCAAGAAGAAATACTGGAAGTCTGGATGGTAGTATAAATTGATGATATCATTATATACTCAGAGACATGGGAAGACCATTTGCAATACATAGACAGAGTACTAAGTAAATGTATACCCATCAATCTGAAAATTTCACTCAAAAAGTGTAATTTTGGCCAACAAGATCTACTAGCTCTAGGACACCAGAATAAAGTAGCAGCAGTACTGAAAAAGCCAGTACCAAAGAGCATCAAAGAGATGCAATCGTTCCTTGGGTTTGCTGGCTACTATAGAAACCACATCAAAAGCTTTGCACACATAGCTAGTAGTTTATACAAGTTATGTTCAAAAGATGTAGTTTTTGAAAGAAGCAAGGAAAGGAGGGATGCATATGAGAGGATCAAATATGAACTCACAAATGCACCTGTGCTCATCTTACCTGACTTTGAACTACCATTCAAGTTATATATAGATGCAGCATGCAGTCAAGGCCTAGGAGCAGCCCTTCACCAAAGACAAATTGTTGATGGTGAACCAAGAGAAGGAGTAATTTGCTACATCTCAAGGCAGCTGAAAGATTCAGAAGCGAGGTATGGGGCCACCCAGACTGAATGTCTATGTCTAGTCTGAGCTCTAAAGAAACACCATTATTATTTGGAGGGTGCAGTCTTTGAAGTCTACACAGACTGCACAGCCTTGAAGTCTTTACTGAACATGAAGACTACAAATAGACACATGCTGAGATGGCAAATAGCCATCCAGGAGTATAGAGGGAACATGACCATCATATACAAGGAAGGTAAAATCCATACCAATGCAGATGGCCTTAGCAGATGGCCACTGGACAATGTCAAAAGCAATCCAGCTTATGACCCTGAAGCTCCAGCCAAGATCCCTATCCATTTCATGGAAGTGGATAGGAGGAAGAACTTCATATTTTCTGAATTGGCACCAGAGAGTGGTACCCTTGACAGTGGGAACACTGATTCAGTGGGAACAGGAACTCCCATACTCGGAATAAGTTTCTCAGAACTACACAATAAATTTTTTAGTGAAGTACTTAAGTCTTATGCTAAACACAAACAGTGTGGCATATTACTACAACTCCTTCAGCAAACGTACAGGAGTCCAGAACTGGAATCCCAGCTGGAAGAACCCTGGTTGAGGGCCTATAAGGATAACAAGTTCTTCCTTATAGATGGCCTGCTCTACCACAGAGAGAAACACACAAGTACACTCACAGTGGTAGACAGAGGCCACATCTCTCTGATCCTGCAAGAATGTCATGACTGCCCCTATATGGGACACATGAGTGAAGACAGGACCAAGGAGAGGGTAGTAAGCACAGCTTGGTGGACCAAGTGGGAACAAGAGTTAGGAGAATACATCAACACTTCTGAAAGATGCCAAAAGGCAAATAGGAAACATGGGAAGAAGTATGGGTCACTTCAACATACAGAAGAACCCAAACACGCATGGGAAACCATCAACATGGACTGGGTTACAGGACTTGTCCCAGGAGGCAAAGAAAACTACAATGCCTGCTTTATCATAATTGATAGGTTCAGCAAGAGCATGAGGTGTCTACCATGCCACAAAGAGGACACAGCCATGGTTCCTGCCCTGTTATTTTGAAATAACATCAAATCTACCTGTGGAGTCCCTAAAATCATCATTAGTGATAGGGACCCAAAATTCACATCTGAATTTTGGACCAACTTGTATGACATGCTTGGCACCAAGCTTGCTTTTTCCACAACTTACCATCCCCAAACAGATGGCCTAGCTGAGAGGATGATCCAGACTATGGAAGACATCCTTAGAGGGTTCTGTGCCTATGGAATGGAATACAAGGACCATGAAGGATACACCCATGACTGGGTTACCCTTCTACCAGCTGTCCAACTGGCTTATAATACAAGTCAACACTCTACCACAGGAAAAACACCTGCAGTGGTAGAGAAAGGGTGGAATCCCCTGTTGCCTGTGGATCACTTAAAGAAGAATCTTCTGACCATCCACCCCACAGCTCAAGACTTCCATGATATGTGGAAGAGGGCTTGTGACACAGCTGCTAAATGCATAGCTGAGGCAAAAGAATATAATAAACAGAGGTGGGACAAGACACACATGGAACCTGACTTTAAGGAAGGGGACCAGGTGCTAGTGTCTACACTGAACTTTAATAATCTTAAAGGACCCAAGAAGATGAGGGACTCATTTGTAGGGCCTTTCACTATCATTAGCTTGATAGTAAGAATGCAGTGGAAGTCAAACTTACAGAGGAATTTTCCAGGAAGCACCCAGTCTTCCCAGTAAGTTTGGTCAAACCATACATCCGAACAGAGGAGTATAAATTCCCCTCCAGGAAGAAGAACCCCACACCACCTGACACAGTGGAAGTGGAGGACTCCCCAGGACCTGTGAGTAAGATCATCAGGGCCAGGAAGATCAGACTTAATGGAAAGGATCAAAGACAATACTTAGTCAGATTCAAGCACCAAACAGCTGATAAAGACAAATGGTTGGCAGAAGATGCCATACCAGATGTGAACCTTCATCTAAGGAGATTCAGGGCCTCTAGGAGGACTGAACAGTCTCATCAACTATGAGCCTTTTTTAGAGGGAGGGTATGTCAGCCTGTGACTCAAAACCAGAGCACAAGCATGACAGCCAAAACACCATAAACCAATGGTATAGCCAAGATACCACCAAAACATGGAACGGAGCCAAATCAGCTCAAAAGGTTTAAAAAGAAAGAGGAAACTCACCTCTTTCTGAAAATATAAGTCCCATCACCATAGGACAAGAAATAACAATGTTATTCCTGATAAAGGTTATTGCTGAGCATAAACCTTAATTTTCACCTCTCATCCAAAATCTAGAAGGAGAGGCTTAACCCCATCAAATGGGTACTCAAATTGAAGCTCTAAGCCAGGGCTATCCAATGATACCAGAAAAACTGAGCTAGCACCAATATTACTGGAGGTATGGTCAATTTCATGCCAAATAAGGGTGAACAAAACATTCACCTCTCATCTAACTTCTACAGTTTTCGTGTGAGATACTTGAAGTGGGGTCTTTTTGGAAAGAGCACAATCAGGGCTATCTGATGGTGTCATCCATTTCCCAATAGCTCAACTAGAACAGAGGGTATGGGGAAAATAAGCTCAATACAGCTTTTTGCCTATACCACGCAATTGTACAAAATTCTTGTACATGGGATAACTTTGCCATATTTAATGATACCCATATCAAATGAGGTATCATTGTGTAGAGCACATACAGGGCTACACACTGAACCAATTTGGAGGTTTATATATCAAGAATTGACAAAGTTATGGCTGTTTTAAGGTCATATTCCCACCTGCTGTCATATACAGCCTTACCATGGGATAATATCCCATAACCATGAATATGAGGTGTCAAATAGACAAAGAAGCTTGTTTTTACTTCAATACCTCATATGTCAGTCAATACTGGGGTCCCATACAGTTTCTGTACAGCATTCTACGCGTCATACACATCAGAATCAGGCTGTGAGGTCCCCAGATGAAATTTTTACCCTGTATTGGTGAAAACTGCCCAGATGTGGTTTCAAAACCACATCTGAGCCCAATACAGGCTATACAGTCTGTTTGAAAGCCACAAGACAGTACTAGAGGGTGAAAAATCTTCACTTCCTCTACGTGGAAAGGTCTAGCACCCTTTCCACCCCATTTCAGGATAAAAAAGAGGCTTTTCACAGCCAGAATTGTTTCCTCATCCTTCTCCTGAATATCCTATGTAGAAAACTGTCCAAAACAGTTTTACTCTTGGGTAATAATCAGGGTATAATTATAATTTTAATTGTTGTAGTTCTTATTATAGTAATCCAACTGGTAAGACTGCATCCAGGATTCTCAATAGCGCTCACTACCACTACTTTTCAATAGTAGAACCCTATTATTATATTATAAACTATTATATTATTAAAAACTCTTATTTTAAAATTATTTTCACGTGTCACAGTCATAGTTCTATTTGTAAATAGCCTGATTACTGCTTCAACATAGACTCCAGCTGACAGCCTAAATGGCCCAAAAAGGCCATTTAGGCCAGGACCCCCCTAATGAAAAGGGTTGATACAAACCCAATGATGATGCCTAGGGGACCCAGACCCCCCCAGGCCCAAAACAAAGATAGAATCCTGGGGGTTGGGGGTATAAGAATTGGCCAGGGAGGCAAATGATGGCAGGATATGGCCTAAGGCCAGGGAATAGTGATATGGCCAAAATGCCATAGAGCACCAGTGTAAGATGTGACTATGAAACTGATGATAATATTACTATTAATCAACAGTACTATGTCTGTTCTTATGAAATATAATAATAAAAATTATTATAACCACAATTAAATAATTATAAAATTATTTCTTTCACGTGTTATACACTACTAGTGATTATAACAGTGAGCAGTAATTGTCTACAAGAATCAATTACAAGAAGAATTTAATAATAAAAAACTTCTTTTATTAAAATAATAAAATTATTTTAATATATAATTATCTTTTACAAGAATAATTATAAAGATAATTCTTGAAGAAAACTATTACTAGAGAAAAACTTTAAGAATTAAAGATAAATGACTCACTAATACTCCAAAGAACTTATTGAAAGATAAGAGTAGAGAAATTTGAAGTAGAATTGTGGATTTAAGGGATCAAGATGATTTATAACAGTATTTCAACAATATATAGTTGGATTCTATGATTTCACGTCTTTCTGATTGATTCTGAAAGATTTAAAACACTTAAGAATAGCTTGAACTAATACTTACTTGTTGGTAATAATGGTTTAATAAATTTATAAGATGATGATACGGAAAAAACAGCAAGAAGAGGCTTCTTTTAAGTCAATAACAGCTCACAGAGGCGTGCCATGGAGCAAACTGAAAAACCAGTGAGTGAGAAAACAATAAACCTTTTTGGATTATTGATTGCATCATCTGTTGTCATGTAAGATTATCATAATTACTTAATTGATGCTTTTACGTGACTACCAACCCCAATATGGTTAAGAATAAAAGGAGTAACACTTGTAAATCTTCTTTTATTCTAAAATAATCATTGATTTCTCAAAGTTATCAATGTTATTGCCAATTTCATCACAGGTTGTAATTACTGTGAATTTTTGAAGATTCAGTGTTTCAGGTAGAATATTCAAAAATGGACTGTAAGTAAAACTTTTAATTTTACTAGTAAAACTGTAATTCCTTTTGGTTGTACCATAGATAATACAGTTCTCCTTTAGTCCTGAAAGTTTCAGAAAGATTCATTAAGAATTGTATTTTTAATGAATTTTTGAAGGTTTTACCTCATTTCTACGTAGAATTGCAAATAGCAGTTTTTTGCTGGTTGCTATGAGGTAAATCAATGAATGTGGGTCCCAAAAGGGTTTTAATTACTCTTTTGGGGTTTATCCATGGAAAGTCATTAGTAATTGACATGGTTACAGGAGTGTAAGTAGCTCATTACCTCCTTGGCATGTCAAAATAGCAGGTTATTTGCTATTTTCTGATGTTTTACAGTAGTTGTAACTTGGTAACCAAGTTCCCAAAGAGTTTTAGTTTACCAATTGGGCCAAGATGAGCCATGGATCCATGCTCTGGAGCTATCCACGCCTCTGAGGCCTCAGAAGTTGGGTACCCTGGCTCTCTTTGATGTCTTTTGTCCCCCTTGCCCAATTTTTACGTCAAAATAGTAATTTAAGCTTAAAGTGAGATATCCACTATGGGTGTACCAAAAGTCCATGTAAGAATACCATGATATTAAGTGCTCAAAACATGCATAACACTATTCTTAGTGTATATGTAACATGGGATTTCTCACTTTCCTATTATTTTGGCTAAAAATCAAGAAAAACAAAAATTTTCACGGATCTTTTATGTGGTATTGATGATGTGGTATTGAAGTATTTTCCATTTTACCACCTCAAATACTTAAATTGAGCTTATTCACTCTATGGAGCTACCCTAGGTGAATTTTTGTGTAGAATCCAAATCTGGTCTTAAATCCATGGATTTACTTACTCAATAAAAAGTTATTCATCTTTTCTGAAATTGAAAATGATGAATTTTGGATATATGCATGACTTATGAGTTTTGCATAATTCAAAATTTCTTTTTAAGATAATTGTGGCCTATTTGGGTATGTAAAATATACCTCAAGGCTCACATTCCCTCCCACCAAAAAATAAAATTGTATTACAATTTTATTAGTGATAAAAGAATAAGGCCCCAAAAAGGGGTAATGTCCACTGTCCAACCTCTTCACATTACTCAGATCAAGTAATTTAAAGCACATTTATAGACATATTCAGGCTTGTGGCCTTCTTTCATGTCTAAATCTTCTTAAGAGTTTATCTGAGTCAGGTATTTCTGATTCTGCCATCCATTCATCTTCATGTACTGGATTTCTATATCTGACAAGATATTCTCTTTGATTTTTACCCCTAAGTCTCCTTTCTTTAATGACTTTCTTTATCTTTCTGTCTTCATTCTGTTCCACAGGTGGTACAGTTAAAGGAGTTGGGTTTCTTAAAGGAAACAATTCTTTATCAGCTGGTTGATAAGGTTTTATCAAGCTGACTGGAAATGTGGGGTGTTTATTTTCCAATTCACCACTCAATTCCACTTGAACTGCATTGGTTCCATGTAAAGCAACAATAACAAAAGGTCCTACATAAGAATCTTTAAGTTTCTTTGGGCCTTTGATATTATTAAAATTCAAGGTTGAAACTAGAACTAAGTCCCCTACTTTGAAGTCTGGTACTTTATGACTCTTGTCCCACTTCTGTTTTGCATAATCAAAAGCATCATCCATACTTTGTTTTGCATGGTGTTTTACTTTATCAAGCATTAATTTGAAGCTGGAAGCTGTAGGATGAATGTCAATCAAGTCTTTCCTCAGTGTGTCTGCTGGGAGTCTTGGATTCCATCCTTTTTCTAACATAGCAGGAGTTTGTCCTGTGGAAGAATGGACTGATGTCTTGTATGCCAATTCTAATGCAGGTATCAAAGTGCACCAGTCATGGGTAAAGCCATCTGAGTCTCTGAATTCTAATCCATAAGCACAAAATCTCCTGATCATGTCTTCTAAAGTTTGAATCATCCTCTCTGCTAGCCCATCTGTTTGAGGGTGATATGCTGTAGAGAATGATAACTTAGTCCCAAACAATCTATGAAGATTGGTCCAAAGTGCAGATGTGAACTTGGGGTCTCTGTCACTTATGATATTCTTAAATAACCCTGTATGAGAAATAACTCTACTCCATAAAAGAAGAGCTGTATCCATAGCAGTGTCATCTTTATGACATGGTAAGAATATGGGAGTTTTGCTATATCTGTCTACAATGACTAAACAAGCATTATAACTTTTGTCACCACTTGGAGGAAGTGCTGTGACCCAATCCATGTGAACAACTTCCCAAGGGGATTTTGGTTCTTGAATATGGATCATTAATCCAAATTTCTTGCCTGTACTCCTGTTTGCTTTTTGGCATCTATCACAGGTATGGCAATATTCAATGGTTTCTTTTCTCCAAGATGGCCACCATGCACAGTTCTTCACCTTTTCAAGTGTTCTGTCTTCTGATAGGTGTCCAGAGTAAATGCTATCATGGCATTCATGAAGAATGGTATTGATGAGCAATCTACTACACAATGTCATCACACAAGAATGTTTTGTTCTATGGTAAATAATCCCATCAAACAAGTGAAATCTTCCTTCAGAATAGGAATTTTTCCAAACTTAATCTAGTGTATTAACCAAAGATGTGTCTTTGCAGTCTTTATCCAATAAAGAAGTCAAGATATGGCAATTCTTGTCTTGTTTATAAGACTCTCTGACCTCTTCAAAGAATTCAGTCCCAATATCAGTTATGTTAATCCCTTCAATTGGAATCTGTGGTTCAGCTTCCAAAGGTACATAAGCTGGGTTATCAGGAGTGTTGGCTAAAGCCCATCTACTAAGTCCATCAGCATTTTTGTGAATGTTTCCTGCTTTATGAACTATAGTCATGTTTCCTCTATATTCTTGAATGGCTATTTGCCATCTCAACATATGTCTGTTGGGAGTTTTCATGTTAAGAAGTGATTTCACGGCATTACAGTCAGTTATCACTTCAAAAACAGTGCCATCAAGGTAATAGTGTAATTTCTCAAGTGCCCATACCAAACATAAGCACTCCATTTGGCTTGCACCATATCTGGCTTCTGTTGGTTTGATTTGTCTTGAGATATAACAAACTGGTCCTTCTGTAGGTTTGTCATCAATAATTTGGACTTGGTGTAGGGCTGCCCCTAATCCATCCCCACATGCATCAATGTACAATTTAAAAGGAATATTCCAGTCAGGCATGAGGAGTAAAGGTGCTTCTGTAAGGGCTTTCTTTATCTTCTCATAAGCTGTAATTCTTTCATGTGTCATTTCAAATACAGTCTGTTGATCACAGATTCTATAAAGTGACTTGGCTAGAATTGCAAAATCTTTCAAGTGTTGCCTATAGTAACTAGCAAATCCAAGAAAAGACATCATTTCTTTTTTATTCTGGGGTATTGGCTTAAGTAACACTGCTGCTACTTTATTCTTGTCAATACCCAAGCTCAAACCAGAAAAAACATGTCCTAATGCTTTGAGTTCTTCAAAACCAAAATTGCATTTCTTAAGTGAAATTTTCATGTTCACTTCTGCAACTTTATGAAGTACTCTTGCAAGTCTTTCAAGGTGCAAAGACCATGAGTCAGAACATATAATAATATCATCAATATAAATGATAAGCCATCCTTCAGACAATTCTGTGGGGAAGATGGTATTCATCATTCTTTGATAATGAGATGGAGCATTTTTAATGCCAAATGGCATTCTAAGATACTCATAAATACCACAGTGAGTGATAATTCTAAGTAATTTCCTAGCTTTAGGCGTCAAAACATTTTGATGGAAGCCTTTTAATGCATCCATTGATGTTATATACTTGGCTTTAGACAATTGAGTCAAGATTTCTTGGATCCTAGGGATTGGATACCTATCTGGAACTGTGTAGGTATTCAAAGCTCTAAAATCTCCAACCATTCTTGACTTATCATTATGCCATGCAATAATAACAGGTGTTGTCACTTCAACTTCCTCATTATGGCCTACTTTCCTTAGCACACCAAGTTGGATCAACTCTTGGATATGTTTTTCCAAGGCCTCTCTAGCTCTGGGACTGGCTGGATAAGCTGGTCTTCTAAGTACTGGAGGATATGGTCTATCAATATTAAGAGTAATATCAATTTCATGTCCCCTTATAGCGCCTAATGGTTCATTATCAGATGCAAATGCATTATTGTATGTATACAATACATCAATAAGTTCATTCCTCATCTTTGGTGACAATGATGGATTAATTTGTGCTTCAACAAGTTGTTTAGACACAAATTCATCTTTGTAAGTATCTTTGACAGAAGATACTACAGATATCTGTTTTGGCATATTGGAGAAAGCAAATTTTTGCCTTTTGTTATCTCCAATTGTGAAATATCTGTCTTTATGGTTATTTATATCAATACCATAAATATTCAAGTAATCAGTTCCAAGAATGATATGCTGAGATGTACAATTATCCATTACTACAATCTCAGTTTTCATTCTTACACTTCCTGCTGGATGTGGGAATACAATATTAGTATCCAATATGCCCAAGGGGTACATATTGTTACTGGCACTACTGAACTGTACACCTTCTATTGGTAATAGATGGTTTTTCCATTCAGGAAGTATAATTTGGAGATAATCCTTGCCAATACAAGTGCAAAATGCCCCTGTATCCAGATTTACTTTGGCTTCAATATCACCCATTAGAACTGATGTGATACAGGATGCTCCAGCAGTATAACCCTTTCCTCTAGCAGGTTTTGTTTTACACATTCTGGCATCTTGGATATTGATCAGGTTGTAGCAATCCTCACTGTACTGTGGCAAGTGGGTATGGACTTCTGTGACCTCAAAGAAAGCTGAAATGTTTTCAATGGGATAGTCCTCTACTGGTGTATCTTCAGAGACTGCAGAATCTTGATCAGACTCTTCTTTCTCTTCAGTACACTGAATGTCTTCAATGATTTGAACTTCATTGATCTTTGTCTTCTTAGGGCAAGTGTTGGCTAAATGTGAAGTACTTCCACATTTATGACACTTCAAGACAGGTCTTTCTGGTCTTCTTTCCTCTCTAGGAATCTTTGAGACTATTTTGGACTCTATTGGGTTTCTAACCCAAGTTTTACCAATTCTTGTTCTGGTAATGATATCTTCCATAGCATTAATGTAGTCCTCTGTTGAACAGGGTTCCACACATCTGCTTTTGATAGCATGTTCCAGTTCTCCTCCACACTTTCTTAATATTTTCATATTAATCATAGTGTCAGACATATCTGGGTGTAAAGCAGATAATCTGTCTTTTTGTTTGAAGAACCAAGTAAGTGGTTTGTCTTTTTCTGAGTTAAAAATGGCACTTTCAAAAGCATTCTCCATTTTAAACCTCCAAGAATTATTGGCCCATTTGGTAATCACTTCAGATTTCCACCAAGACCAGTCATGTCTTCCATGATCCATTCTCATCTTGTAATACCATTTCTTTGCAGTCTTGGTAAACAAACAATGTAATTTTCCTACTATGATTTCATCAGGTATATTAAAGTCTTCTTGCAACATATCAATAGTCCTGATGAATTCAATATGGTTGTATTCTCCTTCACCAGAGAATGTTGGCCATTCTTCTAATTTGGGAATATCCTTTGCAGAAATAACATTCTCTCCTAAGAATGGAGTCAAACTTCCTTTGACAGAAAGTTTTTCTTCAGTCAAAGGTGTAGAATGTCTTGGCATATGTGGTTCATGATTCTTATGAATTTGCTCCACACTTGCAATTATTTCATTCTTCAATTTCTGCCTTTCACTGTCACTTTTTGCTAAATGTATAGCAAATTGATTGGTGTTCTTAACTATTTGTAAGACATGGTCTTCAAGAGTTTTAAGTCTATCATTTACTTTAAAGATGGAAAGATCCTCTGTGTCATTATTTTGACATTGGTTCTCAATTCTTTCACAAGCATTGCTAATTGACTCAAGGGTGACAGTTGTCAATTTATGCCAATCAGAATGTTGCTTGTCATTTTTCTTTAAATCATTGATGTCTAATGTAATTTGCTTCAACTTTGACTCAAGTTTGCCAATTTCTACACTAATACTTCTATGTACATCATTTATTTGCGTGGAAAAGTCCTGTTCATCCTTTCCTGCTCTTTGGCTGTGAATTCCATAAGAGTTCTGGCCATATTGAAGACACTGTCCACGGCTGAAGGCTCCAATCTGGGGATCCTGTACCCTTGTGGGTAAGGTCTGTGCCAATTGGCTTTGCCTTTGCCCTTGCCTTGATGGTTCTTGGGACCTCTCTGTTTCTTTTGAGGTCCTTTGGGCTTGTCCTTGGATGCTTCTGGAGCTGGTTTGGAGCTGGTAGATGCCACTGGTGCCTCTGTCTCCAAAGTTGGAGTCATTTCCAATTCTTTCTTCTGGTCTATGGATAAAAGACTCTGGTTCTTCAACCAACTCTTTATCTTTTTGACCTTGTCTTTGCAAGACAGGGGGCTCCAACCTCCTAAGAGTTCTATGGTCTTCTCCTGACCCAGAAAGCTCTTGATGTGTAAGTAGGAGTTCATGGCCCCCTGCCAAAGGCTTGGGCAGATTTCCCACTCCTCTTCTTTGGCTGCTCTGAACCAATTTTTGTACTGGCTCTGATATATTTCTATTGCTGCCACTTGAAAATGGTTCAGCCCTGGAAATATTATCATAAATTAGTTCAGGCTCAGAATTCACGTCAAAATCTGTTGGTACAGACCTTGGGGAATGGGGGGCAACTCTGGCATCCTCCAGATGTGCCTTTCTTGTGGAAGATTTGGCACTTCTGGATTTGGTCTTGCCTCTTCCTTGTCCACATCCATCTGGTTGGACTGAATAGTTGCTTCCATTTCTGGTATGCACCATTTTCACGTCAATTTAAAGATAAAAGGTGAAAATATAAGATAAAATACACACCTTTTGGTGGTAATTTAGCTTTTTCTGAGTTGAATAAGGTGCCTCTTTTAGCAATCTGCACCTCAATACTGTCTTCAGATTCTGCTTCTGAAGATTCTGGACTAGTGATATATCTTTTACTGAGTCTGTTGCCAGCTGCACAGTATTTGATTAAAGACACTAAAAGAAATTATAAAAGAGAAAAAATTATTTTTTATACTTTTTAAAATATTTTTTAAAGATTTTTTATAAGTTTTATATTTTTTAATATCAAAAAAATTATTCTTTTTAAAGAAAAAAAATTAAAATTTAAGATTTTGAATGAAAATTAATTCAGAGTAACTCAAAGAATAATTTTATAAGTTTTTGGATGTGAAAAAGCCACGTGTAAAAACAATATAAAATTAAACCAAATTCCTCAATGAAAAAGATTTTAAAACAATTTCAAAAATAAAAATATTTTAACTCCAAATTGAAAGAAAAAAATTAATTAAATTAATATATTTTAGAGCTTAAAAATATATTAATTAAGGGTACAAGGTTCAAAAAACACGGCCAGGCCCCCAAATGTAAGATGTGACTATGAAACTGATGATAATATTACTATTAATCAACAGTACTATGTCTGTTCTTATGAAATATAATAATAAAAATTATTATAGCCACAATTAAATAATTATAAAATTATTTCTTTCACGTGTTATACACTACTAGTGATTATAACAGTGAGCAGTAATTGTCTACAAGAATCAATTACAAGAAGAATTTAATAATAAAAAACTTCTTTTATTAAAATAATAAAATTATTTTAATATATAATTATCTTTTACAAGAATAATTATAAAGATAATTCTTGAAGAAAACTATTACTAGAGAAAAACTTTAAGAATTAAAGATAAATGACTCACTAATACTCCAAAGAACTTATTGAAAGATAAGAGTAGAGAAATTTGACGTAGAATTGTGGATTTAAGGGATCAAGATGATTTATAACAGTATTTCAACAATATATAGTTGGATTCTATGATTTCACGTCTTTCTGATTGATTCTGAAAGATTTAAAACACTTAAGAATAGCTTGAACTAATACTTACTTGTTGGTAATAATGGTTTAATAAATTTATAAGATGATGATACGGAAAAAACAGCAAGAAGAGGCTTCTTTTAAGTCAATAACAGCTCACAGAGGCGTGCCATGGAGCAAACTGAAAAACCAGTGAGTGAGAAAACAATAAACCTTTTTGGATTATTGATTGCATCATCTGTTGTCATGTAAGATTATCATAATTACTTAATTGATGCTTTTACGTGACTACCAACCCCAATATGGTTAAGAATAAAAGGAGTAACACTTGTAAATCTTCTTTTATTCTAAAATAATCATTGATTTCTCAAAGTTATCAATGTTATTGCCAATTTCATCACAGGTTGTAATTACTGTGAATTTTTGAAGATTCAGTGTTTCAGGTAGAATATTCAAAAATGGACTGTAAGTAAAACTTTTAATTTTACTAGTAAAACTGTAATTCCTTTTGGTTGTACCATAGATAATACAGTTCTCCTTTAGTCCTGAAAGTTTCAGAAAGATTCATTAAGAATTGTATTTTTAATGAATTTTTGAAGGTTTTACCTCATTTCTACGTAGAATTGCAAATAGCAGTTTTTTGCTGGTTGCTATGAGGTAAATCAATGAATGTGGGTCCCAAAAGGGTTTTAATTACTCTTTTGGGGTTTATCCATGGAAAGTCATTAGTAATTGACATGGTTACAGGAGTGTAAGTAGCTCATTACCTCCTTGGCACGTCAAAATAGCAGGTTATTTGCTATTTTCTGATGTTTTACAGTAGTTGTAACTTGGTAACCAAGTTCCCAAAGAGTTTTAGTTTACCAATTGGGCCAAGATGAGCCATGGATCCATGCTCTGGAGCTATCCACGCCTCTGAGGCCTCAGAAGTTGGGTACCCTGGCTCTCTTTGATGTCTTTTGTCCCCCTTGCCCAATTTTTACGTCAAAATAGTAATTTAAGCTTAAAGTGAGATATCCACTATGGGTGTACCAAAAGTCCATGTAAGAATACCATGATATTAAGTGCTCAAAACATGCATAACACTATTCTTAGTGTATATGTAACATGGGATTTCTCACTTTCCTATTATTTTGGCTAAAAATCAAGAAAAACAAAAATTTTCACGGATCTTTTATGTGGTATTAATGATGTGGTATTGAAGTATTTTCCATTTTACCACCTCAAATACTTAAATTGAGCTTATTCACTCTATGGAGCTACCCTAGGTGAATTTTTGTGTAGAATCCAAATCTGGTCTTAAATCCATGGATTTACTTACTCAATAAAAAGTTATTCATCTTTTCTGAAATTGAAAATGATGAATTTTGGATATATGCATGACTTATGAGTTTTGCATAATTCAAAATTTCTTTTTAAGATAATTGTGGCCTATTTGGGTATGTAAAATATACCTCAAGGCTCACAACCAGAAGGGGCCAAATTGGCCATAAAGATATGGTGTGGCCAATTGGTCCCAGGTTGGAATTACCACAACACCAATGGAGGAGGGTCATTCTTTGTGCTTGTGGCATTTATGTTGTCTATGTGTTTTTGGTAGGTGATTTCTGAATCAATTGTTAGTCCTAGCCATTTGCTGTTGGTGCATCTCTCAATGTTTCCTCTCTGAAATTGAACTGGGTGTTTGTACTTCCTTTTGGCTTAAAGCCCACAATGGAAGTCTTTTTTTTAGTGAATACTGAGCCTTTCTCCCTTCCCCACTCCAAGGTGTGAGCACTTACATCTGCTAATTTTGCTAGGGCCTCCTCTTCTGTTTTTTCTGCTACAAGGTTAGTTACAGCATCAATGTATCCAATTGAAAGTCTGTTTGTGTCACAACCATGGAAATACACCCCCTTGGACCTCAATATGGCATATCCATGCCATATCCAATATATGGCAATTTGGCCATATCCATAATCATTGGCCAAGTTGGCCATTGTTATTTCTTATGGCCTCAATGGTCATTTTACCATCTGGGGCCAACCTGGCCCCTTCACCATCATCAAGACATTCTAGGCTGTCTCTGTGCTTTTGGGCATCTTGGGTATTCTCCATACAACAGGGAAAATACAGCCCAAAAGCCTGTATTTGGCTCTTTAATCTTTAAATACAGTTTGCGCACTTTTTGCACATTTTGTGCATTTAGCTGTATTTAGCCCTTTAGGCCATATTTCTCATGTATTATGTGAAATATGCCCAGAAGGCCATATCAGGCCTTTTGGGGCTTAAATGCCAGTTCTGTGCATTTTGCGCACTTTTGCACATTTTCCCCTTTTTTTGCGCACTTTGTGCAAATACAGTTTTTAATCTGTATTAGCTGTATTTGTCCAAAAACCCAAATTTCATTCATATCCTCCTGGCATCATTCCAAAAGACCTTTGTCCCATTTCAACCTTCAGTAACCAAAAGTGCCATATATGGTGTTATACACCATTATGCATCTTTTTTCAGCAGCAATCCAACGGTGGCAATTCCAAATGGTTATTTCAACTTTTCAACAGGTCATCAAGGCACACCTTCCAGATGATTCATCAAGACTCAAGGGAAAGTGTCATAATCTCAAATACCAATGACGCCATCAAGCAATCAATGGTTATTCTCACTCACAGTATTGTTCCAAGGGAATACTGGCTGTTCATTCTCAAGGGATATTCAAGAGGCAGTTAAAAAAACAGTTGTCAAGTGTCAATACTCCACCAATCCACCTTGGCAACCCAATTCATTCAGTACAGTCTAAATTCATCAAGACCTGTATTTTCCATTCATACATCATGGGAAAATCATTCAATACAGTTCATTTCCCAATCTGGCAAGGTATAAACTCCATCAGAAAATCAATACAGTTTCCAGTATTCAATACAGGACCACTGATAGCCTGAAGGAGTCAAGCTCTCAACTTTTCACATATACCAGCCTCCTTTGACCCTGGGGGGTTTTTTCCCCAGTTAATGAATATATTTTAATTTTATTTTATCTTTATTTATCTTACCATTTCTTGTTAAGTGAATACTGATATTATCAAGTCAGTCATTTAGCACCTTTTCTCTTTTCTTTCTTTGCCTGTCAATTGATATTTAGTGGTCATATCCTTACTAATTCCATTGTTCCTTTTGGAAGGTTCAAACAGTGATTAAGGACTTACTTGGTTGGCTCTTTGCCCATTTGGCTTCTCATTTCTCTTATTTCATCTCATCTTTGTACTTGCATCCTTCTTAGAGAAATTTATTCTTTTCTTTTATTTTATTTATTCTTTTGAAGTCTTCCAAGTGAGCTCCCTGATTTCTGAGTGCCAGACCACTCTTGTTTTTCTGTCCAAGAGCCCCTGTGACAGTTGGATTATGTTTTGATTTTATCTGCTAGGAT
Organism: Austropuccinia psidii; assembly: GCA_023105745.1. Lineage (NCBI taxonomy): Eukaryota > Fungi > Basidiomycota > Pucciniomycetes > Pucciniales > Sphaerophragmiaceae > Austropuccinia > Austropuccinia psidii. Next base: position 70,656,494 of record JALGQZ010000004.1, read on the forward strand.
TAAATAGCAGCTATATAATAGATAAAGAGTTACTGACAGAGGTGATCCCTGTGGGAGCCCCCTTTCCAATGGCATGATCTGGGAGGTAAAGTCATCTATTCTGATCTCCGTACTTCTGTCTATCAGGAAGGATCTAGATATTGTTATTAGGTAAGCCGGTTTGTCTTTGGTTTGGAGGACCTTTAGCAACCTTTTTTTTATGCAGAGCTGGATAGGCTTATTTTACATCTAGGAAAAGTCCTGCAACTAATTTACTTTCTTGCCACTTATTCTTTATCAATGCATCTAGAAGTATCATTTCTTCTTCAATTTTTCTTCCAGGACATACTCCCAAATGGCTTTGTGAAATTGCCTTATGTTTGTGAGTCCATTTTGATAGTCTCATGTTTATTATTCTCTCAGAAAGCTTGCTTATGGTATTAAGCAGAGTGATTGGTCAATATGCTGATGGATCCTCATAATTGGCTTTTTTTGCTTTCTTAATTATGAAAGTAGTTTTGGTTTTCCAGAACCTGGGGAAGTGGCCCAATTTCAGACAGCTGTTGAGCAAATTCTCAAGTGAGTCAGTGATAGTATTCTTCAATATCTTTATTAGCTCATTTGGTATCTTATCTGGTCCTGGGGCTTTTCTTTGGGGGAGAGATTCAATATTTTTACTAATTTCCTCTTTGGTTATCTTGTTGAATTTTAGTGGAGATTGCTGTCTAGTTGGTTCAATATTGGATAAGTCAGCTTGGCCTCCTTCCTGTGTAAACATCTGGAGAAAAAGGTCAGCTTGTTCATTCTTGTTGTTTGTCAAAAGCCCTGTGTGATCTCATAATGCGAGAACTTTGCCTGGCACCTGGTTCTAGTTAATTTAAATTTCCTAAAGGCATGCTTTGTTTCACTTGTTGCTAAGAATCTTCTCCAATTCTCCCTCTTTGTCACAACCACGAGTTTGACCCTCCTCCTTGATGGTTGCGGCAATCCAACCTGGAGCCAAGTTGGGGCCAATCGGCCACGTCATATCATTTATGGCCCATTGGCCCCCTTTGGGTGTTCAATGACTCTTACGCCACAACCCATCCCAATGGCCATTTATGGCCTCAGGCCATATCCTGCCGTCATTGGCCCTCTTGGCCAATTCACACCTCACCAACCCCCAGGCGTTCATCATTGATTTTGGGCCTGGGGGGTCCTTTTTGTCTTCTAGGGGTCTCCAGGCCCCCTAGCCACCACCAGTGGATCCAGGCCCCCCCTTTTCATTAGGGGGTCTTGGGCCATTTAGGCCCCCTACGGTCCGTACGGTCCGCAGGCCTTTTAGGCCCCTTTTTGTCACAGCCAAGGAGGCAGGGGCATTTCCAATCATCATCAGCAAATCATTATATCATGGATACCCTTCAGAACCCAATCAGCAAGGGGGTTTCATTCAACAGTCTCCAAATACAGTTCCAGACCTCAATACAGTTTTCATACAGGCAAGACCCAAATACAGGATTCACCAAATACAGTCCTGTAATCAATACAGGCGCAAATACCTGTATTGACTGTATAACCTGTATTGGATTCACCAATACAGGATTCAATCCCACATCCAACTTCTTCCAGCATACAGGCCAGTATCTCAACACTCAAACTCCAAGGCTGGCATTTCTCACATATACCAGCCCCTCTTCACCCACCTGGGGGTTTTTCCCCCAGTTAATTAAAATAGTTGATTTATTATTTAATATTATTTTATTCTCACTTTTGGAATATTATTTTATTACTTATTAAGTTAGTCTTAGCCTTCCCTCACCTGTTCAGTAGAGTCCTGGTGGCCATATCCTTATTAATTCCTTTTCTCTTTTCTGAACAGGTTGAAACAGTGACTCAGGATTATTTGTGGTTGGCTCTTTATTATTGCTTTTGTTTTGCCTCTCTTATCTTTTATGCTTATTATTTTATGACTAGGAATTTATCCTCTTACTCCATTACTCTTATCATTTGAGTATTTTCTTCTGAGCCCTCCATAAGTAAGTCTGTTCACTGAGTGCCAGGCCCTCTTCATTTTAGAAGAGCCCCTGTGACATTATTTTAATTAACTCATAATTGCTTCTTTCTTTTCATTCATTTTATTCATTTATCTCATTTTTCAATTATGATTTTTTCATGATTTTATGATTTTTTTTATGATTTTTATGATTTTTCTCTCTTATCAATTTTCATCTCATTCATTTTATTCAAATGAAAATTGATTCTCCTTCTCATTTCAAAAATTCTGCTGACCATTTCACTTTATTCTTTATCATTCTAATTTCTCTTTTGTCTGAATTCAGGTTTTTATCAGGTTATTTGAGTGGAATTGTTTGGGTTAATTGATTCATTATTCAGGGATTTATTGATTTGGGGTATTCAGTGGTTTTGATTGAAATTTCTCAAGATTATTGATTGATTGATTGGTTGTTCAAGAAATTGATTTCACCTCAAGATTTTGAATTGACCTGATTTATTTGATTTGATTTGATTGACTTGATTTGATTCTTCAAGATACCTGATTTATCCTCAAGATTTGATTTAATTGATTGATTTGAATTTGATTCCTCAAGAAAATTGAATTGATTTTTGAAGATATTGATTGGATTCCTCAAGACTTAATTGATTTGATTTTGATTGACTTGATTTGACTTATTGATTGAAATTGATTATTCATAAGAATTTGACTTTGTCATCTTCACTCTTCAAGATTTATTCATATTGATTCACTTCAAGACTGTTTATTGATTCTTCAAGATCATCAAGATTCTCATTTAATTTGATTTGGTCAAGCCTTAATTTATTCAAAGTATCATCAAGTTTTTATTCATTCTTCTTGCAAGATGCCAGTTCAGCATAGCCCACCAGCCAAGAATACAAGATCCCAGAGACATCAAGCTGTTCTCACTCCTACACCAAGGGCTCCTCTTGACCGCACACCATCAGTTCATCAACTGAGTGCAAATTTGGACAGAGGACCACCAATGGAAGGAGCAGCACCCTCCAGAAGAGGAGGTGTGAAGTCTAGAAGATCAAGATCATTCTCTGGACTATTGGGTGGTTATCCTGGTGTTTCTCAAGGGCCTAGAAGTAGATTGGGGGAAGCTGAAGATGAGGAGGGGGAGGAGTCTGTGGAAGAGGAAGAATCTGAGGAGACTGAAGTGGCAGCTGCCTTGGCAGGTGCTACTGAAGCTCCTGAGGCTCCAAATCTAGCCCTTTCTAATCAACCTTCTGTCTCTCAAGCTGAACCAAATTTCCTCAAGATGATGGAGCAAATGACTCAGTTTATGGGACAACTCACTCAAGCAGTTGCCCCAAGGGACACTTCAAAAGTCCCTGCATTCAAGACTCCATCAATGAAGGCACCTGATTCTTTTGATGGTACTAAAGCTCATAAATTGAGAGGATTCATTCAATCCTGTCAATTAATCTTTCATAATGACCCAGCAAACTTCTTCTCTGACAGGAAGAAGGTGCTTTATTCAACTTCTTTTCTTACTGGTAGAGCTGGCAAATGGATTGAACCTTACCTCTCAAATATCTCCAATGAAGACCCTTCTTACCTCCTCAATAACTGGCAGTTGTTTGAAACCCAGTTATTCACTCTGTTTGGTGATCCCAATGAAGTCAGAAAAGCTGAACAAGAGTTGGACAATTTGAGGATGAGGGAAAGTGGTCAAGTTTCCTTGTACATAGCTGATTTCAGAAGTTTAATGTCAAGAATTGGAGACTGGGGGGAAAGGGCCTATATTCATGTGTATAGAAGAGGCTTGGCATCAAGATTGTTGGACCAATTGGCTTCTCACCCTGGAACTTTTGATAGTCTTCAAGAACTCATGGATATCACCTTGGAATTAGATACCAGGTACCATGAGAGGCAGAAGGAAAAGGGCAGTCATCAAGAGAAGAAGCCTCCAATCAGTGGATCCAACTCCTCCAAGCCTCCTCAAAGTTCATCATCAAAGAAGCCTTATCATAAGAAGAATAAGAAGGGGAAGAATTTTCAAGTGTCCAAAGACAAGCCTCATGCTGCTCTCCTCAATAAGGACAACAAATTAATTGGTTCTGAAAAGGAGAGGAGGATTAAAGAAGGCTTGTGCAATTATTGTGGTGGGAAGCACCCATTTGAAAAATGCTTCAAGAGGTGTCAGGGTGAGTCTATGTAGTAGCTCAAAAATAGTAAATACAAGCTAGCACTATGACTGTGACACACAAAAAATAAATAATAAATGAAATCTTCAGGCCCTACTGCTATGTGGTAACAGTGGTGATGAGTCTATTGAGGACCTGGGTTGCAATGCTCTAATATCTTTGACTGTAAAGAAACACTACAATAATTAATTATTTTAATTATATCAATATAATCCTAAGAGTACTACTGGTATAAGACAGTTTTACTACGTAACGATGTTAATTCATGATAAGATGAGTCTCTTCCAGTGAGGAAAGACCTGCTTTTATCTCCTCTGAGGACTGTGAAAGACTGGTAGGCTCTTCACACGTCTACAGAGTGAAATCTTTCACTCTGGAGGCTGGGTTGTGGTTCTGTACCATCAATTCTGACGTCAGCATAGTCAGAATTGTGGTTTTTGGACCACAAATGATCATTCAGGATCAATACAGGGTGAAAAAACTCTTCACAGGCCACGTCAGCACCATTGTGACGTGTCCAGAGTGTCTGGATGACTAATATTAGTCATTCTGGGCGGGTTTAAGCTTTAAACAACCATTATTTTAAGTATCAAGCCAGTACTGGTTGGTACAGGTTTGGTACAGACCAGTATTGGTCAAAATACTTCCAACCAAGATATCTTAGTCAGTTTTTGAGATATCAAGAATCCAAGAGCACAGAATTGAAGGTCTTAATGAGCTCTTCAATTTGATATGCTTCATGCTTACCCTTCTTTAAGATAGCAAAAGCTATAAGGACTTTAAGTTTTTGGATGTATTTTTGTACATCAGTATGAGGCTTCAAAACCTTCCAAGCCAGATATCTTCTCCAATTTAGAAGATATCTGTATTCCAATGATACAGTATTGTAAAGCTTGATTAGATCTACAGTTTGGTATACAACACTTTACAACTGTATGAATATATTCCAAAGATACAGGGGTTTCTTTATATGGTTAGTTTCAGAAATCCTGTATTTTGAGATGTAAACCTTTAAACCAAGATCCCTCTGTCAATTTTGAAGATAGAGGGGTCTAAGGTATCTCAAATTAAAGCTCTCACTCAGACCTTCAATTTGGCTGTACTTTTGTACAGTTTTGTACAAGCCCTCCTACACCTTTGAGGGGTTGTTGGTGGAAAAAGGGTGGTATAATGGTATCTCCTGATTTAGGAGTGCTACAGATGAATAGATGATACCATTGGATAGCTCTACCTTAGAGCTTCAAGAAAAAAACCATTCTGGTTGGGGTTTCATGAAATATGTTTAAGTTAGATTAGAGGCTAGAATAAGAGTTTTTGCTTATTTGGTCTTATCTTTGATAGGGCATATCTTTGTCCTTTCTTATTATATTTGAGGAGGTTTCCTCTTTATAATTTACTTGTATTGGCTATATTTTTCCAATACTCCTCATACCATTACTTATGGTATGTTGGATGTCATGCTGGTGCTCTGTTTTGAGTCACAGGCTGACATACCCTCCCTCCAAAAAAGGCTCATCATTGATGAGACTCTTTTGTCCTTATGGAGGCTCTTGATCCTTTCAAAAAAGAATCTTTATCTGAAACATCATCCAGATTTACCCATTGGTCTTTTTCTGGTGGTTTATTCCTTCTTTCTGTTAAATAATCCCTATTGGAATATCTTTTTATTTGATTGGGGTTGTCAGTTTCAAAGTAGAACTTTCTTTGTTTGTCTTTCCCAATTATCAAGTAACTCTCTAGGGAATTATGTATGCTTATGCCATAGATTTTATGGTACTCTGTACCCATTAAAAATCCATCAAACTTAGCATTTTCAAGTACCACAAATTCAATGTGTAATCTGAGGTTTCCCATTTTGTGTGGTATTATAATTATTTTTTGGATTATTCCAAGTGACTTCATTTTGCCTGCAGCACTTTTAAATCTTCTTGCTTTTGTTAAAAGTATCTCTGCATTCCACATTGGAAAGTGTCTGTCCAAGTATTTTTTGGCTACTACTGAGCAATTTGCTCCTGTGTCAAAAATCAAAGGATGCTTTTTATTTTCAATGTACACATCAAGCTTTGATTTTGCTCCATGAATAAAGGCCATACCAGTTTTGGGTACTTCCAAATACTCTTTAGCATCAATGGTCTGCCACTTCTGTCTTCCCCATTTTTGGGTTGAATGAGTTCTGGTTTCAAACAGTTTCCTAGGACTGATTCTGTTTTCTCATCCTCATACTCTAATAAATATTATTCAATAGGCTCTGATCCACTGTCTGAATCCTGTCTTAGCCCATTTCCCATGCTGTCAGAGTCAGATTTGTACTCCATGTGTTCTTCTACTGACTCTTCCTCTATTGCAAATATTTTCTTTTTTCCCTTGGGACAATTATTTGCATAGTGGTCAGGTGATCCACAGTTATGGCATGTGTTCCTTCTCCTTGGTGCTTCTTCACCATTAGTAGGTTTGAGGTCTTTTTCCATGAGTATCTTTGGTTTTTCTCTGCTATCATGTGACCTATAGGGTGAACTACTGCCAATTGATGTCTTTTTTCTGACATCTTGTATGACATTTGCTATGTCATCAATGCTGCTTATTTTGCTGCATCTGCACTTTACTGCATGTTCTAAGTCTCCTGGAAGTTTTGTCAGAATCTTATGATTTCTCATCTCTATTGTCATGTTTGGATCAATAGATTTGAGTCTTTTGGTTTGTTTAAGACACCATTCATAAGGGTCTTTTTCTGTAGAGTATCTGTCACTCTCAAAAGAGATGGTTTTTTGCCAAATCCAAGTACCATTGCTGTACTTTTGTATTATTTGGTTTCTCCACCATGGCCAGCTTTTCCTACCATGTATCTCTTTCATTTCAGTGTACCATATATTTGCATGGCCTCTGAATGCAGTGTTGAGTCTTGTGGTGATCCAGTAGTCTGGTATCTTTGGTACATCAACAAAAAGTCCATTAATATAATCAATAAGCTCCATATGATCATATTCTCCAATTCCTGAGAATTTAGGCCAATTTACCACATCAGGTAATTGCTTTAATGCTTGTTTCTCAGAGTAACTGAGGTTCTCACCATCTTGGTAAATAGACTCAGACCTTAACTTTGGATCCTGGGATTCAGGAGCTTGGTTTTCTGATTCTTCCTCTTTTACTTTGGTGATTGGTTTATCATCTTGAGTTGTTTGAGGGAAGAAATTATCTTCTTTTTCCTCCTTTTTATAGAGAAAATCCACTTCTTTTTCCAGGATTTCCTGTTGATATTGGATATTTCTTAAATCTCTTCTCACAGCTTGTTGTTCCTCTAGTATTGAGTTCAACTGTTTGTTTTTAGTTTCAAATTCTGCCCAGATTCTGGATAGATTTGTGTTCAAGTCTTCTATGACTGTTGCTTGGAAGGAATTTTCTTCCTTGAGTGTTTTCATTTCTGAAGTCACTTCTTGAACATGATCATATGTCCAATCCATGAATTTACCCATGTTGGACCATATGAAACTACTACCTCTGGAATCTGTGGTTTCAAATTTTTGAGGGGGTATTTTATCATCAATAGGCTTAAGCTGAGGATCAATTGATTCTGAGCTAACACTATTGGTAGGTACAGTGTCTTTTAGGATTTGTGTTCCTCTTGGACTAATTTTATTCATTGTTTCATCAAAGGATCTGATTCTATCTTCTCCTTCCTGAAAGAATTCTTGTTCTCTACTAGGGCTCCATTTCCTCTGCTGGAAACCACCAGGGATGACTGGAGAGTCCTGGAAATATTGTCCTTTAGATTCAAAGTCCTGTAGCTGTTGGACTGATGTGGGAAAGATGGCATGTCTTCTTCCATGCCTTGGTGTTCCTGAATCAGATTGGGCTCTTCCATATGCCAAGAATTCTCTATGGCTTGGATTTCTGTTTGATTCCCTCTGATTCAAGTCTCTTCTGAGAGTATGAAATGGCTGTTGAGATTCCAACTTTTCATTTCTTCCAGAATCTTTTGGCAAGTAATAATATTGACTCATATTTTTTGCCTCATTATTCCAATTTCCTTCCATGATACTCCCATGGTTAAGGTTTTGTTGTCCATACTCCATGTGGAAAATCCTTTTAGGAGTACATGAATATGAGTTATTTTCCCTGCATCTGTCCAATTTTTTTGTTGGACTGGGCTGGATTTGGTTTGGGGTGGGACTTTGAGCAGGAGTTTCCTGATAATAAGTCCTTTGTTGGTTATTTGATCCAGAAGGGGGTGGCCTTCTCCCTCTGTTTCTTCTTTGCCAGATTTCTGGCTGATTTCTTGGGTATCCAAGATCTCTGAGAAATGGAGTTGTCATGTTAAAAAATGACAAAAGACAAAAATTCTGTATTTTCCAAGGTTTCTTTACCTTTAAAAGGCCCTTGGACTGATTTCTGCTCTATACTCCTTGGCAATTTGCTTGGGAGTTAGTACTGCCTCCTTGTCTTTGAGGCTGGTACAGATGAATTTCACTGTGATTTTGTCTCAAATGGAATGTATTTTTTCCACTTTGAAAGAAAATGGAGAAGGTTTGTAATTCAATTTGAATAAACAAAATTTCCAATTCCTTACTGTTATTTCTTCTGAGTTTGGTTTGATATTTGAGTTTTAATTATTTATTATTATTATTATTTTATTTTTTATTTTTTGAAGAAATAACAGTTTTGTTTCACTTATTTTTATAAGTAAAGTAGTTAATATTAAAAGTTTATATTATTAAACTTGAATATTATTGATAAGTTATTTACTTATTTTTATTTATTTATTTATTTATTTATAAAAAAAATTGATGAATTTTTCCTTAACTTGAGTAGAAAGGATTCTTCTTCAATAATATTCAATTTGAATATTAAAGAATTGAAATAATAATAAAATTATTATTTAAATATTTATTGTTGGTTTACAATAAATATTATGATTTAAATTAATTTTACACAATTTGGTAAAAATTAATTATGCTTTCTATTTAAATATACTATTTGTATATAAAAATAAGTTTGGGAAGTTAATAATAATTACTTATTATTATTAAAATTGATGAATTTTTCCTCAACTTGAGTAGAAAGATTCTTCTTCAATAATATTCAATTTGAATATTAAAGAATTGAAATAATAATAAAATTATTATCTAAATATTTATTGTTGGTTTACAATAAATATCATGATTTAAATTAATTTTACACAATTTGGTAAAAATTAATTATACTTTCTATTTAAATATACTATTTGTATATAAAAATAAGTTTGAGAAGCTAATAATAATAACTTATTATTATCAATTTTCGTGGTAAATTGATAATAATGACTTATTATTATTAAGATTTTTTTTTGATTATTTATCAAAAAAAGAAAATTTTAATCAATTTTTCCTCAACTTGAGTAAAAAAAGATCTTCTTCAATAATATTCAATTTGAATATTAAAGAATTGAAATAATAAAATTATTATTTCAATATTTATTGTTGATTTACAATAAATATTATGATTTAAATTAATTTTTACACAATTTGGTAAAAAATAAGTTTTTTTTATTTAAATATACTGTTTGTATATAAAAATAAATTTGAAAAATTAATAATAATTATTTATTATTATTAATTTTCGTGAAAATTGCAATATAAAGCTTTGAAGAGTATAAATACTCAAAAATAAAATAAAATATATTATTTAATATATTTTGATAAAATACAATATATAAAAAGTATATATTATATTTTTATAATGTAAGGGATGAAAATTAGTTAAAAAATGAAAAAAACTCGAAATTGTACTTACTTTTATAGTAAAAAACCTTCAAAAATAGTGAAGATGATCCAAAAATCGCCAAAATAGGTCCGGAATAGGTTAAAACAACGGCCAGGCCCCCAAAATGTCAGGGTGAGTCTATGTAGTAGCTCAAAAATAGTAAATACAAGCTAGCACTATGACTGTGACACACAAAAAATAAATAATAAATGAAATCTTCAGGCCCTACTGCTATGTGGTAACAGTGGTGATGAGTCTATTGAGGACCTGGGTTGCAATGCTCTAATATCTTTGACTGTAAAGAAACACTACAATAATTAATTATTTTAATTATATCAATATAATCCTAAGAGTACTACTGGTATAAGACAGTTTTACTACGTAACGATGTTAATTCATGATAAGATGAGTCTCTTCCAGTGAGGAAAGACCTGCTTTTATCTCCTCTGAGGACTGTGAAAGACTGGTAGGCTCTTCACACGTCTACAGAGTGAAATCTTTCACTCTGGAGGCTGGGTTGTGGTTCTGTACCATCAATTCTGACGTCAGCATAGTCAGAATTGTGGTTTTTGGACCACAAATGATCATTCAGGATCAATACAGGGTGAAAAAACTCTTCACAGGCCACGTCAGCACCATTGTGACGTGTCCAGAGTGTCTGGATGACTAATATTAGTCATTCTGGGCGGGTTTAAGCTTTAAACAACCATTATTTTAAGTATCAAGCCAGTACTGGTTGGTACAGGTTTGGTACAGACCAGTATTGGTCAAAATACTTCCAACCAAGATATCTTAGTCAGTTTTTGAGATATCAAGAATCCAAGAGCACAGAATTGAAGGTCTTAATGAGCTCTTCAATTTGATATGCTTCATGCTTACCCTTCTTTAAGATAGCAAAAGCTATAAGGACTTTAAGTTTTTGGATGTATTTTTGTACATCAGTATGAGGCTTCAAAACCTTCCAAGCCAGATATCTTCTCCAATTTAGAAGATATCTGTATTCCAATGATACAGTATTGTAAAGCTTGATTAGATCTACAGTTTGGTATACAACACTTTACAACTGTATGAATATATTCCAAAGATACAGGGGTTTCTTTATATGGTTAGTTTCAGAAATCCTGTATTTTGAGATGTAAACCTTTAAACCAAGATCCCTCTGTCAATTTTGAAGATAGAGGGGTCTAAGGTATCTCAAATTAAAGCTCTCACTCAGACCTTCAATTTGGCTGTACTTTTGTACAGTTTTGTACAAGCCCTCCTACACCTTTGAGGGGTTGTTGGTGGAAAAAGGGTGGTATAATGGTATCTCCTGATTTAGGAGTGCTACAGATGAATAGATGATACCATTGGATAGCTCTACCTTAGAGCTTCAAGAAAAAAACCATTCTGGTTGGGGTTTCATGAAATATGTTTAAGTTAGATTAGAGGCTAGAATAAGAGTTTTTGCTTATTTGGTCTTATCTTTGATAGGGCATATCTTTGTCCTTTCTTATTATATTTGAGGAGGTTTCCTCTTTATAATTTACTTGTATTGGCTATATTTTTCCAATACTCCTCATACCATTACTTATGGTATGTTGGATGTCATGCTGGTGCTCTGTTTTGAGTCACAGGCTGACAAGAGGCCTGAAAATAGGCAAGGGTCCTCAAAAGGCTTACCTAGCAAGCAGGGAAAAGCCTGAGTGGGAATCATGATGTGTTCAATGGTTCTCACTTATTTCCTTCAAGAGCACAATTGTGCACTCTGAATACTAGTGTCAAGAAATCTTTAAAATTTCTTATTTTTTCTTCAATCTCTGATATTTTTTATAGTATTCTCATTGATTCTGGTGCTACAAACTCCTTTATTGCAAAGAATTTTGTTCTCAAGTACTCATTGACCATGTCAGAGCTCCCTGAAAAGATTACTCTTTTCATTCTGGATTCCAGTGAATCCACTTCCCTGTTCATCACCCATTATACCAAGTGGGTTGTTGATTTACCTTCCTTCCCAAGCTTTGAATGGGATTTCTTTATCATAGATTCACCCAAGGGAGAAGACCTAATATTGGGCTATGATTTTCTTTACCATTTTAATCCCATTATTGATTGGAAAAATGGATTGATCACCTATGATTCTAGTCATAAGGATTCTAGTGGTATTATTTCTTCTACTAGTAATGACTTATCCACTGCTGTCAACAGTGTTGCTCTGGTTGGTGAACTTAAGACACCTTCCCTTCCTCCTTCTGTCCATATCCCTTCCATTTTTCCCTCTCAGTCATTACTTCCATTAAGAGATGAAGTCTTCAAAGAGATAAAAGATGTTGGAGAAGATGTTGCTATATCTTCACTTCATCTCTTTCAAGGGGATATGGACCTTCCTCCTTTATCTTTTCATGCCTCCCTGGGGGAGCAGTGGGATGAGGAGGAAGAGCCAGAAGAGATTGAAACTGTGCTGAAGGTAGTCCCTCCTGTTTATCACAAATATTTGGATGTATTCTCCAAAGTGAAAGCAGAGAAACTTCCGCCACACCGTGCCTGTGATCATCATATCAAACTGGAGGGTCTTCTACCTCCAGTTGGTGTTATCTACTCTTTATCAAAGAATGAGTCAGAAACACTGCGGGCCTACATTTCAGAGAATGTAGAGAAAGGTTTCATCAGACCAAGCTCCTCCTCAACAGGAGCACCTGTCCTTTTTGTTAAGAAAAAGGATGGTGGTCTCCGTTTGTGTGTTGACTACCGCAAACTTAATGCTGTCACTAGGAAGAACAGGTATCCTGTTCCTCCAATGAATCAGCTCCTTACCGTCTTTAACGGTGCTACTATCTTCTCCAAGATAGATCTGCGTGGTGCTTATAATCTCCTGAGAATTAAAGAGGGGGATGAGCATTTAACTGCCTTTAGAACCAAATATGGCAGTTATGAGTATTTGGTTATGCCATTTGGCTTAACCAATGCTCCAGCTTCATTCCAAAATCTTGTGAATGATATATTTGCAGATTATTTGGATATTTTTGTTGTAGTGTACTTAGATGATATTATGGTCTTCTCTAGCTCTTTGGATGAACATGTTAAACATGTGGCCTCTGTTCTCCAAAGACTGAGAGACAATAATTTGTTTGCTAAAGCCTCCAAGTGTGTATTCCATGCCTCAAGTGTGGAATACTTGGGCTATGTTGTTTCAAGTGATGTCCGCAAGATGGATTCTTCAAAAGTTCAACAAATACTCAATTGGCCTCAGCCCAAGAACATCAAGGCCCTCCAATCTTTTCTTGGCTTTGCCAACTTTTATCGTCGTTTCATTAAAAATTATTCCAAAAAAATCTCTTCCCTCACTTCCCTTCTCAAAAAAGATTCTCCCTTCATCTTCAATGAGGAAGCTCTTAGCCAGTTTCAGATACTCAAAGAAGCGTTCACCACTGCTCCTATCCTCTCTCACTTTAATCCTTCTCTCCCAACTATTGTAGAGACTGATGCCTCTGATTATGCCTTGGGTGCTGTACTGAGTCAGGTGAATGACTCAGGAAAGCATCCCATTGCATTTGATAGTCGCAAGCTCTTACCAGCTGAACTCAACTATGAAATTCATGACAAGGAACTCCTTGGCATAGTTTGGGCTCTCAAGCGCTGGAGAGCCTTTCTCCTTTCTCTTTCTGATTCCTTTGAGGTCTTGACAGACCATTGTTCTCTCCAATATTTTATGTCCTCTAAAGTCCTTACTCGTCGTCAGGCCCGCTGGGCTGAATTTTTGTCTGAATTTCACTTTGTTATCACTTACCGCCCAGGCAGGCTGGCCACTTTACCAGATGCCTTGTCACGTCGGGACAACGTGTACCCAGAGAGGGGGGTGGATTGCATAAGCAAGAATCCTCAAAACTTTCATCAAGTTCTCAAGCAAAATGAAATTCAAGAGTCAAGATTCTTTTCCATAAAAGTTGAAATGTTTTCAGATTTAGTTGATCAGATCCAAAGACAAGTATGGCAAGACAAAGACTATAAGGAGATCCTCAAGAAATTAGCAAGAGGAGAATCAGTCCCAGACTATTCTCTTGAACCTCAAGCAAAATTATTATTGTTCAAAGATAGAGTAGTTATTCCAAGCAATCATGAAGTTCAATTGGACATTCTTCAAAAGCGTCATGACTCACCGTTGGCTGGCCATCCTGGCCAGGAGAAGACCCTCAAGCTCATCAAGAGGGATTTTTATTGGGCTGGCATGAATCAAATCATCAAGGACTATGTGTCCTCATGTCAGCAATGTTCAAGAAACAAGAACATCCACCATAGGAAGTTTGGATTACTCAAGCCTCTTCAAATTCCATCTGCTCCTTGGAATTCTTTATCAATGGACTTTATCACTCAATTGCCCTTGTCAAGCAACTTTGATTCAATTTTAGTAGTTGTAGACAGATTTTCAAAAATGGCAATATTTATTCCAACTTATTCAACAATCACTGCACTGGACTTAGCTCAAATCTTCATTAGTCATGTACTTTCCAAACATGGTCTTCCAGTAAGTATTGTTAGTGATAGAGGTTCCTTATTTGTTTCATCATTCTGGACCCAATTATGTCAGCAGCTCAAGATATCAAGAGATCTTTCAACTGCATTTCACCCTGAAACAGATGGACAGAAAGAGAGGGTAAATCAGATTCTAGAACAGTATCTTTGGATGTATGTCAGTTACCATCAAGATGACTGGCACACCTGGCTCCCTCTGGCTGAATTTGCCTATAATAATGCAGAACATTCATCCACAAAGCAATCACCTTTTTTCACCATTTATGGAAGAAATCCCAGCTTTGACTCAATCCATGTTTCTCAAGATTCACCTGCTGGAAAGTTATCAACAAAACTCCAATCAGTACAGCAAGTTGTCAAAGAAGAATTAGAGTCAGCAATAAGAAGATTCAAGAAGTATGCAGATAGAAATAGAGCAATTCCACCTGATTTCCAACCTGGGGACAAAGTATGGCTAGCTTCCAAGAACATCAAGACAACAAGACCCACCAAGAAACTTTCAGAAAGATGGTTGGGACCCTTTGAAGTTCTCAAGAAGATTGGCAGCCATGCATATCACCTCAAGTTGCCTCAACAATGGAAGTCAGTTCACCCTGTTTTCCATGTGTCCTTGTTAGAACCAGTGAAGCAATCAACTATCCCAAATCGACACCAATTGCCACCACCTCCAGTAATAGTGGAAGAGCAAGAAGAATGGGAAGTGGCTCAGGTTCTGGACTCAAAACTCAAGAGAGGTTCATTATGGTATTTAGTGGAGTGGAAAGGATTCAATGAAGACCCAGAAAGAACAACTTGGGAACCAGCTTCCAACCTTACCAACTCCCCAGACCTTGTCAAGGACTTTCACACTTTGTATCCAGACAAGCCTGGCCCAAATGCCTCAAGAGTTTGATTTATGGTGCTTGGTGGGGATTGGAGTTTATGAAAGTAAGTTCCTCTCCTGGCATGCACCTTTAAGGGGGTATTCTACCCAAATTTGTTGTAAGCATCACCTTGGCCACTTTGTGAGCACTTGTCAATTTTTTGGACAGATTCAGAAGGCCTTGCAACATAATACCCTCAAGATTTGGACCTTTCATCAAGATTTGGCCCAATCTTTTCTTTTATTTCCTCTTCTTTCTTTAATCATGCCATAAATTATCTTTCAAGACATTCATTATCAAATTCATCTTATGGCATATTTCAATTTTCATTTATGGTGCTTGGTGGGGAGTGGAAGTTATGAAAGTAAGTTCCATCTCCTGGTATGCATCCCTGAGGGGTCTAATTCTTGTAAAACATTACCTTGGCCACGCTGTGAGCATCAAATGCTTGGTTTTATCTTTCAGAACATTTTGGCCAAAATCAAGAAACTCACCACAAGAAGGACAACCCTCAGGAATTTCTTATTTCTTTCTTTACTCTCTTTTTCTCTCAATTCTTTTTCATTTTTATTTTTTATTTTTCATTTCTTTTACTTGTATCTTTTATTTTTATTTTTATTTTTCCATTTTTATTTCTTATTTCAAAAAGCAGTAGTCATCACTCCCATATCACGTTTGGGGAGTCAATTCATTCAATAATCAAAGAGCAAAACACTAGTAATGGTAAAGACCACCTACAGATAATCCTCATCAAAACTTCTTCAAGTCAGCCTTAAACTCATTCCTTAAGATCAAAATTGAAAGCCAAAACCCAATCAGCAAGGTGTTTATGGCAATTGACCAATCAAGGAGGGGATAAGAAGAAGATATTCAAGAAAAAAATCAAGTTCATAGAAGACAATTGTTCAAATGGCCTAATTGGCCAATTTCATCAAGATGTGCACCATGGCACAATTGGCCACATCAGACCTCAAAACATCAAAACAGCCATTTTTAATCAATTCTTATCATAATATGCTTAGTTAGGCATATTGGCAAATTTGCGCATTTTGCGCATTTTTGCGCAATTTTGCGCATTTTGCGCATTTTTGCGCATTTGCGCACTTTTGCGCAAAAGGGCCTTTTTTCTTGTCAAAAGCCTTCAAAAGGCCTTTTTGGCCAAAATCATTATAATTGCGCATTTGCGCACTTTGCGCATTTTTGCGCATTTTGCGCAAAATGGCCAAAACCCACTTTTAGGCCATTTTCTCACAATAAATCAGTTTTTTCATCATTTTCACCAATTTATGCCAAATATGGCATATTTGCGCAAAAATGCGCAAAATGGCCAAAACCCACCTTTAGGCCATTTTTTTTCACAAGATTTCAGTTTTTTCAGTTTTTTCACCAATTTATGCCACATATGGCATATTTGCGCATTTGCGCATTTTGCGCTTTTTGCGCAAATTGGCCAAAAACCCATTTATTCACACTTTCAGGGATTTTGGCCAGGACTACTCATTTGGTCCAAAATTTCAATTGTTGGCCACGTTATGCCAACACTCTAAAATTCAAAATTATGATGATTTCAAGTGGTCTTGGGACAAAAACCCAAATCAACCACCTTTCAAAAGCCATGAGGACTCAAGAAAGTTGATGAAGACACTCAAGACAAGATTAAAGAAAATTTTATGAAGATTGAAGGCAGTTTTGAATGAACAGAGGAAATTCACAATCAAAATCAAGGGGAAAATACCTACAAATAGTCAAATGAAGATTGGTTTGAGTATTGATTGAAGAAGAAGTTTTAAGGGGAAATCTTAAGGAATTGGGGGAAAGAACTGTTTGAATTGATTGCAAGCTCATCAAGACTCACTATACTTATGGTGCTCAGAGCTCACCACTTTCAAGAGGGGGATAATGTCACAGCCAAGGAGGCAGGGGCATTTCCAATCATCATCAGCAAATCATTATATCATGGATACCCTTCAGAACCCAATCAGCAAGGGGGTTTCATTCAACAGTCTCCAAATACAGTTCCAGACCTCAATACAGTTTTCATACAGGCAAGACCCAAATACAGGATTCACCAAATACAGTCCTGTAATCAATACAGGCGCAAATACCTGTATTGACTGTATAACCTGTATTGGATTCACCAATACAGGATTCAATCCCACATCCAACTTCTTCCAGCATACAGGCCAGTATCTCAACACTCAAACTCCAAGGCTGGCATTTCTCACATATACCAGCCCCTCTTCACCCACCTGGGGGTTTTTCCCCCAGTTAATTAAAATAGTTGATTTATTATTTAATATTATTTTATTCTCACTTTTGGAATATTATTTTATTACTTATTAAGTTATTCTTAGCCTTCCCTCACCTGTTCAGTAGAGTCCTGGTGGCCATATCCTTATTAATTCCTTTTCTCTTTTCTGAACAGGTTGAAACAGTGACTCAGGATTATTTGTGGTTGGCTCTTTATTATTGCTTTTGTTTTGTCTCTCTTATCTTTTATGCTTATTATTTTATGACTAGGAATTTATCCTCTTACTCCATTACTCTTATCATTTGAGTATTTTCTTCTGAGCCCTCCATAAGTAAGTCTGTTCACTGAGTGCCAGGCCCTCTTCATTTTAGAAGAGCCCCTGTGACACTTTTGGCCTAATCCAATGAGGCCAAAAGGGGGCAACCACCTAGTCCCCAAGGCCAGGTGGGTCCCAAACCAAATCTGGGCCCACCTGAGCCAAAATTGTCCATATTTCCCTTTGACCCAAAATTGGCCAAAAATGCCTTGGACACCTTTTTGGCCATAAATCACGTAGGACTCATTTTTGGGCCATGGACCACTATAGACCAACATCCCCATTATGGCCTCTGGCAACCACCAGGGGCCACCAAATCAGTTCATCAAGCTTTTCCCTCAACTTAAGGAGAAATTCTTCCATTCCTCCATGCACCCCGTACTCAAGGTTGCAGGAGTGGTGCATATATGGTGTTATATACCATTATGCACCGTTTTTGCTCAGCAATTCAATGGTGACGTTTTCAGGACTCAATTCCACCTTCTCAACTCAAGGCACCAAGATCCAATGCCCATTTCGAAGGAGGATTTTTTGACTCATCAGTTTGGTAATCCATGGCGGCAAGCAGAAGACCATTCAAGGACTCCAACCACCTGGCTATGCAGGAGTTGGGTTGGTACTCTAATTCAGGATTCTTCCAAGGTTCATTCTCAGAGGTATTCTATCATTTCAATCAGCTTTCAAGGCATCAAGTAATTCAATACTCCTTGGACAACTCAATTGGTTCATACAGGCAGCAATCAATCAACCTGTATGTACTTGGCCCAATTGGGCCAATTCATACTCCACTGTGGGAATTCAATCACACAGTCCAATTTCAAGATGGCCAGAACTGTATTGGCCCAATTTGGACAATACAGCCGGTGATCCACCTTCAGGATCAATTTTTCAGCTTTTCACATATACTGGCCACCTTTCAGCACCTGGGGATTTTTCCCCAGTTAATTAATATATTGGATTTATTTTTATCCTTATTTTCTTTTACATTATTAAAGTTAATACTGATAATTTTAAGTCAGTCATTAGCACCCTTTCTCTTTTCTTTCCTCGCCTGTCAGTGGATATTGGTGGTCATATCCTTTACTAATTCCATTGTTCTTTCTGGTAGGTTGAAACAGTGAATTGAGGATTCACTTGGTTGGCTTCTTGGCCTTTGGCTTTCTTTTATCTTTGGCCTCTGGCTTCCTTCTTATTATTCTTTGTTATCTTTGGCATATTTTTCCTTTCTCTTATTCCTGCTTAAGAAATATATTCCGTAGTATTTCTTATCATCTTTGGAGCCCTCCAAGTGAGTTCTTGATTCCTGAGTGCCAGGCCCTCTTGCTTCCATAAGAGCCCCTGTGACATTATATTAATTAACTCATAATTTCTCTTCATTCTATTCATTCATTCTTCATCATTTTTATTCATTCATTCTTCATCGAAATTATGACTCTTTACGCTTATGAAAATTTATGACTCTTCGTCATCTTTCAATTTTCTCTCATTCATTTCTTCATTCTGAAAATTGAAAGCTGACCCAAATTTTATTTTCTGTTTATCTTTCAATCTAATCTCAATCATCAATCCCAATTTTATCTTTTATTTCAGGTGTCTTATCATTTTGATTTTTTCAGATTATTCATCAAATTATTCAGACACGTTCTTCATATTGGGATTCAGCTTGATTTTCTCTTCAAGAATTTTGATTCAGGAAGAATTCACTTGATAATTGATTTGATTGACTGATTTGACATAATTGATATTGACTTCAAGATATTTGATTGACCTGAAGATTTTTTCATTGATTTGCTGAATTTCACATCAAGACTTTGACATAAACTGATTTTTGACTCAAGAATTCATTTCACTGATTGATTTTCACTGCAAGATTTGATTTCATTGATTTCCTTGATTTATTTTATTTACTTCAAGATTTTCATTGATTTTGATTTTTTGGCTTCAAGACTCATCTGATTTGATTGATTGACGTACTTGAAGACTTTAATTGATTCATTGATTTTTTCCCCCTCAAGATTTGATTTGATTTGATCTTCAAGACCATTTTGGTTTTGCCTCAAGTTTTGTTCAAGCTTTGATTCTTTTTATTTAAATTTTTACTCTTATTCAATCATGCCACTCCAACACTCACCTCCTGCAAGACAGACCAGATTTCAGGCTCAAACTCAAGCTGTTCTTACTCCTACTCCAAGAGTTCCTCTTGATGGAATCCCAGCAGTTCCTCAACTGAGGGCCCAATTAGATAGAGGACCCCGCATGGAAGGAGCAGCACCATCCAGGAAGGAAGGAAGAGTGCCAAGAAGATCAAATTCTTTTTCAGGAGTAGTTGGCGGTTTTCCAGGCATGTCAAGGACTAGTTTCAAAGGTCCAGGTGAAGACGGTGAAGGACAGGAGGAGAATTCTGTGGAAGAGGAAGAGTCTGAAAGTACTGAAGGTGTTCCTGCTCCGGTGGGGGCATCCCAAGGTACTGGAAGACCAACTCTAGCCCAGTCTGATCAGCCTGTCTCTCACCAATCTGAACCATCTTTATTGGCCATCATGCAGCAAATGACTCAGATCGTGGCCAATCTTCAAGCAGCTTCTTCTTCTGATTCATCAAGACCACCAGCCTTCAAGACTCCATCTATGAAGGCGCCAGAATGCTTTTATGGGACTCAACCCTTCAAAGTCAGAAGCTTTATTCAGTCATGCCAGCTTATCTTTCATAATGATCCGGCAAACTTCTCTCAAGACAGGAAGAAAGTTCTTTATTCCACTTCATTTCTTATTGGCAGGGCTGCAAAATGGATCGAGCCTTATCTTTCTAATCTCACCAATCAAGACTCAAGTTACCTTCTCAATTCTTGGCCATTGTTTGAATCCCAACTCTTCACTTTATTTGTAGACCCAAATGAAGTTAGAAAAGCTGAAGCAGAGTTGGATGGCCTTAGAATGAAAGAAGGTGGCCATGTTTCACTATACATAGCTGATTTCAGGAGCTTGGTTTCAAGAATCGGGGATTGGGGAGAAAGAGCTCTCATCCATCATTTCAGGAAGGGATTGCCATCCAGGATTCTGGATCAATTGGCCTCCCATCCTTCAAATATTTATTCTCTTCAAGACTTAATGGACGTTACCCTGGAACTTGATACCAGGTACCATGAGAGGCAAAAGGAGAAGAGTCATCATCAAGAGAAGAAGCCTGAAGCCTCAAAGTCAAGTTCTTCTCATCCTCAAAATTCTTCAAGCTCAAGTCACAAGAAGAAGAATTTTCATGCTCAAAAGCGGGACAAGCCCCATTCTTCCTTGTTGAATAAGGACTTGAAGTTGAAGGGTTCCGAAAAAGAAGGAAGAATAAAAGGGGGTCTTTGTACCTATTGTAGTGGGAAGCATAGTCTTGAGTCTTGCTTCAAGACACCTCAGAACAAGCTTGCCCAACCTTCAGGCCAATTTCCCAGCCAGGGAAAAGCCTGAGTGGAGACCATGTTGTGTTCAATGGTCTTCACAGTTTTCCTTCCAGAGCACAATTGTGCATTCTGAATACTGGTGTCAAAAATTCTCTTAAATTTTTTGTCTTTTCTTCTCTTTCTGATGTTTTTTACAGTATTCTCATTGATTCTGGTGCTACACACTCATTTATTGCAAAGCAGTTTGTTCACAAGTACTCATTTACTACGTCAGAACTTCCAGAGAGGATTCCCCTTATCATTCTTGACTCCTCTGAGTCTCCTTCCTTATTTGTGACTCACCATACTAGATATATGGTTGGGCTCCCTTCCTTCCCAAGCTTTGCATGGGACTTTTTAGTCATTGATACTCCCAAGGGAGAAGACCTCATATTGGGCTTTGACTTTCTTAATCATTTTAATCCTTCTATTGATTGGAGGCAAGGGCTGATCATTTGGACTATTCTGATCCTTCTAATTCTTTCCGTAATGACTTTTCTTCTGCCAAATAATGTGCAGCTCTGGTTGGTGATTCTAGAACACCATCATTCCCATCTTCTGTCCATATTCCTTCCCTTCATTCCCCACAGTCATTACTATCTCCTAGATCTGAAGTCTTCAAAGAGATTCAAGATGTTGGAGAAGATAATTCTGTATCTTCACTTCACCTCTTATTTGGGAATATGGACCTTCCTCCTTCATCTTATCATGACTCCCTGGAGGAGTTGTGGGATGAAGAGGAAGATCCAGAAGAAGTAGAAACCGTGATGAAGGTTGTTCCTTCTGTCTATCACCAATATTTGGATGTATTCTCAAAGGTGAAAGCAGAAAAACTTCCTCCTCACCGTGCCTGTGATCATCATATCGATCTGGAGGGGTCTCTACCTCCAGTTGGGGTGATCTACTCTTTATCCAAAGAAGAGTAAGATACACTCAGGGCCTACATTTCAGAGAATGTAGAGAAAGGTTTCATCTTGCCAAGCTCCTCTTCAACAGGAGCACCTGTTCTTTTTGTCAAAAACAAACATGGTGGCCTCCGTTTGTGTGTTGATTACCGCAAACTCTGTGAGCCTTTGAGATATGACCACATACCCAATAAGGTCACAAAAAAGACTCAGAATAATTATACCTTTAATATAATTATATTAAAATTACTTAGAATAATTACTTAAACATACAAAAAATACCATAAATTGGTACAAAAATTGGTTTAACTTAAAAACCAATGAATCAAAATGTAAAATAAATTTTACCATTGGATTCCTCATGGAAGAATACACATATACCATTTTTATGGCATATCTGTAAAGTCAATATTTAAGGAATTATAAGGTATAATACCTTATAAAAACCATAAAACCTTATTTATCTTAAGAACTAATGAAACAACATGTGAAATAAGTTGTACCAGTGGATTCCGCATGAAAATCCACACATAAAACAATTAATAAGCTAATTTCCAATGTTAATACTTAAGGAATTAACCTGAATATATGCACTTTTTTGGTCAACGCATATATTCAAGGATCATAGCTAATATCTTCTAAACTATACATGATAGAATGATGAACCAAAAATAAAGTTACCACGTGATTACTGTACAAACACAGATATGAACTTTATTTTACAAATTATAAACAAGGTTAAAACCTATGATGAAATATTGATAAAAATCAACAGAGCTGTTGACCACTTTGTTGTGAAAGTGCTCCAAACTTAAAAAAAGGTATACAGTTGGATTCTACTAGTTCATTCGTGAAGAATGATGTAACTTCTATTATTAAATTCAGGGTATAACCCCCTGAAATCAAGGTTTGAAGTTTAAAATATTGAATTTCGATAGAAAAGATGAGTTACAAGAAAAATCATCAAAATTAGAGTTTTGATGATGTAATGAAAAGCTCTTGGCAGCATAATAAGGTTATGCCAGGCTGACAGAATTCACTCTCTGAATTGCTGTAGCGTGTAAATCTTAAAAGTTATTGAGGATCAAAGTTTGAGCTTAATTTGAGCAGTTATGATCACTCACTGTAACCTTAATTTAAGTTTAACAGTCTTAAGAGTGATAAAATTGGTGAATACTATTAGTTTATGATTAAAACTAATAAAATCCACGAAATTTGGGGTTCTGCCAAGCCTCTGATGGCATCAACTTTAGAGTTATAGTGATAACTCTAAATAATGGTGTAATAATGATGTAATCATCTCCAAACCTTAAAATATTGATCAATCCCAGTGGATATGATCAGTACACGTCGACTAGAAGCCTGTTGGACTCTAGGAGGGAGGTATTTACTATAAATAGAGCTCTTTTTACTCTATTTTTCCCTCAGACGCATCAAAAACATTAAATCAATTAAATAAAAGGTAATTTCTTTATTCTTTATATATAAAACTCTTATATTATTAAAGACCAAAGACCATCTTATTATTAATCACTACTTTTGTGTGATTAAATCAATTCTTTAATTGTTTCTGTCATAAATCTCTCTATAAACTCATTTCCACGTAAAATCAAGAAATTTAGTAAATTTTCTTTATTTTTATTGTAAATACAATTTGAAAAAGTTGTATTATATTATTTTGGCGTAAAATATCTCAAAATTATTATTTTAAGTGTTAAAAGTAGGTTATTTCATCTTATTATTACTCTTAATAATTCTTAATTAATATAAATAGTATTTATATTAATATATAACTTTAATATTGGTAATATTATTGTTATTAATTGTTTTTTATTTATAAAAAACAGTTTTTTACGCCTTTATTATTTGTTGGTAACAATAATAAAGAGCTTTATAATATATTAATTATTTTATATTAATATATTTTTACAATATTATAATTTTATATAATATTAATTATATTATTATATTTATTTAATAATATAACACTTTTATGCCATAATAATAATATTTCTTTATTATTATTATTTTAATCTTATTAATTTCAATTATAAGGACATTCAGAGTACAATAAGTAATAAATTAGTAATTTTTACTTATTGTTTCATAGTCAAACCTTACAAACTCAATTCTGTTACTAGGAAGAACAAGTATCCTGTTCCTCCTATGAATCAGCTTCTCAATGTCTTTAATGGTTCTTCTATCTTCTTCAATATTGATTTGCGTGGTGCATATAACCTTGTCAGAATCAAGGAGGGTGATGAACATTTGACTTGCTTTAGAACTAAATATGGCAGTTATGAGTACTTGGTTATGCCATTTGGGCTCACCAATGCTCCTGCTTCTTTTCAAAATCTTGTCAATGATATCTTTCAAGATCTTCTCGATGTTTATGTTGTGGTTTATTTGGATGACATTATGGTCTTTTCCAAATCTGAGGAAGAACATGTCACTCATGTGTCCACTGTTCTTTCCAGACTCAGAGCCAATAACCTTTTTGCTAAGGCGTCCAAATGCCTGTTTCATGTTTCAAGCATGGAATATCTTGGTTATGTAGTTTCTTCTGAAGGGCTCAAGATGGACCAAGCAAAAGTCCAGCAGATTCTCAATCGGCCGCCTCCAAGAAACCTCAAGGCTCTTCAATCCTTCCTTGGCTTTGCCAACTTCTACCGCCATTTCATCAAGAATTATTCAAAGAAGATCAGTTCACTCGCCAGTTTCCTCAAGAAAGATTCCTGTTTTCCCCTCAATGAGGAAGCTCTTAGTCAGTTTCACCAACTCAAAGAGGCTTTCACAACCGCTCCAATCCTTTCCCACTTCAATCCTTCTCTACCCACCATTGTAGAGACCAACGCATCAGATTATGCCTTGGGTGCTGTACTGAGTCAGGTCTATGATTCAGGAAAACATCCCATTGCATTTGACAGCCGCAAGCCTATCCCAGCAGAGCTCAATTACGAAATTCATGAAAAGGAACTCCTTGTTATCGTCTGGGCTCTCAAGCGCTGGAGGGCTTTTCTTCTTTCACTGGCTTCCCCTTTTGAAGTTCTTACTGATCACTCTTCCCTTCAATACTTCATGACCTCCAAAGTACTCACTTGCTGTCAACCCCGTTGGGCTGAATTCCTTTCTGAATTTCATTTCTCAATCACTTACCGCCCTTGCCGCCTAGCTACTCTTTCGGATGCCTTATCACGTCGGGACGACGTTTATCCAGAGAGGGGGGAGGTATTCATCAGCAAGAATACAATGAATTTTCAGCAACTCATTAAGCAAGATGAAGTTCAACACTCAAAGTTTTTTGCAGTCAAGGTGGAATCTTTTTCAAATTTGATTGATTCAATCCAGAAGAAATTATGGCAAGCTCCCCAGTACAGAAGTATCCTTGAAGATTTGGGTAAAGGTAAATCTGTCCAAGATTATTCTCTTGATTCCTCTTCCCAACTTCTTCTCTTCAAAGATTGGGTGGTAGTCCCAAATGACTCCACAATTCAACTTAGTATTCTTCAAAAGCGTCAAGATTCTCCTCTAGCTGGCCGCCCTGGCCAAGAGAAGACTCTCAAACTTGTCAAGCAGGATTTCCACTGGTCCGGCATGACTCAATTTATCAAGGATTATGTTTCATCCTGTCAACAGTGCTCAAGAAACAAGAATATTCACCACAAGAAGTTTGGATTCCTCAAACCTCTTCCAATTCCAAATGGTCCTTGGACTTGTCTTTCAATGGACTTCATCACTCAACTGCCGCTGTCCAATTCCTTTGATTCAATCCTGGTCATAGTGGACAGATTCTCAAAAATGGCGCTTTTCATTCCAACAATGTCTTCAATCACTGCACTAGATTTGGCCCATTTATTCATCAAGAATATCTTTTCAAAGCATGGCCTTCCTTCAAGAATTGTCAGTGATAGAGGTTCACTCTTTGTTTCTTCTTTTTGGACCAATCTTTGTCAGCAGCTCAAGATTTCAAGAGACTTGTCAACTGCTTACCATCCAGAAACTGATGGACAGACAGAGAGGGTAAATCAGATACTAGAACAGTATCTTCGGATGTATGTCAGTTATCATCAAGATGATTGGAACACCTGGCTCCCTCTGGCTGAATTTGCCTACCATAATGCTGATCACTCTTCAACCAAGCAATCCCCGTTTTTCACTTTTTATGGAAGAGATCCACATTTTGATTCAGTCCACATCACTCAAGATACTCCTGCTGGAAAGTTATCAACAAAAATCCAATCAGTACAGCAAGATGTCAAGAGAGAACTTGAAGCTTCCATAAACCGGTTCAAGAGGTATGCAGATAAAGGTAGAGCAAGTCCACCTGTTTTCAATCCTGGTGACATGGTATGGCTTTCTTCCAAGAATATCAAATCAACCAGACCCACCAAAAAACTTTCCGAAAGATGGTTGGGTCCTTTTCCAATCTTGAAGAAAGTCAGTTCCCATGCTTACCACCTCAAGCTTCCATCGCAATGGAAATCCATCCACCCAGTCTTCCATATATCACTCTTGGAACCAGTCAAGACATCAATAATCCCAAATCGGCATCAAGAGCCTCCTCCTCCAATTACCATTGAAGAAGAAGAGGAATGGGAAGTTTCTCAAGTACTGGATTCTAAGCTCAAAAGGAGAAAGTTATGTTATCTGGTGGAATGGAAAGGTTTCAGTCAAGACCCAGAAAGATCCACTTGGGAACCAGCCGAAAACCTCAAGAATTGTCCTGATCTTGTCAAAGATTTTCATTTGTTATATCCTGACAAGCCAGGACCCAATTCTCCAAAAGCTTGATCTTTTATGGTGCTTGTTGGGGAGAGGAATTACCAAAAGTAAGTCCCACTCCTGGTATGCACCTTTAGGGGTATTCTATTCTTGCTTGTTGTAAGCATCACCTTGGCCACTCTGTGAGCACTTTGCAATTTGGACACACATTTGTTGGCCTGGCTTTCAACATCAATTCCAAAATTATGGCCATTTTTCACTTGGGCAAATGGACCATTCAATTTCATTTTTCTTTCCAAGTTTTCCAATTCAAGACACTCCTTAATACAATTTATATTCTTATTTATGGCACTGGCGGGATTGGCAACTTCTAAAAGTAAGTTCCTCTCCTGGTGTGCACTTCCCTGAGGGGTCTACAATCTTTTCAAAACATTACCTTGGCCACTCTGTGAGCACCTGGCATCAAATTCTTTTCTTCCAGGTCCTTGGCCACTTTCAAATCAACCGTCAAAATCCGTGATGAAGATTTGGATCCCCCTTCAAAAATTTTTTCTTTCTATTTTTCTTTTCTGTTTCTTTATCTTCACTTTGCTTTAAAAATTCTTTTATTTTAATCTTTATGCCAAAATGCTATGTCAAATCACGTCTTCAACATTGTCAAAGCCAAATGTCAAGAGAAGACCAAGTCAACCTCAATTCATATGCCAACAAGTTTATCAGTTCAATTTTTCTTTTAAAAATTCAATGCCTCTGGAATCCCTCCGTCAAATGCGTCTCAATAGCCTCAACAGGCTTCTACCTCATCTTGGTGCTCAGGAGCTCACCATTCAAGGTAGGGGGGTACTGTCACAACCACAAGTTTGACCCTCCTCCTTGATGGTTGCGGCAATCCAACCTGGAGCCAAGTTGGGGCCAATTGGCCACGTCATATCATTCATGGCCCATTGGCCCCCTTTGGGTGTTCAATGGCTCTTACGCCACAACCCATCCCAATGGCCATTTATGGCCTCAGGCCATATCCTGCCGTCATTGGCCCTCTTGGCCAATTCACACCTCACCAACCCCCAGGCCTGGGGGGTCCTTTTTGTCTTCTAGGGGTCTCCAGGCCCCCCCTTTTCATTAGGGGTTCTTGGGCCATTTAGGCCCCCTACGGTCCGTACGGTCTGTAGGCCACGTACCGCGGTCCACAGGCCTTTTAGGCCCCTTTTGGCCTAATACAATGAGGCCAAAAGGGGGCAACCACCTAGCCCCCAAGGTCAGGTGGGTCCCAAACCAAATCTGGGCCCACCTGAGCCAAAATTGGCCATATTTCCCTTGGACCCAAAATTGGCCAAAAACGCCTTGGACACCTTTTTGGCCATAAATCACGTAGGACTCATTTTTGGGCCATGGACCACTATAGACCAACATCCCCATTATGGCCTCTGGCAACCACCAGGGGCCGCCAAATCAGTTCATCAAGCTTTTCCCTCAACTTAAGGAAAAATTCTTCCATTCCTCCATGCACCCCGTACTCAAGGTTGCAGGAGTGGTGCATATATGGTCTTATATACCATTATGCACCATTTTTGCTCAGCAATTCAATGGTGACGTTTTCAGGACTCAATTCCACCTTCTCAACTCAAGGCACCAAGATCCAACGCCCATTTTGAAGGAGGATTTTTCGACTCATCAGTTTGGTAATCCATAGTGGCAAGCAGAAGACCATTCAAGGACTCCAACCACCTGGCTATGCAGGAGTTGGGTTGGTACTCTCATTCAGGATTCTTCCAAGGTTCATTCTCAGAGGTATTCCATCATTTCAATCAGCTGTCAAGGAATCAAGTAATTCAATACTCCTTGGACAACTCAATTGGTTCATACAGGCAGCAATCAATCAACCTGTATGTAATTGGCCCAATTGGGCCAATTCACATTCCACTGTGGGAATTCAATCACACAGTTCAATTTCAAGATGGCCAGATCTGTATTGACCCAATTCAGATAATGCAGCCGGTGATCCACCTTCAGGATCAATTTTTCAGCTTTTCACATATACTGGCCACCTTTCAGCACCTGGGGACTTTTTCCCCAGTTAATTAATATATTGGATTTATTTTTATCCTTATTTTCTTTTACATTATTAAAGTTAATACTGATAATTTTAAGTCAGTCATTAGCACCCTTTCTCTTTTCTTTCCTCGCCTGTCAGTGGATATTGGTGGTCATATCCTTTACTAATTCCATTGTTCTTTCTGGAAGGTTGAAACAGTGAATTGAGGATTCACTTGGTTGGCTTCTTGGCCTTTGGCTTTCTTTTATCTTTGGCCTCTGGCTTCCTTCTTATTATTCTTTGTTATCTTTGGCATATTTGTCCTTTCTCTTATTCCTGCTTAAGAAATATATTCTGTAGTATTTCTTATCATCTTTGGAGCCCTCCAAGTGAGTTCTTGATTCCTGAGTGCCAGGCCCTCTTGCTTCCATAAGAGCCCCTGTGACACTCTTGAGAGCTTCAACTTTTCCTTTAAACTCTTTTTTCCAGTCTTGATAGCATTTTTTTGATTTTGCTGATCTTGTGAGTAGCATCCACCTTCTTGCCCTGTTTTTCTCTTTCATTATTGGTGTTAATATTTTCTTATCCCACCATGCGTTTTGTTTGTTGGCTCTGGTTTTAACATACTTACCTTGATTTAGGTATTTTTTTGTAGAATGTTACTAAGTTTCTTTGAAATCTCTTCTATTCCCTCTTTGGTAGGCTGAGATAGATGCTGTAGTTGATTGATTCTCCTGATGACTTGATTGATATATTTTCCTTCAGCTAGCATGCTGGTATTCATTGATATGCGTGCCTCTGTTATCTCAAATTCTTTCCCTCCTATGTTTAATTCAAAGACAATTTATTGATGATCTGATTAATGATTCTCTAGTTGTACCTTGCATTGGGATATTATTTTAGTTGCTATAGTGTTTGCCCATGTTAAGTCTATAGCTGTTGCCAATCCAGAAGCACCCATAAAGGTGGGTTCCCCTTTAGGCAAGATCAACTTGAAGCCCCTTCTTCCACAAGTCTCTAATAAGTTTCTGGCCTGTGGGTATTGTTGGTGGTAGTTTTTAGGGTTCCAAAGCTGATGATGGAGATTTTAGTCCATAGCAATTACCATTGGATAAAGCCTGGTGTTCATCTCTGACAACCTTTTTTTCTAGTTCCTGGAGTCCACCAAAGATGCATGGTGGGTTGTATAGTGCAAAGAAGATGAGTTTTTGGTTTATGCTTTTCAAAAGTATGTCTATTTCTACTTCAGTTAGGTTCTGGGAGTTAGTGCTACTGAATGTTATGTTTTTTTGATGGGACAAAGTTATGGATATAGATACAGGTCCAAGGTCTCTCTGACTATGTTGCGGGATTTGTTGTTGGGGTAAGTCTTCTCCATGCTTGATGTGTAGGGGGTGAAAGTCATGGTGGTAAACCCATGGTTCCTGAAATAATAGTGCAATATGGTGTTTTTCATTATTAAGAGCACTAAGGGTAGTGTGTTGTTTGTTGTGACAGTTCAATTGAAGGACAGAGAATTGATGATATAGGTTAGTTGGATTTAATTGTAGTATTGTTTTTGAAAATCTTCCTGTGAGTAGAATTTGTTGATTTGGTTGGGCTTGGCTGCCCTTCATAAGTTTCTGGCTAAGCTAGGGTTACCTAGCTCAGCCTGCTGAATGCAGAATGGAAATACTTATCATCATTAATATCTATTGGGGCATCAGCATCTAAGTCTGCCTTGACACATCTTACACACAGTCCTTCTGAGTTAGCTTTGTTACAAGCTTTGGTTTTGTGGTCTTTTCCACAATTTGCACATGTTGGTTTGTTTTTACAGAAATGGGCAATATTACCTATCTTAAGACAGTTGTGTACTGTGGTGGGCAGGCCTGAAATGATGTTGGCTTTATGTGTGTTCCCTTGTATGCCAAATTATCTTTTATTAATTCCCTTTATAGTTCTCTGTCACTTAGATGCATGATTATTGATCCTTTTGATTTTTGTTGGGCTAATGGATCACCTATCCATTTCATCTTCATGATGTTGTCTCTGGGGATGAAATTCTCTTCACAAAATTCTTGGATAGCAGTTTCATCTTTGATGTCAAAGAATGTGGGGTGTGAGCCTGTGAGGTATGTATAGAATACCCATAAGGCCACAAATAACTTTATACACAGTTAAATTTGTCTTCAACAGACTGCTTAATTGAATTTGAAATAAAAAATAACAAAGAATAAGTATAAATTTTTTTGGATAAACAAAGTTATAGATATTATGTCATTTTTGGATTCTACACCAAAAATAACCTAGGGTACATCCATAAGGTGTTATACACAAAAACACTTATTTCTTATGTTATTGGAAGATTTAAGAATCTCACAGTACTAATGTAGCTTTTTAACATTTTCTAAAAATTGTTAAATTTAAGCTTAAATAAGCTTAAATTTAAAGTTGCATAAAGCTTAAATAAGCTTAAATTTAAAGTTGCATAAAGCTTATGCAAACTTACCAAAATTTTAGTTAAAATTGAGGTGTTGTGTATATTTACTGAATTGGCTAAGGATTTGCCATACAGAATGTAAATCCTGCATGAGCTCAATTTAAAAGGGTTTAAGGCCATAGTATGGCTTTAAATAAATAAAAGGGCAAAATCCACGCAGAAAGGTGGGACAAAGGAAAAAGACCAAATAGAGCTGGGGTACCCAGCTTTTTGGATCTGCAAGGATTAAATTAAGGCTGTCCACCCTTATTGGAGGATTTTCAACCTTATTTAAGCTTTAACATTAGACTTTGAGCCAACATTAAAGTTTAAACTGGTTTTATCCCAAATTAGACAGGAATTTCAAGCTGCCAGAGGGTAAATCCAAATATGAAGGCTTGAATTTAAGGTTTTAAGAACTGTCAAAGCTTAATTAAGCTTAAAATTTTAAGGTTACAAGCATTAAAACCTTATCAAAAGTTAAGGTTTGGTGTGTATTGCTATTTTACATGGTAAAAATAGCAATAACTTAAAAAATTCATTAAAAATACAATTCTCAATGGATTTGCTTGAAAATTTCACACAGCTTACAATTCAATATTATCTATATATAAATTAAATTTTAAGTATCTTTTATGTATAAATTTCCTGGGTATTTAGCCTGGAAATTTACTCTTTTAATTAAAACTCAAAGAAAATTATAATTTCTTTAAAAATTAATTAAAAATTGAGCTTAAGAGATTTCTGCTTGAAACTCTATTTTTAAGTTGTTCATGTGATGAAAATTAATATAAATAAGTTTATCTATATTAAAAACTTAAAATAATTAGTTTAAATGAGGATTAAAGTTACATGGAGTTAAGAATAACACTGATAACTTTAAACTGGAATTAAAAATAAGTTACCTTAAGTTAAGAACTTTATTTTTAAGCATGGTTTTTCATTTTTGACCTGATAACGCCCGCTATATTCCTTATAAATCATGAGAGCTTCTCTGAAGACATAAAAAGAGTCTTTTCATCACTGTCTTTGTCCATCAATCATTATTAATCCAATCATATTACAAATTTAAACAGGTAAAGTTTTATTAAATATAAAATCTTATTATTAAAGTAATTCTCAAGTTATTTTATTCTTTATTGATTAAAATTAAAGAATTGAAATCATAGAATTAAGATTATTGTTGTAATCACCAATAATATATTTTATTATATAAAATTATCATCTTAAATATCTTCTAAAAATCCACAAGTTCCTCTTAAAAACTCTTTAATCTTAATTTTTATTATAAAAAGTTGTTTTCTCTTTAAAAATATTGATTTTTTGCATGTTTTTTAACTTATAATTATTCTTTAAAATAATAAATGTTGTTTTTTTAACTTGCATTGAATAAATATTATAAGTAAGTTTTCTCTAAGGTTCTATATTTTTTTATCTAGTATTAGTTTTTTTCTATAGAATTTTTCTATAAGAATTATTTCTACACAGTATGTGTTTTAATTCTTTTATAAATAATATTTATATTATTTATAAGTGGTTAATATTCATATTTTCCACATGTAATTGTCTCATTAAGAGCTTTACACTTCTTATTGTTATAATTGTCAGTGACTATAACAATAATAGAATGATTATAATTTATTATGATTATTATTTTTTTTTTATTATTATATTTTTATAATAATAATTAAATTTATTTTTTTTGTATAATTATTCTTAATAGTTGTATTTAAATTTGTGGTTATAGTATTTCATTATATTATATATTTCTACTGAGGACAGTCATAGTACTCTTGATATTGCTACTATTATCAAGATTTTCATAGACAAACCTTATATTTGGGGGCCTGGCCATGATTTTAACCACTTTTTGGGACATAAATCATATTCTAGACCCTATTTTACTGTTTTTTGACGTAAAATTGCCATATTTATCTTAATATCGGCTTTTTTGGGACTTATCCCTTATAAATAATCTTTATAATATTAATAAAGTTAATTTTTCTTAAAAATATTGTTTGAAACAATATACTATTGAGTGACTTGGAATAAATTTCTTGTGTCTAACTAATGGCTTTTTCACACCACAGACCTGAAATGTATTCTTTGAGTTATTCTAGTATAAAGTGAATAATAATAAAATTTTGATTAATAACTTGTTAATTGCATAATTATTATTTCTCTAAAGAAAATATAAAATCAAATAAAAAATTCAAAAATTAAAATCTTTACTAAAAATATTTTTTCTTTAATCTTAGACATTTTTCTTTATTTTTGACGTAATTTGCCATAAATTACATTAGAACAACTTTATTCAATAAGTTTAGCTTACAAGTTATTTTTATTGTTTGATAAAATAACTTATATTTTTATTTTTTCTCTAGTTTGATCAATTAGAGACAGCTCTTCAGACTCTGAATCCTCAGAGTCTAGTATTGAAATTCAAACTAGCTCAGCACCAAGGGGTTTGATAACCAAAGAACCCTTCAAAGGTCCAGCAGGTGAATTCAATTCATTCTTAGTCTATTTTTTCTTATAATTGACATGAAATGACTCCTACTAGAAGTGGAAGTACTTACTCCATCCAATCAAATGGATCTGCACCAGGACATTCCAGTCACAAAAGACAAGAATGTCAGCCCAGAGGAGAGGCACAAATGGAGGATGCCAGAACTTCCACCAGTTCCCAAAGGTTAGCCAGCACCTTTCAAACTCTTATTGAGAGTCCAAAAGCTGACATAACTTCTATTGGTGTTAGACCTGAATCATTTCCAACAGGCAGCAGTGGATATTTACCAGTCTCAGTACAAGAACTGGTTTATGGCCACAAAACAGCAAGAGTGGGAACTTCTCCCAAGTCTTTGGATAGGCACAATGAACTCTTATCTTCAAGTGAAGAGGTTCATGGGGCCAGAAAAGACAGAAGAACTTCTAACTCAATTTTAATCTTGTAATAAAGAAATTATGACAAAGTTTGAAACATTTGAGTATATCCAACAAAAGTTGGGTAATGAGATATTACAAGTAAAAGACCAACAAAAAACCATTATTGGACTTGAAAATGTTCACCAGGGCGAATCTTGCATCAATCGTCGGCGATTGACTTCACGTCGCACCGCTGTCAGTATAAAATCTTGCTTCAGTCGCGTTAGTGTCACTTTATAGTCACTGGATTTAGTGGGTCACGTCACCTCAGCGTCAAGACAACGTCAATCGTCACATGTGTCACATGAGAATGTCACTCAAAGCCCAAGCCCATTGCAACACTATTCGCAATGTTCGGGTAATTTCACCTCATTGGCTTCCGCATCCCTGACGCTTTGCATGCTTATGCGCCCGCACCACCCTCCAGATTCGACTCCAACACTGCCCCCCCATCTCCGCCCTCACCACTGCTTACGCTTTCACAAACCCACCCTTACCATCTTTACGCTTGTGTACTGCCCTCCCGACATGCCTCTGACACCACTTATGATCATTACGCTTGTGGAGAGCCCCCCAACATGCCTCTGAAAGCACTTATGATTCTTAAGCTTGTGTAGAGCCCTCCCAACATGCCTCCAACACCACTAACGCTCCTCATGCTTGTGGAGAGCCCTCCCAACATGCCTCCGACACCACTTATGATCCTTATGCTTGTGGTAAGCCCTCCCAACATGCCTCCGACACCACTTATGATCCTTATGCTTGTGGAGAGCCCTCCCAACATGCCTCCGACACCACTTACAATCCTTACGCTTGTGCAGAGCCCTCCCAACATGCCTCCAACACCACTTACAAACCTTATGCTTGTGGAGAGCCCTCCCGACATGCCTCAAACACTGCCCTCACACTGGCTTAATCCTCAATGGAGCTTATGATCCTTACGCTCCTGCACCGCCCCCCCATCTCTGCCCTCACCACTCCTTACACTTCCGCACCCCTGCTGCTTACCATTCTTATCCTGCCCCCAGCTCCCTAAAGATATCCCTCCAACACCATTGTCAATGAAGTATGTTTCACACTTTTAATCATTTATTCTCTGCATTTTAAGCTCACAAGGTCTTCCAAGATTGGCACTACAGCCTCTGAGATCAAATCAAATCACTTCTTGATCCATTCTCAAACCTTTCTACATCTTCATTCCATCATTTTCTAAAGAGCTTTGTTGAAAAGATTCCTATGGAGATTTCAAGAACCAATCCCAATAGCTCCACTTGCTCTTCATAAGCTGTAGGGAAATTATAGTATCCTGTTCTTGATTGGAATCTTGACTTTACTTGTTGTTCAATTCAATCTAAACAGTCATTTAAACAAATATTGAGCCCAATGTGGAGAATTTCTTGTTTTACTGGAAACATATTAGATCCTTTGTAAAGCTTACTACAACTACTGTTCTCCCAATAATACATAATCCACCTTGTTTTTGCTACCCTGGACGCATCTAGTAGGCAGTAAAAACACCTTACAATCCAATTCAGTGCAGTGGGCAGATTCTTCCAATATTATCATGAGCTCCTTTCCTTTGGGGCCCTCATCTCATAAAAAGCTAGGTGGGGGTTCCAAAACCTCCAAAACATCTTTCAATGTTTCTCCATAGTTGGTAAGCCAAGGGATTTCCTGTTTGGGCTTATTGACCAGTCTCATCAGAAGATTTTCTCAGGTCATAAAAATCCCTTGTTTCTTCCAATTCATTTTATAATGCCAGCTTGGTGTCCTTCTTGAAACTGGTTGGGTGCCAATAAACAGGCACTAAAGCTACTTTCCTCAAGTAGAACACAACTTGAAAATCACTCATCAGATCATCATTCAATAATCCTCAACCTAAACCTAGACGAGACAGCTATCCAAATAAAAGAATCACACATCAACATGAGATTAGACAAACTCAATGAAAAAGAATACATTACCAATGTTACAACATGACTAAAGACTCTGAACACCAGAATCAAGCTAAAAGATCAGCAAGAGATAGATGAAAGAACAAAACAAATAGGCAAAATAATTTATGAAGAATATATCAAACAAGGTAAAGAATTCATAACAAGAACAACAAAAGAGAAACCCTGGTGGAATAAGAAGGTGTTAGCCCCAATCATGACAGAACGGAATAGAGCACACAGATACTACTTACTAACTAGATCACTGGAAGCAAGAAGTGTAAGAATTCAAACTAAAGGTGTGTTTTATTTCATCAATATGACATGTCTAGATGTATGATATTATGACAAAGATAAGCTAAGATCTATCTAAAGGTGGACACCACTTTAATCTATAACCTATATAAGTGAATGGATAAGCAATAGAGTCTGATTTTGAAACTACAAAACAAGTAGTTAATAAGTAATTAATGCAATTGTGCTGAGTGAGAAAAAGTGCTACCTGGCTACACCTCTTCTGATGATAAAACAGTCTTAAGGTGACGTTAACCGGGGAGAACAAAGATAATAGTAACAATAATGAGATAGTTAACTACAGTAGTAGTATGAAAGAATTGGCTGAGGTAGTTTAATAAAGGAGTTCTCCGAAGAAAAGGGGAACAGAGATAGTGGTACATGATGGTCTTTTTATATGTCTGATAAATACGCTGTGGGTCAATTAGGTCAGTTAGATATGATTTCATAGATAACGGACTTTCTTAGTTTAAGAGCACAAGTGCTTGCATCGCATGTGAATTGATTGTCACATGCGCATCAGCATGTTGCATGAATTTCAACAAGAAGCACCTACCAACAATTGCAATAAGAATTTAGAACAACAGTAGAGCAGATGAAAAGACATCATTGGAGAAAATTCATTGCATCACAGGAACCCAATCATGCCTTCGAAGCACTGAACTTCACCAAGATTAACTCCTCAAGCAAAGTGAAACCACTGAGAAAACAAACAGGAGAGATAACTAATGATAAAAAGGAACAAACTGAACTTTTATTTGAAATGTTTGCTCAGGCAGGCAAAAGAGCAGACCTAAGCGACATCCCTGAGGCACCACTAGCGCTTGAGAAAAACTTTAAAAAAATCACACTAAACGAAATCAAAACAAGCATCAGCCAACTGCCCAATAAGAAAGCACCAGGGCTGGATCAAATTCCAAATGAGTTACTTGAAATCCTAGGTAATGTACTTCTCGATGACCTTCACAAACTGTTTAATGCCTTTCTACAAATAGGATATTTCCCCAGACATTGGAAGAAAGCCTCAACAATCATTATTCAGAAAGCGAATAAGAAAGATTACTCTGACCCATCAGCCTATCGCCCGATTTCTCTTCTAAGCACTGTAGGTAAGCTTTTTGAAAGAATATCCAGTGAACCTTTGGTGGTGCCCAAGTCACAGCGGTATTGAAGGAAATGAATGAGCAGATGAGGTTGCAAAGAGAGCAGCAGAAAACTATTCAACTCAACACTACCCAAAGCACCCAAGCATTGCCAAGTTAAATCAATTAATAAGATCCAAAAACAAAAACCCAAAATTAACTAATGAAGAACAGCAACGAGTGAAATTCAAGGGAAACCCAAAACTACTACTGATCAAGCTGAACAAATGGGAAAGAGCTCACACATCGGTAGTTCACCAGCTACAAAGCACACACAGCACGCTGAATGACCATCTTTTCCGAATTCGGGAACGAGGAGATCCTCTCTGTGAAACATGTCAGAGACCAGAATTAGTTAAACATTATTTGACATACTTCAGAAGGTATAAATCGCAAAGAAAGAAAATGAAGAAAACATTAAGAAGAGAGAAGATAGCATACGATGACCAAAACCTAGTTCAATTACTAGATAACCCAAGAGCGATCCCAATCTTAATCGAATACATTCGTGGCACAAGACGGTTTGGATTCTTCAAGGAATACAGAGACAAGATTGACAAATAAAGGCATTAAATTGTAACAAGATAACCCAATTAATAATAACGCGAAGAAGATTGAACAGATAGAAACAAACAACCAATGAAATATACACCCCTGTACAGGAATAGACGGAAGCCGAGGCACTGGACACAACTCAACCAAAACCTAACAGAAAAAAAAAAAAAAAAAGGGTGACCTCTGAGAGGTGCACATGATCATCAGACACAATATTTGATAAGAAGAATATGTTGCTAGCTAACTTAAACACTTCAAGTCATTTGGCGTGGTTTCATACTTTGCCAAATTTGTGATATTCATATTGCAAAACGGATTTTGTAAAAATATGACTGCAATCTCAAGAACATACCAGGCTTGCGACGGTAGTTGTGTTTTGCAGATCCTTGTTGATAATGGGAAAAACGTTAATGCAACAAAGGTTCAGCTCACAACAAATAAATAATCAATTTAAATCCAATTGGTTGCACTGTAACAAAATATGACATTGGATCAGCTGTTGGATTCCTTGACATGATACCTCGCTTAAACAAGTCAGACTCCTTAAGAAAGTTTTCAAATTGAATCAGAAGCAAGACAGACCTCGCAAAGGCATAAAGAGCGAGTTTGTTCAGCTCAGTCCCCCTCATCACCTAGGCAAAATAGCTTCCAGTTTTGAGTGTATAGATTAAATAGTTACTCTTTAATATAACTGTCTGCTTTCTATTTGAGCTGTGGTGGAAGTGGCAAGACTATAGAAGCTTAGCCCTCCGTTTAGCTTATTTCTTTTGTGTGAGAAGGTTATATACCTTAGGTTAGTGATTTTGAAAAACGGTTTTCCAAGTAATGATTCTCTTGCTCAAAGGCAAATCACTTTGTTTTATCCAGATAAAGTCTTCACCACACCAGCCTATCCTCAACATTCGCAATGTTGTCAATCAAGTTGTTCAGTGCTTTCCTTATTTTGGCCAGCTCTTGCCTTGCAGTTTTGGAGGGGGGTGAGTCAAAATGCACCTTGTGCACAAGTTCAAACATCAACCCGAAAGCGGGGAACACGATAAAATGCGGACAAGTGGGAAGTTTCACGGGATGTGGGGATGATAGTAAACCGTGCAACAACAGAATATCACTCTCGGAATGGAAGTGTAATGATTGTCCCGTGGAGGGTACAATAACGCATTCTTATAAACTGGGCTCCCAGGGCTGTGGTGCCAACCATGACTTTACGTGTGCTGCTTACCAGCCGCCTGCGTCGTACTGTACAGGAATCATTTATTGTATTTGGGGTGTCCCTAAATTTTTCAGAACATTGTACTGTTGCATGTGAGGGTACATCATTTACTGATAATGTCCATTCTTGTAAAAAGCACACTAGCTTAGTGGTCAAGGTTCAGTTATCTGTTTTGAACTTTGAGCTAAGCACTTGGTTCAATTCCCCCTATCTGCAGGGTGGAAGTCCGGAGCTGAAAGTGGCCATCATGGAAACTGGATGGACAAAACTTGACTTTAGTCGGTTTCGCACTAGTCAAGGCCATTTGGTTATCCACATGGCTTTATGCTTACCAGTTGAACATTGGCCTGTTCACAAGGTGTAAAGTGGCATGCCACCGTACATGAAATGCCCCACCACTTGCAAATGGGGTATGGTGGAATCAAAGTATTTGAATGAGGAAATAAAATGAAGTTATGTTTATCAAATCTTTTATCTTCCTTTTCTCGGCCATTTTTGTATTTAATTGTGTCTGCCAAAACATGGCATCCAGATTTGGTTCTTTCTGGTGTCAATGTGAGTCACACATGATTCCAATGTTCTTTTATCACATTCAATCAGTGGATACACTCATTAGGGAAACTTTCATGTCAATTTCCAGTGATTGACATCACATCACACCTCTGCCCTATACAGCCATTACTCATGCAAGAATTGGCTTGCACACCAACTGCTCATTATCTCTGAGATTTACAATCATTACACTCACACAAATTTTGTCTTTGTAACTTCCCCCTCATCATGATCTCTGCAATTTACCATGTTTACACTCCCACACCCCTGCCTCATCATCTCAAAAATTTAACATGCTTACACTTCCACACATCCATCTCATCATCTCTACAATTTACCAATTTTATGGTTCCACATATCCACTTCATCATCTGCGCAAGTTACCATACTTACACTTCCACACATACACCTCATCATCTCCTGCTCATTGATGGGTGGATTCATTACTACAAAAAGTCACACCTGCACATGCTTTTGCCTTTGTATGTGTGTGTCACCCTTACAATGCTACACCCGCAGAATTGTGGGACTGCCTCCACCTATGTCACACCCAAATTGTCAATCCCACTTGTGCTGAGACTATTCATAGTTACATTAACTTGGGCCTGCACATGATTTTGCCTCCATGTGCGTGTTTCCCACTTACACACCCACACCAACAGCATGATGGGGCTGGCTTTGACCATGTCCTCCACTTGTTCCAAGTGGATTCATGAATACACATGCTTTTGCCTGCATGTGCATGTGTCACACTTACACACCAGCCACAGGGTGCAGCTGCCTTCACACCTGTCACCCGCAAATTTCCATGCCTCTTGATATTAGGCCTACACCTCCTTTGGTGCTTGTCTGCCTGTCACACTTACACAGTTGGCACAGGGTGTGACAGGATTCACACATGTCACCCACAAATGCTTTTGCCTTTGGGTGTGTGTGTCACACTTATGCAACTGCCACACCTGTCACCTGAAAATTGTTGATGCTGCTTAACATGAATTAGGCCCTCACATTCTTTAGCCATGGTGTGCATGTGTCACACTTAGGCTCCCACACCTTTCAATTGCCAATACTGCTAGTCATGAAGGCATTTCATGCTTTTTTCCTTTGTGCGTGTATCACACTTATGCAACCACTGCATTGTGCGGAGGGCTCCACCCATGTCACCTGCATATTATCAATCCTGCTCATGCTGAGCTTATTCATAGCTTAGCTGGGGAAGTCACACACCCACACCATTCACCATTTTTGGGTAATTACATCTTGATGTGCAAGGAAGCAATTTGGCATCCTCATATTTGTCCTTTGTATGAATCCTCCCCTCCTGCCTGATCATATAACCCCTTTACCATGCCTACTCTCACACATGAATTGGCTTCTGCACCATCTACTAATCATCTCTTCCAGGAGCCAAGATATTGTTCCACACCTGCCACTGCCCCTCCACAATCACCCATCCTTGACACTTCACAAGCACCTTCACCCACACTTGACACTTAAAAAGAACCCGCACCCGCAAACAACACTTCACAAGCACCTGCACCCACACATGACACTGCACAAGCACCCGCACATGCACACGACACTGCACAAGCACCTGCACCCACACTCGACACTGCACAAGCACCCACACCCGCACACAACACTGCACAAGCACCCGCACCCGCTGACACTGCACAAGCACCTGCACCCGCACACGACACTTCACAAGCACCCACACCCGCGCACAACACTGCACAAGCACCCACACCCGCACACGACA
Source organism: Austropuccinia psidii (assembly GCA_023105745.1). Lineage (NCBI taxonomy): Eukaryota > Fungi > Basidiomycota > Pucciniomycetes > Pucciniales > Sphaerophragmiaceae > Austropuccinia > Austropuccinia psidii. Next base: position 70,698,231 of record JALGQZ010000004.1, read on the forward strand.
CTGCACATGCACACGACACCGCACAAGCACCTGCACCCACACTCAACACTTCACAAGCACCCACACCGGCACATGACACTGCACAAGCACCCACACATGCACACAACACTTCACAAGCACCCGCACCCGCACAAGCTCCTGCACCCACACTTGACACTGCACAAGCACCCGCACATGACACTGCACAAGCACCCACACCCGCACACGACACTGCACAAGCACCCACACCTGCACACGACACTGCACAAGCACCCACACCTGCACACGACACTGCACAAGCACCCACACCCGCACACAACACTGCACAAGCACCTGCACCCGCACACGACACTGCACAAGCACCCGCACCCGCACACGACACTGCACAAGCTCCTGCACCCACACCCGCACACGACACTGCACAAGCACCCACACCCGCACACGACACTGCACAAGCACCCGCACCCGCACACGACACTGCACAAGCACCCACACCCGCACACGACACTGCGCAAGCACCCACACCCGCACATGACACTGCACAAGCACCTGCACCCACACACAACACTGCACAAGCACCTGCACCCACACACAACACTGCACAAGCACCCACACCCGCACAAGACACTGAACAAGCCCCTGCACCCGCACATGACACTGCACAAGCACCCACACCCGCACACAACACTGCACAAGCACCTGCACCCACACACAACACTGCACAAGCACCCACACCCGCACAAGACACTGCACAAGCACCTGCACCCGCACACAACACTGCACAAGCACCTGCACCCACACACCAACAGTGGTTCCATATGTGTCACATGCAAATGGTAAATTCCAGTTCACATTAGGCCCTCACATGCTTTGCCTTTGTGTGCAAATGGCACCTAAACCTGCTGCATTGTGCAGAGGGCTCAAACAATGTCACCCGCTGATTCATGGCTACACAAAATTAAGAAAATACATAATTTGTCCCTGGTTTGTGTATCACACACACACACCTGCACCCGGGGGATTGTGTGGCAGACTCCACCAGTGTCACCCGCTGAGGCGGAGTACTTTCATGGATGACCTGGTGAAGTCAAACCTGCACCTACATGAAGACTGGGTGAATGACCTCTTATATGTGTGTTTGTGAAAACAGGCGGGTCTTGTGTGAGTTTTACCAACCATCGGACAGTTGCGGGACGATCAGGTCGTGAGGAAACTGAGTTGAAGGCAAAGGGGAACCAATATTGGTGGATGTCACAGGATTTGGTGTAAGACAAGAGTGTGACGTGTGCTTGACGTTTGCTTGATTTTCGCTTGACGTGAGCTTGACTTTTATCCTGCTTGACGTTTGCTTGACGTGAAGTCAATCGCCGACGATTGACACAAGATTCGCCCTGGTGGTTAATAAAGACAATATTGTGTCTTTGACACAAATTTGTGCAAGAATTGAGTCTAAAGTTACTTTTCTCAATCAACCAGATGACAATTCAATTTCTTTTATAACTGGACAGTTAAGAGAATTGAAATTACAAGCTCAAAACTTGGAAAATTCAGTGCCAGAAAAAAAAGCCAACCAAGTATTGGGCACGCAATGGGTGTATACAATGAAAAGAGACTCCAATGGCAATATTGTTTGACATAAGGCTTGGGTAGTAGTGCAGGGATATCGCCAGATCCAAGGACTCAATTTTGATGAGACCTTTGCTCCAACCCCAAGCTTTGCAAGTTTAAGATCTTTATTTGCGATTGCATCTGCAAATAGCTGGGGAGTACAAACATTTGACGTAACTACCACATATCTTCACAGCTCAATCAAGGAGGATATATTTGTGAAACCCCCCCCAGGTTTGCCCACCCCATCAAGAGTGGTACTGAAACTTAATAAGGCGCTATATGGTTTGAAGCAAGCAGGGAGATGTTGGTGGCATCATCTCAGAGCAATATTAGAAAAACTGGGTTTTCAAGCAAATGACAAAGACCAAAGTACTTATACTTACAACAATGGTGAAGAAAAGGCAATACTATGGATGCACGTGGTCGATGGGGTTATTACGGCTAGCTCCAATGCTTTGATGATATGCTTAAGGGAAGTTCTATCACGAGATTTAAATTTGAAATGGGACGCCGGTATACACAGTGTGGTGGGAATAGAAGTCAAAAGAGAAGGCAATAGATTCGAATTATCCCAACCAGCACTGATCAACAAATTATGTAATCTCAATCCCAGCAACATTACGGCAGAACAACCATTACCACTTATGGACCTTTCATCTGAAAAGACGACGAGGACCGACAAAGAATATTTATCCCGAATAGGAATGCTACTCTACATTGCACAAGCCACTTGGCCGGACATTATGTTTTCGGTCAATCTTTTAGCGCGTTTCTCGATGAACACTACACCCAAACATTGGGCTGAACTAGACCATCTAATAGCCTACATGAGAGGATCATCGGACAAAGCACTGGTTATACAATCGGACGGATGTGACCAGAGTTTAAAAGTGTACGTTGATGCGAACTGGGGAGGGGAAGGATCAAGATCGCAACATGGTTTCATTGTTTTTTTGATGGGAGCACCCATAGCATGGAACTCGAAAAGGCAAACTTGCGTGGCTTCTTCAACATGTCAAGCGGAATATATGGCGATGTCCTTTGCAGCAAAGACCGGGACTTGGATCTCTCAAAATGTTGCCGCGATCACAGGCAATATCACACCACTACTTCTGTCGGATAACCAATCGGCCGTCAAGATTGCAACCAATAGTGGAAGCTGGAAAAACTCAAGACACATCCAACGGGAGTTTCACCTTATCAATAAGCTAGTTACCAATCAGCATGTCCGAATCAAATGGATCGCTTCAGGGGATCAGAAAGCAGATATATTTACAAAAAAGCTTGCCAAAATTAAGGTAAATGAATTCTGTAAAGGGATACTATTCTAAGATGTTTTGTGGAGGGGAGTGTAATGGAAGATTGGAGGAAGATCTAGAACAACAGTAAAAAAAAGTTACACAAATCATTACAATCTTGTAACAATACTTATTTAAATCCCGCTATCTGATTCTTTACTCCCTCAGGGGAGTAATTATTTGTCTGCTTGCTTGTATTTCTCTGGACGTCAACACTGCGCCCTGTGCGCAGTGCGCAGTGCGCAGGATGCCAAACTAAATCTCAGCCTGGTTCGTCGCCGGAATTTTGGCCATCTTCAAAATTTCAACCCAACCAAAACAAAACTTTCTCAAAATCTATCGCTCTTTCTCAAATGGATCCACAATCTTTTGAGAGATTTTCATCTCCGTCTTCGATAAAAATCTCAATCAGTCCACCTAACTCAAACCTCACCACGCCGATCATCCCAAGCAATCCACCAACGCCTAAGAACACATTCTACGATTATTCCGAGGAAAAACTACTTCAACAGGTATCTAACTCATTCGGATCGATGGATTCCTTCTTCTTGGATTGAAATTAATCATAAATGCTGTTTTTTGGACGCTTTAGGCAGATGGGAAGTTTTGGGCTCATCTTCCTTCAAACTCAAACTCAATGTCATCTGCATCTTCATCTTCTTCATCTTCAAATTTGATCAATTCAATTCAAACTTCTGTTGATCCTCATCAATCTGATCATCTTGTTCACTTTAAATCAGCTTCATCAAATTCTATCAATCATTCCAACTTATCATCATCATCTAATCCGTCTCAAAGCGATCAACTTATTGGTTCTAATGAAGATTCTTCCAAATCGAATATCATGTCACAAGATTTCTCAAGCACGCAATTTCATTGTTATCTGTCTCATGAACTCAGTTCTTTATATGAATCACTTCAAACTTGTTTAGACTTGAGAGATAAATATATCAATCTATCAAAACAAAGATTGATTGATAACCCTCAATCTTACGACGAAATTTATCTTTCTCAATCAAAGCCAAATCATCATGATCTTTTACATCCTGAATGGAAAATTTACCCTCCTCCTCCTAAACCACATTGGACAACTGCCCATCATTCATCTTCTTCTCTCCAATCTCCTCTTGACTCAAACTTACTTCATCATCAACCTTCATCCCCTAGACCAGTTTTTCAATTTGAAGAATGTCAAGTACCCGATTCAGATGATCAATTAAAGTTCTCTATGGATTCATCAGGCGTTTATCAAATTTATTCAAAATCATCCTTACCCATCGACCAAAAACCAATCTTTAAGATCCCAACTATCAGAGAATACTTTTTAGATTTAGAATTTCTTTCTGATGTAATCTCAAATGGTCCTATTAAAAGTTTTGCTTGGAGAAGATTAAAATATCTAGAATCAAAATGGAATATGTATGCTTTATTGAATGAATATCAAGAATTAGCTGACATGAAACGCGTCCCTCATAGGTTAGAACCTTTTTCTAATTATCATCCCCTCCTCATTTCGGAAATCTTTTAGAGATTGTTTTCTAAAACAAAAAGTACTCAGAATTTAATTTTAAGCTCTCCAAGAATTAAAAATTAAAAAATTGAAAAAAGACAAATATATAACACGACCAACAAATAAGCAGCTTGATGTCTTATTTCATTAGCCCCAATCAGTCATTTATCGCTTATATCCTTTGGGAATTGCTTAAATATACTTTCATTCTTTTTTAGATTGCATCATATCATTCATTCAAAAGAATAAAGTAGTACAACAACTTGAAGCTGATTCGTGTACTCTTTTTCCTCAAAAAAACATTTGAAATTTTGCGGTGGCCTCATCTCATGTCTTTTAATTGGAATGTCAAAAATTAATGTAGAGATTTTTACAATGTAAGAAAGGTTGATACGCATGTTCATCATTCAGCATCTATGAATCAAAAACATTTATTAAGATTCATAAAATTCAAAATGAGAGAATGTCCAGATGTGTGTCCAGGTCTATTTTTAATATCTTTTAATATATCAAAAAAATATGAAAATATTCAAATGATGAGCTAATCCTTAATTTTTTCTTTATAATCATTCAAAGGATATAGTCATTTTTAGAGATGAAAAATATCTAACCTTGCGACAGGTATTTGAATCGTTAAATCTTACAGCTTATGACTTGTCGATCGACACCCTAGACATGCATGCCCACAAAGATTCATTTCATCGATTTGATAAGTTGAGCATGGCCCCTTGTTTGAATATTTTCTCTCGCAAGGATTATTAAAGCTTTTAATTTTCTAACTCTTCATAACCATTCTTCAGATTTAATCTTAAATACAACCCTGTAGGTGAATCTCGATTGAGAGAAATTTTCCTCAAGACCGACAATTTTATTCAAGGTCGCTATTTGGCCGAATTAACGCAGGGTTAGCATTTTACCTATTCTTTTATTCCTCATCAATTGACCTATTCTTACCTATCATATTTGGTGCTTGCAGAACTTATGACGGATTTGGAGTTAAGCAAATATCAACACGCTGAATATCGCTTGTCAATTTACGGTCGGTCAGTAAAGTTGTTTTATTCTTACTTTCATTTCTGGTGTTAGTGTTAAACTCGATTAATCGTAGTGCAGATCGACGGAAGAATGGGATAAACTAGCTAAATGGGTTGTGAATAATAAACTTTTTTCGAATAATGTCCGCTGGTTAATTCAGGTTCCAAGATTGTACGATGTTTATAAACGCAGTGGATTGGTTGAATCATTTGAAGATTTGCTCAAGAGTATGTTGCCTTAGATGTTGAGGATGCTTTTGGTTGATGAGGTTAAAATGACAGTTGACTTGTCATGTCTAGATATATTCCAGCCATTATTTGAAGTCACCGCGCAACCCAAGAGTCATCCTGAGTTACATATCTTTTTGCAAAGGGTAGTCGGCTTTGATTCCGTTGATGATGAGTCAAAGCCAGAAAAAAGGTAAATATTGGAGCTAGGCAGGAAATTGGAAGAATTATCGCACAAAGTGAAATCTATGCAAACTGATTTAAATTTCTTATCCAGAATTTATCGAAAATATCCACTGCCAAAACAATGGGCGACCGCTCAAAATCCACCTTATTCATACTGGTTATACTACCTATATGCTAATGTTGCCTCATTGAATAATTGGAGGCAATCTCGGCATTTCAATACTTTTGTTCTTAGACCACATTCTGGAGAGGCGGGAGATCCCGATCATCTCATAGCTGCTTATCTTACATCTCATTCAATATCTCATGGGATTTTGTTGAGGAAGGTTCCAGCACTTCAATATTTGTTTTACCTCAAGCAAATAGGAATCGCCATGAGTCCACTATCGAACAATGCTTTATTTTTGACATATGAACGTAATCCATTACCGGGATTTTTTAGGGCTGGGCTCAATGTTAGTTTGAGTACTGATGATCCGTAAGTTTTGACTTTTGTCTCAGGTCTTGATATATTGTCTAATTTGATTCACCCCTATAGGCTACAATTTCATTTCACCAAGGTATGCACATTTGTGAAATATGACTTCATTATTATGGATTTAGATTTCACAACTTCGTGGGTTGATTTTTAATGAAATGACACGTAGGAACCTCTGTTAGAAGAATATAGTGTTGCAGCTCAAATCTACAAGTTCTCTCCTGCTGGTGAGTTATTTTACTTGTGGCTATAAGCATAGGCCTTAAAGCCAGACGAGTGCCTTAACTGAATCTTATCGCATGGTCCCGGCGGTCAAGACATGTGTGAGTTGGCTAGGAACTCGGTCCTTCAATCTGGATTTGAAATGGCTATCAAACGACATTGGTACTTTTTGTTTGGTTTTGCTTTTTGCCAACCCCAAGCGTTTCTGAAAACAGTGATATTCTTTTAATACAAAAATAGGTTAGGCGTGCAATGGTTTAAGTCAGGAGTCGATGGAAATGTGATTCATAAGACTAATGTACCCAATGGAAGGATAGCTTTTCGTCATTCAACTTTAGTTGAAGAACGAAACATGGTCAGCCCTAGAACATTTCTTTTTGCCAAGCAAGGAAAAGTAAAAGTTGACTCAACAAAAAAATAGATTATGAGGTTTGCGGGACGAAAAGAGGACAAGCCTTATCGACAAGTAGAGATTTATGAGTTTGAGCCTGCGATAGATTCAGTGGAAAAAACAAATGAAGGAAACGAAAACAAGAGCAAAGTTATGGAAGAGCAAACCAACGAAGAAATTGCAAACAAGAAAAACCTAACGAAAAATGAACTACACCAAAACACCACGCAAAATTTATCGAAGGAAAATGGAATGCTAGCCGAAATAACGAAATTGAGTCTGGAAGGTACTGATTTACAAAAGTAAGTAAAAAGATAAATCTGTTTCTTTGAAGATATTTTTGTGAAACTCAATAAGAATATAACTAAAATGAAACATTCATCCATGTTTTGTTATGCAAAACTCTATCCTGTAATTAAAGCATTCAACCTGGAATTTCAGTCTTATTGGGGCCAAAATCCAAACCCAACCACCTGATATAATAAATGAATTGGTTTTTAGAAACGAAACATGCCCTTTTTGTGGGGGGTTGGGTTCTCACGGACGTTGTATTGAGAAAGAAATGTTTGAAAAGTCATTTGTTTTCTATGAAAAAATCAATATTGCTTAAATTAATTGCTTGTATGAGGAAGTAATACTTTTTGCTTGTAAATACAATCTGCAAGAATATAATTAATGTAACAAGTCAGGAGTTATGCGCAACTCTAACAGTTTTCTTTGGATTGATTTTCTATAAAAGATTCAACTCCTTTTTTGAGAATAAACTGCTGCTCCTCAATGTGGAATACCTCGCACACACTCCCAGTTGCTAATAATAATTGAATGGTTTGTTAATAATATAACAGTGCTGAATCAGAAGTCATTTTAAGCTCCACGTTTTAAACGTGTGAACATAAAATACAGAAGTCTTCAGGTCTGCTGAGTAGGATGAATTGTTGGGCTTTGGTGGTTCTAATGGTTCTGCTATAGGCATGCAATTGTGATGAGCAATGAGGCTGATTCCTTCCGAATGATCACTCAATTCCTCCAACAATTTCTCAGCTTGTATTAAACCAAAAGAATTATAATTTGATTAGGGAGACTTTTTAGTTTGATCCCAATAGTTATTAATCATGCAAAAGGAATGATTGAATCAAGATAAAAAAAGAAACAGAATTTCATAATATAATAAATATTTACATTTGTATTAATCCTTGGTTTGAATAAAAAAAGACAATAGTAATATTTGAAAGACTTAATGTTCGTTTTTTATTTATTTTGTTTTTCAACTTTGAAAAATTTATTTAAAATAAAATAAAATAGTTAAACTCTATTTTGTTAAACTTTACTTATTTATTGATTTTCATTTAAAACATTATCTCTTTCAATAAATATTTTTTTTTTTGAAATATTTATTTAAGATTTTTTATTTTTGAATAATAATAATAATAATAATAACAGATATATATTTAAAAAGTTAATTTCTTAATAATTTAAATGAAATGTCAATCTTTAAGAAAATTATAATTATTATATTATTGATTTTCATTTTATAGGTTTGAAAATTAAAAATTTGAAGTTTTATTGATAGAGGTATATTAAGAAATATAATATAATTTCAGTCATTTATGAAAATAATTCAAAAAAAGAGGAGACTTTCACATAAAAGAATTTGATATAATTTATATTAAGAATAAATAATCAGTCACTTGGATGTTAACACTTCCTGGTCCTATGACCAAGGTGCATTAATTCTCAAATGGAGAAAGAAGATAATACATTATTGAGTAAAAAAAAAAGGTTAAAATATGGTTTTAAAGGTTAGTCAGTTTCTCAAAGAAATCATAAATTTAATTAAAATGCAAAAATAATCCATATCAAAATTTCAACCAAATTTTGAAATTTTAAAAATTTCAAGTTGAAAAAGTAATAAATTAATGTTTTTTGAGAAAAAAAAACTTAAATTGACAAAGAAAAAAAAAATACTTTTTTTTTGAATATTAATTTATTTTTTTACATTTTAATTAATATTAAAACAAAGTTCAAGAGACAAAATATCATCTTCTAATTAAGGTTTGTTTTTATTTTGCTTTTTTTTTTTTTGAGCCAAAAATCTTCAGAAAATGTAATATTTTTTATTTAAAATCAGGATTAATAATGATACATGAGTAAATAGCTTTTTCAAAATTGATATATCTATATAGTCAGGAATTAAAAAAATATCTTATTATATATGTAATATTCTTAATCCTTAATTTAATATTATAGTGCGAAAAAAGGAATATAACATTAAAGAATCTTATATCAGGCCTTCTTGAAAACCATATAAACAAATTATAATGAAATGATTTCAAAAAATCTCTTTTCTTTTTGAAATTTTCTTAGTATTTCAGTTAACCCTCCTAATTGTTGATTTATTTCACTATATCTCTAAAGATGATATGATTTAAATCAAGAAGTATTTATTTTTTTTCAATGTCTCTTAAGAAGATCAAATGAAAGGATTCTTTCAATCATAACTTATTTTCGTGAATTTAAAAGCAACAAAGACTAATATTTTTTTCTTACCTTATTCCTTTGATTTAAACAAAAAGATATTTTAGAAAATGATATAACAAAATCTAACAAAATTATGAATTTTGATTTACCTTCCTGCTCTCATCAAATACCAAATAAAAGATATAATATAAGTTTTTATTATTCTTCTTTTATATTTTTTGAATCAAATGAATTTGTGGCAAAGAAAATGAGTCCACTTTTTTCAAGATTTTTATTATCTCTAATGGAAAAGAAAAAATTAGAAGTCTCACAAAATATTGGGATAATAGTTTTTTTAAATTCAATTAAAAATTTCAATTTAAAGAAATAACAATTAATATAATTGTAATTTTATCTTGAAATTGAAGGTGACATGTATTTTTTGTTTGAGTGAATTAATTAAAGTAAAGTCATGGTAATTAAAATCAAAATTATAAAAGATTTAGTTATTAATAAGAAATTAGAAATTATTCTTATTTTTTTAATTAAGCTCAAATAATATTCAAATTAAAGAATATGTTTATTATTTAAATTTATCTAAATTTCACATCAAAAAGATATTTTAAAAGGATAAAATCAATAAGCTTTGTATTAATTTTTTGAAACCAAAAGTAAATTTTATTTAATTAGAGATCTTTAAATGATATAATTTATTTATATTGAAAGAAAGCTATCTTGAATAGAACAGGTGAAGAATTTTTTGTTTTAATTTCCATTTTAATTGAAAGAATTTCTTTTTTTACTTTTTTCATTTCAATATTTAAAACTACATATTCTTGAAAAATGGTCAAATTATTCTTTCTCTACTTTATAGCTTTCTTATTTAAATTGAGTTAGTTATGATTTCTGTCTATATTGATTTAAAAAAATACAAAAAAAGAGTTTTTTTATGAATGTTTCATCTTTTTTAAATATATTTTTTTTTACAAATGAAGTGATTATTAACAATATCTTAATTGAATATTTTTTTCAATCAAAATTGGTTTAGCTTTTGTTTCACTTTATCAATTTTTGGAGCTTAAAATATATAAAACAAACAAAAAAAATATTGCTGAGAGTTAAGGAATTAATATTTAATATAAAAAAAATCAGGCAAAAGAATGTTTTGGTCAATAAAGTAAATTTCAATTTTTTCAAAAATAGCAGAATTAGATTTTTAAAGAAAAAGATATATCTTTAAAATAAATTTTATCTGTTATTTTAAAGAAATTGGCTTTATAATTAAATGTAAAAAAAGGAAAAAAAGATTTTGCAGTCAAATTTGAGTTTCTTCTTTTTAGTAATATAGAATTTCAAAATTGAATATAAGATGGATTAATTTATTAAATTTAATTTAAAAGCTAATAATTTATAAAAAGCTTTATATATGAAAGAAATTAATTCTAATTCATGGAAATTTTATTTAAAAGATTTTAAATTATTTAATGATTTTTCTTTTTAAATTTTTTAGTCATTTATAATTTGAAATTTCAATAATCAATCACTGGGAATATTGGGAAGTAAGAGTGGCCTGGCAATCAGTGAATAAGAAGTTACTTGGAATAACTTCAAATACTAAAATAAACAAGAGATATAATTATATTTCTCTAATAAGTATGAAGTACAAAATAAGAAATAATTAAGAAGAAGGTAATAGACAAAGAGCCAGCTAATTAAATCCTTAGATCACTTTTTCTACTTGTTCAGGAAAAGCAAATGAATCAGAAATGATATGACCACCAATATCCACTATAAAGGAAAGGGAAAAGGTTCTAACTAATGAATTAAGCCTGTTAGTATTCAATATCAAAAGTTGAAATAAAATTAAAATTAAATAAAAAGTCCAATAAATTAATCAACTGGGAAAGAGAATCCAGGGTTTGAAAGAGCTGCCAGTATTTGTGAAAATATGAGAACTTAATCTTTGCAGGCTAATTTCCTAGTGGTGCAAGTTTTGCAAAGAAGTATTGGAATCCTAGAAAGGGTGTACCTGGTCAAATTGGGAATTGAACTGGTTGTATTAAATTTCCCAAAGTATAAAATTGAATTACCAAAAAAGGCAGGTGAGATACAGGTTTCCTTGACTGAAGTTTTTATTGATTGAATTAGTGTTGTCCTTGATTTATTGGGCTTTGAATCCTTAACAGCTGGTCTGTAAAATCTTTTTCATTGGTTCTTGTGAATAAATAGAAAGTATTCCCTTGAAGAAATACTGTGTGGTTGAGGAAACATCCTGGTGGAAGGAGAATACTGTTATGAAATGGGTGTAACTGTTTACACCTTACAATTTCCCCCTCAAAGTGGATGTCCTTTAAGATTAAAGTCTAAAAGTAAAGGGTATTGTCACAGGAGCTCTCCCAAGTGAAGGGGGCCTGGCACTTAGGGGATTAGACTCACTTGAAGAGGGCTCAGAAAGGATAAGAGGAAGCTTAAGCAGTGTAATCAAAGGAAAAGGGTTCTAATAATAAAGATTGAGAATATAAAGTTTCAATAGCATTCAGAAATAGAAGAGAAAAAAAAAGAGAGCCAATCACAGACAAGTCCAAGTCCACTGTTTCAAGGATATTTTTACCAAAAATTTACTGAACAGGTGAGGGAAGGATAAGACTTACTTAATAAGTATAAATAAGGTTTAAAAATGACTAAGAATAAATACAATATATCAATTAACTGGGGAAAAGTCTCTAGAGGGAGAAAGAGGGGTTTGTATATGTGAGAATCTGTGATCTTTGAGGTATATTTTACATACCCAAACAGGCCACCATTAACATTAAGATAAATTCTGAACCATTCTGTGAGCCTTGAGGTATATTTTACATACCCAAATAGGCCACAATTATCTTAAAAAATAAATTTTGAATTATGAGTAACCAACAAGTTATGCATAAATTAAAAATTCATCATTTTTGATTTCAGAAAAGATGAATAGCCTTTTTGTGAGGAAGTAAATCCAGGGATTTAATGGCGGATTTGTATTCTACACAAAAAATAACCTAGGGTAGCTCCATAGAGTTAATAAGCTTAAATTAACTCTATGAGGTGGTAATATGGAAAATAATTCAATACCACATAAAAGAATTGTGAAAACTTTTGTTTTTCTCAATTTCACTCCAAAATAATGGGAATTTTAGAGATCCCATGTTACATATACACTAAGAATAGTGGTATGCATTTTTGTGAAGCTTAATATTATGGTATTATTACATAAAATTTTGATACACCCATAGTGGATATCAGTCTTTAAGCCTGAATTTCTATTTTTGACGTAAAAATAGCTAAGGTGGGCAAAAGACATCAAAGAGAGCCAGGGTACCCAACTTCTGAGGCCTCTGAGGCATGGATAGATCTAAAGCTTGGATCCATGTCTTATAATGGCCCAATTAGTATACTAAAACCTTTTGAGAACCTAGTTACCAAGTCAAAATCTCATTAAATCATAAGAAAATTGCAAATAAGCTACTATTTTGACATGACAGAGAGGTAAAGAGCAGCTTAGACTCCTGTAACCATGTTGATTCTTAATGATTTTCAATGAATAAATCTTAAAAGACTAATTAAAACCCTTTCTGGACTAGTATCCATTGATTTACCTCATAGAAACCTGCCATACTGTGATATTTGTAATTCTATGTAGAAATGAGGTAAAAACTTCAAAACTTCACTAAAAATACAATTCTTAATTAATCTTTATGAAACTTTCAGGACTAATGGAAAATTATATTACTCATAAAGAAACCAAAAAAGAATCATGGTTTAATAATCAAAATTGAAAGTTTTACTTACAGTCCGTTTCTGATGATTCCATGTGAAATACTGAATCTTCAAAGATTCACAGAAAATACAACCTGTGATGAAATTTCCAAATACATTGATAACTTTGAGAAATTAATTTTTATTTTGAAATAAAATAATATTTAAATTTGTTACTATTTTATTCTTAACCATAAATGGGTTGGTAGTCACATAAAAGCATTAATTAAGTAATTATGATAATCTTACATGACAACAAATGATGCAATAAATAATCCAAAAAAGGAATATTGTTTTCTCACTCACTGGTTTTTCAGTTTTCTCCATGGGAAACCTCTGTGAGCTGTCTGTGACTTAAAAGAGGCCTCCTCTTTCTGTTTTTCCAAATAATCTTATTATCCAATTATATCATTGGTACCAACAAGTAAGTATTAGTTAAGATTTTATTAGGTGTTTTGCTCTTTCAGAATAAATGAAGAAAGACATGAAATAATAGAAATCAACTATATATTGCTTTAATGCTGTTAAAAATCAAATTTGATCCCATAAATACACAATTTATCCTCCAAATATCTACCACATCCTTTCCAAGGTTTGCTGAATATTAGTGAGTGATTTATTATTAATGCTTAAAGTTTTTCTCTAGTATTTCTTTTCTTAAATAATTATTATTATAATTATTCTTGAAAAAGATAACTATATATTAAAACAACTTTATTTTCTCAATAAAGAAGTTTTATCATTTGAATACTTATTGTAATTGATTCTTGTAGACAATTACTGCTTACTGTTATATTCACTAGTAGTGTATAACAAGTAAAAGAAATAAATAAATTAATAATTATTTAAATTGTGGCTATGATAATTTTATTATTATATTTAATAAGGAAAGTCATAGTACTGTTGATTAATAGTAATATTATCAACAGTTTCATAGCCACATCTTATAGAATCCACCAGCCCTGGTTCAAAGAGAGAATTTCTTCTGAAGATTCATTGTTTTGAATAATATAGACCCTGCATGGATGCACAGGGTCTGTACAGGAGGTAAGGTGAATATGGGTGATCATCAACTTCTAGCTTGGTGGATCCAGACTTTATTTGATGAATCCAGCATTTACAAAGAATTTCAGGCTGCATTGTTGAGTAAAAACTGTATGAGTTTTTCAAAAGAATATTTCTGAAACTGAATGCTCATACACAGCAGGCATTTTCTGGCTTGATTAGTTTGAGTGGGAATAAGGCCAAATAACCTTTACTCCTAGTAGTGGATGCCACAGTACTTTTCCTCTTGAAAATGGTGGGCTCCTGAAGATCATAACACCATATCACTCTTGAGTATCACCCTCTTTCACATAAATTTTTCCAAAAATTTCAAACTTTTCATTTTCATTTCCTCCTTGCATTATCTTGAAGATCTCTCAATCTTCATCAAAGGTTTTAAAATTGAAAAATATTGGGTAAGAATTCTTCTGTTTATTCTGGATGTCTTCATTTCTTCCTGTCTGAAATTATTCAATGTCAAAATTTTTCTTTGGGTATACCCCAGTATCTATGTCCTAATCTTGCTGAGAATCAAAAAATAATACATAATGTCAATATTCATGTATATTTTTTAATGTGGCTAGAAATTCCTTTCCTTGTCTTTTTGGGTAGGTCTAGGGCCATAGACAAAATTTCCAAAGATTTTTAAGGAAATGGTTTTCTTTAATTCTTGAGGCAATATCCTTGAAGGTCTTGAAAATCTCCCAAAAATGGTTTTATAGCTATTTTTGAATTTCTGTGGGTTTTGGCCAATTTTTCCGTTGCAAAAACTTACAGTCCATGTCCCATGGTCAGTAGGTGCTGAAGGAGACCCCTGGAGCCAATTTTGCCACCCTGGTCCCAAAGGGCTTGGGGCTGCAGGGGGCCAATCTGTGAGCCTTTGAGATATGAACAGATATCCAAAGAGGTTGCAAATGATGTTTTAAAACTTATTTTAAGAATAATAATTGAAACTCAATTATTAAAAACCATGAAAATAAGTAGATATTCCATAAAAAGGCATAAATTCTTAATTATCTCAGAAAAAAAATGGATAAACATGTAAAATAAATCAAACCATTGGAATACACATATAAAATACATATATGAATCTTTAATTTTGTGAGCCTTGAGGTATATTTTACATACCCAAATAGGCCACAATTATCTTAAAAAGAAATTTTGAATTATGCAAAACTCATAAGTCATGCATATATCCAAAATTCATCATTTTCAATTTCAGAAAAGATGAATAACTTTTTATTGAGTAAGTAAATCCATGGATTTAAGACCAGATTTGGATTCTACACAAAAATTCACCTAGGGTAGCTCCATAGAGTGAATAAGCTCAATTTAAGTATTTGAGGTGGTAAAATGGAAAATACTTCAATACCACATCATTAATACCACATAAAAGATCCGTGAAAATTTTTCTTTTTCTTGATTTTTAGCCAAAATAATGGGAAAGTGAGAAATCCCATGTTACATATACACTAAGAATAGTGTTATGCATGTTTTGAGCACTTAATATCATGGTATTCTTACATGGACTTTTGGTACACCCATAGTGGATATCTCACTTTAAGCTTAAATTACTATTTTGACGTAAAAAATAGGCAAGGGGGACAAAAGACATCAAAGAGAGCCAGGGTACCCAACTTCTGAGGCCTCAGAGGCGTGGATAGCTCCAGAGCATGGATCCATGGCTCATCTTAGCCTAATTGGTAAACTAAAACTCTTTGGGAACTTGGTTACCAAGTTACAACTACTGTAAAAACACCAGAAAATAGCAAATAACCTGCTATTTTGACGTGCCAAGGAGGTAATGAGCTACTTACACTCCTGTAACCATGTCAATTACTAATGACTTTCCATGGATAAACCGCAAAAGAGTAATTAAAACCCTTTTGGGACCCATATTCATTGATTTACCTCATAGCAACCAGCAAAACACTGCTATTTGCAATTCTACGTAGAAATGAGGTAAAAACTTCAAAAATTCATTAAAAATACAATTCTTAATGAATCTTTCTGAAACTTCCAGGACTAAAGGAGAACTGTATTATCTATGGTACAACCAAAAAGAATTACAGTTTTACTAGTAAAATTAAAAGTTTTACTTACAGTCCATTTTTGGTTATTCTACGTGAAACACTGAATCTTCAAAAATTCACAGTAATTACAACCTGTGATGAAATTGGCAATAACATTGATAACTTTGAGAAATCAATGATTATTTTAGAATAAAAGAAGATTTACAAGTGTTACTCCTTTTATTCTTAACCATATTGGGGTTGGTAGTCACGTAAAAGCATCAATTAAGTAATTATGATAATCTTACGTGACAACTGATGATGCAATCAATAATCCAAAAGGGTTTATTGTTTTCTCACTCACTGGTTTTTCAGTTTGCTCCATGGCACGCCTCTGTGAGCTGTTGTTGACTTAAAAGAGGCCTTCTCTTGCTGTTTTTTCCAAATCATCATCTTATCAATTTATTAAAATATTATTACCAACAAGTAAGTATTAGTTCAACTATTCTTAAGTGTTTTAATCTTTCAGAATCAATCAGAAAGACGTGAAATCATAGAATCCAACTATATATTGTTGTAATACTGTTATAAATCCTTTTGATCCCTTAAATCCACAATTCAACGTCAAATTTCTCTACTTTTATTATCAATAAGTTCTTTGGAGTATTAGTGAGTCTTTTATCTTTAATTCTTAAAGTTTTTCTCTAGTAGTAGTTTTCTTCGAGAATTATCTTTATAATTATTCTTGTAAAAGATAATTATATATTAAAATAATTTTATTATTTTAAAAAGAGGTTTTTATTATTAAATTCTTCTTGTAATTGATTCTTGTAGACAATTACTGCTCACTGTTATAATCACTAGTAGTGTATAACACGTGAAAGAAATAATTTTATAATTATTTAATTGTGGTTATAATAATTTTTATTATTATATTTCATAAGAACAGACATAGTACTGTTGATTAATAGTAATATTATCATCAGTTTCATAGTCACATCTTACATTTGGGGGCCTGGCCGTGTTTTTTGAACCTTGTACCCTTAATTAATACATTTTTAAGCTCTAAAATATATTAATTTAATTAATTTTTTTTCTTTCAATTTAAAGTTAAATTATTTTTATTTTTGAAATTGTTTTAAAATCTTTTTCATTGAGGAATTTGGTTTAATTTTATATTGTTTTTACACGTGGCTTTTTCACATCCAAAAACTTATAAAATTATTCTTTGAGTTACTCTGAATTAATTTTATTCAAAATGTTGAATTTTAATTTTTTTCTTTAAAAAGAATAATTTTTTTAATATTAAAAAATATAAAACTTATAAAAAATCTTTAAAAATATTTTAAAAAGTATAAAAAATAATTTTTCTCTTTTATAATTTTTTTCTAGTGTCTTTAATCAAATACTGTGCAGCTGGCAACAGACTCAGTAAAAGATATATAACTAGTCCAGAATCTTCAGAAGCAGAATCTGAAGACAGTATTGAGGTGCAGATTGCTAAAAGAGGCACCTTATTCAACTCAGAAAAAGCTAAATTACCACCAAAAGGTGTGTATTTTATCTTATATTTTCACCTTTATCTTTAAATTGACGTGAAAATGGTGCATACCAGAAATGGCAGCAACTATTCAGTCCAGCCAGATGGATGTGGACAAGGAAGAGGCAAGACCAAATCCAGAAGTTTCAAGTCTTCCACAAGAAAGACACATTTGGAGGATGCCAGAGTTGCCCCCCATTCCCCAAGGTCTGTACCAACAGATTTTGACGTGAATTCTGAGCCTGAACTAATTTATGATAATATTTCCAGGGCTGAACCATTTTCAAGTGGCAGCAATAGAAATATATCAGAGCCAGTACAAAAATTGGTTCAGAGCAGCCAAAGAAGAGGAGTGGGAAATCTGCCCAAGCCTTTGGCAGGGGGCCATGAACTCCTACTTACACATCAAGAGCTTTCTGGGTCAGGAGAAGACCATAGAACTCTTAGGAGGTTGGAGCCCCCTGTCTTGCAAAGACAAGGTCAAAAAGATAAAGAATTGGTTGAAGAACCAGAGTCTTTTATCCATAGACCAGAAGAAAGAGTTGGAAATGACTCCAACTTTGGAGACAGAGGCACCAGTGGCATCTACCAGCTCCAAACCAGCTCCAGAAGCATCCAAGGACAAGCCCAAAGGACCTCAAAAGAAACAGAGAGGTCCCAAGAACGATCAAGGCAAGGGCAAAGGCAAAGCCAATTGGCACAGACCTTACCCACAAGGGTACAGGATCCCCAGATTGGAGCCTTCAGCAGTGGACAGTGTCTTCAATATGGCCAGAACTCTTATGGAATTCACAGCCAAGGAGCAGGAAAGGATGAACAGGACTTTTCCACGCAAATAAATGATGTACATAGAAGTATTAGTGTAGAAATTGGCAAACTTGAGTCAAAGTTAAAGCAAATTACATTAGACATCAATGATTTAAAGAAAAGTGACAAGCAACATTCTGATTGGCATCAATTGACAACTGTCACCCTTGAGTCAATTAGCAATGCTTGTGATAGAATTGAGAACCAATGTCAAAATGATGACACAGAGGATCCTTCCATTTTTAAAGTAAATGATAGACTTAAAACTCTTGAAGACCATGTCTTACAAATAGTTAAGAATACCAATCAATTTGCTATACATTTAGCAAAAAGTGATAGTGAGAGACAGAAATTAAAGAATGAAATAATTGCAAGTGTGGAGAAAATTCATAAGAATCATGAACCACATATGCCAAGGCATTCTACACCTTTGACTGAAGAAAAACTTTCTGTTAAAGAGAGTTTAACTCCATTCTTAGGAGAAAATGTTATTTCTGCAAAGGATATTCCAAAATTAGAAGAATGGCCAACATTCTCTGGTGAAGGAGAATGCAACCATATTGAATTCATCAGGACTATTGATATGTTGCAAGAAGACTTTAATATACCTGATGAAATCATAGTAGGAAAATTACATTGTTTGTTTACCAAGACTGCAAAGAAATGGTATTACAAGATGAGAATAGATCATGGAAGACATGACTGGTCTTGGTGGAAATCTGAAGTGATTACCAAATGGGCCAATAATTCTTGGAGGTTTAAAATGGAGAATGCTTTTGAAAGTGCCATTTTTAACTCAGAAAAAGACAAACCACTTACTTGGTTCTTCAAACAAAAAGACAGATTATCTGCTTTACATCCAGATATGTCTGACACTATGATTAATATGAAAATATTAAGGAAGTGTGGAGGAGAACTAGAACATGCTATCAAAAGCAGATGTGTGGAACCCTGTTCAACAGAGGACTACATTAATGCTATGGAAGATATCATTACCAGAACAAGAATTGGTAAGACTTGGATTAGAAACCCAATAGAGTCCAAAATAGTCTCAAATATTCCTAGAGAGGAAAGAAGACCAGAGAGACCTGTCTTGAAGTGTCATAAATGTGGAAGTACTTCACATTTAGCCAACACTTGCCCTAAGAAGACAAAGATCAATGAAGTTCAAATCATTGAGGAGATTCAGTGTACTGAAGAGAAAGAAGAGTCTGATCAAGATTCTGCAGTCTCTGAAGATACACCAGTGGAGGACTATCCCATTGAAAACATTTCAGCTTTCTTTGAGGTCACAGAAGTCCATACACACTTGCCACAGTACAGTGGGGATTGCTGCAACCTGATCAATATCCAAGATGCCAGAATGTGTAAAACAAAACCTGCTAAAGGAAAGGGTTATACTGCTGGAGCATCATGTATCACATCAGTTCTGATGGGTGATATTGAAGCCAAAGTTAATTTGGATACAGGGGCATTTTGCACTTGTGTTGGCAAAGACTATCTCCAAATTATACTTCCTGAATGGAAAAACCATCTATTGCCAATAGAAGGTGTACAATTCAGTAGTGCCAGTAACAATATGTACCCCTTGGGCATATTGGACACTAATATTGTATTCCCACATCCAGCAGGAAGTGTAAGAATGAAAACTGAGATTGTAGTAATGGATAATTGCACATCTCAGCACATCATTCTTGGAAATGATTACTTGAATATTTATGGTATTGATATAAATAACCATAAAGACAGATATTTCACAATTGGAGATAACAAAAGGCAAAAATTTGCTTTCTCCAATATGCCAAAACAGATATCTGTAGTATCTTCTGTCAAAGATACTTACAAGGATGAATTTGTGTCTAAACAACTTGTTGAAGCACAGATTAATCCATCATTGTCACCAAAGATGAGGAATGAACTCATTGATGTATTATATACATACAATAATGCATTTGCATCTGATAATGAACCATTAGGTGCTATAAGAGGACATGAAATTGATATTACTCTTAATATTGATAGACCATATCCTCCAGTACTTAGAAGACCAGCTTATCCAGCCAGTCCCAGAGCTAGAGAAGCCTTGGAAAAACATATCCAAGAGTTGATCCAACTTGGTGTGCTAAGGAAAGTAGGCCATAATGAAGAAGTTGAAGTGACAACACCTGTTATTATTGCATGGCATAATGATAAGTCAAGAATGGTTGGAGATTTTAGAGCTTTGAATACCTACACAGTTCCAGATAGGTATCCAATCCCTAGAATCCAAGAAACCTTGACTCAATTGTCTAAAGCCAAGTATATAACATCAATGGATGCATTAAAAGGCTTCCATCAAAATGTTTTGACGCCTAAAGCTAGGAAATTACTTAGAATTATCACTCACTGTGGTATTTATGAGTATCTTAGAATGCCATTTGGCATTAGAAATTCTCCATCTCATTATCAAAGAATGATGAATACCATCTTCCCCACAGAATTGTCTGAAGGATGGCTTATCATTTATATTGATGATATTATTATATGTTCTGACTCATGGTCTTTGCACCTTGAAAGACTTGCAAGAGTACTTCATAAAGTTGCAGAAGTGAACATGAAAATTTCACTTAAGAAATGCAATTTTGGTTTTGAAGAACTCAAAGCATTAGGACATGTTGTTTCTGGTTTGAGCTTGGGTATTGACAAAAATAAAGTGGCAGCAGTGTTACTTAAGCCAATACCCCAGAATAAAAAAGAAATGATGTCTTTTCTTGGATTTGCTAGTTACTATAGGCAACACTTGAATGATTTTGCAATTCTAGCCAAGTCACTCTATAGAATCTGTGATCAACAGACTGTATTTGAGATGACACAGGAAAGAATTAAAGCTTATGAGAAGATAAAGAAAGCCCTTACAGAAGCACCTTTACTCCTCATGCCTGACTGGAATATTCCTTTTAAGTTGTACATTGATGCATGTGGAGATGGATTAGGGGCAGCCCTACATCAAGTCCAAATTATTGATGACAAACCTACCGAAGGACCAGTTTGTTATATCTCAAGGCAAATCAAACCAACAGAAGCCAGATATGGTGCAAGCCAAATGGAGTGCTTATGTTTAGTATGGGCACTTGAGAAATTACACTATTACCTTGATGGCAGTGTTTTTGAAGTGATAACTGACTGTAATGCTGTAAAGTCACTTCTTAACATGAAAACTCCCAACAGACATATGTTGAGATGGCAAATAGCCATTCAAGAATATAGAGGAAACATGAATATAGTTCATAAAGCAGGAAACATTCACAAAAATGCTGATGGACTTAGTAGATGGGCTTTAGCCAACACTCCTGATAACCCAGCTTATGTACCTTTGGAAGCTGAACCACAGATTCCAATAGAAGGAATTAACATAACTGATATTGGGACTGAATTCTTTGAAGAGGTCAGAGAGTCTTATAAACAAGACAAGAATTGCCATATCTTGACTTCTTTATTGGATAAAGACTGCAAAGACACATCTTTGGTTAATGCACTAGATGAAGTTTGGAAAAATTCCTATTCTGAAGGAAGATTTCACTTGTTTGATGGAATTATTTACCAAAGAACAAAACATTCTTGTGTAATGACACTGTGTAGTAGATTGCTTATCAATACCATTCTTCATGAATGCCATGTTAGCATTTACTCTGGACACCTATCAGAAGACAGGACACTTGAAAAAGTAAAGAACTGTGCATGGTGGCCATCTTGGAGAAAAGAAACCATTGAGTATTGCCATACCTGTGATAGATGCCAAAAAGCCAACAGGAGTACAGGCAAGAAATTTGGATTAATGATCCATATTCAAGAACCAAAATCCCCTTGGGAAGTTGTTCACATGGATTGGGTCACAGCACTTCCTCCAAGTGGTGACAAAAGTTATAATGCTTGCTTAGTCATTGTAGACAGATATAGCAAAACTCCCATATTCTTACCATGTCATAAAGATGACACTGCTATGGATACAGCTCTTCTTTTATGGAATAGAGTTATTTCTAATACAGGATTATTTAAGAATATCATAAGTGACAGAGATCCCAAATTCACATCTGCACTTTGGACCAATCTTCATAGATTGTTTGGGACTAAGTTATCATTCTCTACAGCATATCACCCTCAAACAGATGGGCTAGCAGAGAGGATGATTCAAACTTTAGAAGACATGATCAGGAGATTCTGTGCTTATGGATTAGAATTCAAAGACTCAGATGGCTTTACCCATGACTGGTGCACTCTGATACCTGCATTAGAATTGGCATACAAGACATCAGTCCATTCTTCCACAGGACAAACTCCTGCTATGTTAGAGAAAGGATGGAATCCAAGACTCCCAGCAGACACACTGAGGAAAGACTTGATTGACATTCATCCTACAGCTTCCAGCTTCAAGATAATGCTTGATAAAGTAAAAAATCATGCAAAACAAAGTATGGATGATGCTTTTGATTATGCAAAACAGAAGTGGGACAAGAGTCATAAAGTACCAGACTTCAAAGTAGGGGACTTAGTTTTAGTTTCAACCTTGAATTTTAATAATATCAAAGGCCCAAAGAAACTTAAAGATTCTTATGTAGGACCTTTTGTTATTGTTGCCTTACATGGAACCAATGCAATTCAAGTGGAATTGAGTGGTGAATTGGAAAATAAACACCCCACATTTCCAGTTAGCTTGATAAAGCCTTATCAACCAGCTGATAAAGAATTGTTTCCTTTAAGGAACCCAACTCCTTTAACTGTACCACCTGTGGAACAGAATGAAGACAAAAAGATAAAGAAAGTCATTAAAGAAAGGAGACTTAGGGGTAAAAATCAAAGAGAATATCTTGTCAGATATAGAAATCCAGTACATGAAGATGAATGGATGGCAGAATCAGAAATACCTGACTCAGATAAACTCTTGAGAAGATTTAGACATGAAAGAAGGCCACAAGCCTGAATATGTCTATAAATGTGCTTTGAATTACTTGATCTGAGTAATGTGAAGAGGTTGGACAGTGGACATTAACCCCCTTTGGGGCCTTATTCTTTTATCAATAATAAAATTGTAGTACAATTTTATTTTTTGGTGGGAGGGAATGTGAGCCTTGAGGTATATTTTACATACCCAAATAGGCCACAATTATCTTAAAAAGAAATTTTGAATTATGCAAAACTCATAAGTCATGCATATATCCAAAATTCATCATTTTCAATTTCAGAAAAGATGAATAACTTTTTATTGAGTAAGTAAATCCATGGATTTAAGACCAGATTTGGATTCTACACAAAAATTCACCTAGGGTAGCTCCATAGAGTGAATAAGCTCAATTTAAATATTTGAGGTGGTAAAATGGAAAATACTTCAATACCACATCATTAATACCACATAAAAGATCCGTGAAAATTTTTGTTTTTCTTGATTTTTAGCCAAAATAATGGGAAAGTGAGAAATCCCATGTTACATATACACTAAGAATAGTGTTATGCATGTTTTGAGCACTTAATATCATGGTATTCTTACATGGACTTTTGGTACACCCATAGTGGATATCTCACTTTAAGCTTAAATTACTATTTTGACGTAAAAAATAGGCAAGGGGGACAAAAGACATCAAAGAGAGCCAGGGTACCCAACTTCTGAGGCCTCAGAGGCGTGGATAGCTCCAGAGCATGGATCCATGGCTCATCTTAGCCTAATTGGTAAACTAAAACTCTTTGGGAACTTGGTTACCAAGTTACAACTACTGTAAAAACACCAGAAAATAGCAAATAACCTGCTATTTTGACGTGCCAAGGAGGTAATGAGCTACTTACACTCCTGTAACCATGTCAATTACTAATGACTTTCCATGGATAAACCGCAAAAGAGTAATTAAAACCCTTTTGGGACCCATATTCATTGATTTACCTCATAGCAACCAGCAAAACACTGCTATTTGCAATTCTACGTAGAAATGAGGTAAAAACTTCAAAAATTCATTAAAAATACAATTCTTAATGAATCTTTCTGAAACTTCCAGGACTAAAGGAGAACTGTATTATCTATGGTACAACCAAAAAGAATTACAGTTTTACTAGTAAAATTAAAAGTTTTACTTACAGTCCATTTTTGGTTATTCTACGTGAAACACTGAATCTTCAAAAATTCACAGTAATTACAACCTGTGATGAAATTGGCAATAACATTGATAACTTTGAGAAATCAATGATTATTTTAGAATAAAAGAAGATTTACAAGTGTTACTCCTTTTATTCTTAACCATATTGGGGTTGGTAGTCACGTAAAAGCATCAATTAAGTAATTATGATAATCTTACGTGACAACTGATGATGCAATCAATAATCCAAAAGGGTTTATTGTTTTCTCACTCACTGGTTTTTCAGTTTGCTCCATGGCACGCCTCTGTGAGCTGTTGTTGACTTAAAAGAGGCCTTCTCTTGCTGTTTTTTCCAAATCATCATCTTATCAATTTATTAAAACATTATTACCAACAAGTAAGTATTAGTTCAACTATTCTTAAGTGTTTTAATCTTTCAGAATCAATCAGAAAGACGTGAAATCATAGAATCCAACTATATATTGTTGTAATACTGTTATAAATCCTTTTGATCCCTTAAATCCACAATTCAACGTCAAATTTCTCTACTTTTATTATCAATAAGTTCTTTGGAGTATTAGTGAGTCTTTTATCTTTAATTCTTGAAGTTTTTCTCTAGTAATAGTTTTCTTCAAGAATTATCTTTATAATTATTCTTGTAAAAGATAATTATATATTAAAATAATTTTATTATTTTAAAAAGAAGTTTTTATTATTAAATTCTTCTTGTAATTGATTCTTGTAGACAATTACTGCTCACTGTTATAATAACTAGTAGTGTATAACACGTGAAAGAAATAATTTTATAATTATTTAATTGTGGTTATAATAATTTTTATTATTATATTTCATAAGAACAGACATAGTACTGTTGATTAATAGTAATATTATCATCAGTTTCATAGTCACATCTTACAAATTTAATATCTGTAAGCCCAATACTTACTGATATACTTGGATACATGCAATTTTATGATCAGTGCATGTATTGATGGATTTTACCTCATATATTTTGAAATACTCATTATAAAGACATTATCCAAAAGTTAATTTACCAAAAAATAGTTTAATAAATACAGTTATACATCTTCTTTGGGAATTCATATAAAAGGCTATGAATAACAAAGAGAAATTGATCAAAATAGCAATACCAGTTGACCACTTAAGCCTCAAAGCTGTTCAAACTCAAGATAAAGTGAATATTAAGAGCTTACTAGCTTATATGTGAAGGATGATGTAACTGTTATCATGATATTCAAGGTATAGATCTACAAAATCATAGCTCAAAGTCTAAAATGGTAAATTTTTACAGAAAAGATTACTTACAAGAAAAATAATGAAGAATAGAGTTCTGATGATGTAATAAAATGCTGTGGGAAGCTTAGTAAAGATATTCTGAGATATTAGAATTAATTTTCTCAATTTTAGGTGCATGAAAAATTTAAAGCTTATCAATCATTAAAGTTAAGGCTTAAAAATGATCATTTTTAATCTTTAAATGTAATCTTGTTTTACATTTAACAGTTGAAGAAGAGATACAACTGGTGGATCTTGGTATTTTATGATTAAAACTATCTTCAACCATTAAATTGAAGCATATGGCAACCTTATGATGTGAGAAAATTAGAGATACAGTAATAAATGTATAGCTATTTCTAATATTATTATTTATTTTAGTAGGACATTTAAAGTAAAATAAGTAAAATGTTAGTAATTTTTACTTATTTTTTTCACAGTAAAACCTTTCATTTGTGGAGCTGGTGGTGATTTTGACTTATAGAAATTTTATGAAAGATTAAAATTGGGTTTATTCAATGAAAAATCAAATTTATAATTATAATTCATATAATAATTCTATATTTATTGAATTTCATAGCTATTGTGGAATTCCAAAAGTAGGTGTATGTCACAGGGGCTCTTGGACAGAAAAACAAGAGTGGCTTGGCACTCAGCAATCAGGGAACTCACTTGGAAGACTTCAAAAGAATAAATAAGATAAAAAGAAAGAATTGAATTTCTCTAAGAAGAATGCAAGTACAAGGATAAGATGCAATAAGAGAAATGAGAAGCCAAATGGCCAAAGGCCAACCAAGTAAGTCCTTGATCACTGTTTCAACCTGCCAAAATGAACAATAGAATTAGTAAGGATATGACCACCAATTATCCATTGACAGGTGAAGAAAGAAAAGAGAGAAGGTGCTCAATTACTGACTTGATAATATCAGTATCCACTTAAAAAAAATGGAAAGATAAATAAAGATAAAATAAAATAAAAATATATTAATTAACTGCAGGAAAAACCCCCCAGGGTCAAAGGAGGCTGGTATATGTGAAAGGCTGAGAGCTTGACTCCTTCAGGCTGACAGCTGGTCTGTATTGAATCCTTGAAGCTGTATTGACAGCTTGAGGAAGTGTATACCTTGCCAGATTGGGAAATGAACTGTGTTGAATGATTTTCCAATGATGTATGATTGAAATACAGGTTATGATGGATACGGACTGTATTGAAATGAATATGGTTGCCAAGTTGGATTGATGGAGGATTGAAACATGACAACTTGTTTGGAACTGCCTCTTGAATAAACCTTGGGAATGAATTGACAGTATTCCCTTGGAGGGAATACTTTAAGTGAGAATAACCAATGAATTCCTGATGGTGTCAATGGTGTTTGAGAAGTTACACCTGCATTTGAGCCTTGAGGGGTCCTGTGGATGACATGAAACTTTGGTGACTTATGGAATGTTGAATTACCCCTCTGATATTGACACCATTGAATTGCTGGTGAAAAAAGTTGCAGAATGGTGTATAACACCATTTATGACAATTTGAGTTGCTGAAGGGTGAAAGTGGTGAAAGGTATTTAGGAGTGAAGTCAGGAGGATGAGAGTGAAGAATAGGTTTTTGGTGACTTCAAAGGTGAAAAGGTGTTCCTGGGTGTATTGGCCAATTTTGGTTTTCTGGCTAAATACAGCTTATACAGCTTTGAAACTGTATTTGCGCAAAGTTCACAAAATGCAAAAAACTGGCAATTAAGCCTCAAAAGGCCTGATATGGCCTTTTGGACATATTTCCCATAATACATGGGAAAATGTCATATACAGCTGAATACAGCAAAAATGCGCAAAATGTGCAAAACTGTATTTAAAGCTCAAAAAGCCAAATACAGGATTTTGGGCTGTATCTTCCCTGTTGACTGGAGAATACCTGAGAGTTCCCAAAAGCAGAGAATGGCCAGGAAAGGCCTGATGATAGTGAAGGGGCCAGTTTGGCCCCAGGAGTGAAATGCCCATAAAAGGCCAGAAAAGATGAGAGGGCCAATTTGGCCAGTGATTATGGATATGGCCGAATCGCCATAAGATTGATATGGCACTAATATGCCATGTGGAGTCCAGGAGGGTAATTGCCATGGTTGTGACAGTACCCCCCACCTTGGAATGGTGAGCTCCTGAGCACCAACACAAGTGAAGCCTGTTGAAGAAACTGGAAAGGATTTGAGACCGGGATTCAAGAGGAGTGATTAAGAGAAAAATAATTGGATACTGATATTGAAAAGCTGGCATGTGACACAGGATTTGCTTGATCTTCTTTTGACATTGGATTCAGAATTGATGTAAATTTAAAATGAATGACATTGGTTCATGAATTGATTTGGAATGAGTAAAGAAAATTAAAAATGAAAATAAAAAGAAAATTAAAGAATGAAAATGAAATTAAGAAAAGAGCAAATAAAAGAGAAATGAATTGTGAGGAGGTTCCAATCTTCATCACAGAGGTTGGTAGTTGATTTAGGAATTGGCCAAGGACATTGAAAGGAAAATTTGATTACAGATGCTCACAGAGTGGCGAAGGTGATTTTTTGACAGATTGTAGACCCCTCAGAGAAGTGTACACCAGGAGAGGAACTTACTTTTGGTAATTACCACTCCTGCCAGTGCCATAAAAAGAAAATAAATTTGCTGAAAGAATGAATTGGAATTGGAAATACTTGGAAATAGATTAATAAAAGGAATGGTCCATTTTCCCAAATGAAAATGGCCATTATTTTTGGAATTGATGTTGAAAGCCAGGCCAAAGATATGTGTCCAAAAATTGCAGAGTGCTCACAGAGTGGCCAAGGTTATGCTTACAACAAGAAAGGGTAGAATACCTCTAAAGGTGTATACCAGGAGTGGGACTTACTTTTGGTAATTCCTCTCCCCATCAAGCACCATAACAAATAAAGCTCTTGAAGAATTGGCTCCCGGCTTGTCAGGATTTAAAGAATGAAAATCCTTGACCAGTTCAGGACAATTATTGAGGTTTTCAGTTGGTTCCCAAGTGGATCTTTCTGAGTCTTGACTAAAACCTTTCCATTCCACCAAATACCATAATTTGCCCCTCTTAAGCTTTGAGTCTAGTATTTGAGAGACTTCCCATTCCTCTTCTTCTTCAATGATGATTGGAGGAGGAGGCACTTGATGCCAATTTGGGATTGTTGATGTCTTGACTGGTTCTAAGAGTGAAATATGGAAGACTGGGTGAATGGACTTCCATGAAGATGGGAGCTTGGGGTGGTAGGCATGAGTACCAACTTTCTTCAAGATTGGAAAAGGACCCAACCCTTGTTTAGACAGTTTTTTGGTGGGTCTGGTTGATTTGATGTTCTTGGAAGAAAGCCATACCATGTCACCAGGATTGAAAAAAGGTGGACTTGCTCTACTTTTATCTGCATACCTCTTAAACCTGTTAATGGAAACTTCAAGTTCTCTCTTGACATATTTCTGTACTGATTGGAGTTTTGTTGATAACTTTCCAGCAGGATTATCTTGAGTAATGTTAACTTAGTCAAAATGAGGATTTCTTCCATAAAGAGTGAAAAATGATGATTGTTTTGTTGAAGAGTGGTCAGAGGTATTGTAAACAAATTCAGCCAGAGGGAGCCAGGTGTTCCAATCATCTTGATGATGACTGACATACATCCAAAGGTACTGTTCTAGTATCTGATTTACCCTCTATGTCTGTCCATCAGTTTCTGGATGATAAGAAGTTGACAGATCTCTTGAAATCTTGAGCTTCTGACAAAGATTGGTCCAAAACGAAGAAACAAAAAGAGAACCTCTATCACTAACAATGCTTGAAGGGAGGACATTCTTTGGGAAAATATTCTTGATGAATAAATGAGCCAGCACTAATGAAGTTATTGCAGAAACCTTTGGAACAAAAACTGCCATTTTTGAGAATCTGTCCACTATGACAAGGATGGATTCTAATGAATTGGACAGTGGCAATTGAGTGATGAAGTCCATTGAAAGACAAATCCAAGGACCATTTGGAATTAGAAGAGGTTTAAGGAGTCCAAACTTCTTGTGATAAGTATTTTTGTTTCTTGAACACTGTTGAAAGGATGATACATAAGAATTGATAAATTGAGTCATGCCAGGCCAGTAAGAATCCCACTTTACAAGTTTGAGAGTCTTCTCTTGGCCAGGGTGTCCAGCTAGAGAGGAGTCATGCCTCCTTTTAAAGTATATTGAGTTGAATTTTGGGGTCATTTGGGACCACCACCCAATCTTTGAACAGGAGAAGTTGGGAAGAGGAATCAAGAGAATAATCTTGAGCAGATTTACCTTTACCCAAATCTTGAAGAATACTTCTACATTGAGAATATTGCCATAAACCTTTCTGAATTGAGTCAATCAAGCTTGAAAATGATTCCACCTTGACTGCAAAGAACTTTGAGGCTTGAATTTCATCTTGCTTGATTATTTTTTGATAATTAATTAGATTCTTGCTGATGAAATCTTCCCCTCTCTCTGGGTAAATGTTGTCCTTATGTGCCAATGCATCTGGAAGGGTGGCCAGGGCAGTAAGTGATTGAAAAATGAAATTCAGAGAGAAATTCAGCCCAGTGGGCTTGACGGCAAGTGAGAATCTTTGATGACATGAAGTATTGAAGTGAAGAATGATTGGTGAAAACTTCAAAGGAGGAAGAAAGAGAAAGGAGAAAAGCTCTCCAATGCTTCAGAGCCCAGACTATGCCAAGGAGCTCCTTTTCATGAATCTCATAACTGTGCTCAGCTGGGAGAAGCCTGCGGCTATAAAATTCAATGGGATGTTTTCCTGAGTCAGAAATCTGACTCAGTACAGCAACCAAGGCATTATATGTTGCATCAGTCTTTACAATGGTGGGTAGAAAGGTATCAAAGTGAGAAAGGATTGGGGAAATGGTGAATGCCTCTTTGAGTTGATGAAACTGTCTAAGAGCTTCCTCATTGAGGGAAAAAGGGAATCTTTCTTGAGGAAAATTGTGAGTGAACTAATTTTCTTCAACTAATTCTTGATGAACTAGCGGTAAAAGTTGGGAAAGCCAAGGAATGATTGAAGTTCCTTGAGGCTTCTTGGAGGTGGCCAGTTGAGAATTTTCTGGACTTTTGCTTGGTCCATCTTGAGGCCTTCATAAGAAACAACATAACATAAGTACCCTACACTAGAAATGTCAAACAGGCACTTGGAGGCCATAGCAAAGAGGGTATTGGCTCTGATTCTGGAAAGAACATTGGAAACATGAGTGACATGTTCTTCCTCAGATTTGGAAAAGACTATGATGTGATCCAAAGAGACCAAAACATAAATATCAAGAAGATCATAATAAATATCATTGAAAAGGTTTTTAAAAGAGGCAGGAGCATTGGTGAGCCCAAATGTCATAACCAATACTCATATTTAGTTCTATAACATGTCAAATGTTCATCACCTTCCTTGATTCTGGGCAGGTTATATGCATCACACAAATCAATATTGGAGAAGATAGAAGAACAATTGAAAACATTAAGAAGATGATTGATAGGAGGAAAAGGAAACTTGTTATTCCTAGTAACAGCATTGAGGTTGCGGTAATCAACACACAAATGGAGGCCACAATCTTTCTTTTTGACAAAGAGGACAGGTGCTCCTATCTAAGAGGAGCTTGGCCGGATGAAACCTTTCTCTACATTCTCTGAAATTTAGGCCCTGAGTGTATCTGACTCTTGGTTTGATAAAGAGTTGATCACCCCAACTGGAGGTAGAGACCCCTCCAGCTCAATATGATGATCACAGGCGCAATGAGGAGGAAGTTTCTCTGCTTTCACCTTGGAGAATACATCCAAATACTGGTGATAAACAGAAGGAACAACATTCATCATAGTTTCTATTTCTTCTGGCTCTTCCTCTTCATCCCACAACTTCTCCAGGGAGTCATGATAAGATGAAGGAGGAAGGTCCATATTCCCAAAGAGGAGATGAAGTGAAGATACAGAATTATCTTCTCCAACATCTTGAATCTCTTTGAATACTTCATCTCTAGATGATAGTAATGACTGATGGAAATCAAGGGAAGGAATATGGATAGAAGATGGAAATGATGGTGTTCTAGAATCACCAACCAGGGCTGCACATGATTTGGCAGAAGAAAAGTCATTACTGAAAGATTTTGAAGGATCGTAATAGTCCTTATGATCAGCATTAAAGGTGCTCAGCACTTGCCTCTAATCAATAGATGGATTAAAATGATTGGGAAATTCAAAGCCCAATATGACGTCTTCTCCCTTGAAAGTATCAATGACTAAAAAGCCCCATTCAAAGCTTGGGAAAGAAGGGAGCTCAAACATATATTTAGTATGGTAAGTCACAAATAAAGAAGGAGACTCAGAGGAGTCAATAATGATAAGAGGAATAATCTCTGGGAGTTCTGACATGGTCAAAGAATACTTGTGAACAAACTGCTTTGCAATAAATGAGTTGGTAGCACCAGAATCGATGAGAATACTGTAAAAAATATCAGAGAGAGGAGAAAAAACGGAGAATTTAAGTGAATTTTTAACACCAGTATTCAGCATGCACAATTGTGCTCTGGATGGAAAACAGTGAGGACCATTGAATACAACATGATCTTCACTCAGGCTTTTCCCTGGTGGGAAACTTTCCTGATGGTTGGGTAAGCTTGCTTTGAGGCCTTTTGAAACAGGACTCAAGACTATGCTTCCCACAACAATAGGTACATAAACCCTCCTTGATTCTTCTTTCTTTTTCAGAATTCATCAACTTAAAATCTTTATTCAATAAAAAAAAATGGGGCTTGTCCCTATTCTGAAAATTCTTCTTCTTCTTTTGACTTGAGCTTAAAGAATTGGAATTTGAGGCTTCTGGCTTCTTCTCTTGATGATGACTCTTTTCATTTTGCCTCTCATGGTACCTGGGATAAAGCTCCAAGGTAATTTCCATTAAGTCTTGAAGAGATTCAATTCTTGAAGGATGGAAGGCCAATTGATCCAAAATTCTGGATGAAAATCCCTTCCTGAAATGATAAATAAGGGCCCTTTCACCCCAATCTCCAATTCTTGAAACCAAACTTCTGAAATCGGCTACGTATAAGAAACATGGCCACCTTCTTTCATTATTAGAGAGCCCAGCTCTGCTTCAGCTTTTCTAACTTCATTTCGGTCCTCAAATAAATTAAATAGTTGAGATTCAAATAAGTTCCAAGAATTGAGAAAGTAATTTGAGTATTGATTGGTGAGATTGGAAAGATAAGGCTCAATCCATTTTGCAACCCTGCCAATGCGAAATGAAGTGGCATAGAGAACTTTCTTTCTGTCTTGAGAGAGGTTTGCCGGATCATTATGAAAAATCAATTGACAAGACTCAATGAAACTTTTAACTTTGAAGGGTTGAGTCCCATCAAAGCATGCTGGTGCCTTCATAGATGGAGTCTTGAAGGCTGGTGGTCTTGATGCTTCAGAGGATGAAGCTGCTTGAATATTGGCCATAATCTGAGTCATTTTCTGCATAATTGCCAATAAAGATGGTTCAGACTGATGAGAGACAGGATGATTAGACTGGGCTAGAGCTGGTCCTTCAGTACCTTGGGATGCCCCCACAGGAGCAAGAACACCTTCAGTACCATCAGACCCTTCCTCTTCCACAGAATTCTCCTCCTCCTCTTCACCATCTTCCCCAGGACCTCTGAAAATGGTCCTTGAAGTTCCTGGAAATTCACCAACTACTCCTGAAACTGAACTTGATCTTCTTGGCCCTCTTCCTTCCTTCCTGGATGGTGCTTCTCCTTCCAAAATGGGTCCTCTGTCCAATTTGGACCTCAGTTGGGGAACTGCTGGGGTGCCATCAAGAGGAGCCCTTGGAGTTGGAGTGAGAAAAGCTTGAGGTATGGCCTAAGATCTTGTCTGCTTTGCAGGAGGTGAGTGTTGGATGGGCATGATTTCAGGATAAAATGAAATAAAATGAACAAGAATCAAGATTTGAAGATGAAAACTTGAGGCAATTTGAAATAAATCTTGAAATAAAAAGTCAAAATCAATATCTTTAAGAAAATCAATAAATCAAAATGAGATCTTCAAGTAAATCAATCAATTCAATATCAAATGAAAGCTTGAAGTCAATGAATCAATTAAGTCAAAATGAAAACTTCAGGAAAATCAATCAATAAATGTTAAATGAAATCTTGAAGTCAATAAATCAAGAAGTCAAAGTGTAAACTTTGGGAAAATAAATCAACCAAATATCAAATGAAAACTTGAAGTCAATGAATCAATTAAGTCAAAAATGAAAACTTCTGGAAAATCAATCAATAAATGTCAAATGAAATCTTGCACTCAATAAATCAATAAGTAAAAATGAAAACTTCAGGAAAATCAATCAATCAATGTCAAATGAAATCTTGAAGTCAATAAATCAATAAGTCAAATAAATCAAAATCAATAAATAAATCAAATGAATTCTTGAGGAAAAATCAATTGATGTCAAAATTCTCAATGTTAAAAATAAGCAAAATCAATGAATCTTCAGGTCAATCAATGTTCTTGAGGTCAATATGAATTTATTTCAAATCAATAAATCAATTAAAATCAAGTGAGTTCTTCTTGAAAATCAAAATTCTTGAAGAATGAATCAAAATGAATCTTGATGTGAAGAATGTGTCTGAATGAATTTAGATGAGAAATTTGAAAATCAAATGAAATTTAAGATTACGCCTGAATTATGAATGAATTAAAAATTTGATGATTTGAATAAGATTTAAAAGAGAAAAAAAAAATAAAATTTGGTCAGCTTCCAATTTTCAAAATGATGAATGAATGAGAGAAAATTGAGAGGTGACAACAAAGCATAAAGTTCATAAGCACTAGAGAGTCATAATTTCAATGAAATTAGTGAATGAAATTATAAAGAAAGAATGAACATAATGAAAAGAAATTATGAGTTAATTAATATGATTTCACAAGGGCTCTTGGACAGAAAACAAAGAATGGCCTGGCACTCAGCAATCATGGAACTCACTTGGAAGACTCCAAAAGAATAAAGAAAAATAAAATAAAGAATTGAATTTCTCTATGAAGCATACAATTACAAGGATGAGATGCAATAAGAGAATTAAGAAGCCAAATAGTCAAAGAGCCAACCAAGTAAGTCCTTAATAACTGTTTCAACCTGCCAAAATGAACAATGGAATTAGTATGGATATGACCACCAAATATCCATTGACAGGTGAAGAAAGAAAAGAGAAAAGGTGCTAAATGACTGACTTGATAATATCAGTATTCACTTAACAAAAATGGTAAGATAAATAAAGATAAAATAAAATCAAAATATATTAATTAAATGGGGGAAACGTTCTCCAGGGTTAAAGGAGGCTGGTATGAGTGAAAAGTTGAGAGCTTGACTCCTTCAGGCTGACCGCTGGTCTGTATTGAATCCTTGAAGCTGTATTGACAGCTTGAGGAAGTGTATACCTTGCCAGATTGGGAAATGAACTGTGTTGAATGATTTTCCCATGATGTATGATTGAAATACAGGTCTTGCTGAATCCAGACTGTATTGAAATGAATATGGTTGCCAAGTTGGATTGATGGAGCATTGAAAGTTGAAAACCTGTTTGGAACTGCCTATTGAA
Source organism: Austropuccinia psidii (assembly GCA_023105745.1). Taxonomy (NCBI): domain Eukaryota; kingdom Fungi; phylum Basidiomycota; class Pucciniomycetes; order Pucciniales; family Sphaerophragmiaceae; genus Austropuccinia; species Austropuccinia psidii. The sequence continues at coordinate 70,733,840 of JALGQZ010000004.1, forward strand.
TACACCTTGGGAGTGAATTGACAGTATTCCCTTGGAGGGAATACTTGAAGTGAGAATAACCAATGAATTCCTGATGGTGTCATTGGTGTTTGAGAAGTTACACCTGCACTTGAGCCTTGATGGGTCCTCTGGATGACATGACACTTTGGTGACTTATGGAATGTTGAATTACCCCTCTGATATTGACACCATTGAATTGCTGGTGAAAAAAGGTGCAGAATGGTGTATAACACGATTTATGACAATTTGAGTTTCTGAAGGGTGAAAGTGGCCAAAGGTCTTTGTGACTGAAGTCAGGAGGATGAGAGTGAATATTGGGTTTTGGGTGACTTCAAAGGTGACAAGGTGTTTCTTGGTGTATTGGCCAAATACAGCTTATACAGCCTTGAAATTTTATTTGCGCAAAGTGCGCAAAATTCACAAAACTGGAAATTTAGCCCCAGAGGGCCTGATATGGCCTTTTGGACATATTTCCCATAATACATGGGAAAATGGCATATACAGCTGAATACAGCAAAAATGTGCAAAATGCACAAAGTGTGCAAAAATGCACAAAAGTGCGCAAAATGTGAAAAACTGTATTCAAAGCTCAAAAAGCCAAATACAGGCTTTTGGGCTGTCTTTTCCCTGTTGACTGGAAAATACCTGAAAGTGCCTGGAAAGGCCTGATGATATTGAAGGGGCCAGGTTGGCCCCAGGAGTGAAATGACCATCAAAGGCCGGAAAAGATGAGAGGGCCAATTTGGCCAGTGATTATGGATATGGCCAACTTGCCATAAGATTGATATGGAACTGATATGCCATATGGAGTCCAGGAGGGTAATTGCCATGGTTGTGACAATGTATCATCTTACACATGGATTTTCCACAACCTTAGACTTGGAAGACCTTTCTTTGAGTGACTCTAGTAATTGAATAAGATATTTATAAATTGAAAATGGAATTTATATCATAATTTAATTGAAAAATAATCTTATTATTTTTTTTTTATTTCAAATTTTATAGTTTTTTCAAAAAATAAAGAATAAAAATAACATAAAACCAAATAAAAACTTCTTTTATTTCTTTTTCTCTCAATTTTTTCTCTTATCAAAGAGAATACAATACGTTTTTATGTGGAAATTTCCATACCTTTCAAAAATACAATTTTTATAAAAAGATACATGTTTATTTGTCTTTTTTGGTGCTTGAAGGCAATACAACAGAGGAAAATCAATTCACTGTTTAAAGAGTGGTGAAAGAAACTTGTGAAATTTCCCCAAACTCAATTACAGTCAAGGAAAGAAAACCCAAGAAATTGGTTTTGCTAGGACCCACCATTCAGGAATTTGAATGTGAGAACCTTTCTTAAGTTCCATAAGAAGAAAAAAAGAGTATTTCAAAGTATTTTGAATTATTATTTATCTTTTGATATGACTACTAGAAGAGTTTAGAAATACTTCATCCAATCAGATGGGGGTGGACTCAGAAGTGGGAGTGATCTCAAACAAGGGAAAAGGAAGAGAAAAGTAACCAGTGGAAATGAATACACACAGGGAAGTTTCCTATTCCAAAAGCAAGTCATTGGCATACCTATGAATTCTGAACAAGAGTCAGAACTAAGTATGAATCCTTCCATCAGGAATGAATAAAATACAGAAAGCTCAAATAGGTATATACTTGAGCCAGTACAAACAGACCTACACAGTGTAAAAAGAAAATTATTGGGAAATGTTACCCAAATCTACCAAGAAGTCATGAATTTTTGGAAAACTCTCAAGAATTCACTTTAAGAGGAGGAGATAGTTAAATTGAACAATGGATGGAATCCACTATCATCCAAAATTAAAATCAAAAAACACAAAGTAATATAATAGCAAAAATAGAGAGGAAATAAAGGTAGAAGCCCCATTAGCTTCTATCAACAAGCCTCAAGGCAGCCAAACTCTCCAGGGAGGGAGAAAGAACAAGAAAATGAGCTGGAAGAAACCATACTCCCCCAAATACAGAACCCAAAGAATTCAACAATTTTCCATAGAATATGTTTTAAAAATTGCCAGAACCTTTATAGAATGAAAAGAAAAAGAGGAAAAAATAATAAGACAACCATATTTCCCAAATAAATGGCTTTGTACCCAGATGTTGTAAATACTTTAAAATAAATTAAAAATAGCATCTTGCCTCTAAATGAAATGAAAAATATTTTATCATCATTAGAAGAAAACAATAACAGTTCAGTATCACTGTCTAAAACTTCTGTGAGAAATAAGAAAGAAATATACAATATAAAACTGATGGTTTAAAATAACAAACCAGACTGTAATGCTGTAAAACCAATACTAAACATGAAGAAACCAAATAGACATATGCTGAGATGGGAAATTTCTATCCAGTAGTATAGAGGAAATATGACTATAGTCCACTCCTGTCACAACCATGGGAAAACCCCCTCCCAATTGGTGTTTACAGAAAGTAAAGCCTTCAGCAATGCATGGACAATCTCCCATATTATAAACCCTAGGCCATTGAATGGCCCTTTGGCCATATCTACTGCACATGGTCATTAATGGCCCTCAGGCCATATCGTGCTTCATTGGCCCTTTTGGCAAATTTCCAACCTCACCAAACCCCAGGCCTGAGGATCATCCAGTCTTCCAGGGGCCTCTAGTCCACCCCCTTTGATTAGAGGGTTTATGGCCTAAATGGGATATTTGGGCCATTTAGGCCCCATATGGCCTCTAAGGCCTGCGGACCATAATGCACCGCCCACGGGCTGGGGGACACTTTAGGCCCATTTTGGTCCAATTAAAATGAGGCCAAGGTGGAATCTAAGCAGCCCCCAATGCCATGTGGGTCCCAAATCACAAGTGGGCCCACCTGAGCCTATTTTGGCCAAAGTTCCCCAGGAACCCAGAATGGCCATAGCCTCTGGAAATTACCAGAGGCCACCAGCCACCTTCAATAAGGGGTCTCTCCTCAAGATCAGGAAAACTTCTGGCCTAGCTCAATGGACCCAAGTGTCACAGCCTGTCACAACCACAAAGATTGACCCTCCTCCATGGGTGTTGCGGCAATTCTAACCTGGAACCAAGTTGGGGCCAATTAGCCACACCATATCTTTTATGTCCAATTGGTCCCCTCTGGTGCTCTATGGCCATTTGGCCATATCCTGCCATCATTGGCCTCCTTGGCCAATTTCCATATCACCAACCCCCAGGCCTTTATCTTTGATTTTGGGCCACCCCCTTTCATTAGGGGGGTTTAGGCCTAAATGGCCTTTTTGGGCCATTTAGGCCCCCTGCGGCTTCTATGGCCTGTGGGCCGTAATTCACAGTCTGTGGTCCGTAGGCCAATTAGGCCCCTTTTGGCCTAATCCAATGAGGCCAAAAGGGGCAACCATCTAGCCCTCAAGGCCAGGTGGGTCCCAAACCACAATTGGGACCACCTGAGCCAATTTTGTTCATCAATCCCTTGGACCCAAATTTGGCCAAAAACCCTTTGGACACCAAAATGGCCATAGAACCTGTAGGACCCATTTTGACCATGGAACCACCATGGACCATTATTCCAGCCATGGCCTCTGGAAACCACCAGAGGCCACTAGACCAGCTCAGCAAGCACTCCCCTCAGCTTAAGGGGAATTCCTTTCATTCCTCCATGCACCCCGTACTCAATGTTGCAGGAGTGGTGCATATATGGTGTTATATACCATTATGCACCATTTTTTCTCAGAAATTAAATGGTGATGTTTTCAGGACCAAATACCACAATTCCAAATCAAGGTTCCAAAATCCAACACCCATTTTGAAGGAGGATTCTTTAACTCATCAGTCTGGCAATCCATGGCGGCAATCAGAAGATCATTCAAGGATCCCAACCACCTGGCCCTGCAGAAGTTGGGTTGGCAATTTCATTCAGGATTATTCCAAGGGCATTCTCAGAGGCTATACAGTCTTTCAATAAGTTGTCAAGGCATCAAGTATTTCAAATACTCCTTGGACAACTCAATTGGTCCATACAGGTGACAATTAAATCAACCTGTATGTCTTTGGCCCAATTAGGCCAATTCAATCTTCCACTGTGGGAACTCAATCACACAGTTCAATTTCAAGATGGCCAGAACTGTATTGGCACAAGTCAGACAATACAGCCAGTGATCCACCTTCCAGGATCAGTTTTTCAGCTTTTCACATATACTGGCCACCTTTCAGCACCTGGGCACTTTTTCCCCAGTTGATTAATATAGTGGATTTATTATTATCTTTATTTTCTTTTACTTTATTAAAGTTAATACTGATAATCTTCAGTCAGTCATTCAGCACTTTCTCTCTTTTCTTCCTTGCCTGTCAGTGGATATTAGTGGTCATATCCTTTACTAATTCCATTCCCTTTTCTGGCAGGTTGAAACAGTGAATTGAGGATTCACTTGGTTGGCTTCTTGGCCTTTGGCTTCTTTTATTATCCTTGGCCTTTGGCTTCTTATCTTTCTTTTATCTTTGGCATACTTTTCTTTTCCCTTTCTTCTTTAAAGAAATCAATCTTTATTATTCCTTATATCTTTGGAGCCCTCCAAGTGAGTTCTTGATTCCTGAGTGCCAGGCCCTCTTGCTTCCATAAGAGCCCCTGTGACACAGCCATGAAGATAAGGGAGGAAATTACCAATAATTACCAATTGAAGATGTTCCAACACCTAATCAACAAGGTGGTTCATGGAAGATCCACCAAATACAGTTTCAAACCTCAATAAAGCTCAATACAGGAAAAACTCAAGTAAATACAGGCCTGTCCTCAATACAGGTGCAAATACCCTTATTAGATACACCAATACAGGTTTAAATCTCAAATACAGATTCCTCCATCATACAGTCATGGGTTCTCAACAATCAAACTCCAAGCTGGCACCTTTTCACATATACCAGCCCCCTTTCACCCACCTGGGAGTTTTTCCCCCAGTTAATTAAAATATTTGATTTATTTATTAATATTATTTTATTTCTTAATGAAAGGTATTATTTTATTAATTATTAAGTTAGTCTTAGCCTTCACTCACCTCTTCAGTAGAGTCCTGGTGGTCATATCCTTATAAATCCTTTTTTTTATTTTCTGAACATGTTGAAACAGTGATTCAGAATTATTTGTGGTTGGCTCTTTGTTATTGCTTTTATTTTTATTTCATGTCATTTAATTCTCATTCTTTATCAGTAGGAATTTTACAATTTATCTTATTGCTCTTATCGTTTGAGTTCTTTCCTTGAGTCCTCCATAGGTAAGTCTGTTCAGTGAGTTCCAGGCCTTCCCATTCAGAAGAGCCCCTGTGAGATTGTTTTAATTAACTCATAATTCCTCTTTTCTTTCATTAATTATTATTAATCACTCTCATTCTCAATTATGATTTTTGTGATCTTATGATTTTTATGATTTTATTATCTCTCATCAATTTTCATCTCATCCATTTTATTCAAATAAAAATTGATTCTTTTTCTCATGTATTAAATTTTGCTTACCATTTCACTTACTTCTTAATTCTCAATCAAATTTTATTTTCATTTTCTGTATGAATTCAGGCTCTTTTATCAGGTTTAATTGATTGGAATTTGAGGTTAATTTATTCATTATTTCAGGGGTTTCATTGAATTGGGGTTATGATTTGTTGAGTTTGAAATTTCTCAAGAATTATTGATTTATTTGAAGTTGATTCCTCGAGAAATTGAATTTATTCTTGAATATATCTATTGAAATTCTCAAGACATAATTGATTTGATGTTGAATTGAATTGATTGACTTGATTTGACTTATTGATTGAAATTAATTATTCATAAGAATTTGACTTTGTCATCTTCATTATTCAAAGTTTATGCATATTGATTCACTTCAAGACTTTTGATTGATTTCTCAAGGTCATCATCATTCTCATTTGATTGATTTGGTCAAGCCTTGTTTTATTCTCAAGAATCATCAAATAAACTTTATTTCTTCAATAATGCCAGTTCAGCATAGCCCTCCAGCCAAAAATACAAGATCTCTAAGACATCCAGCTGTTCTCACTCCTAAAGCAAGGGCATCTCTTGACTACACACCATCAGTTCATCAACTGAGTGCAAATTTGGACAGAGTATCACCAATGGAAGGAGCAGCACCCTCAAGAAGAGGAGATATGAAGTCAAGAAGATCAAGATCTTTCTCTGGCTTGTTGGGTGGCTATCCAAGCATTTCTCAAGGGTCTAGAAGTAGATCAGGGGGAGATGAAGATGAAGAGGGGGAGGAGTCTGAAGAAACTGAAGTAGCAGCTGCCTTTGCAGGTGCCCCTGAGGCTTCTGAAACTCCAAATGTAGGCCCTTCTAATCAACCTCTTGTTTCTCAACCTGAACAAAACTTTCTCAAAATGATGGAGCAGATGACTCAATTGATGGGACAACTCACTAAAGAAGTTTCCCCAAGGGACACTTCAAGAGCTCCAGCATTCAATACTCTATAAATGAAGGCACCTGATTCCTTTGATGGTACTAAACCTTATAAACTGAGAGGATTTATTCAATATTGTCAATTAATTTTCTGTAACTTACCAGAAAACCTCTTCTCTGACAGGAAGAAGGTTTTGTACTCAACCTCTTTTCTCACTGGTAGAGCTGGAAAATGGATTGAACCTTACCTCTCAAATATCTCCAATGAAGACCCTTCTTATCTCCTCAATAACTGGAATTCATTTGAAACCCAGTTATTAACTCTGTTTGGTGATCCCAATGAAGTCAGGAAGGCTGAAAAAGAGTTAGAAAATCTCAGGATGAAGGAAAGTGGTCAAGCTTCCTTGTACATAGCAGATTTCATAAGCTTAATGTCAAGAATTGCAGACTGGGGGGAAAGGGTCTATATTAATGTGTATGGAAGAGGCTTGGCGTAAAGATTGTTGGACCAATTGGCTTCTCACCCTGGGAACTTTGATAGCCTTCAAGAATCCATGGACATCACTTTAGAATTATATACCAGGTACCATGAGAGGCAGAAGGAAAAGGGTAGTCATCAAGAGAAGAAGCCTCAAATAAGTGGATCCAACTCCTCCAAGCCTTCCCAAAGTTCATCTTAAAAAAGGACTTATGACAGAAAGAACAATCAGGATAAGAATTTTCAAGTGTCCAAAGACAAGCCTCATGCTGCTCTCATTACTGAGGACAACAAATTAATTGGTTCTGAAAAGGAGAGGAGGATTAAAGAAGGCTTATGCACTTATTGTGGTGGCAAGAACACAATTGAAAAATGCTTCAAGAGGCCTGAAAATAGGCAAGGGTCATCAAGAGGCTTCCCTAGCAAGCAGGGAAAAGCCTTAGTGGGGATCATGATGTGTTCAATGGTTCTCACTTATTTCTTTCAAGAGCACAATTGTGCACTCTGAATATTAGTGACAAGAAGTCTTTAAAATATGTTATTTTCTCTTCTCTCTCTGATATTTTCTATAGTATTCTCATTGACTCTGTCGCTCAAAACTGTTTTATTGAAAAGGATTTTGTTCTCAAGTACTCATTGACCATGTCAGAGCTCCCTGAAAAGATTCCTCCTTTCATTTTGGATTCCAATTAATCCACTTCCCTTTTCATCACCCATTATACCAAATGGGTTGTTGACTTGCATTCATTCCCAATATTTGAATGAGATTTCTTTATCATATATTCACCCAAGAGAGGAGACCTGATATTGGGCTATGATTTCCTTTACCATTTTGATCCTATTATTGATTGTAAAAATGGATTGATAATATATGATTCTAGTCATAAGGATTCTAGTGGTATTAATTCTTCTACTAGTAGTGACTTTGCCACTTCTGTCAACAGTGTTTCTCTTATTTGTGAAGTTAAGACACCTTCCCTTCCTCCTTCTGTCCATATCCCTCCCATCATTCCCTCTCAGTCATTACTTCCATCAAGAGATGAAGTATTCAAAGTGATAAAGGATTTTGGAGAAGATGTTGCTATATCTTCACTTCATCTCTTTCAAGGGGATATGGACCTTCGTCATTTATCCTTTCATGCCTCCCTGGAGGAGCAGTGGGATGAGGAGGAAGAGCCAGAAGAAATTGAAACTGTGTTGAAGGTAGTCCCTCCTTCATATAACCAATATTTAGATGTGTTCTTCAAGGTGAAAGCAGAGAAACTTCCTCCACACTGCGCCTGTGATCATCATATCAAACTGGAGGGTCTTCTACCTCCAGTTGGTGTTATCTACTCTTTATTAAAGCATGAGTCAGAAACACTAAAAGCCTACATTTCAGAGAATGTAGAGAAGGGTTTCATCAGGCCAAGCTCCTCTTCAACAGGAGCACCTGTCTTTTTTGTTGAGAAAAAGGATGGTGGACTTTGTTTGTGTGTTGACTACCGCAAACTTAATGCTTTTACTAGTAAGAACAGGTATCCTGTTCCTCCAATGAATCACATCCTTACTGTCTTTAATGGTTGTACTATCTTCTCGAAGATATATTTGCATGGTGCTTATAATCTCCTGAGAATTAAAGAGGGGGATGAGCACTTAATTGCCTTTAGAGCTATATATGGTAGTTATGAGTATTTGGTAATGACATTGGGCTTGAACAATTCCCCTGCTTCATTCCAAAATATTGTGAATGATATTGTTTGAGATTTCTTGGATATCTTTGTTGTAGTTTTCTTAGATGATATTATAGTATTCTCTAGTTCTGAGGAGGAACATGTCAAACATGTGGCCTGTGTCCTCCAAAGACTGAGGGACAATAATTTTTTTTTCTAAAGCCCCAAATTGTGTATTTCATGCCTCAAGTGTGGAATACTTGGGCTATGTTGCTTCAAGTGAAGGCCCAAGATGGATTCTTCCAAAGTTCAGCAAATCCTCAATTGGACTCAGAAAAAGAACATCAAGGCGCTTCAATCTTTCATTGGCCTTGCCAACTTCTATTGTTGTTTAATTAAAAATTATCCCAAAAAATCTCTTCTCTCACTTCCCTCCTTAAAAAAGATTCTCCCTTCATCTTCAATGAGGAAGCTCTTAGTCAGTTTCAAATACTAAAAGAAAATTTTACCACTGCTCCTATCCTATCCGATTTGAATCCTTCTCTACCAAATATTGTAGAGACTGATGCTTCTGATTATGCCTTGGGTGCTGTACTGAGTCAGGTGAATGACTCAGGAAAGCATCCCATTGCATTTGATAGTCACAAGCTCCTCCCAGCTGAGCTCAACTATGAAATTCATGACAAGGAACTCCTTGGAATAGCTTGGGATCTCAAGAACTGGAAAGCTTTTCTTCTTTCTCTTTCTGAATTCTTTGAATTCATGACAGACAATCCTTCCCTTCAATATTTTATGTCTTCCAAAGTTCTTACTTTCTGTCAAGCCCGTCGGGCAGAGTCTCTCTCTGAATTTGACTTCTCTATAGCTTACCACCCAGGCAGACTGGCCACTTTACCATATGCCTTATCATGCTGGGAAAACATGTACCCATAGAGGGTGGTGGACTTCATTGGCAAGAATCCCAACAACTTTCATCAAGTTCTCAAGCAAAATGAAATTAAGGAGTCATGAATTTTCTCAGATTTAGTTGATCAAATTTAGAAGTCAGTATGACAAGAAAAAGATTATAAGGCAATTCTCAAGCAATTAGAAAGAGGTGAATCAGTATCAGATTATTCTCTTGAACCTCAAGCCAAATTTTCATTATCAAAGGATAGAGTAGTCATCCCAAGAAATCATTAAATTCAATTGGATATCCTTCAAAAGTGTCATGACTCACCATTGGCTGGCCACCCTGGCCAGGAGAAGACCCTCAAGCTCATCAAGAGGGATTTTTATTGGGCTGGCATGAATCAAATCATTAAGGACTATGTGTAATCATGTCAGAAATGCTCAAGAAACAAGAACATTCACCATAAGAAGTTTAGATTACTCAAGCCTCTTCAGATTCCATCTTGTCCTTGAAATTAATTATCAATGGACTTTATCACTCAATTGCCCCTGTCAAGAAAATTTGATTAAATTTTAGTAGTTGTAGACAGGTTCTCAACAATGGAAATATTTATTCCAACTCATTCAACAATCACTGCTTTTGAGTTAGCTCAAATCTTTATTAGTCATGTATTTTCCAAACATGGTCTTCCAATCAGTATTGTTAGTGATAGAGGTTCTTTATTTGTTTCATAATTTTGGACTCAATTAGGTCAACAGATCTTTCAGCTTCCTTTCACCCTGAAAAAGATGGACAGACAGAGAGGGTAAATCAGATTTTAGAACAGTATCTTTGATGTATGTCAGTTACCATCAAGATGAGTGGCTTACCTGACTCCCTCTGGCTGAATTTGCCTATAATAATGCAGAACATTCATCAACAAAATGGTCACCTTTTTTCACCATTTATGAAAGAAATACCAGCTTTGACTCAATTCACATTTCTCAAGATATACCTTCTGTAAAGGTATCAACAAAACTCCAATCAGTACAGCAAGCTGTCAAGGAAGAAATGAAGTCAGAAATAAAGCATTTTAAGAAGTATTCAGATAGAAATAGGGCAATTACACCTTATTTCCAACCTGGGGACAAAGTATGACTAGCTTCCAAGAACATAAAGACAAAAAGACCCACCAAGAAGCTGTAACAACCACTCACCAGGGGTAAGGTTATCCATTCATACACCCACTCAAACACCTAAAATCAGCAGATCCAGCATTTGCATCAGCAATCTTCATTCTGAAACATGCATACAGCTTGGTACATCAATACAGCCTGTCAATACCTGTACAGGTTGGATTCACCCAATACAGTTTCAATACACCAGCAAGAAACTGTATGATCACTCAAATACACCACACCTCTTGTACGGGTTCTGTACAGCTGTACAGGACCTGTATTGGCCAGACTCAATTCAATAATTCAATCCTCTAATGAAGATTTTTCCTCTGGATCAGGGCTGGTGTTTCTCACATATACCAGCCCCTCTTTCTCCCCCCTGGGGACTTTTCCCCAGTTAATTATTTTAGTTTATTTATTATTTTATAATTATTCTTATCCTTATTTTGGGTATTATAATTATTTGATTTTAAGTTAGTCTTTGCATTTCTCTCTTTGCCTGTACAGTATGAGCTGGGTGGCCATATCCTTATTAACCCTTCTCTTTTCATTCTGACAGGTTGAAAAAGTGGACTTGGACTTGTTTATGGTTGGCTCTTCTATTCTTTTATTATTATTCTTTTGTTGCTGCTTTCTTATATTCTTTATTTTAGCAATTCATCTCTTTAACACTCTTCAGTGTATCCTTTCTTATCATATCTTTGAGCCCTCCATAAGTGAGTCCCAGTTTACTGAGTGCCAGGCCCTCTTCACTTCGAAGAGCCCCTGTGACATTAAATTAATTAACTCACATTTGATTCTTCTTTTCATTAATTTATATTAATTTTTCTCATTCATCAAATTATGATTCTTTCATGACTTTATGATCCTTAATGATTATGATTTTTCTCTCTTATCAAATTTTCATCTCATTCATATGAAAATTGATTCCTTCTTCTTTCTTAATCATTGTTGACCAGTTCATAACTTCATTTTATTTTATCAAATCAGATTTTTCTGTGTTCTGATTCAAGACTTATTCAGGAGTAATTGATTGGTTTATTTGATTGGATTATTCATTGGGATTCATTGGTTTATTGATTTAGTGGTTCAGGATTCTTAATTGGATTATTGATTGACTTTTGAACTCTCAAGATATTGATTCATCCTCAAGAATTGATTTTGATTTATTGATTGATTTTGACTCATCAAGATATTTGAATTGATTGATTGATTCCTCAAGACCTTGATTTCATATTGAAGACACTGAATTATTGATTGATGGATTATTGATTTACTCAAGATTATTGATATTTGATTTGAATTGATTGTTGATTGATTGAATTGATTTGACTGTTGATTGAATTTGATTTCACCTCAAGATTTGAATTGATTCCTTAAGATTCATCAAGATTTTATTGTGATTTATTTGGCCAAGCTTGATTATTCTTCTCAATACCATCAACTTATTTTAATTCTGTTCATAATGCCAGTTAAGCATAGTCCCCCATCAAAGAACACTAGATCCCAGAAAATTCCAGCTGTTCTCACTCTTACAGCAAGGTCTCCTCTTGACCACACACCATCAGTTCATCAACTGAGTGCAAACTTGGACAGAGGACCACCAATGAAAGGAGCAGCACCCTCAAGAACAGGTGGAATAAAATCTAGAAGATCAAGATCCTTTTCTGGACTTTTGGGTGGCTACCCTGGCATGTCTGAAGGTTCAAGAGCAAGATTAGGGGATGTTGAAGATGAAGAGGGGGAAGAGTCTGTGGAAGAGGAAGATTCTGGGGAGACTGAAGTGGCAGATGCCTTTGCAAATGGTCCAGAGGTGCCTCAGGGTTCTAATCTAGCCCTTTCTGGTCAACCTCTTGTCTCTCAAACTGATCCAAGTCTCCTCAAGATGATGGAGCAGATGACTCAATTCATGGGACAACTCACTCAAGCAGTTGCCCCCAGGGACACTTCCAAAGCCCCTGCTTTCAAGACTACATCCATGAAGGCCCCTGATTCTTTTGATGGTACTAAAGCTCATAAATTGAGAGGATTTATCCAATCCTGTCAGTTAATCTTCCATAATGATCCAGAAAATTTCTTCTCTGACAGGAAGAAAGTTCTTTACTCAACTTCTTTTCTCACTGGTAGAGCTGGAAAGTGTATTGAACCCTATCTCTCAAATATTTCCAATGAAGACCCTTCCTACCTCCTCAATAATTGGCCATTATTTGAATCTCAATTATTCACTCTGTTTGGTGACCCCAATGAAGTCAGGAAAGCTGAATAAGAGTTGGACAATTTGAGGATGAAGGAAAGTGGTCATGTATCCTTGTACATTGCTGATTTCAGAAGCTTAATGTCAAGAATTGGAGATTGGGGGAAAAGAGCTTATATCCATGTTTACAGAAGAGGATTGGTATCAAGATTATTGGATCAGTTGGTTTCTCACCCTGGAACCTTTGATACTCTTCAGGAACTTATGGATGTCACTTTAGAATTAGACACAAGATATCATGAGAGGCAAAAGGAAAAGGGTGGCAATCAAGAGAAGAAACCTCCTGTCAATGGATCCAATCAATCTAGGCCTCCTCAAAACTCATCTTCAAAGAGGCCTCACCAGAAGAAGAATAAGGAGGGCAAGCAGTTTCAATCTTCAAAGGACAAGCCTCATGCTGCTCTCCTCAATAAGGACAATAAGTTAATTGGTTCTGAAAGGGAGAGGAGGATTAAAGAGGGGTTGTGTACTTGTTGTGGTGGAAAGAACCCAATTGAAAAATGCTTCAAGACACCTCATAACAAGCCTGGGTCATCATCAAGCGGCTTCCCTAGCAAGCAGGGAAAAGCCTGAGTGGGAATCATGATGTGTTCAATGGTTCTCACTTATTTCCTTCAAGAGCACAATTCTGCACTCTGAATACCAGTGTCAAGAAATCTTTAAAATTTCTTGATTTCTCTTCTGTCTCTGATATTTTTTATAGTATTCTCATTGATTCTGGTGCTACAAACTCTTTTATTGAAAAAAGATTTTTGTTCTCAAGTACTCATTGACTCTGTCAGAGCTCCCTGAAAAGATTCCTCTTTTCATCCTGGATTCTAATGAATCCCCTGCCTTGTTCATCACCCATTATACAAAGTGAGTGGTTGACTTGCCTTCCTTGCCAAGCTTTGAATGGGACTTCTTTATCATAGATTCACCCAAGGGAGAAGACCTGATATTGGGCTATGATTTCCTTTACCATTTTAATCCCATTATTGATTGGAAGAATGGATTGATCACCTATGATTCTAGTCATAAGGATTCTAGTGGTATTAATCCTTCTATTAGTAATGACTTTGCCACTGCTGTCAACAGTGTTGCTCTGGTTAGTGAACTTAAGATACCTTCCCTTCCTTCTTCTGTCCATATCGCTTCAATCATTCCCTCTCAGTCATTACTTCCATTAAGAGATGCAGTCTTCAAAGAGATAAAAGATGTTGGAGAAGATTTTGCTATATCTTCACTTCATCTCTTTCAAGGGGATATGGACCTTCCTCCCTTATCCTTCCATGCATCCCTGGAGGAGCAGTTGGATGAGGAGGAAGAGCCAGAAGAAATCAAAACTGTGTTGAAGGTAGTCCCTCCTGCTTATCACAAATATTTGGATGTATTATCCAAGGTGAAAGCAGAGAAACTTCCTCCACACCGCGCCTGTGATCATCACATCAAATTGGAGGGTCTTCTACCTCCAATTGGTGTTATCTACTCATTATCAAATCAAGAGTCAGAAACACTACGGGCCTACATTTCAGAGAATGTAGAAAAAGGTTTCATAAGACCAAGCTCCTCTTCAACAGGAGCACCTGTCCTTTTTGTCAAGAAAAAGGATAAAGGTCTTCGTTTGTGTGTTGACTACCACAAATTGAATGCCGTTACTACGAAGAACAGGTATCCTGTTCCTCCTATGAACCAGCTTCTTACCGTATTCAATGGCTCCACTATATTCTCAATGATAGACTTGCATGGTGCATATAACCTTCTGAGAGTCAAAGAGGTGGATGAGCACTTAACTGCCTTTAGAACCAAATATGGTAGTTATGAGTATTTGGTCATGCCATTTGGTTTGAACAATGCTCCTGCTTCTTTCCAGAATCTAGTGAATGATATTTTTGCAGATTTCTTGGATGTGTTTGTTGTGGTTTAACTAGATGATATTATGGTCTTTTCTAGATCTGAGGAGGAACATGTCAAGCATGTGGCCTCTGTCCTCCAAAGACTGAGGGAAAATAATTTGTTTTCCAAAGCATCCAAGTGTGTATTCCATGCTTCAAGTGTGGAATACTGGTGCTATGTTGTTTCAAGTGAAGGCCTCAAGATGGATTCTTTAAAAGTTCAGCAAATCCTCAATTGGCCCCAGCCCAGAAACATCAAGGCCCTTCAATCTTTTCTTGGCTTTGCCAGTTTTTATTGTTGTTTCATTACAAATTATTCTAAAAAAATCACTGCTCTCACTTCCCTCCTTAAAAAAGATTATCCCTTATCTTTAATGAGGAATCTCTTAGCCAGTTTCAATCACTCAAAGAAGCTTTCACTACTGCTCCTATCTTATCTCATTTCAATCCTTCTCTACCTACTATAGTAGAGACTGATGCTTCTGATTATTCCTTGGGTTCTGTACTGAGCCAGGTGAATGACTCAGGAAAGAATCCCATTGCCTTCGATAGTTGCAAGCTTCTCCCAGCTGAGCTGAACTATAAAATTCATGACAAGGAACTCCTTGGCATAGTTTGGGCTCTCAAGCGGTGGAGAGAATTTCCTCTCTCTCTTTCCAATTCTTTTGAGGTCTTGACTGACCACTCTTCCTTGCAGTATTTTATGTCTTCCAAAGTTCTTACTCATCGTCAGGCCTGTTGGGCTGAGTTTCTTTCAGAATTTCACTTCACTATCACTTACCGCCCAGGCAGGCTGACCACTTTGCCAGATGCCTTGTCACATCAGGAAGACATGTACCCATAGAGGGGGTGGACTTCATCAGCAAGAATCCTCAAAATTTTCATCAAGTAATCAAGAAAAATGGAATTCAAGAGTCAAGATTCTTTTCAATAAAAGTGGAAGTATTTTCAGACTTAGTTGACAAGATCCAAAAAGAAGTATGGCAAGACAAAGACTATAAAGAAATACTCAAGCAACTAGCAAGAGGTGAATCAATTCCAGATTATTCTCTTGAACCTCAAGCCAAGTTGCTATTATTCAAAGATAGAGTGGTAATTCCAAGCAATGAAGAACTTCAACTCAATATTCTTCAAAAGTGTCATGACTCACCATTGGCTGGCCATCCTGGCCAGGAGAAGACCCTCAAGATCATCAAGAGGGACCTTTATTGGGCTGGCATGAATCAATTCATCAAGGACTATGTGTACTAATGTCAGCAATGTTAAAGAAACAAGAACATTCATCACAAGAAGTTTGGACTACTCAAGCCTCTTCAAATTCCATCTGGTCCTTGGAATTCCTTATCAATGGACTTTATCACTCAATTGCCCTTGTAAAACAACTTTGACTCAATTCTAGTAGTTGTGGACAGGTTTTCAAAAATGGCAATCTTCATTACAACTTATGGAACAATCACTGCTCTGGATTTAGCTCAAATCTTCATTAGTCATGTATTTTCCAAGCATGGCCTTCCAGTCAGTATTGTCAGTGATAGAGGATCCTTATTTGTTTCATCATTCTGGACTCAATTGTGTCAGCAGCTCAAGATATCAAGAGATCTTTCAACTGATTTTCATCCTGAAACAGATGGACAGACAGAGAGGGTAAATCAGATTCTAGAACAGTATCTTTGGATGTATGTCAGTTACCATCAAGATGACTGGCACACCTGGCTCCCTCTGGCTGAATTTGCCTAAAATAATGCAGAACATTCATCAACCAAGCAATCACCTTTTTTCACCATTTATGGAAGAAATCCCAGATTTGACTCAATCCATATTTCTCAAGATTCACCTGCTGGAAAGTTATCAACAAAACCCCAATCAGTACAGCAAGTTGTCAAAGAAGAATTAGAGTCAGCAATAAGGAGATTCAAGAAGTATGCAGATAGAAATAAAGCAATTCCACCTGACCTCCAACCTGGGGACAAAGTATGGCTAGCTTCCAAGAACATCAAGACAACAAGACCCACCAAGAAATTATCAGAAAGATGGTTGGGAACTTTTGAAGTTCTGAAGAAGATTGGCAGCCATGCATATCAGCTCAAGTTGCCTCAGCAATGGAAGTCAGTTCATCCTGTATTCCATGTGTCCATATTAGAACCAGTGAAGCATTCAACTATCCCTAATCGTCATCAATTGCCACCACCACCAGCTTTAGTGGAGGAGCAAGAGGAATGGAAAGTGGCTCAGGTTCTGGACTCAAAACTCAAGAGAGGTAATTTATGGTATCTTGTAGAGTGGAAAGGATTCAGTGAAGACCCAGAAAGAACCACTTGGGAACCAGCTTCCAACCTTACCAACTCACCAGACCTTGTCAAGGATTTCCATTCATTGTATCCAGACAAGCCTGGCCCATATACCTCAAGAGTTTGACTTTATGGTGCTTGGTGGGGAGAAGAAGTTATGAAAGTAAGTTCCTCCCCTGGCATGCACCTTTAAGGGGGTATTCTACCCATATGTTGTTGTAAGCATCACCTTGGCCACTTTGTGAGCACTTGTCAATTCTTTGGACAGGTTCAGGAAGCATACAACATCAATACCCTCCATTTGGACCTTATCAAGATATGGCCAAATGTTTCTTTCTTTCTTTGTCTTTTTTCTTTCTCTTTTTTATTTATCAGTCCATTCATGCCAATCATCATAATTCAAGACATTCATTACTTCAAGTCATTTATGGCAATTCATTTCAGAAGTCATTTATGGCAATTTATTTCAGTTATGGTGCTTGGTGGGGAGTGGGAATTATGAAAGTAAGTTCCATCTCCTGGTATGCATCCCTGAGGGTTCTACTTCTTGTAAAACATTACCTTGGCCACTCTGTGAGCATAAAATGCTTGGTTTTCACCTTTTCAGACATTTCTTGGCCAAAATCAAGCAACTCACCACAAGAAGGACAAACCATCAGGAATTTTTTTTATTTCAGTTTCTTTACTCTCTTTTTCTTTCATTTTCTTTCTTTTCTTTACTTGTATGATTTTGTTCTTTTTATTTCTTGAAAGCAGAAGCATCCCCTCCCAAATCATGTATTGGGAGGTTCCATTATTTTTCCATTTTTTAGTATTTATAAGAGTGGGGATAGAAGTCAAACCAAACACAAACAAGGATAAGGAAACTAGTTATCTCTACCTAATTCATCAAAAGTTCTCTGAAAATCATTTATCACCTCATCTTCATACCAGGAAAACTTTGCAGCCATCTCTTCAGAAGCAGTACCCGGAATAGTCCTATCATTGGTGTAAGATGTGACTATGAAACTGATTATAATATTACTATTAATCAACTATACTATGTCTGTTCTTATGAAATATAATAATAAATATTATTATAACCACAATTAAATAATTAAAAAAATCATTTCTTTCACATGTTAAACACTACTAGTGATTTTAACAGTGAGCAAGTAATTGTCTACAAGAATCAATTACAAGAAGATTTTAATAATAAAATTATTTTAATATATAATTATCTTTTGCAAGAATAATTATAATGGTAATTCTTGAAGAAAACTAACTTTAGAGAAAAACTTTAAGAATTAAAAATAAATCACTCAATAATATTCCAAAGAGCTTATTGAAAGATAAGATAGAGAGATTTGACGTAGAATTGTGGATTTAAGTGATCAAAATGTATTTATAACAGTATTACAACAATATATAGTTGGATTCTATGATTTCAAGTCTTTCCGATTGATTTTGAAATATTTAAAACACTTAAGAATAGCTTTACTAATACTTACTTGTTGGTAATAATGGTTTAAATGAATAATATGATGATGATGTGGAAAAAAACAGCAAGAGGAGGCCTCTTTTAAGTCAACAACAGCTCAAAGAGGCGTGCCATGGAGCAAACTGAAAAACAAGTGAGTGAGAAAACAATAAACCTTTTTGGATTATTGATTGCATCATCTGTTGTCACGTAAGATTATCATAATTACTTAATTGATGCTTTTACGTGACTACCAACCCCAATATGGTTAAGAATAAAAGGAGCAACATCTGTAAATCTTCTTTTATTCCAAAGTAATCATTGATTTCTCAAAGGTATCAATGTTATTGCCAATTTCATCACAGGTTGTAATTACTGTAAATTTTTGAAGATTCAGTGTTTCACGTAGAATAGTCAAAAATGGACTGTAAGTAAGACTTTGGATTTTACTAGTAAAGCTGCGATTATTTTTGGTCGTACCATAGATAATACAGTTCTCCATTAGTCCTGAACGTTTCAGAAAGATTCATTAAGAATTGTATTTTTAATGAATTTTTGAAGTTTTTACCTCATTTCTATGTAGAATTGTAAATATCAGTGTTTAACTGGTTTCTATGAGGTAAATCAGTGGATAAAAGTCCAAAAAGGGTTTTAATTACTCTTTTGGGGTTTATCCATGGAAAATCATTAAGAATTGACATGTTTACAGGAGTCCAAGTAGCTTTTTACCTCCTTGGCACGTCAAAATAGCAGGTTATTTGCTATTTTCTTAAGTTTTACTGTAGTTGTAACATGGTAACCAAGTTCCCAAAAGGTTTTGGTTTACCAATTAGGCCAAGATCAGTCATGTATCCAAGCTTTAGAGCTGTCCACACCTCTGAGGCCTCAGAAGTTGGGTACCCTGGCTCTCTTTGATGTCTTTTGTCCCCCTTACTTATTTTTTACGTCAAAATAGTAATTTAAGCTTCAAGTGAGATATCCACTATGGGTGTACCAAACATCCATGTAAGAATGCCATGATATTAAGTGCTCAAAACATGCATAAAACTATTCTTAGTGTATATGTAACATGGGATTTCTCACTTTCCCATTATTTTGGCGTAAAATCAAGAAAAACAAAACTTTTCACGGATCTTTTATGTGGTATTAATGATGTGGTGTTGAAGTATTTTCCATATTACCACCTCAAAGAGTTAATTTGAGCTTATTCACTCTATGGAGCTACCCTAGGTGAGTTTTTGTGTAGAATCCAAATCTGGCCTTAAATCCATGGATTTACTTACTCAATAAAAAGTTATTCATCTTTTCTGAAATAAAAAATAATGAATTTTGGATATATGCATGACTTATGAGTTATGCATAATTCAAAATTTCTTGTTAAGATATTTGTGGCCTATTTGGGTATGTAAAATATACCTCAAGGCTCACAATTGGCATACATAATCACCTCTCTGCTACTTCTAACAACCCTCCTGAATAATCTGGCCACAGCTTCTTGGTTTTCACTAGCCCCGTTGGGATCTTCTCTGGTAACCCGGATAGGCCAACGTTCTATTCTTTGAAAAACTTGAGCGGAAGGAAAGGGAAAAGGGGACAATCCATCTCTTCTTCTGCTGGAGCTGGCCACAGGTTGGAGTTGACAGGAGGTGGTTATGGGTGAGTTTCTGGATTGCTGAACTGCTGATGTCCTTACTGCTGGATTCAAGGCAGGCCTGGCATGGGAAGTACTGGGTGAAGGAGGAGGAATGGTAGTAGGAATAGAGGCAAGAATTGGCTGAAATTTTCTGGGAGTGCTGGGTATAATTTGGCTTTGGAATCTGTTGTTGGCAAGAGGTTGAGTAGAGGAATTGCTGGATGGATGGCCAACCAATTTAGGAACAACTTGAACTTCTTCACCATCCAACTCCTCACTTCCTTCAGCATCTTGATCAGTTGGGGAATCAATAATTCTTCTTTTCACTACCTTCACAACCCCTTCAGCATTGGTCCTTGAGTTTGGGACCTCTGAGCTGGAATATAGGGGCCTGCCACCAACTGGAATTGGCCCTCCAACATTAGTCCACCTTGCCACATCCCTCTGTCTGGAACCAGTCACTACATCAAAATATGAGTACCAATTCAATCAAGATATGCAAATCACTCACATTGAGAAAATCCTGAGGTTGCATCAGGAGTAGGTTCCTCAGGAATGGGGAATTCCTGCCCAAAAGGCCCATCCTTTCTGCTCCATAAATGCCTCCTGACGTTGGAAGAAGTCACCCTGGTACAACAACATGGTTTCTTTCCAATGAAGCAAAAATGGCATTTTGACAATAGGGGATTGTAATGTTGAAAGCAATCCTTACCCTTGGCCAAACATTCAGTACAGGCAGGATCAAGAACTTCAACTTCTCTGAACCCATCATAGGTTTGGGAGGGATCAAAATGAGAAGAAGACACCATGGAAGGGGAAGATAATTGACTGAAGACGCCAGAACCACAAAGAACAGACGGTGGCGGTTCAGAAGGAGAAGATTAAGTGAGTTCAGTCAGTTTGGAACTCATAACTGAAGAATATGCAAGCAGAAGATTCAAGACGTCAGAATCAATCCACTCCATATCAACAAATTTTGTTTTGACCTCAAGGAAATGGGGGCCATAACTCAATTATGCCCCCCCTCAAAGCCTCTAAGGTGAGGATTCATACCCCTTTGGGGCTGAATTCATCACCCAGGGCCTCCCCTGCAACTTTGGGGAGGCCAGGATCTTAATGGTCCTGGACCCCATCAATGGGTCCAGGCCATGTATGGTGAAGTTTTGGGTTTTGGCCAAATCTTGGCCCCTTGGTCACCCTGGGTCCCCAGCAAAATTGGGCCCAGGGGGCCTCCAATAGCCCCCACGGACCGCGCACCGCAGCGTACGGACCACGGACCATAGGACCCCAAAGACCAAAAAAGGGCCAAAATGGCCATATATCATCAAGACACCCAAAATAACCAGAAAGCCCAAAAAGGCCCAAAAGGCCAGAAAAACAAGATTTTTCAAGATCCATCATGGAAGAGGCCACAGCCCAAAGAAATTATGGAGAGCTGTTTGAGCCAATTTCCATGGACAATGGGGACAAGACCCCTTGGAGGAATTTTTTCAAGATTTAATTTTGATTAAGCCTTTCCCAATGAGTACACTTCATATACTCATTGGGCATCATTTTTTGAGCACAAGAGCTCAGTGGCCATCATTTTGCAATATATCCAAAGGTCATACTCCAAGGGCAAGATTGATTGAATCAAAAGAAAGAAAAAAGCATATTTCGAAGTGGAATACTTACTCAAAAAGCTGAAAGAAGGGGGAATCAATTTAATTTGACAGAAAGAATTGAAGAAGGATTTTCAGGATAATGGTCAAGAGGAAAAGAAATTTAAAAAGAATTTTTTTTGAAAAAAATGTGGGAATATTGAGATTCCACTCAACAGTGGCAGGGTATTATGGTGTTCAGGAGCCCACCAGTTTCAAGAGGGGGATACTGTAACAACCACTCACCAGGGGTAAGGGTATCCATTCATACACCCACTCAAACACCTCAAATCAGCAGATCCAGCATTTGCATCAGCATTCAGTTTCAGCAATCTTCATTCTGAAACATGCATACAGCTTGGTACATCATTACAGCCTGTCAATACCTGTACAGGTTGGATTCAACCAATACAGTTTCAATACACCAGCATGAAACTGTATGATCACTCAAATACACCACACCTCTTGTACAGGACCTGTACTGGCCAGACTCAATTCAATAATTCAATCCTCTCATGAAAATTTTTCCTCTGGATCAGGGCTGGTGTTTCTCACATATACCTGCCCCTCTTTCTTCCCCCTGGGGACTTTTCCCCAGTTAATTAATTTAGTTTATTTATTATTTTATAATTATTCTTATCCTTATTTTGGGTATTATAATTATATGATTTTAAGTTAGTCTTTGCATTTTTCTCTTTGCCTGTACAGTATGAGTTGGGTGGCCATATCCTTATTAACCCTTCTATTTTCATTCTGACAGGTTGAAACAGTGGACTTGGACTTGTTTGTGGTTGGCTCTTCTATTCTTTTATTCTTATTCTTTTGTTGCTGCTTTCTTATATTCTTTCTTTTGGAAATTCATCTCTTTAACACTCTTCAGTGTATCCTTTCTTATCATATCTTTGAGCCCTCCATAAGTGAGTCCCAGTTTACTGAGTGCCAGGCCCTCTTCACTTCGAAGAACCCCTGTGACAGAAGCTCTCAGAAAGATGGTTGGGACTCCTTGAAGTTCTGAGGATGCTTGGAAGCCATGCATATCACCTCAAGTTTCCTCAAAAATGAAATTCAGTTCAACCTGTCTTTCATGTGTCCTTGTTAAAATTAGTGAAGCAATAAACTATCTGAAATTGAAATCAATTGCCCCCACCACCAGTCATGGTGGAAGAGCAAGAAGAATGGGAAGTGGCTCAGTTTCTGGACCCAAACCTCAAGAGA
The DNA here is from genome assembly GCA_023105745.1 of Austropuccinia psidii. Classification (NCBI taxonomy): domain Eukaryota; kingdom Fungi; phylum Basidiomycota; class Pucciniomycetes; order Pucciniales; family Sphaerophragmiaceae; genus Austropuccinia; species Austropuccinia psidii. Next base: position 70,756,762 of record JALGQZ010000004.1, read on the forward strand.
GGTATATTATGGTACCTTGTGGAGTGGAAAGGATTCAATGAAGACCCAGAAAGAAGAACTTTGGAACCAGCTTGCAACCTTAAAAAATCCCCAGATCTTTTCAAGGATTTTCACACTTTGTATCTTGACAAGCCTGGCCCAAATACCTCAAGAGTTTGATTCATGGTGCTTGGTGGGGATTGGAGTTTATGAAAGTAAGTTACTACCCTGTAATGCACCTTTAAGGGGGTATTCTACCCAAATATGTTTTAATAATCACCTCGGCCACTTTGTGAGCACTTGTCAATTTCTTTGTACAGGTTTTTAAATCCTTGTCACATCAATACCCTCGCATTGGGACCTTTCATCAATGTATGGTCAAATTCTCTCTTTTCTTTATTATTTTTCTCTATCTTTCATATTTTATTATTACAAATCATGCCATTCACTATTATTCAAGACATCCCTTAGCTAAAATTCATTTATGGCAAAGCTTTCTATTCTTTTATGATGCTTGGTGGGGAGTGGAAGTTATGAAAGGAAGTTCCATCTCCTGGTATGCATCTCTGAGGGTTCTACTTCTTGTAAAACAACACCTTGTCTACTCTGTGAGTGTTAGCCTGGGGCCTCTAATGTGACTTCCAGTCTAATTACTAGGAATTTTAATAAACTAAAATTACAGTGGAATACTATTAAGTCAAATTAATAGAGACATCACTATATAAAAAGAGGTATTTTATTGGTGGAATGAGCTTCACCAATATGAAGAATACTGAAAATAATTTTTATTACTTATATTTGAGAGATCTGATAACAAAAAATTTGTTATGGATTTATTTGTAAAAAAATATATTTGTAAGAGCTCTGAGGAATCATTCTCAAGCAGAATGTTCTTCTTGAATGCTTTAGGTACAAAATCAAAATAAAACACAAATAGACTAATACATTTTTTATCATAAAGGGTATTGTTATAGTAACAATATATGAAAAAAAACAATATGTGGTTGTTATAGAAGCAAAGTCACTATCTCAAAAAGGTAAAAGGGTTTTATAGAAACAAGAGGAAACAATGTTTCTATAACTACAAAAATTAAATTAGTAACTTGCAAATAAGATCACTATAAAAACTAATATTAAATGAGTGACTTGTAAACAAAAAATAGAAGAAAACAAAACTAAAAGTGAATTTACACAGATGAATTGAAATAATTCAAAGAAAATTTAATGAAAGTGTTTGGAGTTTGTGTAGCATTTAATTCTTTTCATGCTTGCAGGCTCACAGTGAGAATCAAATTTTTGGTTTTATATTTTCAGGAAAATTATCGCGAAAATAAAACAACTCACCACAAGAAGATCAATCCTCAGAAGTCTCTGTATTCTGTTTTCTTTACTCTGTTTCTTCTCTCCATTGTTTCTTTTTGTTTTATTTCATTTATTTTACTTGTACAATTTTTTTATTTCTTGTTTTCGAAAGCAGCAATCATCACTCCCATATCTTGTTTGGGAAGTAAATTTATTTAATAATCAAAGAGCAAAACACTAGTAATGATAAAGACCAGCTACAGATAATCCTCATCAACATTTCTTAAAGGCTTCTTTAAATGTAACAACCAAGTAATTTTCATGAGCAATTGCCTCTCTGGCCAAAGCCCTAGTGGGTTCACCTGGAACAGCAGTCTTCATAGCTTTATCTGCAAAAACTTCAGTCAAGGCATCCACCTCCGCAAATAGGGATGTGACCACCTTCTCATTCACCTTCTTCTGATCAGTGAAGTTTCCAGCAATATTCCAGCCTCAACAGTTGTCAAAGATTGATTCAGTTTCTTAAGAAATTGGGTCTCTAGAAGTGCTGGGAATAGATGATTGAATATTGGTGGAGGTAGAGGCCAGTGTGGATGGCCTGGTTGGGGGGACCTGATCACTTCATAGATGGTGGTACTGACTGGGACTGGGGATAGTGAAATGCATTGGATTCTTTTTTTTGGATGGGGGTAGTGTTGTATTCCATACCTTAATGGCCCAGTTTCAAGTGAAATTTAATTTATAAGGCTATAAATTGAAGAAATAACAAAGAAAAAATCAATAATTATCAATTATAATAGAGGAATTCAGCAATAAAATGGATTTAAATTCATCAATATGTATAATCCCATAAGCAAATCCTTGAAGAATGGTCCATTTGATTACAAGAATAACAATAAAATAAGCAAAAGAAAAAGACAAGCTAGCAAGAATGTTAAAGCTATCAGTAAAAAGGGGTAGTGTAACACTCAAGTTACCCTAGCTCTGCTCAACCTTTGGATTACTCAGAAATTCAGTTATTAACCTGAGGACACTTCAATAAGGAATAAATTAAAACTGTATCAATCAACGCCCACAAGACAGAAAGAAAGAGAAAGCAATCAACTTATGCAAGGAAAATCCATCAAAAACCTTAAATTACACAGAATATCTGAGGAAACACAAGAACAGCCACCTGATAAGCCAGTAAATCTAAATTAAAAGCAGAATTAAGTTAGATAAAGAGAAGAAGAAACTCATACAGGACAAATAGAATCCCCACAATACACAGCATTCTCCACCTACAGTTCAAACAATGCACAGACCTATGGTGCAATAACTGTACAAAATCATCTCATACCACCAAAAATTGTGCAATAAACCAAACAAATGGTGCAATACCTTGAAGAAATGACACCATTTCAAAATTCCACACCAGCAAAAACATCTCAGATTACATAATCATACATAAAAATGGTGCAATCAACCAAACAAATGGTATCTCACCACTATAAAGAAATTATCCCAGCCAAAAGAAGTGAAAAAATTCTAAGTCCCTTGTTTTTGAGTGCCTCTATGGAGAGCCCAAAGAATATAAATAAAGGTCCTCTCTCCCTCATTTCTTTCCTCTTTTCCCCATGAATCCAATTAGTTATATACCAAGAAGGAGAATAACTATTCATCCCTCACTAGTAGGTCAACCTAGTATTATTATTAAAGAGGAATTATATAGCAAGGAGGAGAATAATTCATTCATCCCTTACTAGTAGGATAATCTAGTTATTTTATTAAAGTATTATAGACTTATAAGTTTAACTCATAGTGATTTCTAATTAATAGTAGTTAACAGAAGGTCTACTTAATATTATTAATCCACCCTATGTTTAAATTATTAGTCTTATAATTATAATACTATCAATAATACTCATAATATTGAATTTATCACCATAACCTTTACATTATAAAGGAAAAATAGTCTTATTATATCTTCATATTAAAAAACAACAACCTTACAACTATATATTATTATATATAAAAAAAACCTACCCTTATATTATATTATATCTTTTATATATTTAACAAACATCCACTCTATATTGAACAAAATCTTACCAATAAATTATTAAAGGTCTTATCATTATATTATATTAAGAATTACCCTCTCAAAACATTAAGTATTATAACATATATAACATCAAATTGATCTTACCCCTTAAAATATATTTTCTTACTATTATAATAAATCAACCTCTTATACTATTAAGGTCTTACCCTTAAAATTATCTTATATTATTACTTGAAAACTATATTTTATACTGTTTTAACTTACAAGTTACTTATCTGGTTATTGAATAGGTCTGATAGAGACTGCTGAAAAGTCTTCTCTAGTTATAAAGCCACAATCTTAAATATTGATTTGTGAGCTCTGTAGGGAGATTGTTTAGTATATTCAGAGGGGCAGCTAAAACACCATTAGCACCCTTGGTTACAGGATTATTTCAGCAATTCAAAACTGTTTACCTGTGATTTCCCCCTCAAGGACTGCCTTATCCAATCCCACACTAAAAGGAGTTCCACATCTGGTGTCCCAACAGTGGCCATTTCAACTTCAACATTCAATAATCAGTCAATCATCAATAAAAGAAGAAACCCAAATCAACATAACTCACAAAAATAATTATCATTATCAAGAATTAGCAATCAACACTCTCATACAATCTGGAATCTGGAAACAAATCCTATTGCAAATCATCATCACCATCACAATCCTCAAATCAATCATACCATTTTTATTATCCAGTAAAAGAAGGAACACCAGAAAATCAAACACCTCAGGACATTGATTTACTCATTGCAACACCAAGAACAGAACAGAAGGAAAAGGAAGAATTAAGGAGATTTTTCTTCAAGTTAATTCAAGAAGTAAAGAAAAACAAGAAAAGTACAAAAGAATTTAAAGGATCAGTTTATCAAGTAGAAATGAATCAACAATCAACATCTGACTTACCACCATTACCTGAAGATACTGTAGAAGGACAGTATGCAGAAGAAAGTGAAGAGGAAGATCAAACAGTACATATCCAAAGTCTTATGAAGCAAATGCAAGATTTATTATTAACACAAAGTAAAAAGAAAGGAAAAAAAAGGGAACAAACATCTTACACACCTGGAGCCAGTCCAAGTGAACAAACATTACCAAGGCATGTTAGGCCTGAAGACTCACCAATATCACCTACACCTGGTCTCAGAGCAAACTCTACTCCAGTAACAGAATCAAGAACTCAAAATATTCCAAGGAGAGTTTTTGTCACTACACCTAATAATCCAAGTCCATTACAGCAGAAGGTTCCAAGACAAGAAAGACCTGTAGTTAAAATTAAAGCAAAAGATTACAATCTAAATTTTGATGGAGAAGAAGTAGAGAAATTTATCAAGAAAGTGGAAAGAATAGCTCAAAGTGAAGGAGCAACAGATGAAGACCTAGCAATGCAAATGGCATTTTGGACAACAAACCAAAAGGTGAGTGATGCAATTGAAGCTATGCCAGGTTATGAAGAAGGAAATTGGACACAACTTAAGAAAGATCTTATAACAAAATGGGGCAGAGTTGAACCTGAAAGAAGATACAGAAAAGACTCACTGATGAAGCTTTTTTCTGAAACTCAAGAAGATGGAGGAATTGGTAGTCTATCACAATATAAAAAGTTTATGGGAGAATACAAAACTATTGTTACTTACTTATTAAGATACAGGTATATTCCTCAAGATAACATGTTCCATGAAGATTTATTTGACTGTCTTTCAGCTGATATTAAAGGAGCCATAAGCAAGGAAATGATCAAAGATAATGTCATGGTTAGAGCTGAAGATGGAGGATACCTTATACCACCTATGAAGATCCTCAAGAAGTTCATTGAACAAGAATTGGAAGCAAGAATATTAGTAACCAAAAGATTCTCATCATCAAGAGATACAGGAAAGAATTTTACTGAAAATAAAAAGAAAGTTCATTTCAAGGAAGAGGCTTTTCCAGGAATGAATGAGGCTTTTAATAAGATGAAGGAAATTACTGAATCCCTCAAAGAACAAAAAATGGAAACTAGAAAGCAGGCACAAGGGGAAAATGAAGATTTCAAGAAATTTATGACTCAACTGGAAGAATTGAAAAGTCTATCCAAACCTCAAATTGGTGGGGTTACCAATAATCAATCCAATAATCAACAGCTCAAGCCAAGAAATGATTTACCACCCTCTTCACAAAGGCATGTTCCCTATGCACCAGCACAAAACATCCCAAAACCATATCTCAAATGCTATTATTGTTTGGAGGAAGGAAATTCAGTGAATAGATGCAGCTACCTCTTTGAACATCAAAATAAGAAATGGGTCAGCAGACAAGGAGGTGGATTTTTATTTCCCAATTGGCAAAGAGTTCCAACTGATGGTAAAATAGCTCCAAAGAAGTTAGTTGAAGACTTTGCAAAAGACCTAGAAGAACTCACAAAGAAAATGACAGAAGATGAAGCTAAAGAAGCACTACCCAAACCTAATCCAATGAACATAATACAATTACAGAAAGATGATAGTGCAACTGCTATAGCTAAAGTTGAAAACTGGGGAAGCTGGCAACCACCAACTATTTCATCAGCCAATGAGCCTCTTTCAAATAATTATGGATTAAGAAATACCAAAGAAAGAAACTCAAGAGTAGAAAATACCAATCAAGATGCTTTAAGATCACATTCAAAAGTGAAAACACCATTAAACAAAAGACCAAATATACCTGGAGCTTATATTGAAGATGAGCAAAAGGAAGAAGAGAAAACAATTATTCCAACTAAATATAAGAAACCTCAACAGGTGCAAAATGAAACGGAAATACCTCTACAGGAACCTAAAGGTGATCAAACTGAAAATATTCAAGAACCAATCAAGAAAGTCAATGAAAGGAAAATCATAAAAGAGGAGAAATTAGATATTCAAGAAATTATGGCACAGATTATCAAAAAGGTATTGGATCAGAAAATAAATCTTACCTTGGAACAAATTTTAGTCATGTCACCAAAGTTTTTTAATCAATTAAAGAACCTTTCAGAGGAAGAAAAAAAATCTATTAATTCAATTGATACAAAGGAAATTGAAACCAAACTCATAAATCATCATTTGGGTAATTATGAACAGCCAAAATTACATTATGCCTGTCCATTGGGATTTATGCAAGTATATTTGGGAGAAGAAGGACATGAAATAATGGCATTAGTTGATACAGGATCAGAATTGAATATAATACCAGAAGATTCAGCAATCAAAGCAGGACTTACCACAAGATGCCTCAACATGAATTTAAGGGGAATTGGTGGGCATTTTACCTCAATAGTTGGATTAGCAGAATTTACTCCAATCACTTTAGTCACTGGGGAAGAAAGAAATATACATCTTTTTGTAGCAAGAGGAGCAGTTCACACAGTATTGGGAAGGCCTTTCCTTGCAGATAATAACATAAGATTAGACTTTTCTCAACAGAAAGGGGAAAGATTCAGTTACATAGAGCCAGATGGAAGAAGACTTTGCTTACCAATTTGTTCACCACAGAAAGTAGGATGGAGAGAAGAACCACCAGCAGGAATGGAAACATGTGCAGTTTCTAAATTGGAAGATTGGAAGGAATTACCAAAAGAGAATGAATTAAAGCCTAAAAACCAAGACAAGTTTCAGGAAAATTCTAATCAAGTACTTGATAGTGAAGAAGTGAAGGATTCCAAAGACAAAGTAAAAATACATGAGGAATTAGCTCAAATTAATACAGAAGATTTCAATTTAAAGCTTAAAGAAGGAAACTCTTCAGGAATTATAGCTTCAAGCAAAGAAAATGGGAATACTTGTAGCCAAATATCTCAAGCCATCAAAAGTCATAACTTCAAGAATCCTGAAGACATAAAGAGAAGAACATTAACAAAGCTTATCTCACCCATTGAAGCCTTGAAGTCCCTTTCAAAGGGAATATTTAAGAATAATTGGAAGTCAAGTATCAAGCCAGTTGTAACAATAGTTAGTGTCAGCTCAGAACCTAAAGGTTTAAGTTCTCAAATTGGTAAATCAGCACTCAACTTATTAAAAGAAGTTTCCCTCAAATATAACATTTCCAAAAAGAAGGACATTACTACTCAAAACCACCTCAAAGTTCAGGAGTAAAATATTGATATAATTCCAAAATCTGAAGAATCTGAAAGTGTAAATGAAATTTTGAAAGATACTATGAGAAACTCACATCATAATAAAAATACCTATCCTCAAGAAATTTCAGCATCTAATGAAGGAGCAAGTAAGACAATTAATAAACATAATTTTCATCAAAGTGAATCAGTTCTTCCACAAGAGTTAATTGATCCATCACTCAGTTTCAATCAAGTACCTATAACAGGAGTTACCCACAAAAAGCAATTTAATAATTTTGAGAAGTCACAACCTTCTTTTCCCTCAAATTTTGAAGATATTGATCCTAGAATTCTGTTGGAAGGAATTATTGGAGAAAATAAATCATTATCTAATATGGAAAATATTGATCCAAGACTTATTAGGCAAGAATTAGACTTAACAAGAGTAATTGAAAGCTCTATAAGGGGAAATAAACAAAATCAAGTGAAAGATATACCTTTTTGTATAGAAGAAGAACCTTTAAAAATGGAATTACCTTGTTATACCTCAACAAGAAAAGATATGGAATGCAGTTTCAGTACAGTTCAGAATATAAATGAAGCTAAAGTTAATGAGTCAAGATATGAAAATTCAACCAATTCACTGTCACAAATTGACATACAACAGGAATTAAATAAGCCAAAGCACTTACACCCTGAAGACAGAGCCTCTGGGGAATCTCATAATAACTTTAATATTGAAAAAGAAATTAATTCAAGATTCAAAAAAGTTTCATCTATCAGGAACCATGCCAGAAATGAATACCTAAAAAATACAATACACTCACCAAATATTTTAGAAAAACATCTTTCTGGATCAGAATATGAGAATGAAGCAGGATTATTTTGTCAAATGGAAATACAAGAAGAAGCTGAAGATGAACAGAAATTTATACTTACTGAAGAAGAATACCCTTGGGAAGGTTATACAAATTGGCAACCTCTTAGAAATGCCAACCTTGAGGATCACAATGAAAATAATTCTAGGGAAAACTTTGAATGTGCAAACCAACATGTCAAGTGGCTGGAAGATATTAGTACACCAAAGAAGAATGAATCAAAGAGAATCAAAGATAAAAGTAGTAAAAAGAAGAAGAATACTAAGGAAGAAAAGGAATATTTTTGGATTACCCAGAATAAAAAGATATGCCCAAGTTTGCCAGCCCATTTGGCAAGGCAATATCAAATTTCAACACAAAAAGAGGATTGGACAGAAAATTATGATAGAAATGAAAATTTTATCCAGGATTACAGTGAAAATAATGAAGATTTTCAAGATCAATATCTCAATGAAGAAAGAAGAAATGAGCTTAAAGCTAAGAAGGCCAAATTCAAGAATAAGGCTTGACAACAAATTTTCACATTATCAATGAATTTTTTATTATAATAACAAAGTTTCTTTTTCTTATATCATAAATTTTAGTCTTATTCTAGTATTAAATATCCATAAAAAATATATAAAAATGCATAAAAAATATAAAAAAAAAAATATCAAATAAAAAAAATATAAAAAATATACCAAAAAAAAAGTGTCAAGTGTATCCATATTATTATTCCATGTTATCTTATGTATTAGTATGAAACAAATAACTTAACTAAAAAGGTAGGGTGGGTGTCTATTTCTTAAATCCATCCTTTATGGTTTAAGTTTTTGGGATGAAATTCTGGGGAATTTCAATTTTATTCTATAAATTTATCTTCATCAATATTCAATATCAACCCATTGAAGAATTGAAGCCAAGGTGAAGAATCAAAGAAATAATTCAAGAATGTTTCACTTCAAGATTTAAAGAAGTCAAATAATAAAATACAAAATTAAAGGAATATACAAATATGGCCAAACAAAACACACAGCCTCACAATACACATAGCAAGAGGGGTGACCAGTTTGTTTATGGTTATTTTTTATTCAAATTATATTTTTTATTATTGCTTCATTTTTTTTACAAATTACTAGTCACCCCCCTTGCTTACAAGATCAGTCTTAAAAAATAATCAAGATATTAAAGCAAGAATAAATGACAATAACAGGTTATAAAAAAAAGGCATCAAAAGGATTGAAATAATCCAGAAAATAAATCAATAAAATATCTCATGAAATCTTATTGGTTTATATTTCCCTAAATAATAATTATATCATAATAATAAAAGAAAGAAGATATAATCAAAGGGATGACTGGCCAGGTTAAACCCAAATGAAAATATTTCTTTATACAATTAATTCTTTTTTCTTATTAATTTATTTTGGATATTCAAAATGTCTTATTATAAAAGACACAAAAAATTATCTTTTTTTCTGGGGATAAAGGAGAAAAAGACCTCCTTTTATATTAAAGATGGACAATCTTCTTCTACCCACAGATTAGCCCTTAAACCTTTCATATATCAAAGGCTATGCAAAACTCAAAAATATACATCTTATCAACCCTGTAGCCTCACTTAAAATTTAATTCATGAAGAATAAATTGCACGGATTAAATTCAACTTATATTGATGGATTTTCAAGATCAAATTAAAATCTAATTAATTTAATCTCATATTATTTGGTTAAATTAATTCAATACTTAAAAGCATAATAATGGATCAAGGTGACTTAATCCATTAATACATTTGCATTAACAATTTATATCATAGTCATTTCTTAAAGCAATAATTTTAAATATTTTAAATTTATAAATTACAAAAAAAACAAATAAATAAATAAATAAATTGAATAGTTTTATTTATTTATTTATTTTATTTTAACCCGTTACCATAGTTCACACACAGAGAATTGAAAATAGACCCGTAACACCCTAAGTTTCGGGCTGTTCTTATTGGCTTTTTTTTATATATTACTTATTTATTTTGAATTTTTATTTTTTTCTTTTTCTTTCGTTTAATATCACCAAAAAAAAAAAAAAAAGCTTGGTTCGGAGGTTAATATATGGTTACTCTTCGTCGTCAAAGGTACTGGTGAGGATATTGAGTCACACATTAATAAAAATAACAGAAAAAAACAAAAATAAAAGAAAACTTACTCCGCCAAATCGTTTAATACTTCTACTAATGCTCGTAAGGAGGCTCGAAGGCCAGATAGAGACCCATAATCGCCCGCATTATCGGGATGATTCTGGACATAATTGTAGAAATCACGGCAATAGCGGCGAAATAAATGGTCGAAAACATCAAAGAGTTGCCGTAACTCGGAGGAATGATTGGAGTCTGTTGTAGCGGAAATAGATATGCTGTCCAGTGCAGGATTGTTGATAGAGGAGGCAGCTGGTTGGGAAGTGACACGTTCAACCAATGCTGGAGGACAGTGATGGCCATTGGTTGTCGGTAAGGGGTTATTCGATTGAGGCCAAGCAAGTACGGAGCCAGAAAACGGAGTAACGGAAGTTGGGGGGGAAACATTGGGCGCATCCGTGTTCAAACTAGTATTGCTAATGCAACGGATGGTATAGCGATATCCATTATGGAGGATAGCTAACATCTCATGACCGTTTTCATCGAGAAAAATTGACAAAGCGAAAGAAGACATAACGTGTTAGTTTTTCGATGGAAGGATAAGAAGTAACAAGATAAAAAAAAAAAAAGTAAAGAACGTGGTAGTTATAATACGAGGGGATGAAAATAACATCACCTGGTAGTTTGGGTCCCTCCCCATCTATTGAACCTTGAGATTGCCTACTGCAATTGCGCAGTTTGATTGGTCCTTTGGGCAAAAACATTCGGGACGAAATCAGGGTGATAATCTACAAATAAAAAATAAATAAATAAATAAAAAATGCAAGATAAGGATGACTCACTACTTTAATTGACACCAGCCATAAAACCGTTGAAATACCAACTATAATGAAGAAAAAGGTGGCGTCGAAAGCAATTCAAAGCAATAAATGGATGGATAGAAAGCAAGTAATAAGAAGAATACTAAGACAAACAAGAACGTGAAGGTGTAGAAATAAGTAGAAGGCTAGTAGAAATAAATGGAACAAACAAAATATAATTAAAGTACATAAATATATATATATAACAGATACAGTAATAAATATAATAAGTTAAAGAATAAAATAAAATAAAAAAAAGAAAACCGCGGCAAGTGGAGATAAGAAGTACAGCTATTTAATTTTGAAGTATCCACACCCAGCTACTACAAAAAAAAAAAAAAAAAAAAAAAAATTATTATTAAATTAAATTTATTATTAAAAATAAAAAAAAATAAAAAAATAATTATTATTTATATTAAATTGAAGTTATTATTATTTAAATTAAATGAAATTCAGTATCATTATATATAAATTAAATTAAATTTATCATTATTATTCAAATTAAATTAAATTTATTATTAAAAAAAATAAATAAATAAATAAATATCATTATTATTTATATTAAATTAAATTTATCATTATTATTTAAGTTAGTTTCAAAATATCATTATTATTAACATTAAAAGTAATATATTATTATTATTTATATTGAATTAAATATATTACTATTATTACTTATATTAAATTAAATTTATTATTAAAAAAAACATATATATATATATATATAAATTATTATTATTTATCTTAGAATGAAAGTATTATTATTATCTATATTAAATTTATAATTATTATTTCTATTAAATTCAATTTATTATTATAAAAATAGGATAAATAAATTAAAATTAGGTTATAATTATTAAATGGAGAGGGGGTGTCAATCCTCAATAACAATAAAAAGGCCACCCACCATTAATAATAACTAATATACTAGAAAATAAAAAAAAAGTGATTCAAGAAATTCATCAAGACTCTAAGTAGTTTATTCTCAGAAGTAATTACATAATCTATCTTAGTATTATCCTTGTTTTAACATTTATATTACTTGATATGATTTTATTGGTATCTTTTATTACTTAATTATATTATTTATTATTATTTATCAATATTTATCATTATTTATTATCATTTATTATTATTTAGTATAATTTATTATTATCTATTATTACTTATTCTTATTTATTATTATTTGGCTATTATTATATTATTATTTCTTTAATAAATTATAATAAATAAATAAAAAAGAACCATATCATATATTTACATTAAATTATATTTATTTTAATTATTATAAAAAAAAATAGAAATGATGGTACAATTATTAAATGGAGAGGGGATGGCCCCACCATTTAAGGTTAATTTCAAAAAAAAAAAAAAAAAGAACAAGAAGAAATAACAACCCAATCAGAAAAACAAAATAAAATAATTTTCTCTTATTATCAAAATCCCCTTTAATAAATAAATAAATAAATAAATAAAAAGATTAAAATCAACCAATGAATCAAAATCAAATATATCAATATGGGGAATGTTCAAAATAGTCATACTTCAAAACAAAGACAAGAAAAAGAAGAATACAACACAAAAGAAGAAACCAAGGAGATTCAAAATCAATATATAGAGCTACACACAGAAAGTATCAAGTGAAGTTATTAGAATGGAGATTTAAATAAATGAAGTTTTAATGAATGAACCCAGAATATTCCTCTTGAAACTGGAATGCTGGGGACAGCATTAAATGGAGAGGGGGATGTGGTATTCCATACCTTAGTGGCCCAGTTTCAAGTGAAATTTAATTTATAAGGCTATAAATTGAAGAAATAACAAAGAAAAAATCAATAATTATCAATTATAATAGAGGAATTCAGCAATAAAATGGATTTAAATTCATCAATATGTATAATCCCATAAGCAAATCCTTGAAGAATGGTCCATTTGATTACAAGAATAACAATAAAATAAGCAAAAGAAAAAGACAAGCTAGCAAGAATGTTAAAGTTATCAGTAAAAAGGGGTAGTGTAACACTCAAGTTACCCTAGCTCTGCTCAACCTTTGGATTACTCAGCAATTCAGTTATTAACCTGAGGACACTTCAATAAGGAATGAATTAAAACTGTATCAATCAACAGCCACAAGACAGAAAGAAAGAGAAAGCAATCAACTTATGCAAGGAAAATCCATCAAAAACCTTAAATTACACAGAATATCTGAGGAAACACAAGAACAGCCACCTGATAAGCCAGTAAATCTAAATTAAAAGCAGAATTAAGTTAGATAAAGAGAAGAAGAAACTCATACAGGACAAATAGAATCCCCACAATACACAGCATTCTCCACCTACAGTTCAAACAATGCACAGACCTATGGTGCAATAACTGTACAAAATCATCTCATACCACCAAAAATTGTGCAATAAACCAAACAAATGGTGCAATACCTTGAAGAAATGACACCATTTCAAAATTCCACACCAGCAAAAACATCTCAGATTACATAATCATACATAAAAATGGTGCAATCAACCAAACAAATGGTATCTCACCACTATAAAGAAATTATCCCAGCCAAAAGAAGTGAAAAAATTCTAAGTCCCTTGTTTTTGAGTGCCTCTATGGAGAGCCCAAAGAATATAAATAAAGGTCCTCTCTCCCTCATTTCTTTCCTCTTTTCCCCATGAATCCAATTAGTTATATACCAAGAAGGAGAATAACTATTAATCCCTCACTAGTAGGTCAACCTAGTATTATTATTAAAGAGGAATTATATACCAAGAAGGAGAATAATTCATTCATCCCTTACTAGTAGGATAATCTAGTTATTTTATTAAAGTATTATAGACTTATAAGTTTAATTCATAGTGATTTCTAATTAATAGTAGTTAACAGAAGGTCTACTTAATATTATTAATCTACCCTATGTTTCAATTATTAGTCTTATAATTATAATACTATCAATAATACTCATAATATTGAGTTTATCACCATAACCTTTACATTATAAAGGAAAAATAGTCTTATTATATCTTCATATTAAAAAAAACAACCTTACAACTATATATTATTATATATAAAAAAAACCTACCCTTATATTATATTATATCTTTTATATATTTAACAAACATCCACTCTATATTGAACAAAATCTTACCAATAAATTATTAAAGGTCTTATCATTATATTATATTAAGAATTACCCTCTCAAACCATTAAGTATTATAACATATATAACATCAAATTGATCTTACCCCTTAAAATATATTTTATTACTATTATATAAGATAAACCTCTTATACTATTAAGGTCTTACCCTTAAAATTATCTTATATTATTACTTGAAAACTATATTTTATACTGTTTTAACTTATAAGTTACTTATCTGGTTATTGAATAGGTCTGATAGAGACTTCTGAAAAGTCTTCTCTAGTTGTAAAGCCACAATCTTAAATATTGATTTGTGAGCTCTGTAGGGAGATTGTTTAGTATATTCAGAGGGGCAGCTAAAACACCATTAGCACCCTTAGTTACAGAATTATTTCAGCAATTCAAAACTGTTTACCTGTGATTTCCCCCTCAAGGACTGCCTTATCCAATCCTACACTAAAAGGAGTTCCACAGTAGTAATTTCAAGTTCTTCTCCATAACACTCATCACTGCCTTCAGCATTAGTATCAATTTCATCTTGAACCACCAAACTTCTTTTTAATTTTCCAAGTCTTCCATCCTTTCTGGTGACCAAAATAGGAACTTCTGGGGCTACTCTAATGGGGTTGCCTTGGGGGGAATGGGTCCTCCAGTGCTGGCCCAGGCACTTCTGGTGTAAGTCCATTTGTGAGGTTTGACTATGGAAAAATGAGTAAAAATTACTAATATTTTACTTATTGCACTCTGAATGTCCTTATAAATAAAATATTTATAATAATAAAGAATGATTATACTTAAGGCGTAAAAATTTAATTATATTATTAAAGAAACATAATAATATAATTTGTATTATGAAAATAATATAATAATTAAATATATTAATATATAATAATTGATATATTTAAAAGCACTTTATTATTGTTACCAACCAATAATAAAGGCATAAAAAATTGTTTCTTATTGAAAAACAATTAATAACAGTAATATTACCAATATTAAGGCTATATATTAATATAAATACTATCTATATTAATTGAAGAAATATTGATAGTAATAATAGAGAAAAATTATTATAATAAGAGAAAGTAACCTACTTTTAATGCTTAATATAATAATTTTTGGATAAATTGATACCAAATAATTTAAATACAACTTATTTAAATTGTATTTACAAATAAGATTAAGAGAAACCACAAATTTCCTTGATTTTACGTGGAAATGAGATTTTTAAGAGAATTATAGCAAAACAGAAGGAAAATTGAAGTAATCATATCAAAAATGATGATTATAATAAAGATTACCTTTGTTTTTTGATAATATAAAAGATTTATATATAAAGAATAAAGATTTTACCTTTTGATTTAATTGTTTTGATGTTTTGATATGTCTTTTTGGGAAAATAGAGTAAAAAAGAGCTCTATTTATAGTAAATACCTCCCTTCTAGAGTCTAGAGGGCTTCTAGAAGACATTTACTGATGGAATCTACTAGAAATGATCATTATTTCAAGATTTATTGATGATTACATCATGATCAAACCATCTTATCTCATGATTATGCCATTTTTAGAGTTATTACTATAACTCTAAGTTTGATGGCATTATAGGCTTGGAAGAAGCCTAAGCTTTGTGGATTTTATTATTATTACTCATAATACAATAGTATTAACCATTTTTGTCACTTATATAACTGTTAAACTAAAAATAAGATTACAGTGGGTGATCATAAGTGATCAAATTTAAGCCTAAACATTGATCATTAATAACTTTCAAGTTAAACACGCTACAGCTACTATGAGAGTGAATTCTGATAGCTTGGTATGTCCCTGTTAATCTGCTAAGATTATTTTATTACATAATCAAAACTCTATTTTTTGATTATTTTTCTTGTAACTCATCTTTTCTGTCAAAATCTAACATTTTAAACTTCAAACCATGATTTCAAGGGGTTATACCTTGAATATTATAACGCTAACTACATCATTCTTCACGTATTAGCTAGTAGAATCTGACTGTCTACATTTTTTCAAGCTTGGACCACTTTCACAACAAAGTGGTTAACAGCTCCATTGATTTTAATCAATAATCCATTAAAGGTTTTAACCATGTTTATAACTTGTAAACAAAAGTTCATATCTGTGTTCTTGCAGTAATTATGTGGTGGTTTTCCTTTTGGTTTATCTCTATATGTTGTATATTTCAAGAGATATTAGCTAAAAACCATGAATATATGCATTGACCAAAAATGTAAGATGTGTCTATGAGACTGTTGATAATATTACTATTAATCAACAGTAATATGACTTTTCTTATAAAATATAATAATAAAAAATTATTATAACCACAATTAAATAATTACAGAATTTTTTCTTTTATGTGTTATACACTACCAGTGATCATAACAATAAGCAGTAATTGTCTACTAGAATCAATTACAAGAAGAATTTAATAATAAAGACTTATTTATTGAAATAATGAAGTTATTTTTAGATATAATTATCTTTTACAAGAATAATTATAATGATAATTCTTGAAGAAAACTATTACTAGAGAAAAACTTTAAGAATTAAGAAAAGTTACTCATTGATGCTGTGAGCCTGTGAGGTATGTATAACATACCCATAGGGCCACAAATAACTTTATACACAGTTAAAATTGTCTTCAACAGACTTTTTAATTGAATTTGAAATAAAAAATAGCAAAAAATAAGTATAACTTTTTTTTGGATAAACAAAGTTATAAATATTATGTCATCTTTGGATTCTACACCAAAAATAACATAGGGTACATCCATAAGGTGTTATACCCAAAAACACTTATTTCTTATGTTATTAGAAGATTTAAGAATCTCACAGTACTTATGTAACTTTTTTAACATTTTTTTTTTAAAATTGTTGAATTTAAGCTTAAATAAGCTTAAATTTAAAGTTGCATAAGGTTAATGCAAGCTTACCAAAATTTTAGTTAAAATTGAGGTGTGGTGTATATTTACTGAATTGGCTAAGGATTTGCCATACAGAATGTAAATCTTGCGTGAGCTCAATTTAAAAGGGTTTAAGGACATAGTATGGCTTTAAATAAATAAAAGGGCAAAATCCACGCAAAAAGTTGGGACAAAGGAAAAAGACCAAATAGAGATGGGGTACCCAACTTTTTGGATCTGCAATGATTCAATTAAGGTTGTCCACCTGTATTGGAGGATTTTCAACCTTATTTAAACTTTAAGATTAGACTTTGATCCAACCTTAAAGTTTAAACTGGTTTTATTCCAAATTGGACAGGAATTTCAAGCTGCCAAAGGGTAAATCCCAATATGCAGGCTTGAAATCAAGGTTTTAAGAACTGTCAAAGCTTAATCAAGCTTAAAACCTTAAATAAGCTTAAAACTTCAAGTTTACAAGCATTAAAACCTTCTCAAAAGTTAAGGTTTGGTGTGTATTGCTATTTTACGTGGAAAAATAGCAATAACTTCAAAAATTCATTAAAAATCCAATTCTTAATGGATTTGCTTGAAAGTTGCACACAGCTTAGAATTTAATATTACCTAAATATAAATAAAATTTTAAGTATCTTTTATAAGTAAATTTCCTGAGTAATTAGCCTGGAAATTTACTCTTTTAATTAAGCTCAAAGAAGATTATGATTTCTTTAAAAATTCATTAAAAATTGAGCTTAAGAGATTTCTGCTTGAACCTCTATTCTTAAATTGTTCATGTGATAAACGTTAATATAAATAAGTTTATTTATATTGAAAACTTAAAATAATTAGCTTAAATGAGGATTAAAGTTACATGGAGTTAAGAATAACACTGATAAATTTAAATTGGAATCAAAAATAAGTTACCTTAAGTTAAGAACTTTATTTTTAAGCATGGTTTTTCAGTTTTGACCTGAGCACGCCCTCTATATTAATTATGAATCATGAGAGCTGCTCTGAAGACATAAAAAGAGTCTTTTCATCACTGTTTTTATCCATCATTCATTATAAATCCAATCATATTAGAAATTTAAGCAGGTAAAGTTTTATTAAATATAAAATCTTATTATTAAAGTAATTCTTAAGTTATTTTATTCTTCATTAATTAAAATTAAAGAATTGAAATAATAGAATTTAGATTATTGTTGTAATCACCAATGATATATTTTATTATATAAAATTAATCATCTCAAATATCTTTTAAAAATCCACAAATTCCTCTTAAAAACTCTTTAATCATAATTTTTATTATAAAAAGTTGTTTTATCTTTAAAAATATTGATTTTTGGCGTGTTCTTAACTTATAATTATTATTTAATATAATAACTGTTGTTGTTTGACTTGTTGTATTAAATAAATATTATAAGTAGGTTTTCTTTAAAGTTCTATATCTTTTTTATCTAGTATTAGTTTTTTTACATAGAATTTTATTCTATAAGAATTATTTCTTCACAGTGTGTGTTATAATTCTTTTATAAATAATATTTATATTATTTATAAGTGGTTAATATTTATATTTTCCACGTGCAATTGTCTCATTAAGAGCTTTACACTTCTATGTTATAACTGTCAGTGACTATAACAATAATAGAATAATTATAATTTATTATAATTATTATTATTTTTTATTATTATATTTTTATAATAATAATTAAATTTATTTTTTTATATAATTATTTTTAATAATTATATTTAAATTTGTGGCTATAATATTTTGTTATATTATATATTTATACTGAGGACAGTCATAGTACTCTTGATTTTGCTACTATTATCAAGAGTTTCATAGACAAACCTTACAAATACTCCAAAGAACTTATTGAAAGATAGAAGTAGGGGAATTTGATGTAGAATTGTGGATTTAAGGGATCAAAATAATTTATAACGGTATTACAACAATATATAGTTTATTTCTATGATTTCATGTCTTTTTTATTGATTCAGAAAGAATTAAAACACTTAAGAAAAGACTTAACTAATACTTACTTGTTGGTAATAAAGGTATAATTGGATAATGTGATGATGATGTGGAAAAAACAGCAAGAGGAGGCCCCTTTTAAGTCTAAGACAGATCAAAGAGGTGTGCAATGAAGCAAACTGAAAAAACAGTCAGTGAGAACACAATAAAACTTTTTGGATTATTGATTTCAACATTTGTTTTCATGTGAGATTATCATAATTACTTAATTGAGGCTTTTACATGACTACCAACCCATTTATGGTTAAGAATAAAAGGAGTAACAGCTGTAAATATTATTTTATTCCAAAATAATCATTGATTTCTCAAAGTTATCAATGTTATTGGAAATTTCATCACAGAATGTATTTTCTGTAAATTTTTAAAAATTCTGTGTTTCACATGGAATCATCAAAAATGGACTGTAAGTAACACTTTTCATTTTATATATAAAAGTATAATTCTTTTTGGCTTTTATATGAATTATACAGCTTTTAATTTGTCCTGTAAGCTTCAGCAGGATTAATTAAGAATTATATTTTTAATGAATTTTTGAAATTTTTACCTCAATTCTACGTAGAATTGCAAATAGCAGTGTATGTCTGGTTGCTATGAGGTAAATAAATGAATACTGGTCAAAAAGGGTCTTGATTACTCTTTTGGGGTTTATCCATGGTAAGTCATCAATAATTGACATGGTTACTGGAGTCTAAGTTGTCCTTTACCTCCTTGGCACGTCAAAACAGCAGGTTATTTGCTATTTTCTTATAATTTGCTGTAGTTGTAACATGGTAACCAAGTTCCCAAAAGTTTTTAGTTTACTAATTGGGTCAAGATCAGCCATGGATCCAAGCCTTGGAGCTGTCCCCACCTCAGAGGCCTCAGAAGCTGGGTACCCTGGCTCTCTTGGATGTCTTTTGTTCCCCTTGCCTATTTTTTACGTCAAAATAGAATTTTAAGCTTCAAGTGAGATATCCACTATGGGTGTACCAAAGGTGTATGTAAGAATACCATGATATTAAGTGCTCAAAACATGCATAACACTATTCTTAGTGGATATGTAACATGAGATCTCTCACATTCCCATTATTTTGGCGTGAAATAGAGAAAAACAATAATTTTCATGGATCTTTTATGTGGTATTGATGATGTGGTATTGAAGTATTTTCCATATTACCACCTCAAAGAGTTGATTTGAGCTTACTCACTATATAGAGCTACCCTAGGTGAAATTTTGTGTAGAATCCAAATTTGGCCTTAAATCCATGGATTTACTTACTCAGTCAAAAGTTATTCATCTTTTCTGAAATCAAAAATGATGAATTTTGAATATATTCATGACTTATGGGTTATGCAGAGTTCATAATCTATTTTGAAGATAATTGTGGCCTATCTGGGTATGTAAAATATACCTCAAGGCTCACATTCCCTCCAGCCAAAAAATAAAATTGTACTACAATTTTATCACTGGTATAAAGAAGAAAAAGGCACCAAAGGGGGTTAATTTCCACTTTCAAGCCTCTTTTAATTACTCAGATCAAGTAATTAAAAGCACATTTATATACATATTCAGGCTTGCGGCCTTCTTTCATGTCTAAATCTTCTTAAGAGCTTATCTGAGTCAGGTATTTCTGATTCTGCCAGCAATTTATCTTCATGTACTGGATTTCTATATCTGACTAGATATTCTCTTTGATTTTTACCCCCAAGTCTCCTTTCTTTACCGACTTTCTTTATCCTTTTGTCTTCATCCTGTTCCACTGGTGGTACAGTCAAAGGAGTTGGGTTCCTTAAAGGAAACAATTCTTTGTCAGTTGGTTGATAAGGATTTATCAGGCTGACTGGAAAGGTGGGGTGTTTAATTTCCAATTCACCACTCAATTCCACTTGAACTGCATTGGTTACTGTAAGGCAACAATAAAAAAAGGTCCTACATAAGAATCTTTAAGTTCCTTTGGGCCTTTGATATTATGAAAATTGAAGGTTGAAACTAGAACTAAGTCCCCTACTTTGAAGTATGGTACTTTGTGACTCTTGTCCCAATTCTGTTTAAAATATTAAAAAGCATAATTCATACTTTGTTTTGCATGATGTTTTACTTTATCAAGCATTATCTTGAAGCTGGAAGCTGTAGGATGAATGTCAATCAAGTCTTTCCTCAGTGTGTCTGCTGGGAGTCTTGGATTCCATCCTTTTTCTAACATAGCAGGAGTTTGTCCTGCGGAAGAATGGACTGATGTCTTGTATGACAATTCTAGTGCAGGTGTCAGAGTGCACCAGTCATGGGTAAAGCCATCTGAGTGTTTTAATTCTAACCCATAAGCACAAAATCTTCTGATCATGTCTTCCAAAGTTTGAATCATCCTCTCTGCTAGCCCATCTGTTTGAGGGTGATATGCTGTAGAGAATGATAACTTAGTCCCAAAAAATCTATGAAGATTGGTCCAAAGTGCATATGTAAACTTGGGATCTCTGTCACTTATGATATTCTTGAATAGTCCTGTATGAGAAATAACTCTACTCCATAGAAGAAGAGCTGTATCCATAGCTGTGTCATCTTTATGACATTTTGAACCTTTGAGATATGACCACATACCCAAAAAGGTCACAAAAAAAATATTTAATATAATTATACATTAAAAATAAGTACCTTAAAACTACAAAAATACCATAAATTGGTATAAAACTTGGTTCAACTTAAAAACCAATGAATAGACATGTGAAATAAATTACGCCATTGGATTCCCCATGGTAAAATACACATATACCATTTTTATGGCATATCTGCAAAGTCAATATTTAATACGTTATAAGTAATAATACCTTATAAAAGATACAAATCCTTATTTATTTCAAAACCCAATGACATACCATGTGAAATAAATGGTACCATTGGATTCTCCATAAAAGTCCACATATAAAACAATTAAGAAGCTAAGCTTCAAAATCAATACTTAAGGAATTAACTTGAATATATGCACTTTTTTGGTCAACACATATATTCAAGGATTTTAGTTAATATCTCTTGAGCTATGCATGATAGAGTAATGAACCAAAAATAAAAAAAACACGTAATTACTGTAGGAATACAGATATGAAGTTTATTTCACAAGTTATAAACAAGGTTAAAACCTGTAAGGAATTATTGATTAAAATTAACAGAGCTGTTGACCACTTTGTTGTAAAAGTGGTCCAAACTTAAAAAAAATAGACAGTCGGATTCTAATAGTTCATTTGTGAAGAAGGATGTATTTTTTATTATAATATTCAAGGTATAACCCCTTGAAATCATAGGTTGAAGTTTAAAATATTGAATTTTGACAGAAAAGATGAGTTACAAGAAAAATCACCAAAAAAAGAGTTTTGATGATGTAATAAAATTCTCTTGGAAGCATAATACGGTTATGCCAAGCTATCAGAATTCACTCTCTGAAGTGCTTTAGCGTGTAGATCTTAGAAGTTATTAAGGATCAAAGTTTGAGCTTAATTTGATCATTTATGATCACTCACTGTAACCTTAAATTAAGTTTAACAGTCATATGAGTGATAAAATTGGTGAATACTATTAGTTTATGATCAAAAATAAAAGAATCCACGGATTTTGGGGTTCTGCCAAGTCCTTGACGTCATCAAACTTAGAGTTATAGTGATAACTCTAAATAATGGCGTAATAATGATGTAATATGGTTTGATCATGATGTAATCATCACCAAACCTTAAAGTATTGATCAATCCTAGTGGATATGATCAGTACACGTCTACTAGAATCCTGTTGGACTCTAGGAGGGAGGTATTTACTATAAATAGAGCTCTTTTTACTCTGTTTTCCCCTCAGATGCATAAAAAACATTAAATCAATACAATAAAAAAGGTAATTTATTTATTCTTTATATATAAAACAATTATGTTATTAAAGACCAAAGATCATGTTATTATAATCATCAATTTTGATGTGATTAAATCATTTATTTAATTGTTTTTGTTAAAAATCTCGTTAAAATCCCATTTCCACGTAAAAATCAAGAATATTTGGAATTTCTCTATTTTTTATTGTAAATACAATTTGGATAAGTTGTATTTATATTAATTGGAATAAAATATCTCAAAATTATTATATTAAGTATTAAAAGTAGGTTATTTTCTCTTATTATAATAATTTTCTCTCTATTATTCTTTTAATAATACTTTAATTAATATAAATAGTATTTATATTAATTTATAGCTTTAATATTGGTAAGATAATTGTTATTAATTGTTTTTTATTAATAAAAAACAATTTTTTACGCCTTTATTATTTGTTTGTAACAATAATAAAGTTCTTTGAATATATTAATTATTTTATATTAATATATTTATTTTATTATATTATATTTTATAATATAAATCATATTATTATATTTTATTAATAATATAGTTATTTTTATGCCATAATTCAAATAATTCTTTATTATTCTAATTGTTTTTATCTTATTTATCTCATTTATAAGGACATGAATAGTACAATAAGTAAAATATTAGTAATTTTTACTTATTGTTTCATAGTCAAACCTTACATTTGGGGGCCTGGCCGTGATATTTACTCTAAAAGACCTTTAAAAAGATTCTAATTGGGCTTATCCAATAATAAATTATATTTATAATCATAAAATTATATAATAATTTTATATTTATTGATTTTAAAAGCTATTGAGGCATTTGGAAAGCAATTGTACTGTCTTACACGTGGTTTTTCACATACTTAGACTTGCAAAAACTTTCTTTGAGTGACTCTAGTGATTAAAAAAGATATTTTATAAATTAAAAATAATTTTATATTATAAATTAATTTGATAAAAAAGAATCATATTCATTTTTATTTTATTCTTTAAAAATAAAAACTTAAAAATAATAATAATAAATATATTAAAAAACCAATAAAAAATTTATTTTATTCATTTGAATTTCATTTATTTAATTATTTGCACTTTTTTTAAAGATATAAAAGAAATTTTGACGTGGAAAATTGCCATATCTTACCAAAAATAACACTTTTATACAAAAGACTTATATTTATTTGTCCTTTTTAGTGTTTGAAGACAATCCAACAGAGGAAAACCAAACCACTGTTGACAGATTGGTGGAAGAAACTTTTTAAAGTTCTCCAACACCAATAATCACTAAGAAAAAGAAAGCCAAGAAATTGGACTTTCCAGGACCCACTATTCAGGACTCTGAAGGTGAGTACCTCACTTATAAATTTCCATAAGGAGAATTCCTGTTTTGAAATCTTCTTATTTCGTATTTTCTTAAAATATGACTACCAGAAGAGGCTCCCAATACTCCATCCAATCAGATGGAGCTGGACTCAGAGGTAGAATTGATTCCTCAAAAGGGAAAAGGAAGGGCAATATCCCCAGTGGAACAGAATCCACACAAGGAAGTGCCTTATCCCAAAGGCAAGTCCCAGAAATGCCCATGATACCTGAACCAGAATTGGAACTAAGTATGAGTATCTCAAAGAGGTACAAATCACATTCAGAGGGCTCAAATAGACATTTACATGAGCCAGTAGAAACAGTACTACACAGTGTACAAGGACAAAGATTGGGAAATGCTGCCCCAAATACATCAAGGAGTGATGAACTGATGGAACATCCTGAAAATGTTCCTCAAAGAGGAGGAAATAGTGATATACTCCAATGGATGGAATCCACTATCATCCAAACCTCAAATCAAAAATATCAAGGAGTATCATGCCAAAAAGAAGGAGGCAACCAAGGAAGAAGCCCCAGTAGCTTCTACCAGCAAGCCCCAAGCCAACCCACTTCCCCAAGAAGGGAAGAAGAACAAGAAAAAGAATTGGAGAAAGCCATATTCCCCAAGCTACATGATCCCCAGAATCCAAAAAGATGCCATGGACAATGTCTTCAACATGTCCAGAAATTTGATGGAATTCAAAGACAAAGAGGAGCAAAGAATGAGACAACCCCATTTCCCAAAGAAATAACCTTGTTACCTGATGTTGTAAATACTCTCACAGAGCTTGAAAATAACATTTTACCTCTTAAAGACATTAAAAATAGTTTATTATCTTTTCAAGAAAGAAATAATAGCTTATCATATTTAACAAAACTTGTTGTAAAAAAAAAAAAGAAATTGATAACATAAAATTTACGATTGATAATAAAACAAAAGTATTAATTGATAATACTCAGAAATTAATACAAGGACAACAAGAGTTGTACAAGTTCATAAGTGATATCAAAGAAAAAACTTTGACAATCAATTATGATGTGAGAATTGATAATCTTACAGAAAAATTGAACAAATTGAGAATTTCTGTAGAAAAAGTTGAAGAAAAGACTTCATCACACCAAAAATTACTTTTGGACCATGTGGAAAAAGGTGATGAAGCAAGAATGAATCTGAAAGACAACATTCAAAGTGAAATAAGGCTTATTACTGAAAAAATGGATAAAATTAATGAGGCTAACTCAAATATGCCAAAGTTATCAACACCATTTTCTCACATAAGAAGCCCTGTCAAACCAAAAGAGGAATCAACAAATCCACTCATAACAGACTTGAGTCACCAAGACAATAACCAAGTATTAATGAAGGAAGCACCTCAATTGAAAGAATGGCCAGCATTCACAGGAGAAGGTGAATATGACCACATGTCATTTATCAAAACAATTGACATGCTACAAGAAGATTATGCCATACCAGATGAATTAATCACTGAAAGATTACATTCATTATTTGAAAAATCTGCAAAAAGATAGTATTATGGCATAAGACAAACAAATGGCAAAAATACCTGGTCTTGGTGGAAACAAGAAATAATCACCCAGTGGGCTAATGATGCCTGGAGGTACAAGATAGAAAATGCATTTGAAAATTCTTTCTTTGACCCAGTCAAAGATAAACATTTAACTTGGTTCTTAAAACAAGTTGAAAGACTCAATGCATTGTACCCAGAAATGTCACAAAAAATGGTACACATGAAAATACTTAAGAAATGTGGAGGAGAGCTAGAACATGCCCTAAGAAGCAGGTGTATAGAACCATGCTCCACAGAAGAGTATATCAATGCACTAGAAGATATAGTGACAAGAACAAAAATTGGCAGAACTTGGAAGAAATTGGAAATTAAAAGTCCAAATAAACCATTTATCAAAAAGGATAAATCAAAAGAAACTTTCAAGCCCAATACATCCAACAATAATGAGCAAAGAAAATGCCATAAATGTGGAGGTATTGGATAATTAGCCAATAATTGCCTCAAAAAGGCAAAGATTAGTGAAATTGTGGAAACAGAAAATCACAATGACAAGGAGGAGGAATCTGACTCTGAAAAAGAAACAGAAGAGTCAGAAAGTTCTGAAAGTGATGAAATTAATGTAATTAATGCACAAATTAATAATATTGATATAATTTATGAAGTACTAGATTTTAACTCAAATTTCCCACAAGTGGGAACATCTGACACAAACCTGACAAATATACAAGATGCCAAAATGTATAGAACCAAACCTGCAAGAGGAATGCGATATACAGCTGGAAAATCAAGCATAATTATTGTTATGGTTGATAACCAAGAAGGAAAAGTAAACTTAGATACAGGAGCATATTTTACCTGTGTTGGTAAAAGTTATTTAAAAACCATTATACCAGACTGGCAAGAACAACTTATGCCAATACAAGGTGTCAAATTTAGTAGTGCAAGTGAAAGCATGAAGCCCCTTGGAATAATTGACTTAACACTAATCTTCCCTCACCCCTCACAATGTGTCAGAATTAAAGTAGAGTTTGTAGTAATGGACAACTGTACTAGTAATCACTTCATACTTGAAAATGACTACTTATCAATTTATGGTATAGATATCTCTAACCAAAAAGATAGAAATTTTACCATAGGAGACAACAAAAGACAAAGGTTTGGCTTCTTAAATAACAAAAAACAAATCACAGGTATTAAGAATGAAGAGAAAATTCCTGAAAAGGAACTTTTTATATCTGAACAACTCAAAGAGGCAGAATTCAATCAAGAATTAACAGAAAAAATGAAAGAAAAATTGATTGACCTCTTATTTAAGTACAACAATGCCTTTGCAACTGACAAGGAGCCACTAGGTGCCATAATTGGGTATGAAGTGGATATAATTTTTAATGTAGAAAAACCTTAACCACCTTTACTAAAGAGACCTGCTTACCCAGCCAGCCCAAGGGCTAGAGAAGCCTTGTAAGTGCACATTAAAGAATTAATGGACCTTGGAGTATTAAAGAAGGTAGGACATAATGAGCAGGTAGAGGTCACTACACCTGTCATTATAACTTGGCATAATGGAAAATCAAGGATGGTAGGAGACTTCAGAGCCCTAAACACCTATACCATTCCAGACAGATATCCAATACCCAGAATCCATGAGACATTGACACAATTGACACAAGCTAGGTTCATTACAGCCATGGATGCCCTAAAGGGTTTTCATCAAAATGTCTTAACAGACAATGCCCAGAAACTACTGAGGATAATAGTCCACTGTGGGATTTTTGAATACTTAAGAATGACATTTGGCATAAAAAATGCACCTTCCCATTATCAAAGGATGATGAACACCATATTTCCTGAAGAATTATCAGAAGGATGGTTAATTATCTATATTAATGATATCATAGTTTGCTCAGAAACTTGGGAAAATCACCTTACAAGACTAGAAAGGGTACTACAAAAAATAGTGCAAGTGAATATGAAAATTTCCTTGAAAAAGTGTCATTTTGCATATAGTGAACTAAAAGCACTAGGACATGTTGTATCTGGACTTAGTCTAGGAATAGACAAGAATAAAGTAGCAGCAGTACTACTTAAACCAATGCCCCAAACCAAAAAAGAAATGCGATCATTTCTAGGATTTGCTGGTTACTATAGACAGCATATAAAGGACTTTGCAAAGATTGCTAAATCCTTGTATAAGCTATGTGACCAACAAACAGTCTATGAAATGACAGAAGAAAGAGTCAAAGCATATGAAGAATTGAAAAATTCCTTAACAAATTCCCATTTCTTCTAATGCCAGATTGGAAACTACCCTTCAAACTTTACATTGATGCTTGTGGAGAAGGACTAGGTGCTGCACTACACCAGACACAAATTACCAATGATAAACCAGTAGAAGGACCAATTTGTTTTATTTCAAGACAGATAAAGCCAACAGAAGCAAGATATGGAGAAAGCCAAATGGAATGACTGTGCTTAGTGTGGGTTTTAAAAAATTACATTATTACTTGGATGGAACAGTATTTGATGTGATTACAGACTGTAATGCTGTAAAATCTCTATTAAATATGAAAACTCCAAATAGACATATGCTGAGATGGCAAATTGCTATCCAAGAATACAGAGAAAATATGACTATTGTTCATAAATCTGGCAATATTCATAAGAATGCAGATGGTCTTAGCAGATGGGCTTTAGCAAATACCCCTGACAATCCAGCATGGGTACCACAGGAAGGGCACCATATAGAAGGAATATGTGTTACAGACATTGGCAAAGAATTCTTTAACCAAGTTAAAGAAAGCTATAAGATAGACAAGAATTGCCACATGTTAAGTCAACTCCTAATGAAATACTGCAAAGATCCATCACTTTCATCAAAATTAGATGAAACATGGAAAAAGGCATATGATGAAGGAAGATTCCACCTCCTTCATGGAATCCTTTACCATAGAACAAAACACACTTGTGTTATGTCCTTAACAGATAGAACCTTGATGAACACTATTTGACATGAGTGTCATGATAGTGTTGCAGCTGGACACCTTTCACAAGACAGAACACTAGAGAGGGTGAAAACCTGCTCTTGGTGGCCAAATTGGAAGAAAGATGTAGCACAATACTTCCAAACCTGTGACAGATGTCAAAAAGCCAACAGAGCCACAGGAAAGAAATTTGGAATGATGATACAAATCCAAGAACCAAAATCACCTTGGGAAATAGTACACATGGATTGGGTAACAGCATTACCTCCAGGAGGAGACAGAAGCTATAATGCATGCCTAGTATTAGTTGACAGATATAGCAAAACTCCCATGTTTCTTCCATGTCGCAAAGATGACACAGCCATGGACACAGCCATAATGATATGGAATAAAGTTATTAGCCATACCGGCTTATTCCAGAATATTATAAGTGACAGAGACCCAAAGTTCACTTCAGCATTATGGACAAATCTTCATAACTTGTTTGGAACAAAACTATCATTCTCAACAGCTTACCATCCTCAAACTGATGGCTTAGCATAAAGAATGATACAAAACTTGGAGTATATGATCAGAAGATTCTGTGCTTATGGACTAGAATTAAAAGATTCTGATGGTTTTACACATGATTGGTGTACACTAATACCAGCTCTTGAACTGGCATATAAAACCTCAATCCATTCTTCTACTGGCAAAACACCAGCAATGCTAGATAAAGGTTGGAATCCAAGACTTCCTTATGACAGCCTCAAAAAGTACTTAGTGGATATACATCCAACAGAAAGCAGTTTTAAAATAATGCTTGACAAGGCAAGACACCATGCAAACAGATGTATACAAGATTCTTTCAAATATGCAAAAGAAAGATGGGATAAAAGTCATAAACCACCTGACTTCAAAATAGGAGACTTGGTCCTAGTATCAACCCTTAATTTCAATAACATAAAAGGTCAAAAGAAACTGAAAGATTCCTTTGCAGGACCATTTATGATAAAAGCACTTCATGGACCCAATGCTGTGCAATTGGAACTCACAGGTGAATTAATGAACAGAAACCCAGCTTTACCTGTAAGTCTGATAAAACCTTACAGCTCAAGTGACAAGGAGTTATTTCCACTAAGAAATAAAATCCCACTTGAAATTCCCCCCTTGGAAGAAGGAGAAGAAAAGAAAATTGTAAAAGTCCTTAAAGAAAGAAGGACAAGACACAAAAAAGAAAGAGAATACCTATTCAGGTATAGAAATCCAACTCAATAAGATGAATGGCTACTTGAGAAAGATATAACAAATTCCGATAAACTACTAAGAAGGTTTAGACATGAAAGAAAACCTGAAAAATAGAAAAGGTAAGCATTATTGAGCTTCAAGACTAACAAAGTCTATTGAAGAGGTAGGACAGTGGATGATACCCTAATTAAACATATCAGATTGTGGTACAAACTTTTTTGTTGGTAGGGAATGTGAACCTTTGAGATATGACCACATACCCAAAAAGGTCACAAGAAATATATAAAATCATTATACATTAAAAATAACTACCTTAAAGCTACAAAAATACCATAAATTGGCATAAAACTTGGTTTAACTTAAAATCCAATGAATCTGAATTTGAAATACATTATACAATTGAATTCCCCATGGTAAAATACACATATACCATTTTTATGGCATATCTTTAATATCAATATTTAATGAGTTATAAGGAATAATACCTTATAAAAACCATAAATCCTTATTTATTTCAAAGACCAATGAAGCCACATGTGAAATAAATGGTACCACTGGATTTTGCATAACAATCCACATATAAAGCAATTAAGAAGCTAAGCTCCAAAGTCAATACTTAAGGAATTAAGCTGAATATATGCACTTTTTTGGTCAATGCATATATTCAAGGATTTTAGCTAATATCTTTTGGAATATGCATGATAGAGTGATAAACCAAAAATGAAGTCTTCACGTAATTACTGTAGAAATACATAAATAAAGTTTATTTCACAAGGTTAAAACCTGTAAAAGATTATTGATGGAAATCAACAGAGCTGTTGACCACTTTGTTGTGAAAGTGGTCCAAACTTAAAAATAACTATACAGTTGGATTCTACTAGTTCATTTGTGAAGAATGACAAGACCTTTATTATACTATTCAAGGTATAACCCCTTGAAACCTTGGTTTGAAGTTTAAAATATTAAATTTTGACAGAAAAGATGAGTTACAAGAAAAATCATCAAAAATAGGGTTTTGATGATGTAATGAAATTATTTTGGAAGCATAATAAGGTCATGCCAAGCTAATAGGATTCCGTCTCCAAATTGCTTTAGCATGCAAAACTTAAAAGGTATTAAGGATCAAAGTTTGAGCTTAGTTTGATCATTTATGATCACTCACTGTAACCTTAAATTAAGTTTAACAGTCATATGAGTGATACAATTGGTGAATACTGTTAGTTTGTGATCAAAAATAATAGAATCCACGAATTTTGGGGTTCTGCCAAGCCTTTGATGTCATTAAACTTAGAGCTATAGTGATAACTCTAAATAATGGTGTAATAATGATGTAATATGGTTTGATCATGATGTAATCATCTCCAAACCTTAAAAAATTGATCAATTCCAGTGAATATGATCAGTTAACGTCTACTAGAAGCCTGTTGGACTCTAGGAGGGAGGTATTTACTATAAATAGAGCTCTTTTTACTCTGTTTTCCCCTCAGACACTTAGAAAACATTAAATCATTAAATAAAAAGGTAATTTCTTTATTCTTTATATATGAAAATTTTATATTATTAAAGAACAAAGATCATCTTATAATAATCTTCATCTTTGACGTGATTATTACAATTATTTAATTGTTTTGTTTAAAATTCTCTTAAAAACCTCAATTCCACGTAAAATCAAGAAAATTTGTAATTTGTCTTAAGAATTATTGTAACTACAATTTGAATAAGTTGTATTTACATTTCTAGGCATAAGTTCATCCAGAATTATTAGATTAAGTATTAAAAGTAGGTTATTTCTCTTATTATAATAATTTTCTCTCTATTATTACTCTTAATAATCCTATAATCAATATAAATTGTATTTATATTAATTTATAACTTTAATATTGGTAATATTATCGTTATTAGTTGTTTTTTATTAATAAAAACCATTTTTTTACGCCTTTATTATATGTTGGTAACAATAATAAAGTGCTTTTAAATATATCAACTATTTTATATTAATATATTTATTTTATTATATTATTTTTTTATAATCTAAATTATATTGTTATATTTATCTAATAATATAATTATTTTATGCCATAATTATAATAATTCTTTATTATTATAATTAATTTTATCTTACTTGTATCATTTATAAGGACATTCATAGTAAAATAAGTAAAATATTTGTAATGTTTACTTATTATTTCATAGTCAAACCTTACAGAAGATCCACCAAATACAGTTTTAAACCTCAATACATCTCAATACAGGCCTGTCCTCAATACAGGTGCAAATACCCGTATTGGATACATCAAAACAGGTTTAAATCTCAAATACAGATTCTTCCATCATACAGTCATGGGTTCTTGTGAGCCTGTGGAGTATATATGACATACTTATAAGGCCAAAAATAACTTTATATACAGCTGATTTAGTCTTGAACAGACTTTTCAGTTGAATTTAAAATATAAATAACAAAAAATAAGTATAACTTTTCTTTGGATAAACAAATTTATAATGATTATGTCATTTTTGATTCTACACCAAAAATAACCTAGGGTACACCCATAGGGTGTTATACCCAAAAATACTTATTTCTTAAGTTATTGGAATATTTAAGAATCTCACAGTACTAATGTAACTTTTTTAATATTTTTTTAAAATTGTTAAATTTAAGCTCAAATAAGCTTTGATTTAAAGTTGCATAAGGTTTATGCAAACTTACCAAAATTTTAGTTAAAATTGAGGTGTTGTGTATATTTACTGAATTGGCTAAGTATTTTCCATACAGGATTTGAAACCTGCGTGGGCTCAACTTAAAAGTTTTTAAGGCCATAGTATGGCTTTAAATAAATAAAAGGGCAAAATCCATGCAAAAAGGTGGGACAAAGGAAAAAGACCAAACAGAGCTGGGGTACCCAGCTTTTTGGATCTGCAAGGATTCAATTAAGGTTTTCCACCTTTATTCGAGGATTTTCAGCTTTATTCAAACTTTAACATTAGAATTTGATCCAACCTTAAAGTTTAAACTGGTTTTATCCCAATTTGGAGAGGAATTTCATGCTGCCAAAGGGTAAATCACAATATGCAAGCTTGAAATTAAAGTTTTGGAAGCAGTAAAAGCTTAAAAAGGCTTAAAGCTTTAAAGCTACAAGTATCAAAATCCTATCAAAAGTTAAGGTTTAGTGCACATTGCTATATTACATCGAAAAATAGCAATAACTTCAAAAATTCATTAAAAATACAAATCTTAATGGATTTGCTTGAAAGTTTCACACAGCTTACAATTCAATGTTATCTGTGTATGAAATAAATTCAAGTATTTCTTATAAGCCAGTTTTATTGGTAATTAGCCTGGAAAATTACTCTTTTGATTATACTCAAAGAAAATTAAGACTCCTTTAAAAATTAATTAAAAATTTAGTTTAACAGATTTTTACTTGAAACCTTATTTTTAAGTTGTTCATGTGATGAGATTTAATATAAATAAACTTATTTTATATTAGAACTTAAAATAATTGACTTAAATGAGGATTAAAGTTACCTGGAGTCAAGAATAACACCAGTAACTTTGAATTGGAATTAAAAATAAGTTACCTTAAGTTAGGAACCTTGTTTTTAAGCATGGTTTTCAGTTTTGACCTGAGAACGCCCTCTATATCAATTCTGAATCATGAGGGATGCTCTGCAGACATAAAAAGAGTCTATTCATCACTGTTTTTGTCCATTAATTCAATCCAATCCAAGCATATTAGACATTTAAAAAGGTAAAGTTTTATTACATATAAAATCTTATTATTAAAGTAATTCCCAAGTTATTTTATTCTTTATTGATTTTGAATTAAAGAATTGAAATCATAGAATTCAGATTATTGTTGTACTCACCAATAATATATTTTATTTTATAAAATTATTGTCTGTAAAATATCCTTTAAAATCCACAAATTCCTCTTAAAAACTCTTTAACCATACTTTTTATTATAAAAATCTGTTTTATCTTTTAAAATATTGTTTTTCTGCGTGTTTTTTAGCTTATAATAGTTATTCAATATAATAAATGTTGTATTTGACTTGTTGTATTAAATATATATTATAAGTAAGTTTTTCTCTAAAATTCTATACTTTTTTTATATAAAATTTTTCTATAAGAATTATAGCTGCACAGTTTGTGTTATAATCTATTTTCTAAATAATATTTATATTATGTATAAGTGGTTAAGTATTTATATCTTCCATTTGTAATTGTCTCATTAAGAGCTTTACACTTCTTATTGTTATAACTGTCAGTGACTATAACAATAATAGAATAATTATAATTTATTATAATTATTAATGTTTTTTTTATTATTATATTCTATCATAACAATTAAATTTATTTTTTCAATATAATTATTTGAATAATTATATTTAATTTGTGGTTATAATATCCTATCATATTATAATTTTCTACTGAGGACAGTAATAGTACTCTTGATATTGTTACTATTACCATGAGTTCCATAGAAAAACCTTACACTTTGAGTGACATACTCATGTGACACATGTGACAATTGATGTTGTCTTGATGTGGACGTGATGTGAACCACTAAATCCAGTGACTATAATGTGAAACCAAGGCGACTGAAGCAAGATTTTATACTGACAGTGGGGGGACATGAAGTCAATTGCCAGCAATTGATGCAACATTTTCCCTGGGGTCTGTTTCCTCAGATCAAGTCTCTTCTATTACTAATTTCCTTCCATTCAAAGAAATCAATGATAATGAGAATCATAAATTAAGTTTTTTTTCTCAGTTTTTAATTTAATATACCCCTTTCTTATCAAATCTTCAATAATCAAGAAACAAAATCACATGTTCTACATTTGCTATTGGCTGGCACCCTGCAATACTTGGTCAAGTAACCATTGGCTGTTATATCTCTTCTTCTAAAATTTCAAAAAACATCCCAATGTATGATCACCTAAGGAACAAAATTCATGAAGTGGCCAAAATTCTCCAGAAATTTCTCCAAAACCTCTCTTTAAAAACCTTCAAACTCAACAACAAAGATAGGACTGAATTTGGAATTCCTGGTTTTGAGATGTTGAATTGTTTTGATTCTCAAATTGAATATTTTTCAAATGAATTAACATATACAATAAATAATTTCTCTAACTTTCCACATTGTGATAAAGCTTATCATTCTGAATTTCCTTATTTCCTCCCAGTTCCAATATCCAACAGAAACAGTAGTATCATTTTCAATAATTGTGATCTTTTTAATGACTTTTTTTGTAATTCCATACTTTTCAAGAAATCTCAACTTAATAGGAAGACAACCAGGAATTTGTCAAATGGTGCAGAAAACAAAAAATGTTTGCCATTTTACACTTTATCCAGAAGATGGATCCTCTGTATTTCTGACAATATTATCAATTTTATTACAAATTTATAGAAATACTTACAGCATCTTCAACAAATTCTATGAGAAAATATCTAATTTTGGTGTAGATGATCATACCCAAATTATAACTATATTAGCCTCTGCTTCAAAATAGGATTTATTGTTAACAATATATTCCTGTTATATTACTTTGATCTTTCAAATTGATAAAATAATTATAAATCTGATGATTCAATTTCAAATTTCAGAAATTAATTAGAGATTTCATCAACTAATTATAAGATGAAGAAATTAACTGCATGATAAAGATGTCAATAATAGTTCTTGTATACTGATTATTAATTGTGAAATCAATGAATTAATTATAAAACTGATAAATGAGTTATCAAATTAATAGATTAATCATAAAATTAAAAGATTAAATAAAAAATTAATAAATAAAATATGAAATTAGAAAATCAATAAATGAAATTTAAAACGAATAAATAAATTACAAAATTCACAAATTAATTATCAAATTATTGAATTGATTATAAAATTGATAAATAAATAATAAAATTGATCAATTAATTCAAAATTATTGAATTAATTTTGAAATTAATAAATAAATTATAAAGTTGATAAATAAATTAACAAATTAATTATAAAATTGATTAATTCTCTATAAAATTAGGAAATTAATTGTAAAATTGATTAATTATCTACAAAATTCAGAAATTAATTATAAAACTAAAAACTGAATTGTAAATCTGATAAGTTGAGTATAAAATCAATAAATTAAATATAAAATTCTTGAATTAATTATAAAATTATTAATTTAATTATAAAATTAATAAATCAATTATTAAATTATCAAATTAATTATCAATTTGACAAATTAGCTATAAAATTAACAATTGGGTTAAAAAAGAAATGAATTATTTCTAAAATGAATAAATTACATATAAAATTATTTAATCAATTTTAAAATGATTAAGTCCCTTAAGATATTAATAAATATATTATCAAATTTTGGAATTAATGATCAAATTCATTAAAAATGATTCAGCTCATTATTAACTGAAAAAACTCATTGTAAAATGAATCAACCAATAAGAAAACTGTTAAGCTAATTATAAGATTCATAAATTAATTGTTAAATTATTAAATTAACTATGGTATTATTGAGTTAAATATGACACTAATAAAGTAGTTTTAAAGTAATTAAATGAATTATAATATTCATAAATGACTTATAAAAATAAGAAGTTAACTATAAAATCAACAAATGAATTATAATAATAACAATTTACATATAAAATTATAAAATTAATTAGAAAATATTGAGTTAATTATGAATTTAATGAATCAATTATGGAATTATTGAATTAATCAGAAATTAATAAATTAATTCAAAAATAATAAAGTAACTGTAAAATCAATAGATGAATTAGAACGTGAAGAACTTAATTATAAAAGTAATGAATTAATTATAAAATTAATCCATTATTTCTAAAATTATTAAATTATTAATAAAATTAGAAAAATAATTTTAAGATGAATAAGCTAATTAGAATAGAAATGAATTATCTTTAAAATCAATAAAGAATTCCAAAGTCAATAAATTAATTATAAAATTAAGAAATGGACTTTAAAATGAACAAATCAATTGAAAATAAATAAATGAATTATAAAATTAATAAATGAATTATACTAAAAATAAATGACTTCTAAAGTTAAGAAATAAATTTTGAAATTGATAGATTACCTATAAAGGAAATAAATTATTTATAAAATAACTAAAGTAATCATAAGATTAAGAAATTAATCATAGAAGTAATACATTAATCCAAAAATTAATGAATCAATTATAAAATTAATAAATTAATTACAAAATTGAAAATTTAATTATATAATAAATAAATTGATTATAAAATTAATAAAATGATTATAAAATTGATAAACTGATTTTGAAATTGATCAATTAATTATGAAATTTGTGAATTGCTTATAAAATTGATAAATTCATTATAATATTAATGAATTAATTATAAAATTAATAAATTAACTATTAAATTCATAAATTAACTCCAAAATTAATAAATCAATTACAAAATTGATAAATGAATTATAAAGATAATAAGTTAGTTATAAAATTAATAAATTAGCTATAAAATTATGAAATAAATTATCAAGTTGATAAATTAATTCTAAAATTAGAAATTTGATTATAAAATTTATAAATGAAATATAAAATTAATAACTTAATTATAAAATTAAGAATTTAATTATAAAATTAATAAATTAATTATAAAGTTCATAAATTAATTACAAAATTAATCACTTAGTTACAGACTTTATAAACTAATTATAAAATTAATAAATTAAGCATAACATCCATAAATTAACTACAAAATCTTTGAATCATTCATACAATTAATAAGGTATTACAACATAAATTCATTATTATAAAATTAATAAATTAAGTATTAAAGTAATAAACTTAACAAAGCATTAATAAATACATCATAAAATTAATAAATTAATTTTCAAACTAATAAATTAATTTTAAAATTTATAAATTAACTTTAAAATTGATAAGTTAATTCCAACATTATTTTATTAGTCATAAAATTAATGAATTAATTTCAAAATTAAGAAATTAAATATAAAATTAATAAATAAATTATCAAATTAGTGAATGGATTTTAGAATTATTAGATTAATTATGAAACCAAAAACATAATTATAGAATGAATAAACTGATTATAAGCTTAGTAAATTAGTTATATAATTT
The DNA here is from genome assembly GCA_023105745.1 of Austropuccinia psidii. Classification (NCBI taxonomy): domain Eukaryota; kingdom Fungi; phylum Basidiomycota; class Pucciniomycetes; order Pucciniales; family Sphaerophragmiaceae; genus Austropuccinia; species Austropuccinia psidii. The sequence goes on from JALGQZ010000004.1 coordinate 70,795,208, forward strand.
TGAAATTAACTATAAGCTTAAGGAATCAATAATAAAATTAATACCTCGATTATAAAATTAATAAATCATTAATAAAATTAAAAAAACTTCAAATCAATTATAAAATTACTACATTAATTTTATACTTATTGAATTCATTATAAAATGAATGAGTTGGCTATAAAAGTACTAAATTAATTTTAAAATTTCAAAATTAACTATATAGCTTTTTTATTAATTATAAAATTAATAAATAAATTAATTTTAAAATTCATAAATTACCTTTAGAATTATTAACTGAATTATAGAATCAATAAATTAGTTCTAGGATCCCTAAATTAAGCATAAAATAAATTTTTTTTTTTAAAATTAATGAATTAATTATAAAATGAAGAATTAATTCTGAAATTAACAAATTAATTATAAAGTTACTAAATTAATTATAGAATTAATAAATTAACTATAAAATTAATAAACTAATTATAAAATTAATACACTAACTATAAAATTAATAAATTAATTATAAAATTGATAAATCAATTATAAAACTAATAAATTAATTATAAAATTGATAAATCAATTATAAAATTAATAAATTAATTATAGAATTGATAAATCAATTATAAAATTAATAAACTAATTATAAAATTGACAAATCAATTATAAAATTAATAAATTAATTATAAAATTGATAAATCAATTATAAAATTAATAAACTAATTATAAAATTGATAAATCAATTATAAAATTAATAAATTAATTATAAAATTGATAAATCAATTGTAAAATTGATAAATCAATTATAAAATTAATAACTTAATTATAAAATTGATAAATCAATTATAAAATTAATAAATTAATTATAAAATTGATAAATCAATTATAAAATTAATAACTTAATTATAAAATTGATAAATCAATTATAAAATTAATAAATTAATTATAAAACTGATAAATCAATTATAAAGTTGATAAATTAATTATAAAATTGATAAATCAATTATAAAATTAATAAATGAATTATAAAATTGATAAATAAATTATAAAATTAATAAATTAATTATAAAATTGATAAATCAATTATAAAATTAATAAATTAATTATAAAATTGATAAATGAATTATAAAATTAATAAATTAATTATAAAATTGATAAATGAATTATAAAATTGATAAATGAATTATAAAATTAATAAGTTAATTATAAAGCTGATAAATAAATTATAAAATTAATAAATTAATTATAAAATGAAAAGGTTATTCATGACATTGGTAACTTAATTAGAAAATTATCAAGTTAATCAGAAAATTAACATATTAATTGTAAAATTTATAAATTAATCATAAAATTGATAAAGTCACCAAGCAGTCAGAAACTCAGTAAATCAATTATAATATTAGGAAACCATTTGTAAAATTAGCAATTAAATTTTAAAATCAATCAATCAATCCTAAAATAAATAAATCAAATGTAAAATAAATTAATTTATCAAGAAATTAGTAAGCTGATTCTAAAATGAATGAATCAATTAGAAAGCTTTATAAATCCAATATAAAATTAATCAGTTGTCTATAAACTTAATAAATTAATGCTAAGATTAATAAATCACATATAAAATTGAACAAATAATTCTGAAATTAATCATAGAATTGTTTAATTAATTATCAAATTGAATTGGTAAATTAAGTATGAGATTAATAAATTTGTTTCAAATCAATATAGTAATTAGAAAATTGGTGGATTAATGAGAAGAAATCAGGAATTTTTTTTAAAAATGGCAGGGTTTTCTCAATACTAACAACGCAATATTTTTGGCTTCATGACTGAAATCAAAATGCAGAATTTATTCAGAACCAATGAGCATTTCTTTTGAATTAGGAAATTCATCTTGTTGAAATGGAATTTTTTTGCTTCATTTATGAAATCATTGTGTTAAAAATGAAGGCTTTCTTCAGCATCAATGTGCATTATACTTTTGCTTCATTAGGGAATTTCTTTGTGCTGTTTTGGGAAATAATTCTTTCAAAAATGAAGGACAAAATGCTTTCTTTTTGTTGCATCTGTAAACCTATCTTTTTATAATGGGGATTTTAATACCAATAATGCAACTTTCTTTGCCTTATTGAGGAAATCCTTTTGATAAAAATGCATGGTTTGTTTTCAGTCTTTATGTGCCTCCTTCTTTTTCTGGATTAGGGATTTTATTTTTTCAAACTGCAAATTTTTTGAGACTAAAAAGGCATTTTTTTTGCTACAACAGGGAAACTATCTTGATAAAAATTAGCAGCATTTCTTCAGTCCTCGTGTGCCTCCTTCTTTTTCTGAATTAGCAATTTTTTAATCTAAAAATGTGAATATTTTGATACCAACAAGGCTTTCTCTTTTGCTTGAGTAGGGAAATTATCTTGATGAAAATGTGGCATTGATCCAATACCAATGTGCAGTTGTTTTTTCTGGAATCAGGATTTTTTAGTACCAACAAGGAATTCTTTTTGTCTTCATTTGGGAATATCTTTTTTAGAAATTCTGAATTTATTTGATACCAATAAGGAATTATTTTCTGCCTCACTAGGAGATCAAATTTTTTCAAAATGCAGGATTGATTGATCTTATTTTGAAATGATGTTAGCTTGAGTGTTTAAAATTAACCACTTAAATGATGTCCAGTAATATAATATAAGCCCTTGTGACATATATATTACATATATCAGAGTATTTCAATTTCTTGATAGCTTCTTTATATGATGTGAAGTGAATATTGATTAACCCTGAAATAGGAATTCTTATTCTTTTATGTGAGTCTTGACATATTTTTTAATTATCCAAATAGCCACAATTAATATTAAAAAAAATCCTGAACTATGCATAACCCGTAAGTAATGCATATATCCACAATTCATCATTTTTGATTTAAGAAAAGATGAATATTTTTTTTGTGAGTAAGTAAATCCATGGATTGTATGCCAGATTTAGATTATACGCAAAAATTAACCTAAGGTAGCTCCATACGTTTAATAAGCTTAAATTCACTCTATTAGCTGTTAATAGGGAAAATACTTCAATACCACATAAAAGAATTGTGAAAAATTTAGTTTTCTAAATTTCACGCCAAAATGATGGGAATGTGAGAAATCCCATGTTACATATACACTAAGATGCATTTTATTAACTTTTTTTGGTGCTTGGAATGAAGTATTTCTACATACAGTTTTGGTACACCCATAGTGGATATCAGTTTTAAAGCCTGAATTACAATTTTTGACATGAAAATAGCTAAGGGGAACAAAAGACATCAAAGAGAGCCAGGGTACCCAGCTTCTAAGGCCTCTGAGGAGTTGATAGCTCTAAAGCTTGAGTCTATGGCTGATCATGGCCCAATTAGTAAAATAAAACCTTTTGGAAACTTGGTTACCAAGTTAAACTCTCATTAGATCATAAGAAAATTGCAAATAAGCTGCTATTTCGACATGAACAGGATGTAAAGAGCAACTTACACTCCCGTAAACATGTCAATCCTTAATTATTTTCCATGGATAAAACTTAAAAGATTAACTAAAACCCTTTTTGGAATATTGCTATTTATCTACCTCATAGAAACCTGCTATACTGTGCTATTTGCAATTGTACATATAGATAAGGTAAAAAATTCATCAAAAAGACAATTATTAATTAATATTTCTGAGACTTTCAGGCCCAATTAGTAATGGTATTATCCATAAATAAAAGAAATTCATTATGGTTTCATACTTAAAATTGAAAGTTTTACTTACAGTCCATTTTTGATGATTCCATGTGAAACACTGAATCTTCAAAAATTCACAGAAATTACAACCTGTGATAAAATTTCAAATAACATTTATAGCTTTGAGAGATTAATTTTATCTTGAAATAAAAGAATATTTATAGTTGTTATTTCTTTCATTCTCAACCATAAATGTATTTTTAGTCATGTAAAAGCCTTAATTAAGTAATTATGATAATCTGTCACAGGGGCTCTTCAAAGTGAAGAGGGCCTGGAACTCAGTAAACTGGGACTCACTTATGGAGGGCTCAAGGATATGGAAAGATTAATGACACTTAAGAGTGTAAGGAATGAATTACTATAAATAAAGATATGAGAAAAGCAGCAACAAAGAAATAAGAATAAGAAATAGAAGAGCCAACCACAAACAAGTCCAAGTCCACTGTTTCAACCTGTCAGAATGGAAAGAGAAGGGTTAATAAGGATATGGCCACCCAACTCATACTGTACAGGCGAAGAAAGAAAATGCAAAGACTAACTTAAAATTAAATAGTTATAATACCCAAAATAAGGATAAGAATAATTATAAAATAATAAATAAACTAAATTAATTAACTGGGGAAAGGTCCCCAGGGGGGAGAAAGAGGGGCTGGTATATGTGAGAATCACCGGCCCTGATCCAGAGGAAGAATTTTCATGAGAATAATTGATGATTGAATTGAGTCTGGCCAATACAGGTCCTGTACAGCTGTACAGAACCTGTACAAGAGGTGTGGTGTATTTGAGTGATCATACAGTTTCATACTGGTGTATTGAAACTGTATTGGGTGAGTACAACCTGTACAGGTATTGACAGACTGTATTGAGGTACCAAGCTGTATAACTGTTTCAGAATGAAGATTGCTGAAACTGAATGCTGATACAAGTGCTGGATCTGCTGATTTGTGATGCTTGAGTGGGTATATGAATGAATACCCTTACCCCTGATGGATGGTTGTTATAGTATCCCCCTCTTGAAACTGGTGGGCTCCTGAACACCATAATATCCTGCCACTGTTGAGTGGCATCTCAATATCCCCACATTCCTTTGAAAAGTTTCCTTTTGACCACTATCTTGAAATCCTTCTTCAACTCTTCTCTGTCAATTGAATTTATTTTCCCCCCTTCTTTTAACTTTGAGTAAGTACCCCACTTCGGACTATAATTTTCTTCTGATTTGATGAGTTTACTTGTCCTTGGGGCCTGGCCTTGGGTTGTATCCCAAATGAATGGCCACTGAGCTCTTGTGCTCAAAAAATGGGGCCAGATGAGTATATGAAGTGTACCCATCTGGCCAGGCTCAATCAGAAGAAATTTATTAAAAAGTGAATTCAGGGGTCTTGTCCCCATTGGATATGAAAAAACTGCCTCAACAGCCCTCCATAACAATCTTGGGCTGCGGCCCTTGCTATAGTAATTCTGGAGGATTCATGCCCTTATGGCCCTTTTTTATTTCCTAATTGGTCTTCTTGGTGATCTTTGGTCATATTAGAACATATGGCCATTTCTGGCCTTTTTGAGGTTCTAGGTGATTATGGTCAATTTCTTGACCTATGGCCATCTATGGCAATTTTAGGATTCCTTGGATTTCTGGGCCTATTTGGCCATTTTTTTGATTTTATGGCCTTTTGGGCCTTTTTGGGTGCTCTGGTGAAAATGGCCATTTTATGATTTTTTGTCCACATTTGGCCTTTTTATGCCTTTGGGGTCCTACAGTCCGTGGGGGTTATTGGAGGCCCCCAGGACCAAAATGAGCCCCTGGGGACCCAGGGGTACCATGGGACCATAAATTGGCCGCATGACCCATAACTTCACCTACATGGCCTGGACCCATTGGGGGGGTCCAGGACCACCAAAACCATGGCCTCCCCAAAGTTGCAGGGGAGTCCCTGGGTGATGAATCCAGCCCAAGGAGGGCTTTAGTGGGGGGCCATAATTGAGTTATGGCCCACTTCCTTAAGGGTTTTCTCTGAATTTGATGCGGGCTGATTTGACGTCTTGACCCTTCTGCTTGGGTATTCTCCATGAGTTGATGACTGAATCCCTGTGAACTTGACGATTTGGGTGGAGTTAAAACCAGTATCTTGTTCTTGTCTGTGTTTGGTTTGACTTTTATTCCCACTCTTATAAATAATAAAAAATGAAAAAATAATGGAACCTCCCAATACATGATTTGGGAGGGGATGTTGCTGCTTTTAAGAAATAAAAGAAAAAAAAATAATACAAGTAAAGAGAGAAAGAAAAATAAAATAATAAGAGGAAATGAGAGTAAACAAAGAAATAAAGAAAAATCCTGATGGTTGGTCCTTCTTGTGGTGAGCTGCTTGATTCTGGCCAAAAAGTGTCTGAAAAATGAAAACCAAGCATTTGATGCTCACAGAGTGGCCAAGGTAATGTTTTACAAGAAGTAGAACCCTCAGGGATGCATACCAGGAGTTGGAACTTACTTTCATAAATTCCACTCCCCACCAAGCACCATAAAATTGAAAAGAACTGCCATAAATGACTTCTAAGATGAATTGCCATAAATGACTTGAAGTAATGAATGTCTTGAATTATGATGATTGGCATAAATGAAATGATAAATAAAAGAAAAAGAAACATTTGGCCATATCTTGATAAGGTCCAAATCGGAGGGTATTGGTGTTGTATGCTTCCTGAACCTGTCCAAAGAATTGACAAGTGCTCACAAAGTGGCCAAGGTGATGTTTACAAAAACATATGGGTAGAATACCACCTTAAGGGTGCATGCCAGGAGAGGAACTTACTTTCATAACTTCTTCTCCCCACCAAGCACCATAAATCAAACTCTTGAGGTATTTGGACCAGGCTTGTCTGGATACAATGAATGGAAATCCTTGACAAGGTCTGGTGAGTTGGTAAGGTTGGAAGCTGGTTCCCAAGTGGTTCTTTCTGGGTCTTCACTGAATCCTTTCCACTCTACAAGATACCATAATTTACCTCTTTTGAGTTTTGAGTCCAGAACCTGAGCCACTTCCCATTCTTCTTGCTCCTCCACTAAAACTGGTAATGGCGGCAGTTGATGATGATTTGGGATAGTTGAATGCTTGACTGGTTCTAATAAGGACACATGGAATACAGGGTGATCTGTCTTCCATTGCTGAGGCAACTTGAGGTGATATGCATGGCTGCCAATCTTCTTCAGAACTTCAAAAGGTCCCAACCATCTTTCTGATAATTTCTTTGTGGTTCTTGTTGTCTTGATGTTCTTGGAAGCTAGCCATACTGTGTCCCCAGGTTGGAAATCAGGTGGAATTGCTCTATTTCTATCTGCATACTTCTTGAATCTCCTTATTTCTGACTCTAATTCTTCTTTGACAACTTGCTTTACTGATTGGAGTTTTGTTGATAACTTTCCAGCAGGTGAGTCTTGAGAAATATGGATTGAGTCAAATCTGGGATTTCTTCCATAAATGGTGAAAAAAGGTGATTGCTTGGTTGATGAATGTTCTGCATTATTATAGGCAAATTCAGCCAGAGGGAGCCAGGTGTGCCAGTCATCTTGATGGTAACTGACATACATCCAAAGATACTGTTGTAGAATCTGATTTACCCTCTCTGTCTGTCCATCTGTTTCAGGATGAAAATAAGTTGAAAGATCTCTTGATATCTTGAGCTTCTGACACAATTGAGTCCAAAATGATGAAACAAATAAGGATCCTCTATCACTGACAATACTGACTGGAAGTCCATACTTGGAGAATACATGATTAATGAAGATTTGGGATAAGTCCAGAGAAGTGATTGTTCCATAAGTTGGAATGAAGATTGCCATTTTTGAGAATCTGTCCACAACTACTAAAATTGAATCAAAGTTTTTTGACAGTGGCAATTGAGTGATGAAGTCCATTGATAATGAATTCCAAGGACAAGACGGAATTGAAAGAGGCTTGAGTAATCCAAACTTCTTGTGATAAATGTTCTTGTTTCTTGAACATTGCTTACATGAGGACACATAGTCTTTGATGAATTGATTCATGCCAGCCCAATAAAAATCCCTCTTGATGAGCTTGAGGGTCTTCTCCTGGCCAGGATGGCCAGCCAATGGTGAGTCATGACGCTTTGGAAGAATATTGAGTTGAAGTTCTTCATTGCTTGGGATTACCACTCTATCTTTGAATAATAATAACTTGGCTTGAGGTTCAAGAGAATAATCTGGAACTTTTTCACCTCTTGCTAGTTGCTTGAGTATTTCTTTATAGTCTTTGTCTTGCCATACTTCTTTTTGAATCTTGTCTACTAAATCTGAGAAAATCTCCACTTTGATTGAGAAGAATCTTGACTCCTGAATTCCATCTTGCTTAAGTACTTGATGAAAAGTTTGAGGATTCTTGCTGATGAAGTCCACCCCCTCTATGGGTACACATCTTCCTGATGTGACAAGGCATCTGGCAAAGTGGTCAGCTTGCCTGGCGGTAAGTGATAGTGAAGTGAAATTCTGAGAGAAATTCAGGCCAACAGGCCTGACGACGAGTAAGAACTTTGGAAGACATGAAATACTGCAAGGAAGAGTGGTCTGTCAAGACCTCAAAAGAATTGGAAAGAGAAAGAAGAAATGCTCTCCGGCGCTTGAGAGCCCAAACTATGCCAAGGAGTTCCTTGTCATGAATTTCATAGTTGAGTTCAGCTGGTAAGAGCTTGCGACTATCAAATGCAATGGGATGCTTTCCTGAGTCATTCACCTGACTCAGTACGGCGCCCAATGCATAATCAGAAGCATTAGTCTCTACAATAGTAGGTAGAGATGGATTGAAATGGGATGAGATAGGAGCAGAGGTGAAAGCTTCTTTGAGTTCTCGAAACTGACTAAGAGCTTCCTCATTGAAGATAAAGGGAGAATCTTCTTTGAGAAGGGAAGTGAGAGAAGTGATTTTTTTGGAATAATTTTTAATGAAACAACGATAAAAATTGGCAAAGCCAAGAAAAGATTGAAGGGCCTTGATGTTTTTGAGCTGAGGCCAATTGAGGATTTGCTGAACTTTTGAAGAATCTATCTTGAGGCCATCACTTGAAACAACATAGCCCAAGTATTCCACACTTGAGGCATGGAATACACACTTGGAGGCTTTCGCAAATAAATTATTTTCTCTGAGTCTTTGGAGGACAGAGGTCACATGTTTGACATGTTCTTCCTCAGAACTTGAGAATATCATAATATCATCTAGATAAACCACAACAAACACATCCAAGAAATCTGCAAATATATCATTTACAAGATTCTGGAAAGAAGCAGGAGCATTGGTCAAACCAAATGGCATGACCAAATACTCATAACTACCATACTTGGTTCTGAAGGCAGTTAAGTGCTCATCCCCCCTTTGATTCTCAGAAGGTTATATGCACCACGCAAATCTATCTTGGAGAAGATAGTGGAACCGTTGAATACGGTAAGGAGCTGGTTCATAGGAGGGACAGGATATCCGTTCTTCCTAGTGACAGCATTGAGTTTGCGGTAGTCAACACACAAACAAAGACCTCCATCCTTTTTCTTGACAAAAAGGACAGGTGCTCCTGTTGAAGAGGAGCTTGGTCTTATGAAACCTTTCTCTACATTCTCTGAAATGTAGGCCCGCAGTGTTTCTGACTCTTGATTTGATAATGAGTAGATAACACCAATTGGAGGTAGAAGACCCTCCAATTTGATATGGTGATCACAGGCGTGGTGTGGAGGAAGTTTCTCTGCTTTCACCTTGGAGAATACATCCAAATATTGGTGATAAGCAGGAGGGACTACCTTCAACACAGTTTCAATTTCTTCTGGCTCTTCCTCCTCATCCCACTGATCCTCCAGGGATGCATGAAAAGACAAGGGAGGAAGGTCCATATCCCCTTGAAATAGATGAAGTGAAGATATGGCAACATCTTCTCCAACATCCTTTATCTCTTTGAAGACTTCATCTCTTAATGGAAGTAATGACTGAGAGGGAATGATGGAAGGGATATGGACAGAAGAAGGAAGGGAAGGTGTCTTAAGTTCACCAACCAGAGCAACACTGTTGACAGCAGTGGCTAAGTCATTACTAGTAGAAGGAATAACACCACTAGAATCCTTATGACTAGAATCATAGGTGATCAATCCATTTTTCCAATCAATAATGGGATTAAAATGGTAAAGGAAATCATAGCCCAATATCAGGTATTCTCCCTTGGGTGAATCTATGATAAAGAAGTCCCATTCAAAGCTTGGGAAGGAAGGAAAGTCAACTATCCACTTGGTATAATGGGTGATGAAAAAGGCAGGGGATTCATTAAAATCCAAAATGAAAAGAGGAATCTTTTCAGGGAGCTCTGACAGAGTCAATGAGTACTTGAGAACAAATGTAACAACCACTCATCAGGGGTAAGGGTATTCACTCACACACCCACTCAAACACCTCAAATCAGCAGATCCAGCATTTGTATCAGCATTCAATTTCAGGAATATTCATTCTGAAACATGCATACAGCTTGGTACCTCAATACAGCCTGTCAATACCTGTACAGGCTGGATTCACCCAATACAGTTTCAATACACCAATATGGAACTGTATGATCACTCAAATACACCACACCTCTTGTACAGGTTCTGTACAGCTGTAAAGGACCTGTATTGGCCAGACTCAATTCAATCATCAATTATTCTCATGAAAATTGTTCCTCTGGATCAGGGCTGGTGATTCTCACATATACCAGTCCCTCTTTCTTCCCCCTGGGGACTTTTCCCCAGTTAATTAATTTAGTTTACTTATTATTTTATAATTATTATTATCCTTATTTGGGTATTATAGCTATTTAATCTTAAGTTAGTCTTTGCCTTTTCTCTTCACCTGTACAGTATGAGTTGGGTGGCCATATCCTTATTAACCCTTCTCTCTTCATTCTGACAGGTTGAAAAAGTGGACTTGGACTTGTTTGTGGTTGGCTCTTCTATTTCTTATTCTTATTTCTTTTTTGCTGCTTTTCTCATATTCTTATTATAGTAATTCATCCCTTACACTCTTAAGTGTATCTTTCCTTATCCTATCCTTGAGCCCTCCATAAGTGAGTTCCAGTTTACTGAGTGCCAGGCCCTCTTCCCTTCGAAGAGCCCCTGTGACAACAAAATTCTTTGCAATAAAAGAGTTTGTAGCACCAGAAACAATGAGAATACTATAAAAAATATCAGAGACAGAAGAGAAAATAAGAAATTTTAAAGATTTCTTGACACTAGTATTCAGAGTGCACAATTGTGCTCTTGGAGGAAATAAGTGAGAATCATTGAACACATCACGATTCCCACTCAGGCTTTTCCCTGCTTGCTAGGGAAGCCTCTTGATGATGACCCAGGCTTGTTCTGAGGTCTCTTGAAGCATTTTTCAATTGGGTGCTTTCCACCACAATAAGTAGACATCCCCTCTTTGATCCTCCTCTCCTTTTCAGAACCAATTAATTTATTGTCCTTATTGAGGAGAGCGGCATGGGGCTTGTCCTTTGAAGATTGATACTCCTTGCCCTTCTTGTTCTTCTTCTGGTTAAACCTCTTTGAAGATGAGTTTTGAGGAGGCCTAGATTGATTGGATCCAATGACTTGAGGCTTTCTCTTGATTGCCACCCTTTTCTTTTTGCCTCTCATGATATCTTGTGTCTAATTCTAAAGTGACATACATAAGTTCTTGAAGAGTGTCAAAGGTTCCAGGGTGAGAAACCAACTGATCCAATAATCTTAATGCCAATCCTCTTCTGTAAACATGGATATAAGCTCTTTCCCCCCAATCTCCAATTCTTGACACTAAGCTTCTGAAATCTGCAATGTACAAGGAAACATGACCACTCTCCTTCATCCTCAAATTGTCTGACTCTTGTTCAGCTTTCCTGACTTCATTGGGGTCACCAAACAGAGTGAATAATTGAGATTCAAATAATGGACAATTATTGAAGAGGTAGGAAGGTTCTTCATTGGAAATATTTGAGAGATAGGGTTCAATCCACTTTCAAGCTCTACCAGTGAGAAAAGAAGTTGAGTAAAGAACTTTCTTCCTGTCAGAGGAGAAATTTGCTGGATCATTATGGAAGATTATCTGACAGGATTGGATAAATCCTCTCAATTTATGAGCTTGAGTACCATCAAAAGAATCAGGTGCCTTCATGGATGGAGTCTTGAAAGCAGGGGCTTTAGAATGGTCCCTGGGAGCAACTGCTTGAGTGAGTTGCCCCATTAATTGAGTCATCTGCTCCATCATCTTGAGGAAACTTGGATCAGTTTGAGAGACAAGAGGTTGACTAGAAAGGGCTAGATTAGAACCCTGAGGCACCTCTGGAGCATTTGCCAAGGCATCTGCCACTTCAGTTTCCCCATAATCTTCCTCTTCCACAGACTCTTCCCCCTCTTCATCTTCAACTTCCCCTTGTCTTGCTCTTGCACCTTCAGACATGCCAGGGTAGCCACCCAAAAGTCCAGAGAAAGATCTTGATCTTCTAGATTTCATTCCACCTCTTCTTGAGGGTGCTGCTCCTTCCATTGGTGGTCCTCTGTCCAAGTTTGCACTCAGTTGATGAACTGATGGTGTGTGGTCAAGAGGAGCCCTTGCTGTAGGAGTGAGAACAGCTTGAATTCTTTGGGATCTAGTATTTTTGGCTGGGGGGCTATGCTGAACTGGCATTTTGAATAAAATGAAATAAACCTGATGGTATGAGAACAGAGATCAAAACTTGGCCAAATAAATCACAATAAAATCTTGATGAATCTTGAGGAATCAATTCAAATCTTGAGGTGAAATTGAATTCAGTCAACAGTCAAATCAATTCAACAATAAACAATCAATTCAAATCAAATATCAATAATCTTGAGAAAGTCAACAATCAATCAATATTCAATCAATAATCAATAAATCAATCAATCAGTGTCTTCAATATTAAAACAAGGTCTTGAGGAATCAATCAATGAATTTGAAATCTTCAGAAATCAATTCAATATCTTGATGAGTCAAAATCAGTCAATAATCAAAATCCATTCTTGAGGATCAATAAAATATCTTGAGGATTCAAAGTCAATCAATAATTAAAATCAGCTCTTGAGGATCAATCAATATCTTGAGAAGTCAAAATCAATCAATCCAAATAAGAATCCTGAGCCGCTGAATCAATAAACCAATGAATCCCAATGAAATAATCCAATCAATTAAACCAATAATCAATCCTGAATAAGACCTCAATAAGAACACAGAAAAATTTGATTTGATAAAATGAAATGAAGTGAATGAAATGGTCAGCAATGATTAAGAAAGAAGAAGAATCAATTTCATATGAATGAAATGAATGAGATGAAATTGATGAGAGAGAAAAATCATAATCATTAAAGATCATTAAGTCATAAAAGAGATTATAATTAATAAATGAGAGAAATGAATATAAATGAATGAAAAGAAAGAATCAAATATGAGTTAATTGAGTTAATGTCACAGGGGCTCTTCAAAGTGAAGAGGGCCTGGCACTCAGTAAACTGGGACTCACTTATGGAGGGCTCAAGGATATGGAAAGATTAATGACACTTAAGAGTGTAAGGAATGAATTACTATAAATAAAGATATGAGAAAAGCAGCAACAAAGAAATAAGAATAAGAAATAGAAGAGCCAACCACAAACAAGTCCAAGTCCACTGTTTCAACCTGTCAGAATGGAAAGAGAAGGGTTAATAAGGATATGGCCACCCAACTCATACTGTACAGGCGAAGAAAGAAAATGCAAAGACTAACTTAAAATTAAATAATTATAATACCCAAAATAAGGATAAGAATAATTATAAAATAATAAATAAACTAAATTAATTAACTTGGGAAAAGTCCCCAGGGGGAGAAAGAGGGGCTGGTATATGTGAGAATCACCAGCCCTGATCCAGAGGAAGAATTTTCATGAGAATAATTGATGATTGAATTGCGTCTGGCCAATACAGGTCCTGTACAGCTGTACAGAACCTGTAAAAGAGATGTGGTGTATTTGAGTGATCATACAGTTTCATACTGGTGTATTGAAACTGTATTGGGTGAGTCCAACCTGTACAGGTATTGACAGACTGTATTGAGGTACCAAGCTGTATAACTGTTTCAGTATGAAGATTGCTGAAACTGAATGCTGATACAAGTGCTGGATCTTCTGATTTGAGATGCTTGAGTGGGTGTATGAATGAATACCCTTACCCCTGATGGATGGTTGTTACATAATCTTACCTCACAACAGATGATACAATAAATAATCCAAAAAGGATAATTTCTTTCTCACTCAATTGATTTTTACTTTGCTCATGGAATGCCTCTGTGAGCTGTTGTTGACTTAAAAGAGGTCTCCTCTTGCTTTTTTTCAAAATCATCTTATTATCCAATTATACCTTTATTACCAACAGGAAAATATTAGTTAACATGTTTTTCTTAAGTGTTTTAATATTTCAGAATAAATCAGAAAGGGATAAAATTATATAAACAGACTATAAACTGTTTTGATACTGCTATAAATCAATTTTGATCATTTAAAGCCACAATTTATCCGTAAAATATCTCTACCAAGTCTTTTCAAGGTTTTATTGGAGTATTAGTGAGTCCTTTTAATTGATTCTTGAAGCTTTTCTCTGATATTAGTTCTATTCAAGAATTATATCTATAATTCTTCTTGTAAAAGATAATTATATTTTAATAAAGAGGTTTCATTATTAAATACTTCTTGTAATTTCTTTTTGTATAAAATTACTACTTATGGTTATAATCACTAGTAGTGTATAACAAGTAAAAGAAAGAATTAATTGAGTAACTATTTGATTGAGGTTATAATAAACCTATTAACTATATATAATGACAAAAGTCATATTACTGTTGATTAATAGTAATATTATCAATAGTTTCATAGACACATCTTACAGTTTACATTACAGAGACTTGAGACTTACACATCCTTGACTTGAAGTCAAGTTCAAGCGCTTGAATCCTCATTTTCCCTGGTGTACCATCTTGATGAGATCACAAATAAATTATTAATTCTTGTGGCTTTTCAATTAGAGATCTTTATTTGGAAGTCTCTATCAGTATGTCAATAAACAATCAATATGATAATAATGGTAATAGTTAATATTTGTTTGATAATTGATATTTTCTTAACTGCTTTTTGTTGATTATATAATTCTTTTTAATTAATTTTTCTAGGTTACCTTCTTTCAATACTTGAGATATGTAAAGAATAATTTTTTATAATCACTATTAAAATTCATAAGAATCATTATAACTAATTCAGACCTTCAAAGGTTATTTAATGATACTATCAATTTATATAATAATTCAAGGATAATTCAATTTTACAAGGGGGGTTATGGTGAATATAAATTTAAGGTATAGGTAATATAATAGTAAGATATTACTATTAGGACTAACATAAATATAATCCAATATATCTAGAAGGATTATTATATACTCTATGGTGGTAAGATGATATATCCTTTATATAAATAAAGGTTATTGGTAAGCTTAATAAGATCACTCATGATAATATCTAAAAACACTATTTCAACACTACTACTATATATTTAATACTATTGAATGATATTAAGCTCTTTCATTAATACTATAAATTTCCTTCATTAACTAGTCATAAATAATACCACAAGATGCTGAGCCTTGCTACTGATATTTTCAATATAATACTAGATTATCATACTAGAAGAGGGATGGATTGATCCTCAATAGTATTCTCTGAATTGGAAGCATGGGGGTGAATCAGGGAGAGAGGCCCTTTAGTTATACCTTTTAGGCCCTCCATAGAGCCTTTCAAAAATAGGGTGCTGAGAAAAAATTCCACCTTGAAACATTTTTTCTGGTGGGTAAATTGAAAATGGTGCCAGTTGATCAAGATATTGTAGCATGTGTTTGATTGATTGCACCATTTAGAGCTTTATTATTATCAGTGCACATCCTTGAGCCATCTTTACTAGTTTTAAAATTTGGAACTGTGTCATTTGATAAAGATATTGCACCAATTTTTTGAACTATACTTAGATTTGTACTAAACATTATTCATATTATTCACAGTGTAAGGCTTGTCTATGAACCTCTTGGTAATAGTAACAATATCAAGAATCTATGACTGTCCTCAGTAGAAAAATGTAATACAATAAGATATCATAACCACAAATTAAATATAATTATTAAAATAATCATATTAAAATGATAAATCTAATTATTATTATATAATATAATAATAAAAGAATATTGATAATTATAATAAATTATTATTATTCTATTATTGTTCTAGTCACTGACAGTTATAACAATAAGAAGTGGAAAGCTCTTTATGAGACAATTACACATGGAAAATATAACTATTTAACAACTTATAAATAATATAAATATTATTTATAAAAAGAAACTATAACACACACTGTGAAGATATAATTCTTATAGAAAAATTCTATTTAAAAAAACTACCAATAGATAAAATTGTTTCAGAATTTTAGAGAAAAACTTGTTATAATATATATTTAATACAACAAGTCAAATACAACTGTTATTATATTGAATAATTATTATAAGTTAAAAACAGGCCAAAAAACAATATTTCAAAAGATAAAACAGCTTTTCAAAATAAAAATATAATTTAAAGAGTTTTTGAGAGGAATTTGTGGATTTCGAAGATATTTTATGACAATAATTTTAAAAATAAAATGTATTATTGGTGATTACAACAGTAATCCATTTTCTATGATTTCAATTCTTTAATTTAAGATTTATAAAGAATGAAATAATTAAGGGATACTTTAATGATAAGATTTTATATAGAATAAAACTTTATGTGTTTAAATGTCTAATATAATTGGATGGGATTGAATTTATTAACAAAAACAGTGATGAATAGACTCTTTTTATTTCTGAAGAGCATCCCTCATGATTCATAATATATATAGAGGGTGTTCTCAGTTCAAAACTGAAAAACCATGCTTAAAAATGAGGTTCTTAACCTAAGATAACTTATTTTTAAGCTCCAATTTAAAGTTACTGGTGTTATTCTTAACTCCAAGTAACGTTAATCCTCATTTAAGTCAATTATTTTAAGTTTTAATAAAAAATACGTTTATTTATATTGAAATGTATCACATGAAAAACTTAAAAATAAAGTTTCAAGTAAAAATCTCTTAAACTCAATATTTAATTAATTTTTAAATAAATCGCAATTTTCTTTGAGTATAATTAAAAGAGTAATTTTCCAGGCTAATTACCAATAAAGCCTGCTTAAAAAAGATACTTCAAATTTAATTCATACACAGATAACATTGAATTTCGAGCTGTGTAAAAGTTTAAAGCAAATCCATTAAGATTTGGATTTTTAATTAATTTTTGAAGTTATTGCTATTTCTCCACGTAAAATAGCAATGCACACTAAACCTTAACATTTGATAAGGTTTTGATACTTGTAACTTCAAGATTGTAAGCTAATTTAAGCTTTGAAACCTCTTAAAACTTTAATTTCAAGCTTGCCTATTGGGATTTACCCTTTGGCAGCTTGAAATTCCTGTCCAAATTGGTATAAAACCAGTTTAAACTTTAAGGTTGGATCAAATTCTAATCTTAAAGTTTAAATAAAGTTAACAATCCTCCAATACAGGTGGCCAACCTTAATTTAATCCTTTTAGATCCAAAAAGCTGGGTACCCCAGCTCTGTTTGGTCTTTTTCCTTTGTCCCACATTTTTGCATGGATTTTGCCCTTTTATTTATTTAAAGCCATAATAAGGCCTTAAACACTTTTAAATTCAGCCCATACAGGATTTACATCCTTTATGGCAAATCCATAGCCAATTCAGTAAATATACACAACACCTCAATTTTAACTAAAATTTTGGTAAGCTTGTATAAACCTTATGCAACTTTAAATTTAAGCTTATTTAAGCTTAAATTTAGCAATTTTAACAAAATGTTCAAAAATTTACATGAGTACTGTGAGATTCTTAAATCTTCCAATATCTTAAGAAATAAGTATTTTTGGGTATAACACCCTATGGGTGTACCCTGGGTTATTTTTGGTGTAAAATCCAAAAATGACATATTAATTATAACTTTGATTATCCAAACAAATTTTATACTTATTTTTTTGTATTCTCATATTGATTTTTACTGAAAATTATGTTCAAGACTAAATCAGCTGTATATAATGCTATTTGTGGCCTTATGGGTATGTCATATATACCTCACAGGCTCACATTCCCTACCACCAAAAACACCTTTAGTACAATTTTCTTTTAGTAGTATACCCCCAAGTTAATTGGGGGGGTATAATCCACTGTCCAACCTCTCTACGTATACTTTTAAGTATGTAAAGCACACAATTCAGATGTTTTATTGAGGAATTGGTCTTCTCTCATTTCTAAATCTTCTGAGAAACCTTTGGGAATAATGTATTGTTTCTGCTACAATACATTCATCTTCATGTTGTGGATTTTTGTACCTGATCAAGTATTCTCTTCCATCTTTTCCCCTAAGTCTTTTTTCTTTCAAGAATTTTAGTACTTTTTTTCTCTTCACTTTGATATAGTGGAGGTACTTCTAAGGGTGTTTCATTTCTTAAAGGTTATAATTCCTTATCACTTGAAGTGTAAAGCTTTACTAGACTAACAGGAAAAGTTGGAATTTTTTTTTCCGATTCTCCTTAAAGTTCTACCTGTACTGCATTTGTCCCATGAAGGGCTTCAATAATAAATGGTTCTGCGAAGGAATTTTTCAATTTCTTTGGACCTCTAATATTATTAAAGTTCAAGGTTGAAACTAGTATTAAGTCACCTACTTTGAATTCTGGGTTTTTATGACTTTTGACCCATTTCTGGTTAGAATATTCAAAGGAATAATTCATGCTTTGTTTTGCATGATTCCTTACTTTATCAAGCAATAAATTAAAGCTTGAAGCAGTTGGATGAATATCAACTAAGTCTTTCTTCAAAGTATCAACTGGAATTTTTGGGTTCCCTCCTTTTTCCAACATTGCAGGAGTCTTGACTGTTGAAGCATGGATAGAAGTCTTATAGGCTAATTCCAATGCTGGTATAAGGGTACACCAAGCATGGGTGAAGCCATCATAATCTTTAAGCTCCAGGCCATAAGCACAAAAGCTTCTGATCATGTCCTCAAGGGTTTGAATAATTCTTTCTGCTAGCCCATCTGTGTGTGAATGGTATGGTGTCAAGAATGATAGTTTTGTACCCAAAGGCTTATGTAGATTATTCCATAAGGCTAATGTAAATTTTGGGTCTCTAGCACTAGTGATATTTTTAAAGAGACCAGTATGAGATATGACTCTATTCCAAATAGAAAGAGCTGTATCCATACCTGTGTAATCTTTATGACATGGTAAAAAGATTGGGTTTTTGCTATATCTGTCAACAATGACAAGACATACATTGTAACCTTTATCACCTACAGGTGTCAAGGCAGTTACCCAATCCATATGAACCACTTCCCATGGGGTACTTGGTTCTTGGATATGAATCATTGGACCAAATATTTTACCAGTAGCTTTATTGGCCTTCTTGCATCTATCACAACTATGCCAGTACTCAATGACATATTTTCTCCAAGATGGTCACCAGGCACATGTCTTAATTATTTCCATTGTTATGTCTTCAGAAAGATGTCCAGAATAAATGTTATAATGGCATTCTAGTAGTATTGTGTTGATCAAAATTCTACTAAATAAGACCGTGACACATGTGTGTTTAGACCTATGATATAAGATACCATCAAACAAATAAAATCTTCCATTGTCATAAGATGTTTTCCAAATATCATTCAGAGAATTAGCCAAAGATGCATCTCTGAAATCTTTGTCAATTAGAGAAGTAACAATATGACAATTCTTATCTTTCTTATAGCTTTCTCTAACTTCTTCAAAGAATTCTGTTCACATATCTGTGATGTTAATTCCTTCAATTGGAATTTGAGGTCTGCACTTGTAGGAACATAGTCAGGATTTTCAGGTGTATTGGGTAATTCCCATCTGCTCAAGCCGTCAGCATTCTTGTGAGTATTTTCTGCTTTATGTACTATGGTAATATTGCCTCTATAATCCTAAATAGCAAGCTGCCATCTTAACATGTGTCTGTTAGGAGTCTTCATGTCAAGAAGTGATTTTACTGCATTAAAATCAGTAATTACTTCAAACAAACTACCATCAAGATAATAATGAAGTTTTTCCAGAGACCAAACAAGGCGAAGGAACTCCATCTGGCTAGCTCCATATCTGGCCTCAGGAGGTTTGATTTGTCTTGAGATGAAACAAACTGGACCCTCATAAGGCTTTTCATTGACAATTTGAATTTGATGAATAGTTGCACCTAGGCCTTCACCACATGCATCAATATACATCTTGAAAGGAAGTTTCCAGTCTTGAATAAATAATAATTGTGAATTATTCAAGGCATACTTGATTTTCTTATATGCTTGAATTCTTTCCTGTGTCATTTCAAAGACAGTTTGTTTATCACAAATTCTATACAATGATTTGGCATGGATTGCAAATTCTTTAAGGTGTTGTCTGTAATAGCTGGCAAAACCTGAGAAAGAAATCATCTCCTTTTTGTTCTGGGGCATTTGTCTCAGCAAACCTGCAGAAACCTTGTTTTTATCAACACCAAGGCTCAGTCCTGATACTACATTTCCTAGAGCTTTCAGCTCATGAAACCCAAAATTACATTTTTTAAGAGGTATTTTCATGTTCACTTGAAGAAATTTTTCTAAGTAGTAATGAAAGTCTCTATAAATGCAATTGCCAGGCTTCTTAACAAATGATAATGTCATAAATATAAATGATTAACCATCCCTCTGATAACTCATTTGGGAAAATGGTATTTGTCTTTTTTTAGTAATGAAAGGGTACATTTTTAATACCAAAAGGCATCCTCAAGTATTCATAAATACCACAATGAGCAATAATCCTCAATAATTTCCTAGCGTGAGGTGTTAGAACATTCTGATGGAAACCTTTAAGAGCATCCATAGAAGTGATAAACTTTGCTTTGCATAATTGAGTCAAAGTCTCATGGATTCTAGGGATTGGATACCTGTCTGTAATATTGTAGGTATTCAATTCTCTAAAATCACCAACCATCCTTGATTTACCATTATGCCAAGTAATGATTACAGGAATTGTGACTTCTCCTTCTTCATTGTGCCCAGCTTTTCTAAGAACTCCCAGATTCATTAGTTCATTAATATGACTTCCTAATGCTTCTCTAGCCCTAGGGATAGCTGAGTAAGCTGGTCTTCTTAATAGTGGAGGGTAGGGTCTTTCCAAATTAAGCATAATGTCCACCCCATGGCCTTTGATAGCCCCAAGTGGTTTATTATCAGAATCAAAGGCCCCTCTGTATTGAAATAACATTTCAATAAGCTCTTCCTTCATTTCTAATGTTAGTTCAGTACTAGTGTGTGCTGCAATTAACTGATATGACACAAATTTTTCTTTATTAACATTCTTTACTTGTCTAATGACAGCAATTTCTCTTTTTTATGGAGGAAAAGCAAATTTTTGCCTTTTATTTTCCCCTATAGTGGTAAATATTGAGATAATCATTTTCAAGTATAAAGTGTTGTGAAGTAAAGTTATTCATAACAAAAAACCAACTTTGAATCTGATACTTCCTGCAGGATGAGGGAATATCATTGCTGTGTCAAACATGCCCAAGGGGTGCATATCTTGGCTAGCACTGCTGAATCTTATACCTTCAAATTTCATTAAGCTTTCTTTCCAATTGGTATGAATCCTGTCAAGGTAATCTTTTCCAACGCAAGTACAAAAAGCACCTGAGTCAAGATGTAACTTGGCTTCTGTCAGGATGATACTATGATAAAGGTATAACTAGGCTAATTACAACTTTAACTGTGTATGTGACACGGCAAAAAATAATTAAAAAAGATTTATAAGGGTTTATAATGAGATAAAAGGGTTCTACTATTGAGAAATAGTGGTGGTGAGCACTATTGAGAACCCTGGGTGCAGGCTTTATCTGTTGGATTACAATAATAAAGTCTACGATAATTAAAGATTATAATTATACCTGATTATTTAACCAAGAGTAAAACTGTTTTTGACAGTTTACTACGTAGGTTATTCAAGAGCAGGATGAGGAAAGGTTTTGGCAGTGAAAAGCCCTCCTTTTATCCTGAAATTGGGGTGAAAATGCTGTTAGACTTTTTCACGTAGAGGAAGTGAAGATTTTTCACTCCTCATGACAGGCTTGTGGTTTGAAAACAGCCTGTATACTCTGTATTGGGCTCAGATGTGGTTTTGAAACCACATCAGGGCAGTTTTCACCAATACAGGGTGAAAATTTTCATCTGGGGACCTCACAGCCTGATTCTGACGTGTATGACGCGTAGAATGCTGTACAGAAACTGTATGGGACCCCAGTATTGACTGACATATGAGGTATTGAAGTAAAAACATTCTTCTTCGTCTATTTGACATCTCATATTCATGGTTATGGGATATTATCCCAAGGTAAGGCTGTATATGACAGCAGGTGGGATTTTGACCTTAAACTGGTCATAACTCTGTCAGTTTTTGAGATATCAAGCTCAAAATTGGTTCATTAAATAGCTCTATATGAGCTCTACACAATGGTACCCAACTTGACATGGTTATCATTAAATATGGTAAAGTTATCCCATGTACAAGTATTTTTGTGCATTGGCGTGGTTTGGGCAAAAGCTGTATTAAGCTTGTTTGGCCAATAACTTCTGTTCTAGTTGAGATATGAGGAAATGGATGACACCATCAGATAGCCCTGATTGTGCTCTTTCCAAAAAGACCCCACTTTAAGTATCTCACACTAAAACTGTAAAAGCTAGATGAGAGGTGAATGTTTTGTTCACCCTTATTTGGTCTGAATTTGACCATAACTCAAGTAATACTGGTGCTAGCTCAGTTTGGCTAGTACCATTGGATAGCCCTGGCTTAGAGATTCATTTTGAATACCCATTTGATGGGGTTAAGCCTCTCCTTCTAGATTTTAGATGAGAGGTGAAAATTAAGGTTTATGCTCAGCAATAACTTTGAGCAGGAATAACTTTGTTATTTCTTGTCCTATGGTGATGGGACTTATATTTTCAGGAAGAGGTGAGTTTCCTCTTTCTTTTGATACCTTTTGAGCTAATTTGGCTCAGCTCCATGTTT
This sequence comes from Austropuccinia psidii, assembly GCA_023105745.1. NCBI lineage: Eukaryota > Fungi > Basidiomycota > Pucciniomycetes > Pucciniales > Sphaerophragmiaceae > Austropuccinia > Austropuccinia psidii. The sequence goes on from JALGQZ010000004.1 coordinate 70,818,139, forward strand.
TGGTGGTATTTTGGCTATACCATTGGTTTGTGGTATTTTGGCTGTCATGCTTGTGCTCTGGTTTTGAGTCACAGGCTGACATACCCTCCCTCTAAAAAAGGCTCATCATTGATGAGACTGTTCAGTCCTCCTAGAGGCTCTGAATATCCTTAAATGAAGGTTCCCATCTGGTATGGCATCCTCTGCCAACCATTTGTCTTTGTCAGCTGTCTGGTTCTTGAATCTGACTAGATATTGTCTCTGATCCTTCCCATTAAGTCTGATTTTTCTGGCCCTGATGATTTTACTCACAGGTCCAGGAGAGTCTTCTACTTCCACTATTTCTGGTGGAGTGATGTTTTTCTTCCTGGAGGGGAATTTATCCTCCTCCGTTTGGAAGTATGGTTTGACCAGGCTCACTGGAAAAACTGGGTGTTTCCTAGAAAACTCCTCAGTGAGCTTGACCTCTACTGCATTCTTCCCTATCAACTTAATGATAGTGAAGGGCCCTACTAATGAGTCTCTCATTTTCTTAGGTCCTTTGAGATTGTTAAAGTTCAGTGTAGACACTAACACCTGGTCCCCTTCCTTGAAGTCAGGTTCCATATGTGACTTGTCCCACCTCTGCTTGTTATACTCTTTGGCCTCAGCTTGGCATTTGGCAGCAGTATCACAGGATTTCTTCCACATATCATGGAAGTCTTTGGCTGTGGGGTGGATGGTCAGAAGATTTTTCTTCAAGTGATCCACAGGTAACAGGGGATTCCATCCTTTCTCTACCAGTGCAGGTGTTTTTCCTGTGGTAGAGTGCTGGCTTGTATTATAAGCCAGTTGGACTGCTGGTAAGAGGGTGACCCAATCATGGGTATATCCCTCATGGTCCTTGTATTCCATGCCATAGGCACAGAACCTCCTGAGGATGTCCTCCATTGTTTGGATCATCCTCTCAGCTAGGCCATCTGTTTGTGGATGGTAAGCTGTGGAAAAAGCAAGCTTGGTTCCAAGCATGTCATATAAATTGGTCCAAAATTCAGATGTGAATTTTGGGTCCCTGTCACTAATTATGATCTTAGGGACTCCACAGGTGGATATGATGTTATTCCAAAATAACAGAGCAGTGTCCATGGCTGTGTCCTCTTTATGGCATGGTAGACATCTCATGCTCTTGCTGAACCTATCAACTATGATTAAGCAGGCATTGTAGTTTTCTTTGCCTCCTGGGACAAGTCCTGTGACCCAGTCCATGTTGATGGTTTCCCATGGGTGTTTGGGTTCTTCTATGTGTTGAAGCAACCCATATTTCTTCCCATGTTTTCTATTTGCCTTTTGGCATCTTTCACAAGTGTTGATGTATTCACTCAACTCTTGCTCCCACTTGGGCCACCAAGCTGTGCTTGCTACCCTCTCCTTAGTCCTGTCCTCACTCATGTGTCCCATGTAGGGGCAGTCATGGCATTCCTGCAGGATTAAAGAGATGTGGTCTCTGTCTATCACTGTGAGTGCACTGGTGTGCTTGTCTCTGTGATAAATCAGGCCATCTATAAGGAAGAATTTATTGTCCTTATAGGCCCTCAACCAGGGTTCCTCCAGCTGGGTTTCCAGTTCTGGGCTCCTGTATTTTTGTTGAAGGAGTTGGAGTAGTATGCTACACTGTTTGTGTTTAGCATAAGATTTCAGTACTGCATTGAAGAATTCATTGTGCAGTTCTAAGGAACTTATCCCCAGTATGGGGGTTTCTGTCCCTTGTGAATCAGTGTTTCCACTGTCAAGGGTACCACTCCCTGGTGCCCATTCAGAGAATCTGAAGTTCTTCTTCCTATCTATTTCCATAAAATGGATAGGAATTTTTGCAGCAACTTCAGGGTCATAAGCTGGATTGCTTTTGACATTATCCAGTGGCCATCTGCTAAGGCCATGTGCATTGGTATGGCTTTTATCTTCCTTGTATATGATGGTCATGTTCCCTCTATACTCCTGGATGGCTATTTGCCATCTCAGCATGTGTCTATTAGTAGTCTTCATGTTTAGTAAAGACTTCAAGGCTGTGCAGTCTGTGTAGACTTCAAAGACTGCACCCTCCAAATAGTAATGGAGTTTTTCTAGAGCCCAGACTAGACATAAACATTCTGTCTGGGTGGCCCCATACCTGGCTTCTGAATCTTTCAGCTTCCTGGAGATGTAACATATTACACCTTCTCTTGGTTCACCATCCACAATTTGTCTTTGGTGAAGGGCTGCTCCCAAGCCTTGGCTGCATGCTGCATCTATATATAACTTAAATGGTAGTTCAAAGTCAGGCAAGATGAGCACAGGTGCATTAGTGGGTTCATATTTGATCCTCTCATATGCATCCCTCCTTTCCTTGGTTATTTCAAAAACTACATCCTTTGAGCATAACTTGTATAAACTACTGGTTATGTGGGCAAAGGTTTTGATATGGTTTCTATAGGAGCTAGCAAATCCAAGGAAAGATTGCATCTCTTTGATGTTCTTTGGTACTGGCTTTTGCAGTACTGCTGCTACTTTGTTCTGGTCAATTGCCAGACTAAGGCCTGAGACTTTGTGTCCTAGAGCTAGTAGCTCTTGTTGGCCAAAATTACACTTTTTGAGTGAAATTTTCAGATTGATGGGTGTACATTTACTTAGCACTCTGTCTATGTATTGTACATGGTCTTCCCATGTCTCTGAGTATATAATGATATCATCAATGTATACTACCATGCAGCCTTCCATTATTTCTTCTTGAAATATGGTGTCCATCATCCTTTGGAAGTGGGCTGGTGCATTCTTGATGCCAAATGGCATCCTGGTGTACTCATATATGCCCATATGGCATATAATTCTGAGTAATTTCATGGAGTTTGGTTTAACTCCATTTTAGTGGAAGCCCTTCATACAATCCATGTTGGTTATGTATTTGGCTTTGGCCAATTTATCCAAGGCATGAGGTATCCTTGGTATAGGATACCTGTCTGCTTTTGTGTAGTTGTTCAGGGCTCTGAAGTCTCCACACAGTCTAGACTTGCCATCATGCCAGGTGATTAGGACAGGAGTGGTGATTTCCACTATTTCATTATGTCCAATCTTCCTAATAACATCCATGTCCAGGAGTTCATTGATATGTTTCTCAATCTCTTTCCTGGTCTCCAGACTTGCTGGGTAAGGAAGTCTCCTTAACATGGGTGGATAAGGCCTTTCTACATCCAGATATAGTTCTATATCATGGCCTTTGATCTTGCCTAATGGTTCTTCACCAATGGCAAATGCTGGTCTATTCTTCCTCAGCATCTTCAGTAAGCTTAGCTTTTGTTTACTGGTGAGGGTAGTGCTAAACTGTCCCTCTCTGAATTCTTTCAGAAGTTCTTCTAGTGGGTCCTGAGAAGATATCTGGTATATATCAAGAGAAAATTTCTTTTCCTTGTTAGTACCAATGGTAATATGCCTATTTTTACTATTGTAAATATCTATGCCATACATCCTCTGGTAATCTGTTCCCAGTAAAAACCCTTGGATGTGGGCATCTTCAAGCACTACAAACTCTGGGTTGAGTCTGATATTACCTTTTCTGTGGGGTATAATTATCTCTTTGATAATTGTCCCAATAGAGGTCATCTTTCCAGATGCACTCTTAAAGTTCTTTGCCCTGGTGGGCAAGAGTTCTTTTTCCCAGTTTGGGAAGTGGTTATCCAGATAATCTCTGGCCACTATGGAGCAGTGTGCTCCACTGTCAATGATCAGTGGGTGCTGAGCATTGTCAATACATACAGTCATTTTTGTGGCTGTTCCATGTATATATGCCATTCCTTTGGTTGTTGTAACCAGGAATGTTTGTGCATCTTGTGTATGTTTACACAAGTTCTTGTTGGCAGTGTCTTGTGGCATGCCTGCTTCCAACTGTATATCCTGGATTTCTAGTGGGGTTTCCTCTTGGTATTCCACTAGAAATTCCTCTCTTGGGTCTTGATCCTCATCAGATGGTTCTCTGATGGCATCACCCATAGAGTCTGATTCAGAATCCTCTGTTGGAGGTTCTTCTTCAGGAACTTTTTCTATAGCATAGACTTTCTTCTTTGCTTTTGGACAGTTGTTAGCATAGTGGTCTGTTGAACCACAATTGTGACAAGAATTCTTCTTCTTTGCCACTTCTGCCACTCTTTCTCTGGGTTTGTCTTTAAACTCTACCCTGAAAGGTTGTTTCTCTTTGAAACTATTGCTTCTATATGGGGTGAATTTCCCTATATGAGTCCTTTTCCTTATGTCTTGTAAGGTATTGGCTATATCATCTAGAGTGCAATTTTGGTTGCATCTGCACTTTACTGCATGCTCTAGTTCTCCTGGCAGTTGTGTCAGAAGTTTATGATTCCTCATTTGAATGTTCATTTGAGGATCAATGGCTTTAAGTCTTTTAGACTGTCTAAGACACCACTCATATGGATCTTTGTCCACAGAGTATTTGTCATTTTCAAATGACATGGTCTTTTGCCATATCCAAGTTCCATTACAGTACTTTTGTATTATTTGACTCTTCCACCATGGCCAATTTCTTCTGCCATGGATTTCTTTCATTTCAGTGTACCATATACTTGCATGACTTTTAAATGCAGTATTCAGTCTAGCAGTAATCCAGTAGTCTGGTATGCTTGGTACATCAATGAAGAGTCCATCAATATAATCTATGAGTTCCATATGATCATATTCTCCTGATCCAGAGAATTTGGGCCAGCTTGAGGCCTCAGGAAGCTGTTTCAAGGCTTCCTTCTCTGAATAAGACATTCCATCTCCATCCTGGTATTGTGATGGAGATCTTGCCTTATTCAACAACATGGCATCTGGTTTGATGTCATCTGGTTGATATGGATTCTCCATGGCTTGGCCTTGTGGTTGGGGCTTTAAGCTATGGTAGGCATCAAAAAATTTGTTGATGTCTTGGTTCAGACACTCCCTGTCCCTGCTACTATGGTGTTGTTCTTCAGAGACTTGATTCAGTCTCTTGTTGGTTTCTTCAGAGGCTTTGCTCAGTTGAGCATATCCTTCCTGAAGGTTTTTAACTATCTGCTCCAATGAGGCTTGAGTTTTTCTCATCCTCTCTTGGGCAGCTGCAAATTCTGTAGCCTGCTTTGCAGATTGCTCAGCATATTGGGACATTTGTAACCACAGTGTGTCACTGTTGATGTTACTCTCAGATGTGATAATGTTATTTTCAGTCTGAGTGGGGGTAATGTTTCTATTACTAGGACTACTGATTCTAGAGTGGTTTACAACTACTTCTGGTTCTTGTGTACTTCTTTTACCAAATCTAACAGCTTCTGGATCATGGGGTCTGACTCTTTCCTCCTCTGGTTGAAGGAGGCTTTGTTCTTGCCCTTGTTGCCTTGTCTTCTCCTGGAAACTTCCTGGAATTGTGAAGAATGGTGACTCTTGGCCACTGATCTGCTGGTTTCTGAATGGTGTGAAGCCACTGGAGAGCTGATTTGGCTTGCTCCTTGTGAGCCTGAAGGAATCTGAGTAGGCCCTGTCTGGGTTAAATGTTCTTCTATAGCTTGGATAGTGGCTTGATTCTCCCTTATCCTCTGTGCCCTTGCCTCCAGGAGTCTGTGCTGCCTGGTAGGATTCCAACCCTTGGTGATTACCATAAGGTCTTTGAAGTCTATCTCTTTGAGACAGATCTTCTGGCAACTTGATCCCAGTTCTGCCCAGTGAGTTGCTAGGTTGAACCTTTTGTTGTCCATGCTCCATTGAAACAAATCTTTGAGGAGTTGGTGGATTTGAAGAACTTGATCCATATCCTTCCAGTCCTCTGGTTTGAGGTTTCTGTTGAATTGGAGTGTGAATGGCAAGGTTGATATTATCTCCCTCATCATTTTGCCATCCACCACTGTGTCCAATGTGTCTTCTTTCAGGTCTTCTGGTTCTAGACATTCCTGCTCTATCCTCTGGTTGGTTCCTTTGGAAGCCAAGGTCTCTGAGGTATGCAGGGGACATATCAGTGTTTGCAAGCAGTCAAAAACTTTATGTTCTTAGGGTATTTACCTTTGACTGTGCCTTGTACAAATTTGTTATCTGCTGATTTGGGCAGTTTGCCTTTGGAGGTTACAACTGGGTTAATAATTGTAATCTTCCCTGTACAAGTGGTTAAGGTTGGTTTACCTTTTATTGAAGCAGAGTTTCGTGGTTTTCTACTTCTCTGAGTGGCTATTGGTGTCCACTTCTTGGCTGTAATGAGGCCTTCACTAAGCCTTTTTCCTTTACCCTTGCTGCCCTCTGGTTCTGAGGGTGTCACTGGTGTGTTGGCCTGTGACTGGGTTTCAAGTGGGATGTAGTTTTCTTCCACTGAATCAAAACAGGAAAAAGAGGGCTTATGTCAGTTAAGACTTCTTAAAAGGCTGGTTTTGCACGTCTAAGAATGGCCTCTGGGCTTGTATATTATTACAGTATGCCCTTGTATAATGACAGTGTAATTGAATTAACAATTTCATGTCAAAAATACAGCTTATGGTGTCCTGTCACACTGTTTGTGTGTCAGTATCCCCCAGATACACTTGTGGTTTGCAAGTGTATTCTGTGAAAGTGGTTTATATACAAGTGTTATTGAATTAACAATACACTTGACCACGCCTCAACTGATGGTTTTTCAGTCAGAGGTGTCCTTATTCAGTCAAGAATACAGGACTTCATTAGTGGCTTATGTGTTTTTATATGCAAAACACGCCAAAAACAATAAATTACTGTGGGTGTTAACCACGTAAAAATACTCTTATAATATGAGTATGTGTAAAAAAAAAGGTAAAAATATATAAAATATATATTTTTAAACAGAAATTACGCCTAAAAAAGGATAAAACAATGTGTTAATAACTCATAAAAAGGAGAAAAGACTTACTTGTAAGGTCCAAAAAAGTCAAAAAAAACACGGCCGGGGCCCCAAAATGTCAGGATGATACTATGATAAAGGTATAACTAGGCTAATTACATCTTTAACTGTGTATGTGACATGGCAAATAATAATTAAAAAAGATTTATAAGGGTTTATAATGAGATAAAAGGGTTCTACTATTGAGAAATAGTGGTGGTGAGCGCTATTGAGAACCCTGGGTGCAGGCTTTATCTGTTGGATTACAATAATTAAAGATTATCATTATACCTGATTATTTAACCAAGAGTAAAACTGTTTTTGACAGTTTACTACGTAGGTTATTCAAGAGCAGGATGAGGAAAGGTTTTGGCAGTGAAAAGCCCTCCTTTTATCCTGAAATTGGGGTGAAAAGGCTGTTAGACCTTTTCACGTAGAGGAAGTGAAGTTTTTTCACTCCTCATGACAGGCTTGTGGTTTGCAAACAGCCTGTATACTCTGTATTGGGCTCAGATGTGGTTTTGAAACCACATCAGGGCAGTTTTCACCAATACAGGGTGAAAATTTTCATCTGGGGACCTCACAGCCTGATTCTGACGTGTATGACGCGTAGAATGCTGTACAGAAACTGTATGGGACCCCAGTATTGACTGACATATGAGGTATTGAAGTAAAAACATGCTTCTTTGTCTATTTGACACCTCATATTCATGGTTATGGGATATTATCCCAAGGTAAGGCTGTATATGACAGCAGGTGGGATTTTGACCTTAAACTGGTCATAACTCTGTCAGTTTTTGAGATATCAAGCTCAAAATTGGTTCATTCAATAGCTCTATATGAGCTCTACACAATGGTACCCAACTTGACATGGTTATCATTAAATATGGTAAAGTTATCCCATGTACAAGTATTTTTGTGCATTGGCGTGGTTTGGGCAAAAGCTGTATTAAGCTTGTTTGGCCAATAACTTCTGTTCTAGTTGAGATATGAGGAAATGGATGACACCATCAGATATCCCTGATTGTGCTCTTTCCAAAAAGACCCCACTTTAAGTATCTCACACTAAAACTGTAAAAGCTAGATGAGAGGTGAATGTTTTGTTCACCCTTATTTAGTCTGAATTTGACCATAACTCAAGTAATACTGATGCTAGCTCAGTTTGGCTAGTACCATTGGATAGCCCTGGCTTAGAGCTTCATTTTGAATACCCATTTGATGGGGTTAAGCCTCTCCTTCTAGTTTTTAGATGAGAGGTGAAAATTAAGGTTTATGCTCAGCAATAACTTTGAGCAGGAATAACTTTGTTATTTCTTGTCCTATGGTGATGGGACTTATATTTTCAGGAAGAGGTAAGTTTCCTCTTTCTTTTGATACCTTTTGAGCTAATTTGGCTCAGCTCCATGTTTTGGTGGTATTTTGGCTATACCATTGGTTTGTGGTATTTTGGCTGTCATGCTTGTGCTCTGGTTTTGAGTCACAGGCTGACATCTTCTCTGTTGTGTATCATAATAATAGTGATACAAGATTCTCCAGCTGTAGAAATCTTAGCTCTGGCAGGTTTGGCTTTCTGCATTTTAGCATCTTGCACATGTATGAGATCCATATATTCATCACTGTACTGTGGTAAGTGAATATGTACTTCTGTGACTTCAAAGGAAATATTAATATCTTCTATACTAAGTTCATCTGGTACTTCTTCTTCTTCAGAAGGCTCAGAATCACTGTCATGTAGAGATACATTATTTGTTTCTTTTGTGTCTTAAACTTTATCTACTTCTATCTCATTTATTCTTGTCTTTTTGGGACAAGTGTTTGCCAAATGAGATGTACTTCCACATTTATGATATTTCAAAGGAGCTTTGTCATGTGGGTTATTGGGTTTTGGAATTTTTTTTTCCCACTGGTTTTGTTGTCCATTGGATGTTTATACTGATTCCTTCCAATTTCTGTCCTGATTGTGATGTCTTCCATGGCATTGATATAATCTTCTGTAGAGAAAGGCTCAATACATCTGCTTCTTATAGCATGCTCAAGGTCACTACCACATTTTCTTAATATCCTTTGATGAATCATTGTTTCAGACATATCAGGATGAAGAGCAGTTAATCTATCTTTCTGTTTAAGAAGCCAAGACATGGGCCTGTCCCTTTCAATATTAAAAATGGCTTCTTCAAAAGAATTTTCCATTTTGAATCTTCCGGAATAATTTGTTCTTTCCACCAAGGCCGAGAATGTTTACCATGGTCTTGCCTCATTTTGTAATACCATTTTGTTGCTGATTTGGTAAAAAAGGAATGTAATCTGGAACTTATGTATTCATCTAGTATGCTAAAGTCTTCTTCAAAAATATCAATTGTTTTAATAAATTCCATATGATTATATTCTCCTTCACCACTGAAGGTTGGCCATTCCTATAATCTTGGAATGTCTTCAAAATTACAAGAAGTCTCCACTTCTGCATTATTTGAAATTGTATGATGTCAGTCATTATTCAAGTTTAGCACATTTCTGTCAAGAATTGGTTTTGACTGTCTTGGAAAATAATTCTTCAGTGATATACTATTGATACTTGATTGAATATCTTCTTACAATTCAAGTCTTGCTTCATCACGTTTTTCCAATTGTTCTTGGAAAAGAGCTGCATTGTGGCCAGTTGAGTGTTCCAAGTTCTGAACTTGTATTCTTAATTCTTGTAACTGTCTAGTTATAAAAGAAATAGAATTGTCATCTGGTTGATTGTGTAAGCTAACTTTAGACTCAATTCTTGCACAAATTTGCGTCAAAGACAACATACTTTCTTTATTTACATTTTCTAGACCAATTATGGTCTTTTGTGACTTTTTTACTTGAAAAATGCCTCTACCCAGCTTCTGTTGGATATACTCAAAATTATTAAACTTTGCTAAAATTTCTTTATCACAAGATTCAAGCTTTACAAGGTCTACCTCTTTTGAAATGATTGGTTCAATCTTTCCTCCTCCTTTTTTTTGAATTTCATAAGACTTCTTGCCATATTGAACACATTGTCCATGGCTGTCTTCTCTTTCATGGGAAGTCTGTAATTCTGTAGGTAAGGCTAGTTCCACTTGGATTTTGCCTTTTGCTTGCCCTTCTGATTTCTCTTTGGGGTTTGCTTGTCCTTGTTTGGCACTTGTTGAGGCTTGGGGAGCTTCCACTGGGCTGTTGTCCTTTCACTGGGCCAACTTCTTCTTCTGGTCCTCTGACAACATGCTTTGGTTTTTCAACCAAGCTTTTATCTGTTGGACTTCTCCCTTACAAGACATGGGTTTCCAACCTCTCAGAAGTTCTTTTCTCTTCTCTGGGCCCATAAACTTCTTCACTTGAAGATAAGAGTCCACTGTGCCTATCCAAAGACTTGGCAGAAGTTCCCACTCCTGCTGCTTTGCTTCCATAAAGCAGTTCTTGTACTGAGACTGGTATATTTCTATTGCTTCCTGTTGGAAATTATTCAGGTCTGACCACAGGAATAGCAGTAATATCAGCTTTTGTACTCTCAATAAGAGTTTCAAAGGTGCTGGCTAACCTTTGGGAACTGGTGGAAGTTCTGGCATCCTCCATTTGTGCCTCTCCTCTGGGCTGACATTCTTCTCTTGTGGAGTTATGACTTGAATGTCCTGGTCCAGATCCATTTGATTGGATTGAGGAGTTCCTTCCACTTCTAGTAGGAGTCATTTCATGTCAATTTTAAGAAAAAATGGACTAAGAAATGAATTGAATTCACCTGCTGAACCTTTAAAGGGTTCTTTGGTAATTAAACCCCTTGGTGCTGGGCTGGTTTGAATTTCAATACTAGAGTCTGAAGAGCTTTCTCTGATGAATTACACTAGAGAAAAGTAACAAGATAAGTTATTTTATCCAACAATAAAAATAACTTATAAGCTCAGCTTATTGAATAAAGTTGTTTTAATGTAATTTATTGCAAATTAAATCAAAATTAAGAAAAAATACCTAGAGAAAAAAAATGTTTTTAATAAAGATTTTTAAATTTTTTATTTGATTTTATATTTTCTTTAAATAAATAATAATTATGCAGTTAATCAGCTATTAATCAAAATTGTATTATTATTCACTTTATACTAGAATAACTCAAAGAATAAATTTCAAGTCTGTGATGTGAAAAGGCCACTGGTTAGACAAAAGAAATTATTCAAAATCACTCAATAGTATGTTGTTTCAAACAATATTCTTAAGAAAAAAATAACTTTATTAATATTATAAATATTATTTATGAGGGATAAGTCCCAAAAAAGCCAATATTAAGATTGATATGGCAATTTTATGTCAAAAAACAGTAAAATAAGGTCTAGAATATTATTTATGTCCCAAAAATTGGTTGAAATCATGGCCAGGCCCCCAAATTTAAGGTTTGTCTATGAAACTCTTGCTAATGGTAACAATATCAAGAGTAATATTACTGTCCTCAGTATAAAAATATAATATAATAAAATATTATAACCACAAATTAAATATAATTATTAAAATAATTATATTAAAAAAAGAAATTTAATTATTATTATATAATATAATAATAAGAAATATTAATAATTATAATAAATTATAGTTAATCTATTATTTTTATAGTCACTGACAGTTATAACAATTGTCAGGATGAGTCTATGTTGAAGTGGTAATAAGGCTATTTACAACTAAAACTATGACTGTGACATGTGGAAAATAGTTTAAAAAAGATTTATAAGGGTTAAAGATGGATTTAATTTAAAATAAAAGGGCTTTACTATAATGGATATAGTGGTGGTGAGCGCTGTTGAAAGCCATGGGTGCAGCTTTACCTGTTGGGTTACAATAATAAAGACTACAATACTTTTAATTTAAGAGTATACCTGATTATTTAACCAAGAGTAAAACTGTTTTTGACAGTTTACTACATAGGTTATTCAAGAGCAGGATGAGGAGACAATTCTGGCTGTGAAAAGCCTCCTTTTTATCCTGAAATGGGGTGGAAAGGGTGCTAGACCTTTCCACGTAGAGGAAGTGAAGATTTTTTCACTTTCTAGTACTAACTTGTGGCTTGAAAACAGCCTGTATAGCCTTTATGGGGCTCAGATGTGGTTTTAAAACCACATCTGGGCGGCTTTCACCAATACAGGGTGAAAATCTTCATCTGGGGACCTCACAGCCTGATTCTGATGTGTATGACACGTAGAATGCTGTACAGAAACTGTATGGGACCCCCAGTATTGACTGAGATATGAGGTATTGAAGTAAAAACATGCTTCTTTGTCTATTTGACACCTCTTATTCATGATTATGGGATATTATCCCATGGTAAGGCTGTATATGACAGCAGGTGGGATTTTGACCTTAAAACAGCCATACCTTTGTCAATTCTTGAGATATCAACCTCAGAAATGATTTCAGTGTGTATCCCTGTATGTGATCTACACAATGGTACCTCATTTGATATGGCAAAGTTATCCCATGTACAAGATTTTTGTACATTTGCGTGTTTTAGGCAAAAAGCTGTATTGAGCTTGTTTGCCCCGGAACTTCTGCAGTAGTTGAGATATGGGGAAGTGTATGACACCATCAGATAGCCCTGATTGTGCTATTTCCAAAAAGACCCCACCTCAGGTATCCCACACTAAAACTGTAGAAGTTAGATGAGAGGTGAATGTTTTGTTCACCCTTATTTGGCCTGAAATTGACCATAACTCCCGTAATATTGGTGCTAGCTCAGTTTGGCTTGTACCATTGGATAGCCCTGGCTTAGAGATTCATTTTGAATACCCATTTGATGGGGTTAAGCCTCTCCTTCTAGATTTTAGATGAGAGGTGAAAATTAAGGTTTATGCTCAGCAATAACTTTGAGCAGGAATAACTTTGTTATTTCTAGTCCCATGGTGATGTGACTTATATTTTCAGGAAGAGGTGAGTTTCCTCTTTCTTTTGATACCTTTTGAGCTGATTTGGCTCAGCTCCATGTTTTGGTGGTATCTTGGCTATACCATTGGTTTATGGTATTTTGGCTATCATGCTTGTGCTCTGGTTTTGAGTCACAGGCTGACAACAATAAGAAGTGTAAATCTCTTAATTAGACAATTACACATGGAAAATAGAAGTATTTAACCACTTATAAATGATATAAATATCATTTATAAAAAGAATTCATAACACAAACTGTGCAGATATAATTCTTATATGAAAATTTCATATAAAAAACCTAATAATAGATAAAAAACTATAGAATTTTAGAAAAAAACTTACTTATAATATATATTTAATACAACAAGTCAAATACAACAGTTATTATATTAAATAATTATTATAAGTTAAAAACAGGCCAAAAATCAATATTTTAAAAGATAAAACAACTTTTTAAAATAAAAATATGATTTAAAGAGTTTTGAGAGGAATTTGTGGATCTTAAAAGATATTTTAAGACAATAATTTTATAAAACAAAATGCATTATTGGTGATTACAACAATAATCTAATTTCTATGATTTCAATTCTTTAATTTAATATTTATAAAGAATAAAATGCTTAAGAGATACTTTAATAATAATATCTTATATATAATAAAACTTTAACTGTTTAAATGTCTAATATAATTGAATTTGATTGAGTTTATGGACAAAAACAGTGATGAATAGACTCTTTTTATGTCTGCAGATGTAAGGCTTGACTATGAAAAAATAAGTAAAAATTACTAATATTTTACTTAATGTACTCTTAATGTCCTTATAGATAAAGTAAATATAATAAAAATAATTATAATAATAAAGAATTATTATAATTAAGGCGTAAAAATAACTATATTATTGAATAAACAATATGATAAATAATAATTAATATATTTAAAAGCACTTTATTATTGTTACCAACAAATAATAAAGGCATAAAAAATTGTTTTTTATTAATAAAAACAATTAATAACAATAATATTACTAATACTAAAGTTATATATTAATATAAATACTATTTATATTACTTGAAGAAATCATTAATAGTAATAATAGAGAGAAATTATTATAATAAGAGAAAATACCCTACTCTTGACGCTTATTATAATAATTTTGGATATTTTTATGCCGAATAATGTAAATGCAACTTATTTAAATTGTATTTACAAATGAAAATAAGAGAAATTACAAATTCCCTTGATTTCACATAGATTTGATATTTTTAAGAGAAATATATCAAAGCATTGGAACAATTGAATTAATTACGTCAAATATGAAGATTATAATAAGGATTACATTTGGACTTTAATATTATAAAATATTTATATATAAAGAATAAATATTTTACCTTTTGATTTGATTGTTTTAATGTCTTGATGCATCTGAGGGGAAAATAGAGTAAAAAGAGCTCTATTTATAGTAAATACCTCCCTTCTAGAGTCCAGTAGGCTTCTAGTAGACGTGTACAGATGGTATCCACTAGAAATGATCATTATTTCAAGGTTTAGTGATTTTTACGTCATGATCAAACCATCTTATCTCATTATTACACCATTATTTAGAGTTATTACTATAGCTCTAAGCTTGATGACATAATAGGCTTGGTAGAATCCTAAAATTCATGTATTTTATTAGTATTAATCATAATCTAATAGTATTCACCAGTTGTATCACTTATATAACTGTTAAACTTAAAATAAGATTACAGTGAGTGATCATAAATGATCAAATTTAAGCTTAAGCTTTGATCATTAATAACTTCTAAGCTATACATGCTACAGCTATTATGAGAGTGTACTCTGATGGCTTGGCATTCCCTTATTAAACTTCCAAGAGAATTTTATTACATCATTAAAAATCTATTTTTGATGATTTTTCTTGTAGCCCATCATTTCTGTTGAAATTTAATATTTTAACTTCAAACCATGATTTCAAGGGGTTATACCTTGAATATTATGATACAAATTACATAATTCTTCATTTATGAAATAGTAGAATCTGAATGTTCACTTTGTTTTAATTTTTGACCACTTTCACAACAAAGTGGTCAACAGCTCCATTGATTTTATTCAATAATCCATTACAAGTTTTAACCTTATTTATAACTTGTGAGATAAAGCTTATATATGTGTTCTTACAGTAATTAAATGGTGACCTTATTTTTTGGTTTATCTCTCTATCTTGTATATTTCAGGAAATATTAGCTCAAAACCATGAATATATGCATTGACCAAAAAAGTGCATATATTCAGCTTAATTCCTTGAGTATTGACTTTAGAGAATAGAGTTATAATTGTTTTATATGTGTATTCCTATTGATAATCCGATGGTACAATTCATTTCACCTGTTTATTCAATGGTTTCTGAGTTAAATAAGGCTTTATACCCTTTTTAAGGTGTTATTACTTATACTTCAGTAATTATTGGCTTTTCAGATATGCCATAAAAATGACATATGTGTATTTTACCATGAGGAATCTAATAGTGTAATTGTTTCAAATTTTTACTCATTAGATTTTGAGTCAATTCAAATTTTGTACTTATTTATGGTATTTTTACTAGTCTTTGAGATAATTATTATAAGTATAATTATTACAGAAATTTTGCTGTGACCTTTTTGGATTTGTGTTCATATCTCAAATGCGCACAATAGAGCATCCCTCATGATTAATAATGGATATAGAGCGCGTGCTCAGGTCAAAACCAAAAAATCATGCTTAAAAATAAGGTTCTTAAATTAAGATAAGTTACTTTTAATTCCAATTTAAAGTTACTGGTGTTTTTCTTAACTCCAAGTAAGTTTAATCCTCATTTAATCAAATTACTTTAGGTTTGCATATAAAATAAGCTTATTTATATTACAGTTTATCACATGAACAGCTTAAAAATAAAGTTTCAAGTAAAAATCTCTTAAACTCAATTTTTAATTAATTTTTAAATAAATCTCAATTTTCTTTGAGTATAATTGAAATATTAATTTTCTGGGCCAATTACCAATAAAACCTGCCTATAAAAGATACTTAAAATTTGAAATATACACAGATAAAATTGAATTGTAAGCTGTGTGAAAGCTTCAAGCAAATTCAATAAGATTTGGATTTTTAATGTAATTTTGAAGGTATTGCTATATTTCCATGTAAAATAGCAATACACACTAAACCTTAACTTTTGATAAGGTTTTGATACTTGTAACTTTAAATTTTTAAGCTTATTTAAGCTTTGAAAGCTCTCAAAACTTTAATTTCAATCCTGCATATTGGGATTTAACCTTTGGCAGCTTGAAATTCCTGTCCAAATTGGGATAAAACCAGTTTAAACTTTAAGTTTGGATCCAAGTCTAATCTTAAAGTTCAAATAAGGTTGAAAATGCTCCAATACAGGTGGAAAACCTTAATTTAATCCTTGCAGATCCAAAAAGTTGGGTACCCCAGCTCTGTTTGGTCTTTTCCTTTGTCCCACCTTTTTGCATGGATTTTGCCCTTTTATTTATTTAAAGCCATACTATGGCCTTAAACACTTTTAAATTGACCCCATGCAGGATTCACATCCTGTATGGCAAATCCATAGCCAATTCAGTAACTATACACAACACCTCAATTTTAACTAAAATTTTGGTAAGTTTTCATAAACCTTATGCAACTTTAAATTTGGCCTCATTTAAGTTTAAATTTAACAATTTTAAAAATATGTTAAAAAAGTTAAATTAGTACTGTGAGATTCTTGAATATTCCAATAACTTAAGAAATAAGCATTTTTGGGTATAACACCCTATGGGTGTACCCTAGGTTATTTTTGGTGTAGAATCCAAAAATGACATAATAATTATAACTTTGTCTATCTAAACAAAAGTTGTACTTATCTTTTCTCATTTTTCATTGTAATTTCAACTGAAAAGTCTGTTCAAGACTAAATCAGCTGTATATAAAGTTATTTGTGGCCTTATGGGTATGTCATGTATACCTCAAAGGCTCACACATAGCCTTGAGGGAATTGTTCTGGTGAGAAACTCCTAAATTTTGTCATTTGATACAGATATTGAACCATATGTTTGGTTGATTGCACCATTTTTTAACGGTATTCTTATCTCTACTAACCTTATTTCTCTCCTGCACAGCCCTGAGATGTATTTAGTTTCCTACTATTTCTATGTAAAATTTAATTTGCAAATGTTACCTTCAATGTTTTGTTATGTAGTTTTAAGTGGAAATTGGGTAATTTAACACTATGTTAACTTATATGTAAGTGTTTTGTTATCTAAAGAAATGTAAGACACAATTTTTTAAAAATAATGGTATCACTTATTCAATTTTACACATGCTTATTCATATTGAATATTTAAACAGTCTGCATTCTTTTTGAGCATATTCTTGTACCTAGTATGGAGTTTATATTATTATTTTTCTTTATCCCATGAGATCTAGAGAGCTATTTATGCTATGAGGTTGAGGAAATATGTGAGTATAGGTAGAAATGCTACTTATTTTTAATATTCTGATATAATTGTCTTCTGCTGTCACAACCACAGGAAAGCCCCTCCCAATTGGTGTTGACAACGAGTCAAGCCTTCATCATTACAGGGCCAATTGGCCATATTATCAACCCTAGGCCATTTGACCACTCATGGCATTGAATGTCTCTTTGGCCATATGCACTGCACATGGTCACTCATGGCCCTCAGGCCATATCCTGCTTCATTGGCCCTTTTGGCCAATTCCAAAACTCACCAACCCCAGGCCAATACCTCTAAATTTTTTCCTGGGGAGTCACTCAGTATTACAGGGGCATCTGGCCCCTCTGGTGCACCCCCTTTGATTAGGGGGTTTATGGCCTAAATGGCAGATTTGGGCCATTTAGGCCCCCTATGCCCTTTACAGCCCATGGAACAGTTTGGACCCCTTTTTGCCTAATTCCAAATAGGCCAAAAGGGGACAAGGGGGAAGTCCAGAAGCCCTAAATTCCAAGTGGGCCCACCTGAGCCAATTTTGGCCAAGAATCTCAGAAGACACAAAAAACCCCAAATTGGCCCAAGGACCCAAGGCACCCAGAATGGCCATAGCCCTTAGGGATTCAACTCATGGTCTCTGAAAGTCACCAGAGTTCACCAGCCACCTTGAATGTGAGGTTTCCCCTCAAGCTCAGGGAAACCCTTGGCCCAGATCAATGGACCCAAGTCTGCAGGAACCAGGAGTGGTGCATATATGGTATTATATACCATTATGCACCATTTTTCCTCAGAAATTAAATTTTGATGGTTTCAGGACTCCATAATGCCATTTGTAATCAATTCCCCAAGCCAATCACCCATTTCAAAGGAAGACTTCAGCCCCTCAGTCTTACAATACATGGTGGCTACCAGAAGACTATTCAAGGACCCCAAATCCCTGACTTTCCAGGTGTTGGTTACTTTATTCCAACAGTATTCCACCAAGGGAATACTGGCCAAGGAATCTTCAAGGGAACTTTAAGGAGGTTGTTAATCATTCAAATCAGTTTTCAAGGTATCAGGCACTACAGAACTCCTTGGACAACCGGTATAGAATTCACCCATTTGGGCCAATTCATATTGCACTGTGGGAATTCTAGACACACAGTTACTTTCTCAAGTTGGCCAGATCTGTATTGACCCTGAACATTCAATACAGCTGTTTAATGAACCCTCCAAGATCAGTCTTCAACTTTTCACATATACTTGCCACCTTTTCTTGCCTGGGGACTTTTTCCACATTTAATTAATATACTGGATTTATTTTTATTACCATTTTCTTTTTATTATTAAAGTAAATACTGATAATCTTAAGTCAGTCATTTTCACTTCTTTCTTTGCCTTTCAGTGGATATTGGTGGTCATATCCTTAACCAATTCAATTGTGCTTTCTGAAATGTTGAAAAAGTGAGTTGAGGATTCATTTGGTTGGCTCTTTGGCCTTTGTCTCTTCTTATTATCCTTTGACCTTTTTCATAATTCTAATCTTTTAAATATCCTGTACTGCTCTCATTTTCTCTTAAATAAATATATTCTTCTTTTACCTTCTTTATCCTTTTATACCCATAAGACCACAAATAACAAAATAGGTTATAAAAATAAATCAAATAAATTTATAAATATTATCAAAATATAAATAGAAATTTATATATAAAAATAAAACTTTAATCATAATTTAACAATGAAATTACATAAAAATTTTAAAATTATGAAAATACATTTTTACTTGAAAAAATTAAGTAAAAATGAATTTTCAACAAAACACCAGAATTGAAACATTTTTGGAAAAAAGTTAAATAAAAGTTATCATAACTTTTTATCCAACAAATAAACATACAAACATTATTTCATCATTGGATTCCTCATTAAAAACAGGTGGGGTCACCTCTAGTTAAAATTTCTGTAACTCAACTCTAAACAAGGTTAAATAAGGTTTTTAGTATTTTCTGTACAAAAGTTGAAGATCCTGAAAGCCTTAACTTAATTCACATCACATATGGTGTTAACCCTCAATTTTTGTGCTAAAATTGAGGTGTTGTGTGTAGCTTAGAAGTTATGAGGAATTGAAGTATTTTCAATTGAATTGTCAAAATGTGTGCATGTATTACATAAGTGAGCTTTAAATTAAATATAAGATTTCAATTTTTACAGTAAGTGTACTGTAAAGCTCAATTGAATTACATATTTAATTTACAAGTACAATACATGATGAGGAATCAGTGGGAAGATGAATTGGAAAGATTAATTTGGGGGGAAAGGAACTCTAGCTCTAAGGAGGAGCTAGACCCCCAAATTCCCTGCTGAAAGGTGTGAGATGTCAAAATCCACACAAAAGTCAATCACTTTTGGCCTGGAATTAAATCACAGGGTCTGTGACTCAATTTATGATGAGGTTTTGATACCAACCAGGGCAGTTTTAACTGTTGCCAAGAGGGTACGACTACCCTTAAGTTGAAACAATCTTAGTAAAACCAGTTTTAACTGGTTTCTACATCTCTTACACACATTCTGACGTGTTTTGAAGGCTCTAGACCAGGTATTACTATAGTAATGGCTGAAACCAGCCCTTTTTTGGTCCAAACCAGGGTTCAATGATGCCATAATTGGCTTTTCTGTTGTCAGGGTGTTTTCCACGACTGACAAGAGTAGAATTTACTTTTGTAGTAAAAAAATTGATGGCTATAAAAGAATGTCTTCGCCCCACTTTTCTCTTCATGTTAGAATCTTTTCCTTTTATAATTGGTTTAAACACTGTTAAAACAATCAATAAAATATTACAACACCCTTTTTAAATCATTTTAAAACTTTCAAACCACATGAAAAAATCATTATAATCATTGTTTGTAACTCTTATAGTAATTTTTACACCTTGAACCACCCCATAAGTGAATTAAAGCATCTTTTATCACTGTAAACTTTGTCACTTGTTTCCAAATTCACTCTGGTCACTTTTGGGCATGTTTTCTGTTTAATAATATTTTTAAAGAATTTTTTCTTCAATTAATTGCTTGCAGTTCCTTGCTCAATTAATTCCAATTGATATTTCTCTGGAAGAAATTTTTCTTGTAGCCTAAAATATCTCTTGTAGAGTATTTTTGGGATAAATTTTTATTGTTGGTAAAAAAATCAATCTTTATAGTATTATTGTTTTATACTTATAAAGCTAAAAACAATAAATTTGGTTTTTTTTCTGTTCAAAATCTTATTTCATACTATTTTTAATCAATTTTTACCTTAAAAGATTTTTTAGGACAGGAAAAGTACTTTATTTTTAATCAAAGTTTCATATCCACACCTTACATTTGGGGGCCCAGCTGTGATATTTTACCTGTGACATAGCTTTTGCTCTTTTTAAATTCTTTTTCTTATATTGAAAAATTTAAAAACATATAAAAAATGCTTATAATTCAAAAAAATTCATAAAAACAATAAAAAAATTCATATTATAAGTGATGCTTTATCTTTCATTTTTCTTTTGAATAAATCCTTTTTTGACTTAATCAATTGGCTTTTTCATTAATTTTAGTGTCTGAAAATGTGGTAAGACAAGTAATATTGAAACAGCTTCAACAGTAACCAGCATTATTCCTGGAAGTACTGTTAATTCTGACCATAAGACTACAGTTATTAAAGCTCAGAATTATCAGCCAGAGCCAATTTCTTCTGAATTAATCAACTTGGATATAAGTAATATTCTTCAGAAAGCAAATAATTTGGCCAATAGTAAGTTTTTTGACATAAAATTACTATTTTTAAGCTTTTTTAATCATAAATATGCCTTCAACCAGATCAGGATCCAGCTATAACCCCTCAAGCAGCTCCCAAAAGGGTCATAGATGTGATTGTGGCAGAAGCCAATCAGTTACAGAAGGACAAGGGTCAGTTGATGACTCCCAAATTAATGAATTGGTTCATTCTGAAGCTGATAATACTTTTTTACCTTCAAACAGAGCTTACACTGCCACAAGAAGCCTAAGTGGATATATACAAAGCCATCCAGAAGGCCTACAACAATGAATTGCAGCACAAAGAGTACCAGATCCTTGCATATCTGTGGAAAAACTGAATGAATTCTTACCTCACTGTGAAACAATCCCTGGGCCATCCCAACACTTTCAAGTTACTCAATAGATGGCATCCATCGATGGAAAAGAAAAACATGATGCTTTTAAAAGCAGAATGGAGGAAAAACAACCCTCCACCACCCAAGCAAGTTCCAAAAACAGCCCCAGTAGCCAGCAGCAGCAATTCCAATTCAAAAAAGGAACCACAAGCTCAGAACAAGGCCAAAGGCAAAGCACCAGCCACAAAGCCTTACAGCCAGGGCTACAGAATCCCAAAGGCTCAGCAGGATGTCATGGAAAATTTATTTCAGATGGCCAGAACAATGATGGAATTACAGAAAAAGGAGGAAGCAAGATTAAAATATCAGAGATTATTTCTGATATTCTGGATGGCATTCCAAACTTGTGCATAGCTATAAATGACATCAAAAATCATATTTCTGATAAAAATCCATCAATTTGTAACAATCTTAAAACAAATAACTTAAGTCCGAGCCAAACAAATGAGACACTTATGTGTTTTAAAAACCTTTTAAGAACAATTAAGACTTCCAATAATGAAAATTCATTTTGAAATAAATTAAATGGACAATCTTCCATTATTAATCAATTGACAGAAAAATATTCTAAATTCAATATTCATGACATAATTGAAACAAGAATAAAGCAAGCCATAAATATTATCAAAGAAGATGATAAGAAAGTCCTTGATGATATTCCAAATTCATTGACTGAAGTAACAACATATACGATTGCCTTGAAAAAGTGTTTCAATACCTCAAAAGAAGAAATATCAAAATTAACAATAAAGTTAAATGAGGGTATCTCTGATAATGCTAAACAAACAGAATTATGGAATGAGCTGACATATAAAGAGGATGATCATAAAAAGAATGTGATTAACTCTATACAAAGCTTGCAACATGAATTAAGGAATTCAAAAAGGTGTAACAATAGTAAAATGAATAATATTGAACAGCTACTAAACACCTTACCAAGAAGGTCTACACCTCTGACTCAAAATGAAGGTACAGAAATTCCCAATACACAAGTATTGGATATTGAAAATTCAAAGTTAAAAAATTAATTTACTACCTCTTTTCATAACTTGGAACCATCAATGGGGCAAGCACTCTTGAAAGAAGTTCCAAAACTTAAAGAATGGCCTCACTTCCGTGGTGAAGGAGAATATGACCATATGGAATTCATCAGAGGTATTTACATGATCAAAGAAGATTTTGAATTAGCATACAGATTGGTAACAGCTAGATTTAACACCTTATTTACCAAATCAGCTCACAGATGATATATCAAATTGAGACAAGCACATGGAAACCAAATTTGGACTTGATGGAAAACCCAAATTATCAACAAATGGGCCAATGATGCTTGGAGGTTCAAGGTTGAGACAGCCTTTGAATCTGCAAAATTCAATTCTGATAAAGACAAAGCCTTACCATGGTTTTGCCAAGAAAAAGACAGACTAACAGAATTACACCCTGACATGTCAGAATTTATGATGCAAAGAGAGATTCTGAAACACTGTGGAGTGACTTAGAGCATGCTGTCAAAAGCAGGGCTACTGAACAATCTTCAGCAGAGGATATTATCAATATATTAGAAGAAGTAACCACCAGAACCAAAATTGGTTCTAGTAGGGTGAATCTCAGAACAAGGTTGAATACACCTTGGAAAGATTCTGTGGACAAAAACCCCAAAGAAAATTCTAATAATGTTAAGTATAAATCTGCAGATACTGTTGGAAAGTGCCATATTTGCCAAAGCACCCCCATCTAGCCAATACATGTCCAAAAACGGGGAAAATTAATGAAATGGATATTGAAAAGGAACCTGATGTTGAAAAAGATGACATAATTGAAGACAATTCAGATGATAAGTCATCCATATTTTGTGAATCTTCAAAAGATATATAAAATCTCAATGCCACTTTTGACATCATGGAATCATATCCCCACTTGCCACAATTGAGCAATGGCCAACTTGATTTATTAAAAGTTCAAGATTCACAACTTATGAAAACAAAACCAAACAGGGGGAAAGGTTATACAGCTGGTAACTCCTGTATAACAGAAGTGGTGATTGACAACCAGCCCACTAAAGGCTTTCTTGACCCAGGAGCCTTCTGCTCTTGTGTTGGTAAATCTTTTCTTAAAAATTGTGTACCAAACTGTGAAGACCAATTTTTACAAATTGATAGTATAAAATTCAATAGTGCAAGTAATCCAATGAAATCATTAGGAATTTTTGAGACAAATGTCATATTCCCACACATCAATGGGAATTTAAGAATCACAGCTGAATTTGTTGTTATGGAAAACTGCTCTAGTACCCATTTTATATTGGGAAATGACTATTTAATCATGTATGGGATAGATTTGCATAACAACAAAGACAGATACTTTACTATTGGAGAAAATGAGCCTCAGATATTTGCCTTTTTACCATTTAAAAGACAAATTAGAATAAATAAAGCATCACCAGTCAACTTAGAATTGGAAAAATTCAAATCGGAACAGTTGGAGGAGGCTGAAATAAGCCTTCATCTGACTGATAAACAAGAAAATGAACTTTCTTCCCTTTTGTATGACCACAAAGGAGCATTTGCTTCAGACAAAGAACCTCTAGGAGAAATTATTGGTCATGAAGCTGACAGCATTTTTAATCTTGAGAGACCTTATCCACCACTCTTGAGAAGACCTGCATTCCCAGTGTGAGCCTTAGAGGTATTTTTATATACCCAAAAGACCACAAATGATGAATTAAGATATAAATATAAATAAAATAAATTTATTTATATTATAAAAAGACAAATTCATATTTAAAAATCAAAATTTAATTATAGTTTAAAAACAAAATTACAATAAAATTTAAAATTATGAAAATACATTTTCACTTGTAGAAATTAAGTAAAAATGAATTTTTAATAAAATTTATGAAATTAGAATATTTTTGGCAAAAAGTTATATAAAATATATTATAACTTTTTATCCAGTAAATAAAAATAAAGAAATTATCACACCATTGGATTGCTCATAAAAAACAGAGTGGGGTCACCTCTGGATGAAATTTCTGTAACTCAACTCTAAATAAGCTTAAATTAAGTTTTTAGTATTTTTTTGTACAGAAGTATGAAAATCCTCAAAACCTTAAGTCAATTCACACCACATGTGGTGTCCACCATCAATTTTTGTGTTAAAATAGAGGCATTGTGTTTAGTTTGGAAGTTATGAGGAATTGAAGTATTTTCAATTGAATTCAATTGAATTTTCAAGATGTGCGTATGTATTACATAAGTGAACTTTGACTTACATATGAGGTGTCAATTATTACAGTAGTGTACTACAAGACTCAATTGAATTACATATGTAAATTATAAGTATAATACATGATGAGGATTTAAAGGAAAAAATAAATTGGAAAGATTAAATTTGGGGGGAAAATGAACTCTAGCTCTAAGGGGGAGGTAGACCCCAAAAATCCTTGCTGACAGGCATTAGATGTCAAAATACATGCAAAGGTTCATCACTTTTGGCCTGGAATTGAGTCACAGATTCTGTGACTCAATTGATGATGAGGTTTTTGATACCAACCAGGACAGTTTTAACCATTGCCAAGAGGGTATCATTACCCTTAAGTTGACACAATGTTATTAAAAACAGTTTTAACTGGTTTCTACGCCTCTTACACACACTCTGACGTGTTTTTAAGGCTCTAGACCAGCTATTACTATAGCAATGGCTGATTTAAGGGTCTAAAAAGGCTAAAAATAGCAAAAAATGGCTAAAACCAGCCCTTTTTTGGTCTAAGCCAGGGTTCAATGATTCCATAATTGGCTTTTCTGTTGTCAGAATGTTTTCCATTACTGACAAGAGTAAGCTTCACTTTTGGAGTAAGAAAATTGATGGCTATAAAAGAATGTCTTCTTTCCCCCACTTTTCTCTTCATGTTAGAATCTTTTCTGTTTATAATTAGCTTAAACACTGTTAAACCAATCAATAAATGATTCCAACCACCTTTTTTAAATCCTCTTAAGCCTTTCAACCACACAAAAAATCATTATAATAATTTTTTGTAACTCTTATAATCATTTTTACCCCTGAAGCACCCCAAAAGTGAATTAAAGCATCATTAATCACTGTTAACTTTGTCAATTTGTTTCCATATTCTTTCTGGTCACTTTTGGGCATGTTTTCTCTTTAATATTCTTTTCAAAGACTTTGTTCTTCAATTAATTTGCTGCAGTCCATTGCTCAATTAATTCCAATTAAAATTTCTCTTGAAGAAATTTCTTTTGTAGCCTTCAATATCTCTTGCAGAGTATTTTTGGATAAATCTTTATTGTTGGTAAAACAGTAAATTTTTATTATATTATTGTTTTATACCTAAAAAGTTGAAAACAATAAAATTGGCGTGTTTTACTTTGAAAAATACTATTTCTACTATTTTTAAATAATTTTTACCTTATACAAATTTTGAGGACAGGAAAAGTACTTGATATTTTATCAAATTTTTATATCCACACCTTACACCCAGAAAGTTCCAGGCCAAGAGAAGCTCTGGAAACTGATATCAAAGAGCTTCTAGACCTTGGTGTAATAAGAAAAGTTGGCCATAATGAAGAAGTAGAGATAACTACACCAGTCATGGTGGCATGGTTCAATGGAAAATCCTGAATGGTTGGAAACTTTAGATGTAAGGTTTGACTATGAAACAATAAGTAAAAATTACTAATTTATTACTTATTGTACTCTGAATGTCCTTATAGTTGAAATAAATAAGATTGAAATAATAATAATAATAAAGAAATATTATTATTATGGCGTAAAAATATTATATTATTAAATAAATATAATGATATAATTAATATTATATGAAATTATAATATTATAAATAATATATTAATATAAAATAATTAATATATTATAAAGCTCTTTATTATTGTTACTAACAAATAATAAAGGCGTAAAAAATTGTTTTTTATTAATAAAAAACAATTAATAACAATAATATTACTAATATTAAAGTTATGAATTAATATAAATACTATTTATATTAATTAAAGAATTATTAAAAGAGTAATAATAGAGAAATTATTATAATAAGAGAAAATAACCTACTTTTAACACTTAATATAATAATTTTGAAGTATTTTACGCCAAAAAATATAAATACAACCTTTTCAAATTGTATTTACAATAAAAATAAAGAAAATTACAAATTATTCTGGATTTTTACATGGAAATGAGTTATTAGAGAGATTTTTTAACAAAAACAATTAAATAAATGATTTAATCACGTCAAAAGAGTTGATTATAGCAAGGTGGTCTTTGGTCTTTAATAATATAACAGTTTTATATATAAAGAATAAAGAAATTACCTTTGATTTAATTGATTTAATGTTTTTGATGCGTGTGAGGGGAAAACAGAGTAAAAAGAGCTCTATTTATAGTAAATACCTCCCTCCTAGAGTCCAACAGGCTTCTAGTAGACGTGTACTGATCATATCCACTGGAATTGATCAATATTTTAAGGTTTGAGGGTGATTACATCATGATCAAACCATATTACATCATTATTACACCATTATTTAGAGTTATCACTATAACTCTAATTGTGATGACATCAGAGGCTTGGCAGAACCCCAAATTTCGTGTATTTTATTAGTTTTAATCATAAACTAATAGTATTCACCAATTTTATCACTATTAAGACTGTTAAACTTAATTTAAGGTTACAGTATGTGATCATAACAGCTCAATTTAAGCTCAAACTTTGATCCTCAATACCTTTTAAGGTTTTCACGCTACAGCAATTCAGAGAGTGAATTCTGATAGCCTGACATAACCTTATTATGCTGCCAAGGGCTTTTCATTACATCATCAAAACTCTAATTTTGATGATTTTTCTTGTAACTCATCTTTTCTGTTGAAATTCAATATTTTAAACTTCAAACCTTGATTTCAGGGGGTTATACCCTGAATTTAATAATAAAAATTACATCATTCTTCACGAATGAACTAGGAGAATCTAACTGTGTACTTTTTTCTAAGTTTGGAACACTTTCACAACAAAGTGGTCAACAGCTCTGTTGATTTTTATCAATAATTCATCATAGGTTTTAACCTTGTTTATAATTTGTAAAATAAATTTCATATCTGTGTTCTTACAGTAATTACGTGGTAACTTTATTTTTGGTTCATCATTCTATCATGTATAGTTTAGAAGATATTAGCTATGATCCTTGAATATATGCGTTGACCAAAAAAGTGCATATATTCAGGATAATTCCTTAAGTATTAACATTGGAAATTAGCTTATTAATTGTTTTATATGTGGATTTTTGTGGGGAATCCACTGGTACAATTTATTTCACATGTTGTTTCATTAGTTTCTGAGATAAATAAGTTTTTATGGTTTTTATAAGGTATTGTACCTTATAATTCCTTAAATATTGGCTTTACAGATATGCCATAAAAATGGTATATGTGTATTTTTCCATGGGGAATCCAATGGTATAATTTATTTCACATGTTCATTCATTGGTTTTTAAGTTAAAACAATTTTAGTACCAATTTATGGTATTTTTTGTATATTTGAGTAATTATTTTTAGTGTATAATTATTCTAATTAATTTTAATATAATTATATTAAAGGTATAATTATTCTGAGTATTTTTTGTGACCTTATTGGGTATGTGGTCATATCTCAAAGGCTCACATTCCCTACCACCAAAAAAGATTGTACCACAATCTGATATATGTGATTAGGGTATCATCCACTGTCCTACCTCTTCAATAGACTTTTGTTAGTCTTTAAGCTCAATAATGCTTAACTTTTTATTTTTCAGGTTTTCTTTCATGTCTGAACCTTCTTAGTAATTTATCAGCATTTGTTATATCTTTCTCAAGTAGCCATTCATCTTCTTGAGTTGAATTTCTATACCTTACAAGGTATTCCCTTTCTTTTTTGTTTCTTGTCCTTCTTTCTTTAAGGACTTTTACTATTCTCTTTTCCTCTCCTTCCTCCAAGGGGGGAATTTCAAGTGGGGGTTTATTTCTTAGTGGAAATAATTCCTTGTCACTTGAACTGTAAGGTTTTATCAGACTTACAGGGAAAGTTGGGTGTTTGTTCATTAGTTCACCTGTGAGTTCTAATTGCACAGCATTGGGTCCATGAAGTGCTTTTATCATAAATGGTCCTGCAAAGGAATCTTTCAATTTCTTTGGGCCTTTTATGTTATTGAAATTAAGGGTTGATACTAAAACCAAGTCCCCTATTTTGAAATCAGGTGGTTTATGACTTTTATCCCATCTTTCTTTTGCATATTTAAAAGAATCTTGCATGCATCTGTTTGCATGGTGTCTTGCTTTGTCAAGCATTATCTTGAAGCTGCTTGCTGTTGGATGTATATCCACTAAGTCCTTTTTGAGGGTATCATAAGGAAGTCTTGGATTCCAACCTTTCTCTAGCATTGCTGGTGTTTTGCCAGTAGAAGAATGGATTGATGTCTTATATGCCAGTTCAAGTGCTGGTATTAGTGTACACCAATCATGGGTAAAACCATCAGAATCTTTGAATTCTAGCCCATAAGCACAGAATCTTCTGATCATATCCTCTAGGGTCTGTATCATTCTTTCTGCTAGACCATCAGTTTGAGGATGATAAGCTGTTGAGAATGATAATTTTGTCCCAAACAAGTTATGGAGATTTGTCCATAATGCTGAAGTGAACTTTGGGTCTCTATCACTTATAATATTTTGGAATAAGCCTGTGTGGCTAATGACTTTATTCCATATCATTATGGCTGTATCCATAGCTGTGTCATCTTTATGACATGGTAAGAACATGGGAGTTTTACTGTACCTGTCAACTAATACTAGGCATGCATTATAACTCCTGTCTCCTCCTGGAGGTAAAGCTGTTACCCAATCCATATGAACTATTTCCCATGGGGATTTTGGTTCTTGGATTTGGATCATCATTCCAAATTTCTTTCCTGTGGCTCTGTTGGCTTTTTGGCATCTGTCACAGGTTTGGCAGTACTCTGCAACATCTTTCTTCCAATTTGGCCACCAAGAGCAGGTTTTCACCCTCTCTAGTGTCCTATCTTCTGAGAGATGTCCAGATGCAACACTATCATGACACTCATGTAAAATAGTGTTTATTAGTGTTCTGTCTGTTAAGGCCATAACACATGTGTGTTTTGTTCTATGGTAAAGGATTCCATCAAGGAGGTGGAATCTTCCTTCATCATATGCTTTTTTCCATATTTCATCTAGTTTTGATGAAAGTGATGGATCTTTGCAGTCTTTCATTAGAAGTTGGCTTAAGATATGGCAATTTTTGTCTGTCTTATAGCTTTCTTTAACTTGGTTAAAGAATTCTGTGCCAATGTCTGTAACACATATTCCTTCTATATGGTGCTCTTCTTGTGGTACCCATGCTGGATTGTCAGGGGTATTTGCTAGAGCCCATCTGCTAAGACCATCTGCATTTTTATGAATATTTCCAGGTTTATGAACAATAGTCATATTTCCCCTATATTCTTGGATAGCAATTTGCCATCTCAGCATATGTCTATTTGGAGTCTTCATATTTAATAGTGATTTCACAGCATTACAGTCTGTGATTACATCAAATACTGTGCCATCCAAATAATAATGCAGCTTTTCTAAAGCCCACACTAGGCATAAGCATTCCATTTGGCTTGCTCCATACCTTGCTTCGGTTGGCTTTATCTGCCTTGAAATGAAACAAATTGGTCCTTCCACTGGTTTATCATTGATAATTTGTGTTTGGTGAAGTGCAGCACCTAGTCCTTCTCCCCAAGCATCAATGTACAGTTTGAAAGGTAGTTTCCAATCTGGCATTAGAAGAAATGGGGCAATTGTTAAAGAATTTTTCAATTCTTCATATGCCTTGACTCTTTCTTCTGTCATCTCATAGACTGTTTGTTGGTCACATAGCTTATACAAGGATTTAGCAATCTTTGCAAAGTCCTTTATATGCTGTCTATAGTAACCAGCAAATCCTAGAAATGATTGCATTTCTTTTTTAGTTTGAGGCATTGGTTTAAGTAGTACTGCTGCTACTTTATTTTTGTCTATGCCTAGACTAAGTCCAGATACTACATGTCCTAGGGCTTTCAATTCACTATATGCAAAATGACACTTTTTCAATGAAATTTTCATATTTACTTGGACTATTTTCTGTAGTACCCTTTCTAGTCTTGTCAGGTGATTTTCCCAAGTTTCTGAGCAAACTATGATATCATCAATGTAGATTATTAACCATCCTTCTGATAATTCTTCAGGAAATATGGTATTCATCATTCTTTGATAATGGGAAGGTGCATTTTTTATCCCAAATGGCATTCTTAAGTATTCAAAAATTCCACAATGGACTATTATTCTTAGTAGTTTCTTGGCATTGTCTGTTAAGACATTTTGATGAAAACCCTTAAGAGCATCCATAGCTGTGATGAACTTAGCTTGTGACAATTGGGTCAATGTCTCATGGATTCTGGGTATTGGATATCTGTCTGGAATGGTATAGGTATTCAGGGCTCTGAAGTCTCCTACCATCCTTGATTTTCCATTATGCCAAGTTATAATGACAGGTGTAGTAACTTCTACTTGCTCATTATGTCCAACCTTTCTTAATACTCCAAGGTCCATTAATTCTTTAATGTGCACCTCTAGGGCTTCTCTAGCTCTTGGACTGGCTGGATAAGCAGGTCTTCTTAATAAAGGTGGGTAAGGTTTTTCTACATTAAGAATTATATCCACTTCATGTCCAATTATGGCACCTAGTGGCTCTTTGTCAGTTGCAAAGGCATTTTTATACTTAAATAAGAGGTCAATCAATTTTTCTTTCATTTTTTCTGTTAATTCTTGATTGAATTCTGCCTCTTTGAGTTGTTCAGATATAAAAAGTTCTTTTTCTGGAATTTTTTCCTCATTCTTAATAACTGTGATTTGTTTTTTGTTATTTAAGAATCCAAACTTTTGTCTTTTATTATCTCCTATGGTAAAATATCTATCCTTTTGGTTGGAGATATCTATACCATAGATTGATAAGTAGTCATTTCCAAGTATGAAATGATTACTAGTACAGTTGTCCATTACTACAAACTCTACTTTGATTCTGACACATTGTGAGGGATGAGGAAAAATTAGTGTTAAATCAATTATTCCAAGGGGCTTCATGCTCTCACTTGCACTACTAAATTTGACACCTTGTATTGGCATAAGTTTTTCTTGCCAGTCTGGGACAATGGTTTTTAAATAATTTTTGCCAACACAGGTGCAATATGCTCCTGTATCTAAGTTAACCTTTCCTTCTTGGTTATCAACCATAACAATACTAATACTTGATTTTCCAGCTGTATATCCCATTCCTCTTGCAGGTTTGGTTCTATACATTTTGGCATCTTGTATGTTTGTCAGATTTGTGTCAGATGTTCCAACTTGTGGCAAGTTTGAGTTAACATCCAGTACTTCATAAATTATATCAATATTATTAATTTGTGCATTAATTATATTGATTTCATCACTTTCAGAGCTTTCTGATTCTTCTGTCTCTTTTTCAGAGTCAGATTCTTCTTCTTTGTCATTGTGGTTTTCTGTTTCCACAATTTCATTAATCTTTGCTTTTTTAAGGCAATTATTGGCTAAGTGTCCAATACCTCCACATTTATGGCATTTTCTTTGCTCATTATTGTTGGATGTATTGGGTTTGAAGGATTCTTTTGATTTATCTTTCTTGATAAATGGTTTATTTGGGCTTTTAATGTCCAATTTTTTCCAAGTCCTGCCAATTTTTGTTCTTGTCACTATATCTTCTAGTGCATTTATATACTCTTCTGTGGAGCATGGTTCTATACACCTGCTTCTTAGGGCATGTTCTAGTTCCCCTCCACATTTTTTAAGTATTTTCATATGCACCATCTTCTGTGACATTTCTGGGTACAGTGCATTAAGCCTTTCAACTTGTTTTAGGAACCAAGTTAAAGGTTTATCTTTCTCTGGGTCAAAGAAAGAGTTTTCAAATGCATTTTCTATCTTATACCTCCAGGCATCATTTGCCCACTTGGTGATTATTTCTTGTTTCCACCAAGACCAGGTATTTTTACCATTTGTTTGTCTTATGCCATAATACCATCTTTTTGCAGATTTCTCAAACAATGAATGTAATCTTGCAGTGATTAATTCATCTGGTATGGCATAGTCTTCTTGTAACATGTCAATTGTTTTAATAAATGACATGTGGTCATATTCACCTTCTCCTGTGAATGTTGGCCATTCTTTCAGTTGAGGTGCTTCCTTCATTAAGACTTGGTTATTATCTTGGTGACTCAAGTCTGTTATGAAAGGATTTGACAATTCCTCTTTTGTTTTAATAGGGCTTCTTATATGAGAAAATGGTGTTGATAACTTTGGCATATTTAAATTAGCCTCATTAATTTTATCCATTTTTTCTGTAATAAGCCTTATTTCAATTTGAATATCATCTTTCAGATGCATTCTTGCTTCATCACTTTTTTCCACATGGTCCAAAAGTAATTTTTGGTGTGATGAAGTCTTTTCTTCAAATTTTTCTACAGAAATACTTAATTTATTTAATTTTTCTGTAAGATTGTCAATACTCACATCATAATTGATTGTCAAAGTCTTATCTTTGATATCTTTTATGTATTTATACAATTCTTGTTGTCCTTGTATTAATTTTTGAGTATTGTCAATTAAATTTTTTGGTTTATTATTTTCAACAATAAACTTAATGTTGTCAATTTCTTTCTTGTTTTGTACAACAATTTTTGTTAAAGAAGATAAATTGTTATTTATTTCTTGTAGTGATAATAAACTGTCTTTAATTTCTTTTAGAGGTAATACACTATTTTTAATTTCTGTTAAAGTATTTACAACATCTTTGGACAAGGTTATTTCTTTGGGAAATGAGGTTGTCTCATTCTTTGCTCTTCCTTGTCCTTGAATTCCATCAAGGTTCTGGCCATGTTGAAAACATTGTCCATGGCATCCTTTTGGATTCTTGGGATTCTGTAGCTTGGGGAATATGGTTTCCTCCAATGCTTTTTCTTGTTCTTCTTCCCTTCTTGGGGAAGTGGGTTGGCTTGAGGCTTGCTGGTAGAAGCTACTGGGGCTTCTTCCTTGGTTGCCTCCCTCTTTTTGGCATGATAATCCTTGATTTTTTTGATTTGAGGTTTGGATGAAAGTGGATTCCATCCATTGGAGTATCTCACTATCTCCTCCTCTTTGAGGAACTTTTTCAGGATGTGCCAGGAGTTCATCACTCCTTGGTGTATTTGAGGCAGCATTTCCCAGTCTTTGTCCTTGTATACTGTGTAATACTGCTTGTACTGGCTCATGTAGATGTCTATTTGAGCCTTCTGAATGTGATTTGTACCTGTTTGAGTTACTCATACTTAGTTCCAATTCAGGCTCAGATATCATGGGCATTTCTGGGACTTGCCTTTGGGATAAGGCACTTCCTTGTGTGGATTCTGTTCCACTGGGGATATTGCCCTTTCTTTTCCCTTTTGAGGGATCAATTCTACTTCTGAGTCCAGCTCCATCTGATTGGATGGAGTATTGGGAACCTCTTCTGGTAGTCATAATTAAAGAATAAGAAAAAATAAAAGTATTTTAGAATAAAATTCTTTTATGGCAATTTAAAAAGAG
The DNA here is from genome assembly GCA_023105745.1 of Austropuccinia psidii. NCBI lineage: Eukaryota > Fungi > Basidiomycota > Pucciniomycetes > Pucciniales > Sphaerophragmiaceae > Austropuccinia > Austropuccinia psidii. Next base: position 70,852,184 of record JALGQZ010000004.1, read on the forward strand.
GTGCTCACCTTCAGAGTCTTGAATGGTGGGCCCTGGAAAGTCTAATTTCTTAGCTTTCTTTCTTTTGGTGATAACTGGTGTTGGAGAACTTTGACAAGTTTCTTCCACCAATCTCTCAACAGTAGCTTGGTTGTCTTCTGTTGGGTTATCTTCAAACACTAAAAAAGACAAATAAATATAAGTCTTTTTATAAGAAGTGTTATTTTTGGCAAGATATGGCAATTTTCCACGTAGAAATTGCTTTTATATCTTAAAAAAAATGAAATAAATAAAGAAATGAATAAAAATGAATAAAAATAACTTTTTTTATTGGTTTTTAATATTTTTTAATATTTTTTATGTATATTTTTATTTTTAAAGAATAAAATAAAAAATGAATATGATTCTTATAAAATTAAATTATAATAAAAATTATTTTTAATTTATAAATTATCTTTTTTAATCACTAGAGTCACTCAAAGAAAGTTCTTGCAAGTCTAAGGATGTGAAAAACCACGTGTAAGACAGTACAATTGCTTTCCAAATGCCTCAATAGCTTTTAAAATCAATAAAATATAAAATTATTATATAATTTTATGATTATAAATATAATTTATTATTGGATAAACCCAATTAGAATCTTTTTAAAGGTCTTTTAAGTAAATATCACGGCCAGGCCCCCAAATGTAAGGTTTGACTATGAAACAATAAGTAAAAAATTACTAATTTATTACTTATTGTACTCTGAATGTCCTTATAATTAAAGTAAATAAGATTAAAATAATAATAATAATAAAGAAATATTATTATTATGGCGTAAAAATATTATATTATTAAATAAATATAATAATATAAATTAATATTATATGAAATTATAATATTATAAATAATATATTAATATAAAATAATTAATATATTATAAAGCTCTTTATTATTGTTACCAACAAATAATAAAGGCGTAAAAAACTGTTTTTTATAAATAAAAAACAATTAATAACAATAATATTACTAATATTAAAGTTATATATTAATATAAATACTATTTATTTAATTAAAGAATTATTAAAAGAGTAATAATAGAGAAATTATTATAATAAGAGAAAATAACCTACTTTTAACACTTAATATAATAATTTTGAAGTATTTTACGCCAAAAAATATAAATACAACCTTTTCAAATTGTATTTACAATAAAAATAAAGAAAATTACAAATTATTCTGGATTTTTACGTGGAAATGAGTTATTAGAGAGATTTTTTAACAAAAACAATTAAATAAATGATTTAATCACGTCAAAAGAGTTGATTATAGCAAGGTGGTCTTTGGTCTTTAATAATATAACAGTTTTATATATAAAGAATAAAGAAATTACCTTTGATTTAATTGATTTAATGTTTTTGATGCGTCTGAGGGGAAAACAGAGTAAAAAGAGCTCTATTTATAGTAAATACCTCCCTCCTAGAGTCCAACAGGCTTCTAGTAGACGTGTACTGATCATATCCACTGGAATTGATCAATATTTTAAGGTTTGAGGGTGATTACATCATGATCAAACCATATTACATCATTATTACACCATTATTTAGAGTTATCACTATAACTCTAATTGTGATGACATCAGAGGCTTGGCAGAACCCCAAATTTCGTGGATTTTATTAGTTTTAATCATAAACTAATAGTATTCACCAATTTTATCACTATTAAGACTGTTAAACTTAATTTAAGGTTTACAGTATGTGATCATAACAGCTCAATTTAAGCTCAAACTTTGATCCTCAATAACTTTTAAGGTTTTCACGCTACAGCAATTCAGAGAGTGAATTCTGATAGCCTGACATAACCTTATTATGCTGCCAAGAGCGTTTCATTACATCATCAAAACTCTAATTTTGATGATTTTTCTTGTAACTCATCTTTTCTGTCGAAATTCAATATTTTAAACTTCAAACCTTGATATCAGGGGGTTATACCCTGAATTTAATAATAAAAATTACATCATTCTTCACGAATGAACTAGGAGAATCTAACTGTGTACTTTTTTCTAAGTTTGGAACACTTTCACAACAAAGTGGTCAACAGCTCTGTTGATTTTTATCAATAATTCATCATAGGTTTTAACCTTGTTTATAATTTGTAAAATAAATTTCATATCTGTGTTCTTACAGTAATTACGTGGTAGCTTTATTTTTGGTTCATCATTCTATCATGTATAGTTTAGAAGATATTAGCTATGATCCTTGAATATATGCGTTGACCAAAAAATTCATATATTCAGGATAATTCCTTAAGTATTGATTTTGGGAATTAGCTTATTAATTGTTTTATATGTGGATTTTTGTGGGGAATCCACTGGTACAATTTATTTCACATGTTGTTTCATTAGTTTCTGAGATAAAAAAGTTTTTATGGTTTTTATAAGGTATTGTACCTTATAATTCCTTAAATATTGGCTTTACAGATATGCCATAAAAATGGTATATGTGTATTTTTCCATGGGGAATCCAATGGTATAATTTATTTCACATGTTCATTCATTGGTTTTTAAGTTAAACCAATTTTAGTACCAATTTATGGTATTTTTTGTATATTTGAGTAATTATTTTTAGTGTATAATTATTCTAATTAATTTTAATATAATTATATTAAAGGTATAATTATTCTGAGTATTTTTTGTGACCTTATTGGGTATGTGGTCATATCTCAAAGGCTCACATTAGAGCTCTGAACACTTACACTGTTCCAGATAGGTACCCAATACCAAAAATCCAGCATCAGAGGCATGTTGGGAAGGCACTATACAAGTGTAAGGATGACAAGCAGCACATAGGATTAGGAGGGGGTGAGGGTGGTGTGGGAGGCATGACTTCAGGGCCCTGCAAGAGCGTAAGGATTGTAAGCCAAGGAGAAGATGAGGTGGGGGTGCAGAAGGGTAAGGAGTGGTGAGGGTGGAGATGGGGGGGCAGTGTCGGAGTCTCATCTGCAGGGGGATGTGGGCGCATAATCATTCTAAGCATCAGAGAGGATTAGGCGGGGATGCGGAAGCCAATTCAAGCTTGAGAGTAGGCATGGTAAAGGGGTGAGGTGACCAGGTGGTGGGGAGGAAGTCTTCTCATGCACAAATATGAGCATGCCAAACTGCTGGGTAGCCCCATGAGGTGTAATTACCCAAACATTGCAAATAGTGTTGAAATGGGCTTTGGCTTTGAGTGAAATTCTCATGTGACAATTGATGTTGTCTTGACGCAGACGTGACGTGACCCACTAAATCCAGTGACTATAAAGTGACACTAACACGACTGAAGCAAGATTTTATGCTGACTGCGGTGGGATGTGCAGTCAATAACCAACAATTGACGCGAGATTTGCCCTGGTGTTTATTCAATTTCTCAGAGGGAAGTGATTTCATTTGAATAATATGAAATAATTTGCAACAAAACACCTCCTTGAATTTCCTGACAAATCATAGGTTGCAAATGCATTACAACAAGTTCAGTGCGCAAATGTGCATTATGAGCTCAAATGGCCAAAAACAGCCATTTGGGCCATTTCCCCTGGTTTTGAAGGAAATGACCAGAAATACCCAATTGGGCATAAATTGCCGCTATGGCTTCTGGATTGAGGTGAAGGGCCATGAAGGCCCCAAAAGTCAAATGGACATAAATGGTCCATAAGATGATGATGTGGCCATAATTAGCCACTGCTGATGGATATGGCCAATTGGCCATAAAAAGACTGTGGCTTGATATGCCATGCGGAGATCCAAGGAGGTGATCTGCCATGGTTGTGACAGTTTTATGCATTTTGTGCATTTTTTGCGCACTTTGCGCAAATACAGCTTTCAAGCTGTATTAGCTGTATTTGGCCAAATACCCCAAAAACCACTTTGTCACTTCTGAAGCTTCCAAAACCCAAATTTCATTCATATCCTCCTGGCATCATTCCAAAAGACGTTTGGCCCATTTCAATCTTCAATAACCAAAAGTGCCACATATGGTGTTATACACCATTATGCACCTTTTTTCAGCAGAAATCCAATGGAGGCAATTTCAAATGGGTATTTCAACTTTTCAACAGGTCATCAAGGCAAAACTTCCAGAGGATTCATCAAGGCTCAAGGGCAAGTGTCATAATCTCAAATACCAATGACGCTATCAAGAAATCAATGGTTATTCTCACTCACAGTACTGCTCCAAGGGAATACTGGCTGTTCATTCTCATAGGAAAATCCAGAGGCAGCTCCAAAACAATGTGTCAAGGGTCAATGCTCCACCAATCCACCTTGGCAACCCAATTCATTCAGTACAGTCTTAATTCATCAAGACCTGTATTTTCAATCATACATCATGGGAAAACCATTCAACATAGTTCATTTCCCATTCTGGCAAGGTATACACTCCATCAGACAATCAATACAGCTTCCAGTATTTAATACAGGACCACTGCTATCCTGAAGGAGTCAATCTCTCAGCTTTTCACATATACCAGCTTCCTTTGATGCTGGGGAGTTTTTCCCCCAGTTAATTAATATACTTTGATTTTCTTTTATCTTTAGTTATCTTGCCATTTTTTTAAGTGAATACTGATATTATCAATTCAGTCATTTAGCACCTCTTCTCTTTTCTTTCTTTGCCTGTCAATGGATATTTGGTGGTCATATCCTTACTAATTACATTGTTCATTTTGGCAGGTTGAAACATTGATTAAGGACTTACTCAGTTGGCTCTTTGGCTCTTTGGCTTCTGGTTTCTCTTATTGCATCCCATCTTTGTACTTGCATCCTTCTTAGAGAAGTTTATTCTTTTCTTTTATTTTCTTTATTCTTTGGAGTCTTCCAAGTGAGTTCCCTGATTGCTGAGTGCCAGGCCAGTCTTGTTTTTCTATCCAAGAGCCCCTGTGACATTATATTAATTAAATGATTATTTCTTTTGATTCTTTTCATTCTTTCTTTATAATTTCATTCACTCATTTCATTGAAATTATGACTCTTGAATGCTTATGAACCTTATGATTCATCGTCACCTCTCAATTTTCTCTCATTCATTCTTCATTCTGAAAATTGAAAGCTGACCTCATTTCATTTTTTGTTCCTCCTTTCAAATCTTATCTCAAATCATCATTTTTAATTCATACATAATTCAGGCGTCATCTTAGTTATCATTTGATTTTCAAATTTTTCATCAAGTTATTCAGACACATTCTTCACATAAAGATTCATATTTGATTCATTCTTCAAGGATTTTGATTTTGCAGAAGAACTCACTTGTTTTTGATTTTATTGATTGATTTGACATAAATTGATATTGACCCCAAGAAAATTGATTGACCAGAAGATTTCATTGATTTTGCTGATTTTTCACATCAAGAATTTCGCCATAAATTGGTTTTGCCTCAGGAATTCATTTTGATTGATTGATTTTATGCAAGATTTTGATTTTGATTGATTTGAAATTTGATTTATTGACTTCAAGTTTTCATTTGATATTTAATTGATTGATTTACCTGAAGATTTCACTTGATTTATTGATTTTTATTTATTTTCCTCAAGATATTGATTTTGATTTTTGACTTCAAGAATTATTTCAATTGCCTCAAGTTTTCATCTTCAAATCTTTCTTCTTCATTTTATTTCATTTTTAGCCTGAAATCGTGCCCATCCAACACACGTCCTGCAATGGGCAGGTTTCTTTTGGTCAGCTTGTGGTTCTGAAATGTCTTTTTTCTAGAAAATTAACCAGCTATTGAACTGATTTTAATTGATATTGAAGTTCCTTCAAGCTTTCCAAAATTCTCCAATATTGATATTACCTAAAAAGGAATTAACAATTAATATCTTAAGCTTATTTTCCTTCCACCACTTTCAGAACTCCCACCTTTTTTCTTCAATTTTTATATTTTTATTCAAAGAATTTCAAGCAAGTTGTCCATCAACTTTTCATCATCTCTTTACTCAATAAAGTACCTCTGCTATGCCCCAAACCCCAGGAAATTTAACTGAATTTAATGAGCTAGGAACTTCAGCCAAAGAGAGTGGAAGTGAAATCTCTGATATGAACGGTAGTCATGGATTGGGAATTGAAGTAGAGATCCTGGAAAATGAAAGTAATCCAGATCCACATGTTCTTCCAGAATGTGAGCATAGATTTATTTTGAATATTTGTAGTCTCTCCAAACCTCATACTTTTGTCATACCCTTTATTTCAGCTCATCCTCCAAGCTCTCAGAAACCAAATTTTCAAAGCTATGAGGAGGAAAAGACTTTGGAACCTTGTGCACCAAGACAAGATGCTGGGCAATATGAAATAATTTTCAGTGGGGAGGTTGAAATTATATCCAATGAACAATTTGTCTCAAAAATTGCTCAAAAAATCCCAAGGCTAGGAAAAATTCAAAATGATAGAAAAATTCCTGATTATGTGCGTCAAAATATTGCTGAAGAAATGAGCCTCCTCAAAATGGATTTGAACCTTAAGTCCATTACTAATTCAAACTAAAACAATAGAATGGCTGTCTCACAGGGGCTCTTGGAAGAAGAGGGCCTGGCACTCAGGAATCAAGAACTCACTTGGAGGGCTCCAAAGATAAAAGAATAATAAGAATGAATTTCTTTAAGAAAGAATATGGGAGGAAACAAGTATGCCAAAAGATGAGATAAGAGAAAGATGAAGCCAATGGCCAAAGATAATAAAGAAGCCAAAAGCCAAGAAGCCAACCAAGTGAATCCTCAATTCACTTTTTCAACCTGCCAGAAAAGGAAATGGAATTAGTATAAGGATATGACCACCAATATCCACTGGACAGGCGAGGAAATAAAAGAAAAGGGTGCTGAATGACTGACTTAAGATTATCAGTATTAACTTTAATAAGGTAAAAGAAAATAAGGATAAAAATAAATCCAGTATATTAATTAACTGGGGAAAAAGTCCCCAGGTGATGAAAGGTGGCCAGTATATGTGAAAAACTGAAAGATTGATCCTGGAAGGTGGATCAATGACTGTATTGTCCGAATCGGGAAATACAGTTCTGGCCATCTTGAAATTTGAACTGTGTGATGGAATTCCCACAGTGGAATAAGAAATGGCCCAATTGGGCCAAGGCCATACAGATTGATTGAACAAGGCCTGTACGGATGAATTGGGTTGTCCAAGGAGTATTGGAATACTTGATACCTTGACAACTGATTGAAAAGATGTAATACCTTTGAGAATTGCCCTTAGAATAACCCTGAATGAAGTTTCCAACCCAACTCCTGCTGAGCCAGGTGGTTGGAGTCCTTGAATGGTCTTCTGATTGCCGCCATGGATTACTAAACTGATGAGTCCAAAGGTCCTCCTTCGGAATGGGCGTTGGATCTTGGTACCTTGAGTTAAGAAGGTTGATTTGGGTCCTGAAAACGTCACCATTGAATTGCTGAGCGAAAATGGTGCATAATGGTATATAACACCATATATGCACCACTCCTGCAACCTTGAGTACGAGGTTCATGGAGGAATGAAGCAATCTTCCCTTAAGTGGAGGGAAATGCTTGTTGAGATGATTTGGTGGCCTCTGGTGGTTGCCAGAGGCCATGACGGTGAAGTTGGTCCATGGTGGTCCAGGGCCAAAAATGGGTCCTACGGGATTTATGGCCAAAAATGGATCCAAGGTGTTTTTTGGTCCAATTTGGGTCCAAGGGATTGGTGGCCAAAAAATGGCTCAGGTGGTGTGAGCCTTTGAGATATGACCACATACCCAATAAGGTCACAAAAAAATACTCAGAATAATTATACCTTTAATATAATTATATTAAAATTAATTAGAATAATTATACACTAAAAATAATTACTCAAATATACAAAAAATACCATAAATTGGTACTAAAATTGGTTTAACTTAAAAACCAATGAATGAACATGTGAAATAAATTATACCATTGGATTCCCCATGGAAAAATACACATATACCATTTTTATGGCATATCTGTAAAGCCAATATTTAAGGAATTATAAGGTACAATACCTTATAGAAACCATAAAAACTTATTTATCTCAGAAACTAATGAAACAACATGTGAAATAAATTGTACCAGTGGATTCCCCACAAAAGTCCACATATAAAACAATTAATAAGCTAATTCCCAAAATCAATACTTAAGGAATTATCCTGAATATATGCACTTTTTTGGTCAACGCATATATTCAGTGATCATAGCTAATATCTTCTAAACTATACATGCTAGAATGATGAACCAAAAATAAAGTTACCACGTACTTACTGTAAGAACACAGATATGAACTTTATTTTGCAAATTATAAACAAGGTTAAAACGTATGAGGAAATATTGATAAAAATCAACAGAGCTGTTGACCACTTTGTTGTGAAAGTAGTCCAAACTTAAAAAAAAAGTATACAGTTGGATTCTCCTAGTTCATTCGTGAAGAATGATGTAATTTTCATTATTAAATTCAGGGTATAACCCCCTGAAATCAAGGTTTGAAGTTTAAAATATTGAATTTCGACAGAAAAGATGAGTTACAAGAAAAATCATCAAAATTAGAGTTTTGATGATGTAATGAAAAGCTCTTGGCAGCATAATAAGGTTATGTCAGGCTATCAGAATTCACTCTCTGAATTGCTGTAGCGTGAAAACCTTAAAAGTTATTGAGGATCAAAGTTTGAGCTTAAATTGAGCTGTTATGATCACATACTGTAAACCTTAAATTAAGTTTAACAGTCTTAATAGTGATAAAATTGGTGAGTACTATTAGTTTATGATTAAAACTAATAAAATCCACGAAATTTGGGGTTCTGCCAAGCCTCTGATGTCATCACAATTAGAGTTATAGTGATAACTCTAAATAATGGTGTAATAATGATGTAATATGGTTTGATCATGATGTAATCACCCTCAAACCTTAAAATATTGATCAATTCCAGTGGATATGATCAGTACACGTCTACTAGAAGCCTGTTGGACTCTAGGAGGGAGGTATTTACTATAAATAGAGCTCTTTTTACTCTGTTTTCCCCTCAGACGCATCAAAAACATTAAATCAATTAAATCAAAGGTAATTTCTTTATTCTTTATATATAAAACTGTTATATTATTAAAGACCAAAGACCATCTTGCTATAATCATCTATTTTGACGTGATTAAATCATTTATTTAATTGTTTTTGTTAAAAATCTCTCTAAAAACTCATTTCCACGTAAAATCAAGAAACTTAGTAATTTTCTTTATTTTTTATTGTAAATACAATTTGAAAAAGTTGTATTATATTCTTTTGGCGTAAAATATCTCAAAATTATTATTTTAAGTGTTAAAAGTAGGTTATTTCATCTTATTATAATAATTTCTCTCTTATTATTACTCTTAATAATTCTTAATTAATATAAATAGTATTTATATTAATATATAACTTTAATATTAGTAATATTATTGTTATTAATTGTTTTTTATTTATAAAAAACAGTTTTTTACGCCTTTATTATTTGTTGGTAACAATAATAAAGAGCTTTATAATATATGAATTATTTTATATTAATATATTATTTATAATATTATAATTTCATATAATATTAATTTATATTATTATATTTATTTAATAATATAATATTTTTACGCCATAATAATAATATTTCTTTATTATTATTATTATTTTAATCTTATTTACTTTAATTATAAGGACATTCAGAGTACAATAAGTAATAAATTAGTAATTTTTTACTTATTGTTTCATAGTCAAACCTTACATTTGGGGGCCTGGCCGTGATATTTACTTAAAAGACCTTTAAAAAGATTCTAATTGGGTTTATCCAATAATAAATTATATTTATAATCATAAAATTATATAATAATTTTATATTTTATTGATTTTAAAAGCTATTGAGGCATTTGGAAAGCAATTGTACTGTCTTACACGTGGTTTTTCACATCCTTAGACTTGCAAGAACTTTCTTTGAGTGACTCTAGTGATTAAAAAAGATAATTTATAAATTAAAAATAATTTTTATTATAATTTAATTTTATAAGAATCATATTCATTTTTTATTTTATTCTTTAAAAATAAAAATATACATAAAAAATATTAAAAAATATTAAAAACCAATAAAAAAAGTTATTTTTATTCATTTTTATTCATTTCTTTATTTATTTCATTTTTTTTAAGATATAAAAGCAATTTCTACGTGGAAAATTGCCATATCTTGCCAAAAATAACACTTCTTATAAAAAGACTTATATTTATTTGTCTTTTTTAGTGTTTGAAGATAACCCAACAGAAGACAACCAAGCTACTGTTGAGAGATTGGTGGAAGAAACTTGTCAAAGTTCTCCAACACCAGTTATCACCAAAAGAAAGAAAGCTAAGAAATTAGACTTTCCAGGGCCCACCATTCAAGACTCTGAAGGTGAGCACCTCTTTTTAAATTGCCATAAAAGAATTTTATTCTAAAATACTTTTATTTTTTCTTATTCTTTAATTATGACTACCAGAAGAGGTTCCCAATACTCCATCCAATCAGATGGAGCTGGACTCAGAAGTAGAATTGATCCCTCAAAAGGGAAAAGAAAGGGCAATATCCCCAGTGGAACAGAATCCACACAAGGAAGTGCCTTATCCCAAAGGCAAGTCCCAGAAATGCCCATGATATCTGAGCCTGAATTGGAACTAAGTATGAGTAACTCAAACAGGTACAAATCACATTCAGAAGGCTCAAATAGACATCTACATGAGCCAGTACAAGCAGTATTACACAGTATACAAGGACAAAGACTGGGAAATGCTGCCTCAAATACACCAAGGAGTGATGAACTCCTGGCACATCCTGAAAAAGTTCCTCAAAGAGGAGGAGATAGTGAGATACTCCAATGGATGGAATCCACTTTCATCCAAACCTCAAATCAAAAAAATCAAGGATTATCATGCCAAAAAGAGGGAGGCAACCAAGGAAGAAGCCCCAGTAGCTTCTACCAGCAAGCCTCAAGCCAACCCACTTCCCCAAGAAGGGAAGAAGAACAAGAAAAAGCATTGGAGGAAACCATATTCCCCAAGCTACAGAATCCCAAGAATCCAAAAGGATGCCATGGACAATGTTTTCAACATGGCCAGAACCTTGATGGAATTCAAGGACAAGGAAGAGCAAAGAATGAGACAACCTCATTTCCCAAAGAAATAACCTTGTCCAAAGATGTTGTAAATACTTTAACAGAAATTAAAAATAGTGTATTACCTCTAAAAGAAATTAAAGACAGTTTATTATCACTACAAGAAATAAATAACAATTTATCTTCTTTAACAAAAATTGTTGTACAAAACAAGAAAGAAATTGACAACATTAAGTTTATTGTTGAAAATAATAAACCAAAAAATTTAATTGACAATACTCAAAAATTAATACAAGGACAACAAGAATTGTATAAATACATAAAAGATATCAAAGATAAGACTTTGACAATCAATTATGATGTGAGTATTGACAATCTTACAGAAAAATTAAATAAATTAAGTATTTCTGTAGAAAAATTTGAAGAAAAGACTTCATCACACCAAAAATTACTTTTGGACCATGTGGAAAAAAGTGATGAAGCAAGAATGCATCTGAAAGATGATATTCAAATTGAAATAAGGCTTATTACAGAAAAAATGGATAAAATTAATGAGGCTAATTTAAATATGCCAAAGTTATCAACACCATTTTCTCATATAAGAAGCCCTATTAAAACAAAAGAGGAATTGTCAAATCCTTTCATAACAGACTTGAGTCACCAAGATAATAACCAAGTCTTAATGAAGGAAGCACCTCAACTGAAAGAATGGCCAACATTCACAGGAGAAGGTGAATATGACCACATGTCATTTATTAAAACAATTGACATGTTACAAGAAGACTATGCCATACCAGATGAATTAATCACTGCAAGATTACATTCATTGTTTGAGAAATCTGCAAAAAGATGGTATTATGGCATAAGACAAACAAATGGTAAAAATACCTGGTCTTGGTGGAAACAAGAAATAATCACCAAGTGGGCAAATGATGCCTGGAGGTATAAGATAGAAAATGCATTTGAAAACTCTTTCTTTGACCCAGAGAAAGATAAACCTTTAACTTGGTTCCTAAAACAAGTTGAAAGGCTTAATGCACTGTACCCAGAAATGTCACAGAAGATGGTGCATATGAAAATACTTAAAAAATGTGGAGGGGAACTAGAACATGCCCTAAGAAGCAGGTGTATAGAACCATGCTCCACAGAAGAGTATATAAATGCACTAGAAGATATAGTGACAAGAACAAAAATTGGCAGGACTTGGAAAAAATTGGACATTAAAAGCCCAAATAAACCATTTATCAAGAAAGATAAATCAAAAGAATCCTTCAAACCCAATACATCCAACAATAATGAGCAAAGAAAATGCCATAAATGTGGAGGTATTGGACACTTAGCCAATAATTGCCTTAAAAAAGCAAAGATTAATGAAATTGTGGAAACAGAAAACCACAATGACAAAGAAGAAGAATCTGACTCTGAAAAAGAGACAGAAGAATCAGAAAGCTCTGAAAGTGATGAAATCAATATAATTAATGCACAAATTAATAATATTGATATAATTTATGAAGTACTGGATGTTAACTCAAACTTGCCACAAGTTGGAACATCTGACACAAATCTGACAAACATACAAGATGCCAAAATGTATAGAACCAAACCTGCAAGAGGAATGGGATATACAGCTGGAAAATCAAGTATTAGTATTGTTATGGTTGATAACCAAGAAGGAAAGGTTAACTTAGATACAGGAGCATATTGCACCTGTGTTGGCAAAAATTATTTAAAAACCATTGTCCCAGACTGGCAAGAAAAACTTATGCCAATACAAGGTGTCAAATTTAGTAGTGCAAGTGAGAGCATGAAGCCCCTTGGAATAATTGATTTAACACTAATTTTTCCTCATCCCTCACAATGTGTCAGAATCAAAGTAGAGTTTGTAGTAATGGACAACTGTACTAGTAATCATTTCATACTTGGAAATGACTACTTATCAATCTATGGTATAGATATCTCCAACCAAAAGGATAGATATTTTACCATAGGAGATAATAAAAGACAAAAGTTTGGATTCTTAAATAACAAAAAACAAATCACAGTTATTAAGAATGAGGAAAAAATTCCAGAAAAAGAACTTTTTATATCTGAACAACTCAAAGAGGCAGAATTCAATCAAGAATTAACAGAAAAAATGAAAGAAAAATTGATTGACCTCTTATTTAAGTATAAAAATGCCTTTGCAACTGACAAAGAGCCACTAGGTGCCATAATTGGACATGAAGTGGATATAATTCTTAATGTAGAAAAACCTTACCCACCTTTATTAAGAAGACCTGCTTATCCAGCCAGTCCAAGAGCTAGAGAAGCCCTAGAGGTGCACATTAAAGAATTAATGGACCTTGGAGTATTAAGAAAGGTTGGACATAATGAGCAAGTAGAAGTTACTACACCTGTCATTATAACTTGGCATAATGGAAAATCAAGGATGGTAGGAGACTTCAGAGCCCTGAATACCTATACCATTCCAGACAGATATCCAATACCCAGAATCCATGAGACATTGACCCAATTGTCACAAGCTAAGTTCATCACAGCTATGGATGCTCTTAAGGGTTTTCATCAAAATGTCTTAACAGACAATGCCAAGAAACTACTAAGAATAATAGTCCATTGTGGAATTTTTGAATACTTAAGAATGCCATTTGGGATAAAAAATGCACCTTCCCATTATCAAAGAATGATGAATACCATATTTCCTGAAGAATTATCAGAAGGATGGTTAATAATCTACATTGATGATATCATAGTTTGCTCAGAAACTTGGGAAAATCACCTGACAAGACTAGAAAGGGTACTACAGAAAATAGTCCAAGTAAATATGAAAATTTCATTGAAAAAGTGTCATTTTGCATATAGTGAATTGAAAGCCCTAGGACATGTAGTATCTGGACTTAGTCTAGGCATAGACAAAAATAAAGTAGCAGCAGTACTACTTAAACCAATGCCTCAAACTAAAAAAGAAATGCAATCATTTCTAGGATTTGCTGGTTACTATAGACAGCATATAAAGGACTTTGCAAAGATTGCTAAATCCTTGTATAAGCTATGTGACCAACAAACAGTCTATGAGATGACAGAAGAAAGAGTCAAGGCATATGAAGAATTGAAAAATTCTTTAACAAATGCCCCATTTCTTCTAATGCCAGATTGGAAACTACCTTTCAAACTGTACATTGATGCTTGTGGAGAAGGACTAGGTGCTGCACTTCACCAAACACAAATTATCAATGATAAACCAATGGAAGGACCAATTTGTTTCATTTCAAGGCAGATAAAGCCAACAGAAGCAAGGTATGGAGCAAGCCAAATGGAATGCTTATGCCTAGTGTGGGCTTTAGAAAAGCTGCATTATTATTTGGATGGCACAGTATTTGATGTAATCACAGACTGTAATGCTGTGAAATCACTATTAAATATGAAGACTCCAAATAGACATATGCTGAGATGGCAAATTGCTATCCAAGAATATAGGGGAAATATGACTATTGTTCATAAATCTGGAAATATTCATAAAAATGCAGATGGTCTTAGCAGATGGGCTCTAGCAAATACCCCTGACAATCCAGCATGGGTACCACAAGAAGAGCACCATATAGAAGGAATATGTGTTACAGACATTGGCACAGAATTCTTTAAACAAGTTAAAGAAAGCTATAAGACAGACAAAAATTGCCATATCTTAAGCCAACTTCTAATGAAAGACTGCAAAGATCCATCACTTTCATCAAAACTAGATGAAATATGGAAAAAAGCATATGATGAAGGAAGATTCCACCTCCTTGATGGAATCCTTTACCATAGAACAAAACACACATGTGTTATGGCCTTAACAGACAGAACACTAATAAACACTATTTTACATGAGTGTCATGATAGTGTTGCATCTGGACATCTCTCAGAAGATAGGACACTAGAGAGGGTGAAAACCTGCTCTTGGTGGCCAAATTGGAAGAAAGATGTTGCAGAGTACTGCCAAACCTGTGACAGATGCCAAAAAGCCAACAGAGCCACAGGAAAGAAATTTGGAATGATGATCCAAATCCAAGAACCAAAATCCCCATGGGAAATAGTTCATATGGATTGGGTAACAGCTTTACCTCCAGGAGGAGACAGGAGTTATAATGCATGCCTAGTATTAGTTGACAGGTACAGTAAAACTCCCATGTTCTTACCATGTCATAAAGATGACACAGCTATGGATACAGCCATAATGATATGGAATAAAGTCATTAGCCACACAGGCTTATTCCAAAATATTATAAGTGATAGAGACCCAAAGTTCACTTCAGCATTATGGACAAATCTCCATAACTTGTTTGGGACAAAATTATCATTCTCAACAGCTTATCATCCTCAAACTGATGGTCTAGCAGAAAGAATGATACAGACCCTAGAGGATATGATCAGAAGATTCTGTGCTTATGGGCTAGAATTCAAAGATTCTGATGGTTTTACCCATGATTGGTGTACACTAATACCAGCACTTGAACTGGCATATAAGACATCAATCCATTCTTCTACTGGCAAAACACCAGCAATGCTAGAGAAAGGTTGGAATCCAAGACTTCCTTATGATACCCTCAAAAAGGACTTAGTGGATATACATCCAACAGCAAGCAGCTTCAAGATAATGCTTGACAAAGCAAGACACCATGCAAACAGATGCATGCAAGATTCTTTTAAATATGCAAAAGAAAGATGGGATAAAAGTCATAAACCACCTGATTTCAAAATAGGGGACTTGGTTTTAGTATCAACCCTTAATTTCAATAACATAAAAGGCCCAAAGAAATTGAAAGATTCCTTTGCAGGACCATTTATGATAAAAGCACTTCATGGACCCAATGCTGTGCAATTAGAACTCACAGGTGAACTAATGAACAAACACCCAACTTTCCCTGTAAGTCTGATAAAACCTTACAGTTCAAGTGACAAGGAATTATTTCCACTAAGAAATAAACCCCCACTTGAAATTCCCCCCTTGGAGGAAGGAGAGGAAAAGAGAATAGTAAAAGTCCTTAAAGAAAGAAGGACAAGAAACAAAAAAGAAAGGGAATACCTTGTAAGGTATAAAAATTCAACTCAAGAAGATGAATGGCTACTTGAGAAAGATATAACAAATGCTGATAAATTACTAAGAAGGTTCAGACATGAAAGAAAACCTGAAAAATAAAAAGTTAAGCATTATTGAGCTTCAAGACTAACAAAAGTCTATTGAAGAGGTAGGACAGTGGATGATACCCTAATCACATATATCAGATTGTGGTACAATCTTTTTTGGTGGTAGGGAATGTGAGCCTTTGAGATATGACCACATACCCAATAAGGTCACAAAAAAATACTCAGAATAATTATACCTTTAATATAATTATATTAAAATTAATTAGAATAATTATACACTAAAAATAATTACTCAAATATACAAAAAATACCATAAATTGGTACTAAAATTGGTTTAACTTAAAAACCAATGAATAAACATGTAAAATAAATTATACCATTGGATTCCCCATGGAAAAATACACATATACCATTTTTATGGCATATCTGTAAAGCCAATATTTAAGGAATTATAAGGTACAATACCTTATAAAAACCATAAAAACTTATTTATCTCAGAAACTAATGAAACAACATGTGAAATAAATTGAACCAGTGGATTCCCCACAAAAATCCACATATAAAACAATTAATAAGCTAATTCCCAAAATCAATACTTAAGGAATTATCCTGAATATATGCACTTTTTTGGTCAACGCATATATTCAGTGATCATAGCTAATATCTTCTAAACTATACATGCTAGAATGATGAACCAAAAATAAAGTTACCAGGTAACTACTGTAAGAACACAGATATGAACTTTATTTTGCAAATTATAAACAAGGTTAAAACCTATGAGGAAATATTGATAAAAATCAACAGAGCTGTTGACCACTTTGTTGTGAAAGTAGTCCAAACTTAAAAAAAAGTATACAGTTGGATTCTCCTAGTTCATTCGTGAAGAATGATGTAATTTTCATTATTAAATTCAGGGTATAACCCCCTGAAATCAAGGTTTGAAGTTTAAAATATTGAATTTCGACAGAAAAGATGAGTTACAAGAAAAATCATCAAAATTAGAGTTTTGATGATGTAATGAAAAGCTCTTGGCAGCATAATAAGGTTATGTCAGGCTATCAGAATTCACCCTCTGAATTGCTGTAGCGTAAAAACCTTAAAAGTTATTGAGGATCAAAGTTTGAGCTTAAATTGAGCTGTTATGATCACATACTGTAAACCTTAAATTAAGTTTAACAGTCTTAATAGTGATAAAATTGGTGAATACTATTAGTTTATGATTAAAACTAATAAAATCCACGAAATTTGGGGTTCTGCCAAGCCTCTGATGTCATCACAATTAGAGTTATAGTGATAACTCTAAATAATGGTGTAATAATGATGTAATATGGTTTGATCATGATGTAATCACCCTCAAACCTTAAAATATTGATCAATTCCAGTGGATATGATCAGTACACGTCTACTAGAAGCCTGTTGGACTCTAGGAGGGAGGTATTTACTATAAATAGAGCTCTTTTTACTCTGTTTTCCCCTCAGACGCATCAAAAACATTAAATCAATTAAATCAAAGGAGATTTCTTTATTCTTTATATATAAAACTGTTATATTATTAAAGACCAAAGACCACCTTGCTATAATCATCTATTTTGACGTGATTAAATCATTTATTTAATTGTTTTTGTTAAAAATCTCTCTAAAAACTCATTTCCACGTAAAATCAAGAAACTTAGTAATTTTCTTTATTTTTTATTGTAAATACAATTTGAAAAAGTTGTATTATATTCTTTTGGCGTAAAATATCTCAAAATTATTATTTTAAGTGTTAAAAGTAGGTTATTTCATCTTATTATAATAATTTCTCTCTTATTATTACTCTTAATAATTCTTAATTAATATAAATAGTATTTATATTAATATATAACTTTAATATTAGTAATATTATTGTTATTAATTGTTTTTTATTTATAAAAAACAGTTTTTTACGCCTTTATTATTTGTTGGTAACAATAATAAAGAGCTTTATAATATATTAATATATTATTTATAATATTATAATTTCATATAATATTAATTTATATTATTATATTTATTTAATAATATAATATTTTTACGCCATAATAATAATATTTCTTTATTATTATTATTATTTTAATCTTATTTACTTTAATTATAAGGACATTCAGAGTACAATAAGTAATAAATTAGTAATTCTTTACTTATTGTTTCATAGTCAAACCTTACCAGTGGGCCCAATTGTGGTTTGGGACCCACCTGGCCTTGGGGGCTAGGTGGCTGCCCCCTTTGGCCCCTTTTGGCCTCATTGGATTAGGCCAAAAGGGGCCTAATCCGCCTACGGACCGCGGTACGTGGCCTACAGACCGCGGTACGTGGCCTACGGACCGCAGACCGCGTATTACGGCCCGCGGACCGTAGAAGCCGTGGGGGGCCTAAATGGCCCAAAAAGGCCATTTAGGCCAAAACCCCCATAATGAAAGGGGTGGCCAGGAAACCAATGAAGGTGGCCATGGGGCCTGGAAGCCCCTAGAAGACAAAAGGACCCCCCAGGCCCAAAAACAGTGATGGAGGCCTGGGGGTTGGTGAGATGGGAATTGGCCAAGAGGGCCAATGACGCAGGATATGGCCTGAGGCCATAAAAGATGATGGTGGCCATACGTGGCCAATGGAATGGGTTATGGCGTAAGAGCCATGGAACACCCAAAAGGGGTCAATTGGCCATAAATGATATGACATGGCCAATTGGCCCCAACTTGGCTCCAGGTTGGATTGCCGCCGCCATCAAGGAGGAGGGTCAAAATACGTGGTTGTGACAGGCTGCTTACAATATATGGGCAGGTGTGGAGGTGGGAGAATTTCTACCTGAAGGATCATGAGTGGTAATTGGAATTTCAGGCAAAGGGTTAGGAAAAAGACCAAATATAAAGGGCACCAAAAATACCAACAAAAAACGCCGTACCTTTGAAGTGGCAAAAGATGCCCAGGATCAAGGTTGAAGTGGACCATATTGCTAATGAACCTCTGCATACTGAAAGCCCCCCCATACTCAATGAAACAATACATTATTAAAGTCCTCCCACCTCTCTGTGAAATATTCAAGCTTTTCAAGAAAGGGAGGGAATTAAACATGATACAATGGGACAAGAAATGACTGATATAATGCCTGACTCTAAGCCCAAGGTGTCATCCTCCGCAAATTTTCAAGGAATATTTCTATCCTGCATTGAAAAATTTTGATACATTTTGAATTATCATTCAATATTACTCAAGAATAATGGAAAAGGGGGCTTTATAATATAAATATTATTTACAAAAATTGTCAGGATTGAGTCTATGTTGAAGTGGTAATAAGGCCATTTACAACTAAAGCTATGACTGTGACACGTAGAAAATAGTTTAAAATACTTTGATAAAGGTTTAAAGATGGTTTAATTGGATAATAAAAGGGCTTTACTATAAGGAATATAGTGGTGGTGAGCGCTGTTGAAAGCCCTGGGTGCAGCTTTACCTGTTGGGTTGCAATAATGAAGACTACAATACTTTTAATTTAAGAGTATACCTGATTATTAACCAAGAGTAAAACTGTTTTTGACAGTTTACTATGTAGTTTATTCAAGAGCAGTATGAGGAGACAATTCTGGCTGTGAAAAGCCTCCTTTTTATCCTGAAATGGTGTGGAAAGGGTGCTAGACCTTTCCACGTAGAGGAAGTGAAGATTTTTCACTCTCTAGTACTGGCTTGTGGTTTGCAAACAGCCTGTATAACCTGTATGGGGCTCAGATGTGGTTTTGAAACCACATATGGGCAGTTTTCACCAATACAGGGTGAAAACTTTCATCTGGGGACCTCACAGCCTGATTCTGACATGTATGATGCGTAGAATGCTGTACAGAAACTGTATGGGACCCCCAGTATTGACTGACATATGAGGTATTGAAGTAAAAAAATTCTTCTTCTTCTATTTGACACCTCATATTCATGATTATGGGATATCATCCCATGGTAAGGCTGTATATGACAGCAGGTGGGAATCTGACATAAAAACAGCCATAACTTTGTCAATTCTTGAGATATCAACCTCAAAATTGGTTCAGTGTGTATCCCTGTATGTGCTCTACACAATGGTACCTCATTTGTTATGGGTATCATTAAATATGGCAAAGTTATATCATGTACAAGATTTTTGTTCATTTGTGTGTTTTAGGCAAAAAGCTGTATTGAGCTTGTTTACCCCATAACTTCTGCTTTAGTTGAGATATGGAGAAGTGGATGACACTATCAGATAGCCCTGATTTTGCTCTTTCCAAAAAGACCCCACTTCAAGTATCTCACACTAGAACTGTAGAAGTTAGATGGGAGGTGAATGTTTTGGTCACCCTAATTTGGCCTGAAATTGAGCATAACTCCAGTAATATTGGTGCTAGCTCAGTTTGGCTGGTACCATTGGATATCCCTGGCTTAGAGCTTCATTTTGAATACCCATTTGATGGGGTTAAGCCTCTCCTTCTAGATTTTAGATGAGAGGTGAAAATTAAGGTTTATGCTCAGCAATAACTTTGAGCAGGAATAACTTTGTTATTTCTTGTCCTATGGTGATGGGACAAATATATTCAGAAAGGAATGAGTTTCCTCTTTCGTTTGATACCTTTTGAGCTGATTTGGCTCAGCTCCATGCTTTGGTGGTATCTTGGCTATACCATTGGTTTATGGTATTTTGGCTATCATGCTTGTGCTCTGGTTTGGAGTCACAGGCTGACATACCCTCCCTCCAAAAAAGGGCTTATCATGGATGAGACTGTTCAGTCCTCCTAGAGGCTCTGAATCTCCTTAAATGAAGGCTCCCATCTGGTATGGCATCTTCTTCCAACCCTTTGTCTTTATCAGCTGTTTGGTTCTTGAATCTGACTAAATATTGTCTTTGATCCTTCCCATTAAGTCTGATCTTCCTGGCTCTGATTATTTTACTTCCAGGGCAAGGGGAATCCTCCACTTCCACTATATCAGGTGGTTTGGGGTTCTTCTTCCTGGAGGGGAATTTACCCTCTTCAGTTTGGAAGTATGGTTTGACCAAACTCACTGGAAAGACTGGGTGTTTCCTGGAAACCTCCTCTGTGAGCTTGAATTCCACTGCATTCTTGCCTATCAACTTGATGATAGTGAAGGGCCCTACAAATGAGTCTCTCATCTTCTTGGATCCTTTAAGATGGTTGAAGTTCAGTGTAGACACTAACACCTGGTCCCCTTCCTTAAAGTCAGGTTCCATGTGTGTCTTGTCCCACCTCTGCTTATTATAATCTTTTGCCTCAGCTATGCAGTTAGCAGCTGTGTCACAAGCTCTCTTCCATATATCATGGAAGTCTTTGGCTGTGGGGTGGATGGTCAGAAGATTCTTCTTCAAGTGATCCACGGGCAACAAGGGATTCCCCCCTTTCTCTACCAGTGCAGGTGTTTTTCCTGTGGTAGAGTGCTGACTTGTATTATAAGCCAATTGGAAAGCTGGTAGAAGGGTAACCCAGTCATGGGTATATCCCTCATGGTCCTTATATTCCATGCCATAGGCACAGAAATTTCTAAGTATGTCCTCCATTGTTTGCATCATCCTTTCAACTAGGCCATCTGTTTGTGGATTGTAAGCTGTGGAAAAAGAAAGCTTGGTGCCAAGCATGTCATACAAGTTGGTCCAAGTTTCAGATGTGAATTTTGGGTCCCTATCACTAATGATGATCTTAGGCACTCCACAGGTAGATATTATTTTATTCCAAAATAACAGAGCAGTATCCATGGCTGTGTCCTTTTTGTGGCATGGTAGACACCTCATGCTCTTGCTGAACCTATCAACTATGATCAAGCAGGAATTGTAATTTTCTTTGCCTCCTGGGACAAGTCCTGTAACCCAGTCCATATTAATGGTTTCCCATGGGTGCTTGGGCTCTTCTATATGTTGAAGTAACCCATACTTCTTCCCATGTTTCCTATTTGCATTTTGGCATCTTTCACAAGTGTTGATGTATTCACTCAACTCTTGTTCCCACTTGGGCCACCAAGCTGTGCTTGCTACCCTCTCTCCTTAGTCCTGTCCTCACTCATGTGTCCCATGTAGGGGCAGTCATGGCATTCCTGCAGGATTAAAGAGATGTGGTCTCTGTCTATCACTGTGAGTGCACTGGTGTGCTTGTCTCTGTGATAAATCAGGCCATCTATAAGGAAGAATTTATTGTCCTTATAGGCCCTCAACCAGGGTTCCTCCAGCTGGGTTTCCAGTTCTGGGCTCCTGTATTTTTGTTGAAGGAGTTGGAGTAGTATGCTACACTGTTTGTGTTTAGCATAAGATTTCAGTACTGCATTGAAGAATTCATTGTGCAGTTCTAAGGAACTTATCCCCAGTATGGGGGTTTCTGTCCCTTGTGAATCAGTGTTTCCACTGTCAAGGGTACCACTCCCTGGTGCCCATTCAGAGAATCTGAAGTTCTTCCTCCTATCTATTTCCATGAAATGGATAGGGATTTTGGCTGCAACTTCAGAGTCATAAGCTGTATTGCTCTTGACATTATCCAGTGGCCATCTTCTAAGGCCATCTGCGTTGGTATGACTTTTACCTTCTTTTTATATGATTGTCATGTTCCCTCTATACTCCTGGATGGCTATTTTCCATCTCAGCATGTGTCTATTTGTAGTCTTCATGTTCAGTAAAGACTTCAAGGCTGTGCAATCTGTGTAGACTTCAAAAACTGCACCCTCCAGATAATAATGGAGTTTTTCTAGAGCCCATACTAGGCATAGACATTCAGTCTGGGTGGCCCCATACTTGGCTTCT
Organism: Austropuccinia psidii; assembly: GCA_023105745.1. Taxonomy (NCBI): domain Eukaryota; kingdom Fungi; phylum Basidiomycota; class Pucciniomycetes; order Pucciniales; family Sphaerophragmiaceae; genus Austropuccinia; species Austropuccinia psidii. Next base: position 70,875,142 of record JALGQZ010000004.1, read on the forward strand.
TAATCTTTCAATTGCCTAGAGATGTAACATATTACTCCCTCTCTTGGTTCACCATCCACAATTTGTCTTTGGTGAAGGGCTGCTCCTAAGCCTTGACTACATGCTGCATCTATGTATAACTTGAATGGTAGTTCAAATTCAGGTAAGATGAGCACAGGTGCATTTGTGAGTTCATATTTGATCCTCTCATATGCATCCCTCCTTTCCTTGTTAATTTCAAAAACTACATCTTTTGAACACAACTTGTATAAACTACTAGTTATGTGGGCAAAATTCTTGATGTGGTTTCTATAGTAGCTGGCAAACCCAAGGAAAGATTGCATCCCTTTGATGCTCTTTGGTACTGGCTTTTGGAGTACTCCTGCTACTATATTCTGTTCAATTGCCAGACTAAGACCTGAGACTTTATGTCCTAGAGCCAGTAGCTCTTGTTGGCCAAAATTACCCTTTTTTAGTGAAATTTTCAGGTTAATGGGTGTAAATTTGCTTAGCACTCTGTCTATGTATTGTACATGGTCTTCCCATGTCTCTGAGTATATAATTATATCATCAATATATGCTACCATCCAGCCTTCCAATATTTCTTCTTGAAATATTTTGCCCATCATCCTTTGAAAGTGGACTGGTGCATTTTTGATGCCAAATGGCATCCTGGTGTACTCATATATGCCCATATGGCATATTATTCTGAGTAGTTTAATGGAGTTTGGTTTGACTCCATTTTGGTGGAAGCCTTACATACAATCCATTTTGGTTATGTATTTGGCTTTTGCCAATTTATCCAAGGCATGAGGTATCCTGGGTATAGGGTACCTGTCTGCTTTTGTGTAGTTATTCAGAGCTCTGAAGTCTCCACACAGTCTAGACTTGCCATCATTCCAGGTGATTAGGACAGGGGTGGTGATTTCCACTATCTCATTATGTCCAATTTTCCTGATGACATCCATGTCCAAGAGTTCATTGATATGTTTCTCAATTTCTTTCCTGATTTCCAGGCTTGCTGGATAAGCAGGTCTCCTAAGCATAGGTGGATAAGGTCTTTCCACATCCAGATATAGTTCTATATCATGGCCTTTGATCTTGCCTAATGGTTCTTCACCAATGGCAAATGCTGGTCTGTTATTTCTCATCTTCTTCAGTAAACTTAGTTTTTTTTACTGGTGAGGGTAGTGCTAAACTGCCCCTCTCTGAAATCATTCAGAAATTCTTCAAGTGGATCTTGAGAAGATATATGGTATTTATCAAGTGAAAATTTCTTTTCCTTGTTGGTACCAATGGTAATGTGCCTCTTTTTACTGTTATAAATATCTATGCCATACATCCTCTGGTAGTCTGTTCCCAGTAAGAGCCATTGAATGTGGTCATCATCAAGCACTACAAACTCTGGGTTGAGTCTGATATTACCCTTCCTGTGGGGTATAATTATCTCTTTGATAATTGTACCAATGGAAGTCATCTTCCCTGAGGCACTTTTAAAGTTCTTTGCCTTGGTGGGCAAGAGCTGTTTTTCCCAATTTGGTTAGTGGTTATTCAAATAATTTCTGGCCACTATGGAGCAGTGTGCCCCACTATCAATGATCAATGGATGTTGAGCATTGTCAATACAGACAGTCATTTTAGTGTCTGTTCCATGTATATATGCCATTCCTTTGGTTGGTGTGACCAGGAATGTTTGTGCATCTTGTGTGTGTTTGCACAAGTGTTTATTGCAAGTATCCTGTGGCATGCCTGCTTCCAGCTTTATGTCTTTAATTTCTAGTGGGGTTTCCTCTTGGTATTCTACTAGAAATTCTTCTCTTGGGTCTTGGTCATCATCAGATGGTTCTCTGATGGCATCACCCATGGAGTCTGATCCAAAATCCTCTGTTGGGGATTCCTCCTCTTGGACTTTCTCAATAGCATAGACTTTTCTCTGCCTTTGGACAGTTGTTGGAATAGTGGTCTGTTGAACCACAATTGTGACAAGAATTTTTCTTCTTTGCCACTTCTGCCACTCTTTCTTTGGGTTTGTCTTTCAACTCTACCCTGAAAGGTTGGTTCTCTCTGAAACCACTGCTCTTATATGGGGTGAATTTCCCTATATTAATTCTTTTCCTTATGTCTTGTAAGGTATTAGCAATGTCATCTAGAGTGCAATTTTGGTTGCATCTGCATTTTACTGCATGCTCTAGTTCTCCTGGCAGTTGTGGCAGAAGTTTGTGATTCCTCATTTGGATGTTCATCTGAGGATCAATGGCTTTGAGTCTTTTAGACTGTCTAAGAAACCACTCATATGGATCTTTGTCCACAGAGTATTTGTCATTGTCAAATGACATGGATTTTTGCCATATCCAAGTTCCATCACTGTGTTCTTGAATGATTTGACCCTTCCACCATGGCCAGTTTCTTCTGCCATGGATTTCTTTCATTTCTGTGTACCATATACTAGCATGACCTTTAAATGCAGTATTCAATCTAGCAGTAATCCAGTAGTCTGGTATGCTTGGTACATCAATGAAGAGTCCATCAATATAATCTATGAGTTCCATATGATCATATTCTCCTGATCCAGAGAATTTGGGCCAGCTTGAGGCCTCAGGAAGCTGTTTCAAGGATTCCTTCTCTGAATAAGACATGCCATCTCCATCCTGTTATTGTGATGGAGATCTTGCCTTATCCATCAGCATGGCATCTGGTTTGATGTCATCTGGTTGATATTGATTTTCCACAACTTGCCCTTGTGGTTGGGGCTTCAAGTTATGGTAGACATTAAGCAATTTGTTTATGTCTTGGTCCAGACAATCCCTGTCCCTTTTGCTGTGGTGTTGTTCTTCAAAGACTAGATTCAGTCTTTTGTTAGTTTCTTCAGAGCCTTTTCTCAATTGAGAATGTCCTTCTTGAAGATTTTTACCTATTTTTTCCATGGAGGCTTGTAATTTTTTCATCCTCTCATGGCTGGCTTCAAGTTCTGCAAACTTCTTTACAGATTGCTCAGCATATTGGGACATTTTAAACCACAGTGTATCACTGTTGATGTTACTCCCAGATGTGACAATGTTATGTTCAGTCTGAGTGGGGGTAATGTTTCTATTACTAGGACTACTGATTCTAGAGTGGTTTACAACTACTTCTGGTTCTTGTGCACTTCTTTTACCAAATCCAACACCTTCTGAATCATAGGGTCTGACTCTTTCCTCCTCTGGTTGAAGGAGGCTTTGTCCTTGCCCTTGTTTCCTTGTCTTCTCCTGGCAACTTCCTGGAATTGTGAAGAATGGTGACTCTTGCCCATTGATCTGCTGGTTTCTGAATGGTGTGAAGCCACTGGAGAGCTGATTTGGCCTGCTCCTTGTGAGCCTGAAGGAATCTGAGTAGGCCCTGTCTGGGTTAACTGTTCTTCTATAGCTTGGATAGTGGCTTGATTCTCCCTTATCCTCTGTGCCCTTGCCTCCAGGAGTCTGAACTGCCTGGTAGGATTCCAACGTTTGGTGATTACCATAAGGTCTTTGAAGTCTATCTCTTTGAGACAGATCTTCTGGCAACTTGCTCCAAGTTCTGCCCAGTTAGATGCCAGGTTAAACCTCTTGTTGTCCAAGCTCCATTGGAATAGGTCCTTGAGGAGTTGGTGGAGCTGAAGAACTTGATCCATGTCTTTCCAGTCCTCTGGTTTGAGGTCTCCATTGAATTGGAGTGTGAATGGAAACATTGATATTATCTCCCTCATTGTTTTGCCATCCACTACTGTGTCCAAGGTGTCCTCTTTCAGGTCTTCTGGTTCTGGAAAAACCTTCTCTGTCCTCTGGTTGGTTCCTTTGGAAGCCAAGATCTCTGAGGTGTACAGGTGACATGTTAATTTTTGCAAGCAGTCGAAAACTTTATGTTCCCAGGGTATTTACCTTTGACTGTGACTTGTACAAATTTGTTGTCTGCTGATTTGGGCAATTTACCTTTAGAGGTTACAACTGGGTTATTTATTGTAATCTTCCCTGTACAAGTTATCAAGGTTGGTTTACCTTGTATTGAAGCATAATTTTGTGTTTTTCTAATCTTCTGTGTGGCAATGGGTGTCCACTTCTTTGCTGTTATCAGACCTTCACTGTGCCTCTTTCCTTTGCCTTTTCTGCCCTCTGGTTCTGAGGGTGTCACTGGTGTGTTGGCCTGTGACTGGCTTTCTAGTGGTATGAAGTTATCTTCCACTGAAATAAAACAGGAAAAAGAGGGCTTAATGTCATTTAAGACTTCTTAAAATGCTATTTGCACGTCTAAGAATGGCCTCTGGGCTTGTATATTACTACAATATTCCCTTGTACAATGACAGTGTAATTAAATCAACAATTCCACGTCAGAAATACAGCTTACTGATATTGGGTATACTGTTTGTATACCAATATCTCACAGATTACTTGTAATTAGCAAGTATAATCTGTCAAAAGTGGTGTATAACAGGGCAATTGAGTTAATAATATGCCCAACCGCACCTCAACTGTTGGTTTATCAGTATGAGGTGTCTTAATTTAATTCAAAAATAAGACTGCATTGATGGCTCAAGTATTTTTATATGTAAAAAATGCCAAAAAATAAGGGTCTTGTGGTTATTAGCCACGTAACAGATACTCTGAAAATATGAGTATAAAGTGGTATATATACCAAAAAAAAGGGAAATATATATATAATATATATTTTGTAAGAAAACATTACGCCTAAAAACAATAAAAAAATTGTCATAATGAGGAAATTTAGAGAAAAAACTCACTTGATAAGGTCCAAATAAGTTTAAAACATGGCCAGGCCCCAAAATGTCAGGCTGAGTCTATGTTGAAGCAGTAATTAGGCTATTTACAACTAGAACTTTGACTGTGACACATAGAAAATGACTTAGGATAAGAGTGTTTTGAGTAAAATAAAGATTCACAATATAATTAAAGGGTTCTACTATTAAATAATAGTGGTGGTGAGCGCTATTGAGAACCCTGGGTGCAGTCTTACCAGTTGGATTACTATAATAAGAGCTACAATAATTCAAATTATAATTATACCTGATTATTACCCAAGAGTAAAACTGTTTTGGACAGTTTACTACGTAGGGTATTCAAGAGTAGGATGAGGAAACAATTCTGGCTGTGAAAAGCCACCTTTTTATCCTGAAATTGGGTGGAATGGGTGCTAGACCTTTCTACATAGAGGAAGTGAAGATTTTTCACTCTCTGAGACAGGCTTGTGGTTTGCAAAGACCTGTATTAACCTGTATTGGGCTCAGATGTGGTTTTGAAACCACATCTGGGCAGTTTCCATCAATACAGGGTGAAAATTTTCATCTGGGGACCTCACAGCATGATTCTGACGTGTATGACGCGTAGAATGCTGTACAGAAACTGTATGGGACCCCAGTATTGACTGGAATATGAGCTATTGAAGAAAAAACAAGCTTCTTTGTCTATTTTACACCTCATATTCATGATTAGGGGACATTATCCCATGGTAAAGCTGTATTGGTCAGAATGTGGGATTTTGACCTTAAAGCAGCTGTAGCTTTGTCAGTTCTTGGGATATCAACCTCAAAACTAAATCAGTGTGTAGCCCTGTATGATTTCTACACAATGGTACCTTATTTGATATGGTTATCAACAAATATGGCAAAGTTATGCCATGTACAAGATTTCTGTACATATGCATGGTTTAGGCAAAAAGCTATATTGGGCTTGTTTGCCTCATAACTTCTGCTATAGTTGAGATATGAGGGAATGGATGACACCATCAGATAGCTGTGATTGTTCCCTTTCTAAAAAAGACCTCACTTTAGGTATCTCATACTAAAACTGCAAAAGTTAGATGAGAGGTGAATGTTTTGTTCACCCTTATTTGGCCTGAATTTGGCCATAACTCAAGTAATACTGGTGCTAGCTCAGTTTGGCTAGTACCATTGGATAGCCCTGGATTAGCGCTTCATTTTGAGTACCCATTTGATGATGTTAGGCTTCTCCTTCTGGATTTTAGATGAGAGGTGAAAATTAAGGTTTATGCTCAGCAACAACTTTGAGCAGGAATAACTTTGTTATTTCTTGTCCTATGGTGATGGGACTTATATATTCATAAATGAGTGAGTTTCCTATTTCTGTTGATACCTTTTGAGCTTATTTGGCTCAGCTCCATGTTTTGGTGGTATCTTGGCTATACCATTGGTTTATGGTATTTTGGCTGTCATGCTTGTGCTCTGGTTTGGAGTCACAGGCTGACAGCATTCCTTACCTAGAATGTCTACACCTCTTAATCAAAATGAGGGTAGAAGAATTCCCAATCCACCAGTATTGGATGTTGAAAATTCACAGTTAAGAATGAACTTTCCACTTCTTTTCATAACTTGGAACCATCAATGGGCCAATCACTCTTGAAAGAAGTACCAAAACCTAAATAATGGCCTTATTTCAGTGGTGAAGGGGCATATGAACATATAGAATTAATCAGAGGTATTGACATGATTAAGGAATATTTTGAATTACCAGACAGATTGGTAACAGAAAGATTTAACACCTTGTTTACCAGATCAGCCCACAGATGGTATATCAAATTAAGACAAGCACATGGACACCAAAGTTGGACTTGGTGGAAAACCTAAATTATCAACAAATGAGCCAATAATGCTTAGAGATTTAAAATTGAAACAGCCTTTTAATCTGCCAAATTTAATGCTGACAAAGATAAAGCCTTACCATGGTTTTTCCAACAAAAAGACAGATTAACAGCATTATATCCTGGCATGTCAGAATTTATGATTCACACCAAAATTCTAAGACAATGTGGAGGTGACGTAGAGCATGCTGTCAAAAGAAGGAATACTGAACAATATCCAGCAGAAGATATTATTAATATATTGGAAGAAGTAACCACCAGAACCAGAATTGGTTCTAGTAGGGTGAATCTCAAAACAAGGTTTAATAAAGCTTGCAAAGATTCTGTTGAAAAAAATCCCAAAGAAAATTCTAATAATATGAAGTATAAATATGCAGATATAATCAGGAAGTGCCATATTTGCCAAAGCACCCCACCTTTAGCTAATACATGTCCCAGGAAGGGAAAAAACAATTAAATTGACATTGAAAAAGAACCTGATGTTGCAAAAGAAGCTGATGTAGAAAATTCAGATGATAAATAATCAATATTTTCTGAATCTTCAAAAGATATATAAAATATCAATGCCACTTTTTACATCATGCAAACTTATTTCCACTTGCCACAATTAAGTAATTGTCAACTTGATTTGTCAAAAATTCAAGATTCACAACTAATGAAAACCAAACCAAACAGGGGAAAAGGTTATACAGCTGGTAACTCCTGTATAACAGAATTGGTAATTGACAAAAAAACTCCTAATATTCTACTTGACCCAGGAGCCTTCTGCTCTGGTGTTGGGAAATATTTTCTCAATACTTGTGTACCAAATTCTGAAGATCAATTATTAACAATTGATGGAATAAGATTTAATAGTGCAAGTAGTTCAATGAAAGCATTGGGCATATTTGAAACTACTGTCATATTTCCACACATAAATGGAAATCCAAGAATAACTGTTGAATTTGTTGTTATGGAAAATTGCTCTGGTACCCATTTTATATTTAGAAATGACTATTTGATCATTTATGGCATAGACTTACATAACAACAAGGACAGATACTTTACTATTGGATAAAATAAGCATCAAATATTTTCCTTTTTACCATTTAAAAGACAAATTACAATAAGCAAAGTAGCACCAGTCAGCTTATAGTTGGAGAAATTCAAATCTGAACAGTTAAATGAAGCTGAAATAAGCCTTCATCTGACTGATAAAGGGGAAAATGAACTTTCTTCCCTTTTATATGACCACAGAGAAGAATTTGCATCAGACAACAAACCATTGGGGGCAATTATTGGTCATGAATCTGACATCATCCTTAATATTGAGAGACCTTATCCACCACTCTTAAGAAAACCTGCATATCCAGAAATTCCTAAATCAAGAGAAGCTCTGGAAATTCATATCAAAGAACTTCTAGATCTTGGTGTAATAAGAAATGTTGTCCATAATGAGGAGGTAGAAATAACTACACCAGTCATAGTGGCATGGCATAATGTAAAATCTAAAATGCCTGGGGAGTTTGGAGCTCTGAACACTTACACTGTTCCAGATAGGTACCCAATACCAAAAATCCAAATTGCCCTTACCCAGATATCTCAAGCAGTGTATATAAGCACTATGGATACCCTTAAAGGATTTCTTCAGAATTTGGTGACACCAAGGGCAAGAAAATACTTGAGAATTATTTTTCATTGTGTAGTATATGAATATTTGAGGATGCCTTTTGGTATTGAGAATGCACCTTCACACTTCCAAAGAATGATGAATTAAATCTTCCATGAAGAACTTTCAGATGGATGGTTAATCATTTACATTGATGACATTATTGTCTGTTCCAAGACTTGGGAAGAACATATATACAGATTATCCAGAGGTTTGACCAAAATCCAATTTGTAAACATGAAAATTTCTTTAAAGAAATGTCATTTTGGATTTAAAGAACTCAAAGCACTGAGACATGTAGTATCTAGTTTATCCCTTGAAATTGACAAAAACAAATTTTCAGAAGTACTACCGAAACCTATGCCCCAGAACAAAAACAATATTCAGTAATTTTTGGGTTTTCAGGATATTACAGACAGCATATCAAAGATTTTGCATCCATAGCAAGACCTCTGTATAAATTGTGTGACAAGGAAACCATGTTTAAAATGAATTTTTACAGAGTCAAAGCCTTTGAATCTTTGATACAAGCCTTAACCACTTCTCCACTCTTATTGATTACAGACTTTAAGCTGCCTTTTAAGCTTTATACTGATGCATCAGGAGATGGGCTTGGTGCTGCACTTCATCAAGTCAATATTATCAATGATAAACCTGGGGAAGGACCCATATGCTTCATATCCAGGCAAATCAAACCAACTGAAGCCAGATATGGAGCAAGTCAAATGGAGTGTTTATGCCTTGTCTGGGCCTTGGAAAAGCTAAATTACTTCCTGGAAGGATGTATTTTTTCATTAAGAGCAGATTGTACTGCTGTTAAGTCACTTTTAAACATGAATACACCTAACAGACATATGCTCAGATGGCAAATAGCCATACAAGAGTATAGGGGCAATATGACCATTGTTCACAAATATGGTAATATTCATAAAAATGCAGATGGCCTGAGCATATGGCCATTAACAAATAATATTGATAATCCTGCTTATGTTCCAGAAGAAACTCCCCAACAGATCCCAATAGAAGGAATCATTATTACAGATCTGAACACCACTTTATTTTAAGAAGTAAGAAACAGTTATACTCAGGATAGGAATTGTAGCATTTTCTGCCAATTACTTACTAAAGACTGTAAAGACAACTCTTTGATACATGCCTTAGATGAAATATGGAAAAAATCATATGATTAAGGGAGATTCCACTTACTGGATGGTATACTTTACCACAGAACTAAGCATACATGTGTCATGACAGTTGTGGACAGGTCCTTAATCAATCTTGTACTGAAAGAATGCCATGACAGCCCCTTCTCAGGACATCTGTCTGAAGACAGAAAAAGAACAAAGATAAAGACCTGTATATGGTGGCCAATGTGGCAGAAAGATGTTTCAGAGTATTGAAAACCCTGTGACAGATGTCAAAAGGCAAATAAATCCACTGGTGAAAGACTTGGAAATATGATCAAGATCCAATAACCAGCAGACCTTGGGAAATTGTCCATATGGATTGGGTAACTGGCCTACTACCAGGGGGTGATAGAAGTTATAATGCTTTCCTAGTAATTGTTGACAAATTTAGTAACACTCCAATTTTTCTACCATGTCACAAAGATTATACAGAACCATGGATACAGCTCTTCTGATATGTAATAGAGTAGTATCATGGACTGGCATATTCACAAACATCATTAGTGACAGAGATCCCAAATTCACCTCAGCACTATGGGCAAATCTTCACCAACTATTTGGGACAAATTTATCCTTCTCTACAGCCTGCCACCCAAGAACTGATTGTCTGGCTGAAAGAATGATCCAAACCTTGGAAGACATGGTAAGGAGATTTTGTGCACATGGCCTTGAACTTAAGGATTTTGATGGTTTCACCCATTATTGGTGTACTCTTTTACTAGCACTAGCATTGGAATATAAGACATCCATTCATGCCAGTACCAATCAAAATCCTTCTATTCTAGAAAAAGGATGGAATCCCAAACTACCTCAGGACTCCGTGAGGAAATATTTGGTTGAGATAAATCCTACAGCTGCTAGCTTCAAAGTAATGCTAGAAGAAGCTAGATATCATGCAATAAAGTGCATGGAAGACACATTTGCATCTTCGAAAGACAAATGGGACAAATCACATGCCACTGCAGATTTTAAAGTAGGGGATTTAGTACTTTTATCCACCACTAACTTCAATAACATCAAAGGATGTAAAAAGCTCAAAGACTCCTTTTCACAACTTTTTTTTATTAAGGCCCTCCATGGAGAACATTCTGTTGAAGTAGAATTATCTGAGGAACTTAGCAATAAGCATCCTACATTTCCAGTGGGCTTAATAAAGCCATATAAATCTAGTGATGCTGAAAATTTCCTTTGAGGAATAAAGTTCTTTAAGCTATACCTCCTATTTAGTCATCTGGTATTGAGGAAAATTACCAAATTTCTCAAGAAAGAAACTTGAGAACAAATAAAGTAAGGCAATACCTTGTTAGGTACAGTGACCCAACCTGTGAAGATGAATGGTTAGTAGAAAAAGACATACCTGAAGCTACCAAACTTCTCAGAAGGCTAAGACACACTAGAAATAACAATATTACAAAGTAATATTCTTTTTTCAGGGGGAGGGAATGTGAGCCTTGGAGGTATTTTCATATACCCAAAAGACCACAAATAACAAAATAAGATATAGATATAAATAAAATAAATATATATATATTATCAAAATAAAAATAAAATATAAATGTAAGTTTATATATAAAAATAAAAATTTAATTATAATTTAACAATAAAATTACATAAAAGTTTTAAAGTTATGAAAATACATTTTTACTTGAAAAAATTAAGTAAAAATGAATTTTTAACAAAAATACCAAAATTGAAATATTTTTTTGGAGAAACGTTAAATAATAATTATCATAACTTTTTATTCAACAAATAAAAACATGAAAATTATTTCAACATTGTATTCCTCATAAAAAATAAGGTGGGGTCACCTCTAGGTAAAATTTCTGTAACTCAACTCTAGATAAGCTTAAATTAGATTTTTAGTATTTCTTGTACAAAAGTTGAAAACCCTCAAAAACTTAATTTAATTCACATCACATGTGGTGATAACCATCAATTTTTGTGTTAAAATTGAGGTGTTGTGTGTAGTTTAGAAGTTATGAGGAGCTGAAGTATTTTAAATTGAAATGTCAAAATGTGCGCATGTATTACATAAGTGAACCGTAATTTACATATGAAGTTTCAATTATTACAGTAATTGTACTGTAAAACTCAATTGAATTACATATGTAATTTACAAGTATAATACATGATGAGGAATTAGTGGAAAAATAAATTATAAAGATTACTTTGGGGGGAAAGGAACTCTAGCTCCAAGGGGGAGCTAGACCCCCAAATTCCCTGCTGACAGGTGTGAGATGTCAAGATCCACGCAAAGGTTCATCACTTTGAGCCTGGAGCTAAGGCACAGGGTCTGTGACTCAATTAATGATGAGGTTTTGATACCAACCAGGGCAGTTTTAACTGTTGCCACTAGAGTAAAACTACCCTCAAGTTAAAACAATCTTAGTACAAACGGCTTTAAATGGTTTCTAAATCTCTTACACATATTCTGACTTTTTTTTGAAGGCTCTAGACCAGGTATTACTATAGTAATGGCTGATTTAAGGGTCTAAAATGGCTGAAACCAGCCCTTTTTTGGTCTAAACCACAGTTCAATGATGCCATAATTGGCTTTTCTGTTGTCAGAGTGTTTTCCACGACTGACAAGAGTAAATTTTACTTTTATAGTAAGAAAATTTATTGCTATAAAAGCATGTCTTCTTTGCCCCACTTTTCTCTTCATGTTAGAATCTTTTCCTTTTATAATTAGCTTAAACACCGTTAAACTAATTAATAAAATATTCCAACCACCCTTTTTAAATAATTTTGAACCTTTTAAGCCACGTAAAAAAATCATTATAATCATTTTTTGTAACTCTTATAATCATTTTTACCCCTTGAACCACCCCATAAGTAAACTAAAGCATCTTTTATCACTGTAAACTTTGTCACTTGTTTCCAAATTCACTTGGTGAACTTTTGGGGATGTTGTCTCTTTAATAATCATTTTAAAGACTTTTTTCTTTAATCAATTTATTTCATTGCCTTGCTCAATTAATTTCGATTGAAATTTCCCTGGAAGAGATTTCTTTTGTAGCCTAAAATATCTCTTGTAGAGTATTTTTGGGATAAATTTTTATTGTTGGTAAAACTATAAATCTTTATAATATTATTCTTTTATAATTATAAAGTTAAAAACAATAAATTTGGCTTTTTTTTCTCGTAAGAATCTTATTTCATATTATTTTCAATCAATTTTCACCTTAAACAAAATTTGAGGACAGGAAAAGTACTTTATTTTTAATCAAAGTTTCATATCCGCACCTTAAATTTCCTGATTGCTGAGTGCCAGGCCACTCTTGTCATCTCCAAGAGCCCTTGTGACATCTGCTTTTTTAGAACTTTTCATCTTTATTGTTCACTTTTTTATGTTAACTTTATTTATATATATACATGTATTATTATTATTTCGACTAACCTTTTACCTTTGCTCTTGTGGATTGGAGCCTTGGCATAAAAGGTATGGAATACCACAACATTATTACAATTACTTAATTAAATCAATTTAAATGACTAACAACCCATTTATAGTTTTGAAATAATGTAGTAACAACTTTAAAACGTCTCTTGTTTCTAAATAAACATTATTTTCTCAAAGCTATCAGTTTTATTGAAAATTTCAGCACAGGTTGTATTTTCTGTGAATTTTTGAAGATTCAGCTTTTCAGATGAAATCATCAAAAACGGACTGTAAGTAAGACTTTTCATTTCTATGATGAAGTCATAATTATTTTTGGCTTTGGTGTGCATATTATTTTCTTTATTCTTCCTGAGAGTCTCAGAAGGATTTTTAAGAATTCCATTTTTAATGAATGTTAAGAGTTTTTACCTCATTTCCATGTAGAAAAGCAAATAGTATGGTTACAGCTTGTTTCCATGAGGTAAATCCATGTATAATAGTCCAAAAAGTGCTCTAATCACTCTTTTTAGGTCTATACATGGAAAATGTTCAATAATCAAAGTTTTTACAGGATTCATAGTTTCTCATTACCTCCTTGTCACATCAAAATAGCAGCTTATTTGCTATTTTCTTATGATTTAATGAGATTTTAGCTTGATAACCAAGTTCCAAAAATGTTTTGATTTACTAATTGCGCCATTATTAGGAATTAATCCAAGCTTTAGAGATTTCTACACCTCAAAGGTCTCACATTTTGGGTACCCTGGGTCTCTTTGATGTCTTTTGTCCCCCTTAGCTATTTTCACATCAAAAATAGCAATTCAGGCTTCAAGACTGATATCCACTATGGGTGTAACAGAACTTAATGTAACAATAAAGTAATAGTGAGTGCCAAAAACATGAATAACACTCTTTTTGGTGTATATGTAACATGGTATTTCTCACATTTCCATTATTTTGGTATAAAATTGAGAAAAACAAAGTATTTCACAGTTCTTGTATGTGGTATTGAGGATGTTGTGTTAGGTTGTTTTCCATATGAATACCTAATAGAGTTAATTTAAGCTTATTCACCCTATTGAGGTACCCTAAGAAGATTTTTGTGTAGAATTTAGATTTGGCTTTAAATCCTTGGATGTACTTACAAAAAAAAAAGTTATCCATCTTTTCCCAAATGGAAAATGTTGAGTTTTGGATATATGCATGGCTAATGGGTTATGCATAGTTCAAAAGTTCCTTTTATATCAATTGTGTCCTATTTTAGTATGTAAAATATACCTCAAGGATGACATCTGAAATAGACACTTTCATTTTTCAAACTTATTTGGTGATCTCATCAAAGAAAAGACTTTCAATGATAGCTATCAAAATCAATAATTCATTAAACATATTCTGGCTGTATAAAATTATACAATTTCATTCATCATAAAAGTACATTCCCAAAATCTGTAGAAATGAACTTCATAGTTTCCTTCTCAGAATGAAGAGCTATTTTCACATATTGAAGGCATTTGTTTGTAAGCAAAACATTTCAAGAGCAAGTCAAATTTCTATTTCTTTCACCCATTTTATGAAATTTATTTTTTTAAGTCATATAAGGTATAGTTTTTTTAATACTCATGCTTTATAGCCTCATTGACTTCACCCTTTCTGGTGATCTATAGAAATATTTTGTAACCTAGCTCCAAAACTTCAAGAATGAATTGATGGGAGGAAAATTTGAAAAGAAATTTCTCACTATTTTTTTGGAAAATTGAGAGAACAAAAAAAATATATTTTAGCCTCAATGCAAGCAACAAGGTATTACTGGCTGGTCAGTAACACAAAAAAAACCCTGGTGTGAACATTCACATTATGAGGTATCAATAAAATATTGACTTTCTTACCATCATTTCTACAAAAATATTTCCTCTCATGACCTATATTTTCTTTGGTTATTTTGCTAAAAAAAACCTCATAAAATAAACCAAGAAACACTTTTAATAAATATTTCCTCTTCAAAAATTCAAAAAAAATAGCTTTATGTTTTTGGTTTTGAGCTCAAAGCTTTTTGAAAATATTTTCAGTAAAATTCTCTTTACAGCATTTCAGCATAAAAAATTAAACAATAACTGTTTCTTTCACATAAAGAGGCACTCTACCAACCTTTACAGTACAAGGCTGTACACACATTTTTAGTTTAATGCTTCACAATACAGCTTAACAAAAAAACAAAAATCACCACCTCAAAAATATAAAAGATAAGAAAACAAAAAAATAGAATAATTCAAAATGTGAACAATAATAAAATGATAATGAAAGCAAATTCAATAAGCTATTCTAATATTCTAGGAAACTTTGATTTCTTCATACCATGTTTTTTATAATAAATTATTATAATAAAACAAATTGAAAAATGGAATTGATGAAAACCAAAGGGATAGCTCTTATCTAATGATGCATTTTTAAAATACTATTTCTAAACATAAACAAGACTTTATTTCACGAACTTTGAAAAGAAATGAATTCTATTCAGAGGAAAATGCCAAATTATATTATACTGAAAACAGGGTATTTACCCAAGATAAGGTTGTGAGCCTTGTCTCAAGTGAGATAATGTGTATATTCAGTATAATTTACAAATAAAGATTGATGAATTCAGTTTCAACTTGCACTTTATGGGGAAAATATGCTAAATTGGAAATTACAACAGGAAAATAAATGTTCAAGCTCAAATATAATTGAAAGACAAAAACCTCATAAAAAATAAAGCTTTATTAGTATGATAAATTAAATTTGAGTGATCTTTCAATAAAAATTCTTAATTGTAATACAAATGAAGTAGCTTATAATCTATAAATCTAAAGATAAAAATAATTAAAAATTAAAAATTAAAAATCTCTAATCTTCCAGTGTCTTGGAAGATGTTTTACTAAAATCAAATATTGAGATTCGAGCTCAACCTAATTGCATGTATGGGTCGAATCTGCTTTCAAAACTCAACACCTTCTATCAGCTGTAGCTATTTTTCTCATCTCTGTTACCATAATAGTCACTATATGAAATCTCCTTTTCATAAAAATATAATTCATTTGTAATCTTTCCCCCAAGACTTGATGTGTTGATACACAAATTTCATAATAGCTATTACTGATAATTTCATTATAATAAATTACTTCAAAACGTATTATACTAAAGTTTAACTAGTAGAGCTAGTTAATGTTGTTCTTTATCATTATATACAATAATTTCAAAAAAAAATCACTTTAAATCCTCTTCAAATGTAAAAATTATAAATAATTCTATTTCAAACAGTATTAATTACAAAATTACTCTTTAAGTTCTCACTTTCATGTGAAAAAAGTTCAAATCGATTCATCTATTAATGAGCTGGTGATTTTTCCTTTTATAAATAAATGTCTCCATTTTTTATAATTTTTGTCTTATTAATTTTATCAAAAAAATATCTTTACATTATCTTTACTAATGATATTGTGGTATTGAATATTAATAATAAAATCATATTTAATTATCAGTAACATATTTAATATCTAGATTGAGCAATTTCTTATTAAATATGATTTGATTAGAGTCATTTGTAACTATGATAAATTCTTAATGATAAAAGTATTATTTTACTTTATTATAATTATTTGTTAGATCATTTTATTTTTACTAAAAATAACTTAATATAATTATTAGTATTCTTCACCTTTTTTGAAAAATTAATAGTAAAATATATAAATATACTTAAAGCTTATTTACTGTCTAATAATCACATCTTACAGATCTTTTCATTGAGAAAAACTTGTTACACATAATTTTTTATGTAGGAAGCTAAAATAAATAAGTCATGTATAAGTTTAATTTAAATATTTGGATATTTTCAAGTCTGAATTCAAATATCTCATAATGCTTCCAAAAGAGAAGGAATTTATCTTCAAGTCAGAAATTTGGTTGGTATTTTGCTATTTCCTAGCTGAAACCTATGCTGAACCTCAACTACAAGTCAGAACTTTCCCCTTTTTAAAAGTGCATAAATGATACTCATCTTAGCTCCGCTAGGTTGATATTTAAAATAGGAAAAAATTTAGATCTTTCCTTAACTTGTATTTCTATAATTAAAATCACAATTAACGTTTTCTATGATTATGGACTGGTATTTTGAGACATAATAATTAAAATACTCATCATTATCAGGTGCTATTACATTCATACTTGAAGAAAATGGTCTGGAAGCCATACATTGGGAATGGGATAAAAAATTACTAGATTTTTCCCTACTTAGACAAGTGACATCCACATTCCCAAATGTTCTTTTGAAACCATAGGTTTTTTCTTTAATTGTCTCCTTTAAGTGAATACAGCTGCATAATTAGTTGTTTCTCTTTCTTGCAATAGCAAAATACCTCATCAATTGACTTAAATGTATTAAAAAGAATCTGTCAACCACCTTGGTAGATTGAAGCCAGAGGGGTCCATCCATTGCACTACTATTTCCAAATAGCATTCCCTACAATTCTTTGAAGTCCAAATGTCAATTACCATGAATAAACATTATACTAATTATAGCACTTTCATTCTTCCTCGTTATTGATGTGATGTACCAGAATGGCCACTTTCCTCCTTTGAGACAATTTAAAATTGGAGAGAATATCACTTATGGCCATACATAGCTTTACCTTATTGAAAACACCAAAAGGAAAGTTTGTTTAGATCAATTTCAAGAAAATTAAGTTTCCGAATTACTTTTTATTCTGGGCTATCATTTGATGAGTATTATCTGGATCAATTCATTGAAGAAAAAGAACTTCAAAAGCATTGTTTCACCTTGTAGAGTAATTTAAAGGCTTATTTAGCTTTGAAGAGTTCCATCAGGATAAATTGAATTTTTCACTTTAGTTACTATACTTGTAGTGGAGCCTTCTTTTGATTTTGGTGTTCCAAATACCCCTTCCAGAAGCTAAATTAAAGCTAAAACAAATTATATTTACAATTACTAGAGCTGAGGATTAAGTTAATTGTGATATTAATAGTAAAAAAATTATACACTGAAGAGAGAGAAGTACTTTTAGATGACTTATAATAAGTTGTCTCTTCCTTTGAATAGTTGAAGTAATTAATTTTCAGTCAATCCTACTTGGAATTCATATATTTCTGCTTCAAATGTTGAGACCTTTGATGTGGGAATTTAGTGTCCCTTTTTAATAGGTTAGTGTATGATACATTTACTAGCATCTTTGACTTTTAATCAGTTTAAATTCTTGCAATGTATGATAATACACAAGCTGTATGAAAGTATGGTTTCTTATGATGAGCTCTTTGGGGCATATTAGGGCCTCTTTTCAATTTATATGTAGTGTTATGAGTATCATAGCTAAATCCATGACTACTTGGTACAAATTGAGACAAAAATATTTCATTTGTAAATTTTGAATATTGACACATTGTAAATTTGGAGCTTAGGTCTGAGTATTATATGTCTTTTGTCATGAATTCTTATTTAATAATATCCAGCTTACATCTCAATAATCACAGTGTAGTGCTTCCTCTGAAAATTAATTGTACTTTACAGCAAAATTTGGTTGAATCCAGTTCATATATTGAAACTTAGTAAAGGAAATGTATTGAGTTTTTGATTGGATATTGAATATTGGGTTTTTTGAGGAGTTGAATTATTCATAAAGTTGATCAAAACAAACAAAGATTAATTTTAAAGACAATATATGTATATTAGTTTAGTGAGATAAAGTTGGGAAACTGTCACAACAATGGCAATCACTGTAAGGTGTGGATATGAAACTTTGATTAAACATCAAGTACTTTTCCTGTCCTCAAAATGTGTATAAGCAGAAATATAATTAAGAAATAGTATGAAATATCATTTTTAAGAGAAAAAACACCAATTTTATTGTTTTTTACTTTATAAGTATAAAGCAACAATATTATAAAGATTTATTGTTTTACCAACAATAAAAATCTATCCAAAAATACTCTACAAGAGATATTTAAGGCTACAAAAGAAATTTCTATAAGAGAAATTTCAATTGGAATTGATTGAGCAAAGAATTTCAAGAAATTAATTAATATCAGGATAAAACACGCCCAAAAGTGAACAGAGTGAATTTGGAAACAAAGTGACAAAGTGTAAGGTTTGACTATGAAACAATAAGTAAAAATTACCAATATTTTACTTATTGTACTATGAATGTCCTTATAAATGAAATAAATAAGATAAAAAAATTATAATAATAAAGAATTATTATAATTATGGCGTAAAAATAATTATATCATCAATTAAATATGATAATATAATTTATATTATAAAATATAATAAAATAAAATAAATATATTAATATAAGATAATTAATGTATTTAAGGGCACTTTATTATTGTTACAAACAAATACTAAAGGCGTAAAAAATTGTTTTTATTAATAAAAAAACAATTAATAACAATAATATTACAAATATTAAAGTTATAAATTAATATAAATACTATTTATATTAATTTAAAGAATTATTAAAAGAATAATAAAGAGAAAATAACCTACTTTTAATACTTAATATAATAATTTTGAGATATTTTATGCCAAATAATGTAAATACAACTTATCCAGATTGTATTTACAATAAAAATAGAGAAAATTACAAATATTCTTGATTTTTACGTGGAAATGAGATTCCAGAGAGATTTTTAACAAAAACAATTAAATAAATGATTTAATGACGTCAAAATTGATTATTATCATAATATGATCTTTGGTATTTGATAATATGAAAGTTTTATATATAAAGAATAAAGATGTTACCTTTTTAATTGTATTGATTTAATGTTTTTGATGCGTCTGAGGGGAAAACAGAGTGAAAAGAGCTCTATTTATAGTAAATACCTCCCTCTTAGAGTCCAACAGGCTTCTAGTAGATGTGTACTGATCATATCCACTGGAATTGATCAATATTTTAAGGTTTGGTGATGATTACATCATGATCAAACCATATTACATCATTATTACGCCATTATTTAGAGTTATCACTATAACTCTAAGTTTGATGATGTCAAAGGCTTGGAAGAACCCCAAAATTTATGGATTTTATTAGTTTTAATCATAAACTAATAGTATTAACCAATTTTATCACTCATATGACTGTTAAACTTAATTTAAGGCTACAGTGAGTGATCATAAATGATCAAATTAAGCTCAAACTTTGATCCTTTATAACTTTTAAGATTTACATGGTACGGAAATTCAGAGAGTGAATTCTAATAGCTTAACATAACCTTATTATTCTGTCTAGAGCATTTTATTACATCATCAAAACTCTATTTTTGATGATTTTTCTTGTAACTCATCTTTTCTGTCAAAATTTAATATTTTAAACTTCAAACTATGATTTCAAGGGGTTATACCATGAATATTATAATAAAAAATACATCATTCTGCACCAATGAACTAGTAGAATCCAACTGTCTACTTTTTTTTAAGTCTGGACCACTTTCACAACAAAGTGGTCAACAGCTCTGTTGATTTTAATCAATAATTCCTTACAGGTTTTAACCTTGTTTATAGCTTGTGAAATAAACTTCATTTCTGTATTCCTACAGTAATTATGTAATGACTTTATTTTTGGTTCAGCACTCTATCATGCATAATTCAAGAGATATTAGCTAAAATCCTTGAATATATGCGTTGACCAAAAAAGTGCATATATTCAGGTTAATTCCTTAAGTATTGATTTTGAAGCTTAGCTTCTTAATTGTTTTATATGTGGATTTTTATGGCAAATCCAATGGTACCATTTCTTTTACATGGTATTTCATTGGCTTTTGAAATAAATATGGATTTGTGTTTTTGATAAGGTATTATTACTTATAACTTATTAAATATTGACTTTACAGATATGCCATAAAAATGGTATATGTGTATTTTACCATGGGAAATCCAATGGTATAATTTATTTCACATGTTTATTCATTGGCGTTCAAGTTAAACCAAGTTTTATGCCAGTTTATGGTATTTTTGTAGTTTTAAGGTAATTTTTTTTAATGTATAATTATATTAAATATTTTTTGTGACCTTTTTGGGTATGTGGTCATATCTCAAAGGTTCACACAAAGCTAACAGTTATTAAAGATTCTTTAATTTACTTTTGGGGTGGTTCAAGGGGTAAAAATGATTATAGAGTTACAAACAATTATTATAATAGTTCTTTCACATGGCTAGAAGGTTTAAAATGATTTAAAAGGGGTGGTTGGAATCTTTTATTGATTGGCTTAACAGTGTTTAAACTGATTATAAAAGGAAAAGATTCTAACATGAAGAGAAAAGTGGGGCAAAGAAGACATTCTTTCATAGCCATCAATTTTCTTACTCCAAAAGTAAAATTTACTCTTGTCAGTCGTGGAAAACACTCTTAAAACATAAAAGCCAATTATGGAATCATTGAACCCTGGTTTAGACCAAAAAAGGGCTGGTTTAAGCCAATTTTTGCTATTTTTAGCCATTTTAGACCGTTAAATCAGCCATTACTATAGTAAGACCTGGTCTAGAGCCTTCAAAACATGTCATAATGTGTGTAAGAGAGGTAGAAACCAGCTAAAACTGTTTTTACTAAGATTTTTCTAGCTTAAGGGTAGCTTTACCCTCTTGGCAACAGTTAAAACTGCCCTAATTGGTATCAAAACCTCATCATCAATTGAGTCACAGACCCTGTGACTCAATTCCAGGCCAAAAGTAATGAACCTTTGTGTGGACTTTGACATTCCATGCCTGTCAGCAAGTATTTTGGGGGTCTGGCTCCTCCTTGGAGCTAGAGTACCTTTTCCCCCCAGAATACAACTTTCCAATTTATTTTTTCTTTAATTCCTCATCATGTAATACACTTATAATTTACACATACAATTCAGTTCACCTTTTCAGTACACAACTGTAATAATTGATACCTCATATGTAAATTACAGTTCACTTATGTAATACACACGCACATTTTGACATTTCAATTGAAAATACTTCAATTCCTCATAGCTTCTAAACTACACACAACACCCCAATTATAACACAAAAATTGATGGTTTAACACCACATGTTCTGTGAATTAAATTAAGGCTTTGAGGATTTTCAACTTTTGTACAGAAAATACTCAAAGCTTAATTTAAGCTTGTTTAGAGTTGAGTTACAGAAATTTTACCCAGAGGTGACCCCACCTTATTTTTTATGAGGAATCCAATGGTGAAGTAATTTTCTTGATTTTATTTATTGGATAAAAAGTTATAATATTTCTTATGTAACCTTTTACCAAAAATATTTCAATTTCATCAATTCTATTAAAAATTAATTTCTACTTAATTTTTTCAAGTAAAAATGCAATTTCACAATTTTAAAATTTAAGGTAATTTTTATTTTAATTTATAATTAAATTTCTCTTTTTGTATATAAACTTATATTTCTATTTTAATTTTCACTTTGATACTATAAATAAATTTATTTTATTTATATTTACATCTTATTTTGTTATTTGTGGTCTTTTGGGTATATGAAAATACCTCTAAGGCTCACAATCACCCTCTTGGACTTCCACATGGCATAACAATGACATATCCAATTTATGGCAATTTTGCCATATCCATCATTCTTGTTAAAACTGGCCATTTCACCATCTGGAGCCAACCTGGCCCTTCCTGGACATTATCTGCTTTTGGGCACTTTTTGATATTTCCCAGTCAACAGGGGAAATACAGCCCAAAAGCCTGTATTTGGCTTTTTAAGTTTTAAATACAGATTTTTCCATTTAGTTAATTTATGCCATTTCACCATGTATTATGGGAAATATTCCCAAATGGCCACATCAGGCCATTTGAGGCTTAAATGCAAGATCTTCACATTTTGCACACTTTGCGCAAATACAGTTTTAAGACTATATAAGCTGTATTTGGCCAAAACACTGCAGAGCACCTTGAAACCTCTGAAGCCCTCCAAAACCCAACTTTCATGCATGATCCTCCTGGCATCCTTCCAAAGACCTTTGGCAACTTTCACCCTTCAACAACCAAAAGTGCCATAAATTGTTTTATACATCATTATGCATCTTTTTTCACCAGAAATCCAATAGTGCCCATATCAGATGGTTATTCCAGCATTTCATAAAGTCATCAAGGTATAACATGATCCAGAGGATTCATCTTGGATAAAGCACAAGTGTTACTCTCAAATACCAATGATTCCATCAAGTGATCATTGGATATTCTCATTCACAGTATTCCCCCAAGGGAATACTGGAAGTTCATACTCAAGGGATTTCAAGAGGAAGTTCCAAAACAATTTTCCAAGTGTCAATGCTCCATCAATCCACCTTTTCCACCACCTTCATTTAATACAGTCTGTATTCATCAAGATCTGTATTTTCAATCCTACACCATGGGAAGATCATTCAACCCAGTTCAATTCTCATTTTAGAAAGGTATAAATTCCATCAGAAAATCAATACAGCTTCCAGAATTCAATACAGATCAGCTGCCAGCCTGAAGGAGTCAAGCTTTCAGCTTTTCACATATACCAGCCTCCCTTGACCCTGGGGGGTTTTCCCCCAGTTAATAGATATATTTTGATTTTATTTTATCTTTATTTTTCTTTTCAATTTTGTCAATTGAATACTGATACTATCAAGTCAGTCATTTGCACCTTTTATTTTTTTCTTTGCCTGTCAGTGGATACTTGGTGGCCATATCCTTACTAATTCCATTGTTCATTCTGGCAGGTTGAAACAGTGATTAAGGCCTCACTTGGTTGGCTCTTTGGCCATTTGGCTTCCTTTTCTCTTATTTCATATTTTCTTAGAGAAATTTTATTCTTTTATTTTATCTTCTATCATATTTGGAGTCTTCCAAGTGAGTTCCCAGCCACTCTTGTTTTCCCCAAGAGCCCCTGTGACAGGAAACTGCCCACAAAAATATGCAATATCTGTCAGCTGCGTATTTGGGAAATTTACACCATCTATTACACTTTATCTATGTATATATTGAATAATCCACATTTTCAGTAAGTACTGTACTTCATGGTGTAAATTTAAGTTCAATATTCATCCTACCATTCACCCATTGCATGGATATTTCTGTGGATACTTCAATATACACACTGCATTCACCTTTGAGTTCTATGTTAGACAACCTTTTCTATTTTCAGTAATAATAAAGTTGAACAATTTATTTTCTTTGATAAAATTTCCTTTTTTCAATCCAATTCCCATCAGCTTACCTTATTTATACTATATTTTTGTTTTTGATCAATTTAACCAAATCTTTTTAGAGTTTATTTGAGAATAATAATTATTAAATTGATTTAAAATTCTAATAGATTCAAGGAATGAAATCGACTTATTTTCTGTTGATATATATAAAAATGCCTTGATATTTGTAATGTTGTAAAGTAAATAAACACATTTTTCAAAAAAGGCCAAATTAAACAAGAAAAAGAATTGAATGTATATATATAGCTGAAAAAGAAATCATGAAAGGGGGATGAATATGATAGTTTTGAAAAAAAGATAAAGTGCGAGAAACCTATTGGTCATTAAGAGAAAATGGTATTAAATATACTTGTTTTGGAAAAACAAGGTCCTTTGGGTTACCATATTGCACAGGTTATGGGTCATGTGTACATTTTAGTGCGCCTTAGTAGCATTGATGACATTGACAATGGGTTAAGAGAGTGTATACTGTCTGCAATTCAAAAACAATTGTGTGAAATTTGTACTCAGTGGTAATATGGGTTTTAATGATAGAGTCACTTTTAGTGAGAATACCCTATGAGTCACCCCTCATTTTTTTTGAGTGTAAAATATAAATTCAAACATGTCATAGCATTTGAGAGTTTATTTCTTCATGAGAAATCTATCAAATTATTCTTTATGAAATACTACATATATGGAAAAGTTATTTTGGTTTGTTCCAATCCCTTATTGGTATCAGGTCCTTCCCTCAATGGTCAAGGGGTTACCCCAAAATTGAATTCTAGTTTTTTTATTAACAATAGAGAATATTATCACAAAATAGCATAGATTTTCATTAGGAGAAGCTGACAGGAAGCAGTTCTCTGAATTTGTGAATCATACTTTGTATGGCCCCCAAAAAGATCAATCTTCCCACAGCCAAACATAAATGCCAATCTTGATGAACTCAATGCATAAAGATCAATTATTTCAGCTTAAGAAATCAGAAACTTTTTGTACACTCATAAATAATTTATTCATATTTGTTCAGTATAGGGCCAACAATTAAAAACGCTTTTCTTGTAGGAAGGAAAGTTAAGTTGAGGTGTATTCTTGCAATTGAGTTGTTTAAATATTGCACTTGAAAATTTCCATAACCATCTATTTTGATCAGTCCAAGCGTTTACCCAAGCCTCATTATAATATTATGGCAACGGATTATCATGTGCTAGATTGAAGCCGTGAAGCAGGATGGATGAGCGTGTTGTACCATCCCGTGTTCAGTTTGGTCGGCTGGACCCACCCTGCCTCTCAATTTCGCCCAGCCCTCTTCCAGAGCAAGATCAATTACTTTTTCCATTGAGCAAAATACTAAGCGTCTGATCAAGATACATCAGCAAACAATAGCATAGATTCGGCTTGATTGAAGAACTCGCTTGGATCAAACAGGAAGTTTAATTTCGCCTTCGGAGCTTGAGCTGCATAAATTGATTCTACAAATGAAAGAAACCGTATCAGTAAATCAGGCTATTGAACAGCTCAAGGATCTAAAAGAATCTGGTGCACGAAATAGCTCGGAGGTCGTCCAGCTGGCACAGTTGATCTTGGAAACACCTGGACGAATAAATCGGTTGGGAGATGATCGTTTGGGTCGAGTTCGCTGATTGAAATCTCATTTTGACGCCTCTAACATGCATGATTTCTTTCTTTATGAACAAACAAAAAGAATGGGCACTTTATGAACAGGTCGCTATCGCTTCAATGGACATTGGAAAAAATAACTTGGCTAAGGTGAGAATGTCACAAAAAGACCATGATCTATTGAGAACTGTAGGCTGAACGCCTTTATCAACTCAATACATTAATTTAGCTATGTATTCAGAGATTGGAAAATAAATTCCCAAATTCTGCTCGAGTGACGGTCCTACATGGGATGCTGATGGAAGCCCAAGGTGATCTACTTGGTGCCAAGGCATTTTACGAGCAAGAATTGACCAAACCTGTCAACCCTAAAAACTCATCAGCAGGAAGCGTTGGCGAGTTGAATATTGTGTGTGAATCAGGGCAAGGCTGTCATTATTTCAATGCAAACAAAAGTTTTTTTCGGCTGAAAACCTCTCCTAACGTGTTTTTATCCTCAACTTGGTTTGGTTTAATTGCTGCAGCGAATTCGAAAACGCTTGATTGCGCTTCATCTTCATCATTCACATCTTCCTTCACAACAATCTTCAAAATCCAGCGTTTTTTCAATTCGCATTGGAATACAACTCTTGGTTGAACATCTTGAAACTGTTTATTCTGACCCAGAGGGTTGGTTACAGCTCGCAGAATCTTATGCCACTTTAGGACTGTTGAGTCTTTTTTTCTTATGAAATTTGTTTTTCCTGCCTGCTTGTCTTCTCATATTGCTGCCTTCTTCCCCCAGCTACGAGCAAAGCTTATCAGCTTTGGAAGATTTAATTTTGTTGCAGCCCGAAAACACATTTCATCTTTTACGATATGCAGAAACTGCTTACACCATGGAAGAGTTCGAACTGTCAGTATGAGTTGCGAGCATTCATTAATAAAATGTATTTGATTTTTAATCGTTGGCTTGACTCTTAATAGTGCTTACAAAACGTATCTACGAATAATCGAACTAAGTGATCAGATTTCGGATGAGTCGAAAGGTGGGCCATGCCGTAGGGCAGCAATTGGTTTGAAACTTGTTGGTCTTTTATCTTTCCTGTGTTATTTCTCCCCCTTCGTCTACTGACAAACCCGTTTTGCTTTTGCTGTTTAGTGCATAGATCGACATTCAAAGACGGAAAATTCCAGTCAAATTGCTAAAATGCTAAAAGAACAGCTAAATTCTTGTTACAGCAAAGATTGGGTTCCTTTTCCGCCAGGTATACGGGTGGCCTCTGAGCCAATTCGTAGAACAATGAAGAAATGGCTTGATAGCTCTTAATAATAAAACCATTTTGTGTAATAATCTACGCTTGAGCTCAGCTTAGTGATGGGCCAGGTTGGTGACTTTATGTTGTGATCACCAACGCTGTTGATCATAAGGGGTAAGCTGCAAGAACACCACTGAATCGGGTTAGAACGCTTGAATACAAATGAAAAAAGCTTTAGTTGTAAGTAAGCCATTAGTCAAGTTCAATCAAATTTAGCTTGTGTAAAATTGTTTGCCGTCTTGAAAAATGGCAAGCTTAAAATCTTCATTCAAATCCTGATAAAAATAATAACGGTTTCAGTTTCATATCCTGGAAATCGGATTGGAAGCGACCAGCTCAGCGTCGAACAAGACTTTCGACTACATCATAAATGTATTTATGCTAAAAGCTAATGCATAAATGAGCTTTTGCGTTAAAACAGCGAAATCTTAAACTCAATATAAATACTATCAAAACCCGTGAGACTAAACAGTCATTAGCACTATAATTTCGTGCCTCAAATGTAAGGTTTTTCGTTGGAGAAAATGTTATGCTGCCTTTGTATAAAAGCATAAAATACTTAAAGCGTCTTCATATAGTGCTAAAGGTGACAAAACCTCATTCAATATATACCTGTCTTGAGGAAGTGCAATCTGGACTTTGATTACCATGGAAAACTGTTGGGAAAACGGTTGGGTGATATGATCCATGTTGAATCTAGTTTGGAATCATTACCTAAATATAAGCTAAATTTCATCCAACCTGCCATGTAGCCACAAATCTTCTGCTCATCTGCTTAGCTAGCCAAATTAGCAGATATATATGTAAATCCTTGCAACTCGTTGTATAGATTTTGGCAGTGTTTATTCATTCTTAAGCTTTTCATAGTCTTAAAAAATTTTCAACAAAAAGTTGACTTTTATATTTTGAAGACATAACTTTTGACACAATTAATAAAATAATTATTGAAGTTTACACAGCCTTTTTGCTTTCAAGTAATGATATGTTTTTTAATTATTATTTTTTGCATGAAGATTTGTGAAATTTAACTTTGATATCACTTTTGCCAGTGTAAATTATGTACTCTCGCATATATAGATTTCGAACGTTTGAGAAGTTCATATATAATGAGTTGAAATATATTTTATGGGCTAGTTTTCTCCTGAAAAATATTTTTAGAATTCTGTAAGATGAAAATCTTTTTTCTTCTTGTATGCAATACAGGAAGTGAATATTTATTTTGTTCAACTAATCTTTTGGTTTTGATTTTTGATTTTTATATCCTAATCCACTACAGGAAAAAGATTTCAGCCAATATGCAGGTCTCTTGCAATATCCATAATTATAACTCAGTTGTATCTCTGATTTATCTATAGAAATGAATTAATTTTAAACTTGAATAGCTCATGAAAATGTGAAAAAACTATTTTCAAAAATGTTAACTCAAAGTGACAAATATCTTTTCTTCACCTCTATTGTTTTTAAACTTACTCTCAGCCGTTTTGAATCAACTTTTACATTATCCTTGGAAAATATTTTCCCATCTTTAGAATATAGTATGGTTGTCCAAAAATTCCAATATTATGTAGGGTCTTTTAATGTCTTGGAAGAAGCTGGTTCCCAAAAAATTATACAGCTTCTAATAGTATAGATACTCCTTCAACTGACATAATGAAGGAATAATAGAGAGATAGATAACATTGAATCTTGGAAAGTCTCAGAAAGTGGAATTTGAGGCATTATGATGATAATAGAGGGTGTCAAATTTATCAAATCCCGCCTTAAAATAACACTGTATTTGTATTCCAAATCCCATGGCAAAAACCAAGGTTTTCCATGTTTAAATTACAAGGAATTTTAGCGGAGCCCGCTGTTATGTTCACAAAATGCCTCTGGAATTTCATGAATGAAACCTAACACAAATGAGATTTTACTATGGATTCATGATTTATCCTTTCCACAATCCATTTTTACAAACTCCTTGGAAAATCATAGCATACAATAATCATTCCTTGAGAAAAATCAAAATAAACCAAGTTGGATATGAAAGCCACATCCAGCCTTCCTGATTCATCTGGTAATTTGATATGTGCTGATTATGCAACAATGATCAATTGGATTTCAATTAAATAAAAATTTGAGGCATGTTTTGGTACTAGTGGCTCAAATTCTATGGGAAGGCCCCCTTTATCCAAGCAGCCTGGCTTTTGGCTTATAGAAATTAAGGTAGAAAAGAAATCTCATCATAAATCAAATATCATATCAAACAACATTTGAGTTTGGTGGCAAATATAAAAAAAAGAAATATACAGAAGTCAAAAAATTTGAAAATTCAATTGCAGCTGGCATAGCTGAAGAACACAAGAGTAAATTTATTGAGTCAATGGCTGTTAAGCTTCAAATAATGTGTATATTCTTTGTCAATATGGATGCACTCTTTTGTCACAAGCCCAAGTTGAACCCCTTTGATTCTATTGTTTATAAGAAAAACATGGTTTGGATAAGGATGATGCTAACATGATGGCAACCATAAGATTAAGTCATTTCCTCTCTTGATGAACTAATGAGCTACTAAAATGTGCTTTCCATTTGTAAGAGTAATAATGGCTTTGAGTCACATCTTGATCCAAATCCTTTGCTTAATAATGATGGTGAGCTATTTCAGAATGAAAACCTCAATGATGAATTGGTATCTTGTCTTAAACATGATAATTTTTTATTCCATTATTAATGAGATATTCTTTCTTAATCCAAGTAAATTTAAGCCACATTTGACTTAAAAGAGGAATCAGGTGCTTATCCCCAGCCTAAATGAAAATAGAGGTTCAAAGCAGAAGATTTTTGATATTTTTGTACCAACTTAGTCAGGATCTTTATAATCCTTCCAAAAATGTATGTACTCCAAATATCAATATTTGATTAAAAATAATGGATTCAATATGGTTTTTATCCTAAAAGGAAAATTATAATGCTTGTTTGGAATGTGAAAAAGAGAAATGGCTTGAGGAGAAGGTGAATAATGCTGAAATTAAATACTTTGAAGAGGTGAAGTTTCAAAAATAAATTGAGTTTGATGAGGAACAAAACAACATGAAAAACAAATTTGAAAAAGAAAAATGGAATTGGGAATTAGAGTTGAAGGAGAAGAAATGGAATATTGATCTTATTATAGAAGATTTAAAATCAACCAGGACCATATCAGCATTTGAGTGTATTATGGCATTAGTAATTAACAATTTATGCATGATCACAATTTTATACATATAAATGGATTTATTATCATTTGTTAATGTATAGGTACATTGACCTGATTATTTAGCATTGTAATGTAAATATTAAATGAGTCCTATGATAAGGTCATCAAGATAATGTGTTATTTTTATATGATGTAGAAATTTCAAACACCTTTTAAATGAGTGACTTTTGGGGGATGTTGTTGGACTTCATTTGAATTAAATCTGAATTTTCAGTTAATTTTTGAAAACAATAATATCAAATATCAGTTATGAATTCATTTTGAATATTTCCAATTTGAATTCAAAGTTCCTTTTGATTTCTTAATTGACTTTAACAAATTAACATTGGTTTTAAGCTATTGATGTGGATGGTAATTGACTGTTTGAGTTGTGATTAATTTGAAATACAGATATTCTTTGTATGTTCTCTTTTCCATCATCATAAAAATAAAAATATTTTAATGGTACTTTTTCAAAATTTGCCACTGGCCTTAAAAATTAAGCTTTTTATATTTAAACTCCAATATATTTGCTTTTTAAATGCATTTTTATTCTCTTGAGGGTCTCTCAAAGGGTGATTCTGGAGTTTTATTGGGGTTATCTTTATTCAAACTTTGAAATTCAATATTGAATTTCTTTGTAAAGTGTTTTTTTAATTTTATCTGTATTTTTTGAATCTGGTTCACTAAGATTCAAATTCAAAAGCTTAATTTTTAAATTCTCCTTTAATTTTTCTAAATAAATCTTATACACTTCAAACCCAATACAAATTTATTTCAATTTTGCATAAAATTAATCCAAGTTGTACTTTTATGTCACATTCTTCAACCAGATTTTAATCAAAACTAATATTTCTTCAAAATACTTATAAAAAATTTAGGCACTTTTAGTTTTTCCCTTATATGGTCTCAATTGATTTATTAAGCCTTTCATCTTCCTACTATTTTTTTGGTTTAAACCTACATACCAGAATAAGTAAGCATGTGTCACAGGGGCTCTTCTAAATGAAGAGGGCCTGGCACTCAGTGAACAGACTTACTTATTGAGGGCTCAGAATAAATACTCAAATGATAAGAGTAATAAGATAAGAGATAAATTCCTAGTCATAAAATAATAAACATTAAAAGACATGAGAGAAAAAAAAACAAAAGCAATAATAAAGAGCCAACCACAAATAATCCTGTATCACTGTTTCAACCTGTTCAGAAAAGAGAAAAGGATTAATAAAGGATATGGCCACCAGGACTCTACTGAACATGTGAGGGAAGGCAAAGACTAACTTAATAATTAATAAAAAAATATTGCTTAATGGGAAATAAAATAATATTAAATAATAAATCCAATATTTTAATTAACTGGGGGAAAAACCCCCAGGTGGGTGAAAGGGGCTGGTATATGTGAAAAAGTGCCAGCCAGTGTGTTCAGAAACCATGATTGTATGATTGAAGAGCCTGTATTTGAGATTTGAAACTGTATTGGTGTATCCAATACAGTTATTTGAATCAATATGAGTGTTTGAACCTGTATTGAGGGCAGGCCTGTATTTGGTGAATCCTGTATTTGGGTTCGGCCTGTATTGGGCTGTATTGAGGTTTGAAGCTGTATTTGGTGAATCTTCCATGAAACCTATTGCTGATTAGGTGTTGGAAGATTTTCCATTAGTAATGAATGTTAACGCCCTGCCTGTCTCCATGGCTGTGACATTATCCCCCTCTTGAAAGTGGTGAGCTCTGAGCACCATAAGAGTAAGTGAATCTTGATGAGGTCAATTGAACTTTCTCCCCCTCAATTACCCAATTTTCATCCCTCATAACCTTTCTTCATCAATCATAATCTCAAACTCCTTCATCTTTAAAGATTGTAGGTCCATCTTCTTTGACTTGATTCCAATTCCTCCTCCCTTCTTTGAAGTTTTCTCTTCATTTCTTCTGTTCTTCTGTTTTTTTGATCTTCTTCTTATTGCAGTGTTCTTCACCCAATTTTTCTTGAGTCCTCATGGCCCATGATCAATGGTGATTCAGGTTTATGTCCTAAGAGCTTACTGTCATGGTATCAAATTGTCTTCATTTTTGAGATTGGGCCAAATTGGCCTTTTTCTTGCTTTTGGGTCCTTGCAGGATCAATTGAAATTTTTCCCCAATTGTTGTTTTCTGGGTTTTTTGGCTTATTTGGCCAAAATGTGCAAAATGCAAGATATTGAAGAATTTCTTGATTTCTTGATGGAAATGACTGTGTTGGCATTTTTTCTTTATTTTGAAGAAGTAATAGCCAGAAATGTGCAAAATGTGCAAATATGCCAATATGACTGAAATGTCATATTTTGATGATTTTTTTCAATGAGATGAAGCTTTTGAAGGTTTTGGACATGAATTAGTCAGAAATGCGCAAATGGACCAATTTGAGTATTTTCTTTGGGTTTTTGATGTTTTAAAGCCTTTTCACATAATTTGGAGATGATTTGATGGCTCTATTCACAAAAATGCGCAAATGCCTAAAAATGGCCAATTTGGCCAATGAAACAGATTTTGATGATGATTTCTTCTATTTTCTTGTGCTTCACTCTGTTCTTGAAGTTCAAATTGCCATATTCGACTTGCTGACTTGGATTTTTTCCATGATTTTCTTGGTCTTGGCTTTTAATCTTGACTTGAAGATGAGTTCAAAGCTGAATTGCATTTGTGACTCTGATCACTCTGATTCCCTGCCTTATGCGCTTTATGGTGCTGGTGTCTTTAATAACTTGAGGGAGTTTTCTGAAGAGAGTATGGCCCCTGAAGAGATTTGGGACATAAATAAAACCTATAATGGTTTGAAATCTGTTAGAGTTATTGAACCACCCTGCATCAATTTTTGGAAGAAGGGGGTTCCTTGTGTTGAATCTGCTACTGCTAGGTCCACCAGGTGCCAATTCTGTAACCTTGGGAAAAGAAATTGCTCTCATGCCGACCATAATCTCCCAGACAATCTAAGAATATTATGGAGAAGCATCAAGAAGGGTGGAAGATTTGGGCTGGAAGCTCCTGTTGATGAACCTCCAACTTCTGACGCCACCTCTGCCCACTCCAATTGTGAGTTGAATGATCAAGGAATTCCTGAGTTACTGAATTCTGTGATTTTCTTTTCTTCTGCTTCAGTGACTGGATCCAGAATGACAGGTGTTCAACAATGGAATAATACCAGCAGTTCTTGGGCCAACACGGGAGGACCCTTTCACCCCCAAAGAAACCCCATTGGAGTAGCCCCGGAAGTCCCTATTTTGGTCATTAGAAAGGATGGAAGACTTGGAAAATTGAAGAGAAATTTGGTGGTTCAAGATGAAAATGATACTCATGCTGAAGGTAGTGATGAGCTTGATGGAGAAGAACTTGAATTGACTACCCCCATACAAAAAAGAAGAATTCAATCCACTTCACTATCCCCAGTCCAAGCCAGTACCACCACCCATGAAGTGATCAGGCCACCCCAACCACCTCAACCTCCAATTAGATCCCCAACCAGGCCATCCACACTGGCCTCCACCTCCACCAATATTCAACCACCAGTGGCCAGCACCTCTAGAGACCCAATGTCTCCAGAACCTGAATCAATCATTGACAACCGCTGCTTCTGGAATATCACTGGAAGCTTCACTGATCAGAAGAAGGTGAATAAGTAGGTGGTCACCTCCCTATTTGCTGAAGTTGATTCTTTTACTGAAGTGTTTGTTGATAAGGCTATGAGGAGTGCTGCTCCAGGTGAACCCACTAATGCTTTGGACAAGGAGGCAGTTGCTTATGAAGATTCCTTGGTTTCTAAGTTTAGAGAAGCCTTGAAGTAATTTTGATGAGGATTATCTGAAGTTGGTCTTTAGTATTGCTAGTGTTTGCTCTTTGATTATTGAATAAATTGACTCCCCAAACAAGATATGGGAAATGACTGCTGATTTTTGAAAATGGAATAAAAAATAAAATAATACAAGTAAAAAGAAAATGAAATGAAATAAAAAGAATGAATTGAGAGAAAAAAAGAGAGTAGAGAAAAGAAAATAAAGAAACTTCTGAGGATTGATCTTCTTGTGGTGAGTTGCTTGATTTTGGCCATATTTTTGTGTAAAGATAAAACCAAACATTTGATGCTCACATAGTGGCCAAGGTGTTGTTTTACAAGACGTGAAACCCTCAGAGATGCATACAAGGAGATGGAACTTACTTTCATAAATTCCACTCCCCACCAAGCATCATCAAAGAATATAAACTTTTCCATAAATGAGTTTTGAGTTAAGGAATGTCTTGAATGATATTGAATGGCATGATTTGGAATAATATAATATGAAATAAAGAGAAAGAATAAAAAGAAAAGAGGGAATTTGGCCATATCTTGATGAAAGGTCCAAATTCAAGGGTATTGATGTTGCAAGGACTTCTAAGCCTGTTCAAAGGAATTGACAAGTGCTCACAAAGTGGCCAAGGTGATGCTTACAACATATTTGGGTAGAATACCCCCTGAAAGGTGCATTCCAGGAGAAGAACTTAATTTCATAAACTCCAATCCCCACCAAGCACCATAAAATAAACTCTTGAGGAATTTGGGCCAGGCTTGTCTGGATACAAGGTGTGAAAATCCTTGACAAGGTCTGGGGAGTTGGTAAGGTTGGAAGCTGGTTCTCAAGTTGTTCTTTCTGGGTCTTCATTGAATACTTTCCACTCCACTGGATACCATAATGTACCTCTCTTGAGTTTTGAGCAAAGAACCTGAGCCACTTCCCATTCTTCTTGCTCTTCTACTATTAATTGTGGTGGTGACAATTGATGTCAATTTGGGATAGTTGATTGCTTCAATGGTTCTAATAAGAACAAATGAAAGACAGAGTGAACTGACTTCCATTGTTGAGGCAACTTGAGGTGATATGCATGGCTGCCAATCTTCTTCAGAACTTCAAAGGGTCCCAGCCATCTTTCTGAGAGTTTCTTGGTGGGTATTCTTGTCTTGATGCTCTTGGAAGCTAGCCATAATTTGTCCCCAGGTTGGAAATCAGGTGGAATTGCTCTATTTCTATCTGCATACTTCTTAAAATGCTTTATTTATGACCATAACACCTCTTTGACAACTTTATGTACTGATTGAAATTTGGTTGATAACTTTCCAGCAGGTTTATCTTAAGAAATATGACTTGAGTCAAAGCTAGGAATTCTTCCATAAATGGTAAAAAATGGTGACTGTTTTGTTGATGAATGTTCAGCATTATTATAAGCAAATTCAGCCAGAGGGAGCCAGGTGTGCCAGTCATCTTGATGGTAACTGACATACATCCAAAGATACTGTTCTAGAATCCGATTTACCCTCTCTGTCTGTCCATCTGTTTCAGGGTGAATGGCAGTTGAAAGATCTGCTGACACAATTTAGTCCAAAAATGATGAAAAAAATAATGAACATCTATCACTAACAATACTAATTGGAAGACTATGTTTAGATAAGACATGACTAATAAAGATTTGATCTAAGTCCTAAGCATTGATTGTTGAATAAGTCGGAATAAATATTGCCATCTTTGAAAATATGTCTACAACTACTAAAATTGAATCAAAGCCGCTTGACAGAGGCAATTGAGTGATAAAGTCCATTGATAATGAGGTCCAAGGACCAGATGGAATTTGAAGAGGCTTGAGTAATCCAGACTTCTTATGGTGAATGTTCTTTCTTCTTGAACATTGCTGACATGAGGACACATAGTCCTTGATAATTTGATTCATGCCAGCCCAATACAAATCCCTCTTGATGAGCTTGAGGGTCTTCTCCTGGCCAGGGTGGCCAGCCAATGGTGAGGCATGATGCTTTTGAAGGATATCCAATTGAAGTTCATGATTGCTTGGGATGACTACTCTATCTTTTAATAATAACAATTTGGCTTGAGGTTCAAGAGAATAACCTGATAGTGATTCACCTCTTGCTAATTGCTTGAGAATTGCCTTATAATCTTTGTCTTGCCATGCTGCCTTCTAAATTTGATCAGCTAAATCTGAGAAAACGTAGGCTCTGATTGGGAAAAATCTTGACTCTTTAATTTCATTTTTCTTGAGAACTTGATGAAGGTTTTGAGGATTCTTGCTGATGAAGTCCACCCCCCTCTCTGGGTACATGGTGTCCCAATGTGACAAGGCATCTTTTAAAGTGGCCAGTCTGCCTGGGCGGTAAGTGATAGAGAAGTGAAATTCAGAGAGAAACTCTGCCCAACGGGCTTGAAGGCAAGTAAGGAATTTGGAGGACATGAAATATTGGAGGGAAGAGTGGTTGATCAAGACCTCAAAAGGATTGGAAAGAGAAAGAAGGAAAGCTCTCCAGCGCTTGAGAGCCCAAACTATGCCAAGAAGTTCCTTCTCATGAACTTCATAGTTGAGATCAGCTGGGAGGAGCTTGCAACTATCAAATGCAATGGGATGCTTTCCTGAGTCATTCACCTGACTCAGTATAGCACCCAAGGCATAATCAGAAGCATCAGTCTCTACAATAGTTGGTAAAGAAGGATTGAAATGGGATAGGATAGGAGCAGTGGTTGAAGCTTCTTTGAGTATTTGAAACTGACTAAGAGCTTCCTCATTGAAGATGAAGGGAGAATCTTTTGAAAGGAAGGAAGTGAGAGCAGAGATATTTTTGGAATACTTTTTAATGAAACAATGATGGAAGTAGGCAAAAGAAAAGATTGGAGTGCTTTGATGTTCTTTGGCTGAGGCCAAATGAGGATTTTCTGAACTTGGGAAGAATCCATCTTGAGGCCTTCACTTGAAACAACATATCCCAAGTATTCCACACTTGAGGCATGGAATACACACTTTGAGGCTTTAGAAAACAAATTATTGTCCTGCAGTCTTTGGAGGACAGAGGATACATGTTTGAAATGTTCCTCCTCAGAACTAGAGAAGACCATAATATCATCTAAGTAGACTACAACAAAAATATCTAAGAAATCTGCAATAATATCGTTCACAAGATTCTGTAATGAAGAAGGAGCATTAGTCAAATCAGATGGCATGACCAAATACTCATAGCTACCATATTTAGTTCTAAAGGCAGTTAAGTGCTCATCCCCCTCTTTGATTGTTAAGAGATTATAAGCAGCACCCAAAGCTATCTTGGAGAGGATAGTAGAACTGTTAAAGATGGTCAGGAGGTTATTCATTGGAGGAACAGGATACCTTTTCTGCCTAGTGACAGCATTAAGGTTGCAGTAGTCAACACACAAACAAAGGAAACCATCCTTTTTCTTAGCAAAAAGGACAGGTGCATCTGTTGAAGAGGATCTTGGCCTGATGAAACACTTCTCTACATTCTCTGAAATGTAGGCCTCTAGTGTTTCTGACTCATTCTTCAATAAAGAGTAGATAACACCAACTGGAGGTAGAAGACCCTCCAGTTCAATATGATGATCACAGGCACGGTGTGGAGAAATTTTCTCTGCTTTCACCTTGGAGAATAAATACAAATATTGGTGATGGGCAGGAGGGACTACCTTCAGCACAGTTTCAATCTCTTCTGGGCCTTCCTCCTCATCCCACTGCTCCTCCAAGGAGGAAAGAAAGGATAAAGGAGGAAGGTCCATATCCCCTTGACAGGGATGAAGTGAAGATATAGCAACATCTTCTCCAACATCTGTTATATCTTTGAAGACTTCATCTCTTTATTAAAGTAATGACTGAGAGGTCATTATGGAAGGGATATGGACAGAAAAAGGAAGGGAAGGTGTCTTAAGTTCACCAACAAGAGCAACACTGGTTACAGCGGTGGCAAAGTCATTACTAGTAGAAGAAGGAATACCACTATAATCATAGGTGATCAATCCATTTTTCAAATTGATAATGGGATTAAAATGGTAAAGAAAATCATAGCCCAATATTAGGTTTTCTCCCTTGGGTGAATCTATGATAAAGAAATCCCATTCAATGCTTGGCAATGAAGGCAAGTCAACAACCCACTTGGTATAATGGGTGATGAAGAGGGAAGTGGATACATTGGAATCAAGAATGAAAATAGGAATCTTTTGAGGGAGCTTTGACATGGTCAATGAGTACCTGAGAACAAAATCTTTGGCAATAAAAGAGTTTGTAGGACCAGAATCAATGAGAATACTATAAGAAATATCATAGAGAGAAGAGAAAATAAGAAATTTTAAAGATTTCTTGACACAAGTATTCAGAGTGCACAATTGTGCTCTTGAAGGAAATAAGTGGGAACCATTGAGCAAATCATGATTCCACTCAGGCTTTTCCCTGCTTGCTAAGGAAGCCTCTTGATGAACCCTGCCTATATCCAGGCCTCTTGAAGCATTTTTAAAATGGGTGCTTTCTACCACAATAGTTGCACAAGCCTTCTTTAATCCTCCTCTCCTTTTCAGAACCAATGGATTTTTTTTCCTTGGTGAGGAGAGAAACATGAGGCTTGTCTTTGGACACTTGAAAATTCTTCCCCTTCTTATTCTTCCTGTGATAAGGCTTCTTTCATGATGAACTTTGAGGAAGCTTGGAGGAGTTGGATCCACTTATTGGAGGCTTCTTCTCTTGATGACTACCCTTTTCCTTCTGCCTCTCATGGTACCTGGTATCTAATTACAAAGTGATGTACATGAGTTCTCTAAGGCTATCAAAGTTTCCAGGGTGAGAATCCAATTGGTCTAACAATCTTGATGCCAAGCCCCTTCTATACACATGAACGTAGGCTGTCAGCCTGTGACTCAAAACAGAGCACCAGCATGACATCCAACATACCATAAGTAATGGTATGAGGAGTATTGGAAAAATAGAGCCAATACAAGTAAGTTATGAAGAGGAAACCTCCTCAAATATAATAAGAAAGGACAAAGATATGCCCTATCAATGATAAGACCAAATAAGCAAAACCCTTATTTTCACCTCTCATCTAACTTATGCATATTTAAGTTATTATATACCAGAATGGTATTTTTATTAAAGCTCACATAGAGAGCTACACAATGATATCATCCATGTTGTTGTAACACCACTACAACTGGAGATACCATATGACCTTTATTTCAAAACCAAGACCCCCCTGAAAGTCAAAGAGGGCTTGTACAAAACTGTACAAAAGTATAACCAAATTAAAGATCTCAACAAGAGCTTTAATTTGAGACACCTTAGACCTCTGTATCTCTTAAATTGACTGAGGGATCTTGGTTCAAAGGTTTAATAACCAAAATACAGATATTCTGAAAATAAGAAAATAAACAAACCCCTGTATCTTTGGCATACACTCATACAACTGTACAGTGTCATATACCAAACTGTAGGGCTAATCAAGCCCTACAAAACTGTATCATCAGAATACAGATATCTTCCAAACTGAAGAAGATATCTGGTATGGAAGTTTTTGAAGCCTCATACTGATGTACAAAAATACATCCAAAAAACTTAAAACCCTTATAACTTTTGCTATTTTAAAGAAGGGTAAACATGAAGCATACCAAATTGAAGAGCTCATTAAGCCCTTCAATTCTGTGCTCTTAGTTTCTTGATATCTCAAAAACTGACCAAGATATCTTGGTTGGAAGTATTTTGACCAAAACTGGTCTGTACCAAACCTGTACCAACCAGTACTGGCTTGATACTTAAAATAATGGTTGTTTAAAGCTTAAACCCGCCCAAAATGACTAATATTAGTCATCCAGACACTCTGGAAACGTCACAATGGTGCTGACGTGGCCTGTGAAGAGTTTTTTCACCCTGACATAGGCCCTTTCCCCCCAGTCTCCAATTCTTGACATTAAGCTTCAGAAATCTTCTATGTAAAAGGAAACTTGACCACTTTCTTTCATCCTGAGAGTGTCTAATCTTGTTTGTCTTTCCTGACTTCATTGGGATCACCAAACAGAGTGAATAACCGAGTTTCAAATAACTGCCAGTTATTGAGGAGATAAGAAGGGTCTTCATTGGAGATATTTGAGAGGTAAGATTCAATCCATTTGCCAGCTCTACCAGTGAGGAAAGGAGTTGAGTACAAAACCTTCCTGTCAGAGAAGAAGTTTTCTGGGTCATTATGGAAAAGTAATTGACAATATCAAATAAACCCTCTCAATTAATAATCTTTAGTACCAACAAAGGAATCAGGTGCCTTCATTGATGGAGTCTTGAATGCTGGGGCTTTCGTAGTGTCCCTTGGGGAAACTGATTGAGTTAGATGTCCCATTGATTGAGTAATCTCCTCCATCATTTTGAGAAAATTTGGTTCACCTTGAGAGACAAGAAGTTGATTAGAATGGGCTAGATTTGGAACTTCAGAAGCATGAGGGGCACCTGCCAAGGCAGCTTCTCCTTCAATTTCTTCAGACTCCTCCCCTCCTCATCTTCAGCTTCCCCTGATCTGCTTCAAGGCCCTTGAGGAATGCTTGGATAGCCACCCAACAAGCCAGAGAATGATCTTTATCTTCTTGACTTCACCCCTCCTCTTGTGGAGGGTGCTTCACCTTCCATTTTTGGTTGTCTGTCCAAATTTGCACTCAGTTGATGAACTGATGGTGTGCAGTCAAGAGGAGCCCATGCTAATAAACAAGGCTTGAACAAATCAATCAAATGAGAATCTTTATGAACTTGAGAAATCAATCAATATTCTTGAAGTGAATCAATATGAATAAATCTTGAAGAATGAAGATGAAAAAGTCAAATTTTTATGAGCAATCAATTTCAATCAATAAATCAAATCAAGTCAATCAATAAATCAAATCAAATCCAATCAATCAAGTCAATGCAAAATCAAATCAATTATGTCTTGAGGAATTCAATAAATATCTTCAAAAATCAATTCAATTTCTTGAGGAATGAACTTCAAATCAATCAATTAAATCAATCTTGAGGACACATCAGCTATCTTGAGGAATAAAATCAGATCAATTAATTAAATCAAATCAGAATCTTGAGGTAAAGTAAATTTCTTGAATAATCAAATAAATCAATCAATAAATCTTGAGAAATTCCAAAATCAACTAATGATAACCCCAATTTAATGAAATTCCTGAAACAATGAATCAATTACCCCCAAATTCCAATCAATTAAACCTGATAAAAGAAGCTGAATTCAGGCATAAAATTAAAATGAAACTTGATTGAGAATTAAAAAGAGAGTCAAATGGTCAGCAAGATTTTAGAAATGAGAAAGATGAAAATTGATGAGAGAGAATGAAATCATAAAAATCATAAGATCATAAAAATTATAATTGAGAATGAGAGAAATGAATAAGAATGAATTAAAGAAGAGAAGCAATTATGAGTTAATTAAAATAATGTCACAGGGGCTCTTCTAAATGAAGAGGGCCTGGCACTCAGTGAACAGACTTACTTATGGAGGGCTCAGAATAAATACCAAATGTTAATAGTAAGAAGATAAGAGATAAATTCCTAGTCATAAAATGATAAACATCAAAATACATGAGAGAAAAACAAAAGCAACAATAAAGAGCCAACCACAAATAATCCTGTATCACTGTTTCAACCTGTTCAGAAAAGAGAAAAGGATTAATGAAGGATATGGCCACCAGGACTCTACTGAACAGGTGAGGGAAGGCAAAGACTAGCATAATCATTAATAAAATAATATTCCTTAATGAGAAATAAAATAATATTAAATAATAAATCCAATATTTTAATTAACTGGAGGAAAAGCCCCCAGGTGAGTGAAAGGGGGCTGATATATGTGAAAAAGTGCCAGCCTGGAGTTTGAGTGTTGAGAAACCATGATTGTATGATTGAAGAGCCTGTATTTTAGATTTGAAACTGTATTGGTGTATCCAATACAGTTATTTGAATCAATACAGGTGTTTGCACCTGTATTGAGGGAAGGCCTGTATTTGGTGAATCCCGTATTTGGGTTCTGCCTGTATTGAGCTGTATTGAGGTTTGAAACTGTGAGCCTTTGAGATATGACCACATACCCAATAAGGTCACAAAAAAGATTAAGAATAATTATACCTTTAATATAATTATATTAAAATTACTTAGAATAATTATACATTAAAAATAATTACTTAAATATACAAAAAATACCATAAATTGGTACAAAAATTGGTTTAACTTAAAAACCAATGAATCAACATGTAAAATATATTATACCGTTGGATTCCTCATGGAAAAATACACATATACCATTTTTATGGCATATCTGTAAAG
This sequence comes from Austropuccinia psidii, assembly GCA_023105745.1. Classification (NCBI taxonomy): domain Eukaryota; kingdom Fungi; phylum Basidiomycota; class Pucciniomycetes; order Pucciniales; family Sphaerophragmiaceae; genus Austropuccinia; species Austropuccinia psidii. The sequence goes on from JALGQZ010000004.1 coordinate 70,917,442, forward strand.
TCAATATTTAATGAATTATAAGGTATAATACCTTATAAAAACCATAAATCCCTATTTATCTCAGGAACTAATGAAACAACATGTGAAATAAATTGTACCAGTGAATTCCCCACAAGAATCCACACATAGAACAATCAATAAGCTAATTTCCAAAGTCAATACTTAAGGAATTATCCTGAATATATGCACTTTTTTGGTCAACGCATATATTCAAGGATCATAGCTAATATCTCCTAAACTATACATGATAGAATGATGAACCAAAAATAAAGTTACCACGTAATTACTGTAAGAACACAGATATGAACTTTCTTTTACAAATTATAAACAAGGTTAAAACCTATGGTGAAATATTGATAAAAATCAACAGAGCTGTTGACCACTTTGTTGTGAAAGTAGTCCAAACTCAAAAAAGAAGTATACAGTTGGATTCTACTAGTTCATTCGTGAAGAATGATGTAATTTTTATTATTAAATTCAGGGTATAACCCCCTGAAATCAAGGTTTGAAGTTTAAAATATTGAATTTTGACAGAAAAGATGAGTTACAAGAAAAATCATCAAAATTAGAGTTTTGATGATGTAATGAAAAGCTCTTGGAATCATAATACGGTTATGCCAAGCTATCAGAATTCACTCTCTGAATTGCTGTAGCGTGTAAATCTTAAAAGTTATTGAAGATCAAAGTTTGAGCTTAAATTGAGCAGTTATGATCACCTACTGTAACCTTAAATTAAGTTTAACAGTCATAAGAGTGATACAATTGGTGAATACTATTCGTTTATGATTAAAAGTAATAAAATACACGAAATTTGGGGTTCTGCCAAGCCTCTGATGTCATCAAACGTAGAGTTATAGTGATAACTCTAAATAATGGTGTAATAATGATGTAATATGGTTTGATCATGATGTAATCACCCTCAAACCTTAAAATATTGATCAATTCCAGTGGATATGATCATTACACGTCTACTAGAAGCCTGTTGGACTCTAGGAGGGAGGTATTTACTATAAATAGAGCTCTTTTCACTCTATTTTCCCCTTAGACGCAAAAAAAAACATTAAATCAATTAAATCAAAAGGTAATTTCTTTATTCTTTATATATAAAAGCATTATATTATTAAAGACCAAAGACCACCTTGCTATAATCATCTATTTTGAGGTGATTAAATCATTTATTTAATTGTTTTTGTTATAAATCTCTCTAAAAACTCATTTCCACGTAAAAATCCAGAATAATTTGTAATTTTCTTTATTTTTATTGTAAATACAATTTGAAAAAGTTGTATTTATATTTTTTGGTGTAAAATACTTCAAAATTATTATATTAAGTGTTAAAAGTAGGTTATTTTCTCTTTTTATAATAATTTCTCTATTATTACTCTTTTAATAATTCTTTAATTAATATAAATAGTATTTATATTAATTCATAACTTTAATATTAGTAATATTATTGTTATTAATTGTTTTTTATTAGTAAAAAACAATTGTTTACGCCTTTATTATTTGTTGGTAACAATAATAAAGAGCTTTTTAATATATTAATTATTTTATATTAATATATTATTTTATTATATTATATTTTTAAAATATAAATTATATTATTATATTTATTTAATAATATAATTATTTTACGCCAGAATAATAATAATTATTTATTATTATTATATTTTTAATCTTATTTATTCAATTTATAAGGACATTCAGAGTACAATAAGTAATAAATTAGTAATTTTTTACTTATTGTTTCATAGTCAAACCTTACATTTGGGGGCCTGGCCGTGATATTTACTTAAAAGACCTTTTAAAAGATTCTATTTGGGTTTATCCAATAATAAATTATATTTATAATCATAAAATTATATAATAATTTTATATTTTATTGATTTTAAAAGCTATTGAGGCATTTGGAAAGCAATTGTACTGTCTTACACGTGGTTTTTCACATCCTTAGACTTGCAAGAACTTTCTTTGAGTGACTCTAGTGATTAAAAGAGATATTTTATAAATTAAAAATAATTTTATTATAATTTAATTTTACAAGAATCATATTCATTTTTTATTTTATGCTTTAAAAATAAAAAAATATATAAAAAATATTAAAAAATATTAAAAACCAATAAAGAAAAGTTATTTTTATATATTTTTATTCATTTCTTTATTTTTTTCAATTTTTTAAAGATATAAAAGCAATTTCTATGTGGAAAATTGCCATATCTTGCCAAAAATAACACTTCTTATAAAAAGACTTATATTTATTTGTCTTTTTTAGTGTTTGAAGATAACCCAACAGAAGACAACCAAGCTACTGTTGAGAGGTTGGTGGAAGAAACTTGTCAAAGTTCTCCAACACCAGTTATCACCAAAAGAAAGAAAGCTAAGAAATTAGACTTTCCAGGACCCACCATTCAAGACTCTGAAGGTGAGCACCTCTTTTATAATTGCCATAAAAGAATTTTATTCTAAAATACTTTTATTTTTTCTTATTCTTTAATTATGACTACCAGAAGAGGTTCCCAATACTCCATCCAATCAGATGGAGCTGGACTCAGAGGTAGAATTGATCCCTCAAAAGGGAAAAGAAAGGGCAATATCCCCAGTGGAACAGAATCCACACAAGGAAGTGCCTTATCCCAAAGGCAAGTCCCAGAAATGCCTATGATATCTGAGCCTGAATTAGAACTAAGTATGAGTAACTCAAACAGGTACAAATCACATTCAGAGGGCTCAAATAGACATCTACATGAGCCAGTACAAGCAGTATTGCACAGTGTACAAGGACAAAGATTGGGAAATGTTGCCTCAAATACACCAAGGAGTGATGAACTCTTGGCACATCCTGAAAAAGTTCCTCAAAGAGGAGGAGATAGTGAAATACTCCAATGGATGGAATCCACTGTCATCCAAACCTCAAATCAAAAAAATCAAGGACTACCATGCCAAAAAGAGGGAGGCAACCAAGGAAGAAGCCCCAGTAGCTTCTACCAGCAAGCCCCAAGCCAACCCACTTCCCCAAGAAGGGAAGAAGAACAAGAAAAAGCATTGGAGGAAACCATATTCCCCAAGCTACAGAATCCCAAGAATCCAAAAGGATGCCATGGACAATGTTTTCAACATGGCCAGAACCTTGATGGAATTCAAGGACAAGGAAGAGCAAAGAATGAGACAACCTCATTTCCCAAAGAAATAACCTTGTCCAAAGATGTTTTAAATACTTTAACAGAAATTAAAAATAGTATATTACCTCTAAAAGAAATTAAAGATAGTTTATTATCACTACAAGAAATAAATAACAATTTATCTTCTTTAACAAAAATTGTTGTGCAAAACAAGAAAGAAATTGACAACATTAAGTTTATTGTTGAAAATAATAAACCAAAGAATTTAATTGAAAATACTCAAAAACTAATACAAGGACAACAAGAATTGTATAAATACATAAAAGATATCAAAGACAAAACTTTGACAGTCAATTATGATGTGAGTATTGAAAATCTTACAGAAAAATTAAATAAATTAAGTATTTCTGTAGAAAAATTTGAAGAAAAGACTTCATCACACCAAAAATTACTTTTGGACCATGTGGAAAAAAGTGATGAAGCAAGAATGCATCTAAAAGATGATATTCAAAGTGAAATAAGGCTTATTACTGAAAAAATGGATAAAATTAATGAGGCTAATTTAAATATGCCAAAGTTATCAACACCATTTTCTCATATAAGAAGCCCTGTTAAAACAAAAGAGGAATTGTCAAACCCTTTCATAACAGACTTGAGTCACCAAGACAATAACCAAGTCTTAATGAAGGAAGCACCTCAATTGAAAGAATGGCCAACATTCACAGGAGAAGGTGAATATGACCACATGTCATTTATTAAAACAATTGACATGTTACAAGAAGACTATGCCATACCAGATGAATTAATCACTGCAAGATTACATTCATTATTTGAGAAATCTGCAAAAAGATGGTATTATGGCATAAGACAAACAAATGGTAAAAATACCTGGTCTTGGTGGAAACAAGAAATAATCACCAAGTGGGCAAATGATGCCTGGAGGTATAAAATAGAAAATGCATTTGAAAACTCTTTCTTTGACCCAGAGAAAGACAAACCTTTAACTTGGTTCTTGAAACAAGTTGAAAGGCTTAATGCACTGTACCCAGAAATGTCACAAAAGATGGTGCACATGAAAATACTTAAAAAATGTGGAGGGGAACTAGAACATGCCCTAAGAAGCAGGTGTATAGAACCATGCTCCACAGAAGAGTATATAAATCCACTAGAAGATATAGTGACAAGAACAAAAATTCGCAGGACTTGGAAAAAATTGGACATTAAAAGCCCAAATACACCATTTATCAAAAAAGATAAATCAAAAGAATCCTTTAAGCCCAATACATCCAACAATAATGAGCAAAGAAAATGCCATAAATGTGGAGGTATTGGACACTTAGCCAATAATTGCCTTAAAAAAGCAAAGATTAATGAAATTGTGGAAACAGAAAGCCACAATGACAAAGAAGAGGAATCTGACTCTGAAAAAGAGACAGAAGAGTCAGAAAGCTCTGAAAGTGATGAAATCAATATAATTAATGCACAAATTAATAATATTGATATAATTTATGAAGTACTGGATGTTAATTCAAACTTACCACAAGTTGGAACATCTGACACAAACCTGACAAGCATACAAGATGCCAAAATGTATAGAACCAAACCTGCAAGAGGAATGGGATATACAGCTGGAAAATGGAGTATAAGTATTGTTATGGTTGATAACCAAGAAGGAAAAGTTAACTTGGATACAGGAGCATACTGCACTTGTGTTGGCAAAAGTTATTTAAAAACCATTGTCCCAAACTGGCAAGAAAAACTTATGCCAATACAAGGTGTCAAATTTAGTAGTGCAAGTGAGAGCATGAAGCCCCTTGGAATAATTGATTTAACACTAATTTTTCCTCATCCCTCACAATGTGTCAGAATTAAAGTAGAGTTTGTAGTAATGGACAACTGTACTAGTAATCATTTCATACTTGGGAATGACTACTTATCAATCTATGGTATAGATATCTCCAACCAAAAAGATAGATATTTTACCATAGGAGATAACAAAAGACAAAAGTTTGGCTTCTTAAATAACAAAAAACAAATCACAGTTATTAAGAAGGAAGAAAAAATTCCAGAAAAGGAACTTTTTATATCTGAACAACTTAAAGAGGCAGAATTCAATTAAGAATTAACAGAAAAAATGAAAGCAAAATTGATTGACCTCTTATTTAAGTATAAAAATGCCTTTGCAACTGACAAAGAACCACTAGGTGCCATAATTGGACATGAAGTGGATATAATTCTTAATGTAGATAAGCCTTACCCACCTTTATTAAGAAGACCTGCTTACCCAGCCAGTCCAAGAGCTAGAGAAGCCTTAGAGGTGCACATTAAAGAATTAATGGACCTTGGGGTATTAAGAAAGGTTGGAAATAATGAACAAGTAGAAGTTACTACACCTGTCATTATAACTTGGCATAATGGAAAGTCAAGGATGGTAGGAGACTTCAGAGCCCTGAATACCTATACCATTCCAGACAGATATCCAATACCCAGAATCCATGAGACATTGACCCAATTGTCACAAGCTAAGTTCATAACAGCTATGGATGCTCTTAAAGGTTTTCATCAAAATGTCTTAACAGACAATGCCAAGAAACTACTAAGAATAATATTCCATTGTGGAATTTTTGAATACTTAAGAATGCCATTTGGGATAAAAAATGCACCTTCCCATTATCAAAGAATGATGAATACCATATTTCCTGAAGAATTATCAGAAGGATGGTTAATTATCTATATTGATGATATTATAGTTTGCTCAGAAACTTGGGAAAATCACCTTACAAGACTAGAAAGGGTACTACAGAAAATAGTCCAAGTGAATATGAAAATTTCCTTGAAAAAGTGTCATTTTGCACATAGTGAATTAAAAGCACCAGGACATGTGGTATCTGGACTTAGTCTAGGCATAGACAAAAATAAAGTAGCAGCAGTACTACTTAAACCAATGCCTCAAACCAAAAAAGAAATGCAATCATTTCTAGGATTTGCTGGTTACTATAGACAGCATATAAAGGACTTTTCAAAGATTTCTAAATCCCTGTATAAGCTATGTGACCAACAAACAGTCTATGAGATGACAGAAGAAAGAGTCAAGGCATATGAAGAATTAAAAAATTCCTTAACAAATGCCCCATTTCTTCTAATGCCAGATGGGAAACTACCCTTCAAACTGTACATTGATGCTTGTGGAGAAGGACTAGGTGCTGCACTTCACCAAACACAAATTATCAATGATAAACCAGTGGCAGGACCAATTTGTTCCATTTCAAGGCAAATAAAGCCAACAGAAGCAAGGTATGGAGCAAGCCAAATGGAATGCTTATGCCTAGTGTGGGCTTTAGAAAAACTGCATTATTATTTGGATGGCACAGTATTTGATGTAATCACAGACTGTAATGCTGTAAAATCACTATTAAATATGAAGACTCCAAATAGACATATGCTGAGATGGCAAATTGCTATCCAGGAATATAGAGGAAATATGACTATTGTTCATAAATCTGGAAATATTCACAAAAATGCAGATGGTCTCAGCAGATGGGCTCTAGCAAATACCCCTGACAATCCAGCATGGGTACCACAAGAAGAGCACCATATAGAAGGAATATGTGTTACAGACATTGGCACAGAATTCTTTAACCAAGTTAAAGAAAGCTATAAGACAGACAAGAATTGCCATATCTTAAGCCAACTTCTAATGAAAGACTGCAAAGATCCATCACTTTCATCAAAACTAGATGAAATATGGAAAAAGGCATATGATGAAGGAAGATTTCACCTCCTTGATGAAATCCTTTACCATAGAACAAAACACACATGTGGTATGGCCTTAACAGACAGAACACTAATAAACACTATACTACATGAGTGTCATGATAGTGTTGCATCTGGACATCTCTCAGAAGATAGGACACTAGAGAGGGTGAAAACCTGCTCTTGGTGGCCAAATTGGAAGAAAGATGTTGCAGAGTACTGCCAAACCTGTGACAGATGTCAAAAAGCCAACAGAGCCACAGGAAAGAAATTTGGAATGATGATCCAAATCCAAGAACCAAAATCCCCATGGGAAATAGTTCATATGGATTGGGTAACAGCATTACCTCCAGGAGGAGACAGGAGTTATAATGCATGCCTAGTGTTAGTTGACAGGTACAGTAAAACTCCCATGTTCTTACCATGTCATAAAGATGACACAGCTATGGATACAGCCATAATGATATGGAATAAAGTCATTAGACACACAGGCTTATTTCAAAATATTATAAGTGACAGAGACCCAAAGTTCACTTCAGCATTATGGACAAATCTCCATAACTTGTTTGGGACAAAGCTATCATTCTCAACAGCTTATCATCCTCAAACTGATGGTTTAGCAGAAAGAATGATACAGACCCTAGAGGATATGATCAGAAGATTCTGTGCTTATGGGCTAGAATTCAAAGATTCTGATGGTTTTACCCATGATTGGTGTACACTAATACCAGCACTTGAACTGGCATATAAGACATCAATCCATTCTTCTGCTGGCAAAACACCAGCAATGCTAGAGAAAGGTTGGAATTCAAGAGTTCCTTATGATACCCTCAAAAAGGACTTAGTGGATATACATACAACAGCAAGCAGTTTCAAGATAATGCTTGACAAAGCAAGACACCATGAAAACAGATGCATGCAAGACTCTTTTAAATATGCAAAAGAAAGATGGGATAAAAGTCATAAGCCACCTGATTTCAAAATAGGAGACTTGGTCTTGGTATCAACCCTTAATTTCAATAACATAAAAGGCCCAAAGAAATTGAAAGATTCCTTTGCAGCACCATTTATGATAAAAGCACTTCATGGACCCAATGCTGTGCAATTAGAACTCACAGGTGAACTACTGAACAAACACCCAACTTTCCCTGTAAGTCTAATAAAACCTTACAGCTCAAGTGACAAGGAGTTATTTCCACTAAGAAATAAACCCCCACTTGAGATTCCCCCCTTGGAAGAAGGAGAGGAAAAGAAAATAGCAAAAGTCCTTAAAGAAAGAAGGACAAGAAACAAAAAAGAAAGGGAATACCTTGTAAGGTATAGAAATTCAACTCAAGAAAATGAATGGCTACTTGAGAAAGATATAACAAATGCTGATAAACTACTAAGAAGTTTCAGACATGAAAGAAAACCTGAAAAATAAAAAAGTTAAGCATTATTGAGCTTCAAGACTAACAAAGTCTATTGAAGAGGTAGGACAGTGGATGATACCCTAATCACATATATCAGATTGTGGTACAATCTTTTTTGGTGGTAGGGAATGTGAGCCTTTGAGATATGACCACATACCCAATAAGGTCACAAAAAAGATTAAGAATAATTATACCTTTAATATAATTATATTAAAATTACTTAGAATAATTATACATTAAAAATAATTACTTAAATATACAAAAAAAACCATAAATTGGTTCAAAAATTGGTTTAACTTGAAAACCAATGAATCAACATGTAAAATAAATTATACCATTGGATTCCTCATGGAAAAATACACATATACCATTTTTATGGCATATCTGTAAAGTCAATATTTAATGAATTATAAGGTATAATACCTTATAAAAACCATAAATCCCTATTTATCTCAGGAACTAATGAAACAACATGTGAAATAAATTGTACCAGTGAATTCCCCACAAAAGTCCACACATAAAACAATCAATAAGCTAATTTCCAAAGTCAATACTTAAGGAATTATCCTGAATATATGCACTTTTTTGGTCAATGCATATATTCAAGGATCATAGCTAATATCTCCTAAACTATACATGATAGAATGATGAACCAAAAATAAAGTTACCACGTAATTACTGTAAGAACACAGATATGAGCTTTTTTTTACAAATTATAAACAAGGTTAAAACCTATGGTGAAATATTGATAAAGATCAACAGAGCTGTTGACGACTTTGTTGTGAAAGTAGTCCAAACTTAAAAGAAAGTATACAGTTGGATTCTACTAGTTCATTTGTGGAGAATGATGTAATTTCTATTATTAAATTCAGGGTATAACCCCCTGAAATCAAGGTTTGAAGTTTAAAATATTGAATTTCGACAGAAAAGATGAGTTACAAGAAAAATCATCAAAATTAGAGTTTTGATGATGTAATGAAAGGCTCTTGGCAGCATAATAAGGTTATGCTAAGCTATCAGAATTCACTCTCTGAATTGCTGTAGCGTGTAAATCTTAAAAGTTATTGAAGATCAAAGTTTGAGCTTAAATTGAGCAGTTATGATCACCTACTGTAACGTTAAATTAAGTTTAACAGTCATAAGAGTGATACAATTGGTGAATACTATTAGTTTATGATTAAAAGTAATAAAATCCACGAAATTTGGGGTTCTGCCAAGCCTCTGATGTCATCAAACTTACAGTTATAGTGATAACTCTAAATAATGGTGTAATAATGATGTAATATGGTTTGATCATGATGTAATCACCCTCAAACCTTAAAATATTGATCAATTCCAGTGGATATGATCAGTACAAGTCTACTAGAAGCCTGTTGGACTCTAGGAGGGAGGTATTTACTATAAATAGAGCTCTCTTCACTCTATTTTCCCCTTAGACGCAAAAAAAAACATTAAATCAATTAAATCAAAAGGTAATTTCTTTATTCTTTATATATGAAAGCATTATATTATTAAAGACCAAAGACCACCTTGCTATAATAATGTATTTTGACGTGATTAAATCATTTATTTAATTGTTTTTGTTATAAATCTCTCTAAAAACTCATTTCCACTTAAAAATCCAGAATAATTTGTAATTTTCTTTATTTTTATTGTAAATACAATTTGAAAAAGTTGTATTTATATTTTTTGGCGTAAAATACTTCCAAATTATTATAAGTGTTAAAAGTAGGTTATTTTCTCTTTTTATAATAATTTCTCTATTATTACTCTTTTAATAATTCTTTAATTAATATAAATAGTATTTATATTAATTCATAACTTTAATATTAGTAATATTATTGTTATTAATTGTTTTTTATTAGTAAAAAACAATTGTTTACGCCTTTATTATTTGTTGGTAGCAATAATAAAGAGCTTTTTAATATACTAATTATTTTATATTAATATATTATTTTATTATATTATATTTTTATAATATAAATTATATTATTATATTTATTTAATAATATAATTATTTTACGCCATAATAATAATAATTATTTATTATTATTACATTTTTAATCTTATTTATTCAATTTATAAGGACATTCAGAGTACAATAAGTAATAAATTAGTAATTTTTTACTTATTGTTTCATAGTCAAACCTTACAGAAACTGTATTTTGTGAATCTTCCATGAAACCCCTTGCTGATTAGGTATTGGAAGACTTTCCATTAGTAATGAATGGCAATGCCCTACCTGTGTCCATGGCTGTGACAGCATGAGTGTTGTTTTTTTAATTTCTTCATCTATAGTCTTTTTCAAATTTCTATTGAAAAAAGATACAATCAATATTCTTAATATTATTCACCTCATATGAATAAGCCCAACCATTTACCCCATCATCAATCCAAATCCCCAAGCTTTTATCCCTAACATAAACTGCTCCTTCCCACCACTCAATACCCCCAATCCATAATGCCAGTTTTTTGATTAATTCAAAATTAAGTTTGAGCCATTCAACACTGCTTCACTATCCTTCCACCTAGCCACCCATCAGTTATCACCCCTTAGGGGCAAAATAAATTTTCAAATTTATTTTGTACCTTTCTAAAGAATTGTAATCCGTTCTTCAATCACCTCAACATATTTTCATTATTTTCTAACACAATAATTCATATATCTATCTTCTTGAATGGATTTTGTTAATATATGATATATAAACTAGTTTCATCTACTAATGCATTGTTTTTTCAATTTGTTATTATTTTGATATTAGCCATTAGAATGTAATATCATCTTTCTGAAATGTACCAATCTAATTTTTCTGTTTTATTTTTTGTGTTAATTTATTTGTAGGGGTAAAATACATACAAGGGGGTTACTTTTGCAATTTCATTCCAATCCACTGAGCTTATTTCCTCTTTTTAATTTAAGAAACTTATGTCTTCTATTTCTTATTCTCAAAATAAGTCTAATGATCTCATGGTTAGGACTAAAAAATCTTGGAACACCATCTGAGGTGTTTGAAATTTGATTCTGTTATCCCTCTTTCTGATGTCATTGTTAGGATTAAGGTAAATATAGAGCCTCATGAAGATAACAATAAACATTTGAATAATTTAAGTATTATCACTTGGTCCCAAAAGATAATTCATTAAGGATAAAAAACAAATATTTTCACCACTTGTTCATTAAAAAACATCCTATAAGAATTTTCCAAGCATCTCAATTGACAAGAAAGTTGAGAGTTCAACTTGTTTAAGACTACAGGAAAAAAAATCCCTGCCAAACCCTTATTTCCTGATTTCTAAGACCCAGAAATAATTCTTACAAGTTGTGATTCCATTTGAGGATCCTAATTTAACATTCCATGTCTTAGAGGATCTTTCAGCTGCAATAATTAAGTTATCCAATAATGGAAACAAATAAAAACAATCAAAATATTTTATGTGGAATAATGGGAGACTTGAATTTTTCTTCCAGGTTCTCAGTATGGTAAACCCAAATTTATGTATTATTTATTCATATTTCTCTCAATCATTACTAAGTATCTTACAGTTTGTAGGTGTATACTCCTGTAAGACTGGTTTAACCCTTTTAGTGAGTAAAAATGATAAACCTCAATTTTTGAAACTTCAGGACTATGATGATTTCACAGCCCCTACTGGGGGTCAAAGTGTAAGGTGTGGATATGAAACTTTGATTAAAAATCAAGTACTTTTCCTGTCCTCAAAATTTGTATAAGGCAAAAATGAATTAAAAATAGTAAGAAATATTATTTTTAAGAGAAAACACGCCAATTTTATTGTTTATAACTTTATTAGTATAAAACAATAATATTATAAAAATTTATTGTTTTACCAACAATAAAAATTTATCCAAAAAATACTCTACAAGAGATATTTTAAGGCTACAAAAGAAATTTCTTCAAGAGCAATTTCAATTGGAATTAATTGAGCAAAGAACTGCAAGCAATTAATTAAAGAACAAGGTCTTTAAAAAGAACATTAAAGAGAAAACACGCCCAAAAGTGACCAGAGTGAATTTGGAAACAAAGTGACAAAGTTTACAGTGATGAAAGATGCTTTAATTCACTTTTGGGGTGGTTCAGGGGTAAAAATGATTATAAGAGTTACAAACAATGATTATAATAATTTTTTCACGTGGTTAAAAGGTTCAAAATTATTTTAAAAAGGTGGTTGGAATCTTTTATTGATTGGTTTAGCAGTGTTTAAACTAATTAATAAAAGGAAAAGATTCTAACATGAAGAGAAAAGTGGGGCAAAGAAGACATTCTTTTATAGCCACCAATTCTCATACTCCAAAAGTAAAATTTACTCTTGTCAGTCGTGAAAAACAGTCTGACAACAGAAAAGCCAATTATGGCATCATTGAACCCTGGTTCAGACCAAAAAGGGCTGGTTTAAGCCATTTTTAGCCATTTTAGACCCTTAAATCAACCATTACTATAGCAATACCAGGCCTAGAGCCTTCAAAACACGTCAGAATGTGTGTCAGAGGCGTAGAAACCAGTTAAAACTGTTTTTACTGTGATTGTTTTATCTTAAGGGTAGTTTTAGCCTCTTGGCAACAGCTAAAACTACCCCAGTTGGTATCAAAACCTCATCATCAATTGAGTTCACAGACCCTGTAGCTCAATTCCAGGCCAAAAGTGATGAACTTTTGCGTGAATTTTGACATCCCACGCCTGTCAGCAAGGAATTTGGGGGTCTAGCTCCCCCTTAGAGCTGGAGTTCCTTTTCCCCCCCAAATTTAATCTTTCCAATTTATTTTTCCTTTAATTCCTCATCATGTATTATACTTATAAGCTACATATGTAATTCAATTCAATTGTACAGTACAATACAGTAATAATTGACACCTCATATGTAAATAAAAGTTCACTTATGTAATACACGCGCAAATTTTGACATTTCAATTGAATTGAATTGAAAATACTTCAATTCCTCATAACTTCTAAGCTAAACATAACACTTCAATTTTAACACAAAATTTGATGGTTAACACCACATGTGGTGTGAATTAAATTAAAGTTTTGAGGATTTTCAACTTTTGTATTGAAAATACTAAAAACTTAATTTAAGCTTATTTAGAGTTGAGTTACAAGAATTTCACTCAGAGGTGACCCCACCTGATTTTTTATGAGGAATCCAATGGTGAAATAATTTTTATGTGTTTATTTATTGGATAAAAAGTTATAATAATTTTTATTTAACTTTTTTCCAAATTTATTTATTTTTTCACAATTTTGTTAAAATTTCATTTTTACTTAATTTTTTCAAGTATAAATGTAATTTTATACTTACAAAATTTAATGTATTTTTATTTTTAAATTGTAATTAATTTTTTTATTTTTAATATAATTTTATATTTATATTTGGATTTTTTTTTAATAATATAAATAAATTTATTTTATTTATATTAACATGTTCTTTTTGTATTTGTGGTCTTTTGGGTATATGAAATTACCTCTAAGGCTCACATTCCCTCCCCCTAAAAAAGAATATTACTTTGTAATATTGGTATTTATAGTGTGTCTGAACCTTCTGAGGAGTTTGGTAGCTTCTGGTATATTTTTTTCTTCTAACCATTCATCTTCACAAGTTGGGTCACTGTACCTAACAAGGTATTCCCTTACTTTCTTGGTTCTTAATTTCCTTTCTTTAAGAACTTTGGTAATTTTCTTAGTACCAGATGTCTCAATAGGAAGTATAACTTGGCAAATCTTATTCCTCAAGGGGAATTTCTGAACATAACTAGATTTATATGGCTTTATCAAGCTCACTGGAAATGTGGGATGCTTATTGCTAAGTTCTTCAGATAATTCTACTTCAAAAGCATTTTCCCCATGGAGGACTTTAATGACAAAAGGTCCTGCAAAGGAGTCTTTGAGCTTTTTACATCCTTTGATGTTATTGAAGTTTGTAGTGGATACTAGTACTAAATCCCCTACCTTGAAATATGGAGTGGCATGACATTTGTCCCATTTATCTTTAGCATATGCAAATGAGTCTTCCATGCACCTTACTGCATGCTTTCTGGCTCTGTCTAGCATTCCTTTGAAGCTGGCAGCTGTAGGATGTATTTCAACCAAATCTTTCCTTAAAGAATCTTGGGTTAATTTGGGATTCCATCCTTTTTCCAAAAAGCAGGAGTCTCATTGGTACTGGCATGGATGGAAGTTTTGTATGCCAGTTCTAGTGCAGGTAGAAGAGTACACCAATCATGGGTGAAACCATCACTATCTTTAAATTCAAGGCCATATGCACAAAATCCTCTCACCATATCTTCTAAGGTTTGAATCATTCTTTCAGCCAGGCCATCAGTTTGTGGGTGGTAGGCTGTGGAGAAGGATAATTTTGTCCCAAATAGCTGGTGAAGATTTGTCCATAGTACTGAGGTGAATTTAGGATCTCTGTCACTAATGATATTTGTAAATATTCCAGTCCATGATACTACTCTATTCCATATTAGAAGAGCTGTATCCATGGCTGTATCATCTTTGTGAAATGGCAAAAAGATTGGAGTTTTACTAAATCTGTCCACAATTACTAGGCAAGCATTGTAACTCCTGTCACCCCCTGGTGGTAAGCCAGTTACCCAATCCATATGGACGATTTCCCAAGGTCTGCTGGGTTCTTGGATTTTGATCATATTTCCAAGTCTTTTGCCAGTGGATTTATTTGCTTTTTGACATCTGTCACAGGTTTTGCAATACTCTGCAACATCCTTTTGCCACATTGGCCACCATATGCAGGTCTTTACTTTCTCTCTTGTTCTGTCTTCAGACAGATGTCCTGAAAAGGGGCTATCATGGCATTCTTTTAGTAAAAGATTGATTAATGACCTGTCTACAACTTTCATGACACATGTGTGCTTGGTTCTGTGGTAAATTATACCATCCAGTAGGTGAAATCTTCCTTCATCATGAGATTTTTTCCATACTTCATCCAATGCATGTATTAAAGAGTTGTCTTTAAAGTCTTTGTTAAGTAATTGGCATAATATGCTACAATTCTTATCTTGAGTGTAACTATTCCTGACTTCCTCAAAGAAGGTGGTGTTCAAGTCTGTAGCACTTATTCCTTCTATTGGGATTTGTGGTGAAGCTTCTTCTGGCACATAAACAGGATTATCAATATTATTTGGTAATGGCCATCTGCTTAGTCCATCTTCATTTTTATGAATATTCCCATCCTTATGAACAATAGTCATATTGCCTCTGTATTCCTGTATGGCTATTTGCCATCTGAGCACATGTCTGTTGGGTGTTTTCATGTTTAAAGTGACTTGACAGCTGTACAATCTGTTATCACTTCAAAAACACATCCCTCCAAGAAGTAGTTCAATTTTTCCAAGGCCCAGACAAGGCATAGACATTCCATTTGACTTGCTCCATACCTGGCTTCAGTTGGTTTGATCTGCCTGGATATGAAACATATGGGTCCTTCTACAGGTTTATCATTTATGATATGAACTTGGTGAAGTGCAGCACCCAGCCCATCCCCTGATGCATCAATATACAATTTAAAAGGTAATTTAAAGTCTGGCATCAGTAAGAGTGGAGCAGTGGTCAAGGCTTCTTTTAGAGACTCAAAAGCTCTGACTCTGTCAACAGTCATTTCAAATACTGTGTCTTTGTCACACAATTTATAAAGTGGTCTTGCTATGGATTCAAAATCTCTAATGTGTTGCCTGTAATATCCTGCAAAACCTAAGAATGACTGAATTTCCCTCTTATTGTGAGGCATGGGTTTTAGCAATACTGCTGCAACTTTGTTTTTGTCAATTCCAAGGGACAAACCAGATACAACATGTCCTAGTGCTTTAAGTTCTTTAAATCCAAAATGACATTTCTTCAAGGAGATTTTCATGTTCACTGATTGAATTTTTGTCAAAACTCTGGACAATCTGTACATGTGCTCCTTCCAAGTTTTGGAACAGACAATAATGTCATCAATGTAAATGATTAACCATCCCTCTGAGAGTTCTTCAGGGAAGATTTCATTCATCATTCTTTGGAAGTGTGAAGGTGCATTTTTAATACCAAAGGGCATTCTTAAGTATTCATACACTCCACAATGAACAATAATTCTCAAGTATTTTCTTGCTCTTGGTGTCATCACATTTTGATGGAATCCTTTAAGGGAATCCATAGTGGTTATATAAACTGCTTGAGATATTTGAGTAAGGGCAATTTGAATTTTTGGTATTGGGTATCTGTCAGGCACAGTGTAAGTGTTCAGAGCTCTAAAGTCCCCAACCATTCTGGACTTTCCATTATGCCACGCCACTATGACTGGTGTAGTTATTTCTACCTCTTCATTGTGGCCTACTTTTCTTATTACACCAAGGTCCAGAAGCTCTTTGATATGAATTTCTAGAGCTTCTCTTGATTTTGGACTTGCTGGATATGCAGGTCTTCTTAGAAGTGGTGGATAAGGTCTCTCAATGTTCAGAATGATGTCAACTTCATGACCAATAATTGCTCCTAGAGGTTCTTTGTCTGTAGCAAATGCTCCTCTGTGGTCATACAAAAGGGAAGAAAGTTCATTTTCTTGTTTATCAGTCAGATGAAGGCTTATCTCAGCCTCATTTAACTGTTCAGACTTGAATTTCTCTAACTCTAAGTTGACTGGTGATACTTTGTTTTCTGTAATTTGCTTTTTAAATGGTAAAAAGGCAAATTTTTGGCGCTTATTGCCTCCAATTGTAAAGTATCTGTCTTTGTTATTATGTAAATCTATCCCATACATGATTGAATAGTCATTTCCCAATATAAAATGGGTACTAGAGCAATTTTCCATAACAACAAATTCAACTGTGATTTTGAAATTCCCATTGATGTGTGGGAATATGACATTGGTCTCAAGGATTCCTAATGCTTTCATTGGGTTACTTGCACTGTTGAATTTTATACCATCAATTGGTAACAACTGGTCTTCAAAATTTGGTACACAAGTCTTAAGAAAAGATTTTCCAACACAAGAGCAGAAGGCTCCTGGGTCAAGTAAAAGTTTGGTGGGCTTGTTGTCAATCACCACTTCTGTTATACAGGAGTTACCAGCTGTATAACCTTTCCCTCTGTTTGGTTTTGTCTTCATAAGTTGTGCATCTTGAACTTTTGATAAATCAACTTGACCATTGCTCAATTGTGGCAAGTGGGAATAAGATTCCATGATGTCAAAAGTGGCATTGATATTTTCTATATCTTTTGAAGATTCAGAAAATATGGATGACTTATCATCTGAATTGTCTTCAATTATGTCTTCTTTTTCAACATCAGGTTCTTTTTAAATGTCAATTTCATTTATTTTCCCTCTTTTTGGACATGTATTGGCTAAATGGGTGGTACTTTGGCAAATATGGCACTTTCTGACTGTATCTGCAGATTTATACTTCATATTACTAGCATTTTCTTTGGGGCTTTTGTCCACAGAATCTCTCCAAGGTTTATTAAACCTTGTTTTGAGATTCACCCTACTAGAACCAATTTTGGTTCTGGTGGTTACTTCTTCTAATATATTGATAATATCCTCTGCTAAAGACTGTTCAGTAGTCCTTCTTTTGAAAGAATGCTCTAAGTCACCTCCACATTGTCTCAGAATCTTCCTATGGATCATAAACTCTGACATGTCTGGATATAATGCTGTTAATCTGTCTTTTTGTTGGCAAAATTATGGTAAAGCTTTGTCTTTATCAGCATTAAATTTGGCAGATTCAAAGGCTGTTTCAACTTTAAACCTCCAAGCATCATTTTCCCATTTGTTAATGATTTGGGTTTTCCACCAAGTCCAACTCTGGTGTCCATGTGCTTGCCTTATTTTGATGTACCATCTGTGAGCTGATTTGGTAAACAAGGTGTTAAATCTTGCTGTTACCAATCTTTCTGGTAATTCAAAATCCTCTTTGATCATTTCAATACCTCTAATGAGTTCCATATGGTCATACTCTCCTTCACCACTGAAGTGAGGCCATTCTTTAAGTTTTGGAACTTCTTTCAAGAGCGCTTGGCCCATTGATGGTTCCAAGTTATGAAAAGAAGTGGATAATTCATTTTTTAATTGTGAATTATCAGGATCCAATACTTGTGGATTTGGAATTCTTGTGCCCTCATTTTGATTTAGAGGTGTAGACATTCTTGGTAAGGTGTTTAGTATTTGTTCAATGTCATTTATTTTACTGTTGCTACACCTTTGGGAATTTCTGTATTCATGTTGGAAGCTTTGTATTAAATTTATTACTTCAATTTTATACATGTCTTCCTTATGTGTTAGTTCTTGCCATAACTCTGTCTGTCTTGTGTTATCAGCAGTGACTTGATTCAATTTCATTGATAATTTTGATACTTCTTCTTGTGAAGCATCAAAACACTTTTTCAAGGCAATGGTATATGTCTTTACTCCAGTAAATGAATTTGAAATTTCATCAAGGACTTTCTTGTTATCTGTTTTGATAATATTTATGGCTTGTTTAATTCTTGTTTCAATTATGTCATCAATATTGAATTTAGAATATTTATCTGTTATTTCTTTAATAATGGCAGATTGTTCATTTATTTTATTGCCAAAAGAATTATCATTATTGGAAATTTTAATTGTTCTTAAAATTTTTTCAAAACAAATAAGTGTTTCATTAATTTGGCAAAGACTCAGGTTGTTTGTTTTAATGTTGTTACAAATGGTTTCATTTTTATCAGAAAGATGTTTTTTCACGTCATTTATAGCATCATACAACTCTGGGATGGAATCAAATATATCAGAAATCATTTCTGGAATTTTAATCTGGCTTCCTCTTTCTTCTGGAATTCCATCATGGCTCTGGCCATCTGAAATACATTTTCCATGGCATCCTGTAGCCTTGGCTGTAAGGTTTTGGCGCTGGTGCCTTCCATTTGCCCTTGTTTGGAACTTGTGGCTGTTTTTTCACGTTGGAATTGCTGGTGCTGGCCACTGGGGCTGTTTTTGGCACTGGTTTGGGTGGTGGAGGGTTGTTTTTCCTCCATTCTAGTGTCAACAGCATCATGTTTTTCTTCCCCATCAATGAATGCCATCCATTGAGCAATTTGCAAGTGTTGGGATGGCCCAGGAATTTCCTTACTGTCAGGTAAGAATTCATGCAATTCTTCCACAGGTCTGCAAGGATCTGGTACTCTTTGAATTGAAGTGAATTGTTGTATGCACTGTGGCTGCCTTTGTATATGTCCACAGAGGCTTGTTGTGGCGGTGTCAGCTCTTTTTGAAGGCAAAATGGTATTATCAGCTTCAGAATGACCCATTTTAGTTGTTTGGAAGTCATCAACTGACCCTTTTCCTTCTGTACCTGATTGGCCTCTGCAATAATCACGTCTATTACCTTTCTGGGAGCTGCTTGAGGGGTTATAGCTTGCTCCTGACCTGGTTGAAGGCATAATTATGGTTAAAAAGGCTTAAAATAGTAATTTTACGTCAAAAAGCTTACTATTGGCCAAAGCTTTTTGCTTTCTGAAGAGTATTACTTATGTCCAAGTTAATCAATTCAGAAGATATTGGTTCAGGTTGGTTATTATGAGTCACAATAACAGTACTATTATGGTATGAATTAATAGTACTGGCAGGAATAATGCTGGTGACTGTTGAGGCTGTTTCAATGTTTTCTTGTCTTACAACGTTGTCAGACACTAAAATCAATGAAAAAAACAATTAATTAAGTAAAAAAAAGAATATTTTCAAAAAGAAATGAAAATATAAGCCTCACTTATAATATGAAAAAAAAATTATTTTTTATGGATTTTTTGATTATAAGTATTTTTTATATGTTTTTAGATTTTCAATATAAGAAAAAAGATTTGAAAAGAGTAAAAAAAATTGTCACAGGTAAAATATCACGGCTGGGCCCCCAAATGTAAGGTGTGGATAGGAAACTTTGATTAAAAATCAAGTACTTTTCCTGTCCTCAAAATTTGTATAAGGTAAAAATCAATCAAAAATAGTAAGAAATATTATTTTTAAGAGAAAACACGCCAATTTTATTGTTTATAACTTTATTAGTATAAAACAATAATATCATAAAAATTTATTGTTTTACAAACAATAAAAATTTATCCAAAAAATACTCTACAAGAGATATTTTAAGGCCACAAAAGAAATTTGTTCAAGAGCAATTTCAATTGGAATTAATTGAGCAAAGAACTGCAAGCACTTAATTAAAGAACAAGGTCTTTAAAAAGAATATTAAAGAGAAAACATGCCCAAAAGTGACCAGAGTGAATTTGGAAACAAAGTGACAAAGTTTACAGTGATGAAAGATGCTTTAATTCACTTTTGGGGTGGTTCAGGGGTAAAAATGGTTATAAGAGTTACAAACAATGATTATAATGATTTTTTCACGTGGTTAAAAGGTTCAAAATTATTTTAAAAAGGTGGTTGGAATCTTTTATTGATTGGTTTAACAGTGTTTAAACTAATTAATAAAAGGAAAAGATTCTAACATGAAGAGAAAAGTGGGGCAAAGAAGACATTCTTTTATAGCCACCAATTCTCTTACTCCAAAAGGAAAATTTACTCTTGTCAGTCGTGAAAAACAGTCTGACAACAGAAAAGCCAATTATGGCATCATTGAACCCTGGTTCAGACCAAAAAGGGCTGGTTTAAGCCATTTAAGACCCTTAAATCAACCATTACTATAGCAATACCAGGCCTAGAGACTTCAAAGCACGTCAGAATGTGTTTCAGAGGCGTAGAAACCAGTTAAAACTGTTTTTACTATGATTGTTTTGTTTGAAGGGTAGTTTTACCCTCTTGGCAACAGCTCAAACTACCCCAGTTGGTATCAAAACCTCATCATCAATTAAGTTCACAGACCCTGTAACTCAATTCCAGGCCAAAAGTGATGAACTTTTGCGTGAATTTTGACATCCCACGCCTGTCAGCAAGGAATTTGGGGGTCTAGCTCCCCCTTAGAGCTGGAGTTCCTTTTCCCCCCCAAATTTAATCTTTCCAATTTATTTTTCCTTTAATTCCTCATCATGTATTATACTTATAAGCTACATATGTAATTCAATTCAATTGTACAGTACAATACAGTAATAATTGACACCTCATATGTAAATAAAAGTTCACTTATGTAATACACGCGCACATTTTGACATTTCAATTGAATTGAATTGAAAATACTTCAATTCCTCATAACTTCTAACCTAAACATAACACTTCAATTTTAACACAAAATTTGATGGTTAACACCACATGTGGTGTGAATTAAATTAAAGTTTTGAGGATTTTCAACTTTTGTATTGAAAATACTAAAAACTTAATTTAAGCTTATTTAGAGTTGAGTTACAAGAATTTCACTCAGAGGTGACCCCACCTGATTTTTTATGAGGAATCCAATGGTGAAATAATTTTTATGTGTTTATTTATTGGATAAAAAGTTATAATAATTTTTATTTAACTTTTTTCCAAATTTATTTATTTTTTCACAATTTTGTTAAAATTTCATTTTTACTTAATTTTTTCAAGTATAAATGTAATTTTATACTTACAAAATTTAATGTATTTTTATTTTTAAATTGTAATTAATTTTTTTATTTTTAATATAATTTTATATTTATATTTTGATTTTTATTTTAATAATATAAATAAATTTATTTTATTTATATTAATATGTTATTTTTGTATTTATGGTCTTTTGGGTATATGAAATTACCTCTAAGGCTCACACAAAGGGTATTCAACCTTACTCCCACTCAAACTCAACAAGCCATCAAATCCCTGATTTGTATTAGTACTCAGTCTCAGAAAGCTTCTTTCAAAATACTCATGCAGTTTGAATTCACCAATGAAGTCCTTCATTCCTTTTACAGGCTAAATTTACCAATTAAAGCTTTTATTCACAAATATGAAGCTGTATGATCACACAGCCTCACCACACCTCTTGTACATAAACTGTAAATCCATACAGGGCCTGTACTGTTCAAATCAATATTTCTTCAGAAAACATTCACTCTTTGGATCAGGGCTGGTAGTTTCTTCCATATTCCAGCCCCTATTCCTTCCTCTGAGGACTTTTACCGAGTTAATTCATATTTTCAATTTATCATTCTTAATATTTCATGCTTACTCATTAGAATATCTTATTTAGAATCATTAAGTTAGTCTTAGCCTTCCCTCACCTTTTCAGTGGAGGCTTGGTGGCCATATCTTTATTAACCTTCATAACATTTCTGATATGTTCAAAACTTCTATTTGGACTTGTTCCTGGTTGGCTCTATTTTTTTCATTGGAAATTTTGTCATGTTATTTGAACTTCATATTCTCACTATTTCTGTCACAGCCACTATCAGGGGTAAGGGTTTCAACTTTAAACCCATTCAAAATCATGAAACCAGAAAATCCAGTATGTGTAACAGAAATCAGTTTCAGCAAATCTTCTTGCTGAAACCTGCATACAGCTTAGTTCACCAATACAGCCTGTCAATACTTTTACAGGCTGGATTCACAAGACTTAAACTGTATGATCACCCAACTTCACCACACCTCTTTTACAGACCCTGTACAGCCATACAGGGGGTGTTAGCTGGCGCCTCTTTTGTGGCTCCCAGACTAAATATTAGGAATTTTAATAAACTAAGAAGAGTTGGAATACTATTTAAATGATTTTAATAGATGCGTCACTAGGTTTAATATGATGTACTGTTGGAATTAAGGCTTTAACAGTAGTAATAATTTGGAAAAGTGAATTTAATCAATTTAAAGGTGAGAGCGCTAATATTTCTAAAATAAAATGTAACTAATTTTGAATGTAAAAAATATAATTGGTAAGAGCTCTGAGGATTAATTCAAAGAGAATTAATCCTCTTTAAATGTTGTAATTACAAATTTGAAATCAAAACAGTGTAAAATAATTCTGTTTTGAAGGAAGAAAGATTTTCTATGGTAACAGAAGCAAATGTAACAACAAAATTAATGACATAGTGGGAGCATATACTATGACACATTGAATGATTAGTCATAGCAACAAGATTTAATTCATATTATAATAATATGAATTTAAGTATTTAAAATTTATACAAAAAATTGAGAGAAATGAGACAAAATTTTAGAGAAAGTGATTGTGGTCTGTATAGCAGGTAAAGGTTTACATGCTTGCAGGCTCACATTTGGTAATACTAAAAAAAATAGTAAATAAAATGATTTAGTCTTGAGAAGGGTTATAATTATGTTGAATTCTGGAAATAATGTCTTGAATATTGGAGTTTTTTTCATATGACAATTTTTTGTTGTTGGAGTCATGGAATTGTTTAAGATCCTTGAGTTCATTTGTATTTAATTTATTTCTATAGAATGATTTTTGAATGAGAGCTGATTCAATCTGGTTTTTTAGTATACTTTAAGGTGTGTTGGAGTTGAGGTAGTGGTATAGGTCCCTTTCATTATGGATATTCCTTATGATATTCAGTAAGGCCCATGATATTTGAATTTTGGTTGCAATAAGTTGATCATTGTCACAGGGGCTCTTCGAAGTGAAGAGGGCCTGGCACTCAGTAAACTGGGACTCACTTATGGAGGGCTCAAAGATATGGTAAGAAGGAACACAATAAATAGTGTTAAAGATAAATTGCTAAAAGAATAAATATAAGAAAAGAAGCAACAAGAAATAAGAGTAAGAAATAGAAGAGCCAACCACAAACAAGTCCAAGTCCACTGTTTCAACCTGTCAGAATGGAAAGAGAAGGGTTAATAAGGATATGGCCACCCAACTCATACTGTACAGGCAAAGAGAGAAAAGGCAAAGACTAACTTAAAATTGAATAATTATAATACCCAATTATAAGGATAAGAATAATTATAAAATGATAAATAAACTAAACAATTAACTGGGGAAAAGTCCCCAGGGGGGAGAAAGAGGGGCTGGTATGTGTGAGAATCACCAGCCCTGATCCAGAGGAAGAATTTTCATGAGAATATTTGATGATTGAATTGAGTCTGGCCAATACAGGTCCTGTATGGCTGTACAGAACCTGTACAAGAGGTGTGGTGTATTTGAGTGATCATACAGTTTCAAGTTGGTGTATTGAAACTGTATTGGGTGAACCCAGCCTGTACAGGTATTGACAGGCTGTATTGAGGTACCAAGCTGTATGCATGTTCAGAATGAAGGTTGCTGAAATTGAATGCTGATACAAATGCTGGATCTGCTGATTTGGGGTGTTTGAGTGGGTGTATGAATGAATACCCTTACCCCTGATGAGTGGTTGTTACAGTATCCCCCTCTTGAAACTGGTGGGCTCCTGAACACCATAATACCCTGCCATTGTTGAGTGGCATCTCACTACCCCACACAATTCTTTGAAAAGTTTTCTTTTGACCATTATCTTGAAATCCTTCTCCATCTCTTCTCTGTCAATTAAATTTATTTCCCCCTTCCTTAACTTTGAGTAAATACCCCACTTCGAACTGTTATTTCTTCTGATTGAAACAACTGACGTCCTTGGGGCGTGGCCTTGGGTTGTATCCCAAAATTATGGCCACTGAGCTCTTGTGCTCAGAAAATGGTGCCAGATGAGTATATGAAGTGTACTCATCTGGCCAGCCCAGTCAAAGAAAATGATGATGACAAGAATTCAGGGGTCTTTTCCCCAAATGGCCTTCAAAATGCCTCAACCAGCCCTTTATAGTGATTTTGGGCTGGTGCCTTCTCTATGGAGGATCTTGAGGATCCTTGAATTTATGGCCATTTTGGCCTTTTTTGGATCCTTGGTGTCTTTGGGTGAAACTTTGGTCCATGGCCTTTTATGGCCAAATTCTGGGTTTTGCAATTTTCTGGCCCTTTTGGCCTTTTTGAAGTCTTTGGGTGCTTACGGTCCACGGGCCGTACGCCGCGGTCCGCGGTCCGTGGGGGTTATTGGAAGCCCCCAGGGCCAAAATGGACCCCTTGGGCCCAAATTTGCTGGGGACCCAAGGGGGTCATGGGACCTAAAATGGCCCCAAAAAACAGATTTCACCTTATATGGCCTGGACCCATTGGTGGGGTCCAGGACCACCAAACCCTGGCCTTCCCCAAAGTTGCAGGGGAGGCCCTGGGTGATGACTCCAGGCCCAAAAGGGGCCTTGGACCTTGACATTGAGAGGTTTTGAGGGGGGCCATGATTGACTTGTGGCCCAATTTCCCTTGAGGTCGAACCTTTGATTTGACGTGGACTTGACGATTTGGGTGGAGTGAAATCCAGTGTCTTGTTCCTGTTTACGGTTGGTTTGACTCCTATTCATGCTCTTATAACAACTAATAAATGAGATAAAATAAAATGATTAAAATAATAAAGGCACCTCCCAATACGTGATTTGGAAGGGGATGCTGCTGCTTTAAAGAAATAAAAGAAAGAAAATTATACATGTAAAGAAAGAAAAGAAATGAAAATAAATAAGAGAAAAATGAGAGTAAAGAAAGAAATAAAGAAATATCCTCATGGTTGGTCCTTCTTGCGGTGAGTTGCTTGATTTTGGCCAATAAGTGTCTGAAAAATGAAAAGCAAGCATTGCGATGCTCACAGAGTGGCCAAGGTAATGTTTTACAAGAAGTAGAACCCTCAGGGATGCATACCAGGAGATGGAACTTACTTTCATAACTTCCACTCCCCACCAAGTACCATAAAATTGAAAAGAATTGCCATAAATGACTTCTGAGTGAATTGCCATAAATGACTTCTGAAATGAATTGCCGTAAATGACTTGAAGTAATGAATGTCTTGAATTATGATGATTGGCATAAAATGAAATGATAAATAGAGAAAGAAATGAAAAATAACAAAGAAAACATTGGGCCATATCTTGAGAAGGTCCAAATGGAGGGTATTGATGTTGTATGCTTCCTGAACCTGTCCAAAGAAATGACAAGTGCTCACAAAGTGGCCAAGGTGATGCTTACAACAACATATGGGTAGAATACCCCCTTAAAGGTGCATGCCAGGAGAGGAACTTACTTTCATAACTTCTTCTCCCCACCAAGCACCATAAAATCAAACTCTTGAGGTATTTGGACCAGGCTTGTCTGGATACAATGAATGGAAATCCTTGACAAGGTCTGATAAGTTGGTAAGGTTGGAAGATGGTTCCCAAGTGGTTCTTTCTGGGTCTTCACTGAATCCTTTCCACTCTACAAGATACCATAATTTACCTCTTTTGAGTTTTGAGTCCAGAACCTGAGCCACTTCCCATTCTTCTTGCTCTTCCACTAAAACTGGTGGTGGCGGCAATTGGTGACGATTTGGGATAGTTGAATGCTTGACTGGTTCTAATAAGGACACATGGAATACAGGGTGAACTGTCTTCCATTGCTGAGGCAACTTGAGGTGATATGCATGGCTGCCAATCTTCTTCAGAACTTCAAAGGGTCCCAACCATCTTTCTGATAATTTCTTGGTGGGTCTTGTTGTCTTGATGTTCTTGGAAGCTAGCCATACTTTGTCCCCAGGTTGGAAATCAGGTGGAATTGCTCTATTTCTATCTGCATACTTCTTGAATCTCCTTATTGCTGACTCTAATTCTTCTTTGACAACTTGCTGTAATGATTGGAGTTTTGTTGATAACTTTCCAGCAGGTGAGTCTTGAGAAATATGGATTGAGTCAAAGCGGGGATTTCTTCCATAAATGGTGAAAAAAGGTGATTGCTTGGTTGATGAGTGTTCTGCATTATTATAGGCAAATTCAGCCAGAGGGAGCCAGGTGTACCAGTCATCTTGATGATAGCTGACATACATCCGAAGGTACTGTTCTAGTATCTGATTTACCCTCTCTGTCTGTCCATCTGTTTCAGGGTGAAAGGCAGTTGAAAGATCTCTTGATATCTTGAGCTGCTGACACAATTGAGTCCAAAATGATGAAACAAATAAGGATCCTCTATCACTGACAATACTGACTGGAAGTCCATGCTTGGAAAATACATGACTAATGAAGATTTGAGCTAAATCCAGAGCAGTGATTGTGCCATAAGTTGGAATGAAGATTGCCATTTTTGAGAATCTGTCCACAACTACTAAGATTGAGTCAAAGTTGTTTGACAGAGCAATTGAGTGATGAAGTCCATTGATAAGGAATTCCAAGGACCAGATGGAATTTGAAGAGGCTTGAGTAATCCAAACTTATTATGGTGGATGTTCTTGTTTCTTGAACATTGCTGACATGAGGACACATAGTCCTTGATGATTTGATTTATGCCAGCCCAATAAAAATCCCTCTTGATGAGCTTGAGGGTCTTCTCCTGGCCAGGATGGCCAGCCAATGGTGAATCAGATGCCTTTGAAGAATGTCCAATTGAACTTCATGATTGCTTGGAATAACTACTCTATCTTTGAACAATAATAATTTTGCTTGAGGGTCAAGAGAATAGTCTGGGACTGATTCTCCTTATAGTCTTTGTATTGCCATACTTGTCTTTGAATCTGATCAGCTAAATCTGAAAACATTTCAACTTTTATGGAAAAGAATCTTGACTCTTGAATTTCATTTTGCTTGAGAACTTGATGAAAGTTTTGAGGATTCTTGCTGATGAAATCCACCCCCCTCTCTGGGTACACGTCGTCCAGACGTGACAAGGCATCTGGTAAAGTGGCCAGCCTGCCTGGGCGGTAAGTGATAACAAAGTGAAATTCAGACAAAAATTCAGCCCAACGGGCTTGATGACGAGTAAGGACTTTAGAGGACATAAAATATTGGAGAGAACAATGGTCTGTCAAGAGCTCAAAGGAACCAGAAAGAGAAAGGAGAAAGGCTCTCCAGTGCTTGAGAGCCCAAACTATGCCAAGGAGTTCCTTGTCATGAATTTCATATTTGAGTTCAGCTGGTAAGAGCTTGCGACTATCAAATGCAATGGGATGCTTTCCTGAGTCATTCACCTGACTCAGTACAGCACCCAAGGCATAATCAGAGGCATCAGTCTATACAATAGTTGGAAGAGAAGGATTAAAGTGAGAGAGGATAGGAGCAGTGGTGAAAGCTTCTTTGAGTATCTGAAACTGGCTAAGAGCTTCCTCATTGAAGATGAAGGGAGAATCTTTTTTGAGAAGGGAAGTGAGAGCAGAGATTTTTTTGGAATAATTTTTAATGAAACAACGATAAAAGTTGGCAAAGCCAAGAAAAGATTGGAAGGCCTTGATGTTCTTGGGCTGAGGCCAATTGAGGATTTGTTGAACCTTTGAAGAATGCATCTTGAGGCCATCACTTGAAACAACATAGCCCAAGTATTCCACACTTGAGGCAAGGAATACACACTTTGAGGCTTTAGCAAACAAATTATTGTCTCTCAGTCTTTGGAGAACAGAGGCCACATGTTTAACATGTTCATCCAAAGAGCTAGAGAAGACCATAATATCATCTAAGTACACTGCAACAAAAACATCCAAAAAATCTGCAAAGATATCATTTACTAGATTTTGGAAAGAAGCAGGAGCATTGGTGAAACCAAATGGCATGACCAAATACTCAAAACTGCCATATTTGGTTCTGAAGGCAGTTAAGTGCTCATCCCCCTCTTTGATTCTCAGAAGGTTATATGCACCACGCAAATCTATCTTGGAGAAGATAGTGGAACCGTTGAATACGGTAAGAAGCTGATTCATAGGAGGAACAGGGTATCTGTTCTTCCTAGTGACAGCATTGAGTTTGCGGTAGTCAACACACAAACAAAGACCTCCATCCTTTTACTTGACAAAAAGGACAGGTGCTCCTGTTGAAGAGGAGCTTGGTCTAATGAAACCTTTCTCTACATTCTCTGAAATGTAGGCCCGCAGTGTTTCTGACTCTTGATTTGATAATGAGTAGATAACACCAATTGGAGGTAGAAGACCCTCCAATTCGATATGGTGATCACAGGCGCGGTGTCGAGGAAGTTCCTCTGCTTTCACCTTGGAGAATACATCCAAATAATGGTGGTAAGCCGGAGGAACAACCTTCAACACAGTTTCAATTTCTTCTGGCTCTTCCTCCTCATCCCACTGCTCCTCCAGGGATGCATGAAAAGATAAGGGAGGAAGGTCCACATCCCCTTGAAAGAGATGAAGTGAAGATATGGCAACATCTTCTCCAACATCCTTTATCTCTTTGAAGACTTCATCTCTTAATGGAAGTAATGACTGAGAGGGAATAATGGAAGGGATATGGACAGAAGAAGGAATGGTAGGTGTCTTAAGTTCACCAACCAGAGCAACACTGTTGACAGCAGTGGCAAAGTCATTACTAGTAGAAGGAATAATACCACTACAATCCTTATGATTAGAATCATAGGTGATTAATCCATTTTTCCAATCAATAATGGGATTGAAATGGTAAAGAAAATCATAGCCCAATATTAGGTCTTCTCCCTTGGGTGAATCTATGATAAAGAAATTCCATTCAAATCTTGGGAAGGAAGGTAAGTCAACAACCCACTTGGTATAATGGGTAATGAACAAGGAAGTGGATTCACTGGAATCCAGAATGAAAAGAGGAATCTTTTCAGGGAGCTCTGACATGGTCAATGAGTACTTGAGAACAAAATTCTTTGCAATAAAGGAGTTTGTAGCACCAGAATCAATGAGAATACTATAAAAAATATCAGAGATTGAAGAAAAAATAAGAAATCTTAAAGATTTCTTGACACTAGTATTCAGAGTGCACAATTGTGCTCTTGAAGGAAATAAGTGAGAACCATTGAACACATCATGATTCCCACTCAGGCTTTTCCCTGCTTGCTAGGGAAGCCTTCTGATGATCCTTGCCTATTCTCAGGCCTCTTGAAGCATTTTTCAAATGGGTGCTTTCCACCACAATAATTGCACAAACCTTCTTTAATCCTCCTCTCCTTTTCAGAACCAATTAATTTGTTATCCTTATTGAGGAGAGCAGCATGAGGCTTGTCTTTGGACATTTGAAAATTCTTCCCCTTCTTATTCTTATTGTGATAGCGCTTCTTGGATGATGAACTTTGAGGAGGCTTGGAGAAATTGGATCCAATGATTGGAGGCTTCTTCTCTTGATGACTGCCCTTTTCCTTTTGCCTCTCATGATATCTTGTGTCTAATTCTAAAGTGACATCCATAAGTTCTTGAAGAGTGTCAAAGGCTCCAGGGTGAGAAGCCAATTGGTCCAACAATCTTGATGCCAAGCCTCTTCTATACACATTAATGGAAGCTCTTTCCCCCCAATCTCCAATTCTTGACATTAAGCTTCTGAAATCTGCTATGTACAAGGAAACATGACCACTTTCCTTCATCCTCAAATTGTCCAACTCTTGTTCAGCTTTCCTGACTTCATTGGGGTCACCAAAAAGAGTGAATAATTGAGATTCAAATAATGGCCAATTATTGAGGAGGTAGGAAGGGTCTTCATTGGAAATATTTGAGAGGTAAGGTTCAATCCACTTGCCAGCTCTACCAGTAAGAAAAGAAGTTGAGTACAAAACCTTCTTCCTGTCAGCAAAGAAGTTTGCTGGATCATTATGGAAAATTAGTTGACAGGATTGGATAAATCCTCTCAACTTATGAGCTTGAGTACCATCAAAAGAATCAGGTGCCTTCATGGATGGAGTCTTGAAAGCAGGGGCTTTGGAATTGTCCCTGGGAGCAACCACTTGAGTGAGTTGCCCCATGAATTGAGTCATCTGCTCCATCATCTTGAGGAGACTTGGATCAGTTTGAGAGACAAGAGGTTGACTAGAAAGGGCTAGATTAGAACCCTGAGGCGCCTCTGGAGCATTTGCCAAGGAATCTGCCACTTCAGTTTCCCCAGAATCTTCCTCTTCCACAGACTCTTCCCCCTCTTCATCTTCCACTTCCCCTTGTCTTGCTCTTGCACCTTCAGACATGCCAGGGAAGCCACCCAAAAGTCCAGAGAAAGATCTTGATCTTCTAGATTTCATTCCACCTCTTCTTGAGGGTGCTGCTCCTTCCATTGGTGGTCCTCTGTCCAAATTTGCACTCAGTTGATGAAATGATGGTGTGCGGTCAAGAGGAGCCCTTGCTGTAGGAGTGAGAACAGCTTGAATTCTTTGGGATCTAGTATTTTTGGCTGGGGGACTATGCTGAATTGGCATTTTGAAATAAATGAAATAAAACTTGATGGTATTAAGGATAATCAAACTTGGCCAAATCAATCACAATAAAATCTTGATGAATCTTGAGGAATCAATTCAAATCTTGAGCAATCAAATTCAATCAACAGTCAAATAAATTAAATCAATCAACAATCAATTCAAATCAAATATCAATAATCTTGAGGAAATCAATAATCAATCAATATTCAATCAATAATCAATCAATAAATGTCTTCAATATGAAATCAAGTCTTGAGGAATCAATCAATCAGTTCAAAATCTTCAGAAATCAATTCAATATCTTGATGAGTCAAATCAAATCAATAATCAAAATCAATTCTTGAGGATCAATCAATATCTTGAGAGTTCAAAGTCAATAAATGAAATAAATCCTGAATCAATAACCCAAATGAATCCCAATGAATAATCCAATCAATTAAACCAATCAATAATTCCTAGATAAAACCTGAATAAGAACACAGAAAAATTTGATTGATAAAAATAAAATGAAGTGATGAAATGGTCAGCAATGATTAAGAAAGAAAAAGGAATCAATTTTCATAAGAATGAAATGAATGAGATGAAAATTGATGAAAGAGAAAAATCATAATCATTAAGATGATTAAATCATAAGAAAGGTCATAATTGATGAATGAGAGAAATGAATATAGATGAATGAAAAGAAGAATCAAATATGAGTCAATTAATTTAATGTCACAGGGGCTCTTTGAAGTGAAGAGGGCCTGGCACTCAGTAAACTGGGACTCACTTATGGAGGGCTCAAAGATATGGTAAGAAGGAACACAATAAAGAGTGTTAAAGATAAATTGCTAAAAGAATAAATATAAGAAAAGCAGAAACAAGAAATAAGAGTAAGAAATAGAAGAGCCAACCACAAACAAGTCCAAGTCCACTGTTTCAACCTGTCAGAATGGAAAGAGAAGGGTTAATAAGGATATGGCCACCCAACTCATACTGTACAGGCAAAGAGAGAAAAGGCAAAGACTAACTTAAAATTAAATAATTATAATACCCAATTATAAGGATAAGAATAATTATAAAATGATAAATAAACTAAATTAATTAACTGGGGAAAAGTCCCCAGGGGGGAGAAAGAGGGGCTGGTATATGTGAGAATCACCAGCCCTGATCCAGAGGAATAATTTTCATGAGAATAATTGATTATTGAATTGAGTCTGGCCAATACAGGTCTTGTACAGCTGTACAGAACCTGTACAAGAGGTGTGGTGTATTTTGAGTGATCATACAGTTTCATACTGGTGTATTGAAACTGTATTGGGTGAATCCAACCTGTACAAGTATTGACAGGCTGTATTGACGTACCAAACTGTATGCATGTTTCAGAATGAAGATTGCTGAAACTGACTGCTGATGCAGATACTGGATTTGCTGATTTGAGGTGTTTGAGTGGGTGTATGAATGAATACCCTTACCCCTGATGAGTGGTTGTTACAATCATTTATTTTCTTTTCAATGTAATTTTTTATCTTATTCAATATTCTTTTTTCATTATTTTCAGTATCAGTCACACCTATTGTTTCTTCTTTATTTTTATTAATAGTCGTATCTATCGTTGCAAGCTCAATTTCGTTGATTCTGGAGCTAGCGCGACTGGTAGTAGGTCGTGATTTTTCTTCTTTTATATTATAGATCTCATTTTTATTAGTGTCAGGTTGATTACTACTCAAAGGTCTGTTGTTCCTTTTTGAGTCTTTGGATTTTTATTTGTTGTGATAGTGTTTGTGTTGGTACTTTTAATATCAAAATCAGTACTATACTT
The DNA here is from genome assembly GCA_023105745.1 of Austropuccinia psidii. Classification (NCBI taxonomy): domain Eukaryota; kingdom Fungi; phylum Basidiomycota; class Pucciniomycetes; order Pucciniales; family Sphaerophragmiaceae; genus Austropuccinia; species Austropuccinia psidii. The sequence continues at coordinate 70,950,577 of JALGQZ010000004.1, forward strand.
CCTTTTTGTAATGCTCTCCTTGATCATAGTACCATTACAAAAAGCCTTAGGAACAGAGGAGGCTTTGAGGGTTCCAGAGTCGTAAGGGGAATGAGATTGTGTACTAATATCAGGATTAGAAATAAATGTCTTGACTGTATGTCTGTAGGCTGTATTGGTAGCTAATTTGTCTTTGAAATTTGATTCATATTGTTTTTTCTTCATTACCATGGTTTTTTTCCTCCAAATTAGGCTTATACTTCACTTCTGCAATCATAATTTCACCTTTATTCATTTTCTTATCAGAAATCTGATTATTTACAGTTATATTTGGCTGTAAAACACTGCATTCTGAATTTGGAGTGTTAGAGAAACGGTGAAGCTTCCATCCTTCTGAACGGGTAGTAGGCTTCCTATGGCGATGACAACAAGTAGAATGGTTGATTGAATTGCTACTGGTCATAATTTTGGATAGATGACCAGTAACAGCGCTCAAGTCTTTCATCAACAAAGACAAGCATTGAAAAGCTTCAATATGTGGGGGGCTATAGTAATTTAAAACTTGATTACTGGTGTTGGATAGTAGTAACAGTGAATCCAACAAGATTTGAGGCTTGGATGTAATATTAATAGCTTTGGAATGAAGCTTCAAGGCTTATAGGATATGATAGTAAAAAAAAAGGAATCAGAATTTTGATGTTGGTTCTTGACCAACGTCTAATTAATTTATTAGATGTAATTAATTAATCAATTAAATCTAATATAAATTTTAATATATTAAATGTTAGCTGGCGCCTCTTTTGTGGCTTCCAGACTAAATATTAGGAATTTTAATAAACTAAGAAGAGGTGGAATACTATTTAAATGATTTTAATAGATGTGTCACTAGTTTTAATATGATGTACTGCTGGAATTAAGGCTTCAGCAGTAGTAATAATTTGTAAAAGTGAATTTAATCAATTTAAAGGTGAGAGCGCTAATATTTCTAAAATAAAATGTAAGTAATTTTGAATGTAAAAAATATAATTGGTAAGAGCTCTGAGGATTAATTCAAAGAGAATTAATCCTCTTTAAATGTTGTAATTACAAATTTGAAATCAAAACAATGTAAAATAATTCTGTTTTGAATGAAGAAATATTTGCTATGGTAACAGAAGCAAATGTAACAACAAAATTAATGACATAGTGGGAGCATATACTATGACAAATTAAGTGATTAGTCATAGAAACAAGATTTAATTCATATTATAATAATATGAATTTAAGTATTTAAAATTTATACAAAAAATTGAGAAAAAATGGGACAAAATTTTAGAGAAAGTGATTGTGGTCTATATAGCAGGTAAAGGTTTACATTCTTGCAGGCTCACAGGCGATTTATTATTCAAATAAGTTCAAATGAAGATTCCACTCAGGAAATTTCACTCTTTGGATCAGGGCTGGTGGATTCTCACATAGACCAGCCCCCTTTTTCTCCCTCTGGGGAATTTTTTCCTCAGTTAATTAATATAGTTGATTTATTATTTTATAAATATTCTTACTCTTATTTTGGGTATTATATTTATTGGTATCAAGTTTGTCTTTGCATTTCTTCTTCTCCTTTACAGTATGAGTTGTGGTGTCCATATCCTGATTAACCCTTCTCTTTCCTTATTAAAGGTTGAAACAGTGGAATTGAACTTGTTTTTAGTTGGCTATTTTATTTCTTACTCTTATTGTTTGTTTCTGCATTTCTTATAATTCTTTTATTAGCAATTCTACTCTTATTAAACTCTTAAGTGTACTCTGCCTTATATCATCTTGAGCCCTCCATAAGTGAGTCCCAGTTTACTGGGTGCCAGGCCCTCTTTACTTAGAAGAGCCCCTGTGACATTATATTAATTCACTCATAATTTCTTCTTTCTTTCATTATTTCAAATTCATTTCTCTCATTCATCAATTGTGATTTTTATGAATCTATGATTTTCTCATTATTTTATAATTCTTTTATCACTTTATGATTCTCATCAATTTTCATCTTATTCTTTTTATTCATAGGAAAATTGACTCCTTTAATTTCTTAATTCATCTGACCTCCTCATCTCATTTTCAAATCTCAATCAATGCTTATTTTCATTTTCTGTCTGAATTTAGGTTTTCTTTTGTCAGGGCTTAATTGATTAGAATTCTTGGTTAATTGATTCAGAACTTCAGGAGTATATTGGGATGATCATTTATTGATTTTGAAATTTCTCAAGAATTATTGATTGATTGATTTTATTATTCAAGACAATGATTTTACCTCAAGACTCTGATTTGATTTGATTGATTGACCTGATTGGTTCCTCAAGATAGCTTATTTATCTTCCAGATTTGATTTAATTGATTGATTTGAGCTTCATTCCTCAAGAAATTGAATTTAGTTTGAAGATATTGACTGAATTCCTGAAGACATAATTTATTTTATTTTATTTACTGACTGACATTGACTATCCATAAGAATTTGATTTCTTCATTTTCATTCTTCAAGATTTATTCATAGTGTTTTCACTTCAAGACTTTTGATTTATTTCTTGAGTTCATGAAGATTCTCATTTGATTTGATTTGGTCAAGCCTTGTTTTATTCTCAAGTATCATCAAGTTATTTTTATTATTATTTAATAATTCCAGTCCAGAATAGCCCTCCAGCCAAGGATACATGATCCCAAAGAAATCAAGCTTTTCTCACTCTTACAGCATGGGCTCCTCTTGACTGCACACCATCAGTTCATCAACTGAGTTCAAATTTGGACAGAGGACCACAAATGGAAGGTGAAGCAACCTCCACAAGAGGAGGGGTGAAGTCAAGAAGATCAAGGTCATTCTCTGGCTTGTTGGGTGGCTATCCATGCATTTCTCAAGGGCCCAGAAGTAGATTGGGGCAAGATGAAGATGAAGAGGGTGAGGAGTCTGAGGAAACTGAAGTGGAGGCTTTCTTGGCAGGTGCCCCTGAGGCTTCTGAAGCTTCAAATCTAGCCCAATCCAATCAACCTCTTTTCTCTCAAGCTTACCCAAATTTCTTCAAAATTATGGAGCAAATGACTAAATTCATGGGATAACTCACTCAAGAAATTTCCCCAAGTGACAATTCAAGATCCTCAGAATTTAAGACTTCATCAATGAAGGCACCTGATTCTTTTGATGGTACTCAAGCCTATAAATTCAGAGGATTCATCCAATCCTGTCAATTACTTTTCCATAATGATCCAGCAAAATTCTTCTATGACAGAGACAAGGTTCTTGTCTCACTGGTGGAGCTGGGAAATATATTTAACCTTACCTCTCAAATATCTCTAATTAAGACCCATTTTATCTCCTCAATAACTGGAAGCTGTTTGAAACCTAGTTATTCACTCTTTTTGGTGATTCCAATGAAGTAAGTAAAGCTGAAAAAGAGTTGTACAATCTCAGGATGAAGGAAAGTGGTCAAGTATCCTTGTACATTGCTTATTTTAGAATTTTAATGTCAAGAATTGGAGACTGGGGGGAAAGATCTTATATTCATGTGTATAGAAGAGGCTTGGCATCAAGACTTTTGAACCAATTGGCTTATCACTCTTGTAACTTTGATACTCTTCAAGAACTCATGGAAATTACTTTTGAACTAGATAAAAGATACCATGAGAGGCAGAAGGAAAAGGGTAGTCATCAAGACAAGAAGCCCCCACTCATCCAATCCAATGCTTCCAGGCTTCCTCAAGATTCATCTTCCAAAAGGCCTCATCACAAGAAGAGCAAGAAGGGGAAGAATTTTCAAGTCTCAAAGGATAGGCCCCATGCTTCTCTCCTGAATAAGGACAATAAATTAATTGGTGCTAAAAGGAGAGGAGGATTAAAAAAGGTTTATGCACTTATTGTGATAGAAAACACCCAATTGAAAAATGCGTCAAGAGGCCTCAGAATAGGCCAGGAGTATCAAGAGGGTTTCCTTGTAAGCAGGGAAATTCTTTAGTGGGAATCATGATGTGCTCAATGGTTCCCACTTACTTCTTTTAAGAGAACAATTGTGCACTCTGAATACTAGTGTCAAATAATCTTTTAAATTTCTTATTTTCTCCTCTGTCTCTGATATTTTTTATGTTATTCTCATTGATTCTGGTGCTGAAAACTCTTTTATTGCAAAGAGGTTTGCTCCCAAGTACTCATTGAATATTTCAGAGCTCCCTGCGAGTATTCCTCTTTTCATCTTGTATTCCAATGAATCCACTTCCTTTTTATCACCCATTATACCAAGTGGGTTGTTGACTTGCCTTCTTTCCCAAGTTTTAAATGGGATCCCTCTATCATAGGTTCACCCAAGGGAAAAGACCTGATATTGGGCTATGATCTCCTTTACCACTTCAATACCATGATTGATTGGAAATTAGGATTGATCACCTATAATTCTAGTGGTATTAACTCTTCTACTAGTAATGAATTAGCCACTTCTGTCAACAGTGTTGCTCTGGTTGGTGAGCTTAAGACACCTTCCCTTCCTTTTTCTGTCCATATCCCTTCCATAATGACATCTCAGTCATTACTTTAATAAATAGATGAAGTATTCAAAGAGATAAAAGATGTTGGAGAAGATGTTGGAGAAGATGTTTCTATATCTTCACTTCATCTCTTTCAAGGGGATATGGACCTTCCTCCTTTATCTCTTCATGCCTCCCTGGAGGAACAATGGGATGAGGAGGGAGGGCCAGAAGAAATTGAAACTTTTCTGAAGGTAGTATCCCCTGCTTATCACCAATAGTTTGATGTATTATCCAAGGTGAAAGCATAGAAACTTCCTCCACACTGTGCCTGTGATCATCATAACAAACTGGAGGGTATTCTACATCTATTTGGTGTTATCTACTCATTATCAAATCAAGAGTCATAAACACTGTGGGCCTACATTTCAGAGAATGTAGAGAAAGTTTTGATTAGGCCAAGATCCTCTTCAATAGGAGCACCTGTCGTTTTTGTTAAGAAAAGGGATTGTGGCCTTCATTTGTGTGTTGACTCCCACAAAATAAATGCTGTTACTAGGAAGAACAGCTCTGCTGTCCCTCCAATGAAACAGCTCCTGACTGTCTTTAATGGTGCCACTATCTTCTCCAAGATAGATTTATGTGGTGCTTATAATCTCCTGAGAATTAAAGAGGGGTATGAGCACTTAACTGCCTTTAGAACTAAACATGGTAGCTATGCCATTTGGCTTAACCAATTCTTCTGCTTCATTTCAAAATATTGTGAATGATAGCTTTGCAGAACTCTTGGACCTTTTTTTTTAGTCTACTTAGTCAATATTATGGTCTTCTCTAGTTCTGAGGAGGAAAATGTAAAACATGTGGCCTCGGTCCTCCAAAGACTGAGAGACAATAAGTTGTTTGTCAAAGCCTCCAAGTGTGTATTCCATTCCTCAAGTATTGAATACTTGGGCTATGTTGTTTTAAGTGATGTCCCAAGATGAATTCTTCAAAAATGCGGCAAATTCCCAATTGGCTGCAGCCACAGAACATCAAGGACCATCAATCTTTTCTTGTCTTTGGAAACTTTTATGATTATTTCTGTAAGCTGGGGTCTCTTTTGTGACTTACATTTTATATAGAAGGAATTTGATAAATCAATTAAAAAGTGTAATCTCAGGTTATTATAAAAATTTAGATGTTACTTTATTTTCTCAATGAAGTACTTTTGGAATTTAAGCTTTAACAGTATAGTTGAGTGTAAAAGTGAATTGAATCACTTATTTGTGAGAGGGCTGATATTTCTAGAATAAAAATGTATGTAATTTTAATTTGTAAGAATATATAGTTTTAGAGCTCTGAGGTATCATTCAAAGTTAAGAGTGGTCCTCTTAAATATTGTAAATACAAAAATGGAAATGATGTGATATTAATATTTATGACATCATCAAAAGTAAATAATTTATTTTCATTTACAAAACACAATGATGTCATAATATTTAAGATTTAATGACATCATCAAGACTTCAAATAATCAATTTTAACTTTTTAAGTTGAAGTTTTGTGAGCCTTTGAGATATGACAACATACCCAATAAGGTCACAAGAAAGACTCAGAATAATTATACCTTTAAGATAATTATACTAAAATTACTTAGAATAATTATACACTAAAAATAATTACTTTAAAAATACAAAAATACCATAAATTGGTACAAAAGTTGGTTTAACTTAAAGACCAATGAATCAACATGTGCAATCAATTATGCCATTGGATTCCCTATGGTAAAATACACATATATCATTTTTATGGAATAACTGTAAAGTCAATATTTAATGAGTTATAAGGAATAATACCTTATAAAAACCATAAATCCTTATTTATTTCAAGAATCAATGAAACAACATGTAAAAGGAATTGTACGATTGGATTCCCCATGAAATTTCACACATAAAACAATTAATTAGCTAATTCCCAAAGTTAATACTTAAGGAATCAACCTGAATATATGCACTTTTTTGGTCAACGCATATATTCAAGGATCATAGCTAATATCTCTTAAACTATACAAGATAGAGTGATGAACCAAAAAGAAAGTTACCACGTAATTATTGTAAGAACACAGATATAAACTTTATCTTACAAATTATAATCAAGGTTAAAACCTATGATGAAATATTGATAAAAATCAACAGAGCTGTTGACCACTTTGTTGTGAAAGTGGTCCAAACTTAAAAAAAAGTACACAGTTGGATTCTACTAGTTCATTCATGGAGAATGATGTAATGTTTATTATTAAATTCAGGGTACAACCCCTTGAAATCATGGTTTGAAGTTTAAAATATTGAATTTCACCAGAAAAGATGAGTTACAAGAAAAATCATCAAATTAGAGTTTTGATGATGTAATGAAAAGCTCTTGGCAGAATAATAAGGTTATGTCAGGCTATCAGAATTCACTCTCTGAATTTCTGTAGCGTGTAAAACTTAGAAGTTATTAAAGATCAAAGTTTGAGCTTAAATTGAGCAGTTATGATCACCTACTGTAACCTTAAATTAAGTTTAACAGTCATATGAGTGATACAATTGGTGAATACTATTAGTTTATGATTAGAACTATTAAATTTCACGAAATTTGGGGTTCTGCCAAGCCTCTGATGTCATCAAACTTAGAGTTATAGTGAGAACTCTAAATAATGGTGTAATAATGGTGTAATATGGTTTGATCATGATGTAATCACCCTCAAACCTTAAAATATTGATCAATTCCAGTGGATATGATCAGTACACGTCTACTAGAAGCCTGTTGGACTCTAGGAGGGAGGTATTTACTAGAAATAGAGCTCTTTTTACTCTGTTTTCCCCTCAGACGCATCAAAAACATTAAATCAATTAAACCAAAGGTAATTTCTTTATTCTTTATATATAAAACTATTATATTATTAAAGACCAAAGACCACCTTGTTATAATCATCTATTTTGACGTGATTAAATAATTTATTTAATTGTTTTTGTTAAAAATCTCCCTAAAAACTCATTTCCACGTAAAAATCAAGAATATTGGTAATTTTTTCTTTATTTTTATTGTAAATACAATTTGAAAAGGTTGTATTTATATTGTTTGGTGTAAAGTATTTCAAAATTATTATATTAAGTGTTAAAAGTAGGTTATTTTCTCTTATTATAATAATTTTCTCTTCATTATTATTTTAATAAATTCTTTAATTAATATAAATAGTATTTATATTAATTTATAACTTTAATTATGGTAATATTATTGTTATTAATTGTTTTTTATTAATAAAAAACAACTTTCAAGGCTTTATTATTTGTTTGTAACAATAATAAAGAGCAATTAAATATATTAATTATTTTATATTAATATATTTATCTTTATTATATTATTATATTTATTTAATAATATAACTATTTTACGCCACAATTATAATAATTCTTTATTATTATAATTATTTCATCTTATTTATTTCATTCATAAGGACATTCATAGTACAATAAGTAAAACATTAGTAATTTTTACTTATTGTTTCATAGTCAAACCTTACATTTGGAGGCCTGCCATGATATTTACTTAAAAAGACCTTTTAAAAATATTCTAATTGGGCTTATCCAATAATAAATTATATTTATAATCATAAAATTATATGATAATTTTATATTTTATTGATTTTAGAAGCTATTGAGGCATTTGGAAAGCAATTGTACTGTCTTACACGTGGTTTTTCACATCCTTAGACTTGCAAGAACTTTCTTTGAGTGACTCTAGTGATTAAAAAAGATATTTTATAAATTAAAAATCATTTTTTTTATAATATAATTTTATAAAAAGAATCATATTCATTTTTTTATTTTATTCTTTAAAAATAAAAATATAAAAAATATTAAAAAATATTAAAAACTAATAAAAAAAAGTTATTTTTATTCATTTTTATTTCTTTATTCATTTAAATTTTTTAAAGATATAAAAGCAATTTCTACGTGGAAAATTGCCATATCTTGCCAAAAAATAACACTTCTTATAAAAAGACTTATATTTATTTGTCTTTTTTAGTGTTTGAAGATAACCCAAAAGAAGACAACCAAACTACTGTTGAGAGATTTGTGGAAGAAACTTGTCAAAGTTCTCCAACACCAGTTATCACTAAAAGAAAGAAAGCTAAGAAATTTGACTTTCCAGGACCCACCATTCAAGACTCTGAAGGTGAGCACCTCTTTTATAATTGCCATAAGAAGAATTTTTATTCTAAAATACTTTTATTTTTCTTATTCCTTAAACTATGACTACCAGAAGAGGTTCCCAATACTCCATCCAATCAGATGAAGATTGACTCAGAGGTAGAACTGATCCCTCAAAAGAGAAAAGAAAGGGCAATATCCCCAGTGGAACAGAATCCACACAAGGAAGTGCCTTATCCCAAAGGCAAGTCCCAGAAATGCCCATGATATCTGAACCTGAATTGGTACTAAGTATGAGTAACTCAAATAGGTACAAATCACATTCAGAGGGCTCAAATAGACATCTACATGAGCCAGTACAAGCAGTATTACACAGTGTACAAGGACAAAGATTGGGAAATGCTGCCCCAAATACACCAAGGAGTAATGAACTCCTGGCACATCCTGAAAAAATTCCTCAAAGAGGAGGAGATAGTGAAATACTCCAATGGATGGAATCCACTGTCATCCAAACCTCAAATCAAAAAGATCAAGGATTACCACGCCAAAAAGAGGGAGGCAACCAAGGAAGAAGCCCCAGTAGCTTCTACCAGCAAGCCCCAAGCCAACCCAATTCCCCAAGAAGGGAAGAAGAACAAGAAAAAGAATTGGAGGAAACCATATTCCACAAGCTACAGGATTCCCAAAATCCAAAAAGATGCCATGGACAATGTCTTCAATTTGGCCAGAACTTTGATGGAATTCAAAGACAAAGAGGAACAAAGGATGAGACAACCCCATTTCCCAAAGAAATAACCTTGTCTCCTGATGTTGTAAATACTTTAACAGAAATTAAAAATATTATTGTACCTCTAAAAGAAATTAAAAAAAGTTTATTATCATTACAAGAAATAAATAATAATTTATCTTCTTTAACAAAAATTGTTGTACAAAACAAGAAAGAGATTGACAACATAAAATTTATGATTGAAAATAATAAACCAAAAGTATCAATTGACAATACTCAAAAATTAATACAAGGACAACAAGAATTGTACAAATACATAAGTGATATCAAAGAGAAAACTCAACAATCAATTATGATGTGAGTATTTACAATCTTACAGAAAAATTAAACAAATTAAGTATTTCTGTAGAAAAATTTGAAGAAAAGACTTCATCACACCAAAAATTACTTTTGGACCATGTGGAAAAAAGTGATGAAGCAAGAATGCATCTAAAAGATGATATTCAAAGTGAAATAAGGCTTATTACTGAAAAAATGGATAAAATGAATGAGGCTAATTTAAATATGCCAAACTTATCAACTCCATTTTCCCATATAAGAAGCCCTGTTAAAACAAAAGAGGAATTGACAAATCCTTTCATAACAGACTTGAGTAACCAAGAAAATAACCAAGTCTTAATGAAGGAAGCACCTCAGCTGAAAGAATGGCCAACATTCACAGGAGAAGGTGAATATGACCACATGTCATTTATTAAAACAATTGACATGTTACAAGAAGACTATGCCATACCAGATGAATTAATCACTGCAAGATTACATTCATTGTTTGAAAAATCTGCAAAAAGATGGTATTATGGCATATGAAAAACAAATGGCAAAAATACCTGGTCTTGGTGGAAACAAGAAATAATCACCAAGTGGGCAAATGATTCTTGGAGGTACAAAATAGAAAATGCATTTGAAAATTCTTTCTTTGACCTAGAAAAAGATAAACCTTTATCCTGGTTCTTAAAACAAGCTGAAAGACTTAATGCATTGTACCCAGAAATGTCACAAAAAATGGTGCATATGAAAATACTCAAGAAATGTGGAGGAGAGCTAGAACATGCCCTAAGAAGCAGGTGTATAGAGCCATGCTCCACAGAAGAGTACATTAATGAACTGGAAGACATAGTGACAAGAACAAAAATTGGCAGGACTTGGAAGAAATTGGACATTAAAAGCCCAAATAAACCATTTATCAAAAAAGATAAATTAAAAGAATCCTTCAAGCCCAGTACATCCAATAATAATGAGCAAAGAAAATGCCATAAATGTGGAGGTATTTGACACTTAGCCAATAATTGCCTAAAAAAGGCAAAAATCAATGAAATTGTGGAAACAGAAAACCACAATGACAAAGAGGAGGAATCTGACTCTGAAAAAGAAACAGAAGAATCGGAAACTTCTGAAAGTGATGAAATCAATATAATCAATGCAGAAACTAATAATATTGATATAATTTATGAAGTACTAGATGTCAACTCAAATTTACTACAAGTTGGAACATCTGACACAAACCTGACAAATGTGCAAGATGCCAAACTGTACAAAACCAAACCTGCAAGAGGAATGGGGTATACAGCTGGAAAACAAGTATAAGTATTGTCATGGTTAATAACCCAGAAAAAAAGGTGTACTTAGATACAGGAGCATATTGCACCTGTGTTGGTAAACGTTATTTAAGTACAATTGTTCCAGACTGGCAAGAAAAACTTATACCAATCCAAGGTGTCAAATTTAGTAGTGCAAGTGAGAGCATGATGCCCCTTGGAATAATTGACTTAACACTTATTTTCCCTCACCCTTCACAATGTGTCAGAATTAAAGTGGAATTTGTGGTAATGGAAAACTGTACCAGTAATCACTTTATCCTGGGAAATGACTACTTATCAATCTATGTTATAGATATCTCTAACCAAAAGGATAGATATTTTACTATAGGAGACAATGAGAGACAAAAGTTTGGCTTCTTAAATAACAAAAAACAAATTACAGTTATTAAGAAGGAAGAAAAAATTCCAGAAAAGGAACTTTTTATATCTGAACAACTTAAAGAGGCAGAATTCAATCAAGAATTAACAGAAAAAATGAGGGAAAAATTGATTAACCTCTTATTTAAGTACAAAGATGCCTTTGCAACTGACAAAGAGCCACTAGGTGATATAATTGGGCATGAAGTGGACATAATTCTTAATGTGGAAAAGCCTTACCCACCCTTACTAAGAAGACCAGCTTACCCAGCTGGTCCAAGGGCTAGAGAAGCCTTAGAGGTACACATTAAAGAATTAATGGACCTTGGAGTTTTAAGAAAAGTTGGACATAATGAACAGGTTGAAGTTACTACTCCTGTCATTATAACTTGGCATAATGAAAAATCAAGGATGGTAGGAGACTTCAGAGCCCTGAACACCTATACCATTCCAGATAGATATCCAATACCTAGAATCCATGAGACATTGACACAATTTTCACAAGCTAAGTTCATTACAGCTATGGATGCCTTAAAGGGTTTTCATCAAAATGTCTTAACAGACAATGCCAAAAAACTACTGAGGATAATAGTCCACTGTGGAATTTTTGAATACTTAAGAATGCCATTTGGGATAAAAAATGCACCTTCCCATTACCAAAGCATGATGAATACCATATTTCCTGAAGAATTATCAGAAGGATGGTTAATTATCTATATTGATGATATCATAGTTTGCTCAGAAACTTGTGAAAATCACCTTACAAGACTAGAAAGGGTACTACAGAAAATAGTCCAAGTGAATATTAAAACTTTCCTTGAAAAAGTGTCATTTTGCATATAGTGAATTAAAAGCACTAGGACATGTTGTATCTGGACTTAGTATAGGCATAGACAAAATTGAAGTAGCAGCAGTCCTACTTATACCAATGCCTCAAACCAAAAAAGAAATGCAATCATTTTTAGGATTTGCTGGTTACTATAGACAGCATATAAAGGACTTTGCAAAAATTGCCAAATCCTTATATAAATTATGTGACTAACAAACAGTTTATGAAATGACTGAAGAGGGGTCAAGGCATATGAAGAATTGAAAAATTCACTAACAAATGCCCCATTTCTTCTAATGCCAAATTGGAAACTATCCTTCAAACTATACATTGATGCTTGTGGAGAAGGACTAGGTGCTGCACTTCACCAAACACAAATTATCAATGATAAACCAGTGGAAGGACCAATTTGTTTCATTTCAAGGCAGATAAGGCCAACAGAAGCAAGGTATGGAGCCAGCCAAATGGAATGCTTATGCTTAGTGTTGGCTTTAGAAAAACTGCATTATTATTTGGATGGCACAGTATCTGATGTAATCACAGACTCTAATGCTGTGAAATCACTATTAAATATGAAGACTCCAAATAGACATATGCTGAGATGGCAAATTGCTATCCAAGAATACAGAGGAAATATGACTATTGTTCATAAATCTGGTAATATCCATAAAAATGCAGATGGTCTTAGGAGATGGGCTCTAGCAAATACCCCTGACAATCCAGCATGGGTGCCACAAGAAGAACACCATATAGAAGGAATATGTGTTACAGATATTGGCACAGAATTCTTTAACCAAGTTAAAGAAAGCTATAAGATAGACAAAAATTGCCACATCTTAAGCCAACTTCTAATGAAAGACTGCAAAGACCCACCACTTTCATCAAAACTAGATGAAACATGGAAAAGGGCATATGATGAAGGAAGATTCCACCTCCTTGATGGAATCCTTTACCATAGAACAAAACACACATGTGTTATGGCCTTAACAGATAGAACCCTGATAAACACTATTCTACATGAATGTCATGAAAGTGTTGCAGCTGGACACCTTTCAGAAGATAGAACACTAGAGAGGGTGAAAACCTGCTCTTGGTGGCCAAATTGGAAGAAAGATGTTACAGAATACTGCCAAACCTGTAACAGATGTCAAAAAACCAACAGAGCCACAGGAAAGAAATTTGGAATGATGATCCAAATCCAAGAACCAAAATCCCCATGGGAAATAGTTCATATGGATTGGGTAACAGCTTTACCTCCAGGAGGAGACAGGAGCTATAATGCATGCCTAGTATTAGTTGACAGATATAGTAAAACTCCCATGTTCTTACCATGTCATAAAGATGACACAGCTATGGACACAGCCATAATGATATGGAATAAAGTTATTAGCCATACAGGCTTATTCCAGAATATCATAAGTGACAGAGACCCAAAGTTCACTTCAGCATTATCCACAAATCTCCATAACTTATTTTGGACAAAGCTATCATTCTCAACAGCTTACCATCCCCAAACTGATGGTTTAGCAGAAAGAATGATACAGACCTTAGAGGACATGATCAGAAGATTCTGTGCTTATGGGCTAGAATTCAAAGATTCTGATGGTTTTACCCATTATTGGTGTACACTAATACCAGCTCTTGAACTAGCATATAAGACATCAATCCATTCTTCTACCGGCAAAACACCAGCAATGCTAGAAAAAGGTTGGAATCGAAGACTTCCTTATGACACCCTCAAAAAGGACTTAGTGGATATACATCCAACAGCAAGCAGCTTTAAAATAATGCTTGACAAGGCAAGACACCATTCAAACAGATGTATGCAAGATTCTTTCAAATATGAAAAAGAAAGATTGGATAAAAGTCATAAGCCACCTGATTTCAAAATAGGAGACTTGGTCCTAGTATCAACCCTTAATTTCAATAACATAAAAGGCCCAAAGAAATTGAAAGATTCCTTTGCAGGACCATTCATGATAAAAGCACTTCATGGACCCAATTCTGTGCAATTGGAACTCACAGGTGAACTAATGAACAAACACCAAAATTTCCATGTAAGTCTGATAAAACCTTACAGTTCAAGTGACAAGGAGTTATTTCCACTAAGAAATAAACCCCCACTTGAAATCCCCCCCTTGAAAGAAGGAGAAGAAAAGAAAATAGTAAAAGTCCTTAAAGAAAGAAGGACAAGAAACAAAAAAGAAAGGGAATACCTTGTAAGGTATAGAAATTCAACTCAAGAAGATGAATGGCTACTTGAGAAAGATATAACAAATGCTGATAAACTACTAAGAAAGTTCAGACATGAGAGAAAGCCTGAAAAATAGAAAAGTTAAGCATTATTGAGCTTCAAGACTAACAAAGTCTATTGAAGAGGTAGGACAGTGGATGATACCCTAATTACACATATCAGATTGTGGTACAATCTTTTTTGGTGGTAGGGAATGTGAGCCTTTGAGATATGACCACATACCCAATAAGGTCACAAGAAAGACTCAGAATAATTATATCTTTAAGATAATTATACTAAAATTACTTAGAATAATTATACATTAAAAATAATTACTTAAATATACAAAAATACCATAAATTTGTACAAACATTGGTTTAACTTGAAAACCAATGAATCAACATGTGAAATAAATTATACCATTGGATTCCCTATGGTAAAATACACATATATCACTTTTATGGCATATTTGTAAAGTCAATATTTAATGAGTTATAAGGAATAATACCTTATAAAAACCATAAATCCTTATTTATTTCAAGAACCAATGAAACAGCATGTAAAAGAAATTGTACGATTGGATTACCCATGCATTTTCACACATAAAACAATTAATGAGCTAATTTCCAAAGTTAATACTTAAGGAATTAACCTGAATATATGTGTAAGGTTTGACTATGAAACAATAAGTAAAAATTACTAATTTATTACTTATTGTACGCTGAATGTCCTTATAAATTGAATAAATAAGATGAAAAATATAATAATAATAAATAATTATTATTATTATGGCGTAAAATAACTATATTATTAAATAAATATAATAATATAATTTATATTATGAAAATATAATATAAAAAATAAATATATTAATATAAAATAATTAATATATTTAAAAAGCTCTTTATTATTGTTACCAACAAATAATAAAGGCGTAAAAAATTTTTTTTTATTAATAAAAAACAATTAATAACAATAATATTACTAATATTAAAGTTATGAATTAATATAAATACTATTTATATTAATTAAAGAATTATTTAGAGAGTAATAATAGAGAAATTATTATAATAAGAGAAAATAACCTACTTTTAACAATTAATATAATAATTTTTAAGTATTTTACGCCAAAAAATATGAATACAACTTTTTCAAATTGTATTTACAATAAAAATAAAGAAAATCACAAATTATTCTGGATTTTTACGTGGAAATGAGTTTTTTAGAGAGTTTTTTAACAAAAACAATTAAATAAATGATTTAATCACGTCAAAATAGATGATTATAGCAAGGAGGTCTGGGGTCTTGAATAATATAATGCTTTTATATATAAAGAATAAAGAAATTACCTTTGATTTAATTGATTTAATGTTTTTGATGCGTCTGAGGGGAAAATAGAGTGAAAAGAGCTCTATTTATAGTAAATACCTCCCTCCTAGAGTCCAACAGGCTTCTAGTAGACGTGTACTGATCATATCCACTGGAATTGATCAATAATTTAAGGTTTGAGGGTCATTACATCATGATCAAACCATATTACACCTTTATTACACCATTATTTAGAGTTATCACTATAACTCTAAGTTTGATGACATCAGAGGCTTGGCAGAACCCCAAATTTCGTGGATTTTATTAGTTTTAATCATAAACTAATAGTATTCACCAATTTTATCACTCTTATGACTGTTAAACTTAATTTAAGGTTACAGTAGGTGATCATAACTGCTCAATTTAAGCTCAAACTTTGATCTTCAATAACTTTTAAGATTTACACGCTAAAGCAATTCAGAGAGTGAATTCTGATATCCTGGCATAACCTTATTATGCTTCCAAGAGCTTTTAATTACATCATCAAAACTCTAATTTTGATGATTTTCCTTGTAACTCATCTTTTCTGTCGAAATTCAATATTTTAAACTTCAAACCTTGGTTTCAGGGGGTTATACCCTGAATTTAATAATAAGAATTACATCATTATTCACGAATGAACTAGTAGAATCCAACTGTATACTTTTTTTTAAGTTTGTACTACTTTCACAACAAAGTGGTCAACAGCTCTGTTGATTTTTATCAACATTTCACCCTAGGTTTTAGCCTTGTTTATAATTTGTAAAATAAGGTTCATATCTGTGTTCTTACAGTAATTAAGTGGTAACTTTATTTTTGGTTCATCATTCTATCATGTATAGTTTAGGAGATATTAGCTATGATCCTTGAATATATGCGTTAACCAAAAAAGTGCATATATTCAGGATAATTCCTTAAGTATTGACTTTGGAAATTAGCTTATTGATTGTTTTATGTGTGGATCTTGTGGGGAATCCACTGGTACAATTTATTTCACATGTTGTTTCATTAGTTCCTGAGATAAATAGGGATTTATGGTTTTTATAAGGTATTATACCTTATAATTCATTAAATATTGACTTTACAGATATGCCATAAAAATGGTATATGTGTATTTTTCCATGAGGAATCCAATGGTATAATTTATTTTACATGTTGATTCATTGGTTTTTAAGTTAAACCAATTTTTGTACCAATTTATGGTATTTTTTGTATATTGAAGTAATTATTTTTAATGTATAATTATTCTAAGTAATTTTAATATAATTATATTAAAGGTATAATTATTCTTAATCTTTTTTGTGACCTTATTGGGTATGTGGTCATATCTCAAAGGCTCACAATATGCACTTTTTTTGTCAACACATATATTCAAGGATCATAGCTAATATCTCTGAAATTATACAAGATAGAGTGATGAACCAAAAATAAAGTTACCACGTAATTACTGTAAAAACACAGATATAAACTTTATTTTACAAATTATAATCAAGGTTAAAACCTATGATGAAATATTGATAAAAATCAACAGAGCTGTTGACCACTTTGTTGTGAAAGTGGTCCAAACTTAAAAAAAAGGACACAGTTGCATTCTACTAGTTCATTAGTGAAGAATGATATAATTTTTATTATTAACATCAGGGTACAACCCCTTGAAATCATGGTTTGAAGTTTAAAATGTTAAATTTTGACAGAAAAGATGAGTTACAAGAGAAATCATCAAAATTAGAGTTTTGATGATGTAATCAAAAGCTCTTGGAAGCATAATAAAGTTATGTCAGGCTATCAGAATTCACTCTCTGAATTGCTGCAGCATGTAAAACTTAAAAGTGATTAAAGATCAAAGTTTGAGCATAAATTGAGCAGTTATCATCACCTACTGTAACCTTAAATTAAGTTTAACAGTCATATGAGTGATACAATTGGTGAATACTATTAGTTTATGATTAAAACTAATAAAATACACGAAATTTGGGGTTCTTCCAAGCCTCTGATGTCATCAAACCTAGAGTTATAGTGATAACTCTAAATAATGGTGTAATAATGATGTAATATGGTTTGATCATTATATAATCATCCTCAAACCTTAAAATATTGATCAATTCCAGTGGATATGATCAGTACACGTCTACTAGAAGCCTGATGGACTCCAGGAGGGAGGTATTTACTATAAATAGAGCTCTTTTTACTCTGTTTTCCCCTCAGACGCATTAAAAACATTAAATCAATAGAGCTCTTTTTACTCTGTTTTCCCCTCAGACGCATCAAAAACATTAAATCAATTAAGCCAAAGGTAATTTCTTTATTCTTTATATATAAAACTATTATATTCTTAAAAACCAAAGACCACCTTGTTATAATCATCTATTTTGACGTGATTAAATCATTTATTTAATTGTTTTTGTTAAGATTCTCTCTAAAAACTCATTTCCACGTAAAAATCAAGAATATTAGTAATTTTTTCTCTATTTTTATTGTAAATACAATTTGAAAAGGTTGTATTTATATTTTTTGGCGTAAAATATTTCAAAATTATTATATTAAGTGTTCAAAGTAGGTTATTTTCTCTTATTATAATAACTTTCTCTTCATTATTATTTTAATAAATTCTTTAATTAATATAGATAGTATTTATATTAATTCATAACTTTAATATTGGTAATATTATTGTTATTAATTTTTTTTTATTAATAAAAAACAATTTTTTACGCCTTTATTATTTGCTTGTAACAATAATAAAGGGCCATTAAGTATACTAATTATTTTATATTAATATATTTATCTTTATTATATTATATTTTATTATGTAAATTATACTATTATATTTATTTAATAATATAACTATTTTACGCCAAAATTATAATAATTATTTATTATTATAATTATTTTATCTTATTCATTTCATTCATAAGGACATTCATAGTACAATAAGTAAAATATTAGTAATTTTTACTTATTGTTTCTGTCACAGGGGCTCTAGTGGAAATACAAGAGTGGCCTGGCACTCAGCAATCAGGGAACTCACTTGGAAGACTCCAAAAGAATAAAGAATAAAATAATAAGAATGAATTCCTCTAAAAGATATGCAGGTACAAGATGAGATGCAAAAGAGGAAAGGGAAGCCAAATGGCCAAAGAGCCAACCAAGTAAGTCCTTAATCACTGTTTCAACCTGCCAAAAATGAATAATGGAATTAGTAAGGATATGACCACCAAATATCCATTGACAGGCGAAGAAAGAGAAAGAGAAATGTGCGAAGTGACTGACTTAATAATATCAGTATTTGCTTAACTAAAATGAAAAGAAAATAAATATAAAATAAAATCAAAGTATATTAATTAACTGGGGAAAAACCCCCCAGGGTGGAAAGGGTAGCCGGTATATGTGAAAAGCTGGGAGCTTGAGTTCTTCAGGCTGAAAACTGATCTGTATTGATCCCTGAGGCTGTATTGATTGTTTTGGGAATTTATACAGCTGGCTAATATTGAAATTTAATTGGGTTGAATGAACTTCCCATGCTTGAAAATGAAATACAGTTCTTGATGGATCCAGACTGTATTGAAATGAATATGGTTTCCAAGATGGATTGAGTGGAGCTTTGACACTTGACAACTTCTTTTGGAACTGCCTCTTGAATACACTTTGAGAATGAACTGACAGTATTCCATTGGAAGGAATACTTGGAGTGAGAATAACCAATGACTGCTTGATGGCGTCATTGGTCTTTGACGCTGAAACACTTGCTCTTGAGCCTTGATGATTCCTCTGAATTATTGGGTGCCTTGATGACGTTATGAGATGTTGGGATGTTGAAATGCCCATTTGATATTGCCACCATTGAATTGCTGTTGGAAAATGATGTACAATGATATATAACATCATTTATGGCATGTTGGTTTGTTGGCAAGACGATTACGTCCAAAGGTCTTGAGATGGAAAGGCAGAGGGGAAAAGGATGGATGTGATGGCTTCAGCGCTTGGAAAGGTGTTTTCTGGGCCCTTTGGGGTTTTTGGCCACTTTTGGGTTCTGAGCCAAAAACTGGCCCAAAAGGTAGGAAAGTGTCTTTTGGACACTTTGCGTCAAAGTGCGCAAAAGTGCGCAAATGCGCAAAGTGCGCAAAGTGCGCAAAAAGTGCGCAAATGCGCATTTTGAGCCCAAATGCCAAAAACAGCCATTTGGGCCATTTCCCCTGGTTTTGAGGGAAATGACCTGAAGTACCCATTTGGGCATAAATTGCCGCTATGGGTTCTGGATTGAGGTGAAGGGCCATGAAGGCTCCAAAACACAAATGGCCATAAAAGGGCCATAAGATGATGACGTGGCCATATTGGCCACTGGTGATGGATATGGCCAATTGGCCATAAGAGAACTATGGCTTGATATGCCATATGGGGATCCAAGGAGGTGAATTGCCATGGTTGTGACAGTTTCATATTCAAACCTTACAAGTTTGGACCTAATAATTGAATGAAACAAAAATTTAATATGGAGACAGTGTAGTAGCTAAGCCAGTACATGCTTGCAGGCTCACATTTTCATTGAAAATTATTCCAAAAAAATCACTGCTCCCGCTTCTCTTCTTAAAAGAGACTCCCCATTTATCTTCAATGAGGAAGCTTTTAGCCAGTTTCAGATACTCAAAGAAGATTTCACCACTCCTCCTATCCTTTCCCATCTTAATCCTTCTCTACCAACCATTGTAGAGACTGATGCTTCTGATTATGCCTTGGGTGCTTTACTGAGTCAGGTGAATGACTCAGGAAAGCATCCCATTGCATTTAATAGTTGCAAGCTCCTCCCAGCTAAGCTCAACTATGAAATTCATGACAAGGAACTCCTTGGCATAGTTTGGGCTCTCAAGCACTGGAGAGCCTTTCTTCTTCCTCTTTCTGATTCTTTTGAAGTCTTGACAGACCACTCTTCCCTCGAATATTTTATGTCTTCCACAGTCATTACTCTCCATAAAGCCTGCTGGGCTGAATTTCTCTATGAATTCCATTTCACTATCACTTACCACCCAGGCAGACTGGCCACTTTACCAGATGCCTTATCATGCCAGGGAGACATGTATCAAGAGAGGGGGTAAACTTCATCAGAAAGAATCCTAAAAGTTTCCATAAAGCTCTCAAGAAAGATTAAATTCATTAGTCAGGACTTTTCTTAATCAAAGTTTAAATGTTTTCAGATGTAGTTGACCAAATCCAAAAAGAAGTATGGCTAGCAAAGGTATATAAGGAAATTCTCAAGCAATTAGCAAGAGGTGAATTGGTCCCAGATTACTCTCTTGAAACTCAAGCCAAACTTTTATTATTCAAAGATACAGTGGTTATTCCAAGAAATCCTGAAATTCAATTGGACATTCTTCAAAAGGGTCATTACTCACTGTTAGCAGGCAATCCTTGCCAGTAGAAGACCCTCAAGCTCATTACGAGGGATTTTTATTGGGCTGGCATGAATCAAATTATCAATGATTATGTATCCTCATGTCAGCAATGTTCAAGAAAAAAGAACATTCACCATGAGAAGTTTAGATTACTCACACCTATTCAAATTCCATCTGGTCCTTGGAATTCTTTATCAATGGACTTTATCACTCAATTACCTCTGTCATAAAACCTTGATTCAATTTTAGTAGTTGTAGACAGATTCTCGAAAATGGAAATCTTTATTCCAACTTATACAGCAATAACTACCTTGGAATTAGCTCAAATCTTTATTAGTCCTGTCTTTTCCAAACATGGCCTTCCAGTCAATATTGTTAGTGATAGAGGTTCTTTATTTTTCTCATCATTCTGGACTCCATCATGTCAGAAGCTCAAGATAGCAAGAGATCTTTCAACTGCTTTTCATCCTGAAACAGATGGACAGATGGAAAGGGCAAATCAGATTCTATAACAGTATCTTTGGATGTATGTCAGTTACCATTAAGATGACTGGCATATCTGGCTCCCTCTGAGCAAATTTTCCTACAATAATGCAGAGCATTCATCAACAAAGCAATCACCTTTTTTCACCATTTATGGAAGGAATCCCAGCTTTGGTGCACTTAAGATCTCTGAAGACACACCTTCTGGAAAGGTATCAACAAAAGTTCAATCAGTACAGAGAGTAGTCAAAGAAGAATTGGAGTCAGTAATAAGGAAATTTAAGAAGTATTAAGATAGAAATAGGACAATTCCACCTGACTTCCAACCTGGGGAAAAAGTATGGCTAGCCTCAAAGAGTATCAATACTACAAGTGTCAGCCTGTGACTCAAAACCAGAGCACAAGCATGACAGCCAAAATACCATAAACCAATGGTACAGCCAGGATACCACCAAAACATGGAGCTGATCCAAAACAGCTCAAAAGGTATCAAACAAAAGAGGAAACTCACCTCTTCTTGAAAATATAAGTCCCATCACCATAGGACTAGAAATAAAAAAGTTATGTCTGCTCAAAGTTATTGCTGAGCATAAACCTTAATTTTCACCTCTCATCTAAAATCTAGAAGGAGAGGCTTAACCCCATCAAATGGGTACTCACAATGAAGCTCTAAGCCAGGGCTATCCAATGGTACCAGCCAAACTGAGCTAGCACCAATATTACTGGAGTTATGGTCAATTTCAGGCCAAATAAGGGTGAACAAAACATTCACCTCTCATCTAACTTCTACAGTTTTAGTGTGGGATACCTGAAGTGGGGTCTTTTTGGCAAGAGAACAATCAGGGCTATCTTATGGTGTCATTCATTTCCCCATATCTCAACTACTGCAGAAGGTATGGGGCAAACAAGCTCAATACAGCTTTTTGCCTAAAACACGGAAATGTACAAACTTTTGTACATGGGATAACTTTGCCATATTTAATGATACCCATATCAAATGAGCTACCATTGTGTAGAGCACATACAGGGCTACACACTGAACCAATTTTGAGGTTGATATCTCAAGAATTGACAACGTTATGGCTGTTTTAAGGTTAAAATCCCACCTGCTGTCATATACAGCCTTACCGTGGGATAACATCTCATAATCATGAATATGAGGTGTCAAATAGAGAAATAAGCATGTTTTTACTTCAATACCTCATATGTCAGTCAATACTGGGGTCCCATATAGTTTCTGTACAGCATTCTACGCGTCATACACGTCAGAATCAGGCTGTGAGGTCCCCAGATGAAAATTTTCACCCTGTATTGGTGAAAACTGCCCAGATGTGGTTTCAAAACCACATCTGAGCCCAATACAGGTTATACAGGCTGTTTGCAAGCCACAAGCCAGTACTAGAAAGTGAAAAAATCTTCACTTCCTCTACGTGGAAAGGTCTAGCACCCTTTCCACCCCATTTCAGGATAAAAAGGAGGCTTTTCACAGCCAGAATTGTCTCCTCATCCTGCTCTTGAATAACCTACGTAGTAAACTGTCAAAAACAGTTTTACTCTTGATTAATAATCAGGTATACTCTTAAATTAAAAGTATTGTAGTCTTTATTATTTTAACCCAACAGGTAAAGCTGCACCCAGGGCTTTCAACAGCACTCACCACCACTATATCTCTATAGTAAAGCCCTTAAAATCTTGATTCAAATCATTTATTATCAACTTTATCATCTTTTAAAACTATTTTTACCATGTCACAGTCATAGTTGAAGCTTGTAAATACTTATATACACCTTTATCATAGACTCACCCTGACATTTTGGGGGCCTGGCCATGTTTTTTACTTGTTCTTGGACCTTACAAGTAAGTTTTTCTCTTTTTTATCATTTATTGACACCTGTTTTACTTTTTTTAGGCGTCATTTTCTCTATAAATATATATTTTATATATATTTATTAGATCTTTCATAAATACTCATATATTATAGAGTATCTGTCACATGGCTAATAACCACAAGACTAGTATTTTTGGTGTTTTTTGTATATAAAAACACTTTAAGCCACTGATACAGCCTTAATTCTTAAGTGAATTAAGACAGCTCATACTGATAAACCAACCATTGAGGCGTGTTTGGGCACATTGTTAACTCAATTGCCCTGTAATACACCATCTTTTGACAGGTTATACTTGCTAACTAAAAGTATTCTGTGAGATATTGGTATACAAACAGTATACCACATATCAGTAAGCTGTATTTTTGACGTGGAATTGTTAATTCAATTACATTGTCATAATACAAGGGCATATTGTAATAATATACAAGCCCAGAGGCCATTCTTAGACGTTCAAAACCAGCATTTTCAGAAGTCTTAACTGACATAAGCTCTCTTTTTTCCTGTTTGATTCAGTGGAAGGAAATTTCATACCACTTGAGACCCAGTCACAGGCCAACACACCAGTGACACCCTCAGAACCAGAGGGCACCAAGGGCAAAGGGAAGAGGCTTAGTGAAGGCCAAATTACAGCCAAGAAGTGGACACCAATAGCCACTCAGAGGAGTAGAAAACCACAAAACTCTGCTTCAATACAAGGTAAACCAACATTAACCACTTGTACAGGAAAGATTACAATTATTAACCCAGTTGTAACTTCCAAAGGCAAACTGCCCAAGTCAGTAGACAATAAATTTGTACAAGGCACAGTCAAAGGTAAATACCCTAAGAACATAAAGTTTTTGACTGCTTGCAAACACTGATATGTCCCCTGCATACCTCAGAGATCTTGGCTTCCAAAGGAACCAGGCAGAGGACAGAGAAGGATTGTCCAGAACCAGAAGACCAACAAGAGGACACCTTGGACACAGTGGTGGATGGCAAAACAATGAGGGAGATAATATCAACCTTGCCATTCACACTCCAATTCAACAGAAACCTCAAACCAGAGGACTGGAAGGATATGGATCAAGTTCTTCAGATCCACCAACTCCTCAAAGACTTATTTCAATGGAGCATGGACAACAAGAGGTTCAACCTAGCAACTCACTGGGCAGAACTTGGATCAAGTTGCCAGAAGATCTGTCTCAAAGAGATAGACTTCAAAGACCTTATGGTAATCACCAAAGGTTGGAATCCTACCAGGCAGCACAGACTCCTGGAGGCAAGGGCACAGGGGATAAGGGAGAATCAAGCCACTATCCAAGCAATAGAAGAACAATTAACCCAGACAGGGCCTACTCAGATTCCTTCAGGTTCACAAGGAGCAGGCCAAATCAGCTCTCCAGTGCCTTCACACCATTCAGAAACCAGCAGATCAGTGGCCAAGAGTCACCATTCTTCACAATTCCAGGAAGTTTCCAGGAGAAGACAAGGGAACAAGGGCAAGAACAAAGCCTCCTTCAACCAGAGGAGGAAAGAGTCGGACGCCATGATCCAGAAGCTGTTAGATTTGGTAAAAGAAGTACACAAGAACCAGAAGTAGCTGTAAACAACTCTAGAATCAGTAGTCCTAGTAATAGAAACATTACCCCCACTCAGACTGAAAATAAAATTGTCACATCTGAGAGTAACATCAACAGTGATACACTGTGGTTACAACTGTCTCAATATGCTGAACAATCTGCAAAGCAGTTTGCAGAAATTAAAGCTGGCCAAGAGAGGATGAGACAAACTCAAGCCTCCTTGGAACAGATAGTTAAAAATCTTAAAGAAGGGTATGATCAACTGAGCAAAGCCTCTGAAGAAACCAACAAAAGACTGAATATAGTCTTTGAAGAACAACACCACAGCACAAGGGACAGGGAGTGTCTGGACCAAGACATTAATAAATTGTTTAATGCCTACCATAACTTGAAGCCCCAACCACAAGGCCAAGTTATGGATAATCCATATCAACCAGATTACATCAAACCAGATGCCATGTTGATGAATAAGGCAAGATCCCCATCACAATACCAAGATGGAGATGGCATGTCTTATTCAGAGAAGGAAGCCTTGAAACATCTTCCTGAGGCCTCAAACTGGCCCAAATTCTCTGGATCAGGAGAATATGATCATATGGAACTCAAAGATTATATTTATGGACTCTTCATTGATGTACCAAGCATACCAGACTACTGGATCACTGCTAGATTGAATACTGCATTCAAAGGTCATGCTAGTATATGGTACACAGAAATGAAAGAAATCCATGGCAGGAGAAACTGGCCATGGTGTAAGAGTCAAATCATCCAAAAGTACAGTAATGGAACTTGTATATGGCAAAAGACCATGTCATTTGAAAATGACAAGTACTCTGTGGAAAAAGATCCATATGAGTGGTGTCTTAGACAGTCTAAAAGACTCAAAGCCATTGATCCTCAGATGAACATCCAAATGAGTAATCACAAACTCCTGACACAATTGCCAGGAGAGCTAGAGCATGCAGTAAAATGCAGATGTAACCAGAATTGCACTCTAGATGACATTGCCAACACCTTACAAGACATAAGGAAAAGAACTAATATAGGGAAATTCACCCCATATAAGAGCAGTAGTTTCAAAGAGAAACAACCTTTCAGGGTAGAGTTTAAAGACAAACCCAAAGAAAGAGTGGCAGAAGTGGCAAAGAAGAGGAATTCTTGTCACAACTGTGGTTCAACAGACCACTATGCCAACAACTGTCCAAAGGCAAAGAAAAAAGTCTATGCCATAGAGAAAGTCCCTGAGGAAGAACCTCCAACAGAGGATTCTGAATCAGACTCAATGGGTGATGCCATCAGAGAACCATCTGATGATGACCAAGACCCTAGAGAGGAATTTTTAGTGGAATACCAAGAGGAAACCCCACTAGAAATTCAGGACATACAGTTGGAAGGAGGCATGCCACAGGACACTGCTAATAAAAACTTGTGCAAACATACACAAGATGCACAAACATTCCTGGTTACACCAACCAAACGAATGGCATATATACATGGAAAAGCCACAAAAATGACTGTTTGTATTAACAATGCTCAGCATCCACTGATCAATTATAGTGGAGCACACTGCTCCATAGTGGCCAGAAACTATCTGGATACCCACTTCTCAAACTGGGAAAAACAGCTCTTGCCCACAAAGGCAAAGAACTTTAAAAGTGCATCGGGGAAGATGACTTCCATTGGGACAATTATCAAAGAGATAATTATACCCCACAGGAAGGGTAATATCAGACTCAACCCAGAGTTTGTAGTGCTTAATGATGCCCACATCCAAGGGTTTTTACTGGGAACAGATTACCAGAGGATGTATTGCATAGACATTTACAACAGTAAAAATAGGCACATCACCATCGGTACTAACAAGGAAAAGAAATTTTCACTTGACATATACCAGATATCTTCTCAAGATCCACTAGAAGAACTTCTGAAGGAATTCAGAGAGGGACAGTTTTGCACTACCCTCACCAGTAAACAAAAACTAAGTTTACTGAAGATGCTGAGAAAGAACAGACCAGCATTTGCCCTTGGTGAAGAACCATTAGGCAAGATCAAAGGCCATGATATAGAACTATATCTGGATGTGGAAAGGCCTTATCCACCCATGCTGAGGAGACCTCCTTATCCAGCAAGCCTGGAAACCAGGAAAGAAATTGAGAAACATATCAATAAACTCCTGGATATGGATGTCATCAGGAAGATTGGACATAATGAAATAGTGGAAATAACCACCCCTGTCCTAATCACCTGGCATGATGGCAAATCTAGACTGTGTGGAGATTTCAGAGCTCTGAACAACTACACAAAAGCAGACAGGTACCCCATACCCAGGATACCTCATGCCCTACATAAACTGGCTAAAGCCAAATACATAACCAAAATGGATTGTATGGAAGGCTTCCACCAAAATGGAGTTAAACCAAACTCCATGAAATTACTCAGGATAATATGCTATATGGGCATATATGAGTACACCAGAATGCCATTTGGCATCAAAAATGCACCAGCCCACTTCCAAAGGATGATGGACACAATATTTCAAGATGAAATATTGGAAGGCTGGATGGTAGTATATATTGATGATATCATTGTATACTCAGAGACATGGGAAGACAATGTGCAACACATAGACAGAGTGTTAAGTAAATGCACCCCCATCAATCTGAAAATTTCACTTAAAAAGTGCAATTTTGGCCAACAAGAGTTACTGGCTCTAGGACATAAAGTCTCAGGTCTTAGTCTGGCAATTGACCAGAATAAAGTAGCAGCAGTACTGCAAAAACCAGTACCAAAAAGCATCAAAGAGATGCAATCCTTTCTTGGGTTTGCTAGCTACTATAGAAACCATATCAAAAATTTTGCACACATAACTAGTAGTTTATACAAGTTATGTTCAAAGGATGTAGTTTTTGAAATAACCAAGGACAGGAGGGATGCATATGAGAGGATCAAATATGAACTCGCTAATGCACCTGTTCTCATCTTACCTGACTTTGAACTACCATTCAAGTCATATATAGATGCAGCATGCAGTCAAGGCCTAGGAGCAGCCCTTCACCAAAGACAAATTGTGGATGGTGAACCAAGAGAAGGAGTAATTTGCTACATCTCAAGGCAGCTGAAAGATTCAGAAGCCAGGTATGGGGCCACCCAGACTGAATGTCTATGTCTAGTCTGGGCTCTAGAAAAACTCCATCATTATCTGGAGGGTGCAGTCTTTGAAGTCTACACAGACTGCACAGCCTTGAAGTCTTTACTAAACATGAAGACTACAAATAGACATATGCTGAGATGGCAAATAGCCATCCAGGAGTATAGAGGGAACATGACCATCATATACAAGGAAGGTTAAAGCCAGACCAATGCAGATGGCCTCAGCAGATGGCCACTGGACAATGTCAAAAGCAATCCAGCTTATGACCCAGAAGTTGCAGCAAAAATCCCTATCCATTTCATGGAAATAGATAGGAGGAAAAACTTCAGATTATCTGAATGGGCACCAGAAAGTGGTACCCTTGACAGTGGAAACACTGATTCAGAGGAGACAGAAGCCCTAATATTGGGAATAAGCTCCTCTGAACTGCACAATGAATTTTTCAGTGCAGTACTGAAGTCCTATGCCAAACACAAACAGTGTGGAATACTACTACAACTCCTTCAACAAAAGTACAGGAGTCCAGAACTGGAAACCCAGATGGAAGAACCTTGGTTGAGGGCCTATAAGGATAATAAGTTTTTTCTTATAGATGGCCTGCTCTACCACAGAGAAAAGCACACAAGTGCACTAAAAGTGGTAGACAGAGACCACATCTCATTGATCCTACAAGAATGCCATTATTGCCCCTATATGGGACACATGAGTGAAGACAGGACCAAAGAGAGGGTAGCAAGCACAGCTTGGTGGCCCAAGTGGGAACAAGAGTTGAGTGAAGACGTCAACACTTGTGAAAGATGCCAAAAGGCAAATAGGAAACATGGAAAGAAGAATGGGTTACTTCAACACATAGAAGAACCCAAGCACCCATGGGAAACCATCAACATGGACTGGGTTACAGGACTTGTCCTAGGAGGCAAAGAAAACTATAATTCCTGTTTGATCATAGCTGATAGGTTCAGAAAGAGCATGAGGTGTCTACTATTCCATAAAGAAGACACAGCCGTGGATACTGCTCTGTTGTTTTGGAATAGCATCATATCTACCTGTGGAGTACCCAAGATCATCATTAGTGATAGGGACCCAAAATTCACATCTGAATTTTGCACTAACCTATATAACATGCTTGGTACTAAACTTGCTTTTTCCACAGCTTACCGTCCACAAACAGATGGCCTAGCTGAAAGGATGATCCAAACAATGGAGGACATCCTCAGAAGATTCTGTGCCTATGGCATGGAATACAAGGACCATGAGGGATACACCCATGATTGGGTTACCCTCTTACCAGCAGTCCAACTGGCTTATAATACAAGCCAGCACTCCACCACAGGTAAAACACCTGCACTGGTGGAGAAACGGTGGAACCCCCTGTTGCCTGTGGATCACTTGAAGAAAAATCTCCTGACTATCCACCCCACAGCCAAAGACTTCCATGATATGTGGAAGAGGGCCTGTGATACAGCTGCCAAATGCATAGCTGAGGCAAAAGAATACAATAAGCAGAGGTGGGACAAATCACATATGGAACCTGACTTCAAGGAAGGGGACCAGGTGTTAGTGTCTACACTGAACTTCAACAATCTCAAAGGACCTAAAAAAATGAGGGACTCATTTGTAGGACCCTTTACTATCATTAAGTTGATAGGAAAAAATGCAGTGGAGGTCAAACTTACTGAGGAGTTTTCAAGGAAAGATCCAGTCTTTCCAGTAAGTTTGGTCAAACCATACTTCCAGACAGAGGAGGATAAATTCCACTCCAGGAGAAAGAACCCCACACCACAAGAGATAGTGGAAGTGGAGGACTCCCCTGGACCTGTGAGTAAGATCATCAGGGACAGGAAGATCAGACTCAATGGGAAGGATAAAAGACAATACCTAGTAAAATTCAAGAACCAGACAGCAGATAAAGACAAATGGTTGGCAAAGGATGCCATACGAGATGGGAACCTTAATTTAAGGAGATTCAGAGCCTCTAGGAGGACTGAACAGTCTCATCAATGATGAGCCTTTTTTAGAGGGAGGGTATGTCAGCCTGTGACTCAAAACCAGAGCACAAGCATGACAGCCAAAATACCATAAACCAATGGTACAGCCAAGATACCACCAAAACATGGAGCTGAGCCAAATCAGCTCAAAAGGTATCAAAAGAAAGAGGAAACCCACCTCTTCCTGAAAATATAAGTCCCATCACCATAGGACTAGAAATAACAAAGTTATTCCTGCTCAAAGTTATTGCTGAGCATAAACCTTAATTTTCACCTCTCATCTAAAATCTAGAAGGAGAAGCTTAACCTCATCAAATGGGTACTCAAAATGAAGCTCTAAGCCAGGGCTATCCAATGGTACCAGCCAAACTGAGCTAGCACCAATATTACTGGAGTGATGGTCAATTTCAAGCCAAATAAGGGTGAACAAAACATTCACCTCTCATCTAACTTCTATAGTTTTCGTGTGGGATACCTGAAGTGGGGTCTTTTTGGCAAGAGCACAATCAGGGCTATCTGATGGTGTCATCCATTTCCCCATATCTCAACTACTGTAGAGGTTATGGGGCAAACAAGCTCAATACAGATTTTTGCCTAAAACACGCAAATGTACAGACTTTTGTACATGGGATAACTTTGCCATATTTAATGATACCCATATCAAATGAGCTACCATTGTGTATAGCACATACAGGGCTACCCACTGAACCAATTTTGAGGTTGATATCTCAAGAATAGACAAAGGTATGGCTGTTTTAAGGTTAAAATCCCACCTGCTGTCATATACAGCCTTACCATGGGACAATATCCCATAATCATGAATATGAGGTGTCAAATAGACGAAGAAGCATGTTTTTACTTCAATACCTCATATGTCAGTCAATACTGGGGTCCCATACAGTTTCTGTACAACATTCTACGCGTCAGACACGTCAGAATCAGGCTGTGAGGTCCCCAGATGAAAATTTTCACCCTGTATTGGTGAAAACTGCCCAGATGTGGTTTCAAAGCCACATCTGAGCCTAATACAGGTTATACAGGCTGCTTGCAAACCACAAGCCAGTACTAGAAAGTGAAAAAATCTTCACTTCCTCTACGTGGAAAGGTCTAGCACCCTTTCCACCCCATTTCAGGATAAAAAGGAGACTTTTCACAGCCAGAATTGTCTCCTCATCCTGCTCTTGAATACCCTACGTAGTAAACTGTAAAAAACAGTTTTACTCTTGGTTAATAATCAGGTATACTCTTAAATTAAAAGTATTGTAGTCTTTATTATTGTAACCCAACAGGTAAAGCTGCGCCCAGGGCTTTCAACAGCGCTCACCACCACTATATCTCTATAGTAAAGCCCTTAAAATCTTAATTTAAATCATTTATTATCAACTTTATCATCTTTTAACACTATTTTTACCGTGTCACAGTCATAGTTAAAGCTTGTAAATACTTATATACACCTTTATCATAGACTCACCCTGACAACAAGACCCACCAAGAAACTTTCAGAAAGATGGTTGGGACCCTTTGCAGTCTTGGAGAAGATTGGCAGCCATGCATATCACCTCAACTTTCCTCAACAATGTATGTCAGTTCATCCTGTGCTCCATGTGTCCTTATGAGAACCAGTCAAGAAATCAACAATTGCAAACCAACATCAATTCCCACCACTGCCAATACTAGCAGAGGAGCAGGAGGAATGGGAAGTAGCTCAGGTTCTTGACTTAAAACTCAAGAGAGGTAAATTATGGCACCTTGTAAAGTGGAAAGAATTCAATGAAGACCCAGAAAGAATAGCTTGCAAACTGGTTTCCAATCTTACCAACTAACCAGAACTTGTAAAGGATCCCCACACTTTGTACCCTGACAAGCTTGTCCCAAACACCTCAAGAGTTCAATTTTATGGTTCTTGGCGGGGAGTAGAAGTTGTAAAAGTACGTTCCTCTCCTGGAATGCACCTTTAAGGGGGAATTCTACCCAAATATGTTGTAAGAATCACCTTGACCACTTTGTCAGCCATTGTAAATTCCTTTGAACAGCTTTAAAAGGCCTTGAATTCTGACTTTTCATCAATATATGGCCAAATTCCTTTCTTTATTTTTTATTATTTCTTTTTCCTTTCCAAAATTATGCTATTTATCCTTATTAAAAACACTCTTTAACTCAAATTAATTAATGGCAAATTTCATCTATTTTATTGTGCTTGGTGGGGAGTGGAAGTTATGAAAGTAAGTTCCATCTCCTAGTATGCATCTCTGAGGGTTTCTAATTCTTGTAAAACAACACCTTGGCCAATCTGTGAGCAACAATTGATTTTGTTTTATATTTCAGCAAAATGTATGGCCAACATTCAAGCACCTAATTACAAGAAGGACAATTCTCATGAATTTCCTTATTTCTCTTTTCATTACTCTCTTTTTTTCTTAGGTTCTTTTCTTTCTTTACTTGTATAATTCTGTTTCTTTTTATTTCTTTATAAAGAAGCAGCATCCCCTCCCATATTATGTATTGGATTGTTCTATTCATTTCTTATTTTTAGTATCTTATAAGAGTGGGGAAGAAAGCCAAACCAAAAAAATAAGGATAAGGAAACTAGTTATCTCTATCCAAGTCGAAAAAAGTTCTCTGAAAATCATTAATCAGTTAATCTTCATACCATGAAAATTTAGCCGCCATCTCCTCAGAATCAGTACCAGGAATCATTATATCATTGGCATAAAATTTTCCATATTTGGATCCTTTCTGGTAACTCAGATAGGCCAATGTTCCCTTTGCTGCAATACTTGGGTGGCAGGAAATTGCAAAGGCGATTGTTCTTCTCTTCTCCTACTGGAACCCGCCACCAGTTGTAGTTGTTGGGGGTGACCATGGGAAAATGCCTTGGCTGAGCAATGGGTGAGGGCCTCACTGGTGAAACCATTGCAGGCCTGGAAGTGGATGGATTTGGTGAAGGAGGTAAAATAGAGGATGGAATTGTGGAAAGGACTTGTTGGAAATTTCTTGGGGTACTGATTATTACTTGAATTTGGAATATTTTGGAAAAGGTTTGGGAAGGTGAAATACTGGATTTGTGTCCAACAGAGTTAAGGACCACCTCATCTTCTTCACCATCCAACTCATCACTACCTTCAGCATCAGGATCAGTGGGTGAATTGGCAATTCTTCTTATTCTTTTCACCACACCTTGATTGTTAATCCTTGAGATGGGAACCTCTGAACTGGAATAAATCGGCCTCCCACCAGCTGGAATGGGCCCTCCAACATTGGTTCATCTAGCCACATCCCTCTTCCTGGAACCATTCACTAATACAAGATATCAGTATCACAGTCAATCAAGAAAATTACCATACTTACAGTTGAAATAACCTGGAGTACCACCAGGGTTAGGAGCCTCAGAAACTGGGAGATCCTTCCCAAAAGGACCACTTTCTTACTCCACAGATACTGCCTGACATTGGAAAGTGGAGCCCCTGGATGTTGACAAGGCTTCTTCCCAACAAAGCAATGATGGCACTTTGAAGAGCGGGGATTATAATGTTGGAAACATTTCCTCCCCTTTTCAAGCACTCAGTGCAGGAAGGATCAAGAGCTTCCTCTTCCTTGTACCCATCATATATTTGAGAGGGATCAAAGTGACCTGAAGAAGCCATTGATGGGGAACCCAATTGATTGCATATTCCAGAACCACACAGAAATGATGGTGGCAGAATAGAAGGATAGGATTCAGTGAGCTCATTTCTAGAGTTACAGAAGCAAAAGAGTCAAGGCATCAGATATGCATATCAACTTCTGATGTCTCAAGGTTCTGGGGCCATACTCATCTATGGCCCCCCTCAAGGTTCTCAATATGGGTACTGCATCCAAATGGGCCCAATCAGCCAGGGTTGACCTTCCTTTCAATTCAGGGAAAGCCCCCTTTTTATGATCCTGGAATTTTCTTAGCAATCCAGGCCATATGGCCAATTTTGCCACCTGGTAGCCCCCTCAAAATTGGGCCTGGGGCCTTCAATTGCTCCCACATACTGTGGACTGCAGCATGCAAGCTGTGTGCCATAAAAAACCAATATGCACCCAAATGGCCAGAAATGGCCGAAAATGAAGGAATTTTTAATTTTCAAAAAGAATTCCATGGCATGGCAAGAACCCAAAATGACCTCTAAAAGTCATTTGGGCCTCAGAAATTCAATATTTATGGGGAAAAGACCCCTTCTCAATATGCATATTGAGTGCAATGATGCAAGACAAAGGCCTCAACATTTATGGCCAATTCTTGGGGCTGTCTGCGCATTCATATAGCCACCCTTCACCATTTTGCAACCTGGAGGTAATGGTGGCCTCCATTTTGAGATTCAGACTATGGCCACTAACCCTCCTTGATTCAAAGCAAGAAGTGACTTTAGGGGGGAAATAATTCAAGAAAAGAAGATCACTTACTTCAATAAGAAGAATTTTTGAAAGAAGAAAAAAAGAACACAGAGAATGAGGGGAAGAATTTTCAGGACAATGAGCAAGATGAAAGAATATTAAAAATTGCAAGATATTGAAGATTTGCGGGGAATTGGGTGGAGACACTGAAGAGTGGCCAGTTATTAGTGTGTTCAGGAGCCCACCATTTTCAAGAGGGGGATACTTTCACAGCCATTATCAGGGGTAAGGGTCTCAACCTTAAACCCACTCAAGCTCATGAAACCAGAAAATCCAGTATTTGTATCAGAAATCAGTGTCTGAAAATCTTCTTGCTGAAATATGCATACAGCTTGGTTCAGCAATACAGCCTTTCAATACTTGTACAGGTTGGATTCACAAGACTGAAACTGTATGATCACCCAGCTTCACCACACTTCCTGAACAGAACTCGTACAGCCATACAAGGGCTGTATTACTCAAATAAATTCAAATGAAGATTCACCTCAAGAAATTTCATTTTTTGGATCAGGGCTGGTAGATTCTCACATATAACAGCCCCTCTTTCTCCTTCTGGGGACTTTTTTCCTCAGTTCATTTATATGGTTTATTTATTATTTTATAAATATTCTTACTGTTATCTTGGGTATTATATTTATTTGCATCAAGTTAGTCTTTGCATTTCTTCTTTGCCTGTACAGTATGAATTGTGGTGGCCATATCTTTATCAACCCTTCTCTTACCTTCTGACAGGTTGAAACAGTGTAATTGGACTTGTTTGTGGTTGACTCTTTTATTTCTTACTCTTATGATTTGTTTCTGCTTTTCTTAAAATTATTTCACTAGCAATTCTACTTGTATTAAAATCTTGAGTGTACTCTTTCTTATATTATCTTGAGCCCTCCATAAGTGAGTTCCAGGCCCTCTTCACTCAGAAGAGCCCCTGTGACAGTTTCTTATTTAGAAATATTATCTTCTTTCACTTCTTAAGTATCCTCTTATACACTCTGAGACATTTTTAAGTGTTTCCAGGAACTCTTCACTTAGAAAAGCCCCTACGAAAGATGATTGTATTTCTTCTGGAATTATTGATTTTTCTAGAATGGTGTCAGTCTTTGAGTCAATACTAGTATAAAAGCATCAGAGCCAAATACCATGAAACCAATGGTAGAGCAAAAATCCATTGAAAAAAGATCTGAGCCAAAATGGCTCATAATGAAATCTAGTGGAGAGAGGAAAGTCACCTCTTTCAAAACATATAGCTCTTATAACCATAGTAAAAAGAATAACAAATTTATTAAAGCTCAAAGAAAAAACTGAGAATAAACCTTAATTTTCACCTCTCATCTAAAATCAAAGTAAAGGAGACTAAACTGACTAAATGGGTATTAAAAATTCATCTTTTCATGAGGGCTATCCAATGATACTAACCAAATTGAGCTAGCATCAACATTGCAGAGGTTATGGTCAAACAAAAACCAAATAAGGGTGAACAAAATATTCACCTCCCATATAGCTTCTACAGTTTTGGTCTAAGATACTTAAAATGGGATCCTTTAGGAAAGGGAACCATCAGAGCTTTCTTATGGTTCCATCCATATCCATTTATCTTATCTGTATAAGAATTTATTAAGAAAATTAGCTTAATATAGCATTGTAAAAAAGTCCATATCTGAACAATGGAAATTGAAATGTGTATGACTTTTCCATATTTAACTTTAACTGTACCAAATAGGGAACAATTTCTTAGAGCTCATCCATAAATGAAAAATGAGCCACTTTGCATCTCTCTATCTTCAAAACTGAAAATGTTATGGTAGTTTAAGGTCAAAATCCCACAGTACTGTCATAACTCCCCTACTGTGGGATATTTTCCCATATTCTTGAATATTAAAGGTCAAGTATCCAGAGGTGCTTTTTTATCCTTAAATAGCTCATAGCTTGGCCTTTATA
Organism: Austropuccinia psidii; assembly: GCA_023105745.1. Lineage (NCBI taxonomy): Eukaryota > Fungi > Basidiomycota > Pucciniomycetes > Pucciniales > Sphaerophragmiaceae > Austropuccinia > Austropuccinia psidii. Next base: position 70,987,157 of record JALGQZ010000004.1, read on the forward strand.
AGGACCCTGTAGAAGTTTTGAAAATCATTCTATGTGTTGGACACATAAGAAGAAGGCTTCAAGATCCTGGAATGTGATCTGCAGATTTCCAGTAGAATGGCTTAAGAGAATTTTTGGAAAAAGCTACCTTTGTTGAAGTTTGGCAGAAAGAATTGTGGAGGCCTTATTTACCTATCGTGGTGGGAATCATATTCTTGAGTCCTGCTTCAAAAGGCCTGAAAACAAGCTTACCCAACCGGCAGGCAAATTTCCCAGCCAGGGAAAAGCCTGAGTGAAGATCATGTTGTGTTCAATGGTCTTCACTGTTTTCCATCCAGAGCACAATTGTGCATTCTTAATACTGGTGTCAAAAATTCTTTCAAATTCTTTGTTTTTCCTTTTCTTTGTCATGTTTTTTTACACTATTCTCATTGATTCTGGTGCTACCAACCCATTCATTGCAAAGCAGTTTGTTCAGAATTATTCTTTGACTATGTCAGAGCTCCCAGAGAAAAACTCCTCTCATCATTTTGGACTCTTCTGAGTCCCCTTGCTTATTTGTGACTCACCATACCAAATATATGGTTGAGCTTCCTTTCTTCCCAAGCTTTTAATGGCAATTTTTAGTCATTGATACTCCCAAAGGAGAAGACCTCATATTGGGCTTTGAGTTTCTTAATCATTTTATTCCATCTATTGATTGGAGGCAAGGGCTGATCACCTTTAATGCTGATCATAAGGACTATTATGATTCTTATAATTCTTTCAGTAATGCTTTTGCTTCTGCCAAATCATGTGCAGCTCTGGTTGGTGACTCTAGAACACCATCTTTTCCATCTTCTGTCCATATTCCTTCCCTTAATTCCGATACATCATTACTGGCCTCTAGAGATGAAGTCTTCAAAGAGATTCAAGATTTTGGAGAAGATAATTCTGTATCTTAACTTCATCTCTTCTTTGGGAATATGGACCTTCCTCCCTCATCTTATCGTGACTCCCTGGAGAATTTGTGGGATGAAGAGGAAGAGCCAGAAGAAGTAGAAACTGTGATGAAGGTTGTTCCTTCTGCTTCTCACAAGTATTTGGATGTATTCTCCAAGGTGAAAGCAGAGAAACTTCCTCCTCACTGCACCTGTGATCATCATACCAAGCTTGAAGGGTCTCTCCCTCTAGTTAGAGTGGTCTACTCTTTATCAAACCAAGAGTCAGATACACTCAGGGCCTAAATCTCAGAGAATTTAGAGAAAGGTTTCATCCGACCAAGCTCCTCTTCAACAGGAGCACCTGTCCTCTTTGCCAAAAAAAAGATGGTGGCCTCTGTTTGTGTGTTGATTACAGAAAACTCAATTCTGTGACTAGGAAGAACAAGTATCCTGTTCCCCCTATGAATCAGATCCTTACTTTATTTACTGGTTCTTCTAGCTTCTCCAAGATTGATTTGTGTGGTGCATATAACCTTCTCAGAATCAAGGAGAGTGATGAAAATTTGATAGCTTTTAGAACTGGTTATGGCAGCTATGATTATTTGGTTATGCCATTTGGGCTCACCAATGCTCCTGCCTCTTTTCAAAATCTTGTCAACAATATCTTTTAGGATCTTCTTGATGTTTATGTTGTGGTTTATTTGAAAGACATTATGGTCTTGTCCAAATCTGAGGAAGAACAGGTTGCTCATGTGTGCACTGTTCTTTTCAGACTCAAAACCAATAACCATTTTTCTAAGGCCTCCAAGTGCCTGTTTCATGTTTCTAGTGTAGAATAGTTAGGTTATATGTTTTATTCTGAAGGCCTCAACATGGACCAAGTGAAATTCCAGAAAATTCCTAATTGGACGCCTCCAAGAAACCTCCAGGCTCTTCAATCCTTCCTTTGCTTTGCCAATTTTTATTTCCGTTTCATCAAGAATTATTCAAAGAAGATTAGTTCACTCACCAGTTTCCTCAAGAAAAATGTCTGGTTTCCGCTCAATGACAAAGCCCATAGCTAGTTTCAACAACTCAAAGAAGCCTTTACCACAGCTCCAATAATTCTCTACCCACCATTTTAAAGACTGATTCATCCGATTATGCCTTGGGTGCTTTACTGAGTCAGGTTTCTGACTCAGGAAAACATCCCATTGCATTTGATAGCTGCAAGTGTATTCCAGCAGAGATCAACTATGAAATTCATGAAAAGGAGCTCCTTGGAATAGTCTGGGCTCTTAAGTGCTGAAGGTATTTTCTTATTTCCCTTTTTTCCCCTTTTGAAGCTCTCACCAATCACTCTTCCTTGCAATACCTCATGTCTTCAAAAGTCATTACTCGCCTTCAAGCCCTCTGGGCTGAATTCCTTTCTGAATTTCATTTCTCAATCACTTACCCCCTGGCCTCCTAGCTACTCTTCCAGATGCCTTATCACGTCAGGACAATGTTTATCCGGAGAGGGGGGAGGATTTTATCAGCAAGAATCCAATGAGTTGTCAACAACTCCTTAAGCAAGATGGAATCCAACCCTCAAGACGTTTTGCAGTCAAGGTGGGATGTTTTTCAAATTTGATTGAATCAATTCAGAAGAAATTATGGCAAGATTCTCAGTACATAAGTATTCTTCAATAATTGGGTAAAGGTAAGTCTGTCCAAGATTATTCTCTTTATCCCTCTTCCCAACTCCTTTTATTCAAAGATTGGGTGGTGGTCCCAAATGACCCCACAATTCAACTCAGTATTCTCCAAGGTGTGATCATGATTCTCCTCTAGCTGGACACCCTGGCCAAGAGAATACTCTCAAGCTTGTCAAGCGGGATCTCCACTGGTCTGTCACAACCACAAATAATCACCCCCCTCAATGGGTGTTGTGGCAATTAAAGCCAATTGGCCCCCTCTGGCCTTCATTGGTCCTTTTTGCCAGCTCTCCACCTCACCAACCCCCAGGCCATTACCCTTGTTTTGGGTCCTGGGGGTCCTTTCATTCTTCTAGGGGTCTATGGCCCCTCTGGGCACAACCCCTTTTATTATAGGGGTTTGAGCCTAAATGGCCCAAAAAGGCCATTTAGGCCCCTTTTGGCCTGAATTCAAGGGGGCATATAATCAGCCCCCAATTCCAGGTGGGTCCCAAAACCACAAGTGGGCCCATGTGAGACATATTTGGTCCCAAATTCCATCCAACCCAAAATGGCCATAAAAGACCCTCAGGACCCAAAATGGCCAAAAACTCTATGGACACCATTTTTCAGTCCATGGCCTCTGGCAATCACCAGAGCGCACCAGCTCAGCTCCAAGAAAGGGTTCCCCTCACTTTGAGGGGAAGGTTTTTCTTTCCTCAATGCACCCCATACTCAAGGTTCCATGAGTGGTGCATATATGGTATAATATACCATTATGCACTATTTTTGCTCAGCAATCCAATGGTGACATTTTCAGGACCACATGAAGTGATCCCAAATCAAGTCCCAAGTCCATCATCATTTTTGAAGGAGTACTCTTCAGCTATTCAGTCTGGCAATTCCCTGGTGGCTACCAGAAGATCATTTGAGGACCCCAACCACCTGGCCTTGCAGAGGTTGGGTTGCCATTTTCTCATCAGGACTATCCTAAGGGCAATTCTCATAGGTTATCAATATTTTTAATCATTTTCAAGGCATCAAGTCCTCAGAATTCCTTGGACAACTCAATTGTTCCATACAGGTAGTAATCAAGCATCCTGTATGGCCTTGGCCCAATTTGGCCAATTCATATTCCACTGTGGAAATTCAGTCACACAGTTCAATTCTCAAGATGGCCAGAACTGTATTGGCCCAATTCAGAAAATACAGCCAGATGATTCACCTTCCAGGATCAGCCTTTCATCTTTTCACATATACTGGCCACCTTTCATCACCTGGAGACTTTTTCCCCAGTTAATTAATATATTGGATTTATTTTTATCCCTATTTTCTTTTACCTCAATAAGTAAATACTGATAATCTTAAGCTGAAACAGTGAATTTAGGAATCATTTGGTTGGCTCTTTGGTTTTGGATTCTCATTATCCTGTCCATTGACTTCCTTTACTTTTATCTTTGGCATACTTGTCTTTACCTTTTATTCTTCTTTAAATAAATATATTCTTCTATTCCTTTATTCTTTTGGAGACCTCCAAGTGAGTTCTTGATTCCTTAGTGCCAGGCAGCTCTTAATTCCATAAGAGCCCCTGTGACATGGTCTGGCATGACTCAATTTATCAAGGATTATGTATCATCCTGTCAACAGTGTTCAAGAAACAAAAATATCCAGCACAAGAGGTTTGGACTCCTCAAACCTCTTGAAATTCCAAATAGTCCTTGGATTTGTCTTTCAATGGACTTTATCACTCAACTTCCACTGTCCAATTCCTTTGCTTCAATTCTTGTCATAGTGGAAAGATTCTCAAAAATGGCAGTTTTTATTCCAACAGTCTCTTTAATAACTTCACTGCATTTGGGCCATTTATTCATCAAATATATCTTTTCAAAGCATGGCCTTCCTTCAAGAATTGTCAGTGATAGAGGTTCACTTTTTGTTTCTTCATTTTGGACCAATCTGTGTCAGAAGCTCAATGTTTTACGAGATCTGTCAACTGCTTACCATCCAGAAACTGATGGACAGACAGAGTGGGTAAACTAGATACTAGAGCAGTACCTTGGGGTGTATGTCAGTTATCATCAAGATGATTGGAAAACCTGGCTCCCCTTGGCTAAATTTGCTTAAAATAATTCTGATCACTATTCAACAAAAAAAATCACTGTTTTTCACTGTTTATGGAAGAGCTCCACAACTTGACTCTGTTCAGATCACTCAAGATACTCCTGCTGGAAAGTTATCAACAGAAATCCAATCAATACAGAAATATGTCAAGAGAGAACTTGATGTTGCCATAAACAGGTTTAAGAGGTATGAAGATAAAATTAGGGCAAGTCCACCTGTTTTCAATCCTGGTGACTTGGTATGGCTTTCTTCCAAGAACATCAAATCAACTATACCCACCAAAAAAAACTAAAAGATGGTTATGTCTTTTCCAATCTTGAATAAAGTAAGTACTCATTCTTACCACCTCACACTTCCATACTAATGGAAATCCATCCACCCAGTCTTCCACATTTCCCTCCTTGAACCAGTCAAGACATCAACAATCCCAAATTGCCATGAAGAGCCTCCTCCTCCAATCACCATTGAAGAAGAAGAGGAATGGGAAGTCTCTCAAGTACTAGATTGCAAGATCAAGAGAGGAAAATTATGTTATTTGGTGGAATAGAAAGGCTTAAGTCAAGACCCAGAAAGATACACCTGGGAACCAACTAAAAACCTCAAGAATTTCCCTGAACTTATCAAGGACTTTCACTCTTTGTATCCTGACAATCCGGGACCAAATTCTTCAAGAACTTGAGTTTTATATGGCTCTTGGTGGGGTGAGGAATTACCAAAATGAGGTCCCACTCCTGGTATGCACCCTTAGAGGTATTCTACCCTTCTTGTTGTAAGCACCACCTTGGCCACTCTGTGAGCACTTGTCAATTTTCTGGACACAGGAATCTGGCCAAGCTTGAAACACAGCTCCAATCCTTATGGCCATTTTCACTTGGGCAAATGGACTATTCACTATGCATCACTTTCCAAGCTATTCCCATTTACAATTCATTTTTTCAGCAAAATGTTTTGATTTTTTATGGCACTGGCGGGAGTGGTACATACCAAAAGTAAGTTTCTCTCCTGTTGTGCACTTTCCCTGAGGGGTCTAAAATATTTCAAAACATCACCTTGGCCACTCTGTGACCACCTGGAATCCAATCTTGTTTTCCAGGTCCTTGGCCAATTCAAATCAGCTGTGAACTTCTGTGATGAAGATTGGAGTCCCCCTCAAGATTTTATTTCTCTTTATTTTATGCTTTTCTTTTATTTTTCTTTCTTTATACTCTTTCAAGCTTTCTTTCTTATAATTTAATTCCAAATCTTTATTTCAACTCAATCCTTCAAAAACTCCAAAGCCAAATTTCAAAAGAAGACCAAGTCATCCTCACATCATATGCCAACCTCTTGCCAGTTTATAGAATTTCTTTCAAGATTCAATACCTCTGGATTCCCTACATCCAATCTTTCTCCAAAGCCTCAAAATTCTTCTAACCTGGTTTGCTGCTCAAGAGCTCACCATTCAGAGTGGGGGGTACTGCCCCAACCATGTGTAATAACCACCCCAATGGGTGTTTATGGAAAATCTAGCCTGACCGAAATTCATGGCTAATTGCCCATACCATCATTTCTATGGCCAATTGGCGCCTTTTGGTGTTTTATGGCCTCTGGCCCATATCCCCTTTCACTGGCCACTCATGGCCCAAAATCTTATTTATGGCCTCAGGCCATATCCTGAAATCATTGGCCTTCCCACAGTCCCTAAGCTGCAGTCCGCAGTCCATGAGACCTTTAGGCCCCTTTTGGCCTAAATCCAAGGAGGCAGTCCACCAGCTCCCAAGGCCAGGTGGGCCCACCTGAGCCCAATTTTGGCCAAAAGGACCCCAGGACCCCAATTGGCCAAGAACCACAGGTTAGCCCTTTTGAACCCCCAGCTCAGTTCCAGCAAGGCTTCCCCTCAATTCAGGGGAAGACTTTTCCTTCATAAATGTACCCCGTACCAAAGGATCCAGGCATGGTGCATATATTGTCTAATATACCATTGTTGTAAGGGGTCACAGCCAGGGAGACAGGCAGGGCATTACCATTCATTACTAATAGAAAATCTTCCAACACCTAATCAGCAAGGGGTTTCATAGAAGATTCACCAAATAAAGTTTCAAACCTCAATACAGCCCAATGCAGGCAAAGCCAAAATACCGGCCTGTCCTCAATACAGGTTCTTCAATCATACAGTCATGGTTTCTCAACACTCAAACTCCAGGCTGCCATTTTCTCACATATACCAGCCCCCTTTTACCCACCTGGGGGTTTTTCCCCCAGTTAATAAAAATATTTTATTTATTTATTTAATATTGTTTTATTTCTTATTCAGAAGTATTATTTTATTAATTATCAAGTTAGTCTTTTCCCTCCCTCACCTTTTCAGTAGAGTCCTGGTTGTCATATTCTTATTAATCCTTTTCTCTTCTCTGAACAGGTTGAAAAAGTGATTCAGGATTATTTTTGGCTGCCTCTTTCTTATTGCTTTTGATTTTTTTCTCTCATGTCTTTTAAGGCTTATTATTTTATGACTAGGAATTTATCTCTTATCGTATTGCTCTTATCCTTTGAGTACTTCCTTTGAGCCCTCCATAAGTAAGTCTGTTCACTGAGTGCTAGGCCCTCTTCACTTAGGAGTGCCCCTGTGACATTATTGTAATTAACTCATAATTGCTTATTTTTTTTCACTCATTATTATTCATTTCTCTCATTCTCAATTATGATTTTTTATGATTTCATTATCTCTCATCAATTTTCATCTCATTCATTTTATTCAAATGAAAATTGATTCTCTTTCTCATTTCTTAAATTTTGCTGACCATTTCACTTTCTTCTTAATTCTCAATCGAATTTTTTTTTATTTTCTGTCTGAATTCAGGTTCTTTTATCAGCCTTATTTTTTTAATCATTTCATGAGTTTTATTGAATTGGGGTTATCATTATTGATTTGAAATTTTCAAGAAGTATTGATTTATTGATCTGATTATTCAAGAAATTTACTTTACCTCAAGATTCTTATTTTATTCAATTGATTGATTTAATTTGATTCCTCAAGATAGCTGATTTATCCTCAAGATTTTATTTAATTGATTGACTTGAAGTTGATTCCTCAAGAAATTGAATTGATTTTTAAAGATTTTCACAGGGGCTCTAGTGGAAATACAAGAGTGGCCTGGCACTCAGCAATCAGGGAACTCACTTGGAAGACTCCAAAAGAATAAAGAATAAAATAATAAGAATGAATTCCTCTAAAAGATATGCAGGTACAAGATGAGATGCAAAAGAGGAAAGGGAAGCCAAATGGCCAAAGAGCCAACCAAGTAAGTCCTTAATCACTGTTTCAACCTGCCAAAAATGAATAATGGAATTAGTAAGGATATGACCACCAAATATCCATTGACAGGCGAAGAAAGAGAAAGAGAAATGTGCTAAGTGACTGACTTAATAATATCAGTATTTGCTTAACTAAAATGAAAAGAAAATAAAGATAAAATAAAATCAAAGTATATTAATTAACTGGGGAAAAACCCCCCAGGGTGGAAAGGGTAGCCGGTATATGTGAAAAGCTGGGAGCTTGAGTTCTTCAGGCTGAAAACTGATCTGTATTGATCCCTGAGGCTGTATTGATTGTTTTGGGAATTTATACAGCTGGCTAATATTGAAATTTAATTGGGTTGAATGAACTTCCCATGCTTGAAAATGAAATACAGTTCTTGATGGATCCAGACTGTATTGAAATGAATATGGTTTCCAAGATGGATTGAGTGGAGCTTTGACACTTGACAACTTCTTTTGGCACTGCCTCTTGAATACACTTTGTGAATGAATTGAAAGTATTCCCTTGGAAGGAATACTTGGAGTGAGAGTAACCAATGACTGCTTGATGGCGTCATTGGTCTTTGACGCTGAAACACTTGCTCTTGAGCCTTGATGATTCCTCTGAATGATTGGGTGCCTTGATGACTTCATGAGATGTTGGAATGTTGAAATGAACATTTGATATTGCCACCATTGAATTGCTGTTGAAAAATGATGCACAATGATATATAACATCATTTATGGCATATTGGTTCATTGGTAAGAAGATTACGTCCAAAGGTCTCAAGATGGAAAGGCAGAAGGGAAAAGGATGGATGTGATGGCTTCAGAGCTTGGAAAGGTGTTTCTGGGCCCTTTGGGGTTTTTGGCCACTTTTGGGTTCTGAGCCAAAAACTGGCCCAAAAGGTGGGAAAGTGTCTTTTGGACACTTTGCATCAAAGTGCGCAAAATGCGCAAAAGTGCACAAAAATGCACAAAGTGCGCAAATGCGCATTATGAGCCCAAATGGCCAAAAACAGCCATTTGGGCCATTTCCCCTGGTTTTGAGGGAAATGACCAGAAATACCCATTTGGGCATAAATTGCCGCTATGGGTTCTGGATTGAGGCCATGAAGGCCCCAAAACACAATTGGCCATAAATGGTCCATAAGATGATGACATGGGCATATTGGCCACTGGTGATGGATATGGCCAATTGGCCATAAAAGAACTGTGGCTTGATATGCCATATGGGGATCCAAGGAGGTGAATCGCCATGGTTGTGACAGTACCCCCCACCTTGGAATGGTGAGCTCCTGAGCACCCATACAAGGTGAAGCCTGTTGAGGCTATTGGAAAGATTTTGAGAAAGTGATTCAAGAGGACTGATAAAAAAATTTAAAACTGATATTAAAAATTTGACATTTGATGCAGGACTTTCTTGATCTTCTTTTGACATTGGCTTCATGATTTGAATTGAATTTTAAAATAAATGCAAAATTTTGACGTGATAATTGACGTGATAAAAGAAAATTTCAAATGAAAATAAAATAAAAATAAAGAATGAAAATGAAAATAAAAGAAAGAGAAAAGAGAAAAGAAAATTGAATTGAATGTTGAGGAGGTTCCAATCTTCATCACGGAGATTGATAGCTGATTTTAGAATTGGCCAAGGACCTGGAAAAAGAAATTTGATGTCAGGTGCTCACAAAGTGGCCAAGGTGATGTTTTGAAAAGATTGTAGACCCCTCAGGGAAATTCACACCAGGAGAGGAACTTACTTTTAGTAGTTACCACTCCCGCCAGTGCCATCAAAATAAAAACAAAAATGCTGAAGGAATGAATTTGAATTTGGAATGTTGGAAATGAATTGAAAAGTGAATGGCTCATTGTCCCAAGGGAAATGGCCATAAGATTGGAAATGAAGTTGAAAGCCATGCCAAGATCTGTGTCCAAAATTTCAAGGTGCTCACAGAGTGGCCAAGGTGATGCTTACAACAAAAGAGTAGAATACCCCTAAAGGTGCATACCAGGAGTGGGACTTACTTTTGGTAATTCCTCTCCCCACCAAGCACCATAAAGAATCAAGCTCTTGAAGAATTGGGTCCTGGCTTATCAGGATATAATGAGTGAAAATCTTTTACGAGTTCAGGACAATTCTTGAGGTTTTCAGTTGGTTCCCAAGTGGATCTTTCCGGGTCTTGACTGAAGCTTTTCCATTCCACCAAATACCATAATTTTCCTCTCTTGAGCTTTGAGTCCAGTATTTGAGAGACTTCCCATTCCTCTTCTTCTTCAATGATTATTGGAGGAGGAGGCTCTTGATGCCTATTTGGGATTGTTGACGTCTTGAGTGGTTCCAAAAGGGAAATATGGAAAACTGGGTGGATGGACTTCCATTGAGATGGGAGCTTGAGGTGGTAGGCATGAGTGCTGACTTTCTTCAAGATTGGAAAAGGACCCAGCCATCTTTCAGACAGCTTTTTTGGTGGGTCTTTGTCACAGCCAAGGAGGCAGGGGCATTTCCAATCATCATCAGCAAATCATTATATCATGGATACCCTTCAAAACCCAATCAGCAAGGGGGTTTCATTCAAGACTCTCCAAATACAGTTTTCATACAGGCAAGATCCAAATACAGTTTCAAGCCTCAATACAGTTTTCATACAGGCAAGACCCAAATACAGGATTCACCAAATACAGGCCTGTAATCAATACAGGCGCAAATACCTGTATTGACTGTATAACCTGTATTGGATTCACCAATACAGGATTCAATCCCACATCCAACTTCTTCCAGCATACAGACAAGTATCTCAACACTCAAACTCCAAGGCTGGTATTTCTCACATATACCAGCCCCTCTTCACCCACCTGGGGGTTTTTCCCCCAGTTAATTAAAATAGTTGATTTATTATTTAATATTATTTTATTCTCACTTTTGGAATATTATTTTATTATTTACTAAGTTAGTCTTAGCCTTCCCTCACCTGTTCAGTAGAGTCCTGGTGGCCATATCCTTATTAATTCCTTTTCTCTTTTCTGAACAGGTTGAAACAGTGACTCAGGATTATTTGTGGTTGGCTCTTTATTATTGCTTTTGCTTTGTCTCTCTTATCTTTTATACTTATTATTTTATGACTAGGAATTTATCCTCTTACTCCATTACTCTCATCATTTGAGTATTTCCTTTTGAGCCCTCCATAAGTAAGTCTGTTCACTGAGTGCCAGGCCCTCTTCATTTAGAAGAGCCCCTGTGACATTATTTTAATTAACTCATAATTGCTTCTTTCTTTTCATTCATTTTATTCATTTCTCTCATTCTTCTATTATGATCTTTTAATGATTATGAACCTTAATGATTTTATGATTTTCATCAATTTTCATCTCTCTCATTTCATTCTCATGAAAATTTATTCTTTCTAATTTCTCTATTCTGCTGACCAATTCACTTTATTCTCTATCATCTTCATTTCTCTTTTGTTTGAATTCAGGTTTATTCAGGTTTTATTGCTTGGAATTAGTTGGGTTAATTGATTCATCATTCAGGGTTATTTGATTTGGGGTATTCAGTGGTTTTGATTGAAATTTCTCAAGATTATTGATTGATTGATTGATTGTTCAAGACATTGACTTCACCTCAAGATATTGATTGAATTTTGATTGATTTGATTTGATTGACTTGATTTGATTCTTCAAGATACCTGATTTATCCTCAATATTTAATTTGATTTATTGATTTGAATTTGATTCCTCAAGAAAATTGAATTGATTTTTGAAGATATTGATTGAATTCCTCAAGACTTAATTGATTTGATTTTGATTGACTTGATTTGAATTATTGATTGAAATTGATTATTCATAAGAATTTGACTTTGTCATCTTCACTCTTCAAGATTTATTCATATTGATTCACTTCAAGACTATTGATTGATTTCTCAAGTTCATCAAGATTCTCATTTGATTGTTTTGGTCAAGCCTTAATTTATTCAAAGTATCATCAAGTTTTTATTCATTCTTCTTTCATAATGCCAGTTCAGCATAGCCCACCAGCCAAGAATACAAGATCCCAGAGACATCAAGCTGTTCTCAATCCTACACCAAGGGCTCCTCTTGACCGCACACCATCAGTTCATCAACTGAGTTCAAATCTGGACAGAGGACCACCAATGGAAGGAGCAGAACCCTCCAGAAGAGGAGGTGTGAAGTCTAGAAGATCAAGATCATTCTCTGGACTATTGGGTGGTTATCCTGGTGTTTCTCAAGGGCCTAGAAGTAGATTGGGGGAAGCTGAAGATGAGGAGGGGGAGGAGTCTGTGGAAGAGGAAGAATCTGAGGAGACTGAAGTGGCAGCTGCCTTGGCAGGTGCTACTGAAGCTCCTGAGGCTCCAAATCTAGCCCTTTCTAATCAACCTTCTGTCTCTCAAGCTGAACCAAATTTCCTCAAGATGATGGAGCAAATGACTCAGTTTATGGGACAACTCACTCAAGCAGTTGCCCCAAGGGACACTTCAAAAGTCCCTGCATTCAAGACTCCATCAATGAAGGAACCTGATTCTTTTGATGGTACTAAAGCTCATAAATTGAGAGGATTCATTCAATCCTGTCAATTAATCTTTCATAATGACCCAGCAAACTTCTTCTCTGACAGCAAGAAGGTGCTTTATTCAACTTCTTTTCTTACTGGTAGAGCTGGCAAATGGATTGAACCTTACCTCTCAAATATCTCCAATGAAGACCCTTCTTACCTCCTCAATAACTGGCAGTTGTTTGAAACCCAGTTATTCACTCTGTTTGGTGATCCCAATGAAGTCAGAAAAGCTGAACAAGAGTTGGACAATTTGAGGATGAGGGAAAGTGGTCAAGTCTCCTTGTACATAGCTGATTTCAGAAGTTTAATGTCAAGAATTGGAGACTGGGGGGAAAGGGCCTATATTCATGTGTATAGAAGAGGCTTGGCATCAAGATTGTTGGACCAATTGGCTTCTCACCCTGGAACTTTTGATAGTCTTCAAGAACTCATGGATATCACCTTGGAATTAGATACCAGGTACCATGAGAGGCAGAAGGAAAAGGGCAGTCATCAAGAGAAGAAGCCTCCAATCAGTGGATCCAACTCCTCCAAGCCTCCTCAAAGTTCATCATCAAAGAAGCCTTATCACAAGAAGAATAAGAAGGGGAAGAATTTTCAAGTGTCCAAAGACAAGCCTCATGCTGCTCTCCTCAATAAGGACAATAAATTAATCGGTTCTGAAAAGGAGAGGAGGATTAAAGAAGGCTTGTGCAATTATTGTGGTGGTAAACACCCATTTGAAAAATGCTTCAAGAGGCCTGAGAATAGGCAAGGGTCATCAAAAGGCTTCCCTAGAAAGCAGGGAAAAGCCTGAGTGGGAATCATGATGTGTTCAATGGTTCTCACTTATTTCCTTCAAGAGCACAATTGTGCACTCTGAATACTAGTGTCAAGAAATCTTTAAAATTTCTTATTTTTTCTTCAATCTCTGATATTTTTTATAGTATTCTCATTGATTCTGGTGCTACAAACTCTTTTATTGCAAAGAATTTTGTTCTCAAGTACTCATTGACCATGTCAGAGCTCCCTGAAAAGATTCCTCTTTTCATTCTGGATTCCAGTGAATCCACTTCCCTGTTCATCACCCATTATACCAAGTGGGTTGTTGATTTACCTTCCTTCCCAAGCTTTGAATGGGATTTCTTTATCATAGATTCACCCAAGGGAGAAGACCTAATATTGGGCTATGATTTCCTTTACCATTTCAATCCCATTATTGATTGGAAAAATGGATTGATCACCTATGATTCTAATCATAAGGATTCTAGTGGTATTATTTCTTCTACTAGTAATGACTTATCCACTGCTGTCAACAGTGTTGCTCTGGTTGGTGAACTTAAGACACCTTCCCTTCCTCCTTCTGTCCATAACCCCTCCATTTTTCCCTCTCAGTCATTACTTCCATTAAGAGATGAAGTCTTCAAAGAGATAAAAGATGTTGGAGAAGATGTTGCTATATCTTCACTTCATCTCTTTCAAGGGGATATGGACCTTCCTCCTTTATCTTTTCATGCCTCCCTGGAGGAGCAGTGGGATGAGGAGGAAGAGCCAGAAGAGATTGAAACTGTGCTGAAGGTAGTCCCTCCTGTTTATCACAAATATTTGGATGTATTCTCCAAAGTGAAAGCAGAGAAACTTCCTCCACACCGTGCCTGTGATCATCATATCGAACTGGAGGGTCTTCTACCTCCAGTTGGTGTTATCTACTCTTTATCAAAGAATGAGTCAGAAACACTGCGGGCCTACATTTCAGAGAATGTAGAGAAAGGTTTCATCAGACCAAGCTCCTCCTCAACAGGGGCACCTGTCCTTTTTGTTAAGAAAAAGGATGGTGGTCTCCGTTTGTGTGTTGACTACCGCAAACTTAATGCTGTCACTAGGAAGAACAGGTATCCTGTTCCTCCAATGAATCAGCTTCTTACCGTCTTTAACGGTGCTACTATCTTCTCCAAGATAGATCTGCGTGGTGCTTATAATCTCCTGAGAATTAAAGAGTGGGATGAGCATTTGACTGCCTTTAGAACCAAATATGGCAGTTATGAGTATTTGGTTATGCCATTTGGCTTAACCAATGCTCCAGCTTCATTCCAAAATCTTGTGAATGATATATTTGCAGATTATTTGGATATTTTTGTTGTAGTGTACTTAGATGATATTATGGTCTTCTCTAGCTCTTTGGATGAACATGTTAAACATGTGGCCTCTGTTCTCCAAAGACTGAGAGACAATAATTTGTTTGCTAAAGCCTCCAAGTGTGTATTCCATGCCTCAAGTGTGGAATACTTGGGCTATGTTGTTTCAAGTGATGGCCTCAAGATGGATTCTTCAAAAGTTCAACAAATCCTCAATTGGCCTCAGCCCAAGAACATCAAGGCCCTCCAATCCTTCCTTGGCTTTGCCAACTTTTATCGTCGTTTCATTAAAAATTATTCCAAAAAAATCTCTGCTCTCACTTCCCTCCTTAAAAAAGATTCTCCCTTCATCTTCAATGAGGAAGCTCTTAGCCAGTTTCAGATACTCAAAGAAGCTTTCACCACTGCTCCTATCCTCTCTCACTTTAATCCTTCTCTCCCAACTATTGTAGAGACTGATGCCTCTGATTATGCCTTGGGTGCTGTACTGAGTCAGGTGAATGACTCAGGAAAGCATCCCATTGCATTTGATAGTCGCAAGCTCTTACCAGCTGAGCTCAACTATGAAATTCATGACAAGGAACTCCTTGGCATAGTTTGGGCTCTCAAGCGCTGGAGAGCCTTTCTCCTTTCTCTTTCTGATTCTTTTGAGGTCTTGACAGACCATTGTTCTCTCCAATATTTTATGTCCTCTAAAGTCCTTACTCGTCGTCAAGCCCGTTGGGCTGAATTTTTGTCTGAATTTCACTTTGTTATCACTTACCGCCCAGGCAGGCTGGCCACTTTACCAGATGCCTTGTCACATCGGGACGACGTGTACCCAGAGAGGGGGGTGGATTTCATCAGCAAGAATCCTCAAAACTTTCATCAAGTTCTCAAGCAAAATGAAATTCAAGAGTCAAGATTCTTTTCCATAAAAGTTGAAATGTTTTCAGATTTAGTTGATCAGATCCAAAGACAAGTATGGCAAGACAAAGACTATAAGGAGATCCTCAAGAAATTAGCAAGAGGAGAATCAGTCCCAGACTATTCTCTTGAACCTCAAGCAAAATTATTATTGTTCAGAGATAGAGTAGTTATTCCAAGAAATCATGAAGTTCAATTGGACATTCTTCAAAGGCGTCATGACTCACCGTTGGCTGGCCATCCTGGCCAGGAGAAGACCCTCAAGCTCATCAAGAGGGATTTTTATTGGTCTGGCATGAATCAAATCATCAAGGACTATGTGTCCTCATGTCAGCAATGTTCAAGAAACAAGAACATCCACCATAAGAAGTTTGGATTACTCAAGCCTCTTCAAATTCCATCTGGTCCTTGGAATTCTTTATCAATGGACTTTATCACTCAATTGCCCTTGTCAAGCAACTTTGATTCCATTTTAGTAGTTGTAGACAGATTTTCAAAAATGGCAATATTTATTCCAACTTATTCAACAATCACTGCACTGGACTTAGCTCAAATATTCATTAATCATGTCTTTTCCAAACATGGTCTTCCAATCAGTATTGTTAGTGATAGAGGTTCATTATTTGTTTCATCATTCTGGACCCAATTATGTCAGCAGCTCAATATATCAAGAGATCTTTCAACTGCATTTCACCCTGAAACAGATGGACAGACAGAGAGGGTAAATCAGATTCTAGAACAGTATCTTCGGATGTATGTCAGTTACCATCAAGATGACTGGCACACCTGGCTCCCTCTGGCTGAATTTGCCTATAATAATGCAGAACATTCATCCACAAAGCAATCACCTTTTTTCACCATTTATGGAAGAAATCCCAGCTTTGACTCAATCCATGTTTCTCAAGATTCACCTGCTGGAAAGTTATCAACAAAACTCCAATCAGTACAGCAAGTTGTCAAAGAAGAATTAGAGTCAGCAATAAGAAGATTCAAGAAGTATGCAGATAGAAATAGAGCAATTCCACCTGATTTCCAACCTGGGGACAAAGTATGGCTAGCCTCCAAGAACATCAAGACAACAAGACCCACCAAGAAGCTCTCAGAAAGATGGTTGGGACCTTTTGAAGTTCTGAAGAAGATTGGCAGCCATGCATATCACCTCAAGTTGCCTCAACAATGGAAGTCAGTTCACCCTGTTTTCCATGTGTCCTTGTTAGAACCAGTGAAGCAATCAACTATCCCAAATCAACACCAATTGCCACCACCTCCAGTAATAGTGGAAGAGCAAGAAGAATGGGAAGTGGCTCAGGTTCTGGACTCAAAACTCAAGAGAGGTTCATTATGGTATTTAGTTGAGTGGAAAGGATTCAGTGAAGACCCAGAAAGAACAACTTGGGAACCAGCTTCCAACCTTACCAACTCTCCAGACCTTGTCAAGGACTTTCACACTTTGTATCCTGACAAGCCTGGCCCAAATGCCTCAAGAGTTTGATTTTATGGTGCTTGGTGGGGATTGGAGTTTATGAAAGTAAGTTCCTCTCCTGGCATGCACCTTTAAGGGGGTATTCTACCCAAATTTGTTGTAAGCATCACCTTGGCCACTTTGTGAGCACTTGTCAATTTTTTGGACAGATTCAGAAGGCCTTGCAACATAATACCCTCAAGATTTGGACCTTTCATCGAGATTTGGCCCAATCTTTTCTTTTATTTTCTCTTCTTTCTTCAATCATTCCATAAATTATCTTTCAAGACATTCATTATCAAATTCATCTTATGGCATATTTCAATTTTCATTATGGTGCTTGGTGGGGAGTGGAAGTTATGAAAGTAAGTTCCATCTCCTGGTATGCATCCCTGAGGGGTCTAATTCTTGTAAAACATTACCTTGGCCACGCTGTGAGCATCAAATTCTTGGTTTTATCTTTCAGAACATTTTGGCCAAAATCAAGAATCTCACCACAAGAAGGACAACCCTCAGGAATTTCTTATTTCTTTCTTTACTCTCTTTTTCTCTCAATTCTTTTTCATTTTTATTTTTTATTTTCTATTTCATTTTCTTTTACTTGTATGATTTATTTTTCATTTCTTGTTTCAAAAGCAGCAATCATAACTCCCATATCTTGTTTGGGGAGTGAATTTATTCAATAATCAAGAGCAAACACTAGTAATGGTAAAGACCAGCTACAGATAATCCTCATCAAAATTTCTTCAAGGGTTTTTTTTAAACTTCATAACCAAGGCATCTCCAAATCACAAAAGGCGGGGAACCAGAGGCAGTGGAGTCAAATATGAATGTCAGCCTTGAACTCATTCTTCAAGATCAAAATTGAAAGCCAAAACCCAATCAGCAAGGTGTTTATGGCAATTGACCAATCAAGGAGGGGATAAGAAGAAGATATTCAAGAAAAAAATCCATTTCATAGAAGAAACTGTTTCAAAATGGCCCAATTGGCCAGTTTCATCAAGATATGCACTTGGCACAATTGGCCATATCAGACCTCAAAACATCAAAACAGCCATTTTTCATCAATTCTTATCATAATATGCTTATTTGTGCATATTGGGTAATTTGCGCATTTGCGCACTTTTGCGCATTTTTGCGCAAAAGGGCCTTTTTTCTTGTCAAAAGCCTTCAAAAGGCCTTTTTGGCCAAAATCATTATAATTGCGCATTTGCGCATTTGCGCATTTTTGCGCATTTTGCGCAAAAATGCGCAAAATGGCCAAGACCCACTTTTAGGCCATTTTCTCACAAAAATTCAGTTTTTCCATCATTTTCACCAGTTATGCCACATATGGCATATTTGCGCATTTGCGCATTTTGCGCAAAATTTGCGCACTTTGCGCATTTTTGCGCATTTGCGCATATTTGCGCACTTTGCGCATTTTTGCGCATTTTGCGCAAAAATGCGCAAAATGGCCAAAAACCACTTTTAGGCCATTTTTTCACAATAATTCAAATTTTCCATCATTTTCACCAATTTATGCCACATATGGCATATTTGCGCATTTGCGCATTTTGCGCAAAAATGCGCAAAATGGCCAAAAACCACTTTTAGGCCATTTTTTCATCATTTTCACCAATTTATGCAAATATGGCATATTTGCGCATTTGCGCATTTTGCGCATTTGCGCATTTTGCGCATTTTTGCGCAAATTGGCCAAAAACCCATTTTTTCACATTTTCAGGGATTTTGGCCAGGACTACTCATTTAGTCCAAAATTTCAAATGTTGGCCACCTTATGCCAACACTCTAAATTCAAAATTATGATGATTTCAAGTGGTCTTGGGACAAAAAACTCAAATCAACCACCTTTTCAAAAGCCATGAGGACTCAAGAACAGTTGATGAAGACACTCAAGACAAGATTAAAGGAATTTTTATGAAGATTGAAGGCAGTTTGAATGAAACAGAGGAAATTCAGAATCAAAATCAAGGGGAAAATACCTACAATAGTTAAATGAAGATTGGTTTGAGTATTGATTTAAGAAGAAGTTTTAAGGGGAAAATCTTAAGGAATTGGGGAAAAGAACTGTTTGAATTGATTGCAAGCTCATCAAGACTCACTATACTTATGGTGCTCAGAGCTCACCACTTTCAAGAGGGGGATAATGTCACAGCCAAGGAGGCAGGGGCATTTCCAATCATCATCAGCAAATCATTATATCATGGATACCCTTCAAAACCCAATCAGCAAGGGGGTTTCATTCAAGACTCTCCAAATACAGTTTTCATACAGGCAAGATCCAAATACAGTTTCAAACCTCAATACAGTTTTCATACAGGCAAGACCCAAATACAGGATTCACCAAATACAGGCCTGTAATCAATACAGGCGCAAATACCTGTATTGACTGTATAACCTGTATTGGATTCACCAATACAGGATTCAATCCCACATCCAACTTCTTCCAGCATACAGACAAGTATCTCAACACTCAAACTCCAAGGCTGGTATTTCTCACATATACCAGCCCCTCTTCACCCACCTGGGGGTTTTCCCCCCAGTTAATTAAAATAGTTGATTTATTATTTAATATTATTTTATTCTCACTTTTGGAATATTATTTTATTATTTACTAAGTTAGTCTTAGCCTTCCCTCACCTGTTCAGTAGAGTCCTGGTGGCCATATCCTTATTAATTCCTTTTCTCTTTTCTGAACAGGTTGAAACAGTGACTCAGGATTATTTGTGGTTGGCTCTTTATTATTGCTTTTGCTTTGTCTCTCTTATCTTTTATACTTATTATTTTATGACTAGGAATTTATCCTCTTACTCCATTACTCTCATCATTTGAGTATTTCCTTTTGAGCCCTCCATAAGTAAGTCTGTTCACTGAGTGCCAGGCCCTCTTCATTTAGAAGAGCCCCTGTGACAGTCTTGTTGATATCATTTTCTTGGAAGAAAGCCATACCATGTCACCGGGATTGAAAACAGATGGACTTGCTCTATTTATCTGCATACCTCTTAAGCCTGCTTATGGCAACTTCAAGTTCTCTCTTGACATCTTGCTGTACTGATTGGATTTTTGTTGATAACTTTCCAGTGGGAGTAGCTTGAGTGATGTGAACTGAGTGAAAATGTGGATCTCTTCCATAAACAGTGAAAAACGGTGATTGTTTTGTTGAAGAGTGGTCAGAGTTATTGTAGGCAAATTCAGCCAGAGGGAGCCAGGTGTTCCAATCATCTTGATGATAACTGACATACATCCAAAAGTACTGTTCTAGTATCTGATTTACCCTCTCTGTCTGTCCATCAGTTTCTGGGTGATACGCAGTTGACAGATCTCTTGAACTCTTGAGCTTCTGACAAAGATTGGTCCAAAAGGAAGAAACAAAAAGAGAACCTCAATCACTAACAATGCTTGAAGGAACACCATGCTTTGAGAAAATATTCTTGATGAATAAATGGGCCAAATCTAATGAAGTGATTGAAGCTATTGTTGGAATAAAAACTGCCATTTTTGAGAATCTGTCCACTATGACAAGGATTGAGTCAAAGGAATTGGACAGTGGCAATTGAGTGATGAAATCCATTGAAAGACAAATCCAAGGACCACTTGGAATTGGAAGAGGCTTGAGGAGTCCAAACTTCTTGTGATGAATATTTTTGTTTCTTGAACACTGTTGACAGGATGATACATAATCCATGATAAATTGAGTCATGCCGGACCAGTGGAAATCCTGCTTGACAGGTTTTAGAGTCTTCTCTTGGCCAGGGTGTCCAGCTAGAGCAGAGTCATGCCAATTTTGAAGTATATTAAGTTGAATTGTGGGGTCATTTGGCACCACCACCCAATCTTTGAAAAGGAGAAGTTGGGAAGAGGAATCAAGAGAATAATCTTGGACAGATTTACCTTTTCCCAAATCTTCAAGGACACTTCTATATTGAGAATCTTGCCACACTGCCTTCTGAATTTAATCAATCAAATTTGAAAATGAATACACCTTGACTGCAAAAAACTTTGAGGCTTTAATTTCATCTTGCTTGATTATCTTCTGATAGTTCATTTGATTCTTGCTGATGAAATCCTCCCCCCTCTCTGGGTAAACGCCGTCCCGACGTGACAAGGCATCTGGAAGGGTGGCCAAGTGGCCAGGGCGGTAAGTGATTGAGAAATGGAATTCAGACAAAAATTCAGCCCAGAAGGCTTGACGGCGAGTGAGAATCTTGGAAGACATAAAATATTGAAGAGATGAATCATCGGTGAGAACTTCAAAAGGGGAAGAAATGGAAAGAAGGGAAGCTCTCCAATGCTTGAGAGCCAAGACTATGCCAAGGAGTTCCTTGTCATGAATCTCATAATTGAGCTCAGCTGGGAGAAGCTTGCGGCTATCAAATGCAATGGGATGTTTTCCTGAGTCAGAGACCTGACTCAGTACAGCACCCAAGGCATAATCTGAAGAATCAGTCTCTACAATGGCAGGTAGAGAAGAATTGAATTGAGAAAGGATTGGAGCAGTGGTGAATGCCTCTTTGAGTTGATGAAACTGTCTGAGAGCTTCCTCATTGAGGGGAAAATGGGAATCTTTCTTGAGTGTAAGGTTTGACTATGAAACAATAAGTAAAAATTACTAATTTATCACTTATTGTACTCTGAATGTCCTTATAAAATGAATAAATAAGATTAAAATAATAATAATAATAAAGAAATATTATTATTATGGCGTAAAATTATTATATTATTAAATAAATATAATAATATAATTAATATTATATAAAAATATAATATTATAAATAATATATTAATATAAAATAATTAATATATTATAAAGCTCTTTATTATTGTTACCAACAAATAATAAAGGCGTAAAAAATTGTTTTTTATAAATAAAAAACAATTAATAACAATAATATTACTAATATTAAAGTTATAAATTAATATAAATACTATTTATATTAAATAAGAATTATTATGAGTAATAATAAGAGAGAAATTATTATAATAAGATGAAATAACCTACTTTTAACACTTAAGATAATAATTTTGAGTTATTTTACGCCAAAATAATATAATACAACCTTTTCAAATTGTATTTACAATAAAAATAAAGAGAATTTACTAAATTTCTTGATTTTACGTGGAAATGAGCTTTTTAGAGAGATTTATAGCAAAAACAATTAAAGAATTGATTTAATCACGTAAAAATGGTGATTAATGACAAGATGGTCTTTGGTCTTTAAGAATATAAGAGTTTTATATTTAAAGAATAAAGAAATTACCTTTTATTTAATTGATTTAATGTTTTTGATGCGTCTGAGGGGAAAACAGAGTAAAAAGAGCTCTATTTATAGTAAATACCTCCCTCCTAGAGTCCAACAGGCTTCTAGTAGACGTGTACTGATCATATCCACTGGAATTGATCAATATTTTAAGGTTTGAGGGTGATTACATCATGATCAAACCATATTACATCATTATTACACCATTATTTAGAGTTATCACTATAACTCTAAGTGTGATGACATCAGAGGCTTGGCAGAACCCCAAATTTCGTGGATTTTATTAGTTTTAATCATAAACTCATAGTATTCACCAATTTTATCACTCTTAAGACTGTTAAACTTAATTTAAGGTTACAGTATGTGATCATAACAGCTCAATTTAAGCTCAAACTTTGATCCTCAATAACTTTTAAGGTTTTCACGCTACAGCAATTCAGAGAGTGAATTCTGATAGCCTGACATAACCTTAATATGCTGTCAAGAGCTTTTCATTACATCATCAAAACTCTAATTTTGATGATTTTTCTTGTAACTCATCTTTTCTGTCGAAATTCAATATTTTAAACTTCAAACCTTGATTTCAGGGGGTTATACCCTGAATTTAATAATAAAAATTACATCATTCTTCACGAATGAGCTAGGAGAATCCAACTGTGTACTTTTTTTTAAGTTTGGACTACTTTCACAACAAAGTGGTCAACAGCTCTGTTGATTTTTATCAATATTTCCTCATAAGTCTTAACCTTGTTTATAATTTGCAAAATAAAGTTCATATCTGTGTTCTTACAGTAATTACGTGGTAACTTCATTTTTGGTTCATCATTCTAGCATGTATAGTTTAGAAGATATTAGCTATGATCACTGAATATATGCGTTGACCAAAAAAGTGCATATATTCAGGATAATTCCTTAAGTATTGATTTTGAGAATTAGCTTATTAATTGTTTTATGTGTGGACTTTTATGGGAAATCCACTAGTACAATTTATTTCACATGTTGTTCCATTGGTTTCTGAGATAAATAGGATTTTATGGTTTTTATAAGGTATTATACCTTATAATTCATTAAATATTGACTTTACAGATATGCCATAAAAATGGTATATGTGTATTTTTCCATGGGGAATCCAATGGTATAATTTATTTCACATGTTCATTCATTGGTTTTTAAGTTAAACCAATTTTAGTACCAATTTATGGTATTTTTTGTATATTTGAGTAATTATTTTTAGTGTATAATTATTCTAATTAATTTTAATATAATTATATTAAAGGTATAATTATTATTAATCTTTTTTGTGACCTTATTGGATATGTGGTCATATCTCAAAGGCTCACATTGAGGAAACTTGTGAGCTAACTAATCTTCTTTGAATAATTCTTGATGAAACGGCAGTAAAAATTGGCAAAGCCAAGGAATGATTGAAGAGCCTTGAGGTTTCTTGGAGGTGGCCAATTGAGAACTTTCTGGACTTTTGCTTGGTCCATCTTGAGGCCTTCAGAAGAAACAACATAACCCAAATACTCTACACTAGTAACATGAAACAGGCACTTGGAGGCCTTAGCAAAGAGGTTATTGGCCCTAAGTCTAGAAAGAACAGTGGACACATGAGTGACATCTTCTTCCTCAGATTGGGAAGAGACCATAATGTCATCCAAATAAACTACAACATAAATATCAAGAAGATCATAAAAAAAATATCATTGACAAGGCTTTGGAAAGAGGAAGGAGCATTGGCGAGCCCAAATGGCATAACCAAATACTCATAGCTCCCATATTTAGTTCTAAAACATGTCAAGTGTTCATCACCTTCCTTGATTCTGAGCAGGTTATATGCACCACACAAATCAATCTTGGAGAAGAAAGAAGAACCATTGAAAAGGGTGAGAAGCTGGTTCATAGGAGGAACAGGATACTTGTTCTTCCTAGTAACAGCATTGAGTTTGCAGTAATCAACTCACAAACGGAGGCCAACATCTTTCTTTTTGACAAAAAGAACAGGTGCTCCTGTAGAAGAGGAGCTTGGCCGGATGAAACCTTTCTCTACATTCTCTGAAATGTAGGCCCTTAGTGTATCTGACTCTTGGTTTGATAAAGAGTAGATCACCCCAACTGGAGGTAGAGACCCCTCCAGCTCAATATGATGATCACAGGCGCAGTGTGGAGGAAGTTTCTCTGCTTTCACTTTGGAGAATACATCCAAGTATTGGTGATAAACAGAAGGAACAACCTTCATCACAGTTTCTATTTCTTCTGGCTCTTCCTCTTCATCCCACAACTCCTCCAGGGAGTCATGATAAGATGAAGGGGGAAGGTCCATATTCCCAAAGAAGAGGTGAAGTGAAGATACAGAATTATCTTCTCCAACATCTTGAATCTCTTTGAAGACTTCATCTCTAGATGATAGTAATGACTGATGGGAATTAAGGGAAGGAATGTGGACAGAAGGCCGAAATGATGGTGTTCTAGAATCACCAACCAGAGCTGCACATGATTTGGCAGAAGAAAAGTGATTACTGAAAGATTTTGAAGGATCATTATAGTCCTTATGATCAGAATTAAAGGTGATCAATCCTTGCCTCCAATCAATAAACGGATTAAAATGATTAAGAAAGTCAAAGCCCAATATGAGGTCTTCTCCCTTGAGAGTATCAATGACTAAAAAGTCCCATTCAAAGCTTGGGAAGGAAGGGAGCTCAACCATATATTTAGTATGGTGAGTTACAAATAAAGAAGGAGACTCAGAGGAGTCTAAAATGATGAGGGGAATCTTCTCTGGAAGTTCTGACGTAGTCAATGAATACTTGTGAACAAACTGCTTTGCAATAAATGAGTTGGTAGCACCAGAATCAATGAGAATACTGTAAAAAACATCAGAAAGAGAAGAAAAAACAAAAAATTTAAGAGAATTCTTGACACCAGTATTCATAATGCACAATTGTGCTCTGGATGGAAAACTGTGAAGACCATTGAACACAACATGGTCTTCACTCAGGCTTTTCCCTGGCTGGGAAATTTGCCTGATGGTTGGGCAAGCTTGTTTTGAGGCCTTTTGAAATAGGTCTCAAGACTATGCTTCCCACCACAATAGGTACAAAGACCCTCTTTGATTCTTCTATCTTTTTCAGAATTCATGAGCTTGAAATCTTTATTCAATAAAGAAGAATGGGGCTTGTCCCTCTTCTGAAAATTCTTCTTCTTCTTTTGACTTGAGCTTGAAGAATTTTGAGGATGAGAAGAACTTGACTTTGAGGTTTCTGGGTTCTTCTCTTGATGATGACTCTTTTCATTTTGCCTCTCATGGTACCTGGTATCAAGTTCCAGGGTAACGTCCATTAAGTCTTGAAGAGAGTCAATTCTTGAAGGATGGGAGGCCAATTGATCCAAAATTCTGGATGGCAATCCCTTCCTGAAATGATGGATGAGAGCTCTTTCACCCCAATCCCTGATTCTTGAGACTAAACTTCTGAAATCAGCAATGTATAAGGATACATGCCCACCTTCTTTCATTCTTAAAGAATCCAATTCTGCTTAAGCTTTTCTGACTTCATTCGGATCACCAAATAGAGTGAACAGTTGAGATTCAAATAAGGGCCAAGAATTGAGAAGATAATTTGAGTCTTGATTGGTGAGATTGGAAAGATAAGGCTCAATCCATTTTGCAGCCCTTCCAATAATAAATGATGTGGCATAGAGAACTTTCTTTCTGTCTTGAGAGAAATTTGCCAGATCATTATGGAATATCAATTGACAAGACTGAATGAATTTTCTAACTTTGAAGGGCTGAGTCCCATCAAAGCATTCCGGTGCCTTCATAGATGGAGTCTTGAAGGCTGGTGGTCTTGATGCTTCAGAAGATGAAGCTGCTTGAAGATTGGCCATAATCTGAGTCATTTGCTGCATGATGGCCAATAAAGATGGTTCAGACTGATGAGAGACAGGCTGATTAGACTGGGCTAGAGTTGGCCTTCCAGTACGTTGGGATGCTTCCACTGGAGCAGGAGCACCTTCAGTACCATCAGACTCTTCCTCTTCACCATCTTCACCTGGACCTTTGAAAATAGTCCTTGAAGTTCCTGGAAATCCGCCAACTACTCCTGAAAATGAACTTGATCTTCTTGGCCCTCTTCCTTCCTTCCTGGATGGGGCTGCTCCTTCCATGCGGGGTCCTCTATCTAATTGGGCCCCCAGTTGAGGAACTGCTGGGGTGCCGTCTAGAGGAGCTCTTGGAGTTGGAGTGAGAACAGCTTGAGCTCTGGCCTGAGATCTTGTCTGTCTTGCTGGAGGTGAATGTTGAACAGGCATGATTTCAGGAATAAAATTGAAATAAATGAATAGAAATCAAAACTTGCTTGAAGTGAAAAGAGTCAACAATCAAATCTTGAGGAAAATGAATGAATCAAAGTGAAAATCCTCAAGTACTTCAATAAATCAAAATCAAATGAAGTCCTGAAGTCAAAATCAAATCAATGTCTTGAAGAATCAATGACTAAAAATGAAATCTTGAGGTAAATCAATCAATCAAAAATCAAATGAAGTCTTCAAGTCAATAAATCAATGAATCAAATCAATCAAAATCAAAATCTTGCAGAAAATCAATCAATCAAAATGAATTCTTGAGGCAAAATCAGTTTATGTCAAAATTCTTGATGTGAAAAATCAGCAAAATCAATGAAATCTTCAGGTCAATCAATTTCCTTGAGGTCAATATCAAATATGTCAAATCAATCAATCAATCAAAATCAAGTCAATTCTTCTTTAAAAACCAAAATTCTTGAAGAATGAATCAATTATGAATCTTGATGTGAAGAACATGTCTGAATATCTTGATGAAAAAATTTGAAAATCAAAGAAAATCAAGATGACGCCTGAATTATGAATGAAATGAAAATTTGATGATTTGAAAAGATTTTAAAAGAATAACAAAAATACGAATGGGTCAGCTTTCAATTTTCAAAATGAAGAATGAATGACAGAAAATTGAGAGGTGACAATGAATCATTAAGTTCATAAGCGTAAAAGAATCATAATTTTGATGAAATGACTGAATGAAATTATAAAGAAAGAATGAACAGAATGAAAAAGAAATTATGAGTTAATTAATATAATTTCACAGGGGCTCTAGTGGAAATACAAGAGTGGCCTGGCACTCAGCAATCAGGGAACTCACTTGGAAGACTCCAAAAGAATAAAGAATAAAATAATAAGAATGAATTCCTCTAAAAGATATGCAGGTACAAGATGAGATGCAAAAGAGGAAAGGGAAGCCAAATGGCCAAAGAGCTAACCAAGTAAGTCCTTAATCACTGTTTCAACCTGCCAAAAATGAATAATGGAATTAGTAAGGATATGACCACCAAATATCCATTGACAGGCGAAGAAAGAGAAAGAGAAATGTGCTAAATGACTGACTTAATAATATCAGTATTTGCTTAACTAAAATGAAAAGAAAATAAAGATAAAGCAAAATCAAAGTATATTAATTAACTGGGGAAAAACCCCCCAGGGTGGAAAGGGTAGCCGGTATATGTGAAAAGTTGGGAGCTTGAGTTCTTCAGGCTGAAAACGGATCTGTATTGATCCTTGAGGCTGTATTGATTGTTTTGGGAATTTTTACAGCTGGCTAATATTGAAATTTAATTGGGTTGAATGAACTTCCCATGCTTGAAAATGAAATACAGTTCTTGATGGATCCAGGCTGTATTGGAATGAATATGGTTGCCAAGATGGATTGAGTGGAGCTTTGACACTTGACAACTTTTTTGGCACTGCCTCTTGAATACACTTTGTGAATGAATTGAAAGTATTCCCTTGGAAGGAATACTTGGAGTGAGAGTAACCAATGACTGCTTGATGGCGTCATTGGTCTTTGACGTTGAAACACTTGCTCTTGAGCCTTGATGATTCGTCTGAATGATTGGGTGCCTTGATGACGTGATGATATGTTGGAATGTTGAAATGACCATTTGATATTTCCACCATTTAATTGCTGTTGAAAAATGATGCACAATGATATATAACATCATTTATGGCATATTGGTTCATTGGAAAGAAGATTACGTCCAAAGGTCTTGAGATGGAAAGGCAGAGGGGAAAAGGATGGATGTGATGGCTTCAGAGCTTGGAAAGGTATTTCTGGGCCCTTTGGGGTTTTTGGCCATATTTGGGTTCTGAGCCAAAAACTGGCCCAAAAGGTGGGAAAGTGTCTTTTGGACACTTTGCGTCAAAGTGCGCAAAATGCGCAAAAGTGCGCAAATGCGCAGAAATGCGCATTATGAGCCCAAATGGCCAAAAACACCCATTTGGGCCATTTCCCCTGGTTTTCAGGGAAATGACCAGAAATACCCATTTGGGCATAAATTGCCGCTATGGGTTCTGGATTGAGGTGAAGGGCCATGAAGGCCCCAAAACATAATTGTCCATAAATGGTCCATAAGATGATTACATGGCCATATTGGCCACTGGTGATGGATATGGCCAATTGGCCATAAAAGAACTGTGGCTTGATATGCCATATGGGGATCCAAGGAGGTGAATTGCCATGGTTGTGACAAAGATCTTGATTGAATTCCTCAAGAAATAATTGATTCTGTTTTGAATTGACTTTATTGACTTAATTTGATTTATTGATTGACTTGATTTTACTTATTGATTGAAATTGATGATTCATACAAATTTGGCTTTGTCATCTTCATCCTTCAAGATTTATTCATATTTATTCACTTCAAGACTTTTGATTTATTTCTCAAGTTCATCAAGATTCTCAGTTGATTGATTTTTTCAAGCCTTGTTTAGTCTGAATTAGCATCAAATTTTATTTTCTCTCTTCAATGATGGCAGTTTAGCATAGCCCTCAAGCCAAGAATACAAGATCTCAAAAACATCAAGCTGTTCTCACTCCTACAGCAAGTTCTCCTCTTGACCGCACACCATCAGTTCATCAACTGAGTGCAAATTTGGACAGAGGACCACCAATGGAAGGAGAACCACCCTCCGGAAGAGTAGGTGTGATGTCAAGAAGATCAAGATAAATCTCTGGCTTGTTGGGTGGCCATCCAAGCGTTTCTCAAGGGCCTAGAGGCAGATCAGGGGGAGGATTCTGAAGAAACTGAAGTTGAATCTGCCTTGGAAGTTTCCCCTGAGGCTTCTGAAGCTCCAAATCTAGCCCATTCTAATAAACCTCTTGTCTCTCAAGCTGAGCCAATTTTCTCAAAATGATAGCGCAGATGACTAAATTAATGGGACAGCTCACTCAAGCAGTTGCTCCAAGGGACACTTCAAGAGCCCCAGCATTCAAGACTCTATCAATGAAGGCATCTGATTCCTTTGATGGTACTAAAGCTTATAAATTGAGAGGATTTATTCAATATTGTCAATTAATTTTCCATAATTACCCAGCAAACTTCTTCTCTGACAGGAATAAGGTTTTGTACTCAACTTCATTCCTCACTGGTAGAGCTGGCAAATGGATGGAAGCTTACCTCTCAAATTTCTCCAATGAAGACCCTTCTTATCTCCTCAATAACTGGCAGTTTCTTGAAACCCAGTTATTCACTCTGATTGGTGACCCTAATAAATTCAGGAAGGCTGAACAAGAGTTAGACCATCTCCAGATGAAAGATAGTTGTCAAGTTTACTTTTACATAGCAGATTTAAGAAGCTTAATTTCAAGAATTGGAGACTGGGGGGAAAGGTCCTATATTTATGTTTATAGAAAGGCTTGGAATCAAGATTGTTGTACCAATTGGCTTCCTACCTTGGAAACTTTGATAGCCTTCAAGAGCTCATGGACATCACTTTGGAATTAGATACCAGATACCATGAGAGGCAGAAGGAAAAGGGTAGTCATCAAGAGAAGAAGCCTCCAATCAGTGGATCCAACTCCTCCAAGCCCCCTCAAAGTTCTCATCAAAGAAGCCTTATCCCAGGAAGAATAAGAAGGGGAAGAATTTTCAATTGTCCAAAGACAAGCCTCATGCTGCTCTCCTCAATAAGGACAACAAAGTAATTGGTTCTGAAAAGGAGAGGAGGATTAAAGAAGGCTTGTGCAATTATTGTGGTGGAAAGCACCCATTTGAAAAATGCTTCAAGAGGCCTGAGAATAGGCAAGGGACATCAAAAGGCTTCCCTAGCAAGAAAGGAAAAGCCTGAATAGGAATCATGATGTTTTCAATGGTTCTCACTTATTTCCTTCAAGAGCCCAATTGTGCACTCTGATATACCAGTGTCAAGAGATCTTTGAAATTTCTTATTTTCTCTTCTCTCTCTGATAGTTTCTATAGTATTCTCATTGATTCTGGTTCTACAAACTCTTTTATTGCAAAGAATTTTGTTCTCAAGCACTCATTGACCATGTCAGAGCTCCCTGAAAAGATTCCTCTTTTCATCTTGGATTCCAATGAATCCACTTCCCTGTTCATCACCCATTATACCAAGTGGATTGTTGACTTGCCTTCATTCCCAAGCTTTGAATGGGATTTCTTTATCATAGATTCACCCAAAGGAGAAGACCTAATATTGGGCTATTATTTTCTTTATCATTTTAATCCCATTATTGATTGGAAAAATGGATTGATCACCTATGATTCTAGTCATAAGGATTTTAGTGGTATTATTTCTTCTACTAGTAATGACTTTGCCACTTCTGTCAACAGTGTTGCTCTGGTTGGTGAGCTTAAGACACCTTCCCTTCCTCCTTCTGTCCATATCCTTTCCATCATTCCCTCTCAGTCTTTACTTCCATCAAGAGATGAAGTCTTCAAAGAGATAAAGGATGTTGGAGAAGATGTTGCTATATCTTCACTTTATCTCTTTCAAGGGGATATGGACCTTCCTCCTTTATCTTTTCATGCCTCCCTGGAGGAGCAGTGGGATGAGGAGGAAGAGCTAGAAGAGATTGAAACTGTTCTGAAAGTAGTCCCTCCTGCTTATCACAAATATTTGGATGTATTCTCCAAGGTGAAAGCAGAGAAACTTCCTCCACACCACGCCTGTGATCATCATATCGAACTGGAAGGTCTTCTACCTCCAGTTGGTATTATCTACTTTTTATCGAAGAATGAGTCAGAAACACTGCAAGCCTAAATTTCAGAGAATGTACAGAAAGGTTTCATCAGGCTAAGCTCCTCTTCAACAGGAGCACCTGTCCTTTTTGTGAAGAAAAAGGATGGTGGCCTTTGTTTGTGTGTTGAATACCGCAAACTTAATGCTGTCAGCAGGAAGAACGGGTATCCTGTTCTTCCAATTAATCAGCTTCTTACTGTCTTTAACAATGCTAATATCTTCTCCAAGATAGATTTGCGTGGCGCTTATAACCTCTTGAGAATCAAAGAGGGGGATGAGCACTTAACTGCCTTTAGAACTAAATATGGTAGTTATGAATATTTGTTTATGCCATTTGGCTTGACCAATGGTCCTGCTTCATTCCAGAATCTTGTGAATGATATCTTTGCAGATCTCTTGGATATTCTTGTTGTAGTATACTTAGATGATATTATGGTCTTCTCTTTTTTTTGGCAGGAACATGTCAAACATGTGGCCTCTGTCCTCCAAAGACTGAGGGACAATAATTTGTTTGCTAAAGCCTCAAAGTGTGTATTCCATACCTTAAGTGTGGAATACTTGGGCTATGTTGTTTCAAGTAAAGGCCTCAAGATGGATTCCTCCAAAGTTCAGCAAATCCTCAATTGGCCTCAGCCAAAGAAAATCAAAGCACTCCAATCTTTCCTTGGCTTTGCCAACTTTTGTTGTTGTTTCATTAAAAATTATTCCAAAGAATCTCTGCTCTCACTTCCCTCCTTATCAAAGACTCTCCTTTCATCTTCAATGAGGAAGCACTTAGTCAGCTTTCAATACTCAAAGAAGCTTTCACCACTGTCCCTATCCTGTCCCATTTCAATCCCTCTCTACAAACTATTGTAGAGACTGATGCTTCTGATTATGCCTTGGGTGCTGTACTTAGTCAGGTGAATGACTCAGGAAAGCATCCCATCTCATTTGATAGTGGCAAGCTCATCCCAGCTGACCTCAACTATGAAATGCATGACAAGGAACTTTTTGGAATAGCTTGGGCTCTCAAGCACTGGAGATCCTTTCTTCTTTCTCTTTCTGATTCCTTTGAAGTCTTGACAGACCACTTGTCCCTTCAATATTTGCTGTCCTCCAAATTCCTTACTTGCCGTCAAGCCTGTTGGGCAGAGTTTCTCTCTGAATTTCATTTCTCTATCACTTACCATCCAGGAAGACTTGCCACTTCACTGGATGCCTTGTCACGTCAGGACAAAGTGTACCCTGAGAGGGGGGTGGACTTCATCAGCAAGAATCCTCAACACTTTCATCAATTTCTCAAGCAAAATGGAATTAAAGAGTCAAGTTTTTCTCAATCAAAGTTGAATTTTTCTCAGATTTGATTGATTGAATTCAGAAGGCAGTATAGCAAGACAAAGATTATGAGGAAATTCTCAAGCAATTAGCAAGAGATGAATCAGTCTCAGATTATACTCTTGAACCTCAAGCCAAATTGCTATTATTCGAAGATAGAGTAGTCATCCTAAGAAATCATGAACTTCAATTGGATATCCTCCAAAAGCATCATGACTCACCATTGGCTGGCCGCCCTGGCCCGGAGAAGACCCTCAAGCTCATCAAGAGGGATTTTTCCTGGGCTGGCATGAATCAAATTATCAAGGATTATGTGTCCCCATGTCAGCAATGTTCAAGAAACAAGAGAATTCATCATAAAAAGTTTGTATTACTCAAGCCTCTTCAAATTCCATCTGGTCCTTTGAATTCACTATCAAAGGACTTTATCACTCAATTGCCTCTGTCGAGAAACTTTGATTCAATTTTAGTAGTTGTATATGGATTCTCAAAAATGGCAATATTTATTCCAGCTTATTCAACAATCACTGCTTTAGACTTAGCTCAACTCTTTATTAGTCATGTATTTTACAAACATGGTCTTTCAATCAGTATTGTCAGTGATAGAGGTTCATTATTTGTTTCATCATTTTGGACTCAATTGTGTCAGCAGCTCAAGATATCAAGAGATCTTGCAACTGCCTTTCACCCTGAAGCAGGTGGACAGACAGAGAGGGTAAATCAGATTCTGGAGCAGTATCTTTGGATGTATGTTAGTTACCATCAAGATGACTGGCACACCTGGCTCCCTCTGGCTGAATTTGCCTATAATATTGCAGAACATTCATCAACAAAACAGTCACAATTTTTCACTATTTATGGAAGAAATCCCACCTTTGACTCAATTCACATTTCTCAAGATACACCTGCTGGAAAGTTATCAACAAAACCCCAATCAGTACAGCAAGTTGTCAAAGAAGAATTAGAGTCAGCAATAATGTGTTTTATGAAGTATGCAGATAGAAATAGAGCAATTCCACCTGATTTCCAACCTGGGGACAAAGTATGGCTAGCTTCCAAGAACATCAAGACAACAGGACCCACCAAGAAGCTTTCAGAAAGATGGTTGGGACCCTTTGAAGTTCTCAAGAAGATTGGAAGCCATGCATATCACCTCAGGTTGCCTCAACAATGGAAGTCAGTTCACCCTGTCTTCCATGTGTCCTTGTTAGAACCAGTAAAGCAATCAGCTTTTCACAGGGGCTCTTGGACAGAAATACAAGAGTGGCCTGGCACTCAGCAATCAGGGAGCTCACTTGGAAGACTCCAAAAGAATAAATAAATAAAAATCAAAGAATAAATTCCTCTAAGAAATATGCAGGTACAAGATGAGATGCAATAAGAGGAAAGAGAAGCCAAATGGCCAAAGAGCCAACCAAGTAAGTCCTTAATCACTGTTTCAACTTCCCAAAATGAACAATGGAATTAGTAAGGATATGACCATGAAAAATCCATTGACAGGCAAAGAAAGAAAATAGAGAAGGTGCTAAATGACTGACTTGATAATATCAGTATTCACTTAACAAAAATGATAAGATAAATAAAAATAAAAATAAAATCAAAGTATATTAATTAACTGGGGAAAACCCCCCAGGGTGGAAAGGGTAGCCGGTATATGTGAAAAGTTGGGAGCTTGAGTTCTTCAGGCTGAAAACTGATCTGTATTGATCCTTGAGTCTTTATTGATTGTTTTTAGAATTGATACAGCTTGCTAATATTGAAATTGAATTGGGTTGAATGAATTTCCCATGCTTGAAAAAGAAATACAGTTCTTGATGGATCCAGACTGTATTGAAATGAAGGTGGTTGCCAAGATGGATTGAGTGGAGCTTTGACACTTGACAAATGAATGAATGAGCTGCCTCTTGAAGCCCTTGAGAATTGTTGAACAGTATTTCCTTGGAGGAATACTGTGAATGAAATTATCCAATGACGTCTTGATGGCGTGATTGGTCTTTGACGCTGAAACACTTGCTCTTGAGCCTTGATGAGTCCTCTGAATGATTGGGTGCCTTGATGACGTGATGATATGTTGGAATGTTGAAATGACCATTTGATAGTGCCACCATTTAATTGCTGTTGAAAAATGATGCAAAATGATATATAACATCATTTATGGTATATTGGTTCATTGGAAAGAAGATTACATCCAAAGGTCTTGAGATGGAAAGACAGAGGGGATAAAGATGAATGGGATGGCTTCAGAGCTTGGAAAGGTGTTTCTGGGTCCTTTGGGGTTTTTGGCCACTTTTGGGTTCTGAGCCAAAAACTGGCCCAAAGGGTGGGAAAGTGTCTTTTGGACACTTTGCATCAAAGTGCGCAAAAATGCGCAAATGCACAGAAATGCACAAAATGCACAAAAGTGGGAAAATGCGCAAAAATGCACATGATGAGACCAAATTGCCAAAAACAGCCATTTGGGCCATTTCCCCTGGCTTTGAGGGGAATGACCAGAAATACCCAATTGGGCATAATTGCTGCTATGGCTTCTGGATTGAGGTGAAGGGCCATGAAGGCCCCAAAAGACAAATGACCATAAATAGTCCATAAGATGATGGGGTGGCGATATTGGCCACTGGTGATGGATATGGCCAATTGGCCATCAAAGGACTGTGGCATGATATGCCATACAGAGATCCAAGGAGGTGAATTGCCATGGTTGTGACAGTACCCCCCACCTTGGAATGGTGAGCCCCTGAGCACCAATACAAGATGAAGCCTGTTGGGGCTATTGGAAAGGATTGAGAGTGGGATAGAGGAGAGTTCTTTCAAGAGGAAAATAAAATAATAACTGATATTAAACATATGACATATGAAGCAGTATTTTCTTGATCTTCTTTTGAGGTTGGCTTCATGATTGATGATGTTATAATGAGTGAATATTCTTGACATGAAATTTGACATGATAAAATGAAAATGAAAATAAAATTTAATATAAAGGAGAAAAAGAAAATAAAAGAAAGAGAAAAGAGAAAAGAAAAATGAATCAAATCTTGAGGTTCCAATCTTCATCACGGAGGTTGATAACTGATTTTGAAATTGGCCAAGGACCTGGAAAGAGAAATTTGATGCCAGCTGCTCACAAAGTGGCCAAGGTGATGTTTTGACAATATTGTAGACCAATCAGGGAAGTGCAAACCAGGAGAGGAACTTACATTTTTTAGTTACCACTCCCGCCAGTGCCATAAAAATAAAAACAAAAAATGTTGAAGGAATGAATTTGAATTTTGAAGTCTTGGAAGTGAATTTAAAAGTGAATGGCCCATTGTCCCAAGTGAAAATGGCCATAAGATTGGAAATGAAGTTGAAAGCCATGCCAAAGATCTGTGTCCAAAATTGCAAAGTGCTCACAGTGTGGCCAAGGTGATGCTTACAACAAAAAAGAGTAGATTACCCCTAAAGGTGCATACCAGGAGTGGGACTTACTTTTGGTAATTCCTCTCCCCACCAAGCACCATAATTAATTAAGCTTTTGAAGAATTGGGCCCAGGCTTGTCAGGATATAATGAATGGAATTCTTTGACAAGTTCAGGACAATTCTTGAGGTTTTTGGTTGGGTCCCAAGTGGATCTTTCTGGGTCTTGACTGAAACCTTTCCATTCCACCAGATACCATAATTTTCCTCTCTTAAGCTGTGAGTCCAGTATTTGGGAGACTTCCCATTCCTCTTCTTCTTCAATGATGATTGGAGGAGGAGGCTCTTGATGCCTATTTGGGATTGTTGATGTCTTGACTGGTTCTAAGAGTGAAATATGGAAGACTGGGTGGATGTACTTCCATTGAGATGGGAGCTTGGGGTGGTAGGCATGAGTGCTGACTTTCTTCAAGATTTGAGAAGGACCCAACCATCTTTCAGACAGTTTTTTGGTGGGTCTAGTTGATTTGACATTCTTGGAATAAAACCATACCATGTCACCAGGATTGAAAACAGGTAGACTTGCTCTACTTTTATCTGCATATCTCTTAAACCTGTTTATGGCAACTTCAAGTTCTCTCTTGAATTCTTGCTGTACTGATTGGATTTTTTTTGATAACTTTCCAGCAGGAGTATCTTTAGTAATGTGAACTGAGTCATAATGTGGATCTCTTCCATAAACAGTAAAAAACAGTGATTGTTTTGTTGAAGAGTGGTCAGAGTTATTGTAGGCAAATTCAGCCAGAGGGAGCCAGGTGTTCCAATCATCTTGATGGTAACTGAAATACATCCAAAGGTACTGTTCTAGTATCTGATTTACCCTATCTGTCTGTCAATCATTTTCTGGATGGTAAGCAGTTGACAGATCTCTTCAAATCTTGAGCTGCTGACAAAGATTGGTCCAAAAAGAACAAAAAGTGAACCTCTATCGCTGACAATTCTTGAAGGAAGGCCATGCTTTTGAAAGATATATTTGATGAATAAATGGCTCAAATTCAGTGAAGTTATTAAAGACACTGTTGGAATAAAAACTGCCATTTTTGAGAATCTGTCCACCATGACTAAAATTGAATCAAAGGAATTGGACAGTGGCAATTGAGTGATGAAATCCATTGAAAGACAAATCCAAGGACAATTTGGAATTGGAAGAGGCTTGAGGAGTCCAAACTTCTCTTGATGAATATTTTTGTTTCTTGAACACTGTTGACAGGATGAGACATAATACTTGATGAATTGAGTCATGCCAGACCAGTGGAAATCCCACTTGACAAGTTTGAGAGTCTTCTCTTGGCCAGGGTGTCCAGCTAGAGGAGAGTCATGCCGCTTTTGAAGTATATTGAGTTGAATTGTGGGGTCATTTGGGACCACCACCAGATCTTTGAAAAGGAGAAGTTTGGAAGAGGAATCAAGAGAATAATCTTGGACAGATTTACCTTTACCCAAATCTTCAAGGATACTTCTATATTGAGAATCTTGCCATAATGACTTCTGAATTGAATGAATCAAATTTGAAAATGAATCTACCTTGACTGCAACAAACTTTGAGGCTTGAATTTCATCTTGCTTAATTATCTTCTGATAATTCATTGGGTTCTTGCTGATGAAATCCTCACCCCTCTCTGGGTAAACAACGTCCCAACGTGACAAAGCATCCGGAAGGGTGGCCAAGCGGCCAGGGAGGTAAGTGATTGAGAAATGAAATTCAGATAAAAATTCAGCCCAGCGGGCTTGACGGAAAGTTAGAATCTTTGATGACATGAAGTATTGAAGTGATGAATGATCGGTGAGAACTTCAAAAGGGGAAGAAATTGAAAGAAGGAAAGCTCTCCAGCGCTTGAGAACCCAGACTATGCCAAGGAGTTCCTTGTCATTAATCTCATAATTGAGCTCAACTGGGAGAGGCTTGCAGTTATCAAATGCAATGGGATGTTTTCCTGAGTCAGAGACCTGACTCAGTACAGCACCCAAGGCATAATCTGAAGCATCAGTCTCTACAATGGCAGGTAGAGAAGAATTGAATTGAGAAAGGATTGGAGCAGTGGTGAATGCCTCTTTGAGTTGATGAAACTGTCTGAGAGCTTCCTCATTGAGGCAAAATGGGAATCTTTCTTGAGGAAACTTGTGAGTTAACTAATCTTCTTTGAATAATTCTTGATGAAACGGCAGTAAAAATTGGCAAAGCCAAGGAATGATTGAAGAGCCTTGAGGTTTCTTGGAGGTGGCCAATTGAGAATTTTCTGGACTTTTGCTTGGTCCATCTTGAGGCCTTCAGAAGAAACAACATAACCCAAATACTCTACACTAGTAACATGAAACAGGCACTTGGAGGCCTTAGCAAAGAGGTTATTGGCCCTAAGTCTGGAAAGAACAGTGGACACATGAGTGACATCTTCTTCCTCAGATTTGGAAGAGACCATAATGTCATCCAAATAAACTACAACATAAATATCAAGAAGATCATAAAAAAAATATCATTGACAAGGCTTTGGAAAGAGGCAGGAGCATTGGCGAGCCCAAATGGAATAACCAAATACTCATAGCTCCTATATTTAGTTCTAACACATGTCAAGTGTTCATCACCTTCCTTGATTCTGAGAAGGTTATATGCACCACGCAAATCAATCTTGGAGAAGATAGAAGAACCATTGAAAACAGTAAGGAGCTGATTCATAGGAGGAACCAGATACTTGTTCTTCCTAGTAACAGCATTGAGTTTGCGGTAATCAACTCACAAACGGAGGCCACCATCTGTCTTTTTTACAAAGAGGACAGGTGCTCCTGTTGAAGAGGAGCTTGACCGGATGAAACCCTTCTCTACATTCTCTGAAATGTAGGCCCTTAGTGTATCTGACTCTTGGTTTGATAAAGAGTAGATTACCCCAACTGGAGGTAGAGACCCCTCCAGCTCAATATGATGATCACAGGAATGGTGAGGTGAGAGTTTCTCTTCTTTCACCTTGGAGAACACATCCAAGTACTGGTGATAAGCAGGAGGAACAACCTTCATCACGGTTTCTATTTCTTCTGACTCTTCCTCTTCATCCCACAACTCACCAGGGCGAATCTTGTGTCAATCGTCGGCAATTGACTTCACGTCAAGCAAATGTCAAGCAGGATAAAAGTCAAGCTCACGTCAAGCAAAAATCAAGCAAACGTCGAGCACACCTCCTACTCTTGTCTTACACCAAATCCTGTGACATCCACCAATATTGGTTCCCCTGTGCCTTCAACTCAGATTCCTCACCACCTGATCATCCCACAACCGTCCGATGGTTGGTAAAAATTACACAAGACCCGCCTGTTTGCACAAACACACATCAAAGAGGTCCTTCAGCCAGTCTTGATGTAGGCGGGGGGTTTGACTTCACCAGGTCATCCATAAAAGGACTCCGCCTGAGCGGGATTGTTGTTTTGCAGGTGACACTGGTAGAGCCCGCCGCACAATACCGCGTGTGCGTGTGTGGGTGCGCTTGCGTGTGCATTGGCGTGTGCGGGTGCGGGTGTGCAAGGGCCGCTTCCCCTTCCTACATGATGATGGCGCATTTAGAAATTTTGGGGGGGTTTGACTTCACCAGGTCGTCCATGAAAGGAATCCGCCTGAGCGGGATTGTCGTTTTGAAGGTGACACTGGTAGAGCCCGCCGCACAATACCGCGTGTGCGTGTGCATTGGCGTGTGTGGGTGCGGGTGCGCTTGCGTGTGCATTGGCGTGTGCGCAAGGGCCGCTTCCCCTTCCAACATGATGATGGCGCAGTTAGAAATTTTGGATGCTGTGAAAGGTGAGTGTGTGGGTCATTTGATCATTGGACTTGGCTTATTCACACTGTACCCAATGTCAAAATAGTAAGTTCTTTGTGGCAATGTGAAATAAAGGGCTTTGCTTGTCACAATGGCATGTCTCTGTCACTAAATTTTCAGGCAGTTATTTCACTAGCAAAATTGCTAATGAATCTGAGAGATTTGCATTTCTGTAGACTAAATTTCATGAAATAACGGCGTTATCATTACAAGCAGTCCACATGACAGAACTTTGTTATCATGCAATCCACAGTTACCTTCTATTTCTTCTTCAGATATAATCAAGTGTCCATCATCAAAACCAACAGCTTTATAAATATTCAGATGCGGCCAATCTGGTAAGAAATTCACATCAATCTTCAAAGTTTTTAAGATCAGAAAATTATTGTTCAGTATGCTAGATGGCTCAGAGACTTTAAAAATGCTATGAATAATACCAAAGTGTCGTGAGTTGCCCCTCAGAAAACATATCACACTGTTGCTGACATTTTTGGATTCAGTTGAAAATATATTGTTCCCAATATTAATGTTTGAAACTGGAAAATACCAAGGTGAGACAATCCTTGAAGTGAGATGACTTGTGGATTGCACGGTAGTGTCTAAGCTGATCCAATCAACTATTTCCCTTGTTGCATGAAAATTCTGTAAGTACTCAACCAGGAAATCATAATTTTCTTGGTCATGGCGGGATGGTTTGTTATATTTATGGTCATTGAACAGGGCAGGTGGCTGTGATTCGAAAAGCTGTTTTATTTCACATGGCACGGATGGGGATTTCAGGAGAACGGAAAGGTTGGAACATTGACAGATATGTTGAAGTAAGGTTTTATCTATATCATCTATTTAGAGTTGCAAGAAGTTAATCTTATTCAGTTCAGGTGTTTAATCAATGTGAATATATTGATCTTATTAATTGACGTACATATTTTGTTATTTGTTGGCATTTTTGCAAATACTCCAATCAAGCGCTCATAACCCCATGTGGCTGAGGCTTGTGCTGGGCCCCAACGTTGGAAGAGTTCGGGAATATGGTCAGCAAAATGATGATTTGGTTTACTTTTCTGTTTTGGGAACAGGAGTTGATTGGAAAGGTGGGATTTTTTCCAATGTTCAGCAAATGCAGTCGCATCTCCTATTGAAACAGTCCAACTTGTGGCAATGTTGATAGCACTAATCAAATGGAATGTATTCTTGGTTAGTTCATTTCCAAGTTCTTCTGACTGACCCATTTGCCTTTGAATTTTGACGGATTGGTGTACATCTAATGACATCTGTTGACTGAGTATTAAAAATGGAGTATAGACCTTATATAAGAGAGCCCATTCAGCGGCTTTTAAGCTACCATGAGAGGGGGAACCCATGTTGCGAGGTACTCTTGTCCATGATGAGGGAATTATTGTCTCAGATATGATTTGTCGGAGATGCTCCAGAGACTCACCCTTGATCTGGTGATCACTCAGTGCAGTGATATCCAATTCAGAGGGGATTTCAGAAGTGGGGATGTAATCGGCATCAAATGAAGGAATCTCCGCAGAACCACTAGATGGATGTTCT
Source organism: Austropuccinia psidii (assembly GCA_023105745.1). NCBI lineage: Eukaryota > Fungi > Basidiomycota > Pucciniomycetes > Pucciniales > Sphaerophragmiaceae > Austropuccinia > Austropuccinia psidii. The sequence continues at coordinate 71,028,615 of JALGQZ010000004.1, forward strand.
GTGTTAGGGGTGGGCATTGGGGAGTGGCTCATTTATTATTTTTGCTGCATCTCTTCTCAGGGAGCGGGCCTCTCTCAATGTGATTTTATCAAGAGAGCTGTTGGAGGTCATGGAATCTGAGTCTGAACTGTTGGTGTCATTGGATTTCCTGCTCTGGAATGCACAATTTGAAAGTTGCATGATCCTTCAAAATTTCAAGTATTAAATTATGCATTATGTCAAGATTAACCATTCTGGTTGCATCCCAATACAGAAGGTCTTCTAAAATTGAATATCGCACTCCATACTCAGAGAAAATTGCTTGTCTTTGTTGTGGGGTTGCCCGAAGCCATTTGGCAACGGTTGATTTATGATTTTGATATGAGCCTGTGTAGTGAAATTGAGGACCAATTTCATCAATTTGAGCTTTGTGAATGGTGCAAAAATTACAAAAGTGGTTGCCTGAATGGGAAATAAATCCAGTAAGCTTGCGCATGGCAACCACATCCGCAATGGCTGTGAGAATGGCAACACGGATAAAGGATCCTGAAGGACCTGTTGAGGTGGGTGAAAAATGGTAACCTTGCCATAGCTCTTTGAGCTCCTTGATGAGTGGCATTAACAAATAATTCAATTGAAGGGAAGTTGGCTCCTTTGGACCAGGGATGATTCCTGCAACATAGACATTCTCTGCCTTCAATCTTTCACTTGGGGGGAGACTAAGACAAATAAGCATGATAGGTCCAATGCTGGCCAACCAGGTGGACTTTCCATGTGCATTAAACCAGTCCACATAAATGGAGAAGGCCAATGCACCAGGAATGGACATGAATGGGGGGTCATGGATATTTCTAGTGCCAGTGAAGCGTCTCCAGACCAATCCATCCCAGACGTCACGTTTTGGGGAATCTTTGGCAGTTTGGGATTGTTGATGTTGATGCAGAATGTCCATAATTCCAGCCCGCTGGAAAAATCTGGCAAGCCAATTTTTGAATGGTTGATAAATAAAATGTTTTGTTGGTATAAATTTTTGCTTCATGTTGGTGGTGTTTTGGGTGTGGGCTTCAAATGAATAGATGAATTTGCCTAATGATTGTGTGCAAGGGGGATCATGATCATTTGGGTCATTATGGCGTTGACAGTGGGGTTGGTCAGTTGTGACTGATTAAGTAAGGCCATTAAGAGAGAAACATTGAGGACAACATATATAGTTTTGAATCACTGGCTCCAATTGGAGATGTTCAAATATGGTACTCAGATCTTGAGGTATATGGAATGCAGGAATGGGGGGACCACCGGAGCTTGAGATGCTGGACTTGATCAGCAGGTTTAGGGCGGAGTGGAGAATGTGTGAAGCCCTGCGGGGTATATTATACCTTAATGATAGAATGGCAGATATTATCATTCCAAGGTCTTGTGGAGGAAGGGTTTGACTGCTGCTGTATGGTTTCTGTGCAATTGAATTGAGCCCCGGTGCTGTGGAAAAGGTGCTTTGGGCCCATGGTGGTGAATAATCAGCTGGGAATGTTTGATCCAATAGAAGTTGTGGGCACTCAGTTCCTGATGCAGAAGTAGGGATGTTTGGAAGAGATTTGGGTGCAATGGTTTATTTGAGCTTTTTAATGTGCTGTTTATATTGGAAAGGTGTGAAGGCAACTCCAGGCCTATCACCCTCAGGGGAAGAGTGTGTTTGAGTTGAGCAGTGTTGACACATGCATATACGCATTGAGGAATAGCGGCGGGTTTTCATTGTTGCAGGAATTTGGAGTATGGTTGGTTTGTGTATAAATATCTATGGCTGATGTGAAAGTGTTTAGGAGTGTTATTAATTGGCAAAAAAATTGAGTGATTATTTATGAAGGGGGAGATGATCTGAGCCATCTGAGAATTTTATCCCATTTGTAATGGTGCGTGAGCTGCAGCTGATGGAGTGTAACATGTCTCATCTGGATGGCGGAATTGGTTAGGAGTTTAATTGGGTAAAATGCCATGCTGCTCAATGCTCATACATATTCCATTTTATTTAAACATGGCGATACTGCGGTTTTGACCCTTGAGGGGTGTTCCAATAGGGATGTGTCAACATTGATTTGAGGGGATTGACATTCAAACCATGTACGCTGGCACGCCATCATACATGGCTTAAACCTTATTACAGACATAACGATATAACTCTATTACATAAAAGGTTGGAGTGCAGCTAAAGTCTTGGTATTTGGTTTGAGTGCAGCAGGCTTTTAATCGGTTGGAATGTGATTTGGATTCTCTCGCCTTTCTTGAAAAGGTTATGTCTCTTTTGTGGGTAAATCCTTCATGAATATACCCCTTTACAGATGTACAATGCTGTGGAATTTCAATGCATATATTGGCAGTTTGGATAATTCACAAAATGTGACAATGGGGAGGCAGAAATGTTACCAAATATGATTACTTATGGATGATGGGTCCCCTTTGAGATCAAGGAAATATTACATTTTATGGTGGTAGGCCGTGCCGGGTGGTTTCCGATAAAAGCGGAGGAGCTCAAGAGGAGGCAGGGAGGATTCTCCTAAAAAGAGGCTTATTGGACTTTCACGCAACACTTAGTTCCAACTATTCATACAATTTCTCTATTCTAAATTTGAAAATATTTCATCTCATATCACTCTATTTTATCATAATACTGAGGTGTTTTATCTAGTTAAAAATATTAGTGTACTTTTTCGGCCCTTATGTCATCTTTCAAGTCACATAAATCCCGTTCAGGTTCTTTTCATGACTCAAATAGTGAATCTAGCATAGAATATGTTCAAACACAGTCACCATTGAGCCCCAACATTCCTCTCACAACCCCTATCGCATCCTCAATGAATGTATCAGGTCTTAACATTGATGTGGGCAATCCAAAGGCTCCAACTTCAAGCACTTGGTCGATCCCAAATATTTCCGTCACTCCAATTCCCCCAAATCCCACTAATACACAAACGCATGTGTCTCAGGGGCCAGAAGGCACACCTCATATCTCATCACACGCTAATACCCAATCAAAATTTCCACGTGAGTTCCTCCTTAATCCCGGTCGGAATCCAGCCGCATCCCAGGATCCCTTTGGCCAAAGTAAACAGTCAACCCTCAATATTCCATCTGGATCTTAGGTTCATGTGGGTGATGAAAGGCGCGTGGATGGGGGGCGACGAAAAAGACCATTGGAGAATGTAACTTGGAGTGGTCTGTCGGAGGGAAATCCAGGATTGACGCTTCATCAAAGTAAGTCATTTTAATTTCGGAGTATAACCTTTTTCACAATTTGATATGTTTGTTTCATGGGTTAGATATGGCACCTAAAGGCAAGTCAGTCCGATCTCAGGAGCCAATTGAAGATTGTGAGTTTGACCAGTCTTCATTGATTTTTTGATGTGTTAACTGATGTTGTGCATGGCAGGTGATGAACTTTATGCATCTTCACCTCTGGTCCATAAAGAGAAAGTCACTGGACGTCATCATCCATATGCCTCCAAACCAAGAACAGCTCATGCCAGTTCATCAAGAGAAAAAATGGTGGATGATGAGGATGAGATCATGTCTCTGACTCAAATGGAAACAAATGATGAACCAAGGAGTGACAATTTCACGGCGCATGAGCATGGCACTCAGTCAAATAATGAGTTCACCCATCCTCAAATGCCCCTTGCCCAGAGTATGCTTGAACAGTCCGAGGTCAGACAGCAAAGGAACCAGGCCCGTAAAGCTCACAATGTGGCGAAACGTGCAAGCCAGAAGGAGCAACAAAAATGGCTGAAAGCAGAACTTCCAGAGAATTTCCATGGAATGAGATCAGCAGTACATGCCCATTGCCTGTTCCTACTCAAAGTTAGGGATAAAGATTTTTCCTCACTACCAGCACCACCCAGCACAGAAGAGCGTGAAATTGCAATTCAAGTGGATGGTCATCTCGGATATGTCCCCGAGGATGTTTTCAATGAGCCATCAACACAGGTTCAGTCTCAGGGTTTCCAAAGCTACTGCGAAAATGAGCTCCACAAGCTAGGACTAAAGCGATTCACTTGGGACTGGGAGAGCTCATGGCAACATCCGTTCAATGAGCTGATGTCTATGGTGTTTTACCGTACATTCCGTCTTGCACTGGTCAGAACCAAGTATCATCATTACTGTTGGAACAAGGATCATAATAACTATGGGGTCGTGGCGGCTTTAATGGAGCGATATTTCACTTATTTGAAAAGAGAATGGAAGTCTATTCAAAAGGATGCCGAGTATTTGGTTAAAAAGAAGGAGAATCAAAAGCTTGCAAAGATTCGTCAAAGGGTTAGTTAATGTATCTCTTTTTCATTGGGAGCAAAGACTGATGATGATCTACTTCATTATGTGCAGACCTGTGAGCGCTGTCGTGAATGGTGTGATACGGCTAAATTTCCCATTCTAGCATCACAATTCAATGACCCTCGAGTATGTTCAGATACTGAGGAGGTACTGGAAAATGGCCGTCAAGTTTACCGCAAAGTGGGATTATGCTGGCGCTCCCAGTTATTTAATGAATTGGTATTAAAAATGGATCAAGACATGAGTTTTGTAATCGCATTAAAAAAAGGGTAAAAAAACTATTGATAGATTGCCAGAATTACAATCGACAGATGATGGTGATATTCCGGAAGGCTTATCATTTCAGGTATTTGATCAAGATTGGCTCAAAGGCTGTAGTAAGATGCAGACTAGCGCCCTCAAGATACTTGACATGCCAGTTATTAGGCCGAATGGTGACGCTCTGCAATGACTTGGTAATATAAATGTATAGCACCGTTACAAATTAACATTTTGTGAATTATGTGTGCAGGTGTAATACAATCTGAGTATTATTTCTTAAAGATGCAACAACTTGCTAAATATGTCAGAATATAGACGATATGAGTTGGACTGTATCACCGTCTCCCTTAGAAATAATACTCTATTGCTCATTTTCATTCAGGAAATATTGAAGGAGTTCAATCCAGCTCATTGTGTTCATAATTGTGGACCTGTGCCAGGGTGCGCAGGTGTGATCAACTTGGTCAAACGCAAATTATATAATATCAGTAAGGCTCACGCAGTTAATGATTTTTTCTTTTTTGGACCTATTGGTGTTTGGAAAATGGCATTTCCATAAGAAAGGATTTTAGAATAGCAATACAATTGGGGTCAAAGATGAGCTTGAAAGGTACCTTCCACATGTTGACCTCAATTGAATGAGGAGTGATATAGTGGATGACCTTTACAGGTTGTTGTTGGCCAATACGATGGAGTTGATCAACAGCCTGAGCCTCAATGGCTGGGTTCCAATTGGGCTCCTGGAAATGTGGATGTCAGGGGCCGCAAATCAGGGCAGAATTTTGGGGGTCCCCTCACCATTAAATAGACCGTATTAGCACAAGTTATATTGAGGCCAGTTCCAGCTGCGGCAATGGATGCAATCAGTACTTCACATTCAGGATTATCGAAGAAATTGTCCAGTGCCTTCTACTGTGCTCGTGCGGTAATTGTTCCATCAATTCGTGCTGAAAGGATAGAGTGATGGGCAAGGGCAATACCAATTCTACAATATGAAAAAGTCAAATGGATTCAATTGGTAATAGATGCATATTAGAATTAACGCACATATCTAGAAATTGGGTCCATTGGGAGTAAACCACCGATTTGGTTGGACCACACCTTGTTTGTTTGTTCTTCATTAAGCTTTGTAGGAGGTGTGCAATTTTACTACTCATCATGCATGTTTCCACATCCACAATAGTTCGTGTGATTGTTGGCGAGTTATCCTGAGTGCTCCTGCCCTTGGGGTCTTCCAAATCCGCCTCCGCAATTGTGTTAAGCATAATGTGATGGTTACAACATATTCGCAGCTTATTAATATTTCTGAAAAATTCTCCTGGTCCTTTGCTTTTGGATGATAGGAATTCTTCATATAATATGGAATATTCTTGCTGCATGGTCGGGTTGAGTGGGAGCAGCTCATAATGATGGCTAATAGTGGGGAGGGATTCGAGATGGGTGGTTTTGGTGTGGCGCAAACTTAAATGACGCAATGCCAAATGCAAGATATCATTGCAACCTTTGGAAAGACTACTCAGGATGAATGGTGACCAGTTATCTTGATCGGCGCTCTGGGGTTGAGTGATGAATGATATTATGCCCAAAAGGTCATAAATGGTGTTGTGAATAGGTGTGCCCGTTAAACATATTCGGCCGGATGAAAGGAGGCTATTAATGGCACGGTGAGTGGCAGTGTATTAAGAGCGAATATAGCTATAAGATGGGGCAAGGGTTATTGGATATAAAAGGTAATTTGAATCATTTAAGATCAGACACTCACTGTGCTTCATCCAAAATTATACAATGCCAATTGATTTGAAAAATGAATGATGTAGAGGTATTGGTTTGCTTGAATTGTTGGGTGATAGTATTGTAAGAAGTGATGATGATATCATATTTTAAGATGTTGTCTTTGGATAATGAGTGACGAGTGGGACCATGGTAGATTTTGGAATGCAGCACTCCAGCCTGAGCATGCTTGGATATTTCTGATTGCCAGTTGGTAATTAAGCAAGGGGGGCAGATGATCATGGTGGGCGTGGAGCGATGGGGGTTTGCAATCATCCGCTCCTTGGAGGTACCAATTAGAGCAATGGCCTGAATGGTTTTACCTAATCCCATATCATCCGCGAGCAGTCCTCCAAGAGGGGTATTGGTCAAAAGGGATTCAAATGAGCTAACGACCTTGTTTGTAATGATGTGCCTGGCATTGAAAGTGGATCCTGGGGGTGAGGTGGCCCAAAGGTTATGGGCTTATTGGCCATTGGGGATTTCTCGATCCCAGAGAAAAGCTAGTCCGGTCTTTTGATGAGGGAGGAGGGGGGTTTGAATAATGGCATGGGGCGGGGTCATCATGGGGAGGTCTGATCCACTGGGTAATTGTATCAGTTTTTGCTTGGAAATCAATGATGAAACAGCAGGATATGAAGCTTGCATTGAGTTTGAAGTGGGAAATGATGGAGTAAAAAGTTGACATTGACTATGAGTATTTCAGTCATATTCTTTGGGCATTTTAAGCTTGAAATCTTGTGTTCGAAAGCTTTCCATTATGAATAAAAGGTTTGGATACCATGTGAAGGATATCAATGCTAGATTGGGTTTCTGAGATGAGGAGGGATCGTTTGCATCAGTCATGAATACTCCCTCAACGAATAAGATTTGAGTAGGATTGGATTGGCAATTTTCAATCCATGCCCCACCAGGACCACAGTGCATGAACGTTTTTGGTGCCCCAAGGAATGGTATCAACGTTTTGCAAAGGGTTGCAGGTAGAGAGCCAATAGCACGCTGGTGATTGGGGAGATAAACAAATATGTTGTGTTGATTGTGCCATATGATAATCCAAGAAGCTAAGTGAGAATTCTCAGGATTTAAGGTTATATCACTATTTATTTCGATACAAATATTAATCATCCCAATGCAGAGTGGTTGTGAAGGGGTTGACATGATGGCTATTTTGAATTATTTGGGGATAGTCGGAAATTATATGATCGGGAATGGTTAGCTAAACGGAATGAAGACGGATAAGCGCAGGTGGGGAGCTTATATGAGAGGCAGCAATGGGGTCAAGGGGGGATGGCCTGTGGTTACGTGCATGGACTTGATGGGGGTGGGCCTCTTGGGGTCATAATTTTCATATCCAATTTGGGGCATATATCAAGGCAAGGTGGCCAAAATGTGGGTGCACCAATATGAATGCTGGATCTGCAGCAAGTTACGAAACCCTTGGTGTAACAAGGTTGACATTAGCATATCCCAGATTGGGTGGGTTGTAGCAACTTATTGTGGAGGGGCATATTAGAGGCATGCGGCCATGTTCGCTAGTGTGACAGCAAACAATGAGCGTATCATCCCCAGGTTAATTGTCGCACAGGGACCTACTGGGCAATGTTGGCGGTTTCAAAGGGCAATCTCACTGTGGGGATGTTTGTGTGTGGGCGGGTGAGATTTGTTCGGTGGCGTGCCACCAAACATGAGTTTGATTTTGCGTGAAATTTTTTTTGATGACTGATGCCAACTAGGCTTCAGGGGGGGAAGTGTGGCATGATCAAACAGGGCACCCACCGTGAGGCGTGATCCACATCTACATTCACCCCTATTGCGTTTGAGGCGGCTACTAATCCCCCAAGATTGGGATCATGGTCTTTGCCTCACGCGTGTACGAAACTCCGGAGAAAGAGGCCACACGCCCAAGAAAATTTTTGGCTGCAAGCCAGGTGGCACAACTTGCGCGGGGCGTGTGAGAATGTGCAGAAAATGACCCGCGGTGGCAGATTCCCACCCAAACATAACCAGCCTCAGAAATCATAGGCCGGGATTATGTTAATGCAGATGAGGCTGAAGCAAATCCACACTGATTGGCCTCAGGTTTCCACGCACAAGCGGGTGAGCGTCTTCAGTCAAGCTGACAACCCGACCAAGAAAATAGGCAGTTGGAAGACTGGCAGTCAAATGTCTTCCAGGCGTGTGAAAGTTACCTGTGTATGACCCGTTGGGGGAGCTAATGATAGTGTGTGGCTGCGCGACAATGAGCACGCGCACTGAACAAGCAGGGCCAGTCATTGCCTGCCCCAACAATGGCACCGGATGGAATCCAATGTTTGCGTATGACCCAAATAAACAGTCATCCCACTATGACCCACTTACATTAACTTGGATTACATGCGCATCTGTGCTGTAGTTAGGCAGAGCTGTCCAACAAGGTGCATCAAAGGGATGCAGTTGAGATATATGACTTAATGGCCTGACGTGATTGCATGTTACATTGTTGAACAGCTTTTTCTCTTCCCCGCAGCATACATTTACACAGGTGTACTGCATACTACAGTGTTGGCTGTACAGATCAGGAAGGTGTAATACTACTTGAGCCTGCATGCACCTTCCGATCGTTTGCATATACGTAGCTCATGTGCCACATGCTCAGCATTGCGTTTCACCCAATTTGCACACCCAAGCTGAGCATATCATGGTCAAAAGCACCGTGTGAAAGTGCTCAGTAAAGCCATGGACTGAACTATTTTTGCAATAGCTCATTGGAAGGCTCAGTTTGGAGCACTTCACCAAAGCGTGTGAAATGCTGCAGCTGGCTGAAATGTCACCCAATGCTGTGCCAAATGCTCAGATTTTGGGCATACAAAAACGACTGAGCAATGGCTCAGCATGGTGCATTTGATATTGTTATATCAATAGTTCAATCACTGTGCCATTAAAATTTTCAGCCACTGAGCATTTCAATTATGAGCCGAAAGCAAACCTGAGCAATGGGTCGAGGCAAGCTTACGCTGTATTCACTTGTCTTACAGCCCCCCCTTTGTTCAAACACTATTACCAGGCCATACGGCCGGTAATCTCGCCGCGGTGACTTGTGACCAAATGCACCGGGTGCATTTCTGCATGGGTCACTTGTGCATTGCACCCACAATGCACATTCAACAAGGGCCTCACGACCACCCTCCTGGGTGATCGGGTGGCTATTTAAGGAAACAAAGGGGATTTGACTCAGCTTGACAATTCAATAAATTGCAATACTCAGCCAGACCCCCATTGTTCTTCTGCCTCACGCGAGCATTTCACTTCTCAGTTGCAGCATTTGCTGAGACTCAGCTTCAATTTTGCCCACACGCCTTGAAGCTGAGCCTTTTGCGGGTGCTGCAACTGCTGAGATCGGCTCAGCTTCACCATGGTATAAAAGACCATCTTCACACGACACGCCCTTCACTTTCTTTCTCACCCGCTCCACTTTGTTCAACCTCACCCGCGTTTGTCCTTCTTGTGCGTATTCCCCTTTCTCTTCCTGCCTTTCTACTTTTGTCTTTCGCACTCCACTAAACCCACTCCCCTTACTTTCACCTGTTTGTTTCTTCTGCTGATCCTTTCAGAACCTCCCTTCTATCCACCTTGTGCGTTACCTCTTTTTTTAACTTTTGTCAACATTATGTACCAATATTAATACTTATTTTTCTTCACGACTATTTTCCAGACTTTTAAAAACTTCGGACTAGAGCGTTGTTATTGTGTTTCCCTTTTAAATTTATAATTCATTGTACGTCTTCATTTTTTCTCTTGATTGTTTACTTTGTATGCAGTTACTAACCTCAATTGTTTTGTTTTTAGATGTTGTGCACTTTATTCACCAAGCGGGGTATCCCCTGCATTTGTTCCTCGACAACAAACGACGCTTGTGATGCTTGCCAACAAGCACACAAGAAATGTTCGTTTGTTGTCCGCCCCTTCCGACCACGAGGCCAGAGGAGTTCCCGCCCAAGACGCCCTTGCAAGGACTCCTTTGTGGTCAACGATGATGAAGCCATTTCCGAGCGTGAATGGACGCCGGGCCCCCAAACAGGCCAACGGGAACGATTCCGGACAATTAGCCCTGTCCCCTCTAGTATTGATTTGTCCACTCCCCCTCCTAGGCCACCATCCGATGGTCACTTCACTCCTCGACCGGAGCGAAGTGAATATCTGGCCAATGAAGGATGGCGATGGCGAGAGGACATTCAAGCATGGGCTGATCGTCACCATGTCTTGTCACCGATGGGATTCAAACTCCAAAGTAAGTTTTCTTTCTCTTCATGCAATAATACTGACTTTTTTCCATTGCTCATAGAACAAAACCCCCCAAATCCCCCCTGACAAGACTCTCCCGTTCCTAGTTTGCCTCGCGAGCAAACCCCCTGGCAACCCACTCCAGGCCCGAGTGGCACCCGATGGTCTGAGGAATTATTCCGCGGTAAGCAGCCAAAGTTTCATTTCATTTTCACTTTCACTTTTGAGTTGAGTGAACTGACTCTTACTCCTTTTTTAGAACCCTCCCGAACCAAAGAGCCACCTATTCCTGGCCCAAGTCCAACGTCCCAACAACCTGAGGACAATACGGCTTGTGAGCCAGAACCTGAGGTGGCTCCTACGCAATCCACGGAGGAACCTTATGGTAAGTCACCCCTTCTTTCTCTTTGATCCATATCCACTTTTCCTCATTTTTTCTTTGACCGTCTCCAGATCGTCCCGCCACTCCTCGCTCGATAATCATCATCGACGATACGCCCGTTGGATCCCCCCATCCCCCTTCTTCTTCACCGACTCCACCATCTTCCCCTCCACTCCTACCCCGGTTCCTTCCCAGGATATCCCTCCCATTGCCCCCAAGAACCCAACCTCCTCCTCCCCCCGGTGCCAAGCTCCTCTAATTCCCACGATGACGCTCTCCAGGAATTCACCGACCTGCTACCGACCCTAATGATTCCTCGAGCCATCGTCCACGATTCGATCAACCAAATCTTGTTGGAGCATCGTTGCTTGCTCCACATGATTCCTTTCATGGATGCAACTCATCGAAATGAGATGCAGCGAGAATTCCGGGAGGAACTAAACTCCCTCCTTGCCCAGGCACTGGAGGCTTATCCAAAGGAGGACATCACCGGGATAGTCTCGAAATTCTTAGAAAAATAAAAATTTAAAAAAATCTCATTATTTCCTCTATTTATTATTTGTAATACTTTCTTTTAAATAAATTATTTGTATTGAATGATTGTTATTTTCCATTTCTATTACATTCTTTGCGCACGTGAAATTATATTTTCCTCAATGGTTCAAATAACCTATTGCGTGAGAAAAATTTTTATAAGTGCCCCACCGAAATTTTGAGTGAGTATTTGTTTTTGTGAACCTCTTTTTCCCAAAATGCGCCAATAGTTGCCGTTACTGTCTCCTATATTTTCTTCTATCCATGGCTTAGAGCCATATCCATTCTTAACTGTAAAGAAGCGGGAGCTTCCCGCATGTGAGCAATCCACTCCAGATTTGTGAAACATGGCCTTTCCTATGGTCACACGCTATTAATCTTACTCATGTATTGAATTGTTTAAATTGTCTGGAACCTCCACAAGCGTAAGGATTGGCGTGTGACTTGTTGGGAGGCTGCACAGGCGTAAGGATTGGTGTGTAAATTTTTTGGAGCCTGCACAGGCGTAAGGATTGGCGTGTGTAGCGTCGGCACCCCGCATAGGCGTAAGGAACTTTTAGCATTGTCGGAACCTGCACAAGCATAAGGTTTTGCATGTGAAGCATTGGCATCCTGGACAATAGCAACAAACCAAGACAGATGTACAATGGCATGCCACCGTACATAATCCACTTCAACCCTTTTTCATGTGAGACACCCCATCTCCCGCACTTGAATCCATCCAATCCTGGTGTATATTGTCCTCTGCCTTACCCCACCATTACTTACCCAACACACATGCAAAACTCCTCATTCTTTGAATCGGCATGAGATTGTATTACCATCCCTGATTTGATAGCCTGCTCTCTCACCAATCTCATAATAGCCATGGTTTTTTTGCCGCATTGTTTTTGCTAACCTGCTTGAGCACTGTGCGGACATACCCACTAGTGTCGTGCTTTCGTTGTCCTGTGCTGGATCAGTATAATGAACAAATGTACTACTGGCCCACACTACCTGAATGAGCCCATGACATGCGGATAGATCAATCCAAAAATGCTCATTTGGGAAAATCAATTTTCCCCCTGTACACCGCTTTGACACATCTCTTTGAATTTGGCCGGTCCGCTTATCAGCTTGAAACCACCATCCCGAAGCATACAGCGATGCATCCTTATCAACATGAGGTGCGTTTTTGAATCCATTCATGGTGAAAGTGAGTGCAGAAGCGAACTCGAATGCACCCTGATTTGCCGGAATATTGCCTTCATAGTTGACTTGATCAAAAGACGGAACCCCCAATGAATTGTAGCAATTTTGAATCCTCTCAAATAAATTATCCCCAGCATATCGTAAGGATTGACCTAGAATGCAACCCACTGAGCTAAGATTGGCACCTCGGTTCTGCCATTCATCTTTTGTGATTTCAATTTTCCCAACACTTCCATACAGACCAAATTGTTCATTCTTGGTGCTGCATTTGCGCCACCCAATCGCGAACATAAATCCCTCCAGTAATGCTCCATTGGTTGCAATCGGGTCGGTGAATCCCTTTTCGGGAAATAGTCATTGTGATAATTCATCCCATTGATCGACCTTGACTTCACTCATTGTTGTGAATGGTCGGAATTTGACAAGGGCAATGAGTAATCTGGTTGAAGAGAAAATTGCCACACGGCCAAAGTGAATGCGTTTGATCTGATTGACATCCACAACCCTCCGAATTTCACTTGGGGTGATATTTGCTGATACTGGAATTGATATTTGTGCTGTTGGGCGAGAGGAGGAAAACAACCTATTCATTCGGGTCATTTTGCGCTCATTTGTCTTTTGGGATCTGCTACTATTCCTGAGTGGTTGAGGGATCACTATGTGTTGAAGCACACAAGATATCAGATACTGCCAAGGAGCTTTCTTCGGCACACATCCTTTGACTTCCCTGTTGGAGCCCACATGACATTGGCACAATCTGAACCGACTAAAGCCAATGTTCTTCCGTGGGGCCCAATGAGGGTGCCACATAAATGTGGAAGCATATATACACTGAGATTAAGCGAGTAACTCACACTTTCCTTCCTCAGCCCAACACTTTCTCGCGAGTTCCCTTTTACGCTCTTTTCCTTTTTTCGTGAATGGCATGCTTTCAGCAGAAAATGAAATGAAACCAAATGATTACTGATTTCTTAATATCACTTGAATTGGATTGCGGTGGATGAATCTTTTTCAATTGCAGCTAAAAAGAAAGCTCACGCCTGACCTTGGCAAATTCACAATCTCAAATACCTGAACCTGAAAATTGCAGTGTATAGTGCATTATTCAATTTTACACATTGATGTTCCCATGCAATCACTTTCCAATCCAACCATTTGGAATCTTGCAAGCACACGCAAATGCAATTTGAATCCTGCTGCAGATCCCTAGCTATCCTAGTCCTCTTGAAAGACACAGGAACCTTTGCCCTATTATGGGCTGGCGGGAAGTGATAAACGCGACTTCCCGCAATGCCCCTGCGTGTGCTACTCATGGGCACAACGCCTGACTCATCTTGCGTCTTGTTGGAGTCTTTGCAATGATGTACGGAGGCATGCCGCCGTACAATTACTATTGGTACTCAGACTGTGGCATCCGGGCAGTAGTAGGATAGAAAGTCATGATTATTAAATTCATAAATAACTTTGCAAAATTCAATTACAATCTATCTAGTACAAAGCTCATCTAAAACGGGTCAATCCTGGTTGTGAGTTTAGCTGACCTGGGTACCGTCAAGGTGACCTCATCACTTGAACCAAGCCCGCGTTTCGCCACCCAGGCATCACCAAAGCCTAATACTAAGCATTGTGCAAATTCAAATCTAAGAGGTACAGCGGGGTTAAAAGACTCTGATGAGAAGAAACTTTTATTCAGTAAATCACATATATACTTATTAGTATGTAGCCACACTGGCTCCACTAGATTTTTACCCTCTTAAAGTTTCGCGGAAATGTCAATTAGTGATAAAGCCCCTTTAACTGAGCTTGTTCTCCAGTCATCTGAGCATACCATCAAACCACGAACCCCCGCCGCACAGAATGCCGCTAATGTACCATAGCAAATTCAATTTATTCCGAGATTCTTGTGACACGTCAAAAGATCTTTGATGGCCTCATTTTTTTTTGAGTTTGTGAGTTTGCCTTTGATTCCATTAACTTCAACCTTTGTATGTGCACGTACCATGTTGTATGCAATCATCAAATGGATAACTGTATCCATTAGATCCTCCAGGTTCTTGTGCGGCTTTGTGGATATCTCATTGTCAGCCCCGCCACCTTCAATCCTGAGTTGGGTTGCACGTTTCTTTGATTTACTCAAGCAGGAGGCAAGGTATTCAACTGCTCCCCGTTCGAGTCCAAGAGGATCGGTCAAATTTGATGTTGGTGCAACATATGGTTTGGGTGCAACCACATCGTATGAGACTAAACTAATGGATTCAAACATAACATTTGCGTTAAAATGTTTAACTGGATTGGCGGGGTAAAGAAGGCTCTGAACCATTTTGAAGAAGGACTGTTCTGATTTTGGGAGATTATCTGGAGGTTTAGCTGATTCCTTCATCAATTTGAGATTTCAAATGTTGTGATCAAAAAACGCTTCTGTTTTGGTTGGCTTAAAAAAATCTAACCCTGTATATTGCAATTTATATCACCAGTCAACAGCCAATAATCATGTATCATGCACAAAGATAAAACTGACCTGCCATCTCAAGGTCCTCCAGCCAGGCCAACATTTTAAGCTCTTGGTTACTGATCACCTTAATACCAACAGGCAGGAATGTATGAGCATCCTTTGTTGGTAAATTGTCCCATTGATTTTTGTAAATGTTATTGATATTATCAAGCCCCCTTTTCCATTATTGTTGAGTAATATTGGAATGATAATTCAAAACGCCTGCAAACTCTTCCATGCGGGATAAAAATATTCCTTGAAAAATTAGCAGACGATGACACTTCGGGCTCAGGGTCAGGAACTATATCAGTCATATCTCGTGCCATTGTATCATGTTTAATTGTTTCCCTTTCTTGAAAGGCTTGAATATTCCGAGGAGAGGCGGGAGGGGTTGCATCATGCATTGTTTCATTGGGTATCGGGGGGCTTTCAGTATGTGGAGCTTCATCATGGATTGTTTCATTGAGTATTGGGGGGGTTCAGTATGCGGAAGTTGATTATCAATATGGTCCCCTTCAACATTGATAATTTCATGACCTTGATCACGAGAATCGTTTGCGGCTTCAAAGGTACGGCGTTTTTTGTTTGTTTTTTTGGTCGCATGTATATTTGGTCTTTTTCCTAATCCTTTGCCTGGAAATCCAATTACGACTCAAGATCCTTCAGGTAGAGATTCTCCCACCTCCACACCTGTGCCTATATTGTAAGCAGCCATTTTGATGTTTTTGTATTGAATTAGGAATGGACTTACAGTTCAAATCCATTTTGAGCAGGCTCATGGCTTCAGAAATCTTTTGATGCACATAATCAGGAATTTTACTATCATTTTGGATTTTTTCGAGCCTTGGGATTGTTTGAGCAATGTTGGAGACAAATTGTTCCTTGGATATAATTTCCACCTCCCCACTGAAAATTACATCATCTTGCCCATCATCTCCTGTCGGTGCACAAGGTTCAACAGTCTTTTCCTTCTCATAACTTTTAAAATTTGGTTTCTGAGAGCTTGGAGGCTGACCTGAAATAAAGGCTATGACACAATATCAGGTTTTGGGAGATTATAAATATTAAAGATGGATGCATACTCACTTTCTGGAAGAACTGGTGGATTTTGATTATCTTCATGTGACTGGCTCTCTACTTCAATGCCTAATTCACGACGACTGGCGATATCAGAGATTTCACTTCCACTCTCTGGGGCTGAAGTTGGTTGTTCATTGAATTCAGTTGAATTTCCCGGGGTTTGGGCCATAGCGGAGGTAGTTTATTAAGAAAATAGATGGTGACGTGTTGATTGATAACTTTTTTGAAAATTTTTGAATAAAAAGATCCAAATTCAAGAAAAAAGGTGCAAGTAAAATAATTGCATTTGCAAAATGCTATTTGTCAGGAAATTGAAGGAGGCGATGTTTTGCAAATTATTTCATATCATGCAAATGAAATCACTTCCCTGTGAGACATTGAATAAAGTTGACTAGTGAGAAACCTACTAAAGTCAACTTTTGAACTATTCAACGCTCATGAGGTAAGGACTAAGCAAAGTGTTCATTTGATTGATATGAAAGAAAATGGTTTTGTCAGGGAAACAGGAGACACAATTCTTGTCTTAAATAGTCCACTTATTAGGTTTTAATTTGTGAGTCTCATGATTTAAACCCTAACCACAACATGGTGAATATACTGACCAATATCCCCTTAGGTCCTGTTGGCAGAGAAGGCCACTCAGCATATTTCGGCAATTGCGTTCATTGTGTACGCCAACAAGCCACCGTACTGTACACTATGGATGTAATACGGAAGCGTGAGGAGGGTAAGCGTTGTCGGAGGCATGTCGGGAGGGCACTACATGAGCGTAAGGATGGTAAGCAGTGTTGGGAGAATGTCGGGAGGGAGGGTAACGGTTGTCGGAGGCATGTCGGGAGGGCACTACATGAGCGTAAGGATGGTAAGCGTTGTCGGAGGCATGTCGGGAGGGCACTACATGAGCGTAAGGATGGGAAGCTGTGTTGAAGGCATGTCGGGAGGGTACTACACAAGCGTAAGGATGGTAAGGGCGGGGGTGTGAAAGCGTAAGGAGTGGTGAGGACGGAGAGGGGCAGGCAGTGTCGGAGTCTCATCTGGATGGAGGGCGGTGCGGGTGCGTAAGCATGCTAAGCGTCGGGGAGGCGGAAGCCAATGAGGTGAAATTACACGAACGTTGCGCATAGTGTTGAAATGGGTTTGGGCTTTGAGTGACATTCTCATGTGACACATGTGACGATTGACGTTGTCTTGACGCTGACGTGACGTGACCCACTAAATCCAGTGACTATAAAGTGACACTAACGCGACTGAAGCAAGATTTTATACTGACTGCGGTGCGACGTGAAGTCAATCGCCGACGATTGACGCAAGATTTGCCCTGGTGACTCCTTCAGGGAGTCATGATAAGATGAAGGAGGAAGGTCCATATTCCCAAAGAAGATATCAAGTGAAGATACAGAATTATCTTCTCCAAAATCTTGAATCTCTTTGAAGACTTTATCTCTAGATGATAGTAATGACTGATGGGAATTAAGGCAAGGAATGTGGACAGAAGGCAGAAATGATTGTGTTCTAGAATCACCAACCAGAGCTTCACATGATTTGGCAGAAGAAAAGTCATTACTGAAAGATTTTGAAGGATAATAATAGTCCTTATTATCAGAATTAAAGGTGATCAGCGCTTGCCTCCAATCAATAGATGGATTAAAATGATTGAGAAAGTCAAAGCCCAATATGAGGTCTTCTCCCTTGGGAGTATCAAGGACTAAAAAGTCCCATTCAAAGCTTGGGAAAGAAGGGAGCTCAACCATATATTTAGTATGGTGAGTCAAAAATAAGGAAGGGGACTCAGAGGAGTCCAAAATGATAAGAGGAATCTTCTCTAGAAGTTCTGATGTAGTCAATGAGTACTTGTGAACAGACTGCTTTGCAATAAATGAGTGTGTAGCACCAGAATTAATGAGAATACTGTAACAAACATCAGAAAGAGAAGAAAAAACAAAAAATTTAAGAGAATTTTTGACACCAGTATTCAGAATGCACAATTGTGCTCTGGAAGGAAAACTGTGAAGACCATTGAACACAACATGGTCTCCACTCAGGCTTTTCCCTGGCTGGGAAATTGGCCTGACGGTTGGGTAAGCTTGTTTTGAGGCCTTTTGATACAAGACTCAAGACTATGCTTCCCACCACAATAGGTACAAAGACCCTCTTTGATTCTTATTTCTTTTTCAGAGTTCATGAGCTTGAAATCCTTGTTCAACAAAGAAGAATGGGGCTTGTCCCTCTTCTGAAACTTCTTCTTCTTCTTATGACTTGAACTTAAAGAATTTTGAGGATGAGAACAACTTGACTTTGAGGCTTCTGGATTCTTCTCTTGATGATGACTCTTTTCATTTTGCCTCTCATGGTACCTGGTATCAAACTCCAGGGTAATATCCATTAAGTCTTGAAGAGAGTCAATTCTTGAAGGAGGGGAGGCCAATTGATCCAATATCCTGGATGGCAATCCCTTCCTGAAATGATGGATAAGAGCTCTTTCACCCCAATCTCCAATTCTTGAGACTAAACTTCTGAAATCAGCAATGTATAAGGATACATGCCCACCTTCTTTCATTCTTAAAGAATCCAATTCTGCTTCAGCTTTTCTGACTTCATTTGGGTCCCCGAATAAGGTGAAGAGTTGAGATTCAAATAATTTCCATGAATTGAGAAGGGAATTTGGATCTTGATTGGTGAGATTGGAAAGATAAGGCTCAATCTATTTTGCAGCCCTGCCAATGAGAAATGAAGTGGCATAAAGGACCTTCTTTATGTCTTGAGTGAAGTTCGCCAGGTCATTATGAAAGATCAGTTGACAAGACTGAATAAAGCTTCTAACTTTGAAGGGCTGAGTCCCATCAAAGCATTCTGGTGCCTTCATAGATGGAGTCTTGAAGGCTGGTGGTCTTGATGCTTCAGAGGATGAAGCTGCTTAAATATTGGCCATAATCTGAGTCATTTTCTGCATAATGGCCAATAAAGATGGTTCAGACTGATGAGAGACAGGCTGATTAGACTGGGCTAGAGTTGGCCCTCCAGTACCTTGGGATGCCCCCACAGGAGCAGGATCACCTTCAGTACCATCAGACTCTTCCTCTTCCACAGAGTTCTCCTCCTCATCATCATCATCTTCACCTTGAACCTTGAGACTGGTTCTTGAAACTCCTGGAAATCCGCCAACTACTGCTGAAAATGAGCTTGATCTTCTTGGCACTCTTCCTTCCTTCCAAAGTGGGTCCTCATTCCAATTTGGCCCTCAGTTGAGAAACTGCTGGGGTGCCATCAAGAGGAGCCCTAGGAGTTGGAGTGATAACAGCTTGAGTTCTGGCCTGAGACCTTGTCTGCCTTGTAGGAGGTGAGTGTTGGATGGGCATGATTTCAGGATAAAAATGAAAATAAATAAAAAAGAATCAATATTTGAAGATGAAAACTTGAGGCAATTGAAATAATGCTTGAAGTCAAAAATCAAAATCAATATCTTGAGGAAAATCATTAAATCAAATGAAATCTTCAGGTAAATCAATCAATTAAATATCAAATGAAAACTTCAAGTCAAATCAATCAAAATCAAAATCTTGCAAAATCAATCAATCAATCAAATGAATTCTTGAGGCAAATCAATTTATGTCAAAATTCTTGATGTGAAAAATCAGGAAAATCAATGAAATCATCAGGTCAATCAATTTTCTTGAGGTCAATATCAATTATGTCAAATCAATCAATCAAATCAAAATCAAGTTAGTTCTTCTTTAAAAATCAAAATTCTTGAAGAATGAATCAAATATGAATATTGATGTGAGGAATGTGTCTGAATAACTTGATGAAAAAATTTGAAATCAAATGAAAATTAAGATGATGCCTGAATTATGAATGAATTAAAATGATTATTTGAATAAGATTTGAAAAGAGAAAAACAAAAAAAATTGGGTCGGTTTTCAATTTTCAGAATGAAGAATGAATGAGAGAAAATTGAGAGGTGACAATGAATCATAAGGTTCATAAGCATTAAAGAGTCATAATCTCAATGAAATGAGTGAATGAAATTATAAAGAAAGAATGAACAGAATGAAAAGAAATTATGAGTTAATTAATATAATGTCACAGGGGCTCTTGGACAGAAATACAAGAGTGGCCTGGCACTCAGCAATCAGGGAACTCACTTGGAAGACTCCAAAAGAATAAAGAAATAAAAATAAAAAAATAAATTCCTCTAGGAAATATGCAGGTAAAAGATGAGATGCAATAAGAGGAAAGACAAGCCAAATGGCCAAAGAGCCAACCAAGTAAGTCCTTAATCACTGTTTCAACCTGCCAAAATGAACAATTGAATTAGTAAGGATATGACCACCAAATATCCATTGACAGGCGAAGAAAGAAAATAGAGAAGGTGCTAAATGACTGACTTAATAATATCAGTATTTACTTAACAAAAATGATAAGATAAATAAAGATAAAAATAAAATCAAAGTATATTAATTAACTGGGGAAAGCCCCCCAGGGTGGAAAGGGTAGCCGGTATATGTGAAAAGTTGGGAGCTTGAGTTCTTCAGGCTGAGAACTGATCTGTATTGATTGTTTTGGAAATTTATACAGCTGGCTAATATTCAAAATTTAATTGGGTTGAATGAATTTCCCATGCTTGAGAATGAAATACAGTTCTTGATGGATCCAGACTGTATTGAAATGAAGGTGGTTGCCAAGATGGATTGAGTGGAGCTTTGACACTTGACAAATTAATGAATGAATGAAAGAATGAACTGAATGAACTTCCTTTTGAATCCCTTGAGAATTTCTGAACAGTATTGCCTTGGAGGAATACTGTGAATGAAATTATCCAATTATGTCTTGATGGCATGATTGGTCTTTGATGCTAAAACACTTGCTCTTGAGCCTTGATGAGTCCTCTGAATGATTGGGTGCCTTGATGACGTGATGATATGTTGGAATGTTGGAATGACCATTTGATAGTGCCACCATTGAATTGCTGTTGAAAAATGATGCACAATGATATATAACATCATTTATGGCATATTGGTTCATTGGAAAGAAGATTACATGCAAAGGTCTTGAGATGGAAAGACAGAGGGGAAAAACATGGATGGGATGGCTTCAGAGCTTGAAAAGGTGTTTCTGGATCCTTTGGGGCTTTTGGCCACTTTTGAGTTCTGAGCCAAAAACTGGCCCAAAGGGGGGGAAAGTTTCTTTTGGACACTCTGCGTCAAAGTGCGCAAATATGCGCAAAATGCGCAGAAATGCGCATTATGAGCCCAAATGGCCAAAAACAGCCATTTGGGCCATTTCCCATGGTTTTGAGGGAAATGAGCAGAAATACCCAATTGTGCATAATTGCTGCTATGGCTTCTGGATTGAGGTGAAGGGCCATGAAGGCCCCAAAAGAAAAATGGCCATCAATGGTCCATAAGATGATGACGTGGCAATATTGGCCACTGGTGATGGATATGGCCAATTGGCCATAAAAGGACTGTGGCTTGATATGCCATACGGAGATCCAAGGAGGTGAATTGCCATGGTTGTGATACAAATATCCCAAATCAACATCAATTGCCACCACCACCAGTAATAGTGGAAGAGCAAGAAGAATGGGGAGTGGCTCAGGTTCTGGACTCAAAACTCAAGAGAGGTACATTATGGTATCTAGTGGAGTGGAAAGGATTCAATGAAGACGCAGAAAGAACAACTTGGGAACCAGCTTCCAGCCTTATTAACTCCCCAGACCTTGTCAAGGATTTTCACACTTTGTATCCAGACAAGCCTGGTGTCACAACCACAAAGATTGACCCTCCTCCATGGGTGTTGCTGAAATTCCAACCTGGAACCAAGTTGGGGCCAATTGGCCACACCATATTGTTTATGGCCAATTGGTCCCCTCTGGTGCTTTATGGCCATTTGGCCATCTCTGGCCACAAATCATCATTTATGGCCTCAGGCCATATCCTGCCATCATTGGCCCCCTTGGCCAATTTCCTTATCACTAACCCCCAGGCTTTTATCTTTGATTTTGGGCCTTGGGGGGTCCTTTTGTCTTCTAGGGGTTTTCAGGCCCCCTAGCCATCATTTTTGGATTTGGGACTCCCCCTTTCATTAGGGGGGTTTAGGCCTAAATGGCCCTTTTGAGCCATTTAGGCCCCCTACGGCTCCTACGGCCCATGGGCCGTGATTCACGGTCCATGGTCCATAGGCCACAGCCCGCAGTCCGCAGGCCAATGAGGCCAAAAGGGGGCAACCACCTAGCCCTGAAGGCCAGGTGGGTCCCCAGCCAAAATTGGCCAGAGACCTGTTGGACACCAGTTTGGCCATAAATCCCGTAGGACCCATTTTTGGCCATGGACCATATTTCCATCCATGGCCTCTGGAAACCACCAGCTCAGAATGCCTTTCCCCCCAACTCAAGGGGAATTCATTCATTCCTCCATGCACTCCGTACTCAAGGTTGCAGGAGTGGTGCATATATGGTATTATATACCATTATGCACCATTTTTTCTAAGCAATTCAATGGTGACATTTTCAGGACCAAATTCCACAATCCAACGCCCATTTCAAAGGAGGATTCTTTAACTCATCAGTCTGTCAATCAGAAGACCATTCAAGGACCCCAACCACCTGGCCCTGCAGGAGTTGGGTTGGCAATCTCATTCAGGATCATTCCAAGGGCATTCTCAGGGGTTATTCAGCTGTCAAGGCATTCAAGTATTCAATACTCCTTGGACAACTCCATTGGTCCATACAGGCGTCAATCAAGCAACCTGTATGTCCTTTGCCCAATTGGGCCAATTCAATCACACAATTCATTTTCAAGATGGCCAGAACTGTATTGGCCCAATTCAGAGAATAAAGCCGATGATCCACCTTCCAGGATCAGTCTTTCAGTTTTTCACATATACTGGCCACTTTTCAGAACCTGCTGACTTTTTCCCCAGTTAGTTAATATATTGGATTTATTTTTATCTTTATTTTCTTTTACCTTATTAAAGTTAATACTGATAATCTTAAGTCAGTCATTAGCACCCTTTCTCTTTTCTTCCTTGCCTGTCAGTGGATATTGATGGTCATATCCTTTACTAATTCCATTCCTTTTCTGGAAGGTTGAAAGAGTGAATTGAGGATTCACTTGGTTGGCTTCTTGGCCTTTGGCTTTTATATTTTCTTCTTTTATCTTTGACATACTTGTCTTTCTATTCTTCTTCTTTAAATAAATCAATCTTTATTCTTCTTTTATCTTTTGGAGCCCTCCAAGTGAGTTCTTGATTCCTGAGTGCCAGGCCCTCTTGCTTCCATAAGAGCCCCTGTGACACCTGGCTCAAATGCCTCAAGAGTTTGGCTTATGGTGCTTGGTGGGGATTGGAGTTTATGAAAGTAAGTTCCTGTCCTGGCATGCACCTTTAAGGGGGTATTCTACCCAAATATGTTGTAAGCATCACCTTTGCCACTTTGTGAGCACTTGTCAATTTCCTTGGACAGGTTTAGAAGTCCTTTCAACATCAATACCCCCAAATTTGGACCTTTCATCAAGATATGGCCAAATTCCCTTTTTCCTTTTTTATTCTTTCTATTTCTTTCACATTATTATTCAAATTATGCCATTCAATATTATTCAAGACATTCTTTAACTCAAATTCATTTATGGCAAAGCTTTCTATTCTTTATGATGCTTGGTGGGGAGTGGAAGCTATGAAAGTAAGTTCCATCTCTGAGGGTTCTACTTCTTGTAAAACAACACCTTGGCCACTCCGTGAGCATCAAATGTTTGGTTTTATCTTTTCAGGAAAATTATGGCCAAAATAAAGCAACTCACCACAAGAAGATTAATCCTCTGAAGTTTTCTTTATTCTATTTCTTTACTCTCTTTTCTCTCAATTCTTTCTTTATTTTTATTTCATTTCATTTTATTTTACTTGTATGATTTATTTTTTATTTCTTGTTTCAAAAGCAGTATTCATCACTCCCCCATCATGTTTGGTGATTCAATTCATTCAATAATCAAGAAGCAAAACACTAGTAATGGTAAAGACCAGCTACAGATAATCCTCATCAAAATTTCTTCAAGTCAGCCTTGAACTCATCTTCAAGTGAAATTCCAAAGTCAAGACCAAGAAAATCATGGAAAAATCTAAGTCAGCAAGTCAAATATGGCAGTTTGAACTTCAATAAGAGAGTGAAGCACAAGAAAATAGAAGAAATTATCATAAAAAACTGTTTCATTGGCTAAATTGGCCATTTTAAGGCATTTGCGCATTTTGCGCATTTTTGTGCATTTGGCACATAATGCCATCAAAATAGCTTTAAATTAACTGAAAGGCCTTCAAAAATCAAAAACCAAAGAAAAATAGTGGAATTGATGCAATTGTCCATTTTGTGCGTTTTTGTGCATTATGCGCATTTCTGACTAATTCATGTTCAAAACCTTCAAAACTTCATTTAATTGCAAAAAATCATAAAATTATGCCATTTTAATCATATTGACATATTTGAGCACTTTTGCACATTTGGTGCACTCCTGGCTATTACTTCTTCAAAATCATGAAAAATTTCCAAAACAGCAAGTTCAATCAAAAAATCTTCAAAAACTTCAATATTTTGTATTTTGCGCACTTTTGCACATTTTGGCCATTGTGGCCAAAAAAACCCATAAAACAAAAATTTGGAGGGAATTCAAGGAACTCTGAAATAGTCCAAAGCAAGAAAAAGAAGGCCAATTTTGGCCGAACCTCAAAATGAAGACAATTTGATGAAAAAATCAGTGTGTTCTTAGGACATATACCTGAAATCACTTTTAATCATGAGCCATGAGGACTCAAGACAAATTGAGTGAAGAACTCTGAAATGAGAAGAAGATCAAAAATAGAAGAAAATTAGAAGTGAAGAAAGTTCAAAGAAGGGGAGAAGAATCAGAATCAAGTCAAAGAAGAATGACCTACAAGTTGTGAAGATTAAAGGGGTGTAAATTATGATTTATGAAGAGGAATTATGAGGGATGAAAATTGGGTAATTGGGGGAAGAAACTTCATTTTATCTGATCAAAAGTCACTATTCTTATGCTGCTCAGAGCTCACCACTTTCAAGAGGGGGGTAATGTCACAGCCATGAAGACAGGCAGGGCATTACCACTCATTACTAATGGAAAATCTTCCAACACCTAATCAGCAAGGGGTTTCATGGAAGATTCACCAAATACAGTTCCAATCCTCAATACGGCTCAATACAGGCAAAACCCAAATACAGGATTCACCAAATACAGGCCTTCCTTCAATACAGGCGCCAATATCTGTATTGGATACACCAATACAGGTTTCTCAATCATACAATCATGGTTTCTCAACACTCAAACTCCAGGCTGGCACTTTTTCACATATACCAGCCCCCTTTTGTACCCCTGGGGGTTTTCCCTCATTTAATTAAAATATTGGATTTATTATTTAATATTATTTTATATCTCATTAAGAAATATTATTTTGTTACTTATTAAGTTAGTCTTTGCCTTCCCTCATGTCAGGGTGACTCTATGATATAGCTTAAGAATGATAATAAAAGCTATAACTCTGAGTGTGACACGAAAATAATGATGATATTAAAGTGAGAATATGAGTGAAAGGGCTATACTAAAATAATTTAGTGATGGTGAGTACTGCTGATAGCCCTGGGTGCAGTGTTTGCCTGTTGGTTTACAATAGCAAACCCTACAATACTTAAACTTAGAGTATACCTGTTAAATTCTAAGAGTATAACTTCCTTTTTTAGAAGTTATACCACAAAAGAATATCAAGAACAGGATGCTTAATTTGCTTCCTGGTGAGGCAAAGCCTCCTTTTATCTTGTTCTGGGGTAGTGGGAGGTGGTTTACCTCTGCACACGACCACAGAGTGAAAATTTTCACTACTGTGGGCTGGTTTGTGGTTCTATACACTCAATACAGGCTAGTACTGGGTTGAAATGTGGTTTTAGAACCACAAGTAGTCATTTTTACCCTATACAGGGTGAAAATTTTCACCAATGGAGTTTACAGGTGTGTTCTGGTGCTTCTGACGCGTCAGAAACTGTACAGAACCTGTATGGACCTCTGTATTTGACTTAACTATGAGGTATTGAAGTATAAATAAGCTTCAGCGTCTGTTTGACACCTCATAATCAGAGTACAACTGTATCCTGTCATAATACAGCTGTATTGACCATATTGTGGGATTATACCCTTCAAATGGCCATAACTCTACCAGTTTTTGAGATATCATGCTCAAGGTTGGTTCATTGAATAGCCCTGTATGGGCTCTACACAATGATACCCAATTTGGTATGGTTATCATTAAATATGACAAAGTTATCCCATGTACAAGGTTTTTGTACATAGGCGTGGTTTGGGCAAAAAGCTGTATTGAGCTTGTTTGCCTCATAACTTCTGTTATAGTTGTGATATGAAGAGGTGGATGGCACCATCATATAGCTTTGATTGTGCTCTTTCCAAAAAGACCCCACTTCAAGTATCCCACACTAAAACTGTAGAAGTTAGATGAGAGGTGAATGTTTTGTTCACCCTTATTTGGTCTTAGTTTAACCATAACTTCAGTAATATTGGTGCTAGCTCATTTTGGCTGATACCATTGGATAGCCCTGGCTTAGAGCTTCATTTTGAGTACCCATTTGATGGGGTTAAGCCTCTCCTTCTAGATTTTAGATGAGAGGTGAAAATTAAGGTTTATGCTCAGCAATAACTTTGAGCAGGAATAACTTTGTTATTTCTAGTCCTATGGTGATGGTACTTATATTTTCAGAAATAGGTGAGTTTCCTCTTTCTTTTGATACTTTTTGAGCTGATTTGGCTCAGCTCCATGTTTTGGTGGTATCTTGGCTATACCATTGGTTTATGGTATTTTGGCTGTCGTGCTTGTGCTCTGGTTTTGAGTCACAGGCTGACACCTCACCTGTTCAGTAGAGTCCTGGTGGCCATATCCCTTATTAATTCTTTTTTCTTTTATGAACAGGTTGAAACAGTGATACAGGATTATTTGTGGTTGGCTCTTTATTATTGCTTTTGTTTTTCTCTCATATCTTGTAATGCTTATTCTTTTATGACTAGCAATTTTATTCTCTTATTTCATTACTCTTATCAATTGAGTATTTATTCTGAGCCCTCCATAAATAAGTCTGTTCACTGAGTGCCAGGCCCTCTTCATTTAGAAGAGCCCCTGTGACAGAAGGGTGTTGGAGAAGATGTTGATATAACTTCACTTCATCTCTTTCAAGAGGATATGGACCTTCCTCCTTTATCTTTTCATGCATCCCTGAAGGAGCAGTGGGACAAGGAGGAAGAGCCGGAAGAGATTGAAACTGTGCTGAAGGTAGTCCCTCCTGCTTATCACCAATATTTGGATGTATTCTTCAAGGTGAAAGCAGATAAACCTTCTCCACACCGCGCCTGTGATCATCATATTGAACTGGAGGGTGTTCTACCCCCAGTTGGTGTTATCTACTCTTTATGAAAGAATGAGTCAGAAACACTACAGGCCTAGATTTCAGAGAATGTAGAGAAGTGTTTAATCAGTCCAAGATTCTCTTCAACAGGAGCCCCTGGCCTTTTTGTTAAGAAGAAAGATGGTGGCCTCCATATGTGTGTTGACTACCGCAAACTTAATTTTGTCACTAGGAAGAACAGGTATCCTGTTCCTCCAATAAATCAGCTCCTTACCATCTTTAATGGTTCTACTATCTTCTCCAAGATAGATTTGTGTGGTGCTTATAATCTCTTGAGAATCAAAGAGGAGGGTGAGCACTTAACTTCCTGTAGAACTAAATACGGTAGGTATGAATATTTGATTATGCCATTTGGCTTGACCAATGCTCCTTATTCATTCCAGAATCTTGTGAATGATATCTTTGCAGATTTCTTGGATATTTTTTTTTTAGTCTACTTGGATGATATTATGGTCTTGTCTAGTTCTGAGGAGGAACTTGTCAAACATGTGGCCTCTGTCCCCCAAAGACTGAGGGACAATAATTTGTTTGCTAAAGCCTCAAAGTGTGTATTTCATGTGTCAAGTGTGGAATACTTGGGCTATGTTGTTTCAAGTGAAGGCCTCAAGATGGATTTGTCCAAAGCTCAGCAAATCCTAAATTGGCCTCAGCCAAAGAAAATCAATGCACTGCAATATTTTCTTGGCTTTGCCAACTTCTATTGTGATTTCATTAGAAATTATTCCAAAAAATCCTCTGCTCTCACTTCCCTCCTTTAAAAAGATTCTCCCTTCATCTTCAATGAGGAAGCTCTTAGTCAGTTTCAAACACTCAAAGGAGCTTTTACCACTCCTCCTATCCTATCCCATTTCAATCCTTCTCTGCCAACTATTGTAGAGACTGATGCTTCTGATTATGCCTTGGGTGCTGTACTTAGTCAGGTGAATGACTCAGGAAAGCATCCCATCTCATTTGATAGTGGCAAGCTCATCCCAGCTGACCTCAACTATGAAATGCATGACAAGGAACTCTTTGGAATAGCTTGGGCTCTCAAGCACTGGAGATCCTTTCTTCTTTCTCTTTCTGATTCCTTTGAAGTCTTGAAAGACCACTCTTCCCTTCAATATTTTAAGTCTTCCAAAGCTCTTACGCGTCATCAAGCCTATTGGGAAGAGTTTATCTCTGAATTTCACTTTTCTATCACTTACCGCCCAGGCAGACTGGCCACCTTACCAGATGCCTTGTCATGTGGGACAATGTGTACACAGAGAGGGGGGTGGGCTTCATCATCAAGAATCCTCAAAATTTTCATCAAGTTCTCAAGCAAAATGAAATTAAAGAGTCAAGATTCTTTGCAATCAAAGTTGAAGTTTTCTCATATTTAGTTGATCAAATCCAGAAGGAAGTATGGCAAGACAATGATTATAAGGCGATTCTCAAGAAATTAGCAAGAGGTGAACCAGTCTCAGATTATTCCCTTGAGCCTAAAGCCAAATTGTTATTATTCAAAGATAGAGTAGTCATCCCAAGAAATCATGAACTTCAATTTGATATCCTTCAAAAGCGTCATGACTTGCCGTTGCCTGTTCATTCTGGCCAGGAGAAGACCCTCAAGCTCATCAAGAGGGATTTTTATTGGGCTTGCATGAATAAAATCATTGAGGACTATGTTTCCTCATGTCAGAAATGTTCAAGAAAGATGAACATTCACCATAAAAAGTTTGGACTACTCAAGCCTCTTCAAATTCCATCTGGTCCTTGGAATTCATTATCAATGGACTTTATCACTCAATCACCTCTGTCAAGCAAGTTTGCTTCAATTCTTGGTAGTTTTAGACAGATTCTCCAAAATGGCAATCTTTATTCCAATATATTCAACAATTACTTATTTGGACTTATCTCAAATATTTATTAGTCATGTCTTGTCCAAACATGGTCTTCCAGTCAGTATTGTCAGTGATAGAGGTTCTTTATTTGTTTCATCATTTTGGACTCAATTATGTCAACAGCTCAAGATATCAAGAGATATTTCAGCTTCCTTTCATCCTGAAACAGATGGACAGACAGAGAGGGTAAATCAGATTATTTAACAGTATCTTTGGATGTATGTCAGTTACCATCAAGATGACTGGCACACCTGGCTTTCTCTGGCTGAATTTGCCTATAATAATGCAGAAAATTCATCAACAAAACAGTCACATTTCTTTGCCATTTATGGAGGATATCCCAGCTTTGAATAAATTCACATTTCTCAAGATACACCTTCTGGAAATTTATCAACAAAACTCCAATCAGTACAGCAAGTTTTCAAATAAGAATTAGAGTCAGCAATAAAGCGTTTTAAGAAGTATGTAGATAGAAATAGGAAATTCCACCTGATTTCCAACCTGGGGACAAAGTATGGCTAGCTTCCAAGAGCATCAAGACAAAAAGACCCGCCAAGAAACTCTCAGAAAGATTGTTGGGACCCTTTGAAGTTGTGAAGTAGATTGGAAGCCATGCATATCACCTCAAGTTGCCTCAACAATGGAAGTCAGTTCACCCTGTCTTCCACGTGTCCTTATTAGAACCAGTGAAGAAATAAACTATCCCAAATCAACATCAATTTCCACCACCACTAGTCATAGCGGAAGGGCAAGAAGAATGAGAAGTCACTCAGGTTCTGGACTCAAAACTCAAGGGAGCTAAATTATGGTACTTTGTGTAGTGGAAAGGATTCAATGGAGACCCAGAAGGAACAACTTGGGAACCAGCTTCTAACCTTACCAACTCTCCATATCCTGTCAAGGATTTCCACACTTTTTATCCTGACAAGCCTGGCCCAAATACCTCAATAGTTTGATTTTATGGTGCTTGGTGGGGATGGGAGTTTATAAAAGTAACTTCCTCTCCTGGAATACACCTTTAAGGGGGTATTCTACCCAAATATGTTGTAAGCATCACCTTGGCCACTTTGTGAGCCTTGTCAATTTCTTTTGACAGGTTTAGAAGGCCTTGAAACATCAATACCTTTTAATTTGGACTTTTCATCAATATATGGCCAAATTCTTCCTTTTCTTCTTTATTTTCTTTTTCTTGCATATTTTATTCTTACAACTCATGCCACTCAATCTTATTCAAGACATTCATTTATGGAAAAGTTTTCCATTCGTTACATGATGCTTAGTGGGGAGTGGAAGTTATGAAAGTAAGCTCCATCTCCTGGTATGCATCTCTGAGGGTTCTACTTCTTGTGAAACAACACCTTGGGCACTCTGTGAGCATCAAGTTTTTTGTTTTATCTTTTCAGGAAAATTATGCCCAAAATCAATCAACTCACCACAAGAAGATCAATCCTCAGAAGTTTCTTTATTTTCTTTTCTTTACTCTCTTTTTCTCTCAATTCTTTCTTTTCATTTTATTTAATTTATTTTACTTGTATCATTTTATTTTTCTTGTTTCAAAAGCAGAAGTCATCACTCTCATATCTTGTTTGGGGATTCAATTTATTTAATAATCAAAGAGCAAAACACTAGTAATAATAAAGACCAACTACAGATAATTCTCAGCAAAATTTCTCCAAAGCTCTCTCCATTTATCAAAGAAACCAGGACCATAAATTACATGAGGCGGGGAATCAGAGTGATTGGAGTCACAAATGGAAGTCAGCTTTGAGCTCATATT
Source organism: Austropuccinia psidii (assembly GCA_023105745.1). Lineage (NCBI taxonomy): Eukaryota > Fungi > Basidiomycota > Pucciniomycetes > Pucciniales > Sphaerophragmiaceae > Austropuccinia > Austropuccinia psidii. Next base: position 71,059,989 of record JALGQZ010000004.1, read on the forward strand.
CAAGTCAAGATTCAAAGCCAAGACCAAGAAAATCATTGAAAATTCCAAGTTAGCAAGTCAATTATGGCAATTTGAACTTCAATAGTGGAGTGAAGCACAATAAAATAGGAGAAAAATCAATAAAAAACTGTTTCATTGGCCAAATTGGCCATTTTTATTCATTTGCCCATTTTTGCACACTTTGTGCACAATGCCATCAAATCATCTTCAAATTATGTGAAAAGCCTTCAAAAACTCACAATCCAAATAAAATAGTCAAATTGGTGCATTTGCACATTTTGGGAATTTCTGGATAATTCACTTCCAAAACCTTCAAAACTTCATTTCATTCATGAATTCATCAAAATATGCCATTTCAGTTATATTGGAATATTTGAGCATTTGCGCATTCCTGGCTATTACTTCTTCCAAATCATAAAAGCTGCCAGTTTAGTCGTTTCAATCAATAATTCATCAAAATCGTCAATATCTTGCATAATGACACATTTCGGCCAAATTAGCCAAAAAAGCCAAAGAAAACAACAAATTTGGGGAAAATTTTCAATGGATCCTGCAATGGTCCAAAAGTAATAAATGGCCGATTTGGCCCAATCTCAAATTGAAGAAATTTTCTGCAATCCCAGTAGGTTCTTAGGACATAAACTTGAAATCACCATTTAGCATGAGCCATGAAGACTCAAGACAAATTGAGTGAAGAACAATGCAATGATAAGAAGATCACAAAAACAGAAGGAAAAGAATAAAATGAAGAGAAATTTCAAAGAAGGGAAGAGGAATCAGAATCAAGTCAAAGAAGAAGGACCTACAAGTTGTGAAGATAAAAGAGTCTTAAATTATGAGGGATGAAAATTTGGTAATTGAGGGTGAGAAATTTTCATTTGACCTCATCAAGATTCACTTACTCTTATGGTGCTCAGAGCTCACCCCTTTCAAGAGGGGGATAATGTCACAGCCATGGAGACAGGCAGGGCATTACCATTCATTACTAAAGGAAAATCTTCCAACACCTAATCAGCAAGGGGTTTCATGGAAGATTTACCAAATACAGTTTCAAACCTCAATACAGCCCAATACAGGCAAAACCCAAATACAGGCCTGTCCTCAATACAGGTATAAACACCTTTATTGATTCAAATAATTGTATTGGATACACCAATACAGTTTCACATCTCAAATACAGGTTCCTCAATCATACAGTCATGTTTTCTCAACACTCAAACTCCAGGCTGGAATTTTTTCACATATACCAGCCCCCTTTTACCCACCTGGGGGTTTTTTCCCCAGTTAATTAAAATATTTGATTTATTTATTTAATATAATTTTATTTCTTATTCAGAAGTATTATGTTATTGAATATTAAGTTAGCCTTTGCCTTCCCTCACCTGTTCAGTAGAATCCTGGTGGTTGTATCCTTATTAATCCTTATCTCTTTTTTGAACAGGTTGAAACAGTGATTCAGGATTATTCTTGGTTGGCTCTTTGCTATTGCTTTTGTTTTTATTTCATTTCTATTAATTTTCATTCTTTATCAGTAGGAAATTTATACTTTATCTTATTTCTCTTCTCGTTTGAGCACTTCCTTTGAGCCCTCCATCAGTAAGTCTGTTCACTGAGTGCCCGGCCCTCTTCATTTAGAAGATCCCCTGTGACACAAGGTGTTGATATGTGTCACAGGGGCTCTTCGAAGTGAAGAGGGCCTGGCACTCAGTAAACTGGGACTCACTTATGGAGGGCTCAAAGATATGGAAGAAAGGATACACTTAAGAGTGTTAAAGATGAATTACTAAAAAATGAATATAAGAAAGCAGCAACAAAAAAGAATAATAATCAAGAATAGATGAGCCAACCACAAACAAGTCCAAGTCCACTGTTTCAACCTGTCAGAATGGAAAGAGAAGGGTTAATAAGGATATGGCCACCCAGCTCATACTGTACAGGCAAAGAGAGAAATGCTGTGAGCCTTGAGGTATATTGTACATACCCAAATAGGCCACAATTATCTTAAAAAGAAATTTTGAATTATGCACAACTCATAAGTCATGCATATATCCAAAATTCATCATTTTCAATTTCAGAAAAGATGAATAACTTTTTATTGAGTAAGTAAATCCATGGATTTAAGACCAGATTTGGATTCTACACAAAAATTCACCTAGGGTAGCTCCATAGAGTGAATAAGCTCAATTTAAGTATTTGAGGTGGTAAAATGGAAAATACTTCAATACCACATCATTAATACCACATAAAAGATCCGTGAAAATTTTTGTTTTTCTTGATTTTTAGCCAAAATAATGGGAAAGTGAGAAATCCCATGTTACATATACACTAAGAATAGTGTTATGCATGTTTTGAGCACTTAATATCATGGTATTCTTACATGGACTTTTGGTACACCCATAGTGGATATCTCACTTTAAGCTTAAATTACTATTTTGACATAAAAAATAGGCAAGGGGGACAAAAGACATCAGAGAGAGCCAGGGTACCCAACTTCTGAGGCCTCAGAGGCGTGGATAGCTCCAGAGCATGGATCCATGGCTCATCTTGGCCCAATTGGTAAACCAAAACTCTTTGGGAACTTGGTTACCAAGTTACACCTACTGTAATCATATGAAAATAGCAAATAACCTGCTATTTTGACGTGCCAAGGAGGTAATGAGCTACTTACACTCCTGTAACCATGTCAATTACTAATGACTTTCCATGGATAAACCCCAAAAGAGTAATTAAAACCCTTTTGGGACCCATATTCATTGATTTACCTCATAGCAACCAGCAAAACACTGCTATTTGCAATTCTACGTAGAAATAAGGTAAAAACTTCAAAAATTCATTAAAAATACAATTCTTAATGAATCTTTCTGAACCTTTCAGGACTAAAGGAGAACTGTATTATCTATGGTACAACCCAAAAGAATCACAGTTTTACTAGTAAAATTAAACGTTTTACTTACAGTCCATTTTTGGTTATTCTACGTGAAACACTGAATATTCAAAAATTCACAGTAATTACAACCTGTGATGAAATTGGCAATAACATTGATAACTTAGAGAAATCAATGATTATTTTAGAATAAAAGAAGATTTACAAGTGTTACTCCTTTTATTCTTAACCATATTGGGGTTGGTAGTCACGTAAGAGCATCAAATAAGTAATTATGATAATGTTACGTGACAAATAATGATGCAATCAATAAACCAAAAGGGTTTATTGTTTTCTCACTCACTGGTTTTTCAGTTTGCTCCATGGCACGCCTTTGTGAGCTGTTGTTGACTTAAAAGAGGCCTCCTCTTGCTGTTTTTTCCACAACATCTTATCAATTTATTAAATCATTATTACCAACAAGTAAGTATTAGTTACAGCTATTCTTAAGTGTTTTAAATCTTTCAGAATCAACCAGAAAGACGTGAAATCATAGAATCCAACTATATATTGTTGTAATACTGTTATAAATCCTTTTGATCCCTTCAATCCACAATTCCACGTCAAATTTCTCTACTTTTATCTATCAATAAGTTCTTTGGAGTATTAGTGAGTCATTTATCTTTAATTTGTAAAGTTTTTCTCTAGTAATAGTTTTCTTCAAGAATTATCTTTATAACTATTCTTGTAAAAGATAATTATATATTAAAATAATTTTATTATTTTAATAAAAGAAGTTTTTATTATTAAATTCTTCTTGTAATTGATTCTTGTAGACAATTACTGCTCACTGTTATAATCACTAGTAGTGTATAACACGTGAAAGAAATAATTTTATAATTATTTAATTGTGGTTATAATAATTTTTATTATTATATTTTATAAGAACAGACATAGTACTGTTGATTAATAGTAATATTATCATCAGTTTCATAGTCACATCTTACATTTGGGGGCCTGGCCGTGTTTTTTGAACCTTGTACCCTTAATTAATATATTTTTAAGCTCTAAAATATATTAATTTAATATTTTTTTTTCTTTCATTTTAAAGTTAAAATAACTCTTATTTTTGAAATTGTTTTGGAAATCTTTTTCATTGAGGAATTTGGTTTAATTTTATACTGTTTTACACGTGGCTTTTTCACATCCAAAAACTTATAAAATTATTCTTTGAGTTACTCTGAATTAATTTTCATTCAAAATCTTAAATTTTAATTTTTTTTTTCTTTAAAGAGAATAATTTTTTTTTAATATCAAAAAATATAAAGCTTATAAAAAATCTTTCAAAATATTTTAAAAAGTATAAAAAATAATTTTTTTTCTCTTTTAAAATTTTTTTAGTGTCTTTAATCAAATACTGTGCAGCTGGCAACAGACTCAGTAAAAGATATATCACTAGTCCAGAATCTGAAGACAGTATTGAGGTGCAAATTGCTAAAAGAGGCACCTTATTCAACTCAGAAAAAGCTAAATTACCACCAAAAGGTGTGTATTTTATCTTATATTTTCACCTTTTATCTTTAAATTGACGTGAAAATGGTGCATACCAGAAATGGAAGCAACTATTCAGTCCAGCCAGATGGATGTGGACAAGGAAGAGGCAAGACCAAATCCAGAAGTGCCAAATCTTCCACAAGAAAGACACATCTGGAGGATGCCAGAGTTGCCCCCCATTCCCCAAGGTCTGTACCAACAGATTTTGACGTAAATTCTGAGCCTGAACTAATTTATGATAATATTTCCAGGGCTGAACCATTTTCAAGTGGCAGCAATAGAAATATATCAGAGCCAGTACAAAAATTGGTTCAGAGCAGCCAAAGAAGAGGAGTGGGAAATCTTCCCAAGCCTTTGGCAGGGGGCCATGAACTCCTACTTACACATCAAGAGCTTTCTGGGTCAGGAGAAGACCATAGAACTCTTAGGAGGTTGGAGCCCCCTGTCTTTCAAAGACAAGGTCAAAAAGATAAAGAATTGGTTGAAGAACCAAAGTCTTTTATCCATAGACCAGAAGAAAGAGTTGGAAATGACTCCAACTTTGGAGACAGAGGCACCAGTGGCATCTACCAGCTCCAAACCAGCTCCAGAAGCATCCAAGGACAAGCCCAAAGGACCTCAAAAGAAACAGAGAGGTCCCAAGAACCATCAAGGCAAGGGCAAAGGCAAAGCCAATTGGCACAGACCTTACCCACAAGGGTACAGGATCCCCAAATCGGAGCCTTCAGCCGTGGACAGTGTCTTCAATATGGCCAGAACTCTTATGTAATTCACAGCCAAGGAGCAGGAAAGGATGAACAGGACTTTTCCACGCAAATAACTGATGTACATAGAAGTATCAATGTAGAAATTGGCAAACTTGAGTCAAAGTTAAAGCAAATTACATTAGACATCAATGATTTAAAGAAAAGTGACAAGCAACATTCTGAATGGCATCAATTGACAACTGTCACCCTTGAGTCAATTGGCAATGCTTGTGAAAGAATTGAGAACCAATTTCAAACTCAGAATAATGACACAGAGGATCTTTCCATTTTTAAAGTAAATGATAGACTTCAAACTCTTGAAGACCATGTCTTACAAATAGTTAAGAACACCAATCAATTTGCTATACATTTAGCAAAAAGTGACAGTGAGAGGCAGAAATTGAAGAATGAAATAATTGCAAGTGTGGAACAAATTCATAAGAATCATGAACCACATATGCCAAGACATTCTACACCTTTGACCCAAGAAAAACTTTCTGTTAAAGAAAGTTTGACCCCATTCTTAGGAGAAAATGTTATTTCTGCAAAGGATATTCCCAAATTAGAAGAATGGCCAACATTCTCTGGTGAAGGAGAATACAACCATATTGAATTCATCAGGACTATTGATATGTTGCAAGAAGACTTTAATATACCTGATGAAATCATAGTGGGAAAATTACATTGTTTGTTTACCAAGACTGCAAAGAAATGGTATTACAAGATGAGAATAGAACATGGAAGACATGACTGGTCTTGGTGGAAATCTGAAGTGATTACCAAATGGGCCAATAATTCTTGGAGGTTTAAAATGGAAAATGCTTTTGAAAGTGCCATTTTTAACTCAGAAAAAGACAAACCACTTACTTGGTTCTTCAAACAAAAAGACAGATTATCTGCTTTACACCCAGATATGTCTGACACTATGATTAATATGAAAATATTAAGAAAGTGTGGAGGAGAACTGGAACATGCTATCAAAAGCAGATGTGTGGAACCCTGTTCAACAGAGGACTACATTAATGCTATGGAAGATATCATTACCAGAACAAGAATTGGTAAAACTTGGATTAGAAACCCAATAGAGTCAAAAATAGTCTCAAAGATTCCTAGAGAGGAAAGAAGACCAGAAAGACCTGTCTTGAAGTGTCATAAATGTTGAAGTACTTCACATTTAGCCAACACTTGCCCTAAAAAGACAAAGATCAATGAAGTTCAAGTCATTGAAGAAATTCAGTGTACTGAAGAGAAAGAAGAGTCTGATCAAGATTCTGCACTCTCTGAAGATACGCCAGTGGAGGACTATCCCATTGAGAACATTTCAGCTTTCTTTGAGGTCACAGAAGTCCATACCCATTTGCCACAGTACAGTGAGGATTGCTGCAACCTGATCAATATCCAAGATTCCAGAATGTGTAAAACAAAACCTGCTAGAGGAAAGGGTTATGCTTCTGGGGCATCCTGTATCACATCAGTTCTGATGAGTGATATTGAAGCCAAAGTAAATTTGGATACAGGGGCATTTTGCACTTGTGTGGGCAAAGATTATCTCCAAGTTATACTTCCTAAATGGAAAAACCATCTATTACCAATAGAAGGTTTACAATTCAGTAGTGCCAGTAACAATATGTACCCCTTGGGCATATTGGACACTAATATTTTATTCCCACATCCAGCAGGAAGTGTAAGAATGAAAACTGAGATTGTAGTAATGGATAATTGCACATCTCAGCACATCATTCTTGGAAATGATTACTTGAATATTTATGGTATTGATATAAATAACCATAAAGACAGATATTTCACAATTGGAGATAACAAAAGGCAAAAATTTGCTTTCTCCAATATGCCAAAACAGATATCTGTAGTATCTTCTGTCAAAGATACTTACAAAGATGAATTTGTGTCTAAACAACTTGTTGAAGCACAAATTAATCCATCATTGTCACCAAAGATGAGGAATGAACTTATTGATGTATTATATACATACAATAATGCATTTGCATCTGATAATGAACCATTAGGCGGTATAAGAGGACATGAAATTGATATTACTCTTAATATTGATAGACCATATCCTCCAGTACTTAGAAGACCAGTTTATCCAGACAGTCCCAGAGCTAGAGAGGCCTTGGAAAAACATATCCAAGAGTTAATCCAACTTGGTGTGCTAAGGAAAGTAGGCCATAATGAGGAAGTTGAAGTGACAACACCTGTTATTATTGCATGGCATAATGATAAGTCAAGAATGGTTGGAGATTTTAGAGCTTTAAATACCTACACAGTTCTAGATAGGTATCCAATCCCTAGAATCCAAGAAACCTTGACTCAATTGTCTAAAGCCAAGTATATAACATCAATGGATGCATTAAAAGGCTTCAATCAAAATGTTTTGACGCCTAAAGCTAGGAAATTACTTAGAATTATCACTCACTGTGGTATTTATGAGTATCTTAGAATGCCATTTGGCATTAAAAATGCTCCATCTCATTATCAAAGAATGATAAATACCATCTTCCCCACAGAATTGTCTGAAGGATGGCTTATCATTTATATTGATGATATTATTATATGTTCTGACTCATGGTCTTTGCACCTTGAAAGACTTGCAAGAGTACTTCATAAAGTTGCAGAAGTGAACATGAAAATTTCACTTAAGAAATGCAATTTTGGTTTTGAAGAACTCAAAGCATTAGGACATGTTGTTTCTGGTTTAAGCTTGGGTATTGACAAAAATAAAGTGGCAGCAGTGTTACTTAAGCCAATACCCCAGAATAAAAAAGAAATGATGTCTTTTCTTGGATTTGCTAGTTACTATAGGCAACACTTGAAAGACTTTGCAATTTTAGCCAAATCACTCTATAGAATCTGTGATCAACAGACTGTATTTGAGATGACAGAGGAGAGAATTAAAGCTTATGAGAAGATAAAGAAAGCCCTTACAGAAGCACCTTTACTCCTCATGCCTGACTGGAATATTCCTTTTAAATTGTACATTGATGCATGTGGAGATGGATTAGGGGCAGCCCTACATCAAGTCCAAATTATTGATGACAAACCTACAGAAGGACCAGTTTGTTATATCTCAAGACAAATCAAACCAACAGAAGCCAGATATGGTGCAAGCCAAATGCAGTGCTTATGTTTGGTATGGGCACTTGAAAAATTACACTATTACCTTGATGGCAGTGTTTTTGAAGTGATAACTGACTGTAATGCAGTAAAATCACTCCTTAACATGAAAACTCCCAACAGACATATGTTGAGATGGCAAATAGCTATTCAAGAATATAGAGGAAACATGACTATAGTTCATAAAGCAGGAAACATTCACAAGAATGCTGATGGACTTAGTAGATGGGCTTTAGCCAATACTCCTGATAACCCAGCTTATGTACCTTTGGAAGCTGAACCACAGATTCCAATTGAAGGAATTAACATAACTGATATTGGGACTGAATTCTTTGAAGAGGTCAGAGAATCTTATAAACAAGACAAGAATTGCCATATCTTGACTTCTTTGTTAGATAAAGACTGCAAGGATACATCTTTAGTTAATGCACTTGATGAAGTTTGGAAAAATTCCTATTCTGAAGGAATATTTCACTTGTTTGATGGGATCATTTACCACAGAACAAAACATTCTTGTGTTATGACATTGTGCAGTAGATTACTTATCAATACCATTCTTCATGAATGTCATGATAGTATTTACTCTGGACACCTATCAGAAGACAGAACACTTGAAAAAGTGAAGAACTGTGCATGGTGGCCATCTTGGAGAAAAGAAACCATTGAGTATTGCCATACCTGTGATAGATGCCAGAAAGCAAACAGGAGTACAGGCAAGAAATTTGGACTTATGATCCATATTCAAGAACCAAAATCCCCTTGGGAAGTTGTTCACATGGATTGGGTCACAGCACTTCCTCCAAGTGGTGACAAAAGTTATAATGCTTGCTTAGTCATTGTAGACAGATATAGCAAAACTCCCATATTCTTACCATGTCATAAAGATGACACTGCTATGGATACAGCTCTTCTTTTATGGAGTAGAGTTATTTCTAATACAGGATTATTTAAGAATATCATAAGTGACAGAGATCCCAAATTCACATCTGCACTTTGGACCAATCTTCATAGATTGTTTGGGACTAAGTTATCATTCTCTACAGCATATCACCCTCAAACAGATGGGCTAGCAGAGAGGATGATTCAGACTTTAGAAGACATGATCAGGAGATTCTGTGCTTATAGATTAGAATTCAAAGACTCAGATGGCTTTACCCATGACTGGTGCACTCTGATACCTGCATTAGAATTGGCATACAAGACATCAGTCCATTCTTCCACAGGACAAACTCCTGCTATGTTAGAGAAAGGATGGAATCCAAGACTCCCAGCAGACACACTGAGGAAAGACTTGATTGACATTCATCCTACAGCTTCCAGATTCAAGATAATGCTTGATAAAGTGAAACACCATGCAAAACAAAGTATGGATGATGCTTTTGATTATGCAAAACAGAAGTGGGACAAGAGTCATAAAGTACCAGACTTCAAATTAGGGGACTTAGTTTTAGTTTCAACCTTGAATTTTAATAATATCAAAGGCCCAAAGAAACTTAAAGATTCTTATGTAGGACCTTTTGTTATTGTTGCTTTACATGGAACCAATGCAGTTCAAGTGGAATTGAGTGGTGAATTGGAAAATAAACACCCCACCTTTCCAGTCAGCTTGTTAAAACCTTATCAACCAGCTGATAAAGAATTGTTTCCTTTAAGAAACCCAACTCCTTTAACTGTACCACCTGTGGAACAGAATGAAGACAAAAAGATAAAGAAAGTCATTAAAGAAAGGAGACTTAGGGGTAAAAATCAAAGAGAATATCTTGTCAGATATAGAAATCCAGTACATGAAGATTAATGGATGGCAGAATGGGAAATACCTGACTCAGATAAACTCTCAAGAAGATTTAGACATGAAAGAAGGCCACAAGCCTGAATATGTCTATAAATGTGCTTTAAATTACTTGATCTGAGTAATGTGAAGAGGTTGGACAGTGGACATTAACCCCCTTTGGGGCCTTATTCTTTTATCACTAATAAAATTGTAGTACAATTTTATTTTTTGGTGGGAGGGAATGTGAGCCTTGAGGTATATTTTACATACCCAAATAGGCCACAATTATCTTAAAAAGAAATTTTGAATTATGCACAACTCATAAGTCATGCATATATCCAAAATTCATCATTTTCAATTTCAGAAAAGATGAATAACTTTTTATTGAGTAAGTAAATCCATGGATTTAAGACCAGATTTGGATTCTACACAAAAATTCACCTAGGGTAGCTCCATAGAGTGAATAAGCTCAATTTAAGTATTTGAGGTGGTAAAATGGAAAATACTTCAATACCACATCATTAATACCACATAAAAGATCCATGAGAATTTTTGTTTTTCTTGATTTTTAGCCAAAATAATGGGAAAGTGAGAAATCCCATGTTACATATACACTAAGAGTAGTGTTATGCATGTTTTGAGCACTTAATATCATGGTAATCTTACATGGACTTTTGGTACACCCATAGTGGATATCTCACTTTAAGCTTAAATTACTATTTTGACATAAAAAATAGGCAAGGGGGACAAAAGACATCAGAGAGAGCCAGGGTACCCAACTTCTGAGGCCTCAGAGGCGTGGATAGCTCCAGAGCATGGATCCATGGCTCATCTTGGCCCAATTGGTAAACCAAAACTCTTTGGGAACTTGGTTACCAAGTTACACCTACTGTAATCATATGAAAATAGCAAATAACCTGCTATTTTGACGTGCCAAGGAGGTAATGAGCTACTTACACTCCTGTAACCATGTAAATTACTAATGACTTTCCATGGATAAACCCCAAAAGAGTAATTAAAACCCTTTTGGGACCCATGTTCATTTATTTACCTCATAGCAACCAGCAAAACACTGCTATTTGCAATTCTACCTAGAAATAAGGTAAAAACTTCAAAAATTCATTAAAAATACAATTCTTAATGAATCTTTCTGAACCTTTCAGGACTAAAGTAGAACTGTATTATCTATGGTACAACCCAAAATAATTACAGTTTTACTAGTAAAATTAAACGTTTTACTTACAGTCCATTTTTGGTTATTCTACGTGAAACACTGAATCTTCAAAAATTCACAGTAATTACAACCTGTGATGAAATTGGCAATAACATTGATAACTTAGAGAAATCAATGATTATTTTAGAATAAAAGAAGATTTACAAGTGTTACTCCTTTTATTCTTAACCATATTGGGGTTGGTAGTCACGTAAGAGCATCAAATAAGTAATTATGATAATGTTACGTGACAAATAATGATGCAATCAATAAACCAAAAGGGTTTATTGTTTTCTCACTCACTGGTTTTTTAGTTTGCTCCATTGCACGCCTCTGTGAGCTGTTGTTGACTTAAAAGAGGCCTCCTCTTGCTGTTTTTTCCACATCATCTTATCAATTTATTAAATCATTATTACCAACAAGTAAGTATTAGTTACAGCTATTCTTAAGTGTTTTAAATCTTTCAGAATCAACCAGAAAGACTTGAAATCATAGAATCCAACTATATATTGTTGTAATACTGTTATAAATCCTTTTGATCCCTTAAATGCACAATTCCACGTCAAATTCCTCTACTTTTATCTATCAATAAGTTCTTTGGAGTATTAGTGAGTCATTTATCTTTAATTCTTAAAGTTTTTCTCTAGTAATAGTTTTCTTCAAGAATTATCTTTATAATTATTCTTGTAAAAGATAATTATATATTAAAATAATTTTATTATTTTAATAAAAGAATTTTTTATTATTAAATTCTTCTTGTAATTGATTCTTGTAGACAATTACTGCTCACTGTTATAATCACTAGTAGTGTATAACACGTGAAAGAAATAATTTTATAATTATTTAATTGTGGTTATAATAATTTTTATTATTATATTTTTTAAGAACAGACATAGTACTGTTGATTAATAGTAATATTATCATCAGTTTCATAGTCACATCTTACAAATGCAAAGACTAACTTAAAATCAAATAATTATAATACCCAAAATAAGGATAAGAATAATTATAAAATAATAAATAAACTACATGAATTAACTGGGGAAAAGTCCCCAGGGGGGAGAAAGAGGGGCTGGTATATGTGAGAATCACCAGCCCTGATCCAGAAGAAGAATTTTCATGAGAGGATTGAATTATTGAATTGAGTCTGGCCAATACAGTTCCTTTACAGCTGTACAGAACCTGTACAAGAGGTGTGGTGTATTTTGAGTGATCATACAGTTTCATACTGGTGTATTGAAACTGTATTGGGTGAATCCAACCTGTACAGGTATTGACAGGCTGTATTGATGTACCAAGCTGTATGCATGTTTCAGAATGAAGATTGCTGAAACTGAATGCTGATGCAGATACTGGATCTGCTGATTTGAGGTGTTTGAGTGGGTGTATTGATGAATACCCTTACCCCTGGTGAGTGATTGTTACAATATCCCCCTCTTGAAACTGGTGGGCTCCTGAACACCATAATACCCTGCCACTGTTGAGTGGCATCTCAATATCCCCACATTTTTTCAAAAAATTTCTTTTTAATTTTCTTTTCCTCTTTACCATTATCCTGAAAATCCTTCTTCAATTCTTCTCTGTCAAATTGAATTGATTCCCCCTTCTTCCAAGTTTTGAGTAAGTATTCCACTTCAAGATATGCTTTTTCTTTCTTCTGATTCAGTCAATCTTGCCCTTGGGATATGGCCTTGGGATATATCCCAAAATGATGGCCACTGCACTCTTTTGCTCAAAAAAATGATGCCCAATGTCACAGGGGCTCTTCGGAGTGAAGAGGGCCTGGCACTCAGTAAACTGGGACTCACTTATGGAGGGCTCAATGATATGGTAAGAAGGAACACAATAAAGAGTGTTAAAGATAAATTGCTAAAAGAATAAATATAAGAAAAGCAGCAACAAGAAATAAGAGTAAGAAATAGAAGAGCCAACCACAAACAAGTCCAAGTCCACTGTTTCAACCTGTCAGAATGGAAAGAGAAGGGTTAATAAGGATATGGCCACCCAACTCATACTGTACAGGCAAAGACTAACTTCAAATTAAATAATTATAATACCCAATTATAAGGATAAGAATAATTATAAAATAATAAATAAACTACATGAATTAACTGGGGAAAAGTCCCCAGGGGGGAGAAAGAGGGGCTGGTATATGTGAGAATCACCAGCCCTGATCCAGAGGAAGAATTTTCATGAGAATATTTGATGATTGAATTGAGTCTGGCCAATACAGGTCCTGTATGGCTGTACAGAACCTGTACAAGAGGTGTGGTGTATTTTGAGTGATCATACAGTTTCATACTGGTGTATTGAAACTGTATTGGGTGAATCCAACCTGTACAAGTATTGACAGGCTGTATTGATGTACCAAACTGTATGCATGTTTCAGAATGAAGATTTCTGAAACTGACTGCTGATGCAGATACTGGATTTGCTGATTTGAGGTGTTTGAGTGGGTGTATGAATGAATACCCTTACCCCTGATGGATGGTTGTTACAGTATCCCCCTCTTGAAACTGGTGGGCTCCTGAACACCATAATACCCTGCCACTGTTGAGTGGCATCTCAATATCCCCACATTTTTTCAAAAAAAATTTCTTTTTAATTTTCTTTCCTCTTGACCATTATCCTGAAAATCCTTCATTACTTCTTCCCTGCCAAATTCAATTGATTCCCCCTTTTTCCAAGCTTGAGTGAGTATTCCTTCCAGAATATGCCATTCTTTTCTTTTGAGTCAATCAGCCATGCCTTGGGATGTGGCCTTGGGATATATCCCAGAATAAAGGCCATTGAGCACTTGTGCTCAAAAAATGGTGCCCAATGAGTATATGACTTGTACTCATTGGCCCAGACTTAATCCAATGAATGAATGAAACTTTCCTCCAAGGGGTCTTGTCCCCATTGTCCAAGGAAGTGGCCTCAAACAGCCCTCCAAGTGTTTTCTGGCTGTGGCCTCCATCCTGGGTGATCTTGATGCAATTTACTTTTTATGGCCTTTTTGGCCTTTTTGGGTGTTTTAGTGATTGGGGCATTTTTTTGATTTTTTGGCCATAATAGGCCTTTTTGAGTCTTTGGGGTCCTACGCTCCGCGGGCCGTACGCCGCGGTCCGTGGGGGCTATTGGAGGCCCCCAGGACCAAAATGGAGCCCCTGGGTCCAAATTTGCTGGGGACCCAGGGTGACCAAGGGGCCCAGAAATGGCCCATTCCCAAATTTTCACCATATATGGCCTGGACCCATTGAAGGGGTCCAGGACCATCAAGATCTTGGCCTCCCCCAAAGCTGCAGGGGAGGCCCTGGGTGATGAGTTCAGCCCCAAAGGGGTGTGAACCTTCACCTTAGAGGCTTTGAGGTGGGGCATAATTGAGTTATGGCCCCATTCTCTTGAGTCAAATTCCTTTTTCTTGATGTGGAGTGGATTGATTCTGCGTCTTGAATCTTCTGCTTGCATATTCTTCAGTTATGAGTTCCAAACTGACTGAACTCACTGAATCTTCCCCTTCTGCACCGCCACTGTCTGTTCTTCATGGTTCTGGCGTCTTCAGTCGATTGTCTTCTCCTTCCATGGCGTCTTCTGGCCATTTTGACCCCTCCCAAACATATGATGGGTTCAGAGCAGTTGAAGTTCTTGATCCTGCCTGTACTGAGTGTTTGGCCAGGGGTAAGGATTGCTTTCAACATTACAATCCTCGATTGTCAAAATGCCATTTCTGCTTTATTGGGAAGAAGCCATGCCTCCGTACCGGATCAACTTTGTCCCAGGTCAGGAGGCACTTATGGAGTAGGAATGATGGGCCTTATGGGCAGGAATTCCCCATTCTTGAGGAACCTACCCCTGATGCCACTTCTGGATTTTCTCAATGTGAGTGATTTGCATTTCTTGGTTGAATTGATGATGATATTTTGATGTAGTGACTGGTTCCAGGCAGAGGGATGTGGCCAGATGGACTAATGTTGGAGGGCCCATACACTACAGCTCAGAAATCCCAATTTCAAGGACCAATGCTGATGGAGTGGTGAAAGTAGTGAAAAAACTAAGAAGAATTGTTGATTCCCCAACAGATCCAGATGCTGAAGGAAGTGATGAGTTGGATGGTGAAGAAGTTCAAGTTATTCCTCATTCAAGCGGCTATCCATCCAGCAATTCCTCTTCTCAACCTCTTGCCAACACCAGATTCCAAAGCCAAGTGATTCCCAACACTCCAAGAACCTTCCAACCAATGCTTGCTTCCATTCCTACAACCCTTCCTCCTCCTTCACCAACTACTTCCCACACCACCAGGCCTGCCTTGAATCCAGCAGTCAGACCATCTCCAGTTCAACAGCCCAGAAACCCACCCATAAACACCTCCCGTCAACTCCAACCTGTGGCCAGCTCCAGCAGAAGAAGAGATGGATTGTCTCCTTTGCCGTTTCCTGCCGCTCAAGTTTTTCAAAGAAGAGAACGTTGGCCTATCCGGGTTCCCAGAGAAGATCCCAACGCGGCTAGTGAAAATCAAGATGCTGTGGCCAGATTATTCAGGAGGGTTGATAGAAATAGCAGAGAGGTGATTATGTATGCCAATTACAGGACTATTCCAGGTACTGCTTCTGAAGAGATGGCTGCAAAATTTGCCTGGTATGAAGATGAGTTGATAAATGATTTCCAGAGAACTTTTGATGACTTGGGTAGAGATAACTAGTTTTCCTTTTCCTTGTTTGTGTTTGGTTTGACTTCTATCCCCACTCTTATAACTACTAAAAAATAAGAAATAAAAAAGATAATGGAACCTCCCAATACATGATTTGGGGAGGGGATGCTGCTGCTTTAAAGAAATAAAAGAAAGAAAATTATACAAGTAAAGAAAGAAGAAAATAAAGGAATAAGAGAAAATGAGAATAAAGAAAGAAATAAAGAAAAATCCTGATGGTTGGTCCTTCTTGTGGTGAGCTGCTTGATTCTGGCCAAGAAGTGTCTGAAAAATGAAACCCAAGCATTTGATGCTCACAGAGTGGCCAAGGTAATGTTTTACAAGAAGTAGAACCCTCAGGGATGCATACCAGGAGATGGAACTTACTTTCATAACTCCCACTCCCCACCAAGCATCATAAACTGAAATAAATTGCCATAAATGCCTTCTGAAATGATTTGCCATAAATGACTTCTGAAATGAATTGCCGTAATTGACTTGAAGTAATAAATGTCTTGAATTATGATGATTGGCATAAAATGAAATGATAATAAAGAAAGAAATGAAAAAATAAAGAAAGAAAACATTGGGCCATATCTTGATAAGGTCCAAATGGAGGGTATCGATGTTGTATGCTTCCTGAGCCTGTCCAAAGAAATGACAAGTGCTCACAAAGTGGCCAAGGTGATGCTTACCACACCATATGGGTAGAATACCCCCTTAAAGGTGCATGCCAGGAGAGGAACTTACTTTCATAACTTCTTCTCCCCACCAAGCACCATAAATCAAACTCTTGAGGTTTATGGACCAGGCTTGTCTGGATACAATGAATGGAAATCCTTGACAAGGTCTGGTGAGTTGGTAAGGTTGGAAGATGGTTCCCAAGTGGTTCTTTCTGGGTCTTCACTGAATCCTTTCCACTCTACAAGATACCATAATTTTCCTCTTTTGAGTTTTGAGTCCAGAACCTGAGCCACTTCCCATTCTTCTTGCTCTTCCACTAAAGCTGGTGGTGGCGGCAATCGATGTCGATTTGGGATAGTTGAATGCTTGACTGGTTCTAATAAGGACACATGGAATACAGGGTGAACTGTCTTCCATTGCTGAGGCAACTTGAGGTGATATGCATGGCTGCCAATCTTCTTAAGAACTTCAAAGGGTCACAACCATCTTTCTGATAATTTCTTGGTGGGTCTTGTTGTCTTGATGTTCTTGGAAGCCAGGCATACTTTGTCCCCAGGTTGGAAATCAGGTGGAATTGCTCTATTTCTATCTGCATACTTCTTGAATCTCCTTATTGCTGACTCTAATTCTTCTTTGACAACTTGCTCTACTGATTGGAGTTTTGTTGATAACTTTCCAGCAGGTGAGTCTTGAGAAATATGGATTGAGTCAAAGCTGGGATTTCTTCCATAAATGGTGAAAAAAGTTGATTGCTTGGTGGATGAATGTTCTGCATTATTATAGGCAAATTCAGCCAGAGGGAGCCAGGTGTACCAGTCATCTTGATGATAGCTGACATACATCCAAAGGTACTGTTCTAGTATCTGATTTACCCTCTCTGTCTGTCCATCTGTTTCAGGGTGAAAGGCAGTTGAAAGATCTCTTGATATCTTGAGCTGCTGACACAATTGAGTCCAAAATGATGAAACAAATAAGGATCCTCTATCACTGACAATACTGACTGGAAGTCCATGCTTGGAAAATACATTACTAATGAATATTTCAGCTAAATCCAGAGCAGTGATTGTGCCATAAGTTGGAATGAAGATTGCCATTTTTGAGAATCTGTCCACAGCTACTAAAATTGAATCAAAGTTGTTTGACAGTGGCAATTGAGTGATGAAGTCCATTGATAATGAATTCCAAGGACCAGACGGAATTGAAAGAGGCTTGAGTAATCCAAACTTCTTGTGATGAATGTTCTTGTTTCTTGAACATTGCTGACATGAGGACACATAGTCCTTGATGAATTGATTCATGCCAGCCCAATAAAAATCCCTCTTGATGAGCTTGAGGGTCTTCTCCTGGCCAGGGTGGCCAGCCAAAGGTGAGTCACGACGCTTTTGAAGAATATTGAGTTGAAGTTCTTCATTGCTTGGGTTTACCACTCTATCTTTGAATAATAATAACTTGACTTGAGGTTCAAGAGAATAATCTGGAACTGATTCACCTCTTGCTAGTTGCTTGAGTATTTCTTTATAGTCTTTGTCTTGCCATACTTCTTTTTGAATCTTGTCCACTAAATCTGAGAAAATTTCCACTTTGATTGAGAAGAATTTTGACTCTTGAATTCCATCTTGCTTGAGTACTTGATGAAACTTTTGAGGATTCTTGCTGATGAAGTCCACCCCCCTCTCTGGGTACACGTCGTCCCGACGTGACAAGGCATCTGGCAAAGTGGCCAGCCTGCCTGGGCGGTAAGTGATAGTGAAATGAAATTCTGAGAGAAATTCAGCCCAATGGGCCTGACGGCGAGTAAGAACTTTGGAAGACATGAAAAACTGCAAGGAAGAGTGGTCTGTCAAGACCTCAAAAGGATTGGAAAGAGAAAGAAGAAATGCCCTCCAGCGCTTGAGAGCCCAAACTATGCCAAGGAGTTCCTTGTCATGAATTTCATAGTTGAGTTCAGCTGGTAAGAGCTTGCGACTATCAAATGCAATGGGATGCTTTCCTGAGTCATTCACCTGGCTCAGTACGGCGCCCAAAGCATAATCAGAAGCATCAGTCTCTACTATAGTAGGTAGAGAAGGATTAAAGTGAGATAAGATAGGAGCAGAGGTGAAAGCTTCTTTGAGTGCTTGAAACTGACTAAGAGCTTCCTCATTGAAGATGAAAGGAGAATCTTTTTTGAGAAGGGAAGTGAGAGAAGTGATTTTTTTGGAATAATTTTTAATGAAACAACGATAAAAATTGGCAAAGCCAAGAAAGGATTGAAGAGCCTTGATGTTTTTGGGCTGAGGCCAATTGAGGATTTGCTGAACTTTTGAAGAATCCATCTTGAGGCCATCACTTGAAACAACATAGCCCAAGTATTCCACACTTGAGGCATGGAATACACACTTGGAGGCTTTGTCAAACAGATTATTGTCCCTCAGTCTTTGGAGGACAGAGGCCACATGTTTGACATGTTCCTCCTCAGAACTGGAAAAGACCATAATATCATCCAGATAAACCACAACAAACACATCCAAAAAATCTGCAAAGATATCATTTACTAGATTTTGGAAAGAAGCAGGAGCATTGGTCAAACCAAATGGCATGACCAAATACTCATAACTGCCATATTTGGTTCTAAAAGCAGTTAAGTGCTCATCCCCCTCTTTGATTCTCAGAAGGTTATAAGCACCAAGCAAATCTATCTTGGAGAAGATAGTGGAACTGTTGAATACGGTAAGAAGCTGGTTCATAGGAGGAACAGGGTATCTGTTCTTCCTAGTTACAGCATTGAGTTTGCGGTATTCAACACACAAACAAAGACCTCCATCCTTTTTCTTGACAAAAAGGACAGGTGCTCCTGTTGAAGAGGAGCTTGGTCTAATGAAACCTTTCTCTACATTCTCTGAAATGTAGGCCCGCAGTGTTTCTGACTCTTGATTTGATAATGAGTAGATAACACCAATTGGAGGTAGAAGACCCTCCAATTCAATATGGTGATCACAGGCTGTCACAGGGGCTCTTCGAAGTGAAGAGGGCCTGGCACTCAGTAAACTGGGACTCACTTATGGAGGGCTCAAGGATAGGATAAGAATGGATACACTTAAGAGTGTTAAAGTGTAATTACTAAAAGAATGAATATAAGAAGCAGCAACAAAAAGAATAAGAATAAAGAATAGAAGAGCCAACCACAAACAAGTCCAAGTCCACTGTTTCAACCTGTCAGAATGGAAAGAGAAGGGTTAATAAGGATTTGGCCACCCAACTCATACTGTACAGGCGAAGAGAGAAAATGCAAAGACTAACTTAGAATTAAATAATTATAATACCCAAATATAAGGATAAGAATAATTATAAAATAATAAATAAACTAAATTAATTAACTGGGAAAAAGTCCCCAGGGGGGAGAAAGAGGGGCTGGTATATGTGAGAATCACCAGCCCTGATCCAGAGGAAGAATTTTCATGAGAATATTTGATGATTGAATTGAGTCTGGCCAATACAGGTCCTGTACGGCTGTACAGAACCTGTACAAGAGGTGTGGTGTATTTGAGTGATCATACAGTTCCTTATTGGTGTATTGAAACTGTATTGGCTGAATCCAGCCTGTACAGGTATTGACAGGCTGTATTGAGGTACCAAGCTGTATTAATGTTCAGAATGAAGGTTGCTGACATTGAATGCTGATACAAATGCTGGATCTGCTGATTTGGGGTGTTTGAGTGGGTGTATGAATGAATACCCTTACCCCTGATGAGTGGTTGTTACAGTATCCCCCTCTTGAAACTGGTGGGCTCCTGAACACCATAATACCCTGCCAATGTTGAGTGGCATTTCACTACCCCACACAATTCTTTGAAAATTTTTCTTTTGACCATAATCTCGAAATCCTTCTCCATCTCTTCTCTTGTCAATTAAATTCATTCCCCCCTTCTTTAACTTTGAGTAAATACCCCACTTCGAACTGTTCTTCTGATTTCAATAACTGACGTCCTTGGGGCGTGGCCTTGGGTTGTATCCCAAAATGATGGCCACTGAGCTCTTGTGCTCAAAAAATGGTGCCAGATGAGTATATGAAGTGTACTCATCTGGCCAGCCCAATCAAGGAAAATGATGGTGACAAGAATTCAGGGGTCTTGTCCCCAATGGCCTTCAAAATGCCTCAACCAGCCCTTATAGTGATTTTGGGCTGGTGCCTTCTCTATGGAGGATCTTGAGAATCCTTGAATTTATGGCCATTTTGGCCTCTTTTGGATCCTTGGTGTCTTTGGGGTGAAATGTGGTTCATGGCCAGTTCTGGCCTTTTCTTGGGTCCTGGGTGTTTTTGATGTGATTTTGGGTCATGGCCAATTTTGGCCTTTTCTTTGGATTTTGCAACTTTCTGGCCCTTTTTGGCCTTTTGAAGTATTTGAGGTTTTACGGTCCGTGGGCCGTACGCCGCGGTCCGCGGTCCGTGGGGGTTAATGGAAGCCCCCAGGACCAAAATGGACCCCTTGGGCCCAAATTTGCTGGTGACCCAAGGGGGTCATGGGACCTAAAATGGCCCAAAAACAATAAATTCACCTTTATGGCCTGGACCCATTGGTGGGGTCCAGGACCACCAAAACTTGGCCTCCCCCAAACTTGCAGGGGAGGCCCCCCATGCTGACTCCAGACCCCAAAGGGGCCTTGGACCTTGACTTTGAGAGGTTTTGAGGGGGGCCATGATTGACTTGTGGCCCAATTCCCTTGAGGTCGAACCTTTAACTTGACGTGGACTTGACGCTTTGGGTCGAGTGAAATCCAGTGTCTTGTTCCTATTCACGGTTGGTTTGACTCCTATTCATGCTCTTATAATAACTAATAAATGAGATAAGATAAACTGATTAAAATAATAAAAGAACCTCCCAATACGTGATTTGGGGAGGGGATTCTGCTGCTTTAAAGAAATAAAAGAAAGAAAATTATACAAGTAAAGAAAGAGAGAAAGATAAAAGAATGAGAGAAAATGAGAGTAAAGAAAGAAATAAAGAAAAATTCCTGATGGTTGGTCCTTCTTTTGGTGAGTTGCTTGATTTTGGCCAATAAGTGTCTGAAAAAATGAAAACCAAGCATTTTGATGCTCACAGAGTGGCCAAGGTGATGTTTTACAAGAAGTAGAACCCTCAGGGATGCATACCAGGAGATGGAACTTACTTTCATAACTTCCACTCCCCACCAAGCACCATAAAATTGAAAGAATTGCCATAAATGACTTCTGAGATGAATTGCCATAAATGACTTCTGAAATGAATTGCCGTAATTGACTTGAAGTAATGAATGTCTTGAATTATGATGATTGGCATAAAATGAAATGATAAATAGAGAAAGAAATAAAAAATAAAGAAGAAAACATTGGGCCATATCTTGATAAGGTCCAAATGGAGGGTATTGATGTTGTATGCTTCCTAAACCTGTCCAAAGAAATGGCAAGTGCTCACAAAGTGGCCAAGGTGATGCTTACCACAACATATGGGTAGAATACCCCCTTAAAGGTGCATGCCAGGAGAGGAACTTACTTTCATAACTTCTTCTCCCCACCAAGCACCATAAAATCAAACTCTTAAGGTATTTGGACCAGGCTTGTCTGGATACAATGAATGGAAATCCTTGACAAGGTCTGGTGAGTTGGTAAGGTTGGAAGATGGTTCCCAAGTGGTTCTTTCTGGGTCTTCACTGAATCCTTTCCACTCTACAAGATACCATAATTTACCTCTTTTGAGTTTTGAGTCCAGAACCTGAGCCACTTCCCATTCTTCTTGCTCCTCCACTAAGGCTGGTGGTGGCGGCAATTGATGTCGATTTGGGATAGTTGATTGCTTGACTGGTTCTAAGAGGGACACATGGAATACAGGGTGAACTGTCTTCCATTGCTGAGGCAACTTGAGGTGATATGCATGGCTGCCAATCTTCTTCAGAACTTCAAAGGGTCCCAACCATCTTTCTGATAATTTCTTGGTGGGTCTTGTTGTATTGATGTTCTTGGAAGCCAGCCATACTTTGTCCCCAGGTTGGAAATCAGGTGGAATTGCTCTATTTCTAACTGCATACTTCTTGAATCTCCTTATTGCTGACTCTAATTCTTCTTTGACAACTTGCTGTACTGATTGGAGTTTTGTTGATAACTTTCCAGCAGGTGAGTCTTGAGAAATATGGATTGAGTCAAAGCTGGGATTTCTTCCATAAATGGTGAAAAAAGGTGATTGCTTGGTGGATGAATGTTCTGCATTATTATAGGCAAATTCAGCCAGAGGGAGCCAGGTGTACCAGTCATCTTGATGATAGCTGACATACATCCAAAGGTACTGTTCTAGTATCTGATTTACCCTCTCTGTCTGTCCATCTGTTTCAGGGTGAAAGGCAGTTGAAAGATCTCTTGATATCTTGAGCTGCTGACACAATTGAGTCCAAAATGATGAAACAAATAAGGATCCTCTATCACTGACAATACTGACTGGAAGTCCATGCTTGGAAAATACATGACTAATGAATATTTCAGCTAAATCCAGAGCAGTGATTGTGCCATAAGTTGGAATGAAGATTGCCATTTTTGAGAATCTGTCCACAACTACTAAAATTGAATCAAAGCTGTTTGACAGTGGCAATTGAGTGATGAAGTCCATTGATAATGAATTCCAAGGACCAGACGGAATTGAAAGAGGCTTGAGTAATCCAAACTTCTTGTGATGAATGTTCTTGTTTCTTGAACATTGCTGACATGAGGACACATAGTCCTTGATGAATTGATTCATGCCAGCCCAATAAAAATCCCTCTTGATGAGCTTGAGGGTCTTCTCCTGGCCAGGATGGCCAGCCAATGGTGAGTCATGACGCTTTTGAAGAATATTGAGTTGAAGTTCTTCATTGCTTGGGATTACCACTCTATCTTTGAATAATAATAACTTGGCTTGAGGTTCAAGAGAATAATCTGGAACTGATTCACCTCTTGCTAGTTGCTTGAGTATTTCTTTATAATCTTTGTCTTGCCATACTTCTTTTTGAATCTTGTCCACTAAATCTGAGAAAATTTTCACTTTGATTGAGAAGAATCTTGACTCTTGAATTCCATCTTGCTTAAGTATTTGATGAAAATTATGAGGATTCTTGCTGATGAAGTCCACCCCCCTCTCTGGGTACACGTTGTCCCGACGTGACAAGGCATCCGGCAAAGTGGCCAGCCTGCCTGGGCGGTAAGTGATAGTGAAATGAAATTCTGAGAGAAATTCAGCCCAACGGGCCTGACGACGAGTAAGAACTTTGGAAGACATGAAAAACT
The DNA here is from genome assembly GCA_023105745.1 of Austropuccinia psidii. Lineage (NCBI taxonomy): Eukaryota > Fungi > Basidiomycota > Pucciniomycetes > Pucciniales > Sphaerophragmiaceae > Austropuccinia > Austropuccinia psidii. The sequence continues at coordinate 71,083,888 of JALGQZ010000004.1, forward strand.
GCAAGGAAGAGTGGTCTGTCAAGACCTCAAAAGGATTGGAAAGAGCAAGAAGAAATGCCCTCCAGCGCTTGAGAGCCCAAACTATGCCAAGGAGTTCCTTGTCATGAATTTCATAGTTGAGTTCAGCTGGTAAGAGCTTGCGACTATCAAATGCAATGGGATGCTTTCCAGAGTCATTCACCTGACTCAGTACGGCGCCCAATGCATAATCAGAAGCATCAGTCTCTACAATAGTAGGTAGAGATGGATTGAAATGAGATAAGATAGGAGCAGAGGTGAAAGCTTCTTTGAGTGCTTGAAACTGACTAAGAGCTTCCTCATTGAAGATGAAAGGAGAGTCTTTTTTGAGAAGGGAAGTGAGAGAAGTGATTTTTTTGGAATAATTTTTAATAAAACAATGATAAAAATTGGGAAAGCCAAGAAAGGATTGAAGAGCTTTGATGTGTCTGGGCTGAGGCCAATTGAGGATTTGCTGAACTTTTGAAGAATCCATCTTGAGGCCATCACTTGAAACAACATAGCCCAAGTATTCCACACTTGAGGCATGGAATACACACTTGGAGGCTTCGGCAAATAGATTATTGTCCCTCAGTCTTTGGAGGACAGAGACCACATGTTTGACATGTTCCTCCTCAGAACTGGAAAAGACCATAATATCATCTAGATAAACCACAACAAACACATCCAAAAAATCTGCAAAGATATCATTTACTAGATTTTGGAAAGAAGCAGGAGCATTGGTCAAACCAAATGGCATGACCAAATACTCATAACTGCCATATTTGGTTCTAAAGGCAGTTAAGTGCTCATCCCCCTCTTTGATTCTCAGAAGGTTATATGCACCACGCAAATTTATCTTGGAGAAGATAGTGGACCCATTGAATACGGTAAGAAGCTGGTTCATAGGATGAACAGGGTATCTGTTCTTCCTAGTGACAGCATTGAGTTTGCGGTAGTCAACACACAAACGAAGACCTCCATCCTTTTTCTTGACAAAAAGGACAGGTGCTCCTGTTGAAGAGGAGCTTGGTCTAATGAAACCTTTCTCTACATTCTCTGAAATGTAGGCCCGCAGTGTTTCTGACTCTTGATTTGATAATGAGTAGATAACACCAATTGGAGGTAGAAGACCCTCCAATTCGATATGGTGATCACAGGTGTGGTGTGGAGGAAGTTTCTCTGCTTTCACCTTGGAGAATACATCCAAATATTGGTGATAAGCAGGAGGAACAACCTTCAACACAGTTTCAATTTCTTCTGGCTCTTCCTCCTCATCCCACTGCTCCTCCAGGGATGCATGAAAGGATAAGGGAGGAAGGTCCATATCCCCTTGAAAGAGATGAAGTGAAGATATGGCAACATCTTCTCCAACATCCTTTATCTCTTTGAAGACTTCATCTCTTAATGGAAGTAATGACTGAGAGGGAATAATGGAAGGAATATGGACAGAAGAAGGAAGGGAAGGTGTCTTAAGTTCACCAACCAGAGCAACACTGTTGACAGCAGTGGCAAAGTCATTACTAGTAGAAGGAATAATACCACTAGAATCCTTATGATTAGAATCATAGGTGATCAATCCATTTTTCCAATCAATAATGGGATTAAAATGGTAAAGGAAATCATAGCCCAATATCAGGTCTTCTCCCTTGGGTGAATCTATGATAAAGAAGTCCCATTCAAAGCTTGGGAAGGAAGGCAAGTCAACTACCCACTTGGTATAATGGGTGATTGTCACAGGGGCTCTTCGAAGTGAAGAGGGCCTGGCACTCAGTAAACTGGGACTCACTTATGGAGGGCTCAAGGATAGGATAAGATGAGATACACTTAAGAGTGTTAAAGATGAGTTACTAAAAGGATGAATATAAGAAAAGCAGCAACAAAAGAAATAAGAAGAAGAAAATAGAAGAGCCAACCACAAACAAGTCCAAGTCCACTGTTTCAACCTGTCAGAATGGAAAGAGAAGGGTTAATAAGGATATGGCCACCCAACTCATACTGTACAGGCGAAGAAAGAAAAGAGGCAAAGACTAACGTAAGATTAAATAAATATAATACCCAAAATATAAGGATAAGAATATTCAGTTAATAATAAATCAACTAAATTAATTAACTGGGGAAAAGTCCCCAGGGGGGAGAAAGAGGGGCTGGTATATGTGAGAATCACCAGCCCTCATCCAGAGAAGAATTTTCATGAGAATAATTGATTGTTGAATTGAGTCTGGCCAATACAGGTCTTGTACGGCTGTACAGAACCTGTACAAGGGGTGTGGTGTATTGGAGTGATCATACAGTTTCATACTGGTGTATTGAAACTGTATTGGGTGAATCCAGCCTGTACAGGTATTGACAGGCTGTATTGAGGTACCAAGCTGTATGCATGTTCAGAATGAAGGTTGCTGAACTTGAATGCTGATACAAATGCTGGATCTGCTGATTTGGGGTGTTTTGAGTGGGTGTATGACTGAATACCCTTACCCCTGATGAGTGGTTGTTACAGTATCCCCCTCTTGAAATTGGTGGGCTCCTGAACACCATAATAACCTGCCATTGTTGAGTGGCATTTCACTACCCCACACAATTCCTTGGAAGGTTTTTCTTTTGGCCATTATCTTGAAATCCTTCTCCATCTTATTCTCTGTCAATTAAATTATTCCCCCCCTTCTTTTAACTTTGAGTAAATACCCCACTTCGAACTGCTCTTTCTCCTGATTGAAACACTGACGTCCTTGGGGCATGGCCTTGGGTTGTATCCCAAAATTATGGCCACTGAGCTCTTGTGCTCAAAAAATGGTGCCAGATGGGTATATGAAGTGTACCCATCTGGCCAGCCCAATGAAGGAAATTGATGATGACAAGAATTCAAGGGTCTTGCCCCCAATGGCCTTCAAAACGCCTCAACCAGCCCTTTATGGTGATTTTGGGCTGGTGCCTTCTCTATGAATGGTCTTGAGGATTCCTTGAGTTTATGGCCATTTTGGCCTCTTTGGATACTTGGTGTCTTTAGGGTGAAATGTGGTTCATGGCCTTTTTTGGCCTTTTCTTGGGTCCTTGGTGTTCTGAGGTGATTTTGGGTTCATGGCCATTTTTGGCCTTTTCTTGAAGTCTGGGCTTTTTTGGCCCCTATGGACCTTTGGGGTAATTTGGGGTCTTGCGGTCCGCGGGCCGTACGCCGCGGTCCGTGGGCCGTGGGCCGCGGTCCGTACGCCGCGGTCCGTGGTCCGTGGGCCGTGGTACGCGGTCCGTGGGCCGTGGACCGTACGCCGCGGTCCGTGGGCCGTGGTACGCGGTCCGTGGGCCGTGGACCGTACGCCGCGGTCCGTGGGCTGTGGACCGTACGCCGCGGTCCGCGGGCCGTGGGGGCTATAGGAGGCCCCCAGGGCCAAAATGAGCCCCTGGGCCCAAATTTGCTGGGGACCCAGGGGTGCCATGGGACCTTGATTGGCCCAAAAAAGAATCTTCACCTTATATGGCCTGGACCCATTGGTGGGGTCCAGGACCTCCAAGAACTTGGCCTTCCCCAAACTTCCAGGGGAGGCCCCCCATGCTGGTTCCAGTCCCTGAAGGGATCTTGGGCCTTGACATTTGAGAGGTTTTGAGGGGGGTCATGGTTGACTTGTGGCCCAATTCCCTTGAGGTCGAATCTTGGGCCTACAACTGGACTGATTCTGCCGTACTGAATCTTCTGCTTGCGTATCTTCAGCCATGAGTCAACCATGGCCCCTAGTGGGATTTTGATGAAATGGGTAAGTATAACCAGTTGCTTGTCCTTGTTTGTGTTTGGTTTGACTTCTATCCATGCTCTTATCACAACTAAAAAGTAAAAAATAAAATAAAATAAAAAATAAAAAGGATAATGGAACCTCCCAATACGTGATTTGGGGAGGGGCTGCTGCTGCTTTAAAGAATGAAAGAAGAAAATTATACAAGTAAAGAAAGAAAGAAAATAATAAGAGAAAATGAGAGTAAAGAAAGAAATAAAGAAAAATTCCTGATGGCTGGTCCTTCTTGTGGTGAGTTGCTTGATTCTGGCCAAGAAGTGTCTGAAAAATGAAAACCAAGCATTTGATGCTCACAGAGTGGCCAAGGTGATGTTTTACAAGAAGTAGAACCCTCAGGGATGCATACCAGGAGATGGAACTTACTTTCATAACTTCCACTCCCCACCAAGCACCATAAAACTGAAAAGAATTGCCATAAGTGACTTCTGAAATGAATTGCCATAAATGACTTCTGAGATGAATTGCCATAAAGGACTTCTGAAATGAATTGCCATAAATGACTTCTGAGATGAATTGCCATAAATGACTTGAAGATGAATTGCCATAAATGACTTGAAGTAATGAATGTCTTGAATTATGATGATTGGCATAAAATGAAAAGATAATAAAGAAAGAAAATGAAACATAAATAAAGAAACATTGGGCCATATCTTGATAAGGTCCAAATCGGAGGGTATTGATGTTGTATGCTTCCTGAACCTGTCCAAAGATTTGACAAGTGCTCACAAAGTGGCCAAGGTGATGCTTACAACAACATATGGGTAGAATACCCCCTTAAAGGTGCATGCCAGGAGAGGAACTTACTTTCATAACTTCTTCTCCCCACCAAGCACCATAAAATCAAACTCTTGAGGTATTTAGACCAGGCTTGTCTGGATACAATGAGTGGAAATCCTTGACAAGGTCTGGTGAGTTGGTAAGGTTGGAAGCTGGTTCCCAAGTGGTTCTTTCTGGGTCTTCACTGAATCCTTTCCACTCTACAAGGTACCATAATTTACCTCTTTTGAGTTTTGAGTCCAGAACCTGAGCCACTTCCCATTCTTCTTGCTCCTCCACTAAGGCTGGTGGTGGCGGCAATTGATGTCGATTTGGGATAGTTGATTGCTTGACTGGTTCTAAGAGGGACACATGGAATACAGGGTGAACTGTCTTCCATTGCTGAGGCAACTTGAGGTGATATGCATGGCTGCCAATCTTCTTCAGAACTTCAAAGGGTCCCAACCATCTTTCTGATAATTTCTTGGTGGGTCTTGTTGTATTGATGTTCTTGGAAGCCAGCCATACTTTGTCCCCAGGTTGGAAATCAGGTGGAATTGCCCTATTTCTATCTGCATACTTCTTGAATCTCCTTATTGCTGACTCTAATTCTTCTTTGACAACTTGCTGTACTGATTGGAGTTTTGTTGATAGCTTTCCAGCAGGTGAGTCTTGAGAAATATGGATTGAGTCAAAGCTGGGATTTCTTCCATAAATGGTGAAAAAAGGTGATTACTTTGTTGATGAATGTTCTGCATTATTATAGGCAAATTCAGCCAGAGGGAGCCAGGTGTACCAGTCATCTTAATGATAGCTGACATACATCCAAAGATACTGTTCTAGAATCTGATTTACCCTCTCTGTCTGTCCATCTGTTTCAGGATGAAAAGCAGTTGAAAGATCTCTTGATATCTTGAGCTTCTGACATAATTGAGTCCAGAATGATGAAACAAATAAGGATCCTCTATCACTGACAATACTGACTGGGAGTCCATGCTTGGAAAATACATGGCTAATGAATATTTGAGCTAAATCCAGAGCAGTGATTGTGCCATAAGTTGGAATGAAGATTGCCATTTTTGAGAATCTGTCCACAACTACTAAAATTGAATCAAAGTTGTTGGACAGTGGCAATTGAGTGATAAAGTCCATTGATAATGAATTCCAAGGACCAGATGGAATTGAAAGAGGTTTGAGTAATCCAAACTTCTTGTGATGGATGTTCTTGTTTCTTGAACATTGCTGACATGAGGACACATAGTCCTTGATAAATTGATTCATGCCAGCCCAATAAAAATCCCTCTTGATGAGCTTGAGGGTCTTCTCCTGGCCAGGATGGCCAGCCAATGGTGAGTCATGACGCTTTTGAAGAATATTGAGTTGAATTCTTCATTGCTTGGGATTACCACTCTATCTTTGAATAATAATAACTTGGCTTGAGGTTCAAGAGAATAATCTGGAACTGATTCACCTCTTGCTAGTTGCTTGAGTATTTCTTTATAGTCTTTGTCTTGCCATACTTCTTCTTGAATCTTGTCAACTAAATCTGAGAAAATTTCCACTTTGATTGAGAAGAATCTTGACTCTTGAATTCCATCTTGCTTAAGAACTTGATGAAGATTTTGAGGATTCTTGATGATGAAGTCCACCCCCCTCTCTGGGTACACGTCGTCCCGACGTGACAAGGCATCTGGTAAAGTGGCCAGCCTGCCTGGGCGGTAAGTGATAGTGAAATGAAACTCAGAGAGAAACTCAGCCCAACGGGCCTGACGACGAGTAAGAACTTTGGAAGACATGAAATACTGCAAGGAAGAGTGGTCTGTCAAGACCTCAAAAGAATTGGAAAGAGAAAGAAGAAATGCTCTCCAGCGCTTGAGAGCCCAAACTATGCCAAGGAGTTCCTTGTCATGAATTTCATAGTTGAGTTCAGCTGGCAAGAGCTTGCGACTATCAAATGCAATGGGATGCTTTCCAGAGTCATTCACCTGACTCAGTACGGCGCCCAATGCATAATCAGAAGCATCAGTCTCTACTATAGTAGGTAGAGAAGGATTAAAGTGAGATAAGATAGGAGCAGAGGTGAAAGCTTCTTTGAGTGCTTGAAACTGACTAAGAGCTTCCTCATTGAAGATGAAGGGAGAATCTTTTTTAAGGAGGGAAGTGAGAGAAGTGATTTTTTTGGAATAATTTTTAATGAAGCGACGATAAAAATTGGCAGAGCCAAGAAAAGATTGAAGAGCCTTGATGTTTTTGGGCTGAGGCCAATTGAGTATTTGCTGAACTTTTGAAGAGTCCATCTTGAGGCCATCACTTGAAACAACATAGCCCAAGTATTCCACACTTGAGGCATGGAATACACACTTGGAGGCTTTGGCAAACAAATTATTGTCCCTCAGTCTTTGGAGGACAGAGGCCACATGTTTGACATGTTCCTCCTCAGAACTGGAAAAGACCATAATATCATCTAAATAAACCACAACAAACACATCCAAGAAATCTGCAAATATATCGTTTACCAGATTCTGGAAAGAAGCAGGAGCATTGGTCAAACCAAATGGCATGACCAAATACTCATAACTACCATATTTGGTTCTAAAGGCAGTTAAGTGCTCATCCCCCTCTTTGATTCTCAGAAGGTTATATGCACCACGCAAATCTATCTTGGAGAAGATAGTGGAACCGTTGAATACGGTAAGAAGCTGGTTCATAGGAGGAACAGGGTATCTGTTCTTCCTAGTGACAGCATTGAGTTTGCGGTAGTCAACACACAAACGAAGACCTCCATCCTTTTTCTTGACAAAAAGGACAGGTGCTCCTGTTGAAGAGGAACTTGGTCTGATGAAACCTTTCTCTACATTCTCTGAAATGTAGGCCCGCAGTGTTTCTGACTCTTGATTTGATAATGAGTAGATAACACCAATTGGAGGTAGAAGACCCTCCAATTCGATATGGTGATCACAGGCGCGGTGTGGAGGAAGTTTCTCTGCTTTCACCTTGGAGAATACATCCAAATATTGGTGATAAGCGGGAGGAACAACCTTCAACACAGTTTCAATTTCTTCTGGCTCTTCCTCCTCATCCCACTGCTCCTCCAGGGATGCATGAAAAGATAAGGGAGGAAGGTCCATATCCCCTTGGAAGAGATGAAGTGAAGATATGGCAACATCTTCTCCAACATCCTTTATCTCTTTGAAGACTTCATCTCTTGATGGAAGTAATGACTGAGAGGGAATTATGGAAGGGATATGGACAGAAGAAGGGATGGAAGGTGTCTTAAGTTCACCAGCCAGAGCAACACTGTTGACAGCAGTGGCTAAGTCATTACTAGTAGAAGGAATAATACCACTAGAATCCTTATGATTAGAATCATAGGTGATCAATCCATTTTTCCAATCAATAATGGGATTGAAATGGTAAAGGAAATCATAGCCCAATATCAGGTCTTCTCCTTTGGGTGAATCTATGATAAAGAAATCCCATTCAAAGCTTGGGAAGGAAGGCAAGTCAACTACCCACTTGGTATAATGGGTGATGAACAAGGCAGGGGATTCATTAGAATCCAAAATGAAAAGAGGAATCTTTTCAGGGAGCTCTGACAGAGTCAATGAGTACTTGAGAACAAAATTCTTTGCAATAAAAGAGTTTGTAGCACCAGAATCAATGAGAATACTATAAAAAATATCAGAGACAGAAGAAAAAATGAGAAATTTTAAAGATTTCTTGACACTAGTATTCAGAGTGCACAATTGTGCTCTTGAAGGAAATAAGTGAGAACCATTGAACACATCATGATTCCCACTCAGGCTTTTCCCTGCTTGCTAGGGAAGCCTTCTGATGATCCTTGCCTATTCTCAGGCCTCTTGAAGCATTTTTCAAATGGGTGTTTTCCACCACAATAATTGCACAAGCCTTCTTTAATCCTCCTCTCCTTTTCAGAACCAATTAATCTGTTGTCCTTATTGAGGAGAGCAGCGTGAGGCTTGTCTTTGGACATTTGAAAATTCTTCCCCTTCTTATTCTTATTGGGATAAGGCTTCTTGGATGATGAACTTGGAGGAGGCTTGGAGGAATTGGATCCAATGACTGGAGGCTTCTTCTCTTGATGACTGCCCTTTTCCTTTTGCCTCTCATGATATCTTGTGTCTAATTCTAGAGTGACATCCATAAGTTCTTGAAGAGTATCAAAAGTTCCAGGGTGAGAAGCCAACTGATCCAATAACCTTGATGCCAATCCTCTTCTGTAAACATGAATATAAGCTCTTTCCCCCCAATCTCCAATTCTTGACATTAAGCTTCTGAAATCTGCTATGTACAAGGAAACATGACCACTTTCCTTCATCCTCAAATTGTCCAACTCTTGTTCAGCTTTCCTGACTTCATTGGGGTCACCAAACAGAGTGAATAACTGAGATTCAAACAAGGGCCAATTATTGAGGAGGTAGGAAGGGTCTTCATTGGAAATATTTGAGAGGTAAGGTTCAATCCATTTGCCAGCTCTACCAGTAAGAAAAGAAGTTGAGTACAAAACCTTCTTCCTGTCAGAGAAGAAGTTTGCTGGATCATTATGGAAAATTAGTTGACAGGATTGGATAAATCCTCTCAACTTATGAGCTTGAGTACCATCAAAAGAATCAGGTGCCTTCATGGATGGAGTCTTGAAAGCAGGGGCTTTGGAATTGTCCCTGGGGGCAACTGCTTGAGTGAGTTGTCCCATGAATTGAGTCATCTGCTCCATCATCTTGAGGAGACTTGGGTCAGTTTGAGAGACAAGAGGTTGACTAGAAAGGGCTAGATTAGAACCCTGAGGCACCTCTGGAGCATTTGCCAAGGCATCTGCCACTTCAGTTTCCCCAGAATCATCCTCTTCCACAGACTCTTCCCCCTCTTCATCTTCAACTTCCCCTAATCTTGCTCTTGCACCTTCAGACATGCCAGGGTAGCCACCCAAAAGTCCAGAAAAGGATCTTGATCTTCTAGATTTCATTCCACCTCTTCTTGAGGGTGCTGCTCCTTCCATTGGTGGTCCTCTGTCCAAGTTTGCACTCAGTTGATGAACTGATGGTGTGCGGTCAAGAGGAGCCCTTGCTGTAGGAGTGAGAACAGCTGGAATTTTCTGGGATCTAGTATTCTTGGCTGGGGGGCTATGCTGAACTGGCATTATGAAAAGAATTAAAGTAACTTGATGGTATTAAGAAGAATAATCAGATTTGGCCAAATCAATCACGATAAAATCTTGATGAATCTTGAGGAATCAATTCAAATCTTGAGGAATCAAATTCAATCAACAATCAAATCAATTCAATCAATCAACAATCAATTCAAATCAAATATCAATCAATAAGTGTCTTCAATATGAAATCAAGTCTTGAGGAATCAATCATTCAGTTCAAAATCTTCAGAAATCAATTCAATATCTTGATGAGTTAAATCAAATCAATAATCAAAATCAATTCTTGAGGATCAATCAATATCTTGAGAGTTCAAAAGTCAGTCAATAATCCAAATGAAATCCTGAATCAATAACCAATCAACCAATGAATCCCAATGAATAAACCAATCAAATGACCAATCAATTACTCCTGAATAAGACCTGAATAAAAACACAGAGAAAATTTGATTTGATAAAAATAAAATGAAGTGATGAAATGGTCAGCAATGATTAAGAAAGGAAAAGAATCAATTTTCATGAGAATGAAAAGAATGAGATGAAAATTGATAAGAGAATGGAAATTCATAAAAAATCATAAAAATCATAAAATCATGAAAAGGTCATAATTGATGAATGAGAGGAAATGAATGTAAATGAATGAAAAGAAAGAATCAAATATGAGTTAATTAATTTAATGTCACAGGGGCTCTTCGAAGTGAAGAGGGCCTGGCACTCAGTAAACTGGGACTCACTTATGGAGGGCTCAAGGATAGGATAAGATGAGATACACTTAAGAGTGTTAAAGATGAGTTACTAAAAGGATGAATATAAGAAAAGCAGCAACAAAAGAAATAAGAAGAAGAAAATAGAAGAGCCAACCACAAACAAGTCCAAGTCCACTGTTTCAACCTGTCAGAATGGAAAGAGAAGGGTTAATAAGGATATGGCCACCCAACTCATACTGTACAGGCGAAGAAAGAAAAGAGGCAAAGACTAACTTAAGATTAAATAAATATAATACCCAAAATATAAGGATAAGAATATTCAGTTAATAATAAATCAACTAAATTAATTAACTGGGGAAAAGTCCCCAGGGGGGAGAAAGAGGGGCTGGTATATGTGAGAATCACCAGCCCTCATCCAGAGAAGAATTTTCATGAGAATAATTGATTGTTGAATTGAGTCTGGCCAATACAGGTCTTGTACGGCTGTACAGAACCTGTACAAGGGGTGTGGTGTATTGGAGTGATCATACAGTTTCATACTGGTGTATTGAAACTGTATTGGGTGAATCCAGCCTGTACAGGTATTGACAGGCTGTATTGAGGTACCAAGCTGTATGCATGTTCAGAATGAAGGTTGCTGAACTTGAATGCTGATACAAATGCTGGATCTGCTGATTTGGGGTGTTTTGAGTGGGTGTATGACTGAATACCCTTACCCCTGATGAGTGGTTGTTACAGTGATGAACAAGGCAGGGGATTCATTAGAATCCAAAATGAAAAGAGGAATCTTTTCAGGGAGCTCTGACAGAGTCAATGAGTACTTGAGAACAAAATTCTTTGCAATAAAAGAGTTTGTAGCACCAGAATCAATGAGAATACTATAAAAAATATCAGAGACAGAAGAGAAAATAAGAAATTTTAAAGATTTCTTGACACTAGTATTCAGAGTGCACAATTGTGCTCTTGAAGGAAATAAGTGAGAACCATTGAACACATCATGATTCCCACTCAGGCCTTTCCCTGCTTGCTAGGGAAGCCTCTTGATGATGACCCAGGCTGGTTCTGAGGTCTCTTGAAGCATTTTTCAATTGGGTGCTTGCCACCACAATAAGTACATAACCCCTCTTGAATCCTCCTCTCCTTTTCAGAACCGATTAACTTATTGTCCTTATTGAGGAGAGCAGAGTGAGGCTTGTCCTTTGAAGACTGAAATTGCTTGCCCTTCTTATTCTTCTTCTGATGAGGCCTCTTTGAAAATGATTTTGAGGAGGTCTAGATTGATTGGATCCATTGACAGGAGGCTTCTTTTCTTGATTGCCACCCTTTTCTTTTTGCCTCTCATGAAATCTTGTGTCTAATTCTAAAGTGACATCCATAAGTTCTTGAAGAGTATCAAAGGTTCCAGGGTGAGAAGCCAATTGGTCCAACAATCTTGATGCCAGGCTTCTTCTATACACATGAATGTAAGCTCTTTCCCCCCAATCTCCAATTCTTGACATTAAGCTTCTGAAATCTGCTATGTACAAGGAAACATGACCACTTTCCTTCATCCTCAAATTGTCCAACTCTTGTTCAGCTTTCCTGACTTCATTGGGGTCACCAAACAGAGTGAATAATTGAGATTTAAATAATGGCCAATTATTGAGGAGGTAGGAAGGGTCTTCATTGGAAATATTTGAGAGGTAAGGTTCAATCCACTTGCCAGCTCTACCAGTAAGAAAAGAAGTTGAGTACAAAACCTTCTTCCTGTCAGAGAAGAAGTTTGCTGGATCATTATGGAAAATTAGTTGACAGGATTGGATAAATCCTCTCAATTTATGAGCTTGAGTACCATCAAAAGAATCAGGTGCCTTCATGGATGGAGTCTTGAAAGCAGGGGCCTTGGAATTGTCCCTGGGAGCAACTGCTTGAGTGAGTTGCCCCATGAATTGAGTCATCTGCTCCATCATATTGAGGAGACTTGGATCAGTTTTAGAGACAAGAGGTTGACTAGAAAGGGCTAGATTAGAACCCTGAGGCACCTCTGGAGCATTTTCCAAGGCATCTGCCACTTCAGTTTCCCCAGAATCTTCCTCTTCCACAGACTCTTCCCCCTCTTCATCTTCAACTTCCCCTTGTCTTGCTCTTGCACCTTCAGACATGCCAGGGTAGCCCCCCAAAAGTCCAGAGAAAGATCTTGATCTTCTAGATTTCATTCCACCTCTTCTTGAGGGTGCTGCTCCTTCCATTGGTGGTCCTCTGTCTAAATTTACACTCAGTTGATGAACTGATGGTGTGCGGTCAAAAGGAGCCCTTGCTGTAGGAGTGAGAACAGCTTGAATTCTTTGGGATCTAGTATTCTTGGCTGGGGGACTATGCTGAACTGGCATTATTAAAGGAATTAAAATAACTTGATGGTATTGAGAAGAATAATCAAATTTGGCCAAATCAATCACAATAAATCTTGATGAATCTTGAGGAATCAATTCAAATCTTGAGGAATAAAATTCAATCAACAGTCAAATCAATTCAATCAGTCAAAATCAATTCAAATCAAATATCAATAATCTATCAATATTCAATCAATAATCAATCAATAAATGTCTTCAATATGAAATCAGGTCTTGAGGAATCAATCAATCAGTTCAAAATCTTCAGAAATCAATTCAATATCTTGATGAGTCAAATCAAATCAATAATCAAAATCAATTCTTGAGGATCAATCAATATCTTGAGAGTTCAAAGTCAATAAATCCAATAAATCCTGAATCAATAACCCAAATGAATCCCAATGAATAATCCAATCAATTAAACCAATCAATAATTGCTAGATAAAACCTGAATAAGAACACAGAAAAAATTTGATTGATAAAAACAAAATGAAGTGATGAAATGGTCAGCAATGATTAAGAAAGGAAAAAGAATCAATTTCATAAGAATGAAATGAATGAGATGAAAATTGATGAAAGAGAAAAATCATAATCATTAAGATCATTAAATCATGAAAAAGATCATAATTGATGAATGAGAGAAATGAATATAAATGAATGAAAAGAAGAATCAAATATGAGTTAATTAATTTAATGTCACAGGGGCTCTTCGAAGTGAAGAGGGCCTGGCACTCAGTAAACTGGGACTCGCTTATGGAGGGCTCAAGGATAGGATAAGAATGGATACACTTAAGAGTGTTAAAGATGAATTACTAAAAGAATGAATATAAGAAGCAGCAACAAAAAGAATAAGAATAAAGAATAGAAGAGCCAACCACAAACAAGTCCAAGTCCACTGTTTCAACCTGTCAGAATGGAAAGAGAAGGGTTAATAAGGATATGGCCACCCAACTCATACTGTACAGGCGAAGAGAGAAAATGCAAAAACTAACTTAGAATTAAATAATTATAATACCCAGATATAAGGATAAGAATAATTATAAAATGATAAATAAACTAAATTAATTAACTGGGGAAAAGTCCCCAGGGGGAGAAAGAGGGGCTGGTATATGTGAGAATCACCAGCCCTGATCCAGAGGAAGAATTTTCATGAGAATATTTGATGATTGAATTGAGTCTGGCCAATACAGGTCCTGTACGGCTGTACAGAACCTGTACAAGAGGTGTGGTGTATTTGAGTGATCATACAGTTCCTTATTGGTGTATTGAAACTGTATTGGGTGAATCCAGCCTGTACAGGTATTGACAGGCTGTATTGAGGTACCAAGCTGTATTAATGTTCAGAATGAAGGTTGCTGACATTCAATGCTGATACAAATGCTGGATCTGCTGATTTGGGGTGTTTGAGTGGGTGTATGAATGAATACCCTTACCCCTGATGAGTGGTTGTTACACAGGCGCGGTGTGGAGGAAGTTTCTCTGCTTTCACCTTGGAGAATACATCCAAATATTGGTGATAAGCAGGAGGAACAACCTTCAACACAGTTTCAATTTCTTCTGGCTCTTCCTCCTCATCCCACTGCTTCTCCAGGGATGCATGAAAAGATAAGGGAGGAAGGTCCATATCCCCTTGAAAGGGGTGAAGTGCAGGTACGGCAACATCTTCTCCAACATCCTTTATCTCTTTGAAGACTTCATCTCTTGATGGAAGTAATGACTGAGAGGGAATAATGGAAGGGATATGGACAGAAGAAGGAAGGGAAGGTGTCTTAAGTTCACCAACCAGAGCAACACTGTTGACAGCAGTGGCTAAGTCATTACTAGTAGAAGAAATAATACCACAAGAATCTTTATGACTAGAATCATAGGTGATCAATCCATTTTTCCAATCAATAATGGGATGAAAACGGTAGAGGAAATCATAGCCCAATATCAGGTCTTCTCCCTTGGGTGAATCTATGATAAAAAAGTCCCATTCAAAGCTTGGGAAGGAAGGCAAGTCAACTACCCACCGTGGTATACCTATACCAGTTTAGCTTAATGGACCAATAAAAAAATATCATAATCAAAATAACCTGCTTGTGTAACCTTAAAAAACTAATATTCCATAAAAAAAAACCAAAACAAAAAAAAAGAGACAAGTCAGTATTCTACTTATTTAATGAATATTTGAATTCAAGAAAAGAAAAACCTTGTTATTTAATCTTTGGATTCTAATTTTGTGTAAATTCTTAATAAAAAAAATAATAATAATATAAATTATGAAAGCTGTATTATTGTAGTATTACATGGGAATTAATTTCTCTTATTGGTGGAAATTGTGCAGTTGTGGTTGGTTTTAATTCAAAATATTTTGTGGAAGCCTTATTTAGTTGCTTTTGTTAAGAAGAGTATTGAGATGAGCTCTATTTTAATTTAAAAAAAATATTATTATGCTGAGTTAGTGAAGTTATATTTGTTTTATTTTGATGTCATTCTATTTTTCAATATAGAATAATAGTAGTGTGAATTATTTTAGGTATTCCATTGAGATGATGATAGTGGAAGGGAATTGCTTTGAATTTTAATGGTGTAAATTATTTAGTTGACTAGTAGTGCTGAGTATTATTAGAAAAAAAAATAGTTAAGGATGTATAGTGTAAAGGGTGACAAGAGTGATGAGTGGTGTGAGCCTTTGAGATATGACCACATACCCAATAAGGTCACAAAAAATACTCAGAATAATTATACCTTTAATATAATTATATTAAAATTAATTAGAATAATTATACACTAAAAATAATTACTCAAATATACAAAAAATACCATAAATTGGTACTAAAATTGGTTTAACTTAAAAACCAATGAATGAACATGTGAAATAAATTATACCATTGGATTCCCCATGGAAAAATACACATATACCATTTTTATGGCATATCTGTAAAGCCAATATTTAAGGAATTATAAGGTACAATACCTTATAAAAACCATAAAACCTTATTTATCTCAGAAACTAATGAAACAACATGTGAAATAAATTGTACCAGTGGATTCCCCACAAAACTCCACATATAAAACAATTAATAAGCTAATTCCCAAAATCAATACTTAAGGAATTATCCTGAATATATGCACTTTTTTGGTCAACGCATATATTCAGTGATCATAGCTAATATCTTCTAAAATATACATGCTAGAATGATGAACCAAAAATAAAGTTACCACGTAATTACTGTAAGAACACAGATATGAACTTTATTTTGCAAATTATAAACAAGGTTAAGACTTATGAGGAAATATTGATAAAAATCAACAGAGCTGTTGACCACTTTGTTGTGAAAGTAGTCCAAACTTAAAGAAAAGTATACAGTTGGATTCTCCTAGTTCATTCGTGAAGAATGATGTAATTTTCATTATTAAATTCAGGGTATAACCCCCTGAAATCAAGGTTTGAAGTTTAAAATATTGAATTTCGACAGAAAAGATGAGTTACAAGAAAAATCATCAAAATTAGAGTTTTGATGATGTAATGAAACGCTCTTGGCAGCATAATAAGGTTATGTCAGGCTATCAGAATTCACTCTCTGAATTGCTGTAGCGTGAAAACCTTAAAAGTTATTGAGGATCAAAGTTTGAGCTTAAATTGAGCTGTTATGATCACATACTGTAACCTTAAATTAAGTTTAACAGTCTTAATAGTGATAAAATTGGTGAATACTATTAGTTTATGATTAAAAATAATAAAATCCACGAAATTTGGGGTTCTGCCAAGCCTCTGATGTCATCACAATTAGAGTTATAGTGATAACTCTAAATAATGGTGTAATAATGATGTAATATGGTTTGATCATGATGTAATCACCCTCAAACCTTAAAATATTGATCAATTCCAGTGGATATGATCAGTACACGTCTACTAGAAGCCTGTTGGACTCTAGGAGGGAGGTATTTACTATAAATAGAGCTCTTTTTACTCTGTTTTCCCCTCAGACGCATCAAAAACATTAAATCAATTAAATCAAAGGTAATTTCTTTATTCTTTATAT
Organism: Austropuccinia psidii; assembly: GCA_023105745.1. Lineage (NCBI taxonomy): Eukaryota > Fungi > Basidiomycota > Pucciniomycetes > Pucciniales > Sphaerophragmiaceae > Austropuccinia > Austropuccinia psidii. The sequence goes on from JALGQZ010000004.1 coordinate 71,100,694, forward strand.
ATAAAACTGTTATATTATTAAAGACCAAAGACCACCTTGCTATAATCATCTATTTTGACGTGATTGAATTATTTATTTAATTGTTTTTGTTAAAAATCTCTCTAAAAACTCATTTCCACGTAAAATCAAGAAATTTAGTAATTTTCTTTATTTTTTATTGTAAATACAATTTGAAAAAGTTGTATTATATTCTTTTGGCGTAAAATATCTCAAAATTATTATTTTAAGTGTTAAAAGTAGGTTATTTCATCTTATTATAATAATTTCTCTCTTATTATTACTCTTAATAATTCTTAATTAATATAAATAGTATTTATATTAATATATAACTTTAATATTAGTAATATTATTGTTATTACGTGTTTTTTATTTATAAAAAACAGTTTTTTACGCCTTTATTATTTGTTGGTAACAATAATAAAGAGCTTTATAATATATTAATTATTTTATATTAATATATTATTTATAATATTATAATTTCATATAATATTAATTTATATTATTATATTTATTTAATAATATAATATTTTTACGCCATAATAATAATATTTCTTTATTATTATTATTATTTTAATCTTATTTACTTTAATTATAAGGACATTCAGAGTACAATAAGTAATAAATTAGTAATTTTTTACTTATTGTTTCATAGTCAAACCTTACATTTGGGGGCCTGGCCGTGATATTTACTTAAAAGACCTTTAAAAAGATTCTATTTGGGTTTATCCAATAATAAATTATATTTATAATCATAAAATTATATAATAATTTTATATTTTATTGATTTTAAAAGCTATTGAGGCATTTGGAAAGCAATTGTACTGTCTTACACGTGGTTTTTCACATCCTTAGACTTGCAAGAACTTTCTTTGAGTGACTCTAGTGATTAAAAAAGATAATTTATAAATTAAAAATAATTTTTATTATAGTTTAATTTTATAAGAATCATATTCATTTTTTATTTTATTCTTTAAAAATAAAAATATACATAAAAAATATTAAAAAATATTAAAAACCAATAAAAAAAGTTATTTTTATTCATTTTTATTCATTTCTTTATTTATTTCATTTTTTTTAAGATATAAAAGCAATTTCTACGTGGAAAATTGCCATATCTTGCCAAAAATAACACTTCTTATAAAAAGACTTATATTTATTTGTCTTTTTTAGTGTTTGAAGATAACCCAACAGAAGACAACCAAGCTACTGTTGAGAGATTGGTGGAAGAAACTTGTCAAAGTTCTCCAACACCAGTTATCACCAAAAGAAAGAAAGCTAAGAAATTAGACTTTCCAGGGCCCACCATTCAAGACTCTGAAGGTGAGCACCTCTTTTTAAATTGCCATAAAAGAATTTTATTATAAAAATACTTTTATTTTTTCTTATTCTTTAATTATGACTACCAGAGGAGGTTCCCAATACTCCATCCAATCAGATGGAGCTGGACTCAGAAGTAGAATTGATCCCTCAAAAGGGAAAAGAAAGGGCAATATCCCCAGTGGAACAGAATCCACACAAGGAAGTGCCTTATCCCAAAGGCAAGTCCCAGAAATGCCCATGATATCTGAGCCTGAATTGGAACTAAGTATGAGTAACTCAAACAGGTACAAATCACATTCAGAGGGCTCAAATAGACATCTACATGAGCCAGTACAAGCAGTATTACACAGTATACAAGGACAAAGACTGGGAAATGCTGCCTCAAATACACCAAGGAGTGATGAACTCCTGGCACATCCTGAAAAAGTTCCTCAAAGAGGAGGAGATAGTGAGATACTCCAATGGATGGAATCCACTGTCATCCAAACCTCAAATCAAAAAAATCAAGGATTATCATGCCAAAAAGAGGGAGGCAACCAAGGAAGAAGCCCCAGTAGCTTCTACCAGCAAGCCTCAAGCCAACCCACTTCCCCAAGAAGGGAAGAAGAACAAGAAAAAGCATTGGAGGAAACCATATTCCCCAAGCTACAGAATCCCAAGAATCCAAAAGGATGCCATGGACAATGTTTTCAACATGGCCAGAACCTTGATGGAATTCAAGGACAAGGAAGAGCAAAGAATGAGACAACCTCATTTCCCAAAGAAATAACCTTGTCCAAAGATGTTGTAAATACTTTAACAGAAATTAAAAATAGTATATTACCTCTAAAAGAAATTAAAGACAGTTTATTATCACTACAAGAAATAAATAACAATTTATCTTCTTTAACAAAAATTGTTGTACAAAACAAGAAAGAAATTGACAACATTAAGTTTATTGTTGAAAATAATAAACCAAAAAATTTAATTGACAATACTCAAAAATTAATACAAGGACAACAAGAATTGTATAAATACATAAAAGATATCAAAGATAAGACTTTGACAATCAATTATGATGTGAGTATTGACAATCTTACAGAAAAATTAAATAAATTAAGTATTTCTGTAGAAAAATTTGAAGAAAAGACTTCATCACACCAAAAATTACTTTTGGACCATGTGGAAAAAAGTGATGAAGCAAGAATGCATCTGAAAGATGATATTCAAAGTGAAATAAGGCTTATTACAGAAAAAATGGATAAAATTAATGAGGCTAATTTAAATATGCCAAAGTTATCAACACCATTTTCTCATATAAGAAGCCCTATTAAAACAAAAGAGGAATTGTCAAATCCTTTCATAACAGACTTGAGTCACCAAGATAATAACCAAGTCTTAATGAAGGAAGCACCTCAACTGAAAGAATGGCCAACATTCACAGGAGAAGGTGAATATGACCACATGTCATTCATTAAAACAATTGACATGTTACAAGAAGATTATGCCATACCAGATGAATTAATCACTGCAAGATTACATTCTTTGTTTGAGAAATCTGCAAAAAGATGGTATTATGGCATAAGACAAACAAATGGTAAAAATACCTGGTCTTGGTGGAAACAAGAAATAATCACCAAGTGGGCAAATGATGCCTGGAGGTATAAGATAGAAAATGCATTTGAAAACTCTTTCTTTGACCCAGAGAAAGATAAACCTTTAACTTGGTTCCTAAAACAAGTTGAAAGGCTTAATGCACTGTACCCAGAAATGTCACAGAAGATTGTGCATATGAAAATACTTAAAAAATGTGGAGGGGAACTAGAACATGCCCTAAGAAGCAGGTGTATAGAGCCATGCTCCACAGAAGAGTATATAAATGCACTAGAAGATATAGTGACAAGAACAAAAATTGGCAGGACTTGGAAAAAATTGGACATTGAAAGCCCAAATAAACCATTTATCAAGAAAGATAAATCAAAAGAATCCTTCAAACCCAATACATCCAACAATAATGAGCAAAGAAAATGCCATAAATGTGGAGGTATTGGACACTTAGCCAATAATTGCCTTAAAAAAGCAAAGATTAATGAAATTGTGGAAACAGAAAACCACAATGACAAAGAAGAAGAATCTGACTCTGAAAAAGAGACAGAAGAATCAGAAAGCTCTGAAAGTGATGAAATCAATATAATTAATGCACAAATTAATAATATTGATATAATTTATGAAGTACTGGATGTGTAACAACCATCCATCAGGGGTAAGGGTATTCATTCATACACCCACTCAAACACCTCAAATCAGCAAATCCAGTATCTGCATCAGCAGTCAGTTTCAGCAATCTTCATTCTGAAACATGCATACAGTTTGGTACATCAATACAGCCTGTCAATACTTGTACAGGATGGATTCACCCTAATACAGTTTCAATACACCAGTATGAAACTGTATGATCACTCCAATACACCACACCTCTTGTACAGGTCCTGTACAGCTGTACAGGACCTGTATTGGCCAGACTCAATTCAACAATCAATTATTCTCATGAAAATTCTTCTCTGGATCAGGGCTGGTGATTCTCACATATACCAGCCCCTCTTTCTCCCCCCTGGGGACTTTTCCCCCAGTTAATTAATTTAGTTGATTTATTATTATCTGAATATTCTTATCCTTATATTTTGGGTATTATATTTATTTAATCTTAAGTTAGTCTTTGCCTTTTTTCTTGCTTTGCCTGTACAGTATGAGTTGGGTGGCCATATCCTTATTAACCCTTCTCTTTCCATTCTGACAGGTTGAAACAGTGGACTTGGACTTGTTTGTGGTTGGCTCTTCTATTTTTTATTCTTATTTCTTTTGTTGCTGCTTTTCTTATATTTATTCTTTTAGTAATTCATCTTTAACACTTTCAAGTGTATCTCATCTTATCTTATCTTTGAGCCCTCCATAAGTGAGTCCCAGTTTACTGAGTGCCAGGCCCTCTTCACTTCGAAGAGCCCCTGTGACATTAATTTAATTAACTCATATTTGATTCTTTCTTTTCATTCATTTATATTCATTTCCTCTCATTCATCAATTATGACCTTTTCATGATTTTATGATTTTTATGATTTTTTATGAATTTCCACTCTCTTATCAATTTTCATCTCATTCTTTTCATTCTTATGAAAATTGATTCTTTTCCCTTCTTAATCATTGCTGACCATTTCATCACTTCATTTTATTTTTATCAAATCAAATTTTCTCTGTGTTTTTTATTCAGGTCTTATTCAGGAGTAATTGATTGGTTATTTGATTGGATTATTCATTGGGATTCATTGGTTGATTGGGTTATTGATTCAGGATTTCATTTGGATTATTGATTGACTTTTGAACTCTCAAGATATTGATTGATCCTCAAGAATTGATTTTGATTATTGATTTGAGTTAACTCATCAAGATATTGAATTGATTTCTGAAGATTTTGAACTGATTGATTGATTCCTCAAGACTTGATTTCATATTGAAGACACTTATTGATTGATTATTGATTGAATATTGATTGATTATTGATTTCCTCAAGATTATTGATATTTGATTTGAATTGATTGTTGATTGATTGAATTGATTTGATTGTTGATTGAATTTGATTCCTCAAGATTTGAATTGATTCCTCAAGATTCATCAAGATTTTATTGTGATTGATTTGGCCAAATCTGATTATTCTTCTTAATACCATCAAGTTATTTTAATTCTTTTCATAATGCCAGTTCAGCATAGCCCCCCAGCCAAGAATACTAGATCCCAGAAAATTCCAGCTGTTCTCACTCCTACAGCAAGGGCTCCTCTTGACCGCACACCATCAGTTCATCAACTGAGTGCAAATTTGGACAGAGGACCACCAATGGAAGGAGCAGCACCCTCAAGAAGAGGTGGAATGAAATCTAGAAGATCAAGATCCTTTTCTGGACTTTTGGGTGGCTACCCTGGCATGTCTGAAGGTGCAAGAGCAAGATTAGGGGAAGTTGAAGATGAAGAGGGGGAAGAGTCTGTGGAAGAGGATGATTCTGGGGAGACTGAAGTGGCAGATGCCTTGGCAAATGCTCCAGAGGTGCCTCAGGGTTCTAATCTAGCCCTTTCTAGTCAACCTCTTGTCTTTCAAACTGATCCAAGTCTCCTCAAGATGATGGAGCAGATGACTCAATTCATGGGACAACTCACTCAAGCAGTTGCCCCCAGGGACAATTACAAAGCCCCTGCTTTCAAGACTCCATCCATGAAGGCACCTGATTCTTTTGATGGTACTCAAGCTCATAAGTTGAGAGGATTTATCCAATCCTGTCAACTAATTTTCCATAATGATCCAGCAAACTTCTTCTCTGACAGGAAGAAGGTTTTGTACTCAACTTCTTTTCTTACTGGTAGAGCTGGCAAATGGATTGAACCTTACCTCTCAAATATTTCCAATGAAGACCCTTCCTACCTCCTCAATAATTGGCCATTGTTTGAATCTCAATTATTCACTCTGTTTGGTGACCCCAATGAAGTCAGGAAAGCTGAACAAGAGTTGGACAATTTGAGGATGAAGGAAAGTGGTCATGTTTCCTTGTACATAGCAGATTTCAGAAGCTTAATGTCAAGAATTGGAGATTGGGGGGAAAGAGCTTATATCCATGTTTACAGAAGAGGATTGGCATCAAGATTATTGGATCAGTTGGCTTCTCACCCTGGAACTTTTGATACTCTTCAAGAACTCATGGATGTCACTCTAGAATTAGACACAAGATATCATGAGAGGCAAAAGGAAAAGGGTGGCAATCAAGAAAAGAAGCCTCCAGTCATTGGATCCAATCAGTCTAGGCCTCCTCAAAACTCATCTTCAAAGAGGCCTCACCAGAAGAAGAACAAGAAGGGCAAGCAATTCCAATCTTCAAAGGACAAGCCCCATGCTGCTCTCCTCAATAAGGACAATAAACTAATCGGTTCTGAAAAGGAGAGGAGGATTAAAGAGGGGTTGTGTACTTATTGTGGTGGAAAGCACCCAATTGAAAAATGCTTCAAGAGACCTCAGAACAAGCCTGGGTCATCATCAAGAGGCTTCCCTAGCAAGCAGGGAAAAGCCTGAGTGGGAATCATGATGTGTTCAATGGTTCTCACTTATTTCCTTCAAGAGCACAATTGTGCACTCTGAATACTAGTGTCAAGAAATCTTTAAAATTCCTTATTTTTTCTTCTGTCTCTGATATTTTTTATAGTATTCTCATTGATTCTGGTGCTACAAACTCTTTTATTGCAAAGAATTTTGTTCTCAAGTACTCATTGACTCTGTCAGAGCTCCCTGAAAAGATTCCTCTTTTCATTTTGGATTCTAATGAATCCCCTGCCTTGTTCATCACCCATTATACCAAGTGGGTAGTTGACTTGCCTTCCTTCCCAAGCTTTGAATGGGATTTCTTTATCATAGATTCACCCAAAGGAGAAGACCTGATATTGGGCTATGATTTCCTTTACCATTTCAATCCCATTATTGATTGGAAAAATGGATTGATCACCTATGATTCTAATCATAAGGATTCTAGTGGTATTATTCCTTCTACTAGTAATGACTTAGCCACTGCTGTCAACAGTGTTGCTCTGGCTGGTGAACTTAAGACACCTTCCATCCCTTCTTCTGTCCATATCCCTTCCGTAATTCCCTCTCAGTCATTACTTCCATCAAGAGATGAAGTCTTCAAAGAGATAAAGGATGTTGGAGAAGATGTTGCCATATCTTCACTTCATCTCTTCCAAGGGGATATGGACCTTCCTCCCTTATCTTTTCATGCATCCCTGGAGGAGCAGTGGGATGAGGAGGAAGAGCCAGAAGAAATTGAAACTGTGTTGAAGGTTGTTCCTCCTGCTTATCACCAATATTTGGATGTATTCTCCAAGGTGAAAGCAGAGAAACTTCCTCCACACCGCGCCTGTGATCACCATATCGAATTGGAGGGTCTTCTACCTCCAATTGGTGTTATCTACTCATTATCAAATCAAGAGTCAGAAACACTGCGGGCCTACATTTCAGAGAATGTAGAGAAAGGTTTCATTAGACCAAGCTCCTCTTCAACAGGAGCACCTGTCCTTTTTGTCAAGAAAAAGGATGGAGGTCTTTGTTTGTGTGTTGACTACCGCAAACTCAATGCTGTCACTAGGAAGAACAGATACCCTGTTCCTCCTATGAACCAGCTTCTTACCGTATTCAACGGTTCCACTATCTTCTCCAAGATAGATTTGCGTGGTGCATATAACCTTCTGAGAATCAAAGAGGGGGATGAGCACTTAACTGCCTTTAGAACCAAATATGGTAGTTATGAGTATTTGGTCATGCCATTTGGTTTGACCAATGCTCCTGCTTCTTTCCAGAATCTGGTAAACGATATATTTGCAGATTTCTTGGATGTGTTTGTTGTGGTTTATTTAGATGATATTATGGTCTTTTCCAGTTCTGAGGAGGAACATGTCAAACATGTGGCCTCTGTCCTCCAAAGACTGAGGGACAATAATTTGTTTGCCAAAGCCTCCAAGTGTGTATTCCATGCCTCAAGTGTGGAATACTTGGGCTATGTTGTTTCAAGTGATGGCCTCAAGATGGACTCTTCAAAAGTTCAGCAAATACTCAATTGGCCTCAGCCCAAAAACAACAAGGCTCTTCAATCTTTTCTTGGCTTTGCCAATTTTTATCGTCGCTTCATTAAAAATTATTCCAAAAAAATCACTTCTCTCACTTCCCTTCTCAAAAAAGATTCTCCCTTCATCTTCAATGAGGAAGCTCTTAGTCAGTTTCAAGCACTCAAAGAAGCTTTCACCTCTACTCCTATCTTATCTCACTTTAATCCTTCTCTACCTACTATAGTAGAGACTGATGCTTCTGATTATGCATTGGGCGCCGTACTGAGTCAGGTGAATGACTCTGGAAAGCATCCCATTGCATTTGATAGTCGCAAGCTCTTACCAGCTGAGCTCAACTATGAGATTCATGACAAGGAACTCCTTGGCATAGTTTGGGCTCTCAAGCGCTGGAGAGCATTTCTTCTTTCTCTTTCCAATTCTTTTGAGGTCTTGACAGACCACTCTTCCTTGCAGTATTTCATGTCTTCCAAAGTTCTTACTCGTCGTCAGGCCCGCTGGGCTGAGTTTCTCTCTGAGTTTCATTTCACTATCACTTACCGCCCAGGCAGGCTGGCCACTTAACCAGATGCCTTGTCACGTCGGGACGACGTGTACCCAGAGAGGGGGGTGGACTTCATCATCAAGAATCCTCAAAATCTTCATCAAGTTCTTAAGCAAGATGGAATTCAAGAGTCAAGATTCTTCTCAATCAAAGTGGAAATTTTCTCAGAATTAGTGGACAAGATTCAAAAAGAAGTATGGCAAGACAAAGACTATAAAGAAATACTCAAGCAACTAGCAAGAGGTGAATCAGTTCCAGATTATTCTCTTGAACCTCAAGCCAAGTTATTATTATTCAAAGATAGAGTGGTAATCCCAAGCAATGAAGAACTTCAACTCAATATTCTTCAAAAGCGTCATGACTCACCATTGGCTGGCCATCCTGGCCAGGAGAAAACCCTCAAGCTCATCAAGAGGGATTTTCATTGCGCTGGCATGAATCAATTCATCAAGGACTATGTGTCCTCATGTCAGCAATGTTCAAGAAACAAGAACATCCATCACAAGAAGTTTGGATTACTCAAGCCTCTTTCAATTCCATCTGGTCCTTGGAATTCCTTATCAATGGACTTTATCACTCAATTGCCACTGTCCAACAACTTTGATTCAATTTTAGTAGTTGTGGACAGATTCTCAAAAATGGCAATCTTCATTCCAACTTATGGCACAATCACTGCTCTGGATTTAGCTCAAATATTCATTAGCCATGTATTTTCCAAGCATGGACTCCCAGTCAGTATTGTCAGTGATAGAGGATCCTTATTTGTTTCATCATTCTGGACTCAATTGTGTCAGCAGCTCAAGATATCAAGAGATCTTTCAACTGCTTTTCACCCTGAAACAGATGGACAGACAGAGAGGGTAAATCAGATACTAGAACAGTACCTTTGGATGTATGTCAGCTATCATCAAGATGACTGGTACACCTGGCTCCCTCTGGCTGAATTTGCCTATAATAATGCAGAACATTCATCAACCAAGCAATCACCTTTTTTCACCATTTATGGAAGAAATCCCAGCTTTGACTCAATCCATATTTCTCAAGACTCACCTGCTGGAAAGTTATCAACAAAACTCCAATCAGTACAGCAAGTTGTCAAAGAAGAATTAGAGTCAGCAATAAGGAGATTCAAGAAGTATGCAGATAGAAATAGGGCAATTCCACCTGATTTCCAACTTGGGGACAAAGTATGGCTAGCTTCCAAGAACATCAAGACAACAAGACCCACCAAGAAATTATCAGAAAGATGGTTGGGACCCTTTGAAGTTCTTAAGAAGATTGGCAGCCATGCATATCACCTCAAGTTGCCTCAGCAATGGAAGACAGTTCACCCTGTATTCCATGTGTCCTTATTAGAACCAGTCAGGCATTCAACTATCCCAAATCGTCATCAATTGCCGCCACCACCAGTTTTAGTGGAGGAGCAAGAAGAATGGGAAGTGGCTCAGGTTCTGGACTCAAAACTCAAAAGAGGTAAATTATGGTATCTTGTAGAGTGGAAAGGATTCAGTGAAGACCCAGAAAGAACCACTTGGGAACCAGCTTCCAACCTTACCAACTCACCAGACCTTGTCAAGGATTTCCACTCATTGTATCCAGACAAGCCTGGTCCAAATACCTCAAGAGTTTGATTTTATGGTGCTTGGTGGGGAGAAGAAGTTATGAAAGTAAGTTCCTCTCCTGGCATGCACCTTTAAGGGGGTATTCTACCCATATGTTGTTGTAAGCATCACCTTGGCCACTTTGTGAGCACTTGTCAATTCTTTGGACAGGTTCAGGAAGCATACAACATCAATACCCTCCATTTGGACCTTATCAAGATATGGCCCAATGTTTTCTTTCTTTGTGTTTCATTTTCTTTCTTTATTATCATTTCATTTTATGCCATTCATCACAATTCAAGACATTCATTACTTCAAGTCATTTACGGCAAATCCTTTCAGAAGCCATTTATGGCAATTCATTTCAGAAGTCATTTATGGCAATTCTTTTCAGTTTTATGGTGCTTGGTGGGGAGTGGAAGTTATGAAAGTAAGTTCCATCTCCTGGTATGCATCCCTGAGGGTTCTACTTCTTGTAAAACATCACCTTGGCCACTCTGTGAGCATCAAATGCTTGGTTTTCATTTTTCAGACACTTCTTGGCCAGAATCAAGCAACTCACCACAAGAAGGACCAGCCATCAGGAATTTTTCTTTATTTCTTTCTTTACTCTCATTTTCTCTTATTATTTTCTTTCTTTCTTTACTTGTATAATTTTCTTTCTTTTATTTCTTTAAAGCAGCAGCATCCCCTCCCCAAATCATGTATTGGGAGGTTCCATTATCTTTTTTATTTTTTATTTTTTAGTAGTTATAAGAGTGGGGATAGAAGTCAAACCAAACACAAACAAGGAAAAGGAAACTAGTTATCTCTACCCAAGTCATCAAAAGTTCTCTGGAAATCATTTATCAACTCATCTTCATACCAGGCAAATTTTGCAGCCATTTCTTCAGAAGCAGTACCTGGAATCGTCCTGTCATTGGCATACATAATCACCTCTCTGCTATTTCTGTCAACTCTCCTGAACAATCTGGCCACAGCATCTTGATTTTCACTAGCCGCGTTGGGATCTTCTCTGGTAACCCGGATAGGCCAACGTTCTCTTCTTTGGAATACTTGAGCGGCAGGAAACGGGAAAGGGGACATCCCATCTCTTCTTCTGCTGGAGCTGGCCACAGGTTGGAGTTGACGGGAGGTGTTTATGGGTGAGTTTCTGGGCTGTTGAACTGGAGATGGTCTTACTGCTGGATTCAAGGCAGGCCTGGTGGTGTGGGAAGTAGTTGGTGATGGAGGAGGAAGGGTTGTAGGAATTGAAGCAAGCATTGGTTGGAAGGTTCTTGGAGTGCTGGGAACCACTTGGCTTTGGAATCTGGGGTTGGCAAGAGGTTGAGAAGAGGAATTGCTGGATGGATGGCCACTTGAATGAGGAATAACTTGAACTTCTTCACCATCCAACTCATCACTTCCTTCAGCATCTGGATCTGATGGGGAATCAACAATTCTTCTTAGCTTCTTCACTACTTTCACCACTCCATCAGCATTGGTCCTTGAAATGGGAATTTCTGAGCTGTAGTGGATGGGCCTACCACCAATCGGAATGGGCCCTCCAACATTAGTCCACCTGGCCACATCCCTCTGCCTGGAACCAGTCACTACATCAAAATATCAGCATCAATTCAACCAAGAAATGCAAATCACTCACATTGAGAAAATCCAGAAGTGGCATCAGGGGTAGGTTCCTCAAGAATGGGGAATTCCTGCCCATAAGGCCCATCCTTCCTACTCCACAAGTGTCTCTTGACCCGGGACAAAGTTGATCCGGTACGGCGGCATGGCTTCTTCCCAATAAAGCAGAAATGGCATTTTGACGATCGAGGATTGTAATGTTGAAAGCAATCCTTCCCCCTGGCCAAACACTCAGTACAGGCAGGATCAAGAACTTCAACTGCTCTGAACCCATCATATGTTTGGGAGGGGTCAAAATGGCCAGAAGACGCCATGGAGGGAGAAGACAATCGACTGAAGACGCCAGAACCATGAAGAACAGACGGTGGCGGTGCAGAAGGGGAAGATTCAGTGAGTTCAGTCAGTTTGGAACTCATAACTGAAGAAAGTGCAAGCAGAAGATTCAAGACATCAGAATCAATCCACTCCACATCAAGAAAAAGAAATTTGACTCAAGGAACTGGGGCCATAACTCAATTATGCCCCACCTCAAAGCCTCTAAGGTGAAGGTTCATACCCCTTTGGGGCTGAACTCATCACCCAGGGCCTCCCCTGCAACTTTGGGGAGGCCAAGATCTTGATGGTCCTGGACCCCTTCAATGGATCCAGGCCATATATGGTGAAATTTGGAATTGGGCCATTTTTGGGCCCCTTGGTCACCCTGGGTCCCCAGCAAATTTGGGCCCAGGGGCTTCATTTTGGTCCTGGGGGCCTCCAATAGCCCCCACGGACCGCGGACCGCGGCGTACGGCCCACGGACCGCGGCGTACGGGCCGCGGACCGTAGGATCCCAAAAACATCAAAAGGCCTATTATGGCCAAAAAACCCAGAAAATCAAAAAAAAATTGCCCTAATCACCAAAACACCCAGCAAGGCCAAAAAGGCCATAAAAAGCAAGATACATCAAGATCACTCAAGATGGAGGCCACAGTCCAAAACCCACTGGGAGGGCTGCCTGAGGCCAATTCCTTGGATCATGGGGACAAGACCCCTTGGAGGTTCATTGAATGGATTAAGTCTGGGCCAATGAGTACAAGTCATATACTCATTGGGCACCAATTTTTGAGCACAAGTGCTCAATGGCCTTTATTCTGGGATATATCCCAAGGCCACATCCCAAGACATGGCTGATTGAATCAAAAGAAAGAATTGCATACTCTGGAAGGAATACTCACTCAAATTTGAAAAGAAAGGGGGGAATCAATTGAATTTGGCAGGGAAGAAGTAATAAAGGATTTTCAGGATAATGGTCAAGAGGAAAGAAATTTAAAAAGAAAATTTTTGAAAAAATGTGGGGATATTGAGATGCCACTCAACAGTGGCAGGGTATTATGGTGTTCAGGAGCCCACCAGTTTCAAGAGGGGGATACTGTAACAACCATCCATCAGGGGTAAGGGTATTCATTCATACACCCACTCAAACACCTCAAATCAGCAAATCCAGTATCTGCATCAGCAGTCAGTTTCAGCAATCTTCATTCTGAAACATGCATACAGTTTGGTACATCAATACAGCCTGTCAATACTTGTACAGGATGGATTCACCCTAATACAGTTTCAATACACCAGTATGAAACTGTATGATCACTCCAATACACCACACCTCTTGTACAGGTCCTGTACAGCTGTACAGGACCTGTATTGGCCAGACTCAATTCAACAATCAATTATTCTCATGAAAATTCTTCTCTGGATCAGGGCTGGTGATTCTCACATATACCAGCCCCTCTTTCTCCCCCCTGGGGACTTTTCCCCCAGTTAATTAATTTAGTTGATTTATTATTATCTGAATATTCTTATCCTTATATTTTGGGTATTATATTTATTTAATCTTAAGTTAGTCTTTGCCTTTTTTCTTGCTTCGCCTGTACAGTATGAGTTGGGTGGCCATATCCTTATTAACCCTTCTCTTTCCATTCTGACAGGTTGAAACAGTGGACTTGGACTTGTTTGTGGTTGGCTCTTCTATTTCTTATTCTTATTTCTTTTGTTGCTGCTTTTCTTATATTTATTCTTTTAGTAATTCATCTTTAACACTTTCAAGTGTATCTCATCTTATCTTATCTTTGAGCCCTCCATAAGTGAGTCCCAGTTTACTGAGTGCCAGGCCCTCTTCACTTCGAAGAGCCCCTGTGACAGGATGTTAACTCAAACTTGCCACAAGTTGGAACATCTGACACAAATCTGACAAACATAAAAGATGCCAAAATGTATAGAACCAAACCTGCAAGAGGAATGGGATATACAGCTGGAAAATCAAGTATTAGTATTGTTATGGTTGATAACCAAGAAGGAAAGGTTAACTTAGATACAGGAGCATATTGCACCTGTGTTGGCAAAAATTATTTAAAAACCATTGTCCCAGACTGGCAAGAAAAACTTATGCCAATACAAGGTGTCAAATTTAGTAGTGCAAGTGAGAGCATGAAGCCCCTTGGAATAATTGATTTAACACTAATTTTTCCTCATCCCTCACAATGTGTCAGAATCAAAGTAGAGTTTGTAGTAATGGACAACTGTACTAGTAATCATTTCATACTTGGAAATGACTACTTATCAATCTATGGTATAGATATCTCCAACCAAAAGGATAGATATTTTACCATAGGAGATAATAAAAGACAAAAGTTTGGATTCTTAAATAACAAAAAACAAATCACAGTTATTAAGAATGAGGAAAAAATTCCAGAAAAAGAACTTTTTATATCTGAACAACTCAAAGAGGCAGAATTCAATCAAGAATTAACAGAAAGAATGAAAGAAAAATTGATTGACCTCTTATTTAAGTATAAAAATGCCTTTGCAACTGACAAAGAGCCACTAGGTGCCATAATTGGACATGAAGTGGATATAATTCTTAATGTAGAAAAACCTTACCCACCTTTATTAAGAAGACCTGCTTATCCAGCCAGTCCAAGAGCTAGAGAAGCCCTAGAGGTGCACATTAAAGAATTAATGGACCTTGGAGTATTAAGAAAGGTTGGACATAATGAGCAAGTAGAAGTTACTACACCTGTCATTATAACTTGGCATAATGGAAAATCAAGGATGGTAGGAGACTTCAGAGCCCTGAATACCTATACCATTCCAGACAGATATCCAATACCCAGAATCCATGAGACATTGACCCAATTGTCACAAGCTAAGTTCATCACAGCTATGGATGCTCTTAAGGGTTTTCATCAAAATGTCTTAACAGACAATGCCAAGAAACTACTAAGAATAATAGTCCATTGTGGAATTTTTGAATACCTAAGAATGCCATTTGGGATAAAAAATGCACCTTCCCATTATCAAAGAATGATGAATACCATATTTCCTGAAGAATTATCAGAAGGATGGTTAATAATCTACATTGATGATATCATAGTTTGCTCAGAAACTTGGGAAAATCACCTGACAAGACTAGAAAGGGTACTACAGATAATAGTCCAAGTAAATATGAAAATTTCATTGAAAAAGTGTCATTTTGCATATAGTGAATTGAAAGCCCTAGGACATGTAGTATCTGGACTTAGTCTAGGCATAGACAAAAATAAAGTAGCAGCAGTACTACTTAAACCAATGCCTCAAACTAAAAAAGAAATGCAATCATTTCTAGGATTTGCTGGTTACTATAGACAGCATATAAAGGACTTTGCAAAGATTGCTAAATCCTTGTATAAGCTATGTGACCAACAAGCAGTCTATGAGATGACAGAAGAAAGAGTCAAGGCATATGAAGAATTGAAAAATTCTTTAACAAATGCCCCATTTCTTCTAATGCCAGACTGGAAAATACCTTTCAAACTGTACATTGATGCTTGTGGAGAAGGACTAGGTGCTGCACTTCACCAAACACAAATTATCAATGATAAACCAGTGTAAGGACCAATTTGTTTCATTTCAAGGCAGATAAAGCCAACAGAAGCAAGGTATGGAGCAAGCCAAATGGAATGCTTATGCCTAGTGTGGGCTTTAGAAAAGCTGCATTATTATTTGGATGGCACAGTATTTGATGTAATCACAGACTGTAATGCTGTGAAATCACTATTAAATATGAAGACTCCAAATAGACATATGCTGAGATGGCAAATTGCTATCCAAGAATATAGGGGAAATATGACTATTGTTCATAAATCTGGAAATATTCATAAAAATGCAGATGGTCTTAGCAGATGGGCTCTAGCAAATACCCCTGACAATCCAGCATGGGTACCACAAGAAGAGCACCATATAGAAGGAATATGTGTTACAGACATTGGCACAGAATTCTTTAACCAAGTTAAAGAAAGCTATAAGACAGACAAAAATTGCCATATCTTAATCCAACTTCTAATGAAAGACTGCAAAGATCCATCACTTTCATCAAAACTAGATGAAATATGGAAAAAAGCATATGATGAAGGAAGATTCCACCTCCTTGATGGAATCCTTTACCATAGAACAAAACACACATGTGTTATGGCCTTAACAGACAGAACACTAATAAACACTATTTTACATGAGTGTCATGATAGTGTTGCATCTGGACATCTCTCAGAAGATAGGACACTAGAGAGGGTGAAAACCTGCTCTTGGTGGCCAAATTGGAAGAAAGATGTTGCAGAGTACTGCCAAACCTGTGACAGATGCCAAAAAGCCAACAGAGCCACAGGAAAGAAATTTGGAATGATGATCCAAATCCAAGAACCAAAATCCCCATGGGAAATAGTTCATATGGATTGGGTAACAGCCTTACCTCCAGGAGGAGACAGGAGTTATAATGCATGCCTAGTGCTAGTTGACAGATACAGCAAAACTCCCATGTTCTTACCATGTCATAAAGATGACACAGCTATGGATACAGCCATAATGATATGGAATAAAGTCATTAGCCATACAGGCTTATTCCAAAATATTATAAGTGACAGAGACCCAAAGTTCACTTCAGCATTATGGACAAATCTCCATAACCTGTTTGGGACAAAGTTATCATTCTCAACAGCTTATCATCCTCAAACTGATGGTTTAGCAGAAAGAATGATACAGACCCTAGAGGACATGATCAGAAGATTCTGTGCTTATGGGCTAGAATTCAAAGATTCTGATGGTTTTACCCATGATTGGTGTACACTAATACCAGCACTTGAATTGGCATATAAGACATCAATCCATTCTTCTACTGGCAAAACACCAGCAATGCTAGAGAAAGGTTGGAATCCAAGACTTCCTTATGATACCCTCAAAAAGGACTTAGTGGATATACATCCAACAGCAAGCAGCTTCAAGATAATGCTTGACAAAGCTAGACACCATGCAAACAGATGCATGCAAGATTCTTTTAAATATGCAAAAGAAAGATGGGATAAAAGTCATAAGCCACCTGATTTCAAAATAGGGGACTTGGTTTTAGTATCAACCCTTAATTTCAATAACATAAAAGGCCCAAAGAAATTGAAAGATTCCTTTGCAGGACCATTTATGATAAAAGCACTTCATGGACCCAATGCTGTGCAATTGGAACTCACAGGTGAA
This sequence comes from Austropuccinia psidii, assembly GCA_023105745.1. Classification (NCBI taxonomy): domain Eukaryota; kingdom Fungi; phylum Basidiomycota; class Pucciniomycetes; order Pucciniales; family Sphaerophragmiaceae; genus Austropuccinia; species Austropuccinia psidii. Next base: position 71,117,947 of record JALGQZ010000004.1, read on the forward strand.
CTAATGAACAAACACCCAACTTTCCCTGTAAGTCTGATAAAACCTTACAGTTCAAGTGACAAAGAGTTATATCCACTAAGAAATAAACCCCCACTTGAGATTCCCCCCTTGGAAGAAGGAGAGGAAAAGAAAATAGTAAAAGTCCTTAAAGAAAGAAGGACAAGAAACAAAAAAGAAAGAGAATACCTTGTAAGGTATAAGAATTCAACTCAAGAAGATGAATGGCTACTTGAGAAAGATATAACAAATGCTGATAAGCTACTAAGAAGGTTCAGACATGAAAGAAAACCTGAAAAATAAAAAAGTTAAGCATTATTGAGCTTCAAGACTAACAAAGTCTATTGAAGAGGTAGGACAGTGGATGATACCCTAATCACATATATCAGATTGTGGTACAATCTTTTTTGGTGGTAGGGAATGTGAGCCTTTGAGATATGACCACATACCCAATAAGGTCACAAAAAATACTCAGAATAATTATACCTTTAATATAATTATATTAAAATTAATTAGAATAATTATACACTAAAAATAATTACTCAAATATACAAAAAATACCATAAATTGGTACTAAAATTGGTTTAACTTAAAAACCAATGAATGAACATGTGAAATAAATTATACCATTGGATTCCCCATGGAAAAATACACATATACCATTTTTATGGCATATCTGTAAAGCCAATATTTAAGGAATTATAAGGTACAATACCTTATAAAAACCATAAAACCTTATTTATCTCAGAAACTAATGAAACAACATGTGAAATAAATTGTACCAGTGGATTCCCCACAAAACTCCACATATAAAACAATTAATAAGCTAATTCCCAAAATCAATACTTAAGGAATTATCCTGAATATATGCACTTTTTTGGTCAACGCATATATTCAGTGATCATAGCTGATATCTTCTAAACTATACATGCTAGAATGATGAACCAAAAATAAAGTTACCACGTAATTACTGTAAGAACACAGATATGAACTTTATTTTGCAAATTATAAACAAGGTTAAGACTTATGAGGAAATATTGATAAAAATCAACAGAGCTGTTGACCACTTTGTTGTGAAAGTAGTCCAAACTTAAAGAAAAGTATACAGTTGGATTCTCCTAGTTCATTCGTGAAGAATGATGTAATTTTTATTATTAAATTCAGGGTATAACCCCCTGAAATCAAGGTTTGAAGTTTAAAATATTGAATTTCGACAGAAAAGATGAGTTACAAGAAAAATCATCAAAATTAGAGTTTTGATGATGTAATGAAAAGCTCTTGGCAGCATAATAAGGTTATGTCAGGCTATCAGAATTCACTCTCTGAATTTCTTTAGCGTGAAAACCTTAAACGTTATTGAGGATCAAAGTTTGAGCTTAAATTGAGCTGTTATGATCACATACTGTAACCTTAAATTAAGTTTAACAGTCTTAATAGTGATAAAATTGGTGAATACTATTAGTTTATGATTAAAACTAATAAAATCCACGAAATTTGGGGTTCTGCCAAGCCTCTGATGTCATCACAATTAGAGTTATAGTGATAACTCTAAATAATGGTGTAATAATGATGTAATATGGTTTGATCATGATGTAATCACCCTCAAACCTTAAAATATTGATCAATTCCAGTGGATATGATCAGTACACGTCTACTAGAAGCCTGTTGGACTCTAGGAGGGAGGTATTTACTATAAATAGAGCTCTTTTTACTCTGTTTTCCCCTCAGACGCATCAAAAACATTAAATCAATTAAATCAAAGGTAATTTCTTTATTCTTTATATATAAAACTGTTATATTATTAAAGACCAAAGACCACCTTGCTATAATCATCTATTTTGACGTGATTGAATCATTTATTTAATTGTTTTTGTTAAAAATCTCTCTAAAAACTCATTTCCACGTAAAATCAAGAAATTTAGTAATTTTCTTTATTTTTTATTGTAAATACAATTTGAAAAAGTTGTATTATATTCTTTTGGCGTAAAATATCTCAAAATTATTATTTTAAGTGTTAAAAGTAGGTTATTTCATCTTATTATAATAATTTCTCTCTTATTATTACTCTTAATAATTCTTAATTAATATAAATAGTATTTATATTAATATATAACTTTAATATTAGTAATATTATTGTTATTAATTGTTTTTTATTTATAAAAAACAGTTTTTTACGCCTTTATTATTTGTTGGTAACAATAATAAAGAGCTTTATAATATATTAATTATTTTATATTAATATATTATTTATAATATTATAATTTCATATAATATTAATTTATATTATTATATTTATTTAATAATATAATATTTTTACGCCATAATAATAATATTTCTTTATTATTATTATTATTTTAATCTTATTTACTTTAATTATAAGGACATTCAGAGTACAATAAGTAATAAATTAGTAATTTTTTACTTATTGTTTCATAGTCAAACCTTACAAGTGGAGTGAAGGTATAAAACCTTATCTTGGTGGTAGTAAATTAGCTATGGGTTTATAAAATGCTTAGTAATCCAAAGGAAGTTGAAAAGGAGCTAGTATTCATATGCATATGCATGAAACAGCTTGAGAAAACCCTAAACCCTAACCCTATTCCCCCTAAAGAATATAAATAGTCAAACTTTTTTCCTCTCGAGACCTTTTCCCATCTGGAAATTGTAACTTCTACTTATTTTTTCCAAATCCCTTATCTAAGAGGTTAAATTAGAAAATTGTTTGATAAATTAAGCTTAGTAATTGAGGTTCGTTGTTGACATAGATCAAGAGAACCAATAGTGTGAAAAGATTTTAATTCATCCCTCACTAGCAGGCAGACTAGTAATCATAATAATTAGGATCTTAACACTTGAAGCTCAAGAGTAAGGCATCTCTGGAGTTTAGTGATTAAACCTTAAAAGTAATTTTTAGAGAGTTTTAAAATAAAACCATCACTTTAAAGTAATTTTCTCAGATTTTAAAATAAAACCTGAATTTTTCAAAGTAATTTTACTACTTTTAAGCTAAAGTAGAACCCCTTAAATCAATTCAATTTCATCAAGATACATATACAACTAAAATAAAACCCATCAACAACCTCAACTGAATTATTCAACATAATCAACAATATTTTCACATCCCTATTCACATTAATCACCTATCCATTCAGAAGTTATAAGTAACCATTTTCATATTATACTATAGTAGTTGAATTTTTTTAGGATATATATAGCTCACCACCCAGTCAATTTAGCTTATTTTACCTGAATATATTTCAAGTTATTTTTCCCTTAAGAATCATATACTGTTATACGTGATATCACGTGCTATTTATTTCTCTCTTATATTGTAACTGTCTGTACTACTTCATTTAAAAAAAATATAAAATAAATATATATATATATATATATAAGAGTTTTGTTTGGATTTTTTAATAGTAAGAAGTGTGTTCTTCTTTCTTTTTTTTATTTCATTTATTATCTTTTGTAAAATTATTTTGGTGTAATTCAACCAGATTTTCTGGAAGTTTTAAAAAGTATTTATTTGTTAAGGTTTTAACTAACCATTGTTTTAAGTAGAGCAAAGTCTGATTAGAGATTGTTGAGTACAATATTTTCTGATCAAGCCACTATCAATAATAAAATTGATTTGGTGAACTCAGTAAAGATAACTTAGCATATTAGGAAGGGCAGTCTAGATTATTCTAGCACACGAGCAGAGCAAGGGTTACAAGTTCCAAACAGCAATTCAAAACTGTTTTCTTGTAATTTCCCCTTCCAGGTACTGCCTCATTTTATCCCACACGCAGAGGAGTTCCCACATCTGGTGTCCCAACAGTGGCAGGCAGATAGGAATATAATCAGAATACTTTCAGCTTGATCTTAGAAAATTAATCAAATAAATATACTTTTGAAAACTGGAATCAAATAATTTTACATATAAGAAGGAAACATCATCATCTCCCCATTCATCATCAAAAGCCTCATCTGAATCATATCATTACTATTACCCATTAAAACAACTTACACCACCAGGACAGGAATCACAAGTAGATTCTCGCTTACTGGTTTCCACCCCAAAAACAAGGAAGAAGGAAGAGGAAAGGTTGAAATAATTCTTTTTCAGCCTTATTCAAGACTTCAAAAGTAGAAAGCAGAAAGAAGGGAAATTTGAAGGAAGATCCTACAAAATAGAACAAATGGAACAGTCAACATCAAAATTACCACCTTTGCCTGAAGATACTGTTGAAGAACAGTATGAGGAAGAGAGTGAAGAAGAAGATCAATCTGAACATGTAAAAAATATTTTAAGTCAGTTGCAGATTCTCCTGACAGGATCAAAGAAGAAGAAAGGTAAAAGAAGAGAATCAACATCATACACACCAGGAGCTAGTCCTAGTGAAGCTACTTTACCCAGACATGTTAGACCAGAAGAATCACCAATTTAACCAACACCTGGACCTAGAGCAACCTCTACTCCAGCAACAGAGCCAAGATCATCAAATGTTCCAAGAAAAGATTTTGTTTCAACACCAACACATCCAAGTCCATTACATCAGGAAATTCCAAGACAAGAAAGATCTGTAGTAAAAATAAAAGCAAAAAATTATAATCTTAATTTCAATGGTGAAGAAGTTGAAAAATTTATCAAGAAGATTGAAAGAATAGCCCAAATTGAAGGTGCAACAGAAGAAGATCTGGCAATGCAGATGGCCTTCTGGACAACAGATTCCAAAATTAGTGATGCAATAGAAGCTATGCCTGGTTATGAAGAAGGAAACTGGACACAACTCAAGAAAGATCTCATTACTAAGTGGGGTAGAGTGGAACCAGAGAGAAGATACAGAAAGGATTCCCTGCTAAAATTATTCAATGATACCCAAGATAATGGAGGAATTAGTACTCTTTCACAGTATAAAGTGTTTATTGGAGAATATGAAACAATTATCACTTACCTTCTAAGATATAAATATATTCCCCAGGATAATATGTACCATGAAGATATTTTTGATTGTCTTTCTTCTGATGTCAAAGGAGCTATTAGCAAAGAGATGATTAAGGAAAATGTAATGGTTAGAGCAGAAGATGGAGGATATCTTATACCACCTATGAGAGTATTAAAAAAGTATATTGAGCAAGAATTGGAAGCTAGAATATTAGTAACCAAAAGACTTTCTTCCCCACATAGGAAAGAAAGAGGTGACTATGGAGTGAAAGAAAGAAAAGTACAGTTCAAAGAAGAGTCATTTCCAGGAATGCAAGAAGCACTGAAGAAGATGAAAGAGCTTACAAAATCCCTCAAAGAACAGCAGGAACCCTCTAAAAAAGAAATATTAAAGGAAAAGGATGATATTAAACAGTTCATGGATCAACTTAGTCAGCTAACAAGTCTTGCTACAACTCAGAAAAGAAACCCAATTCAATTTCAGACATCAAATCAGGAATTAAATACAAAATCTAATCAAATTCCAGCTTCATCAAGTCATTTCCCTTATATTCCAGCACAACAAGGACCTAGACCACAGTATAAGTGTACCTATTGTCTAAAGGATGGACATACTGTTAGCAGGTGTAATGATTTAACAGAAGATATTGAAAAACGTATGGTATGTAAAACTGGAAGTTCTTTCTATTTTCCTAATTTTCAAAGAGTCCCAATTGAAGGAGAACAGATACCAAGGGATCTAGTAAGACAGTTTGCAGCTGAACAAGAAGTTCTCACCAAGAAGTTTCTAGAAGAGAAAGATAAAAATGTACCAAAACCTGAAGAACAAAAGAAAGAAGAAAAGTCAACAGCTGTAGTCTCAATGGAAGATTGGGGTGAATGGCAACCACCATGTATTTCTACTGGAATAGAGCAATCAAATATTAATTTTGGATTAAGACAGACAAAGCAAAGAATGGAAAGGGAAGAAAGAAATAAATCACAATCTCTAAATATTCCTGAAAAGCTACCAGTACAATCTAAAGAGGTAATAAAAAAGAAAGTTAGTTTTCCAGGTGGATATATTGAAGAAGAAGATACAGAGGAAGGTGAAAGAGTTATTATACCTTCAAAATACAAGGAGCCTAAGGATCCAAATATTATTAAAGAACCAGAATCTAAGCCAGTTCAACAGCCAATTCTTGAAGGGATTAAAGAAAAAACACCTGTGAAGAAACAGGAATCAGAGAAATTGTTTTCAAAGATAGCTCACAAGGATTCAACACCTAGAAAATCAGTAATAAAAGAAGAAGATGGAGATTCAATAATTGAGAAGGTTATGAAGAAAGTTTTAGATCAAAAGATTCATCTCACCTTAGAAGAAATATTGACAATTTCACCCAGCTTTACAGACCAACTCAAGTTCTTATCTGAAAAAGAAAAGAAGTATTTAATGTCAATGAAGTCAATTAACAACCAAGAACAATTAGTAACTCCAGAAGAAGTGATTATTGATGAAAAAATGCACTATGCTTGTCCCCTAGGCATGATAGATGTAGAAATTGGTCAAGAAGGCTATAAACTGAAAGCATTGGTTGATACTGGTGCTGAGCTGAATATTATCCCTGAGATTGAGTCTATTAAAGCAAAATTAACCATGAGAGCCTTGAATATGCGTCTAAAAGGTATTGGAGGTCATAGTACAGCAGTTGTTGGACTTGCTGAAAATACTCTGTTAGTTCTACCATCTGGTGAGGAGAGGAAGATTCACTTTTTTGTTGCCAGAGGTGCAGTTCATACTGTAATTGGTATGCCATTTTTAGCTGATAATGGAATTAGACTTGAGCATTCTCAAGATCAAGGAGAAATATTGAGTTATAGAGAATCAGATGGTAAAAGACTTTGTATTCCAATTTGCTCACCTGAAGCAAAAGGATGGCATTCAGTACCACCAAAAGGGATGGAATTATGTAACATGGTGAAAGCTTCAGACTGGAAAGATACAGATGAGGATAATTCTAAAATCAAACCAAGAGAATTATCAAATGTTGTCACTTCAAAGGGGAGAAAAAATGTTAAGTTCTATGTCCAAGAGGAATTGGATAATCAGAATCAGAGTAATATTCCAAGTCAAGGTCAGAACTTATCCATTAAGTCAAACCCACCAAGTAAACTAAAAGCATTTTTTAAAAAATTGAAGTTTTCAAAACCAATCAAAGTCAAACAAGAACAAAAAGAACTAGAACCTACAGTGGTAAAAAAGGATAAAGACCACCATAAAGTTAAGAGAATGTTAGCAAAGGCAGTTGAGAAAATGAAAAGGAATAAAAATGAGGTTATTAGCTTTGATTTCCAATGTAAAGGTGCCACACCAACTATATTAGGAGATAGTTCTATACCTTTGAATTTCAATGAAGTTCAACCTGTTTCAACCACATTGCAACCAACTCTTTATCAATCAAATGAAATAAAGGAACATGAAGCTTATGAAGGAAAACAAATCATATCACCTGAGCCCAAACCAAAATTGAACATAAGCTATATTAAAATGGAAGAAAAATCCATTGGAAGTGAGAAAGGTGAGTCTTCTGAACAAGAAAATGAATTTTGTGATAGCTTGAATCCTATTTTTTCTAGTTTTTCCCCAGTATATGTAAGAGTAGGTTGGGAGGAATATCCTGTTATGGCAATAATGAATCCAGACTTAGACATAAATATTATACCAATGAAAATGGCTTTACACATTGGAATAAGTCCTAATAAAAGGAAATCAAAAGGAAAGTTAGAAAATAAACTCACTAAAAGGTACATGAACAGAGTTCAAATAGTACTGCCTACAGATGAAACAATCTACATGTTATTCATGATTGAGGGAAATGAAAATCACTTAATCTTAGGTAAATAATTTTGTGATTATTTTTCTTTGGTTCAGAAATTTAATAAGCTATTTGAAGAGGAAAAGAAGGATGAAGATTATCAGTTCAATGTAAATAGCTCCAAGCTGATGGAAACAAATTATGAAGAATTATTAATAAAAGATGAAAGCAAAGATAATTTAATTAAGGACTTAGCTGAAAATATGGGAGAATCCTGGACCAATATAGAGAATTTATCTAAAGAGCATGGTGGAGATAATCAGAATCAGCTCACAGAAGAGGAAAAAGAATTACTAGAATTATTCAATGGTTTTTTTAATTTTGAGGCTCAAAACTCACAAGCAAAAAGTTTATCCCAAAATATGGAGTTAAATAATCCTGATTACTTTAATAAAAAATACACTTACCCTGAAGAAATCCCAAATATTCAATCCCATTCTCAAAATGATACTTTAAATCATCCAATACCAATTCTTGAAGAAAAGAAAATTACTAGAAATAGAAGGGTCAAGCAATTTACCAAAAATGGTCAAAAAGATAATTTTATATCTGTGAATAAGGTGAGTGTTAGTTTAAACTTAGATTTTAGTAATAAGATAAAAAGGCCATATTTCTTTAAAAAGCTTCAATTGAATCTAGAAAAGGAGTTAAATAGGTTTTTCAATAGTAAAATGGAAAGTAAAATGTCTTTTAGATTTGAAAGAAGAAAGAAATCAAGTAAAAGATCCAAATATAAATTTGGAGCAAGGAAATCAGGTTGAAAATTTCATCTTATAAATTGATCAACTGATTATCTATTTCTTCTTTTTATTTTTATTTTCTACTTCATTTTCTTTAATTTGTTTGATTTTTTTTCTTTATTCTATGTTGTTTTATTTTAATCATTATTATTATTATTTTATTTTTTTGAGCTTTATATTATATTATGAATGACTTCTGGTGCATATTTATTTATTTTATCTTATTATTTTATTTATATTTTATTTATATTTTATTTTATATTTTACTTATATTTTATTTTTATTTGATTATTTTGATTATTTTTTTTTCAAGCCCTGTATAAATGTATACATAATATATGTATCATTCCTGTTTAATTTTTTGTGAATATATATAAATAAAGAAAAAAAAATAAATAAAAAAAATGAATAAGTATTATAAAAAAAAAAAAAAAGAAGGCTTAACTAAAAGACTTTTTTTCTCTTGGGTTCTTGTTCATTGTTTTATTTTTAATTATTTTTTATTTTATTTAATTTTTTATTTTTTCGTTCCTTATTTGGCTTACCTTTCAATTTGTTTCCAATTTTTTATTTTTTGTTTGCTCTGATCTTATTAGGGGGGCAGGCCAAAGCCAAGATATTAAAGAAAAATAAATAAATAATAATGAATATTATTATTTAAATCTCATTCCATTTCAATAAGATAGCCCAGTAAAAAAAAAAAAAAAAAAAAAAAAAAAAAAAACAAATAATAAAAAAAAAAGAAAAGAAAGAAAATCGTGTCACTAGCTCTGTAAAATTAAACTAAGAGTTTTTTTTTCGTTTTCGTTTATTTATGTGTATTTTATTTATTTTTTTATTTGGTGAAAAAAAAAAAAAAAATTCGCATATTTTTTTTTATTTTATCAAGTTTTTTTTTAAAAAAAAGAAAGAAAATAAAAAAAAAAATATAAAAACAACCAAAAAGCACTTTTGGTTTGCTAGGACTAGACCCTTAAAAAATTATATAATAAGAAGGGATAATTAGTGATATTTCTTTGAATTAAGTTTAAAAAAAAAAAAAAAAAAAAAAAAAAAAAAAAAGAAAAAAGAAAAAAGACGTACTTTAACGTTTAGCGAAAATATAATGGTGGAGTTTCTTGCTGCTTGGCCAATCTTACAGCAGCACTTTTTTTTAAAAAAAATATAAATAAAAAAAATAAATAAATTAATAACGAAAATATGTATATATATATAGCAAAATAGACTTACTCGATCATGTGCCTATACCAGTGCAAACATGACTGCACAGAATTTTTGATTATTTGATGCTCCTGCTGAAAGGAAAAAACGTTTGGTGTACGATTTACGTAAAAATTCTGCATGTGCGAGTGCAGATCGTTCATTTCGCCATCGAAAAGGCGGAAATAGTAACTAAAATCAACTTGGAGAGATCGGATTGAGGGAGGAGTTGTAGTATTATCTAAAAAGGGGTTGTTACCCTCTGACTCTGGTGTAGTAGGTTGAGTATTGGTCGGAAGAGCTGGAGGCGAGCTAGATGCAAGGCCAACGTGGCCAACTATAGGATTGATCGGAGTCGGATCTTCATGTTCGGAGCGAGTGTATAGGTTAAAGGTAGGTAGACCGCGAGAAGGAATTGTAAAGCTATAATTAATGGAATCTAGAGAGATAGTGACCTCTTGGTCACCATCTGCAATGGGTTGTATTTCTAACGTAAAGGGCATAATAATATCAAAAAAAAAAATATAATATAATAAAAAAAATATATGGTTAGACTAAAAAAATAGATAGAGGTAGAGAAACAAAGCTGGGGTAGTTAAAGAACGATTGACTATTTATAAACCTACTTACCTTAACTTACGACATCAATTGGACAAAATTAAAAAAAAAGAGGGATCAGCACAATACAAGCGATAAGGAAAATAACTCACCCCAAATTGCTGAGTTGTCACCAGCACAATAGAAATTGATAATGAGCAAGAAAAGAAAAAAAAATAACTCACCCCAAAATACGAAAAATTGAAAGCGCTATTCAGATTCGGGACTATGATTTGAGTGGCGTTGAGGATCACTGATTGGCATTGAGAAGAGATAGTAGAAATTAATATTTGTCAGCCTGTGACTCAAAACCAGAGCACAAGCATGACAGCCAAAATACCATAAATCAATGGTATAGCCAAAATACCACCAAAACATGGAGCTGAGCCAAATTAGCTCAAAAGGTATCAAAAGAAAGAGGAAACTCACCCCTTTCTGAAAATATAAGTCCCATCACCATAGGACAAGAAATAACAAAGTTATTCCTGCCCAAAGTTATTGCTGAGCATAAACCTTAATTTTCACCTCTCATCTAAAATCTAGAAGGAGAGGCTTAACCCCATCAAATGGGTATTCAAAATGAAGCTCTAAGCCAGGGCTATCCAATGGTGCTAACCAAACTGAGCTAGCACCAGTATAACTTGAGTCATGGTCAAATTCAGGCCAAATAAGGGTGAACAAAACATTCACCTCTCATCTAACTTTTACAGTTTTAGTGTGAGATACCTAAAGTGGGGTCTTTTTGGAAAGAGCACAATCAGGGCTATCTGATGGTGTCATCCATTTCCCCATAACTCAACTACAACAGAAGTTATTGGCCAAACAAGCTTAATACAGCTTTTGCCCAAACCACGCCAATGTACAAAAATACTTGTACATGGGATAACTTTGTCATATTTAATGATAACCATGTCAAGTTGGGTACCATTGTGTAGAGCTCATATAGAGCTATTCAATGAACCAACTTTGAGCTTGATATCTCAAAAACTGACAGAGTTATGACCATTTTAAGGTCAAAATCCCACCAGCTGTCATATACAGCCTTACCATGGGATAACACCCCATAATCATGAATATGAGGTGTCAAATAGACGAAGAAGCATGTTTTTACTTCAATACCTCATATGTCAGTCAATACTGGGGTCCCATACAGTTTCTGTACAGCATTCTACGCGTCATACACGTCAGAATCAGGCTGTGAGGTCCCCAGATGAAAATTTTCACCCTGTATTGGGGAAAACTGCCCAGATGTGGTTTCAAAACCACATCTGAGCCCAATACAGGTTATACAGGCTGTTTGCAAACCACAAGCCAGTACTAGAGAGTGAAAAAATCTTCACTTCCTCTACGTGGAAAGGTCTAGCACCCTTGCCACCCCATTTCAGGATAAAAAGGAGGCTTTTCACTGCCAGAATTGCTTCTTCATCCTGCTCTTGAATAACCTACGTAGTAAACCGTCAAAAACAGTTTTACTCTTGGTTAATAATCAGGTATACTCTTAATTTAAAGTATTGTAGTCTTTATTATTGTAATCCAACAGGTAAAGCTGCACCCAGGGCTTTCAACAGCGCTCACCACCACTATATTTCTATAGTAAAGCCCTTTAAATTCTTAAATTAAAACTTTTATTATCAATTATATCCTCTTTAAAATTATTTTTACCATGTCACAGTCATAGTTAAAGCTTGTAAATACTCTTATACACCTTTATCATAGACTCAGCCTGACATTTTGGGGGCCTGGCCGTGTTTTTAACTTATTTTGGACCTTTACAAGTAAGTTTTTTCTCTTTTTATGATTTATTGACACCTGTTTTATCTTTTTAGGCGTCATTTTCTTTTATAAAATATATTTTATATATATTTCTTTTTGAAAATCTAATAAAACTCATATATTTAAGAGTATTTGTCTAGTGGCTAATAACCATAAGACCAGTATTTTTTGGCGTGTTTTTGCATATTAAAACACATTGAGCCACTAATACAGTCCTGATTCTTAATTGAATTGAGACAACTCATACTGATAAACCAACAGTTGAGGCGTGTTTGGGCACATTGTTAACTCAATTACCCTGTAATACACCATCTTTTGACAGATTATACTTGCTGATAACAAGTATTCTGTAAGATATTGGTATACAAAACAGTATACCACTTATCAATAAGCTGTATTTTTGACGTGGAATTGTTAATTCAATTACACTGTCACTATACAAGGGCATATTGTAGTAAAATACAAGCCCAGAGGCCATTCTTAGACGTGCAAAACCAGCCTTGTAAGAAGTCTTAACTGACATAAGTCCTCTTTTTCCTGTTTTGATTCAGTGGAAGAAAACTTCATACCACTTGAGACCCAGTCACAGGCCAACATACCAGTGACACCCTCAGAACCAGAGGGCAGCAAGGGCAAAGGAAAAAGGCTTAGTGAAGGCCTCATCACAGCCAAGAAGTGGACACCAATAGCCACTCAGAGAAGTAGAAAACCACGAAACTCTGCATCCATACAAGGTAAACCAACCTTAACCACTTGTACAGGGAAGATTACAATTATTAACCCAGTTGTAACTTCCAAAGGCAAACTGCCCAAATCAGCAGATAACAAATTTGTACAAGGCACAGTCAAAGGTAAATACCCTAAGAACATAAAGTTTTTGACTGCTTTCAAACACTGATATGTCCCCTGCACACCTCAGAGACCTTGGCTTCCAAAGGAACCAGCCAGAGGATAGAGCAGGAATGTCTAGAACCAGAAGACCTGAAAGAAGACACATTGGACACAGTGGTGGATGGCAAAACAATGAGGGAGATAATATCAACCTTGCCATTCACACTCCAATTCAACAGAAACCTCAAACCAGAGGACTGGAAGGATATGGATCAAGTTCTTCAAATCCACCAACTCCTCAAAGATTTGTTTCAATGGAGCATGGACAACAAGAGGTTCAACCTAGCAACTCACTGGGCAGAACTGGGATCAAGTTGCCAGAAGATCTGTCTCAAAGAGATAGACTTCAAAGACCTTATGATAATCACCAAGGGTTGGAATCCTACCAGGCAGCACAGACTCCTGGAGGCAAGGGCACAGAGGATAAGGGAGAATCAAGCCACTATCCAAGCTATAGAAGAACAGTTAACCCAGACAGGGCCTACTCAGATTCCTTCAGGTTCACAAGGAGCAAGCCAAATCAGCTCTCCAGTAGCTTCACACCATTCAGAAACCAGCAGATCAGTGGCCAAGAGTCACCATTCTTCACAATTCCAGGAAGTTTCCAGGAGAAGACAAGGCAACAAGGGCAAGAACAAAGCCTCCTTCAACCAGAGGAGGAAAGAGTCAGACCCCATGATCCAGAAGCTGTTAGATTTGGTAAAAGAAGTACACAAGAACCAGAAGTAGTTGTAAACCACTCTAGAATCAGTAGTCCTAGTAATAGAAACATTACCCCCACTCAGACTGAAAATAACATTATCACATCTGAGAGTAACATCAACAATGACACACTGTGGTTACAAATGTCCCAATATGCTGAGCAATCTGCAAAGCAGGCTACAGAATTTGCAGCTGCCCAAGAGAGGATGAGAAAAACTCAAGCCTCATTGGAGCAGATAGTTAAAAACCTTCAGGAAGGATATGCTCAACTGAGCAAAGCCTCTGAAGAAACCAACAAGAGACTGAATCAAGTCTCTGAAGAACAACACCATAGTAGCAGGGACAGGGAGTGTCTGAACCAAGACATCAACAAATTGTTTGATGCCTACCATAGCTTGAAGCCCCAACCACAAGGCCAAGCTATGGAGAATCCATATCAACCAGATGACATCAAACCAGATGCCATGTTGTTGAATAAGGCAAGATCTCCATCACAATACCAGGATGGAGATGGCATGTCTTATTCAGAGAAGGAAGCCTTGAAACAGCTTCCTGAGGCCTCAAGCTGGCCCAAATTCTCTGGATCAGGAGAATATGATCATATGGAACTCATAGATTATATTGATGGACTCTTCATTGATGTACCAAGCATACCAGATTACTGGATTACTGCTAGACTAAATACTGCATTTAAAGGTCATGCAAGTATATGGTACACTGAAATGAAAGAAATCCATGGCAGAAGGAACTGGCCATGGTGGAAGAGTCAAATAATCCAAAAGTACAGTAATGGAACTTGGATATGGCAAAAGACCATGTCATTTGAAAATGACAAATACTCTGTGGACAAAGATCCATATGAGTGGTGTCTTAGACAGTCTAAAAGACTTAAAGCCATTGATCCTCAAATGAACATTCAAATGAGGAATCATAAACTTCTGACACAACTGCCAGGAGAACTAGAGCATGCAGTAAAGTGCAGATGCAACCAAAATTGCACTCTAGATGATATAGCCAATACCTTACAAGACATAAGGAAAAGGACTAATATAGGGAAACTCACGCCATATAGAAGCAATAGTTTCAAAGAGAAACAACCTTTCAGGGTAGAGTTCAAAGACAAACCCAGAGAAAGAGTGGCAGAAGTGGCAAAGAAGAAGAATTCTTGTCACAATTGTGGTTCAACAGATCACTATGCCAACAACTGTCCAAAAGCAAAGAAGAAAGTCTATGCTATAGAAAAAGTCCCTGAAGAAGAACCTCCAACAGAGGATTCTGAATCAGACTCTATTGGTGATGCCATCAGAGAACCATCTGATGAAGAGCAAGACCCAAGAGAGGAATTTCTAGTGGAATACCAAGAGGAAACCCCACTAGAAATCCAGGATCTACAGTTGGAAGCAGGCATACCACAAGACACTGCCAACAAAAACTTGTGTAAACATACACAAGATGCACAAACATTCTTGGTTACACCAACCAAAGGAATGGCATATATACATGGAACAGCCACAAAAATGACTGTATGTATTGACAATGCTCAGCACCCACTGATCATTGACAGTGGAGAACACTGCTCCATAGTTGCCAGAAATTATCTGGATAACCACTTCCCAAACTGGGAAAAAGAACTCTTGCCCACCAGGGAAAAGAACTTTAAGAGTGCATCTGGAAAGATGACCTCTATTGGGACAATTATCAAGGAGATAATTATACCCCATAGAAAAGGTAATATCAGACTCAACCCAGAGTTTGTAGTGCTTGAAGATGCCCACATCCAAGGGTTTTTACTGGGAACAGATTACCAGAGGATGTATGGCATAGATATTTACAATAGTAAAAATAGGCATATTACCATTGGTACTAACAAGGAAAAGAAATTTTCTCTTGATATATACCAGATATCTTCTCAGGACCCACTGGAAGAACTTCTGAAAGAATTCAGAGAGGGACAGTTTAGCACTACCCTCACCAGTAAACAAAAGCTAAGTTTACTGAAGATGCTGAGGAAGAATAGACCAGCATTTGCCATTGGTGAAGAACCATTAGGCAAGATCAAAGGCCATGATATAGAACTATATCTGGATATAGAAAGGCCTTATCCACCCATGTTAAGGAGACCTCCTTACCCAGCAAGTCTGGAGACCAGGAAAGAGATTGAGAAACATATCAATGAACTCCTGGACATGGATGTCATTAGGAAGATTGGACATAATGAAATAGTGGAAATCACCACTCCTGTCCTAATCACCTGGCATGATGGCAAGTCTAGATTGTGTGGAGACTTCAGAGCCCTGAATAACTACACAAAAGCAGACAGGTACCCTATACCAAGGATACCTCATGCCTTGGATAAATTGGCCAAAGCCAAATACATAACCAAGATGGATTGTATGAAGGGCTTCCACCAAAATGGAGTTAAACCAAACTCCATGAAATTACTCAGAATTATATGCCATATGGGCATATACGAGTAAACCAGGATGCCATTTGGCATCAAGAATGCACCAGCCCACTTCCAAAGGATGATGGACACCATATTTCAAGAAGAAATAATGGAAGGCTGGATGGTAGTATATATTGATGATATCATTATATACTCAGAGACATGGGAAGACCATGTACAATACATAGACAGAGTGCTAAGTAAATGTACACCCATCAATCTAAAAATTTCACTTAAAAAGTGTAATTTTGGCCAACAAGAGCTACTAGCTCTAGGACACAAAGTCTCAGGCCTTAGTCTGGCAATTGACCAGAACAAAGTAGCAGCAGTACTGCAAAAGCCAGTACCAAAGAACATCAAAGAGATGCAATCTTTCCTTGGATTTGCTAGCTACTATAGAAACCACATCAAAAACTTTGCTCACATAACTAGTAGTTTATACAAGTTATGCTCAAAGGATGTAGTTTTTGAAATAACCAAGGAAAGGAGGGATGCATATGAGAGGATCAAATATGAACTCACAAATGCACCTGTGCTCATCTTGCCTGACTTTGAACTACCATTCAAGTTATATATAGATGCAGCATGTAGCCAAGGCTTGGGAGCAGCCCTTCACCAAAGACAAATTGTGAATGGTGAACCAAGGGAAGGTGTAATATGTTACATCTCCAGGCAGCTGAAAGATTCAGAAGCCAGGTATGGGGCCACCCAGACAGAATGTTTATGTCTAGTCTGGGCTCTAGAAAAACTCCATTACTATTTGGAGGGTGCAGTCTTTGAAGTCTACACAGACTGCACAGCCTTGAAGTCTTTACTAAACATGAAGACTACTAATAGACACATGCTGAGATGGCAAATAGCCATCCAGGAGTATAGAGGGAACATGACCATCATATACAAAGAAGGTAAAAGCCATACCAATGCAGATGGCCTTAGCAGATGGCCACTGGACAATGTCAAAAGCAATCCAGCTTATGATCCTGAAGTTGCTGCAAAAATTCCTATCCATTTTATGGAAATAGATAGGAAGAAGAACTTCAGATTCTCTGAATGGGCACCAGGGAGTGGTACCCTTGACAGTGGAAACACTGATTCATAAGGGACAGAAACCCCCATACTGGGGATAAGTTCCTCAGAACTGCACAATGAATTCTTCAATGCAGTACTGAAATCTTATGCTAAACACAAACAGTGTAGCATACTAATCCAACTCCTTCAGCAAAAATACAGGAGCCCAGAACTGGAAACCCAGCTGGAGGAACCCTGGTTGAGGGCCTATGAGGACAATAAATTCTTCCTTATAGATGGCCTAATCTATCACAGAGACAAGCACACCAGTGCACTCACAGTGATAGACAGAGACCACATCTCTTTAATCCTGCAGGAATGCCATGACTGCCCCTACATGGGACACATGAGTGAGGACAGGACTAAGGAGAGGGTAGCAAGCACAGCTTGGTGGCCCAAGTGGGAGCAAGAGTTGAGTGAATACATCAACACTTGTGAAAGATGCCAAAAGGCAAATAGAAAACATGGGAAGAAATATGGGTTGCTTCAACACATAGAAGAACCCAAACACCCATGGGAAACCATCAACATGGACTGGGTCACAGGACTTGTCCCAGGAGGCAAAGAAAACTACAATGCCTGCTTAATCATAGTTGATAGGTTCAGCAAGAGCATGAGATGTCTACCATGCCATAAAGAGGACACAGCCATGGACACTGCTCTGTTATTTTGGAATAACATCATATCCACCTGTGGAGTCCCTAAGATCATAATTAGTGACAGGGACCCAAAATTTACATCTGAATTTTGGACCAATTTATATGACATACTTGGCACCAAGCTTGCTTTTTCCACAGCTTACCATCCACAAACAGATGGCCTAGCTGAGAGGATGATCCAAACAATGGAGGACATCCTCAGGAGGTTCTGTGCCTATGGCATGGAATACAAGGACCATGAGGGATATACCCATGATTGGGTCACCCTCTTACCAGCAGTCCAACTGGCTTATAATACAAGCCAGCACTCTACCACAGGAAAAACACCTGCACTGGTAGAGAAAGGGTGGAATCCCCTGTTACCTGTGGATCACTTGAAGAAAAATCTTCTGACCATCCACCCCACAGCCAAAGACTTCCATGATATGTGGAAGAAAGCCTGTGATACTGCTGCCAAATGCATAGCAGAGGCCAAAGAGTACAATAAGCAGAGGTGGGACAAATCACATATGGAACCTGACTTCAAGGAAGGGGACCAGGTGTTAGTGTCTACACTGAACTTTAACAATCTCAAAGGGCCCAAGAAAATGAGAGACTCATTTGTAGGGCCCTTCACTATCATTAAGTTGATAGGGAAGAATGCAGTAGAAGTCAAGCTCACTGAGGAGTTTTCTAGGAAACACCCAGTCTTTCCAGTGAGCCTGGTCAAGCCATACTTCCAAACAGAGGAGGAAAAATTCCCATCCAGGAAGAAGAACATCACTCCACCAGAAATAGTGGAAGTAGAAGACTCTCCTGGACCTGTGAGTAAAATCATCAGGGCCAGAAAAATCAGACTTAATGGAAAGGATCAGATACAATACCTAGTCAGATTCAAAAACCAGACAGCTGACAAAGACAAATGGTTGGCAGAGGATGCCATACCAGATGGGAACCTTCATTTAAGGAGATTCAGAGCCTCAAGGAGGACTGAACAGTCTCATCTATGATGAGCCTTTTTTAGAGGGAGGGTATGTCAGCCTGTGACTCAAAACCAGAGCACAAGCATGACAGCCAAAATACCATAAATCAATGGTATAGCCAAAATACCACCAAAACATGGAGCTGAGCCAAATTAGCTCAAAAGGTATCAAAAGAAAGAGGAAACTCACCCCTTTCTGAAAATATAAGTCCCATCACCATAGGACAAGAAATAACAAAGTTATTCCTGCCCAAAGTTATTGCTGAGCATAAACCTTAATTTTCACCTCTCATCTAAAATCTAGAAGGAGAGGCTTAACCCCATCAAATGGGTATTCAAAATGAAGCTTTAAGCCAGGGCTATCCAATGGTGCTAACCAAACTGAGCTAGCACCAGTATAACTTGAGTTATGGTCAAATTCAGGCCAAATAAGGGTGAACAAAACATTCACCTCTCATCTAACTTTTACAGTTTTAGTGTGAGATACCTAAAGTGGGGTCTTTTTGGAAAGAGCACAATCAGGGCTATCTGATGGTGTCATCCATTTCCCCATAACTCAACTACAACAGAAGTTATTGGCCAAACAAGCTTAATACAGCTTTTGCCCAAACCACGCCAATGTACAAAAATACTTGTACATGGGATAACTTTGTCATATTTAATGATAACCATGTCAAGTTGGGTACCATTGTGTAGAGCTCATATAGAGCTATTCAATGAACCAACTTTGAGCTTGATATCTCAAAAACTGACAGAGTTATGACCATTTTAAGGTCAAAATCCCACCAGCTGTCATATACAGCCTTACCATGGGATAACACCCCATAATCATGAATATGAGGTGTCAAATAGACGAAGAAGCATGTCTTTACTTCAATACCTCATATGTCAGTCAATACTGGGGTCCCATACAGTTTCTGTACAGCATTCTACGCGTCATACACGTCAGAATCAGGCTGTGAGGTCCCCAGATGAAAATTTTCACCCTGTATTGGGGAAAACTGCCCAGATGTGGTTTCAAAACCACATCTGAGCCCAATACAGGTTATACAGGCTGTTTGCAAACCACAA
This sequence comes from Austropuccinia psidii, assembly GCA_023105745.1. Lineage (NCBI taxonomy): Eukaryota > Fungi > Basidiomycota > Pucciniomycetes > Pucciniales > Sphaerophragmiaceae > Austropuccinia > Austropuccinia psidii. Next base: position 71,137,834 of record JALGQZ010000004.1, read on the forward strand.
GCCAGTACTAGAGAGTGAAAAAATCTTCACTTCCTCTACGTGGAAAGGTCTAGCACCCTTGCCACCCCATTTCAGGATAAAAAGGAGGCTTTTCACTGCCAGAATTGCTTCTTCATCCTGCTCTTGAATAACCTACGTAGTAAACTGTCAAAAACAGTTTTACTCTTGGTTAATAATCAGGTATACTCTTAATTTAAAGTATTGTAGTCTTTATTATTGTAATCCAACAGGTAAAGCTGCACCCAGGGCTTTCAACAGCGCTCACCACCACTATATTTCTATAGTAAAGCCCTTTAAATTCTTAAATTAAAACTTTTATTATCAATTATATCCTCTTTAAAATTATTTTTACCATGTCACAGTCATAGTTAAAGCTTGTAAATACTCTTATACACCTTTATCATAGACTCAGCCTGACAATATTAAACATAAAAAAAAAATAAACAAAATGATAAGAACAGCACTAAAAAAAAAAAAAACTGTACATTACCGGTAAAACAAGCCACAGATGGCGGCAAAGAGATAGGGATTAAAATTCTGTATTATACCCACGGGTTATCAGCCACCACTTCCCGAATTCCTTCTATCTAAAATGATGTCAATCGTAAAAAAAATAAATAAATAAATTAATAAAAATCAGTTTTAATTATTTAAAATAATAAAGTAAAAAATAATAATAATAATAAATAATAAAATAAAATAAAAAGTAATAATAATATAAAGGCAGAATATTAACGATAAACAAAAAAGTCCTGATTTGGGATCGTAGAAAACGAAGAATGCTGCAGTAGGGCAGCAATTCTCAATGATTTTATTTTATTTTATCTTTCCCTTTACGATGAAACGATCCAAAAAGAAAAAATAAAATAAAATAAAATAAAATAAATAAATAATCATTATAAATTAGTTTTTTTTTATAGTCAAAATAATTTTTTAAGAAGAAATAATAGAAATAAAAAAAATAGAATACAGAACAAAACAAACTTACCAAATCATAATAATAGTAATAAAAAAAAAACCCTGCGACCATAGAATGCGAAGAAAGTTTACAGTAGCAGCTATTCCAACGACGATTCCTTTATTTTTTTTAGTTTCTTCTTTGCAATACGATAACTGTAAAAAAAAATAAAAACATTATAAATTAGTTTTTTTTTTATAATAATAATAATAATAAAAATTAATTACTAAATAATAAAAGAAGAGTTTAATAAAATAATAGATATAAAGAAAAAAAAAAAAAAGAACGCACTGCACGACCTAAGAAGAGCAGAACGATGCTACCGTCACGTAGCAATTCGTAGTGATTTTCTTTTTTATTTATTTTAAATTTGATTGAATTTTTTTTATTTTTTTATTTTTTTTTTTTTGCCTTGCAATGCAATGACTGTAAAAAAAAAAAAAACTAATAATAATAAAAATAAAATAAAATAAAACAAAAGTATAAAATAAAATGATAATAATAAAATCTGCACGCGAAGCTGAAAAGAGACGACTGCTGCAGTAGCGCAGCAATGCTGAGCAGCTTTGCTTTGTTTTACAGTACCCGTATAAATTAAAAATATATATATTTATAAAATTATAAAATTAAAGTAAATAATAAATATATATATATATATATATATAAAGAGAATATACCATATGTATATAAATTAAAAAGAAAGTTTATTTATAAATAAAATGACAAACAAAAGAGACCTACTGTGCTACTAGTGCAGTAATTATCAGTCCTTACTTATATTATAGATAAAACATAATAAAGTAATAATAAAAGTAACAAAGATGTATTCATATTAAAAAAATGAAATTAAATTAAATTTAATAAAGAAAGCAAATGAAAACTTAAAGTAAAATTAATAATATTATCAAATAAGTATCAGCTGATTTGAAACAGAGGATACTTGCACTATGGAGGAGTTTATTAATTAATTCACTTTTTTTAATTATATTTATTTTTTATATACTTATTTCTTTGTTATTCTTGTTTATTTATTATTATTATTATTATTATTCATTTTATGTTATTTTTTTTTTTTTTTTTTTTTTTTTTATTATTTTTTATGTTTTTGATTTTAATGCAAATCTAAGATTAATTTGCTAAGGAATATTTATATAAGCTGAATATTTACAAGTAATATATTTAGTATCAATGAGTATACTTAACAAAAAAAAAATAAAATAAAAAATATATATAAATAAAAAAAAAAAAAAAAACATGATAAAAATATATAAATAAGGGATTCATTAATCCCTTTTCTTTTTAGATATATCTTTATTTCATATATATTTTATAATTATTGTTGTTATTTCTATTGGTATTTTATTATTCATAGTATTTTATCTTGTGGTTTATTTTATTTTTTTTATGGTCCTGTATATTATGTTGGCTGTGATCTTATGTTAAATTTTGAGTTGATTGGCTAAGACATACTCACATAATAGGAATATGTTCAAAGGATTTTTGAGGATTTACTATTATATAGATTGAGATATAAATTAAAAAAACAGTACATAAAGGTCCTGAGTATGACCTTAAACTGCCTAATAAACATAATTTATACTAATTTCTGTCTCAGGACTAAAGCCAAGGTCCTGAGTATGACCTTAAACTGCCTAATCAACATAATTTATCTTCATTATAGTCTCAGGACTAAATCCAAGGTCCTTGACAAGACCTTAAACTGTCTGAATAAATTATTTATTATTTTTTATCAATTATTACTTCAAATAACTCAAGCAATGGTCCTGAGTATGACCTTAAACTGTACCAATATGTTCTGTTTTTTTTTAGTTTTAATAGCTTATATGTTTATTACTCTCCTTATGGAAAGTCTTGGTACATTATTATATTAGTGAAGAATTATTAGTAGTTAAAAAAAATCAAATGGAGAGGGAAATTGTCTCTCAAGAAGTAATAATGATTATTATAAAAAAAAATAAGGGGTGGTACTTATTTCTTCTCATCACTCCTTATGATGTTAAGTTTTTGGGGGAAAGTGGCCCTTCAATTAATTTTAATCTTGGGTCTTTGTTTGTGTAGTTAGTTGAGAAAATTTCATTGTTAAATTTCATATAGGTATTCTTTTATACACATATTTTGAATAAAGAAAAAAAAAAAAAAAAAAAAAACAAAAAACAAAAAAAAAAAAAAAAAAAAAAAAAAAAAAAAAAACAATGGTTATGTAAAAAGTATTTTTTTAAAAATGGAGAGGGAATGCATCCCTCATCACTAAAAAAAACTAATAAATAAAAATCAAAATTCAAGATTGATACCTTAAAGAAGGCAAAATGGAGATTCAAAATCAATATAAAGAGCCAACAATAAAATGTTTCATTGGAATACTCTTAAATTTTACAGGATTTTTTTTGATGTGTTTTCATTTTGGCAGGAGGAAGGTGTAGATTAAGGAAGAAATGTGGTAAAGAAGGGGATTTGTCCATTAAGCATCACTGGAAATGCTGGGGACAGCATTAAATGGAGAGGGGGATGTGGTATACCTATACCAGTTTAGCTTAATGAACCAATAAAAAAAATATCATAATCAAAATAACCTGCTTGTGTAACCTTAAAAAACTAATATTCTATAAAAAAAAAAACCAAAACAAAAAAAAAGAGACAAGTCAGTATTCTACTTATTTAATGAATATTTGAATTCAAGAAAAGAAAAACCTTGTTATTTAATCTTTGGATTCTAATTTTGTGTAAATTCTTAATAAAAAAAATAATAATAATATAAATTATGAAAGCTGTATTATTGTAGTATTACATGGGAATTAATTTCTCTTATTGGTGGAAATTGTGCAGTTGTGGTTGGTTTTAATTCAAAATATTATGTGGAAGCCTTATTTACTTGCTTTTGTTAAGAAGAGTATTGAGATGAGCTCTATTTTAATTTAAAAAAAATATTATTATGCTGAGTTAGTGAAGTTATATTTGTTTTGTTTTGATGTCATTCTATTTTTCAATATAGAATAATAGTAGTGTGAATTATTTTAGGTATTCCATTGAGATGATGATAGTGGAAGGGAATTGCTTTGAATTTTAATGGTGTAAATTATTTAGTTGACTAGTAGTGCTGAGTATTATTAGAAAAAAAAATAGTTAAGGATGTATAGTGTAAAGGGTGACAAGAGTGATGAGTGGAGTGAAGGTATAAAACCTTATCTTGGTGGTAGTAAATTAGCTATGGGTTTATAAAATGCTTAGTAATCCAAAGGAAGTTGAAAAGGAGCTAGTATTCATATGCATAGGCATGAAACAGCTTGAGAAAACCCTAAACCCTAACCCTATTCCCCCTAAAGAATATAAATAGTCAAACTTTTTTCCTCTCCAGACCTTTTCCCATCTGGAAATTGTAACTTCTACTTATTTTTTCCAAATCCCTTATCTAAGAGGTTAAATTAGAAAATTGTTTGATAAATTAAGCTTAGTAATTGAGGTTCGTTGTTGACATAGATCAAGAGAACCAATAGTGTGAAAAGATTTTAATTCATCCCTCACTAGCAGGCAGACTAGTAATCATAATAATTAGGATCTTAACACTTGAAGCTCAAGAGTAAGGCATCTCTGGAGTTTAGTGATTAAACCTTAAAAGTAATTTTTAGAGAGTTTTAAAATAAAACCATCACTTTAAAGTAATTTTCTCAGATTTTAAAATAAAACCTGAATTTTTCAAAGTAATTTTACTACTTTTAAGCTAAAGTAGAACCCCTTAAATCAATTCAATTTCATCAAGATACATATACAACTAAAATAAAACCCATCAACAACCTCAACTAAATTATTCAACATAATCAACAATATTTTCACATCCCTATTCACATTAATCACCTATCCATTCAGAAGTTATAAGTAACCATTTTCATATTATACTATAGTAGTTGAATTTTTTTAGGATATATATAGCTCACCACCCAGTCAATTTAGCTTATTTTACCTGAATATATTTCAAGTTATTTTTCCCTTAAGAATCATATACTGTTATAAGTGATATCACGTGCTATTTATTTCTCTCTTATATTGTAACTGTCTGTACTACTTCATTTAAAAAAAAATATAAAATAAATATATATATATATATATATATATATATATAAGAGTTTTGTTTGGATTTTTTAATAGTAAGAAGTGTGTTCTTCTTTCTTTTTTTTATTTCATTTATTATCTTTTGTAAAATTATTTTGGTGTAATTCAACCAGATTTTCTGGAAGTTTTAAAAAGTATTTATTTGTTAAGGTTTTAACTAACCATTGTTTTAAGTAGAGCAAAGTCTGATTAGAGATTGTTGAGTACAATATTTTCTGATCAAGCCACTATCAATAATAAAATTGATTTGGTGAACTCAGTAAAGATAACTTAGCATATTAGGAAGGGCAGTCTAGATTATTCTAGCACACGAGCAGAGCAAGGGTTACAAGTTCCAAACAGCAATTCAAAACTGTTTTCTTGTAATTTCCCCTTCCAGGTACTGCCTCATTTTATCCCACACGCAGAGGAGTTCCCACACCACTTGGTATAATGGGTGATGAACAAGGCAGGGGATTCATTAGAATCCAGAATGAAAAGAGGAATCTTTTCAGGGAGCTCTGACAGAGTCAATGAGTACTTGAGAACACAATTCTTTGCAATAAAAGAGTTTGTAGCACCAGAGTCAATGAGAATACTATAAAAAATATCAGAGATAGAAGAAAAAATAAGAAACTTCAAAGATTTCTTGACACTAGTATTCAGAGTGCACAATTGTGCTCTTGAAGGAAATAAGTGAGAACCATTGAACACATCATGATTCCCACTCAGGCTTTTCCCTGCTTGCTAGGGAAGCCTCTTGATGATGCCCAGGCTTGTTCTGAGGTCTCTTGAAGCATTTTTCAATTGGGTGCTTGCCACCACAATAAGTACACAACCCCGCTTGAATCCTCCTCTCCTTTTCAGAACCGATTAACTTATTGTCCTTATTGAGGAGAGCAGAGTAAGGCTTGTCCTTTGAAGGCTGAAATTGCTTGCCCTTCTTATTCTTCTTCTGATGAGGCCTCTTTTAAAATGAGTTGTGAGGAGGTCTAGATTGATTGGATCCATTGACAGGAGGCTTCTTTTCTTGATTGCCACCCTTTTCTTTTTGTCTCTCATGAAATCTTGTGTCTAATTCTAAAGTGACATCCATAAGTTCTTGAAGAGTATCAAAAGTTCCAGGGTGTGAAGCCAACTGATCCAATAATCTTGATGCCAATCCTCTTCTGTAAACATGGATATAAGCTCTTTCCCCCAATCTCCAATTCTTGACATTAAGCTTCTGAAATCTGCAATGTACAAGGATACATGACCACTTTCCTTCATCCTCAAATTGTCCAACTCTTGTTCAGCTTTCCTGACTTCATTGGGGTCACCAAACAGAGTGAATAATTGAGATTCAAATAATGGCCAATTATTGAGGAGGTAGGAAGGGTCTTCATTGGAAATATTTGAGAGATAGGGTTCAATCCACTTTCCAGCTCTACCAGTGAGAAAAGAAGTTGAGTAAAGAACTTTCTTCCTGTCAGAGAAGAAATTTGCTGGATCATTATGGAAGATTAATTGACAGGATTGGATAAATCCTCTCAATTTATGAGCTTGAGTACCATCAAAAGAATCAGGTGCCTTCATGGATGGAGTCTTGAAAGCAGGGGCTTTGGAATTGTCCCTGGGGCAACTGCTTGAGTGAGTTGCCCCATGAATTGAGTCATCTGCTCCATCATCTTGAGGAGACTTGGATCAGTTTGAGAGACAAGAGGTTGACTAGAAAGGGCTAGATTAGAATCCTGAGGCACCTCTGGAGCATTTGCCAAGGCATCTGCCACTTCAGTCTCCCCAGAATCTTCCTCTTCCACAGACTCTTCCCCCTCTTCATCTTCAACTTCCCCTAATCTTGCTCTTGCACCTTCAGACATGCCAGGGTAGCCACCCAAAAGTCCAGAAAAGGATCTTGACCTTCTAGATTTCATTCCACCTCTTCTTGAGGGTGCTGCTCTTTCCATTGGTGGTCCTCTGTCCAAGTTTGCACTCAGTTGATGAACTGATGGTGTGCGGTCAAGAGGAGCCCTTGCTGTAGGAATGAGAACAGCTGGAATTCTTTGGGATCTAGTATTCTTGGCTGGGGGACTATGCTGAACTGGCATTATGAAAGGAATTACATTAACTTGATGGTATTAAGAAGAATAATCAAATTTGGCCAAATCAATCACAATAAATCTTGATGAATCTTGAGGAATCAATTCAAATCTTGAGGAATCAAATTCAATCAAAAGTCAGATAAATTCAATCAATCAAAATCAATTCAATTCAAATATCAATAATCTTGAGTAAATCAATAAATCAATAATTCAGTGTCTTCAATATGAAATCAAGGTCTTGAGGAATCAATCAATCAATTCAAAGTCTTCAGAAATCAATTCAATATCTTGAGAGTCAAAATCAATCAATAAATCAAATAAGAATCCTGAGTTAATAACCAATAAACCAATGAATAATCCAATCAATTAATCAATCAATTACTCCTGAATAAGACCTGGATAAAAGCACAGAAAAATTGGATTTGATAAAAAATAAAATAAGGTGATGAAATGGTCAGTAATGATTAAGAAAGAAGAAGGAATCAATTTTCATATAAGTGAAATGAATGAGATGAAAATTGATAAAAGAGAAAAAATCATAATCATTAAGATCATTAAATCATCAAGAAGATCATAATTGATGAATGAGAGAAATGAATATAAATGAATGAAAAGAAGAATCAAATAGCAGTTAATTAATTTAATGTCACAGGGGCTCTTCGGAGTGAAGAGGGCCTGGCACTCAGTAAACTGGGACTCACTTATGGAGGGCTCAATGATATGGTAAGAAGGAACACAATAAAGAGTGTTAAAGATAAATTGCTAAAAGAATAAATATAAGAAAAGCAGAAACAAGAAATAAGAGTAAGAAATAGAAGAGCCAACTACAAACAAGTCCAAGTCCACTGTTTCAACCTGTCAGAATGGAAAGAGAAGGGTTAATAAGGATATGGCCACCCAACTCATACTGTACAGGCGAAGAGAGAAAAGGCAAAGACTAACTTAAAATTAAATAATTATAATACCCAATTATAAGGATAAGAATAATTATAAAATGATAAATAAACTAAATTAATTAACTGGGGAAAAATCCCCAGGGGGGAGAAAGAGGGGCTGGTATATGTGAGAATCACCAGCCCTGATCCAGAGAAAGAATTTTCATGAGAATAATTGATTATTGAATTGAGTCTGGCCAATACAGGTCTTGTACAGCTGTACAGAACCTGTACAAGAGGTGTGGTGTATTTTGAGTGATCATACAGTTTCATACTGGTGTATTGAAACTGTATTGGGTGAATCCAACCTGTACAAGTATTGACAGGCTGTATTGATGTACCAAACTGTATGCATGTTTCAGAATGAAGATTGCTGAAACTGACTGCTGATGCAGATACTGGATTTGCTGATTTGAGGTGTTTGAGTGGGTGTATGAATGAATACCCTTACCCCTGATGGATGGTTGTTACACCCAATGAGTATATGAAGTGTACGCATTGGGAAAGGCTTAATCCAGATGAAATCTTGAAGAATTTCGTCCAAGGGGTCTTGTCCCCATTGTCCATGGAAATGGCCTCAAACAGCCGTCCAAAATGTTTTTTGGGCTGTGTCCTCTTCCCTGATGAATCTTGATGAATCTTGATTTTTATGGCCTTTTGGGCCTTTTTTGGGGTTTTGGTGATTTTTGATGATTTCATGATCTATGGCCATTTTCGGCCATTTTGGGTCTTTGGGGTCCTACAGTCCGCGGTCCGTGGGGGCTATTGGAGGCCCCCTGGGCCCAATTTTGCTGGGGACCCAGGGTGACCAAGGGGCCCAGAATTTGCCCAAACCCAAACTTCACCAAATGTGGCCTGGACCCATTGATGGGGTCCAGGACCATCAAGATCCTGGCCTCCCCAAAGTTGCAGGGGAGGCCCTGGGTGATGAGTTCAGCCCCAAAGGGGTATGAACCTTCACCTTAGAGGCTTTGAGGGGGGGCATAATTGAGTTATGGCCCCCATTTCTTTGAGGTCAAAAAAAAGTTTGTTGATATGGAGTGGATTGATTCTGACGTCTTGAATCTTCTGCTTGCATATTCTTCAGTTATGAGTTCCAAACTGACTGAACTCACTGAATCTTCTCCTTCTGCACCGCCACTGTCTGTGCTTCATGGTTCTGGCATCTTCAGTCAATTATCCTCCCCTTCCATGGTGTCTTCTGGTCATTTTGATCCCTCCCAAACCTATGATGGTTTCAGAGCAGTTGAAGTTCTTGATCCTGCCTGTACTGAATGTTTGGCCAAGGGCAAGGATTGCTTTCAACATTACAATCCTTGATTGTCAAAATGCCATTTTTGCTTCATTGGAAAGAAACCATGTTGTTTTACCAGGTCAACTTTGTCCAACGTCAGGAGGCATTTATGGCGCAGAAAGGATGGGCCTTTTTGACAGGAATTCCCCATTTCTGAGGAACCTACTCCTGATGCAACCTCAGGATTTTCTCAATGTGAGTGATTTTCATATCTTGATTGAATTGCTACTGATATTTTGATGTAGTGACTAGTTCCAGGCAGAGGGATGTGGCCAGGTGGACTAATGTTGGAGGGCCCATTCCAATCGGTGGTAGGCCCATACATTACAGCTCAGAAATCCCAATCTCAAGGACCAATACTGATGGAGTAGTGAAGGTAGTGAAAAAACTAAGAAGAATTGTTGATTCCCCAACAGATCCAGATGCTGAAGGAAGTGATGAGTTGGATGGTGAAGAAGTTGAAGTTGTTCCTAATTCAGTTGGCCATCTATCCAGAAATTCCTCTTCTCAACCTCTTGCCAACACTAGATTTCAAAGCCAAATTATTCCCAGCACCCCCAGAACCTTCCAACCAATGCTTGCTTCCATTCCTACAACCCTTCCTCCTCCTTCACCAACTACTTTCCACACCACCAGGCCTGCCTTGAATCCAGCAGTAATACCATCACCAGTTCAACAACCTAGAAACTCACCCATAATCACCTCCTGTCAACTCCAACCTGTGGCCAGCTCCAGCAGAAGAAGAGATGGATTGTCCCCTTTGCCATTTCCTGCCTCCCAAGTTTTTCAAAGAAGAGAACGTTGGCCTATCTGGGTTACCAGAGAAGATCCCAACGCGGCTAGTAAAAATCAAGATGCTGTGGCCAGATTATTCAGGAGGGTTGATAGAAATAGCAGAGAGGTGATTATGTATGCCAATGACAGGACTATTCCAGGTACTGCTTCTGAAGAGATGGCTGCAAAATTTTCCTGGTATGAAGATGAGTTGATAAATGATTTCCAGAGAACTTTTGATGACTTGGGTAGAGATAACTAGTTTTCCTTTTCCTTGTTTGTGTTTGGTTTGACTTCTATCCCCACTCTTATAAATACTAAAAAATGAAAAAATAATGGAACCTCCCAATACATGATTTGGGAGGGGATGCTGCTGCTTTAAAGAAATAAAAGAAAGAAAGTTATACAAGTAAAGAAAGAAAGAAAAAAAAAAGAATAAGAGAAAATGAGAGTAAAGAAAAGAAATAAAGAAAAATCCTGATGGCTGGTCCTCCTTGTGGTGAGTTGCTTGATTCTGGCCAAGAAGTGTCTGAAAAATGAAAACCAAGCATTTTATGCTCACAGAGTTGCCAAGGTAATGTTTTACAAGAAGTAGAACCCTCAGGAATGCATACCAGGAGATGGAACTTACTTTCATAACTTCCACTCCCCACCAAGCACCATAAAACTGAAATGAATTGCCATAAATGACTTCTGAAATGAAATTCCAGAAATGACTTGTGAAATGATATGCCATAAGTTACTTGAAGTAATGAAGGTCTTGAATTATGATGATTGGCATAAAAGAAATGATAAATAAGAGAAAAGACAGACAAAAAGAAAGAAAGAAAACATTGGGCCATATCTTGATAAGGTCCAAATCAGAGGATATTAGTGTTGTATGCTTCCTGAACCTGTCCAAAGAATTGACAAGTGCCCACAAAGTGGCCAAGGTGATGCTTACAACAACATTTGGGTAGAATACCCCCTTAAAGGTGCATGCCAGTAGAGGAACTTACTTTCATAACTTCTTCTCCCCACCAAGCACCATAATCAAACTCTTGAGGTATTTGGGCCAGGCTTGTCTGGATATAATGAATGGAAATCCTTGACAAGGTCTGGTGAGTTGGTGAGGTTGGAAGCTGGTTCCCAAGTGGTTCTTTCTGTGTCTTCACTGAATCCTATCCACTCTACAAGATACGATAATTTACCTCTTTTGAGTTTTGAGTCCAGAACCTGAGTCACTTCCCATTCTTCTTGCTCCTCCACTAAGACTGGTGGTGGTGGCAATTGATGACGATTTGGGATAGTTGAATGCTTGACTGGTTCTAATAAGGACACATGGAATACAGGGTGAACTGTCTTCCATTGCTTAGGCAACTTGAGGTGATATGCATGGCTGCCAATCTTCTTAAGAACTTCAAAGGGTCCCAACCATCTTTCTGATAATTTCTTGGTGGGTCTTGTTGTCTTGATGTTCTTGGAAGCCAGCCATACTTTGTCCCCAGGTTGGAAATCAGGTGGAATTGCTCTATTTCTATCTGCATACTTCTTGAATCTCCTTATTGCTGACTCTAATTCTTCTTTGACAACTTGCTGTACTGATTGGAGTTTTGTTGATAGCTTTCCAGCAGGTGAGTCTTGAGAAATATGGATTGAGTCAAAGCTGGGATTTCTTCCATAAATGGTGAAAAAAGGTGATTACTTTGTTGATGAATGTTCTGCATTATTATAGGCAAATTCAGCCAGAGGGAGCCAGGTGTACCAGTCATCTTAATGATAGCTGACATACATCCAAAGATACTGTTCTAGAATCTGATTTACCCTCTCTGTCTGTCCATCTGTTTCAGGATGAAAAGCAGTTGAAAGATCTCTTGATATCTTGAGCTTCTGACATAATTGAGTCCAAAATGATGAAACAAATAAGGATCCTCTATCACTGACAATACTGACTGGAAGGCCATGCTTGGAAAATACATGACTAATCAAAATTTGAGCTAAGTCCAGAGCAGTGATTGTTCCATAAGGTGGAATAAAGATTGCCATTTTCAAGAACCTGTCCACAACAACTAGAATTGAGTAAAAGTTGTTCGACAAGGGCAACTGAGTGATATAGTCCATTGATAAGGAATTCCAAGGACCAGATGAAATTTGAAGAGGCTTGAGTAGTCCAAACTTCTTGTGATGAATGTTCTTGTTTCTTGAACATTGCTGACATGAGGACACATAGTCCTTGATGAATTGATTCATGCAAACCCAATGAAAATCCCTCTTGATGAGCTTGAGGGTCTTCTCCTGGCCAGGATGGCAAGCCAATGGTGAGTCATGACGCTTTAGAAGAATATTGAGTTGAAGTTCTTCATTTCTTGGGATTACCACTCTATCTTTGAATAATAATAACTTGACTTGAGGTTCAAGAGAATAATCTGGAACTGATTCACCTCTTGCTAGTTGCTTGAGTATTTCTTTATAGTTTTTGTCTTGCCATACTTCTTTTTGAATTTGTCAACTCAATCTGAGAAAATCTCCACTTTGATTGGGAAGAATCTTGACTCTTGAATTCCATCTTGCTTGAGTACTTGATGAAAATTTTGAGGATTCTTGCTGATGAAGTCCACCCCCCTCTCTGGGTACACGTCGTCCTGACATGACAAGGCATCTGGTAAAGTGGCCAACCTGCCTGGGCAGTAAGTGATAGTGAAATGAAATTCTGAGAGAAACTCAGCCCAACGGGCCTGACGAAGAGTAAGAACTTTGGAAGACATGAAATACTGCAAGGAAGAATGGTCTGTCAAGACCTCAAAAGTATTGGAAAGAGAAAGAAGAAATGCTCTCCAGCGCTTGAGAGCCCAAACTATGCCAAGGAGTTCCTTTTCATGAATTTCATAGTTCAGCTCAGCTGGGAGAAGCTTGCGACTATCAAATGCAATGGGGTGCTTTCCTGAGTCATTCACCTGACTCAGTACGGCGCCCAATGCCTAGTCAGAAGCATCAGTCTCTACAATAGTAGGTAGAGATGGATTGAAATGGGATAAGATAGGAGCAGAGGTGAAAGCTTCTTTAAGTGCTTGAAACTGACTAAGAGCTTCCTCATTGAAGATAAAGGGAGAATCTTTTTTGAGAAGGGAAGTGAGAGCAGTGATTCTTTTGGAATAACTTTTAATCAAACAACGATAAAAATTGGCAAAGCCAAGAAAATATTGAAGGGCCTTGATTTTTTTGGGCTGAGGCCAATTGAGGATTTGCTGAACTTTTGAAGAATTCATCTTGAGGCCATCACTTGAAACAACATAGCCCAAGTATTCCACACTTGAGGCATGGAATACACACTTGGAGGCTTTGGCAAACAAATTATTTTCCCTCAGTCTTTGGAGAGCAGAGGTCACATGTTTTACATGTTCCTCCTCAGAACTGAAAAAGACCATAATATCATCTAAATAAACCACAACAAACACATCCAAGAAATCTGCAAAGATATCATTTACTAGATTCTGGAAAGAAGCAGGAGCATTGGTCAAACCAAATGGCATGACCAAATACTCATAGCTACCATATTTGGTTCTAAAGGCAGTTAAGTGCTCATCCCCCTCTTTGACTCTCAGGAGGTTATATGCACCACACAAATCTATCTTGGAGAAGATAGTGGAACCGTTGAGTACAGTAAGCAGCTGGCTCATAGGAGGAACATGGTATCTGTTCTTCCTAGTGACAGCATTGAGTTTGCGGTAGTCAACACACAAACAAAGACCTCCATCCTTTTTCTTGACTAAAAGGACAGGTTCTCCTGTTGAAGAGGAGCTTGGTCTTATGAAACCTTTCTCTACATTCTCTGAAATGTATGCCCGCAGTGTTTCTGACTCTTTATTTGATAATGAGTAGATAACACCAATTGGAGGTAGAAGACCCTCCAATTTGATATGATGATCACAGGCACGGTGTGGAGGAAGTTTCTCTGCTTTCACCTTGGAGAATACATCCAAATATAGGTTATAAGCAGGAGGAACAACCTTCAACACAGTTTCAATTTCTTCTGGCTCTTCCTCCTCATCCCCCTGCTCCTCCAGGGAGGCATGAAAAGATAAAGGAGGAAGGTCCATATCCCCTTGAAAGAGATGAAGTGAAGATATGGCAACATCTTCTCCAACATCCTTTATCTCTTTGAAGACTTCATCTCTTAATGGAAGTAATGACTGAGAGGTAATGATGGAAGGGATATGGACAGTAGAAGTAAGGGAAGGTGTCTTAGGTTCACCAGCCAGAGCAACACTGTTGACAGCAGTGGCAAAGTCATTACTAGCAGAAGGAATAATACCACTAGAATCCTTATGATTAGAATCATAGGTGATCAATCCATTTTTCCAATCAATAATGGGAGTAAAATGGTAAAGAAAATCATAGCCCAATATCAGGTCTTTTCCCTTGGGTGAATCTATGATAAAGAAGTCCCATTCAAAGCTTGGGAAGGAAGGCAAGTCAACTACCCACTTGGTATAATGAGTGATGAACAAGGCAGGGGATTCATTAGAATCCAGAATGAAAAGAGGAATCTTTTCAGGGAGCTCTGACAGAGTCAATGAGTACTTGAGAACAAAATTCTTTGCAATAAAAGAGTTTGTAGCACCAAATCAATGAGAATACTATAAAAAATATCAGAGATAGAAGAAAAAATAAGAAACTTTAAAGATTTCTTGACACTAGTATTCAGAGTGCACAATTGTGCTCTTGAAGGAAATAAGTGAGAACCATTGAACACATCATGATTCCCACTCAGGCTTTTCCCTGCTTGCCAGGGAAGCCTCTTGATGATCCAGGCCTGTTCTGGGGTCTCTTGAAGCATTTTACAATAGGGTGTTTTCCACCACAATAAGTACATAACCCCTCTTGAATCCTCCTCTCCTTTTCAGAACCAATTAATTTATTGTCCTTATTGAGGAGAGCAGCATGGGGCTTGTCCTTCAATGAATGAGATTGCTTGCCCTTCTTGTCCTTCTTCTGGTGAGTCCTCTTTGACGATGAATTCTGAGGAGGAATTGAGGGATTGGATCCATTAACAGGAGTCTTCTTCTCTTGATTACCACCCTTTTCCTTTTGCCTCTCATGATATCTTGTGTCTAATTCTAAAGTGACATCCATAAGTTCTTGAAGAGTATCAAAAGTTCCAGGGTGAGAAGCCAACTGATCCAATAATATTGATGCCAATTTTCTTCTGTAAACATGGATATAAGCTCTTTCCCCCCAATCTCCAATTCTTGACATTAAGCTTCTGAAATCTTCAATGTACAAGGATACATGACCACTTTCCTTCATCCTCAAATTGTCCAACTCTTGTTCAGCTTTCCTGACTTCATTTGGGTCACCAAACAGAGTGAATAATTGAGATTCAAATAATGGCCAATTATTGAGGAGGTAGGAAGGGTCTTCATTGGAAATATTTGAGACATGGGGTTCAATCCGCTTTCCAGCTCTACCAGTGAGAAAAGAAGTTTAGTAAAGAACTTTCTTCCTGTCAGAGAAGAAATTTGCTCGATCGTTATGGAAGATTAATTGACAGGATTGGATAAATCCTCTCAATTTATCAGCTTGAGTACCATCAAAAGAATCAGGTGCCTTCATGGATGGAGTCTTGAAAGCAGGGGCTTTGGAATTGTCCCTGGGAGCAACTGCTTGAGTGAGTTGCCCCATGAATTGAGTCATCTGCTCCATCATCTTGAGGAGACTTGGATCAGTTTGAGAGACAAGAGGTTGACTAGAAAGGGCTAGATTAGAACCCTGAGGCACCTCTGGAGCATTTGCCAAGGCATCTGCCACTTCAGTCTCCCCAGAATCCTCCTCTTCCACAGACTCTTCCCCCTCTTCATCTTCAACTTTCCTTAATCTTTCTCTTGCACCTTCAGACATGCCAGGGTAGCCACCCAAAAGTCCAGAAAAGGATCTTGATCTTCTAGATTTCATTCCACCTCTTCTTGAGGGTGCTGCTCCTTCCATTGGTGGTCCTCTGTCCAAATTTGCACTCAGTTGATCAACTGATGGTGTGCGGTCAAGAGGAGCCCTTGTTGTAGGAGTAAGAACAGCTAGAATTTTTTGGGATCTAGTGTTCTTTGCTGGGGGACTATGCTGAACTGGCATTATGAACAGAAGTTGAATAAAAGAGACTTGATGGTATTGAGAACAGAAATCAAAACTTGGCCAAATCAATCACAATAAAATCTTGATGAGTCTTGAGGAATCAATTCAATTCTTGAGGTGAAATCAACTTCAATCAACAATCAAAAATCAACAATAAATCAAATTCAAATCAATTATCAATAATCTTGAGTAAAGCAACAATCAATCAATAAATCAGTGTCTTCAATATGAATCAAGGTCTTGAGGAATCAATCAATCAATTCAAAATCTTCAGAAATCAATTCAAATATATTTATCAGTCAAATCAATCAATAATCAAAATCAATTCTTGAGGATCAATAAAATATCTTGAGAATTCAAAGTCAATCAATCCAATCCAAATGAAAAATCCTGAATCGCTGAATCAATAAACCCAATGAATCCCAATGAATAATCCAATCAATTAAACCAATCAATAAATCCTGAATAAGACCTGAATGAGAACACAGAAAAAATTTGATTTGATAAAAAATAAAATGAAGTGATGAAATGGTCAGCAATGATTCAGAAAGAAGAAAAATCAATTTCATGTAAATGAAATGAGTGAGATGAAATTGATGAGAGAGAAAAATCATAATCATTAAAGATCATTAAATCATAAAAGATATCATAATTTTTGAATGAGAGAAATGAATATAAATGAATGAAAAGAAAGAAACAAATATGAGTTAATTAATTTAATGTCACAGGGGCTCTTCGAAGTGAAGAGGGCCTGGCACTCAGTAAACTGGGACTCACTTATGGAGGGCTCAAAGATATGGAAGAAAGGATACACTTAAGAGTGTTAAAGATGAATTACTAAAGAATGAATATAAGAAAGCAGCAACAAAAAAGAATAAGAATAAAGAATAGAAGAGCCAACCCCAAACAAGTCCAAGTCCACTGTTTCAACCTGTCAGAATGGAAAGAGAAGGGTTAATAAGGATATGGCCACCCAACTCATACTGTACAGGCAAAGAGAGAAATGTAAAGACTAACTTAAAATCAAATAATTATAATACCCAAAATAGGGATAAGAATAATTATAAAATAATAAATAAACTAAATTAATTAACTGGGGAAAAGTCCCCAGGGGGGAGAAAGAGGGGCTGGTATATGTGAGAAACACCAGCCCTGATCCAGAGGAAGAATTTTCATGAGAGGATTGAATTATTGAATTGAGTCTGGCCAATACAGGTCCTGTACAAGAGGTGTGGTGTATTTGAGTGATCATACAGTTTCATACTGGTGTATTGAAACTGTATTGGGTGAATCCAACCTGTACAGGTATTGACAGGCTGTATTGATGTACCAAGCTGTATGCATGTTTCAGAATGAAGATTGCTGAAACTGAATGCTGATGCAGATACTGGATCTGCTGATTTGAGGTGTTTGAGTGGGTGTATTGATGAATACCCTTACCCCTGGTGAGTGGTTGTTACAATATGAAACTGTGATTAAAAATCAAGTACTTTTCCTGTCCTCAAAATTTTTATAAGGTAAAATTGATTATGAATAGTATGAAATAATATTTTTAGGAGAAAATGCACCAATCTTATTTTTTTAACTGTATAAGTATAAAAAACAATATTATAAAGATTTATTTTTTTACCAACAATAGAAATTTATCCAAAAATACTCTACAAGAGATATTTAAGGCTACAAAAGAAATTTCTTCAAGAGCAATTTTGATTGGTATTAATTGAGCAAAGTACTCCAGGGAATTTATAAAAGAACAGAGTCCTTAAAAGAATTATTAAAAAGAAAGCACACCCAAAAGTGACCAGAGTGAATTTGGAAACAAAGTGACAAAGTTAACAGTGATGAAAGATGCTTTACTTCACTTATGGGGTGTTTCAAGGGGTAAAAATGATTATAAGGATTTTTTCATGTGGTTAAAAAGTTTAAAATGATTTAAAAAAGGGTGTTTGTAATTTTTTATTGATTGCTTTAACATTGTTTAAACTAACTATAAAAGGAAAAGATTCTCACATGAAGAGAAAAGTGGGGCAAAGAAGAAATTCTTTTATAGCCATCAATTTTCTTACTCCAAAAGTAAAATTTTCTCTTTCAATTCTTGGAAAACACTCCGACAACATAAAAGCCAGTTATGGAATCATTGAACCCTGGTTTAGACCAAAAAAGGACCAGTTTTAGCCATTTTTGACCCTTACATCAGCTATTGCTATAGTAATACCTGATTTTAAGCTTTCAAAAAACTTAATAATGTGTTTAAGAGACTTCAAAACAAGTTAAAATTGTTTTTACAATTATTGTTTTATCTTAAGGGTAGTTTTACCCTCTTGGCAACAGTTAAAACTTCCCCGGTTGGTCTGAAAACCTCATCATCAATTGAGACACAGACCCTGTGACTCAATTCCAGGCCCAAATTTATGAGCTTTTGCATGTATTTTTACAACTCACACCTGTCAGCAAGGAATATGGGGGTCTGGCTCCCCCCCAGAATCAATCTTTCCAATTTATTTTTTCTTTAATTCCTCATCATTTATTGTACTTAGAATTTACATATGTAGTTCAATTGACTTTTTACAGTACACAACTTTAATAATTGACACCTCATATTTAAATTAAATTTCACTTATGTAATACACACACATTTTGACATTTCAATTGAAAATACTTCAATGCCTCATAACTTCTAAACTACACACAGCACCTCAGTTTTAACACAAAAATTGATGTTTGTTACAAAATTTCATGTGAATCAAATTGAGATTTTTATTATTTTCAACTTTTGTACATAAAATACTCGAAAGTTAATTTAAGCTTAATTAGAACTGGGTTACAAAAATTTACCCAGAGGTGACTCCACCTTATTTTTTATTAGGAGTCCAATGGTGAAATAATTTACATATGTTTAGTTGTTGTATAAAAGTTTATGATAATTTTTGCTTAAATTTTTTACAAAAATATTTCAATTTTGGTATTTTTTGTTAAAAATTCCTTTTTACTTGATTTTTTCAAGTAAAAATGTGTTTTCACAACTTTAAATTATTATTATTTTTGAATTATAATTAAATTTTCATTTTTTTATATAAATTTATATTTCTATTTTAATTTTTTTTTATAATTTAAATAAACTTATTTTATTTATAATTGTATCTTGTTTTATTATTGGTGGTCTTTTGGGTATCTGAAAATACCTCTAAGTCTCACACATTGTCTGTCAAAACCTTTTGATGGAATCCCTTTATAGAATCCATGGTTGTAATGAGCTTATCCCAGGAAAATTGTGTCAATGTCTCATGTATTCTGGGTATTGGATATCTTCCAGGGATAGTGTAGGTATTTAGAGCTCTAAAGTCCCCTACCATCCTTGATTTTCCATTATGCCAAGTAATAATAACAGGTGTAGTGACCTCTACCTGTTCATTATTTCCTACTTTCCTTAATACCCCAAGGTCCATTAACTGTTTATTGTGTACCTCTAAGGCTTCTCTGGCCCTTGGGCTAGCTGGGTAAGTTGGTCTTCTTAACAGGGGTGGATAAGGTTTTTCTACATTAAGGATGATGTCTACTTTGTTTCCAATAATAGCACCTAGTGGTTCTTTGTCAGTTGCAAAGGCATTGTGATATTTGAATAGAAGGTCAATCAATTTTTCTTTCATTTTTTCTGTTAATTATTGATTTAATTCTGCCTCTTTAAGTTGGTCCTGTATGAAAAATTAGTTTTCTGGGCTTTTCTCTTCCCTTTTTATGACTGTAATTTGTTTTTTGCTATTTAAAAACCAAAATTTTTGCCTCTTATTTTCTTCTATGGTAAAATATCTATATTATTGATTTGAGATATCTATGCCATAAAGTGACAAGTAGTCATTCCCAAGTATAAAGTGGCTACTAGTAAAATTTTCCATTACTGCAAACTCTACTTACACTCTTATACATTGTGAAGGGTGAGGAAAAATTAATTTGAAGTCAATTATTCCAAGGGGCTTTGTGATTTCACTTGCACTACTAAATTTAACTCCTTGTATTTGTATAAGTTTTTCTTCCCAATATGGTACAATTGATTTCAAATAACTTTTACCAACACATTTACAGTAAGCTCCTGTATCCAAGTTCACTTTTTCCTCTTGGTTTTCAAACATTAAAATCCTTATACTTGAATTTCCAGCTATATATCCCATTCCTTTTGCTGGTTTGGTTCCATACAGTTTGGCATCTTGTATTTTTTTCAGGCTTGTATCAGATGTTCCAACTTGTGATAAGTTTTAGTTGAAATATAATACTTCATATATTCAATCAATATTATTAATTTGTGCATTAATTATATTAATTTCATCACTTTCAGAAGTTTCTGACTCTACAGTATCTTTTTCAGAATCAGATTATTCTTCTTTGTCATTTTGCTCTTCTGTTTACACAATTTCATTGATTTTTGCTTTTTTAAGGCAATTATTGGCTAAATGTCCAATACCTCCACATTTATGGCATTTTCTTTGCTCATTACTGTTGGGTGTATTGGTCTTGAAGGGTTCTCTTGGTTTATTTAGACTTTTTATGTCCAATTTTTTCCGAGTTCTACCAATCTTAGTTCTTGTCACTATATCTTCTAGTGCATTGATATATTCTTTTGTGGAGCATGGTTCTATACACCTACTTCTCAGTGAATTTGGCTGGTTTTAGCCATTTTAGACCCTTAAATCAGCTATTACTATAGTAATACCTGGTCTAGATCCTTCAAAACATGTCAGAATGTGTGCAAGAGACGTGGAAACCAGTTCAAACTGTTTTTACTAAGATTTTTTTAAATTAAGGGTAGTTTTACCCTCTTGGCAA
Organism: Austropuccinia psidii; assembly: GCA_023105745.1. NCBI lineage: Eukaryota > Fungi > Basidiomycota > Pucciniomycetes > Pucciniales > Sphaerophragmiaceae > Austropuccinia > Austropuccinia psidii. Next base: position 71,158,903 of record JALGQZ010000004.1, read on the forward strand.
CAGCTAAAAACTGCCCTGGTTGGTATCAAAACATCATCATCAATTGAGTCACAGACCCTGTTACTCAATTCCAGGCCAAAAGTGATGAAATTTTGTGTGTATTTTGACATCCCACGCCTGTCAGAAAGGATTTTGGGGGTCTGGCTCCCCCTTGGAGCTAGAGTACCTTTTCCCCCAAGAATTAATCTTTCCAATTTATTTTTTCTTTAATTCCTCATCATTTAATACACTTGTAATTTACACATACAATTCAATTGAGTTTTATAGTACACAACTGTAATAATTGATACCTCATATGTATTTTTTGTGACATTTCTGGGTACAGTACATTTAATCTTTCAGCTTCTTTTAAGAATAAAGTCAAAGTTTTATCCTTATCTGGCTCAAAGAAGTAATTTTAAAATTCATTTTCTACCTTGTACCTCCAGGCATCATTTTTCCACTTGGTGATTATTTCATTTTTCCACCAAGACCAGGTATTTTTACCTTTGGTTTGTCTTATGCCATAATACCAACTTTTCGCAGGTTTTTCAAATAATTAATTTAATCCTTCAGCTATTAATTAATCTTGTATGGCATAATCTTCCTCTAACATATCAATTGCTTTAATTAATTATGTATGGTAATATTAACCTTAGCCTGTGAATGTTGGCCGTTCTTTTAATTGAGGTGCTTCCTTCATTAAGACTTGGTTATTGTATTGATAACTCAAGTCTTTCATGAATGGATTTTTTATTTCCTCTTTTGGTTTAACAGGACTTCTTTTGTGAGAAAATGGGGTTGATAAATTTGGCATATCTCAGTTAGCCTCATTTATTTTATCCATTTTTTTAGTAATAGGTCTTATGTCACTTTGAATGTCATCCTTAAGATTCATTCTTGCTTAATCACTCTTTTCTAAATGGTCTGGAAGTAGTTTTTTATTTGATGAAGTCTTTTCTTCAAATTTTTCAACAGAAATACTTAATTTGTTTAGTTTTTCTATTAAATTGTCAATGCTCACATCATAATTGATTGTTAAAGTTATTTCTTTAATATCCTTTATGTATTTATACAATTCTTGTTGTCCTTGTATTATTTTTGAGTGTTGTCAATTAAAGTTTTTGGATTATCATTTTCAACCATAAATTTAATGTTATGAATTTTTTTATTTTGTACAGCAATTTTTGTTAAAGATGATAAGCTGTTATTTATTTCTTGTAAGGATAATAGACTATTTTCAATGTCTTGAAGAGGTAAGATACTATTTCTAATTTCAGTAAAAGTATTTACAACATCAGGAGACAAAGTTATTTCTTTGTGAAATGAGGTTGTCTCATTCTTTGTTCCTCTTTGTCCTTGAATTCCATCAAGGTTCTGGCTATGTTGAAGACATTGTCCATGTCATATTTTTGGAGTTTTGGGATCCTGCAACTTGGGCAATATGGTTTCCTCCAATTCTTTTTATTTTTCTTCTTCCCTTCTTGGGGAATTTGGTTGGCTTTAGGCTTGCTGGTAGAAGCTACTGGGGCTTCTTCCTTGCTTGTCTCCCTCTTTTTGGCATGGTATTCCTTTATCTTCTTGATTTGAGGCTTGGATTATACTGGATTCCATCAATTGGAGTATCTCATTATTTCCTCTTTGAGGAATCTTTTCAGGATATGTCAGGATTTCATCACTCCTAGGTGGATTTTTGGCAACATTTCCCAATATTTATCCTTTTACACCATGTAATACTGCTGTACTGGCTCATATAAATGTCTATTTGAGCCCTCAGAATGTGATTTGTCCCTCTTTGAGTTACTCATACTTAGTTCCAATTCTATTTCAGGAATCATGGGCATATCTGGGACTTGCCTTGTGGATATGGAACTTACTTTTGAGGATTCTGTTCCACTGGGGATTTTTCCCTTTCTTTTCCTGTAAGGTGTGGATATGAAACTTTGATTAAAAATCAAGTACTTTTCCTGTCCTCAAAATTTGTATAAGGTAAAATTCAGTTAAAAATAGTATGAAATATTATTTTTAAGAGAAAACACGCCAATTTTATTGTTTATAACTTTATTAGTATAAAACAATAATATTATAAAAATTTATTGTTTTACCAACAATAAAAATTTATCCAAAAAATACTCTACAAGAGATATTTTAAGGCTACAAAAGAAATTTCTTCAAGAGCAATTTCAATTGGAATTAATTGAGCAAAGAACTGCAAGCAATTAATTAAAGAACAAAGTCTTTAAAAGGAATATTAAAGAGAAAACACGCCCAAAAGTGACCAGAGTGAATTTGGAAACAAAGTGACAAAGTTTACAGTGATGAAAGATGCTTTAATTCACTTTTGGGGTGGTTCAGGGGTAAAAATGATTATAAGAGTTACAAACAATGATTATAATGATTTTTTCACGTGGTTAAAAGTATTAAAATGATTTTAAAAATGGTGGTTGGAATCTTTGATTGATTGGTTTAACAGTGTTTCAACTAATTAATAAAAGGAAAAAGATTCTAACATGAAGAGAAAAGTGGGGCAAAGAAGACATTCTTTTATAGCCATCAATTCTCTTACTCCAAAAGTAAAATTTACTCTTGTCAGTCGTGAAAAACAGTCTGACAACAGAAAAGCCAATTATGGCATCATTGAACCCTGGTTTAGACCAAAAAAGGGCTGGTTTAAGCCATTTTTAGCCATTTTTAGCCATTTCAGACCCTTAAATCAGCCATTACTATAGCAATACCAGGCCTAGAGCCTTCAAAACACGTCAGAATGTGTGTCAGAGGCGTAGAAACCAGTTAAAACTGTTTTTACTATGATTGTTTTATCTTAAGGGTAGTTTTACCCTCTTGGCAACAGCTAAAACTACCCCAGTTGGTATCAAAACCTCATCATCAATTGAGTTCACAGACCCTGTAACTCAATTCCAGGCCAAAAGTGATGAACTTTTGCATGAATTTTGACATCCCACGCCTGTCAGCAAGGATTTTGGGGGTCTAGCTCCCCCTTAGAGCTGGAGTTCCTTTTCCCCCCCAAATTTAATCTTTCCAATTTATTTTTCCTTTAATTCCTCATCATGTATTATACTTATAATTTACATATGTAATTCAATTCAATTGTACAGTACAATAAAGTAATAATTGACACCTCATATGTAAATCAAAGTTCACTTATGTAATACACGCGCACATTTTGACATTTCAATTGAATTCAATTGAAAATACTTTAATTCCTCATAACTTCTAAACTAAACACAACACCTCAATTTTAACACAAAATTTGATGGTTAACACCACATGTGGTGTGAATTAAATCAAGGTTTTGAGGATTTTCAACTTTTGTATTGAAAATACTAAAAACTTAATTTAAGCTTATTTAGAGTTGAGTTACAAGAATTTCACTCAGAGGTGACCCCACCTGATTTTTTATGAGGAATCCAATGGTGAAATAAATTTTATGTGTTTATTTATTGGATAAAAAGTTATAATAATTTTTATATAACTTTTTTCCAAATTTATTTATTTTTTCACAATTTTGTTAAAATTTTATTTTTACTTAATTTTTTCAAGTATAAAAGTAATTTTATACTTACAAAATTTAATGTATTTTTTATTTTTAAATTGTAATTAATTTTTTATTTTTAATATAATTTTATATTTATATTTTGATTTTTATTTTAGTAATATAAATAAATTTATTTTATTTATATTAATATGTTATTTTTTATATTTGTGGTCTTTTGGGTATATGAAATTACCTCTAAGGCTCACATTCCCTCCCCCTAAAAAAGAATATTACTTTGTAATATTGGTGTTTCTAGTGTGTCTGAATCTCCTCAGGAGTTTGGTAGCTTCTGGTATATCTTTTTCTTCTAACCATTCATCTTCACAAGTTGGGTCACTGTACCTAACAAGGTATTCCCTTACTTTCTTGGTTCTTAATTTCCTTTCTTTAAGAACTTTGGTTATTTTCTTAGTACCAGATGTCTCAATAGGAGGTATAACTTGGGGAACCTTATTCCTCAAAAGAAATTTCTCAGCATCACTAGATTTATATGGTTTTATCAAGCTCACTGGAAATGTAGGATGCTTATTGCTAAGCTCTTCAGATAACTCTACTTCAACAGCATTTTCTCCATGGAGGGCTTTAATCACAAAAGGTCCTGCAAAGGAGTCTTTCAGCTTTTTACATCCTTTGATGTTATTGAAGTTAGTGGTGGATACAAGAACTAGGTCCCCCACTTTGAAATCTGGAGTTGCATGTGATTTATCCCATTTGTCTTTAGCATATGCAAAAGAATCCTCCATGCATCTTACTGCATGCCTTCTAGCTTTGTCTAGCATTCCTTTGAAGCTAGCAGCTGTGGGATGTATTTCAATTAAGTCTTTTCTCAAGGAATCTTGGGGTAACTTGGGGTTCCATCCTTTTTCTAGAATAGCAGGAGTCTGATTGGTACTGGCATGGATTGATGTTTTATATGCCAATTCTAGTGCTGGCAACAGAGTACACCAATCATGGGTAAATCCATCACAATCTTTGAATTCAAGGCCATATGCACAAAATCTTCTCACCATGTCCTCTAAGGTTTGGATCATTCTTTCAGCCAAGCCATCAGTTTGTGGGTGGTAAGCTGTAGAGAAAGACAGTTTAGTGCCAAATAATTGGTGAAGATTTGTCCATAGTGCTGAAGTGAATTTGGGATCTCTATCACTGATGATATTTGTAAATATTCCAGTCCATGACACTACTCTATTCCATATCAGAAGAGCTGTATCCATGGCTGTATCATCTTTGTGACATGGTAAAAAGATTGGAGTTTTACTGAATCTGTCCACAATTACTAGGCAAGCATTATAGCTTCTGTCACCTCCTGGTGGTAGGCCAGTTACCCAATCCATATGGATAATTTCCCAAGGTCTGCTTGGTTCTTGGATTTTCATCATATTTCCAAGTCTTTTGCCAGTGGATTTATTTGCCTTTTGGCATCTGTCACAGGTTTTGCAATACTCTGCAACATCTTTCTGCCACATTGGCCACCATATGCAGGTCTTCACTTTCTCTCTTGTTCTGTCTTCAGAAAGATGTCCTGAAAAGGGACTATCATGGCATTCTTTCAGCACAAGATTGATTAGTGACCTGTCCACAACTGTCATAACACATGTGTGTTTTGTTCTGTGGTAAATTATACCATCTAGTAGGTGAAATCTTCCTTCATCATAAGATTTTTTCCATACTTCATCCAAGGCATGTGTAAGAGAGTTGTCCTTACAGTCCTTGTTAAGTAATTGGCATAAGATGCTACAATTCTTATCTTGAGTGTAGCTGTTTCTGACTTCTTCAAAGAAGGTGGTGTTTAAGTCTGTAACACTTATCCCTTCTATTGGAATTTGTGGTGAAGCTTCTTCTGGAACATAAGCAGGATTATCAATATTATTTGGTAATGGCCATCTGCTTAGTCCATCTGCATTCTTATGAATATTCCCATCCTTATGAACAATAGTCATATTGCCTCTGTATTCTTGTATGGCTATTTGCCATCTGAGCATGTGTCTGTTAGGTGTTTTCATGTTCAAAAGTGATTTGACAGCTGTACAATCTGTTATTACTTCAAAAACACATCCTTCTAGAAAGTAATTTAGCTTTTCCAGAGCCCAAACAAGGCATAAACACTCCATCTGACTTGCTCCATATCTGGCTTCAGTTGGTTTGATTTGCCTAGATATGAAACATATGGGTCCTTCTACAGGTTTATCATTTATAATCTGAACTTGGTGAAGTGCAGCACCTAGCCCATCTCCTGATGCATCAATATAAAGCTTAAAGGGCAGCTTAAAGTCTGGCATCAGTAAGAGTGGAGCAGTGGTCAAGGCTTGTCTCAAAGATTCAAAGGCTTTTACTCTGTCAACTGTCATTTCAAAGACTGTGTCTTTGTCACATAGCTTATAAAGAGGTTTTGCTATGGATGCAAAATCTTTAATGTGTTGCCTGTAATACCCTGCAAAACCCAAAAATGATTGAATTTCTTTTTTGTTTTGAGGCATGGGTTTAAGCAGTACTGCTGCAACTTTGTTTTTGTCAACTCCAAGAGATAAACCAGATACTACATGCCCTAGTGCTTTAAGCTCTTTAAATCCAAAATGGCATTTCTTCAAAGAAATTTTCATATTGACAGATTGAATTTTTGTCAAAACTCTGGACAATCTGTACATATGTTCTTCCCAAGTTTTGGAGCAGACTATAATGTCATCAATGTAAATGATTAACCATCCTTCTGAAAGTTCTTCAGGGAAGATTTCATTCATCATTCTTTGGAAGTGTGAAGGTGCATTTTTGATACCAAAAGGCATTCTTAAATATTCATAAACTCCACAATGAACAATGATTCTCAAATACTTCCTTGCTCTTGGTGTTACCACATTCTGATGAAATCCCTTAAGAGCATCCATAGTGCTTATATATACTGCTTGAGATATTTGAGTGAGGGCAATCTGGATCTTTGGAATTGGGTATCTGTCTGGAACAGTATAAGTGTTCAGAGCTCTAAAGTCCCCAACCATTCTAGATTTTCCATTATGCCAAGCCACTATGACTGGTGTAGTTATTTCTACTTCTTCATTGTGGCCTACTTTTCTTATTACACCAAGGTCTAAAAGTTCTTTGATATGGCTTTCTAGTGCTTCTCTTGATTTTGGACTTGCTGGATATGCAGGTCTTCTTAAGAGTGGTGGATAAGGTCTCTCAATATTAAGGATAATATCAATTTCATGACCAATAATTGCCCCTAGGGGCTCTTTATCTGAGGCAAATGCTTCTTTATGGTCATATAAAAGAGAAAAGAGTTCATTTTCTTGTTTATCACTCAAATGAAGGCTTATTTCAGCTTCATTTAAGTGTTCAGACTTGAATTTCTCTAACTCTAAGTTGACTGGTGATACTTTGTTTACTGTAATTTGTCTTTTAAATGGTAAAAAGGCAAATTTTTGGCGCTTATTGTCTCCAATAGTAAAGTATCTGTCTTTGTTGTTGTGTAAATCTATGCCATACATGATTAAATAATCATTTCCCAATATGAAATGGGTACTAGAGCAATTTTCCATAACAACAAATTCAACAGTGATTCTTAAATTTCCATTGATATGTGGAAATATGACACTAGTCTCAAATATTCCCAATGCTTTCATTGGGTTACTTGCACTATTGAATTTTATGCCATCAATTGGCAATAATTGATCTTCAAAGTTTGGTACACAAGTTTTAAGAAAAGATTTGCCAACACAAGAGCAGAAGGCTCCTGGGTCAAGCAAAAGTTTAGTGGGTTTGTTGTCAATCACCACTTCTGTTATACAGGAGTTACCAGCTGTATAACCTTTTCCTCTGTTTGGTTTGGTTTTCATGAGTTGTGCATCTTGAATTTTTGATAAATCAAGTTGACCATTGCTTAATTGTGGCAAGTGGGAATAAGATTCCATGATGTCAAAAGTGGCATTGATATTTTCTATATCTTTTGAAGATTCAGAAAATATGGATGACTTGTCATCTGAATTTTCTTCAATTATGTCATCTTTTTCAACATCAGGTTCTTTCTCCACATCAATTTCATTGATTTTCCCTCTCTTTGGACATGTATTGGCTAAATGAGTGGTGCTTTGGCAAATATGGCACTTTCTGACTGTATCTGCAGATTTATTTTTAATATTATTAGAGTTTTCTTTGGGGTTTTTGTCCACAGAATCCTTCCAAGGTGTATTAAACCTTGTTTTGAGATTCACCCTACTGGAACCAATTCTGGTTCTTGTGGTTACTTCCTCTAATATATTGATAATGTCTTCTGCTGAAGATTGTTCAGTAGTCCTGCTCTTGACAGCATGCTCTAAGTCACCTCCACATTGTCTTAGAATTTTTCTATGAATCATAAATTCTGACATGTCAGGGTATAATGCTGTTAACCTGTCCTTTTGTTGACAAAACCATGGTAAGGCTTTGTCTTTATCAGCATTAAATTTGGCGGATTCAAAGGCTGTTTCAACTTTAAACCTCCATGCATCATTGGCCCATTTGTTGACAATTTGGGTTTTCCACCAAGTCCAACTCTGGTGTCCATGTGCTTGTCTCAATTTGATATACCATCTGTGAGCTGATTTGGTAAACAAGGTGTTAAACCTGGCTGTTACCAATCTGTCTGGTAATTCAAAATCTTCTTTGATCATGTCAATACCTCTGATAAATTCCATATGGTCATATTCTCCTTCACCACTGAAGTGAGGCCATTCCTTAAGTTTTGGAACTTCTTTTAATAGTGCTTGGCCCATTGATGGTTCCAAGTTATGAAAAGAGGTAGAAAATTCATCTTTTAACTGTGAATTTTCTCCATCCAATACTTGTGGATTGGGAATTCTTGCACCCTCATTCTGGTTCAGAGGTGTAGACATTCTTGGTAAGGTGTTTAGCAGTTGTTCAATATCATTCATTTTACTGTTGTTACACCTTTGAGAATTTTTTAACTCATGTTGTAAGCTTTGTATAGAGTCTATGACATTCTTTTTATGTTCATCCTCTTTATATGTAAGCTCATTCCATAACTCTGTTTGTCTAGTATTATCAGATATAACTTCATTCAATTTCATTGTTAATTTTGATATTTCCTCTTTTGAGGTATCAAAATCCTTTTTCAAGGCAATTGTATTTGTCTTTACTTCAGCAAATGCTTTTGAAACATAATCCAGAGTTTTTTTATTGTCCTCTTTGATAGTACTAATGGCATGTTTTATTCTTGTCTCAATTATGTCATCAATATTGAGTTTAGAATATTTTTCTGTTAATTCTTTAATAATTGCAGATTGTTCATTTATCTTAATGCCAAAAGAAGTATCATTATTGGAAGTTTTAATTGTTCTTAAAACCTTTTCAAAACACATAAGTGTTTCATTGATTTGGCACAGGCTCAAGTTGTTTGTTTTAATGTTGTTACAAATGGATTCATTTTTATCAGAAAGATGTTTTTTCACGTCCTTTATAGCATCATACAACTCTGGGATGGAATCAAATATATCAGAAATCATTTCTGGAACTTTAATCTGGCTTCCTCCTTCTTTTGTAATTCCATCATGGTTCTGGCCATCTGAAATACATTTTCCATGGCATCCTGCTGAATCTTTGGGATCCTGTCGCCCTGGCTGTAAGGTTTTGGAGCTTGTGCTTTCCCTTTGCCCTTGTTTGGAGTTTGTGGCTGCTTTCTCACGTTGGAATTGCTGCTGCTGGCCACTGGGGCTGTTTTTGGCACTGGTTTTGGTGGTGGAGGGTTGTTTTTCCTCCATTCCAGTGTCAAAAGCATCATGTTTTTCTTCTCCATCAATGGATGCCATCCATTGAGCAATTTGCAAGTGTTGGGATGGCCCAAGAATTTTCTTACTGTCAGGTAAGAATTCATGCAATTCTTCCACAGGTCTGCAAGGATCTGGTACTCTTTGAATTGAAGTGCATTGTTGTATGCACTGTGGCTTGCTTTGTATATGTCCACAGAGGCTTGTTGTGGCGGTGTCAGCTCTTTTTGAAGGTAAAATGGTATTATCAGCTTCAGAATGACCCAATTCAGTTGTTTGGAAGTCATCAACTGACCCTTTTCCTTCTGTACCTGATTGGCCTCTGCCATAATCACGTCTATTACCTTTTTGGGAGCTGCTTGAGGGGTTGTAGCTGGCTCCTGACCTGGTTGAAGGCATAATTATGGTTAAAAAAGGTTTAAAATAGTATTTTTACGTCAAAAACTTACTATTGGCCAAATTTTTAGCTTTCTGAAGTGTATTACTTATATCCAAGTTAATTAATTCAGAAGATATTGGTTCAGGTTGATTATTTTGAGTCACAATAACAGTACTATTATGATCAGAATTAACAGTACTGGCAGGGATAATGCTGGTTACTGTTGAGGCTGTTTCAATGTTTTCTTGTCTTACCACGTTGTCAGACACTAAAATTAATGAAAAAGCCAATTAATTAAGTAAAAAAAAGGTTATTTCAAAAAAGAAATAAAAATATAAGCCTCACTTATAATATGAAAAAAAAATATTTTTTAAGGATTTTTTGGATTATAAGTATTTTTTATATGTTTTTAAATTTTTCAATATAAGAAAAAAGATTTAAAAAGAGTAAAAAAATATGTCACAGGTAAAATATCATGGCTGGGCCCCCAAATGTAAGGTGTGGATATGAAACTTTGATTAAAAATCAAGTACTTTTCCTGTCCTCAAAATTTGTATAAGGTAAAATTCAGTTAAAAATAGTATGAAATATTATTTTTAAGAGAAAACACGCCAATTTTATTGTTTATAGCTTTATTAGTATAAAACAATAATATTATAAAAATTTATTGTTTTACCAACAATAAAAATTTATCCAAAAAATACTCTACAAGAGATATTTTAAGGCTACAAAAGAAATTTCTTCAAGAGCAACTTCAATTGGAATTAATTGAGCAAAGAACTGCAAGCAATTAATTAAAGAACAAAGTCTTTAAAAGGAATATTAAAGAGAAAACACGCCCAAAAGTGACCAGAGTGAATTTGGAAACAAAGTGACAAAGTTTACAGTGATGAAAGATGCTTTAATTCACTTTTGGGGTGGTTCAGGGGTAAAAATGATTATAAGAGTTACAAACAATGATTATAATGATTTTTTCACGTGGTTAAAAGGATTAAAATGATTTTAAAAATGGTGGTTGGAATCTTTGATTGATTGGTTTAACAGTGTTTAAACTAATTAATAAAAGGAAAAAGATTCTAACATGAAGAGAAAAGTGGGGCAAAGAAGACATTCTTTTATAGCCATCAATTCTCTTACTCCAAAAGTAAAATTTACTCTTGTCAGTCGTGAAAAACAGTCTGACAACAGAAAAGCCAATTATGGCATCATTGAACCCTGGTTTAGACCAAAAAAGGGCTGGTTTAAGCCATTTTTAGCCATTTTTAGCCATTTCAGACCCTTAAATCAGCCATTACTATAGCAATACCAGGCCTAGAGCCTTCAAAACACGTCAGAATGTGTGTCAGAGGCGTAGAAACCAGTTAAAACTGTTTTTACTATGATTGTTTTATCTTAAGGGTAGTTTTACCCTCTTGGCAACAGCTAAAACTACCCCAGTTGGTATCAAAACCTCATCATCAATTGAGTTCACAGACCCTGTAACTCAATTCCAGGCCAAAAGTGATGAACTTTTGCATGAATTTTGACATCCCACGCCTGTCAGCAAGGATTTTGGGGGTCTAGCTCCCCCTTAGAGCTGGAGTTCCTTTTCCCCCCCAAATTTAATCTTTCCAATTTATTTTTCCTTTAATTCCTCATCATGTATTATACTTATAATTTACATATGTAATTCAATTCAATTGTACAGTACAATAAAGTAATAATTGACACCTCATATGTAAATCAAAGTTCACTTATGTAATACACGCGCACATTTTGACATTTCAATTGAATTCAATTGAAAATACTTTAATTCCTCATAACTTCTAAACTAAACACAACACCTCAATTTTAACACAAAATTTGATGGTTAACACCACATGTGGTGTGAATTAAATCAAGGTTTTGAGGATTTTCAACTTTTGTATTGAAAATACTAAAAACTTAATTTAAGCTTATTTAGAGTTGAGTTACAAGAATTTCACTCAGAGGTGACCCCACCTGATTTTTTATGAGGAATCCAATGGTGAAATAAATTTTATGTGTTTATTTATTGGATAAAAAGTTATAATAATTTTTATATAACTTTTTTCCAAATTTATTTATTTTTTCACAATTTTGTTAAAATTTTATTTTTACTTAATTTTTTCAAGTATAAAAGTAATTTTATACTTACAAAATTTAATGTATTTTTTATTTTTAAATTGTAATTAATTTTTTATTTTTAATATAATTTTATATTTATATTTTGATTTTTATTTTAGTAATATAAATAAATTTATTTTATTTATATTAATATGTTATTTTTTATATTTGTGGTCTTTTGGGTATATGAAATTACCTCTAAGGCTCACATTTCCCTTTTGAGGGATCAACTCTACTTCTGAGTCCACCACCATCTGATTGGATGGAGTATTGGTATCTTCTTCTAGTATTCATAGTAAAAATTTAAGAAAAGAAAAATTTCAGAACACAAAAAAGAATATTTTATGGAAATTAAAAGGAGGTACATACCTTTAGAGTCCTGAATAGTGTGTCCTGGAAAGACTAATTTCTTATATTTCTTTTTCTTATTGACAATTTGTGTTGGAGAACTTGGAAAAGCTTCTTCCACTAATCTCTCAACAGTGGTTTGATTATCCTCTGCTGGGTTGGCTGCAAACACTAAAAAGACAAAAAAATGTAAGTTTTTTTTTCAAAAGTGTTATTTTTGATAAGATATTGAGATTCCCACATAATAATTGCTTTTATATATTTAAATGAATAAAATTAATAAAAGAAATGATAAAAAAGAATAAAAATAACTTTTTTTATTGGTTTTATATATATATTGATTTTTAAAAAATAAAATAAAATTAAGATGATTCTTTTGAAATCAATTTATAATATAAATTCATTTTCAATTTATAAATATCTTTCTTAATCACTAAATTAACTCAAAGGCTCTTGAAAGTCTAAGGATGTGAAAAACTGTGTGTAAGACAGTACAATTGCTTTCCAAATGCCTCAATAGATTTTAAAATCAATAAATATAAAATTATTATATGATTTATTATTGTATAAACCCAATTTTAATCTCTTTTAAAGGTCTTCAAGGAAATATCACAGCCAGGCCCCCAAATGTAAGGTTTGACTATGAAACAATAAGTAAATATTACAAAAATTTCACTTATTGTACTATGAATGTCCTTATTAATTTAATAAATAGAATAAATAATAATTATAATAATAAAGAATTATTAAATAAATATAATAATATAATATAATAAAAAACAAATATATTAATATATTTAAAGCTCTTTATTATTGTTACCAACAAATAGTAAAGGCATAAAAAATTGGTTTTTCATAATAAAAAACAATTACTAACAATAATATTACCAATATTAATGTTATATATTTATATTAATAAATGAATTAGTAGAAGTAATAATAGAGAGAAATTATTAGAAAAGAGAAAATAACCTACTTTTAACACTTAATATAATAATTTTGAAAGATTTTATTCCAAAAAATGTAAATATAACTTATTCAAATTGTATTTACAAAAATACAATAAGAGAAATTACAAATATTCTTAATTTTACGTGGAAAATAGTATTTATAGAGAAATATAACAAAAACAATCAAGCAATCAGAGTAATAATGTCAACATTGATGATTATAATAAAGATTACCTTTTCTCTTTGATAATATAAAATATTTATATATAAAGAATAAAGTTTTTACCTTTTTGTTTTGTGCTTTATTGTTTTTGCTGTGTCTGAGGGGGAAATAGAGTAAAAAGAGCTCTATTTATAGTAAATTCCTCCCTTCTAGAGTCCAAAAGGCTTCTAGTAGACATTTACTGACTATATCCACTGAAATTCATCAGTATTTTAAGGCTTAGTGATGATTGCATCATAATCAAACCATCTTATCTCATTATTATGCCATTATTTAGAGTCATCACTAGAGCTCTAAGTTTGATGACATCATAGGCTTTTCAGAAGCCTAAAATTAATTTTTTTTATTATTTTTAATCATAATATAATATTATTCACCAGTTCTATCACTAATATGACTGTTAAGCTTGAAATAAGATTACAGTGAGTGATCATATATGATCAATTTTAAGCTTAAACTTTGATCATTAATAGCTTTTGAGTTATACACTCTACAGATATTCTGAGAGTGGATTCTGATATCATGGCATGTCCTTATCAAACCTCCAAGAGGATTCCCTTACATAATGAAAACTCTATTTTTGATGATTTTCCTTGTAACTCATCTTTTCTGTCAAAATTTATTATTTTAAACTTCAAACCATGATTTCAGAGGGTTGTACCTTGATTATTATGATAAAAATGCATCATTCTTCATGTATTAGCTAGTAGAACATGATTATCAACTTTATTCTAATTTTGGACCACTTTCACAACAAAGTGGTCAGCAGCTCTAACAATTTCATTCAATAAACCCTTACAAGTTATAACCTTGTTTGTAACATATCAAATAAAGCTCATATCTGTATTCCTACAGTAATTATTTGTTAACTTTATTTTGGTTTAACTCTATATCATGTATATTTCAGGAGATATTAGCTAAAAACCATGAATTTATGCACTGATCATAAAAGTGCATATATTCAGCTTAATTGCCTTAAGTATTAAATTTAGAGAAATGAAATAAAATTGTTTTATGTGTAGTTATTACTCATTAGTTATTGAATTTACAGATATTCCATAACAATAATACATGTGTGTTTTATCATTAAAAATCTAATTTTGTAATTTGTTTCACATTTTTATTCATCATATTCTAAGTTAAATCAGCATTTATGCCTTTTTATGGTATTTTTACTTATTTTAAGATAATTATTTAAAAGAATAATTATTGTAAAGTTTTCTTGTGACCTTTTTAAGTATGTGGTCATATCTCAAATTCTCACAGATTAATTAATTTTCTACACAACTTAATTATTAAATTTCTGGAAGTATCTTTTAGGCCATAAATTCAAATGACTTTCCTGAAACATGGATTCAATTATTTGACAGAAATATGCTCCATCACCCTTTCAATAACTGTGAAACTAATAATATGTTTGGCCATCAATTTTTGTGTAAAATATTCAAATGATGTTAAGGAATGAACCTTAAATCAATTACATTTTAATCATTAGGTACTTATTATGCTTATCCTTTGGTCTTTTACAATATGTAAGGAGTACTAGTCCAAAACCATTGCTTATTCTTTGGTGTTATTTCTGTGGCAGTTTAATTTTTATGTCATATACTTTTAATTTTTCATTTTATTTCTTCTGAAATGCCTTTTTATTAAAAAATTTTGATAAATGTGAGCCTTTGAGATATGACCACATATCCAATAAGGTCACAAAAAAGATTAATAATAATTATACCTTTAATATAATTATATTAAAATTAATTAGAATAATTATACACTAAAAATAATTACTCAAATATACAAAAAATACCATAAATTGGTACTAAAATTGGTTTAACTTAAAAACCAATGAATGAACATGTGAAATAAATTATACCATTGGATTCCTCATGGAAAAATACACATATACCATTTTTATGGCATATCTGTAAAGTCAATATTTAATGAATTATAAGGTATAATACCTTATAAAAACCATAAAATCCTATTTATCTCAGAAACCAATGAAACAACATGTGAAATAAATTGTACCAGTGGATTCCCCATAAAAATCCACACATAAAACAATTAATAAGCTAATTCTCAAAATCAATACTTAAGGAATTATCCTGAATATATGCACTTTTTTGGTCAACGCATATATTCAGTGATCATAGCTAATATCTTCTAAACTATACATGCTAGAATGATGAACCAAAAATAAAGTTACCACGTAATTACTGTAAGAACACAGATATGAACTTTTTTTTGCAAATTATAAACAAGGTTAAGACTTATGAGGAAATATTGATAAAAATCAACAGAGCTGTTGACCACTTTGTTGTGAAAGTAGTCCAAACTTAAAAAAAAGTACACAGTTAGATTCTCCTAGTTCATTCGTGAAGAATGATGTAATTTTTATTATTAAATTCAGGGTATAACCCCCTGAAATCAAGGTTTGAAGTTTAAAATATTGAATTTCGACAGAAAAGATGAGTTACAAGAAAAATCATCAAAATTAGAGTTTTGATGATGTAATAAAGAGCTCTTGACAGCATAATAAGGTTATGTCAGGCTATCAGAATTCACTCTCTGAATTGCTGTAGCGTGAAAACCTTAAAAGTTATTGAGGATCAAAGTTTGAGCTTAAATTGAGCTGTTATGATCACATACTGTAACCTTAAATTAAGTTTAACAGTCTTAAGAGTGATAAAATTGGTGAATACTATTAGTTTATGATTAAAACTAATAAAATCCACGAAATTTGGGGTTCTGCCAAGCCTCTGATGTCATCACACTTAGAGTTATAGTGATAACTCTAAATAATGGTGTAATAATGATGTAATATGGTTTGATCATGATGTAATCACCCTCAAACCTTAAAATATTGATCAATTCCAGTGGATATGATCAGTACACGTCTACTAGAAGCCTGTTGGACTCTAGGAGGGAGGTATTTACTATAAATAGAGCTCTTTTTACTCTGTTTTCCCCTCAGACGCATCAAAAACATTAAATCAATTAAATAAAAGGTAATTTCTTTATTCTTTAAATATAAAACTCTTATATTCTTAAAGACCAAAGACCATCTTGTCATTAATCACCATTTTTACGTGATTAAATCAATTCTTTAATTGTTTTTGCTATAAATCTCTCTAAAAAGCTCATTTCCACGTAAAATCAAGAAATTTAGTAAATTCTCTTTATTTTTATTGTAAATACAATTTGAAAAGGTTGTATTATATTCTTTTGGCGTAAAATAACTCAAAATTATTATCTTAAGTGTTAAAAGTAGGTTATTTCATCTTATTATAATAATTTCTCTCTTATTATTACTCATAATAATTCTTATTTAATATAAATAGTATTTATATTAATTTATAACTTTAATATTAGTAATATTATTGTTATTAATTGTTTTTTTTTATTTATAAAAAACAATTTTTTACGCCTTTATTATTTGTTGGTAACAATAATAAAGAGCTTTATAATATATTAATTATTTTATATTAATATATTAGTTATAATATTATATTTTTATATAATATTAATTATATTATTATATTTATTTAATAATATAATAATTTTACGCCATAATAATAATATTTCTTTATTATTATTATTATTTTAATCTTATTTATTCATTTTATAAGGACATTCAGAGTACAATAAGTGATAAATTAGTAATTTTTACTTATTTTTTCATAGTCAAACCTTACATTTGGGGGCCTGGCCGTGATATTTACTTGAAAGACCTTTAAAAAGATTCTATTTGGGTTTATCCAATAATAAATTATATTTATAATCATAAAATTATATAATAATTTTATATTTTATTGATTTTAAAAGCTATTGAGGCATTTGGAAAGCAATTGTACTGTCTTACACGTGGTTTTTCACATCCTTAGACTTGCAAGAACTTTCTTTGAGTGACTCTAGTGATTAAAAAAGATAATTTATAAATTAAAAATAATTTTTATTATAATTTAATTTTATAAGAATCATATTCATTTTTTATTTTATTCTTTAAAAATAAAAATATACATAAAAAATATTAAAAAATATTAAAAACCAATAAAAAAAAAGTTATTTTTATTCATTTTTATTCATTTCTTTATTTATTTCATTTTTTTTTAAGATATAAAAGCAATTTCTACGTGGAAAATTGCCATATCTTGCCAAAAATAACACTTCTTATAAAAAGACTTATATTTATTTGTCTTTTTTAGTGTTTGAAGATAACCCAACAGAAGACAACCAAACTACTGTTGAGAGATTGGTGGAAG
This sequence comes from Austropuccinia psidii, assembly GCA_023105745.1. Taxonomy (NCBI): domain Eukaryota; kingdom Fungi; phylum Basidiomycota; class Pucciniomycetes; order Pucciniales; family Sphaerophragmiaceae; genus Austropuccinia; species Austropuccinia psidii. Next base: position 71,176,480 of record JALGQZ010000004.1, read on the forward strand.
AAACTTGTCAAAGTTCTCCTACACCAGTTATCACCAAAAGAAAGAAAGCTAAGAAATTAGACTTTCCAGGGCCCACCATTCAAGACTCTGAAGGTGAGCACCTCTTTTTAATTTGCCATAAAAGAATTTTATTCTAAAATACTTTTATTCTTTCTTATTCTTTAATTATGACTACCAGAAGAGGTTCCCAATACTCCATCCAATCAGATGGAGCTGGACTCAGAAGTAGAATTGATCCCTCAAAAGGGAAAAGAAAGGGCAATATCCCCAGTGGAACAGAATCCACACAAGGAAGTGCCTTATCCCAAAGGCAAGTCCCAGAAATGCCCATGATATCTGAGCCTGAATTGGAACTAAGTATGAGTAACTCAAACAGGTACAAATCACATTCAGAAGGCTCAAATAGACATCTACATGAGCCAGTACAAGCAGTATTACACAGTATACAAGGACAAAGACTGGGAAATGCTGCCTCAAATACACCAAGGAGTGATGAACTCCTGGCACATCCTGAAAAAGTTCCTCAAAGAGGAGGAGATAGTGAGATACTCCAATGGATGGAATCCACTGTCATCCAAACCTCAAATCAAAAAAATCAAGGATTATCATGCCAAAAAGAGGGAGGCAACCAAGGAAGAAGCCCCAGTAGCTTCTACCAGCAAGCCTCAAGCCAACCCACTTCCCCAAGAAGGGAAGAAGAACAAGAAAAAGCATTGGAGGAAACCATATTCCCCAAGCTACAGAATCCCAAGAATCCAAAAGGATGCCATGGACAATGTTTTCAACATGGCCAGAACCTTGATGGAATTCAAGGACAAGGAAGAGCAAAGAATGAGACAACCTCATTTCCCAAAGAAATAACCTTGTCCAAAGATGTTGTAAATACTCTAAAAGAAATTAAAGACAGTTTATTATCACTACAAGAAATAAATAACAATTTATCTTCTTTAACAAAAATTGTTGTACAAAACAAGAAAGAAATTGACAACATTAAGTTTATTGTTGAAAATAATAAACCAAAAAATTTAATTGACAATACTCAAAAATTAATACAAGGACAACAAGAATTGTATAAATACATAAAAGATATCAAAGATAAGACTTTGACAATCAATTATGATGTGAGTATTGACAATCTTACAGAAAAATTAAATAAATTAAGTATTTCTGTAGAAAAATTTGAAGAAAAGACTTCATCACACCAAAAATTACTTTTGGACCATGTGGAAAAAAGTGATGAAGCAAGAATGCATCTGAAAGATGATATTCAAAGTGAAATAAGGCTTATTACAGAAAAAATGGATAAAATCAATGAGGCTAATTTAAATATGCCAAAGTTATCAACACCATTTTCTCATATAAGAAGCCCTATTAAAACAAAAGAGGAATTGTCAAATCCTTTCATAACAGACTTGAGTCACCAAGATAATAACCAAGTCTTAATGAAGGAAGCACCTCAACTGAAAGAATGGCCAACATTCACAGGAGAAGGTGAATATGACCACATGTCATTCATTAAAACAATTGACATGTTACAAGAAGATTATGCCATACCAGATGAATTAATCACTGCAAGATTACATTCTTTGTTTGAGAAATCTGCAAAAAGATGGTATTATGGCATAAGACAAACAAATGGTAAAAATACCTGGTCTTGGTGGAAACAAGAAATAATCACCAAGTGGGCAAATGATGCCTGGAGGTATAAGATAGAAAATGCATTTGAAAACTCTTTCTTTGACCCAGAGAAAGATAAACCTTTAACTTGGTTCCTAAAACAAGTTGAAAGGCTTAATGCACTGTACCCAGAAATGTCACAGAAGATGGTGCATATGAAAATACTTAAAAAATGTGGAGGGGAACTAGAACATGCCCTAAGAAGCAGGTGTATAGAACCATGCTCCACAGAAGAGTATATCAATGCACTAGAAGATATAGTGACAAGAACAAAAATTGGCAGGACTTGGAAAAAATTGGACATTAAAAGCCCAAATAAACCATTTATCAAGAAAGATAAATCAAAAGAATCCTTCAAACCCAATACATCCAACAATAATGAGCAAAGAAAATGCCATAAATGTGGAGGTATTGGAAACTTAGCCAATAATTGCCTTAAAAAAGCAAAGATTAATGAAATTGTGGAAACAGAAAACCACAATGACAAAGAAGAAGAATCTGACTCTGAAAAAGAGACAGAAGAATCAGAAAGCTCTGAAAGTGATGAAATCAATATAATTAATGCACAAATTAATAATATTGATATAATTTATGAAGTACTGGATGTTAACTCAAACTTGCCACAAGTTGGAACATCTGACACAAATCTGACAAACATACAAGATGCCAAAATGTATAGAACCAAACCTGCAAGAGGAATGGGATATACAGCTGGAAAATCAAGTATTAGTATTGTTATGGTTGATAACCAAGAAGGAAAGGTTAACTTAGATACAGGAGCATATTGCACCTGTGTTGGCAAAAATTATTTAAAAACCATTGTCCCAGACTGGCAAGAAAAACTTATGCCAATACAAGGTGTCAAATTTAGTAGTGCAAGTGAGAGCATGAAGCCCCTTGGAATAATTGATTTAACACTAATTTTTCCTCATCCCTCACAATGTGTCAGAATCAAAGTAGAGTTTGTAGTAATGGACAACTGTACTAGTAATCATTTCATACTTGGAAATGACTACTTATCAATCTATGGTATAGATATCTCCAACCAAAAGGATAGATATTTTACCATAGGAGATAATAAAAGACAAAAGTTTGGATTCTTAAATAACAAAAAACAAATCACAGTTATTAAGAATGAGGAAAAAATTCCAGAAAAAGAACTTTTTATATCTGAACAACTCAAAGAGGCAGAATTCAATCAAGAATTAACAGAAAAAATGAAATAAAAATTGATTGACCTCTTATTTAAGTATAAAAATGCCTTTGCAACTGACAAAGAGCCACTAGGTGCCATAATTGGACATGAAGTGGATATAATTCTTAATGTAGAAAAACCTTACCCACCTTTATTAAGAAGACCTGCTTATCCAGCCAGTCCAAGAGCTAGAGAAGCCCTAGAGGTGCACATTAAAGAATTAATGGACCTTGGAGTATTAAGAAAGGTTGGACATAATGAGCAAGTAGAAGTTACTACACCTGTCATTATAACTTGGCATAATGGAAAATCAAGGATGGTAGGAGACTTCAGAGCCCTGAATACCTATACCATTCCAGACAGATATCCAATACCCAGAATCCATGAGACATTGACCCAATTGTCACAATCTAAGTTCATCACAGCTATGGATGCTCTTAAGGGTTTTCATCAAAATGTCTTAACAGACAATGCCAAGAAACTACTAAGAATAATAGTCCATTGTGGAATTTTTGAATACTTAAGAATGCCATTTGGGATAAAAAATGCACCTTCCCATTATCAAAGAATGATGAATACCATATTTCCTGAAGAATTATCAGAAGGATGGTTAATAATCTACATTGATGATATCATAGTTTGCTCAGAAACTTGGGAAAATCACCTGACAGGACTAGAAAGGGTACTACAGAAAATAGTCCAAGTAAATATGAAAATTTCATTGAAAAAGTGTCATTTTGCATATAGTGAATTGAAAGCCCTAGGACATGTAGTATCTGGACTTAGTCTAGGCATAGACAAAAATAAAGTAGCAGCAGTACTACTTAAACCAATGCCTCAAACTAAAAAAGAAATGCAATCATTTCTAGGATTTGCTGGTTACTATAGACAGCATATAAAGGACTTTGCAAAGATTGCTAAATCCTTGTATAAGCTATGTGACCAACAAACAGTCTATGAGATGACAGAAGAAAGAGTCAAGGCATATGAAGAATTGAAAAATTCTTTAACAAATGCCCCATTTCTTCTAATGCCAGATTGGAAACTACCTTTCAAACTGTACATTGATGCTTGTGGAGAAGGACTAGGTGCTGCACTTCACCAAACACAAATTATCAATGATAAACCAGTGGAAGGACCAATTTGTTTCATTTCAAGGCAGATAAAGCCAACAGAAGCAAGGTATGGAGCAAGCCAAATGGAATGCTTATGCCTAGTGTGGGCTTTAGAAAAGCTGCATTATTATTTGGATGGCACAGTATTTGATGTAATCACAGACTGTAATGCTGTGAAATCACTATTAAATATGAAGACTCCAAATAGACATATGCTGAGATGGCAAATTGCTATCCAAGAATATAGGGGAAATATGACTATTGTTCATAAATCTGGAAATATTCATAAAAATGCAGATGGTCTTAGCAGATGGGCTCTAGCAAATACCCCTGACAATCCAGCATGGGTACCACAAGAAGAGCACCATATAGAAGGAATATGTGTTACAGACATTGGCACAGAATTCTTTAACCAAGTTAAAGAAAGCTATAAGACAGACAAAAATTGCCATATCTTAAGCCAACTTCTAATGAAAGACTGCAAAGACCCATCACTTTCATCAAAACTAGGTGAAATATGGAAAAAAGCATATGATGAAGGAAGATTCCACCTCCTTGATGGAATCCTTTACCATAGAACAAAACACACATGTGTTATGGCCTTAACAGACAGAACACTAATAAACACTATTTTACATGAATGTCATGATAGTGTTGCATCTGGACATCTCTCAGAAGATAGGACACTAGAGAGGGTGAAAACCTGCTCTTGGTGGCCAAATTGGAAGAAAGATGTTGCAGAGTACTGCCAAACCTGTGACAGATGCCAAAAAGCCAACAGAGCCACAGGAAAGAAATTTGGAATGATGATCCAAATCCAAGAACCAAAATCCCCATGGGAAATAGTTCATATGGATTGGATAACAGCTTTACCTCCAGGAGGAGACAGGAGTTATAATGCATGCCTAGTATTAGTTGACAGGTACAGTAAAACTCCCATGTTCTTACCATGTCATAAAGATGACACAGCTATGGATACAGCCATAATGATATGGAATAAAGTCATTAGCCACACAGGCTTATTCCAAAATATTATAAGTGATAGAGACCCAAAGTTCACTTCAGCATTATGGACAAATCTCCATAACTTGTTTGGGACAAAATTATCATTCTCAACAGCTTATCATCCTCAAACTGATGGTTTAGCAGAAAGAATGATACAGACCCTAGAGGACATGATCAGAAGATTCTGTGCTTATGGGCTAGAATTCAAAGATTCTGATGGTTTTACCCATGATTGGTGTACACTAATACCAGCACTTGAACTGGCATATAAGACATCAATCCATTCTTCTACTGGCAAAACACCAGCAATGCTAGAGAAAGGTTGGAATCCAAGACTTCCTTATGATACCCTCAAAAAGGACTTGGTGGATATACATCCAACAGCAAGCAGTTTCAAGATAATGCTTGACAAAGCAAGACACCATGCAAACAGATGCATGCAAGATTCTTTTAAATATGCAAAAGAAAGATGGGATAAAAGTCATAAGCCACCTGACTTCAAAATAGGGGACTTGGTTTTAGTATCAACCCTTAATTTCAATAACATAAAAGGCCCAAAGAAATTGAAAGATTCCTTTGCAGGACCATTTATGATAAAAGCACTTCATGGACCCAATGCTGTGCAATTAGAACTCACAGGTGAACTAATGAACAAACACCCAACTTTCCCTGTAAGTCTGATAAAACCTTACAGTTCAAGTGACAAAGAGTTATTTCCACTAAGAAATAAACCCCCACTTGAGATTCCCCCCTTGGAAGAAGGAGAGGAAAAGAAAATAGTAAAAGTCCTTAAAGAAAGAAGGACAAGAAACAAAAAAGAAAGAGAATACCTTGTAAGGTATAGAAATTCAACTCAAGAAGATGAATGGCTACTTGAGAAAGATATAACAAATGCTGATAAACTACTAAGAAGGTTCAGACATGAAAGAAAACCTGAAAAATAAAAAAGTTAAGCATTATTGAGCTTCAAGACTAACAAAGTCTATTGAAGAGGTAGGACAGTGGATGATACCCTAATCACATATATCAGATTGTGGTACAATCTTTTTTGGTGGTAGGGAATGTGAGCCTTTGAGATATGACCACATATCCAATAAGGTCACAAAAAAGATTAATAATAATTATACCTTTAATATAATTATATTAAAATTAATTAGAATAATTATACACTAAAAATAATTACTCAAATATACAAAAAATACCATAAATTGGTACTAAAATTGGTTTAACTTAAAAACCAATGAATGAACATGTGAAATAAATTATACCATTGGATTCCCCATGGAAAAATACACATATACCATTTTTATGGCATATCTGTAAAGTCAATATTTAATGAATTATAAGGTATAATACCTTATAAAAACCATAAAATCCTATTTATCTCAGAAACCAATGAAACAACATGTGAAATAAATTGTACCAGTGGATTCCCCATAAAAATCCACACATAAAACAATTAATAAGCTAATTCTCAAAATCAATACTTAAGGAATTATCCTGAATATATGCACTTTTTTGGTCAACGCATATATTCAGTGATCATAGCTAATATCTTCTAAACTATACATGCTAGAATGATGAACCAAAAATAAAGTTACCACGTAATTACTGTAAGAACACAGATATGAACTTTATTTTGCAAATTATAAACAAGGTTAAGACTTATGAGGAAATATTGATAAAAATCAACAGAGCTGTTGACCACTTTGTTGTGAAAGTAGTCCAAACTTAAAAAAAAGTACACAGTTGGATTCTCCTAGTTCATTCGTGAAGAATGATGTAATTTTCATTATTAAATTCAGGGTATAACCCCCTGAAATCAAGGTTTGAAGTTTAAAATATTGAATTTCGACAGAAAAGATGAGTTACAAGAAAAATCATCAAAATTAGAGTTTTGATGATGTAATGAAGAGCTCTTGACAGCATAATAAGGTTATGTCAGGCTATCAGAATTCACTCTCTGAATTGCTGTATCGTAAAAACCTTAAAAGTTATTGAGGATCAAAGTTTGAGCTTAAATTGAGCTGTTATGATCACATACTGTAACCTTAAATTAAGTTTAACAGTCTTAAGAGTGATAAAATTGGTGAATACTATTAGTTTATGATTAAAACTAATAAAATCCACGAAATTTGGGGTTCTGCCAAGCCTCTGATGTCATCACACTTAGAGTTATAGTGATAACTCTAAATAATGGTGTAATAATGATGTAATATGGTTTGATCATGATGTAATCACCCTCAAACCTTAAAATATTGATCAATTCCAGTGGATATGATCAGTACACGTCTACTAGAAGCCTGTTGGACTCTAGGAGGGAGGTATTTACTATAAATAGAGCTCTTTTTACTCTGTTTTCCCCTCAGACGCATCAAAAACATTAAATCAATTAAATAAAAGGTAATTTCTTTATTCTTTAAATATAAAACTCTTATATTCTTAAAGACCAAAGACCATCTTGTCATTAATCACCATTTTTACGTGATTAAATCAATTCTTTAATTGTTTTTGCTATAAATCTCTCTAAAAAGCTCATTTCCACGTAAAATCAAGAAATTTAGTAAATTCTCTTTATTTTTATTGTAAATACAATTTGAAAAGGTTGTATTATATTCTTTTGGCGTAAAATAACTCAAAATTATTATCTTAAGTGTTAAAAGTAGGTTATTTCATCTTATTATAATAATTTCTCTCTTATTATTACTCATAATAATTCTTATTTAATATAAATAGTATTTATATTAATTTATAACTTTAATATTAGTAATATTATTGTTATTAATTGTTTTTTATTTATAAAAAACAATTTTTTACGCCTTTATTATTTGTTGGTAACAATAATAAAGAGCTTTATAATATATTAATTATTTTATATTAATATATTAGTTATAATATTATATTTTTATATAATATTAATTATATTATTATATTTATTTAATAATATAATAATTTTACGCCATAATAATAATATTTCTTTATTATTATTATTATTTTAATCTTATTTATTCATTTTATAAGGACATTCAGAGTACAATAAGTGATAAATTAGTAATTTTTACTTATTGTTTCATAGTCAAACCTTACATTTGGGGGCCTGGCCGTGATATTTACTTGAAAGACCTTTAAAAAGATTCTATTTGGGTTTATCCAATAATAAATTATATTTATAATCATAAAATTATATAATAATTTTATATTTTATTGATTTTAAAAGCTATTGAGGCATTTGGAAAGCAATTGTACTGTCTTACACGTGGTTTTTCACATCCTTAGACTTGCAAGAACTTTCTTTGAGTGACTCTAGTGATTAAAAAAGATAATTTATAAATTAAAAATAATTTTTATTATAATTTAATTTTATAAGAATCATATTCATTTTTTATTTTATTCTTTAAAAATAAAAATATACATAAAAAATATTAAAAAATATTAAAAACCAATAAAAAAAAAGTTATTTTTATTCATTTTTATTCATTTCTTTATTTATTTCATTTTTTTTTAAGATATAAAAGCAATTTCTACGTGGAAAATTGCCATATCTTGCCAAAAATAACACTTCTTATAAAAAGACTTATATTTATTTGTCTTTTTTAGTGTTTGAAGATAACCCAACAGAAGACAACCAAACTACTGTTGAGAGATTGGTGGAAGAAACTTGTCAAAGTTCTCCTACACCAGTTATCACCAAAAGAAAGAAAGCTAAGAAATTAGACTTTCCAGGGCCCACCATTCAAGACTCTGAAGGTGAGCACCTCTTTTTAATTTGCCATAAAAGAATTTTATTCTAAAATACTTTTATTCTTTCTTATTCTTTAATTATGACTACCAGAAGAGGTTCCCAATACTCCATCCAATCAGATGGAGCTGGACTCAGAAGTAGAATTGATCCCTCAAAAGGGAAAAGAAAGGGCAATATCCCCAGTGGAACAGAATCCACACAAGGAAGTGCTTTATCCCAAAGGCAAGTCCCAGAAATGCCCATGATATCTGAGCCTGAATTGGAACTAAGTATGAGTAACTCAAACAGGTACAAATCACATTCAGAAGGCTCAAATAGACATCTACATGAGCCAGTACAAGCAGTATTACACAGTATACAAGGACAAAGACTGGGAAATGCTGCCTCAAATACACCAAGGAGTGATGAACTCCTGGCACATCCTGAAAAAGTTCCTCAAAGAGGAGGAGATAGTGAGATACTCCAATGGATGGAATCCACTGTCATCCAAACCTCAAATCAAAAAAATCAAGGATTATCATGCCAAAAAGAGGGAGGCAACCAAGGAAGAAGCCCCAGTAGCTTCTACCAGCAAGCCTCAAGCCAACCCACTTCCCCAAGAAGGGAAGAAGAACAAGAAAAAGCATTGGAGGAAACCATATTCCCCAAGCTACAGAATCCCAAGAATCCAAAAGGATGCCATGGACAATGTTTTCAACATGGCCAGAACCTTGATGGAATTCAAGGACAAGGAAGAGCAAAGAATGAGACAACCTCATTTCCCAAAGAAATAACCTTGTCCAAAGATGTTGTAAATACTCTAAAAGAAATTAAAGACAGTTTATTATCACTACAAGAAATAAATAACAATTTATCTTCTTTAACAAAAATTGTTGTACAAAACAAGAAAGAAATTGACAACATTAAGTTTATTGTTGAAAATAATAAACCAAAAAATTTAATTGACAATACTCAAAAATTAATACAAGGACAACAAGAATTGTATAAATACATAAAAGATATCAAAGATAAGACTTTGACAATCAATTATGATGTGAGTATTGACAATCTTACAGAAAAATTAAATAAATTAAGTATTTCTGTAGAAAAATTTGAAGAAAAGACTTCATCACACCAAAAATTACTTTTGGACCATGTGGAAAAAAGTGATGAAGCAAGAATGCATCTGAAAGATGATATTCAAAGTGAAATAAGGCTTATTACAGAAAAAATGGATAAAATTAATGAGGCTAATTTAAATATGCCAAAGTTATCAACACCATTTTCTCATATAAGAAGCCCTATTAAAACAAAAGAGGAATTGTCAAATCCTTTCATAACAGACTTGAGTCACCAAGATAATAACCAAGTCTTAATGAAGGAAGCACCTCAACTGAAAGAATGGCCAACATTCACAGGAGAAGGTGAATATGACCACATGTCATTCATTAAAACAATTGACATGTTACAAGAAGATTATGCCATACCAGATGAATTAATCACTGCAAGATTACATTCTTTGTTTGAGAAATCTGCAAAAAGATGGTATTATGGCATAAGACAAACAAATGGTAAAAATACCTGGTCTTGGTGGAAACAAGAAATAATCACCAAGTGGGCAAATGATGCCTGGAGGTATAAGATAGAAAATGCATTTGAAAACTCTTTCTTTGACCCAGAGAAAGATAAACCTTTAACTTGGTTCCTAAAACAAGTTGAAAGGCTTAATGCACTGTACCCAGAAATGTCACAGAAGATGGTGCATATGAAAATACTTAAAAAATGTGGAGGGGAACTAGAACATGCCCTAAGAAGCAGGTGTATAGAACCATGCTCCACAGAAGAGTATATCAATGCACTAGAAGATATAGTGACAAGAACAAAAATTGGCAGGACTTGGAAAAAATTGGACATTAAAAGCCCAAATAAACCATTTATCAAGAAAGATAAATCAAAAGAATCCTTCAAACCCAATACATCCAACAATAATGAGCAAAGAAAATGCCATAAATGTGGAGGTATTGGACACTTAGCCAATAATTGCCTTAAAAAAGCAAAGATTAATGAAATTGTGGAAACAGAAAACCACAATGACAAAGAAGAAGAATCTGACTCTGAAAAAGAGACAGAAGAATCAGAAAGCTCTGAAAGTGATGAAATCAATATAATTAATGCACAAATTAATAATATTGATATAATTTATGAAGTACTGGATGTTAACTCAAACTTGCCACAAGTTGGAACATCTGACACAAATCTGACAAACATACAAGATGCCAAAATGTATAGAACCAAACCTGCAAGAGGAATGGGATATACAGCTGGAAAATCAAGTATTAGTATTGTTATGGTTGATAACCAAGAAGGAAAGGTTAACTTAGATACAGGAGCATATTGCACCTGTGTTGGCAAAAATTATTTAAAAACCATTGTCCCAGACTGGCAAGAAAAACTTATGCCAATACAAGGTGTCAAATTTAGTAGTGCAAGTGAGAGCATGAAGCCCCTTGGAATAATTGATTTAACACTAATTTTTCCTCATCCCTCACAATGTGTCAGAATCAAAGTAGAGTTTGTAGTAATGGACAACTGTACTAGTAATCATTTCATACTTGGAAATGACTACTTATCAATCTATGGTATAGATATCTCCAACCAAAAGGATAGATATTTTACCATAGGAGATAATAAAAGACAAAAGTTTGGATTCTTAAATAACAAAAAACAAATCACAGTTATTAAGAATGAGGAAAAAATTCCAGAAAAAGAACTTTTTATATCTGAACAACTCAAAGAGGCAGAATTCAATCAAGAATTAACAGAAAAAATGAAATAAAAATTGATTGACCTCTTATTTAAGTATAAAAATGCCTTTGCAACTGACAAAGAGCCACTAGGTGCCATAATTGGACATGAAGTGGATATAATTCTTAATGTAGAAAAACCTTACCCACCTTTATTAAGAAGACCTGCTTATCCAGCCAGTCCAAGAGCTAGAGAAGCCCTAGAGGTGCACATTAAAGAATTAATGGACCTTGGAGTATTAAGAAAGGTTGGACATAATGAGCAAGTAGAAGTTACTACACCTGTCATTATAACTTGGCATAATGGAAAATCAAGGATGGTAGGAGACTTCAGAGCCCTGAATACCTATACCATTCCAGACAGATATCCAATACCCAGAATCCATGAGACATTGACCCAATTGTCACAAGCTAAGTTCATCACAGCTATGGATGCTCTTAAGGGTTTTCATCAAAATGTCTTAACAGACAATGCCAAGAAACTACTAAGAATAATAGTCCATTGTGGAATTTTTGAATACTTAAGAATGCCATTTGGGATAAAAAATGCACCTTCCCATTATCAAAGAATGATGAATACCATATTTCCTGAAGAATTATCAGAAGGATGGTTAATAATCTACATTGATGATATCATAGTTTGCTCAGAAACTTGGGAAAATCACCTGACAAGACTAGAAAGGGTACTACAGAAAATAGTCCAAGTAAATATGAAAATTTCATTGAAAAAGTGTCATTTTGCATATAGTGAATTGAAAGCCCTAGGACATGTAGTATCTGGACTTAGTCTAGGCATAGACAAAAATAAAGTAGCAGCAGTACTACTTAAACCAATGCCTCAAACTAAAAAAGAAATGCAATCATTTCTAGGATTTGCTGGTTACTATAGACAGCATATAAAGGACTTTGCAAAGATTGCTAAATCCTTGTATAAGCTATGTGACCAACAAACAGTCTATGAGATGACAGAAGAAAGAGTCAAGGCATATGAAGAATTGAAAAATTCTTTAACAAATGCCCCATTTCTTCTAATGCCAGATTGGAAACTACCTTTCAAACTGTACATTGATGCTTGTGGAGAAGGACTAGGTGCTGCACTTCACCAAACACAAATTATCAATGATAAACCAGTGGAAGGACCAATTTGTTTCATTTCAAGGCAGATAAAGCCAACAGAAGCAAGGTATGGAGCAAGCCAAATGGAATGCTTATGCCTAGTGTGGGCTTTAGAAAAGCTGCATTATTATTTGGATGGCACAGTATTTGATGTAATCACAGACTGTAATGCTGTGAAATCACTATTAAATATGAATACTCCAAATAGACATATGCTGAGATGGCAAATTGCTATCCAAGAATATAGGGGAAATATGACTATTGTTCATAAATCTGGAAATATTCATAAAAATGCAGATGGTCTTAGCAGATGGGCTCTAGCAAATACCCCTGACAATCCAGCATGGGTACCACAAGAAGAGCACCATATAGAAGGAATATGTGTTACAGACATTGGCACAGAATTCTTTAACCAAGTTAAAGAAAGCTATAAGACAGACAAAAATTGCCATATCTTAAGCCAACTTCTAATGAAAGACTGCAAAGACCCATCACTTTCATCAAAACTAGGTGAAATATGGAAAAAAGCATATGATGAAGGAAGATTCCACCTCCTTGATGGAATCCTTTACCATAGAACAAAACACACATGTGTTATGGCCTTAACAGACAGAACACCAATAAACACTATTTTACATGAATGTCATGATAGTGTTGCATCTGGACATCTCTCAGAAGATAGGACACTAGAGAGGGTGAAAACCTGCTCTTGGTGGCCAAATTGGAAGAAAGATGTTGCAGAGTACTGCCAAACCTGTGACAGATGCCAAAAAGCCAACAGAGCCACAGGAAAGAAATTTGGAATGATGATCCAAATCCAAGAACCAAAATCCCCATGGGAAATAGTTCATATGGATTGGGTAACAGCTTTACCTCCAGGAGGAGACAGGAGTTATAATGCATGCCTAGTATTAGTTGACAGGTACAGTAAAACTCCCATGTTCTTACCATGTCATAAAGATGACACAGCTATGGATACAGCCATAATGATATGGAATAAAGTCATTAGCCACACAGGCTTATTCCAAAATATTATAAGTGATAGAGACCCAAAGTTCACTTCAGCATTATGGACAAATCTCCATAACTTGTTTGGGACAAAATTATCATTCTCAACAGCTTATCATCCTCAAACTGATGGTTTAGCAGAAAGAATGATACAGACCCTAGAGGACATGATCAGAAGATTCTGTGCTTATGGGCTAGAATTCAAAGATTCTGATGGTTTTACCCATGATTGGTGTACACTAATACCAGCACTTGAACTGGCATATAAGACATCAATCCATTCTTCTACTGGCAAAACACCAGCAATGCTAGAGAAAGGTTGGAATCCAAGACTTCCTTATGATACCCTCAAAAAGGACTTGGTGGATATACATCCAACAGCAAGCAGTTTCAAGATAATGCTTGACAAAGCAAGACACCATGCAAACAGATGCATGCAAGATTCTTTTAAATATGCAAAAGAAAGATGGGATAAAAGTCATAAGCCACCTGACTTCAAAATAGGGGACTTGGTTTTAGTATCAACCCTTAATTTCAATAACATAAAAGGCCCAAAGAAATTGAAAGATTCCTTTGCAGGACCATTTATGATAAAAGCACTTCATGGACCCAATGCTGTGCAATTAGAACTCACAGGTGAACTAATGAACAAACACCCAACTTTCCCTGTAAGTCTGATAAAACCTTACAGTTCAAGTGACAAAGAGTTATTTCCACTAAGAAATAAACCCCCACTTGAGATTCCCCCCTTGGAAGAAGGAGAGGAAAAGAAAATAGTAAAAGTCCTTAAAGAAAGAAGGACAAGAAACAAAAAAGAAAGAGAATACCTTGTAAGGTATAGAAATTCAACTCAAGAAGATGAATGGCTACTTGAGAAAGATATAACAAATTCTGATAAACTACTAAGAAGGTTCAGACATGAAAGAAAACCTGAAAAATAAAAAAGTTAAGCATTATTGAGCTTCAAGACTAACAAAGTCTATTGAAGAGGTAGGACAGTGGATGATACCCTAATCACATATATCAGATTGTGGTACAATCTTTTTTGGTGGTAGGGAATGTGAGCCTTTGAGATATGACCACATATCCAATAAGGTCACAAAAAAGATTAATAATAATTATACCTTTAATATAATTATATTAAAATTAATTAGAATAATTATACACTAAAAATAATTACTCAAATATACAAAAAATACCATAAATTGGTACTAAAATTGGTTTAACTTAAAAACCAATGAATGAACATGTGAAATAAATTATACCATTGGATTCCCCATGGAAAAATACACATATACCATTTTTATGGCATATCTGTAAAGTCAATATTTAATGAATTATAAGGTATAATACCTTATAAAAACCATAAAATCCTATTTATCTCAGAAACCAATGAAACAACATGTGAAATAAATTGTACCAGTGGATTCCCCATAAAAATCCACACATAAAACAATTAATAAGCTAATTCTCAAAATCAATACTTAAGGAATTATCCTGAATATATGCACTTTTTTGGTCAACGCATATATTCAGTGATCATAGCTAATATCTTCTAAACTATACATGCTAGAATGATGAACCAAAAATAAAGTTACCACGTAATTACTGTAAGAACACAGATATGAACTTTATTTTGCAAATTATAAACAAGGTTAAGACTTATGAGGAAATATTGATAAAAATCAACAGAGCTGTTGACCACTTTGTTGTGAAAGTAGTCCAAACTTAAAAAAAAGTACACAGTTGGATTCTCCTAGTTCATTCGTGAAGAATGATGTAATTTTCATTATTAAATTCAGGGTATAACCCCCTGAAATCAAGGTTTGAAGTTTAAAATATTGAATTTCGACAGAAAAGATGAGTTACAAGAAAAATCATCAAAATTGGAGTTTTGATGATGTAATAAAGAGCTCTTGACAGCATAATAAGGTTATGTCAGGCTATCAGAATTCACTCTCTGAATTGCTGTATCGTAAAAACCTTAAAAGTTATTGAGGATCAAAGTTTGAGCTTAAATTGAGCTGTTATGATCACATACTGTAACCTTAAATTAAGTTTAACAGTCTTAAGAGTGATAAAATTGGTGAATACTATTAGTTTATGATTAAAACTAATAAAATCCACGAAATTTGGGGTTCTGCCAAGCCTCTGATGTCATCACACTTAGAGTTATAGTGATAACTCTAAATAATGGTGTAATAATGATGTAATATGGTTTGATCATGATGTAATCACCCTCAAACCTTAAAATATTGATCAATTCCAGTGGATATGATCAGTACACGTCTACTAGAAGCCTGTTGGACTCTAGGAGGGAGGTATTTACTATAAATAGAGCTCTTTTTACTCTGTTTTCCCCTCAGACGCATCAAAAACATTAAATCAATTAAATAAAAGGTAATTTCTTTATTCTTTAAATATAAAACTCTTATATTCTTAAAGACCAAAGACCATCTTGTCATTAATCACCATTTTTACGTGATTAAATCAATTCTTTAATTGTTTTTGCTATAAATCTCTCTAAAAAGCTCATTTCCACGTAAAATCAAGAAATTTAGTAAATTCTCTTTATTTTTATTGTAAATACAATTTGAAAAGGTTGTATTATATTCTTTTGGCGTAAAATAACTCAAAATTATTATCTTAAGTGTTAAAAGTAGGTTATTTCATCTTATTATAATAATTTCTCTCTTATTATTACTCATAATAATTCTTATTTAATATAAATAGTATTTATATTAATTTATAACTTTAATATTAGTAATATTATTGTTATTAATTGTTTTTTATTTATAAAAAACAATTTTTTACGCCTTTATTATTTGTTGGTAACAATAATAAAGAGCTTTATAATATATTAATTATTTTATATTAATATATTAGTTATAATATTATATTTTTATATAATATTAATTATATTATTATATTTATTTAATAATATAATAATTTTACGCCATAATAATAATATTTCTTTATTATTATTATTATTTTAATCTTATTTATTCATTTTATAAGGACATTCAGAGTACAATAAGTGATAAATTAGTAATTTTTACTTATTGTTTCATAGTCAAACCTTACATTTGGGGGCCTGGCCGTGATATTTACTTGAAAGACCTTTAAAAAGATTCTATTTGGGTTTATCCAATAATAAATTATATTTATAATCATAAAATTATATAATAATTTTATATTTTATTGATTTTAAAAGCTATTGAGGCATTTGGAAAGCAATTGTACTGTCTTACACGTGGTTTTTCACATCCTTAGACTTGCAAGAACTTTCTTTGAGTGACTCTAGTGATTAAAAAAGATAATTTATAAATTAAAAATAATTTTTATTATAATTTAATTTTATAAGAATCATATTCATTTTTTATTTTATTCTTTAAAAATAAAAATATACATAAAAAATATTAAAAAATATTAAAAACCAATAAAAAAAAAGTTATTTTTATTCATTTTTATTCATTTCTTTATTTATTTCATTTTTTTTTAAGATATAAAAGCAATTTCTACGTGGAAAATTGCCATATCTTGCCAAAAATAACACTTCTTATAAAAAGACTTATATTTATTTGTCTTTTTTAGTGTTTGAAGATAACCCAACAGAAGACAACCAAACTACTGTTGAGAGATTGGTGGAAGAAACTTGTCAAAGTTCTCCTACACCAGTTATCACCAAAAGAAAGAAAGCTAAGAAATTAGACTTTCCAGGGCCCACCATTCAAGACTCTGAAGGTGAGCACCTCTTTTTAATTTGCCATAAAAGAATTTTATTCTAAAATACTTTTATTCTTTCTTATTCTTTAATTATGACTACCAGAAGAGGTTCCCAATACTCCATCCAATCAGATGGAGCTGGACTCAGAAGTAGAATTGATCCCTCAAAAGGGAAAAGAAAGGGCAATATCCCCAGTGGAACAGAATCCACACAAGGAAGTGCCTTATCCCAAAGGCAAGTCCCAGAAATGCCCATGATATCTGAGCCTGAATTGGAACTAAGTATGAGTAACTCAAACAGGTACAAATCACATTCAGAAGGCTCAAATAGACATCTACATGAGCCAGTACAAGCAGTATTACACAGTATACAAGGACAAAGACTGGGAAATGCTGCCTCAAATACACCAAGGAGTGATGAACTCCTGGCACATCCTGAAAAAGTTCCTCAAAGAGGAGGAGATAGTGAGATACTCCAATGGATGGAATCCACTGTCATCCAAACCTCAAATCAAAAAAATCAAGGATTATCATGCCAAAAAGAGGGAGGCAACCAAGGAAGAAGCCCCAGTAGCTTCTACCAGCAAGCCTCAAGCCAACCCACTTCCCCAAGAAGGGAAGAAGAACAAGAAAAAGCATTGGAGGAAACCATATTCCCCAAGCTACAGAATCCCAAGAATCCAAAAGGATGCCATGGACAATGTTTTCAACATGGCCAGAACCTTGATGGAATTCAAGGACAAGGAAGAGCAAAGAATGAGACAACCTCATTTCCCAAAGAAATAACCTTGTCCAAAGATGTTGTAAATACTCTAAAAGAAATTAAAGACAGTTTATTATCACTACAAGAAATAAATAACAATTTATCTTCTTTAACAAAAATTGTTGTACAAAACAAGAAAGAAATTGACAACATTAAGTTTATTGTTGAAAATAATAAACCAAAAAATTTAATTGACAATACTCAAAAATTAATACAAGGACAACAAGAATTGTATAAATACATAAAAGATATCAAAGATAAGACTTTGACAATCAATTATGATGTGAGTATTGACAATCTTACAGAAAAATTAAATAAATTAAGTATTTCTGTAGAAAAATTTGAAGAAAAGACTTCATCACACCAAAAATTACTTTTGGACCATGTGGAAAAAAGTGATGAAGCAAGAATGCATCTGAAAGATGATATTCAAAGTGAAATAAGGCTTATTACAGAAAAAATGGATAAAATTAATGAGGCTAATTTAAATATGCCAAAGTTATCAACACCATTTTCTCATATAAGAAGCCCTATTAAAACAAAAGAGGAATTGTCAAATCCTTTCATAACAGACTTGAGTCACCAAGATAATAACCAAGTCTTAATGAAGGAAGCACCTCAACTGAAAGAATGGCCAACATTCACAGGAGAAGGTGAATATGACCACATGTCATTCATTAAAACAATTGACATGTTACAAGAAGATTATGCCATACCAGATGAATTAATCACTGCAAGATTACATTCTTTGTTTGAGAAATCTGCAAAAAGATGGTATTATGGCATAAGACAAACAAATGGTAAAAATACCTGGTCTTGGTGGAAACAAGAAATAATCACCAAGTGGGCAAATGATGCCTGGAGGTATAAGATAGAAAATGCATTTGAAAACTCTTTCTTTGACCCAGAGAAAGATAAACCTTTAACTTGGTTCCTAAAACAAGTTGAAAGGCTTAATGCACTGTACCCAGAAATGTCACAGAAGATGGTGCATATGAAAATACTTAAAAAATGTGGAGGGGAACTAGAACATGCCCTAAGAAGCAGGTGTATAGAACCATGCTCCACAGAAGAGTATATAAATGCACTAGAAGATATAGTGACAAGAACAAAAATTGGCAGGACTTGGAAAAAATTGGACATTAAAAGCCCAAATAAACCATTTATCAAGAAAGATAAATCAAAAGAATCCTTCAAACCCAATACATCCAACAATAATGAGCAAAGAAAATGCCATAAATGTGGAGGTATTGGACACTTAGCCAATAATTGCCTTAAAAAAGCAAAGATTAATGAAATTGTGGAAACAGAAAACCACAATGACAAAGAAGAAGAATCTGACTCTGAAAAAGAGACAGAAGAATCAGAAAGCTCTGAAAGTGATGAAATCAATATAATTAATGCACAAATCAATAATATTGATATAATTTATGAAGTACTGGATGTTAACTCAAACTTGCCACAAGTTGGAACATCTGACACAAATCTGACAAACATACAAGATGCCAAAATGTATAGAACCAAACCTGCAAGAGGAATGGGATATACAGCTGGAAAATCAAGTATTAGTATTGTTATGGTTGATAACCAAGAAGGAAAGGTTAACTTAGATACAGGAGCATATTGCACCTGTGTTGGCAAAAATTATTTAAAAACCATTGTCCCAGACTGGCAAGAAAAACTTATGCCAATACAAGGTGTCAAATTTAGTAGTGCAAGTGAGAGCATGAAGCCCCTTGGAATAATTGATTTAACACTAATTTTTCCTCATCCCTCACAATGTGTCAGAATCAAAGTAGAGTTTGTAGTAATGGACAACTGTACTAGTAATCATTTCATACTTGGAAATGACTACTTATCAATCTATGGTATAGATATCTCCAACCAAAAGGATAGATATTTTACCATAGGAGATAATAAAAGACAAAAGTTTGGATTCTTAAATAACAAAAAACAAATCACAGTTATTAAGAATGAGGAAAAAATTCCAGAAAAAGAACTTTTTATATCTGAACAACTCAAAGAGGCAGAATTCAATCAAGAATTAACAGAAAAAATGAAATAAAAATTGATTGACCTCTTATTTAAGTATAAAAATGCCTTTGCAACTGACAAAGAGCCACTAGGTGCCATAATTGGACATGAAGTGGATATAATTCTTAATGTAGAAAAACCTTACCCACCTTTATTAAGAAGACCTGCTTATCCAGCCAGTCCAAGAGCTAGAGAAGCCCTAGAGGTGCACATTAAAGAATTAATGGACCTTGGAGTATTAAGAAAGGTTGGACATAATGAGCAAGTAGAAGTTACTACACCTGTCATTATAACTTGGCATAATGGAAAATCAAGGATGGTAGGAGACTTCAGAGCCCTGAATACCTATACCATTCCAGACAGATATCCAATACCCAGAATCCATGAGACATTGACCCAATTGTCACAAGCTAAGTTCATCACAGCTATGGATGCTCTTAAGGGTTTTCATCAAAATGTCTTAACAGACAATTCCAAGAAACTACTAAGAATAATAGTCCATTGTGGAATTTTTGAATACTTAAGAATGCCATTTGGGATAAAAAATGCACCTTCCCATTATCAAAGAATGATGAATACCATATTTCCTGAAGAATTATCAGAAGGATGGTTAATAATCTACATTGATGATATCATAGTTTGCTCAGAAACTTGGGAAAATCACCTGACAAGACTAGAAAGGGTACTACAGAAAATAGTCCAAGTAAATATGAAAATTTCATTGAAAAAGTGTCATTTTGCATATAGTGAATTGAAAGCCCTAGGACATGTAGTATCTGGACTTAGTCTAGGCATAGACAAAAATAAAGTAGCAGCAGTACTACTTAAACCAATGCCTCAAACTAAAAAAGAAATGCAATCATTTCTAGGATTTGCTGGTTACTATAGACAGCATATAAAGGACTTTGCAAAGATTGCTAAATCCTTGTATAAGCTATGTGACCAACAAACAGTCTATGAGATGACAGAAGAAAGAGTCAAGGCATATGAAGAATTGAAAAATTCTTTAACAAATGCCCCATTTCTTCTAATGCCAGATTGGAAACTACCTTTCAAACTGTACATTGATGCTTGTGGAGAAGGACTAGGTGCTGCACTTCACCAAACACAAATTATCAATGATAAACCAGTGGAAGGACCAATTTGTTTCATTTCAAGGCAGATAAAGCCAACAGAAGCAAGGTATGGAGCAAGCCAAATGGAATGCTTATGCCTAGTGTGGGCTTTAGAAAAGCTGCATTATTATTTGGATGGCACAGTATTTGATGTAATCACAGACTGTAATGCTGTGAAATCACTATTAAATATGAAGACTCCAAATAGACATATGCTGAGATGGCAAATTGCTATCCAAGAATATAGGGGAAATATGACTATTGTTCATAAATCTGGAAATATTCATAAAAATGCAGATGGTCTTAGCAGATGGGCTCTAGCAAATACCCCTGACAATCCAGCATGGGTACCACAAGAAGAGCACCATATAGAAGGAATATGTGTTACAGACATTGGCACAGAATTCTTTAACCAAGTTAAAGAAAGCTATAAGACAGACAAAAATTGCCATATCTTAAGCCAACTTCTAATGAAAGACTGCAAAGACCCATCACTTTCATCAAAACTAGGTGAAATATGGAAAAAAGCATATGATGAAGGAAGATTCCACCTCCTTGATGGAATCCTTTACCATAGAACAAAACACACATGTGTTATGGCCTTAACAGACAGAACACTAATAAACACTATTTTACATGAATGTCATGATAGTGTTGCATCTGGACATCTCTCAGAAGATAGGACACTAGAGAGGGTGAAAACCTGCTCTTGGTGGCTAAATTGGAAGAAAGATGTTGCAGAGTACTGCCAAACCTGTGACAGATGCCAAAAAGCCAACAGAGCCACAGGAAAGAAATTTGGAATGATGATCCAAATCCAAGAACCAAAATCCCCATGGGAAATAGTTCATATGGATTGGGTAACAGCTTTACCTCCAGGAGGAGACAGGAGTTATAATGCATGCCTAGTATTAGTTGACAGGTACAGTAAAACTCCCATGTTCTTACCATGTCATAAAGATGACACAGCTATGGATACAGCCATAATGATATGGAATAAAGTCATTAGCCACACAGGCTTATTCCAAAATATTATAAGTGATAGAGACCCAAAGTTCACTTCAGCATTATGGACAAATCTCCATAACTTGTTTGGGACAAAATTATCATTCTCAACAGCTTATCATCCTCAAACTGATGGTTTAGCAGAAAGAATGATACAGACCCTAGAGGACATGATCAGAAGATTCTGTGCTTATGGGCTAGAATTCAAAGATTCTGATGGTTTTACCCATGATTGGTGTACACTAATACCAGCACTTGAACTGGCATATAAGACATCAATCCATTCTTCTACTGGCAAAACACCAGCAATGCTAGAGAAAGGTTGGAATCCAAGACTTCCTTATGATACCCTCAAAAAGGACTTGGTGGATATACATCCAACAGCAAGCAGTTTCAAGATAATGCTTGACAAAGCAAGACACCATGCAAACAGATGCATGCAAGATTCTTTTAAATATGCAAAAGAAAGATGGGATAAAAGTCATAAGCCACCTGACTTCAAAATAGGGGACTTGGTTTTAGTATCAACCCTTAATTTCAATAACATAAAAGGCCCAAAGAAATTGAAAGATTCCTTTGCAGGACCATTTATGATAAAAGCACTTCATGGACCCAATGCTGTGCAATTAGAACTCACAGGTGAACTAATGAACAAACACCCAACTTTCCCTGTAAGTCTGATAAAACCTTACAGTTCAAGTGACAAAGAGTTATTTCCACTAAGAAATAAACCCCCACTTGAGATTCCCCCCTTGGAAGAAGGAGAGGAAAAGAAAATAGTAAAAGTCCTTAAAGAAAGAAGGACAAGAAACAAAAAAGAAAGAGAATACCTTGTAAGGTATAGAAATTCAACTCAAGAAGATGAATGGCTACTTGAGAAAGATATAACAAATGCTGATAAACTACTAAGAAGGTTCAGACATGAAAGAAAACCTGAAAAATAAAAAAGTTAAGCATTATTGAGCTTCAAGACTAACAAAGTCTATTGAAGAGGTAGGACAGTGGATGATACCCTAATCACATATATCAGATTGTGGTACAATCTTTTTTGGTGGTAGGGAATGTGAGCCTTTGAGATATGACCACATATCCAATAAGGTCACAAAAAAGATTAATAATAATTATACCTTTAATATAATTATATTAAAATTAATTAGAATAATTATACACTAAAAATAATTACTCAAATATACAAAAAATACCATAAATTGGTACTAAAATTGGTTTAACTTAAAAACCAATGAATGAACATGTGAAATAAATTATACCATTGGATTCCCCATGGAAAAATACACATATACCATTTTTATGGCATATCTGTAAAGTCAATATTTAATGAATTATAAGGTATAATACCTTATAAAAACCATAAAATCCTATTTATCTCAGAAACCAATGAAACAACATGTGAAATAAATTGTACCAGTGGATTCCCCATAAAAATCCACACATAAAACAATTAATAAGCTAATTCTCAAAATCAATACTTAAGGAATTATCCTGAATATATGCACTTTTTTGGTCAACGCATATATTCAGTGATCATAGCTAATATCTTCTAAACTATACATGCTAGAATGATGAACCAAAAATAAAGTTACCACGTAATTACTGTAAGAACACAGATATGAACTTTATTTTGCAAATTATAAACAAGGTTAAGACTTATGAGGAAATATTGATAAAAATCAACAGAGCTGTTGACCACTTTGTTGTGAAAGTAGTCCAAACTTAAAAAAAAGTACACAGTTGGATTCTCCTAGTTCATTCGTGAAGAATGATGTAATTTTTATTATTAAATTCAGGGTATAACCCCCTGAAATCAAGGTTTGAAGTTTAAAATATTGAATTTCAACAGAAAAGATGAGTTACAAGAAAAATCATCAAAATTAGAGTTTTGATGATGTAATGAAAAGCTCTTGACAGCATAATAAGGTTATGTCAGGCTATCAGAATTCACTCTCTGAATTGCTGTAGCGTGAAAACCTTAAAAGTTATTGAGGATCAAAGTTTGAGCTTAAATTGAGCTGTTATGATCACATACTGTAACCTTAAATTAAGTTTAACAGTCTTAAGAGTGATAAAATTGGTGAATACTATTAGTTTATGATTAAAACTAATAAAATCCACGAAATTTGGGGTTCTGCCAAGCCTCTGATGTCATCACACTTAGAGTTATAGTGATAACTCTAAATAATGGTGTAATAATGATGTAATATGGTTTGATCATGATGTAATCACCCTCAAACCTTAAAATATTGATCAATTCCAGTGGATATGATCAGTACACGTCTACTAGAAGCCTGTTGGACTCTAGGAGGGAGGTATTTACTATAAATAGAGCTCTTTTTACTCTGTTTTCCCCTCAGACGCATCAAAAACATTAAATCAATTAAATAAAAGGTAATTTCTTTATTCTTTAAATATAAAACTCTTATATTCTTAAAGACCAAAGACCATCTTGTCATTAATCACCATTTTCACGTGATTAAATCAATTCTTTAATTGTTTTTGCTATAAATCTCTCTAAAAAGCTCATTTCCACGTAAAATCAAGAAATTTAGTAAATTCTCTTTATTTTTATTGTAAATACAATTTGAAAAGGTTGTATTATATTCTTTTGGCGTAAAATAACTCAAAATTATTATCTTAAGTGTTAAAAGTAGGTTATTTCATCTTATTATAATAATTTCTCTCTTATTATTACTCATAATAATTCTTATTTAATATAAATAGTATTTATATTAATTTATAACTTTAATATTAGTAATATTATTGTTATTAATTGTTTTTTATTTATAAAAAACAATTTTTTACGCCTTTATTATTTGTTGGTAACAATAATAAAGAGCTTTATAATATATTAATTATTTTATATTAATATATTAGTTATAATATTATATTTTTATATAATATTAATTATATTATTATATTTATTTAATAATATAATAATTTTACGCCATAATAATAATATTTCTTTATTATTATTATTATTTTAATCTTATTTATTCATTTTATAAGGACATTCAGAGTACAATAAGTGATAAATTAGTAATTTTTACTTATTGTTTCATAGTCAAACCTTACAAGTTATAACCTTGTTTGTAACATATCAAATAAAGCTCATATCTGTATTCCTACAGTAATTATTTGTTAACTTTATTTTGGTTTAATTCTATATCATGTATATTTCAGGAGATATTAGCTAAAAACCATGAATTTATGCACTGATCATAAAAGTGCATATATTCAGCTTAATTGCCTTAAGTATTAAATTTAGAGAAATGAAATAAAATTGTTTTATGTGTAGTTATTACTCATTAGTTATTGAATTTACAGATATTCCATAACAATAATACATGTGTGTTTTATCATTAAAAATCTAATTTTGTAATTTGTTTCACATTTTTATTCATCATATTCTAAGTTAAATCAGCATTTATGCCTTTTTATGGTATTTTTACTTATTTTAAGATAATTATTTAAAAGAATAATTATTGTAAAGTTTTCTTGTGACCTTTTTAAGTATGTGGTCATATCTCAAATTCTCACAGATTAATTAATTTTCTACACAACTTAATTATTAAATTTCTGGAAGTATCTTTTAGGCCATAAATTCAAATGACTTTCCTGAAACATGGATTCAATTATTTGACAGAAATATGCTCCATCACCCTTTCAATAACTGTGAAACTAATAATATGTTTGGCCATCAATTTTTGTGTAAAATATTCAAATGATGTTAAGGAATGAACCTTAAATCAATCACATTTTAATCATTAGGTACTTATTATGCTTATCCTTTGGTCTTTTACAATATGTAAGAAGTACTAGGCCAACACCATTGCTTATTCTTTGGTGTTATTTCTGTGGCAGTTTAATTTTTATGTAATATACTTTCAATTTTTCATTTTATTTCTTCTACAATGCCTTTTTATTAATTTTTCTTTTGATAATCTATTAGGATGAATCTCAAATAATATTTATATTTTAAATTTTTTGATTATATTTTTTTTATGTTGAAATTTAGTTATTTCCTATTTTTTTTGATTTTTTGAAATTCTTAACTTTTTACTAGTTTTTTAAGAGTTTTTTTTTTTTTTTGTTATTTTATTTTTATTTAATTTGTTTTTTTACTTTCCCCCCCCTTTTTTTTTGGTTATTGGTTAATTTCTTAATTTTGAAATCTGGTTAAATTGTTTTTCTATTTTTTTTGAAGGCTTTGTTTATTTTTTTTTTCAATTATTTTAACAATTAATTAATTTATTTTTTTCCTTCTAATCCAATTCTTTTTTAAATTGTTTTTTTTTGCTTTTTTTTTCATGAAATTTTAATTTATTTTAATTATTTTTTTTTTTTATCTTTTTGGAATATTAATTATTTTTTTTGACTTTTTTTTTCTTGATTTTTTTATTTTATTTTATATTTGTTTTTTTTATTTATTTATAGGGGTGTCAAAACTCCAGATTTGGGGTTGTGTTTAATTATTTGTTTGTGCTAGTGCTATTTCAAACAAATAACTAAACAGAAATCCAAATTAAGTGCTTTTCCACTTATTTAGAGTGCTTACACCCCTTTAAAAAAAACAAAGAGAAAAATTATAAAATAAAAATTAAAAAAATTCACAAATACCTCAAAAATTTTTTAAAAAAAAAATAGACTCAAAAAAGCAAAAAAAAAAAAGAAAAAAAAAAAGAAAAAAAAAAAGAAAAAAAAAAGAAAAAAAAAAGAAAAAAAAAAGAAAAAAAAAAACCAAAAAAACCAAAAAAACCAAAAAAATAATTCTTAAAAATCAAATTAAATAAAATTTAAGAAAAAAAAAACCAACAAAGAACTTAAAAAAAGAGAAAAAAAAATGGAGAAAATGATTTTATTGTTTCCTTTAATAAAAATGAAATTCATTTATGTTTTTATTTTTATTTTTACAATTTTCTTAAGCTTAAAATAGTATTTAATATGAAAAAAATGACAAAAGATGCAATTACATTTTTGGTAGTAAGTATCTTAACCCAAACATGAAGGAGTTCAAATCAAAGTATAAGAATTTTAAAGCCCCAATGCTTAAGTTTTTTTCAGTTTTAAGTATAGATAATTTTTCAAATGGAAAAAATAAAGTATGAAGTTTAGAAGTTTTCCTTTTCACAATTAGAAAATAAACAAGAAAACTATAGGAAAATTTAATAATAAATGTAATGCTTCATTTCATGAGTAAAGAAGCTAAGCATGCAAGGGAGTCTAAATGGAAAAATACCCTTTATAATTAGTATTTTTTCATTTTTTGGAGATCATCTTATGAAATTGTAAGAATTCACTTTATAGAGAAGAAATAATTTTTTCCTTGGGAATATTTTAAATAATTAAAACAAAATTAAAAATATTTGAAGAAAATAATACAAAATTTCTTGATGTGAATTATGAAACAAAATTTAATTTGTTTAAGCTTCTGAAAACAGTTAATTGAAAATAAACTTGGTATATAAGCAAGGAATAAAAAAATTATGGTATATAAATCAAGAAAAGGATGAAAACCCCTGGGTATCCTCCTTAAACAGTATCTAAAGCTACCTAAATGAACAACACACAATCTATGTCATGGATAATCAGATTAGTAGTTACTACTTTTTTATAGATTTTTTTTATATGTTTAGGTTTTGCATGCAAAACAAATGGATAAACAAGTTGTTTACAATTATGGGCACCTGTGACATGGGTCAGGAATTTTAGGCTTAAGAGAAATTGATTGACATATGTCTATGTAAGAAGTTTATAGCCCTACAAAGAATAATTGTCATTCACTAATTGATTGTGTTGGTAAATGGTTTGTATTTAGTGTATTAGTAAACAAACAAATGTCATGGTAAATCTTCAATATTCCATTTCAATTGATTAAAGTTCTAAATACCCAAATTTGTGGCTGAAAGTATCTGAAAAAATATTTCAAGGTTGAGACCAAGGTTAGGACCCAGGTTGGAAGCAGGTTAGACCTGGGTTGGACCTGCTAGCCCTGCCAGTGGGGATAGCTTTTTTTTTTCATGGTGAATAATTTTAAATTTAATTTCAATGAGTTTGTGATTTTAGCTCAATTTATCAAGAATGAAGATGTGAATCTTATATGATTTATTTTGGATAAAAAAGAAAATATATAAGCTAGACATTTTATGTGTGAGTTTTTTTATCTTTTTTTGTTTAATAATTTTAGTTTTTAATTCATATCTTAATAATCTCAAAGAAATGTTTAATTTAAAATCTTTATTACCTTATTTTATTCAAAAATAAATTTTCAAATGAAAATTCTCATAATCAAAATTGAGCTAAAATATAATTTTGATTTTATTTGAATGTATATCTTCATCCCTTTCTCATTGTGCATAATATCTTAAGCTTACCAGTCAGTCCAAACTGAGTCCAAGCTATATTATAAACCTACTTTCAGGTGCTCCTCTTTTTCCTATGGTGATTAAATTCAGGGAGAATATGAAATTTTAACACATACTAGTCTCAAGTTTCTATTGAAAGACATTAAATTTAATTGAAAAAATTGAAATTTCAAATGCTAATTTATAACTCAGAAAGCATATCAGCCCAATCTCTTAGTGTTTTTTTTACTAAGATTATCTTAACTTGACAAAACATGATCATAATACTTTAACATAAGAGAATAAGATTTCTCAAATTAAAAAGGTATTTGATTATTCATGAATTTGGCCTTTCAAAATTAAGTTTTTCTTTTTGAAAAACAAAACAAGGATGAGAAGCTTAGATGAAATCTTGAGAATAAATTATATGGAGTTTATCAATTTGTTTTTTATTAAATTAATTTTTGACCCAAATTCTAATTAAAAATGATTAACGGTCAGTCTGCACATTTGGCCTGCCTGTAGATTTAGGTTAGCCCTAAGGCAGCCCAAGTTTTCATCTTGACCTAATCAAAATGACTCATTCAAACTTTTTCGATTTCTTGATCGACTTGAATTTCAATTTTTAGCTTTTCTCCTTTTGAAATTCAAATCGATTCAAATCAAAAATTTGAAAATTTGAAAATTTGAAAATTTCAAGATTTCAAGATTTCAAGATTTCTTTCGATCGATTCAAAAAATTCATTGATAATTTCAAAAAATTCCTTCATAATCTTAAAGATTTCACCATCCGTCTTCAAAAATTAAATTTTACTAAACATTCATCATTTTTAATCAATAATCAAAATCGCCTGGAATTTTTACTCACTCTAGTCAAGTTTCGATCGATTCATTAAAATCAAAATGTTCGGCGCGTCAAATAACACTTTCGGTGGATTCGGCTCTAATAATCAACAACCCCAACAAGCACCAAATCAAGCAAATCAACAACAACCTACTACTAATCTATTCGGAAATCCTCAGCCTTCAACTAGCTTTAATGGTCAAAAAAATATTCTTTGATGATGTTTCATTTTGATACCATCTTATCTTACTTTAAAACTCATTCATCTTGAATCTATTTACCATTCCTCAAAATTTAGCTTTCAATCAACAACCAACTAATACACCTTTCTCACAAACTCAATCAACAGGTTTCGGTACAAGTTGAGATTGATTCATCTTTTTATTTCATTTTCTTGCAAGATATACTAATCATCAATTCCATCCCTCAATCTTAAATTTAAAGACGCCTTTGGTACATCTCCAAACACAACCGGCTTCGGTACCACTTCAACTCCTACCAATGTATTCGGTCAACCTCAAAATCAATCTACAAACTTATTCGGTCAAAACTCTCAAACTACTCCTACTTCTGGTTTCGGTGGATTTGGTAGTATGTTGTCTTCTATTCTAATTCATAATTTATCCTTCTTACTCATACTGCCTTCTCAGCTACTTCATCTCCTAATCCTGCCTCAAACACTTTTGGCGCCTTTGGTTCAACCTCTAATAACTCAAACTCTGGCACCGGCCTCTTTGGTCAAAAACCCGTCACTACTACCAATCCTTTTGGAACTGCAACTACTAATACCGGCTTTGGATCCACGGTTTTCGGTCAAAATCGTAAATTATTTCAACCACTTTTTATTTCATTTTAAACATTTGGTTTTCTTATTCATTCATTCATCATCATCATCTCAATCATAATAATTAGAATCTCCTTTTGGTGCTACATCAACTCAACCTATCCCTAATGGAACCATCAATCCCTCTTATGCACCCGTTACTTTAGCAGAAAACGAATCAACCCCCAGCTCAAAATCTGTATTCAACTCAATCGTAGCAATGGATGCCTACAAAAACTTTAGCTTTGAGGAACTTCGATTACAGGATTATTCGCAAGGTAGAAAGTCTGCCATCCCTGTCAATTCAACCAATGCTGCATTTGGCGTACAACAACCTCAACAGGGAACCTTTGGCTCATTTGGTAATACAAATCAAATGGTCGGATTCGGCCAACAACAACCTCAAACTAATGTCTTTGGAACTACACCTTCAACAAACACTTTTGGTGCTCAACAACCTGTCACAAATTCTATCTTTGGTCAACCTACAACAACCAATCCTAGCCCCTTTGGCCAACAACGTAATACCTTTTTTTTTCTATTTTCTTTCACTTGCCTTGATGGTTTATCTACTTCATTTTATTAATTAGCCTTTCTTCTCTCACTTAGCCAATACCAACTCAAGTCCTTTTGGGGCTGGTACCACTCAACCTAACAATGCCTTTGGTAACTCCAATAACCTTTTCAATAACTCTAATACTTCAAGCCCTTTTGGTACACAATCAGCGAAACCAAGCATTTTCGGCAACCCAACAACCAATACCACCTTTGGAGCTCCAGCAACTTCAGCTGCACCGACCACTAACGTTTTTGGTTCAACACCAGCTCAACCACAAAATAACCTTTTCGGCGGTACTAACAATCAAAATTCAAGTGGAGGTGGTGGCCTTTTTGGAAGTAACTCTAATAATACCCAAAATTCGGGCGGTTTATTCGGTAAGTCTTAATGCTGAAATATGTCAAAATTTAATTTGGCTTTATGGTTTTTGATTAATCGCATGATTCCAATTCAGGTTCTAACAATAATCAAAATAATGCCCCAAAACCTGGGGGCCTTTTTGGCTCAAATACTAATACCGGTTCATCACTTTTCGGTCAAGCAGCTTCAACTACTAATAACACCAATAATACTTTTGGCTTTGGCTCCAATAACCAACAACAACCATCTCAGCCAAGTGGTGGTCTATTTGGTAATAACAGTCAATCAGCTCCATCTGGAGGTCTTTTTGGTATGAATAACATCCAGCCAACTCAAACCGGTAATGCAGGTGGCCTTTTCGGCACTAGCAATCCTAACAACGCTACCAATAACTCTGGCAATATGGCTGGTGGCCTTTTTGGTAACAATAATTTAAATCCCGGCGGACTCTTTGGGCAAAAGCCAGTTACATCGACAGGATCATTATTTGGTAATAAGGATGGACTTGCTCAAAACACCGCTAATAACTTTGGTAATCCCAATAGTGGTGGTTTGTTTGGTTCTTCACAAAACAATTCATCCTTTGGGTTCGGTAACAACAATAATAATAACGCTAACCCTAACAGCAATTTATTTGGTTCCCTAAATAATTCACAACCCTTTCAAAATCAAATTGGTCAAAACAGCTTATTTCAAAGTCAACCTAATCAACATCCCCTCCTTCAGACTCGAGTCGATCAAGATACCTATGGTAATAATCCATTGTTTGCCAACAACGGTATATCGACCGGCTCTAAGCCAGCCATCCCTATCAAGAAGCAATTACCAACAATTGATTTTAAACCTTTACCCCGTCCAAATACTAAAATCACCAAACTTCGTGGTTTTGCTCGCTCAATGAGTCCTGTTAAGAGTATAGGGTCTACTAGTCCGATGACTAACAGCACAACCTCTAATGCTTCTAATGCCCTCTCTCGCTCGTCAGCCTATTTGAAAGGACCTGAAGAGTCACTTTTAAGTCCTAAAGCGTTTATAGTCAAACCTAGTCCCAAAAAACTTACTATTGATCCAGCTACCCTCTCAACTTTATTCCGAAACCGAAGTGTAACCGCTAATGGTTCTTCAACATCGCTTAATGAAACTCCACCTCCCTTATCCAAAGTTTCTCATAATAATAATAATAATATTAACAGGCCACAGTCCGTCTTTGACCCTGAAGCTGAATCCGCTGCTCAAAGTTTATTCTCAAAAGTTCCACATCGCTCAGATCGCAGCTCAAGTCAAGTCCCCGAATCTGGAAATTTCTTAGAGGCTTCTCGATTACCGAAACCTCTTGGTCATGCTTCAAATACTGCTAATTCATTTAGTTCACCTGGTCCGATCTCACAATTTGACAATCAAAACACCCCAACTCGGGCTATTATGGAAGATGAAGTCGTAATCAGCACAAAATCTAAAGCACAAGAAGGAGAATATTGGACCATTCCAACAATGGATGAATTATCTATGATGGATAAAAATGATTTGAAAGCTATTCCAAACTTCATAGTCGGTAGAGCGGGTTATGGCCAAGTTCAATTTCAAAAAGATGTCGATTTAAGTGGAATTGAAAACTTACGCGGTGATTTGTGTGGAGAAATAGTTGTTTTTAAGCAAGCTTTATGTAGTGTTTACCCAGATGATCCAGTCGATAAACCACCAATTGGGAAGGGCCTCAACGTACCGGCTGTTATCACTTTAGAAAATTGTTGGGCAGTAGACAAAGCCACTCGAGCCCCACTTCAGGATCCTAACCATCCACGTGTTAAGCTGTTTAGTAAAAGGTTAATGAAAAGCGAAGATACTGAGTTTATTGAGTATGATGCCAAGACTGGCAAATGGACCTTTTCTGTTGAGCATTTCACAACTTATGGAATTGATAACAGCGAAGAAGGCAGTGATGAGGATGAAGATGTAACTGAAGACAATCAAGTTGAAAATGAATACTCATCTGATGGATCCGAGCTTGAAGATTCACAAACTTCTCAGTTATCGATTATTCATACTAGAAGACCAAAAAAAGTGTTTGAAGAAGGGAGCTCTTCGGTTGATGGAGATGATGATGATGGGCCGCCCCAAGTAATGTTATTTGAAGATGAAGACAATCCATCAGTAGATGGCCAAGGTGATTTATTTGATTCATCTGGCAGGTCAGATGAAATGCTCGACGAAGAAACCTCAGCGTCGGTGACTGGTAGTGATGACGATCATGACTTTTCATCAAAGGAAATCAATAAAAAAAGACCAAGGCCAAGCACAGATCCTGAGCCAGATGATGATAGTAATAGTGAAGCACATAGGAATTTCGGGCAAGATTGGCAAAATCAAATTGGATTAGAATCTCGCAAAGTTGCTGTGATGCAAGCCAGTTTATTTGCACGGCCAGACTCACACTTGACAAAAAAACCTACAGCTAGTTTTTTACCTCCAAAAACAGTCACATCTAGTCACTCTGAAATTTCAAGAATTTCCAAAGGCCCAGCCATGAAAGAATCTCCAACAGAATCAAGAAAGGTTTGTCATACATTAGTCATTAAGATTTTATTTTTCTCGTTCAACTGGAAAAAGTTCCAAGCTGATCGCCTAATGGTTTAGATTATTGACGATTTGCATGAAGCAACTTCGCTTTCAAGGGTTTCATTACTAACCCAACCCAAAAAGCAGTTCTTCACCCCGGTTAAAATTCGACATCCAAAATTTATCCCGCTGTCCAAATCACTAGTTTTTGAGAAAAGTCTAGGTCATGATCTTGGTCGGTCTTTTGCTAGATCTTTCCGAGTGTCTTGGGTTGGCCAATCCAATCGGTTCATTCAACTTGCTCGTGAGGATACTCAAGACTCATCTAATAGTAATGGCAAAATGTAAGTTTCGCCAAGACTGAATTTATTGACATTGCCGTATTTTCTCTATACATCTGTTATAGATCTTGAGGCTCACATGAGAGACTTTAACCTCAATTTTTTAGGCGATTCCCTTTATTTTCCGGCCTTTCAATCAAATCAATTCCTCCCAATGCGTTTGATTTGGTTTGTGTTTGTATTTTTTGAGTTTTTTTTCTGCAGTTTTACTAACAATCAAACTTTTTAAAACACTTCTTGGAAACTGAACGCTCAGGTTAAAGAATCTCAATCTGCTGAACGGCTATTACAAGTTCAATTCAAAAACACTACAATCATTTGTGGAGAAGGTATACCATTCATCGCGACAAATTCAGCTTTGAGATTTCGAGATTTCCGGTCCAGCTATGAAAAGACCGATCGATCGAATGATGCTCTCATTTGGGAGTTGTGTTCAGTTCTGTTTGATGAATTAGATTTACGTCTTCCAGAAGGAGCGACGCCTGATCTTATTGAGCGGATTAGCAATCTTCGCCGAGAGGACGCGTTCTCGGCATGGCTACAAAAGGTTGTTGTGCCATTTGTTGAACATGATATCAGGTCTACAAATCGACAGCAGGGACGATTCAGTGGTATCTTCAAGTTACTGAGTGGGAATCAGATAGAACGAGCTTGTGATTTAGCAATTGAAATGGGGAACTATAGATTGGCAACATTAATTGCTCAATGTGGACGTAGTGACGAAACTTTTAAAGCAGACATACTTCAACAGAATGTGACTTGGCGAGAACTCAGGGTAGATGCATACATTGATCGGGATTTAAGGAAGCTGTATGAGTTGATTTCTGGGAATGCCACAATCTCCAAAGGCTTCGGGAAAAAAGGCCTTCACGTAGATCATAGCGAGGACATAGTCATAAGCGAAGGCTTAGACTGGAAACGGGCGCTTGGTCTTCATATTTGGTTTGCAACCTCACAGTCTAATTTTTGGTATGGAATCAAAAGATTTGAAGATTCGTTTAAGGTTGAAAAATGTGCACCTGCTCCAGTACCTTGGTATTTGGACCAAACTAACGTAAATTCAGAGGAGGTGCTTAATCGATGGAAGTTAAATTCAGACGAATCAATTTATGATGCAATGTTTCATATCATCAAGATGTTTGTTGATCCAACTTATGCATTAGAAACCGTTTTGGAACCAAAAGGTTTCGGTCCCTCTCCATTTGACTATCGGATGCCATGGCATCTCTACATCATGTTATCGCGAGTGTTAAGGTTAAGGGATTTTGAAGATAGAGGCCTAATTATTAGGGATGAAATGGAATGTGAAACAAATGATGGGATTGGGGCTTTGGAGAGTAATAGTATTTGTGCTGATATTGTAACCAACAATTATGCCGATCAATTAATTAAATTAGGCTTATGGAAATGGGCTGGATTTGTTTTATTACATTTGGAACAACCAAGTTGGTAAGCCAAAATTCCCTTTGAACATTAACCAAACGTCGCATTGAGATTTGTTGCTAATATGATTATTTTTATTTTTTTAAAAACAAAAAAAAGTCGTGAAAAAGCTTTAAAGGAGTTAATTTTGAGGAACATTAAATCTTTTGATGTTGAAGTGGAAGATTTTTTTATCAACAAGCTAAAGATTCCTTGTAATTGGATCAAGCTTGCTAAAGTGTGTTTATATTCGTCTGTTAAATTAAATCAGAAAACTGAATAATTGAATCTATTTTCGAATTATAGGCGAAAGTCGCGCATTACGAAGGAAAATATTTTGAAGAATTTAAACTATTAGTTGAATCAAAAGAATTTTCAAAATCACATGAAATTTTAGTTTTTGAATTAATACCCGAGACACTTTTACGAGGCGATTTTAAACTTGCAAGAAAATTGTTGAAATCGATACAAGAAGAATTTGTTTCTGATTGGATGAGTGGTGGCAAAGTTTGTTAAAAATCATTTCCATTGGTTATGTCCTTCCTTTGATGATCGAATTAATACTAATACAATTGAGGTTTCATAGATCTTTTTGGATTATGTTGACGTGATAGAAAGATTGCACAAATTGATTCAAGTATTTAAATCGAAATTTAAAGTTGATAATGAGCGAGAGGAATCAGATCAAAATAGAGAGGACGAAATGGAAAGCTTAAAGGTCAAATTAGAAAGTTTGATAAAAGAAATTCCCAAAATTTTTTGTGAATTCATGCTTAATAGAAATGGGATTACCAACAAACAACAAGTAAGTA
This sequence comes from Austropuccinia psidii, assembly GCA_023105745.1. Taxonomy (NCBI): domain Eukaryota; kingdom Fungi; phylum Basidiomycota; class Pucciniomycetes; order Pucciniales; family Sphaerophragmiaceae; genus Austropuccinia; species Austropuccinia psidii. Next base: position 71,212,837 of record JALGQZ010000004.1, read on the forward strand.
GATTTTTTCTTTCCAAAAAAATACTTGATTCCAAGATAATAATATTTATCGAATATTTCTATTCGGCCGCTTTTGTATACAGGTTTGTATAAATGAAATGATTTCTAATTTGACTCAAACAATGACTACGTTTTCAATAATAAATCAAAAGAATCAAATCAAAAATTCGAAAAGTTTGGCGCCAATGGAACAAAATCAAGTCGGAATAACTACAGAAGTTGATGGTTTAAAATTATCATCATTTAATCAAAATTTGATTTTGGGCAATCATTATTTTAGAGACTTACTCAAAGGTTCAGATCAAATGTTTTGGTTAAAAAAATGTTCGATTGATGGTTTTTCAAAATCTTTAAAGAAGAGTCAAAGTACTTTAATTTCTTGATAAAAATAGGAATAATTGATATATATCGAACACTATGTTACATTATTTTCTTTGTAATTAATTATGTTGGGGATAATGTCAAAAAAAAAGAAATTAAAACCTAATTATTTTTGAGATGTTTACTATTGTTAATTTTGCGGTGAACGGTCGTAGCGCCCCATAAAGCGAAATTTGCTGAAACAAGTTGTTTTCTTATTTCTTGTTGAATTGAATTGACTTGGATTAAACTTTGGGTTGATGCACCTTTCTTTACTCAATGAAATAGCTTTAAAAGTGAAATGAAAACAGTTATCTTGGGAATTGGATTTCTATGTAGCCTTTGTGTTAGTGGAGATATGGGAGGTAGCATCGACAATTGCCTTTTTTTTGTTTGAACGGCAAAGAAGGAACATTTCCTGCAGAATTGTGACAAAAATGCAAATAGTTCTAAGCTCTGATTTCAAAACAGGACTAACAATAAACATCCAACATGAAAATTTGAGTTTTTTGATTCCACTGAAAAGTTTAAAATAAAATAAAATAAAAATAATTTCAAGTTTTAATTTGATAGTAGGATTCAAATTTGTTGGATTTTATATTTCTCATTTAACTTTATAATTTCTTCACAACTTGACATTTTTGACTTTTTTTTTTAAAAAAATGAAAATGTTGAACTGCTTTTTTTTTTATTTCTTGAAAAAACTTTGATAAGGTGTTCTACCTTTTTTTTTTTTTTCAAATTCCAATGTATTTATTTATTTTGTTTTATTTTTATTTTATTTTATTTTATATTATTTTATTTTATATTATTTTATTTTATATTATTGTATTTTATATTATTTTATTTTATATTATTTTATTTTATTTTATTTTTATTTTATTTTTATTTTATTTTTATTTTATTTTTATTTTATTTTTATTTTATTTTTATTTTATTTTTATTTTATTTTTATTTTATTTTTATTTTATTTTTATTTTATTTTTATTTTATTTTTATTTTATTTTTATTTTATTTTATTTTTATTTTATTTTTATTTTATTTTTATTTTATTTTTATTTTATTTTTATTTTATTTTTATTTTATTTTTATTTTATTTTTATTTTATTTTTATTTTTATTTTTATTTTATTTTTATTTTATTTTTATTTTATTTTTATTTTATTTTTATTTTATTTTTATTTTATTTTTATTTTATTTTTATTTTATTTTTATTTTATTTTTATTTTATTTTTATTTTATTTTTATTTTATTTTTATTTTATTTTTATTTTATTTTTATTTTTATTTTTATTTTATTTTTATTTTATTTTTATTTTATTTTTATTTTATTTTTATTTTATTTTTATTTTATTTTTATTTTATTTTTATTTTATTTTTATTTTATTTTTATTTTATTTTTATTTTATTTTTATTTTATTTTTATTTTATTTTTATTTTATTTTTATTTCATTTTTATTTTATTTTTATTTTATTTTTATTTTATTCTTATTTTATTTTATTTTTATTTTATTTTTATTTTATTTTTATTTTTATTTTATTTTCATTTTATTTTATTTTATTTTTTTTGGTTTTAACTGAAAAACTTTTTTTTTCATTTTTTAAGCTTTTTATTTTTTATTTTTTTGGTATACCTACCAATTATTTTCTAAGTGTTTTTCTTTTTTGGTTTCTTCCCTTTTTTTTCAACTTGAATTATTTGATATCATAAAAAAAATCACTTTTTTCAATGTGATTTTTTTTTGATATAGTTAATTATTTCTGAATGATTTAAATTTTATAAAGTACTTATTTAATTGTAATAATCTTGTTACAAAATTTATCAGGACATTTATTTTTTATTTATTTATTTTAGTTGTACTGATTTTTCTGTTAGTTATATGGGGTTAAACTTATATAATTTTAAGTTTTTAAACATATTTAATATTTAACTTTCTAATGAATCAAGTTTGATTATTATTAAGAGATATCAAAACGAGTGAAATCAACCTTTTATATAAGTGTTTATTGCAGAAAAATATGCACATTTTAAATGATCATTCAATTGAGCCAAATAATAGGGGTTTTCATCAAATTTTTATCAAACCTCTTCACAAAACTGCACAAAGAAATCATCACCTTTTTTTTTCAAATCCTCTTTCATCAAAGTTCATTTCAGACAATCTGTAAGGTTTGACTATGAAACAATAAGTAAAAATTACTAATATTTTAATTATTGTACTATGAATGTCCTTATAAATAAAATAAATAAGATAAAAAATAATTATAATTATGGCATAAAAATAATTATATTATTAAATAAATATAATAATATAATTTATATTATAAAAAAAATATTATAATAAATAAATATATTAATATGAGGTAATTAATATATTTAAAAGCACTTTATTATTGTTACCAACAAATAATAAAGGCATAAAAAATTGTTTTTTATTAATAGAAAACAATTAATAACAATAATATTACTAATATTAAAGTTATAAATTAATATAAATACTATTTATATTAATTAAAGAATTATTAAAGTAATAATAGAGAGAAAATTATCATAATAAGAAGAAATAACCTACTTTTAACACTTAATATAATAATTTTGAATGATTTCATGCCAAATAATATAAATACAACTTATTTAAATTGTACTTACAAAAAAAATTAAGAGAAATTACAAATTATATTAATTTTCCATGGATTTTAGATTTTTAAGAGAATTTTAAAAAAACAATTAAATTATTGAAGTAATCACGTCAAGATTGATGATTATAATAAAGATGATCTTTGGTCTTTAATAATTCAAAAGTTTCATATATAAAGAATAAAGAATTTACCTTTTTAATTTAATTATTTAGTGATTTTGTAAACGTCTGAGGGGAAAATAGAGTAAAAAGAGCTCTATTTATAGTAAATACCTCCCTTCTATAGTCCAGCAGACTTCTAGTAGACGTTTACTGATACTTTCTACTAGAAATGATCAATATTTTAAGGTTTAGTGATGATTACATCATGATCAAACCATCTTATCTCATTATTATGCCATTATTTAGAGTTATCACTATAACTCTAAGTTTGATGACATCATAGGCTTGGCAGAAGCCTAAACTTTGTGGATTTGATTAGGATTAATCATAATATAATAGTACTCATCAGGTTTATCACTTATATGACTGTTAAACTTAAAATAAGATTACAGTGAGTGATCATAAATGATCAAATTTAAGCTTAAGCTTTGATCATTAATAACTTTTAAGCTATAAATGCTACAGCTATTCTGAGAGTGGATTCTGATAGTGTGGCATGTCCTCATCAAACTGCCAAGAACATTTCATTACATAATAAAAACTCTATTTTTGATGATTTTTCTTGTAGCTCATCTTTTCTGTCAAAATTCAATATTTTAAACTTCAAACCATGATTTCAAGGGGTTATCCCTTGAATATTATAATAAACGTTACATCATTCTTCACATATGAACAAGTAGAATCTGACTGTCTACTTTTTTTAAAGCTTGGACCACTTTGACAACAAAGTGGTCAACAGCTCTATTGATTTTATTCAATAATCCATTACAGGTTTTAACCTTGTTTATAACTTGTGAGATAAAGCTCATATCTTTATTCCTTCAGTAAGTGCGTAGTGACTTTATTTGTGGTTTATCACTCTATCTTGTATATTTAAAGAGATATTAGCTAAAAACCATGAATATATGCATTGACCAAAAAAAGTGCATATATTCAGCTTAATTCCTTAAGTATTAACTTTAGAGATTAGATTTATAATTGTTTTATGTGTAGATTTGTATGGAGAATCAAATGGTACAGTTGATTTCACATGTTGTTTCATTGGCTTCTTAATTAAATGAGGTTTTGTACCTTTTTTAAGATATTATTACTTATACTTCAGTAATTATTGACTTTTCAGATATGCCATAAAAATGACATATGTGTATTTTACCATGAGGAATCTAATGGTGTAATTTATTTTACATGTTTATTGATTGGATTCTCAGTTAATTAAGATTTTGTACTTATTTATGGTATTTTACTAATTTTTGAGATAATTATCATAAGTATAATTATTATAGAAATTTTGCTGTGACCTTTTTGGATATGTGGTTTTATCTCAAAGGCTCACATTACCTACAACCAAAAGAGATTTTACCACAATCTGATATAGTTAATTAGGGTATCATCCACTGTCCTACCTCTTCAATAGACTTTGTTAGTCTTGAAGCTCAATAATGTTAGATTTTTCTATTCTTTAGGTTTTCTTTCATGTCTGAAGCTTCTTAGTAGCTTATAAGCATTTTTTATATGATTCTCAAGTAGCCATTCATCTTCTTGAGTTGGATTTCTATACCTTACAAGGTATTCTCCTTCTTTTTTATTTCTTGTCCTTCTTTCTTTAAGGACGTTCACAATTTTCTTTTCCTCTCCTTCTTCCAAGGGAGGAATTTCAAGTGGGGGTTTATTTCTTAGTGGAAATAACTCTTTGTCACTTGAACTGTAAGGTTTTATCAGACTTACAGGGAAAGTTGGGTATTTGTTCATTAGTTCACCTGTGAGTTCCAATTGCACAGCATTGGGTCCATGAAGTGCTTTAATGATAAATGGTCCTGCAAAGGAATCTTTCAATTTCTTTGGGCCTTTTATGTTATTGAAATTAAGGGTTGATACTAGGACCAAGTCTCCTATGTTGAAGTCAGGTGGCTTATGGCTTTTATCCCATCTTTATTTTGCATATTTGAAAGAATCTTGCATACATCTATTTGCATGGTGTCTTGCTTTGTCAAGCATTATTTTAAAACTTCTTGCTGTTGGATGTATATCCACTAAGTCCTTTCTGAGGGTATCATAAGGAAGTCTTGGATTCCAACCTCTTTCTAGCATTTCTGGTGTTTTACCAGTAGAAGGATGGATTGATGTTTTATATGCCAGTTCAAGAGCTGGTATTAATGTACACCAATCATGGGTAAAACCATCAGAATCTTTGAATTCTAGTCCATAAGCACAGAATCTTCTGATCATGTCCTTTAAGGTTTGTATCATTCTTTCTGCTAAACAATCAGTTTGAGGATGGTAAGCTGTTGAGAATGACAATTTTGTCCCAAACAAGTTATGGAGGTTTGTCCATAATGCTGAAGTGAACTTTGGGTCTCTGTCACTTATGATATTTTGGAATAAGCCTGTGTGGCTAATGACTTTATTACATATCATTATGGCTTTTTCCATAGCTGTGTCATCTTTGTGAAATGGTAGGAACATAGGAGTTTTTCTATACCTGTCAACTAACACTAGGCATGCATTATAACTTCTGTCTCCTCCTGGAGGTAGTGCTGTTACCCAATCCATATGACCTTTCTCCCAAGGGGATTTTGGTTCTTGGATTTGGATCATCATTCAAAATTTCTTTCCTGTGGCTCTGTTGGCGTTTTGACATCTCTCACAGGTTTGGAAGTATTCTGCAACATCTTTCTCCCAATTTGGCCACCAAGAGCAGGTTTTCATCCTTGCTAGTGTTCTATCTTCTGAGAGATGTCCAGCTGCAACACTATCATGACAGTCATGTAAAATAGTGTTTATTAGAGTTCTATCTGCTAAGGCCATAACACATGTGTGTTTTGTTCTATGATAGAGGATTCCATCAAGGAGGTGGAATCTTCCTTCATCATATGCCTTTTTCCATATTTAATCTAATTTTGATGAAAGTGATGGGTCTTTAAGGTCTTTCATTAGAAGATAGCTTGAGATATGGCAATTCTTATCTATCTTGTAGCTTTCTTTAGCTTGGTTAAAGAATTCTGTGCCAATGTCTGTGACACATATCCCTTCTATATAGTGCTCCTCCTGTGGTACCCATTCTGGATTTTCAGGAGTATTTTCTAGAGCCCATCTGCTAAGACCCTCTACATTTTTATGAATATTACCAGATTTATTAGCAATAGTCATATTTACTCTCTAGTATTGGATAGCAATTTTCCATCTCAGCATATGTCTATTTGGAGTTTTCATATTTAATAGAGATCTTACAGCATTACAGTCTGTAATCACATCAAATACTGTTCCATCCAAGTAATAGTGTAATTTTTCCAAAGACCATACCAGGAAGAGGCATTCCATTTGGCTTTCTCCATATCTTGCTTCTGTTGGCTTTATTTGTCTGTAAATGAAACAAATTGGTCCTTCCACAGGTTTATCATTGATGATTTGTTTCTGGTGTAGTGCAGCACCTAGTCCTTCTCCACAAGCATCAATGTAAAGCTTGAAGGGTAGTTTCCAATCTGGCATTAGAAGAAATGGGGAATTCATTAAGGAATTTTTCAATTCTTCATATGCTTTGACTCTTTCTTCAGTCATTTCATAGACTGTTTGTTGGTCACATAGTTTATACAAGGATTTTGCAATTTTTGCAAAGTCCTTTATATGCTGTCTATAGTAACCAGAAAATCCTATAAATGATTGCATGTCTTTTTTTGGTTTGAGGCATTGGATTAAGTAGTACTGCTGCTACTTTATTCCTGTCTATTCCTAGACTAAGTCCAGATACAACATGTCCTAGTGCTTTTAGTTCAAGATATGCAAAATGACACTTTTTCAAGGAAATTTTCATATGCACTTGCACTATTTTTTGTAGTACCCTTTCTAGTCTTGTGAGGTGATTTTCCCAAGTTTCTGAGAAAACTATGATATCATCAATATAGATAATTAACCATCCTTCTGATAATTCTTCAGGAAATATAGTATTCATCATTCTTTGATAATGAGAAGGTGCATTATTTATACCAAATGGCAGTCTTAGGTATTCAAAAATTCCACAGTGAACTATTATTCTTAGTAGCTTCTTGGAATTGTCTGTTAAGACATTTTGATGAAAACCCTTTAGAGCATCCATGGCTGTGATGAACTTAGCTTGTGACAATCGTGTTAATGTCTCGTGGATTCTGGGTATTGGATATCTGTCAGGGATGGTATAGGTGTTCAAGGATCTGAATTCCGCTACCATTCTTGATTTTCCATTATGCCAAGTTATAATGACAGGTGTAGTGACTTCTACCTGTGCATTATGTCCTACATTCCTTAATGCTCCAAGGTCCATTAATTCTTTAATGTGTACCCTCAAGGATTCTCTAGCCCTTGGACTAGCTGGGTAAGCAGGTCTCCTTAGTAAGGGTGGGTAAGGATTTTCCACATTAAGAATTATATCCACCTCATTCCCAATTATGGCACCTAGTGGCTCTTTGTCAGTTGCAAAGGCATTTTTATACCTAAATAAGAGGTCAATAAATCTTTCTTTCATTTTTTCTGTTAAATCTTGATTTAATTCTGCCTCTTTGAGCTGTTCAGATATAAAAAGTTTCTTTTCTGGACTTTTTTATTCATTCTTAATAACTGTACTTTGGGTTTTGTTACTTAAGAAGCCAAATTTTTGTCTTTTGTTGTCACCTATGGTAAAATATCTGTCTTTTTTGTTAGAGATGTCTATACCATAGATTGACAAGTAGTCATTTCCAAGTATGAAGTGATTACTAGTACAGTTGTCCATCACCACAAACTCTATTAATTCTGACACATTGTGAAGGATGAGTAAAAATGAGTGTTAAGTCAATTATTCCAAGGGGCTTCATGCTCTCACTTGCACTACTAAATTTGACACCTTGTATTGGTATAAGTTTTTCTTGCAAATCTGGAACAATTGTTTTTAAGTAACCTTTACCAACACAGGTGCAATATGCTCCTGTATCCAAGCTTACTTTTGCCTCTTGGTTATCAACCATGACAATAGTTATACTTGATTTTTCAGATGTATATCCCATTCCTCTTGCAGGTTTGGTTCTATACAGTCTGGCATCTTGTACATTTGTCAGGTTTGTGTCAGATGTTCCAACTTGTGGTAAGTTTGAGTTAACATCCAGTACTTCATAAATTATATCAATATTATTAATTTGTGCATGAATTATATTAATTTCATCACTCTCAGAAGTTTCTGACTCTTCTGTGTCCTTTTCAGAATCAGATTCTTCTTTTTATTCATTGTGGTCTTCTGTTTCCACAATTTCATTGATTTTTGATTTTTTAAGGCAATTATTGGCCAGGTGTCCAATACATCCACATTTATGGCATTTTCTTTGCTCATTATTGTTGGATGTATTGGGCTTAAAAGCTTCTTTTGATTTATCTTCTTTGATAAATGGCTTATTTGGACTTTTGATGTCCAATTTTTTCCAAGTTCTGCCAATTTTTGCTCTTGTAACTATGTCTTCTAGTGCATTGATATACTACTATGTGGAGCATGGTTCTATACACCTGCTTCTCAGGGCATGTTCCAATTCTCCTCCACATTTCTTAAGTATTTTCATGTGTACCATTTTTTGTGACATTTCTGGGTAAAGTGCATTTAATCTTTCAACTTGTCTTAAGAACCAAGTTAAAGGTTTATCTTTTTCTGGGTCAAAGAAGGAGTTTTCAAATGAATTTTTGTAAGGTGTGGATATGAAACTTTGATTAAAAATCAAGTACTTTTCCTGTCCTCAAAATTTGTATAAGGTAAAAATCAATTAAAAATAGTATGAAATATTATTTTTAAGAGAAAACACGCCAATTTTATTGTTTATAACTTTATTAGTATAAAACAATAATATTATAAAAATTTATTGTTTTACCAACAATAAAAATTTATCCAAAAAATACTCTACAAGAGATATTTTAAGGCTACAAAAGAAATTTCTTCAAGAGCAATTTCAATTGGAATTAATTGAGCAAAGAACTGCAAGCAATTAATTAAAGAACAAAGTCTTTAAAAAGAATATTAAAGAGAAAACACGCCCAAAAGTGACCAGAGTGAATTTGGAAACAAAGTGACAAAGTTAACAGTGATGAAAGATGCTTTAATTCACTTTTGGGGTGGTTCAGGGGTAAAAATGATTATAAGAGTTACAAACAATGATTATAATGATTTTTTCACGTGGTTAAAAGGATTAAAATGATTATAAATTGGTGGTTGGAATCTTTGATTGATTGGTTTAACAGTGTTTAAACTAATTAATAAAAGGAAAAGATTCTAACATGAAGAGAAAAGTGGGGCAAAGAAGACATTCTTTTATAGCCATCAATTCTCTTACTCCAAAAGTAAAATTTACTCTTGTCAGTCGTGAAAAACAGTCTGACAACAGAAAAGCCAATTATGGCATCATTGAACCCTGGTTTAGACCAAAAAGGGCTGGTTTAAGCCATTTTTAGCCATTTTTAGCCATTTTAGACCCTTAAATCAGCCATTACTATAGCAATACCAGGCCTAGAGCCTTCAAAACACGTCAGAATGTGTGTCAGAGGCGTAGAAACCAGTTAAAACTGTTTTTATTATGATTGTTTTATCTTAAGGGTAGTTTTACCTTCTTGGCAACAGCTAAAACTACCCCAGTTGTTATCAAAACCTCATCATCAATTGAGTCCACAGACCCTGTAACTCAATTCCAGGCCAAAAGTGATGAACTTTTGCGTGAATTTTGACATCCCACGCCTGTCAGCAAGGATTTTGGGGGTCTAGCTCCCCCTTAGAGCTGGAGTTCCTTTTCCCCCCCAAATTTAATCTTTCCAATTTATTTTTCCTTTAATTCCTCATCATGTATTATACTTATAATTTACACATGTAATTCAATTCAATTGTACAGTACAATACAGTAATAATTGACACCTCATATGTAAATCAAAGTTCACTTATGTAATACACGCGCACATTTTGACATTTCAATTGAATTCAATTGAAAATACTTTAATTCCTCATAACTTCTAAACTAAACACAACACCTCAATTTTAACACAAAAATTGATGGTTAACACCACATGTGGTGTGAATTAAATTAAGGTTTTGAGGATTTTCAACTTTTGTATTGAAAATACTAAAAACTTAATTTAAGCTTATTTAGAGTTGAGTTACAAAAATTTCACTCAGAGGTGACCCCACCTGATTTTTTATGAGGAATCCAATGGTGAAATAAAATTTATATGTTTATTTATTGGATAAAAAGTTATAATAAATTTTATTTAACTTTTTTCCAAATTTATTTATTTTTTCACAATTTTGTTAAAATTTCATTTTTACTTAAATTTTTCAAGTATAAATGTAATTTTATATTTACAAAATTTAAAGTAATTTTATTTTTAAATTATAATTAATTTTTTATTTTTAATATAATTTTATATTTATATTTTTTATTTTTATTTTAATAATATAAATAAACTTATTTTATTTATATTAATATGTTATTTTTTATATTTGTGGTCTTTTGGGTATATGAAATTACCTCTAAGGCTCACATTCCCTCTCCCTAAAAAAGAATATTACTTTGTAATATTGGTGTTTCTAGTGTGTCTGAATCTCCTCAGGAGTTTGGTGGCTTCTGGTATATCTTTCTCTTCTAACCATTCATCTTCACAAGTTGGGTCACTGTACCTAACAAGGTATTCCCTTACTTTCTTGGTTCTTAATTTCCTTTCTTTAAGAACTTTGGTTATTTTCTTAGTACCAGATGTCTCAATAGGAGGTATAACTTGGGGAATCTTATTCCTCAAGGGAAATTTCTCAGCATCACTAGATTTGTATGGCTTTATCAAGCTTACTGGAAATGTAGGGTGCTTATTGCTAAGTTCTTCAGATAACTCTACTTCAACAGCATTTTCTCCATGGAGGGCCTTAATCACAAAAGGTCCTGCAAAGGAGTCTTTTAACTTTTTACATCCTTTGATGTTATTGAAGTTAGTGGTGGATACAAGAACTAGGTCCCCCACTTTGAAATCTGGAGTTGCATGAGATTTATCCCATTTGTCTTTAGCATATGCAAAAGAGTCCTCCATGCATCTCACTGCATGCTTTCTAGCTTTGTCTAGCATTCCTTTGAAGCTAGCAGCTGTGGGATGTATTTCAATTAAGTCTTTCCTCAAGGAATCTTGGGGTAACTTGGGGTTCCATCCTTTTTCTAGAATAGCAGGAGTCTGATTGGTACTGGAATGGATTGATGTTTTATATGCTAATTCCAGTGCTGGTAACAGAGTACACCAATCATGGGTAAATCCATCACAATCTTTGAATTCAAGGCCATATGCACAAAATCTTCTCACCATGTCCTCTAAGGTTTGGATCATTCTTTCAGCCAGACCATCAGTTTGTGGGTGGTAGGCTGTAGAGAAAGACAGTTTTGTGCCAAATAATTGGTGAAGATTTGTCCATAGAGCTGAAGTGAATTTGGGATCTCTATCACTGATGATATTTGTAAATATCCCAGTCCATGACACTACTCTATTCCATATCAGAAGAGCTGTATCCATGGCTGTATCATCTTTGTGACATGGTAAAAAGATTGGAGTTTTACTGAATCTGTCCACAATTACTAGGCAAGCATTATAGCTCCTGTCACCTCCTGGTGGTAGGCCAGTTACCCAATCCATATGGACAATTTCCCAAGGTCTGTTTGGTTCTTGGATTTTCATCATATTTCCAAGTCTTTTGCCAGTGGATTTATTTGCCTTTTGGCATCTGTCACAGGTTTTGCAATATTCTGCAACATCTTTTTGCCACATTGGCCACCATATGCAGGTCTTTACTTTCTCTCTTGTTCTGTCCTCAGAAAGATGTCCTGAAAAGGGACTATCATGGCATTCTTTCAGTACAAGATTGATTAATGACCTGTCTACAACTGTCATGACACATGTGTGCTTGGTTCTGTGGTAAATTATACCATCCAGTAGGTGAAATCTCCCTTCATTATAAGATTTTCTCCATACTTCATCCAAGGCATGTATTAGAGAGTTGTCTTTAAAGTCTTTGTTAAGTAATTGGCATAAGATGCTACAATTCTTATCTTGAGTGTAACTATTTCTGACTTCTTCAAAGAAGGTGGTGTTCAAGTCTGTAACACTTATTCCTTCTATTGGAATTTGTGGTGAAGCTTCTTCTGGAACATAAGCAGGATTATCAATGTTATTTGGTAATGGCCATCTGCTTAGTCCATCTGCATTCTTATGAATATTCCCATCCTTATGAGCAATAGTCATATTGCCTCTGTATTCTTGTATGGCTATTTGCCATCTGAGCATGTGTCTGTTAGGTGTTTTCATGTTCAAAAGTGATTTCACAGCTGTACAATCTGTTATTACTTCAAAAACACATCCCTCTAAGAAATAGTTCAATTTCTCTAAGGCCCAGACAAGGCATAGACATTCCATTTGACTTGCTCCATATCTGGCTTCAGTTGGTTTGATTTGCCTGGATATGAAACATATTGGTCCTTCTACAGGTTTGTCATTTATGATCTGAACTTGGTCAAGTGCAGCACCTAGTCCATCCCCTGATGCATCAATATACAGTTTGAAAGGCAATTTAAAGTCTGGCATCAGTAAGAGTGGAGCAGTGGTCAATGCTTCTCTTAGAGACTCAAAAGCTTTGACTCTGTCAACAGTCATCTCAAATACTGTGTCTTTGTCACACAACTTATAAAGTGGTCTTGCTATGGATGCAAAGTCTTTAATGTGTTGCCTGTAATATCCTGCAAAACCTAAGAATGACTGAATTTCCTTCTTATTCTGAGGCATGGGTTTTAACAATACTGCTGCAACTTTGTTTTTATCAATTCCAAGGGACAAACCAGATACAACATGTCCTAGTGCCTTAAGTTCTTTAAATCCAAAATGACATTTCTTCAAGGAGATTTTCATGTTTACTGATTGGATTTTTGTCAAAACTCTTGATAATCTGTACATGTGCTCCTCCCAAGTCTTTGAACAGATAATAATGTCATCAATGTAAATGATTAACCATCCCTCTGAGAGTTCTTCAGGGAAGATTTCATTCATCATTCTTTGGAAGTGTGAAGGTGCATTTTTGATACCAAAGGGCATCCTTAAGTATTCATACACTCCACAATGAACAATAATTCTCAAGTATTTTCTTGCTCTTGGTGTTACTACATTTTGATGGAATCCTTTAAGGGCATCCATAGTGGTTATATACACTGCTTGAGATATTTGAGTAAGGGCAATTTGGATTTTTGGTATTGGGTATCTGTCTGGAACAGTGTAAGTGTTCAGAGCTCTAAAGTCCCCAACCATTCTGGATTTTCCATTATGCCACGCCACTATGACTGGTGTAGTTATTTCTACTTCCTCATTGTGGCCTACTTTTCTTATTACACCAAGGTCTAGAAGTTCTTTGATATGAATTTCTAGAGCTTCTCTTGATTTTGGACTTGCTGGATAAGCAGGTCTTCTTAAGAGTGGTGGATAAGGTCTCTCAATGTTAAGAATGATGTCAACTTCATGACCAATAATTGCTCCCAGGGGTTCTTTGTCTGTAGCAAATGCTCCTCTGTGGTCATACAAAAGGGAAGAAAGTTCATTTTCTTGCTTATCAGTCAGATGAAGGCTTATTTCAGCCTCATTTAACTGTTCAGACTTGAATTTCTCTAACTCTAAGTTGACTGGTGATACTTTGTTTACTGTAATTTGTCTTTTAAAGGGTAAAAAGGCAAATTTCTGGCGCTTATTGTCTCCAATTGTAAAGTATCTGTCTTTGTTATTATGTAAATCTATCCCATACATGATTAAATAGTCATTTCCCAATATAAAATGGGTACTAGAGCAATTTTCCATAACAACAAATTCAACTGTGATCCTTAAATTCCCATTTATGTGTGGGAATATGACATTGGTCTCAAAGATTCCTAATGCTTTCATTGGGTTACTTGCACTGTTGAATTTTATACCATCAATTGGTAACAATTGGTCTTCAAAATTTGGTACACAAGTCTTAAGAAAAGATTTTCCAACACAAGAGCAGAAGGCTCCTGGGTCAAGCAAAAGTTTGGTGGGTTTGTTGTCAATCACCACTTCTGTTATACAGGAGTTACCAGCTGTATAACCTTTTCCTCTGTTTGGTTTTGTCTTCATAAGTTGTGCATCTTGAACTTTTGATAAATCAACTTGACCATTGCTCAATTGTGGTAAGTGGGAATAAGATTCCATGATGTCAAAAGTGGCATTGATATTTTCTATATCTTTTGAAGATTCAGAGAATATGGATGACTTATCATCTGAATTGTCTTCAATTATGTCTTCTTTTTCAACATCTGGTTCTTTTTCAATGTCAATTTCATTGATTTTCCCCCTTTTTGGACATGTATTGGCTAAATGGGTGGTGCTTTGGCAAATATGGCATTTTCTGACTGTATCTGCAGATTTATATTTAATATTACTAGAATTTTCTTTGGGGTTTTTGTCCACAGAATCTTTCCAAGGTGTATTAAACCTTGTTTTAAGATTCACCCTACTAGAACCAATTTTGGTTCTGGTGGTTACTTCTTCTAGTATATTGATAATATCCTCTGCTGAAGATTGTTCAGTAGTCCTGCTTTTGACAGCATGCTCTAAGTCACCTCCACATTGTCTCAGAATTTTTCTATGGATCATAAATTCTGACATGTCAGGATATAATGCTGTTAATCTGTCCTTTTGTTGGCAAAACCATGGTAAAGCTTTGTCTTTATCAGCATTAAATTTGGCAGATTCAAAGGCTGTTTCAACTTTAAACCTCCAAGCATCATTTGCCCATTTGTTGATGATTTGGGTTTTCCACCAAGTCCAACTCTGGTGTCCATGTGCTTGTCTTATTTTGATGTACCATCTGTGAGCTGATCTGGTAAACAAGGTGTTAAACCTGGCTGTTACCAATCTGTCTGGTAATTAAAAATCCTCTTTGATCATGTCAATACCTCTAATGAATTCCATATGGTCATACTCTCCTTCACCACTGAAGTGAGGCCATTCTTTAAGTTTTGGAACTTCTTTCAAGAGTGCTTGGCCCATTGATGGTTCCAAGTTATGAAAAGAAGTGGATAATTCATTTTTTAATTGTGAATTATCAGGATCCAATACTTGTGGATTTGAAATTCTTGTGCCCTCATTTTGATTTAGAGGTGTAGACATTCTTGGTAAGGTGTTCAGTAATTGTTCAATGTCATTCATTTTACTGTTGCTACACCTTTGGGAATTTCTGTATTCATGTTGGAAGCTTTGTATTAAATTTATTACTTCAATTTTATACATGTCTTCTTTATGTGTAAGTTCTTGCCATAACTCTGTCTGTCTTGTATTATCAGCAGTGACTTGATTCAATTTCATTGATAATTTTGATACTTCTTCTTGTGAAGCATCAAAACACTTTTTCAAGGCAATGGTATATGTCTTTACTTCAGTAAATGAATTTGAAATGTCATCAAGGACTTTCTTGTTATCTGTCTTGATAATATTTATGGCTTGTTTAATTCTTGTTTCAATTATGTCATCAATATTGAATTTGGAATATTTATCTGTTAATTCTTTAATAATGGCAGATTGTTCATTTATTTTATTGTTAGAAGAATTATCATTATTGGAATTTTTAATTGTTCTCAAAACTTTTTCAAAACACATAAGTGTTTCATTAATTTGGCACAGACTCAGGCTGTTTGTTTTAATGTTGTTACAAATGGTGTCATTTTTATCAGAAAGATGTTTTTTCACGTCATTTATAGCATTATACAACTCTGGGATGGAATCAAATATGTCAGAAATCATTTCTGGAACCTTAATCTGGCCTCCTCCTTCTTCTGTAATTCCATCATGGTTCTGGCCATCTGAAATACATTTTCCATGGCATCCTGCTGAATCTTTGGGATTCTGTAGCCCTGGCTGTAAGGATTTGGGGCTGGTGCCTTCCCTTTGCCCTTGTTTGGAGTTTGTGGCTGCTTTTTTACGTTGGAATTGCTGCTGCTGGCCACTGGGGCTGTTTTTGGCACTGGTTTGGCTGGTGGAGGGTTGTTTTTCCTCCATTCTAGTGTCAAAAGCATCATGTTTTTCTTCTCCATCAATGGATGCCATCCATTGAGCAATTTGCAAGTGTTGGGATGGCCCAAGAATTTTCTTACTGTCAGGTAAGAATTCATGCAATTCTTCCACAGGTCTGCAAGGATCTGGTACTCCTTGAATTGGAGTGCATTGTTGTATGCACTGTGGCTGGCTTTGTATATGTCCACAGAGGCTTGTTGTGGCGGTGTCAGCTCTTTTTGAAGGTAAAATGGTATTATCAGCTTCAGAATGACCCATTTTAGTTGTTTGGAAGTCATCAACTGACCCTTTTCCTTCTGTACCTGGTTGGCCTCTGCCATAATCACGTCTATTACCTTTTTGGGAGCTGCTTGAGGGGTTGTAGCTGGCTCCTGACCTGGTTGAAGGCATAATTATGGTTGAAAAAGGCTTAAAATAGTATTTTTTACGTCAAAAACTTACTATTGGCCAAATTCTTAGCCTTCTGAAGAGTATTACTTATGTCCAAGTTAATCAATTCAGAAGATATTGGTTCAGGCTGGTTATTTTGAGTCACAATAATAGTACTATTATGATCAGAATTAACAGTACTGGCAGGGATAATGCTGGTTACTGTTGAGGCTGTTTCAATGTTTTCTTGTCTTACCACGTTGTCAGACACTAAAATTAATGAAAAAGCCAATTAATTAAGTAAAAAAAAGGTTATTTCAAGAAAGAAATAAAAATATAAGCCTCACTTATAATATGAAAAAAATTATTTTTTAAGGATTTTTTTGGATTATAAGTATTTTTTATATGTTTTTAAATTTTTCAATATAAGAAAAAAGATTTAAAAAGAGTAAAAAAAATATGTCACAGGTAAAATATCACGGCTGGGCCCCCAAATGTAAGGTGTGGATATGAAACTTTGATTAAAAATCAAGTACTTTTCCTGTCCTCAAAATTTGTATAAGGTAAAAATCAATTAAAAATAGTATGAAATATTATTTTTAAGAGAAAACACGCCAATTTTATTGTTTATAACTTTATTAGTATAAAACAATAATATTATAAAAATTTATTGTTTTACCAACAATAAAAATTTATCCAAAAAATACTCTACAAGAGATGTTTTAAGGCTACAAAAGAAATTTCTTCAAGAGCAATTTCAATTGGAATTAATTGAGCAAAGAACTGCAAGCAATTAATTAAAGAACAAAGTCTTTAAAAAGAATATTAAAGAGAAAACACGCCCAAAAGTGACCAGAGTGAATTTGGAAACAAAGTGACAAAGTTAACAGTGATGAAAGATGCTTTAATTCACTTTTGGGGAGGTTCAGGGGTAAAAATGATTATAAGAGTTACAAACAATGATTATAATGATTTTTTCACGTGGTTAAAAGGATTAAAATGATTATAAATTGGTGGTTGGAATCTTTGATTGATTGGTTTAACAGTGTTTAAACTAATTAATAAAAGGAAAAGATTCTAACATGAAGAGAAAAGTGGGGCAAAGAAGACATTCTTTTATAGCCATCAATTCTCTTACTCCAAAAGTAAAATTTACTCTTGTCAGTCGTGAAAAACAGTCTGACAACAGAAAAGCCAATTATGGCATCATTGAACCCTGGTTTAGACCAAAAAGGGCTGGTTTAAGCCATTTTTAGCCATTTTTAGCCATTTTTAGCCATTTTAGACCCTTAAATCAGCCATTACTATAGCAATACCAGGCCTAGAGCCTTCAAAACACGTCAGAATGTGTGTCAGAGGCGTAGAAACCAGTTAAAACTGTTTTTATTATGATTGTTTTATCTTAAGGGTAGTTTTACCTTCTTGGCAACAGCTAAAACTACCCCAGTTGGTATCAAAACCTCATCATCAATTGAGTCCACAGACCCTGTAACTCAATTCCAGGCCAAAAGTGATGAACTTTTGCGTGAATTTTGACATCCCACGCCTGTCAGCAAGGATTTTGGGGGTCTAGCTCCCCCTTAGAGCTGGAGTTCCTTTTCCCCCCCAAATTTAATCTTTCCAATTTATTTTTCCTTTAATTCCTCATCATGTATTATACTTATAATTTACACATGTAATTCAATTCAATTGTACAGTACAATACAGTAATAATTGACACCTCATATGTAAATCAAAGTTCACTTATGTAATACACGCGCACATTTTGACATTTCAATTGAATTCAATTGAAAATACTTTAATTCCTCATAACTTCTAAACTAAACACAACACCTCAATTTTAACACAAAAATTGATGGTTAACACCACATGTGGTGTGAATTAAATTAAGGTTTTGAGGATTTTCAACTTTTGTATTGAAAATACTAAAAACTTAATTTAAGCTTATTTAGAGTTGAGTTACAAAAATTTCACTCAGAGGTGACCCCACCTGATTTTTTATGAGGAATCCAATGGTGAAATAAAATTTATATGTTTATTTATTGGATAAAAAGTTATAATAAATTTTATTTAACTTTTTTCCAAATTTATTTATTTTTTCACAATTTTGTTAAAATTTCATTTTTACTTAAATTTTTCAAGTATAAATGTAATTTTATATTTACAAAATTTAAAGTAATTTTATTTTTAAATTATAATTAATTTTTCATTTTTAATATAATTTTATATTTATATTTTTTATTTTTATTTTAATAATATAAATAAATTTATTTTATTTATATTAATATGTTATTTTTTATATTTGTGGTCTTTTGGGTATATGAAATTACCTCTAAGGCTCACAATTTTCTATCTTGTATCTCCAGGCATCATTAGCCCACTTGGTGATTATTTATTTTTTCCACCAAGACCAGGTATTTTTGCCATTTGTTTGTCTTATGCCATAATACCATCTTTTTGCAGATTTCTCAAACAGTGAGTGTAATCTTGAAGTGATCAATTCATCTGGTATGGCATAATCTTCTTGTAACATGTCAATTGTTTTGATAAATGACATATGGTCATATTCACCTTCTCCTGTGAATGTTGGCCATTCTTTTAATTGAGGTGCTTCCTTCATTGAGACTTGTTTATTGTCTTTGTGACTCAAGTCTGTTATGAATGGATTTGTTGATTCCTCTTTTGATTTAACAGGGCTTCTTATGTGAGAAAATGGAGTTGATAACTTTGGCATATTTGAGTTAGCCTCATTAATTTTATCCATTTTTTCAGTGATAAGCCTTATTTCACTTTGAATGTCATCTTTCAGATGCATTCTTGCTTCATCACTTTTTTCCACATGGTCTAAAAGTAATTCCTGGTGTGATGAAGTCTTTTCTTCAAATCTTTCTACAGAAATACTTAATTTGTTCAATTTTTCTGTAAGATTGTCAATACTCACGTTGTAATTGATTGCCAAAGTTTTATCTTTGATATCTTTTATGTATTTATACAATTCTTGTTGTGCTTGTATCAATTTTTGAGTATTATCAATTAAAACTTTTGGTTTGTTGTTTTCAACCATAAATTTAATGTTATCAATTTATTTTTTATTTTGTACAACAATTTTTGTCAAAGATGATAAGCTATTATTTATTTCTTGTAAAGATAATAAACTATTTTTAATGTATTTAAGAGGTAAAATACTGTCTTTAAGCTCTGTTAAAATACTTACAACATCAGGAGATAAGGTTATTTCTTTGGAAAACGGGGTTGTCTCATTCTTTGCTCCTCCTTTTCTTTGAATTCCATCAAAGTTCTGGGCATGTTGAAGACATTGTCCATGGCATCTTTTTGGATTTTTGGAATCCTGTAGCTTGGGGAATATGGTTTCCTCTAATTCTTTTTCTTGTTCTTCTTTCCCTCTTGGGGAGGCTGGTTGGCTTGAGGCTTGCTGGTAGAAGCTACTGGCACTTCTTCCTTGCTTGCCTCCTTCTTTTTGGAGTGGTACTCCTTGATCTTTTTTATTTGAGGCTTGGATGACAGTGGATTCCATCCATTGGAGTATACCACTATCTACTCCTCTGTGAGGAACCTTTTGAGGATGTTCCAGGAGTTCATCACTCCTTGGTGTATTTGAGGCAACATTTCCCAGTCCTTGTCTTTGTATACTGTGTAGTTCTGCTTGTACTGGCTCATGTAAATGTCTATCTGAGCCCTCTGAATGTGATTTGTACGTGTTTGAGCTACTCATACTTAGTTCTAACTCTGGTTCAGATATCATGGGAATTTTTGGGACTTGCCTTTGGGATAAGGCACTTGCTTGTGTGGATTCTGTTCCACCAGGGATATTGCCCTTTCTTTTCCCTTTTGAGGAATAAATTCTACCTCTGAGTCCAGCTCCATCTGATTGGATGGAGTATTGGGAGCCTCTTTTGGTAGTCATGATTTGAGAAATAAGAAATAAGAGGATTTCAGGACAAGAATTCTTCTTATGGCAATTTATAAATGAGGTACTCACCTTCAGAGTGCTGAATAGTGGGTCCTGGAAAGTCTAATTTCTTAGCTTTTGTAAGGTGTGGATATGAAACTTTGATTAAAAATCAAGTACTTTTCCTGTCCTCAAAATTTGTATAAGGTAAAATTCTGTTAAAAATAGTATGAAATATTATTTTTAAGAGAAAACACGCCAAATTTATTGTTTATAACTTTATTAGTATAAAACAATAATATTATAAAAATTTATTGTTTTACCAACAATAAAATTTTATCCAAAAAATACTCTACAAGAGATATTTTAAGGCTACAAAAGAAATTTCTTCAAGAGCAATTTCAATTGGAATTAATTGAGCAAAGAACTGCAAGCAATTAATTAAAGAACAAAGTCTTTAAAAAGAATATTAAAGAGAAAACACGCCCAAAAGTGACCAGAGTGAATTTGGAAACAAAGTGACAAAGTTAACAGTGATGAAAGATGCTTTAATTCACTTTTGGGGAGGTTCAGGGGTAGAAATGATTATAAGAGTTACAAACAATGATTATAATGATTTTTTCACGTGGTTAAAAGGATTAAAATGATTAAAAATTGGTGGTTGGAATCTTTGATTGATTGGTTTAACAGTGTTTAAACTAATTAATAAAAGAAAAAGATTCTAACATGAAGAGAAAAGTGGGGCAAAGAAGACATTCTTTTATAGCCATCAATTCTCTTACTCCAAAAGTAAAATTTACTCTTGTCAGTCGTGAAAAACAGTCTGACAACAGAAAAGCCAATTATGGCATCATTGAACCCTGGTTTAGACCAAAAAGGGCTGGTTTAAGCCATTTTTAGCCATTTTTAGCCATTTTAGACCCTTAAATCAGCCATTACTATAGCAATACCAGGCCTAGAGCCTTCAAAACACGTCAGAATGTGTGTCAGAGGCGTAGAAAGCAGTTAAAACTGTTTTTATTATGATTGTTTTATCTTAAGGGTTGTTTTACCTTCTTGGCAACAGCTAAAACTACCCCAGTTGGTATCAAAACCTCATCATCAATTGAGTCCACAGACCCTGTAACTCAATTCCAGGCCAAAAGTGATGAACTTTTGCGTGAATTTTGACATCCCACGCCTGTCAGCAAGGATTTTGGGGGTCTAGCTCCCCCTTAGAGCTGGAGTTCCTTTTCCCCCCCAAATTTAATCTTTCCAATTTATTTTTCCTTTAATTCCTCATCATGTATTATACTTATAATTTACACATGTAATTCAATTCAATTGTACAGTACAATACAGTAATAATTGACACCTCATATGTAAATCAAAGTTCACTTATGTAATACACGCGCACATTTTGACATTTCAATTGAATTCAATTGAAAATACTTTAATTCCTCATAACTTCTAAACTAAACACAACACCTCAATTTTAACACAAAAATTGATGGTTAACACCACATGTGGTGTGAATTAAATTAAGGTTTTGAGGATTTTCAACTTTTGTATTGAAAATACTAAAAACTTAATTTAAGCTTATTTAGAGTTGAGTTACAAAAATTTCACTCAGAGGTGACCCCACCTGATTTTTTATGAGGAATCCAATGGTGAAATAAAATTTATATGTTTATTTATTGGATAAAAAGTTATAATAAATTTTATTTAACTTTTTTCCAAATTTATTTATTTTTTCACAATTTTGTTAAAATTTCATTTTTACTTAAATTTTTCAAGTATAAATGTAATTTTATATTTACAAAATTTAAAGTAATTTTATTTTTAAATTATAATTAATTTTTTTATTTTTAATATAATTTTATATTTATATTTTTTATTTTTATTTTAATAATATAAATAAATTTATTTTATTTATATTAATATGTTATTTTTTATATTTGTGGTCTTTTGGGTATATGAAATTACCTCTAAGGCTCACAGCTTTCTTTTTCTTAATTAAAATTGGTGTTGGAGAACTTGGACAAGTTTCTTCCACCAATCTTTCAACAGTGGCTTGATTGCTTTCTGTTGGATTGTCTTCAAACACTAAAAAAAACAAATAAATATAAGTATTTTATATAAGAAGTGTTATTTTGTTGGTAAGATATGGCAATTTTCCATGTAAAAATTGTTTTATATCTTTGAAAAAATGAAATTAATAAAAATGAATAAAAATAACTTTCCTATTGGTTTTTAATATTTTTTAATATTTTTTATGTTTTTATTTTTAAAGAATAAAATAAAAATGGATATGATTCTTTTATGAAATCAATTTATAATATAAAATTATTTTTAATTTATAAAATATCTTTCTTGATCACTAGAGTCACTCAAAGAAAGTTCTTTCAAGTCTAAGGATGTGAAAAACCATGTGTAAGACAGTACAATTGCTTTCCAAATGCCTCAAAAGCTTTTAAAATCAATAAATATAAAATTATTATATAATTTTATGATTATAATTATAATTTATTATTGGATAAACCCAATTAGAATATTTTCAAAGGTCTTTTAAAGTAAATATCACGGCCAGGCCCCTGAATGTAAGGTTTGACTATGAAAAAATGAGTAAAAATTACTAATATTTGACTTATTGTACTATGAATGTCCTTATAAATAAAATAAAGAAGATGAAAAATATTTATAATAATAAAGAATTATTATAATTATGGTGTAAAAATAATTATATTATTAAATAAATATATTAATATGAGATAATTAATATATTTAAAAGCACTTTATCATTGTTAACAACAAATAATAAAGGTGTAAAAAATTGTTTTTTATTAATAAAAAACAATTAATAGCAATAATATTACTAATATTCAAGTTATAAATTAATATAAATACTATTCATATTAATTAAAGAATTATTAAAGTAATAATAGAGAGAAAAGTATCATAATAAGAAGAAATAACCTACTTTCAACACTTAATATAATAATTTTGAATGATTTCATGCCAAATAATATAAATACAACTTATGTAAATTGTACTTACAATAAGAATTGAGAGAAATTTCCAATTATATTAATTTTATGTGGATTTGAGATTTTTAAGAGAATTTTAAAAAAACAGTTATATTATTCAAGTAATCACATCAAGATTGATGATTATAATAAAGATGATCTTTGGTCTTTAATAATACAAAAGTTTTACATATAAGGAATAAAGAGTTTACCTTTTTGATTTAATTATTTAGTGTTTTTGTAAATGTCTGAGGGGAAAATAGAGTAAAAGGAGCTCTATTTATAGTAAATACCTCCCTTCTAGAGTCCAGAAGGCTTCTAGTAGACGTGTTGTGAGCCTGTGAGGTATGTATAACATACCCATAAGGCCACAAATGATTTTATAAACAGCTAATTTTGTCTTAAACAGACTTTGTAGTTGAAATTAAAATAAAAAATAACAAAAAATAAGTATAACTTTATTTTGGATGAAGAAAGCTATACATATTATGTCATTTTTGGATTCTACACCAAAAATAACCTAGGGTACATCCATAAGGTGTTATACCCAAAAACACTTATTTCTTGTGTTATTAGAAGATTTAAGAATCTCACAGTACTAATGTAACTTTTTTAACATTTTTTTAAAATTGTTAAATTTAAGCTTAAATTTAAAGTTGCATAAGGTTAATGCAAACTTACCAAAATTTTAGTTAAAATTGAGGTGTGGTGTATATTTACTGAATTGGCTAAGGATTTGCCATACAGAATGTAAATCCTGTGTGAGCTCAATTTAAAAGGGTTTAAAGCCATGGTATGGCTTTAAATAAATAAAAGGGCAAAATCCACGCAAAAAGGTGGGACAAAGGAAAAATACCAAATAGAGCTGGGGTACCCAACTTTTTGGATCTGCAATGATTCAATTAAGGTTGTCCACCTGAATTGGAGGATTTTCACCCTTATTTGAACTTTAAGATTAGACTTTGATCCAACCTTAAGGTTTAAGCTGGTTTTATCCCAATTTGGACAGGAATTTCAAGCTTCCAAAAGGTAAATCCCAATACGCAGGCTTGAAATCAAGGTTTTAAGAACTGTCAAAGCTTAATAAAGCTTAAAAACCTTGAATAAGCTTAAAACTTTAAAGTTACAAACATCAAAACCTTATCAAAAGCTAAGGTTTGGTGTGTATTTCTATTTTACGTGGAAAAATAGCAATAACTTTAAAAATTCATAAAAAATCCAAATCTTAATGGATTTGCTTGAAAATTTCACACAGTTTAGAATTTAATATTATCTATATATAAATTGAATTTCAAGTATCTTTTATAAATAAATATTCTGGGTGATTAGGCTGGAAATTTACTCTTTTAATTAAGTTCAAAGAAAATTATGATTTCTTTAAAAATTAATTAAAAATTGAGTTTAAGAGATTTCTGCTTGAAACTCTATTCTTAAGTTCTTCATGTGATGAAATTTAATATAAATAAGTTTATTTATATTAAAAACTTAAAATAATTAGTTTAAATGAGGATTAAAGCTACATGGAGTTAAGAATAACACTGGTAACTTTGAATTGGAATTAAAAACAAGTTGCCTTAAGTTAAGAACTTTGTTTTTAAGTATGGTTTTTAAGTTTTGAACTGAGCACGCCCTCTATATTCATTATGAATCATGAGAGCTGCTCTGAAGACATAAAAAGAGTCTTTTCATCACTGTTTTTGTCCATCATTCATTATCAATCCAATCATATTAGACATTTAAACAGGTAAAGTTTTATTATTTATAAAATCTTATTATTAAAGTAATTCTTAAGTTATTTTATTCTTTATTAATTGTAAATTAAAGAATTGAAGTCATAGAATTCAGATTATTGTTGTAATCATCAATAATATATTTTATATTATAAAATTATCATCTTAAATATCTTTTAAAATACACAAATTCCTCTTAAAAACTCTTTAATATTAAATTTTATCATAAAAAGTTGTTTTATCTTTAAAATTATTGATTTTAGGCGTGTTTTTAACTTATAATCATTATTTAATATAATAACTGTTGTTGTTTAACTTGTTGTATTAAATAAATATTATAAGTAAGTTTTCTCTAAAGTTCTATATTTTTTTTATCTAGTATTAGTTTTTTTATATAGAATTCTATTCTATAAGAATTATTGCTGCACCATGTGTGTTATAATTCTTTTATAAATAATATTTATATTATTTATAAGTGGTTAATATTCATATTTCCATGTGTAATTGTCTCATTAAGAGCTTTACAAGTCTTATTGTTATAACTGTCAGTGACTATAACAATAATAGAATAATTATAATTTATTATAATTATTATTTTTTTTAATTATTGTATTTTTATAATAATAATTATATTTAAATTTGTGGTTATAATACTTTATTATATTATATATTTCTATTGAGGACAGTCATAGTACTCTTGATTTTGCTACTATTATCAAGAGTTTCATAGACAAGCCTTACATGTGTACTGATTCTTTCTACTAGAAATGATCAATATTTTAAGGTTTAGTGATGATTACATCATGATCAAACCATATTATCTCATTATTACACTATTATTTAGAGTTATCACTATAACTCTAAGTTTGATGATGTCATAGGCTTGGAAGAAGTCTAGAATTTGTTTATTTTATTAGTATTAATCATAATAAAATAGTATTCATCAGTTTTATCACTTATATGACTGTTAAACTTAAAATAAGATTACAGTGAGTGATAATAAATGATCGAATTTAAGCTTCAAGATTGATCATTAATAACGTTTATATTAGAAACGCTACAGATACTCTTAGAGTTGATTCTAATAGCTTGGAATGTCCTCATCAACCTTGAAAGAGAATTTCATTACATCATCAAAACTCTATTTTTGATGATTTCCTTGTAACTCATCTTTTCTGTTGAAATTCAATATTTTGAACTTCAAACCATGATTCCAAGGGGTTATACCTTGAATATTATAATAAAAATTATGTCATTATTCACATAAAGGCAAGTAGAATCTGAATTTGTACATTTTTTTAAGTTTGGAACACTTTCATAACAAAGTGGTCAACAGCTCTATTTATTTTATTCAATAATCCATTACAAGTTTTAACCTTGTTTATAGCTTGTGACATAAAGTTCATATCTGTATTCCTTCAGTAGCTAAGTGGTGACTTTATTTTTGGTTTATCACTCTATCTTGTATATTTCACAAGATATCAGCTAAAAACCATAAATATATGCATTGACCAAAAAAGTGCATATATGTCACAACCATGGCAATTCCATCCTTGGATCTCTGTATGGCATATCAAGCCACAGTCCTTTCATGGCCAATTGGACATATCCTTCATCAGTGGCCAATATGGCCATGTCATCATCTTATGGACCCCCTATTGCCTTCATGGCCCTTCACCTCAATCCAGAAGCCATAGCGGCAATTTATGCCCAAATGGGTATTTCTGGTTATTTCCCTCAAAACCAGGGGAAATGGCCCAAATAGCTGTTTTTGGCCATTTGGGCTCATAATTCACATTTTTGCACATTTTGCGCACTTTGACGCAAAGTGTCCAAAAGACACTTTCCTGCCCTTTGGGCCAGTTTTTGGCTCGGAACCCAAAAGTGGCCAAAAACCCCAAAGGACCCAGAAGTACCTTTCCAAGCTCTGAAGACATCCCATCCATCTTTTCCCCTCTGTCTTTCCATCTCAAGACCTTTGGATGTAATCTTCTTTCCAATGAACCAATATGCCATAAATGATGTTATATATCATTGTGCATCATTTTTCAACAGAAATTCAATAGTGGAAATATCAAATGGTCATTTAAAAATTTCAACATATCATCACGTCATCAAGGCACTCAATTATTCAGAGGAATCTTCAAGGCTCAAGAGCAAGTGTTTCAGCATCAAAGACCAATCACGCCATCAAGATGTCATTGGATATTTTCATTCACAGTATTCCTACAAGGCAATACTGTTCAATCATTCTCAAGGGATTAAAGAGGCAGTTCAATCATTCATTCATTCAATTGATAAGTGTCAAAGATCCCCTCAATCCATCTTGACAACCATATTCATTTCAATACAGTCTGGATCCATCAAGAACTGTATTTCATTTTCAAGCATGGGAAATTCATTCAACCCAATTCAATTTCAATATTAGCCAGCTGTATCAATTCCCAAAACAATCAATACAGCCTCAAGGATCAATAAAAATCAGTTTTCAGCCTGAAGAACTCAAGCTCCCAACTTCTCACATATGCTGCCTACCCTTTCCATCCTGGGGGGTCTTCCCCAGTTAATTAATATATTTTGATTTTATTTTATCTTTATTTATCTTATCATTTTTGTTAGGTGAATACTGATATTATCAAGTCAGTCATTTACATGACAAAGCAATTGAAAATAGAATCAAAGTCAAAGGAAAAGGTCAGTGAAAAAGAAATATATGAATGATTCAAGATATATAAGGCAAAATACATGAAATCTTGAAGCTTAGAGGACTCAAAATGATTTGGAATGAATGAAAGTGATGATTAAAAAGGAATGTATTCTATTAAAACCAAGTTAGAGTTTTGGTGCCCATGTTATCATGATATGGATCTCATTTTTGGTCAGAAACCCAGTACAAAGAATTTAGATGAATTCAATTCACAACATAGTTGGGAATAATTTTTGGGATCCTATGATGGTTGAAGATCAATTTCAAACATAGCCAAGTTGTGAGCCTATGAGGTATGTATAACATACCCATAAGGCCACAAATGAATTTATATACAGTTGATTCAGTCTTCAACAGACTTTTCAATTGAATTTAAAATAAAAAATAATAAAAAATAAATATAACTTTTTTTTGGATAAACAAAGCTATAAATATTATTGTATTTTTGAATTCTACACCAAAAATGACCTAGGGTACACCCATAGGGTGTTATACCTAAAAAGGCTTATTTCTTATGTTATTGGAAGATTTAAGAATCTCACAGTACTAATGTAACTTTTTTAACATTTTTTTAAAATTGTTAAATTTAAGCTTAAATAAGCTTAAATTTAAAGTTGCATAAGGTTTATGCAAACTTACCAAAATTTTAGTTAAAATTGAGGTGTTGTGTATATTTACTGAATTGGCTGAGGATCTGCCATACAGAATGTAAATCCTGTGTTAGCTCAATTAAAAAGGGTTTAAGGCTATAGTACGGCTTTGAATAAATAAAAGGGCAAAATCCATGCAAAAAGGTGGGACAAAGGAAAAAGACCAAACAGAGGTGGAGTACCCAGCTTTTTGGATCTGCAATCATTCATTTAAGGTTTTCCACCTGTATTGGAGGATTTTCAACCTTATTTAAACCTTAAGATTAGACTTTGATCCAACCTTAATGTTTAAACTGGGTTCAACCCAATTTGGACAGGAATTTCAAGCTGCCAAAGGGTAAATCCCAACATGCAGGCTTGAAATTAAATTTTTGAGGCCTGTGAAAGCTTAAATAACCTTAAAACTTTAAGGTTAAAAGCATTAAAACCTTATCAAAAGTAAAGGTTTAGTGTGTATTGCTATTTTACATGGAAAAATAGCAATAACTTCAAAAATTCATTGAAAATCCAATTCTTAATGGTTTTGCTTTAAGATTTCACACAGCTTACAATTTAATATTATCTATATAAAAGTTGAATTTTAAGTATTATTTATAAACAGATTTCCTGGGTAATTAGCCCAAAAATTTACTCTTTCAATTATACTTGAAGAAAATTAAGATTTCTTTAAAAATTGATTAAAAATTGATTTTAAGAGATTTCTGCTTGAAACTCTATTTTTAAGTTGCTCATGTGATGAAATTTAATATAAATAAACTTATTTTATATTAAAACTTAAAATAATTAACTTAAGTGAGGATTAAAGTTATTTGGAGTTAAGAATAACACTGCTAGCTTTAAATTGGAATTAAAAATAAGTTACGTTAAGTTAAGAACCATAATTTTAAGCATGGTTTTTCAGTTTTGACCTGAGCACGCCCTCTACATCCATGATTAATCATGAGAGCTGCGCTGTAGACATAATAAGAGTCTTTTCATCACTGTTTTTGTCCAGAATCAATTATTAATCCAATCATATATAAAATTTTATTATATATAGAATTTTATTATTAAAGTATTTCTTACGTATTTTATTCTTTATAAATCTTAAATTAAAGAATTGAAAACATAGAAATTAGATTATTGTTGTAATCACCTATAATATATTCTATTTTATAAAATTATTGTTTTTAAAATATCTTTCAAAATCCACAAATTCCTCTCAAAAACTGATTAATCATATTTTTATTATGAAAAGTTGTTTTATCTTTCAAAATATTGATTTTTGGTGTGTTTTTAACCTATAATTATTATTCAATATAATGAATGTTGTTGTTTGACTTGTTGTATTAAATAAATATTATAAGTAAGTTTTCTCTAAAATTCTATATCTTTTTTTATCTATTATTAGTTTTTTTATATAGAATTTTTCTATAAGAATTATTTCTGCACAGTGTGTGTTTTAATTCTTTGATAAATAATATTTATAGATTATTTATAAGTGGTTAAATATTAATATTTTCCACATGTAATTGTCTCATTAAGAGCTTTACACTTCTTATGGTTATAATTGTCAGTGACTATAGAAGCAATAGAATAATTATAATTTATTATGATTATTATATTTTTCTTGGTTATAATCTTACATAATAATAATTAAATTTATTTTTTCATATAATTATTTATAATAATTATATTTCAATTTGTGGTTATAATATTTCATCATATTATATGTTTCTATTGAGGACAGTCATAGTACTCTTGATATTGCTACTATTATCAAGAGTTTCATAGAAAAACCTTACACAAGTCCTTTGTCAAAACCATAGGAATAAACCCCCCCATGGATTTAATTATGGAAATATTTAGCCACAATAATCCTATCAGGCTGATTCTATGATATAATAATAACAAGACTATAACTGTGATTGTGACACAATAAGATAATGTTTAAAGAGGCTGAATGAGGGCTTTACTATTTCAAGTAATAGTTAATAATTTTTAAAGCCCATCATTAAGTGTTTATCAATTGGTTTATTATAATGATTTCAATTTTTAACTGTAACTTTGTTATTTTTCAAGAGTAATATTGTGGTTGACAATATTACTACATTTCAAGGTTTGACTATGAAACAATAAGTGAATATTATTAATATTTAGCTTATTGTACTCTGACTGGACTTATTGAAGTAATGAATAAGATTGAAAATAATTATAATAAAGAAATATTATAATTATGATGTAAAAATATTCATATTATTTAAATAAGTAAAATAATACAGTAAAAATGAATATATTAATATATTTATGGCAAGTTATTATTATTAAAAACAAATAATAAATGAAGAAAAAATTGTTATTTAATAATAAAAAAAAATTCATAACAATAATATTACCAACATTAAATTTCTATATTGATATCAATAGAAAAATTATTAAAGATAATGATAAAGATAAAATAACCTACTTTTAACACTTAATATAATAATTTTAAATGAATTTACGCCAAATAATGTAAATACAACTTATTTAAGTTGTATTTACAAATATTCTTAATTTTACATGGAAATAGAGATTTTTAGACACCAGGGCGAATCTCGCGTCAATCATCAGAAATTGAATTCAAGTCAAGCAAGCATTAAGCAGGATAAAAGTCAAGCTCATGTTGAGCACATGTCACACTCTGGTCTTACACCAAATCCTGTGACATCCACCAATATTGGTTCCCCTGTGCCTCCAGCTGAGATTCCTCACCACCGGATCCTTCCTCAACCATTCGAAAGTTGGTAAAAATTACACAAGACCCGCCTGTTTCCACATGCACACATCAAAGAGGTCCTTCAGCCAGTCTTGATGTAGAGGCGGGGGGTATGACCTCACCAGGTCATCCATGAAAGGACTCTGCCTCTGCAGCATTGTCATTTTGCGGATGACACTGGTAGAGCCTGCTGCACAATACGACGGGTGTGGTGTGGTTGCATTGGCGTAAGCATGTGCGTGTGCCCATGCGGGGGCAGGTGTGTAAGCGTGTGTGTGTGCGGGTGTGTAAGGGCCAATTCCCCTTCCAATGTGATGATGGCTCAGTTGGACATTTTGGATGCTGTGATAGGTGAGTGTGTGGGACATTTGATCATTGAAATTGGCTTATTCACACTGTAGCCAATGTCAAAATAGTAATTTCTTTGTTGCAATGTGAAATAATGGGCTTTGCTTGTCACAATGGCATGTCTCTGCCACCAAATTTTGAGGCAGTTATTTCACTAGCAAAATTGCTAATGAATCTGAGAGATTTGCATTTTTGTAGACTAAATATCATGAAATAACAGTTTTAACATTACAAGCAGTCCACATGACATAACTTTGTTATCATACAATCCACAGTTACCTTCTATTTCTTCTTCAGATATAATCAATTTTCCATCATCAAAACCAACAGCTTTATGAATATTGAGATACGGCCAATCTGGTAATAAATTCACATCAATCTTCAAAGTTTTTAATATTAGAAAGTTATTGTTTAGCATGCAAGATGGCTCAGAGACTTTAAAAATGCTATTAATAACACCAAAACGTTGTAATTTGCCCCTCAGAAAACATATCACACTGTTGCTGAAATTTTTGGATTCAGTTTAAAATATATTGTTCCCGATTCTAATGTTTGAAACTGGAAAATAACAAGGTGAGACAATCCTTGAAGTGGGATGGCTTGTGGATTGTATAGTAGTGTCTAAGCTGATCCATTCAACTATTTCCCTTGTGGAATGAAAATTCTGTAAGTACTCAACCAGGAAATCATAATTTTCTTGGTCATGGCGGGATGGTGTGTTATGTTTTTGGTGATTGAACAGGGAAGGCGGCTGTGATTTGAAAAGTTGTTTTATTTCACATGGGACGGATGGGGATTTCAGGAGAACAGAAAGGTTGGAACATTGACTGATATGTTGAAGTAAGTTTTTATCTAAATCATCTATTCAGAGTTGCAAGAAGTTAGTCTTATTCAGTTCATGTGTTTAATCAATGTGAATATATTGATCTTATTAATTGATGTACATATTTTGTTATTTGTTGGCATCTTTGCAAATACCCCAATCAAGTGCTCATAACCCCATAAGGCTGAGGCTTGTGCTGGGCCCCAACGTTGGAAGAGCTCGGGAATATGATCAGCAAAATGATTATTTGGTTTACTTCTCTGTTTTGGGAACAGGTGTTAATTGGAAAGGGAGAATTTTTTCCAATGTTCAGCAAATGCATTCACATCATCCGTTGAAACAGTCCAGCTTGTGGAAATGTTGATAGCACTAATCAAATGGAATGTATTGTTGGTTAGTTCATTTGCAAGTTCTTCTGATTGACCCATGTTTCTTTGTGTGTTGGAGGTTTTGTGTTCATCTAACGACATCTGTTGACTGAGAATTAAAAATGGAATATAGAACTTGTATAAGAGAGCCCATTAAGCAGCTTTCAAACTACCATCAGAGGGG
The DNA here is from genome assembly GCA_023105745.1 of Austropuccinia psidii. Taxonomy (NCBI): domain Eukaryota; kingdom Fungi; phylum Basidiomycota; class Pucciniomycetes; order Pucciniales; family Sphaerophragmiaceae; genus Austropuccinia; species Austropuccinia psidii. Next base: position 71,245,897 of record JALGQZ010000004.1, read on the forward strand.
CAACCCATTTTGGGGGTAATATTGTCCATGACAAGGGAATTATGGTATCAGATATGATTTGTTGGAGATGCTCCAGAGCCTCACCCTTGATCTGGTCATCACTAAGTGCACTGATATCCAATTCAGAGGGGATGTAATCCGCATCAAATGAAGGAATCTCCGCAGAACCACTAGATGGATGTTGTGTGTGAGGGGTGGGCATTGGGAGGTAGTTTTTTCAGCTGGAAGTAGTGGGGAGTGACTCATTTATTATTTTTTCTGCGTCTCTTCTCAGGGAGTGGGCCTTTCTCAATGTGATTTTATCAAGAGAGCTGTTGGAGGTCATGGAATCTGAGTCTGAACTGTTGGTGTCATTGGATTTCCTGTGGGACCTTAAGTAAATTTTTTATTTGGACTCTGGAATGCACAACTTGAAAGTTGAATTATCATTCAAAATTCAAAGTATTAAATTATGCATTATGTCAAGATTAACAATTCTGGTTGCATCCCAATACGGAAGGTCTTCCAAAATTGAATATCACACTCCATATGCAGAAAACATTGCTTGTCTTTGTTGTGGGGATGCCCAAAGCCATTTGGCAATGGTTGATTTATGATTTTGGTATGAGCGTGTGTAGTGAAATTGAGGACCAATTTCTTCAATTTGAGCTTTGTGAATAATGCAAAAATTACAAAAGTGGCTTCCTGAATGAGAAATAAATCCAGTAAGCTTGCGCATGGCAACCACATCCGCAATGGCCATAAGAATGGAAACACAGATAAAGGATCCTGAAGGACCTGTTGAGGTGGGTGAAAAATGGTAACCTTGGCATAGCTCTTTGAGCTCATTGATGAGTGGAATTAATAGGTAATTCAATTCATGGGAAGTTGGCTCCTTTGGACCAGGGATGATTCCTGTAAATAGACATTCTCTGGCTTCAATCTTTCACATGGGGGGAGATTAAGACAAATGAGCATGATAGGTACAATTCTGGCCAACCAGGTTGACTTTCCATGTGCATTAAACAAGTCCACATAAATGGAGAAGGCCAATGGACCAGGAATGGACATGAATGGGGGGTTGTGAATATTTCTAGTGCCAGTGAAGTGTATCCAGACCAATCCATCCCAGATGTCACATTTGGGGGAACCTTTTGGAAGTTTGGGATTGTTGATGTTGATGCATAATTTCTATAATTCCAGCCCACTGGAGAAATCTGGGAAGCCAATTTTTGAATGGTTGATAAATGAAATGTTTTGTTGGTATAAATTTTTGCTTCATGTTGGTTGTGATTTGGGTACAGGGTTCAAATGAATAGATGAATTTTCCTAATGATTGTGTGCAAGGGGGATCATGATCATTTGGGTCGTTATGGCGTTGACAGTGGGTTTGGTCAGTTGTGACTGATTAAGTAAGGCCATTAAGAAAGAAACATTGAGGAAAACATGTATAGTTTTGAATCACTGGCTCCAATTGAAGATGTTCAAATATGGTACTCAGATCTTGAGGTATATGGAATGCAGGAGTGGGGGGACCACCTGAGCTTTAGATACTGGACTTGATCAGCAGGTTCAGGGAAGGGCTGAGAATGCGTGAAGCCCTGCGGGGTATATTATAACTTAATGATAGAATGGCAGATATTATCATTCCAAGGTCTTGTGGGGGAAGGTTTTAACTGCCACTGTATGGTTTCTGTGAAGTTTAATTGAGACCCACTGGGGTGGAGAAAGTGCTTTGGGTCAATTGTGAATAATCATCTGGGAAGATTTGACCCAATAGAATTTGCGGGCACTCAGATACTGATACAGAAATAGGGATGTTTGGAAGAGATTTGGGTGCAATGGTTGATTTGAGCTTTTTAATGTGCTGTTTATATTTGAAAGGTGTGAAGGCAACTCCCTACCTATCACCCTCAGCGGAAGAGTGAGTTTGGGTTGAGCAGTGTTGACACATGCATATATGCATTGAGGAATAGCAGCGGGTTGTCATTGTTGCAGGAATAGTGAGTAAGGTTGGTTTGTGTATAAATATCTATGGTTGATGTGCAAGTGTTTGGGAGTTTTAGTAATTGGAAAAAAATTTAGTGATTATTTATGAAGGGGGAGATGATTTGATCCTATTTTTAATGGTGGCTGAGATGCAGGGGATGAAGTGTAACATGTCTCATCTGGATGGCGGAGTTGGTTAGGAGTTTAATTGGGTAAAATGCCATTCTGCTCAAGGCTCATACATATTCTCTTTTATTTACACATGGTGATACTGTGGTTTTGACCCTTGATGGGTGTTCCATTAGGGATGTGTAAACATTGAATTGAGGGGATTAAAGTTCAAACCATGTACGCTGGCATGCCATTGTACATGGTTTAAACCTTATTACAGACATTACAATACAACTCTATTACATAAGCGTTTGGAGTGGAGCTAAAGTCTTGTTATTTGGTTTGAGTGCAGTGGGCTTTTAATTGGTTGGAATGTGATTTGGATTGTCTTGCCTTTCTTTAAAAGGTGATGTATCTTTTGTGGGTAAATCCTTCATTAATATACCCTTATGCAGATATAGAATGCTGTGTAATTTTGATGCATATATTGGCATTTTGGATAATTCACAAAATGTGACAATGGGGAGAGGGAAATCATTATTGGATCTGATTACTTATGGATGATGGGTCCCCTTTGAGATCAAGGAAATATCACATTATATGCTGGTAGGCCGGGAAGAGTGGTTTCCAACAAAAGCGGAGGAGCTCATAAGGAGGCAGGGAGAATTCTCCTAAGAAGTGTCTTATTAGACTTCCATGAGACACTTGGTTCCAACTATTCATAGAGTTTCTCTATTATAAATTTGAAAAAATTTCATCTCATATCCCTCTATTTTATCATAATACTGAGCTGTTTTATCAAGTTAAAAAAATGACTGTACTTTTTTAGCCCTTATGTCATCTTCCAAGCCACGTAAATCCCGTTCAGGTTCTGTTCATGACTCAGATAGTGAATCTAGCATAGAATATGTTCAAACACAGTCACCATTGAGTCCCAACATTCCTCTCACAACCCCTATTGCATCCTCAATGAATGTATCAGGTCTTAACATTGATGTGGGAAATCCAAAAGCTCAAACTTCAAGCACTTGGTCAATCCCAAATATTTCTGTCACTCCAACTCCCCCAAATCCCACTAATACACAAATTAATGTGTCTGAGGGGCCAGGAAGCACACCTGAAATCTCATCAAAGGCTAATCCCCAATCAAAATTTCCATGTGAGTTCCTCCTTAATCCTGGTCGGAATTGAGTCGCATCCCAGGATCCCTTTGGATGAAGTAAACAGCCAACCCTCAATATTCCATCAGGATCTCAGGTTCATGTGGGCAATGAAAAGCAGATTGATGGCAGGCGATGAAAAAGACCATTGGAAAATATTACTTGGAGTGGTCTGTTGGAGGGAAATCCAGGATTGACACTTCATCAAAGTAAGTCATTTTGATGTCGGAGTATAAACTTTTTCACAATTTGATATGTTTGTTTCATGGGTTAGATATGGCACCTAAAGGCAAGTCAGTCCAATCTCAGGAGCCAATTGAAGATCATGAGTATTGTGAGCCTTAGAGGTAATTTCATATACCCAAAAGACCACAAATATAAAAAATAACATATTAATATAAATAAAATAAATTTATTTATATTATTAAAATAAAAATCAAAATATAAATATAAAATTATATTAGAAATAAAAAATTAATTATAATTTAAAAATAAAAAATACATTAAATTTTGTAAATATAAAATTACATTTATACTTGAAAAAATTAAGTAAAAATGAAATTTTAACAAAATTGTAAAAAAAATAAATAAATTTGGAAAAAAGTTAAATAAAATTTATTATAACTTTTTATCCAATAAATAAACATATAAAATTTATTTCACCATTGGATTCCTCATAAAAAATCAGGTGGGGTCACCTCTGAGTGAAATTTTTGTAACTCAACTCTAAATAAGCTTAAATTAAGTTTTTAGTATTTTCAATACAAAAGTTGAAAATCCTCAAAACCTTAATTTAATTCACACCACATGTGGTGTTAACCATCAATTTTTATGTTAAAATTGAGGTGTTGTGTTTAGTTTAGAAGTTATGAGGAATTGAAGTATTTTCAATTGAATTCAATTGAAATGTCAAAATGTGCGCGTGTATTACATAAGTGAACTTTGATTTACATATGAGGTGTCAATTATTACTGTATTGTACTGTACAATTGAATTGAATTACATATGTAAAGTACAAGTATAATACATGATGAGGAATTAAAGGAAAAATAAATTGGGGGGGGAAAAGGAACTCCAGCTCTAAGGGGGAGCTAGACCCCCAAAATCCTTGCTTACAGGCATGGGATGTCAAAATTCACGCAAAAGTTCATCACTTTTGGCCTGGAATTGAGTTACAGGGTCTGTGAACTCAATTGATGATGAGGTTTTGATACCAACTGGGGTAGTTTTAGCTGTTGCCAAGAGGGTAAAACTACCATTAAGATAAAACAATCATAATAAAAACAGTTTTAACTGGTTTCTACGCCTCTGACACACATTCTGACGTGTTTTGAAGGCTCTAGGCCTGGTATTGCTATAGTAATGGCTGATTTAAGGGTCTAAAATGGCTAAAAATGGCTAAAAATGGCTTAAACCAGCCCTTTTTTGGCCTAAACCAGGGTTCAATGATGCCATAATTGGCTTTTCTGTTGTCAGACTGTTTTTCACGACTGACAAGAGTAAATTTTACTTTTGGAGTAAGAGAATTGATGGCTATAAAAGAATGTCTTCTTTGCCCCACTTTTCTCTTCATGTTAGAATCTTTTCCTTTTATTAATTAGTTTAAACACTGTTAAACCAATCAATCAAAGATTCCAACCACCACTTTTAAATCCTTTTAATCCTTTTAACCACGTGAAAAAATCATTATAATCATTGTTTGTAACTCTTATAATCATTTTTACCCCTGAACCACCCCAAAAGTGAATTAAAGCATCTTTCATCACTGTTAACTTTGTCACTTTGTTTCCAAATTCACTCTGGTCACTTTTGGGCGTGTTTTCTCTTTAATATTCTTTTTAAAGACTTTGTTCTTTAATTAATTGCTTGCAGTTCTTTGCTCAATTAATTCCAATTGAAATTGCTCTTGAAGAAATTTCTTTTGTAGCCTTAAAATATCTCTTGTAGAGTATTTTTTGGATAAATTTTTATTGTTGGTAAAACAATAAATTTTTATAATATTATTGTTTTATACTAATAAAGTTATAAACAATAAAATTGGCGTGTTTTCTCTTAAAAATAATATTTCATACTATTTTTAACAGAATTTTACCTTATACAAATTTTGAGGACAGGAAAAGTACTTGATTTTTAATCAAAGTTTCATATCCACACCTTACATTTGGGGGCCCAGCCGTGATATTTTACCTGTGACATATTTTTTTTACTCTTTTTAAATCTTTTTTCTTATATTGAAAAATTTAAAAACACATAAAAAATACTTATAATTCAAAAAACCCATAAAAAATAATTTTTTTCATATTATAAGTGAGGCTTAAATTTTTATTTCTTTTTTTGAAATATCCTTTTTTTTACTTAATTAATTGGCTTTTTCATTAATTTTAGTGTCTGACAACGTCGTAAGACAAGAAAACATTGAAACAGCCTCAACAGTAACCAGCATTATCCCTGCCAGTACTGTTAATTCTGATCATAATAGCACTGTTATTGTGACTCAAAATAACCAGCCTGAACCAATATCTTCTGAATTAATTAACTTGCACATAAGTAATACCCTTCAGAAAGCTAAAAATTTGGCCAATAGTAAGTTTTTGACGTAAAAATACTATTTTAAACCTTTTTTAACCATAATTATGCCTTCAACCAGGTCAGGAGCCAGCTACAACCCCTCAAGCAGCTCCCAAAAAGGTAATAGACGTGATTATGGCAGAAGCCAACCAGGTACAGAAGGAAAAGGGTCAGTTGATGACTTCTAAACAACTAAAATGGGTCATTCTGAAGCTGATAATACCATTTTACCTTAAAAAGGAGCTGACACCGCCACAACAAGCCTCTGTGGACATATACAAAGCCAGCCACAGTGCATACAACAATGCACTTCAATTCAAAGAGTACCAGATCCTTGCAGACCTGTGGAAGAATTGCATGAATTCTTACCTGACAGTAAGAAAATTCTTGGGCCATCCCAACACTTGCAAATTGCTCAATGGATGGCATCCATTGATGGAGAAGAAAAACATGATGCTTTTGACACTAGAATGGAGGAAAAACAACCCTCCACCACCCAAACCAGTGCCAAAAACAGCCCCAGTGGCCAGAAGAAGCAATTCCAACGTGAAAAAGCAGCCACAAACTCCAAAAAAGGGCAAAGGGAAGGCACCAGCCCCAAAACCTTACAGCCAGGGCTACAGAATCCCAAAGATTCAGCAGGATGCCATGGAAAATGTATTTCAGATGGGCAGAACCATGATGGAATTACAGAAGAAGGAGGAAGCCAGATTAAGGTTCCAGAAATGATTTCTGACATATTTGATTCCATCCCAGAGTTGTATAATGCTATAAATGACGTGAAAAAACATCTTTCTAATAAAAATGACACCATTTGTAACAACATTAAAACAAACAACCTGAGTCTGTGCCAAATTAATGAAACACTTATGTGTTTTGAAAAAGTTTTAAGAACAATTAAAAATTCTAATAATGACAATTCTTCTAACATTAAAATAAATGAACAATCTGCCATTATTAAAGAATTAACAGATAAATATTCTAAATTCAATATTGATGACATGATTGAAACAAGAATTCAACAAGCCATAAATATTATCAAGACAGATAACAAGAAAGTCCTTAAAGACATTTCAAATTCATTTACTGAAGTAAAGACATATACCATTCCCTTGAAAAAGTGTTTTGATGCTTCACAAGAAGAAGTATCAAAATTATCAATGAAATTGAATCAAGTCACTGCTGATAATACAAGACAGACAGAGTTATGGCAAGAACTGACACATAAGGAAGACATGTATAAAATTGAAGTAATAAATTTAATACAAAGCTTCCAACATGAATACAGAAATTCCCAAAGGTGTAGCAACAGTAAAATGAATGACATTGAACAAATACTGAACACCTTACCAAGAATGTCTACACCTCTAAATCAAAATGAGGGCACAAGAATTTCAAATCCACAAGTATTGGATCCTGATAATTCACAATTAAAAAATGAATTATCCACTTCTTTTCATAACTTGGAACCATCAATGGGCCAAGCACTCTTGAAAGAAGTTCCAAAACTTAAAGAATGGCCTCACTTAAGTGGTGAAGGAGAGTATGACCATATGGAATTCATTAGAGGTATTGACATGATCAAAGAGGATTTTGAATTACCAGACAGATTGGTAACAGCCAGGTTTAACACCTTGTTTACCAGATCAGCTCACAGATGGTACATCAAAATAAGACAAGCACATGGACACCAGAGTTGGACTTGGTGGAAAACCCAAATCATCAACAAATGGGCAAATGATGCTTGGAGGTTTAAAGTTGAAACAGCCATTGAATCTGCCAAATTTAATGCTGATAAAGACAAAGCTTTGCCATGGTTTTGCCAACAGAAGGACAGATTAACAGAATTATATCCTGACATGTCAGAATTTATGATCCATAGAAAAATTCTGAGACAATGTGGGGGTGACTTAGAGCATGCTGTCAAAAGCAGGACTAATGAACAATATTCAGCAGAGGATATTATCAATATACTAGAAGAAGTAACCACCAGAACCAAAATTGGTTCTAGTAGGGTGAATCTCAAAACAAGGTTTAATACACCTTGGAAAGATTCTGTGGACAAAAACCCCAAAGAAAATTCTAGTAATATTAAATATAAATCTGCAGATACAGTCAGAAAATGCCATATTTGCCAAAGCACCACCCATTTAGCCAATACATGTCCAAAGAGGGGGAAAATCAATGAAATTGACATTGAAAAGGAACCAGATGTTGAAAAAGAAGACATAATTGAAGACAATTCAGATGATAAGTCATCCATATTTTCTGAATCTTCAAAAGATATAGAAAATATCAATGCCACTTTTGACATCATGGAATCTTATTCCCACTTACCACAATTGAGCAATGGTCAAGTTGATTTATCAAAAGTTCAAGATGCACAACTTATGAAGACAAAACCAAACAGAGGAAAAGGTTATACAGCTGGTAACTCCTGTATAACAGAAGTGGTGATTGACAACAAGCCCACCAAACTTTTACTTGACCCAGGAGCCTTCTGCTCTTGTGTTGGAAAATCCTTTCTTAAGACTTGTGTGCCAAATTTTGAAGACCAATTGTTACCAATTGATGGTATAAAATTCAACAGTGCAAGTAACCCAATGAAAGCATTGGGAATCTTTGAGACCAATGTCATATTCCCACACATAAATGGGAATTTAAGGATCACAGTTGAATTTGGTGTTATGGAAAATTGCTCTAGTACCCATTTTATATTGGGAAATGACTATTTAATCATGTATGGGATAGATTTACATAATAACAAAGACAGATACTTTACAATTGGGGACAATAAGCGCCAGAAATTTGCCTTTTTACCATTTAAAAGACGAATTACAGTAAACAAAGTATCACAAGTCAACTTAGAGTTAGAAAAATTCAAGTCTGAACAGTTAAATGAGGCTGAGATAAGCCTTCATCTGACTGATAAACAAGAAAATGAACTTTCTTCCCTTTTGTATGACCACAAAGGAGCATTTGCTACAGACAAAGAACCTCTGGGAGCAATTATTGGTCATGAAGTTGACATCACTCTTAACATTGAGAGACCTTATCCACCACTCTTAAGAAGACCTGCTTATCCAGCAAGTCCAAAATCAAGAGAAGCTCTAGAAATTCATATCAAAGAACTTCTAGACCTTGGTGTAATAAGAAAAGTAGGCCACAATGAGGAAGTAGAAATAACTACACCAGTCATAGTGGCGTGGCATAATGGAAAATCCAGAATGGTTGGGGACTTTAGAGCTCTGAACACTTACACTGTTCCAGACAGATACCCAATACCAAAAATCGAAATTGCCCTTACTCAAATATCTCAAGCAGTGTATATAACCACTATGGATGCCCTTAAAGGATTCCATCAAAATGTGGTAACACCAAGAGCAAGAAAATACTTGAGAATTATTGTTCATTGTGGAGTGTATGAATACTTAAGGATGCCCTTTGGTATCAAAAATGCACCTTCACACTTCCAAAGAATGATGAATGAAATCTTCCCTGAAGAACTCTCAGAGGGATGGTTAATCATTTACATTGATGACATTATTATCTGTTCAAAGAATTGGGAGGAGCACATGTACAGATTATCAAGAGTTTTGACAAAAATCCAATCAGTAAACATGAAAATCTCCTTGAAGAAATGTCATTTTGGATTTAAAGAACTTAAGGCACTAGGACATGTTGTATCTGGTTTGTCCCTTGGAATTGATAAAAACAAAGTTGCAGCAGTATTGTTAAAACCCATGCCTCAGAGTAAGAAGGAAATTACAGGCAACACATTAAAGACTTTGCATCCATAGCAAGACCACTTTATAAGTTGTGTGACAAAGACACAGTATTTGAGATGACTGTTGACAGAGTCAAAGCTTTTGAATCTCTAAGAGAAGCATTGACCACTGCTCCACTCTTACTGATGCCAGACTTTAAATTGCCTTTCAAACTGTATATTGATGCATCAGGGGATGGACTAGGTGCTGCATTTCACCAAGTTCAGATCATAAATGACAAACCTGTAGAAGGACCAATATGTTTCATATCCAGGCAAATCAAACCAACTGAAGCCAGATATGGAGCAAGTCAAATGGAATGTCTATGCCTTGTCTGGGCCTTGGAGAAATTGAACTATTTCTTAGAGGGATGTGTTTTTGAAGTAATAACAGATTGTACAGCTGTGAAATCACTTTTGAACATGAAAACACCTAACAGAAACATGCTCAGATGGCAAATAGCCATACAAGAATACAGAGGCAATATGACTATTGTTCATAAGGATGGGAATATTCATAAGAATGCAGATGGACTAAGCAGATGGCCATTACCAAATAACATTGATAATCCTGCTTATGTTCCAGAAGAAGCTTCACCACAAATTCCAATAGAAGGAATAAGTGTTACAGACTTGAACACCACCTTCTTTGAAGAAGTCAGAAATAGTTACACTCAAGATAAGAATTGTAGCATCTTATGCCAATTACTTAACAAAGACTGTAAAGACAACTCTCTAATACATGCCTTGGATGAAGTATGGAGAAAATCTTATAATGAAGGAAGATTTCACCTACTGGATGGTATAATTTACCACAGAACCAAGCACACATGTGTCATGACAGTTGTAGACAGGTCATTAATCAATCTTGTACTGAAAGAATGCCATGATAGTCCCTTTTCAGGACATCTTTCTGAAGACAGAACAAGAGAGAAAGTGAAGACCTGCATATGGTGGCCAATGTGGCAAAAAGATGTTGCAGAGTATTGCAAAACCTGTGACAGATGCCAAAAGGCAAATAAATCCACTGGCAAAAGACTTGGAAATATGATGAAAATCCAGGAACCAAACAGACCTTGGGAAATTGTCCATATGGATTGGGTAACTGGCCTACCACCAGGAGGTGACAGGAGCTATAATGCTTGCCTAGTAATTGTGGACAGATTCAGTAAAACTCCAATCTTTTTACCATGTCACAAAGATGATACAGCCATGGATACAGCTCTTCTGATATGGAATAGAGTAGTGTCATGGACTGGGATATTTACAAATATCATCAGTGATAGAGATCCCAAATTCACTTCAGCACTATGGACAAATCTTCACCAATTATTTGGCACTAAACTGTCTTTCTCTACAGCCTACCACCCACAAACTGATGGCCTGGCTGAAAGAATGATCCAAACCTTAGAGGACATGGTGAGAAGATTTTGTGCATATGGCCTTGAATTCAAAGATTGTGATGGATTTACCCATGATTGGTGTACTCTGTTACCAGCACTGGAATTAGCATATAAAACATCAATCCATGCCAGTACCAATCAGACTCCTGCTATTCTAGAAAAAGGATGGAATCCCAAGTTACCCCAAGACTCCTTGAGGAAAGACTTAATTGAAATACATCCCACAGCTGCTAGCTTCAAAGGAATGCTAGACAAAGCTAGAAAGCATGCAGTAAGATGCATGGAGGACTCTTTTGCATATGCTAAAGACAAATGGGATAAATCTCATGCAACTCCAGATTTCAAAGTGGGGGACCTAGTTCTTGTATCCACCACTAACTTCAATAACATCAAAGGATGTAAAAAGTTGAAAGACTCCTTTGCAGGACCTTTTGTAATTAAGGCCCTCCATGGAGAGAATGCTGTTGAAGTAGAGTTATCTGAAGAACTTAGCAATAAGCACCCTACATTCCAAGTGAGCTTGATAAAACCATATAAATCTAGTGATGCTGAGAAATTTCCCTTGAGGAATAAGGTTCCCCAAGTTATACCTCCTATTGAGACATCTGGTACTAAGAAAATAACCAAAGTTCTTAAAGAAAGGAAATTAAGAACCAAGAAAGTAAGGGAATACCTTGTTAGGTACAGTGACCCAACTTGTGAAGATGAATGGTTAGAAGAAAAAAATATACCAGAAGCTACCAAACTCCTGAGGAGATTCAGACACACTAGAAACACCAATATTACAAAGTAATATTCTTTTTTAGGGGGAGGGAATGTGAGCCTTAGAGGTAATTTCATATACCCAAAAGACCACAAATATAAAAAATAACATATTAATATAAATAAAATAAATTTATTTATATTATTAAGATAAAAATCAAAATATAAATATAAAATTATATTAGAAATAAAAAATTAATTATAATTTAAAAATAAAAAATACATTAAATTTTGTAAATATAAAATTACATTTATACGTGAAAAAATTAAGTAAAAATGAAATTTTAACAAAATTGTAAAAAAAATAAATAAATTTGGAAAAAAGTTAAATAAAATTTATTATAACTTTTTATCCAATAAATAAACATATAAAATTTATTTCACCATTGGATTCCTCATAAAAAATAAGGTGGGGTCACCTCTGAGTGAAATTCTTGTAACTCAACTCTAAATAAGCTTAAATTAAGTTTTTAGTATTTTCAATACAAAAGTTGAAAATCCTCAAAACCTTAATTTAATTAACACCACATGTGGTGTTAACCATCAATTTTTGTGTTAAAATTGAGGTGTTGTGTTTAGTTTAGAAGTTATGAGGAATTGAAGTATTTTCAATTGAATTCAATTGAAATGTCAAAATGTGCATGTGTATTACATAAGTGAACTTTGATTTACATATGAGGTGTCAATTATTACTGTATTGTACTGTACAATTGAATTGAATTACATATGTAAAGTACAAGTATAATACATGATGAGGAATTAAAGGAAAAATAAACTGGAAAGATTAAATTGGGGGGGGGAAAAGGAACTCCAGCTCTAAGGGGGAGCTAGACCCCCAAAATCCTTGCTTACAGGCATGGGATGTCAAAATTCATGCAAAAGTTCATCACTTTTGGCCTGGAATTGAGCTACAGGGTCTGTGAACTCAATTGATGATGAGGTTTTGATACCAACTGGGGTAGTTTTAGCTGTTGCCAAGAGGGTAAAACTACCCTTAAGATAAAACAATCATAATAAAAACAGTTTTAACTGGTTTCTACGCCTCTGACACACATTCTGACGTGTTTTGAAGGCTCTAGGCCTGGTATTGCTATAGTAATGGCTGATTTAAGGGTCTAAAATGGCTAAAAATGGCTAAAAATGGCTTAAACCAGCCCTTTTTGGCCTAAACCAGGGTTCAATGATGCCATAATTGGCTTTTCTGTTGTCAGACTGTTTTTCACGACTGACAAGAGTAAATTTTACTTTTGGAGTAAGAGAATTGATGGCTATAAAAGAATGTCTTCTTTGCCCCACTTTTCTCTTCATGTTAGAATCTTTTCCTTTTATTAGTTAGTTTAAACACTGTTAAACCAATCAATCAAAGATTCCAACCACCACTTTTAAATCCTTTTAATCCTTTTAACCACGTGAAAAAATCATTATAATCATTGTTTGTAACTCTTATAATCATTTTTACCCCTGAACCACCCCAAAAGTGAATTAAAGCATATTTCATCACTGTTAACTTTGTCACTTTGTTTCCAAATTCACTCTGGTCACTTTTGGGCGTGTTTTCTCTTTAATATTCTTTTTAAAGACTTTGTTCTTTAATTAATTGCTTGCAGTTCTTTGCTCAATTAATTCCAATTGAAATTGCTCTTGAAGAAATTTCTTTTGTAGCCTTAAAATATCTCTTGTAGAGTATTTTTTGGATAAATTTTTATTGTTGGTAAAACAATAAATTTTTATAATATTATTGTTTTATACTAATAAAGTTATAAACAATAAAATTGGCGTGTTTTCTCTTAAAAATAATATTTCATACTATCTTTAACAGAATTTTACCTTATACAAATTTTGAGGACAGGAAAAGTACTTGATTTTTAATCAAAGTTTCATATCCACACCTTACAAGTATGACCAATCTTTATTAATTTTTTGATGTGTTAACTGATGATTTGCATGGCAGGTGATGAACTTTATGCATATTCATCTCTGGTCCATAAAGAGAAAGTCACTGGACATCATCATCCATATGCCTCCAAACCAAGAATGGGTCATGCCAGTTCATCAAGAGAAAAAATTGTGGATGATGAGGATGAGAACATGTCTCCAACTCAAAGTGAAAGAAATGATGAACCAAGGAGGGACAATTTCACGGCGCATGAGAAAGGCACTCTGTGAGCCTGTGAGGTATGTGTAACATACCCATAAGGCCACAAATGACTTTATACACAGTTAAATTTGTCTTTAACAGACTTTTTAATTGAATTTAAAATAAAAAATAACAAAAAATAAGTATAACTTTTTTTTGGATAAACAAAGTTATAAATATTATGTCATTTTTGGATTATACACCAAAAATAACCTAGGGTACATCCATAAGGTGTTATACCCAAAAACACTAATTTCTTATGTTATTGGAAGATTTAAGAATCTCACAGTACTAATTTAACTTTTTTAATTTTTTTTAAAAATTGTTAAATTTAAGCTTAAATATGCTTAAATTTAAATTTGCATAAAGTTTATGCAAACTTATCAAAATTTTAGTTAAAATTGAGGTGTTGTGTATATTTACTGAATTGGCTAAGGATTTGCCATACAGAATGTAAATCCTGCATGAGCTCAATTTAAAAGGGTTTAAGGCCATAGTATGGCTTTAAATAAATAAAAGGGCAAAATACACACAGAAAGGTGGGACAGGAAAATGACCAAATAGAGCTGGGGTACCCAGCTTTTTGGATCTGAAAGGATTCAATTAAGGTTGTCCACCTGTATTGGATGATTTTCAACCTTATTTAAACTTTAAGATTAGACTTTGATCCAACATTAAAGTTTAAACTGGTTTTATCCCAATTTAGACAGGAATTTCAAGCTGCCAAAGGGTAAATCCCAATATGCAGGCTTGAATTTAAGGTTTTAAGAACTGTCAAAACTTAATTAAGCTTGAAATTTTAAGTTTACAAGAATTAAAACCTTATCAAAAGTTAAGGTTTGGTGTGTATTGCTATTTTACATGGAAAAATAGCAATAACTTCAAAAATCCATTGAAAATCCAATTCTCAATTGATTTGCTTGAAACTTTCACAAAGCTTACAATTTAATATTATCTATATATAAATTAAATTTGAAGTATCTTTTATAAATAAATTTTCTGGGTATTTAGCCTGGAAATTTACTCTTTTAATTAAAGCTCAAAGAAAATTATAATTTCTTTAAGAACTAATTTATAATTGAGCTTAAGAGATTTCTGCTTGAAACTCTATTTTTAAGTTGTTCATGTGATGAAATTTAGTATAAATAAGTTTATTTATATTAAAAACTTAAAATAATTAGTTTAAATGAGCATTAAAGTTACATGGAGTTAAGAATAACACTGATAACTTTAAATTGGAATTAAAAATAAGTTACCTTAAGCTAAGAACTTTATTTTTAAGCATTGTTTTTCAGTTTTGACCTGAGCACGCCCTCTATATTCATTATGAATCATGAGAGCTGCTCTGAAGACATAAAAAGAGTCTTTTCATCACTGTTTTTGTCCATGAATCATTATTAATCCAATCATATTAGAAATTTAAACAGGTAAAGTTTTATTAAATATAAAATCTTATTATTAAATTAATGCTTAAGTTATTTTATGCTTTATTAATTAAAATTAAAGAATTGAAATCATAGAATTCAGATTATTGTTGTAATCACCAATAATATATTTTATTATATAAAATTATCATCTTAAATATCTTCTAAACCTCCACAAATTCCTCTTAAAAACTCTTTACTCATAATTTTTATTATGAAAAGTCGTTTTATCTTTAAAAATATTGATTTTTTGTGTGTTTTGAACTTATCATTATTATTTAATATAATAACTTTTGCTGTTTAACTTGTTGTATTAAATAAATATTATAAGTAAGTTTTCCTTAAGGTTCTATATTTTTTTATCTAGTATTAGTTTTTTTTATAGAATTTTTCTATAAGAATTATCTCTGCACAGTGTGTGTTTTAATTCCTTTATAAATAATATTTATATTATTCATAAGTGGTTAATATTCATATTTTGCACGTGTAATTGTCTCATTAAGAGCTTGTGAGCCTTAGAGGTAATTTCATATACCCAAAAGACCACAAATACAAAAATAACTTATTAATATGAATAAAATAAATTTATTTATATTATTAAAATAAAAATAAAAATATAAATATAAAAAATTATATTGAAAATAAAAAATTAATTACAATTTAAAAATAAAAATACATTAAATTTTGTAAGTAGAAAATTACATTTATACTTGAAAAAATTAAGTAAAAATGAAATTTTAACAAAATTGTGAAAAAATAAATAAATTTGGAAAAAAGTTAAATAAAAATTATTATAAATTTTTATTCAATAAATAAACACATAAAAATTATTTCACCATTGGATTCCTCATAAAAAATCAGGTGGGGTCACCTCTGAGTGAAATTCTTGTAACTCAACTCTAAATAAGCTTAAATTAAGTTTTTAGTATTTTCAATACAAAAGTTGAAAATCCTCAAAACCTTAATTTAATTCACACCACATGTGGTGTTAATCATCAATTTTTGTGTTAAAATTGAGGTGTTGTTTTTAGTTTAGAAGTTATGAGTAATTGAAGTATTTTCAATTGAATTCAATTGAAATGTCAAAATGTGTGCCTGTATTACATAAGTGAACTTTGATTTACATATGAGGTGTCAATTATTACTGTATTTTACTGTACAATTGAATCGAATTACATATGTAAATTATAAGTATAATACATGATGAGGAATTAAAGGAAAAATAAATTGGAAAGATTAAATTTGGGGGGGAAAAGGAACTCCAGCTCTAAGGGGGAGCTACACCCCCAAAATCCTTGCTGACAGGCGTGGGATGTCAAAATTCACGCAAAAGTTCATCAATTTTGACCTGGAATTGAGCTACAGGGTCTGTGGACTCAATTGATGATGAGGTTTTGATACCAACTGGGGTAGTTTTAGCTGTTGCCAAGAGGGTAAAACTACCCTTAAGATAGAACCATCATAGTAAAAACAGTTTTAAATGGTTTCTACGTCTCTGACACACAATTCTGACGTGATTTGAAGGGTCTAGGCCTGGTATTGCTATAGTAATGGCTGATTTAAGGGTCTAAAATGGCTAAAAATGGCTAAAAATGGCTTAAACCAGCCCTTTTTGGTCTAAACCAGGGTTCAATGATGCCATAATTGGCTTTTCTGCTGTCAGAATGGTTTTCACGACTGACAAGAGTAAATTTTACTTTTTGAGTAAGAGAATTGATGGCTATAAAAGAATGTCTTCTTTGCCCCACTTTTCTCTTTATGTTAGAATCTTTTCCTTTTATAATTAGTTTAAAAATTGTTAAACCAATCAATAAAAGATTCCAACCACCTTTTTTATATCATTTTAAACCTTTTAACCACGTGACAAAATCATTATAGTCATTGTTTGTGACTCTTATAATCATTTTTACCCCTGAACCACCCCAAAAGTGAATTAAAGCATCTTTCATCACTGTAAACTTTGTCACTTTGTTTCCAAATTCACTCTGGTCACTTTTGGGCGTGTTTTCTCTTTAATATTCTTTTTAAAGACTTTGTTCTTTAATTGATTGCTTGCAGTTCTTTGCTCAATTAATTCCAATTGAAATTGCTCTTGAAGAAATTTCTTTTGTAGCCTTAAAATATCTCTTGTAGAGTATTTTTTGGATAAATTTTTATTGTTGGTAAAACAATAAATCTTTATAATATTATTGTTTTTTACTGATAAAGTTATAAACAATAAAATTGGCGTGTTTTCTCTTAAAAATAATATTCTTTACTATTTTTAATTGATTTTTACCTTTTACAAATTTTGAGGACAGGAAAAGTACTTGATTTTTAATCAAAGTTTCATATCCACACCTTACATTTGGGGGCCCAGCCATGATATTTTACCTGTGACATATTTTTTTTACTCTTTTTGAATCTTTTTTCTTATATTGAAAAATTTAAAAACATATAAAAAAATACTTATAATTCAAAAAATCCATAAAAAATAATTTTTTTCATATTATAAGTGAGGCTTATATTTTTATTTCTTTTTTGAAATAACCTTTTTTTTACTTAATTAATTGGCTTTTTCATTAATTTTAGTGTCTGACAACGTGGTAAGACAAGAAAACATTGAAACAGCCTCAACAGTCACCAGAATTGTTCCTGCAAGCACTATTAATTTAGACCATAATAGTACTGTCATTGTGACTCAAAATAATCAACCTAAACCAATATCTTCTGAATTGATTAACTTGGACATAAGTAATACTCTTCAGAAAGCTAAGAATTTGGCCAATAGTAAGTTTTTTGATGTAAAAATACTATTTTATGCCTTTTTAAACCATAATTATGCCTTCAACCAGGTCAGGAGCCACCTACAACCCCTCAAGCAGCTCTTAAAAAGGTAATAGACATGATTATGGCAGAGGCCAATCAGGTACAGAAGGAAAAGGGTCAGTTGATGACTTCCAAACAACTAAATTGGGTCATTCTGAAGCTGATAATACTATTTTACCTTCAAAAAGAGCTGACACCGCCACAACAAGCCTCTGTGGACATATACAAAGACAGCCACAGTGCATACAACAATGCACTTCAATTCAAGGAGTACCAGATCCTTGCAGACCTGTGGAAGAATTGCATGAATTCTTACCTGACAGTAAGAAAATTCCTGAGCCATCCCAACACTTGCAAATTGCTCAGTGGATGGCATCCATTGATGGAGAAGAAAAACATGATGCTTTTGACACTAGAATGGAGGAAAAACAACCCTCCACCACCCAACCCAGTGCCAAAAACAGCCCCAGTGGCCAGCAGCAGCAATTCAACGTGAAAAAGCAGCCACAAACTCCAAACAAGGGAAAAGGGAAGGCACCAGCCCCAAAACCTTACAGCCAGGGCTACAGAATCCCAAAGATTCAGCAGGATGCCATGGAAAATGTATTTCAGATGGCCAGAACCATTATGGAATTACAGAAGAAAGAGGAAGCCAGATTAAGATTCCAGAAATGATTTCTGATATATTTGATTCCATCCCAGAGCTGTATGATGCTATAAATGACGTGAAAAAAAACATCTTTCTGATAAAAATGAAACCATTTGTAACAACATTAAAGCAAACAACCTGAGTCTGTGCCAAATTAATGAAACACTTATGTGTTTTGAAAAAGTTTTAAGAACAATTAAAAATTCCAATAATGATAATTCTTCTAGCAATAAAATGAATGAACAATCTGCCATTATTAAAGAATTAACAGATAAATATTCTAAATTCAATATTGATGACATAATTGAAACAAGAATTAAACAAGCCATAAATATTATCAAGAAGGATAACAAGAAAGTCCTTGATGACATTTCAAATTCATTTACTGAAGTAAAGACATATACCATTGCCTTGAAAAAGTGTTTTGATGCTTCACAAGAAGAAGTATCAAAATTATCAATGAAATTGAATCAAGTCACTGTTGATAATACAAGACAGACAGAGTTATGGCAAGAACTGACAAATAAGGAAGACATGTATAAAATTGAAGTAATAAATTTAATACAAAGCTTCCAACATGAATACAGAAATTCCCAAAGGTGTAGCAACAGTAAAATGAATGACATTGAAAAAATACTGAACACCTTACCAAGAATGTCTACACCTCTAAATCAAAATGAGGGCACAAGAATTCCAAATCCACAAGTATTGGATCCTGATAATTCACAATTGAAAAATGAATTATCCACTTCTTTTCATAACTTGGAACCATCAATGGGCTAAGCACTCTTGAAAGAAGTTCCAAAACTTAAAGAATGGCCTCACTTCAGTGGTGAAGGAGAGTATGACCATAAGGAATTCATTAGAGGTATTGACATGATCAAAGAGGATTTTGAATTACCAGACAGATTGGTAACAGCCAGGTTTAACACCTTGTTTACCAGATCAGCTCACAGATGGTACATCAAAATAAGACAAGCACATGGAAACCAGAGTTGGACTTGGTGGAAAACCCAAATCATGAACAAATGGGCAAAGGATGCTTGGAGGTTTAAAGTCGAAAAAGCCTTTGAATCTTCCAAATTTAATGCTGATAAAGACAAAGCTTTACCATGGTTTTGCCAACAAAAGGACAGATTAACAGCATTATATCCTGACATGTCAGAATTTATGATCCATAGGGAAATTCAGAGACAATGTTGAGGTGACTTAGAGCATGCTGTCAAAAGCAGGACTACTGAACAATCTTCAGCAGAGGATATTATAAATATACTAGAAGAAGTAACCACCAGAACCAAAATTGGTTCTAATAGGGTGAATCTCAAAACAAGGTTCAATACACCTTGGAAAGATTCTGTGGACAAAAACCCCAAAGAAAATTCTAGTAATATTAAATATAAATCTGCAGATACAGTCATAAAATGCCATATTTGCCAAAGCACCACCCATTTAGCCAATAAATGTCTAAAAAGGGGGAAAATCAATGAGATTGACATTGAAAAGGAACCAGATGCTGAAAAAGAAGACATAATTGAAGACAATGCAGATGATAAGTCATCCATATTTTCTGAATGTTCAAAAGATATAGAAAATATCAATGCCACTTTTGACATCATGGAATCTTATTCCCACTTACCACAATTGAGCAATGGTCAAGTTTATTTATCAAAAGTTCAAGATGCACAACTTATGAAGACAAAACCAAACAGAGGAAAAGGTTATACAGCTGGTAACTCCTGTATAACAGAGGTGGTGATTGACAACAAGCCCACCAAACTTTTGCTTGACCCAGGAGCCTTCTGCTCCTGTGTTGGAACATCTTTTCTTATGAATTGTGTACCAAATTTTGAAGACCAATTGTTACCAATTGATGGTATAAAATTCAACAGTGCAAGTAACCCAATGAAAGAATTAGGAATCTTTGAGACCAATGTCATATTCCCACACATAAATGGGAATTTAAGGATCACAGTTGAATGTTGTTATGGAAAATTGCTCTAGTACCCATTTTATATTGGGAAATGACTATTCAATCATGTATGGGATAGATTTACATAATAAAAAAGACAGATACTTTACTATTGGAGACAATAAGCGCCAAAAATTTGCCTTTTTACCATTTAAAAGACAAATTACAGTAAACAAAGTATCACCAGTCAGCTTAGAGTTAGAAAAATTGAAGTCTGAACAGTCAAATGAGGCTGAAATAAGCCTTCATCTGACTGATAAACAAGAAAATGAACTTTCTTCCCTTTTGTATGACCACAGAGGAGCATTTGCTACAGACAAAGAACCTCTGGGAGCAATTATTGCTCATGAAGTTGACATCATTCTTAACATTGAGAGACCTTATCCACCACTCTTAAGAAGGCCTGCTTGACCAGCAAGTCCAAAATCAAGAGAAGCTCTAGAAATTCATATCAAAGAACTTCTGGACCTTGGTGTAATAGGAAAAGTAGGCCACAATGAAGAAGTAGAAATAACTACACCAGTCATAGTGGCGTGGCATAATGGAAAATCCAGAATGGTTGGGGACTTTAGAGCACTGAACACTTACACTGTTCCAGACAGATACCCAATACCAAAAATCCAAATTGCCCTTACTCAAATATCTCAAGCAGTGTATATAGCCACTATGGATGCCCTTAAAGGATTCCATCAAAATGTGGTAACACCAAGAGCAAGAAAATACTTGAGAATTATTGTTCATTGTGGAGTGTATGAATACTTAAGGATGCACTTTGGTATCAAAAATGCACCTTCACACTTCCAAAGAATGATGAATGAAATCTTCCCTGAAGAACTCTCAGAGGGATGGTTAATCATTTACATTGATGACATTATCATCTGTTCCAAGACTTGGGAGGAGCACATGTACATATTATCAAGAGTTTTGACAAAAATTCAATCAGTAAACATGAAAATCTCCTTGAAGAAATGTCATTTTTTATTTAAAGAACTTAAAGCACTAGGACATGTTGTATCTGGTTTGTCCCTTGGAATTGACAAAAACAAAGTTTCAGCAGTATTGTTAAAACCCATGCCTCAGAATAAGAAGGAAATTCAATCATTCTTAGGTTTTGCAGGATATTACAGGCAAAACATTAAAGATTTTGCATCCATAGCAAGACCACTTTATAAGCTGTGTGACAAAGACACAGTATTTGAAATGACTGTTGACAGAGTCGAAGCTTTTGAGTCACTAAGAGAAGCATTGACCACTGCTCCACTCTTACTGATTCCAGACTTTAAATTGCCTTTCAAACTGTATATTGATGCATCAGGGGATGGACTGGGTGCTGCACTTCACCAAGTTCAGATCATAAATGATAAACCTGTAGAAGGACCCATTTGTTTCATATCCAGGCAAATCAAACCAACTGAAGCCAGATATGGAGCAAGTCAGATGGAATGTCTATGCCTTGTCTGGGCCTTGGAGAAATTGAACTACTTCTTAGAGGGATGTGTTTTTGAAGTGATAATAGATTGTACAGCTGTCAAATCACTTTTGAACATGAAAACACCTAACAGACACATGCTCAGATGGCAAATAGCCATGCAAGAATACAGAGGCAATATGACTATTGTTCATAAGAATGGGAATATTCATAATAATACAGATGGACTAAGCAGATGGCCATTACCAAATAATATTGATAATCCTGCTTATTAACAGAAGAAGCTTCACCACAAATTCCAATAGAAGGAATAAGTGTTACAGACTTGAACACCACCTTCTTTGAAGAAGTCAGAAGTAGTTACACTCAAGATAGGAATTGTAGCATCTTATGCCAATTACTTAACAAAGACTGTAAAGACAACTCTCTAATACATGCCTTGGATGAAGTATGGAGAAAATCTTATGATGAAGGAAGATTTCACCTACTGGATGGTATAATTTACCACAGAACCAAGCACACTTGTGTTATGACAGTTGTAGACAGGTAATTAATCAATCTTGTACTGAAAGAATGCCATGATAGTCCCTTTTCAGGACATCTGTCTGAAGACAGAACAAGAGAGAAAGTAAAGACCTGCATATGGTGGCCAATGTGGCAGAAAGATGTTGCAGAGTATTTCAAAACCTGTGACAGATGCCAAAAGGCAAATAAATCCCCTGGAAAAAGACTTGGAAATATGATAAAAATCCAAGAACCAAACAGACCTTGGGAAATTGTCCATATGGATTGGGTAACTGGCCTACCACCAGGAGGTGACAGGAGCTATAATGCTTGCCTAGTAATTGTGGACAGATTCAGTAAAACTCCAATCTTTTTACCATGTCACAAAGATGATACAGCCATGGACACAGCTCTTCTGATATGCAATAGAGTAGTGTCATGGACTGGGATATTTACAAATATCATCAGTGATAGAGATCCCAGATTCACTTCAGCACTATGGACAAATCTTCACCAATTATTTGGCACTAAACTGTCTTTCTCTACAGCCTACCACCCACAAACTGATGGCCTGGCTGAAAGGATGATCCAAACCTTAGAGGACATGGTGAGAAGATTTTGTGCATATGGCCTTGAATTCAAAGATTGTGATGAATTTAACCATGATTGGTGTACTCTGTTTCCAGCACTGGAATTAGCATATAAAACATCAATCCATGCCAGTACCAATCAGACTCCTGCTATTCTAGAAAAAGGATGGAACCCCAAGTTACCCCAAGATTCCTTGAGGAAAGACTTAATTGAAATACATCCCACAGCTGCTAGCTTCAAAGGAATGCTAGACAAAGCTAGAAAGCATGCAGTAAGATGCATGAAGGACTCTTTTGCATATGCTAAAGACAAGTGGGATAAATCACATGCAACTCCAGATTTCAAAGTGGGGGACCTAGTTCTTGTATCCACCACTAACTTCAATAACATCAAAGGATGTAAAAAGTTGAAAGACTCCTTTGCAGGACCTTTTGTGATTAAGGCCCTCCATGGAGAAAATGCTGTTGAAGTAGAGTTATCTGAAGAACTTAGCAATAAGCACCCTAAATTTCCAGTAAGCTTAATAAAGCCATATGAATCTAGTGATGCTGAGAAATTTCCCTTGACGAATAAGATTCCCCAAGTTATACCTCCTATTGATACATCTGGTACAAAGAAAATTACCAAAGTTCTTAAAGAAAGGAAATTAAGAACCAAGAAAGTAAGGGAATACCTTGTTAGGTACAGTGACCCAACTTGTGAAGACAAATGGTTAGAAGAAAAAGATATACCAGAAGCTACCAAACTCCTCAGAAGATTCAGACACACTAAAAACACCAATATTACAAAGTAATATTCTTTTTTAGGGGGAAGGAATGTGAGCCTTAGAGGTAATTTCATATACCCAAAAGACCACAAATACAAAAATAACTTATTAATATAAATAAAATAAATTTATTTATATTATTAAAATAAAAATCAAAATATAAATATAAAAAATTATATTGAAAATAAAAGATTAATTACAATTTAAAAAGAAAATACATTAAATTTTGTAAGTAGAAAATTACATTTATACTTGAAAAAATTAAGTAAAAATAAAATTTTAACAAAATTGTGAAAAAATAAATAAATTTGGAAAAAAGTTAAATAAAAATTATTATAAATTTTTATTCAATAAATAAACACATAAGAATTATTTCACCATTGGATTCCTCATAAAAAATCAGGTGGGGTCACCTCTGAGTGAAATTCTTGTAACTCAACTCTAAATAAGCTTAAATTAAGTTTTTAGTATTTTCAGTACAAAAGTTGAAAATCCTCAAAACCTTAATTTAATTCACACCACATGTGGTGTTAATCATCAATTTTTGTGTTAAAATTGAGGTGTTGTGTTTAGTTTAGAAGTTATGAGTAATTGAAGTATTTTCAATTGAATTCAATTGAAATGTCAAAATGTGCGCATGTATTACATAAGTGAACTTTGATTTACATATGAGGTGTCAATTATTACTGTATTTTACTGTACAATTGAATTGAATTACATATGTCAATTATAAGTATAATACATGATGAGGAATTAAAGGAAAAATAAATTGGAAAGATTAAATTTGGGGGAAAAGGAACTCCATCTCTAAGGGGGAGCTAGACCCCCAAAATCCTTGCTGACAGGCGTGGGATGTCAAAATTCACGCAAAAGTTCATCACTTTTGACCTGGAATCGAGTTACAGGGTCTGTGGACTCAATTGATGATGAGGTTTTGATACCAACTGGGGTAGTTTTAGCTGTTGCCAAGAGGGTAAAACTACCCTTAAGATAAAACAACCATAGTAAAAAACAGTTTTAACTGGTTTCTACGTCTCTTACACACAATTCTGACGTGTTTTGGAGGCTCTAGGCCTGGTATTGCTATAGTAATGGCTGATTTAAGGGTCTAAAATGGCTAAAAATGGCTTAAACCAGCCCTTTTTGGTCTAAACCAGGGTTCAATGATGCCATAATTGGCTTTTCTGTTGTCAGAATGTTTTTCACGACTGACAAGAGTAAAATTTACTTTTGGAGTAAGAGAATTGATGGCTATAAAAGAATGTCTTCTTTGCCCCACTTTTCTCTTTATGTTAGAATCTTTTCTTTTATAATTAGTTTAAACATTGTTAAACTAATCAATAAAAGATTCCAACCACCTTTCTTATATCATTTTAAACCTTTTAACCACGTGAAAAAATCATTATAATCATTTTCTGTAACTCTTACAATCATTTTTACCCCTGAACCACCCCAAAAGTGAATTAAAGCATCTTTCATCACTGTAAACTTTGTCACTTTGTTTCCAAATTCACTCTGGTCACTTTTGGGCGTGTTTTCTCTTTAACATTCTTTTTAAAGACTTTGTTCTTTAATTAATTACTTGCAGTTCTTTGCTCAATTAATTCCAATTGAAATTGCTCTTGAAGAAATTTCTTTTGTAGCCTTAAAATATCTCTTGTAGAGTATTTTTTGAATAAATTTTTATTGTTGGTAAAACAATAAATCTTTATAATATTATTGTTTTATACTAATAGAGTTATAAACAATAAAATTGGCGTTTTTTCTCTTAAAAATAATATTCTTTACTATTTTTAATTGATTTTTACCTTATACAAATTTTGAGGACAGGAAAAGTACTTGATTTTCAATCAAAGTTTCATATCCACACCTTACAGAGCTTTACACTTCTTATTGTTATAATTGTCAGTGACTATAACAATAATAGAATAACTATAATTTATTATAATTATTATATTTTTATAATAATAATTAAATTTATTTTTTTTATATAATTATTTTTAATAATTATATTTGAATTTGTGGCTATAGTATTTTATTATATTATATATTTCTACTGAGGACAGTCATAGTACTCTTGATATTTCTACTATCATCAAGAGTTTCATAGACAAACCTTACACACTCCGTCAAATAGTGAGTTCACCCATCCTGAAATTTGCCTTGCTCAGAGTATGCTTGATCAATCCAAGATGAGACAGCAAAGGAACAAGGCTCAAAAAGCTCACGATGTGGAAAAACGTGCAAGCCAGAAGGAGCAACAAAAATGGCTGAAAGTGGAACTTCAAGAAAATGTCCATGGGATGAGATCAGCTGTACATTCCCATTGTCCTTTCCTACTCAAAGTAAGGGATAAGGATTTTTCCTCACTAACAGCATCACCCATCACAGAAGATCATGAAATTGCAATTCAAGTGGCTGGTCATCTTGGATATTTCCCCAAGGATGTTTTCAATGAGCCATCAACACAGGTTCAGTCTTAGAGTTTCCAAAGCTACTGCGAAAATGAGCTCCACAAGTTAGGACTAGAGCAATTCACTTGGGACTGGGAGAGCTCATAGCAACATCTGTTCAACGAGTTGATGTCTATGGTGTCTTACTGTACATTCTGTCTTGCACTTGTCAGCACCAAGTATCATCACTACTGTTGGAGCAAGGATCATAATAACTACGGGGTAGTGGCGTCTTTAATGGAGAAATATTTCACTTATTTGAAAAGAGAATGGAAGTCTATTCAAAAGGATGTGGAGTATTTGGAAAAAAAGAAGGAGAATCAAAAGCTCACAAAGATTTGTCAAAGGGTGAGTTACTGCATCTCTTCTTCATTGTGAAGTAAATCTGATGTGCAGACCTGTGAGCGCCGTCGTGAATGGTGTGATACAGCTAAATTTCCAATTCTAGCATCAAAATTCAATGACCCTTGAGTTTTCTCAGATACTGAGGAGGTAGTGGAAAATAGGTGTCAAGCTTACCGCAAAGTGGGCTTATGCTGGCGCTCAGGCCTATTTAATGATTTGGTATTAAAAATTGATCGAGACATAGAGTTTTGTAATCAGATTAGATAAAACGTAAAAAAACTATTGATAGACTTCCAGAAATACAATCGACAGATGATGGTGATATTCCTGAAGGGCTATCTTTTCAGGTATTTGATCAAGATTAACTCAAAGGTTGTAGTAAGATGCAGACTATTGCCCTCAAAATACTTGAAATTCCAGTTATTAGCGTGAATGGCGATGCTCTGAAATAAGTTAGGAAAATAAATGTATAGCACAGTTACAAATCAACATTTTGTGAATTATCTGTGCAGATGTAATACAATCAAATTATTATTTCTTAAAAATGCAACAACTTGCTAAATATGTTAGAATATAAACCATATGAGCTGGAATGTATCACCGTCTCCCTTAGAAATAATACTTTATTGCTCATTTTCATTGAGGAAATATTGAAGAAGTTCTATCCAGCTCATGGTGTTCATGATTGTGGACCTGTGACAGGGTGAAAAGGAATTATCAACTTTGTCAAACACAAATTAGATAATATCAGGAAGGCTCACACGGTTAATGAGTTTTTCTTTTTTTGGACCTATTGGTGATTTGAATGTGGGATTACCATAAAGAAAGATTTCAGAATAGTAATACAATCAGGGACAAAGATGATCTTGAAAGGTAGCTTCTTCATGTTGACCTCAACTGAATGAGGAGTGATATAGTGAATGACATTCACAGGTCGTTGTTGGCCAATACAATGAAATCGATCAACAGCCTGAGCCTCAATGGCTGGGTTCCAATTGGGCTCCTGGAAATGTGGATGTCAGTGTCCAAAAATCACAGTAGAATTTTGATGGTCCCCTCACAATTAAATAGACCATATTAGTCCAAGTTATATTGAGACCAGTTCCAGCTGCCGCAATAGATGCAATGAGTACTTCACATTCAGGATTATTGAAGAAATTTTCCAGGGCCTTCTCCTGCGCTTGTGCTGTAATTGTTCCATCAATTTGTGCTGAAAGCATAGAGTGATGGGCAAGTGCAATACCAATTCTACCATAAAAAAAGGTCAGATGGATTAAATTGGTGATGGCTGCATATTATAATTAACTCACAAATCAAGGAATCAGGTCCATTGCATATAAACCACTGATTTGGTTGGACCACATTTTGATTGTTTGTTCTTCAGTAAGCTTTCTAGGAGGTGTGCAATTTTACTACTCATCATGCATGTTTCCACATCCACAAGAGTTTGTGTGATTGTTGAGGAGTTATCCTGAGTGCTCCTGCCCTTGTGGTCTCCCAAATATGCATCCCCAATTGTGTTAAGAATGATGTGATGGTTAAGACATATTTGCAGCTTATTAATATTTCTGAAAAGCTCTCCTGGTCCTTTGCTTTTGAATGATAGGAATTCTTTGTGTAATGTGGAATATTCTTGCTGCATTGTTGGGTTGAGTGGGAGCAGTTCATAATGATGGCTAATAGTGGGAAGGGATTTGAGATGTGTGGTTTTGGTGCGGCACAAACTTAAATGCCACAATGCCAAATGCAAAATATCATTTCTGCCTTTGGAAAGACTACTCAGATGAATGGTGACCAGTTATCTTGATCTGAGCTCTGGGGTTGGGTGATGAATGATACTATGCCCAAAAAGTCATAAATGGTGTTGTGAATGGGTGTGCCCGTTAAGCATATTTGATGGTATGATAGGAGGCTATTAATGGCATGGTGAGTGGCAGTGTATTGAGAGAGAATATAGCTATAAAATGGGGGAAGGGTTATTGGATATAAAAGGTAATTTGAATCATTTAAAGATCAGACACTCACTGTGCTTCATCCAAAATTATACAATGCCAATTGATTTTAAAAATAAATGATGTAGAGGTATGGGTTTGTTTAAATTCTTGGGTGATAGCATTGTAAGAAATGATGATGATATCACATTTTAAGATGTTGGCCTCGGATAATGAGTGATGAGTGGGACCATGGTAGACTTTGGCTTGGAGCGCTCCAGCCTGAGCATGCTTGGATATTTCAGATTGCCAGTTGGTAATTAAACGAGGTGGGCATGGAGCGTTGGGGGTTTGTAATTAGCCGCTCCTTGGAGGTACCAATTAGAGCAATGGCCTGAATGGCTTTACCTAATCCCATATCATCCGCGAGCAGTCCTCCAAGAGGGGTATTGTTCAAAAGGGATTAGAATGAGCTGATGGCCTTGGTAGTAATTATGTGCCTGGAATTGAAAGTGGATCCAGGGGGTGAGGTGGTCCAGAGGTTACGGGCTGATTGTCCATTGGGGGTTTCTCTATCCCAAAGAAAAGCTAGTCTGGTCTTTTGATGAGGGAGGAGGGGGGTTTGAATAATGGAATGGGGCGGGGTGATCATGGGGAGGTCTGATCCACTGGGTAATTGTATCAGTTTTTGCTTTGAAGTCAATGAAAAGAGAGCAGGATATGAGGGTGGCATGAAGTTTGAAGCAAGAAATGTGGGAGTAAAAAGTTGAAATGGACTGTGAGTAATAAAATGATATTCTTTAGGCATTTCAAGCTTAAAGTCTTGTTTTCAAAAACTTTCAATTATGAATAGAATGTTTGGATACCAAGTGAAGAACATAAATACTAGATTGGGCTTCTGAGATGAGCAAGGATCTTTTGGATCAGTCATAAATACTCCCTCAACAAATAATGTTTGAGTAGGATTGGATTGGCAATTTTCAATGCATGCCCCACCAGGACCACAGTGCATGAACGTTTGTGGTTCCCCGAGGAATGGTATCAAGGTCTTGGAAAGGGTGCCAGGGAGAGAGCCAATAGTATTCTGGTGATTGGGGAGATATACATAATATGTTGTGTTGATTGTGCTATAGGATAATCCAAGAAGCTACGTGGGAATTATCAGGATTTAAGGTTATATCACCATCTATTTGAATAAAAATATTAATCATCCCAATGCAAAGTGGTTGTGAAGGGGTTGACATGATGGCTATTATGAATTATTTGGGGACAGTTGGAAATTATATGATCAGGAAAGGGTAGCTAAAGGGAATGAAGCTCAATAAGTGCAGGTGGGGAACTTATATGAGAGGCAGAAATGGGCTCAAAGGGGGATGGCCTGTGGTTACGTGCATGGTTGTTAGGAAGATGGGCCTCTTGGCCTCATAATTTTCATATCCAATTTGGGAATATATCAAGGAGAGGTGGCAAGAATGTGGGTGCACCAATATGACTGCTGGATCTTCAGCATATTACGCAAGGATTGGGGGACCAAGGTTGACATTAGCATATCTAAAATTGGGTGCGTGGTAGATACTTACTGTGAAGTGGAATATTAGAGGCATGCAGCCATGTTCGCTGGTGTGACAGTGAACCTTAAGCATATCTTCCCCAGGTTAATTGTCTTACAGTGACCTACTGGGCAATGGTGGGAGTGAATAGGAAAATTTCACTGTGGGCAGGTGAGGTATGTTTGGTGGCATGCCACCAAACATGAGTTTGCTTTTTCCCAAAAATTCTTGTGGACTGACGCCTACTGGAATTCCAGCGCAAAATGTGTGGCTTGATAAAAGGGAGAACCGGCTGTGAGCCGTGATCCACTTACACATTCACCCCTCTTGTGTTTGAGGCTGTTACTAATCCACCCAGATTGGCATCAGGGTATTTCCCTCACGCCTGTGAGAAACTCAAGAGGAATAAGCCACCCGCCTAAGGTATTTTTTGGCTGCAAACCAGGTGCCAAACCTTCTGCGGGGCATGTGAGATTGTGCAGCATATGACCCGTGGTTGTGGATCCCCACCCATAAATAACCAGCCTCAGGGATCATAGGCAGGGGTTATGCTAATGCGTATGAGGCTCAAGCAAATCCATGCTGATTGGCCTCAGGTTTCTGTGCACAAGCAGGACACGCACACAAGCAAATAGCTGGTTGGAATACAGGCATGTAAAAGGTCCGCCAGGCATGTGAAAGTTCCCTGCGTATGAAAGTGTGTGGGGGTGCAAAAAACAAGCGGGGCCAGTAATTGTTTGCCCCGACCTTGGCACCGGAGTGAATCCACCATTTGCATATTACCCAAATCATTATTCATCCAATTATGCACCCTTACATTATTTTGGATTACACCAGCATCTGTGTGGTAGTTATGTGGAGCACTCCAAAAAGGTGCATCAAAGGGATGCCTTTGAGAAATTTGACATTATGGCTTGGTGTGATTGCATGTTAAATTCTTTTACAGCTTTTTCTCTGGCCCAACATTGTAGTACATACAAAGGTGTACGCAATACTACATATTACAGTGTTGGCTGTACAGATTAGGATGGTGTGATACTACTTCAGCCTGCATGCATATAGCCAATGGGTATCCACCTTCCGATTGTTTGCATATACGTAGCTCATGTGCCCAATTCTCAGCATTGTGATTCACCCAATTTGCACACACAAGCTGAGCATATCCTGGTAAAGGGCTCCGTGTGGAAGTTTTTGGTAGATCCATGGTTGGAACAATTTTTGTAATAGCTCATTGGAAGGCTCAGTTTGGAGCAGTTCACTAAAGCGTGTGATATGCTTCACCTGGCTGAAATGCCATCCAATGCTGTTCCAAATGCTCAGATTGTGTGCTTACAAAAATGACCTAGCAATTTCTCAGCATGGTGCACTTGATATTGTTATATCAATAGATCAATGACTGTGCAATTCAAATGTTCATCCACTGAGAATTTAAATTATGACCCCAAAGCAGACCTGAGCAATGGGTTGACCCAAGTTCATGCTGTATTCACTTGTCATAAAAAAGCCTGACCCTTTGTTCAAACACTATCAACCGGCCATAAGGCCAGTATGCTTGCTGCGGTCACCTGTGACCAAACGCGCCACATGATTTTCTGCATGGGGCATTTGTGGATTGCACCCACCGTGCACATTAAACAATGCCCTCACGAAAGCCCTCCCGGGCGATTGGGTGGCTATTCAATGCAACAAAGGGGATTTGACTGAGTCTGAAAATTTAATCAATTGCAATACTCAGCCAGAACCCCTTTGTTCCTCTGCCTCACAGGCCCATTTCCCATCTCAGTCACAGCCAATGCTGCGACTGAGCTTCAATTCTCCCAACACACCCTCCACTTTTTTTCTCACCCACTTTACTTTTTCCCAGTTCACCTGCTATTCTCATTACTATGCATAGTCAGGCTGAATCTATGATGAAACTTTAAGAGGACTAATTCCAACTTTAAATATGACTGTGACATGGTTATAAATATTGCAAATACGGGTATTAAAGTATGATAATGGTTTATTATTAAAATAAAAGCGTTTCACTATTGAATAATAGTGGTGGTGAGCGATATTGAAATCCCTGGGTTCAGCTTTACCTGTTGGATTACAATAATAAAGTCTACAATACTTAAGATTAGAAGTATACCTGTTTATTTTCCAATAGTAGAACTATTTTTGACAGTTATACTATTTAGGAATTCAAGAGAATGATGAGGAAACCTTTTCTGGCTGTGAAAAGGCCCCTTTTTATCCTGAAATGGGGTGGAAAGCCTGCTAGACCTTTTCATGTAGAGGAATTGAAGAGTTTTCCCTCTCTAAGACAGGCTTGTGGTTTGCAAAAGGCCTTTATAGCCTGTATTGGGCTCAGATGTGGTTTTGAAACCACATCTGGGCAGTTTTCACCAATACAGGGTGAATATTTTCATCTGGGGACCACACAGCTTGATTTTGACATGTATGACTCATAGAATGCTGTACAGAACCTGTATGGGACCCAACTATTGAGTTAACTATGAGGTATTGAAGTAAAAACAAGCTTCTTTGTCAATTTGACACCTCATAATCATGGTAAGGCTGTATTGGCCACACTGTGGGATTTTGACCTTAAAACAGCCATAATTGAGATATCAACCTCAAAGGTGGCTCTGTGTGTAGCCCTGTATGTGATCTACACAATGGTACCTTATTTGGTATGGCTATCATTAAATATGGCAAAGGTATCCCATGTACAAGAATTCTGTACATATGTGTGTTTAAGGCAAAAAGCTGTATTGGGCTTGTTTTCCTCATAACTTTTGTTCTAGGTGAGATATGAGGAAATGAATGGAACAATCAGATAGCCCTGATTGTGATCTCAGCAAAAAGACCCCACTTTAAGTATCTCAAACTAAAACTGTAGAAGTTAGATGAGAGGTGAATATTTTCTTCACCCTTATTTGGCCTGAATTTGACCATACCTTCTGTAATACTGGTGCTAGCTCAGTTTGGTTGGTACCATTGGATAGCCCTGGCTCAGAGCTTCATTATGCATACCCATTTGATGGGGTTAGGCCTCTTACTCTGTATTTCAGATGAGAGGTGAAAATTAAGGTTTATGCTCAGCAACAACTTTGAGCAGGAATAACTTTGTTATTCTTTGTCCTATGATGGTGGGACTTGTATATTTGGAAAGCGGCGAGTTTCCTCTTTCTTTTGATACCTTTTGAGCAGATTTGGCTCAGCTCCATGTTTTGGTGGTATCTTGCCTATACCATTGGTTTATGGTATTTGGCTGTCATGCTTGTGCTCTGGTTTTGAGTCACAGGCTGACATACCCTCCCTCTGAAAAAGTCTCATCATTGATGAGACTGTCCAGTCCTCCTAGAGGGTCTGAATCTCCTTAAATGAAGGTTCCCATCTGGTCTGACATCCTATGCCAACCATTTGGCTTTATCAGCTGTTTGGTTCTTGAATCTGACTAAGTATTGTCTCTGATCTTCCTGGCCCTGATGATTTTCTTCACTGGTCCAGGGGAGCCTTCAAACTCCACTATTTCTGGTGGTGTGGGGTTCTCCTTCCTGGAGGGGAATTTACCCTCCTCTGTTTGGAAGTATGGTTTTACCAAACTCACTGGAAACACTGGGTGTTTCCTGGAGAACTCCTCTGTGAGTTTGACGTCCACTGCAGTCTTCCCTACCAAATTAATGATAGTAAAGGGCCCTAAAAATGAGTCTCTCATCTTCTTAGGTCCTTTGAGATTATCAAAGTTTAGTGTAGACACCAGCACCTGGTCCACTTCTTTGAAGTCAGGTTACATGTGTGCCTTGTCCCACCTTTGCTTATCATACTCCTTTGCCTCAGCTATGAATTTGGTAGCTTTGTCACAAGCCCTCTTTCACATTTCATGGAAGTCTTTGGCTGTGGGGTGGATGGTTAGAAGATTTTTCTTCAAGTGGTCCACAGGTAAAAGGGGATTCCCCCCTTTTTCTACCAGTGCAGGTGTTTTTCCTTTGGTAGAGTGCTGACTTGTATTATAAGCCAGCTGGACTGCTGGTAGAAGGGTAACCCAGTCATGGGTGTATCCTTCATGGTCCTTGTATTCCATGCCATAGGCACAGAACCTTCTAAGGATGTCCTCCATTGTCCGGATCATCCTTTCAGCTAGCCCATCTATTTGTGGATGGTATGCTGTGGAAAATGCATGTCATACAAGTTGGTCCAAATTTAAGATGTGAATTTTGGGTCCCTATCACTAATGATGATCTTAGGGACTCCACAGGTAGATATGATGTCATTCCACAATAACAGAGCAGTATCCATAGCTGTGTCCTCTTGATGGAATGGAAGATGTGAGCCTTAGAGGTAATTTCATATACCCAAAAGACCACAAATATGAAAATAACATATTAATATAAATAAAATGAATTTATTTATACTATTAAACTAAAAATCAAAATATAAATATAAACTTATATTAAAAATAAAAAATTAATTACAATTTAAAAATAAAAATACATTAAATTCTGTAAGTATAAAATTACATTTATACTTGAAAAAATTAAGTAAAAATAAAATTTTAACAAAATTGTGAAAAAATAAATAAATTTGGAAAAAAGTTAAATAAAAATTATTATAACTTTTTATACAATAAATACACACATAAAAACTATTTCACCATTGGATTCCTCATAAAAAATTAGGTGGGGTCACCTCTGAGTGAAATTCTTGTAACTCAACTCTAAATAAGCTTAAATTAAGTTTTTAGTAATTTCAATACAAAAGTTGAAAATCCTCAAAACCTTAATTCAATTCACACCACATGTGGTGTTAACCATCAATTTTTGTGTTAAAATTGAGGTGTTGTGTTTAGTTTAGAAGTTATGAGGAATTGAAGTATTTTCAATTGAATTCAATTGAAATGTCAAAATGTGCATGTGTATTACATAAGTGAACTTTGATTTACATATGAGGTGTCAATTATTACTGTATTGTACTGTACAATTGAATTGAATTACATATGTGAATTATAAGTATAATACATGATGAGGAATTAAAGGAAAAATAAATTGGAAAGATTAAATTTGGGGGGGAAAAGGAACTCCAGCTCTAAGGGGGAGCTAGACCCCCAAAATCCTTGCTGACAGGCATGGGATGTCAAAATTCACGCAAAAGGTCATCACTTTTGGCCTGGAATTGAGTTACAGGGTCTGTGGACTCAAT
The DNA here is from genome assembly GCA_023105745.1 of Austropuccinia psidii. Taxonomy (NCBI): domain Eukaryota; kingdom Fungi; phylum Basidiomycota; class Pucciniomycetes; order Pucciniales; family Sphaerophragmiaceae; genus Austropuccinia; species Austropuccinia psidii. Next base: position 71,281,375 of record JALGQZ010000004.1, read on the forward strand.
TGATGATGAGGTTTTGATACCAACTGGGGTAGTTTTAGCTGTTGCCAAGAGGGTAAAACTACCCTTAAGATAAAACAACCATAGTAAAAAACAGTTTTAACTGGTTTCTACGCCTCTTACACACATTCTGACGTGTTTTGAAGGCTCTAGGCCTGGTATTGCTATAGTAATGGCTGATTTAAGGGTCTAAAATGGCTAAAAATGGCTAAAAATGGCTTAAACCAGCCCTTTTTGGTCTAAACCAGGGTTCAATGATGCCATAATTGGCTTTTCTGTTGGCAGACTGTTTTTCACGACTGACAAGAGTAAAATTTACTTTTGGAGTAAGAGAATTGATGGCTATAAAAGAATGTCTTCTTTGCCCCACTTTTCTCTTCATGTTAGAATCTTTTCCTTTTATAATTAGCTTAAACATTGTTAAACCAATCAATAAAAGATTCCAACCACCTTTTTTAAATCATTTTAATCCTTTCAACCACGTGAAAAAATCATTATAATCATTGTTTGTAACTCTTATAATCATTTTGACCCCTCAACCACCCCAAAAGTGAAATAAAGCATCTTTCATCACTGTAAACTTTGTCACTTTGTTTCCAAATTCACTCTGGTCACTTTTGGGCGTGTTTTCTCTTTAATATTCTTTTTAAAGACTTTGTTCTTTAATTAATTGCTTGCAGTTCTTTGCTCAATTAATTCCAATTGAAATTGCTCTTGAAGAAATTTCTTTTGTAGCCTTAAAATATCTCTTGTAGAGTATTTTTTGGATAAATTTTTATTGTTGGTAAAACAATAAATTTTTATAATATTATTGTTTTATACTAATAAAGTTATAAACAATAAAATTGGCGTGTTTTCTCTTAAAAATAATATTCCATACTATTTTTAATTGATTTTTACCTTATACAAATTTTGAGGACAGGAAAAGTACTTGATTTTTAATCAAAGTTTCATATCCACACCTTACATTTGGGGGCCCAGCTGTGATATTTTACCTGTGACATATTTTTTTTACTCCTTTTAAATATTTTTCTTATATTGAAAAATTTAAAAACATATAAAAAATACTTATAATTCAAAAAATCCATAAAAAATAACCTTTTTTCATATTATAAGTGAGGCTTATATTTTTATTTCTTTTTTGAAATAACCTTTTTTTTAATTGATTAATTGGCTTTTTCATTAATTTTAGTGTCTGACAACGTGGTAAGACAAGAAAACATTGAAACAGCCTCAACAGTAACCAGCATTATCCCTGCCAGTACTGTTCATTCTGATCATAATATTACTGTTATTGTGACTCAAAATAACCAACCTGAACCAATATCTTCTGAATTAATTAACTTGGACATAAGTAATACTCTTTAGAAAGCTAAGAATTTGGCCAATAGTAAGTTTTTTGACATAAAAATACTATTTTAAGCCTTTTTAAACCATAATTATGCCTTCAACCAGGTCAGGAGCCAGCTACAACCCATCAAGCAGCTCCCAAAAAGGTAATAGACGTGATTATGGCAGAGGCCAACCAGGTACAGAAGGAAAAGGGTCAGTTGATGACTTCCAAACAACTAAATTGGGTCATTCTGAAGCTGATAATACTATTTTACCTTCAAAAAGAGCTGACACCGCCACAACAAGCCTCTGTGGACATATACAAAGCCAGCCACAGTGCATACAACAATGCACTTCAATTCAAGGAGTACCAGATCCTTGCAGACCTGTGGAAGAATTGCATGAATTCTTACCTGACAGTAAGAAAATTACTGGGCCATCCCAACACTTGCAAATTGCTCAATGGATGGCATCCATTGATGGAGAAGAAAAACATGATGCTTTTGACACTGGAATGGAGGAAAAACAACCCTCCACCACCCAAACCAGTGCCAAAGACAGCCCCAGTGGCCAGCACCAGCAATTCCAACGTGAAAAAACAGCCACAAGTTCCAAACAAGGGCAAAGGGAAGGCACCAGCCCCAAAACCTTACAGCCAGGGCTACAGAAACCCAAAGATTCAGCAGGATGCCATGGAAATTGTATTTCAGATGGCCAGAACCATGATGGAATTACAGAAGAAGGAGGAAGCCAGATTAAGATTCCAGAAATGATTTCTGATATATTTGATTCCATCCCAGAGCTGTATGATGCTATAAATGACGTGAAAAAACATCTTTCTGATAAGAATGAAACCATTTGTAACAACATTAAAGCAAACAACCTGAGTCTGTGCCAAATTAATGAAACACTTATGTGTTTTGAAAAAGCTTTAAGAACAATTAAAAATTCCAATAATGATAATTCTTCTAACAATAAAATAAATGCACAATCTGCCATTATTAAAGAATTAACAGATAAATATTCTAAATTCAATATTGATGACATAATTGAAACAAGAATTAAACAAGCCATAAATATTATCAAAACAGATAACAAGAAATTCCTTGATGACATTTCAAATTCATTTACTGAAGTAAAGACATATACCATTGCCTTGAAAAAGTGTTTTGATGCTTCACAAGAAGAAGTATCAAAATTATCAATGAAATTGAATCAAGTCACTGCTGATAATACAAGACAGACAGAGGTATGGCAAGAACTTACACATAAAGAAGACATGTATAAAATTGAAGTAATAAATTTAATACAAAGCTTCCAACATGAATACTGAAATTCCCAAAGGTGTAGCAACAGTAAAATGAATGACATTGAACAAATACTGAACACCTTACCAAGAATGTCTACACCTCTAAATCAAAATGAGGGCACAAGAATTCCAAATCCACAAGTATTGGATCCTGATAATTCACAATTAAAAAATGAATTATCCACTTCTTTTCATAACTTGGAACCATAAATGGGCCAAGCACTCTTGAAAGAAGTTCCAAAACTTAAAGAATGGCCTCACTTCAGTGGTGAAGGGGAGTATGACCATATGGAATTCATTAGAGGTATTGACATGATCAAAGAGGATTTTGAATTACCAGACAGATTGGTAACAGCCAGGTTTAACACCTTGTTTACCAGATCAGCTCACAGATGGTACATCAAAATAAGACAAGCACATGGACACCAGAGTTGGACTTGGTGGAAAACCCAAATCATCAACAAATGGGCAAATGATGCTTGGAGGTTTAAAGTTGAAACAGCCTTTGAATCTGCCAAATTTAATGTTGATAAAGACAAAGCTTTGCCATGGTTTTGCCAACAGAAGGACAGATTAACAGAATTATATCCTGACATGTCAGAATTTATGATCCATAGAAACATTCTGAGACAATGTGGGGGTGACTTAGAGCATGCTGTCAAAAGCAGGACTAATGAACAATATTCAGCAGAGGATATTATCAATATACTAGAAGAAGTAACCACCAGAACCGAAATTGGTTCTAGTAGGGTGAATCTCAAAACAAGGTTTAATACACCTTGGAAAGATTCTGTGGACAAAAACCCCAAAGAAAATTCTAGTAATATTAAATATAAATCTGCAGATACAGTCAGAAAATGCCATATTTGCCAAAGCACCACCCATTTAGCCAATACATGTCCAAAAAGGGGGAAAATCAATGAACTTGACATTGAAAAGGGACCAGATGTTGAAAGAGAAGACATAATTGAAGACAATTCAGATGATAAGTCATCCATATTTTCTGAATCTTCAAAAGATATAGAAAATATCAATGCCACTTTTGACATCATGGAATCTTATTCCCACTTACCACAATTGAGCAATGGTCAAGTTAATTTATCAAAAGTTTAAGATGCACAACTTATGAAGACAAAACCAAACAGAGGAAAAGGTTATACAGCTGGTAATTCCTGTATAACAGAAGTGGTGATTGACAACAAGCCCACCAAACCTTTACTTGACCCAGGAGCCTTCTGCTCTTGTGTTGGAAAATCTTTTCTTAAGACTTGTGTACCAAATTTTGAAGACCAATTGTTACCAATTGATGGTATAAAATTCAACAGTGCAAGTAACCCAATGAAAGCATTAGGAATCTTTGAGACCAATGTCATATTCCCACACATAAATGGGAATTTAAAGATCACAGTTGAATTTGTTGTTATGGAAAATTGCTCTAGTACCAATTTATATTGGGAAATGACTATTTAATCATGTATGGAATAGATTTACATAATAACAAAGACAGATAATTTACAATTGGGGACAATAAGTGCCAGAAATTTGCCTTTTTACCATTTAAAAGAAAAATTACAGTAAAAAAAGTATCACCCGTCAACTAAGAGTTAGAGAAATTCAAGTCTGAACAGTTAAATGAGGCTGAAATAAGCCTTCATCTGACTGATAAACAACAAAAAAGAGCTTTCTTCCCTTTTGTATGACCACAGAGGAGCATTTGCTACAGACAAAGAACCTCTGGGAGCAATTATTGGTCATGAAGTTGACATCATTCTTAACATTGAGAGACCTTATCCACCACTCTTAAGAAGACCTGCTTATCCAGCAAGTCCAAAATCAAGAGAAGCTCTAGAAATTCATATCAAAGAACTTCTGGACCTTGGTGTAATACAAAAAGTAGGCCACAATGAGGAAGTAGAAATAACTACACCAGTCATAGTGGCGTGGCATAATGGAAAATCCAGAATGGTTGGGGACTTTAGAGCTCTGAACACTTACACTGTTCCAGACAGATACCCAATACCAAAAATCCAAATTGCCCTTACTCAAATATCTCAAGCAGTGTATATAACCACTATGGATGCCCTTAAAGGATTCCATCAAAATGTGGTAACACCAAGAGCAAGAAAATACTTGAGAATTATTGTTCATTGTGGAGTGTATGAATACTTAAGGATGCCCTTTGGTATCAAAAATGCACCTTCACACTTCCAAAGAATGATGAATGAAATCTTCCCTGAAGAACTCTCAGAGGGATGGTTAATCATTTACATTGATGACATTATTATCTGTTCAAAGACTTGGGAGGAGCACATGTACAGATTATCAAGAGTTTTGGCAAAAATCCAATCAGTAAACATGAAAATCTCCTTGAAAAAATGTCATTTTTTATTTAAAGAACTTAAAGCACTAGGACATGTTGTATCTGGTTTGTCCCTTGGAATTGACAAAAACAAAGTTGCAGCAGTATTGTTAAAACCCATGCCTCAGGATAAGAAGGAAATTCAGTCATTCTTAGGTTTTGCAGGATATTACAGGCAACACATTAAATATTTTGCATCCATAGCAAGACCACTTTATAACTTGTGTGACAAAGACACAGTATTTGAAATGACTGTTGACAGAGTCAAAGCTTTTGAGTCTCTAAGTGAAGCATTGACCACTGCTCCACTCTTACTGATGCCAGACTTTAAATTGCCTTTCAAACTGTATATTGATGCATCAGGGGATGGACTGGGTGCTGCACTTCACCAAGTTCAGATGATAAATGATAAGCCTGTAGAAGGACCCATATGTTTCATATCCAGGCAAATCAAACCAACTGAAGCCAGATATGGAGCAAGTCAAATGGAATGTCTATGCCTTGTCTGTGCCTTGGAAAAATTGAACTACTTTTTAGAGGGATGTGTTTTTGAAGTGATAACAGATTGTACAGCTGTCAAATCACTTTTGAACATGAAAACACCCAACAGACACATGCTCAGATGGCAAATAGCCATACAGGAATACAGAGGCAATATGACTATTATTCATAAGGATGGGAATATTCATAAGAATGCAGATGGACTAAGCAGATGGCCATTACCAAATAATATTGATAATCCTGCTTATGTGCCAGAAGAAGCTTCACCACAAATTCCAATAGAAGGAATAAGTGTTACAGACTTGAACACCACCTTCTTTGAAGAAGTCAGAAGTAGTTACACCCAAGATAAGAATTGTAGCATCTTATGCCAATTACTTAACAAAGACTGTAAATACAACTCTCTAATACATGCCTTGGATGAAGTATGGAGAAAATCTTATGATGAAGGAAGATTTCACCTACTGGATGGTATAATTTACCACAGAACCAAGCACACATGTGTAATTACAGTTGTAGACAGGTCATTAATCAATCTTGTACTGAAAGAATGCCATGATAGTCCCTTTTCAGGACATCTATCTGCAGACAGAACAAGAGAAAAAGTAAAGACCTGCATATGGTGGCCAATGTGGCAGAAAGATGTTGCAGAGTATTGCAAAACCTGTGACAGATTCCAAAAGGCAAATAAATCCACAGGCGAAAGACTTGGAAATATGATAAAAATCCAAGAACCAAACAGACCTTGGGAAATTGTCCATATGGATTGGGTAACTGGCCTACCACCAGGAGGTGACAGGAGCTATAATGCTTGCCTAGTAATTGTGGATAGATTCAGTAAAACTCCAATCTTTTTACCATGTCACAAAGATGATACAGCCATGGATACAGCTCTTCTGATATGGAATAGAGTAGTGTCATGGACTGGGATATTTACAAATATCATCAGTGATAGAGATCCCAAATTCACTTCAGCACTATGGACAAATCTTCACCAATTATTTGGCACTAAAATGTCTTTCTCTACAGCCTACCACCCACAAACTGATGGCCTGGCTGAAAGAATGATCCAAACCTTAGAGGACATGGTGAGAAGATTTTGTGCATATGGCCTTGAATGCAAAGATTGTGATGGATTTACCCATGATTGGTGTACTCTGTTGCCAGCACTGGAATTAGCATATAAAACATCAATCCATGCCAGTACCAATCAGACTCCTGCTATTCTAGAAAAAGGATGGAACCCCCAGTTACCCCAAGATTCCTTGAGGCAAGACTTAATTGAAATACATCCCACAGCTGCTAGCTTCAAAGGAATGCTAGACAAAGCTAGAAAGCATGCAGTAAGATGCATGGAGGATTCTTTTGTATATGCTAAAGACAAATGGGATAAATCACATGCATCTCCAGATTTCAAAGTGGGGGACCTAGTTCTTGTATCCACCACTAACTTCAATAACATCAAAGGATGTAAAAAGTTGAAAGACTCCTTTGCAGGACCTTTTGTGATTAAGGCCCTCCATGGAGAAAATGCTGTTGAAGTAGAGTTATCTGAAGAACTTAGCAACAAGCACCCCACATTTCCAGTAAGCTTGATAAAGCCATATAAATCTAATGATTCTAAGAAATTTCCCTTGAGGAACAAGATTCCCCAAGTTATAACTCCTATTGAGACATCTGGTACTAAGAAAATTACCAAAGTTCTTAAAGAAAGAAAATTAAGAACCAAGAAAGTAAGGGAATACCTTGTTAGGTACAGTGACCCAACTTGTGAAGATGAATGGTTAGAAGAAAAAGATATACCAGAAACTACCAATCTCCTCAGGAGATTCAGACACACTAGAAACACCAATATTACAAAGTAATATTCTTTTTCAGGGGGAGGGAATGTGAGTCTTAGAGGTAATTTCATATACCCAAAAGACCACAAATACAAAAATAACATATTAATATAAATAAAATGAATTTATTTATATTATTAAAATAAAAATCAAAATATAAATATAAGATTATATTAAGAATAAAAATACATTAAATTCTGTAAGTATAAAATTACATTTATACTTGAAAAAATTAAGTAAAAAGAAAATTTTAACAAAATTGTGAAAAAATAAATAAATTTGGAAAAAAGTTAAATAAAAATTATTATAACTTTTTATCCAATAAATAAACACATAAAAATTATTTCACCATTGGATTCCTCATAAAAAATCAGGTGGGGTCACCTATGAGTGAAATTCTTGTAACTCAACTCTAAATAAGCTTAAATTAAGTTTTTAGTATTTTCAATACAAAAGTTGAAAATCCTCAAAACCTTAATTTAATTCACACCACATGTGGTGTTAACCATCAATTTTTGTGTTAAAATTGAGGTGTTGTCTTTAGTTTAGAAGTTATGAGGAATTGAAGTATTTTCAATTGAATTCAATTGAAATGTCAAAATGTGCACGTGTATTACATAAGTGAACTTTGATTTACATATGAGGTGTCAATTATTACTGTATTGTACTGTACAATTGAATTGAATTACATATGTAAATTATAAGTATAATACATGATGAGGAATTAAAGGAAAAATAAATTGGAAAGATTAAATTTGGGGGGGGAAAAGGAACTCCAGCTCTAAGGGGGAGCTAGACCCCCAAAATCCTTGCTGACAGGCATGGGATGTCAAAATTCACGCAAAAGGTCATCACTTTTGGCCTGGAATTGAGTTACAGGGTCTGTGGACTCAATTGATGATGAGGTTTTGATACCAACTGGGGTAGTTGTAGCTGTTGCCAAGAGGGTAAAACTACCCTTAAGATAAAACAACCATAGTAAAAAACAGTTTTAACTGGTTTCTACGCCTCTTACACACATGCTGACGTGTTTTGAAGGCTCTAGGCCTGGTATTGCTATAGTAATGGCTGATTTAAGGGTCTAAAATGGCTAAAAATGGCTAAAAATGGCTTAAACCGGCCCTTTTTGGTCTAAACCAGGGTTCAATGATGCCATAATTGGCTTTTCTGTTTTCAGACTGTTTTTCACGACTGACAAGAGTAAAATTTACTTTTGGAGTAAGAGAATTGATGGCTATAAAAGAATGTCTTCTTTGCCCCGCTTTTCTCTTCATGTTAGAATCTTTTCCTTTTATAATTAGTTTAAACATTGTTAAACCAATCAATAAAAGATTCCAACCACCTTTTTGAATCATTTTAATACTTTTAACCACGTGAAAAAATAATTATAATCATTGTTTGTAACTCTTATAATCATTTTTACCCCTGAACCACCCCAAAAGTGAATTAAAGCATCTTTCATCACTGTAAACTTTGTCACTTTGTTTCCAAATTCACTCTGGTCACTTTTGGGCGTGTTTTCTCTTTAATATTCTTTTTAAAGACTTTGTTCTTTGATTAATTGCTTGCAGTTCTTTGCTCAATTAATTCCAATTGAAATTGCTCTTGAAGAAATTTCTTTTGTAGTCTTAAAATATCTCTTGTAGAGTATTTTTTGGATAAATTTTTATTGTTGGTAAAACAATAAATTTTTATAATATTATTGTTTTATACTAATAAAGTTATAAACAATAAAATTGGCGTGCTTTCTCTTAAAAGTAATATTCCATACTATTTTTAATTGATTTTTACCTTATACAAATTTTGAGGACAGGAAAAGTACTTGATTTTTAATCAAAGTTTCATATCCACACCTTACAGAAGACGTCTCATACTCTTTCTGAACCTATCAACTATGATTAATCAGGCATTATAGTTTTCTTTGCCTCCTGGGACAAGTCCTGTAACCCAGTCCATATTGATGGTTTCCCATGGGTGTTTGGGTACTTCCATATGTTGAAGTAACCCATAATTCTTCCCATGTTTCCTATTTGCCTTCTGGCATCTTTCAAAAGTGTTTATGTATTCACTCAACTCTTGTTCCCACTTGGGCCACCAAGCTGTGATTGCTACCCTCTCTTTCGTACTGTCTTCACTCATGTGTCCCATGTAGGGGCAGTCATGGCATTCTTGCAGGATCAGAGAGATGTGGTCCCTGTCTACCACTGTGAGTGAACTTGTGTGTTTTTCTCTGTGGTAGAGCAGGCCATCTATAAGGAAGAACTTTTTATCCTTATAGGCCCTCAACCAGGGTTCTTCCAGCTGGGATTCCAGTTCTGGACTCCTGTACTTTTGATGAAGGAGTTGCAGTAATATGCTACACTGTTGGTGTTTGGCATAAGACTTTAGTACTGCACTAAAACATTTATTGTGCAGTTCTGAGGAGCGTATTCCCAGTATGGGAGTTTCTGTCAATTCTGAATCAGTGTTTCCACTGTCCAGGGTACCACTTTCTGGTTCCCATTCAGAGAATCTGAAGTTATTCTTCCTATCTATCTCCATGAAATGGATAGGGGTCTTGGCTGAAACTTCACGGTCATAAGCTGGGTTGCTTTTGGCATTATCCAATGGCCATCGGCATTGGTATGGCTTCTACCTTCCTTGTATATGATGGTCATGTTCCCTCTATACTCCAGGATGGCTACTTGCCATCTCATCATGTGTCTATTTGTAGTCTTCATGTTTAGTAAAGACTTCAAAGCTGTGCAGTCTGTGTAGAATTCAAAGACTGCACCCTCCAAATAATAATGGAGTTTCTCTAGAGCCCAGACTAGGCATCAAAGTTCCATCTGGGTGGCCCCATACCTGGCTTCTGACTCTTTCAGCTTCCTAGAGATGTAACATATTAATCCCTCTCTTGGTTCACCATCCACAATTTGTCTCTGGTGAAAGGCTGCTCCTAAGCCTTGGCTACATGCTGCATCTATGTATAACTTGAAAAGTTGTTCAAAGTTGGGAAAGATGAGCACAGGTGCATTTGTGAGTTCATATTTGATCCTCTCATATGCATCCCTCCTTTCCTTGGTGATTTCAAAGACTACATCTTTTGAAAATAGCTTGTATAAACTACTAGTTATGTGGGCAAAAGTTTTGATGTGGTTTCTATAGTAGCTAGCAAACCCAAGGAAAGATTGAATCCCTTTGATGTTTCTTGGTACTGGATTTTGCAGTACTGCTGCTACTTTATTCTGGTCAATTGCCAGACCAAGACCTGAGACTTTATGTCCTAGAGCTAGTAGCTCTTTTTGGCCAAAATCACACCTTTTAAGTGGAATTTTCAGATTGATGGGTGTACATTTACTTAGCACTCTGTCTATGTATTGTACATGGTCTTCCCATGTCTCTGAGTATGTAATGATATCATCAATGTATACTACCATCCAGCCTTCCAATATTTCTTCTTAAAATATTGTGTCCACCATCCTTTGGAAGTGGGCTGGTGCATTCTTGATGCCAAATGGCATCCTGGTGTACTCATATATACCCATATGGCATATGATTCTGAGCAGCTTCATGGAGTTTGGTTTGACTCCATTCTGGTGAAAGCCTTTCATAAAATCCATTTTGGTTATGTATTTGGCTTTAGTCAGCTTGTCCAGGGCATGGGGTATCCTGGGTATAGGGTACCTGTCTGCTTTTGTGTAGTTTTTCAGGGCTCTGAAGTCTCCACACAGCCTAGACTTGCCATTATGCCAGGTGATTAGGACAGGAATGGTGATTTCCACTATCTCATTGTGTCCAATCTTTCTGATGACATCCCTTTCCAGGAGTTCATTGATGTGTTTCTCAATTTCCTTCCTGGTTTCCAGACTTGCTGGGTATGGAGGTCTCCTGAGCATAGATGGATATGGTCTTTCCACATCCAGATATAGTTCTATATGATGGCCTTTCATTTGGCCTAGTGGTTCTTCACCAATGGTAAATGCTGGTCTATTTTTTCTCAGCATTTTCAGTAAACTTAGTTTTTGCTTACTGGTGAGGGTATTGCTAAACTGGACCTCTCTGAATTCATTCAGTAGCTCCTCCAGTGGGTCATGGGTAGAAACTTGGTATATATCAAGTGAAAATTTCTTTTCCTTGTTGGTATAAATTGTAATATGCCTGTTTTTACTGTTGTAAATATCAATGCCATACATCCTCTGGTAATTTGTTCCCAGTAGGAACCCTTGGATGTGGGCATTATCAAGCACTACAAACTCTGGGTTAAGTCTGATGTTACCTTTCCTATGGGGTATAATTATTTATTTGCTAATTGTCCCAATGGAAGTCATCTTCCCTGAAGCACTTTTAAAGTTCTTTGCCTTGGTGGGAAAGAGCTGTTTTTCCCAGTTTTGGAAGTGGTTGTCCATATAATTTCTGGCCACTATGGAGCAGTGTGATCCACTATCAATGATCAATGGATGTTGAGCATTGTCAATACAGACATTCATCTTTGTGGCTGTTCCATGTATATATGCCATTCCTTTGGTTGGTGTGACTAGGAATGTTTGTGCATCTTGTGTGTGTTTGCACAAGTTCTTGTTGGAAGTGTCTTGTGGCATACCTTCTTCCAACTGTGTGTCCTGGATTTCTAGTGGGGTTTCCTCTTGGTATTCCACTAGGAATTCTTCTTTGGGGTCTTGGTCATCATCAGATTGTTCCCTGATGGCATCCCCCATAGAGTCTGATTCAGAACCCTCTGTTGAGGATTCCTCCTCTGGGACTTTCTCAATGTAATAGATTTTATTCTTTTCCTTTGGACAGTTGTTGGCATAGTGGTCTGTTGAACCACAGTTGTGACAAAGATTTCCTTCTTTGCCATTTCTGCCACTCTTTCTTTGGGTTTGTCTTTAAACTCTACCCTGAAAGGTTGTTTCTCCTTGAAACCACTGCTTTTATATGGGGTGAATTTCCCTATATTAGTTCTTTTCCTTACCTCTTGTAAGGTATTGGCAATGTCATCTAAAGTGCAATTGTGGTTGCATATGCATTTTACTGCATGCTCTAGTTCTCCTGGCATTTGTGTCAGAAGTTTGTGATTTCTCATTTGGGGGTTCATTTGAGGATCAATGGCTTTGATTCTCTTAGACTTTCTGAGAAACCACTCACATGGATCTTTGTCACTTTAAAATGACATGGTCTTCTGCCATATCCAAGTACCATTGCTGAATTTTTGGATAATTTGACTCTTCCACCATTGCCAGCTTCTTATGCCAAGGATTTCTTTCATTTCCGTGTACCATATACTAGCATGTCCTTTAAATGCTGTATTGAGTCTAGCAGTAATCCAGTAGTATGGTATGCTTGGTAAATCAATGAAGAGTCCATCAATATAATCTATGAGCTCCATATGATCATACTCTCCAGTTTCAGAGAATTTGGGCCAGCTTGAGGCCTCAGGAAGCTGTTTCAAGGCTTCCTTTTCAGTATAATACATATTATCTCCATCCTGGTATTGTGATGGAGATCTTGCTTTACTAACCAACATGGCATCTGTTTTGATGTCATCTTGGTAATATGGATTATCCATAACATGGCCTTGTGGTTAGGACTTCATGTTATGGTAGACATTAAACATTTTTTTTATGTCCTGATCCAGAAAATTCCTGTCCCTTTTGCTGTGCCGTTTTTCTTCAAATACTAGATTCAGTCTTCTGTTGGTTTCTTCAGAGGCTTTGCTCAATTGAGCATGTCCTTCTTGAAGAGTTTTGACAATCTTATCCATGGAGGCTGTTAAAGCTTTCATCCTCTCATGACTGGCTTCTAATTCTGCAAACTGTTTTTGAGTTTGCTCAGAAAATTGGGACATTTGTAACGACAGTGCATCAATGTTTAGGTTACTCTCAGGTGAGACAGTATTATGTTCAATCTGAGTGGGGGTAATATTTCTATTAAGGGGACTACTGATTCTTGAGTGGTTTACAACTACTTCTGGTTCTTGTATACTTCCTTCACCAAGTCCAACAGTTTCTGGATCATTGGGTCTGACTCTCTCTGCCTTTGGGGAAAAGAGGTCTTGTTTTTGCCCTTGTGTCCTTGTCTTCTCCTTGAAACTACCTGGGAGTGTGAATAATGGTGACTCTTGGCCACTGACCTGTTGGTTTCTGAATGGTGGGAAGCCACTGGAGAGCTGATTTTGCCTGCTTCATGTGAGCCTGAAGGAATCTGAGTGTACCCTGTCTGGGTCAGTTGTTCTTCTATAGCTTGGATAGTGGCTTGATTCTCCCTTATCCTGTTTGCCCTCACCTCCAGGAGTCTGAACTGCCTGGTGGGATTCCAACCCTTGGTGATTATCATAAGGTCTTTGAAGTCTATCTCTTTGAGACAGATCTTCTGGCAACTTTCTCCAAGTTCTGCCCAGTGAGATTCCAGGTTGAACCTCTTGTTGTCCATGCTCCATTTAAATAAATCTTTGAGGAGTTGGTGGAGCTGAAGAACTTGATCCATGTCTTTCCAGTCCTCTGGTTTGATGTTTCTGTTTAATTGAAGTGTGAATGGCAGGGTTGATATTATCTCCCTCATTGTCTTGCAATCCACCACTGTGTCCAAGGTGTCCTCTTCCAGATCTTCTGGTTCTGGACAAGCCTTCTCTATCCTCTGGTTGGTTCCTTTGGAAGCCAAGGTCTCTGAGGTATGCAGGTGAAATATCAGTATTTTCAAGCAGTCAAAAACTTTATGTTCTTAGGGTATTTACCTTTGACTGTTCTTTGTACAAATTGTTTGTCTGCTGATTTGGGCAATTTACCTTTAGAGGTTACAAATGGGTTAATTATGGTAATCTTCCCTTTACAAGTTGTTAAGTTTGCTTTACCTTGTATTGAAGCAGAGTTTCGTGGTTTTCTATTCCTCTGTGTAGCTATTGGTGTCCACTTCTTTTCTGTGATAAGGCCTTCACTGTGCCTCTTTCCTTTCCCTTTTCTGACCTCTGGTTCTGAGGGTGTCACTGGTGTGTTTGCCTGTGACTGGGTTTCTAGTGGGATGTAGTCTTCTTCCACTGAATCAAACAGGAAAAGAGGGCTTATACTCAGTTAAGACTTCTTAAAATGCTGTTTGCACGTCTAAGAATTGCCTCTGGACTTGTATGTTACTACACTATGCCCTTAATAATGACAGTGTTATTGAATTAAAAATTTCACGTCAGAATTACAGCTTACAGATGCCTGGTGTACTGTTTGTATACCAGTATCCCAAAGATTCACTTGTAGTTAGCAAGTATAATCTGTATAAAAGTGGTTGTGTAAGAGGGTAATTGAGTCAACAATACACCTCACCACACCTCAACTGTTGGTTTTACAGTAAGAGGTGTCCTTGTTTAATTAAAAACTTGGACTGTATTAATGGCTGTAATGTGTTTTTATATGCAAAACACGCCAAGAATAAGCTTAAGGTGGTTATTGTCCACGTATTATTATGGGTAGTGATATTTCCATGCCTTAACCTAAACTTTAAGCCTACGCCTACGCATAAAATTGTGGATTCAGATACGCCTTCACGCCTTTCATGGATGTAGTTTGCTAAATCCACGCATCCAAGTGATTACTAAATCCATGCCCCAATTTTTTTTAATCCACAAGAACTATAATTTCACAGTTAACCACTTTCAATTTTGATGTTCATATGAGTCTCTAAGAAAAGTTTTGATAGCTCAGCATATGTCAAAGTACTTGCTAAAGTTGTTCTTACATGAAAAAAATAACCACCATAAGGAAAGGAAAATAAAATCCAATCAGTGATTTGAATGGTTAAAAATGTACACACCTTGCCAAAGTAAGCTTCCTCTGTTGTACCTGTAATTCATAAATATAAAATAAGTGGTTCTAAATTTTTCATTAAATAAAACTTCTTATGAATTAAAATACCCTTTGCATGTTTATCTCCACTGTATCAGGTGATATAAAATGGTATGCCATTACATTTTTCCTTTGTCCAATGCAATGTAGACAATCAATAGCTTGATCTTCAGCAGCTGGATTCCAATGAGGCTCCTAGACATATATTAGATATATAGATTCTATTAAAATATCGCCTCATGGTCATGTAATCATAATTCATACCATTATGAATACCACGTCTGCACAAGTTATATTCAGACCAACCCCTGCAGCCCCTATTGAAGCCACAAGTACTTCTACATTTCTGTTTTCCGTGAGTTTCTCAAGTTCTGCTTCCTGTGTAGCTTGGCCTATTGCTCCATCAACACATGTAAAAATGATCTTATTGTTTTCTAAGACAATTCCAATCCTACCAGTTTATCACAAATAATTGTCAATAAAAAGCTTAATAATTATCAAAGGAGAGGTACAAAGCAGAAGTTTAATAGACAAAATAAGGGAAATAACCCAACTTACAAATCAAGAAATGTTGTAAACTATGAAAAAATCACTGATTTTGGGGTTGAATTTTTAATGTTTCGGCGTGATAAAAGAATTTTCAGGTGCATCTGAATTTTAGTGCTTTGTAGACATGTTTTGACATCAACATGTTCGGTTATGGTACTATTTAAAAATCTCCCTCCTATCTGTGTCCCATATGGTGAGATCATACCTTCAATGTCATATATACTTTCACTAAGCAAGTGATGATTGCAACAAAGGCAAAGCTTGTTTATATACTTGAAGAACATTTCTGAGCCTTGATTAGATGATGATATGAACTCTTTGTAAATATCATTATATCTATCTAAAGTCCACTCTGAGAGAGGTGATTGGATATAATCATGATTAATTTCAGGTAGATCATTTAAAATGTGGTCCTTGTTTCTTTGTAGACAAAGATGCCTCAGGCATAACTGAAGGGGGCTATAATTTCCTTTTTTGAGATCTTCCAATATATTTGGTACCCAATTCTCTTGTTTTTCACTTTGAGGTGCTGTAATGAAGGTGATTAGGCTCATTAAGTCATTTATACTGTTTTGAATAGGGGTTCCTGTCAGGCAAATGCGTCTGGATGTTTGTATTGCCCCAATGCCTTTGAAGAAAGTTGACTCCCGACTTCTTATTTGACTAGGTATGCCAATTTGATTTATATATCTTTCATCAGAATTCCACAATTTATAAATAATACATTGAAAAACTCAGTGGGCCTCATCTAAGACAACTCAGTAGCATTCACTATGGTAAATCCAAGAGCTTTCTATATTATCAGGCTGACCAAACTCATGGGCTAACAAATGATAGCTAGATATTACAATATTAGCTTCAGACCATTTTTTCAGTCCAATCTCCTTTATTTTCTACCCATGATAGGTGACAATCTTTAGTTTGGATATGTCTGTATGTAATTTTCATTCATCTTCCCAATTCTTTATCAAACGAGGTAAGCATATTATGAGTGTGGAGTGTTTTTGTTTTTTATTAAGAAAGTGAATGGATGGTGGAATATCTCTTTTTGGAATCTTCAAGAGTCATACATATGAGTAATATGCACTGGATTGATTTCCCTAGTCCCATTTCATCTGCAAGCAGACAGCCCAAGGGAGTATGGCTTAAGGAGTCTTCAAGGTTATTTACTTGCTTCTTTGTGATGCTATGTATCAATTTTATTCTTGTAGATGAGGATGATGGTTTATTTAACCACAAAGATCTTGCCAATTTTCCATTTGGGGCTTCTCTATCTAGGAGAAATGCTAATCCTTGCTTTTGATGAGGCTTGAATGATGATTTTAGGAATGGTATTAGGGATTCGATTTGTGGAAGGTCATTCCCACTTGGAATCTTCAGGAGCTGTGAGTGCAGCTCAGGTGACAACAATACGTTCTGAGAAGAGATAACAGGCTGGGGCTCCAGGTGTGAGATAAGTGAACACCCACAATGTTCAGAGCTGTTGTATGTGGCTGGTTGGTGAATTAATATTGAATTCTACCTAATGAGGTCAAATATATCAATGCTTGCTGAGGAAAACAAAAAAATAAACATTAATATTGGAATAGTGATGTTTTTCTTGTTGTAAAGGTTGAACTTGAGAAAGCTTTCAATGAATACTTTCTGGTTGGGGTTTTTCTCTAGATTGGTGTGCCACAGGATATGAAGAAATTGGGCTCACCAAATAATGGGACAAGTGCAGAGGTGACATCCAGAGGAAGGCTACCCCAAGCTTCTCTTTGATGTCGTGTATACAAGAATAAATTGTGACTTGTATGACATACGAAAATCCAATCATCTGGTGGAAAAGGTTTCTGAATTGGATTAGTGAGGCATACATGGGTTTTCAATATACCGGGGCAATATGGCTTGGAAGAATCCATATTTCAAAAAAAGATTCAGTTTGATCTTGACAGGAATGAATGGTAAATGCAATGAACTGGAGAGCAAGAATATATACTAAAGTAATCTTGATACTAATCAGGCAGGCATGTGGTTTGCAGTTACTATTTGTATTATAAATAGAAACACGTTAGGTTCAATAAAAGACTGTTTGAAAAAAACAGCTCAATTTAGAGAGGCAAGGAAATTTATTCTTGGATATGTCAATATAATTGTATCAAGCTCTGAATGAGAAGAATCTTTCTATTCGAAGTCCTGACTTCGAACAGAATACATGAAGGAAATTCCTAAGGATACTTAAGGACATATATTTCAAGAAAGTCACCAAAGGAAAATATGTACTCAAGTTTGCATCAAACATCCCATTTCACGCATAAGTATCCTAGTCCAAGGTTGAAAAGCTACATCAAAAGAAATGGAAAATCACAAGAAATTTATATGTTTGAAAGCTTCATTTTTTTCTTTTTATGTCTTGTCTTTTCATTTTGAATCCTTTCTTGACGTCCATATGTCTTCTCTTCTTGGGTTATTGGATCCATACATATAAGGCTTTTAGCTCTTGAATATAGCTTGGAGTTGATTTGGAAAGAACAGCCAAAGTGAGTTATGGTGGGAAGTTCATCAAAAATAGGAGGTGTCTGAGTGGTCAAAGTTTTCCAGAGAAGCTCAATAATACCTTGTTTGCAAGAAAAATTAAAAAGTGTGGAGTATTCAGGAAATGAGAGGCCATAGCCACAGGAGCGGATGGGAGATGGAATTGGTTTTATGGCTGATTTGTCAAAGAATGTGAACAAACCATAAGTCCAAGTATTCTTGTCCTTCTCATCTCTATGAACACAATTATGAAAACCATTTGTTGTTACGATCACATTGGAGAAAGACCGTAATTTTTGGTGGAACATTAGATTACATTCACCCTCATGCCATTCAGGTAGCTGGGCTTTTTGCATGATTTCATTATTCTCACGGGCAGCAGACATAGAAAGAATCTTGATGCGGGAGGAAACAAAATTTTCAAACTGAGAAAGGGTCATCCATTATTCATTATCTGCGTCTAATACTTCTGGATTCATTGTGGTCTTCCTGGAATGAAAACCTAGTGTAAGGTTTGACTATGAAACAATAAGTAAAACTTACTAATTTATTACCTATTGTACTCTGGATGTCCTTATGAATTGAATAAATAAGATTAAAAATATAATAATAATAAATAGTTATTATTATTATGGCATAAAATAATTATATTATTAAATAAATATAATAATATAATTTATATTATGAAAATATAATATAATAAATAAATATATTAATATAAAATAATTAATATATTACAAAAGTTCTTTATTATTGTTACCAACAAATAATAAAGGCGTAAAAAATTGCTTTTTATTAATAAAAAACAATTCAATAACAATAATATTACTAATATTGAAGTTATGAATTAATATAAATACTATTTATATTAATTAAAGAATTATTAAGAGAGTAATAATAGAGAAATTATTATAATAAGAGAAAATAACCTACTTTTAACACTTAATATAATACTTTTGTAATATTTTACGCCAAAAAATATAAATACAACTTTTTCAAATTGTATTTACAATAAAAATAAAGAAAATTACAAATTATTCTGGATTTTTAACGTGGAAATGAGTTTTTAAAGAGATTTTTAGCAAAAAACAATTAAATAAATGATTTAATCACGTCAAAATAGATGATTACAACAAGGTGGTCTTTGGTCTTTAATAATATAATAGTTTTATAGATAAAGAATAAAGAAATTACCTTTGATTTAATTGATTTAATGTTTTTGATGTGTCTGAGGGGAAAATAGAGTAAAAAGAGCTCTATTTATAGTAAATACCTCCCTCCTAGAGTCCAACAGGCTTCTAGTAGACGTGTACTGATCATACCCACTGGAAATGATCAATATTTTAAGGTTTGGAGATGATTACATCATTATCAAACCATATTACATCATTATTACACCATTATTTAGAGTTATCACTATAACTCTAAGTTTGATGACTTCAGAGGCTTGGCAGAACCCCAAATTTCGTGGATTTTATTAGTTTTAATCATAAACTAATAGTATTCACCAATTTTATCACTCTTAAGACTGTTAAACTTAAATTAAGGTTACTGTGAGTGATCATAACTGCTCAAATTAAGCTCAAACTTTGATCCTCAATAACTTTGAAGATTGACACGCTACAGCAATTCAAAGAGTGAATTCTGATAGCCTGGCATAACCTTATTATGCTTCCAAGAGCTTTTCATTAAATCATCAAAACTCTAATTTTGATGATTTTTCTTATAACTCATCTTTTCTGTTGAAATTCAATATTTTAAACTTCAAACCTTGATTTCAGGGGGTTATACCCTGAATTTAATAATAAGAAATTCCATCATTCTTCACTACTGAACTAGTAGAATCCAACTGTATACTTTTTTTTAAGTTTGGAATACTTTCACAACAAAGTGGTCAACAGCTCTGTTGATTTTTATCAATATTTCATCATAGGTTTTAACCTTGTTTATAATTTGTAAAGTAAAGTTCATATCTGTGTTCTTAAAGTAATTACGTGGTAACTTTATTTTTGGTTCATCATTCTATCATGTATAGTTTAGGAGATATTAGCTATGATCCTTGAATATATGCATTGACCAAAAAAGTGCATATATTCAGGTTAATTCCTTAAGTATTAACTTTGGAAATTAGCTTATTAATTGTTTTATGTGTGTAGTTTTGTGGGGAATCCACTGGTACAATTTATGTTACATGTTGTTTCATTAGTTCTTGAGATAAATAAGGTTTTATGGCTTTTATAAGGTATTATACCCTATAATTCATTAAATATTGACTTTACAGATATGCTATAAAAATGGTATATGTGTATTTTACCATGGGGAATCCAGTGGTATAATCTATTTTACATGTTGATTCATTGGTTTTTAAGTTAAACCAATTTTTGTACCAATTTATGGTATTTTTTGTATATTTAAGTAATTATTTTTAATGTATAATTATTCTAAGTAATTTTAATATAATTATATTAAAGGTATAATTATTCTGAGTCTTTTTTGTGACCTTATTGGGTATGTGGTCATATCTCAAAGGCTCACATTCCCTACCACCAAAAACGATTGTACCACAATCTGATATGTGTGATTAGGGTATCATCCACTGTCCTACCTCTTCATTAGACTTTATCAGTCCTGAAGCTCAATAATACTTGATTTTGTTATTCTTTAGGTTTTATTTTATGTCTAAACCTCCTCAGTAGTTTATCAGCATTTGTTATATCTTTCTCAAGTAGCCATTCATCTTCTTGAGTTGGATTTCTATACCTTACAAGGTATTCTCTTTCTTTTTTGTTCCTTGTCCTTCTTTCTTCAAGGACTTTTACAATTCTTTTTTCTTCTCCTTCTTCCAAAGGGGGAATTTCAAGTGGGGGTTTATTTCTTAGTGGAAATAATTCCTTGTCACTTGAGCTGTAAGGTTTTATAAGACTTACAGGGAAAGCTGGGTGTTTATTCATTAAATCACCTGTAAGTTCCAATTGTACAGCATTGGGTCCATGAAGTGCTTTTACCATAAATGGTCCTGCAAAGGAATCTTTCAATTTCTTTGGTCCTTTTATGTTATTAAAGTTAAGAGTTGATACTAATACCAAATCTCCTATTTTGAAGTCAGGTGGTTTATGACTTTTGTCCAATCTTTCTTTTGCATATTTGAAAAAGTCTTGCATGCATCTGTTTGCATGGTGTCTTGCTTTGTCAAGCATTATCTTAAAACTGCTTGCTGTTGGATGTATGTCCACTAAGTCCTTTTTGAGGGTATCATAAGGAAGTCTTGGATTCCAACCTTTCTCTAGCATTGCTGGTGTTTTGCCAGTAGAAGAATGGATTGATGTCTTATATGCCAGTTCAAGTGCTGGTATTAGTGTACACCAATCATGGGTAAAACCATCAGAATCTTTGAATTCTAGCCCATAAGCACAGAATCTTCTGATCATGTCCTCTAAGGTCTGTATCATTCTTTCTGCTAAACCATCAGTTTGGGGATGGTAAGCTGTTGAGAATGATAGCTTTGTCCCAAATAAGTTATGGAGATTTGTCCATAATGCTGAAGTGAACTTTGGGTCTCTGTCACTTACAATATTTTGGAATAAGCCTGTGTGGCTAATGACTTTATTCCATATAATTATGGCTGTATCCATAGCTGTGTCATCTTTATGACATGGTAAGAACATGGGAGTTTTACTGTACCTGTCAACTAACACTAGACATGCATTATAGCTCCTGTCTCCTCCAGGAGGTAGTGCTGTTACCCAATCCATATGAACTATTTCCAATGGGGATTTTGGTTCTTGGATTTGGATCATCATTCCAAATTTCTTTGCTGTGGCTCTGTTGGCTTTTTGACATCTGTCACAGGTTTGTCAGTACTCTGCAACATCTATCTTCCAATTTGGCCACCAAGAGCAGGTTTTCACCCTCTCTAGTGTCCTATCTTCTGAGAGATGTCCAGATGCAACACTATCATGACACTCATGTAAAATAGTGTTTATTAGTGTTCTATCTGTTAAGGCCATAACACATGTGTGTTTTGTTCTATGGTAAAGGATTCCATTAAGGAGGTGGAATCTTCCTTCATCATATGCCTTTTTCCATATTTCATCTACTTTTGATGAAAGTGATGGATCTTTGCAGTCTTTCATTAGAAGTTGGCTTAAGATATGGCAATTTTTGTCTGTCTTATAGCTTTCTTTAACTTGGTTAAAGAATTCTGTGCCTATGTCTGTGACACATATTCCTTCTATATGGTGCTCTTCTTGTGGTACCCATTCTGGATTGTCAGGGGTATTTGCTAAAGCCCGTCTGCTAAGACCATCTGCATTTTTATGAATATTTCCAGATTTATGTACAATAGTCATATTTCCTCTATATTCTTGGATAGCAATTTGCCATCTCAGCATATGTCTATTTGGAGTCTTCATATTTAAAAGTGATTTCACAGCATTACAGTCTGTGATTACATCAAATACTGTGACATCCAAATAATAATGCAGTTTTTCTAAAGCCCACACTAGGCATAAGCATTCCATTTGGCTTGCTCCATACCTTGCTTCTGTTGGCTTTATTTGCCTTGAAATGAAACAAATTGGTCCTTCCACTGGTTTATCATTGATAATTTGTGTTTGGTGAAGTGCAGCACCTAATCCTCCTCCACAAGCATCAATGTATAGTTTGAAAGGTAGTTTCCAATCTGGCATTAGAAGAAATGGGGCATTTGTTAGTGAATTTTTCAATTCTTCATATGCCTTGACCCTTTCTTCAGTCATTTCATAAACTATTTGTTGGTCACATAATTTATATAAGGATTTGGCAATTTTTGCAAAGTCCTTGAAATGCTGTCTGTAGTAACCAGCAAATCCTAAAAATGATTGCATTTCTTTTTTGGTTTGAGGCATTGGTTTGAGTAGTACTGCTGCTACTTTATTTTTGTCTATGCCTAGACTAAGTCCAGATACAACATGTCCTAGTGCTCCTAATTCACTATATGCAAAATGACACTTTTTCAAGGGAATTTTCATATTCACTTGGACTATTTTTTGTAGTACCCTTTCTAGTCTGGTAAGGTGATTTTCCCAAGTTTCTGAGCAAACTATGATATCATCAATATAGATAATTAACAATCCTTCTGATAATTCTTCAGGGAATATGGTATTCATCATTCTTTGATAATGGGAAGGTGCATTTTTTATCCCAAATGGCATTCTTAAGTATTCAAAAATTCCACAATGGACTATTATTCTTAGTAGTTTCTTGGCATTGTCTGTTAAGACATTTTGATGAAAACCCTTAAGAGCATCCATAGCTGTGATGAACTTAGCTTGTGACAATTGGGTCAATGTCTCATGGATTCTAGGTATTGGATATCTGTCTGGAATGGTATGGGTGTTCAGGGCTCTGAAGTCTCCTACCATCCTTGATTTTCCATTATGCCAAGTTATAATGACAGGTGTAGTAACTTCTACTTGTTCATTATGTCCAACCTTTCTTAATACTCCAAGGTCCATTAATTCTTTAATGTGCACCTCTAAGGCTTCTCTAGCCCTTGGACTGGCTGGATAAGCAGGTCTTCTTAATAAAGGTGGGTAAGGCTTTTCTAAATTAAGAATTATATCCACTTCATGTCCAATTATGGCACCTAGTGGCTCTTTGTCAGTTGAAAAGGCATTTTTATACTTAAATAAGAGGTCAATCAATTTTTCTTTCATTTTTTCTGTTAATTCTTGATTGAATTCTGCCTCTTTAAGTTGTTCAGATATAAAAAGTTCTTTTTCTGGAATTTTTTCTTCCTTCTTAATAACTGTGATTTGTTTTTTGTTATTTAAGAAGCCAAACTTTTGTCTTTTGTTATCTCCTATGGTAAAATATCTGTCTTTTTGGTTGGAGATATCTATACCATAGATTGATAAGTAGTCATTCCCAAGTATGAAAGGATTACTAGTACAGCTGTCCATTACTACAAACTCTACTTTAATTCTGACACATTGTGAGGGATGAGGAAAAATTAGTGTTAAATCAATTATTCCAAGGGGCTTCATGCTCTCACTTGCACTACTAAATTTGACACCTTGTATTGGCATAAGTTTTTCTTGCCAGTTTGGGACAATGGTTTTTAAATAACTTTTGCCAACACAAGTGCAATATGCTCCTGTATCCAAGTTAACTTTTCATTCTTGGTTATCAACCATAACAATACTTATACTTGATTTTCCAGCTGTATATCCCATTCCTCTTGCAAGTTTGGTTCTATACATTTTGGCATCTTGTATGTTTGTCAGGTTTATGTCAGATGTTCCAACTTGTGGTAAGTTTGAATTAACATCCATTACTTCATAAATTATATCAATATTATTAATTTGTGCATTAATTATATTGATTTCATCACTTTCAGAGCTTTCTGACTCTTCTGTCTCTTTTTCAGAGTCAGATTCCTCTTCTTTGTCATTGTGGTTTTCTGTTTCCACAATTTCATTAATCTTTTCTTTTTTAAGGCAATTATTGGCTAAGTGTCCAATACCTCCACATTTATGGCATTTTCTTTGCTCATTATTGTTGGATGTATTGGGCTTAAAGGATTCTTTTGATTTATCTTTTTTGATAAATGGTTTATTTGGGCTTTTAATGTCCAATTTTTTCCAAGTCCTGCCAATTTTTGTTCTTGTCACTATATCTTCTAGTGCATTTATATACTCTTCTGTAGAGCATGGTTCTATACACCTGCTTCTTAGGGCATGTTCTAGTTCCCCTCCACATTTTTTAAGTATTTTCATGTGCACCATATTTTGTGACATTTCTGGGTACAGTGCATTAAGCCTTTCAACTTGTTTCAAGAACCAAGTTAAAGGTTTGTCTTTCTCTGGGTCAAAGAAAGAGTTTTCAAATGCATTTTCTATCTTATACCTCCAGGCATCATTTGCCCACTTGGTGATTATTTCTTGTTTCCACCAAAACCAGGTATTTTTACCATTTGTTTGTCTTATGCCATAATACCATCTTTTTGCAGATTTCTCAAACAATGAATGTAATCTTGCAGTGATTAATTCATCTGGTATGGCATAGTCTTCTTGTAACATTTCAATTGTTTTAATAAATGACATGTGGTCATATTCACCTTCTCCTGTGAATGTTGGCCATTCCTTCAATTGAGGTGCTTCCTTCATTAAGACTTGGTTATTATCTTGGTGACTCAAGTCTGTTATTAAAGGATTTGACAATTCCTCTTTTGTTTTAACAGGGCTTCTTATATGAGAAAATGGTGTTGATAACTTTGGCATATTTAAATTAGCCTCATTAATTTTATCCATTTTTTCAGTAATAAGCCTTATTTCACTCTGAATATCATCTTTCAGATGCATTCTTGCTTCATCACTTTTTTCCACATGGTCCAAAAGTAATTTTTTGGTGTGATGAAGTCTTTTCTTCAGATCTTTCTACAGAAATACTTAATTTATTTAATTTTTCTGTAAGATTGTCAATACTCACATCATAATTGATTGTCAAAGTCTTGTCTTTGATATCTTTTATGTATTTATACAATTCTTGTTGTCCTTGTATTAATTTTTGAGTATTGTCAATTAAATTCTTTGGTTTATTATTTTCAACAATAAACTTAATGTTGTCAATTTCTTTCTTGTTTTGCACAACAATTTTTGTTAAAGAAGATAAATTGTTATTTATTTCTTGTAGTGATAATAAACTATCTTTAATTTCTTTTAGAGGTAATATACTATTTTTAATTTCTGTTAAAGTATTTACAACATCTTTGGACAAGGTTATTTCTTTGGGAAAGAGGTTGTCTCATTCTTTGCTCTTCCTTGTCCTTGAATTCCATCAAGGTTCTGGCCATGTTGAAAACATTGTCCATGGCATCCTTTTGGATTCTTGGGATCCTGTAGCTTGGGTAATATGGTTTCCTCCAATGCTTTTTCTTGTTCTTCTTCCCTTCTTGGGGAAGTGGGCTGGCTTGGGGCTTGCTGGTAGAAGCTAATGGGGCTTCTTCCTTGGTTGCCTCCCTCTTTTTGGCGTGGTAATCCTTGATTTTTTTGATTTGAGGTTTGGATGACAGTGGATTCCATCCATTGGAGTATTTCACTATCTCCTCCTCTTTGAGGAACTTTTTCAGGATGTGCCAGGAGTTCATCACTCCTTGGTGTATTTGAGGCAGCATTTCCCAATCTTTGTCCTTGTACACTGTGTAATACTGCTTGTACTGGCTCATGTAGATGTCTATTTGAGCCCTCTGAATGTGATTTGTACCTATTTGAGTTACTCATACTTAGCTCCAATTCAGGTTCAGATATCATGGGCATTTCTGGGACTTGCCTTTGGGATAAGGCACTTCCTTGTGTGGATTCTGTTCCACTGGGGATATTGCCCTTTCTTTTCCCTTTTGAGGGATCAGTTCTACCTCTGAGTCCAGCTCCATCTGATTGGATGGAGTATTGGGAACCTCTTCTGGTAGTCATAATTTAAGAAAATAAGAAATAAAAGTATTTTAGGATAAAAATTCTTTTTATGGCAATTATAAAAGAGGTGCTCACCTTCAGAGTCTTGAATGGTGGGTCCTGGAACGTCTAATTTCTTAGCTTTCTTTCTTTTGGTGATAACTGGTGTTGGAGAACTTTGACAAGTTTCTTCCACCAATCTCTCAACAGTAGTTTGGTTGTCTTCTGTTGGGTTATCTTCAAACACTACAAAAGACAAATAAATATAAGTCTTTTTATAAGAAGTGTTATTTTTTGGAAAGAGATGGCAATTTTCCACGTAGAAATTGCTTTTATATCTTTTTTAAAAATTTAAAATGAATAAAGAAATGAATAAAAATTAATAAAAAAAATAACTTTTTTTTTTTATTGGTTTTTTTAATATTTTTTATATTTTTATTTTTAAAGAATAAAATAAAAAATGAATATGATTCTTTTACAAAATTAAATTATAAAAAATTATTTTTAATTTATAAATTATCTTTTTTGATCACTAGAGTCACTCAAAGAAAGTTCTTGCAAGTCTAAGGATGTGAAAAAACCACGTGTAAGACAGTACAATTGCTTTCCAAATGCCTCAATAGCTTTTAAAATCAATAAAATATAAAATTATTATATAATTTTATGATTATAAATATAATTTATTATTGGATAAACCCAATTAGAATCTTTTTAAAGGTCTTTTAAGTAAATATCATGGCCAGGCCCCCAAACGTAAGGTTTGACTATGTAACAATCAGTAAAAATTACTAATTTATTACTTATTGTACTCTGAAGGTCCTTATGAATTGAATAAATAAGATTAAAAATATAATAATAATAAATAATTATTATTATTATGGCGTAAAATAATTATATTATTAAATAAATATAATAATATAATTTATATTATGAAAATATAATATAATAAATAAATATATTAATATAAAATAATTAATATATTTAAAAAGCTCTTTATTATTGTTACCAACAAATAATAAAGGCGTAAAAAATTGCTTTTTATTAATAAAAAACAATTTAATAAAAATAATATTACTAATATTAAAGTTATGAATCAATATAAATACTATTTATATTAATTAAAGAATTATTAAGAGAGTAATAATAGAGAAATTATTATAATAAGAGAAAATAACCTACTTTTAACACTTAATATAATAATTTTGAAATATTTTATGCCAAAAAATATAAATACAACTTTTTCAAATTGTATTTACAATAAAAATAAAGAAAATTACAAATTATTCTGGATTTTTAACGTGGAAATGAGTTTTTAAAGAGATTTTTAGCAAAAAAAAATTAAATAAATGATTTAATCACGTCAAAGTAGATGATTATAACAAGGTGGTCTTTGGTCTTTAATAATATAATAGTTTTATATATAAAGAATAAAGAAATTACCTTTGATTTAATTGATTTAATGTTTTTGATGCGTCTGAGGGGAAAATAGAGTAAAAAGAGCTCTATTTATAGTAAATACCTCCCTCCTAGAGTCCAACAGGATTCTAGTAGACGTTTACTGATCATACCCACTGGAAATGATCAATATTTTAAGGTTTGGAGATGATTACATCATTATCAAACCATATTACATCATTATTACACCATTATTTAGAGTTATCACTATAACTCTAAGTTTGATGACTTCAGAGGCTTGGCAGAACCCCAAATTTCGTGGATTTTATTAGTTTTAATCATAAACTAATAGTATTCACCAATTTTATCACTCTTAAGACTGTTAAGCCTAAATTAAGGTTACTGTGAGTGATCATAACTGCTCAAATTAAGCTCAAACTTTGATCCTCAATAACTTTTAAGATTTACACGCTACAGCAATTCAGAGAGTGAATTCTGATAGCCTGGCATAACCTTATTATGCTGCCAAGAGCGTTTCATTACATCATCAAAACTCTAATTTTGATGATTTTTCTTATAACTCATCTTTTCTGTCGAAATTCAATATTTTAAACTTCAAACCTTGATTTCAGGGGGTTATACCCTGAATTTAATGATAAATATTACATCATTATTCACTAATGAACTAGTAGAATCCAACTGTATACTTTTTTTAAGTTTGGAATACTTTCACAACAAAGTGCTCAACAGCTCTGTTGATTTTGATCAATATTTCATCATAGGTTTTAACCTTGTTTATAATTTGTAAAATAAAGTTCATATCTGTGTTCCTACAGTAATTACGTGGTAACTTTATTTTTGGTTCATCATTCTATCATGTATAGTTTAGGAGATATTAGCTATGATCCTTGAATATATGCGTTGACCAAAAAAGTGCATATATTCAGGTTAATTCCTTAAGTATTAACTTTGGAAATTAGCTTATTAATTGTTTTATGTGTGTATTTTTGTGGGGAATCCACTGGTACAATTTATTTTACATGTTGTTTCATTAGTTCTTGACATAAATAAGGTTTTATGGTTTTTATAAGGTATTATACCTTATAACTCATTAAATATTGACTTTACAGATATGGCATAAGAATGGTATATGTGTATTTTACCATGGGGAATCCAATGGTATAATTTATTTCACATGTTGATTCATTGTTTTTTAAGTTAAACCAATTTTTGTACCAATTTATGGTATTTTTTGTATATTTAAGTAATTATTTTTAATGTATAATTATTCTAAGTAATTTTAATATAATTATATTAAAGGTATAATTATTCTGAGTCTTTTTTTTGACCTTATTGGGTATGTGGTCATATCTCAAACGCTCACACCTAGTAAAAGGAGAATAAAATTAACAAAAAAACTTGAATATAATTTTCTAAATACTCACCTAAGGATTTACCACTATCACTTCCACAGCGAAATCCAACTCCTTTCATATGACCATCAATAAGATCACTATTGGATTTAATATGAGGACAATTTTGGGCTAATTTGTAAAGTGCTGTTATTAATTTATTTAATGAAGTAAAAGCTGGAGAAGGAATATGAAATTAATGCAAGTGATAAATGAAGAGGGGCTCGTGATTTTTTGAATTGAAAACTATTGAAGGATTTGGTGTTTCATCTATGGAAGGTAATAAAAGTTTATTTATTCTATTTGGCTTGGGCTGAACTGGAATGGTACTGAATTCACCTCTGCTTCTTGATTCATGGTCCAAAATTTGGGTGAGTAATTTCCATGCAATTTGAAATCTTCTATGTGAATGATTGGATTTCTTATTTAAAGATGAGTAATTTTTGGATAAGGGGGAATCATTCACAGCTGGTGAAATAGTCCTTCCCATGGAATGATCCTCAGAATTCACAAACAATTCATCCTTTCCGTTTTTGTTGGATAAGCTTGATTTATGAAGAGTTATTGGATGAATTGAGTCACTAATTGATCAAGAAAAATCATTTACAACGGGTGAAATAGTCCTTCCCATGAAATGTTTTTCTTCATCATTAAGTGACTCCATACATTTTTGGAGTTTGATGAGTTGAGTGGGTGAAAGCTGAATCATGATGGGTGAAATGGCAAGAAGCAACATGTGAGGCTTTCCCCTATAAGGATTTTTATTAAAAAAAAGTAAAATAAGTAAATACAAATCGTTCTTGCTTAAATTTTATCAACAAAAAAAACAAATAAGATTTTTTTTAAAATGTAATTATTGTAATGAGATTAAAAAAATAGTAAATAAAAATTTAAAAAATGTTTTTCAAAAAATATGAAAAAACATTGTGATTTCTGGGGCTGTAAGAGAGCCCCAGCAATCAATTCAAATTAAAAAAATAAAATAAAAGTTTTAAAATAAAAAAAAAATCTTTTTTTTTAAAAAATCGTGATTTCTGGGGCTGTAAGAGCCCCAGTGATCAATTTCCATCAAAAAAAATAAAAAAAAATTAAAATAATTAAAGATTAATTTTTTTTTAAAAAAAAAACTTTTGATTGCTGGGGCTGTAAGAGCCCAGCGATCAATTTCAATAAAAAAAAATAAAAAATAAAATAAAATAATTAAAAATTGAATTTTTTTAAAAAAAATAAAAACAGTTTTTTTTTAAAAAAACTTTTGATTGCTGGGGCTGTAAGAGCCCCAGCAATCAATTTCAATAAATTAAAATAATTAAAAATTAAATTTTTAAAAAAAAATTAAAAAAAGTTTTTTTTTGAAAAAACTTTAGATCACTGGGGCTTTAAGAGCCCCAGCGATCAATTTCAATAAAAAAAGTAAAGGAAAATTTGTGAACCTTTGAGATATGACCACATACACAAAAAGGTCACAAGAAATATTTAATATAATTATACATTAAAAATAAGTACCTTAAAGCTACAAAAGTACCATAAATTGGTATAAAACTTGGTTTAACTTAGAAAACAATGAGTAAAAATGGTAAATAAATTACACCATTGGATTCACCATGGTGAAATACACATATACCATTTTTATGGCATATCTGTAAAGTCAATATTTAATAATTTATAAGTAATAATACCTTATAAAAGACACAAATCCTTATTTATTTCAAACACCAATGAAACAACAGGTTAAATAATGGTACCATTGGATTCCCCATAAAATTCCACACATAAAACGATTAATAAGCTAAGCTTCAAAACCAATACTTAAGGAATTAACCTGAATATATGCACTTTTTTGGTCAATGCATATATTCAAGGATTTTAGCTAATATCTCTTGAATTATGCATGATGGAGTGATGAACCAAAAATAAATTCATCACGTAATTACTGTAGGAATACAGATATGAAGTTTATTTCACAAGCTATAAACAAGGTTAAAACCTGTAAGGAATTATTGATTAAAATCAATAGAGCTGTTGACCACTTTGTTGTGAAAGTGGTCCAAACTTAAAAAAAAGTAGACAGTTGGATTCTACTAGTTCATTCATGAAGAATGATGTATTTTGTATTGTAATATTCAAAGTCTAACCCCTTGAAATCATAGTTTGAAGTTTAAAATACTAAATTTCGACAGAAAAGATGAGTTACAAGGAAAATCATCAAAAATAGAGTTTTGATGATGTAATGAAATTCTCCTGGCAGCATAATTAGGTTATGCCAAGCTATCAGAATTCACTCTCTGAATTGCTTTAGCGTGTAAATCTTCAAAGTTATTACGGATCAAAGTTTGAGCTTCATTTGATCATTTATGATCACTCACTGTAACCTTAAATTAAGTTTAACAGTCATATAAGTGATAAAATTGGTGAATACTATCAGTTTATGCTTAAAAAAAATAAAGTCTACAAAATTTGGGGTTCTGCCAAGCCTTTGACATCATCAGAATTAGAGTTATAGTGATAACTCTAAATAATGGCATAATAGTGATGTAATGAGGTTTGATCATGATGTAATCATCACCAAACCTTAAAATATTGATCAATTCCAGTGGATATGATCAGTACACCTCAACTAGAAGCCTGTTGGACTCTAGGAGGGAGGTATTTACTTTAAATAGAGCTCTTTCTGCTCTGCTTTCCCCTCAGATGCATCAAAAAACATTAAATAAATACAAATAAAAAAGGTAATACCTTTATTCTTTATATATAAAACTTTTATATTATTAAATACCAAAGTTCATCTTCATTATAATCATCAATTTTGACGTGATTAAATCATTTGTTTAACTGTTTTTGTTGAAAATCTCTCTAAAACTCATTTCCACGTAAAAAATCAAGAATATTTGTAATTTCTCTATTTTTTATTGTAAATACAATTTGTATAAGTTGTATTTACATTATTTGGCGTAAAATATCCCAAAAGTATTATATTAAGTGTTAAAAGTAGGTTATTTTCTCTTATATTATTAATTTTCTCTATATTATTCTTTGAATAATTCTTTAATTAATATAAATAGTATTTATATTAATTTATAACTTTAATATTGGTAATATTATTTTTATTAATTGTTTTTTATTAATAAAAAACAATTTTTTATGCCTTTATTATTTGTTTGTAACAATAATAAAGTGCTATTAAATATATTAATTATTTTATATTAATATATTTATTTTATTATATTATATTTTATAATATAAATTATATTATTATATTTCATTAATAATATAATTATTTTTACTCCATAATTATAATAATTCTTTATTATTATAATTATTTATATCTTATTTATTTCATTTATAAGGACATTCATAGTACAATAAGTAAAATATTAGTAATTTTTACTTATTGTTTCATAGTCAAACCTTACAAAATTAAAATTATTTAAAAAAAAATAAAAAAAGTTTTTTTTTAAAAAAACTTTTGATTGCTGGGCTGTAAGAGCCCCAGTGATCAATTCAAATAAATAAAAAAATCAAAAATTATTAAAAATAAAAAAAAAGGTTTTTTTTAACAAACTTTTGATCGCTGGGGCTTTTACAGCCCCAGCAATCAATTTAAATAAAAAAAAAAGAAAATAAAAATAAAAATAATTAAAAATTAAAATTTTAAAAAAATAAAAAACAAAATAAAAATAATTAAAAATCAATTTTTTTTTAAAAAAAATAAAATGTTTTTTTTTGCAAAAAATTGTGATCATATTGGTAAATTGAAATTTAAAAAAGAAAATCACTTGGGTATCTTTTAATTACAAGTTTTGGGCTATGAGTATTATTTTGTATCAAAGAAAATAATATTTTGAATTAAAAAAAAATAGGTTTCAGTGATTATATCCGAAGTGAAAAGAATGCAGGTGAATTGGGGATTTTGCTCCCAAAGTGTAGGAGGAAGTCAATGTGATGTGAATGACCTACACAGCCTGCAAACAGCTGTGGTTTTTAATGAAACCATGCACAGTTGTTTCCATTAGTACTGTAAAGTACACAAGCACATTGAAATAAAGTATACATTCCATGGAACTTCATTACTGTAAAGGTTTCTACACAGTTGACCACAGTTTAATAGATGCTTCTTTATACTACACGGTAAGTTTTCCTTTGTCTACATTATTCAGCCGTTACTATATTATTAGTGAACACAATTTTTTTATTAATACACACAAGATTCGATTCCTTTTATTCTATTTTTTATACACTGTTATCAAATGAATATTGTAAGTACATTTCATTAAATCTCATTTTCTTTTACACCTACTTATAAAAACTGTGAGTTTTTCTTTGTCTATATCATTCAGCCATTACTATATTTGATACTTAGTGAATTCAATTTTTTTATTAATACACGCAAGATTAGATTCCTTTGATTCTATTTTTTACACACTGTTATCAAATGAATATTGTCAGTACATTTCATTAAATCTCATTTTCTTTTACACCTACTTATAATTTATTTCCAAGAAAATGAATCTCTGATCACTTATTTCTTTACTTTTCCAATCTGATTATGTTACTATAAGCAAGATTGGATTTCTCTTAGTGCTTTTGGTTTCCACTATGAACCAAAACAGTCATTCTCCTTCCTCAAAATCCCAACAAAATTCTTCAATAAAAAATATATTGGATCCCATGATAGTCACAGAGCTTCAAAAGAATCTTTCCCAAAAGGATCACTTGATTTCACACCTACTTGAGAGGGTTCAAGCAAAGGAGCTTCAAATTCAAAACAAAACCTCAACTGAAACTCTTGAAACACCAAAAGTAAATTCCTCATCAAAAGTAATAAGAGGTAATCGATATGAAGAGAGCATACAAGAAAGCCAATCAAGAAGAACATCGAAGACCTCTAGAGGAAGCTTTCTGAATAAAAGGAAGAACCTCAAAGCTCAAGCCCTCCAAAAAATGCATGACAAGCAAACAAAGAAGAGTCCACTTCAGATGATTACCAAGGACTATCCTGCTGGATTTGAAAATACAAAAGTGAGTTGGTATTTTAAAAGTTTATTTTCATTTTCGATCTGAAACAAATGCCTAATTACCTTATAGGAAGCACTTCAAACACATGTCAAGCTACTTTTGGGTGCTAATAGCCCAACATGCTGTTCCACTCTCCCTGGATCCTACTGAAATGAAGGAGTTTTATCAACGATTTTCTAACACTGATCAGATTGAGGTTGCTATTTCTAATGAAGGGCCTCCATTAGTTCCTGTTGATACAATCAAAACACTCCAAGAGGCTCGCCAAAAACGTACCAAGATTGGAAAACATTTCTTGAACTTGTTTGACTTCTCAATTAAATATGTTCGCAGTTCCCTTTCCTGATTGGGTATTTGTACTTGGGCACCAAATCTCCTTGAGCCTGCCGACTCACTTTATAATGAAGCATGTTGTATCAGTGCTTTGAAAACCTTTAGACAGCTTGCCGTTGGAGGTACCTACCAGTTTACAAACATTAAACTTCAATACATCAATGAGTTTGATCTTCTGGCAAAAGCCTATGATCATTATGTTCATTTTTACATGGAAGGAATCTTCTGTAAGGAGCAGAAGCAGACGGGAAAACACCGTTTTGATAATCAAAGGAAAGCTTTACAAGAATCTCTCATGAGAGTAAGTGAACTTCAGATCCTGAGAGTTTGAAAAGTATTTATTTTTACAACTTAATCTTTTTTAGCTAAGAAATGAACGATATAAGTTTGCTATTAGTCAAGACTTTCCAAAGCAATACATCAGAATAGTGAAACCCATTCAGGCTGACAGCAATGAAGAGTACAGCCAAGAAAAAGAAGTTTATATTGCTAGAAAACTTTCTTTCCAATCTGAATCAGCAAATAGGTTCATGCGTAACCTAGATGAAATCATCAAGAAAACTTACCATGAAGAAGGAAGGCATGATCAACATCGTCACCGAATACACATTAAAAACCCACCAATGACAGATTTTCCCAAGGCTCCCAAGGGATTGCCTATTGACTTCTACAATGTGCGTTGGTTCAATGAAAAACTGCCATCACAGCGAAGAAATTTGGCAGACGTAGGGACAATTGCATTTTTGAGGGATGCAACAAAATCCCTTGAATTTAAACACAAAGATGAGAAAATGGGCGACAAAAGGTTTACTGACAAGAACTGGGATGATGCTACTAAAGAATACAGCCTTGACTTTTTAGTTTCACCTGAACAAGACTCTGAAGATGAATCAATTGGAGACAATGATATGGACTACGGCGAAAGTATTATTCTTGAATCTTCTGATGAATATGAAACTAGCAATGATAGTGACAATACTCAATACAAATATAAAGCAGCAAAAGATAGGAAGGGAAAGCAAAAAGCCGATGAAGAAGATTTTTAAGCAGACGATATGGAGCTTGATGAAGAGTATGGGAGGGCAACGTTTGCAGGAGGACTTACAGAGGAGGAATGGAATGCTTGGCAGTAAAACAACGAATCTATCAGTAGTATATTACTGATCTCTTGGGTTGCTTTATTCTTGATTTTTCTAGGATCTTGTACATAGATTTTGTTTTGAGTGAGCTGCTTTTATTTGATCTTATAGATAGCTTCACGATTGAATGATCTCCTCTCTTATGAAGACTTTTCACATGGAAGTCTTTCTGAATCCGATACATGTTAGGGCTTTGTACATTTAGTCTTCTAAATTTGTCTCTTACAATGTGAATAAAATGTTTTACTTATATTAGAATACGAGAGTCAGAAACATTATGATGATAAATAAGTGAATATAAAAACAAAAAAATGGAAATAATTCAATAGTTATCTTTTTCCAATAAATATCAAACATTAAGCTCTCAGTAATCAATGTCCCAGTCCATTGAGTCCTGATTGAAAAATGAGACATCTGAGAGTGATGAAAGAGGTCGTAACAAGTAAGCTGGTGATTTTTGGCCTAGGCTCCATGCAGGTAGTATATGATAAGGGACTGGAGTTACAAGGTCAGTTTCAATAATGAGCTCATCCTGGAGCATTTTGACCTGAATGACATTCAATTTCTTCAACATATGGCTTAAATTGACATCCATTGTGACAGGTATTGCTGATTTCACTTTGACGACAATCAAATCAATGTCTCCAGTAAGCTTTAATATGTCACATACCTTACCGTAAGTCAATTTCCCTTCTCTTCTATATTCAATAACATCATTTGGCTTTTTTTGATATTCTCAATCTATTTTCAACAAAAATTGATTCAATTTGAATCGCTTGATTTGATAGAACCCTTACATTTTCAGGATGAGGGTATTGATGATATACCCTCAAATAAGGTATGATTTTCTTGCAAAAGTTCAATATGTTTTCATATTCTTGATCCTGAATGATAAAGAGCTTTTCAGACTTCTTCTTCCTCTCTCCATGTGCACAAGCCAAGTGATTTTGTACCTCTAGCTGTTGAAGCTGACAAAATCGATTCATTATTGAAATTCCAACATGTTCTAATTTCAAATTGAAGAAAGCTATAATTAACAAAATTTCAAACGTTCAAAAAAAAGATTGACATACTTTGATTTAAATTCTTTTTAAACCTTTGCAAGATACCAACAAGATGTTCACCAGGAAACTCTGAGATACCAGTTAAAGGACCCCACCGCCGCATTTGCTCAGGTATGTGGAGTGCATAATGGTGGTTTGGAAGAATCTTTGCACTTGAAAAGATTTTCTTTGAAGTTTTTGTATAATTTCTATATTCCTCTTCAAATATCTTACAATATTCTTTGTTAACTACTTTAGAGCTGATAACATTGGTGCATTGGACCAGGGAGCAGAGGTTATCGATTACATATCCATATCTTATCAAATCGTCGTCAAATATTTCGATCTTGATTAAGCTATCAGCAAATACTAAAGGAAGATGGATTGAAAATAGGGAGTGCCACTCGCTTGCTTTTAGTTTTCCATTCCGAGCAGAACCTAATCCTTTTGGCATACATGTCAGCCCACTCGGTACTACAATCTGTCCAATAAATGTAAGTAGTTGTTTTTTGACTGTATTGCTCAACAATCCCATTTTAGATCCACTTGATTCATTATTATCTGTTTTTTCATTTGATTCCTCTGTTTCATCTCGACCACTTTCAGTTTTCAATAAAACATCCATCCCCCAGCGATAACGGAAATGATGCTTTAATACTCCTTCATACCAATTGTGCATCATACCAAGCACAACGTCTTTTGAAGGATCCCAGTAAGGTAAGCGATTGAGCTCTGACCACCTCACTCCTGTTTTTTTAACAAGACTTTCACGTTGACGGATTTGTTTTTGATTATGCCATCTGATTGATAGTTCTAATGTATTGCGCTTATTTCTGCATTTACTAACAACAACTTTCTTGATATCTTTTTTTGTCACTTCACACCAAGAACAAAGGCGATGGGCTGAATGCAACGCAAATCCGGAAACCTTATGGGTTGCAACAATATCTCCAATCAATGCTGCTAACTTAACACTGATATCTCTCCCATTTGAATGCTGGTAAGTTTGAATATTGACTGTTTGAATCAGTTGAAGTAATTCATCTACCAAAGGCTTCAAAATGTTATTTATTGTGCTCGTATTTGGCTGGTTTGGTGCTTGAATGAGACCTGCAAGGTAAGTAAATTGTGGCTTATATCGCATTGTTGGTGGCAGGTTTAGACATGTCAAGGCCAGAACTCCTAATGATACTTGTTTTCCTGAAATTTTGTTACCCAGGGGATTGAACCAATCTGCAAATAGACTGAAGTTCAACTGAAGGCTTGAAGAATTTTCATTTGATTTACCATTTGTTGAAAGAGATTGGTGGAAAGCATGAGAATGATTGTAATCAACTACTTCACATGAGTTTGAACTCAATTTATCTCTCCACTCGTTAATAGCTGATTCAACTCCTGGTAAGCCTAAAAACCATTTCAACCAATCTGTAAACCTCTGGCTGACAAAGATGCTCCTTGGGTTTGTTTGATGAGCTTTCTTGCATTGGGGAAGCTCAAGTCTTTGCTGTAAGGCTCTTGGAATCTCTTCCCATAACAAGAACTCTAGTGGATTGAAAAGGTCTTCTCCACAAATCAACGAGTCCGGAGTAGCACAATAGCCGCATTCTGATGGTGCTATCTCAATCACATACAGAGAATAACAAGATGAACAACAAATGTGAAAGTCAAATTCTGCAATAAGCTGTAAATGCTTAGAAATTGTTCGTATATCTTTTGGAATTGTCATCTCTATCTCGATTCCTTGTGGAAGTTGACAACAATGCTTAATTATGAAAATAATGTAGCTGATTGCTTTTTGACATTTTTCCTGGCTTATCCCACAGATAAGATACAACCATTCTATAAAAGAAAGAATAAAGTCTAAAAAAATCCTATGTCACCTTTTGAAAAAATTCATAGCTTTCCAGATGAAATATATGCCTTACATCTATCTATAGATTTTGGCTTATAGTCATGGTAAGAAGTCACATTTGAATCGCTTGAATAATTTTCTTCACTTTCAGTTTTTTTTGATTTCAAATTTGGTATTAA
Organism: Austropuccinia psidii; assembly: GCA_023105745.1. Classification (NCBI taxonomy): domain Eukaryota; kingdom Fungi; phylum Basidiomycota; class Pucciniomycetes; order Pucciniales; family Sphaerophragmiaceae; genus Austropuccinia; species Austropuccinia psidii. Next base: position 71,320,389 of record JALGQZ010000004.1, read on the forward strand.
TTCTGTAAAATCTTCTAGAGAAAGCTGGTTCATTGACTCTTCTGCATTATCATTGAGTTGGTTACTTTTATCCCAATGTTTTCGACTAGTGCTTGGATGAATATAGAGTCCTTTTTGTTTGATACCAGCATCATTAACAAAGGTGTTTTTGTTGCAAATTGGGCAACTGCACAGCACTTTATTTGAATTCATTTCTAATTTAAATATGTATGTATACACCAAAAAAATTGATATGGTAGAAAAAAATAGCAGTAAAAATAAGAAAAATAAGTATAGTATGAAAGAATATAATTGCTTCTTTCTTGAGAATGATAGTTTGCCAAAAGTATCAACCACTGAATACATGGAAGGGCCCTCATTTAAGCTGAGTCCATTGTTTCCAATTTCAAAGGAACTCATTAACTGTTCATTACTGATGGTAAGCTGTGGGCAGTTGTTTAGTTTTTTTGACTTCAATATGAGGTCTCACTTAATACCTTTTCCGACGCTATATACTTAGCTTGTTGCAAAAAATATAACTCTACAGTTTTGAAATGTATTTCCTTTCAAAATGATGTTTTTCTGCTCAGAAAAAACTGTGCCTTCTACAATGGCATATATTATTGAACATCATGTAAGCTCAGCGTGTGAGGCTCAGTCAGCGTTTTTTGAATATAAAGTGGAAAAACAACTGCACATACTGAAAAACAACGGCGCATTTTTTCCTGAAAAACAACAGCTACTTGCAGGTAGTGCTAATGGTTAGAGCATCTGCCTCTCCAACTGGTTGAGAGGTAGCATGTTCGATCCTGGGCGCTGGCCAGACTCACCGGGGGGCACCTGGGTTGTGAATCTGGGTGGTTGGTGACAATAGCTTCGGCAAACCAAATCCAACTCATTCTTCATTGGTGGAACAGGTAAGCTCTGTGGGTTCAAGCCCCTCAGAAGGTCCCTGGCATCACTGCTCTCATATTTTTCTCCTTTTACGCTTAATTCCCATAAGCACAATTATTCTCTATTGTGATAATTGTGGCATCAACTTGTTACCCATAGCTTTTTTTTGCACTCAGTTGAAAAAAGCACACTGGATAATTTTATAAGCCGCTTGGCACAAAGCTGTTCGAAGTCATGACTCCGAACAGTAAGCGTATTCTGCACTCAATGGTGAAATTGTCACAAAAGATGCACAGAGCTACTATTGGTCCCAAAGCTCAATTTATGAGGGGGGAAAAGTTCTATTTGATGCAAAAAGAGGCAAGCCAAGATGATGAAACTACCACAAAAAGAAAAAGAAATTTGTTAAATGCTATAGGAAAATTCAAAATAAACTTGAGACCCCGAAATAACTCAAATTGTTTGGAAGAACCAGTGAGTGGATAAAATTTGATATGCAAATGAATAACTTAAAAATAACCTCCCTTTCAAAGACTCTCTATATTGATTAGATACAGCCACGTTTCATGCACAAGTTCATTGAGAAAAAATTTAATCCTCCTACAGATGGGAATTGTGGATTACATGCAGTGGCAAAAGGATTGTCACTTACAAACCCACAAAAGGAAAAGAGCTGGAGAGAAGTGAGACAAGATTTGATAGAAGAAATTGATAGGAATCGCAATTATTACAACCAAATATTGGGAGGAGCAGTGGAAATGGATAAGATAAGAGATAATCTGATGGCTACAGCTATTACAAGAATGGATAACTGGTTAAGTAAATGGGATCATGGACCAATATTGACAAATACATATAAGCGTCCATTTGTATTTTTACATCCAGATTGACAGAACTTCCCACCACAGACATTCCTTCCAACCCTATGCAGTCCATGTGGAGTTTCAATTATGCATCCAATCTCCCTAGGTCACATAAATGGTAATCATTGGATACTCATCATTTTCAATGAACATGAGATAGGCAAATTACCTCTTCCCAAATTGCCACCACAGTGGCCTGGGGCACATTCACATCAATCAGCTTCAAGTTGGAGAAGAGTATATTCCTCATCAATAAAATTATTCCGAAAATGTAGACAGATCACTTGTATATAGCATTTTTTCATTTTAGATTTTTTTGTCAAATTTCTGAGATAAACATCTTATCAACATCTTATTTGGCGTGGATTTAGTAATGACTTGGATGCGTGGATTTAGCAAACTACATCCATGAAAGGTGTGAAGGCGTATCTGACTCCACAATTTTATGCGTAGGCGTAGGTGTAAATTTTAGGTTAAGGCATGGAAATATCACTGCCCTATTATTATCAATAATAATTTTAAAAGAGGTTGGTATAAAACATATATCAAAAGAAAATATATAATATAAGATATGTTTTATATATATTTTGATGATTTTTATGCCTGAAAAGATGAAACAAAATGTCAGAAGTGAAGAAAATATGTAAAAATACTTACTTTTAAGGTCCAAAAGATCAAAAAAGCACAGCCAGGCCCCCAAAATGTCAGGCTGAGTCTATGATGAAGCTGTAAGAGGACTAATTACAGCCTTAAATATGACTGTGACATGGTTATAAATATTCAAAATAAGGGTATTAAAGTATAATGATGGTTTATCATTAAAATAAAAGGCTTTACTATTGAAGAATAGTGGTGGTGAGCGATATTGAAATCCCTGGGTTCAGCTTTACCTGTTGGATTACAATAATAAAGTCTACAATACTTAAGATTAGAAGTATACCTGTTTATTTTCCAATAGTAGAACTATTTTTGACAGTTATACTATTTAGGAATTCAAGAGAATGATGAGGAAACCTTTTCTGGCTGTGAAAAGGCCCCTTTTTATCCTGAAATGGGGTGGAAAGCCTGCTAGACCTTTTCATGTAGAGGAATTGAAGAGTTTTCCCTCTCTAAGACAGGCTCTTGGTTTGCAAAAGGCCTTTATAGCCTGTATTGGGCTCAGATGTGGTTTTGAAACCACATCTGGGCAGTTTTCACCAATACAGGGTGAATATTTTCATCTGGGGACCACACAGCTTGATTTTGACATGTATGACTCGTAGAATGCTGTACAGAACCTGTATGGGACCCAACTATTGAGTTAACTATGAGGTATTGAAGTAAAAACAAGCTTCTTTGTCAGTTTTACACCTCATAATCATGGTTATGGGATATTATCCCATGGTGAGGCTGTATTGGACAAACTGTGGGACTTTGACGTTAAAACATCCATACCTTTGTCAGTTCTTGAGATGTCAACCTCAAAATTGGTTCTGTGTGTAGCCCTGCATGTTATCTACAAAATGGTACCTTATTTAGTATGGCTATCATTAAATATGGCAAAGGTATACCATGTACAAGATTGTTGTACATATGTGTGTTTTAGGCAAAAAGCTGTATTGGGCTTGTTTGCCTCATAACTTTTGTTCTAGGTGAGATATGAGGAAATGAATGGCACCATCAGATAGCCCTGATTGTGATATTTTTAAAAATACCCCACCTTAAGTATCTCAACCTAAAACTGTAGAATTTAGATGAGAGGTGAATATTTTATTCACCCTTATTTGGCCTGAATTTGACCATACCTGCTGTAATACTGGTGCTAGCTCAGTTTGGTTGGTACCATTGGATATCCCTCGCTTAGATCTTCATTATTCATACTCATTTGATGGGGTTAGGCCTCTTGCTCTGTATTTCAGATGAGCGGTGAAAATTAAGGTTTATGCTCAGCAACAACTTTGAGCAGGAATAACTTTGTCATTCTTTGTCCTATGATGGTGGGACTTGTATATTTGGAAAGGGGTTAGTTTCCTCGTTATTTTCATACCTTTTGAGAAGATTTGGCTCAGCTCCATGTTTTGGTGGTATCTTGGCTATACCATTGGTTTATGGTATTTGGCTGTCATGCTTGTGCTCTGGCTTTGAGTCACAGGCTGACATGCATCATCAACTTTGTCTTCCTGCCTTTCCACCCTTTCCTACTGCACTCCCCTTCCTTTTTCCGCTTATACATCCAGAACCCCCCTTCTATCCACCTTTTGCATCTCCTCCATTTGAAACTTTCATCAACATTATGTTCCAATATGAATCCTAAATATTATTCATGACTTTCTTTCAGACTTTTACAAACTTCTGTCTAGAGCGTCTTTATTTTAATTATGTTTTAAATTTATAATTCATTGTATGTCTTCCTCTTTGCTGGAACTATTCCTTTCTATTCCATTACTAACCTAAATTGTTTTGTTTTTAAATGTCATGCACTTCATGCACTAAGCGGGGTATCCCCTGCATCCGCTCCTTGACAACAACCGACAAGCACACAAGAAATGCTCATTTGTTGTCCGACCCTTCTGACCACGCGGAAAGAGGAGTTCCCGACCAAGACGCCCTCGCAAGGACTCCTTTGTGGTCAACAATGATAAAAGGATGCCGGGACCCCAAACAGGCAGACAGGAAAAATTCCAGACGATTAGCCAAGTCCCCTCAAGTATTGATTTGTCCACCCCCCTCCTAGGCCACCATCAAATGGTCACTTCACTCCTTGACTGGAGCGAAGTGATTATCTGGCCAATCAAGGATGGCGATGGTGAGAGGACATTCAAGCTTGCGCCAATCATCACCATGTCTTGTCACCCATAGGATTCAAATGCCAAAGTAAGTTTTATTTCTCCTCCTTAACTCATTTCTCTTCATGCAATCATACTGACCTTTTTCCATTACGCATAGAACCAAACCAACCAAATCCCTCGCGACAAGACTGTCCTGTTCCTAGTTTGCCTTGCGAGAAAACTCTGCGGCAACCGACCCCAGGCCCAAGTGGCACCCAATGGTCGGAGGACTTATTGCGCAGTAAGCAGCCAGAATTTCATTTAATTTCCACTTTCAACTCAAGTGAACTGACTGTTCCTCCTTTTGTAGAACTCTCCTGAATGGATGGGCCACCTATTCCAGGCCCAAGTACATCCTTTGAACCACATGAGGACATTCCAACTTGTGAGCCCAAACCTGAGGTGGCTCTGACACAATCCATGGAGGAACCTTTTGGAAAGTCCCAACTTTCCTCTTTTTACTCTTCCCAAAGTTTCCTCACATTTCCCTTGACCATCTACAGCTCATCCCACTCCATCATCACCATCAACAATACGCCCATTGGATCCCCCCTCCCTCCCCTCATTCCCACAATGACACTCTCCAGGAATTTACCGACTTACAACCGACCTTGATGATTCCTTGAGCCATTGTCCAGGATTCTTGTTGTAGCATTGCCGATTTCTCCACATGATTCCCTTTGTGGATGTGACTCATTGAAATGAGATGCACGGAGAATTCCGGGAGGAACTAAACTCCCTCCTTGCACAGGAACTGGAGGCTTATCCAAAGGAGGACATCACTGGGATAGTCTCCAAATACTTAGAAAAATAAAATTCAAAAAAATTGCATTCTTTCCTATTTTTATCTTTTGTAATAATTTCTTTTGAATCAATTATTTGTATTAAATTATTGTTATGTTCCATTTATATCACATTCTTTTTTGACGTGAAATTATATTTTCCTCAATGGTTTAAATATCCTATTGCATGAGAATAATTTTTGTAAGTGCCCCACCAAATGTTTGAGTTAGTATTTGTTTGTGAGAACCTCTTTTGCGGAAAATGTGTGTCACAGGGGCTCTTGGAAAAAGAGGGCCTGGCACTCAGGAATCAAGAACTCACTTGGAGGGCTCCAAAGATAAAAGAATAATAAGAATGAATTTCTTTAAGAAAGAATAAAGGGGAAAACAAGTATGCCAAAAGATGAGATAAGAAAAAGATGAAGCCAGTGACCAAAGATAATAAAGAAGCCAAAAGCCAAGAAGCCAACCAAGTGAATCCTTAATTCACTGTTTCAACCTGCCAGAAAAGGAAATGGAATTAGTATAAGGATATGACCACCAATATCCACTGGACAGGCGAGGAAATAAAAGAAAAGGGTGCTGAATGACTGACTTAAGATTATCAGTATTAACTTTAATAATGTAAAAGAAAATAAGGATAAAAATAAATCCACTATATTAATTAACTGGGGAAAAAGTCCCCAGGTGCTGAAAGGTGGCCAGTATATGTGAAAAGCTGGAAGGTTGATCCTGGAAGGTGGATCAATGACTGTATTGTCCGAATCGGGAAATACAGTTCTGGCCATCTTGAAATTTGAACTGTGTGATGGAATTCACACAGTGGAATAAGAAATGGCCCAATTGGGCCAAGGCCATACAGGTTGATTGAACAAGGCCTGTACGGATGAATTGGGTTGTCCAGGGAGTATTGAATACTTGATGTCTTGACAACTGATTGAATTATGTAATACCTCTTGCGAATTGACCTTAGAATAATCCTGAATGAATTGTACCAACCCAACTCCTGCAGATACAGGTGGTTGGGATCCTTGAATGATCTTCTGAATTACCGCCATGGATTGCCAGACTGATAAGCTGAAAAGTCCTCCTTCGAAAATGGGCGTTGGAATTATGGACCTTGAAATGGAAAGGTGGAGTTGGGTCCTGAAAACGTCACCATTGGATTGCTGAGTAAAAATGGTGCATAATGGTATATAATACCATATATGCACCACACCTGCAATCTTGAGTACGGAGTGCATGAAGGAAAGGAAAGAATTCCCCTTAAGTTGAGGGAAATGCTTGTTGAGATGATTTGGTGGCCTCTGGTGGTTTCCAGAGGCCATGACGGTGAAGTTGGTCCATGGTGGTCCAGGGCCAAAAATGGGTCCTACGGGATTTATGGCCAAAAATGGATCCAAGGTGTTTTGGTCCAATTTGGGTCCAAGGGATTGGTGGCCAAAAATGGCTCAGGTGGGCCCAATTGTGGTTTGGGACCCACCTGGCCTTGGGCGCTAGGTGGCTGCCCCCTTTGGCCCCTTTTGGCCTCATTGGATTAGGCCAAAAGGGGCCTAACCCGCCTACGGACCGTACGGACCGCGTATTACGGCCCGCGGACCGTAGAAGCCGTGGGGGGCCTAAATGGCCCAAAAAGGCCATTTAGGCCAAAACCCCCATAATGAAAGGGGTGGCCATGGGGCCTGGAAGCCCCTGGAAGACAAAGGGACCCCCCAGGCCCAAAAACAGTGATGGAGGCCTGGGGGTTGGTGAGGTGGAAAATTGGCCAAGAGGGCCAATGACGCAGGATATGGCCTGAGGCCATAAAGGATGATGGAGGCCATAAGTGGCCAATGGAATGGGTTATGGCATAAGAGCCATGGAACACCCAAAAGGGGTCAATTGGCCATAAATGATATGACATGGCCAATTGGCCCCAACTTGGCTCCAGGTTGGATTGCCGCCGCCATCAAGGAGGAGGGTCAAAATACGTGGTTGTGACAGTACCCCCCTACCTTGAATGGTGAGCTCCTGAGCACCAAGATAAGGTAGAGGCCTGTTGAGGCTAATGAGACGGATTTGACGTAAGGATTCCAGAGGCATTGAATCTTGAAAAGAAGAATTGAACTGATAAGCTTGTTGGCATATGAATTGAGGTTGACTTGATCTTCTCTTGACATTTGACTTTGACAAAGTTGAAGACATGATTTGACGTAAAGATTTTGGCGTTAAAGAGTTATAAGAAAAGAAGTTTTGAAAGAATATAAAGAGTAAAAGAGAAAAGGAAACAGATATAAAGAGAGAAACAGAAAAAATAAAGAAAATGAAATTTGAGAAGGAATCCAATCTTCATCACGGATTACGACAATTGATTTTGAAAGTGGCCAAGGACCTGGATAAAAAATTTGATGCCAGGTGCTCACAGAGTGGCCAAGGTGATGTTTTGACAGATTGTAGACCCCTCAGGGAAGTGCACACCAGGAGAGGAACTTACTTTTAGTAGTTGCCACTCCCGCCAGTGCCATAAATAAGAAGCTCTTGATAAATGAATGTGTTGAAAAAATAAAGTCTTGGGAAGGAGAATGAAAAGGAATGGTCCATTTGCCCAAGTGTAAATGGCCATAAATTTGGAATTCGGATGTTGAAAGCCGGGCCAAAAGGTCTGTGTCCAAATTGAGAAGTGCTCACAGAGTGGCCAAGGTGATGCTTACAACAAAGAAGAGTAGAATACCCCTAAAGGTGCATACCAGGAGTGGGACTTACTTTTGGTAATTCCTCTCCCCACCAAGCACCATAAAAATTCAAGCCATTGAAGAATTGGGTCCTGGCTTGTCAGGATATAACGAATGAAAATCTTTGACAAGTTCAGGACAATTCTTGAGGTTTTCAGCTGGTTCCCATGTGGATCTTTCTGAATCTTGACTGAAACCTTTCCATTCCACCAGATACCATAATTTTCTTCTCTTGAGCTTTGAATCCAATACTTGAGAGACTTCCCATTCCTCTTCTTCTTCAATAATGATTGGAGGAGGAGGCTCTTGATGCCGATTTGGGATTGTTGATGTCTTGACTGGTTCCAAGAGTGAGATATGGAAGACTGGGTGGATGGATTTCCATTGAGATGGAAGCTTGAGGTGGTAAGCATGAGTACTGACTTTCTTCAAGATTGGAAAGGGACCCAACCATCGTTCAGACAGTTTCTTGGTGGGTCTAGTTGATTTGATATTCTTGGAAGAAAGCCATACCATGTCACCAGGATTGAAAACAGGTGGACTTGCTCTACTTTTATCTGCATACCTCTTAAACCGGTTTATGGCGATTTCAAGTTCTCTCTTGACATCTTGCTGTACTGATTGGATTTTTGTTGATAACTTTCCAGCAGGAGTATCTTGAGTGATGTGAACTGAATCAAATTGTGGATCTCTTCCATAAACGGTGAAAAACGGTGATTGCTTGGTTGAAGAGTGATCAGAATTATTGTAGGCAAATTCAGCCAGAGGGAGCCAGGTGTTCCAATCATCTTGATGATAACTGACATACATCCAAAGATACTGTTCTAGTATCTGATTTACCCTCTCTGTCTGTCCATCAGTTTCTGGGTGATAAGCAGTTGACAAGTCTCTTGAAATCTTGAGCTGCTGACAAAGATTGGTCCAGAAGGAAGAAACGAAGAGTGAACCTCTATCACTGACAATGCTTGATGGGAGGCCATGCTTTGAGAAGATATTCTTGATGAATAAATGGGCCAAATCCAAAGAAGTTATTGAAGACATTGTTGGAATAAAAACCGCCATTTTTGAGAATCTGTCCACTATGACAAGAATTGAGTCAAAAGAATTGGACAGGGGCAGTTGAGTGATGAAATCCATTGAGAGACAAATCCAAGGACCATTTGGAATTGGAAGAGGTTTGAGGAGTCCAAACTTCTTATGGTGGATATTCTTGTTTCTTGAACACTGTTGACAGGATGATACATAATCCTTAATGAATTGAGTCATGCCGGACCAGTGGAAATCCCGCTTGACAAGTTTGAGAGTCTTCTCTTGGCCAGGGTGTCCAGCTAGAGGAGAGTCATGACGCTTTTGAAGAATGCTGAGTTGAATTGTGGAGTCATTTGGGACTACCACCCGATCTTTGAAGAGAAGAAGTTGGGAGGAGGAATCAAGAGAATAATCTTGGATAGATTTACCTTTACCCAAATCTTGAAGGATACTTCTGTACTGAGGATCTTGCCATAATTTCTTCTGAATTGAATCAATCAAATTTGAAAAAGAATCCACCTTGACTGCAAAAAACTTTGAGGGTTGAACTTCATCTTGCTTAATGAGTTGTTGAAAGTTCATTGGATTCTTGCTGATGAAATCCTCCCCCCTCTCCGGATAGACGTCGTCCCGACGTGATAAGGCATCTGGAAGAGTTGCTAGGCGGCCAGGGCGGTAAGTGATTGAAAAATGAAATTCAGATAAGAATTCGGCCCAACGGGCTTGACGGCGAGTAAGGATCTTTGATGACATAAAGTACTGAAGAGAAGAATGATCGGTGAGAACTTCAAAAGGAGAGGACAGAGAAAGAAGAAAAGCCCTCCAGCGCTTGAGAGCCCAGACTATACCAAGGAGTTCCTTGTCATGAATTTCATAGTTGAGTTCTGCTGGAATAAGCTTGCGGCTGTCAAAGGCAATGGGATGTTTTCCTGAGTCAGAGACCTGACTCAGTACAGCACCCAAAGCATAATCGGATGCATCGGTCTCTACAATGGTCGGTAGAGAAGGATTGAAGTGAGAAAGGATTGGAGCGGTAGTGAAGGCCTCTTTGAGTTGATGAAACTGGCTAAGAGCTTCCTCATTGAGGGGGAAACAGGAATCTTTCTTGAGGAAACTGGTGAGTGAACTGATTTTCTTTGAATAATTCTTGATGAAACGGCGGTAGAAGTTGGCAAAACCAAGGAAGGATTGAAGAGCCTTGAGGTTTCTTGGAGGAGGCCAATTAAGGATCTGCTGGATTTTTGCTTGGTCCATCTTGAGGCCTTCAGAAGAAACAACATAACCAAGATATTCTACACTAGAGACATGAAAAAGGCATTTAGAAGCCTTGGCAAAAAGGTTATTGGCTCTGAGTCTGGAAAGAACAGTGGACACATGGGTGACATGTTCTTCCTCAGATTTGGAAAAGACCATAATGTCATCCAAATAAGCCACGACAAAAACATCAAGAAGATCTTGGAATATATCATTGACAAGATTCTGAAAAGAGGCAGGAGCATTGGTGAGCCCAAGTGGCATAACCAAGTACTCAAAACTGCCATATTTAGTTCTGAAGCATGTCAAATGTTCATCACCCTCCTTGATTCTGAGCAGGATATATGCACCACGCAAATCAATCTTGGAGAAGATAGAAGAACCATTAAAGACATTAAGAAGCTGGTTCATAGGAGGAACAGGATATTTGTTCTTCCTAGTGACAGCATTGAGTTTGCGGTAATCAACACACAAACGGAGGCCACCATCTTTCTTTTTAACAAAGAGGACAGGTGCTCCTGTTGAGGAGGAGCTTGGCCGGATGAAACCTTTCTCTACATTCTCTGAAATGTAGGCCCTGAGTGTATCTGACTCTTGTTTGGATAAAGAGTAGATCACCCCAACTGGAGGTAGAGACCCCTCCAGTTCGATATGATGATCACAGGCACGGTGAGGAGGACGTTTCTCTGCTTTCACCTTGGAGAATACATCCAAGTATTGGTGATAAACAGAGGGAACAACCTTCATCACGGTTTCTACTTCTTCTGGCTCTTCCTCTTCATCCCACAACTCCTCCAGGGAGTCATGATAAGATGAAGGAGGAAGGTCCATATTCCCAAAGAAGAGATGAAGTGAAGATACAGAATTATCTTCCCCAACATCTTGAATCTCTTTGAAGACTTCATCTCCAGATGATGGTAATGACAGATGGGAATTGAGGGAAGGAATATGGACAGAAGATGGAACTGATGGTGTTCTAGAATCACCAACCAGAGCTGCACATGATTTGGCAGAGGAAGAGTCATTACGGAAGGAATTGGAAGGATCAGAATAGTCCTTTTGATCAGTATTAAAGGTGATCAGCCCTTGCCTCCAATCAATAGAAGGATTAAAATGATTGAGAAAGTCAAAGCCCAATATGAGGTCTTCTCCCTTGGGAGTATCAATGACTAAAAAATCCCATTCAAAGCTTGGGAAGGAAGGGAGCTCAACCATATATTTAGTATGGTGAGTCACAAATAAGGAAGGGGACTCAGAGGAGTCCAAAATGATAAGAGGAATCTTCTCTGGAAGTTCTGACGTAGTCAATGAGTACTTGTGAACAAACTGCTTTGCAATGAATGAGTGTGTAGCACCAGAATCAATGAGAATACTGTAAAAAACATCAGAAAGAGAAGAGAAAACAAAAAATTTAAGAGAATTCTTGACACCAGTATTCAGAATGCACAATTGTGCTCTGGAAGGAAAACTGTGAAGACCATTGAACACAACATGGTCTTCACTCAGGCTTTTCCCTGGCTGGGAAAACTGCCTGACGGTTGGGTAAGCTTGTTTTGAGGCCTTTTGACACAGGACTCAAGACTATGCTTCCCACCACAATAGGTACACAACCCCTCCTTGATTCTTCTTTCCTTTTCAGAACCTTTCAACTTGAAGTCCTTATTCAACAATGAAGAATGGGGTTTGTCCCGCTTTTGAGAATGAAATTTCTTCTTTGGTCTTGAACTTGAAGAAACTTGATGGTGAGAAGAGTGAGACTTTGAGGCTTCAGGCTTCTTCTCTTGATGATGATTCTTTTCCTTCTGCCTCTCATGGTACCTGGTATCAAGTTCCAGGCTGACGTCCATTAAGTCTTGAAGAGAATCAATGTTTGAAGGATGGGAGGCCAATTGATCCAGAATCCTGGAGGCCAAACCCTTCCTGTAATGATGAATAAGAGCCCTTTCACCCCAATCCCCAATTCTTGAAACCAAACTCCTGAAATCGGCAATGTACAAAGCGACATGCCCACCTTCTTTCATCCTAAGGCCATCCAATTCAGCTTCTGCTTTTCTAACTTCATTTGGGTCTCCAAATAAAGTGAACAATTGGGATTCAAATAATGGCCAGGAATTGAGGAGATAATTTGAGTCTTGGTTATTGAGGTTGGATAAATAAGGCTCAATCCATTTTGCAGCCCTGCCAACTAAGAATGAAGTGGCATAAAGAACCTTCTTTCTGTCTTGAGAGAAGTTTGCCGTATCATTATGAAAGATCAGTTGACAAGATTGAATAAAGCTTCTGACTTTGAAGGCTGAGTCCCATCAAAGCATTCTGGAGCCTTCATAGAGGGAGTCTTGAAGGCTGGTGGTCTTGATGATTCAGAAGAAGAAGCTGCTTGCAGATTGGCCATAATCTGTGTCATTTGTTGCATAATGGCCAATAAAGACGGTTCAGACTGATGAGAGGCAGGCTGATCAGACTGGGCTAGAGTTGGTCCTCTGGTGCCCTCAGATGCTCCCACAGGAGCAGGAGCAGCCTCAGTGCCATTAGACTCTTCCTCTTCCACAGAATTCTCCTCCTCCTCTTCACCATCTTCACCTTGAACCTTGGGACTGGTTCTTGAAAATCCTGGGAATCCGCCAACCACTCCTGATAAAGACATTGACCTTCTTGGCCCTCTTCCTTCCTTCCTGGATGGTGCTGCTCCTTCCATAATGGGTCCTCTGTCCAATCTGGCCCTCAGTTGAGAAACTGCTGGGGTACCGTCAAGAGGAGCCCTTGGAGTTGGAGTCAGAACAGCTTGAGTTCTGGCCTGAGATCTGGTCTGTCTTGCTGGAGGTGAATGTTGAACTGGCATGATTTCAAGGGTAATCAACCAAAATAAATGAAATAAAATCAAAATTTTCCTGAAGTACAAAATCAACAATCAAATCTTGAGGAAATTGGATATTCAATGAATCAAAATTCTTCAAATACGTCAATCAATCAAAATCAAATGAGTCTTGAAGTAGAAATCAATATCAATGAGAATCTTGAAGTCAATAAAAACAATCAATCAAACAATCAAAATCAAATCAGATCAAAATCTTGCAGAAAAATCAATCAATCAAAATGAATTCTTGAGTCAAAATCAATTTATGTCAAAAATCTTGATGTGAATAATCAGCAAAATCAATAAAGTCTTCAGGTCAATCAATTATCTTGAGGTCAATTTTCAATTATGTCAAATTAGTCAATCAAATCAATTTTCAAGTGAATTCTTCCAAAAAATCAAAAATTCTTGAGGAATAAATCAAAATGAATCCTGATATGAAGAACGTGTCTGAATAACCTGATGAATAACTTGAGAACCAAAGATAAAAATGCCTGAATTATGGATAAGAATAGATTGATTAAGATTGAAAATGAGATTGAAAAGATAACAAAAAGTGAAAATGGGTCAGCTTTCAATTTTCAGAATGAAGAATGAATGAGAGAAAATTGAGAGGTGATGAAGAATCATAAGATCATAAAACGTTAAAGAATCATAATTTTGATGAAATGAATGAATGAATTTAAAATATAAGAATAAAAGAATGAATGAATGAAGAAGAATTATGAGTTAATTAATATAATGTCACAGGGGCTCTTGGAAAAAGAGGGCCTGGCACTCAGGAATCAAGAACTCACTTGGAGGGCTCCAAAGATAAAAGAATAATAAGAATGAATTTCTTTAAGAAAGAATAAAGGGGAAAACAAGTATGCCAAAAGATGAGATAAGAAAAAGATGAAGCCAGTGACCAAAGATAATAAAGAAGCCAAAAGCCAAGAAGCCAACCAAGTGAATCCTTAATTCACTGTTTCAACCTGCCAGAAAAGGAAATGGAATTAGTATAAGGATATGACCACCAATATCCACTGGACAGGCGAGGAAATAAAAGAAAAGGGTGCTGAATGACTGACTTAAGATTATCAGTATTAACTTTAATAATGTAAAAGAAAATAAGGATAAAAATAAATCCACTATATTAATTAACTGGGGAAAAAGTCCCCAGGTGCTGAAAGGTGGCCAGTATATGTGAAAAGCTGGAAGGTTGATCCTGGAAGGTGGATCAATGACTGTATTGTCCGAATCGGGAAATACAGTTCTGGCCATCTTGAAATTTGAACTGTGTGATGGAATTCACACAGTGGAATAAGAAATGGCCCAATTGGGCCAAGGCCATACAGGTTGATTGAACAAGGCCTGTACGGATGAATTGGGTTGTCCAGGGAGTATTGAATACTTGATGTCTTGACAACTGATTGAATTATGTAATACCTCTTGCGAATTGACCTTAGAATAATCCTGAATGAATTGTACCAACCCAACTCCTGCAGATACAGGTGGTTGGGATCCTTGAATGATCTTCTGAATTACCGCCATGGATTGCCAGACTGATAAGCTGAAAAGTCCTCCTTCGAAAATGGGCGTTGGAATTATGGACCTTGAAATGGAAAGGTGGAGTTGGGTCCTGAAAACGTCACCATTGGATTGCTGAGTAAAAATGGTGCATAATGGTATATAATACCATATATGCACCACACCTGCAATCTTGAGTACGGAGTGCATGAAGGAAAGGAAAGAATTCCCCTTAAGTTGAGGGAAATGCTTGTTGAGATGATTTGGTGGCCTCTGGTGGTTTCCAGAGGCCATGACGGTGAAGTTGGTCCATGGTGGTCCAGGGCCAAAAATGGGTCCTACGGGATTTATGGCCAAAAATGGATCCAAGGTGTTTTGGTCCAATTTGGGTCCAAGGGATTGGTGGCCAAAAATGGCTCAGGTGGGCCCAATTGTGGTTTGGGACCCACCTGGCCTTGGGGGCTAGGTGGCTGCCCCCTTTGGCCCCTTTTGGCCTCATTGGATTAGGCCAAAAGGGGCCTAACCCGCCTACGGACCGTGGTACGTGGCCTACGGACCGCGGACCGCGTATTACGGCCCGCGGACCGTAGAAGCCGTGGGGGGCCTAAATGGCCCAAAAAGGCCATTTAGGCCAAAACCCCCATAATGAAAGGGGTGGCCAGGAAACCAAGGAAGGTGGCCATGGGGCCTGGAAGCCCCTGGAAGACAAAGGGACCCCCCAGGCCCAAAAACAGTGATGGAGGCCTGGGGGTTGGTGAGGTGGAAAATTGGCCAAGAGGGCCAATGACGCAGGATATGGCCTGAGGCCATAAAGGATGATGGAGGCCATAAGTGGCCAATGGAATGGGTTATGGCATAAGAGCCATGGAACACCCAAAAGGGGTCAATTGGCCATAAATGATATGACATGGCCAATTGGCCCCAACTTGGCTCCAGGTTGGATTGCCGCCGCCATCAAGGAGGAGGGTCAAAATACGTGGTTGTGACAATGTGCCAATAGTCACCATTACCCCTCCTATATTTTCTTCTTCCATGGATTGCAACCACCTCAGATCTTAACCGTAAAGATTTGGGGGTTCCCCCCATGTGAGCAATCCACTCCACATTCATGAGTCATTGCCTTTGCTATGGTCACACGCTATTAATCTTAGTCATGTAAGGAATTTGTAGAATTGTTGGGAGGCTGCCCAGGCGTAAGGAATGGTCTGAATTGTCGGTAACCTGTACAAGTGTCAGGATTTTGCGTGTGAATCATTGGGAACCTGTACAGGCGTAAGGATTTGTGTGTGAATTGTTGGAAGCCTTCCCTGGCGTAAGAAATTTTTTGAATTGTTGGGAACCTGCACAAGCATAAGGATTTGGGTGTGAAGCGTCGGGTTCCTGCACCCGCATAAGGAAGTGTTGGAGCTGTCGCAAGGCTGCCCTGGCATAGGCAGTTATTTGAATCGCTGGGAGCCTGTACACGCATAAGGATTTGGCATGTGAAGAGTCAGGAGCTTGGACAGGCGTAAGGAACTGTTGGCATTGTCAGAAGGCTGCCCCGGCGTAAGGATTTACAGCGCAAGTTTTTGCGTGTAACGCGTCAGGATCCTGGACAGGCATAAGGATTTGTGTGACACGTTGGGATCCTGGACAAGCATACAATGGCATGCCACCGTACATGAGCCATTTTACCTCTTTTGCATGTGATCCATTATATAAACACAATTCCAACCCATCAAAACCAGGTGTATGCTGTACTGTGCATTACCACACCCCTATTCTCCAATGACCCTCTAACTCCCAGATGCATCCACACTCCCTCATTCTTCTAAATGGGATGAGATTGTATTACCATACCTGATGTGATTACCCACTCCCTTGCCAATCTCATAATAGCTGTGGCTTTTCTGCCACATTGTTTTTGCCAACCTCCTTGAGCATTGTGCAGACATACCCACCAGGGTTGTACTTTCATTGTCCTGTGCTGGATCAGTATAGTGAAAGAATGTACTACTGGCCCAGACTACCTGAATGAGCCCATGACATTCAGATAGATCAATCCAAAAATGCTCATTTGGGAAAATCAATTTTCCCCCTGTATACCGCTTTGAAGCATCTCTTTGAATTTGGCTAGTCCACTTATCAGCTTGAAACCACCATCCTAAATAATACAACAATGCATCCTTATCAAGATGAGGTGAATTTTTGAATCCATTCATGGTGAAAGTGAGTGCGGAAGCAAACTTGAATGCACCCTGATTTGTGGAGATATAGGCTTCATAGTTAACTTGATCAAAGGATGGAACCCCCAATGACTTGTAGCAATTTTGAATCTTTTGAAATAATTTATCCCCAAAATATCATAAGGATTTACTTAGAATGCAGCCAATAAAGCTAAGATTTGCCCCTTGGTTCTGCCATTCATATTTTGTGTCTTCAATTTTCCCAAGACTTCCATAAAGACCAAATTGCTCATTCTTCGTGCTGCATTTGCACCACCCAATTGCAAACATAAATCCCTCCTGTAATGCCCCATTTGTTGCAATCGGGTCGGTGAATTTTCTTTCATGAAATAAGAATTGTGATAATTCATCCCATTGATTGACCTCTACTTCACTCATTGTTGTAAATGGTCTGAGTTTGACAAGGTCAATGAGTAATCCGGTTGAAGAGAAAATTGCCACGCGCCCAAAGTGAATGCATTTCATCTGATTGACATCCACCACCCTCTGAATTTCACTTGGGGTCATATTTAATGATACTGGCATTAATATTTGTGCTGTTGGTGGAGTGGAGGAAAAAAACTTATTCTTTCAGGTGGTTTTGGTCTCATTTGTCTTTTGGGAGGTCCCACTATTCCCAAGTGGGGGAGGGATCACTTTGTGTTGAAGCAGACAAGATATCAGATACTTCTTCCTCCCATTTGAACCTAAGGCCTTTTGAGTCCAGAATGGTACCCAAAGCCCAATGAGCTTTATTTGGCACACATCTTTGACTTCCCTGCTAGAGCCCACATGACATTGGCTTGATCTAAACGGACTAAAGCCAATGTTATTCCATGGGGCCCAATGAGGGTGCCACATGAATGCCGACCCATATATATATGCTGAGAATAAGTGAGCCACTCAAAATTTCCTTCTTCACCCCAACGCTTTCCTGTGAGCTCCCTTTTATGCTCCTTTCCTTTTTTTTGAATGGCATGCTTGAAGCGGAAAATGAAATGAAACTAAATGATTACTGACTGTTGTGTGAAATATTAATTTCAACTAAATTTGATTTCAGTTTATGATTCTTTTTTAGTTGTTGCTAAAATGAAAGATTACATCTGACTTGCGCGAAGTGGCAATCTCAATTACCTGAACCTGAAAAATGCAGCGGATACTGAATTAATCAATTTGCTATATTCATATTCCCATTCAATGAGGTTCAAATCCAGCCATGTGGAATATTGCAAGCACGCACAAATGCAATATGCACTCCACTGTGGATCCCTCATCATCCTAGTCCTCTATGAAAGAACCAGTGCCATTTGGCTTATTATGAGATGGCGGGAAGTGATAAAACCCAATTCCCATGATGCCCCTGCGTGTGCTAATTGCGGGCACAACTGCCTGACTCAGTTTGCATCTTGTTGGAGTATTTTCAATGGTGTACGGAGGCATGCCTTCGTACAAAGGCAGTTATTATTGGTATTCATACTGTGGCATCCAGGAAGTAGTAGGATGAGTATTCACTATTAATAAATTCATAAATGACTTTGCAAAATTAAATTAAAATCTATCTGGTACAAAGCTAATATAAAACGGGTCAATCCTGGTTGTAAGTTTAGCTGACCTGGGTACAGTCAATGTGACCTCATCAATTGAACCAAGACCCCACTTCTCCACCCAGGAATCACCAAATTCTAATACCAAGAATCGTGCAAATTCAAATCTAAGAGGTACAGTGGGGTTAAAAGACTCTGATGATAAGAAGCTCTTATTCAGTAAATTACATATATACTTATTAGTATGTAGCCACACTGGCTCTACCAGATTCTTACCCTGTGAAAGTCTTTTGGAAATGTCAATTAGTGATAAAGCCCCTTTCACTGAGCTTGTTCTCCAGTCATCTGAGCATACCATTAAACCACGAACCTCCACCACACAGGACGCTGCTAATATACCATAGAAAATTTGATTTATTCTGAGATTCTTGTGACATGTCAGAAGATCTTTGATGGCCTCATTTTTTTTCAAGCTCGTAAGTTTTCCTTTAATGCCATTGACTTCGACCTTTTTATGTGAACATACCATGTTGTACGCAATCATCAAATGGATAACTGTATCCATTAGATCCTCCAGGTTTGTGTGTGGCTTTTTCAATATCTCATTGTCATCCCCGCCACCTTCAATGCTAAGTTGTGTTGCACGTTGCTATGATTTACTCAAGAAGGAGGCAAGGTATTCAACTGCTCCCCGTTCGAGTCCAAGAGGATCAGTCAAATTCGATGTTGGTGTGACATATGGTTTGGGTGCAATCACATTGTATGAGACTAAACTAATGGATTCAAACATGACATTTTCCCAAAAATGTTTAATTGGATTGGAGGGGTAAAGAAGGATCTGAACCATTTTGAAGAAGGAGTGTTCATATTTTGGGAGATTATATGGAGGTTTAGCTGATTCCTTCATCAATTTGAGATTCAAACTGTTGTTATTAAAAAAGGCTTCCGTTTCTGTTGGCTTAAACAAATCTAACCCTGTATATTGCAATTTATATCATGAGTCAACAGGCAATAATCATGCATCATGCACAAAGATAAAACTAACCTGCAATCTCAAGCTCCTCAATCCAGGCCAACATTTTAAGCTCTATGTTACTGATCACCTTAGTACCAATGGGCAGGAATGTATCAGCATCATTTGTTGGTAAACTGTCCCATCAATATTTGTAAATACTATTGATTTTATCAAGCCCCCTTTTCCATTATTCTTGCATAATATTGGAATGATAATTCATGATTTCTCCAAACTCTTCAATGCAGGATAGAAATATTCCTTGAGCATTAGGGGAGGATGACACTTCGGGCTCAGGGTCAGGCATTATATCAGTCCTATCTTGTCCCATTGTATCATGTTTAATTGTCTCCCTTTCTTGAAGAGCTTGAATATTTCAAGGAGAGGCGGGAGGGGTTTCATCCTGGATTGTTTCATTGAGTATGGAGGGGCTTTCAGTATGCGGAGGTTGATTATCAATATGGTCCACTTCAACATTGATCATGTCATCATCTTGATCCTGGGAATCTTTTGCAGCCTCAAAGGTATGGCGTTTTTTGCTGGTTTATTAGTGGCATTTATATTTGGTCTTTTTCCTAATCCTTTGCCTGGAACTCCAATTACCACTCAAGATCCTTCAGGTAGAGATTCTCCCACCTCCACACCTGCCCATATATTGTAAGCAGCCATTTTAATGTTTTTGTATTGAATTAGTAATGGACTTACGTTTCAAATCCATTTTGAGGAGGCTCATTGCTTCAGCCATCTTTTGACGCACATAATCAGGAACGTTACTATCATTTTGAATTTTTTCAAGCCTTGGGATTGTTTGAGCAATGTTTGAGACAAATTGTTCCTTGGATGTAATTTCAACCTCACCACTCAAGATTACCTCATCTTGCCCAGCATCTTCTGTCGGTGCACAAGGTTCAACAGTCTTTTCCTTCTCATAGCTTTTAAAATTTGGTTTTTGAGAGCTTGGAGGCTGAGATGAAATAAAGGCTATGACAAAAGTATCAGGTTTGGAGAGACTACAAATATTCAAGATAAATCTATGCTCACATTCCTGAAGAACTGGTGGATCTGGGTTACTTTCATGTGTCAGGCTCTCTGCTTCAATGGCTAATTTATGACTACTCACCATATCACAGATTTCACTTCTGCTCTATGGGGCTGAAGCTGTTTGTTCATGGAATTCGGTTTAATCTGCCAGGGTTTGGGGAATAGGAGGGGTAGTTTATTAAGTAAATAAATGGTGACGAGTTGATTGATAATCCGATTGAAAATTGTAAAATAAGAAGATCAAAGTTGAAGGAAAAAGGCAGGAGTTTTGAAAGTGGTGGAAATAAAATAAGTTCAAGATCACTGATTCTTTGTTAGTTAATATCAATATTGGAGAGTTTTGGAAAGTTTGAAAGAAGTTGAATATCAATTTAAATCAGTTCAATAGTTAGTGAATATTCTAGAAAAAAGACATTTCAGAACCACAATCTGACCAAAAGAAACCTTCCCATCAACAGCCATGGAGCCTTCCATCCATATCTATTAAGCTGTTAATGGATTTGCAAAAGATTATTTGTTGGGAAATTCAAGCAGGTGATGTGTTGCAAATTATTTCATATCATTCAAATGTAATCACTTCCCTGTGAGAAATTGAATAAAGTTGACTAGTGAGAAACCTACTAAATTCAACTTTTGAACTATTCAATGCTCATGAGGTAAGGACTAAGCAAAGTGTTCCATTTGAATGATATGAAATAAAATGGTTTTTTCAGGGAAACAGAAGATACAATTTGGGTATTGAATAGTCCACTTATTAGGTTTAAATTTGTGAGCCCCATGATTTAAACCCTAACCACAAAATTGTGAATATACCTACTGATTTCCCCCCAGAACCTGTTGGTAGAGATGGCCACTCAGCATATCTCCCTGATTGCGTTCATCATGTACGCCAACAAGCCACCATACCCTATGGATCTAGTACCTGAGCGTAAGGATGGTAAGCAGCGGAGAGAGGATTAGGTGTAAAGGGGTTGAGGGTGGCCTCAGAGGCATATCTTGAGGGTGCCGTGGGAGTGTAAGGATGGGAAGCGGCGGAGATGGGGGGCGGTGTTGTAGTCTCATCTTGAGGGGGCTGCAGGAGTGTAAGGATCATAAGCGGCCTTGAGGATTAGGCCAGTGTGAGGGGGGCGTCAGAGGCATGTCGGGAGGGCACTGCAAGCATAAGGATGGTAAGCGGCATTGGAGGCATGTCGGGAGGGCACTGCAAGCGTAAGGATGGTAAGCAGCATCGGAGGCATGTCGGGAGGGCACTGCAAGCGTAAGGATGGTAAGCAGCATCGGAGGCATGTTGGGCGGGCACTATACATACATAAGGATGGTAAGCAGGGGAGGGAGGCGTCGGAGGCATAACTTGAGGGACCCGTAGCAGCGTAAGGATTGTAAGCCAAGGAGAAGATGAGGCGGGGGTGTGGAAGCGTAAGGAGTGGTGAGGGCGGAGATGGGGGGGCAGTGTCAGAGTCTCATCTGGAGGGGGGTGCGGGCGCGTAAGCATGCTAAGCGTCAGAGAGGATTAGACGGGGATGTGGAAGCCAATTCAAGCGTGAGAGTAGGCATGGTAAAGGGGTAAGATGAACAGGTGGCGGGGCAGAAGTCTTCTCATGCACAAATATGAGCATGCCAAACTGCTGGGTAGCACCATGAGGTGTAATTACCCAAACATTGCAAATAGTGTGGAAATGGGTTTGTGCTTTGGGTGACATTCTCATGTGACACATGTGACGATTGACATTGTCTTGATGCAGACGTGACATGACCCACTGAATCCAGTGACTAGAAAGTGACACTAATGCGACTGAAGCAAGATTTTATACTGACCATGGTGAAATGTGAAGTCAATCGCCAATGATTGATGCAAGATTTTCCCTGGTGAGAGATAATTTTAACAAAAAACAATTAAATAATAGTTCAATCACATAAAGGTTGATGTTTGCAATAAAGATGAACTTGAGTATTTAATAATATAATAGAATTATATAAAAAGAATAAAGTTATTACCATTGGTTTTGATGTGTCTGAGGGGGAAATAGAGGAAGAAGAGCTCTATTTATAGTAAAATCCTCCCTTCTAGAGTCCAACAGGCTTCTAGTAGACGCATACTGATGGTATCCACCGGAATTTATTAGTATTTTAAGGTTTAGTGATGATTATTAAATCATAATTAAACCATCTTATCTCATTATTATGCTATTATTTAGAGTTATCAGTGTAACTCTAAGTTTTCTGACATCACAGGCTTTGAAAAAAGACTAAACGTGTTGGATTTTATTAGTATTAATCATAATATACTAGTATTCACCAGTATTATCACCTACATGACTGTTAAACTTAGAATAATATTACAGTAAGTGATCATAAATGATCATTTTTGAACTTAAACTTTGATCATTGATAACTTTTGAGTTATTAACATTACAGCAATTTGGAGAGTGAATTCTGACAGCTTAGCATGTTATTGCCAATATTCCAAGAGAATTTCATTAAATCATCAAGACTCTATTTTTGATTATTTTTCTTGTAACTCATCTTTTCTGTTGAAATTTACTATTTTAAGCTTCAAACCATGATTTCAAGGGGTTATACCTTGGATATAATGATAAAAATTACATACTTTTCATGTATGAGCTATTAGAATCTTAATTTCTACTTTTTCCAAAGTTTTACTGCCTTCACAACAAATTGGTAAACAGCTATTGCTATTTTGCTCAATAAACCTTTGTAGGTTATAGCCTTGTTAATAGCTTGTAAGATGAACTTTATGCATTTATTTGTACAGTGAATATGTGGTAATTTTATTATTGTTTCATTGCTTTATCATGTAAATATCAAGAGATATGAGCTAAAAACCATGAATGTATGTGCTGATCATAAAAGTGCATATATTCAGGTTATCTCAGTAAGTATTGATTTTAAAGATATGACATAAAAATGTTATATTTTAAGTATTCCATGGGGAATACAATGGTGCATTTTATTGTAAATTTTCTTCATTAATTTCTGACATAATCAAGAATTTATGCCTTTTCATGGAATTTTTATTTATTTTAAGATGATGATTTCAATTCTTATTATTAGAGTAAGTGTTGTAAAGTTTTTTTCTGAAATTTTTGGATATGTGGTCATATCTCAAAGGCTCAAATTCCCTTCCACCAAAACAGATTGTGACACAATCTGATATAGCTAATTAGGGCACCATCCACTGTCCTACCTCTTCAATAGACTTTTATTTCAGTCTTGAAGCTCAATAATGCTTAAATTTTCTATTTTTTAGGTCTTCTTTCATTTCAGAACTTTCTTAATAGCTTATCAGAATTAGTTATATCCTTCTCAAGTAGCAATTCATCTTATTGAGTTGGGTTTGTATACCTTACAATGTATTCTATTTCTTTTTTGTTCATTGTCCTCCTTTCTTTAGCAACTTTTACAATTCACTTTTCATCTCCTTCTTCTAGAGGGGGAATCTTGAGTGGTGGGTTATTTCTTAGGGCAAATAAATCCTTATCACTTGAGCTGTAAGGATTCATCATAATTACAGGGAAGGCTGGGTGTTTGTCCATTAATTCACCTGTAAATTCTAGTTTCACAGCAGCAGGGACATGTAGTCCTCTTATCATGAAGCGTCCTGCAAAGGTCTAAGGTGTGGATATGAAACTTTGATAAAATATCAAGTACTTTTCCTGTCCTCAAAATTTGTATAAGGTAGAATTATTTAAAATTAGTAATAAATAGTATTTTAAAAGAGAAAACACACCAATTTTATTTTTTTAACTTTTTAAGTATAAAATAATAATATAATAAAAATTTATTGTTTTACCAACAATAAAGATTTATCCAAAAATACTCTACAAGAGATATTCAAGGCTCCAAAAGAAATTTCTTCAAGAGCAATTTCAATTGGAATTAATTGAGAAAAGGACTGAAAGAAATTAATTAAAGAACAAAGTCTTTAAAAAGATATTTTAAAGAGAAAACAGGCCCAAAAGTGACCAGAGTGAATTTGGAAACAAAGTGACAAAGTTAAGAGTGATGAAAGATGCTTTAATTCACTTTGGGGGTGGTTCATGGGTAAAAATGATTATAAGAGTTACAAACAATGATTATAATGTTTTTCTCACGTGGTTATAAGGTTCAAAAATGTTTAAAAAAGTGCTGTTGGAATCTTTTATTGATTGGTTTAACAGTTTTTAAACTAATTATAAAAGGAAAATATTCTGACATTAAGAGAAAAGTGGTGCAAAGAAGACATTATTTTTTAGCCATCAATTTTCTTACTCCAAAAGTAAATTTTACTCTTGTCAGTTGTGCAAAACAGTCTGACAACAAAAAAGCCAATTATGGCATCATTGAACCCTGGTTCAGACCAAAAAAGGGCTGGTTTAAGCCATCTTTTGCTATTTTTAGCCATTTTAGACCCTTAAATCAGCCATTACTATAGCAATACCTGGTCTAGAGCCTTCAAAACACGTCAAAATGTGTGTAAGAGGCGTAGAAGCCAGTTAAGACCGTTTTTACTAACATTTTTTTAACTTAAGGGTAGCTTTACCCTCTTGGGAGCAGTTAATACTACCCTGGTTGGGATCAAAACCTCATCATGAATTGAGTCACAGACCCTGTGACTCAATTCCAGGCCAAAAGTAATGAACTTTTGTATAGACTTTGACATCCCACGCCAGTAAGCAAGGACTTTGGGGGTCTATCTCCCCCTTAGAGCTAGAGTGTCTTTTCCCCCTCAGAATTAATCTTTCTAATTTATTTTTCTTTAATTCCTCATCATGTAATACAATTGCAATTTACACATGTAATTCAATTGAGTTTTTAATTACACATCTGTAATAATTGATACCTCATATGTAAATTAAAGTTCACTTATGTAATACACGCGCACATTTTGACATTTCAATTGAAAATACTTCAATTCCTCATAACTTCTAAACTAAACACAACACCTCAATTTTAACACAAAAATTGATGGTTAACACCACATGTGGTGTGAATTAAATTAAGTTTTTGAGGATCTTCATACTTTTGTACAAAAAATACTAAAAACTTAATTTAAGCTTACTTAGAGTTGAGTTACAGAAATTTCATCCAGAGGTGACCTGTCACAGGGGCTCTTCTAAATGATGAGGGCCTGGCACTCAGTGAACAGACTTACTTATGGAGGGCTCAAAATGAAATACTCAAATGATCAGAGTAATGGAGTAAGAGGATGAATTCCTAGTCATAAAATAATAAGTATAAAAGATATGAGAGAAAAAAAAATCAATAATAAAGAGCCAACCAAAAATAATCCTGTACCACTGTTTCAACCTGTTCAGAAAAGAAAAAAGGATTCATAAAGGATATGGCCGCCAGGACTCTACTGAACAGGTGAGGGAAGGCAAAGACTAACTTAATAAATAATAAAATAATATTTCTTAATGAGAAATATAATAATATTAAATAATAAATCCAATATTTTAATCAACTGGGGGAAAAACCCCCAGGTGGGTGAAGAGGGGCTGGTATATGTGAGAAATACCAGCCTTGGAGTTTGAGTGTTGAGATACTTGTCTGTATGCTGGAAGAAGTTGGATATGGGATTGAATCCTGTATTGGTGAATCCAATACAGGTTATAAAGTCAATACAGGTATTTGCGCCTGTATTGATTACAGGCCAGTATTTGGTTAATCCTGTATTTGGGTATTGCCTGTATGAAACTGTATTGAGATCTGAAAACTGTATTTAGAGAATGTTGAATTAAACCCCCTTTCTGATTGGGTTTTGAGGGGTATCAATGAAGTAATGATTGTTGAATATGATTGGTAATGCCCCTGTCTCCTTGGCTGTGACATGACCCCACTTTATTTTTTATGAGGAATCCAATGGTGTGGTAATTTCTTTATGTTTATTTATTGGATAAAAAGTCTTAATATATTTTATATAACTTTTTACCAAAAATATTTTAATTTTATAATTTTTATTAAACATTCATTTTTACTTTTTTTACAAGTAAAAATGTATTTTCATAATTTTAAATTTTATTGTAATTTTATTTTTAAATTATAATTAAACTTTGATTTTCAAATATAAATTTGTATTTATATTTCAATTTTTATTTTCATAATATAAATAAATTTATTTTAATTATATTTGTATCTTAATTTATCATTTGTGGTCTTTTTGGCACATGAAAATACCTCTAAGGCTCACAAAAGGAATCTTTCAATTTTTTTGGGTATCTGATTTTATTCAATTTTAGAGTTTATACTAAGACCAAGTATCCTATTTTAAAATCAGATGGCTTATGACTGCTGTCCCATCTTTTTTTTTGCATATTTGAAAGAATATTTCATACATCTATTTGCATGATGTCTTTCTTTTTCAAGAATTATTTTGAACATTTTTGCTGTTGGATGTATATCCACTAAGTCCCCTTCGAGAGTATCATAAGGAAGTCATGGATTGAAAACTTTTTCTAAAATTGCTTGTGTTTTTCCAGTTGAAGAATGGATTTATGTATTATATGCCAGTTCAAGATCTGGTATCAAGGTACACCAATAATGGGTAAATCCATCAGAGTCTTTGAATTCTGGGCCATAAGCACAGAATCTTCTGATCATGTGTTCTAGAGGTTGTATTATTCTTCCTTCTAAGCCATCAGTCTGAGGGAGGTAAGATTTTCAGAAATATAATTTTGTTCCAAAAGCATTATGGAGGTTTGTAAATAATGCTGAAGTAAATTTAGGATATCTATCTGTTATAATATTTTGGAGTACACCTGTGTGGCTAATGACCCTATTACATATCATTATGGCTGTGTCCATAGCTGTGTCATCTCTTTGACATGTTAAGAACATTGGGGATTTTATGTACCTTTCAGCTAATAATAGGCATGCATTAAGACCTCTGTCTCCTCCTTGAGGTAAAGCTGTTTCTCAATCCATGTCAACTATTTCCAATGGGGATTTTGGCTCTTAGATTTGGACCAACATTCCAAATCTCTTTCCTCCAGCTCTGTTTGATTTTTGAAATCTGTCACAGGCTTGGAAGTACTCTGCAACATACTTTCTCCAATTTGGCCGCCAAGAGCTGATTTTAACCCTTTCTAGTGTCCTATGTTCTGAGAGATGTCCAGATACAAAAATATTTTGGAATTCATTTAGAAAGTGTTTATTAGAGTTTTGTCTGTCAAGGCCATGACACAAGTGTGTTTGGTCCTATGATAGAGAATTCCACCAAGGAGGCCGGATCTTCCTTCCTAATATGCTTTTTTCCATACTTCATATATTTTGGAAGATAATGGTGGGTCTTTGAAATCTCTCATTAAGAGTTGACAAAGGATATGGCAATTTTTGTCCATCTTATAGCTTTAGTTAAAACTATTCAAGAATTCTGTGCCAATATCTGTGACACATATCCCTTCTATATGATGTTCTTCCTGTGGTACCCAGGCTGGATTTTCAGGTGTATTTGCTAAAGCCCATCTACTAATATCATAATAATTTTCTGAATACTTACAGATTTATGAGCTAATGTAACAATACTTCTATATTCTTGGATAGAAATCTGCCATCTTAGCATATGCCTATTTGGTGTCTTCATGTTTAATGAAGATTTTACAGCATTAAAGTCTGTGATTACATCAAACAATTTTACATGCAAATAATAGTTTGATTTTCCTAAATCCCACAGTAGACAAAGACATTCCATTTGAATTGATCCATATCTTGCTTTTGTTGGCTTAATTTGTGTTTAAATGAAGCAAATTGGTTCTTTAAAAGGTTCATCATTGATGATTTGTGTCTGGTGTAGTGCAGCACTGTAAGGTTTGACTATGAAACAATAAGTAAAAATTACTAATATTTTACTTATTGTACTCTGAATGTCCTTATCAATAAAGTAAATAAGATAAAAAATAATTATAATAATGAGGATTCATTATAATTATGGCATAAAAATGATTATATTAATATTTGATAATTAATACATTTAAAAGCACTTTATTATTGTTACCAACAAATAATAAAGGCGTAAATAATTGTTTTTTATTAATGAAAAACAATGAATAACAATAATATCACTGATATTAAAGTTATATATTAATATAAATACTATTTATATCAATAAAAGATTTATTCAAAATAATAATAGAGAGAAATTATTATAATAAGAAAAAAAATCTGCTTTGAACACTTAATATAATAGTTTTGAAAGGATTTAATGCCAAATAATGTAAATAAAGCTTATTTATATTGTATTTAAAAATGAAAATTGAAGAAATTACAAATATTCTTTATTTTATGTGGAATTGAGATTTATAAGAGAATTATAGCAAAAACAGTTAAAAAATTGGAATGATCATGTCTTAATTGATGATTATGATAAAGATTATCTTTGGTCTTGATTTTATAATAGACTGATATATAAAGGATAAAGATTTTACCTTTTAATTTAATTGTTTTATTGCTTTTGATGTGTCTGAGGGGAAAATAGAGTAAAAAGAGCTCTATTCATAGTAAATACCTCCCTTCTAGAGTCCAATATGCTTCTAGTAGACGTTTACTGATGTTATCTACTAGAAAGAATCAGTATTTTAAGGTTTAGTGATTATTACATCATGATCAAACCATCCTATCTCCTTATTACGCCATTTTTTAGAGTTATCACTATAACTCTAAGTTTGATGACATCATACGCTTGGAAGAAGCCTAGAATTTGTGGATTTTATTAGTATTAATCATAATCTAATAGTATTCGCCAGCTTTATCACTTATATAGCTGTTAAAATTAAAATAAGATTACAGTGAGCAATCATAAATGATCAAATTTCAGCCTCAACTTTGATCATTAATAACTTTTAATTTATACACGCTACAGCTATTCTGAGAGTGGATTCTGATAGCTTAGCATGTTCTTCTTAAAATGCCAAGAGAATCCTATTACATCATCAAAACTCTATTTTTGATGATTTTTCTTGTAACTCATCTTTTCTGTCAAAATTTAATATTTTAAACTTCAAACCTTGATTTCAAGGGGTTATACCCTGAATATTATAGTAAAGATTACATCATTCTTCACGTATAAACTAGTAGAATCTGATTATCTACTTTTTTCTTAAGTTTGGACCACTTTAACAACAAAGTGTTCAACAGCTCCATTGATTTTAATCAATAAGCCATTAAAGATTTTAACCTTGTTTATAGCTTGTAAAATAAAGTTCATATCTGCGTTTTTACAGTAATTAGGTGGTGAATTTGTTTTTCGTTTAACTCTCTATCTTGTATACTTCAGGAGATATTAGCTAAAAACCATGGATATATGCATTGACCAAAACCGTGCATATATTCACCTTAATTCCTTAAGTATTGACTTTAGAGAATAGCCTTATAGCTTTTTTGTGTGTGTTTTTATGGAGAATCAAATGGTACAATTTATTCCACATGTTGTTACATTGGTTTCTGAGTTAAATAAGGCATTATGCCTTATTTAAGGTATTATTACTTATTCTTCAGTAATTATTGACTTTTCAGATATGCCATAAAAATGACATATGTGTATTTCATCATTAGGAATATAATGGTGTAACTTATTTCAAACGTTTACTGATTAGATCCTTAGTTAATTCAGATTTTGTACATATTTATAGTATTCTTACTAGTCTTTGAGATAATTATTATAAGTATAATTATTACAGAAATTTTGTTGTGACCTTTTTGGATATGTGGTCATATTTCAAAGGCTCAGAAGCACCTAGTCCTTCTCCACAAGCACCAATGTACAGCGCAAAAGGTAGTTTCCAATATGGAATTAGAAGAAATGGGGAATTAGTAAGAGCTGTTTTCAGTTCCTCATATGCCTTAACCCTTTCTTCAGTCATTTAATACATTTGGTGTTGGTCACGGGGTTTATACAGAAATTTTGAAATCCTTGAGAAGTCTTTTATATGCTGTCTTTGGTAACCGGAAAATACTAGAAAAAATTGAATTTTATTTCATTATTTGAAGCATTTGATTCAGTAGTACTTCTTCTGCATTGTTTTTATCTATTCCCAGAATTAGTCCAGATACAACATGTCCCAGTGCTTTTAGTTCACTATATGCAAAATGACATTTTTCAGGGAAATTTCCATAGTTACTTGCAATATCTTTTGTAAGACTCTTTCTAGCATTTCTAAGTGATTTTCCCAAAGGTCTGAGAGAACTATAATATCACCAATGTAGATCATTAACCACCCTTCTGATAATTCTGCAGGAAATATGGTATTAATTATTCTTTGATAATGGGAAGGTGCATTTTTCATACCAAATGGAATCCTTAAATATTCATATATTCCACAGTGGCCTATTATCCTCAGTAGTTTCTTGGAATTTCCTGTCAAGAAATTTTGGTGAAAACATTTTAGAGTATCCACGGCTCTAATGAGGTTAGCCTGTGACAATGGTTTTAATGTCTCATGGATTCTGGGTATTGGGTATCTGTCAGGGATGGTATAGGTATTTAAAGCTCTCAAATTCTCTACTATCCTTTATTTTCCATTATGCCAGGTTATAATGACGGGTTTAGTGACCTCTACCTGTTCATTATGCCCCACTCTCCTTAACACTGTAAGATGTGACTATGAAAATGATGATAATATCACTATTAATCAACAGTACTGTGTCTGTTCTTATGAAATATAATAATAAAATATTATTATAGCCACAATTAAATAATTAAAGAATTATTTCCTTCACGTGTTAAGCACCACTAGTGATTTTAACAGTGAGCAAGTAATTGTCTACAAGAATCAATTACAAGAAGATTTTAATAATAAAACTTCTTTTATTAAAATAATAAAATTATTTTAATATATAATTATCTTTTGCAAGAATAATTATAATGATAATTCTTGAAGAAAACTAATTTTAGAGAAAAACTTTAAGAATTATAGATAAATCACTCACTAATATTCCAAAGAGCTTATTGAAAGATAAGATAGAGAGATTTGACGTGGAATTGTGGATTTTAAGGATCAAAATGGATTTATGACATTATTACAGCAATATATAGTTGGATTCTATGATTTCACGTCTTTCTGATTGATTCTGAAAGATTTAAAACACTTAAGAATAGCTGTAACTAATACTTACTTGTTGGTAATAATGATTTAAATGATAATAAGATGGTGATGTGGAAAAAACAGCAAGAAGAGGCTTCTTTTAAGTCAACAACAGCTCACAGAGGCGTGCCATGGAGCAAACTGAAAAACCAGTGAGTGAGAAAACAATAAACCTTTTTTGGATTATTGATTGCATCATCTGTTGTCACGTAAGATTATCATAATTACTTAATTGATGCTTTTACATGACTACCAACCCCAATATGGTTAAGAATAAAAGGAGTAACATCTGGAAATCTTCTTTTATTCCAAAATAATCATTGATTTCTCAAAGTTATCAATGTTATTGGCAATTTCATCACAGGTTGTAATTACTGTGAATTTTTGAAGATTCAGTGTTTCACGTAGAATAGTCAAAAAATGGACTGTAAATAAAACTTTTAATTTTACTAGTAAAACTGTAATTATTTTCTGTTGTACCATGGATAATACAGTTCTCCATTGGTCCTGAAAGTTTCAGAAAGATTAATTAAGAATTGTATTTTTAATGAATTTTTGAAGTTTTTACCTCATTTCTATGTAAAATTGCAAATATCAGTGTTTCACTGGTTGCTATGGGGTAAATCAATGGATAAAAGTCCAAAAAGGGTTTTGATTACTCTTTTGGGGTTTATAAATGGAAAGTCATTAAGAATTGGCATGGTTACAAGAGTCTAAGTAGCTCTTTACCTCCTTGGCACGTCAAAATAGCAGGTTATTCGCTATTTTCTTAAGTTTTACTGTAGTTGTAACATGGTAACCAAGTTCCCAAAAGGTTTCAGTTTACCAATTAGGCCACGATCAACCATGGATCCAAGCTTTGGAGCTGTCCATGCCTCTGACGCCTCAGAAGCTGGGTACCCTGGCTCTCTTTGATGTCCTTTGTCCCCCTTGCCTATTTTTCACATCAAAATAGAAATTTAAGCTTAAAGTGAGATATCCACTATGGGTGTACCAAAAGTCCATGTAAGAATACCATGATATTATGTGCTCAAAACATGCATAACACTATTCTTAGTGTATAGGTAATATGGGATTTCTCACTTTCCCATTATTTTGGCATGAAATTAAGAAAAACAAAAATTTTCACGGATCTTTTATGTGGTATTGATGATGTGGTATTGAAGTATTTTCCATTTTACCACCTCAAAGAGTTAATTTGAGCTTATTCACTCTGTGGAGATACCCTAAGTGAATTTTAGTGTAGAATCCAAATCTGGCCCTAAATTCATGGATTTACTTATTCAATAAAAAGTTATTCATCTTTTCTGAAATCAAAAATGATGAATTTTGGATATATGCATGACTTATGAGTTATGCATAATTCAAAATTTCTTTTAAGATACTTGTGGCCTATTTGGGTATGTAAAATATACCTCAAGGCTCACATTCCCTCCCACCAAAAAATGAAATTGTCCTACAATTTTATCAATGATAGAAATAATAAAAAGCCCCAAGGGGGTTAATGTCCAGTGTCCAACCTCTTTACATTACTCAGATCAAGTAATTTAAAGCACATTCATAGACATATTCAGGCTTGTGGCCTTCTTCAATGTCTAAATCTTCTCAAGAGTTTATTGGAGTCAGGTATATCTGATTCTGCCAGCCATTCATCTTCATGTACTGGGTTTCTATATCTGACAAGATATTCTCTCTGATTTTTACCCCTAAGTCTCCTTTCTTTAATGACTTTCTCTATCGTTTTGTCTTCATTCTGTTCCACTGGTGGGACAGTTAAAGGAGTTGGGTTCCTTAGAGGAAACAATTCTTTATCAGCTGGTTGATAAGGTTTTATCAAGCTGACTGGGAAAGTGGGGTGTTTATTTTTCAATTCACCACTCAATTCCACTTGAACTGCATTGGTTCCATGTAAGGCAACAATGACAAAAGGTCCTACATAAGAATCTTTAAGTTTCTTTGGGCCTTTGATATTATTAAAATTCAAGGTTGAAACTAGAACTAAGTCCCCTACTTTGAAGTCTGGTACTTTATGACTCTTGTCCCACTTCTGTTTTGCATAATCAAAAGCATCATCCATACTTTGTTTTGCATGGTGTTTTACTTTATCGAGCATCATCTTGAAGCTGGAATCTGTAGGATGAATGTCAATCAAGTCTTTCCTCAGTGTGTCTGCTGGGAGCCTTGGATTCCATCCTTTTTCTAACATAGCAGGAGTTTGTCCTGTGGAAGAATGGACTGATGTCTTTTATGCCAATTCTAATGCAGGTATCAGACTGCACCAGTCATGGGTAAAGCCATCTGAGTCTTTGAATTCTAACCCATAAGCACAAAATCTCCTGATCATGTATTCTAAAGTTTGAATCATCCTCTCTGCTAGCCCATCTGTCTGAGGGTGATATGCTGTAGAGAATGATAACTTAGGCCCAAACAATCTATGAAGATTGGTCCAAAGTGCAGATGTGAACTTGGGATCTCTGTCACTTATGATATTCTTAAATAATTCTGTATGAGAAATAACTCTACTCCATAGAAGAAGAGCTGTGTCCATAGCAGTGTCATCTTTATGACATGGTAAGATTATGGGAGTCTTGCTATATCTGTCTACAATGACTAAACAAGCATTATAGCTTTTGTCACCACTTGGAGGAAGTGCTGTGACCCAATCCATGTGAACAACTTCCCATGGGGATTTTGGTTCTTGAATATGGATCATAAGTCCAAATTTCTTGCCTGTACTCCTGTTTGCTTTTTGGCATCTGTCACAGGCATGGCAATATTCAATGGTTTCTTTTCTCCAAGATGGCCACCATGCACAGTTCTTCACTTTTTCAAGTGTTCTGTCCTCTGACAGGTGTCCAGAGTAGATGCTATCATGGCATTCATGAAGAATTGTATTGATAAGCAATCTGCTGCATAATGTCATTACACAAGAATGTTTGGTTCTGTGGTAAATAATCCCATCAAACAAGTGAAATCTTCCTTCAGAATAGAAATTTCTCCAAACTTCATCTAGTGAATTGACCAAAGATGTATCTTTGCAGTCTTTATCTAATAAAGAAGTCAAGATATGGCAATTCTTGTCTTGCTTATAAGATTCTCTGACCTCTTCAAAGAATTCAGTCCCAATATCAGTTATATTAATCCCTTCAATTGGAATCTGTGGTTCAGCTTCCAAGGGTACATAAGCTGGGTTATCAGGAGTGTTGGCTAATGCCCACCTGCTAAGTCCATCAGCATTCTTGTGAATGTCTCCTGATTTGTGGACTATATTCATGTTTCCTCTATATTCCTGAATGGCTATTTGCCATCTCAACATGTGTCTGTTGGGAGTTTTAATTTTAAGAAGTGATTTTACTGCATTACAGTCAGTTATCACTTCAAAAAAACTGCCATCAAGATAATAGTGTAATTTCTCAAGTGCCCATACCAAACATAAGCACTCCATTTGGCTTGCACCATATCTGGCTTCTGTTGGTTTGATTTGCCTTGAGATGTAACAAACTGGTCCTTCTGTAGGTTTGTCATCAATAATTTGGACTTGATGTAGGGCTGCCCCTAATCCATCTCCACATGAATAAATGTACAATTTAAAAGGAATATTCCAGTCAGGCATGAGTAGTAAAGGGGCTTCTGTAAGAGCTCTCCTTATCTTTTCATAAGCTTTAATTCTCTCCTGTGTCATTTCAAATACAGTCTGTTGATCACAGATTCTATAAAGTGACTTGGCTCGAATTGCAAATTCTTTCAAGTGTTTCCTATGATAACTGGCAAACCCAAGAAAAGACATCAATTCTTTTTTATTCTGGGGTATTGGCTTAAGTAACACTGCTTCTACTTTGTTTTTGTCAATACCCAAGCTTAAACCAGAAACAATATGTCCTAATGCTTTGAGTTCTTCAAAACCAAAATTGCATTTCTTAAGTGAAATTTTCATGTTTACTTCTGCAACTTTGTGAAGTACTCTTGTGAGTCTTTCAAGGTGCAAAGACCATGAATCAGAACATATGATAATATCATCAAAATAAATAATAAGCTATCCTTCAGACAATTCTGTGGGAAATATTGTATTCATCATTCTTTGATAATGGGATGGAGCATTTTTAATGCCAAATGGCATTCTAAGATACTCATAAATACCACAGTGAGTGATAATTCTAAGTAATTTCTTAGTTTTGGGCGTCAAAACATTTTGATGAAAGCCTTTCAATGCATCTATTGATGTTATATACTTTGCTTTAGACAATTGAGTCAGGGTTTCTTGAATTCTAGGGATTGGGTACCTATCTGGAACTGTGTAGGTATTCAATGCTCTGAAATCTCCAACCATTCTTGACTTGGAATTGTGCCATTCAATAATAACAGGTGTTGTCACTTCAACTTCCTCATTATGGCCTACTTTTCTTAGTACACCATGTTGAATTAACTCTTGGATATGTTTTTCCAAGGCTTCTCTAGCTCTGGGACTGGCTGGATAAGCTGGTCTTCTAAGTACTGGAGGATATGGCCTATCAATATTAAGAGTAATATCAACTTCATGTCCCCTTATAGCACCTAATGGTTCATTATCAGAGGCAAATGCATTATTGTATGTGTATAAAACATTAATAAGTTCATTCCTAATCTTTGGTGACAATGATGGATTAATTTGTGCTTCAACAAGTTGATTAGACACAAATCCATCTTTGTAAGTATCCTTGACAGAAGATACTACAGATATTTATTTTGGCATATTGGAAAAAGCAAATTTTTGTCTTTTGTTATCCCCAATTGTGAAATATCTGTCTTTATGGTTATTGATATCAATACCATAAATATTCAGGTAATCATTTCCAAGAATGATGTGCTGAGATGTGCAATTATCCATTACCACAATCTCAGTTTTCATCCTCCCACTTCCTGCTGGATGTGGAGATATAAGATTAGTGTCCAATATACCCAAGGGATACATATTGTTACTGGCACTACTAAATTGTACACCTTCTATTGGTAATAGATGGTTTTTCCATTAAGGAAGTATAATTTGGAGATAATCTTTGCCTATACAAGTGCAGAATTCCCCTGTATCCAAATTTGCTTTGGCTTCAATATCACTCATCAAAACTGATGTGATACAGGATGCTCCAACAGTGTAACCCTTTCCTCTAGCAGGTTTTGTTTTACACATTCTAGCATCTTGGATATTTATCAGGTTGCAGCAATCCTCACTGTACTGTGGCAAGTGGGTATGGACTTCTGTGACCTCAAAGAAAGCTGTAATGTTCTCAATGGGATAGTCCTCTACTGGTGTATCCTCAGAGACTGCAGAATCTTGATCAGACTCCTCTTTCTCTTCAGTACACTGAATTTCTTGAATGACTTGAACTTCATTGATTTTTGTCTTTTTGTTGCAAGTGTTTGCTAAATGTGAAGTACTTCCACATTTATGACACTTCAAGACAGGTCTTTCTGGTCTTTTATCCTCTCTGGGAATCTTTGGGACCATCTTGGATTCCATAGGGATTCTAGTCCAAGTTTTACCAATTCTTGTTCTGGTAATGATATCTTCCATTGCATTAATGTAGTCCTCTGTTGAACAGGGCTCTACACATCTGCTTTTGATAGCATGTTCCAGTTCTCCTCCACACTTTCTTAATATCTTCATATTAATCATAGTGTCAGACATATCTGGGTGTAAAGCAGATAATCCATCTTTTTGTTTAAAGAACCAAGTAAGTGGTTTATCTTTCTCTGAGTTAAAAATGGAACTTTCAAAAAGCATTTTCCATTTTAAACCTCCAAGAATTGTTGGTCCATTTGGTAATCACTTCAGATTTCCACCAAGACCAATCATGTTTTCCATGATCCATCCTCATTTTGTAATACCATTTCTTTGCAGTCCTGGTAAACAGAGAGTGTAATTTCCCCACTATGATTTCATCAGGTATATTAAAATCTTCCTGTAACATATCAATAGTTCTGATGAACTCAATGTGGTTATATTCTCCTTCACCACAGAATGTTGGCCATTCCTCTAATTTGGGAATATCTTTGACAGAGACAACATTTTCTCCTAGAAGTGGGGTAAAACTTCCTTTAACAGAACACTTTTCTTCAGTAAAGGGTGTAGAATGTCTTGGCATATGTGGTTCATAATTCTTATGAATTTGTTCTACATTTGCAATGATTTCATTCTTTAACTTCTGCCTTTCACTGTCACTTTTTGCTAAATGTGTAGCAAACTGATTGGTATTTTCAACTATCTTCAGAACATGATCTTGTAGAATCTTAAGTTGATCATTCATTTTCAAAATAGAAAGATCTTCCATTTCATCATTCTGAATCTGACATGTACTCTCAATTCTGATACAAGCATTGATAAATGAATCAAATCTGGCATTTGTTAATTCATACCATTCAGTATATTTCTTGTCATGTTTTTTCAATTCATTAATATCTGATGTTATTTTAGTTAGCTTTGAATCAAGTTTACCAATTTCTACATTAATACTACTTTGTACATGATTTATTTGCATGGAAAGGTCCTGTTCATCATTTCCTGCTCCTTGGCTGTGAATTCCATGAGAGTTCTGGCCATGTTGAACACGCTGTCCACTGCTGAAGGCTCCAATTTGGGGATCCTGTACCCTTGTGGGTAAAATCTGTGCCAATTTGCTTTGCCTTTGCCCTTGTTTTGATTGTTCTTGAGACCTCTCTGCTTCTCCTGAGGTACTTTGGGCTTGTCTTTGGACACTTCTGGAGCTGGTTTGGAGCTGGTAGACGCCTCTGGGGCCTCTGTCTTCAAAGCTGGAGTAATTTCCAGTTCCTTCTTCTGGTCTATGGATAAAAGACTTTGGTTCTTCAACCAATTCTTTATCCTTTTGACCTTGTCTTTGAAAGACAGGAAGCTCCATCCTCCTAAGAGTTCTATGGTCTTCTCCTGACCCAGAAAGCTCTTGATGTTTAAGTAGGAGTTCATGGCACCCTGCCAAAGGCTTGGGCATATTCCCCACTCCTCTTCTTTGGCTGCTCTGAACCAATTTTTGTGCTGGCATTGATATATTTCTATTACTGCCACTTGAAAATGGTTCAGCCCTGGAAATATGGTCATGAATCAGTTCAGGCTCAGAATTCACATCAAAATCTGTTGGTAAAGACCTTGGGAAATAGGGGGCAACTCTGGCATCCTCCAAATGTGTCTTTCTTGTGGAAGACTTGGCACTTCTGGATTCGGTCTTGCGTCTTCCTTGTCCACATCCATCTGGTTGGACTGAATAGTTGCTTCCATTTCTGGTATGCACCATTTTTCATGTCAATTTAAAGATAAAAGGTGAAAATATAAGATAAAATACACACCTTTTGGTGGTAATTTAGCCTTTTCTGAGTTAAATAAAGTGCCTCTTTTAGCAATTTGCACCTCAATACTGTCTTCAGATTCTGGACTAGTGATATATCTCTTACTGAGTCTGTTGCCAGCTGCACAGTATTTGATTAAAGACACTAGAAAAATTATAAAAGAGAAAAAAAAATTATTTTTTATACTTTTTAAAATATTTTTAAAGATTTTTTATAAGTTTTATATTTTTTAATATTGAAAAAATTATTCTTTTTAAAGAAAAAAAATTAAAATTCAAGATTTTGAATGAAAATTAATTCAGAGTAACTCAAAGAATAATTTTATAAGTTTTTGGATGTGAAAAAACAACGTGTAAAAACAGTATAAAATTAAACCAAATTCCTCAATGAAAAAGATTTCCAAAAAAATTTCAAAAATAAGAATTATTTTAACTTCAAAATGAAAGAAAAAAATTATTAAATTGATATATTTTAGAACTTAAAAATATATTAATTAAGGGTACAAGGTTCAAAAAACAAGACCAGGCCCCCAAATGTAAGATGTGACTATGAAACTGATGATAATATCACTATTAATCAACAGTACTGTGTCTGTTCTTATGAAATATGATAATAAAATATTATTATAGCCACAATTAAATAATTAAAGAATTATTTCTTTCACGTGTTAAGCACTACTAGTGATTTTAACAGTGAGCAAGTAATTGTCTACAAGAATCAATTACAAGAAGATTTTAATATATAATTATGTTTTGCAAGAATAATTATAATGATAATTCTTGAAGAAAACTAATTTTAGAGAGAAACTTTAAGAATTAAATATAAATCACTCACTAATATTCCAAAGAGCTTATTGAAAGATAAGATACAGAGATTTGACGTGGAATTGTGGATTTTAAGGATCAAAATGGATTTATGACAGTATTACAGCAATATATAGTTGGATTCTATGATTTCACGTCTTTCTGATTGATTCTGAAAGATTTAAAACACTTAAGAATAGCTGTAACTAATACTTACTTGTTGGTAATAATGATTTAAATGATAATAAGATGGTGATGTGGAAAAAACAGCAAGAAGAGGCTTCTTTTAAGTCAACAACAGCTCACAGAGGCGTGCCATGGAGCAAACTGAAAAACCAGTGAGTGAGAAAACAATAAAACTTTTTTGGATTATTGATTGCATCATCTGTTGTCACGTAAGATTATCATAATTACTTAATTGATGCTTTTACATGACTACCAACCCCAATATGGTTAAGAATAAAAGGAGTAACATCTGGAAATCTTCTTTTATTCCAAAATAATCATTGATTTCTCAAAGTTATCAATGTTATTGCAATTTCATCACAGGTTGTAATTACTGTGAATTTTTGAAGATTCAGTGTTTCACGTAGAATAGTCAAAAAATGGACTGTAAATAAAACTTTTAATTTTACTAGTAAAACTGTAATTCTTTTTTGTTGTACCATGGATAATACAGTTCTCCATTGGTCCTGAAGGTTTCAGAAAGATTCATTAAGAATTGTTATTTTAATGAATTTTTGAAGTTTTTACCTCATTTCTATGTAAAATTGCAAATATCAGTGTTTCACTGGTTGCTATGAGGTAAATCAATGAATAAAAGTCCAAAAAGGGTTTTAATTACTCTTTTGGGGTTTATAAATGGAAAGTCATTAAGAATTGACATGGTTACAGGAGTCTAAGTAGCTCTTTACCTCCTTGGCATGTCAAAATAGCAGGTTATTTGCTATTTTCTTAAGTTTTACTGTAGTTGTAACATGGTAACCAAGTTCCCAAAAGGTTTCAGTTTACCAATTAGGCCAAGATCAACCATGGATCCAAGATTTGGAGCTTTCCACGCCTCTGAGGCCTCAGAAGTTGGGTACCCTGGCTCTCTTTGATGTCTTTTGTCCCCCTTGCCTATTTTTCACATCAAAATAGAAATTTAAGCTTCAAGTGAGATATCCACTATGGGTGTACCAAAGGTCCATGTACGAATACCATGATATTAAGTGCTCAAAACATGCATAACACTATTCTTAGTGTATAGGTAATATGGGATTTCTCACTTTCCCATTATTTTGGCATGAAATCAAGAAAAACAAAAATTTTGACGGATCTTTTGTGTGGTATTGATGATGTGGTATTGAAGTATTTTCCATTTTACCACCTCAAAGACTCAATTTGAGCTTATTCACTCTGTGGAGCTACCCTAGGTGAACTTTAGTGTAGAATCCAAATCTGGCCTTAAATCCATGGATTTACTTACTCAATAAAAACTCATTCATCTTTTCTGAAATCAAAAATGATGAATTTTGGATATATGCATGACTTATGAGTTATGCATAATTCAAAATTTCTTTTAAGATACTTGTGGCCTATTTGTGTATTCAAAAGATACCTCAAGGCTCACAAACACCCCAAGGTCCATCAATTCTTTAATGTGTATCTCTAAGGCTTCTATAGCTCTTGGGATAGCTGGGTAAGTTTTTCTTCTCAACAGCGGTGGATAAGGCTTTTCCACATTAAGAATAATGTCTACCTCATGTCCAATGCTAGCAACTAGTGATTCTTTGTCAGTTTAAAAGGCACTTTTGTATTTAAATAGGAGATTAATCAATATCTCTTCCATTTTTTCAGTTAATCTATGATTGAATTCTGCCTGTATGAGTTGTTCACTTATGAATAAATGTTTTTCTGAGCTTTCCTCTTTAATCTTTATGACAGTACTTTGGTTTTTGTTGTTTAAAAAACCAAATTTTTGTCTTTCATTGTCTCCTGTGGTTAAATATCTGTCTTTTTAGCTAGAGATATCTATACCATAGATTGACAAGTAATTAATTACAAGTATAAGATGGTTACTATTTCAGTTATAGATTACTAAAAACACTACTTTCACTCTCATTAATTGAGAAGGAGGAAGAAAAAATAATGTCATGTCAATCATTCCAAGGGGTTTCATTCTTTCACCTGCACTACTAAATTTAAACCCTTGTATTGGTATAGGTTTTTCTTCCCAATCTGGTATAATTATTTTTAAATAGCTTTTACCAACACAAGTGCAGTATGCTCCTCTGTCCAGGTTTAATTTTCATTCTTGGCTTTCTACCATGACAATACTTATACTTGATTTTCTGGCTGTATATTCCATTCCTTTTTCAGGTTTGGTGCTATGAAGTTTGGCATATTGTATATTTGTGAGGATTATATCAGATGTTCCAACTTGTGGTAAGTTTGAATTTACCTCTGGTACTTCATATATTTAATAAATATTATTAATATGTGAATTAACTATATTAATTTAAGCAATTTCATAATTTCATAACTCTTCAGTGTCTTTTTCAGAATCAGATTCATCTTCTATATCATTGTGGTCTCCTGTTTCCACAATTTCATTGATTTTTGCCATTTTGAGGAAATTATTGGCTAAATTTTCAATACCACCAGATTTATGGAATTTTCTTTTCTCATCAGTGTTGGGTGTATTGGGTTTGAAAGGTTATCTTGGTTTATCTTTCTTAGTAAATGGTTCATTTGGAATTTTAATATCCAATTTTTTCCATGTTCTTCCAATCTTGGTTCTTGTGAATATAGCTTCCAGTGAATTAACATACTTTTCTGTGGAACATTGTTCTATGCACCTGCTTCTCAGGGCATGTTCCAGTTCTCCTCCCCATTTTCCAAGTATCTTCATGTGCACCATCTTTTGTGAAGTTTCTGGATAAAGTGCATTTTATCTTTCAACTTGTTTTAAGAACCAAGTTAAAGTTTTATCTATCTTTGGATTAAAGAAAGATGTTTCAAATGAATTTTCTATTTTGTACCTCCAGGAATCATTTTCCCACTTGGTAATTATTTCATTTTTCCACCAAGAACAGGTATTTTTGCCATTTTTTCATCTTGTGCCATAACACAATATTTTGCAGATTTTTCAAATAATAAATGTAATATTTCAGTAAATAATTAATCTGGTATTGCAAAATCCTCTTGTAACATGTCAACTGTTTTAATAAATGACATATGGTCATATTTACCTTCACCTGTGAATGTTGGCCATTATTTCAGTTGAGGTGCTTCTTTCATTAAGACTTGGATTTTATCATGATGAATTAAGTCTGTTATGAAGGGATTTGTCATTTCCTCTTTTGGTTTTACAGGACTTCCTATGTGAGAAAATGGGGTGGATAACTTTGTCATATTTAAGTTAGCCCAATTCATTTTATCCATTTTTTCAGTAATAATTCTTATCTCACTTTGCATATCATCCTCCAGATTTATTCTTTCTTCATCACTTTTTTCTACATGATCTAGTAGCAAATTTCAATGTGATGTAGTCTTTTCTTCAAATGTTTGAGCAGAAATACTTAATTTATACAATTTTTCTGTCAGATTGTCAATACTCAAGTCATAGTTGATTGTAAAAGTCTTTTCTTTGGTATTTCTTATGTATTTATACAGTTTTTGTTGTCCATTTATCAGCTTCTGAGTATTGTCAATTAAGATCTTTGGTTTATTGTTCTGAACCATAAATTTAAATTTTTCTATTTCTTTGTTATTTTGTAAAAAAATTTGTGTTAAAGATAATAAATACTATTTTTTTCTTGTAAATATAATAAGCTGTTTTTAATGTCTTTTAAAGGTAAAATACTATTCTTAATTTCTGTAAAGGTATTTAAAAAATCCGCAGACAAAAGTATTTCTTTGAGAAATGGGGTTTTATCATTATTTGTTCCTCTTTGTCCTTTTATTCAATCAAGGTTCTGGCCATTTTTAAGACATCTTCCATGTCATATTTTTGGATTCTTGGAATACTTTAACTTGGGGAATATAGTTTCTTCCAGTTCTTTTAATTGTTCTTCTTCCCTTCTTGGGGAGGTTGGCTGACTTGTGGCTTGATGGTAGAAGCTACTGGGGCTTCTTCCTTGCTTGTCCTCCTTTCCTTGTTATTCCAGTCCTTTATATTTTTGATTTGAGGTTTGGATGATAGTGGATTCCTAACATTGTAGTATCTCACTATTTCCTCCTATTTGAGGAACTTTTTCAGGATGTGCCAGGAGCTCATTACTCCTTGGTGGATTTGTGGCAACATTTGCTAATCTTTGTCCTTGTACACAGTTTAATATTGCTTGTACTGGCTCATGTATATGTCTATCTGAGCCCTCTGAATGTGATTTGTATCTGTTGGAGTTACTCATACTTAGTTCCAACTCTGCCTCAGATATCATGGGAATTTCTGGGACTTTCCTTTTGGATATGGCACTTCCTTGTGCGGATTCTGTTCCCATGGGTATTTTTCCCCTTCTTTTACGTTTTGAAGGATAAATTCTACTTTTGAGTCCAGATTTTTCTGATTTGATGAAATATTGGGATCCTCTGCTAGTGGTCATACTTTAAGAAATAAAAAATTAAAAGATTTCAGAACACTAAAAGGTCTTTTTATGGCAATTTAAGAGAGGTACTCACCTTCAGATTCCTGGAAAGACTAATTTGTTAGATTTTCTTTTCTTATTTACGGCTAGTGTTGGAGAACTCGGATAAGTATCTCCGACCAACCTTTCAAAAATGGTTTGAATGTTCTCTGTTGGGCTATCTGCAAACACTCAAAAAGAAAAATAAATATAAGTCTTTTTATGAAAAGTGTTGTAATTATGAAGATATGGAAATTACACATAACGATTGCTTTTATATCATTTTAAATAAGAGAAATGAATAAAACGGAATAAAATTATTTTTCT
The DNA here is from genome assembly GCA_023105745.1 of Austropuccinia psidii. NCBI lineage: Eukaryota > Fungi > Basidiomycota > Pucciniomycetes > Pucciniales > Sphaerophragmiaceae > Austropuccinia > Austropuccinia psidii. The sequence goes on from JALGQZ010000004.1 coordinate 71,365,019, forward strand.
TTTTTAATCATTCTTTATATATTAGTTTTTGAAGAATAAAATAAAAATTAAGACAGTTATTTTAAAATCCAATTATAATATAAGTTTACCTTTAATTTATGAATATCTCTTTTAATTACTAGTGTCACTCAAACAAAGTTCTTGCAAGTTTAAGGATGTGAAAAACCATGTGCAGGAAAGTTCAATTGCTTTCCAAATGCCTCAATAGCTTTTAAAATCGATGAATATAATTTATTATTGGATAATCCCAAATTGAATCTTTTTAAAGGTCTTTTAGGTAAATAGCATGGCAAGGCCCCCAAATGTAAGGTGTGACTATGAAGCAGTAAGTGAATAGGACTAATATTTGACTTATTTTACTCTGAATTTCCTTATCAAAGTAATGAATAAGATTGAAAATAACTATAATAATAAATAAATGTTATAATTATAACGTAAAAGTATTTATATTATTCAAATAGATAAGATAATATAATAAAAATAAATCTATTCATATATTTATGGAAAGTTCTTATTGCTACAAACAATTAATAAATGTATTAAAAATTGTTATTCAATAACAAAAAACAATTTATCACAATAATATTACCAATATTAAAGTTATATATTAATAAAAGAATTATTAAAAAGAATAATAAAAAAAGAAAATGACCTACTTTTAGCACTTGATATAATGATTTTAAATGATTTTACACCATACAATGTAAATAAAACTTATTTAAAGTTTTTTTCTATTAATAGTTTTCTTCAAGAATTATCTTTATAGTTATTCTTGTAAAAGACAATTATATATTAAAATAATTCTATTATTTTAATAAAAGAAGTTTTTTCTATTAATAGTTTTCTTCAAGAATTATCTTTCTAATTATTCTTGTAAAAGACAATTATATATTAAAATAATTTTATTATTTTAATAAAAGAAGTTTTTATTATTAAGTTCTTCCTGTAATTGATTCTTGTAGACAATTACTGCTTAATTTTATAATCACTAGTAGTGTATAACATGTAAAAGAAATAATTCTTTAATTATTCAATTGTGGTTATAATAATTTTTTATTATTATATTTTATAAGAACAGTCATAGTACTGTTGATTAATAGTAATATTATCAATAGTTTCATAGACACATCTTACAAAAGAGACCCTGTGACATTTAATTAATTAACTGATATTTTATTCTTTCTTTTCATTCATTTGACTTAATTTCTCTCATTCATCAAATTATGACTCTTTTATGATCTAATGATTTCTCATGATTATGATTTTTCTATCTTCAATTTTCATCCCATTCATTATATTCATATTAAAATTGATTCTTTCATTTCTTAATCATTGCTGACCATCTCATTTCATTCTAAATTCTATTTCAATCAAATATTTCTTTTTTTTGTTCATTCAGGTCTATCAGGAGTTATTGATTGGGATTCATTTGGGTTATTGATTCAGCAATTTAGGATTTTTTTTGGATTGGACTGATTGAATTTTTAGTTCCTCAAGATAACTTATTTATCCTCAAGAATTGATTATTGAATAATTTCAATTCCTGAGGATATTTATTTGATTGATTAATTCCTCAAGAACTTGAATTGACCCTGAAGACATTGATTGATTATTGAATGCTTCAAGATTATTGATATTGAATGTGAACTGATTGATTATTGAATGCTTCAGTATTATTGATATTGAATTCGAATTGATTGATTGATTGATTATTGAATGCTTCAAGATTATTGATATTGAATTTGAATTGATTGATTGATTGTTGATTCAATTTGATTTCACCTCAAGATCATCAAGATTTATTGATTATTGATTTTTCCAAGCTTTGATTCCTTATTCTCAAGTATCATCAAGTTTTTATTCTTAATTTCTCTGTAATGCCAGTTCAGCATGGCCCTCCAGCAAAGAATACTAGATCCCAAAGAAATACAGCTGTTCTCCCTCCTACAGCAAGAGTTGCTCTTGACCTCAGCCCATCAGTTCATCAACTGAGTGCAAATCTGGACAGAGGATGTCACAGCCATGGAGACAGGCAGGGCATTACCACTCATTACTAATGGAAAATATTCCAACACCTAATCAGCAAGGGGTTTCATGGGAGATTCACCAAATACAGTTCCAAACCTCAATACAGCTCAATACAGGCAAAACCCAAATACAGGCCTGCCTTCAATACAGGTGCAAATACCTGTATTGATTCCAATATCTGTATTGGATACACCAATACAGTTTCACATCTCAAATACAGGTTTCTCAATCATACAATCATGGTTTCTCAACACTCAAACTCCAGGCTGGCACTTTTCACATATACCAGCCCCCTTTCACCCACCTGGGGGTTTTTCCCCCAGTTAATTAAAATATTGGATTTATTATTTAATATTATTTTATTTCTCATTAAGAAATATTATTTTATTAATTATTAAGTTAGTTTTTGCCTTCCCTCACCTAATCAATAGAGTCCTGGTGGCCATATCCTTTATTAATCCTTTTCTCATTTCTGAACAGGTTGAAACAGTGATACAAGATCATTTGTGGTTGTCTCTTTATTATTGCTTTTGTTTTTCTCTTATGTCTTTTAATGCTTATTATTTTATGACTAGGAATTTATTCTCTTATTTCATTGCTCTTATAAATTGAGTATTTATCCTGAGCCCTCCATAAGTAAGTCTGTTCACTGAGTGCCAGGCCCTCTTCATTTAGAAGATCCCCTGTGACATTATTTTAATTAACTCATAATTGCTTCTTTTCTTTCATTCATTCTTATTTGTTTCTCTCATTCTCAATTATGATTTTTTCATGATCTTATGATTTTTATGATTTCATTATCTCTCATCAATTTTCATCTCATTCAAATGAAAATTGATTCTCTTTCTCATTTCAAAAATTTTGCTGACCATTTCATTTTCTTCTTAATTCTAAATCAATTTTCATTTTCATTTTCTGTCTGAATTCAGGTTCTTTTATCAGGCTTAATTGATTGAAATTTGGGATTAATTGATTCATCATTTCAGGAGTTTATTGAATTGGGGTTATCATTGTTGATCTGAAATTCTCAAGAATTATTGATTGATTGATCTGATTATTCAATAAATTGACTTTACCTCAAGACTCTAATTTGATTTAATTGATTGATCTGATTTTATTCCTCAAGATAGCTGATTTATCCTCAAGATTTGATTCAATTGATTGATTTGAATTTGATTCCTCAAGAAAATTGAATTGACTTTTGAAGATATTGATTGAATTCCTCAAGACACAATTGAATTGATTTTGAATTGACTTGATTTATTGATTGACTTGATTTGACTTATTGATTGAAATTGATTGTTCATAAGAATTTGACTTTTTCATCTTCACTATTCAAGATTTATTCATTTTGATTCACTTCAAGACTATTGATTGATTTCTCAAGTTCATCAAGATTCTCATTTGATTGTTTTGGTAAAGCCTTGTTTATTCTCAAGTATAATCAAGTTTTATTTTCTTTCTTCAATAATCCCAGTTCAGTGTAGCCCCCCAGCCAAGAATACAACATCTCAAAGACATCAAGCTGTTCTCACTCCTACAGCAAGGGCTCCTCCTGACCACACACTATCAGTTCATCAACTGAGTGCAAACTTGGACAGAGGACCACCAATAGAAGGCGTAGCACCCTCCAGAAGAGGAGGTGTGAAGTCAAGAAGATCAAGATCATTCTCTGGCTTTCTGGGTGGCTATCCAAGCATTCCTCAAGGGCCTAGAAGCAGATCAGGGGAAGCTGAAGATGAAGAGGGGGAGGAGTCTGAAGAAATTAAAGGAGAGAATGCCTTTGCAGGTGCCCCTGAGGCTTCTGAAGCTCCAAATCTAGCCCTTTCTAATCAACCTCTTGTCTCTCAAGCTGAACCAAATTTTCTCAAAATGATGGAGCAGATGACTCAATTCATGGGACAACTAGCTCAAGCAGTTTCCCCAAGGGAGACTTGAAAAGCCCCAGAATTCAATACTCCATCAATGAAGGCACCTGATTCTTTTGATGGTACTAAAGCTTAAAAATTGAGAGGATTTATTCAATCTTGTCAATTAATCTTCCATAATGACCCAGTAAGCTTCTTCTCTGACTGGAAGAAGATTCTGTACTCAACTTCTTTTCTTACTGGTAGAGCTGGCAAATGGATTGAACCTTACCTCTCAAATATCTCCAATGAAGAACCTTCTTATCTCCTCAATAACTGGCAGTTGTTTGAAACCCATTTATTCACTCTGTTTGGTGATGCTAATGAAATCAGGAAATCTGAACAAGAGTTAGATAATCTCAGGATGAAAGAAAGTGGTCAAGTTTCCTTGTACATAGCATATTTCAGAAGCTCAATGCCAAGAATTGGAGACTGGGGGGAAAGGGCCTATATTCATGTGTATAGGAGAGGCTTGGCATCAATATTGTTGTACCAATTGGCTTCTCACCCTGGAAACTTTGATAGCCTTCAAGAACTCATGGACATCACTTTGGAATGAGATACCAGATACCATGAGAGGCAGAAGGAAAAGTGTAGTTATCAAGAGAAGAAGCCTCCAATCAGTGGATCCAACTCCTCCAAGCCCCCTCAAAGTTCACCATCAAAGAAGCCTTATCACAAGAAGAATAAGAAGGGGAAGAAATTTCAAGTGTCCAAAGACAAGACTCATGCTTCTCTCCTCAATAAGGACAACATATTAATTGGTTCTGAAAAGGAGAGCAGGATTCAAGAAGGCTTGTGCAATCATTGTGGTGGAAAGCACCCATTTGAAAAATGCTTCAATAGGCCTGAGAATAGGCAGGGGTCATCAAAAGGCTTTCCTAGCAAGCAGGGAAAAGCCTGAGTGGGAATCATCATGTGTTCAATGGTTCTCACTTATTTTCTTCAAGAGCACAATTGTGCACTCTGAGTACTAGTGTCAAGAAATCTTTAAAATTTCTTATTTTCTCTTCTCTCTCTGATATTTTTTTATAGTATTCTCATTGATTCTGGTGCTAAAAACTCTTTTATTGCAAAGAATTCTGTTCTCAATTACTCATTGACCATGTCAGAGCTCCCTTCCCAAGCTTTGAATGGGATTTATTTATCATAGATTCACCCAAAGGAGAAGACCTAATATTGGGCTACAATTTTCTTTACCATTTTAATCCCATTATTGATTGGAAAAATGGATTGATCACCTATGATTCTAGTCATAAGGATTCTAGTGGTATTATTCCTTCTACTAGTAATGACTTTGCCACTTCTGTCAACAGTGTTTCTCTGGTTGGTGAACTTAAGACACCTTCCCTTCCTCCTTATGTCCATATCCCTTCCATCAGTTCCTCTCAGTCATTACCTCCATTAAGAGATTAAGTCTTCAAAGGGATAAAAGATGTTGGAAAAGATGTTACTATATCTTCACTTCATCTCTTTCAAGGGGATATGGACCTTCCTCCTTTATCTTTTCATGCCTCCCTGGAGGAGCAATGGGATGAGGAGGAAGGGCCAGAAGAGATTAAAACTGTGCTGAAGGTAGTCCATCCCGCTTATCACAAATATTTGGATGTATTCTACAAGGTGAAAGTAGAGAAACTTCCTCCACACTGGGCCTGGGATCATCATATTGAACTGGAGGATCTTCTACCTCCAGTTGGTGTTATCTACTCTTTATCAAATAATGAGTCAGAAACACTGCAGGCCTACATTTCAGAGAATGTAGAGAAGTGTTTAATCAGGCCAAGATCCTCTTCAACAGGAGAACCTGTCCTTTTTGTTGAGAAAAAGGATGGTGGCCTTCGTTTGTGTGTTGACTACCACAAACTCAATGCTTTCACTAGAAAGAACAGGTACCCTGTTCCTCCAATGAATCAGCTTCTTACCGTCTTTAACGGTGCTACTATCTTCTCCAAAATAGATTTGTGTGGTGCTTATAACCTCTTGAGAATCAAAGAGGGGGATGATCATTTGACTGCCTTTAGAACTAAATATGGTAGTTATGAATATTTGGTTATGCCATTTGGCTTGACCATTGCTCCCGCTTCATTCCAGAATCTTGTGAATGATATCTTTGCAGATTTCTTGGATATTTTTGTGGTAGTATACTTAGATGATATTATGGTCCCCTCTAGTTCTCAGGAGGAACATGTCAAACATGTGGCCTCTGTCCTCCAAAGACTGAGGGACAATAATTTTTTTTCCAAAACCTCAAAGTGTGTATTCCATGCCTCAAGTGTGGAATACTTGGGCTATGTTGTTTCAAGTGAAGGCCTCAAGATGGATTCTTCCAGAGTTCAGCAAATCCTCAATTGGCCTCAGCCAAAGAACATCAAAGCACTCCAATCTTTCCTTGGCTTTTCCAACTTTTATCATCTTTTCATTGAAAATTATTCCAAAAAATCTCTGCTCTCACTTCCCTCCTTAAAAAAATTCTCCTTTAATCTTCAATGAGGAAGCTCTTAGTCAGTTTCAAATACTCAAAGAAGCTTTCACCACTGCCCCTATCCTATCCCATTTCAATCCTTCTCTACCAACTATTGTAGAGACTGATGCTTCTGTGCTGTACTGAGTCAGGTGAATGACTCAGGAAATAATCCCATTGCATTTGATAGTCACAAGCTCCTCCCAGCTGAGCTCAACTATGAAATTCATGACAAGGAGCTCCTTGGCATAGTTAGGGCTCTCAAGCGCTGGAGAGCCTTTCTTCTTTCTCTTTCTGATTCCTTTGAAGTCTTGACAGACCACCTTTCCCTTCAATATTTTATGTCCTCCAAAGTCCTTACTCACCGTCAAGCCCATTAGGCTGAGTTTCTCTCTGAATTTCCTTTTTCTATCACTTACCGCCCAGGCAGACTGGCCACTTTACCAGATGCCTTGTCACATTGGGACGACGTGTACCCAGAGAGGGGGGTGGACTTCATCAGCAATAATACTCAAAACTTTCATCAAGTTCTCAAGCAAAACAAAATTAAAGAGTAAAGATTTTCCTCAGATTTAGTTTATCAAATTCAGAAGGCAGTATGGCAAGACAAAGATTATAAGGAAATTCTCAAGCAATTAGCAAGAGGTGAATCAGTCTCAGATTATACTCTTGAAACTCAAGCCAAATTGTTATTATTCAAAGATAGAGTAGTCATCCCAAGCAATCATGAACTTCAATTGGATATCCTTCAAAAGCGTCATGACTCACTGTTGGCTGGCCACCCTGGCCAGGAGAAGACCCTCAAGCTCATCAAGAGGGATTTTTATTGGGCTGGCATGAATCAAATTATCAAGGACTATGTTTCCTCATGTCAGCAATGTTCAAGAAACAAGAATATTAATTATAAGAAGTTTGGATTACTCAAGCCTCTTCAAATTCCATCTGGTCCTTGGAATTCACTATCAATGGAATTTATCACTCAATTACCTCTGTCAAGAAACTTTGATTCAATTTTAGTAGTTGTAGACAGATTCTCAAAAGTGGCAATATTTATTCCAACTTATTCAACAATCACTGCTTTGGACTTAGCTCAAATCTTTATTAGTCATGTATTTTCAAAACATGGTCTTCCAATCAGTATTGTTAGTGATAGAGGTTAATTATTTGTTTCATCATTTTGGACTAAAATGTGTCAGCAGCTCAAGATATCAAGAGATATTTCAACTGCCTTTTACCCTGAAACAGATGGACAGACAGAGAGGGTAAATCAGATTCTAGAACAGTATCTTTGGATGTATGTCAGTTACCATCAAGATTACTGGAACACCTGGCTCCCTCCAACTGAATTTTCCTACAATAATGCAGAACATTCATCAACAAAGCAATCCCCTTTTTTCACCATTTATGGATGAAATCCCAGCTTTGACTCAATCCATATTTCTCAAGACTCACCTTCTGGAAAGTTATCAAAAAAACTCCAATCAGTACAGCAATTTGTCAAAGAATAATTAGAGTAAGCAATAAGGAGATTCAATGAGTATGCAGATAGAAATAGGTCAATTCCACCTGATTTCCAACCTGAGGATAAGGTATGGCTAGCTTCCAAGAACATCAAGACTACAGGACCCACCAAGAAACGTTCAGAAAGATGGCTGGGACCCTTTGAAGTCATGCATATCACTTCGAGTTGCCTCAACAATGGATATCACGTAACCTGGTACTCCATGTGTCTTTACTAGAACCAGTCAAGCAGTCAAGTATCCCAAATCATAATTGATTGCCACCACCACCAGTTCTAGTGGAGGAGCAAGAAGAATGGGAAGTGGCTCAGGTTCTGGACGCCAAACTCAGAAGAGGTCAATTATGGTATCTTGTAGAGTGGAAAGGATTCAGTGAAGACCCAGAAAGGAAAACTTGGGAACCAGCTTGTAGCCTTACCAGCTCACCAGACCTCATCAAGGATTTCCATTAATTGTATCCAGAAAAGCTTGCTCCAAATACCTCAAGAGTTTCATTATTTTTGGTGCTTTGTGGGTAGAAGAGGTTATTAAAGTAAGTTCCTCTCCTGGAATGCAACCTTAAGGGGGTATTCTACCCAAATGTTATTGTAAGCATCACCTTGGCCACTTTGTGAGCACTTGTCAATCCTTTGGACAGATTCAGAAGCACTTGCAACATCAATACCCTTCAAGTTTTACCTTTCATCAAGATATGGCCAAATTCCTTCTTTCTTTTTATCTTTTATCTTTATATTCTTTTCCAACTTATTCCAATCATATTTATTCAAGACATTCATTACTTCAAAGTCAATTCTGGAAAGTTTATCTGTTTTATGGTGTTTTGTGGGGAGTGGAAGCTATGAAAGTAAGTTCCATCTCCTGGTATGCATCCCTGAGGGTTCTACTTCTTGTAAAACATTACCTTGGCCACTCTGTGAGCATTAAATGCTTGGTTTTTATCTTTCTAAAAATTTTTGGCCAAAAAATCAAGCAACTCACCACAAGAAAGACAACCTCAGGAATTCCTTTATTTTCTTTTCTCTACTGTCTTTTTCTCTCATTTTCTTTCTTTTCTTTACTTGTATATTTCTTTATATTTCTTTTAAAAGCAGAACCATCCCCTCCCAAATCATGTATTGGGAGGTTCCATTTATTTTTATTTTTCATTTTAGTAGCTATAAGAGTGGGGATAGAAGTCAAACCAAACACAAACAAGGAAAATGAAACTATTTATCTCTACCCAAATAGTCAAAAGCTTTCTGGAGATTGTTAATCAACTCATCTTCATACTAGGAAGACTTTGCAGCCATCTCCTCAGAAGCAGTCCCTGGAATAGTCCCATCATTAGCATACATAATCACCTCCCTACTATTTCTATCAACCCTCCTAAATAACCTGTCCACAGCATCCTGATTATCACTCACCATATTTGGATCTTCTCTGGTAACTCGGATAGGCCATCAATCCCTGCGCTGAAACACTTGGGTGGCAGTAAATGGCAATGGAGAAAGTTCTTCTCTTATTCTACTTGTACTGGCCACAGGTTGGAGTTGTTGGGAGTTTACTATGGGTTAGTTTCTGGATTGTTGGATGGGGGATGGTCTTACTGCTGGATTCAAGGCAGGCCTGGTGTGGGAAGAGTGTGGTGAAGCAGGAGGAATGGAAGTAGAAATTGTAGAAAGAGTGGGTTGGAAGTTTCTGAGGGTACTGGGGATGACTTGACTTTGGAATCTCTTGGCAGGAGGGTTGGAAGGAGAACTATTGGATGGATGACCAGCAGAATGGTGAATCACCTCAGCTTCTTCACCATCCAACTCATCACTACCTTCAGCATCTGGATCAGGTGGGGGATTGGCAATTTGTCTTATTCTTTTCACTATGCCTTCAGTGTTGATCCTAGAAAATGGGACTTCTGAGCTGGAATATATGGGCCTACCACCAATCAGAATTGGCCCTCCAACATTGGTCCACCTGGCCACATCCCTCTGCCTACAACCAGTCACTTAATCAAGATATCAGTATCCATTCAAGCAATAAAATCAATTCACTTACAAGAAGAATACCTTGAAGCACCATCAAGAGTAGGAGCCTCTGAAACTGGGAACTCATTTCCAAAAGGCCCATCTTTCTTACCTCATAAATACCCCCTGACTTTTAAAGCTTTCTTCCCAGTACGGCGGCATGGCTTCTTCTCAAAAAAGCAGTAGTGGAATTCTAAAGATCTGGGATTGTAATGTTAAAAACAATCTTTTCCCTTCCCCAAACATTCAGTACAAGAAGGATCAAGAACTTCAACTTCCTTGTAACCATCGTAAATTTGGGTTGGATCAAAATGACCAGAAGAAGCCATTGATGGTGAGGAAAATCGACTGAGAATGCCAGAACCATGAATAACAGATGATGGCAGCGCAGAAGGGGGGGATTCAGTGAGTTCAGTCAGTTTGGAAGTCATTAATAAGGAGTATGCAAGCAGAAAATTCAAAAGTCAGATTTGTCACTTCAAGTCTGAAGAAAATGCCCTCAAGGAAGTGGGGACCATAACTCAATGATGGCCCCCCCTCAAAGTCCTTAAAGTGGTGAATCCATGTCTCTTTTGGACTGAAGTCACCACCCAGGACCTCCCCTGCAACTTTGGCAAGGTCAGAAACTTTATGGTCCTGGACCCTTCTAATGGGACCCCGCCATGGGCCATCTTAATGGTCCCATGGGACCCCTGAAGCACCATAAAAGCTGGACTCAGGGATCAATTTTGGTACTGGGGGCCTCCAATAGCCTCCATGGCCCACAGACTGTGGACTGTAGGACCCCCAAAACAGCAAAAGACCAAATTGGTCCAAGAAATGCCCTAAAGCCAAAAAGACCAAAAATCACCATAGAAAGGGCCATGACCCAAAATCAATGGTGGGACCGATTGAGCCCAAATCCAATTTTTGAGGCATTTTCAGGGACAATGGGGACAAGACCCCCCTCTTGTAGACTTTTGGAAGGATTCCAATCAGGGCAAGAATAGCCAAAACATCAATTTGGCCCATTCACAATGAGGTATATGAGCATATACTCATTGGCCATCAATTTTAGAGAAGAAGAGCTCTATGGCACTAATTTTGGGATACAACCCAAATGTGAACCTTTGAGATATGACCACATACCCAAAAAGGTCACAAGAAATATTTAAAATAATTATACATCAAAAATAATTACCTTAAAAACTAAAAAAAGCCATAAATAGGCATAAAACTTGGTTTAACTTAAAAAACGATGAACAAACATATAAAATAAATTATACCATTGGATTCCCCATGGTAAAATACACATATACCATTTTTATGGCATATCTGTAAAGTCAATATTTAATGAGTTATAAGTAATAATACCTTATAAAAAAACAAATCCTTATTTATTTCAAAGACCAATGAAACAAAATTTGAAATAAATGGTACCATTAGATTATCCATAAAAATTAACATATAAAACAATTAATAAGCTAAGCTCCAAAGTCAATACTTAAGGAATTAAGCTGAATATATGCACTTTTTTGGTCAACACATTTATTCAAGGATTTGAGCTAATATCTTTTGAAATATGCATGATAGAGTGATGAACCAAAAATAAAGTCACCACGTAATTACTGTAGGAATACAGAAATGAAGTTTATTGCACAAGCTATAAACAAGGTTAAAACCTGTAAGGGATTATTGACTAAAATCAACAGAGCTGTTGACCACTTTGTTGTGAAAGTGGTCCAAACTTAAAAAATGTATACAGTTGGATTCTACTATATTATTTGTGAAGAATGATGTAATTTGTATTATAATATTCAAGGTATAACCCCTTGAAATGATGGCTTGAAGTTTAAAATATTAAATTTCGACAGAAAAGATGAGTTACACAAAAAATCATCAAAAAGAGAGTTTTGATGATGTAATGAAATTCTCTTGGCAGAATAGTAAGGTTATGCCAAGCTATTAGAATTCACTCTCTGAATTTCTGTAGCGTGTAAATCTTAAACGTTATTAAGGATCAAAGTTTGAGCTTAATTTGATCATTTATGATCACTCACTGTAACTTTAAATTGAGTTTAACAGTCATATGGATGATAAAACTGGTTAATACTGTTAGTTTATGATTAAAACTAATAAAATACACGAAATTTGGGGTTCTTCAAAGCCTTGACGTCATCAAGCTTAGAGCTATAGTGATAACTCTAAATAATGGCGTAATAATGAGATAAGATGGTTTGATCATGATGTAATCATCACCAAACCTTAACGTATTGATCAATTCCAGTGGATATGATCAGTTCACGTCTACTAGAAGCCTGTTGGACTCTAGGAGGGAGTTATTTACTAAAAATAGAGCTCTTTTTACTCTGTTTTCCCCTCAGACACTTACAAAACATTAAATAATTAAATTAAAAGGTAATTTCTTTATTCTTTATATATAAAACTTTTATATTATTAAAGACCAAAGATCATCTTTGAGGTGATTATTACAATTATTTAATTGTTTTGTTTAAATTTCTCTCAAAAACCTCAATTCCACGTAAAATCAAGAAAATTTGTAATTTCTCTTAAACTTTATTGTAACTGCCATTTCAATAAGTTGTATTTACATTTCTAGGCGTAAATCTACTCAAAATTATTATATTAAGCATTAAAAGCAGGTTATTTCTCTTAGTATAATAATTTTTTTCTATTATTACTTTTTACTAATTCTATAATTGATATAAATAGTATTTATATTAATTTATAACTTTAATATTGGTAATATTATTGCTATTAATCGTTTTTTATTAATAAAAAACAATTTTTTACGCCTTTATTATTTGTTGGTAACAATAATAAAGTGCTTTTAAATATATTAATTATCTTATATTAATATATTTATTTCATATATATTATTTTTTATAATATAAATTCTATTATTATATTCATTTGATAATATAATTATTTTACGTCATAATTATAAGAATTCTTTATTATTATAATTATTTTTATCTTATTTATTTCATTTATAAGGACATTCATAGTACAATAAGCAAAATATTAGTAATTTTTACTTATTGTTTCATGGTCAAACCTTACACCAAAGGCCATGTCTTGAAGGGAAGGAAAGGACTGAATCCAAAGAAGAAACATATTTCAGAGTTGAAAACACTTACTCAAGCTAAAAGAAGGGGGAAGATAATTCAAATCAAGTAGGACAGTGAAGAAATGAAGAAGGAATTTTCAGGATAATGGTCAAGAGGGAATTGAAATTTAAAAAAAAAAATTGAAAAAATGGGGGGATATTGAGATGCCACTCAATAGTGGAAGGGTATTATGCTGTTCAGGAGCCCACCAGCTTATAGAGGTTGATACTGTAACAACCACTAATCAGGGGTAAGGGTATTCATACTTACACCCACTCAAACACCTCAAACCAGCAAATCCACTGTGTGTATCATCATTCAGTTTAAGTGATCTTCCTTGCTGAAACATGCATACAGTCTGGTTCATCAATACAGCCTGTCAATACTTGTACATGTTGGAATTACCCAATACAGTTTGGATACACCATTTTCAAACTGTATGATCACTCAATATCACCACTCCTCTTGTACAGATCCTATACATGCATACAGGACCTGTATTGGCCAGACTCAATTCAATCATGATATCTTCTCATGAATATTCTCTGTCTGGATGAGGGCTGGTGATTCTCACATATACCAGCTCCTCTTTCTCCCCCTGGGAACTTTTCCCCAGTTAATTAATTTAGTATATTTATTACTTTATAGTTATTCTTATCCTTATTTTTGGGTATTATAACTATTTGCTTTTAATTTAGTATTAGCATTTTTTCTTTCTTCACCTGTACAGTATGAGTTGGGTGGCCATATCCTTATTAACCCTTCCCAGTCCATTCTGACAGGTTGAAACAGTGGACTTGGACTTGTTTGTGGTTGGCTCTTTTATTCTTACTCTTACTATTTGTTACTTCTTTTCTTATATTCTTTTATTTAGTAATTCATCTATTAACACTCTTCAGTGTACTCTTTTCTTACCATATCCTGAGCCATCCATAAGTAAGTCCCAGTTTACTGAGTGCCAGGCCCTCTTCACTTAGAAGAGCCCCTGTGACATGATGATATCATAATTTGCTCAGAAACTTGGGATAGTCACTTATCAATACTAGAAAGAGTCTTGCAGAAAATAGTACAAGTAAACATGTAAATTTCCTTGAAAAAGTTTCATTTTGCATACAGTGAACTGAAAGCACTAGGACATGTTTTATCTGGACTAAGTTTGGGCATAGATAAGAACAAAGTAGCAGCAGTACTATTGAAACCAATTCCCCAAACTCAAAAAGAAATGAAATCATTTCTAGGATTTGCTAGTTATTACAGACAGCATATAAAAAAAATTTCTAGAATTGCTAAGTCCTTGTATAGGCTCTGTGACCAACAGACAGTCTATGAAAAAAACAAAGAAAGAGACAAGGCATATGGAGAATTGAACAATTCCTTAACAAATGCCCCATTTCTTCTAATGCCAGATTGGAAGCTGCCCTTTAAAATTCAAATTGATCCTTGTGGAGAAGGACTAGGTGCTGCACTACACCAGACAGAAATCACCAATGAAAAACCTGTTGAAGGACCAATTTGCTTCATTTCAAGACAAATAAAGCCAACAGAAGCAAGCCAAATGGAATGCCTCTGCTTAGTGTGGGCTTTGGAAAAATTACACTATTATTTGGATGGAACAATGTTTTATGTAATTACAAATTGCAATGCTGTGAAATCTTTATTAAACATTGAAACTTCAAATAGACATATTTTAATATGCCAAATTTCCATCCAAGAACATGGAGGAAATATGACTATAGTTGATAAATCTCGTAATATTCATAGAAATGCAGATGGTCTTAGCAGATGGGCTCTAGAAAATACACCTGAAAATCCAGCATGTGTACCACAGGAAGAGCACCATATAGAAGGCATATTGATATAGGCACAGAATTCTTTAACCAAGTTAATTAAAGCTATAAAATGGAAAAAAACTGCCATATCTCATGCCAACTTCTAATTAAAGACTGTAAAGACCCATCACTTTCATCAAAACTAGATTAAATATGGAAAAAAGCATATGATGAAGGAACATTCCACCCGCTTGATGGAATCCTCTACCATAAAAATAAACATACATGTGTTTTGGCTTTAACAGATAGAACTGTGATAAACACTATACTAAATGAATGTCATGATAGTGTTGCAGCTGGACGTCTCTCAGAAGACAGAACACTAGAGAGGTTGAAAACCTGCTATTGGTGGCCAAATTGGAAGAAAGATGTTGCATGATACTGCCAGCCCTGTGACAGATGCCAGAAATCAAACAGAGCCAAAGGAAAGAAATTTGGAAAGATGATCCAAATCCAGGAACCCAAAATTTCCTTGGGAAATAGTTCACATGGATTGGGTAACAGCCTTACCTCCAGGAGGAGACAGAAGTTATAATGCATGCCTAGTATTAGTTGACAGATACAGCAAAACTCCAATGTTCTTACCATGTCATAAGGATGACACAACTATGGACACAGTCATAATGATATGGAATAAACGTATTAGCCACACAGGCTTATTTCAAAACATTATAAGTGATAGAGACCCAAAATTCAATTCAGCATTATGGAAAAACCTCCATAACCTGTTTGGAACAAGATTATCATTCTCAACAGCTTACCACCCCCAAACTGATGGTCTAGCAGAAAGAATGATACAGACATTAGAAGACATGATCAGGAGATTCTGTGCTTATGGACTAGAATTCAAAGATTCTGATGGTTTTACCCATGATTTGTGTACATTAATACCAGCTCTTGAACTGGAATATAAAACATCAATCCATTCTTCAGCTGGCAAGACACCAGAAATGCTAGAAAAGGGGTGGAATCCAAGACTTCCTTATGATACCCTCAAAAAGGAATTAGTGGATATACACCCAACAGCAAGTAGCTTCAAGTTAATGCTCGAAAAAGCAAGACACCATGAAAACAGATGTATGCAAAATTCTCTCAATTATGCAAAAGAAAGATGGGATTAAAGTCATAAACCACCTGACGTCAAAATAGGATACTTGGTCCTAGTTTCAACTCTAAATGAAATAATATAAAAGGCCCAAAGAAATTGAAAGATTACTTTTCAGGACCATTCATGATAAAAGCACTACATGGACCTAGTGCTGTGCAACTAGAGCTCACAGGTGAACTGATGAACAAACACCCAACTTTACCTGTAAGTCTGATTAAACCTCATAGCTCAAGTGACAAAGAACTATTTCCACTGAGAAATAAACCCCCACTTTAAATACCCGCTTTAGAAGAAGGTGAAGAAAAGAAAATTGTGAAAGTCCTTAAAGCAAGAAGGACAAGAGACAAGAAAGAAAGGGGATACCCTGTAAGGTATAGAAATCCAACTCACAAAAATCAATTGCTACTTGAGAAGGATATAACAAGTTCTGATAATCTATTAAGAATGTTCAGACATGAAAGAAAGCCTAAAGAATAGAAAAATCAAGCATTATTGAGCTTCAAGACTATCAAAGTCTATTGAGGAGGTAGGACAGTGGATGATACCCTAATCAACTATATCAGATTGTGGTACAACCTTTTCTGGTGGTAGGAAATGTGAGCGTTTGAGATATTACCACATATCCAAAAAGGTCACAAGAAAAATACTATAATAATTATCTTAAAACTAATGAAAATACTATAAATAGGTACAAAATCTGAATTAACTCAGAATCTAATGGGTAAAAATGTGAAGTAAATTACACCATTAGATTTCTATTGGTAAAATACACATATTTCATTTTTATGGCATATCTGAAAAGTCAATAATTACTGAAGAATAAGTAATAATACCCTAAAAAAGACACAAAAACTTATTTAACTCAGAGACCAATGAGACAACATGTGAAAGAGATTTTACCATTGGATTCTCCATAAAACTCCACACATAAAACAATTGAATGGCTATTCTCCAAAGGCAATACTTAAGGAATTAAGCTGAATATATGCACTTTTTTGGTCAATGCATATATTCATGGTTTTTAGCTGATATCTCTTGAGATATACAAGATAGAGAGTTAAAAAAAAATAAAGTCATCAGGTAATTACTGTAAAAACACATATATGAACCTTTTTTTACAAGTCATAAACAAGGCTAAAACTTGTAATGTTTTATTGAACAAAATCACTGGAGTTGTTGACCACTTTGTTGTGAAAGTGGTCCAAACTTAAAAAAAGCATATAGTCAAATTTGACTAGTTCATAAGTGAAGAATGATGTAATTTTCATTATAATATTCAAGGTATAACCCCTTGAAATCAAGGCTCAAAGTTTAAAATATTAAATTTCAACAGAAAAGATGAGCTACAAGGAAAATCATCAAAAATAGAGTTTTGATGATATAATGAAATTCTCTTGGCTTTTTAATAGAGACAAACAAATTTATCAGAATTCACTCTCAGAATAGCTGTAGCATGTATAAATTCAAAGTTATTAATGATTAAAGTTTAAGTTTAAAATTTGTCATTCATGATCACTCACTGTAATCTTATTTTAAGTTTAACAATTTCATAAGTGATAGACCTTGTGAATAATATTAGATTATGATTAATACTAATAAATTCCACGAAGTTTAGGCTTCTTCCAAGCCTATGAGGTCATCAAGCTTAGAGTTATATTGATAACTCTAAACAATGGCATAATAATGAGATAAGATGGTTTTATCATGACATAATCATCACTAAACCTTAAAATACTGATCATTTCCGGTGGATACCATCTCTACACGTCTACTAGAAGCCTACTGGACTCTAGAAGGGAGCTTTATACTATAAATAGAGCTCTTTTTACTCTATCTTCCCCTCAGACGCATCAAAACAATTAAACAATTAAATTCAAAGGTAAAATCTTTTATTCTTTATATATAAATATATCTCATTATCAAAGACCAAAATTTATCTTTATTATAATCATCATCTTTGATGTTATTACTTCAATTTTTCTCTTGTTTTGTTATGATTCTCTTAAAAATCTCATTTCCACGTAAAATCCAGAAAATTTGGAATTTCTCTTATTTTCTTTGAAAATACAAATTAAATAAGTTGTATTTACATTATTTGGCATAAATTCATTCAAAATTATTATATTAAATGCCAAAAGTAGATTATTTTCCCTTATTATATTAATTTCTCTTTATTATTGCTATCAATAATTTTTTAATTAATATAAATAGTATTTATATTAATATATAGCTTCAATATTAGTAATATTATTGTTATTAATTGTTTTTTATTAATAAAAATAAGTTTTTTACGCCTTTATTCTTTGTTGGTAACAATTACAAAGTACTTCAAATAATTAACTATCATATATTAATATATTTATTTATTAAATTATTTTTTCATAATATAAATTATATTATTATATTTATTTAATAATATGATTATTTTTTACCCAATAATTATAGTAATTATTTATTATTATAATTATTTTTTATTTTACTTATTTCATTTATAAGGAAACTCATAGTACAATAAGCAAAGTATTAGTAGTTTTTACTTATTGTTTCATAGTCAAACCTTACAGCATTGGTCAATCTTGGTTTCATAAGGGGCCACCATTTCTGAATCATACAGAATGCGGACATGGTTATCAATATGTAGATCAAAGGGCAAATGCTGATGTCCCAAACATCAGTAACATCACCAATCACCTGAATTCAAATATGGCAGTGGAATTATTGTGTAGGTCTATTGTGGTACAAGGACACCATCATTCATTATAATATGTAAATAATGTTCAACAACCAGCAACAGAGCCCTACTTGGGATAAGGCTCATAATCATTACCAACAGTAGATAGGCCAATTTTTAACGCACATACAAATGCAATAAACGATCTTCTTTTCATGAGTCCTCACCAGAGCAGTCATTCAGCTGAGCATTTTTGATCCAACCCTTCAACATTTCCATGGAGTCCAACATCAAATAGGAAAATTATCCATGCATGCAACAGTGGAAAAAAAGGTCACGTTGTCACAAGTCCTCAACATCTCAGTCATTCAGTTGAGCACTTGAATTTAACCCCATGTAGTTCCATGAGCATGCCAATGTCAATGATGAGTGGTGGTGGCTCTCAGCTCTGTCCCCCTCATAAAAGTGGACTTACACATATCAAATTACACAAGCAAAGCAAGAAAAATTCTGACATAGATATCAATCCAAATTTTGCTCAAAAGAATTATGAAAATATCTGTGCATATATTGAAGAAAAAAATAGCTACAACCAACTCTTTGGTACTGGTAAAACTCAGAAGACATATTTTGGAGAGAAATTGATCACCTGATCTGCAGCCTATGATCTGTTTGAAGGTTATTTAAATAGTCTTAATCCAGCACTTGATTTGAGTGGCCGCCATTGCTCCCAGAGTTTTGGAACTTACCAAGAAAAAATTTTGAAAACAAAATTATGGAAAACTAGAACAGGTTCAGTGATGACTACTGATGAAGTGGGTATGTCATTTCCACAAAAGATCGAATCCATGTGCCCTTGCTACAGCCATATGGAAAAAATATTTGGTACAAAAGCCAATGTGCAATCTTTGCATGAATTGAACTCCACAAAGGTTGATATGATGGTGGAGGTTGAATACTAAAATAGTGAAGCAGAATCAATTTTAATTCAAAGAAAATCCTGATTGTCTAATTATGAGGTCCAATAAGCAAGATTTGCTAGGGGTGACAAGAAGAGTGGTCCAGGTGTGGATCAAGGGAGTTCTGGTACTAAAAAAAGTGAAAGTGTCAAATCAAATATAAAACCCTTCAACAAAAATATGCACAAAATTATTATAGGATCATTTGAGGAAGAGTAAAAACAATCTTGAGAGGCACAGGTGAAGCTCTTTGAAGACTTGATCTCATTACAGAAAAATAGGACAGATTGCAAATTGAATTTAGAGAAGGCCAAATTTGAAAGACAACTGCAGCTGGATGAGGAGGATCAAAATAGGTTTAATAAGAAATAAAATCAGAAATTTCAGCTGGAAAAAGCATTTATTGAATTAAAAAAGAAAGAGAGTCATTTGGCTATGGCTCATGAATTGGCTTTAGCAGGTAAAAACAATCCCAATATTGTTGACCTTATGAAAGTGATATAGATTATTATATGATAAGACTACTCATGTTATGACCGATTTTCTGAGCCATTAGAAAATGGCGCAATGATATGAAATCATATTTTTTCAAAATTTGTGACAAAGATCTTCTTATTTATTCTTCAAGAAAATTTGGCACATCTCAATTGTTAAGTTGCAAAAGTTGCAGAAAAGTTGATTTCAATGCATGTGATTGCTTCTTGGCATAAAAATCAATCTTAATCATTCAGATTTCTCTTGATTCCAAGAAGCAAGCACAAGCATGGTTCATGCTAATGATAAGCACAAAATAAAAACTTGCAAAATTTGCAGAAAGGATGGTTTCAACGCATGTGATGCTGCTTGGCATAGAACTTGATCTTAATCATGCAGATTTCCCTTTATTCCAAGCAGAAAGAACAAGCATTGGAATCATGGTTAATGCTAAGCACAGAGCATAATTACAAGAAGCAAGCACAAGCATTAAAATATGCCAAGAAATTCTCATGGTTGACAAACTGGGGCTCAAGATTCCACAGGGGGTTAATTTTTATTTATATTTACAATGACAAGTGTATATAGCTTTCACATTGACAAAATTGCAAGGGAGTCTAAATTGAAAAGACTTTCAAGTCAAAAAATGAACTTATTTGAGCCCACTAAAGCATATTATGAGTAAAAAAACTAAATTATCTAAAAGATTCCATTCAATTCCGAACAGAAATTCTGGATTGCTCCTCGCATTTGTTCAGCTAGACTTCCCTGTACAAACCCATCATTACCTATAATTGAACCAGGTTCATCTCCCAAATTTTTCCTTTGTTGATGAGTATATTTTACAAGAAAGCACATACATAGATCCACATATTTGTGTGAACCATATTGTTTGATTTATTGCATGCCAATCGCAGATTCTGAAGTGATGCTCACCAATCCTTCAGGATTCCAATTGTTTTTTCTATGCGGACATGTGATTTTTCTATGTAGTAATTGAGAACCTGGTTGTGATTATTATCAGTGGCCCTCCCTCTATAGCAAGGAATACAATTCATAGCCAATGGGTATGCAGAGTCTGCAAGCATAAACTCCCCTAGAGTTCCCAAACCAAAATGAAAAATGAAACACTTTGTTTGAAAAGTGAAATTGAGCATACCAAACAATACACACAACTCAGCTTCACTAAAAAGATTTCCTGGATGATCAAACAACCCTATTCGCTTATAAATAAAACTGTCCCCACATGACCCTGACCATCCACTTAAGAATGCCATAAATATTTTCTGTTTATAAAATACTAATTGAAAATTTAATGAATAGCATTTTTTTCCAATCATAGAACACTTCTCCATCTTGTCCTGGTCTTTGATACAACAGGATTGTGGTGCCATCCAAAAAGCCAACACAGCCAGGGAATCCTTCCTTCTCCAAATGAGATGAAATTTTTCTGAACTGTTCTTCAATGCTTCCAATCTTGTAAAAAAACCTTGATCACCCTTCTGGATATCATGACCACTGCGCCTTGACTGATTTGATAACTCCTTGCAAATATCCCCAGTGATGCCCCATTACCATTGCTCCCAAACACTCCAATGCAAGGGCCAGTTGGACACAAAGGTCCATTTGCAGACAGTTACTAAAATTGTAAAATGCTGGATCATCCTTGATGACATTGTATAAATAAATAAAACCATCATGGGCTTTTTGCACAAGTTGTTTAAAATCACCCTCTCTCATATTGAACAACTTGCATAAGTTAAATTCTTCACATGGCAATTGGGGCCCTTGATCACCCAAAAACCTACCCAATAATATCAACTGTCCATTCCTGCATTATCATACTGGAAAACTCACTGATTAAATATTACCTTACTCAGAGAATTTTTTAGCATGTCCTCATCACTTAGCAGCCACTCCCACAGCAGAAATATCACTTGACAATCACCTCCTAATATGGTACCTACTTATGGAACCCTAGGAGCCATCAAAATTTCTAAAAAAGTCCATTCAAATTCAAATTGTAATTTTTTTTCTTTCTTGGCCAGATTTTTAATTAATTCTTGAAGTTCTGATCATTTAGGCATTAGATTCACTTTTCAAAAAGTCACAAGAAACAAACTTAATGATATACTACCTACTCAAAAATTGACAATAGACGAATTTAATGAGAAAAGTAGATTATTAATGTTAAACAATGTCAAGAAAAATCAGCCTGCCTATTGATGGTCAAATTTTGTGAGTCTAAATTTTCTTGTTGTTGATTGTTGGGAAAGGTTTAGTGGGGGGTTGGTTGAAGTGATGAAGTGGCGTCAAAAAAATAAGAAATTGAAAAGGAATTTGGCTGTCAAAAATTGTGGTTGGTGCGCAATTCGAACACGCCTGATATCAAAATCAGGCTTGTGGATTTCATGATGTCCCAGGGGCAATCACATGCCACCAAAAACCTGCATTAGCTTGGATTGGGATGTAAGGGAGTGAGCTTTTATTGTTCTGGGCAACCAGGAAATATGGCATGTCTTATTTGATAAATAAGTGTTGTATTATTATCAAATACAAAAGATAATGAAATAAACCTAATGTGATGATAGAAAAATATTGAATATGCATAACATCAAAATTGATACTTAAAAGAAAATTGAAAGGAAGATTAATCCCTCAGGGGAGATCTTCCTTTAAATTTATTTTTTTCATTTTTGCTAACAATTGAATAATTTTTATTCACTAATTAGGTATGCTATAATTTCTAGGGGAGATCTTTCTTTTAATTTATTTTGAATTAATTAATAATTTTTTTTTTACTAACAATTGGATAGTTTTATTCACTAATTAGGTACACTATAGTTTTTAGGGGAGATTATTATCAATTTGTAGTTACAACAATAGAAGCGTATTTAGATTAGTAGTGGTGTTAGTAATTCAAAAATAATAATATTAAATAACAGGTTATGGACTGACTGCTAGCAGTGTAAACCTCAAACAATCAATCATTCCTTTCAATTCTTATATCTAAGAAATCAAACTGGATCCATCTATAACCCCATCTGGCAAGATCTTTTTATCTTCTTCAAAGATGAACACTCCCAATGACAAGAATCTTACCTCTAATTTGGATGAAATGACGTTACTTTTACAAGCTGACAAGCAAACCAAAATATTTCACCTTTTCACACAGCTACCCAAACGGATTTGAAAACACCTGACATATGACGGTGTTAATTCCAACTCATGGTCAAAGGGTCTGATTAATGCATGGAGGACATATTACAATGGTTATCCTGAGTACTTCGAACAAGAGAGGCCAGATCAAAACCATTTTCGCAATTTGGTGGCAATATCCTTCATTGAGTACAGCATACAACACAGTGTTTTTGAGTCCATTACATTGCCAATGTGGAATCTTGATGCCAGAACAATATATTGCGCCATCAAGAGTAATTTCAACAGGCCTTCATGGTCATCTATTGCACACATTGCAAAAATACTCGTTAACTTGACAGATTGTATAGACGACATTGAAAATTTTTCACTTTCAGTTTATGAAGCCATTCAATCTATTGAGAACCAGATGGGACCATTAGATGGTGAAAAAATAGCAATGTTTGCTATATTTTTTTTGGTTCCCCAGCTTCAAGATCACATCACTTCAGCCATTAACACAAGACTTGCTACTAATCCTCATCTCAAAATACATTCCTATGATCTACTTGACATGATTTGACAAATTAAAACTGCATCAATGTGTCATTTTCGGGTCACAAATAGCAAAAGGATGAAAATAAAGGTCACTCAACTTTGGCACCAAGACCCAGCAGAACTGTCAACCCTACAAAGAAATAATTCAAGGCTTTTGATGCAGAAAAACCTTGCTTCTACTGTGGAGAACTTGGGCATTGGGTACCAAATTGTCAAATCCAGATGAAAGCTCTCATAATCCATGCACAAAATATGCCAAGTGTAAGGTTTGACTATGAAACAGTAAGTAAAAATTACTAATATTTCACTTATTGTACTATCAATGTCCTTATAAATAAATTAAATAAGATAAAAAATAATTATAATAATAAAGAATTATTATAATTATGGCATAAATAATTATATTATTAAATAAATATAATAATATAATTTACATTATAAAAAATAATATATATAAAATAAATATATTAGTATAAGATAATTAATATATTAAAAAACACTTTATTATTGTTACCAACAAATAATAAAGGTGTAAAAAATTGTTTTTTATTAACAAAAAACAATTAATAACAATAATATTACTACTATTAAAGTTATAAATTAATATAAATACTATTTATATTAATTAAAGAATTATTAAAGTAATAATAGAGAGAAAATTATTATAATAAGAAGAAATGACCTACTTTAAATGCTTAATATAATAATTTTGAATAATTTTACGCCTAGAAATGTAAATACAACTTATTTAAATTGTAGTTACTATAAAATTTAAGAGAAATTACAAATTTTCTTGCTTTTACGTGGAAAATTACATGATGACTTTATTTTTTGTTCATCACTCTATCATGCATATTTCAAAAGATATTAGCTAAAATCCTTGAATATATTCATTGACCAAAAAAGTGCATATATTCAGCTTAATTCCTTAATTATTGACTTTGGAGCTTAGCTTCTTAATTGTTTTATATGTGGATTTTTATAGATAATCCAATGGTAATAACTATTTTACATGTTGCTTCATTGGTCTTTGAAATAAATAAGGATTTGTGTTTTTTGTAAGGTATCATTACTTATAAATCATCAAATATTGACTTTACAGATATGCCATAAAAATGGTATATGTGTATTTTACCATGGAGAATCCAATGGTATAATTTATTTCACATGTTTTCTCATTGGTTTTTAAGTTAAACCAAGTTTTATGCCAATCTATGGCATTTTTGTAGTTTTTAAGGTAATTATTTTAAATATTTCTTGTGACCTTTTTGGGTATGTGGTCATATCTCAAAGGTTCACACCAAGTAATGCAAGTGCTTCCAGTTATGATGCAGGGCCTTCCCTGGAAAGTCTTGAACCTTTATTGGACTCAGGGGCCACTCACTCCATTGTAGGCAACATTCCCCTATTCACCCATATGATGCAAACTGACATGATCTTGTCTGTTGCATCTGATCAAAAATTTGTAGCCGGAATCGGACAAATCTGATTGAAAATTGGAAAGAGAATTCTTATCATTAGCAATGTGTTTTATTGTAAAGATATACCAAGAGTAATCTTATCTATTTGTAAGGTTTGACTATGAAACAATAAGTAAAAATTACTAATATTTTACTTATTGTACTATGAATGTCCTTATAAATAAAAACAATAAGATAAAAAAATAATTATAATAATAAAGAATTATTATAATTATGGCGTAAAAATAATTACATTATTAAATAAATATATTAATATAAAATAATTAATATAATTAAAAGCACTTTATTATCGTTACCAACAAATAATAAAGGCATAAAAAATTGTTTTTTATAAATAAACAACAATTGATAACAATAATATTACCAATATTAAAGTTATTTCTTAATATGAATACTATTTATATCAATATAAGAATTATTAAAAATAATAATCAAGAGAAATTAGTATAAAATAGAAAATAACCTACTTTTAACACTTAATATAATAATTTTGAAAGATTTTATGCCATAATAATGTAAATGAAATTTATACAAACTGTATTTACAAATAAAAATAGAGAAATTACAAATATTCTTTAATTTTTATGTGGAAATTGAGTTAGAGATATTTTTGAACAAAAAAATCAAATAATTGATGTAATAACGTCAATATTGATGATTATAATAAAGATTATCTTTGTTCTTTTATAATATAAAAGTTTTATATACAAAGAATAAATAATTTACCTTTTTGATTTAATTATTTTAGTGTTTTTGATGCCTCTGAGGGGAAAATAGAGTAAAAAGAGCTCTATTTATAGTAAATACCTCCCTTCTAGAGTCCAGCAGGCTTCTAGTAGACATTTACTGATGCTTTCTACTAGAAATTATCAACATTTTAAGGTTTAGTGATTATTACATCATGATCAAACCATCTTATCTCCTTGTTACGCCATTATTTAGAGTGATCCCTATAACTCTAAGTTTGATGACATCATAGGCTTGGCCGAAGCCCAAACTTTGTGTATGTTATTAGTATTAATCATAATATAATAGTATTCATCAGTTTTATCACTTATATGACTGTTAAACCTAAAATAAGATTACAGTGAGTGATCCTAAATGATCAAATTTAAGCTCAAACTTTGATCATTAATAGCTTTTTAAGTTATCCATGCTAAAGCTATTCTGAGAGTGGATTCTGATAGCTTGGAAAGTCTTTATTAAACTTCCAAGGGAATTTCATTACATCATCAAGAATCTATTTTTGATGATCTTTCTTGTAACTCAACTTTTCTGTTGAAATTCAATATTTGGAACTTCAAACCACAATTTCAAGGGGCTATACCTTGAATATTATAATAGAAATTACATCATTCTTCACGTAAGAGCTAGTAGATTCTGACTGTCTACTTTTTTTAAGTTTGAACCACTTTCACAACAAAGTGGTCAACAGCTCTATTGATTTTATTCAATAATCCATTACAAGTTTTAACCTTGCTCATAACATGTAGAATAAATTTCATATCTGTATTCCTACAGTAATTACGTGGTGACTTTACTTTTGGCTTATCTCTCTATCTTGTATATATTAAGAGATATCAGCTAAAAACCATGAATATATGCATTGACCAAAAAAGTGCATATATTCATCTTGATTCCTTAAGTATTGACTTTAGAGATTAGCTTTATAATTGTTTTTTATGTGTAGACTTTCATGGATAATCCAATGGTACAGTTTCTTCCACATGTTGCTTCATTGGTTTCTGAGATAAATGAGGTTTTGTACCTTTTTTAAGATATTATTACTTATACTTCAGTAATTATTGACTTTTAAACTATGCCATAAAAATGACATATGTGTATTTTACCATGAGGAATCTAATGGTGTAATTTATTTCAAATTTTTATTCATTATATCCTGAGTTAATTCAGATTTTGTACTTATTCATGGTATTTTACTAATTTTTGAGATAATTATCATAAGTATAATTATTACAGAAATTTTGCTGTGACCTTTTTGGATATGTGGTCATATATCAAAGGCTCACACTATTGTTCAAATGATCAACCAACTAATCAAAATAACAAAAATCAATTCATAATCCAACAAGCAGGTATTGACTTTTATAGTTTTAAAAGGAATGCAACATGGTTCTTGCACATCAAAAATGATTCCTATGGTATTAATATCAAACCTTTACACACTGTAAATTCTTCTCCTGTTACTTCTGCAAATGATAATTCTGTCTCTCAAGATATGAGCTCATTATGGCATCAGCAAATGGGTGATTTTTCCATTAGAAACATTAATCAATTACTTAGATGCAACACCTCTAATGGAATTACCCTCTCATGTTTGAAAGACATTGGTGTATGCCATCCATTCTCTATTTCCAAGAGTGGGCATCGGCCTATAAAGAATGGGTCACAAGGTATTGTTGAGAGACCAGATGATGTTATTTTTGTTGATCTAATTGGTCCTATCTCCAAGAGCCTTAATAATATGAAATACATCCTAATTATTCAAGACGTATTTTCAAAAGTAGTAGTTGCTATACCAATAGCGGACAAGAGTGAGGCAAAATTTAAGCTTCAACATTGGATGAATCAATTCATCAATGTCACCAACAATAAAATCAAAATACTAAGAAGCAATAACAGGACTGAATTCAAGAATAATACACTCAAACAGTTCTTGGGAAGTAAGGGCATAATTCACGAATTTGCTATGCCCTATGAGCACCACCAAAATGGCAGGATCAAACAAACAAACTGAATGATCTCTGAGATGGCGTGGACTATGCTAAATGCTTCAAAACTTCCCCCTTTCCTGTGGCCATGGGAATACCAACATGCTGTCTGGATCTTCAACCAATCATTGCATACCAATGATGGCAAAACACCATTTGAGTTACTAGGGGGTAAGAAGCCATCACTCGACTTGTTACAGGTATTTGGGGCAACATCTTTTGTTTACACTCACAATTTCAAAAAAGACTTCTCAGCCAGAGCAATTACTGGTTATCACTTAGGAATTGCTGAAGATTCAAAGGGTTGGCTAATTTGGATAACTGGAAAGAAGAACATCACCCGGACCGCAAGTGTAAAATTTGATGAGAAAACGTTTCATGATCCAGGGAAGAGTCATACCTGGCAAGTAAAATCTATCCAGGTGGCAAACATATTTGACAGGAAAATGATTGATGAAGTTGAAAACCAAGATAGATTAATAACTGCAATTTCATCTGAAGCAAATCCAGCTATGTTATTGCTGACTACATATCAAGAAGTGCTCAAATCACTAAACAGAAAAGGATGGGTTGAGGCTATTGAAAAAGAACTTGCAAGAATGATCAAAGAAGACATATTTGAAAATGTCGACTTGAAGGAAGCACTTGCTGAGGTACCACACAAGAGCATACTCAGCACTAAATGGGTCTTTGTTAAGAAGCCAGACTGATATAAGGCAAGATTGGTAGCGAGGGGTTTCAAAAAAATTCACGGAATCAACTATGATGAGATGTTTGCACCTACACCAACTTTTAATGCCTTGTGCCTGTTGTTCTCCACAGCCTTCCTGCATAAGTGGCCAATAAAGACCTTTGATGTAAAAGTTGCATTCCTACATAGCTTGATAGACAAACCTGTATTCATTTGGAATCCGCAAGGTATGACAAATGAGAAATTTAAAGTATTGAAATTAAAAAAGGCACTTTATGGTACTAAGCAAGCTTCTGTCACAACCACGAGTTTTGGCCCTCCTCCTTGATGGCTGCGGAAATCCAACCTAGAGCCCAGATGGGGCCAATTGGTGACGTCATGTCCTTTATGGCCAATTGGCCCCCTTGGGTGTTTTATGGTTTTTACGCCATAACCCCTCTCAACCATCATTTATGGCCTCAGGCCATATCCTGCCATCATTGGCCTTCTTGGCCAAATTCCACCTCACCAACCCCCAGGCCTCCATCTTTCATTTTGGGCCTGGGGGGTCCTTTTATCTTCTAGGGGTTTCTGGACCCCCTAGCCAACCCCTTTCATTATGGGGGTTTAGGCCTAAATGGCCTTATTGGGCCATTTAGGCCCCCTACGGCTTCTACGGTCCACGGTCCGTAGGCCAAATAGGCCCCTTTTGGCCTAATCCAATGAGGCCAAAAGGGGCCAGCCACCTAGGCCCCAAACCACAATTGGGCACACCTGAGCCAATTTTGGCCATGACTTCCTTGGACCCAAAAATGACCAAATCCCTCTTGGACACCTTTTTGGCCATAAATCCCGTAGGACCCAATTTTGACCATGGACCACCATGGATCAATATTCCCATCATGGCCTCTGGCAACCACCAGAGGCCACCAGATCAGCTCAGCAAAGCCTTCACCTCAACTTAAGGGGAATTTCTTCCTTTTCTTCATGCACTCTGTACCCAAGATTGCAGGTGTGGTGCATATATGGTATTATATACCATTATGCACCATTTTTGCCAAGCAATCCAAGGGTGACGTTTTCAGGACCCAATTCCACCTTTCCATTTCAAGGTCCATAATTCCAACGCCCATTTCGAAGGAGGACTTTTCAGCTCATCAGTCTGGCAATCCATGGCAGCAATTCAGAAGATCATTCAAGGATCCCAACCACCTGTATCTGCAGGAGTTGGGTTGGTACAATTCATTCAGGATTATTCTAAGGTCAATTCTCAAGAGGTAGTACATCATTTAAATCAGTTGTCAAGACATCAAGTATTCGATACTCCTTGGACAACCCAATTCATCTGTACAGGCCTTATTCAATCAACCTGTATGGCCTTGGCCCAATTGGGCCATTTCTTATTCCACTGTGTGAATTCCATCACACAGTTCAAATTTCAAGATGGCCAGAACTGTATTTCCCGATTCGGACAATACAGTCATTGATCCACCTTCCAGGATCAATCTTTCATCTTTTTACATATACCGGCCACCTTTCAGCACCTGGGGACTTTTTCCCCAGTTAATTAATATATTGGATTTATTTTTATCCTTATTTTCTTTTACATTATTAAAGTTAATACTGATAATATTAAGTCAGTCATTAGCACCCTTTTCTCTTTTCTTTCTTCGCCTGTCAGTGGATATTGGTGGTCATATCCTTTACTAATTCCATTGTTCTTTCTGGCAGGTTGAAACAGTGAATTGAGGATTCACTTGGTTGGCTTCTTGGCTCTTGGCTTCTTTCATTTTGGCCTCTGGCTTCATTCTTCTTACCCTTTGTTATCTTTGGCATATTTGTCCTTTCTCTATTTCCTGCTTAAGAAATATATTCCATAGTATTTCTTATCATCTTTTGGAGCCCTCCAAGTGAGTTCTTGATTCCTGAGTGCCAGGCCCTCTTGCTTCCATAAGAGCCCCTGTGACATTATATTAATTAACTCATAATTTCTTTTCATTCTATTCATTCATTCTTCATCAATTTCATTCATTCATTCATCAAAATTATGACTCTTTAACGCTTATGAAAATTTATGATTCTTCGTCATCTCTCAATTTTCTCTCACTCATTTCTTCATTCTGAAAATTGAAAACTGACCCAAATTTTATTTTCTGTTCATCTTTTCAATCTTAATCTCATTTTTCATTATCATCAATCTTACTCTTATCCGTAATTCAGGCGTTGTTATCTTTGATCCTCAAATTATTCATCAGATTATTCAGACACGTTCTTCATATCAGGATTCATTTTGATTTATTCCTCAAGAGTTTTGATTTTGGAAGAATTCACTTGGAATTGATTTGATTGACCGATTTGACATAATTGAAATTGACATCAAGATAATTGATTGACCTGAAGATTTTATTGATTTGCTGATTATTCACATCAAGAATTCATTTTGATTGATTGACTTTCTGCAAGATTCTGATTTGATTTTATTCATTGATTTACTTCAAGACATTGATTTTATTTTTGACTTCAAGACTTCATTTGATTTTGATTTATTGATGTACTTGAAGATTTTCACTTGATTCCTTTATTTCCTCAAGATTTGATTGTTGATTCTTTACTTCAAGATAATTTTGAATTCCTTTCATTTATTTGATTTATTATTCCTGAATCATGCCAGTTGAACATTCACCTCCTGCAAGACAGACCAGATCTCAGGCCAGAACTCAAGCTGTTCTGACTCCAACTCCAAGGGCTCCCCTTGACGGTACCCCAGCAGTTTCTCAACTGAGGGCCAGATTGGACAGAGGACCCACTTTGGAAGGAGCAGCACCATCCAGGAAGGAAGGAAGAGGGCCAAGGAGATCAATCTCATTATCAGGAGTGGTTGGCGGATTCCCAGGACTTTCAAGAACCAGTCCCAAGGGTCAAGGTGAAGATGATGAAGAGGAGGAGGAGAATTCTGTGGAAGAGGAAGAGTCTAATGGCACTGAGGCTGCTCCTGCTCCTGTGGGAGCATCTGAAGGCACCAGAGGACCAACTCTAGCCCAGTCTGATCAGCCTGTCTCTCATCAGTCCGAACCATCTTTATTGGCCATCATGCAGCAGATGACTCAAATTATGGCCAATCTTCAAGCAGCTTCTTCCTCTGAGTCATCAAGACCACCAGCCTTCAAGACTCCATCTATGAAGGCTCCAGAATGCTTTGATGGGACTCAACCCTTCAAAGTCAGAAGCTTCACTCAATCTTGTCAACTCATCTTTCATAATGATCCGGCAAATTTCTCTCAAGATAGAAAGAAGGTTCTTTATGCCACTTCATTCTTAGTTGGCAGGGCTGCAAAATGGATTGAGCCTTATCTTTCCAATCTCAATAATCAAGACTCAAGTTACCTTCTCAATTCCTGGCCACTGTTTGAATCCCAATTGTTCACTTTATTTGGAGACCCAAATGAAGTTAGAAAAGCTGAAGCAGAATTGGATGGCCTTAGGATGAAAGAAGGTGGGCATGTTGCTTTATATATTGCCGATTTCAGGAGTTTGGTTTCAAGAATTGGGGATTGGGGTGAAAGGGCTCTCATTCATCATTTCAGGAAGGGCTTGGCCTCCAGAATTCTGGATCAATTAGCCTCCCATCCTTCAAATATTGACTCTCTCCAAGACTTAATGGACGTCAGCCTGGAACTTGATACCAGGTACCATGAGAGGCAAAAGGAGAAGAATCATCATCAAGAGAAGAAGCCTGAAGCCTCGAAGTCTCACTCTTCTCATCATCAAGTTTCTTCAAGCTCAAGGCATAAGAAGAAATTTCATTCTCAAAAGCGGGACAAGCCCCATTCTTCCTTGTTGAATAAGGACTTCAAGTTGAAGGGTTCTGAAAAAGAGAGAATAATCAAAGAGGGCTTGTGTACCTATTGTGGTGGGAAGCATAGTCTTGAGTCCTGTGTCAAAAGGCCTCAAAATAAGCTTACCCAACCGTCAGGCAGTTTTCCCAGCCAGGGAAAAGCCTGAGTGAAGATCATGTTGTGTTCGATGGTCTTCACAGTTTTCCTTCCAGAGCACAATTGTGCATTCTGAATACTGGTGTCAAAAATTCTCTTAAATTTTTTGTTTTTTCCTCTCTTTCTGATGTTTTTTACAGTATTCTCATTGATTCTGGTGCTACACACTCATTTATTGCAAAGCAGTTTGTTCACAAGTACTCATTGACTACGTCAGAACTTCTAGAGAAGATTCCTCTTATCATTTTGGACTCCTCTGAGTCCCCTTCCTTATTTGTGACTCACCATACTAAATATATGGTTGAGCTCCCTTCCTTCCCAAGCTTTGAATGGGACTTTTTAGTCATTGATACTCCCAAGGGAGAAGACCTCATATTGGGCTTTGACTTTCTCAATCATTTTAATCCTTCTATTGATTGGAGGCAAGGGCTGATCACCTTTAATCCTGATCATTTGGACTATCCTGATCCTTCTAATTCTGTCCGTAATGACTTTTCTTCTGCCAAGTCTTGTGCAGCTCTGGTTGGTGATTCTAGAACACCATCATTTCCATCTTCTGTCCATATTCCTTCCCTTAATTCCCCACAGTCATTACTATCTCCTAGAGCTGAAGTCTTCAAAGAGATTCAAGATGTTGGAGAAGATAATTCTGTATCTTCACTTCACCTCTTATTTGGGAATATGGACCTTCCTCCTTCATCCTATCATGACTCCCTGGAGGAGTTGTGGGATGAAGAGGAAGAGCCAGAAGAAGTAGAAACCGTGATGAAGGTTGTTCCTTCTGTCTATCACCAATATCTGGATGTATTCTCCAAGGTGAAAGCAGAAAAACTTCCTCCTCACCGTGCCTGTGATCATCATATCGAGCTGGAGGGGTCTCTACCTCCAGTTGGGGTGATCTACTCTTTATCCAAACAAGAGTCAGATACACTCAGGGCCTACATTTCAGAGAATGTAGAGAAAGTTTTCATCCGGCCAAGCTCCTCTTCAACAGGAGCACCTGTTATTTTTGTCAAAAAGAAAGATGGTGGCCTCCGTTTGTGTGTTGATTACCGCAAACTCAATGCTGTTACTAGGAAGAAGAAGTATCCTGTTCCGCCTATGAATCAGCTTCTCAATGTCTTTAATGGTTCTTCTATCTTCTCCAAGATTGATTTGTGTGGTGCATATAACCTGCTCAGAATCAAGGAGGGTGATGAGCATTTGACTTGTTTTAGAACTAAATATGGCAGTTATGAGTACTTGGTTATGCCGTTTGGGCTCACCAATGCTCCTGCTTCTTTTCAAAATCTTGTCAATGATATCTTCCAAGATTTGCTTGATGTTTATGTTGTGGTTTATTTAGACGATATTATGGTCTTTTCCAAGTCTGAGGAAGAGCATGTCACTCATGTGTCCACTGTTCTTTCCAGACTTAGGGCCAATAATCTTTTTGCTAAGGCGTCCAAATGCCTTTTTCATGTTTCTAGTGTTGAATACCTTGGTTATGTTGTTTCTTCTGAAGGCCTCAAGATGGACCAAGCAAAAGTCTAGCAGATTCTCAATTGGCCTCCTCCAAGAAACCTCAAGGCACTTCAATCCTTTCTTGGCTTTGCCAATTTTTACCGCCGTTTCATCAAGAATTATTCAAAGAAGATCAGTTCACTCACCAGCTTCCTCAAGAAAAATTCCTGTTTCCCCCTCAATG
Organism: Austropuccinia psidii; assembly: GCA_023105745.1. NCBI lineage: Eukaryota > Fungi > Basidiomycota > Pucciniomycetes > Pucciniales > Sphaerophragmiaceae > Austropuccinia > Austropuccinia psidii. The sequence goes on from JALGQZ010000004.1 coordinate 71,399,344, forward strand.
AGGAAGCTCTTAGTCAGTTTCATCAACTCAAAGAGGCTTTCACCACCGCTCCAATCCTTTCCCACTTCAATCCTTCTCTACCCACCATTGTAGAGACCGATGCATCCGATTATGCCTTGGGTGCTGTACTGAGTCAGGTCTCTGACTCAGGAAAACATCCCATTGCATTCGACAGCTGCAAGCTTATTCCAGCGGAGCTTAACTATGAGATTCATGACAAGGAACTCCTTGGAATAGTCTGGGCTCTCAAGCGCTTGAGGGCTTTTCTTCTTTCTCTGTCTTCCCCTTTTGAAGTGCTCACCGATCATTCTTCTCTTCAGTACTTTATGTCATCAAAGATCCTTACTTGCCGTCAAGCCCGTTGGGCTGAATTCCTGTCTGAATTTCATTTCTCAATCACTTACCGCCCTGGCCGCCTGGATACTCTTCCGGATGCTTTATCACGTCGGGACGACGTTTATCCGGAGAGGGGGGAGGATTTCATCAGCAAGAATCCAATGAATTTTCAGCAACTCATTAAGCAAGATGAAGTTCAACCCTCAAAGTTCTTTGCAGTCAAGGTGGAGTCATTTTCAAATCTTATTGACTCAATTCAGAAGGCAGTATGGCAAGATCCTCAGTACCAAAGTATCCTTGAAGTTTTGGGTAAAGGTAAATCTGTCCAAGATTATTCTCTTGATTCCTCCTCCCAACTTCTTCTCTTCAAAGATTGGGTGGTAGTCCCAAATGACTCCACAATTCAACTCAGCATTCTTCAAAAGCGTCACGATTCTCCTCTAGCTGGACACCCTGGCCAAGAGAAGACTCTCAAACTTGTCAAGCGGGATTTCCACTGGTCCGGCATGACTCAATTCATCAAGGATTATGTTTCATCCTGTCAACAGTGTTCAAGAAACAAGAATATTCATCATAAGAAGTTTGGATTTCTCAAGCCTCTTCCAATTCCAAATGGTCCTTGGATTGGCCTCTCAATGGATTTCATCACTCAACTGCCACTGTCCAATTCCTTTGACTCAATCCTTGTCATAGTGGACAGATTCTCAAAAATGGCGGTTTTTATTCCAACAATGTCTTCAATCACTTCACTGGATTTGGCCCATTTATTCATCAAGAATATTTTCTCAAAGCATGGCCTCCCATCAAGCATTGTCAGTGATAGAGGTTCACTCTTCGTTTCTTCCTTCTGGACCAATCTTTGTCAGCAGCTCAAGATTTCAAGAGACTTGTCAACTGCTTATCACCCAGAAACTGATGGACAGACAGAGAGGGTAAATCAGATACTAGAACAGTATCTTCGGATGTATGTCAGTTATCATCGAGATGATTGGAACACCTGGCTCCCTCTGGCTGAATTTGCCTACAATAATTCTGATCACTCTTCAACCAAGCAATCACCGTTTTTCACTGTTTATGGAAGAGATCCACAATTTGATTCAGTTCACATCACTCAAGATACTCCTTCTGGAAAGTTATCAACAAAAATCCAATCAGTATAGCAAGATGTCAAGAGAGAACTTGAAATCGCCATAAACCAGTTTAAGAGGTATGCAGATAAAGGTAGAGCAAGCCCACCTGTTTTCAATCCTGGTGACATGGTATGGCTTTCTTCCAAGAACATCAAATCAACCAGACCCACCAAAAAACTATCCGAAAGATGGTTGGGTCCTTTTCCAATCTTGAAGAAAGTCAGTTCTCATGCTTACCACCTCAAGCTTCCATCTCAATGGAAATCCATCCACCCAGTCTTCCATATCTCACTTTTGGAACCAGTCAAGACATCAACAATCCCAAAGTGGCATCAAGAGCCTCCTCCTCCAATCATCATTGAAGAATAAGAGGAATGGGAAGTCTCTCAAATACTGGACTCAAAGCTCAAGAGAAGAAAATTATGGTATCTGGTGGAATGGAAAGGTTTCAGTCAAGACCCAGAAAGATCCACTTGGGAACCAGCCGAAAACCTCAAGAATTGTCCTGAACTTGTCAAAGATTTTCATTCCTTATATCCTGACAAGCCAGGTCCCAATTCTTCAAAAGCTTGATTCACTTATGGTGCTTGGTGGGGAGAGGAATTACCAAAAGTAAGTCCCACTCCTGGTATGCACCTTTCGGGATATTCTACCCTTATCTGTTGTAAGCATCACCTTGGCCACTTTGTGAGCACTTGGCAATTTTGGACACAGATCTTGGCCTGGCTTTTCAACATTCAATTCCAAAATTATGGCCATTTTCACTTGGACAAATGGACCATTCACCCGTTTACTTCTTTTCCAAGTTTCCCAATGCAATTCAATCCTTAACAAGTTTGTTTTTCTTTTATGGCACTGGCGGGATTGGCAACTACCAAAAGTAAGTTTCTCTCCCGGTGTGCACTTCCCTGAGGGGTCTACAATCTGTCCAAAACATCACCTTGGCCACTTTGTGAGCACCTGGCATCAAATCTCTTTTCCAGGTACCCTGGCCACTCTCAATTCAATTCTCGAAATCCGTGATGAAGATTGGACTCCCCCTCAAAATTTTTCTTTTTATTTCTTTTTCTGTTTTATTTCATTTTCTTTTATTTTCTTTCTTTATCATTTCAATTCTCTTTTATTATAATCTTTATGCCAATTCTACATCAATTCAATCCTTCAACATTTTCAAAGCCAAATGTCAAGAGAAGACTACGTCAACTTCAATTCATATGCCAGCACTATTATCAGTTCAAAATTTTTCTTTTCAAAGATCAAATACCTCTGGAATCCCTCCGTCCAATCCGTCTTAATAGCCTCAACAGGCTTCTACCTTATCTTGGTGCTCAGGAGCTCACCATTCAAGGTAGGGGGGTACTGTCACAACCACGAGTTTTGGCCCTCCTCCTTGATGGCTGCGGCAATCCAACCTGGAGCCCAGATGGGGCCAATTGGTCACGTCATGTCCTTTATGGCCAATTGGCCCCCTTGGGTGTTTTATGGTTTTTATGCCATAACCCCTCTTAACCATCATTTATGGCCTCAGGCCATATCCTGCCATCATTGGCCTTCTTGGCCAAATTCCACCTCACCAACCCCCAGGCCTCCATCTTTCATTTTGGGCCTGGGGGGTCCTTTTATCTTCTAGGGGTTTCTGGACCCCCTAGCCATCATCATTGGCCCCTGGCCAACCCCTTTCATTATGGGGGTTTAGGCCTAAATGGCCTTATTGGGCCATTTAGGCCCCCTACGGCTTCTACGGTCCGTAAGCCGCGGTCCGCGGTCTGTAGGCCAATTAGGCCCCTTTTGGCCTAATCCAATGAGGCCAAAGGGGCCAGCCACCTAGGCCCACCTGAGCCAATTTTGGCCATGACTTCCTTGGACCCAAAAATGACCAAATCCCTCTTGGACACCTTTTTGGCCATAAATCCCGTAGGACCCAATTTTGACCATGGACCACCATGGATCAATATTCCCATCATGGCCTCTGGCAACCACCAGAGGCCACCAAATCAGCTCAGCAAAGCCTTCCCCTCAACTTAAGGGGAATTTCTTCCTTTCCTTCATGCACTCTGTACCCAAGATTGCAGGTGTGGTGCATATATGGTATTATATACCATTATGCACCATTTTTGCTCAGCAATCCAATGGTGACGTTTTCAGGACCCAATTCCACCTTTCCATTTCAAGGTCCATAATTCCAACGCCCATTTCGAAGGAGGACTTTTCAGCTCATCAGTCTGGCAATCCATGGCGGCAATTCAGAAGATCATTCAAGGATCCCAACCACCTGTATCTGCAGGAGTTGGGTTGGTACAATTCATTCAGGATTATTCTAAGGTCAATTCTCAAGAGGTAGTACATCATTTAAATCAGTTGTCAAGACATCAAGTATTCGATACTCCTTGGACAACTCAATTCATCTGTACAGGCCTTATTCAATCAACCTGTATGGCCTTGGCCCAATTGGGCCATTTCTTATTCCACTGTGTGAATTCCATCACACAGTTCAAATTTCAAGATGGCCAGAACTGTATTTCCCGATTCGGACAATACAGTCATTGATCCACCTTCCAGGATCAATCTTTCATCTTTTTACATATACTGGCCACCTTTCAGCACCTGGGGACTGTTTCCCCAGTTAATTAATATATTGGATTTATTTTTATCCTTATTTTCTTTTACATTATTAAAGTTAATACTGATAATATTAAGTCAGTCATTAGCACCCTTTTCTCTTTTCTTTCTTCGCCTGTCAGTGGATATTGGTGGTCATATCCTTTACTAATTCCATTGTTCTTTCTGGCAGGTTGAAACAGTGAATTGAGGATTCACTTGGTTGGCTTCTTGGCTCTTGGCTTCTTTCATTTTGGCCTCTGGCTTCATTCTTCTTACCCTTTGTTATCTTTGGCATATTTGTCCTTTCTCTATTTCCTGCTTAAGAAATATATTCCATAGTATTTCTTATCATCTTTTGGAGCCCTCCAAGTGAGTTCTTGATTCCTGAGTGCCAGGCCCTCTTGCTTCCATAAGAGCCCCTGTGACATTATATTAATTAACTCATAATTTCTTTTCATTCTATTCATTCATTTCTCATCAATTTCATTCATTCATTCATCAAAATTATGACTCTTTAACGCTTATGAAAATTTATGATTCTTCGTCATCTCTCAATTTTCTCTCACTCATTTCTTTATTCTGAAAATTGAAAACTGACCCAAATTTTATTTTCTGTTCATCTTTTCAATCTTAATCTCATTTTTCATTATCATCAATCTTACTCTTATCCGTAATTCAGGCGTTGTTATCTTTGATCCTCAAATTATTCATCAGATTATTCAGACACGTTCTTCATATCAGGATTCATTTTGATTTATTCCTCAAGAGTTTCGATTTTGGAAGAATTCACTTGGAATTGATTTGATTGACCGATTTGACATAATTGAAATTGACATCAAGATAATTGATTGACCTGAAGATTTTATTGATTTGCTGATTATTCACATCAAGAATTCATTTTGATTGATTGACTTTCTGCAAGATTCTGATTTGATTTGATTCATTGATTTACTTCAAGACATTGATTTTATTTTTGACTTCAAGACTTCATTTGATTTTGATTTATTGATGTACTTGAAGATTTTCACTTGATTCCTTTATTTCCTCAAGATTTGATTGTTGATTCTTTACTTCAAGATAATTTTGAATTCCTTTCATTTATTTGATTTATTATTCCTGAATCATGCCAGTTGAACATTCACCTCCTGCAAGACAGACCAGATCTCAGGCCAGAACTCAAGCTGTTCTGACTCCAACTCCAAGGGCTCCCCTTGACGGTACCCCAGCAGTTTCTCAACTGAGGGCCAGATTGGACAGAGGACCCACTTTGGAAGGAGCAGCACCATCCAGGAAGGAAGGAAGAGGGCCAAGGAGATCAATCTCATTATCAGGAGTGGTTGGCGGATTCCCAGGACTTTCAAGAACCAGTCCCAAGGGTCAAGGTGAAGATGATGAAGAGGAGGAGGAGAATTCTGTGGAAGAGGAAGAGTCTAATGGCACTGAGGCTGCTCCTGCTCCTGTGGGAGCATCTGAAGGCACCAGAGGACCAACTCTAGCCCAGTCTGATCAGCCTGTCTCTCATCAGTCCGAACCATCTTTATTGGCCATCATGCAGCAGATGACTCAAATTATGGCCAATCTTCAAGCAGCTTCTTCCTCTGAGTCATCAAGACCACCAGCCTTCAAGACTCCATCTATGAAGGCTCCAGAATGCTTTGATGGGACTCAACCCTTCAAAGTCAGAAGCTTCACTCAATCTTGTCAACTCATCTTTCATAATGATCCGGCAAACTTCTCTCAAGATAGAAAGAAGGTTCTTTATGCCACTTCATTCTTAGTTGGCAGGGCTGCAAAATGGATTGAGCCTTATCTTTCCAATCTCAATAATCAAGACTCAAGTTACCTTCTCAATTCCTGGCCACTGTTTGAATCCCAATTGTTCACTTTATTTGGAGACCCAAATGAAGTTAGAAAAGCTGAAGCAGAATTGGATGGCCTTAGGATGAAAGAAGGTGGGCATGTTGCTTTATATATTGCCGATTTCAGGAGTTTGGTTTCAAGAATTGGGGATTGGGGTGAAAGGGCTCTCATTCATCATTTCAGGAAGGGCTTGGCCTCCAGAATTCTGGATCAATTAGCCTCCCATCCTTCAAATATTGACTCTCTCCAAGACTTAATGGACGTCAGCCTGGAACTTGATACCAGGTACCATGAGAGGCAAAAGGAGAAGAATCATCATCAAGAGAAGAAGCCTGAAGCCTCGAAGTCTCACTCTTCTCATCATCAAGTTTCTTCAAGCTCAAGGCATAAGAAGAAATTTCATTCTCAAAAGCGGGACAAGCCCCATTCTTCCTTGTTGAATAAGGACTTCAAGTTGAAGGGTTCTGAAAAAAAGAGAATAATCAAAGAGGGCTTGTGTACCTATTGTGGTGGGAAGCATAGTCTTGAGTCCTGTGTCAAAAGGCCTCAAAATAAGCTTACCCAACCGTCAGGCAGTTTTCCCAGCCAGGGAAAAGCCTGAGTGAAGATCATGTTGTGTTTGATGGTCTTCACAGTTTTCCTTCCAGAGCACAATTGTGCATTCTGAATACTGGTGTCAAAAATTCTCTTAAATTTTTTGTTTTTTCTTCTCTTTCTGATGTTTTTTACAGTATTCTCATTGATTCTGGTGCTACACACTCATTTATTGCAAAGCAGTTTGTTCACAAGTACTCATTGACTACGTCAGAACTTCTAGAGAAGATTCCTCTTATCATTTTGGACTCCTCTGAGTCCCCTTCCTTATTTGTGACTCACCATACTAAATATATGGTTGAGCTCCCTTCCTTCCCAAGCTTTGAATGGGACTTTTTAGTCATTGATACTCCCAAGGGAGAAGACCTCATATTGGGCTTTGACTTTCTCAATCATTTTAATCCTTCTATTGATTGGAGGCAAGGGCTGATCACCTTTAATCCTGATCATTTGGACTATCCTGATCCTTCTAATTCTGTCCGTAATGACTTTTCTTCTGCCAAGTCTTGTGCAGCTCTGGTTGGTGATTCTAGAACACCATCATTTCCATCTTCTGTCCATATTCCTTCCCTTAATTCCCCACAGTCATTACTATCTCCTAGAGCTGAAGTCTTCAAAGAGATTCAAGATGTTGGAGAAGATAATTCTGTATCTTCACTTCACCTCTTATTTGGGAATATGGACCTTCCTCCTTCATCCTATCATGACTCCCTGGAGGAGTTGTGGGATGAAGAGGAAGAGCCAGAAGAAGTAGAAACCGTGATGAAGGTTGTTCCTTCTGTCTATCACCAATATCTGGATGTATTCTCCAAGGTGAAAGCAGAAAAACTTCCTCCTCACCGTGCCTGTGATCATCATATCGAGCTGGAGGGGTCTCTACCTCCAGTTGGGGTGATCTACTCTTTATCCAAACAAGAGTCAGATACACTCAGGGCCTACATTTCAGAGAATGTAGAGAAAGTTTTCATCCGGCCAAGCTCCTCTTCAACAGGAGCACCTGTTATTTTTGTCAAAAAGAAAGATGGTGGCCTCCGTTTGTGTGTTGATTACCGCAAACTCAATGCTGTTACTAGGAAGAAGAAGTATCCTGTTCCGCCTATGAATCAGCTTCTCAATGTCTTTAATGGTTCTTCTATCTTCTCCAAGATTGATTTGCGTGGTGCATATAACCTGCTCAGAATCAAGGAGGGTGATGAGCATTTGACTTGTTTTAGAACTAAATATGGCAGTTATGAGTACTTGGTTATGCCGTTTGGGCTCACCAATGCTCCTGCTTCTTTTCAAAATCTTGTCAATGATATCTTCCAAGATTTGCTTGATGTTTATGTTGTGGTTTATTTAGACGATATTATGGTCTTTTCCAAGTCTGAGGAAGAGCATGTCACTCATGTGTCCACTGTTCTTTCCAGACTTAGGGCCAATAATCTTTTTGCTAAGGCGTCCAAATGCCTTTTTCATGTTTCTAGTGTTGAATACCTTGGTTATGTTGTTTCTTCTAAAGGCCTCAAGATGGACCAAGCAAAAGTCTAGCAGATTCTCAATTGGCCTCCTCCAAGAAACCTCAAGGCACTTCAATCCTTTCTTGGCTTTGCCAATTTTTACCGCCGTTTCATCAAGAATTATTCAAAGAAGGTCAGTTCACTCACCAGCTTCCTCAAGAAAAATTCCTGTTTCCCCCTCAATGAGGAAGCTCTTAGTCAGTTTCATCAACTCAAAGAGGCTTTCACCACCGCTCCAATCCTTTCCCACTTCAATCCTTCTCTACCCACCATTGTAGAGACCGATGCATCCGATTATGCCTTGGGTGCTGTACTGAGTCAGGTCTCTGACTCAGGAAAACATCCCATTGCATTCGACAGCCGCAAGCTTATTCCAGCGGAGCTTAACTATGAGATTCATGACAAGGAACTCCTTGGAATAGTCTGGGCTCTCAAGCGCTGGAGGGCTTTTCTTCTTTCTCTGTCTTCCCCTTTTGAAGTGCTCACCAATCATTCTTCTCTTCAGTACTTTATGTCATCAAAGATCCTTACTCGCCGTCAAGCCCGTTGGGCTGAATTCCTGTCTGAATTTCATTTCTCAATCACTTACCGCCCTGGCCGCCTGGATACTCTTCCGGATGCTTTATCACGTCGGGACGACGTTTATCCGGAGAGGGGGGAGGATTTCATCAGCAAGAATCCAATGAATTTTCAGCAACTCATTAAGCAAGATGAAGTTCAACCCTCAAAGTTCTTTGCAGTCAAGGTGGAGTCATTTTCAAATCTTATTGACTCAATTCAGAAGGCAGTATGGCAAGATCCTCAGTACCAAAGTATCCTTGAAGTTTTGGGTAAAGGTAAATCTGTCCAAGATTATTCTCTTGATTCCTCCTCCCAACTTCTTCTCTTCAAAGATTGGGTGGTAGTCCCAAATGACTCCACAATTCAACTCAGCATTCTTCAAAAGCGTCACGATTCTCCTCTAGCTGGACACCCTGGCCAAGAGAAGACTCTCAAACTTGTCAAGCGGGATTTCCACTGGTCCGGCATGACTCAATTCATCAAGGATTATGTTTCATCCTGTCAACAGTGTTCAAGAAACAAGAATATTCATCATAAGAAGTTTGGATTTCTCAAGCCTCTTCCAATTCCAAATGGTCCTTGGATTTGCCTCTCAATGGATTTCATCACTCCACTGCCACTGTCCAATTCCTTTGACTCAATCCTTGTCATAGTGGACAGATTCTCAAAAATGGCGGTTTTTATTCCAACAATGTCTTCAATCACTTCACTGGATTTGGCCCATTTATTCATCAAGAATATTTTCTCAAAGCATGGCCTCCCATCAAGCATTGTCAGTGATAGAGGTTCACTCTTCGTTTCTTCCTTCTGGACCAATCTTTGTCAGCAGCTCAAGATTTCAAGAGACTTGTCAACTGCTTATCACCCAGAAACTGATGGACAGACAGAGAGGGTAAATCAGAAACTAGAACAGTATCTTCGGATGTATGTCAGTTATCATCGAGATGATTGGAACACCTGGCTCCCTCTGGCTGAATTTGCCTACAATAATTCTGATCACTCTTCAACCAAGCAATCACCGTTTTCACTGTTTATGGAAGAGATCCACAATTTGATTCAGTTCACATCACTCAAGATACTCCTTCTGGAAAGTTATCAACAAAAATCCAATCAGTATAGCAAGATGTCAAGAGAGAACTTGAAATCGCCATAAACCGGTTTAAGAGGTATGCAGATAAAGGTAGAGCAAGCCCACCTGTTTTCAATCCTGGTGACATGGTATGGCTTTCTTCCAAGAACATCAAATCAACCAGACCCACCAAAAAACTATCCGAAAGATGGTTGGGTCCTTTTCCAATCTTGAAGAAAGTCAGTTCTCATGCTTACCACCTCAAGCTTCCATCTCAATGGAAATCCATCCACCCAGTCTTCCATATCTCACTTTTGGAACCAGTCAAGACATCAACAATCCCAGAGGGGCATCAAGAGCCTCCTCCTCCAATCATCATTGAAGAAGAAGAGGAATGGGAAGTCTCTCAAATACTGGACTCAAAGCTCAAGAGAAGAAAATTATGGTATCTGGTGGAATGGAAAGGTTTCAGTCAAGACCCAGAAAGATCCACTTGGGAACCAGCCGAAAACCTCAAGAATTGTCCTGAACTTGTCAAAGATTTTCATTCCTTATATCCTGACAAGCCAGGTCCCAATTCTTCAAAAGATTGATTCACTTATGGTGCTTGGTGGGGAGAGGAATTACCAAAAGTAAGTCCCACTCCTGGTATGCACCTTTCGGGATATTCTACCCTTATCTGTTGTAAGCATCACCTTGGCCACTTTGTGAGCACTTGGCAATTTTGGACACAGATCTTGGCCTGGCTTTTCAACATTCAATTCCAAAATTATGGCCATTTTCACTTGGACAAATGGACCATTCACCCATTTACTTCTTTTCCAAGTTTCCCAATGCAATTCAATCCTTAACAAGTTTGTTTTTCTTTTATGGCACTGGCGGGATTGGCAACTACCAAAAGTAAGTTTCTCTCCCGGTGTGCACTTCCCTGAAGGGTCTACAATCTGTCCAAAACATCACCTTGGCCACTTTGTGAGCACCTGGCATCAAATCTCTTTTCCAGGTACCCTGGCCACTCTCAATTCAATTCTCGAAATCCGTGATGAAGATTGGACTCCCCCTCAAAATGTTTCTTTTTATTTCTTTTTCTGTTTTATTTCATTTTCTTTTATCATTTCAATTCTCTTTTATTATAATCTTTATGCCAATTCTACGTCAATTCAATCCTTCAACATTTTCAAAGCCAAATGTCAAGAGAAGACTACGTCAACTTCAATTCATATGCCAGCACTATTATCAGTTCAAAATTTTTCTTTTCAAAGATCAAATACCTCTGGAATCCCTCCGTCCAATCCGTCTTAATAGCCTCAACAGGCTTCTACCTTATCTTGGTTCTCAGGAGCTCACCATTCAAGGTAGGGGGGTACTGTCACAACCACGAGTTTTGGCCCTCCTCCTTGATGGCTGCGGCAATCCAACCTGGAGCCCAGATGGGGCCAATTGGTCACGTCATGTCCTTTATGGCCAATTGGCCCCCTTGGGTGTTTTATGGTTTTTACGCCATAACCCCTCTCAACCATCATTTATGGCCTCAGGCCATATCCTGCCATCATTGGCCTTCTTGGCCAAATTCCACCTCACCAACCCCCAGGCCTCCATCTTTCATTTTGGGCCTGGGGGGTCCTTTTATCTTCTAGGGGTTTCTGGACCCCCTAGCCAACCCCTTTCATTATGGGGGTTTAGGCCTAAATGGCCTTATTGGGCCATTTAGGCCCCCTACGGCTTCTACGGTCCGTAAGCCGCGGTCCGCAGTCTGTAGGCCAATTAGGCCCCTTTTGGCCTAATCCAATGAGGCCAAAGGGGCCAGCCACCTAGGCCCACCTGAGCCAATTTTGGCCATGACTTCCTTGGACCCAAAAATGACCAAATCCCTCTTGGACACCTTTTTGGCCATAAATCCTGTAGGACCCAATTTTGACCATGGACCACCATGGATCAATATTCCCATCATGGCCTCTGGCAACCACCAGAGGCCACCAAATCAGCTCAGCAAAGCCTTCCCCTCAACTTAAGGGGAATTTCTTCCTTTCCTTCATGCACTCTGTACCCAAGATTGCAGGTGTGGTGCATATATGGTATTATATACCATTATGCACCATTTTTGCTCAGCAATCTAATGGTGACGTTTTCAGGACCCAATTCCACCTTTCCATTTCAAGGTCCATAATTCCAACGCCCATTTCGAAGGAGGACTTTTCAGCTCATCAGTCTGGCAATCCATGGCGGCAATTCAGAAGATCATTCAAGGATCCCAACCACCTGTATCTGCAGGAGTTGGGTTGGTACAATTCATTCAGGATTATTCTAAGGTCAATTCTCAAGAGGTAGTACATCATTTAAATCAGTTGTCAAGACATCAAGTATTTGATACTCCTTGGACAACCCAATTCATCCATACAGGCCTTATTCAATCAACCTGTATGGCCTTGGCCCAATTGGGCCATTTCTTATTCCACTGTGTGAATTCCATCACACAGTTCAAATTTCAAGATGGCCAGAACTGTATTTCCCGATTCGGACAATACAGTCATTGATCCACCTTCCAGGATCAATCTTTCATCTTTTTACATATACCGGCCACCTTTCAGCACCTGGGGACTTTTTCCCCAGTTAATTAATATATTGGATTTATTTTTATCCTTATTTTCTTTTACATTATTAAAGTTAATACTGATAATATTAAGTCAGTCATTAGCACCCTTTTCTCTTTTCTTTCTTTGCCTGTCAGTGGATATTGGTGGTCATATCCTTTACTAATTCCATTGTTCTTTCTGGCAGGTTGAAACAGTGAATTGAGGATTCACTTGGTTGGCTTCTTGGCTCTTGGCTTCTTTCATTTTGGCCTCTGGCTTCATTCTTCTTACCCTTTGTTATCTTTGGCATATTTGTCCTTTCTCTATTTCCTGCTTAAGAAATATATTCCATAGTATTTCTTATCATCTTTTGGAGCCCTCCAAGTGAGTTCTTGATTCCTGAGTGCCAGGCCCTCTTGCTTCCATAAGAGCCCCTGTGACAGCTTCATGTTACTGGTGGTTGCACCTAAAAGATATTCTACAACATATAGGTTTTAGACCAAATGATGAAGATCCAAGTACTTACATATTTCAACAGGAAACTGAATGATCAATCTTATGGGTACATGTTGACAATGGAGAAATTACTTCTTCTTCCAATGGTTTGATGATGGAAATAATTGAAAAATTGAACAAAAAAATAAAAATTAAATGGGATGATGAAATTGGTAATCTAGTGGGTATAGCTATAAAGAAGAGAAAGGAGGGTTTCAAGTTTTATCAACCAGACCTGATCAATAAATTAACTCATTTGATGCCAAGCAATATCAAAGCTAAATCACCATTACCTATTTACTGTAAACTACAATAAAATCATGCTAAAGAGATGGACAAACCGTACTTGAAGAGAATTGGTATGTTGCTGTATATTTCACAAGCATCCAGACCAGACATATGTCATGCTGTTAACTATCTTGCTTGATTTTCCATGAACATGGATAGCTCTCACTGGCTTGCGCTGGATCACTTAATTGCTTATATGAGGGGGACTAGGAATATACAAAGCCTCATTTCAGAAGACAACGATTTGTGTGAGATTAAATGTTATGTGGATGCCAATTGGGGAGGAGAAGGGGATTGCTCGACACATGGCTATCTCATTATGCAGGGCAGAAACCCAATCTCATCGCAATCTAAATGACAAACAACAGTGGCTTCTTCAATAGTGCAAGCAGAATACATGGCATTATCCTTTGCAGTGAAATAATGCATCTGGGTCTCAAATTTATTCCAACTTCTATTAGGGAAATTAATTCCAATCATGTTGTCAGACAACAAAACGGCAGTAGGAATATTGACTGCATCAATGAGTAGAAAGCAAACTCAACATTTAATCAGGGATTTTAACCTGATAAATGAGTACATTACATGTGGAGAAATTAAGCTATCATGGATCTCTACAAATAATCAATTGGCAGACATTCTCACAAAAGCAATTGGTTATCTCAAGGTTGGCCATTTTAGCAATGTTGTGAATTGGATGTAATTTTGATTTTATGGAGGGGAGTGTTGTATTATTATCAAATACAAAATGATAATAAAATAAACCTAATGTGATGATAGATGAATATTGAATATGCATAACATCAAAATTGATACTTAAAAGAAAATTGAAAGGAAGATTAATCCCTCAGGGGAGATCTTCCTTTTAATTTATTTTAAATTTATTATTTTTATTTTTACTAATGATTGAATAATTTTTATTCACTAATTAGGTACGCTATAATTTCTAGGGGAGATTATTAGTGGGGCTCAGTCTTTTTCTGATTTGGCCCTGGGAAACAAGAAAATCAGACTGACTGATTTCAAAATCAGTCATGCCGTATTTTCAGGTGTCCCAGGTTCATACAGGCCTCCGGCGGGCTTTTTTTCATGCCACGCATCTTTTTCTTATGGCTTTTTGGAACCATACCCTACCTTGTTTTATGTCACTTTTTTTTGAATTTTTCTTGTACCATTTTCCTTTAACATAACGACGTGATTTTTTTGTAAAAACAATGTTGAAAAACAAATAGAGGAAAGGTTCAAAATTGAATGGAAGGTCCCATGGTGTTTGGGGTGCTTGCTCAAGTTGGCCCGTTCTGCATCTGATTTGGGCCTTTCTCACGTGGATTTTGCCTCGGAAATCAGAAATACAACACCGCTTATAAATTTTGGTTTTCCAATTGCGTTTTTTCTGTGTATAGATCGTAGCTGTCACCTCCTGAGAAGTCACAGTGGTTTCTTGCGTGCCAATTTGCTTGACAAACGGTGGGGGGGTCAACCTCTGCCGTGAATGGGCCTGAGAGACCATTAAATGTGCGTTTTGAAGCACGGCATGTCTCATGCCGATCTCTCAGGCCCATACAGCGCCCCAAACCGCCTTTTTGGTGATTTTACGAAAATTTAATTTGCCAGGAGCAGCTCGACACCAAAAATTTCAGAAAATCTTAACCAAGAAAACAAAAGTTTTGTCTCTTATGCCACTATCTCAGGGCCTATTTGGGCTGGGAAGTTACTCCCTTCAAGGTGTGTCCATGGGATCTCAAAGCGAGACATTCTCTGGCTTCTGCGAAAAACTATCTTTTCTCGCGGTTGGCGGGATCGCGCAGCCGGCGGTGCTCGCTGCAGTTTATCAATGAGGTGAATTTCCCATGACAGAAAGACGACCCTCTTTCTCAAGCAGAAACATAATCCGTTACAGTCGCCAATCGTGAAGCAGTGCTTGCAAGAGGTCCCTTCGAAAAGCTATAAAACCATGGGGCACATTCCTTCAAAACTTCCAATCCCCCACTAAACCCCCTACGTTTATAGTATTACCACTTAAATAGCCTTGGTAAATAGTCCAGAGACGACCAGAAATCATGCGTTTCACGATTCCTATGTTTTTAGCGTTAAGCGCTAACGCCGTACTGGCTCGGGGCCGCTGGTCCTCCTCCTACAACAATCACACCGTCTGTTACAATTACTTTCAAGCCAAGGACGGCTGTGTCTGGTCCAGCGCTGGTACCAACCGATGCCCACCTAGCCAGACCGGTCAAGCCCAGACAGTAAGTCTCCAATCTCATCTATCCATCCAGCTCTACCTAACAAGCTCCTTGTACTTGACTTTAGTTTGAGCTCCCAACCGAATTGGCCAACAAGCTACTCAACCTCCAAAATAAGCAGTTAAAACGTCGTTATAACTCATACCCCGGTACAGGAGTAAGCCGCCTAGCTGCCGATCCTCTCGCCCCGCTTGCTAATCTCATCTTATTCATAGGGTTTCGTGCTGGCCCCTGGTACCGGCGTAAGGCCTACTATCACTCTCCCTTTTTCTCTCGAAATTGAGTCACATTACTTAGGCAATGTTAAATCTATAGGCCTGCAACAAGTATTATGATTCTAACAATGAAGATGGCGTCTGTCTTTGGACTGGCGCCTCCCGCGATGGCAGTGATCCCAAAACAGCGGGGTGGTTGAACGGGTAAGTATTATTTGATATATACAGTCCATGTCGCAGGACTCAGCTGAACTCTGGTCTTAGTGCCGATGATCGCAACTGCGGCAAACAAGTGTAAGTTTTGCGGATTTTTCTAATAGACAGGAATAATCAGTCTGGCTGAAATCCTCCCACTCAGTTACATTACCCGTCCCGGAATGGATCCCATATATGTCCCCATTGTCGACGGTAAGTAAGAAAACCTTTAGAGATTCTAAGAATGAATTTATGCCCATCTGATATCCCGTCATTAGGTTGCACTTTTAACCAATTTTCACTAGAGGACAGGAAGACAGCATGCTTTGGAATTGCTTTCACTAAGAAGGTCAGCGACCTTGGTTCTCTTGATGTCTTTTTTACAAAATCAACTCATCTCGCCTCTACTTCAGACCTTTAACCGCCTCCGCCCATCCGCCGAAGAAATCCGACGCCAAACGTTGACCTCAGTGACCTGGAACTTGTACGTGCCATTCATTTCGTCACGTTGCATTGGTACGGCTAACATGGTAACATTGACGAATCAATATTGTAGTGATAACGAGAACGGGGACCACCCCGAGAATGCGCCACGTAACTGAGAGAAAGTCGTAGCGCTTTTTTGCTCTGAGTTTGCTCTGAGTTTATTTTTAAACCATTGTTAACTCGTCACGTCTTGATAAATTTACACAGACCTTCAAGTCACCTTGTAGTCTAGAGATGATTGCGATTGTCAATTCATGGGAAGAACACTTTTACCCCTTTGTCATTTGGTATTGAATGACCACAGAACTCCTCTTGAGTTAAATCAAGTGATAAAGACAGCTGCCGCCAAATCCGGGGCCTGCTGCACTGAAACGATTACTCCTTACTTTAACCTCTAATTTTTTCACAGAAGAATTGGTGCATGAAGTTGACGTATGATTCAACCTCTTTTTCTCAGAAAGTGGGCGCATTTAAATAAGCAATGAGGTTTGACTCAGTCGAAAGCCGAAATGTCCCCTCAACTTACCCCATATCGTTAAAAGGAACTTTCGTAGTTTGACCTAAAAGTTAAAGGATGGAACCACAAGAGTTGACAATTAGCACTAAAGCGGCTCGGATTGAGTATTGAGTGGGGGTATTTCGCAGATCTCGCAACAACTATGCGTGGACCTCTCTGTTGTTATTTCCAGGAGACTGCTCAAAGTCTTTGAAGACAGAAATTAGAGTGAATCTGTTATGAAATGAGATCAATTATCTCGGCATGTTATGAAATGAGAAAGATACTCCCGGGACATATTGGCTACCTAGTCTAAGAAATCATTTCTCTGATTAGATACCACTCTACGAATGTAAATTAAGAGTTTGATCTTTAATACTTAGTCTTGAAGAGGACTATTCATTGCGTCTGTCAACAAGAGAAAGAGGCTGTTATGTTAGAGGTTAATAAGAGACAAGGGAAATGAATCACAATCGTTTGTCTCCCTATTCTAAATACATCTTTTTATTAAAATGCGAAACTAAACGATTTATATTAGATTACCATTTTTGGATAATTTAACAAAGATAAATGATGGTCATTATACCTAAAAACGATAGACAACAAGGAACCAAACGATATTACTAAGATACAACGGCAGGGAACACTGGAAACAGTCTTTTAATAGTGAGTTTTTAGACGAGCCAGTTCAAGAACAAGCTAATTAATAAGTGAGTACCAAAAGTACCTGAATCCGATTAAGATGATCAAATTAGAGATATAAAGGAAACTTTGTAGAAAAGAAATTAAGAAATGATAAGAAAAGAGAAGGAAAGGAGGTAACGAGTATGATCAGATAGGAGGAGATGATGTTCCCCTTTGATTTTTGGATGAAGGTCTTCTTTTATATTAGTTGTTAAGAGTAGGTTGTAACTTGAAGTGCAGTGATCTGCACGGTTGACTAATGCGCCAGTTTCGGAGTGTTTAGCAGTTTTTGTGGCCCTGTGGCGGTTGGCGTACTATCAATCTACTAGCTCTCATGCGCTGTTCTGGAGGATTATAGGTATATTGCTCATTATCTCTAATTGTTCCAGCTATATCTTTTCTTTCCTTTTGGTTAAATTATTATTTATATAGACAAATGAATAATTATTGAAATACTTAGCCTTTGTTTTAGTATTATTTTGCTACTGGTTTAATTATTATCCATAGCAATTATAAGATTTATAACAAACTTCTCATTTCAGAATCAACATATACTCAGTCTGAAGTCTCAAAGACCATCTTGTCAACAATGAATTTCTTCTAACTTAAATATCATTCACTTTCTCTTTTTTGTCAGAAGAAAAACCAAATCAACATCTCTTGTATTTTATTTAAAATCTTTCTCATCTCTAATATTACTCATTTATCAAGTCTCTTACTTCTTAAAATATCTATATTCCTTGTGTTGTTGTTGTGTGGTAAGAGCTTATGTCCCTATTGAAAGGTATCTATCAACACTTATCTCACTTATGTTTCTAGTCATATTCAATTTTACTCTGCATTCTTCAATTATCTCTCTAATAGATTATATTTTCATTAAGTGTTTTACAGTTTAGGTACATTACTAGTTTCTTTTTCTTTTCTTAGCTAAATTCTAATAATTGCAATGTATCTTTATTTTATATTTTGAATTCTACAGATTTACAGGCTTGAAAGAACTAATAATAATTGACTTCTGAAGGTTAGGGCTAATTCAAAATGTAATCAGAAGGAGCCAACAACCTCTCCCAAAACTCTGAAAATAGCTATCCTGAATAGAGAAGGAGGGTTGTTATTCTCCTTAAACATAGAAATATTTACCATAATTGTGTTGATGACACTTTTCAAACAATAGAAGTTGACTCTGGACCAACAGCTTCAGAAAATAAAGTCATTGCATTTAACCAAATTTCAGGAACCTTGGACTCCAAAACTTTGACCAAAAATATTATTTGATGATTCTAATACTATCAAAAACACACATCTTCTTTGGAGTGAACTAGCCAAAATGTTTGCATCATCCATGTTCAATAACTAAGCTGGTATATGGATAAGATTCTGCAGGATCAACTACAATGGAAATCTAAGAAATTTCATCTCTGAAATAAGAAAATTCTTCAATGAAGTCATCAGTGTGAAATTGCCAGTTGGTACTCCAATGCTGGCATTCATCATCTTAACCAAATTTCCAGATGAATATAATGGTGTAATAGAAAAATTTACTGCAAACAATGACGGTCTGAGAAGTCAAAATGCTATTCTTAATCTTCTCAAGGATTTAGTTCTCAAACAGAAAGCTTTGAGCTTCAAGAAAAACAGCTTGAAATTAGCACTAAATACATAAGCTTTCTGTTCAGAAACTGTTGACTAAGTTAAATATGGGAAGCACAACCCATTAGCCAGCCATCCTTCTGAGCAATTCTGAAAGGTATATCTCAAATTGAGACCAGGAATATACAATAAAGAGGCAGGGGTCAATTTTACTTTTGCAAGAGCCTTAATAACAAGAATTCAAGATGAAAAGCATTACCAGGTTCACTAACAGTGGTTCTGGACATGGGAGAATCAAGAAATATGTTTGATGACCAACATTTTTTTGTTGATCTGAAATATGGTATAAATATGCCTATCTCAACTGGCTGCAGCAAATGGACTTTAGAAGCTGCAGGAGAGGGAACAGAGAGCTTAATGGACAGGAATGAAATAGTATGGATACTTAAGAAGTTTCTATATGTACCAGAACTTACTCCCAACCTTGTAGCACTGTCTCAATTGACAAGAGATATCAAAATAAAATGATTTTGAGTGAGCTACAAAGTGTACCTTAACAACAAACAACATGCATATTTTGTGTGAAGAATACAATGTGGTGTTTTGGAAACAAAAATCACCATTCCAAATCAAATATGACTTTATGATTCAAAAAAGACATGACATGAAAGACTAGGTCACATTCATAATGCTGGAATAAGAAGGCTGCTACCAGATTTCAAGCAAGAAGGAATTTGTGACATCTGAACAATGGGAAAATTTTCCAGACTTCCTTTTCAAAGCATTTTCCAATATAGTGTATGACCACTGAAAAATAATCACATGTACCTGTGTGGAAAAATTCAGACAGATTAAATTTCTGGATCAAAATACTCTATGATTTTAATTTATCATTACTTGGGATAAATCAGAATAAAGTTCTTGAAACAAAAAACAAAACTTTCACCCACTTCAGGAACTAAAAGCTGCATACAGAAAACAAATTTAACAAAAACATCTTGAAAATCACCTCTGAAAGTGGGGAAGAACTTAAGAATGGAGATTTCAAAAATTTAACTGAAGAGACTGGAATCAACCACATCATTAGTCCAGCATACACCCCCCAACACAATGGAATAGCAGAAAGAGACAATTGTTCCATCATTGAGAATATTAAATGTATATTTCTGAAATCAAAACTACCTCCACAATAATTGGAAGAGGTAGAAGAAACTCAAAAAATATTGTGAAACCTAGTTTACATGGGAAACAAAACTATCTATGAGAATTGGCACAAAAAGCCACCACCAACAGAAAAGCTATGACCATTTGGTTGTAGAACTTGTGTAAAAATTCCAAAGGTAGCTAGGGCTTTAAAATTTCATGCAATATCATGTGAGGGATTCCATTAGGATATGCAATTACAAACTCAGTCTATTGCATCTTGAGGGTTGCAGAAAAATGAGTGATAATTAGTATGTACATAGAATTTAATGAAACCATTTTTCCTTCTCTTACTTCAAATACACCAAATGCTACTTTGGAGCTTCCTTACCTTTCTTTCTTGCTTAATAGAAAGAAAATAAACTATGGGACTGATGCCATTCATTTAAACCCTAACAGGGCTACAGAAGAATATATCTTTCATGATTATTTGGAAGAGCTACCCCCAAGGAAAATCAGGGTGATAGTTCCAAGACACCCAACCCTAATCACCCCCAATGTGAGAACTAAAAAAATCCTACTGATCAGCAGAAAGGCTCATACTACTTAAATTAAAGGAGATGATGCTATGAACAGAAATTTCAAAGGGGAAATTGAAAGTGGAAATTGTGGAAAATGGCTAGCTGTGATTAATAAGGAGCTATAAAACATGGTAAATCTTAAAGATTGAAGTATAGAAGACAGGAGAGTAACCAATCATCCAATGAGAACAACATGGATATCAAAAGTGAAATGAAATTATGGCCATATGATCACTGAGCACAAGGCAAGAATATTTTCTCAGGGACTGAATAAAATAGAAGGACTGGACTCCCTTAATAAATTCTGCAAGTTTTTAATATGAAACAATAACTAAAAAGCACTAATATTTTACTTATTGTACTTTTTAACATCCTAAAAGTGATGAATAATAAGAATAAAAATTCTTAGAAAAGTAAGATATTATTATAATTATGGCTTAAAATATGTTATATCTCTTTATAAATGATAAATAATAGAGTTTATACTATAAAAATAATAAAATAAAAGAAATATATTAATAATTTTGATACTTAAAATATTATGGAAAATTGTTATTATTACCAATAAATAATAATTCTATAAGAAATTCTTATTTAATGATAAATAAAATTTAAAAACTCAAATATCACTAATATCAAAGTTATAATTCAATATAAACACTATTTATATTGATAAACAATGCTTTTAGAGAGAAATTAAGATAGAAATATTATAATGAAAGAAAAATAGCCTTGTTTTAACACTTCATATAGTAATTTTGAATTCTTTTATGCCTAAAAACCCAATTAAATATAATTTAGAATATATATTTACAATAAAAAATGGAGAGAAATACAATTTCTACTACTTTCACCTGGATTTAGAGATTTTTAAGAGAATCTAACAAATATTAATATAATAACAAAATTTCAAATGATCATTAAAAGTTATATATTTATCAATTCAAAATATAAGATCTCCATCTAAAAGAAAAAAAGCTAATTAGATTTTCATTCAATATTCTATTGGATTTCATGTGTTTGAGGGAGAAATAGAGGAAGAAGAGGGTTTTGGACAGTAAAGATCCTTTCTTCTAGTGACCAGATACCTAATATTAAAGGTTTACTGATCCTATCCACTGGAAATGATCATCATTTTGAGGTTGAGTGATGATTACATAATTATTAAAACTTTTTATCTCATTATTAAACCTTTTTATCTCTTTATTAAACCCTTTTATATTTTTATTATGCCATATTGTAAAGTCATGACTATAGATTTGATTTTTTTAAACCATAAGCTTGGAAGAAGATTCAATTTTAAGAACTAAGGTTCTTTTAGTGATAAAATAATAATTTCCACCAGTTTCATGTTGAATTCAACTGTTCAACCTAAATTAAGAATACAGTCAAAGATCAAAAAAGATCATTTTTATCCTTGAGATTTAATAATTAATGAATTTTTATTTTTTCATAAACCTGTTTTCAGAAAGTGAATTTTAATAGCTCAACATGTTCTTAATAATCTTCCCAGATTATTTTATCAAATAAACAATAATCCATCTATGATGGTTTTTTTTCTAATTCAGCTGTTCTGTCAAAACTACTATTTTAAACTTCAAAGTATAATTTAATAGGGTTATTCCTTGAATATAATGAAAAGATTATGTCATTCTTTACTTTGAAGCAAGTAGAGTCTTAATATCTAGTTCTCTCTAAGTTCCTATTGATTTGGGTTTTAAGAGGTCAACTGGTATTTCTATTTCTGGTCATTTTCTCTCTATTATTCATAAATATATGTATAAATTTTTAAAAAATTTTATGATTTTATTTTTGAAGTTATTAAGCAGTAAAACAAATTTTGAAACATGTATTCATCATGAGTATTTAAAAATACATGAGCTAAAAACCATCAATGTATGCACTGATCATAAAAGTGCATATATCCAGTATTGCATTAAGTATTGGGTTTACATATTGTCAATGGAAATTTTTAGTCTTGAAGCTCAATAATGCTTATTTTTTTATTCTTTTGCTCTTATTCTATTCCTTAGCCTTCTAAACAAATTTTCAGCTCTAGTTATATCATTCTCAATTAGTCATTCATCTTCTTGAGTTGAGTTTTTATACCTTACAGGTTATTCTATTTCTCTTATCTTCCTTTTTCAAGAGATTTTACTACTTTATTTTTTTCTCCTTTTTTTGGAGGGGGAATTCAAAATGCTGGTATATTCCTTGGGGGAAATTATTTTTTCTCACTTGAGCTGTAATGTTTCATCAAAATTACAAAACCTGTTGGGTGTTTATTCATTAGAACACCTGTTAAATCTAATTCCACAGAATTAAGGCCATGTGGGATTTTTATCATAGAAAGTACTGGAAAGGAATTTTTTAATTGCTTTGTAAGCTTAATGTTATTAAAATATAATTTTTATATAAGGAATAGGTCTCCTATTTTGAAATATGGTGGTCAGTGACTGTTTTCCCACCTTTATTTTGCATATTCAAAAGAATATTGCATATGCCCTTTAAAATATGTCTTTCTTTATCAAGGATTTTTGCAAAGCTGCTTGCTTTTGGATGAATATCAGCTAAGTCCTTCTTCAGATGGTCATAAAGTAGTTCGAGATTACAAATTTTTTTTAAAATTGCTGTAGTTTCACATTTAATGAGTGAATTTATGTATTATATGCCAGTTCTAGAGCTGGTATCAGGGTACACCAATCATGGCTATAACCATCAGAGTCTTTTAATTCTAGTCTATAAGTACAGAAGATTCTGATAATATCTTCTAGTGTTTGGATCATTCGTTCTTCTAGGCCATCAGTTTGAGGGTGATAAGCTGTTTATAATGGTAATTTTGTTCCAAACATATTATAAAGATTTTTCCATAAAGCTGAAGTAAGTTTAGGGTCTCTATCACTTATGATATGTTGAAATAGTCCTGTCTGGCTAATCAATTTATTTCATATGATTATGGCTGTATCCATAGCTGTATGATTCTTGCAACAGGGTAAAAACATAATGGTTTTTCTATATCTGTCTACTAACACTAGGGAAGAATTGAGAATCCTCTCTCCTCCTGGGAATTGTGGTGTTACCCATTCCATATGGATTATTTCCTATGGGGTTTTGGCCCTTGGATTTGGATCATCATTACAAATTTTTTACCTGTAGCTCTGTTTGAATTTTGACATGTGTCACAAGTTTCACAGTATTCTGAAACATATTTTTGCCAATTTGGCTACCAATAAAAGGTTTTGACTCTTTCTAGTGTTGTTTATTCCAAGAGATTTCCAGATACAAAACCATCATGACATTAATTCAATATAGTGCTTATTAAAACTATGTTTTTTAGAGTTGTAACACATGTATTCTTAGCTATAGGACAAAGAATTCTATCTAGTAGGTGGAATCTGCATTCATAATAAGTTTTTTTCCATAATTTACCCAATTTGGAAGATAATGATGGGTCTTTACCGTCTTTCATTGAGAGATTTCATAAAATATGACAGTTTATATCCATTTTATAGCTCTCTATGAATTGG
The DNA here is from genome assembly GCA_023105745.1 of Austropuccinia psidii. Classification (NCBI taxonomy): domain Eukaryota; kingdom Fungi; phylum Basidiomycota; class Pucciniomycetes; order Pucciniales; family Sphaerophragmiaceae; genus Austropuccinia; species Austropuccinia psidii. Next base: position 71,423,510 of record JALGQZ010000004.1, read on the forward strand.
TTAAAGAATTTTGTGCCAATCACCATGAGAAAAATGACTATACCTGACAGCAGGTATTGTATTTTCAAATTAGCTTGGAAACTTCCTGTGAATTAAGTTACACCCAGGATTTAAATGTTTGTTATTATTCCAAGTCATTCTAAGCAACCAAAATATTACAAAATTCCCAAGATTTTATTTCCTTTTTGATTAAATATAGCAAAAATATATTATATTATACAGAATTCTTTTCCATTCATATTTAAATTTTCAAAAGAATTTTCTTCAGGATAAAAAATGGAATTTTCAAATCCATTCCCAATTTAGACAATTCCATCCTTTTGATAGCCAAAAAAAGGCAAATACAGCTTTAAAAATTAATAAAGCCTTTCTTCCTCTTGATTTTTGACTTATTATCACTTTATAACAATATCATTTATCACCAGGGAAAATGCTGCGTCAATTGCTGGCTGTGAGCCTGCAAGCTTGTAAATCATTACCTGCTATACAGACTCCAATTACTTTCTTGATAATTTTGTCTCATTTTCTTTTATTATTTTTTATAAATTTCAAATACTTAAATTTCATATTATTATAATTTGAATTAATTCTTGTTTCTATGACTGATTACTAAGTATGTCATAGTATAAAGTTCCCACTATGTCATCAATCTTGTTGTTATATCTGCTCATGTTGCTATAACAGATCTTTCCTCATTAGAACAAAATTATTTTACATTATTTTGATTTCAAATTCGTAGATACAACATTTAAAGAGGATTAATTCTCTTTGAATTAATCTTCAGAGCTCTTACACCAATATATTTTTACAATTAGAATCATTTAAATTTTATTTTAGAAATATTAAGCACTCTCACTTATAAGTGATTCAATTCACTATTATCATTCATTTCTACTGTTGAAGCCTAAATTCCAACAGTACATAATTTTAAATCAAGTGACACGTCTATTACTTCAAGTAATAGTATTCCACTCCTTATTAGTTTATTAAATTACTAATATTTTAGCCTGGAAGCCACGAAAGAGGCGCCAGCTAACACTGGCTATTGACTTCATGTAAAGCTCATGTCACATAAAAATCAAGCAAATGTTGAGCATAAATCACACTCTGTTTTTACACTGAATCCTGTGAAATCTACTAATATTGATTCCCCAGTGCCTTCAACTGATTTTCCTCACCACCTGATCCTCCTGCAACCATTCAAAGGTTGGTAAAAATAACACAAGATCCTCCACCTGTTTCCACACACACACATCAAAGAGGTCCTTCAACCAGTCTTGATTCAGAGGAGGGGTGTGTGACTTCCCCAGGTCAGCTATGAATCAGCTTGGCATGAGCAGGATTGACAAAATGCGTTTGAAATAGGTGGAGCCAGCTGCACAATGCTGCTGGTGTTGGTGTTTAAGTATGACACATGCACACAAAGGAAAAGTAATGTGTGGGGCTGATTTTGTGTAGCTATTAATCAGCTCTGCATGAGCAGGTGACAAGGGTGGAGTCTGCCACACAATGGGGCAGGTGAAGGTGTGGTTGTGTCAGGTGACACATGCACACAAAGGAAAAAGCATGTGTGGGGGTATTTTTTTTGAAACCTAAATGCACATAGAACTCACTAAGGGAATGTGAACAGCCCATGAAGCTTACAAGCAGCCAAACATCTCATGGACAGAATGTAATTCTGAGGCACACTCAGCTCAAAGGCTTATTACCCTTCCAACACGAGGATAGCAGAGTTGTGCTATTTTGGATCCTTTGATATGTGAGTGAGTGTGTGTGTAATTTTATCATTGAAGCTGCCTTATTCACACCATACCCACTGTCATCATAGTAGTTTATTTGTGGCCATGTGAACTAATGGGCTTTACTGGTAACAATGACAAGTTACTGTCAAGAAAGCTTGAGGCAGTTATTTCTCTGGAAAAATTCCTAATGAAGCTTAGAGAATTGTATCATTGTGTTACTATATTTTCTGCCAAAAAATATACGGAATAGCATGAAATAATGGTTTTATAATTCAAAGCAGTCCACATGACATCACTTTGTTCTCATAAAATCCACAGTGACCTTCTATTTATTTTTCAGATATGATAAAGTGTCCATAATCAAAACCAACTGTGTTATAAATATTAAGATAGGGCCAGCCTAGTAAGAAAGTCAAATCAATATTCAAATTTTTTAAGATCAGAGAGTTTTTGTTCAGCAAGCAAGATGGATCAGAGACTTTAAAGATGCTATTAATAATACCAAATTTTTGTGATTTTCCACTCAGAAAACATATCCCCCTTTTAAGCATTTTTTGGTTTCAGTTGAATATATATGGTTGTCAACATTATTGTTTGAAACTGTAAAATATCCAGGTGAAGCAATTCTTGAAGTGGGATGACTTGTGGACTGTATGGTAGTGTCTAAGTGTATCCATGAAACTATTTCCCTTGTTTAATGGAAATTCTGTAAGTACTCAACCATGGAATCATAAATTTACTGGTCATGACCAAGTGGGTTATTGTTTCTTTTGGTGATTGAAGAGGGAAGGAGGCTGTGGTTTGAAAAGTTGTCTTATTTCACATGGGGATGAGAAGAATTTAAGGAGAACAGAAAGGTTTTAACATCAAAAGATATGTTGAAGGAAGTGTTTATCTATATCATATTTTTTTTGAGATCATCGTTGAATGTTCATGGTGGCTGCAATCCACAAATGCACCATGTGGAAATGTACATGGTGCCTTTGGTTTCAGGTCACCATGGTGAGCATACCACTAGTATGGTCAGGTGATAGAGTTTGAACAAATGGTGGAGAGCCTGTATTACAAGTGAATACAGCATGAGCTTGGGTTGACCCATTACACAGGTGTTCTTTGGTGTCATAATTTAAATTCTAAGTGGCTGAACATTTGAATTCCACAAATGCAGAACTATTGCTACAACAATATCAAATGCTCCCCTGAAGAGCTATTGGGATATCATCCTAGTAAACATTCAATATGAGCATTGGGCACAAAATGAGAAGACATTTCTTCCAGGATGAGAATTTCACACTTTGGTCAAGTGCACAGCAGGGGACCTTCCAATAGACTCTTGCAAAAAGTGAGAAATAATATGATCAGGAAGGTTTAGCTAAAGGGAATGAACTGCGAAAATGTGAGCTGGAGAATATTATATGAGAGTGAGAAATGGGTCAAAAGGGGGATGGCTTGTGGCTACGTGGATGGTGGGTTGGCTCATGGGCCACTTGTATTTATAATTTCCATATCTAATTTGGGGAATATATTAAGGCAAGGTGGCAAGAATGTGGGTGCACCCATATGACTGCTGGCTATGATGCATATTACGCAAGGATTGGGTGGCAAATTGGGGGCATGAATCAATGTTTTCTGGTGTGACAGCAAACAGTAAATGAATCTCCCACAGGTTAATTGTGGTTCAGTAGCCTACACTGCAATGGTGGGGGTGGAAATGAAGATTTCACTGTGGGGATAATTTCGTTTGAGTGGGTTTGAGATATGTAAGGTGTCATTCCACCAAACATGAGATTTGTTGTGGTCAGAAACACTTATCGACTCATGCCTACTGGGATTCCAGGGGTGAATGTGTCAGTTGATCAAGGGGCACTGCATGTGACCTGTGATCAACTTAAAAATACACCCCTATTGTGTATGAGGGTGTAACCAATCCACAAAGGTTGTCCTCAGACTTTATCCCTCACGCATGTGAGAATCTGCAGTTAATTTGGCCACCCACATGAGTGAATTGTTTCCCAGAAGACAGGCTCCCAAAGTTCTTCCATGCAGATGAACCATGGTGGGGTGCATGTGAAAGTGTGTTACCACATGACAATTTACAGCCCTATTGATCATAAGTGGGCGCCAGTCATAGTTTTCTCTGGCCTAGACACCAGAGTGAGTCCACATTTTGTGTATGACCCACATAATTCCTCATCCCAATACACACCCCTCAGAATGAGCTGGCAGACTCCAAAATCTATGCAGGATTTTTCCAGAGCTCTCAAACATGGTGCAAAAACAGGATGAATTTGAGAGATTTGTGTCAATGCCTTGGCAGGATAGCTTGTTACATTCTTGTACAGAATTTTCACAGCCCCACAGCTTTCCCCAATTGTGTAAACACTAAAATGTTGGCTGATCTACAATTTAGGATGGTGTAATAATAGTTCAGCCTGAATGAATATTACAGTTGAGTATTGAAATTCCCATCAGTTTCATATGTTTAGCTCATGTGAAAAAACCTCAGAAGGGTGATTCTCCTGATTTTCCCCCACAAGGTCCGCATGTATAGAATTTCCCAACGGAGTGTCTGTCAGGATGAAACTATGATAAAGGTGTAAATAGGCTAGTTACAACTTTAACTATGTTTGTGACATGGTAAAAATGGTTAAAAAAGATTTATAAGAGTTGAAGATGATTTGATTTAAGATTAAAAGGGCTTTACTATATGTAATATAGTGGTGGTGAGCGCTGTTGAAAGCCCTGGGTGCAGCTTTATCTGTTGGGTTACAATAATAAAAGACTACAATAATTAAGATTTATAATTATACCTGATTATTAACCAAGAGTAAAACTGTTTTTTACAGTTTATTACGTAGGTTATTCAAGAGCAGGATGAGGAGACAATTCTGGCTGTGAAAAGCCTCCTTTTTATCCTGAAATGGGGTGGAAAGGGAGTTAGACCTTTCCACATAGAGGAAGTGAAGATTTTGCACTCTCTAGTACTGGCTTGTGGTTTGCAAACAGCCTGTACAACCTGTATTGGGCTCAGATGTGGTTTTGAAACCACATCTGGGCAGTTTTCACCGATACAGCATGAACATTTTCATCTGGGGACCTCACAGCCTGATTCTGATGTGTATGATGCATAGAATGCTGTACAGAAACTGTATGGGACCCCAGTATTGACTGAAATATGAGGTATTGAAGTAAAAAAAAGCTTCTTTGTCTATTTGACACCTCATCTTCATGGTTATGGGATATTATCCCATGGTAAGGCTGTATTGGTCAGAATGTGGGATTTTGACCTTAAAACAGCTATAGCTTTGTCAGTTATTGAGATATCAACCTCAAAACTAAACCAGTGTGTATCCCTGTATGTGTTCTACACAATGGTACCTTATTTGATAAGGTTATCATTAAATATGGCAAAGTTATGCCATGTACAAGATTTTTGTACATATGTGTGTTTTAGGCAAAAAGCTGTATTGAGCTTGTTTGCCCCATAACCTCTGCTGTAGTTGATATATGGGGAAGTGGATTACACCATCAGATAGCCCTTATTGTGCTCTTTCCAAAAAGACCCCACTTCAAGTATCTCACACTAAAACTGTAGAAGTTAGATGAGAGGTGAATGTTTTGTTCACCCTTATTTGGCCTGAAACTGACCATAACTCCAGGAATATTGGTGCTAGCTCAGTTTGGCTGGTACCATTGGATAGCCCTGGCTGAGAGCTTCATTTGGAGTACCCATTTGATGGGGTTAAGCCTCTCCTTCTGGATTTTAGATGAGAGGTGAAAATTAAGGTTTATGCTCAGCAATAACTTTGAGCAGGAATAACTTTGTTATTCTTTGTCCTATGGTGATGGGACTTATATTTTCAGAAAGGGGTGAGTTTCCTCTTTCTTTTGATACTTTTTGAGCTGATTTGGCTCAGCTGCATGTTTTGGTGGTATCTTGGCTATACCATTGGTTTATGGTATTTTGGCTGTCATGCTTGTGCTCTGGTTTTGAGTCACAGGCTGACATTGTCAAAAGCTCAGTGGGGAAGATTTTTGGAATACCATGATAAGAGAGCTTTATGCAATAGTGTATTGGAAGGCCCACTTCTGTGCACTTTACCAAAGTGTGTGAAATGCTCAGCCTGGAAGAATTGTCTTCCAATGTTGGGCCAAATGCTCAGATTGCGTTCTTACTATCATGATATTCCAATAGCTCTGCAGGGGAGCATTTGATATTGTTGTAGAAATATCTCCACAGTTGTGCAATTCCCATTTTCAGCCGTTGAGAATTTAAATTATGAAAACAAAGCACATCTCTAAAATGGGTAAACCCAAGCTCATTCTATATTCACTTGCCATACAGCCTCTCCACCATTTGTTCAAAATCTATCACCTTTCAATAGCGGTGACCTTTGACCAAATGCACCATGTACCTTTCTGAATGGTGCATTTGTGGATTTCAGCCACCATGCACATTCAACAATGCCCTCACAAAAGCACTCCTAGGAAATTGTGTTCCTTTTTAACACAAAAAAGGGGCTCCAACTGAGTATGTAATTGAATAAATTGTTATACTCAGTTAAATCCCCTTTTTTTCCCTGCCTCACATGGGCATTTCCCTTCACTTCTGCAGCACCAGATGAAAATGAGATCCCATGACCCCAACTGGCTTTGAAGCTGAGTCCCTTCTGGGTGCTACAACTTCTGCCAATGGCTCAGCTTCCTCATGATAGAAAGAACCATCTTTTCCCAACATGCACTTCTCTTTTCTTCTCACCTGCTCCACTTTCTCCCACTTCATCCACACTTATTATTACACTCCTTTACATTGCACTAAATTAACCACCCCTTCCCTTTTGCTATATTTTGTCCTGATCATACATCCAGAACCCCCCTTCTATCTACATGGTGTGTCATCTTCTCCATTTAAAATGTTTGTAGATGTTATGTTCCGCTATTAATGCTAAATATTCTTCATGACTTTACTTCAGACTTTCACAAACTCACTACTTGTGCTTTCATATTTCAATTTCATTTTAAATTTAATATTAATTATGGGTATCATTTTTTTGTTTGACCTATTACTCACCATTCCAATGCTAATCTGATTCTACTTTTTTTTGGATGTCATGCACTTTGTGCTCTAAGTGGGGTATCTCCTGCATCTGCTCCTCTGCAAAAACCAATGCCTGTGATGCTTGCCAACAAGAACACAAAAAATGTTCATTGTTTGCATACCCAGAGGAGTTCCCATGTGAGACACACTTGTTAGGAATCATTTGTAGTTGATGATGATGAAAGCATTCATGAGTGCAAACAGGTAAATGGGAATGCTTCTGCATGATTAGCCCAGCTCCCTGGAATATCAATTTTTCCACACCACAATTCAATGGTCACTTCACTCCTTGACTGGAGTGAAGTCATTATCCAGCCAATGAAGGATGGAATTGACAAGAGGACATTTGAGCTTGAGCTGATTGTCACCCATGGGATTCAAACAACAAAACAAGTTTTATTTCTTATCCTTGACTCATTTTTTCTTCAAGAAATAATACTAACTCCTCTTCATCACCCATAAAGCAAAACCCAGCATACACCTTGAAAAGACTCTCCCATTCCTTGTATGCCTTGCAAGCAAACTCCATGGCAACCCACTCCAGGCCTGAGTGGCACCCAATGATTGGAGGACTTATTCCATGGGAGGAGAAATATATTGATTTTCTCATTTTAAATTTTGAAGTAAGTGAACTAACTCTGCCTTGTTTTGTAGAACCCTCCCAACACAATGAGCCACCTGCTAGCACCCCCACCCCACCTATTCCAGGCCTGAGTAAATGTGTGCCTGTGAGATATATATGACATACCCATAAGGCCACAAATGACATTTTATGCAGATTATTTAGTCTTTAAAAGAATTCCCAATTGGATTCAAAATAAAAATAACAAAAAAAGTATAAATTTATTTTGGATAAACAAAGTTATAATTATTATGTTATTTTTGAATTCTACCCCAAAAATAACCTGAAGTAGACCCATAGGGTGTTATACCCAAAATGGTCATTTCTTATGTTATTAGAAAATTTAAGAATCTCCCAGAGAAATTGAAAATTATTTAAAATTATTTAAAAATTGTTAAATTTAAGCTTAAAAAACCTAAATTTAAAGTTGAATAAGGTTTATGCAAACTCACCAAAATTTTGGTTAAAATTGAGGTGTTATGTATACTTACTGGATTGGCTAAGGATTTGCCATAAAGAATGTAAATCTTGTGTGAGCTCAATTTAAGAGGTTTTAATGATGTAGTATGGCTTTAAATAAATAAAACGGAAAAATCCACACAGAAAGGTGGGACAAAGGAAAAAGACCAAACAGAGCTGAGGTACCCAACTTTTTGGATTGGCAAGGATTAAATTAAGGTTGTCCACCTGTATTGGAGGATTTTCAACCTTATTTAAACTTTAAGATTAGACTTTGATCCAACCTTAAAGCTTAAACTTGTTTTATCCCAATCCGGACAGGAATTTCAAGCTGCCAAAGGGTAAATCCCAATATGCAAGCTTGAAATCAAGGTTTTATGAACTTTTAAAGGTTAATTAAGTTTGAAACGCTAAAATAAGCTTAAAAAATTAAATTTACAAGTATGAAATATTATTAAAAGTTAAGGTTTAGTGTGTATTACTATGTTATGTGAAAAATAGCAATAATGTCAAAAATTCATTAAAAATCCAATTCTTAATGGATTTGCATGAACATTTTACAAAGATTACAAATTAATATCATTTGTGTATAATCAAATTTTATGTATCTTTCTTAAACAGGTTTAATTGCTAATTAGGCTTGAAATCAACCATTTTAATTATTTTTGAAGAAAATTAAGATTTCTTAAAAACTTGATTGAAAATTCAGTTTAACAGATTTTTGCTTGAAAATCCATTTTTAAGTTGTTAATATGATGAAATTTGATATATATAAACTTATTTTATATTAAAAATTAAAATAATTAATCCAAAAGAGGATTAAAGCTACTTGGAGTTATGAACAACACTGGTAGCTTTGAATTGGAATTGAAAAGAAGTTAAGAGGCTTATTTTCAAGCATGGTTTGTCTGTTTTGACATGAGAACACCCTCTATAGCCGTTATAAATCATGAGAGCTTTTATGGACACATAAAAAGAGCCTCCACATCACTGTTTTTTCCAATAACCAATAATCATTCCAATCAACTAGACATTTTAAACAAGAAATATTTTGTTCAGTATAAGATCTTATATAATTAAAGTAATTTTTAAGTTATTTTACTCTTTATAAGCCATAAATAAATAATTGAAATCATAGATTTTAGATTAAATTTCTGAAATCACCAATGATAGATTTTATTATATAAAATTGCTCTCTTAAAATATCTTTGAAATCCAAAAATTCCCCTAAAAAACTCTTTAATCTTATTTTTTGAGCATAAAAACTGTTTCATCTTTTAAAATATCAATTATCAATGTGTTTGTAACTTATAGAAATTATTCAATAGAATAACTAGTGTTGTTTGACTTGTTGTATTAAGAAAAGCTTATAAGTAAGCTTTCTTTAAAATTCTATATTTTATCTATTATTAGTTTTTTATATGGAATTATCTCTGCACAGTGTGTGTGATAATTTCTTTTATAAAAGAAATTCATATATTATTTATAAGTGGATAAATATCATTATTTTACATGTGTGATTCTCTCATTAGGAGCTTTACACTTCTTATTTTTATAATTGTCATTGACTATAAAAATAATAGAATAATTATGATTCATTAAAATTATTAAACTACTTAATGATAATTAAATTCTGTTCAATAACTATAATAAATTCGTGGTTATAATATTTATTTATATTATATTTTCTATTGAGGACAGTCATAGTACTCATGATATTTGCTACTATTATCAAGAGCTTCATAAAAAAACCTTACAGTGAAGTCCCAGCTTCTCAAGCACCACCTACTTAGAACAATTCCACTTGTGAACCCAAAAATGAGGTGGCTCTGAGGCAATCAACAGAGGATCCTTTTAGTAAGCACAATTTCTCACTTAAATTACCATTCCAAAAATTCCAAAATCTTCAGCTTGTGTGCTACTCCCCACTCTTTCATTATAATCAACAATACGCCGGTTGGATCCCCCTAGAATGCAATCCTCTCCTCCCCTGGTGCAAGGCACCCCCTCCATCCCATGATGAGTGTAAGGTTTGTCTATGAAACTCTTGATAATAGTAACAATATCAAGAGTACTATGACTGTCCTCAGTAGACAAATATTATAACCACAAATTTAAATATAATTATTAAAAGTAATTATATATAGAAAATAAATTTAATCATTATCATATAAAATCATAATAAAAGAAATATAATAATTATAATAAATCATAATTATTCTATTATTGTTATAGTCACTGACAATTATAACAATAAGAAGTGTAAAGCTCTTAATGAGACAATTTGTAACAGGGGCTCTTCTACATGAAGAGGGCCGGGCACTCAGTGAACAGACTTACTTATGGAGGGCTCAAAATAAATACTCAATTGATAAGAGTAATGAAATAAGGGAATAAATTCCTAGTCATAAAATAATAAGCATTAAAAATATGAGAGAAAAACAAAAGCAATAATAAAGGGCCAACCACAAATAATCCTGTATCACTGTTTCAACCTGTTCCAAAAAGAGAAAAGGATTAATAAAGGATATGGCCACCAGGACTCTACTGAAAAGGTGAGGGAAGGCAAAGACTAACTTAATAATATATAAAATAATATTAAATAATAAATCCAATATTTTAATTAACTGAGTGAAAAACCCCCAGGTGGGTGAAAGGGGGCTGGTATATGTGAAAAAGTGCCAGCCTGGAGTTTGAGTGCTGAGAAACCATGATTGTATTATTGAGAAACCTGTATTGGTGTATCCAATACAGATATTTGAATCAATACAGGTGTTTTCCCCTGTATTGAAGGTGGGCCTGTATTTTCTGAATCCTGAATTTGGGTTTTTCCTGTATTGAGCTGTATTGAGGTTTGGAACTGTATTTGGTGAATCTTCCATGAAACCCCTTGCTGATTAGGTGTTGGAAGATTTTCCATTAGTAATGAGTGGTAATGCCCTGCCTGTCTCCATGGCTGTGACATTACCCCCCTCTTGAAAGTGGTGAGCTCTGAGAACCATAAGAGTAGTGACTCTTGATAAGATCAACTGAAGTTTCTTCCCCTTAATTACCCAATTCTCATCCCTCATAATTCCCCTTCATAAATCATAATTTCCAGCAATTTAATCTTCACAACTTGTAGGTCCTTCTTCTTTGACTTGATTCTGATTCTTCTCCCCTTCTTTGAAATTTCTTCACTTCCTCCTTTTCTTCTATTTTTGATCTTCTTCTCATTGCAGAGTTCTTCACTCAATTTGTCTTGAGTCCTCATGGCTCATGATAAAAAGTGATTTCAGGTCTATGTCCTAAGAACCCACTGCTGTTTCATCAAATTGTTTTCATTTTGAGATTGGGCCAAAATTGGCCTTTTTTCTTGCTTTGGACTATTTCAGAGTTCCTTGAATTTTGCCTCAAATTGTTGTTTTATGGGGTTTTTTGGCCAAAATACCCAAAATGCGCAAAATGTGCAACAGTGCACAAATATGCCAATATGATTAAAATGGCATATTTTGGTGAATAATTGAATAAAACAAAGTTTTTTGAAGGTTTTGAAGGAGGCTGAAGCCAAAATGCATCAAAGTGTGCAAATTCTCAAAATTCCCAATTAGACTAACTTCTTTGGGTTTTGAGTTTTTGAAGGCCTTTCACATGTTTTGAAGTTTATTTGCTGGTATTATGCACAAAATGTGCAAAATGCGCAAAAGTGTGCAAATGCATAAAAATGGCCAATTTGGCCTATCAACAGTTTTTTTTTCACGACTTTTTCTTCTATTTTTCTTTTGATTCAACCCATTCTTGCAGTTCAAATTGCCATAATTGACTTGCTGACTTGCAATTGTCCATAAAGTTCTTGGTCTTTACTTTAAAATTTGACTTGAAGATGAGTTCAAGGCTGACTTCCCTTTGTGATTCCCCACCCTCTGTACTTTATGGTCCTGGTGTTTTTGATAACTTGAGGGAGCTTTCTGAAGAGAGTATGGCCCCTACAGATATTTATCACATAACTAGAAATTAAAATGGTTTCAAGTCTGTCAGAGTTATTGAGCCACCCTGCACCAATTGTCAGAGGAAAGGGATTCCTTGTGTTGAATCTGCTACTGCTAGGTCCACCAGGTGTCAATTCTGCAATATTGGAAAAATAAATTGTTCTAAAGCCAACTATAGCTTTCCTGACAATCCCAGGACATTATGGAGCAGCATCAAGAAGGGTGGAAGATTTGGATTGGAAGCTCCTTTTGATGAACCCCCCACCTCTGGTCACTCCAATTGTGAGTTGATTGGTCATAAAACTGATGTGTTACTGACTTCTATGGTTTCTTTTCTTCTTCTTCAGTGACTGGATTCAGGATGAGAGGTGTCCAACAATGGAATAATACCAGCAGTTCCTGGGCCAACATTGGAGGATCCATTCACCCCCAAGGAAATCCCATTGGAGTTACCCCAGAGGTTCCCATTTTGGTCACCAGAAAAGATGGAAAACTTGGAAAATTGAAGAGAAATTTGGTGGTTCAAGATGAAATTGATACTTATCCTGAAGGCAGTGATGAGATTGATGGAGAAGCGCTTGCAGTACCACCAATCATGAAGTGATCAGGTCCCCCCAACCACCTCAACTTCCAATTGGATCCCCAAACAGGCCATCCACACTTGCCTGTCACAGGGGCTCTTCGAAGTGAAGAGGGCCTGGCACTCAGTAAACTGGGACTCACTTATGGAGGGCTCAAAGATAAGATAAGAAGAGGTACACTTAAGAGTGTTAAAGATGAATTGCTAAAGAATAAATATAAGAAAAAAGCAGCAACAGAAAGTAAGAGTAAAAGAATAGAAGAGCCAACCACAAACAAGTCCAAGTCCACTGTTTCAACCTGTCAGAATGGAAAGAGAAGGGTTAATAAGGATATGGCCACCCAACTCATACTGTACAGGCAAAGAGAGAAATGCAAAGACTAACTTAAGATTAAATAATTATAATACCCAAAATAAGGATAAGAATAATTATAAAATAATAAATAAACTAAATTAATTAACTGGGGAAAAGTCCCCAGGGGGGAGAAAGAGGGGCTGGTATATGTGAGAATCACCAGCCCTGATCCAGAGAAGAATTTTCATGAGAATAATTGATTACTGAATTGAGTATGGCCAATACAGGTCCTGTACAGCTGTACAGAAGCTGTACAAGAGGTGTGGTGTATTTGAGTGATCATACAGTTCCATATTGGTGTATTGAAACTGTATTGGGTGAATCCAGCCTGTACAGGTATTGACAGGCTGTATTGATGTACCAAGCTGTATGCATGTTTCAGAATGAAGATTGCTGAAACTGACTGCTGATGCAGATACTGGATTTGCTGATTTGAGGTGTTTGAGTGGGTGTATGAATGAATACCCTTACCCCTGATGGATGGTTGTTACAGTATCCCCCTCTTGAAACTGGTGGGCTCCTGAACACCATAATACCCTGCCACTGTTGAGTGGCATCTCAATATCCCCACATTTTTTTTAAAAAATTTTCTTTTTAATTTTCTTTCCTCTTGACCATTATCCTGAAAATCCTTCATCCCTTCTTCCCTGCCAAATTCAATTGATTCCCCCCCTTTTTCCAAGCTTAAGTGAGTATTCCTTCCAGAATATGCCATTCTTCCTTTTGATTCAATCAGCCATGCTCTTGGGGTGTGGCCTTGGGATATATCCCAGAATAAGGACCACTGAGCTCTTGTGCTCAAAAAATGATGCCCAATGAGTATATGAAGTGTACTCATTGGGCAAGCCTTAAATCTCTGGAAAAAATTGAAAAATTGAGACATTTGAGAAAATTTCCTCCAAGGGGTCTTGTCCCCATAATCCATGGAGATGGCCTTAACAGCCCTATAAGGCACTTTGGGCTATGGCCTTTGCTCTGATGGATTTTGATGCCTTTGATTTTTTATGGCCTATGGGCCTTTTTTGGGTGTTCTGGTGAAAAACCTTGATATCTTGATTTCTGGCCTTTTTTGGCCTTCTCGAGTCTTTGGGATCCTACGGTCCGCGGTCCGTGGGCCGTGGACCGTACACCGCGGTCTGCGGTCCGTGGTCCGTGGGCCGTATGCCGCGGTCCGCGGTCCGTGGGGGCTATTGGAGGCCCCCAGGACCAAAATGGAGCGCCTGGGCCCAAATTTGCTGGGGACCCAGGGTGACCAAGGGGTCCAGGAATGGCCCTTACCCATTTTTTACCCTACATGGCCTGGACCCATTGATGGGGTCCAGGACCATCAAGATCCTGGCCTCCCCAAAGTTGCAGGGGAGGCCCTGGGTGATGAGTTCAGCCCCAAAGGGGTATGAACCTTCACCTTAGAGGCTTTGAGGGGGGGCATAATTGAGTTATGGCCCCATTTCCTTGAGTCAAGTTCCTTTTTTCTTGATATGGAGTGGATTGATTCTGACGTCTTGAATCTTCTGCTTGCATATTCTTCAGTTATGAGTTCCAAACTGACTGAGCTCACTGAATCTTCCCCTTCTGCACCGCCACCGTCTATTCTTCATGGTTCTGGCGTCTTCAGTCGATTGTCTTCTCCTTCTATGGCGTCTTCTGGCCATTTTGACCCCTCCCAAACATATGATGGGTTCAGAGCAGTTGAAGTCCTTGATACTGCCTGTACTGAGTGTTTGGCCAGGGGTAAGGATTGCTTTCAACATTACAATCCTCGATCGTCAAAATGCCATTTCTGCTTTATTGGGAAGAAGCCATGCCGCCGTACCGGATCAACTTTGTCCCGGGTCAAGAGACACTTGTGGAGTAGGGAGGATGGGCCTTATGGGCAGGAATTCCCCATTCTTGAGGAGCCTACCCCTGATGCCACTTCTGGATTTTCTCAATGTGAGTGATTTGCATATTTTGATTGAATTGGTGCTGATACCTTGATGTAGTGACTGGTTCCAGGCAGAGGGATGTGGCCAGATGGACTAATGTTGAAGGGTCCATTCCAATTGGTGGTAGGCCCATCCACTACAGCTCAGAAATTCCAATTTCAAGGACCAATGCTGATGGAGTGGTGAAAGTAGTGAAGAAGCTAAGAAGAATTGTTGATTCCCCATCAGATCCAGATGCTGAAGGAAGTGATGAGTTGGATGGTGAAGAAGTTCAAGTTATTCCCCATTCAAGTGGCCATCCATCCAGCAATTCCTCCTCTCAACCTCTTGCCAACACCAGATTCCAAAGTCAAGTCATTCCCAGTACTCCAAGAACCTTTCAACCAATGCTTGCTTCCATTTCTACAACCCTTCCTCCTCCTTCACCAACTACTTCCCATACCACCAGGCCTGCCTTGAATCCAGCAGTAAGACCATCACCAGTTTAACAGCCTAGAAACTCACCCATAACCACCTCCCGTCAACTCCAACCTGTGGCCAGCTCCAGCAGAAGAAGAGATGGATTATCCCCTTTGCCGTTTCCTGCCGCCCAAGTCTTCCAAAGAAGAGAACGTTGGCCTATCCGGGTTACCAGAGAAGATCCCAACGCGGCTAGTGAAAATCAAGATGCTGTGGCCAGATTGTTCAGGAGGGTTGATAGAAATAGCAGAGAGGTTATTATGTATGCCAATGACAGGACTATTCCAGGTACTGCTTCTGAAGAGATGGCTGCAAAATTTGCCTGGTATGAGGATGAGTTGATAAATGACTTCCGGAGAACTTTTGATGACTTGGGTAGAGATAACTAGTTTCCTTTTCCTTGTTTGTGTTTGGTTTGTCTTCTATCCCCACTCTTATAAATACTAAAAAATAAAAAATAAAAAAGATAATGGAACCTCCCAATACATGATTTGGGGAGGGGATGCTGCTGTTTTAAAGAAATAAAAGAAAGAAAATTATACAAGTAAAGAAAGAAAGAAAAATAATAAGAGAAAATGAGAGTAAAGAAAGAAATAAAGAAAAATCCTGATGGTTGGTCCTTCTTGTGGTGAGTTGCTTGGTTCTGGCCAAAGAAGTGTCTGAAAAATGAAAACCAAGCATTTTGATGCTCACAGAGTGGCCAAGGTGATGTTTTACAAGAAGTAGAACCCTCAGGGATGCATACCAGGAGATGGAACTTACTTTCATAACTTCCACTCCCCACCAAGCACCATAAGACTGAAATAAATTGCCATAAATGACTACTGAAATGAATTGCCGTAAATGACTTGAAGTAATGAATGTCTTGAATTATGATGATTGGCATAAAATGAAATGATAATAAAGAAAGAAAATGAAAACATAAAGAAAGAAAGAAACATTTGGCCATATCTTGATAAGGTCCAAATGGAGGGTATTGATGTTGTATGCTTCATGAACCTGTCCAAAGAGTTGACAAGTGCTCACAAAGTGGCCAAGGTGATGCTTACAACAACATATGGGTAGAATACCCCCTTAAAGGTGCATGCCAGGAGAGGAACTTACTTTCATAACTTCTTCCCCCCACCAAGCACCATAAAATCAAACTCTTGAGGTATTTGGACCAGGCTTGTCTGGATACAATGAGTGGAAATCCTTGACAAGGTCTGGTGAGTTGGTAAGGTTGGAAGCTGGTTCCCAAGTGGTTCTTTCTGGGTCTTCACTGAATCCTTTCCACTCTACAAGATACCATAATTTACCTCTTTTGAGTTTTGAGTCCAGAACCTGAGCCACTTCCCATTCTTCTTGCTCTTCCACTAAAACTGGTGGTGGCGGCAATTGATGACGATTTGGGATAGTTGAATGCTTGACTGGTTCTAGTAAGGACACATGGAATACAGGGTGAACTGTCTTCCATTGCTGAGGCAACTTGAGGTGATATGCATGGCTGCCAATCTTCTTAAGAACTTCAAAGGGTCCCAACCATCTTTCTGATAATTTCTTGGTGGGTCTTGTTGTCTTGATGTTCTTGGAAGCTAGCCATACTTTGTCCCCAGGTTGGAAATCAGGTGGAATTGCCCTATTTCTATCTGCATAATTCTTGAATCTCCTTATTGCTGACTCTAATTCTTCTTTGACAACTTGCTGTACTGATTGGAGTTTTGTTGATAACTTTCCAGCAGGTGAGTCTTGAGAAATATGGATTGAGTCAAAGCTGGGATTTCTTCCATAAATGGTGAAAAAAGGTGATTGCTTAGTTGATGAATGTTCTGCATTATTATAGGCAAATTCAGCCAGAGGGAGCCAGGTGTACCAGTCATCTTGATGATAGCTGACATACATCCGAAGGTACTGTTCTAGTATCTGATTTACCCTCTCTGTCTGTCCATCTGTTTCAGGGTGAAAGGCAGTTGAAAGATCTCTTGATATCTTGAGCTGCTGACACAATTGAGTCCAGAATGATGAAACAAATAAGGATCCTATATCACTGACAATACTGACTGGGAGTCCATGCTTGGAAAAGACATGACTAATGAATATTTGAGCTAAATCCAGAGCAGTGATTGTGCCATAAGTTGGAATGAAGATTGCCATTTTTGAGAATCTGTCCACAACTACTAAAATTGAATCAAAGTTGTTGGACAGTGGCAATTGAGTGATAAAGTCCATTGATAATGAATTCCAAGGACCAGATGGAATTGAAAGAGGCTTGAGTAATCCAAACTTCTTGTGATGAATGTTCTTGTTTCTTGAACATTGCTGACATGAGGACACATAGTCCTTGATGAATTGATTCATGCCAGCCCAATAAAAATCCCTCTTGATGAGCTTGAGGGTCTTCTCCTGGCCAGGATGGCCAGCCAATGGTGAGTCATGACGCTTTTGAAGAATATTGAGTTGAAGTTCTTCATTGCTTGGGATTACCACTCTATCTTTGAATAATAATAACTTGGCTTGAGGTTCAAGAGAATAATCTGGAACTGATTCGCCTCTTGCTAGTTGCTTGAGTATTTCTTTGTAGTCTTTGTCTTGCCATACTTCTTTTTGAATCTTGTCAACTAAATCTGAGAAAATTTCCACTTTGATTGAGAAGAATCTTGACTCTTGAATTCCATCTTGCTTAAGTACTTGATGAAAATTCTGAGGATTCTTGCTGATGAAGTCCACCCCCCTCTCTGGGTACATGTTGTCCCGACGTGACAAGGCATCTGGTAAAGTGGCCAGCCTGCCTGGGCGGTAAGTGATAGTGAAATGAAATTCTGAGAGAAATTCGGCCCAACGGGCCTGACGACGAGTAAGAACTTTGGAAGACATGAAATATTGCAAGGAAGAGTGGTCTGTCAAGACCTCAAAAGGATTGGAAAGAGAAAGAAGAAATGCTCTCCAGCGCTTGAGAGCCCAAACTATGCCAAGGAGTTCCTTGTCATGAATTTCATAGTTGAGTTCAGCTGGTAAGAGCTTGCGACTATCAAATGCAATGGGGTGCTTTCCTGAGTCATTCACCTGGCTCAGTACGGCGCCCAAAGCATAATCAGAGGCATCAGTCTCTACTATAGTAGGTAGAGAAGGATTAAAGTGAGATAAGATAGGAGCAGAGGTGAAAGCTTCTTTGAGTGCTTGAAACTGACTAAGAGCTTCCTCATTGAAGATGAAAGGAGAATCTTTTTTAAGGAGGGAAGTGAGAGAAGTGATTTTTTTAGAATAATTTTAATGAAACGTCGATAAAAATTGGCAAAGCCAAGGAAAGATTGAAGAGCCTTGATGTTTCTGGGCTGAGGCCAATTGAGGATTTGCTGAACTTTTGAAGAATCCATCTTGAGGCCATCACTTGAAACAACATAGCCCAAGTATTCCACACTTGAGGCATGGAATACACACTTGGAGGCTTTGGCAAACAGATTATTGTCCCTCAGTCTTTGGAGGACAGAGGCCACATGTTTGACATGTTCCTCCTCAGAACTGGAAAAGACCATAATATCATCTAGATAAACCACAACAAACACATCCAAAAAATCTGCAAAGATATCATTTACTAGATTTTGGAAAGAAGCAGGAGCATTGGTCAAACCAAATGGCATGACCAAATACTCATAACTGCCATATTTGGTTCTGAAGGCAGTTAAGTGCTCATCCCCCTCTTTGATTCTCAGAAGGTTATATGCACCACGCAAATCTATCTTGGAGAAGATAGTGGAACTGTTGAATACGGTAAGAAGCTGGTTCATAGGAGGAACAGGGTATCTGTTCTTCCTAGTGACAGCATTGAGTTTGCGGTAATCAACACACAAACGGAGGCCACCATCTTTCTTTTTGACAAAAAGGACAGGTGCTCCTGTTGAAGAGGAGCTTGGTCTAATGAAACCTTTCTCTACATTCTCTGAAATGTAGGCCCGCAGTGTTTCTGACTCTTGATTTGATAATGAGTACATAACACCAATTGGAGGTAGAAGACCCTCCAATTCGATATGGTGATCACAGGCGCGGTGTGGAGGAATTTTCTCTGCTTTCACCTTGGAGAATACATCCAAATATCGGTGATAAGCAGGAGGAACAACCTTCAACACAGTTTCAATTTCTTCTGGCTCTTCCTCCTCATCCCACTGCTCCTCCAGGGATGCATGAAAAGATAAGGGAGGAAGGTCCATATCCCCTTGGAAGAGATGAAGTGAAGATATGGCAACATCTTCTCCAACATCCTTTATCTCTTTGAAGACTTCATCTCTTGATGGAAGTAATGACTGAGAGGGAATTATGGAAGGGATATGGACAGAAGAAGGGATGGAAGGTGTCTTAAGTTCACCAGCCAGAGCAACACTGTTGACAGCAGTGGCTAAGTCATTACTAGTAGAAGGAATAATACCACTAGAATCCTTATGATTAGAATCATAGGTGATCAATCCATTTTTCCAATCAATAATGGGATTGAAATGGTAAAGGAAATCATAGCCCAATATCAGGTCTTCTCCTTTGGGTGAATCTATGATAAAGAAATCCCATTCAAAGCTTGGGAAAGAAGGCAAGTCAACTACCCACTTGGTATAATGGGTGATGAACAAGGCAGGGGATTCATTAGAATCCAAAATGAAAAGAGGAATCTTTTCAGGGAGCTCTGACAGAGTCAATGAGTACTTGAGAACAAAATTCTTTGCAATAAAAGAGTTTGTAGCACCAGAATCAATGAGAATACTATAAAAAATATCAGAGACAGAAGAGAAAATAAGAAATTTTAAAGATTTCTTGACACTAGTATTCAGAGTGCACAATTGTGCTCTTGAAGGAAATAAGTGAGAACCATTGAACACATCATGATCCCCACTCAAGCTTTTCCCTGCTTGCTAGGTGTGAGCCTTAGAGGTAATTTCATATACCCAAAAGACCACAAATACAAAATTAACATATTAATATAAATAAAATAAATTTATTTATATTATTAAAATAAAAATCAAAATATGAATATAAAATTATATTCAAAAATAAAAAATTAATTACAATTTAAAAATAAAATTACATCAAATTTTGAAATTATAAAATTACATTTATACTTGAAAAAATTAAGTAAAAATGAAATTTTAACAAAATTGTGAAAAAATAAATAAATTTGGAAAAAAGTTAAATAAAATTTATTATAACTTTTTATCCAATAAATAAACATATAAAATTTATTTCACCATTGGATTCCTCATAAAAAATCAGGTGGGGTCACCTCTGAGTGAAATTCTTGTAACTCAACTCTAAATAAGCTTAAATTAAGTTTCTAGTATTTTCAATACAAAAGTTGAAAATCCTCAAAACCTTAATTTAATTCACACCACATGTGGTGTTAACCATCAATTTTTGTGTTGGAATTGAGGTGTTGTGTTTAGTTTAGAAGTTATGAGGAATTGAAGTATTTTCAATTGAATTCAATTGAAATGTCAAAATGTGCGCGTGTATTACATAAGTGAACTTTGATTTACATATGAGGTGTCAATTATTACTGTATTGTACTGTACAATTGAATTGAATTACATATGTAAAGTATAAGTATAATACATGATGAGGAATTAAAGGAAAAATAAATTGGAAAGATTAAATTTGGGGGGGAAAAGGAACTCCAGCTCTAAGGGGGAGCTAGACCCCCAAAATCCTTGCTGACAGGCGTGGGATGTCAAAATTCACGCAAAAGTTCATCACTTTTGGCCTGGAATTGAGTTACAGGGTCTGTGGACTCAATTGATGATGAGGTTTTGATACCAACTGGGGTAGTTTTAGCTGTTGCCAAGAGGGTAAAACTACCCTTAAGATAAAACAATCATAATAAAAACAGTTTTAACTGGTTTCTACGCCTCTGACACACATTCTGACGTGTTTTGAAGGCTCTAGGCCTGGTATTGCTATAGTAATGGCTGATTTAAGGGTCTAAAATGGCTAAAAATGGCTAAAAATGGCTTAAACCAGCCCTTTTTGGTCTAAACTAGGGTTCAATGATGCCATAATTGGCTTTTTTGTTGTCAGACTGTTTTTCACGACTGACAAGAGTAAATTTTACTTTTGGAGTAAGAGAATTGATGGCTATAAAAGAATGTCTTCTTTGCCCCACTTTTCTCTTCATGTTAGAATCTTTTCCTTTTATTAATTAGTTTAAAACACTGTTAAACCAATCAATCAAAGATTCCAACCACCACTTTTAATTCATTTTAATCCTTTTAACCACGTGAAAAAATCATTATAATCATTGTTTGTAACTCTTATAATCATTTTTACCCCTGAACCACCCCAAAAGTGAATTGAGGCATCTTTCATCACTGTTAACTTTGTCACTTTGTTTCCAAATTCACTCTGGTCACTTTTGGGCGTGTTTTCTCTTTAATATTCTTTTTAAAGACTTTGTTCTTTAATTAAATGCTTGCAGTTCTTTGCTCAATTAATTCCAATTGAAATTGCTCTTGAAGAAATTTCTTTTGTAGCCTTAAAATATCTCTTGTAGAGTATTTTTTGGATAAATTTTTATTGTTGGTAAAACAATAAATTTTTATAATATTATTGTTTTATACTAATAAAGTTATAAACAATAAATTTGGCGTGTTTTCTCTTAAAAATAATATTTCATACTATTTTTAATTGAATTTTACCTTATACAAATTTTGAGGACAGGAAAAGTACTTGATTTTTAATCAAAGTTTCATATCCACACCTTACATTTGGGGGCCCAGCCGTGATATTTTACCTGTGAAATATTTTTTTTACTCTTTTTAAATCTTTTTTCTTATATTGAAAAATTTAAAAACATATAAAAAATACTTATAATTCAAAAAATCCATAAAAAATAACTTTTTTTTCATATTATAAGTGAGGCTTATATTTTTATTTCTTTTTTGAAATAACCTTTTTTTTTACTTAATTAATTGGCTTTTTCATTAATTTTAGTGTCTGACAACGTGGTAAGACAAGAAAACATTGAAACAGACTCAACAGTAACCAGCATTATCCCTGCCAGTACTGCTAATTCTGATCATAATAGTACTGTTATTGTGACTCAAAATAACCAGCCTGAACCAATATCTTCTGAATTGATTAACTTGGACATAAGTAATACCCTTCAGAAAGCTAAAAATTTGGCCAATAGTAAGTTTTTGATGTAAAAATACTATTTTAAGCCTTTTTTAACCATAATTATGCCTTCAACCAGGTCAGGAGCCAGCTACAACCCCTCAAGCAGCTCCCAAAAAGGTAATAGACGTGATTATGGCAGAAGACAACCAGGTACAGACGGAAAAGGGTCAGTTGATGACTTCCAAACAACTAAATTGGGTCATTCTGAAGCTGATAATACTATTTTACCTTCAAAAAGAGCTGACACCGCCACAACAAGCCTCTGTGGACATATACAAAGTCAGCCACAGTGCATACAACAATGCACTTCAATTCAAGGAGTACCAGATCCTTGCAGACCTGTGGAAGAATTGCATGAATTCTTACCTGACAGTAAGAAAATTCTTGGGCCATCCCAACACTTGCAAATTGCTCAATGGATGGCATCCATTGATGGAGAAGAAAAACATGATGCTTTTGACACTAGAATGGAGGAAAAACAACCCTCCACCAGCCAAACCAGTGCCAAAAACAGCCCCAGTGGCCAGCAGCAGCAATTCCAACGTGAAAAAGCAGCCACAAACTCCAAACAAGGGCAAAGGGAAGGCACCAGCCCCAAAACCTTACAGCCAGGGCTACAGAATCCCAAAGATTCAGCAGGATGCCATGGAAAATGTATTTCAGATGGCCAGAACCATGATGGAATTACAGAAGAAGGAGGAAGCCAGATTAAGGTTCCAGAAATGATTTCTGAAATATTTGATTCCATCCCAGAGTTGTATAATGCTATAAATGATGTGAAAAAACATCTTTCTGATAAAAATGAAACCATTTGTAACAACATTAAAACAAACAACCTGGGTCTGTGCCAAATTAATGAAACACTTATGTGTTTTGAAAAAGTTTTAAGAACAATTAAAAATTCCAATAATGATAATTCTTCTAACAATAAAATAAATGAACAATCTGCCATTATTAAAGAATTAACAGATAAATATTCTAAATTCAATATTGATGACATAATTGAAACAAGAATTAAACAAGCCATAAATATTATCAAGACAGATAGCAAGAAAGTCCTTGATGACATTTCAAATTCATTTACTGAAGTAAAGACATATACCATTGCCTTGAAAAAGTGTTTTGATGCTTCACAAGAAGAAGTATCAAAATTATCAATGAAATTGAATCAAGTCACTGCTGATAATACAAGACAGACAGAGTTATGGCAAGAACATACACATAAAGAAGACATGTATGAAATTGAAGTAATAAATTTAATACAAAGCTTCCAACATGAATACAGAAATTCCCAAAGGTGTAGCAACAGTAAAATGAATGACATTGAACAAATACTGAACACCTTACCAAGAATGTCTACACCTCTAAATCAAAATGAGGGCACAAGAATTTCAAATCCACAAGTATTGGATCCTGATAATTCACAATTAAAAAATGAATTATCCACTTCTTTTCATAACTTGGAACCATCAATGGGCCAAGCACTCTTGAAAGAAGTGCCAAAACTTAAAGAATGGCCCCACTTCAGTGGTGAAGGAGAGTATGACCATATGGAATTCATTAGAGGTATTGACATGATCAAAGAGGATTTTGAATTACCAGACAGATTGGTAACAGCCAGGTTTAACACCTTGTTTACCAGATCAGCTCACAGATGGTACATCAAAATAAGACAAGCACATGGACACCAGAGTTGGACTTGGTGGAAAACCCAAATCATCAACAAATGGGCAAATGATGCTTGGAGGTTTAAAGTTGAAACAGCCTTTGAATCTGCCAAATTTAATGCTGATAAAGACAAAGCTTTACCATGGTTTTGCCAACAGAAGGACAGATTAACAGCATTATATCCTGACATGTCAGAATTTATGATCCATAGAAAAATTCTGAGACAATGTGGGGGTGACTTAGAGCATGCTGTCAAAAGCAGGACTACTGAACAATCTTCAGCAGAGGATATCATCAATATACTAGAAGAAGTAACCACCAGAACCAAAATTGGTTCTAGTAGGGTGAATCTTAAAACAAGGTTTAATACACCTTGGAAAGATTCTGTGGACAAAAACCCCAAAGAAAATTCTAGTAATATTAAATATAAATCTGCAGATACAGTCAGAAAATGCCATATTTGCCAAAGCACCACCCATTTAGCCAATACATGTCCAAAAAGGGGGAAAATCAATGAAATTGACATTGAAAAGGGACCAGATGTTGAAAAAGAAGACATAATTGAAGACAATTCAGATGATAAGTCATCCATATTTTCTGAATCTTCAAAAGATATAGAAAATATCAATGCCACTTTTGACATCATGGAATCTTATTCCCACTTACCACAATTGAGCAATGGTCAAGTTGATTTATCAAAAGTTCAAGATGCACAACTTATGAAGACAAACACCGGGGCGAATCTCGTGTCAATCGTCGGCGATTGACTTCACGTCAAGCAAACGTCAAGCAGGATAAAAGTCGAGCTCACGTCAAGCGAAAATCAAGCGAACGTTGAGCACACGTCACACTATGGTCTTACACCAAATCCTGTGACATCCAATAATATTGGTTCCCCTGTGCCTTCAACTCAGATTCCTCACCGCCTGATCATCCCACAACCGTCCGATGATTGGTAAAAATTACACCAGACCCGCCTGTTTGCACACACACACATCAAAGATGTCCTTCAGCCAGTCTTGATGTAGGCGGGGGGTTTGACTTCACCAGGTCATCCATGAAGTGTGCGTGTGCATGCGTGGGGGCGGGTGCGTTTGCGTGTGCATTGGCGTGTGCGGGTGGGTTTGCGTGTGCATTGGCGTGTGCGGGTGGGTGTGCGGGTGCGGGTGCGTGGGCGTGTGCATTGGCGCGTGCCGGTGGGTGTGCGTGTGCGTGTGCATTGGCGCGTGCGGGTGCACATGCGGGTGTGGGTACGCAAAAGCCGATTCCGCTTCCAACATGATGATGGCGCAGTTAGAAATTTTGGATGCTGTGAAAGGTGAGTGTGTGGGTCATTTGATCATTGGACTTGGCTTATTCACACTGTACCCAATGTCAAAATAGTAACTTCTTTGTGGCAATGTGAAATAATGGGCTTTGCTTGTCACAATGGAATGTCTCTGTCACTAAATTTTGAGGCAATTATTTCACTAGCAAAATTGCTAATGAATCTGAGAGATTTGCATTTTAGTAGACTAAATATCATGAAATAACGGCTTTATCATTACAAGCAGTCCACATGACAGAGCTTTGTTATCATACAATCCACAGTTACCTTCTATTTCTTCTTCAGATATAATCAAGTGTCCATCATCAAAACCAACAGCTTTATAAATATTCAGATGCGGCCAATCTGGTAGGAAATTCACATCAATCTTCAAAGGTTTTAAAATCAGAAAGTTATTGTTCAGTATGCTAGATGGCTCAGAGACTTTGAAAATGCTATCAATAATACCAAATTGTCGTGAGTTGCCCCTCAGAAAACATATCACACTGTTGCTGATATTTTTGGATTCAGTTGAAAATATATTGTTCCCAATATTAATGTTTGAAACTGGAAAATACCAAGGTGAGACAATCCTTGAAGTGGGAGGACTTGTGGATTGCACGGTAGTGTCTAAGCTGATCCAATCAACTATTTCCCTTGTTGCATGAAAAGTCTGTAAGTACTCAACCAGGCAATCATAATTTTGTTGGTCATGGCGGGATGGCTTGTTATATTTATGGTGATTGAACACGGCAGGTGGCTGTGATTCGAAAAGCTGTTTTATTTCACATGGCACAGATGGGGATTTCAGGAGAACGGAAAGGTTGGAACATCGACAGATATGTTGAAGTAAGGTTTTATCTATATCATCTATTCAGAGTTGCAAAAAGTTAGTCTTATTCAGTTCAGGTGTTTAATCAATGTGAATATATTGATCTTATTAATTGACTTACATATCTTGTTATTTGTTGGCATCTTTGCAAATACTCCAATCAAGCGCTCATAACCCCATGTGGCTGAGGCTTGTGCTGGGCCCCAACGTTGGAAGAGTTCGGGAATATGATCAGCAAAATGATGATTTGGTTTACTTTTCTGTTTTGGGAACAGGTGTTGATTGGAAAGGCGGAATTTTTTCCAATGTTCAGCAAATGCAGTCGCATCATCTATTGAAACAGTCCAGCTTGTGGCAATGTTGATAGCACTAATCAAATGGAATGTATTCTTGGCTAGTTCATTTGCAAGTTCTTCTGACTGACCCATTTTTCTTTGAGTGTTGGCAGATTGGTGTGCATCTAATGACATCTGTTGACTGAGCATTAGAAATGGAATATAGACCTTATATAAGAGAGCCCATTCAGCGGCTTTTAAGCTACCATGAGAGGGGGAACCCATTTTGCGGGGAACTCTTGTCCATGATGAGGAAATTATGGTCTCAGATATGATTTGTCGGAGATGCTCAAGAGCCTCACCCTTGATCTGGTGATCACTCAGTGCAGTGATATACAATTCAGAGGGTATTTCAGAAGTGGGGATGTAATCGGCATCAAATGAAGGAATCTCCGCAGAACCACTAGATGGATGTTCTGTGTTAGGGGTGGGCATTGGGAAGTAGTTTTTTCGGGTGGGAGTAGTGGGGAGTGGCTCATTTATTATTTTTGCTGCGTCTCTTCTCAGGGAGCGGGCCTCTCTCAATGTGATTTTATCAAGAGAGCTGTTGGAGGTCATGGAATCTGAGTCTGAACTGTTGGTGTCATTGGATTTCCTGCGGGACCTGAAGTAAATTTTTGATTTCGCCTCTGGAATGCACAATTTGAAAGTTGCATGATCCTTCAAAATTCCAAGTATTAAATTATGCATTATGTCAAGATTAACCATTCTGGTTGCATCCCAATACAGAAGGTCTTCCAAAATTGAATATCGCACTCCATACTCAGAGAAAATTGCTTGTCTTTGTTGTGGGGTTGCCCGAAGCCATTTGGCAATGGTTGATTTATGACTTTGGTATGAGCGCGTGTAGTGAAATTGAGGACCAATTTCTTCAATTTGAGCTTTGTGAATGGTGCAAAAATTACAAAAGTGGTTTCCTGAATGGGAAATAAATCCAGTAAGCTTGCGCATGGCAACCACATCCGCAATGGCTGTGAGGATGGCAACACGGATAAAGGATCCTGATGGACCTGTTGAGGTGGGTGCAAAATGGTAACCTTGCCATAGCTCTTTGAGCTCGTTGATGAGTGGCATTAATAGATAATTCAATTGAAGCGCAGTTGGCTCCTTCGGACCAGGGATGATTCCTGCAACATAGACATTCTCGGGCTTCAATCTTTCACTTGGGGGGAGATTAAGACAAATAACCATGATAGGTCCAATGCTAGCCAACCGGGTTGACTTTCCATGTGCATTAAACCAGTCCACATATATGGAGAAGGCCAATGCACCAGGAATGGACATGAATGGGGGGTCATGGATATTTCTAGTGCCAGTGAAGCGTCTCCAGACCAATCCATCCCAGACGTCACGTTTTGGGGAATCTTCGGGAGTTTGGGATTGTTGATGTTGATGCAGAATGTCCATAATTCCAGCCCGCTGGAGGAATCTGGCAAGCCAATTTTTGAATGGTTGATAAATGAAATGTTTTGTTGGTATAAATTTTTGCTTCATGTTGGTTGTGTTTTGGGTGTGGGGTTCAGATGAATAGATGAATTTGCCTAATGATTGTGTGCAAGGGGGATCATGATCATTTGGGTCATTATGGCGTTGACAGTGGGGTTGGTCAGTTGTGACTGATTCAGTAAGGCCATTAAGAGAGAAACATTGAGGACAACATATATAGTTTTGAATCACTGGCTCCAATTGGAGATGTTCAAATATGGTACTCAGATCTTGAGGTATATGGAATGCAGGAGCGGGGGGACCAGCTGAGCTTGAGATACTGGACTTGATCAGCAGGTTCAGGGCGGGGTTGAGTATGCGTGAAGCCCTGCGGGGTAAATTATACCTTAATGATAGAATGGCAGATATTATCATTCCTAGGTCTTGTGGGGGAAGGGTTTGACTGCCACTATATGGTTTCTGTGCAGTTGAATTGAGACCCGCTGGAGTTGGGAAAGTGCTTTGGGTCAAACGTGAATAATCAGCTGGGAAGATTTGATCCAATAGAATTTGTGGGCACCCAGATCCTGATGCAGAAGTAGGGATGTTTGGAAGAGATTTGGGTGCAATGGTTGATTTGAGCTTTTTAATGTGCTGTTTATATTGGAAAGGTGTGAAGGCAACTCCTTGCCTATCACCCTCAGGGGAAGAATGTGTTTGAGTTGAGCAGTGTTGACACATGCATATACGCATTGAGGAATATGGCCGGGTTGTCATTGTTGCAGGAATTGGGAGTACGGTTGGTTTGTGTATAAATATCTATGGTTGATGTGAAAGTGTTTAGGAGTGTTATTAATTGGAAATAAAATTCAGTGATTATTTATGAAGGGGGAGATGATTTGAGCCAGCTGAGGATTTTATCCCATTTGTAATGGAGCATGAGCTGCAGTGGATAAAGTTTAACATGTCTCATCTGGATGGCGGAATTGGTTAGGCGTTTAATTGGGTAAAATGCCATGCTGCTCAATGCTCATACATATTCTAGTTTATTTACACATTGTGATAGTGAGGGTTTGACCATTGAGGGGGTTCCATTAGTGAAGTGTTACCATTGAATTGAGGGGATTAACATTTAATCCATGTACGCTGGCACGCCATCGTACATGGTTTAAACCTTATTACAGACATAACTATATAACTCTATTACATAAGGGGTTGGAGTGCAGCTAAAGTCTTGGTATTTGGTTTGAGTACGGCGGGCTTTGAATCAGTTGGAATGTGATTTGGATTGTCTTGCCTTTCGTGAAAAGGTGATGTCTCTTTTGTGGGTAAATCCTTCATGAATATACCCCTTTACAGATGTACAATGTTGGGGAATTTCAATGCATATATTGGCAGTTTGGATAATTCACAAAATGTGACAATGGGGAGGCGGAAATGTTACCAAATATGATTACCTATGGATGATGGGTCCCCTTTCAGATCAAGGAAATATCACATTATATGCTGGTAGGCCGTGCAGGGTGGTTTCCGACAAAAGCGGAGGAGCTCAAGAGGAGGCAGGGAGGATTCTCCTCAAAAGAGTCTTATCCGACTTCCACACAACACTTAGTTCCAACTATTCATAGAATTTCTCTATTCTAAATTTGAAAAGATTTCATCTCATATCACTCTATTTTATCATAATACTGAGGTGTTTTATCTAGTTAAAAATATTACTGTACTTTTTCGGCCCTTATGTCATCTTTCAAGTCACATAAATCCCGTTCAGGTTCTGTTCATGACTCAAATAGTGAATCTAGCATAGAATATGTTCAAACACAGTCACCATTGAGTCCCAACATTCCTCTCACAACCCCTATCGCATCCTCAATGAATGTATCAGGTCTTAACATTGATGTGGGCAATCCAAAGGCTCCAACTTCAAGCACTTGGTCGATCCCAAATATTTCCGTCACTCCAATTCCCCCGAATCCCACTAATACACAAATTCATGTGTCTCAGGGGCCAGAAGGCACACCTCAAATCTCCTCACACGCTAATCCCCAATCAAAATTTCCACGTGAGTTCCTCCTTAATCCCGGTCGGAGTCCAGTCGCATCCCAGGATCCCTTTGGCCAAAGTAAACAGCCAACCCTCAATATTCCATCAGGATCGCAGGTTCATGTGGGTGATGAAAGGCGCGTGGATGGGGGGCGACGAAAAAGACCTTTGGAAAATGTAACTTGGAGCGGTCTGTCGGAGGGAAATCCAGTATTGACGCTTCATCAAAGTAAGTCATTTGAATTTTGGAGTAGAAACTTATTCATGATTTGATATGTTTGTTTCATGGGTTAGACATGGCACCTAAAGGCAAGTCAGTCCGATCTCAGGAGCCAATTGAAGATCGTGAGGATGACCAGTCTTCATTAATGTTTTGATGTGTTAACTGATGATTTGCATAGCAGGGGATGAACTTTATGCGTCTTCACCTCTGGTCCATAAAGAGAAAGTCAGTGGACGTCATCATCCATATGCCTCCAAACCAAGAACGGGTCATGCCAGTACATCAAGAGAAACAATGGTGGATGATGAGGATGAGAACATGTCTCCGACTCAAAGTGAAAGAAATGATGAACCAAGGAGGGACAATTTCACAGCGCATGAGCAAGGCACTCAATCAAATAGTGAGTTCACCCATCCTCAGCTGGGCCTCGCCCAGAGTATGCTTGAACAATCCGAGGTCAGACAGCAAAGGAACCAGGCCCGCAAAGCTCACAATGTGGCGAAACGTGCAAGCCAGAAGGAGCAACAAAAATGGCTGAAGGCAGAACTTCCAGAGAATGTCCATGGAATGAGATCAGCAGTACACGCACATTGCCTGTTCCTACTCAAAGTTAGGGATAAGGATTTTTCCTCACTACCAACACCACCCAGCACAGAAGAGCGTGAAATTGCAATTCAAGTGGCTGGTCATCTCGGTTATGTCCCCGAGGATGTGTTCAATGAGCCATCAACACAGGTTCAGTCTCAGGGTTTCCAAAGCTACTGCGAAAATGAGCTCCACAAGCTAGGACTAAAGCGATTCACTTGGGACTGGGAGAGCTCATGGCAACATCCGTTCAACGAGCTGATGTCTATGGTGTTTTACCGTACATTACGTCTCGCACTTGTCAGCACTGAGTATCATCACTACTGTTGGAACAAGGATCATAACAACTATGGGGTCGTGGCGGCTTTAATGGAGCGATATTTCACTTATTTGAAAAGAGAATGGAAGTCTATTCAAAAGGATGCCGAGTATTTGGTAAAAAAGAAAGAGAATCAAAAGCTCGCAAAGATTCGTCAAAGAGTTAGTTACTGTATCTCTTCTTCATTGTGGACCAAGTCTGATGATGATCTACTTGATTATGTGCAGACCTGTGAGCGCCGTCGTGAATGGTGTGATACGGCTAAATTTCCCATCCTAGCATCACAATTCAATGACCCTCGAGTATGCTCAGATACTGAGGAGGTACTGGAAAATGGCCGTCAAGTTTACCGCAAAGTGGGATTACGCTGGCGCTCCCAGTTATTTAATGATTTGGTATTGAAAATGGATAGAGACATAGAGTTTTGTAATCAGATTAAAAAAAGGGTAAAAAAACTATTGATAGATTGCCAGAATTACGATCGACAGATGATGGTGATATTCCGGAAGGCCTATCATTTCAGGTATTTGATCAAGATTGGCTCAAAGGCTGTAGTAAGATGCAGACTAGCGCCCTCAAGATACTTGACATGCCAGTTATTAGGCCTAATGGTGATGCTCTGCAATAACTTAGTAATTGGTCACGGTATAGCACTGTGACAAATTAAAATTTTGTGAATTATTTGTGCAGGTGTAATAAAATCTGATTATTATCTCTTAAGGATGCAACAACTTGCTAAATATGTTAGAATATAGACAATATGAATTGAAATGTATCACCGTCTCCCTTGCAATAATACTCTATTGCTCATTTTCATTGAGGAAATATTGAAGAAGTTCGATCCAGCTCATGGTGTTCATAATTGTGGACCTGTGCCAGAGTCAACAGGAGTTATCAACTTTGTCAATCACAAATTATATAATATCAGTAAGGCTCACGCAGTTAATGATTTTTTCTTTTCTTGGACCTATTGGTAATTGGAATATGGCATTCCCATAAGGAATGATTTCAGAATAGTAATACAATCAAGTGAAAGATGAGCTTGAAAGGTACCTTCCGCATGTTGACCTCAACTGAATGAGGAGTGATATAGTGGATGACCTGTACAGGTCGTTGTTGGCCAATACGATGTAGACGATCAACAGCCTGAGCCTCAATGGCTGGGTTCCAATTGGGCTCCTGGAAATGTGGATGTCAGGGTCCGAAAATCAGGGGAGAATTTTGGGGGGCCCCTCACCATTAAATAGACTACATTAGCACAAGTTATATTGAGGCCAGTTCCAGCCGCGGCAATGGATGCAATGAGTACTTCACATTCAGGATTATTGAAGAAATTCTCAAGCGCCTTGTCCTGCGCTCGTGGTGTAATTGTTCCATCAATTCGTGCTGAAAGGATAGAGTGATGGGCAAGAGCAATACCAATTCTACAATATAAAAAAGTCAGATGGAGTCAATTGGTAATGGATGCATATTAGAATTAACGCACAAATCTAGAAATTGGGTCCATTGGGTATAAACCACCAATTTCGTTGGACCACACCTTGTTTGTTTGTTCTTCATTAAGCTTTGTAGGAGGTGTGCAATTTTACTACTCATCATGCATGTTTCCACATCCACAATAGTTCGTGTGATTCTTGGGGAGTTATCCTGAGTGCTCCTGCCCTCGGGGTCTTCCAGCTCCGCCTCCGCAATTGTGTTAAGCATGATGTGATGGTTACAACATATTCGCAGCTTATTAATATTTCTGAAAAACTCTCCTGGTCCTTTGCTTTTGGATGATAGGAATTCTTCATATAATGTGGAATATTCTTGCTGCATGGTCGGGTTGAGTGGGAGCAGCTCATAATGATGGCTAATAGTGGGGAGAGATTCGAGATGTGTGGTTTTGGTGCGGCGCAAACTTAAATGCCGCAATGCCAAATGCAAAATATCATTGCAACCTTTTGAAAGACTACTCAGGATGAATGGTGACCAGTTATCTTGATCAGCGCTCTGGGGTTGAGTGATGAAGGATATTATGCCCAAAAGGTCATAA
The DNA here is from genome assembly GCA_023105745.1 of Austropuccinia psidii. Taxonomy (NCBI): domain Eukaryota; kingdom Fungi; phylum Basidiomycota; class Pucciniomycetes; order Pucciniales; family Sphaerophragmiaceae; genus Austropuccinia; species Austropuccinia psidii. Next base: position 71,456,620 of record JALGQZ010000004.1, read on the forward strand.
ATGGTGTTGTGAATAGGTGTGCCCGTTAAACATATTCGACGGGATGAAAGGAGGCTATTAATGGCACGGTGAGTGGCAGTGTATTGAGAGCGAATATAGCTATAAGAGGGGGCAAGGGTTATTGGATATAAAAGGTAATTTGAATCATTTAAGCTCAGCCACTCACTGTGCTTCATCCAAGATTATACGATGCCAATTGATTTGAAAAATGAATGATGTAGAGGGATTGGTTTGCTTAAATTCTTGGGTGATAGTATTGTAAGAAGTGATGATGATATCATATTTTAAGATGTCGGCTTGGGATAATGAGTGACGAGTGGGACCATGGTAGATTTTGGCATGCAGTGCTCCAGCCTGAGCATGCTTGGATATTTCTGATTGCCAGTTGGTAATTAAGCGAGGGGGGCAGATGATCATGGTGGGCGTGGAGCGATGGGGGTTTGCAATCATCCGCTCCTTGGAGGTACCAATTAGAGCAATGGCCTGAATGGTTTTACCTAATCCCATATCATCCGCAAGCAGTCCTCCAAGAGGGGTATTGGTCGAAAGGGATTCAAATGAGCTAACGACCTTGTTTGTAATGATGTGCCTGGCATTAAAAGTGGATCCTGGGGGTGAGGTTGCCCAAAGGTTACGGGCTGATTGGCCATTGGGGATTTCTCGATCCCAGAGAAAAGCTAGTCCGGTCTTTTGATGAGGGAGGAGGGGGGTTTGAATAATGGAATGGGGCGGGGTCATCATGGGGAGGTCTGATCCACTGGGTAATTGTATCAGTTTTTGCTTGGAAATCAATGATGAAACAGCAGGATATGAAGCAGGCGTCGAGTTTGAAGCGGGAAATGTCGGAGTAAAGAGTTGACATTGACAATGAGTAGTACAGTCATATTCTTTGGGCATTTTAAGCTTGAAATCTTGTGTTCGAAAGCTTTCCATTATGAATAGAACGTTTGGATACCATGTGAAGAACATCAATGCTAGATTGGGTTTCTGAGATGAGGAGGGATCATTGGCATCAGTCATAAATACTCCCTCAACAAATAATATTTGAGTAGGATTGGATTGGCAATTTTCAATCCATGCCCCACCAGGACCACAGTGCATGAACGTTTTGGGTGCCCCAAGGAATGGTATCAACGTTTGGGAAAGGGTTCGCCGGAGAGAGCCAATAGCATGCTGGTGATTGGGGAGATATACGAATATGTTGTGTTGATTGTGCCATAGGATAATCCAAGAACCTAAGGGGGAATTCTAAGGCTTTAAGGTTATATCACTATTTATTTGAATACGAATATTAATCATCCCAATGCAAAGTGGTTGTGAAGGGGTTGACATGATGGCTATTTTGAATTATTTGGGGACAGTTGGGAATTATATGATCGGGAAGGGTTAGCTAAAGGGAATGAAGAGGAATAAGCGCAGGTGGGGAACTTATATGAGTGGCAGCAACAGGCCAAAAGGGGGATGGCCTGTGGTTACGTGCATGGTCTTGATGGAGGTGGGCCTCTTGGGCTCATAATTTTCATATCCGATTTGGGGCATATATCAAGGCAAGGTGGCCAAAATGTGGGTGCACCATTTGACTGCTGGATCTGCAGCGAGTTACGAAACCTTTGGTGGAACAAGGCTGACATTAGCACATCCGAAATTGGGTGGGTTGTAGCAGCTTATTGTGGAGGGCATATTAGAGGCATGCAGTCATGTTCGCTGGTGTGACAGCGAACAATGAGCGTATCCTCCCCAGGTTAATTGTTCACAGGGACCTACTGGGCAATGTTGGCAGTTTCAAAGGGCAATCTCACTGTGGGGATGTTTGTGTGTGGGCGGGTGAGATATGTTCGGTGGCATGCCACCAAACATGACTTTGGTTTGGCCTGAAGTTTTTTGCTGACTGATGCATACTGGGCTTTCAGGGGGGAATGTCTGGGATGATCAAAGGGGGCGCCAGCCGTGAGCCGTGATCCACATATACATTCACCCCTATGGCGTTTGAGGCGAGTACTAATCCACCGAGATTGGCATTGGCCTCTTTGCCTCACGCGCATACAGAACTCCGGAGAAAGAGGCCACACGCCCGAGGAATTTTTTGGCTGCAAGCCAGGTGCCACAACTTGCGCGGGGCGTGTGAGAACGTGAAGAAAATGACCCGCGGTGGGAGATACCCACGCGAACATGACCAGCCTCAGCAATTATAGGCTGGGATTGTTATTCTAATGTGGATGAGGCTGAAGCGAATCCACACTGATTGGCCTCAGGTTTCCACGCGCAAGCGGGTGAGCGTCTGCAGTCAAGCTGACAACCCGGCCAAGAAAATAGGCAGCTGGAAGACTGGCAGTAAAATGTCTTCCAGGCATGTGAAAGTTGCCTGCGTATGACCCATTGGGGGTGCGTATGAAAGCGTGTGGCTGCCCGACAATGAACAAGCGGGCCAGTCATTGTTTGCCCCAACAATGGCACCGGAGTGAATCAACTCTTTGTGTTAGACCCAAATATTAAGTCATCCCATTAAGACCCACTTACATTAATTTGGATTACATGCGCATCTGTGCCGTAGTTAGGCAGAGCTGTCCAACAAGGTGCATCAAAGGGATGCAGGTGAGAGATATGACTCGATGGCTTGACGTTATTGCATGTTACATTGTTGAACAGCTTTTTGCTCTGCCCCGCAGTACATTTACAAAGGTGTACTGCATACTACAGTGTCGACTGTACTGTACAGATCAGGAAGGTGTAATACTACTTGAGCCTGCATCCATCTAGCAAATGTGCATGCACCTTCCGATCGTTTGCATTTACGTAGCTCATGTGCCACATGCTCAGCATTGCGTTTCACCCGATTTGCACACGCAAGCTGAGCATGTCATGGTCAAAAGCACCGTGAGAAAGTGCTCAGTAAAGCCATGGAATGAACTTTTTTGCAATAGTTCATTGGAAGGCTCAGTTTGGAGCACTTCACCAAAGCGTGTGAAATGCTGCACCTGGCTGAAATGTCATCCGATGCTGTGCCAAATGCTCAGAGTGCGCGCATACAAAAACGACTGAGCAATGGCTCAGCATGGTGCATTTGATATTGTTATATCTATAGTTCAATCACTGTGCAATTCCAATGTTCAGCCACTGAGCATTTCAATTATGACCCGAAAGCAAACCTGAGCAATGGGTCGAGGCAAGCTCACGCTGTATTCACTTGTCTTGCAGCCCCCCCCTTTGTTCACATACTATTACCAGGCCATATGGCCGGTAATCTCGCCGCGGTCACTTGTGACCAAATGCACCGGGTGCTTTTCTGCATGGGTCACTTGTGGATTGCACCCACAATGCACATTCAACATGGGCCTCACGACCACCCTCCTGGGTGATCGGGTGGCTATTTAAGGAAACAAAGGGGATTTGACTCAGCTTGACAATTCAATAAATTGCAATACTCAGCGGTGCATTTGATATTGTTATATCAATTGTTCAATTACTGTGCAATTAAAATGTTCAGCCACTGAGCATTTCAATTATGACCCGAAAGCAAACCTGAGCAATGGGTCGAGGCAAGCTCACGCTGTATTCACTTGTCTTACAGCCCCCCCTTTGTTCAAAGACTATCACCAGGCCATAAGGCCGGTGATCTTGCCGCGGTCACTTGTGCATTGCACCCACAATGCACAATCAATAAGGGCCTCACGACCACCCTCCTGGGTGATCGGGTGGCAATTTAAGGAAACAAAGGGGATTTGACTCAGCATGACAATTCAATAAATTGCAATACTCAGCTTGACAATTCAATAAATTGAAATACTCAGCCAGACCCCCATTGTTCTTCTGCCTCACGCGAGCATTTCACTTCTCAGTTGCAGCATTCGCTGAGACTCAGCTTCAATTTTGCCCACACGCCTTGAAGCTGAGACTTTTGCGGGTGCTGCAACTGCTGAGATCGTCTCAGCTTCACCTTGGTATAAAAGACCATCTTCACACGACACGCACTTCACTTTCTTTCTCACCCGCTCCACTTCGCTCAACCTCACCCGCGTTTGTCCTTCTTGTGCGTATTCCCCCTCGTCTTCCTGCCTTTCCAGTCTTTTCTTTCGCACTCGACTAACCCCACTCCCCTTCCTGCTCGCTTTTTGTTTTTCCTGCTAATACTTTCAGAACCCCACTTCTATCTACTTTGTACGTTTTCTCCAATTAAACTTTCGTCAACATTATGTACCGATATTAATATTTTTCTTTCTTCACGACTTCCTTCCAGACTTTTAAAAACTTCCGACTAGAGCGTTTTTATATTGATTCCGTTTTAAATTTATATATATCATCGTATGTCTTCCTTTTCTTTCTTGATTGCTTACTTTCTATTCAGTTACTAACCTGTTTTGTTTTGTTTTTAGATGTCGTGCACGTTATGCACCAAGCGGGGTATCCCCTGCATTCGCTCCTCGACGACGAACGACGCTTGTGATGCTTGCCGACAAGCACACAAGAAATGTTCGTTCGTTGTCCACCCCTTCCGACCACGAGGCCAGATGAGTTCTCGCCCAAGACGCCCTCGCGAGGACTCCTTTGTGGTCGACGATGATGAAACCATTTCCGAGCGTGAATGGACGCCGGGCCCCCAAACAGGCCAACGGGAATGATTCCGGACGATTAGCCCTGTCCCCTCCAGTATCGATTTGTCCACTCCCCCTCCTAGGCCACCATCCGATGGTCACTTCACTCCTCGACCGGAGCGAAGTGATTATCCGGCCGATGAAGGATGGCGATGGCGAGAGGACATTTGAGCTTGGGCTGATCGTCACCATGTCTTGTCACCGATGGGATTCAAACGCCAAAGTAAGTTTTATTTCTCCTCTTTATCTCATTTCTCTTCACGCAATAATACTGACTTTTTTCCATTACTCATAGAACCAAACCCCCCGAATCCCCCCCGACACGACTCTCCCGTTCCCAGTTTGCGTCGCGAGCCAACCCCCCGGCAACCCACTCCAGGCCCGAGTGGCACCCGATGGTCTGAGGAATTATTCCGTGGTAAGCAGCCAAAGTTTCATTTCATTTTCACTTTCACTTTCGAGTTGAGTGAACTGACTCTTAATCCTTTTTTAGAACCCTCCCGAACCGAAGAGCCACCTATTCCTGGCCCGAGTCCATCGTCCCAACCACCTGAGGACAATACGACTCGTGAGCCAGAACCTGAGGTGGCTCCTACGCAATCCACGGAGGAACCTTATGGTAAGTCACCCCTTCTTTCTCTTCGATCCATATTCACCTTTCCTCATTTTTTCTTCGACCGTCTCCAGATCGTCCCGCCACTCCTCGCTCGATCATCATCATCGACGATACGCCCGTGGGATCACCCCATCCCCCTCCCCCTTCTTCTTCACCGACTCCACCATCTTCCCCTTCCACTCCAACCCCGGTTCCCTCCCCAGAGATCCCTTCCAGTGCCCCCGAGAACCCCAACGCCTCCTCCCCCCCGGTGCCAAGCTCGTCTCATTCCCACGATGACGCTCGCCAGGAATTCACCGACCTGCGACCGACCCTAATGATTCCTCGAGCCATCGTCCACGATTCGATCAACCGAATCTTGTTGGAGCATCGTCGCTTGCTCCACATGATTCCTTTCGTGGATGCAACTCATCGAAATGAGATGCACCGGGAATTCCGGGAGGAACTAAACTCCCTCCTTGCCCAGGCACTGGAGGCTTATACAAAGGAGGACATAACCGGGATAGTCTCCAAATTCCTCGAAAAATAAAAATTTAAAAAAAATGTCATTATTTCCTCTTTTTATTTTTTGTAATACTTTCTTTTGAATAAAATATTTGTCTTAAATTATTGTTATGTTCAAATTCTATTACATTCTTTGTTCACGTAAAAATTACTTATTTCCTCCTTAGAGAAAAACCCTGATTGCGTGAGAATTATTTTTGTAAGTGCCCCACCAAGAGTTTGAGTGAGTATTTGTTTTCGTGAACCTCTTTTTCTCAAAATGCGCCAATAGTTGCCGTTATCCTCTCCTATATTTTCTTCTCCCATGGTTTAGAGCCATACCCATTCTTAACTGTAAAAAAGCGGGAGGTTCCCGTATGTGAGCAATCGAGTCCAGATTCGTGAAACATGGCCTTTCCTATGGTCACACGCTATTAGTCTTACTCATGTATTGAATTGTTTAAATTGGCTAGAACCTTCACAAGCGTAAGGATTGGCGTGTGACTTGTCGGGAGGCTGCACAGGCGTAAGGATTGGCGTGTGAATTGTTGGGAGCCTGCACAGGCATAAGGATTGGCGTGTGAATTGTTGGGAGCCTGCACAGGCGTAAGAATTTGTCAGCATTGTTGGCAACCCTCCCATGCGTAAGGATTGGCGTGTGAATCGTCGGAAGCCTGTACAGGCGTAAGGAATTTTAGCACTTTTGGGACCCTCCCCAAGCATAAGGATTAGCGTGTGAAGTGTTGGGAGCCTGCACAGGCGTAAGAATTGGCGTGTGAATTCTTGGGATCCTGCACAGGCTAAAGAAAATTTCAGCATTGTGGGGAAGCTTCACAAGCGTAAGAATTGGCGTGTGAATCGTTGGAAGCCTGTAAAGGCGTAAGGATTGGCGTGTAAACTTTCGGGAGCCTGCACAGGCATAAGGATTGGCGTGTGTAGCAATGGCCCCCCGCATAGGCGTAAGGAACTTTTAGCATTGTCAGAACCTGCACAAGCATGAGGATTCGCGTGTGAAGCATTGGAATCCTGGACAATAGCAACAAACCAGGACCGATGTACGATGGCATGCCACCGTACATAATCCACTTCACCCCTTTTTCATGTGAGACACCCCATCTCCCGCACTCGAATCCATCCAATCCTGGTGTATATTGTCCTCTGCCTTACCTCACCATTACTTACCCAACCCACTTGCAAATCTCCTCATTCTTTGAATCGGCATGAGATTGTATTACCATCCCTGATTTGATAGCCCGCTCTCTCGCCAATCTCATAATAGCCATTGCTTTTTTGCCGCATTGTTTTTGCTAACCTGCTTGAGCATTGTGCGGACATACCCACTAGTGTCGTTCTTTCGTTGTCCTGTGCTGGATCAGTATAATGAACAAATGTACTACTGGCCCACACTACCTGAATGAGCCCATGACATGTGGATAGATCAATCCAAAAATGCTCATTTGGGAAAATCAATTTTCCCCCTGTACACCGCTTTGACGCATCTCTTTGAATTTGGCCGGTCCGCTTATCAGCTTGAAACCACCATCCCGAAGCATACAGCGATGCATCCTTATCAACATGAGGTGCGTTTTTGAATCCATTCATGGTGAAAGTGAGTGCGGAAGCGAACTCGAATGCACCCTGATTTGCCGGAATATCGCCTTCATAGTTGACTTGATCAAAAGACGGAACCCCCAATGAGTTGTAGCAATTTTGAATCTTCTGGAATAAATTATCCCCAACATATCGTAAGGATTGACCTAGAATGCGACCCACCGAGCTAAGATTGGCACCTCGGTCCCGCCATTCATCTTTTGCATTTTCAATTTTGCCAGCACTACCATACAGACCAAATTGTTCATTCTTCGTGGTGCATTTGCGCCACCCAATCGCAAACATAAATCCCTCCAGTAATGCTCCATTTGTTGCAATAGGGTCAGTGAACCTCTTTTCGCGAAATAAGAATTGTGATAATTCATCCCATTGATTGACCTCGACTTCACTCATTGTTGTGAATGGTCGGAATTCAACAAGGGCAATGAGTAATCCGGTTGAAGAGAAAATTGCCACACGGCCAAAGTGAATGCGTTTGATCTGATTGACATCCACCACCCTCCGAATTTCACTTGGGGTGATATTTGCTGATACTGGCATTGATATTTGTGCTGTTGGGCGAGAGGAGGAAAAAAACCTATTCATTCGGGTCGTTTTGCGCTCATTTGTCTTTTGGGATCTGCTACTATTCCCGAGTGGTTGCGGGATCACTATGTGTTGAAGCACACAAGATATCAGATACTGCCAAGGAGCTTTCTTCGGCACACATCCTTTGACTTCCCTGTTGGAGCCCACATGACATTGGCACAATCTGAACCGACTAAAGCCCATGTTCTTCAGTGGGGCCCAATGAGGGTGCCACATAAATGTGGAAGCATATATATATATCTATATATATACACTGAGATTAAGCGAGTAACTCACACTTTCCTTCCTCAGCCCGACGCTTTCTCGCGAGTTCCCTTTTACGCTCTTTTCCTTTTTTCGTGAATGGCATGCTTTCAGCAGAAAATGAAATGAAACCGAATTATTACTGATTTCTTAATATCACCTAAATTGGATTGCGATGGATGAATCTTTTTTAATTGCGGCTAAAAAGAAAGCTCACGCCTGACCTTGGCAAATTCACGATCTCAAATACCTGAACCTGAAAATTGCAGTGGATAGTGCATTATTCAATTTTACACATTGATGTTCCCATGCAATCACTTTCCAATCCAGCAATTTGGAATATTGCAAGCACACGCAAATGCAATATGCATCCTGCTGCGGATCCCTAGTTATCCCACTCCTATTGAAAGACACAGGAACCTTTTGCCTATTATGGGCTGGCGTGAAGTGATACACGTGACCTCCCGCAATGCCCCCGCGTGTGCTACTCGCGGGCACAACGCCTGACTCAGCTTGCGTCTTGTCGGAGTCTTCGCAATGATGTACGGAGGCATGCCGCCGTACAATTACTATTGGTACTCAGACTGTGGCATCCGGGCAGTAGTAGGATAGGAAGTCATGATTATTAAATTCATAAATCACTTTGCAAAATTAAATTACAATCTATCTAGTACAAAGCTAATCTAAAACGGGTCAATCCTGGTTGTGAGTTTAGCTGACCTGGGTACCGTCAAGGTGACCTCATCACTTGAACCAAGCCCGCGATTCGCCACCCAGGCATCACCAAAGTCTAATACTAAGCATCGTGCAAAATCAAATCTAAGAGGTACAGTGGGGTTAAAAGACTCTGATGAGAAGAAACTTTTATTCAGTAAATTACATATATACTTATTAGTACGTAGCCACACTGGCTCCACTAGATTTTTACCCTCTGAAAGTTTTGCGGAAATGTCAATTAGTGCTAAAGCCCCTTTGACTGAGCTTGTTCTCCAGTAATCTGAGCATACCATCAAACCACGAACCCCCGCCGCACAGAATGCCGCTAATATACCATAGCAAATTCGATTGATTCCAAGATTCTTGTGACACGCCAAAAGATCTTTGATGGCCTCATTTTTTTTTGAGTTTGTGAGTTTGCCTTTGATGCCATTAACTTCGACCTTTGTATGTGCACGTACCATGTTGTACGCAATCATCAAATGGATAACTGTATCCATTAGATCCTCCAGGTTCTTGTGTGGCTTTGTGGATATCTCATTGTCAGCCCCGCCACCTTCAATGCTGAGTTGGGTTGCACGTTGCTTCGATTTACTCAAGCAGGAGGCAAGGTATTCAACTGCTCCGCGTTCGAGTCCAAGAGGATCGGTCGAATTTGATGTTGGTGCAACATATGGTTTGGGTGCAATCACATCGTATGAGACTAAACTAATGGATTCAAACATAACATTTGCCCAAAAATGTTTAACTGGATTGGCGGGGTAAAGAAGGCTCTGAACCATTTTGAAGAAGGAGTGTTCAGATTTTGGGAGATTATCTGGAGGTTTAGCTGATTCCTTCATCAATTTGAGATTCCAAATGTTGTGATCAAAAAACGCTTCTGTTTCGGTTGGCTTAAAAAAATCTAACCCTGTATATTGCAATTTATATCACCAGTCAACAGCCAATAATCAAGTATCATGCACAAAGATAAAAAAAAACTCACCTGCCATCTCAAGGTCCTGCAGCCAAGCCGACATTTTAAGATCTTGGTTACTGATCACCTTAATACCAACGGGCAGGAATGTATGAGCATCCTTTGTTGGTAAATTGTCCCATCTATTTTTGTAAATCCTATTGATATTATCAAGCCCCCTTTTCCATGATTGTTGAGTAATATTGGAATGATAATTCAAAACGCCTGCAAACTCTTCCATGCGGGATAAAAATATTCCTTGAAAATTCGCAGCGGATGACAATTCGGGCTCAGCGTCGGGAATTATATCAGTCATATCTCGTCCCATTGTATCATGTTTAATTGTTTCCCTTTCTTGAAAGGCTTGAATATTCCGAGGAGAGGCGGGAGGGGTTGCATCATGCATTGTTTCATTGGGTATCGGGGGACTTTCAGTATGTGGAGCTTCATCATGGATTGTTTCATTGAGTATTGGGGGGGGTTCAGTATGCGGAGGTTCATTATCAATATGGTCCCCTTCAACATTGATAATTTCATCACCTTGATCGCGAGAATCGTTTGCGGCTTCAAAGGTACGGCGTTTTTTGTTTGTTTTTTTGGTCGCATGTATATTTGGTCTTTTTCCTAATCCTTTGCCTGGAAATCCAATTACGACTCGAGATCCTTCAGGTAGAGATTCTCCCACCTCCACACCTGCCCATATATTGTAAGCAGCTATTTTTATCAATTTTGTTTTGAATTAGTAATGGACTTACGGTTCAAATCCATTTTGAGCAGGCTCATGGCTTCAGCAATCTTTTGACGCACATAATCAGGAATTTTACTATCATTTTGGATTTTTTCGAGCCTTGGGATTGTTTGAGCAATGTTGGAGACAAATTGTTCCTTGGATATAATTTCCACCTCCCCACTGAAAATTACATCATCTTGCCCATCATCTTCTGTCGGTGCACAAGGTTCAACAGTCTTTTCCTTCTCATAACTTTTAAAATTTGGTTTCTGAGAGCTTGGAGGCTGCCCTGAAATAAAGGCTATGACACAATATCAGGTTTTGAGAGATTTGAAATATTAAAGATGGATGCATACTCACATTCCGGAAGAACTGGTGGATCTTGATTATCTTCATGTGACTGGCTCTCTACTTCAATGCCTAATTCACGACTACTGGCGATATCAGAGATTTCACTTCCACTCTCTGGGGCTGAAGTTGGTCGTTCATTGAATTCTGTTGAATTTCCCGGGGTTTGGGCCATAGCGGAGGTAGTTTATTAAGCAAATAGATGGTGACGAGTTGATTGCTAACTTGTTTGAAAATTTTTTGATAAAAGATCCAAATTCAAGAAAAAAGGTGCAAATGCGATTTGTCGGGAAATTGAAGGAGGCGATGTTTTGCAAATTATTTCATATCATGCAAATGAAATCACTTCCCTGTGAGACATTGAATAAAGTTGACTAGTGAGAAACCTACTAAAGTCAACTTTTGAACTATTCAATGCTCATGAGGTAAGGACTAAGCAAAGTGTTCATTTGATTGATATGAAATAAAATGGTTTTGTCGGCGAAACAGGAGACACAATTCTTGTCTTAAATAGTCCACTTATTAGGTTTTAATTTGTGAGTCTCATGATTTAAACCCTAGCCACAACATGGTGAATATACTGACCAATATCCCCTTAGGTCCTGTTGGCAGAGAAGGCCACTCAGCATATTTCAGCAATTGCGTTCATCGTGTACGCCAACAAGCCACCGTACTGTACACTATGGATGTAATACGGAAGCGTGAGGAGGGTAAGCGTTGTCGGAGGCATGTCGGGAGGGCACTACATGAGCGTAAGGATGGTAAGCAGTGTCGGGAGAATGTCGGGAGGGAGGGTAACTGTTGTCGGAGGCATGTCGGGAGGGCACTACATGAGCGTAAGGATGGTAAGCAGTGTCGGGAGAATGTTGGGAGGGAGGGTAACTGTTGTCGGAGGCATGTCGGGAGGGCACTACATGAGCGTAAGGATGGTAAGCGTTGTCGGAGGCATGTCGGGAGGGTACTACACAAGCGTGAGGATGGTAGGGGCGGGGGTGTGAAAGCGTAAGGAGTGGTGAGGACGGAGAGGGGCGGGCAGTGTCGGAGTCTCATCCGGATGGAGGGCGGTGCGGGTGCGTAAGCATGCTAAGCGTCGGGGAGGCGGAAGCCAATGAGGTGAAATTACACGAACGTTGCGCATAGTGTTGAAATGGGTTTGGGCTTTGAGTGACATTCTCATGTGACACATGTGACGATTGACGTTGTCTTGACGCTGACGTGACGTGACCCACTAAATCCAGTGACTATAAAGTGACACTAACGCGACTGAAGCAAGATTTTATACTGACCGCGGTGCGACGTGAAGTCAATCGCCGACGATTGACGCGAGATTCGCCCTGGTGAAAACCAAACAGAGGAAAAGGTTATACAGCTGGTAACTCCTGTATAACAGAAGTGGTGATTGACAACAAGCCCACTAAACTTTTGCTTGACCCAGGAGCCTTCTGCTCTTGTGTTGGAAAATCTTTTCTTAAGACTTGTGTACCAAATTTTGAAGACCAATTGTTACCAATTTATGGTATAAAATTCAACAGTGCAAGTAACCCAATGAAAGCATTAGGAATCTTTGAGACCAATTTCATATTCCCACACATAAATGGGAATTTAAGGATCACAGTTGAATTTGTTGTTATGGAAAATTGCTCTAGTACCCATTTTATATTGGGAAATGACTATTTAATCATGTATGGGATATATTTACATAATAACAAAGACAGATACTTTACAATTGGGGACAATAAGCGCCAGAAATTTGCCTTTTTACCATGTAAAAGACAAATTACAGTAAACAAAGTATCACCAGTCAACTTAGAGTTAGAGAAATTCAAGTCTGAACAGTTAAATGAGGCTGAAATAAGCCTTCATCTGACTGATAAACAAGAAAATGAACTTTCTTCCCTTTTTTATGACCACAGAGGAGCATTTGCTACAGACAAAGAACCCCTGGGAGCAATTATTGGTCATGAAGTTGACATCATTCTTAACATTGAGAGACCTTATCCACCACTCTTAAGAAGACCTGCTTATCCAGCAAGTCCAAAATCAAGAGAAGCTCTAGAAATTCATATCAAAGAACTTCTAGACCTTGGTGTAATAAGAAAAGTAGGCCACAATTAGGAAGGAGAAATAACTACACCAGTTATAGTGGCGTGGCATAATGGAAAATCCAGAATGGTTGGGGACTTTAGAGCTCTGAACACTTACACTGTCCCAGACAGATACCCTATACCAAAAATCCAAATTGCCCTTACTCAAATATCTCAAGCAGTGTATATAACCACTATGGATGCCCTTAAAGGATTCCATCAAAATGTGGTAACACCAAGAGCAAGAAAATACTTGAGAATTATTGTTCATTGTGGAGTGTATGAATACTTAAGGATGCCCTTTGGTATCAAAAATGCACCTTCACACTTCCAAAGAATGATGAATGAAATCTTCCCTGAAGAACTCTCAGAGGGATGGTTAATCATTTACATTGATGACATTATTATCTGTTCAAAGACTTGGGAGGAGCACATGTACAGATTATCAAGAGTTTTGACAAAAATTCAATCAGTAAACATGAAAATCTCCTTGAAGAAATGTCATTTTGGATTTAAAGAACTTAAAGCACTAGGACATGTTGTATCTGGTTTGTCCCTTGGAATTGACAAAAACAAAGTTGCAGCAGTATTATTAAAGCCCATGCCTCAGAATAAGAAGGAAATTCAGTCATTCTTAGGTTTTGCAGGATATTACAGGCAACACATTAAAGATTTTGCATCCATAGCAAGACCACTTTATAAGTTGTGTGACAAAGACACAGTGTTTGAGATGACTGTTGACAGAGTCAAAGCTTTTGAGTCTCTAAGAGAAGCATTGACCACTGCTCCACTCTTACTGATGCCAGACTTTAAATTGCCTTTCAAACTGTATATTGATGCATCAGGGGATGGACTGGGTGCTGCACTTCACCAAGTTCAGATCATAAATGATAAGCCTGTAGAAGGACCCATATGTTTCATATCCAGGCAAATCAAACCAACTGAAGCCAGATATGGAGCAAGTCAAATTGAATGTCTATGCCTTGTCTGGGCCTTGGAGAAATTAAACTACTTCTTAGAGGGATGTGTTTTTGAAGTAATAACACATTGTACAGCTGTCAAATCACTTTTGAACATGAAAACACCCAACAGACACATGCTCAGATGGCAAATAGCCATACAAGAATACAGAGGAAATATGACTATTGTTCATAAGGATGGGAATATTCATAAGAATGCAGATGGACTAAGCAGATGGCCATTACCAAATAATATTGATAATCCTACTTATGTGCCAGAAGAAGCTTCACCACAAATTCCAATAGAAGGAATAAGTGTTACAGACTTGAACACCACCTTCTTTGAAGAAGTCAGAAGCAGCTATACTCAAGATAAGAATTGTAGCATCTTATGCCAATTACTTAACAAAGACTATAAAGACAACTCTCTAATACATGCCTTGGATGAAGTATGGAGAAAATCTTATGATGAAGGAAGATTTCACCTACTGGATGGTATAATTTACCACAGAACCAAGCACACATGTGTCATGACAGTTGTAGACAGGTCATTAATCAATCTTGTACTGAAAGAATGCCATGATAGTCCCTTTTCAGGACATCTGTCTGAAGACAGAACAAGAGAGAAAGTGAAGACCTGCATATGGTGGCCAATGTGGCAGAAAGATATTGCAGAGTATTGCAAAACCTGTGACAGATGTCAAAAGGCAAATAAATCCACTGGCAAAAGACTTGGAAATATGATAAAGATCCAAGAACCAAACAGACCTTGGGAAATTGTCCATATGGATTGGGTAACTGGCCTACCACCAGGAGGTGACAGGAGCTATAATGCTTGCCTAGTAATTGTAGACAGATTCAGTAAAACTCCAATCTTTTTACCATGTCACAAAGATGATACAGCCATGGATACAGCTCTTCTGATATGGAATAGAGTAGTGTCATGGACTGGTATATTTACAAATATCATCAGTGATAGAGATCCCAAATTCACTTCAGCACTATGGACAAATCTTCACCAATTATTTGGCACTAAACTGTCTTTCTCTACAGCCTACCACCCACAAACTGGTGGCCTGGCTGAAAGAATGATCCAAACCTTAGAAGACATGGTGAGAAGATTTTGTGCATATGGCCTTGAATTCAAAGATTGTGATGGATTTACCCATGATTGGTGTACTCTGTTGCCAGCACTGGAATTAGCATATAAAACATCAATCCATGCCAGTACCAATCAGACTCCTGCTATTCTAGAAAAAGGATGGAACCCCAAGTTACCCCAAGATTCCCTGAGGAAAGACTTAGTTGAAATACATCCCACAGCTGCTAGCTTCAAAGGTATGCTAGACAAAGCTAGGAAGCATGCAGTAAGATGCATGGAGGATTCTTTTGCATATGCTAAAGATAAATGGGATAAATCACATGCAACTCCAGATTTCAAAGTGGGGGACCTAGTACTTGTATCCACCACTAACTTCAATAACATCAAAGGATGTAAAAAGTTGAAAGACTCCTTTGCAGGACCTTTTGTGATTAAGGACCTCCATGGAGAAAATGCTGTTGAAGTAGAGTTATCTGAAGAACTTAGCAATAAGCACCCTACATTTCCAGTGAGCTTGATAAAGCCATATAAATCTAGTGATGCTGAGAAATTTCCCTTGAGGAATAAGATTCCCCAAGTTATACCTCCTATTGAGACATCTGGAGCTAAGAAAATTACCAAAGTTCTTAAAGAAAGGAAATTAAGAACCAAGAAGGTAAGGGAATACCTTGTTAGGTACAGTGACCCAGCTTGTGAAGATGAATGGTTAGAAGAAAAAGATATACCAGAAGCTACCAAACTCCTCAGAAGATTCAGACACGCTAGAAATACCAATATTACAAAGTAATATTCTTTTTTAGGGGGAGGGAATGTGAGCCTTAGAGGTAATTTCATATACCCAAAAGACCACAAATACAAAATTAACATATTAATATAAATAAAATAAATTTATTTATATTATTAAAATAAAAATCAAAATATGAATATAAAACTATATTCAAAAATAAAAAACTAATTACAATTTAAAAATAAAATTACATCAAATTTTGAAATTATAAAATTACATTTATACTTGAAAAAATTAAGTAAAAATGAAATTTTAACAAAATTGTGAAAAAATAAATAAATTTGGAAAAAAGTTAAATAAAATTTATTATAACTTTTTATCCAATAAATAAACATATAAAATTTATTTCACCATTGGATTCCTCATAAAAAATCAGGTGGGGTCACCTCTGAGTGAAATTCTTGTAACTCAACTCTAAATAAGCTTAAATTAAGTTTCTAGTATTTTCAATACAAAAGTTGAAAATCCTCAAAACCTTAATTTAATTCACACCACATGTGGTGTTAACCATCAATTTTTGTGTTAAAATTGAGGTGTTGTGTTTAGTTTAGAAGTTATGAGGAATTGAAGTATTTTCAATTGAATTCAATTGAAATGTCAAAATGTGCGTGTGTATTACATAAGTGAACTTTGATTTACATATGAGGTGTCAATTATTACTGTATTGTACTGTACAATTGAATTGAATTACATATGTAAAGTATAAGTATAATACATGATGAGGAATTAAAGGAAAAATAAATTGGAAAGATTAAATTTGGGGGGGAAAAGGAACTCCAGCTCTCAGGGGGAGCTAGACCCCCAAAATCCTTGCTGACAGGCATGGGATGTCAAAATTCACGCAAAAGTTCATCACTTTTGGCCTGGAATTGAGTTACAGGGTCTGTGGACTCAATTGATGATGAGGTTTTGATACCAACTGGGGTAGTTTTAGCTGTTGCCAAGAGGGTAAAACTACCCTTAAGATAAAACAATCATAATAAAAACAGTTTTAACTGGTTTCTACGCCTCTGACACACATTCTGACGTGTTTTGAAGGCTCTAGGCCTGGTATTGCTATAGTAATGGCTGATTTAAGGGTCTAAAATGGCTAAAAATGGCTAAAAATGGCTTAAACCAGCCCTTTTTGGTCTAAACTAGGTTTCAATGATTGTAAGGTTTGACTATGAAACAATAAGTAAAAATTACTAATTTATTACTTATTGTACTCTGAATGTCCTTATAATTGAAACAAATAAGATTAAAATAATAATAATAATAAAGAAATATTATTATTATGGCGTAAAAATATTATATTATTAAATAAATATAATAATATAATTAATATTATATGAAATTATAATATTATAAATAATATATTAATATAAAATAATTAATATATTATAAAGCTCTTTATTATTGTTACCAACAAATAATAAAGGCATAAAAAATTGTTTTTTATTAATAAAAAACAATTAATAACAATAATATTACTAATATTAAAGTTATGAATTAATATAAATACTATTTATATTAATTAAAGAATTATTAATAGAGTAATAATAGAGAAATTATTATAATAAGAGAAAATAACCTACTTTTAACACTTAATATAATAATTTTGAAGTATTTTACGCCAAAAACTATAAATACAACCTTTTCAAATTGTATTTACAATAAAAATAAAGAAAATTACAAATTATTCAGTATTTTTACGTGGAAATGAGTTTTAGAGAGATTTTTAACAAAAACAATTAAATAAATGATTTAATCACGTCAAAATAGATGATTATAGCAAGGTGGTCTTTGGTCTTTAATAATATAACAGTTTTATATATAAAGAATAAAGAAATTACCTTTGATTTAATTGATTTAATGTTTTTGATGCGTCTGAGGGGAAAATAGAGTAAAAAGAGCTCTATTTATAGTAAATACCTCCCTCCTAGAGTCCAACAGGCTTCTAGTAGACGTGTACTGATCATATCCACTGGAATTGATCAATATTTTAAGGTTTGAGGGTGATTACATCATGATCAAACCATATTACATCATTATTACACCATTATTTAGAGTTATCACTATAACTCTAAGTGTGATGACATCAGAGGCTTGGCAGAACCCCAAATTTCGTGGATTTTATTAGTTTTAATCATAAACTAATAGTATTCACCAATTTTATCACTCTTAAGACTGTTAAACTTAATTTAAGGTTACAGTATGTGATCATAACAGCTCAATTTAAGCTCAAACTTTGATCCTCAATAACTTTTAAGGTTTTCACGCTACAGCAATTCAGAGAGTGAATTCTGATAGCCTGACATAACCTTATTATGCTGCCAAGAGCTTTTCATTACATCATCAAAACTCTAATTTTGATGATTTTTCTTGTAACTCATCTTTTCTGTCGAAATTTAATATTTTAAACTTCAAACCTTGATTTCAGGGGGTTATACCCTGAATTTAACAATAAAAATTACGTCATTCTTCTCGAATAAACTAGTAGAATCCAACTGTGTACTTTTTTAAGTTTGGACTACTTTCACAACAAAGTGGTCAACAGCTCTGTTGATGTTTATCAATATTTCCTCATAAGTCTTAACCTTGTTTATAATTTGCAAAATAAAGTTCATATCTGTGTTCTTACAGTAGTTACGTGGTAACTTTATTTTTGGTTCATCATTCTAGCATGTATAGTTTAGAAGATATTAGCTATGATCACTGAATATATGCGTTGACCAAAAAAGTGCATATATTCAGGATAATTCCTTAAGTATTGATTTTGGGAATTAGCTTATTAATTGTTTTATATGTGGAATTTTGTGGGGAATCCACTGGTACAATTTATTTCACATATTGTTTCATTAGTTTCTGAGATAGATAAGGTTTTATGATTTTTATAAGGTATTATACCTTATAATTCCTTAAATATTGACTTTACAGATATGCCATAAAAGTGGTATATGTGTATTTTTCCATGGGGAATCCAATGGTATAATTTGTTTTACAAGTTTATTCATTGGTTTTTAAGTTAAACCAATTTTAGTACCAATTTATGGTATTTTTTGTATATTTGAGTAATTATTTTTAATGTATAATTATTCTAATTAATTTTAATATAATTATATTAAAGGTATAATTATTCTGAGTCTTTTTTGTGACCTTATTGGGTATGTGGTCATATCTCAAAGGCTCACAATGATGCCATAATTGGCTTTTTTGTTGTCAGACTGTTTTTCACGACTGACAAGAGTAAATTTTACTTTTGGAGTAAGAGAATTGATGGCTATAAAGAAATGTCTTCTTTGCCCCACTTTTCTCTTCATGTTAGAATCTTTTCCTTTTATTAATTAGTTTAAAACACTGTTAAACCAATCAATCAAAGATTCCAACCACCAATTTTAATTCATTTTAATCGTTTTAACCACGTGAAAAAATCATTATAATCATTGTTTGTAACTCTTATAATCATTTTTACCCCTGAACCACCCCAAAAGTGAATTAAAGCATCTTTCATCACTGTTAACTTTGTCACTTTGTTTCCAAATTCACTCTGGTCACTTTTGGGTGTGTTTTCTCTTTAATATTATTCTTAAAGACTTTGTTCTTTAATTAATTGCTTGCAGTTCTTTGCTCAATTAATTCCAATTGAAATTTCTCTTGAAGAAATTTCTTTTGTAGCCTTAAAATATCTCTTGTAGAGTATTTTTTGGATAAATTTTTATTGTTGGTAAAACAATAAATTTTTATAATATTCTTGTTTTATACTAATAAAGTTATAAACAATAAATTTGGCGTGTTTTCTCTTAAAAATAATATTTCATACTATTTTTAATTGAATTTTACCTTATACAAATTTTGAGGACAGGAAAAGTACTTGATTTTTAATCAAAGTTTCATATCCACACCTTACACTAGGGAAGCCTCCTGATGATGACCCAGGCTTGTTCTGAGGTCTCTTGAAGCATTTTTCAATTGGGTGCTTGCCACCACAATAAGTACACAACCCTGCTTGAATCCTCCTCTCCTTTTCAGAACCGATTAATTTATTGTCCTTATTGAGGAGAGCAGCATGGGGTTTGTCCTTTGAAGATTGAAATGGCTTGCCCTTCTTATTCTTCTTCTGATGAGGCCTCTTTTGAAATGAGTTTTGAGGAGGCCTAGATTGATTGGCTCCACTGACTGGGGGCTTCTTTTCTTGATTGCCACCCTTTTCCTTTTGCCTCTCATGATATCTTGTGTCTAATTCTAAAGTGACATCCATAAGTTCTTGGAGAGTATCAAAAGTTCCAGGGTGAGAAGCCAACTGATCCAATAATCTTGATGCCAATCCTCTTCTGTAAACATGGATATAAGCTCTTTCCCCCCAATCTCCAATTCTTGACATTAAGCTTCTGAAATCTGCTATGTACAAGGATACATGACCACTTTCCTTCATCCTCAAATTGTCCAACTCTTGTTCAGCTTTCCTGACTTCGCTGGGGTCACCAAACAGAGTGAATAATTGAGATTCAAACAATGGCCAATTATTGAAGAGGTAGGAAGGGTCTTCATTGGAAATATTTGAGAGGTAAGGCTCAATCCATTTGCCAGCTCTACCAGTAAGAAAAGAAGTTGAGTACAAAACCTTCTTCCTGTCAGAGAAGAAGTTTGCTGGATCATTATGGAAAATTAGTTGACAGGATTGGATAAATCCTCTCAACTTATGAGCTTGAGTACCATCAAAAGAATCAGGTGCCTTCATGGATGGAGTCTTGAAAGCAGGGGCTTTGGAATTGTCCCTGGGGGCAACTGCTTGAGTGAGTTGTCCCATGAATTGAGTCATCTGCTCCATCATCTTGAGGAGACTTGGGTCAGTTTGAGAGACAAGAGGTTGACTAGAAAGGGATAGATTAGAACCCTGAGGCACCTCTGGAGCATTTGCCAAGGCATCTGCCACTTCAGTTTCCCCAGAATCTTCCTCTTCCACAGACTCTTCCCCCTCTTCATCTTCAACTTCCCCTAATCTTGCTCTTGCACCTTCAGACATGCCAGGGTAGCCACCCAAAAGTCCAGAAAAGGATCTTGATCTTCTAGATTTCATTCCACCTCTTCTTGAGTGTGCTGCTCCTTCCATTGGTGGTCCTCTGTCCAAGTTTGCACTCAGTTGATGAACTGATGGTGTGCGGTCAAGAGGAGCCCTTGCTGTAGGAGTGAGAACAGCTGGAACTTTCTGGGATCTAGTATTCTTTGCTGGGGGGCTATGCTGGACTGGCATTATGAAAAGAATTAAAATAACTTGATGGTATTAAGAAGAATAATCAGGCTTGCCAAATCAATCACAATAAGATCTTGATGAATCTTGAGGAATCAATTCAAATCTTGAGGAATCAAATTCAATCAACAGTCAAATAAATTCAATCAATCAACAATCAATTCAAATCAAATATCAATAATCTTGAGGAAATCAATAATCAATCAATATTCAATCAATAATCAATCAATTAGTGTCTTCAATATGAAATCAAGTCTTGAGGAATCAATCAATCAGTTCAAAGTCTTCAGAAATCAATTCAATATCTTGATGAGTCAAATCAAATCAATAATCAAAATCAATTCTTGAGGATCAATCAATATCTTGAGAGTTCAAAGTCAATAAATCCAATAAATCCTGAATCAATAACCCAAATGAATCCCAATGAATAATCCAATCAATTAAACCAATCAATAATCCCTAGATAAAACCTGAATAAGAACACAGAAAAAATTTGATTGATAAAAAATAGAATGAAGTGATGAAATGGTCAGCAATGATTAAGAAAGGAAAAGGAATCAATTTTCATAAGAATGAAATGAATGAGATGAAAATTGATGAGAGAGAAGAATTCATAGAAAATCATAAAAAATCATAAAATCATGAAAAGGTCATAATTGATGAATGAGAGGAAATGAATATAAATGAATGAAAAGAAAGAATCAAATATGAGTTAATTAATTTAATGTCACAGGGGCTCTTCGAAGTGAAGAGGGCCTGGCACTCAGTAAACTGGGACTCACTTATGGAGGGCTCAAAGATAAGATAAGAAGAGGTACACTTAAGAGTGTTAAAGATGAATTGCTAAAGAATAAATATAAGAAAAAAGCAGCAACAGAAAGTAAGAGTAAAAGAATAGAAGAGCCAACCACAAACAAGTCCAAGTCCACTGTTTCAACCTGTCAGAATGGAAAGAGAAGGGTTAATAAGGATATGGCCACCCAACTCATACTGTACAGGCAAAGAGAGAAATGCAAAGACTAACTTAAGATTAAATAATTATAATACCCAAAATAAGGATAAGAATAATTATAAAATAATAAATAAACTAAATTAATTAACTGGGGAAAAGTCCCCAGGGGGGAGAAAGAGGGGCTGGTATATGTGAGAATCACCAGCCCTGATCCAGAGAAGAATTTTCATGAGAATAATTGATTACTGAATTGAGTCTGGCCAATACAGGTCCTGTACAGCTGTACAGAAACTGTACAAGAGGTGTGGTGTATTTGAGTGATCATACAGTTCCATATTGGTGTATTGAAACTGTATTGGGTGAATCCAGCCTGTACAGGTATTGACAGGCTGTATTGATGTACCAAGCTGTATGCATGTTTCAGAATGAAGATTGCTGAAACTGACTGCTGATGCAGATACTGGATTTGCTGATTTGAGGTGTTTGAGGGGGGTATGAATGAATACCCTTACCCCTGATGGATGGTTGTTACACTTGCCTCTACCTCTACCAGTAGCCAACCCCCTGTGGCCAGCACTTCCAGAGACCCAATGTCTTCAGAACCTAAATCAATCTTTGAAACCGTCACCACTGGAATGTAACTGGAAACTTCACTGATCAGAAAAAGGTGAACAAGAAGGTGGTCACCACCTTTTTTGCTGAAGTTGATGCTTTGACTGAGGTGTTTGCTGATAAGGCTATGAAGAGTTCTATTCCAGGGGAGCCCACTATTGCTTTGGCCAAGGAGACAGTTGCTTATGAAGATGCCATGGTTGTTAAGTTTAGAGAAGCCTTGAAGAAATTCTGATGAGGATTATCTGTAGCTGGTCTTTAACATTCCTAGTGCTTTTCTCTTTGATTATTGAATGAATTGACTCCCCAAACATGATATGGGAGTGATGACTACTGCTTTTGAAACAAGAAATAAAAAATAAATCATACAAGTAAAAGAAAATGAAATGAAATAAAAATAAAGAAAAAATTGAGAGAAAAAGAGAGTAAAGAAAATAGAATAAAGAAAAACTTCTGAGGATTGATCTTCTTGTGGTGAGTTGCTTGATTTTGCACATAATTTTCCTGAAAAAAATAAAACCAAACATTTGATGCTCACAGAGTGGCCAAGGTGTTGTTTTACAAGAAGTAGAACCCTCAGAGATGCATACCAGGACATGGAACTTACTTTCATAACTTCCACTCCCACCAAGCATCATCAAAGAATAGAGAACTTTGCCATAAATGAATTTGAGCTAAAGAATGTCTTGAATGATATTGAATGGCATAATTTGGAATAATAATCATGAAAGAAAGAAAAGAATAAAAAAGGAAAGAGGGAATTTGGCCATATGTTGATGAAAGGTCCAAATTCAAGGGTATTGATGTTGTAAGGCCTTCTAAACCTGTCCAAAGAAATGGAAAAGTGCTCACAAAGTGGCCAAGGTGATGCTTAAAACATATTTGGGTAGAATAACCCCCTAAAGGTGCATTCCAGGAGAGGAACTTACTTTCATAAATGCCAATCCCCACCAAGCACCATAAATCAAACTCTTGAGGCATTTGGGCCAGGCTTTTCTAAGTACAAAGTGTGAAAAGCCTTGACAAGGTATGGGGAGTTGGTAAGGTTGGACACTGGTTCCCAAGCTGCTCTTTCTGGGTCTTCATTGAATCCTTTCCACTCCACTAGATACCATAATGTACCTCTCTTGAGTTTTGAGTCCAGAACCTGAGCCACTTCCCATTCTTCTTGCTCTTCCACTATTACTGGTGGTGGTGGCAATTGATGTAAGGTTTGACTATGAATCAATAAGTAAAAATTACTAATATTTTACTTATTGTACTATGAATGTCCTTATAAATGAAATAAATAAGATAAAAATAATTATAATAATAAAGAATTATTATAATTATGGCGTAAAAATAATTATATTATCAATTAAATATGATAATATAATTTATATTATAAAATAAATATATTAATATAAAATAATTATTATATTTAATGGCACCTTATTATTGGTACAAACAAATAATAAAGGCATAAAATATTTTTTTCAATAATAAAAAACAATTCATAACAATAATATTACCAATATTAAAGTTATAAATTGATATAAATACTATTTATATGAATTAAAGAATTTGTCACAGCCAAGGAGGCAGGGGCATTTCCAATCATCATCAGCAAATCATTATATCATGGATACCCTTCAAAACCCAATCAGCAAGGGGGTTTCATTCAACAATTCACCCAATACAGTTTTCAGACCTCAATACAGTTTCATACAGACAAGACCCAAATACAGGTTTCACCAAATACAGGCTTTTCATCAATACAGGTGCCAATACCTGTATTGACTGTATAACCTGTATTGGATTCACCAATACAGGATTCAATCCCACATACAACTTCTTCCAGCATACAGGCCAGTATCTCAACACTCAAACTCCAAGGCTGGTATTTCTCACATATACCAGCCCCTCTTCATCCGCCTGGGGGTTTTTCCCCCAGTTAATTAAAATAGTTGATTTATTATTTAATATTATTTTATTCTCACTTTTGGAATATTATTTTATTATTTACTAAGTTAGTCTTAGCCTTCCCTCACCTGTTCAGTAGAGTCCTGGTGGCCATATCCTTATTAATTCCTTTTCTCTTTTCTGAACAGGTTGAAACAGTGAATCAGGATTATTTGTGGTTGGCTCTTTATTATTGCTTTTGCTTTGTCTCTCTTATCTTTTATACTTATTATTTTATGACTAGGAATTTATCCTCTTACTCCATTACTCTCATCATTTGAGTATTTTCTTCTGAGCCCTCCATAAGTAAGTCTGTTCACTGAGTGCCAGGCCCTCTTCATTTTAGAAGAGCCCCTGTGACATTATTTTAATTAACTCATAATTGCTTCTTTCTTTTCATTCATTTTATTCATTTCTCTCATTCTTCTATTATGATCTTTTAATGATTATGAACTTTAATGATTTTATGATTTTCATCAATTTTCATCTCTCTCATTTCATTCTCATGAAAATTTATTCTTTCTCATTTCTCTATTCTGCTGACCAATTCACTTTATTCTCTATCATCTTCATTTCTCTTTTGTTTGAATTCAGGTTTATTCAGGGTTTATTGCTTGGAATTAGTTGGGTTAATTGATTCATCATTCAGGGTTATTTGATTTGGGTTATTCAGTGGTTTTGATTGAAATTTCTCAAGATTATTGATTGATTGATTGATTGTTCAAGACATTGACTTCACCTCAAGATATTGATTGAATTTTGATTGATTTGATTTGATTGACTTGATTTGATTCTTCAAGATACCTGATTTATCCTCAATATTTGATTTGATTTATTGATTTGAATTTGATTCCTCAGGAAAATTGAATTGATTTTTGAAGATATTGATTGAATTCCTCAAGACTTAATTGATTTGATTTTGATTGACTTGATTTGACTTATTGATTGAAATTGATTATTCATAAGAATTTGACTTTGTCATCTTCACTCTTCAAGATTTATTCATATTGATTCACTTCAAGATTATTGATTGATTTCTCAAGTTCATCAAGATTCTCATTTGATTGTTTTGGTCAAGCCTTAATTTATTCAAAGTATCATCAAGTTTTTATTCATTCTTTTTTCATAATGCCAGTTCAGCATAGTCCCCCAGCCAAGAATACAAGATCCCAGAGACATCAAGCTGTTCTCACTCCTACACCAAGGGCTCCTCTTGACCGCACACCATCAGTTCATCAACTGAGTGCAAATCTGGACAGAGGACCACCAATGGAAGGAGCAGCACCCTCCAGAAGAGGAGGTGTGAAGTCCAGAAGATCAAGATCATTCTCTGGACTATTGGGTGGTTATCCTGGTGTTTCTCAAGGGCCTAGAAGTAGATTGGGGGAAGCTGAAGATGAGGAGGGGGAGGAGTCTGTGGAAGAGGAAGAATCTGAGGAGACTGAAGTGGCAGCTGCCTTGGCAGGTGCTACTGAAGCTCCTGAGGCTCCAAATCTAGCCCTTTCTAATCAACCTTCTGTCTCTCAAGCTGAACCAAATTTCCTCAAGATGATGGAGCAAATGACTCAGTTTATGGGACAACTCACTCAAGCAGTTGCCCCAAGGGACACTTCAAAAGTCCCTGCATTCAAGACTCCATCAATGAAGGCACCTGATTCTTTTGATGGTACTAAAGCTCATAAATTGAGAGGATTCATTCAATCCTGTCAATTAATCTTTCATAATGACCCAGCAAACTTCTTCTCTGACAGGAAGAAGGTGCTTTATTCAACTTCTTTTCTTACTGGTAGAGCTGGCAAATGGATTGAACCTTACCTCTCAAATATCTCCAATGAAGACCCTTCTTACCTCCTCAATAACTGGCAGTTGTTTGAAACCCAGTTATTCACTCTGTTTGGTGATCCCAATGAAGTCAGAAAAGCTGAACAAGAGTTGGACAATTTGAGGATGAGGGAAAGTGGTCAAGTTTCCTTGTACATAGCTGATTTCAGAAGTTTAATGTCAAGAATTGGAGACTGGGGGGAAAGGGCCTATATTCATGTGTATAGAAGAGGCTTGGCATCAAGATTGTTGGACCAATTGGCTTCTCACCCTGGAACTTTTGATAGTCTTCAAGAACTCATGGATATCACCTTGGAATTAGATACCAGGTACCATGAGAGGCAGAAGGAAAAGGGCAGTCATCAAGAGAAGAAGCCTCCAATCAGTGGATCCAACTCCTCCAAGCCTCCTCAAAGTTCATCATCAAAGAAGCCTTATCATAAGAAGAATAAGAAGGGGAAGAATTTTCAAGTGTCCAAAGACAAGCCTCATGCTGCTCTCCTCAATAAGGACAACAAATTAATTGGTTCTGAAAAGGAGAGGAGGATCAAAGAAGGCTTGTGCAATTATTGTGGTGGAAAGCACCCATTTGAAAAATGCTTCAAGAGGCCTGAGAATAGGCAAGGGTCATCAAAAGGCTTCCCTAGCAAGCAGGGAAAAGCCTGAGTGGGAATCATGATGTGTTCAATGGTTCTCACTTATTTCCTTCAAGAGCACAATTGTGCACTCTGAATACTAGTGTCAAGAAATCTTTAAAATTTCTTATTTTTTCTTCAATCTCTGATATTTTTTATAGTATTCTCATTGATTCTGGTGCTACAAACTCCTTTATTGCAAAGAATTTTGTTCTCAAGTACTCATTGACCGTGTCAGAGCTCCCTGAAAAGATTCCTCTTTTCATTCTGGATTCCAGTGAATCCACTTCCCTGTTCATCACTCATTATACCAAGTGGGTTGTTGATTTACCTTCCTTCCCAAGCTTTGAATGGGATTTCTTTATCATAGATTCACCCAAGGGAGAAGACCTAATATTGGGCTATGATTTTCTTTACCATTTTAATCCCATTATTGATTGGAAAAATGGATTGATCACCTATGATTCTAGTCATAAGGATTCTAGTGGCATTATTTCTTCTACTAGTAATGACTTATCCACTGCTGTCAACAGTGTTGCTCTGGTTGGTGAACTTAAGACACCTTCCCTTCCTCCTTCTGTCCATATCCCTTCCATTTTTCCCTCTCAGTCATTACTTCCATTAAGAGATGAAGTCTTCAAAGAGATAAAAGATGTTGGAGAAGATGTTGCTATATCTTCACTTCATCTCTTTCAAGGGGATATGGACCTTCCTCCTTTATCTTTTCATGCCTCCCTGGAGGAGCAGTGGGATGAGGAGGAAGAGCCAGAAGAGATTGAAACTGTGCTGAAGGTAGTCCCTCCTGTTTATCACAAATATTTGGATGTATTCTCCAAAGTGAAAGCAGAGAAACTTCCTCCACACCGTGCCTGTGATCATCATATCGAACTGGAGGGTCTTCTACCTCCAGTTGGTGTTATCTACTCCTTATCAAAGAATGAGTCAGAAACACTGCGGGCCTACATTTCAGAGAATGTAGAGAAGGGTTTCATCAGACCAAGCTCCTCCTCAACAGGAGCACCTGTCCTTTTTGTTAAGAAAAAGGATGGTGGTCTTCGTTTGTGTGTTGACTACCGCAAACTTAATGCTGTCACTAGGAAGAACAGGTATCCTGTTCCTCCAATGAATCAGCTTCTTACCGTCTTTAACGGTGCTACTATCTTCTCCAAGATAGATCTGCGTGGTGCTTATAATCTCCTGAGAATTAAAGAGGGGGATGAGCATTTAACTGCCTTTAGAACCAAATATGGCAGTTATGAGTATTTGGTTATGCCATTTGGCTTAACCAATGCTCCAGCTTCATTCCAAAATCTTGTGAACGATATCTTTGCAGATTATTTGGATATTTTTGTTGTAGTGTACTTAGATGATATTATGGTCTTCTCTAGCTCTTTGGATGAACATGTTAAACATGTGGCCTCTGTTCTCCAAAGACTGAGAGACAATAATTTGTTTGCTAAAGCCTCCAAGTGTGTATTCCATACCTCAAGTGTGGAATACTTGGGCTATGTTGTTTCAAGTGATGGCCTCAAGATGGATTCTTCAAAAGTTCAGCAAATCCTCAATTGGCCTCAGCCCAAGAACATCAAGGCCCTCCAATCTTTTCTTGGCTTTGCCAACTTTTATCGTCGTTTCATTAAAAATTATTCCAAAAAAATCTCTGCTCTCACTTCCCTCCTTAAAAAAGATTCTCCCTTCATCTTCAATGAGGAAGCTCTTAGTCAGTTTCAAATACTCAAAGAAGCTTTCACCACTGCTCCTATCCTCTCTCATTTTAATCCTTCTCTACCAACTATTGTAGAGACTGATGCTTCTGATTATGCCTTGGGTGCTGTACTGAGTCAGGTGAATGACTCAGGAAAGCATCCCATTGCATTTGATAGTCGCAAGCTCTTACCAGCTGAACTCAACTATGAGATTCATGACAAGGAACTCCTTGGCATAGTTTGGGCCCTCAAGCGCTGGAGAGCCTTTCTCCTTTCTCTTTCTGATTCTTTTGAGGTCTTGACAGACCATTGTTCTCTCCAATATTTTATGTCCTCTAAAGTCCTTACTCGTCGTCAAGCCCGTTGGGCTGAATTTTTGTCTGAATTTCACTTTGTTATCACTTACCGCCCAGGCAGGCTGGCCACTTTACCAGATGCCTTGTCACGTCGGGACGACGTGTACCCAGAGAGGGGGGTGGATTTCATCAGCAAGAATCCTCAAAATTTTCATCAAGTTCTCAAGCAAAATGAAATTCAAGAGTCAAGATTCTTTGCAATCAAAGTTGATATTTTTTCAGATGTAGTTGATCAAATTCAAAGACAAGTATGGCAAGACAAAGATTATAAGGAAATCCTCAAGAAATTAGCAAGAGGAGAATCAGTCCCAGACTATTCTCTTGAACCTCAATCAAAATTATTATTGTTCAAAGATAGAGTAGTCATTCCAGGCAATCATGAAATTCAATTGGATATTCTTCAAAAGCGTCATGATTCACCGTTGGCTGGCCATCCTGGCCAGGAGAAGACCCTCAAGCTCATCAAGAGGGATTTTTATTGGGTTGGCATGAATCAAATCATCAAGGACTATGTGTCCTCATGTCAGCAATGTTCAAGAAACAAGAACATCCACCATAAGAAGTTTGGATTACTCAAACCTCTTCAAATTCCATCTGGTCCTTGGAATTCCTTATCAATGGACTTTATCACCCAATTGCCCTTGTCAAGCAACTTTGATTCAATTTTAGTAGTTGTAGACAGATTTTCAAAAATGGCAATATTTATTCCAACTTATTCAACAATCACTGCTTTGGATTTAGCTCAAATATTCATTAATCATGTCTTTTCCAAACATGGTCTTCCAATCAGTATTGTTAGTGATAGAGGTTCATTATTTGTTTCATCATTTTGGACTCAATTGTGCCAGCAGCTCAAGATATCAAGAGATCTTTCAACTGCCTTTCACCCTGAAACAGATGGACAGACAGAGAGGGTAAATCAGATTCTAGAACAGTATCTTCGGATGTATGTCAGTTACCATCAAGATGACTGGCACACCTGGCTCCCTCTGGCTGAATTTGCCTATAATAATGCAGAACATTCATCAACAAAACAGTCTCCATTTTTCACTATTTATGGAAGAAATCCCAGCTTTGATTCAATTCACATTTCTCAAGATACACCTGCTGGAAAGTTATCAACAAAACTCCAATCAGTACAGCAAGTTGTCAAAGAAGAATTAGAGTCAGCAATAAAGCGTTTTAAGAAGTATGCAGATAAAAATAGAGCAATTCCACCTGATTTCCAACCTGGGGACAAAGTATGGCTAGCTTCCAAGAACATCAAGACAACAAGACCCACCAAGAAACTTTCAGAAAGATGGTTGGGACCCTTTGAAGTTCTCAAGAAGATTGGCAGCCATGCATATCACCTCAAGTTGCCTCAACAATGGAAGTCAGTTCACCCTGTTTTCCATGTGTCCTTGTTAGAACCAGTGAAGCAATCAACTATCCCAAATCGACACCAATTGCCACCACCTCCAGTAATAGTGGAAGAGCAAGAAGAATGGGAAGTGGCTCAGGTTCTGGACTCAAAACTCAAGAGAGGTTCATTATGGTATTTAGTGGAGTGGAAAGGATTCAATGAAGACCCAGAAAGAACAACTTGGGAACCAGCTTCCAACCTTACCAACTCCCCAGACCTTGTCAAGGACTTTCACACTTTGTATCCAGACAGGCCTGGCCCAAATGCCTCAAGAGTTTGATTTATGGTGCTTGGTGGGGATTGGAGTTTATGAAAGTAAGTTCCTCTCCTGGCATGCACCTTTAAGGGGGTATTCTACCCAAATTTGTTGTAAGCATCACCTTGGCCACTTTGTGAGCACTTGTCAATTTTTTGGACAGATTCAGAAGGCCTTGCAACATAATACCCTCAAGATTTGGACCTTTCATCAAGATTTGGCCCAATCTTTTCTTTTATTTTCTCTTCTTTCTTTAATCATGCCATAAATTATCTTTCAAGACATTCATTATCAAATTCATCTTATGGCATATTTCAATTTTCATTTATGGTGCTTGGTGGGGAGTGGAAGTTATGAAAGTAAGTTCCATCTCCTGGTATGCATCCCTGAGGGGTCTAATTCTTGTAAAACATTACCTTGGCCACGCTGTGAGCATCAAATGCTTGGTTTTATCTTTCAGAACATTTTGGCCAAAATCAAGAAACTCACCACAAGAAGGACAACCCTCAGGAATTTCTTATTTCTTTCTTTACTCTCTTTTTCTCTCAATTCTTTTTCATTTCTATTTTTTATTTTTATTTCTTTTACTTGTATGATTTATTTTTCATTTCTTGTTTCAAAAGCAGCAATCATAACTCCCATATCTTGTTTGGGGAGTGAATTTATTTGATAATCAAGAGCAAACACTAGTAATGGTAAAGACCAGCTACAGATAATCCTCATCAAATTTCTTCAATGTTCTTTAAACTTCATAACCAAGGCATCTCCAAATCACAAAAGGCGGTGAACCAGAGGCAGTGGAGTCAAATATGAATGTCAGCATTGAACTCATTCCTCAAGATCAAAATTGAAAGCCAAAACCCAATCAGAAAGGTGTTTATGGCAATTGACCAATCAAGGAGGGGATAAGAAGAAGATATTCAAGAAAGAAATCAAGTTCATAGAAGAAACTGTTTCAAAATGGCCCAATTGGCCAATTTCATCAAGATATGTACTTTGGCACAATTGGCCATATCAGACCTCAAAACATCAAAACAGCCATTTTTTATCAATTCTTATCATAATATGCTTAATTGTGCATATTGGGTGATTTGCGCATTTTGCGCAATTTTGCGCATTTTGCGCATTTTTGCGCATTTTTTGCGCAAAAGGGCCCTTTTCTTGTCAAAAGCCTTCAAAAGGCCTTTTTGGCCATAATCATTATAATTGCGCATTTGCGCACTTTGCGCAAAATTTGCGCATTTTGCGCATTTTTGCGCATTTTGCGCAAAAATGCGCAAAATGGCCAAAACCCACTTTTAGGCCATTTTCTCACAAAAATTCAGTTTTCCATCATTTTCACCAGTTATGCCACTTATGGCATATTTGCGCATTTTGCGCAAACTTTGCGCACTTTGCGCATTTTTGCGCATTTGCGCATATTTGCGCATTTTGCGCAAAAATGCGCAAAATGGCCAAAACCCATTTTAGGCCATTTTTTCACAATATTTCCATTTTTTCACCATTTTCACCAATTATGCCACATATGGCATATTTGCGCATTTGCGCACTTTGCGCATTTTTGCGCATTTTGCGCATATTTGCGCATTTTGCGCAAAAATGCGCAAAATGGCCAAAACCCACCTTCAGGCCATTTTTCCACAAGGATTCAATTTTTCCATTATTTTCACCAATTTATGCCACATCTGGCATACTTGCGTAATTTGCGCAGTTTGCGCATTTTGCGCAAATTGGCCAAAAATTCCATTCACTCACATTTCAGGGATTTTGGCCAGGACTACTCATTTGGTCCAAAATTTCAGTTGTTGGCCACCTTATGCCAACACTCTCAAATTCAAAATTATGATGATTTTCAAGTGGTCTTGGGACAAAACCCAAATCAACCACCTTTCAAAAGCCATGGGGACTCAAGAAAAGCTAATGAAGACACTCAAGACAAGATTAAAGGAATTTTTATGAAGATTGAAGGCAGTTTGAATGAAACAGAGGAAATTCAGAATCAAAATCAAGTTGAAAATACCAACAAATGGTCAAATGAAGATTTGTTTGAGTATTGATTGAAGAAGAAGTTTTATGGTGAAAATCTTAATGAATTGGGGGAAAAACTGTTTGAATTGATTGCAAGCTCGTCAAGACTCACTATACTTATGGTGCTCAGAGCTCACCACTTTCAAGAGGGGGATAATGTCACAGCCAAGGAGGCAGGGGCATTTCCAATCATCATCAGCAAATCATTATATCATGGATACCCTTCAAAACCCAATCAGCAAGGGGGTTTCATTCAACAATTCACCCAATACAGTTTTCAGACCTCAATACAGTTTCATACAGACAAGACCCAAATACAGGTTTCACCAAATACAGGCTTTTCATCAATACAGGTGCCAATACCTGTATTGACTGTATAACCTGTATTGGATTCACCAATACAGGATTCAATCCCACATACAACTTCTTCCAGCATACAGGCCAGTATCTCAACACTCAAACTCCAAGGCTGGTATTTCTCACATATACCAGCCCCTCTTCATCCGCCTGGGGGTTTTTCCCCCAGTTAATTAAAATAGTTGATTTATTATTTAATATTATTTTATTCTCACTTTTGGAATATTATTTTATTATTTACTAAGTTAGTCTTAGCCTTCCCTCACCTGTTCAGTAGAGTCCTGGTGGCCATATCCTTATTAATTCCTTTTCTCTTTTCTGAACAGGTTGAAACAGTGACTCAGGATTATTTGTGGTTGGCTCTTTATTATTGCTTTTGCTTTGTCTCTCTTATCTTTTATACTTATTATTTTATGACTAGGAATTTATCCTCTTACTCCATTACTCTCATCATTTGAGTATTTTCTTCTGAGCCCTCCATAAGTAAGTCTGTTCACTGAGTGCCAGGCCCTCTTCATTTTAGAAGAGCCCCTGTGACAGAATTATTAAAGTAATAATAAAGAGAAAATTATTATAATAAGAGAAAATAACCTACTTTTAATACTTAATATAATAATTTTGAAATATTTTATGCCAAATAATGTAAATACAACTTATCCAAATTGTATTTACAATAAAAAATATAGAAAATTACAAATATTCTGGATTTTTACGTGGAAATGAGATTTTAGAGAGATTTTTAGCAAAAACAATTAAATAAATGATTTAATCACGTCAAAATTGATGATTATAATAAGATTATCTTTGGTCTTCAATAATATAAGATATTTATATATAAAGAATAAAGATATTACCTTTTAATTTAATTGATTTAAAGTTTTTGATGCGTATGAGGGGAAAACAGAGTAAAAAGAGCTCTATTTATAGTAAATAACTCCCTCCTAGAGTCCAACAGGCTTCTAGTAGACGTGTGCTGATCATATCCACTGGAATTGATCAATATTTTAAGGTTTGGTGATGATTACATCATTATTATGCCATTATTTAGAGTTATCACTATAACTCTAAGTTTGATGACGTCAAAGGCTTGGCAGAACCCCAAAATTCATAGATTTTATTATTTTCAATCATAAACTAATAGTATTCACCAATTTTATCACTCATATGACTGTTAAAATTAATTTAAGGTTACAGTGAGTGATCATAAATGATCAAATTAAGCTCAAACTTTGATCCTCAATAACCTTTAAGATTTACACGCTACAGAAATTCAGAGAGTGAATTCTAATAGCTTGGCATAACCTTATTATGCTGCCAAGAGCATTTTATAACATCATCAAAACTCTATGTTTGATGATTTTTCTTGTAACTCATCTTTCCTGTCGAAATTTAATATTTTAAACTTCAAACTATGATTTCAAGGGGTTATACCTTGAATATTATAATAAAGAATACATCATTCTTCACGAATGAACTAGTATAATCCAACTGTCGACTTTTTTTTAAGTTTGGACCACTTTCACAACAAAGTGGTCAACAGCTCTGTTGATTTTAATCAATAATTCCTTACAGGTTTCAACCTTGTTTGTAACTTGTGAAATAGGCTTCATTTCTGTATTCCTACAGTGATTACGTGATGACCTTTTTTTTGGTTCATCACTCTATCATACATATTTCAAGAGATATTAGCTGAAGTACTTGAATATATGTTACATATGTGGAATTTTATGGAGATTCCAATGGTACCATTTATTCTACATTTTTTTTCATTGGTCTTTGAAATAAATAAGGATTTGTGTTTTTTATAAGGTATTATTACTTATAACTTATTAAATATTGACTTTACAGATATGCCACAAAAATGGTATATGTGTATTTTACCATGGGGAATCCAATGGTATAATTTATTTCACATGTTTAGTCATTGGTGTTTAAGTTAAACCAAGTTTTATGTCAATTTACGGTATTTTTGTAGTTTTAAGGTAATTATTTTTAATGTATAATTATATTAAATATTTCTTGTGACCTTTTTTGGGTATGTGGTCATATCTCAAAGGTTCACATTCCTTACCACCAAAAAAGATTGTACCACAATCTGATATGTGTAATTAGGGTATCATCCACTTTCCTACCTCTTCAATAGACTTTGTTAGTCTTGAAGCTCAATAATGCTTACCTTTTCTATTTTTCAGGCTTTCTTTCATGTCTGAACCTTCTTAGTAGTTTATCAGCATTTGTTATATCTTTCTCAAGTAGCCATTCATCTTCTTGAGTTGAATTTCTATACCTTACAAGGTATTCTCTTTCTTTTTTGTTTCTTTTCTTTCTTTCTTTAAGGACTTTTACTATTTTCTTTTCCTCTCCTTCTTCCAAGGGGGAATTTCAAGTGGGGGTTTATTTCTTAGTGGAAATAACTCCTTGTCACTTGAGCTGTGAGGCTTTATCAGACTTACAGGGAAAGTTGGGTGTTTGTTCATTAGTTCACCTGTGAGTTCCAATTGCACAGCATTAAGTCCATGAAGTGCTTTTATCATTAATGGTCCTGCGAAGGAATGATTAAATTTGTTTGGACCTTTTATGTTATTGAAATTAAGGGTTGATACTAGGACCAAGTCTCCTATTTTGAAGTCAGGTGGTTTATGACTTTTATCCCATCTTTCTTTTGCATATTTGAAAGAATCTTGCATACATCTGTTTGCATGGTGTCTTGCCTTGTCAAGCATTATCTTAAAGCTGCTTGCTGTTGGATGTATATCCACTAAGTCCATTTTGAGGATATCATAAGGAAGTCTTGGATTCCAACCTTTTTCTAGCATTTCTGGTGTTTTGCCAGTAGAAGAATGGATTGATGTTTTATATGCAAGTTCAAGAGCTGGTATTAGTGTACACCAATCATTGGTAAAACCATCAGAATATTTGAATTCTAGCCCATAAGCACAGAATCTTCTGATCATTTCCCCTAAGGTCTGTATCATTCTTTCTGCTAAACCATCAGTTTGAGGATGGTAAGCTGTTGAGAATGATAACTTTGTCCCAAACAAGTTATGCAGATTTGTCCATAATGCTGAAGTGAACTTTGGGTCTCTGTCACTTATGATATTCTGGAATAAGCCTGTATGGCTAATAAGTTTATTCCATATCATTATGGCTGTGTCCATAGCTGTGTCATCTTTATGGCATGGTAGGAACATGGGAGTTTTGCTATACCTGTCAACCAATACTACGCATGCATTATAGCTTCTGTCTCCTCCTGGAGGTAATGCTGTTACCCAATCAATATGAACTATTTCCAAAAGGGATTTTGGTTCTTGGATTTGGATCATCATTCCAAATTTCTTTCCTGTGGCTCTGTTGGATTTTTGACATCTGTCACAGGTTTGGCAGTATTCTATAACATCTTTCTTCCAATTTGGCCACCAAGAGCAGGTTTTCACCCTCTCTAGTGTTCTGTCTTCTGAAAGGTGTCCAGCTGCAACACTATCATGACACTCATGTAGAATAGTGTTTATCAGGGTTCTATCTGTTAAGGCCATAACACATGTGTGTTTTGTTCTATGGTAAAGGATTCCATCAAGGAGGTGGAATATTGCTTCATCATATGCCTTTTTCCATGTTTCATCTAGTTTTGATGAAAGTGATGGGTCTTTACAGTCTTTCATTAGAAGTTGGCTTGAGATATGGCAATTTTTGTCTATCTTATAGCTTTCTTTAATTTGATTAAAGAATTCTGTGCCAATGTCTGTAACACATATTCCTTCTATATGGTGTTCTTCTTGTGGTACCCATGCTGGATTGTCAGGGGTATTTGCTAGAGCCCATCTGCTAAGACCATCTGCACTTTTATGAATATTACCGGATTTATGAACAATAGTCATATTTCCTCTATATTCTTGGATAGAAATTTGCCATCTCAGCATATGTCTATTTGGAGTTTTCATATTTAATAGAGATTTTACAGCATTACAGTCTGTAATCACATCAAATACTGTTTCATCCAAGTAGTAATGTAATTTTTCTAAAGCCCACACTAAGCAGAGGCATTCCATTTGGCTTGCTCCATATCTTGCTTCTGTTGGCTTTATCTGTCTTGAAATAAAACAAATTGGTCCTTCCACTGGTTCATCATTGATAATTTGTGTCTGGTGTAGTTCAGCACCCAGTCCTTCTCCACAAGCATCAACGTAAAGTTTGAAAGGTAGTTTCCAATCTGGCATTAGAAGAAATGGGGCATTTGTTAAGGAATTTTTCAATTCTTCATATGCCTTGACTCGTTCTTCTGTCATTTCATAGACTGTTTGTTGGTCACATAGCTTATACAAGGATTTAGCAATTTTTGCAAAGTCCTTTATATGCTGTCTATAGTTACCAGAAAATCCTAGAAATGATTGCATTTCTTTTTTGGTTTGAGGCATTGGCTTAAGTAGTACTGCTACTACTTTATTCTTGTCTATGCCTAGACTAAGTCCAGATACAACATGTCCTAGTGCTTTTAATTCATTGTATGCAAAATGACACTTTTTCAAGGAAATTTTCATATTCACTTGGACTATTTTTTGTAGTACCCTTTCTAGTCTTGTAAGGTGATTTTCCCAAGTTTCTGAGCAAACTATGATATCATCAATATAGATAATTAACCATCCTTCTGATAATTCTTCAGGAAATATGGTATTCATCATTCTTTGATAATGCAAAGGTGCATTTTTTATGCCAAATGGCATTCTTAAGTATTCACAAATTCCACAGTGGACTATTATCCTCAGTAGTTTTTTGGCATTGTCTGTTAACACATTTTGATGAAAACCCTTTAAGGCATCCATGGCTGTGATGAACTTAGCTTGTGAAAATTGTGTCAATGTCTCATGGATCCTGGGTATTGGATATCTGTCAGGGATGGTATAGGTGTTCAAGGCTCTGAAGTCTCCTACCATCCTTGATTTTCCGTTATTCCAAGTTATAACGACAGGTGTAGTGACTTCTACCTGTTCATTATGTCCCACCTTTCTTAATAGTCCAAGGTCCATTAATTCTTTAATGTGTACCTCTAAGGCTTCTCTAGCCCTTGGACTAGCTGGGTAAGCAGGTCTCCTTAGTAAAGGTGGGTAAGGTTTTTCCACATTAAGAATTATATCCACTTCATGTCCAATTATGGCACCTAGTGGCTCTTTTTCAGTTGCAAAGGCATTTTTGTACTTAAATAAGAGGTCAATCAGTTTTTCTTTCATTTTATCTGTTAATTCTTGATTGAATTCTGCCTCTTTAAGCTGTTGAGATATAAAAAGTTCCTTTTCTGGAATTTTTCTTAATTCTTAATAACTGTGATTTGTTTTTTGTTATTTAAGAAGCCAAACTTTTGTCTTTTGTTGTCTCCTATGGTAAAATATCTATCCTCTTGGTTAGAGATATCTATACCATAAATTGATAAGTAGTCATTCCCAAGTATGAAGTGATTACTAGTACAGTTGTCCATTACTAAAAACTCTACTTTGATTCTGACACATTGTGAGGGATGAGGAAAAATTAGTGTTAAATCAATTATTCCAAGGGGCTTCATGCTCTCACTTGCACTACTAAATTTGACACCTTGTATTGGCATAAGTTTTTCTTGCCAGTCTGGGACAATGGTTTTTAAATAACTTTTACCAACACAGGTGCAATATGATCCTGTATCTAAGTTAACTTTTCCTTCTTGGTTATCAACCATAACAATACTTATACTTGATTTTCCAGATGTATATCCCATTCCTCTTGCAGGTTTGGTTCTATAAATTTTGGCATCTTGTATGTTTGTCAGGTTTATGTCAGATGTCCCAACTTGTGGTAAGTTTGAGTTAACATCCAGTAATTCATAAATTATATCAATATTATTAATTTGTGCATTAATTATATTGATTTAATCACTTTCAGAACTTTCAGATTCTTCTGTCTCTTTTTCAGAGTCAGATTCCTCTTCTTTGTCATTGTGGTTTTCTTTTTCCACAATTTCATTAATATTTGTCTTTTTAAGGCAATTATTGGCTAAGTGTCCAATACCTCCACATTTATGGCATTTTCTTTGCTCATTATTGTTGGATGTATTGGGCTTGAAGGATTCTTTTGATTTATCTTTTTTAATAAATGGTTTATTTGGGCTTTTAATGTCCAATTTCTTCCAAGTCCTGCCAATTTTTGTTCTTGTCACTATGTCTTCTAGTACATTAATATACTGTTCTGTGGAGCATGGTTCTATACACCTGCTTATTAGGGCATGTTCTAGCTCTCCTCCACATTTCTTGAGTATTTTCATATGCACCATTTTTTGTGACATTTCTGGGTACAATGCATTAAGTCTTTCAACTTTTTTCAAGAACCAAGTTAAAGGTTTGTCTTTGTCTGGGTCAAAGAAAGAATTCTCAAATGCATTTTCTATTTTGTACCTCCAGGAATCATTAGCCCACTTGGTGATTATTTCTTGTTTCCACCAAGACCAGGTATTTTTGCCATTTGTTTGCCTTATGCCATAATACCATCGTTTTGCAGATTTTTCAAATAATGAATGTAATTTTGCAGTGATTAATTCATCTGGTATGGCATAATCTTCTTGTAGCATGTCAATTGTTTTTATAAATGACATGTGGTCATATTCACCTTCTCCTGTGAATGTTGGACATTCTTTTAATTGAGGTGCTTCCTTCATTAAGACTTGGTTATTGTCTTGGTGACTCAAGTCTGTTATGAATGGATTTGTTAATTCCTCTTTTGGCTTAACAGGGCTTCTTATGTGAGAAAATGGTGCTGATAACTTTGGCATATTTGAGTTAGCCTCATTAATCTTATACATTTTTTCAGCAATAAGCCTTATTTCACTTTGAATGTTATCTTTCAGATGCATTCTTGCTTCATCACTCTTTTCCACATGGTCCAAAAGTAATTTTTGGTGTGATGAAATCTTTTCTTAAAGTCTTTCTACAAAAATACTTAATTTGTTTAATTTCTCTGTAAGATTGTCAATACTCACATCATAATTGATTGTGAAAGTTTTTTCTTTGATATCACTTATGTATTTGTACAACTCTTGTTGTCCTTGTATTAATTTCTGAGTATTGTCAATTAATACTTTTGGTTTATTATTTTCAATCATAAATTTTATGTTATCAATTTCTTTCTTATTTTGTGAAACAAGTTTTGTTAAAGATGATAAGCTATTATTTGTTTCTTGGAAAGATAATAAACTATTTTTAATGTCTTTAAGAGGTAAAATACTATTTTTAAGCTCTGTTAAAGTATTTACAACATCAGGAGACAAGGTTATTTCTTTAGGAAATGGGATTGTCTAATTCTTTGTTCCTCTTTGTCTTTGAATTCCATCAAAGTTCTGGCCATGTTGAAGACATTGTCCATGGCATCTTTTTGGATTTTGGGGATCCTGTAGCTTGGGGAATATGGTTTTCTCCAATTCTTTTCTTGTTCCTCTTCCCTTCTTGGGGAAGTGGGTTGACTTGGGGCTTGCTGGTAGAAGCTACTGGGGCTTCTTCCTTGGTTGCCTCCTTCTTTTTGGCATGATACTCCTTTATCTTTTTGATTTGAGGTTTGGATGATAGTGGATTCCATCCATTGGAGTATCTCACTATTTCCTCCTCTTTGAGGAACGTTTTCAGGATGTGCCAGGAGTTCATCACTCCTTGGTGTATTTGGGGCAACATTTCCCAATCTTTGTCCTTGTACACTGTGTAGTACTGTTTGTATTGGCTCATTTGAATGTCTATTTGAGCCCTCTGAATGTGATTTGTACCTGTTTGAGTTACTCATACTTAGTTCCAATTCAGGTTCAGATATCATGGGAATTTCTAGGACTTGCCTTTGGGACAAGGCACTTCCTTGTGTGGATTCTGTTCCACTGGGGATATTGCCCTTTCTTTTCCCTTTTGAGGGATCAATTCTACCTCTGAGTCCAGCTCCATCTGATTGGATGGAGTATTGGGAGCCTCTTCTGATAGTCATATTATAAGAAAAATAAGAAAGAAGGGGATTTCAGAACAGGAATTTTCTTATGGAAATTTATAAATGAGGTACTCACCTTCAGAGCCCTGAATGGTGGATCCTGGAAAGTCCAATTTCTTGGCTTTCTTTCTATTGGTAATTATTGGTGTTGGAGAAATTTGACAAGTTTCTTACACCAATCTTTCAACAGTGGTTTGGCTGTCCTCTGTTGGGTTGTCTTCAAACACTAAAAAAGACAAATAAATATAAGTCTTTTATATAAAAGTGTTATTTTTGGTAAGATATGGCAATTTTCCACGTAAAAATTGCTTTTATATCTTTTAAAAAGTGAAAATAATTAAAGAAATGAAATTAAAATGAATAAAATAGCTTTTTATTGGTTTTTAATTTTTTTATTTTCAAAGAATAAAATAAAATGAGTATGATTCTTTTTATAAAATTATTTATAATTTTTAAAATATCTTTTTTAATCACTAGAGTCACTCAAAGAAAGTTTTCGCAAGTCTAAGTATGTGAAAAACCATGTGTAAGACAGTAAAATTGCTTTCCAAATGCCTCAATAGCTTTTAAAATCAATAAATATAAAATTATTATATAATTTATTATTGGATAAGCCCAATTAGAATCTTTTTAAAGGTCTTTTAGAGTAAATATCACGGCCAGGCCCCCAAATGTAAGGTTTGACTATGAAACAATAAGTAAAAATTACTAATATTTTACTTATTGTACTATGAATGTCCTTATAAATGAAATAAATAAGATAAAAATAATTATAATAATAAAGAATTATTATAATTATGGCGTAAAAATAATTATATTATCAATTAAATATGATAATATAATTTATATTATAAAATAAATATATTAATATAAAATAATTAATATATTTAATGGCACTTTATTATTGTTACAAACAAATAATAAAGGCATAAAAAATTGTTTTTTCTTAATAAAAAACAATTAATAGCAATAATATTACCAATATTAAAGTTATAAATTAATATAAATACTATTTATATTAATTAAAGAATTATTAAAGTAATAATAAAGACAAAATTATTATAATAAGAGAAAATAACCTACTTTTAATACTTAATATAATAATTTTGAAATATTTTATGCCAAATAATGTAAATACAACTTATCCAAATTGTATTTACAATAAAAAATATAGAAAATTACAAATATTCTGGATTTTTACGTGGAAATGAGATTTTAGAGAGATTTTTAGCAAAAACAATTAAATAAATGATTTAATCACGTCAAAATTGATTATTATGATAAGATGATCTTTGGTATTTAATAATATAAGAGATTTATATATAAAGAATAAAGATATTACCTTTTAATTTAATTGATTGAATGTTTTTGATGTGTCTGAGGGGAAAACAGAGTAAAAAGAGCTCTATTTATAGTAATTACCTCCCTCCTAGAGTCCAACAGGCTTCTAGTAGACGTGTACTGATCATATCCACTGGAATTGATCAATATTTTAAGGTTTGGTGATGATTACATCATGATCAAACCATGTTACATCATTATTACGCCATTATTTAGAGTTATCACTATAACTCTAGGTTTGATGATGTCAAAGGCTTGGAAGAACCCCAAAATTCGTGAATTTTATTAGTTTTAATCATAAACTAATAGTATTCACCAATTGTATCACTCATATGACTTTTAAACGTAATTTAAGGTTACAGTGAGTGATCATAAATGATCAAATTAAGCTCAAACTTTGATCCTCAATAACTTTTAATATTTACACGCTAAAGCAATTCAAGAAGTGAATTCTAATAGCTTGGCATAACCTCATAATGCTTCCAAGAGCATTTCATTACATCATCAAAACTCTATTTTTGATGATTTTTCTTGTAACTCATCTTTCCTGTCGACATTTGATATTTTAAACTTCAAACTATGATTTCAAGGGGTTATACCTTGAATATTATATTAAAAAATACATCATTCTTCATACATGAGCTAGTATAATCCAACTGTCCACTTTTTTTTAAGTTTGGACCACTTTCACAACAAAGTGGTCAACAGCTCTGTTGATTTTAATCAATAATTCCTTACAGGTTTCAACCTCGTTTATAACTTGTGAAATAAACTTCATTTCTGTATTTCTACAGTAATTAAGTGATGACTTTACTTTTGGTTCATCACTCTATCATACATATTTCAAGAGATATTAGCTAAAATCCTTGAATATATGCATTGACCAAAAAAGTGCATATATTCAGGTTAATTCCTTAAGTATTGATTTTGAGGCTTAGCTTATTAATTTTTTTATATGTGTAATTTTAGGGAGAATCCAATGGGACCATTTATTTTACATGTTTTTTCATTGGTCTTTGAAATAAATAAGGATTTGTGTTTTTTATAAGGTATTATTACTTATAACTTATTAAATATTGACTTTACAGATATGCCATAAAAATGGTATATGTGTATTTTACCATGGGAAATCCAATGGTATAATTTATTTCACATGTTTACCATTGGTTTTCAAGTTAAACCAAGTTTTATGCCAATCTATGGGATTTTTGT
Organism: Austropuccinia psidii; assembly: GCA_023105745.1. NCBI lineage: Eukaryota > Fungi > Basidiomycota > Pucciniomycetes > Pucciniales > Sphaerophragmiaceae > Austropuccinia > Austropuccinia psidii. The sequence continues at coordinate 71,500,261 of JALGQZ010000004.1, forward strand.
AGTTTTAAGGTAATTATTTTTAATGTATAATTATATTAAATATTTCTTGTGACCTTTTTTGTTCATGTGGTCATATCTCAAAGGTTCACAATTGATGTCAATTTGGGATAGTTGATTGCTTCACTGGTTGTAACAAGGACACATGGAAAACAAGGTGAACTGACTTCCATTGTTGAGGCAACTTGAGGTGATATGCATGGCTGCCAATCTTCTTGAGAACTTCAAAGGGTCCCAAATATCTTTCTGAAAGTTTCTTGGTGGGTCTTTTTGTCTTGATGTTCTTGGAAGCTAACCATACTTTGTCCCCAGGTTGGAAATCAGGTGGAATTGCTCTATTTCTATCTGCATACTTCTTAAAACGCTTGATTGCTGACTCTAATTCTTCTTTGACAACTTGCTGTACTGATTGGAGTTTTGTTGATAACTTTCCAGCAGGTGTATCTTGAGAAATGTGAATTGAGTCAAAGCTGGGATTTCTTCCATGAATGGTGAAAAATGGTGACTGTTTTGTTGATGAATGTTCTGCATTATTATATGAAAATTCAGCCAGAGGGAGCCAGGTGTAAGGTTTGACTATGAAACAATAAGTAAAAATTACTAATATTTTACTTATTGTACTATGAATGTCCTTATAAAGAAAATAAATAAAATAAAAAATGATTACAATAATAATGAGTTATTATAATTAAGGCGTAAAAATAATTATATTATTCAATAAATATAATAATATAATTTACATTTTAAAAAATGATATAATAAATAAATATATTAATATAAGATAATTAATATATTTAAAAGCACTTTATTGTTGTGACCAACAAATAATAAAGGCGTAAAAAATTGTTTTTTTATTAATAAAAAACAATTAATAACAATAATATTACTGATATTAAATTTATAAATTAATATAAGTACTATTTGTATTAATTAAAGAATTATTAAATTAATAATAGAGAAAAAATTATTATAATAAGAAGAAATAACCTACTTTTAACACTTAATATAATAATTTTGAATGCTTTTACGCCAAATAATATAAATAAAACTTATTTAAATTGTACTTACAATAAGAATTAAGAGAAATTACAAATTATTCTAATTTTACGTGGATTTGAGATTTTTAAGAGAAATTTAACAAAAACAATTAAATAATTGAAGTAATCACATCAAGATTAATGATTATAGTAAAGATGATGTTTGTTATTTAATAATAAAACAGTTTCATATATAAAGAATAAAGAATTCACCTTTTTGATTTAATTATTTAGTGTTTTGTAAGCATCTGAGGGGAAAATAGAGTAACAAGAGATCTATTTATAGTAAATACCTCCATTCTAGAGTCCAGCAGGCTTCTAGTAGACGTTTAATGATGCTTTCTACTACAAATGATCAATATTTCAAGGTTTAGTGATGATTAAATCATAATCAAACCATGTTATCTCATTATTACACCATTATTTAGAGCTATCACTATAAATCTAGGTTTGATGACATCATATGCTTGGCAGAAGCCTAACCTTTGTTGATTTTATTAGTATTCATCATAATATAATAGTATTCATCAATTCTATCACTCATATTACTGTTAAACTCAAAATAAGATTACAGTGAGGGATCATAAAGGATCAAATTTAAGCTTAAGCTTTGATCATTGAAACCTTTTAGGTTATACATGCTACAGCTATTCTGAGAGTGGATTCTGATAGCTCGGAATTTTTGTATTAAGCTTCCAAGAGAATTTAATTACATCATTAAAACTCTATTTCATATGATTTTTCTTGTAACTCATCTTTTCTGTTGAAATTCAATATTTTAAACTTCAAACCATGATTTCAAGGGATATACGATGAATATTGAAATAAAAATTACGGCATTCTTCAAAAATTAAGTAGTAGATTCTTACTGTTGACGTTTTTTTAAGCTTGGACTACTTTCAAAACAAAGTGGTCAACAGCTCTACTGATTTTATTCAATAATCCATTACAAGTTTTAACCTTGTTTATAACTTGTGAAATAAAGTTCATATCTGTATTTCTCCAGTAATTACGTGGTGACTTTCTTTTTGGTTTATCTCTCTATCCTGTATATCTCAAGAGATATTAGATAAAAACCATGAATATATGCGTTGACCAAAAAAGTGCATATATTCAGCTTAATTCCTTAAGTATTAACTTTAGAGATTAGCTTTATAATTGTTTTATGTGTAGATATTTATGGAAATTCCAATGGTAAAATTCATTTCATATGTTGTTTCATTGGGTTCTGAGATAAATGAGGTTTTGTACCTTTCTTAAGATATTATTACTTATACTTCAGTAATTATTGACTTTTCAGATATGCCATAAAAATTACATATGTGTATTTTACTATGGGAATCTAATGGTGTAATTAATTTTACATGCTTCTTCATTAGATTCTGAGTTAATTCAGATTTTGTAACTATTTATGGTATTTTAATAATTTCTGAGATAATTATCATAAGTATAATTATTACAGAAATTTTGCTATGACCTTTTTGGATATGAGGTCATATCTCAAAGGCTCCCATTCCCTACCACCAAATTTTTTTTTACCACAATCTGATATAGTTAATTAGGGTATCATCCACTGTCCTACCCATTCAATAGACTTTGTTAGTCTTGAACCTCAATAATGCTTGATTTTTCTATTCTTTAGGTTTCTTTCATGTCTGAACGCTCTTAGTAGTTTATCAGAATTTTTTATACCCTTCTCAAGCAGCCATTCATCCTCTTGAGTTGGATTACTATACGTTACAAGGTATACTCTTTTTTTATTTCTTGTCCTTCGTTCTTTAAGGACTTTCACAAATTTCTTGTCATCTCCTTCTTCCAAAGGGGGTATTTCAAGTGGGGGTTTATTCCTTAGCGGAAATAATTCCTCATCACTTGAGCTGTAAGGTTTTATCAGAATTACAGGGAAAGCTGGGTGTTTATTCACTAGTTTACCTGTGAGCTCCAATTTCACAGCATTAGGTCCATGTAATGCTTTTATCATGAATGGTCCTGAAAAGGAATCTTTCAATTTCTTTGGTCCTCTTATATTATTGAAATTAAGAGTTTACACTAGAACAAGTCTCCTATTTTGAATTCAGGTGGTTTATGAACTTTATCCCATCTTTTTTTTGCATATTTGAAAGAATCTTGCATACATCTGTTTGCATGGTGTCTGGCTTTGTCAAGCATTATCTTAAAACTTCTTGGTGTTGGATGTATATCTACCAAGTCCTTTTTGAGGGTATCATAAGGAAGTATTGGATTTCAACCTTTTTCTAGCATTGCTGGTGTTTTTCAAGTAGAAGAATGGATTGATGTTTTATATGCCAGTTCAAGAGCTGGTATTAATGTACACCAATCATGGGTAAAACTATCAGAATCTTTAAATTCTAGTTCATAAGCACAGAATCTTCTGATCACATTGTCCAAGGTTTGTATCATTCTTTCTGCTAAACAATCAGTTTGAGGATGGTAAGCTGTTGAGAATGACAATCTTGTCCCAAACAAGTTATGGAGGTTTGTCCATAATGCTGAAGTGAACTTTGGGTCTCTGTCACTTATGATATTTTGGAATAAGCCTGTGTGGCTAATGACTTGATTCCATATCATTATGGCTGTGTCCATAGCTGTGTCATGTTTTTGACATGGTAGGAACATAGGAGTTTTGCTATACCTGTCAACTAACACTAGGAATGCGTTATAACTTCTGTCTCCTCCTGGAGGTAGTGCTGTTATCCAATCAATATGAACTATTTCCCAAGGGTATTTTGGTTCTTGGATTTGGATCATCATTCCAAATTTCTTTCTTGTGGCTCTGTTGGCTTTTTGACATCTGTCACAGGTTTGGCAGTATTCTGCAACATCTTTCTTCCAATTTGGCCACCAAGAGCAGGTTTTCACCCTCTCTAGTGTTCTATCTTCTGAGAGATGTCCAGCTGTAACACTATCATGACACTCATGTAAAATAGTGTTTATTAGAGTTCTATCTGTTAAGGCCATAACACATGTGTGGTTTGTTCCATGATAGAGGATTTCATCAAGGAGGTGGAATCTTCCTTCATCATATGCCTTTTTCCATATTTCATCTAATTTTGATGAAAGTGATGGGTCTTTACAGTTTTTCATTAGAAGTTGGCTTAAGATATTGCAATTCTTATCTATCCTATAGCTTTCTTTAGCTTGGTTCAAGAATTCTGTGCCAATGTCTGTGACACATATCCCTTCTATATGGTACTCATCCTGTGGTACCCATGCTGGATTTTCAGGAGTATTTGCTAGAGCCCATCTGCCAAGACCATCTACATTTTTATGAATATTACCATATTTATGAAAAATAGTCATATTTCCTCTATATTCTTGGATAGCAATTTGCCATCTCATCATATGTCTATTTGGAGTTTTCATACTTAATAGATATTTTACAGCATTACAGTCTAGAATCACATCAAATACTTTTCCATCCAAGTAATAGTGTAATTTCTCTAAAGCCCACACTAAGCAGAGGCATTCCATCTGGCTTGCTCCATATCTTGCCTCTGTTGGCTTTATCTGTCTTGAAATGAAACAAATTGGTCCTTACACTGGTTTATCATTGATGATTTGTGTCTGGTGTAGTGCAGCACATAGTTCTTCTACACAAGCAACAATGTAAAGTTTGAAGGGTAGTTTCCAATCTGGCATTAGAAGAAATGGGGCATTTGCTAAGGAATTTTTCAATTCTTCATATGCTTTGACTCTTTCTTCAGTCATTTCATAGACTGTTTTCTGGTCACATAGTTTATACAAGGATTTGGAAATTTTTGCTAAGTCCTTTATATGCTGTCTATAGTAACCAGCAAATCCTAGAAATGATTGCATTTATTTTTTGGTTTGAGGAATTGGCTTAAGTAGTACTGCTGCTACTTTACTCTTGTATATGCCTAGAATAAGTTCAGATACAACATGTCATAGTGCTTTTAGTTCACTATATGCAAAATGAAACTTTTTCAAGGAAATTTTTATATTCACTTGAATTATTCTTTGTAGTACCCTTTCTAGTCTTGTGAGGTGATTTTCCCAAGTTTCTGAGCAAGCTATGATATCATAAATATAGATAATTAACCATCCTTCTGATAATTCTTCAGGAAATATGGTATTCATCATTCTTTGATAATGGGAAGGTGCATTCTTTATACCAAATGGCATTCTTGGATATTCAAAAATTCCACAGTGGACTATTATTCTTAGTAATCTCTTGGCATTGCCTGTTTAGAAATTTTGATGAAAACCCTTTTGATAATTCATGGCTGTGATGAACTTAACTTGTGACAATTGTGTCAATGTCTCATGCATTCTGGGTGTTGGATATCTTTCAGGGATGGTATAGGTGTTCAGGGCTCTGAAGTCCCATACCATTCTTGATTTTCCACTATGCCAAGTTATAATGACAGGTGTAGTGACTTCTACCTGTTCATTATGTCCTACTTTCCTTAATACTTCAAGGTCCATTAATTCTTTAATGTGTACCTCCAAGGCTTCTCTAGCGCTTGCACTGGCTGGGTAAGCAGGTATCCTTATTAAGGGTGGGTAAGGTTTTTCCACATCAAGAATTATATCTACCTTGTGCCCAATTATGGCACCTAGTGGCTCTTTGTCAGTTGAAAAGGCATTTTTATACTTAAATAAGAGGTCAATCAATTTTTCTTTCATTTTCTCTGTTAAATCTTGATTGAATTCTGCCTCTTTGCATTGTTCAAATATAAAAGGTTTCTTTTCTGGACTTTCTTCTTCATTCTTAATAACTGTAATTTTTTCTTGTTGTTTAAGAAGCCAAAATTTGTCTCTTGTTGTCACCTATGGCAAAATATCTGTCTTTTTGGTTAGAGATGTCTATACCATATATTGACAAGTAGTCATTTCGAAGTATGAAGTGATTACTAGTACAGATGTCCATTACCACAAACTCTACTTTAATTCTGACACATTGTGAAGGATGAGGAAAAATGAGTGTTAAGTCAATTATTCCAAGGGGCTTCATGCTCTCACTTGCACTAATAAATTTGACACCTTGTATTGGTATAAGCTTTTATTCCCAATCTGGAACAATTGTTTTTAAATAACTTTTACCCTCACAGGTGCAATATGCTCCTGTATCCAAGTTTACTTTTGCCTGTTGGTTATCAACCATGACAATACTTATACTTGATTCTCCAGCTGTATATCCCATTCTTTTTTCAGGTTTGGTTCTATGCACTTTGGCATCTTATACATTTGTCAGGTTTGTGTCAGATGTTACAACTTGTGGTAATCTTGAGTTAACATCTAGTACTTCATAAATTATATTAATGTTATTAATTTGTGCATTAATTATATTAATTTCATCACTCTCAGAAGTTTCTGACTCTTCTGTGCCCTTTTCAGAATCAGATTATTCTTCTTTTTCATTGTGGTCTTCTGTTTCCACAATTTCATTGATTTTTGCTTTTTTAAGGAAATTATTGGCCAAGTGTCCAATACCTCCACATTTATGGCACTTTCTTTGCTCATTATTGTTGGATGTATTGGGCTTGAAAGCTTCTTTTGATTTATCTTTTTTGATAAATGGCTTATTTGGACTTTTGATGTCCAATTATTTCCAAGTTCTGCCAATTTTTGTCCTTGTCACTATGTCTTCTAGTGCATTGATATACTCTTCTGTGGAGCATGGTTCTATACACCTGCTTCTTAGGGCATGTTCTATCTCTCCTCCACATTTCTTAAGTATTTTCATATACACCATCTTTTGTGACATTTCTGGGTACAGTGTATTTATTCTTTCAACTTTTTTTAAGAACCAATTCAAAGGTTTATCTTTGTCTGGGTCAAAGAAGGAGTTTTCAAATGAATTTTCTATTTTGTACCTCCAGGAATCATTTGCCAGCTTGGTGATTATTTCTTGTTTCCACCAAGACCAGGTATTTTTGCCATTTGTTTGTCTTATTGCATAATACCATCTTTTTGCAGATTTATCAAACAGTGAGTGTAATATTGCAGTGATCAATTCATCTGGTATGGCATAATCTTCTTGCAAGATGTCGATTGTTTTAATAAATGACATATGGTCATATTCACCTTCTCCTGTGAATGTTGGCCATTCTTTTAATTGAGGTGCTTCCTTCATTAAGATTTTGTTATTGCCTTGGTGAATCAATTATGTTATGAATGGATTTGATAATTACTCTTTTGGCTTAAAAGGGCTTCTTATGTGAGAAAATGGAATTGATAACTTTGGCATATTTGAGTTAACCTCATTAATTTTATCCATTTTTTCAGTGATAAGCCTTATTTCACTTTGAATATCATCTTTCAGATGCATTATTGACTCATCACTTTTTTCCACATGGTCTAAAAGTAATCTCTGGTGTGATGAAGTCTTTTCTTCAAATGTTTCTACAAAAATACTTAATTTGTTTAATTTTTCTGTAAGATTATCGTTACTCATGTCATAATTGATTGTCAAAGTTTTATCTGTGATATCATTTATGTATTTATACAATTCTTGTTGTCCTTTTATTAATTTTTGAGTATTGTCAATTAAAACTTTTGGTTTTTCGTTTTCAATCATAAATTTAATTTAATTTTTTTTTAATTTTTTTTTATACGGATCATCTACCAATACAACAATTTTTGTCAAAGATGATAAGCTATTATTTATTTCTTGTAAAGATGGTAAGCTACTGTTAATGTCTTTAAGAGGTAAAATACTGTCTTCAAGCTCTCTTAAAGTATCTAAAACATCAGGATATAAGGTTATTTATTTGCAAAATGGGGTTGTCTCATTCTTTGCTCCTCTTTGTCTTTGAATTCCATCAAAGTTCTGGCCATGTTGAAGACATTTTTCATGAAATCTTTTTGAATTTTTGGAATACTGTAGCTTGGGGAATATGGCTTCCTCCAATTCTTCTTCTTGTTCTTCTTCCCTTCTTGGGGAGGCTGGTTTGCTTGAGGCTACTGGGGCTTCTTCCTTGCTTGCCTCCCTCTTTTTGGAGTGGTACTCCTTGATATTTTTGATTTGAGGCTTGGATGACAGTGGATTCCATCCATTGGAGTATACCACTATCTCCCCCTCTGTGAGGAGCTTTTTGAGGATGTGCTAGGAATTCATCACTCCTTGGTGTATTTGAGGCAAGATTTCCCAGTCCTTGTATTTGTACACTGTGTAGTACTGCTTGTACTGGATCATGTAAATGTCTATCTGAGCCCTCTGAATGTGATTTGTACCTGTTTGAGTTACTCATACTTAGTTCCAACTCTGGTTCAGATATCATGGGCATTTTTGGGACTTGCCTTTGGGACAAGGAACTTCCTTGTGTAGATTCTGTTCCCCTGGGGATATTGCCCTTTCTTTTCCCTTTTGAGGAATCAATTCTACCTCTGAGTCCAGCTCCATATTATTGGATGGCATATTGGGAGCCTCTTCTGGTAATCATTATTTAAGAAATAAGAAATAAGAGGATTTCAGGACAAGAATTCTTCTTATGACAATTTATAAATGAGGTACTCACCTTCAGAGTACTGAATAGTGGGTCCTGGAAAGTCTAATTTCTTAGCTTTCTTTTTCTTAATGACAATTGGTGTTGGAGAACTTGGACAAGTTTCTTCCAACAATCTTTCAACAGTGGCTTGGTTGCTTTCTGTTGGATTGTCTTCAAACACTAAAAAAGACAAATAAATATAAGTCTTTTATATAAGAAGTGTTAAATATAAATACTATTTAAATTAAGGGGAGTGATATTTCCACACCTCAACCCAAACTTTAGGCCTACGCCTATGCATAAAATTGTGGATTCAGATATGCCTTCATGCCTTTCATGGATGTAGTTTGCTAAATCCATGCATCCAAGTGATTACTAAATCCATGCCAAAGAAGATGTTGATAAGATTTTTATCTCAGAAATTTGACAAAAAACTCTAAAATGAAAAAATGCTATATACAAGTGATCTGTCTACATTTGCAGAATAATTTCATTGATGAGGAATATACTCTTCTCCAATTTGAAGCTGATTGATGTGAATGTGCCCCGGGCCACTGCAGTGGAAATTTGGGAAGAGGTAATTTGCCTATCTCATGCTCATTGAAAATAATGAGTATCCAATGATTACGATTTATGTGACCTAGGGAGATTGGATTCATAATTGAAACTCCACATGGACTACATAGGGTTAGAAGGAATGTCTGTGGTGGGAAGCTCTGCCAATCTGGATGGAAAAATACAAATGGACCCTTATATGTATTTGTCAATATTGGTCTATGATCCCATTTACTGAACCAGTTATCCATTATTGTAATACCTGTAGCCATCAGATTATCTCTTATATTATCCATTTCCACTGCTCCTCCCAATATTTGGCTGTAATAATTGTGATTCCTATCAATTTCTTCTATCAAATCTTGTCTCACTTCTCTCCAGCACTTTTCCTTTTGTGGGCTTGAAAGTGACAATACTTTTGCCACTGCATGGAATCCACAATTCCCATCTGCAGGAGGATTAAAAATCTTCTCAATGAACTTGTGCATGAAAGGTGGCTGTATCTGATCAATATAGAGAGTCTTTGAAAAGGAGGTTATTTTTCAGTGATTCATTTGCATATCAAATTTTATCCACTCACTGGTTCTTTGAAACAATTTGAGTTATTTTGGGGTCTCAAATTTATTTCCAATTTTCCTATATCCTTTAATAATTTTTGTTTTCTTTTTGTGGTAGTTTCATCATCTTGGCTTGCCTCTTTTTGCATCAAATAGAACTTTTACCCCCTCATAAATTGAGCTTTGGGACCAATAGTAGCTCTGTGCATCTTTTTAAGAAATGTTTTGTGACAATTCAGGATATCCTGCTGGATTTCAAACTTGAATGGAAGCCTTTTGGTAGACTTTACCCTTTTCCTTTTTAGTGATGGCCTACCATGTGAAATTAAAGCCTTTTTGGGGTGACAAAGCTTAATGGTTGTGTATTGAAAGCTGAGTAGCTCCTGCATCTGCTTGATCAATTTTTTTTGTAATGGTATTTTGTGTTCATAAACTTCCTTTTCAATCTTTTCCATTTGTTGTTTCAAATTCCATTGTGAATTAGAATCATGGTCCTGTTAAACATGATTTTAGCATGACTACAATCACACATATCAGAAATAAGATGCCACCTACTTCAAGAGGATTATAAATTAGATTCCATTGTGGATGAAAATCTTCACTTCCAATGTAGCCTTTAGTATTAAGAAGTCTCTCAATTCTGTGTGAGCAAGGAATCCCAATGCCATTAGTTAGTGTTTTGGAGCATGGCTGAAGATTTGGTTAGTGTTTGAGTTTTTGAAATTGGTATTCAATAATTTTTATTTCTTTGATTGATATAGTGCCAAGTAGCTGCTTGAAAGGTGGGGAAACATCAGTCAATTTTTGAACTCTTTCTTTTCCCATAGTATGGTGGATATGTTTCAATTGAATATCAATTGCTGTTTTGAAATTTTGGAATACTGTAGAAAGCTGTCCATTAGAATTATTAATAAATGATTTTATGTAGGAGTCTGCAGATTCAACACAGGAGCTGGCTTTATTTCCTAGGTGAGGATGCTGGCTTGCCCAAGCAGTGACAAACATTTTCTTGAATGGGAGTAGGTTGTTTGAGATATATGCCCATGCTCCTGAGTAATATTTTGACTTCTCTTTGATTTTTTCAAGATTGTTCTCATATTCCTCAGTTGACTTGGAATTGACCACTAGGCTCCAGGATGTGTGATAATCCTTCCAATCATCCTCTTGAAAATATTTGCGACAATTTTGGATAATGTTTTTACTGATGTTCCATGTGCAATAATTATGGATTGAGCTAGGAAAGACCAATTCAATGGCTATCTTCAGAGCTGGTGCACAATCCATGATAATAACCTTGGGAATTCTGGGTGGCTGAAATAACATTTTGAGTTCTTGAAGGGCCCATATGTGTCAGGGTGAGTCTATGTAGTAGCTTAAAAATAGTAAATACAAGCTAGCATTATGACTGTGACACACAAAAAAGTAATAAATCAAATCTTCAGGTCCTACTGCTACGTGGTAACAGTGGTGATGAGTCTATTGAGGACCTGGGTTGCAATGCTCTAATATCTTTGACTGTAAAGAAACACTACAATAATTAATTATTTTAATTATATCAATATAATCCTAAGAGTACTACTGGTATAAGACAGTTTTACTACGTAAGGATGTTAATTCATGATAAGATGAGTCTTTTCCAGTGAGGAAAGACCTGCTTTTATCTCCTCTGAGGACTTTGAAAGACTGGTAGGCTCTTCAAACGTCTACAGAGTGAAAATTTTCACTCTGGAGGCTGGGTTGTGGTTCTGTACCATCAATTCTGACGTCAGCATAGTCAGAATTGTGGTTTTTGGACCACAAATGATCATTCTGGATCAATACAGGGTGAAAAAACTCTTCACAGGCCACGTCAGCACCATTGTGACGTGTCCAGAGTGTCTGGATGACTAATATTAGTCATTCTGGGCGGGTTTAAGCTTTAAACAACCATTATTTTAAGTATCAAGCCAGTACTGGTTGGTACAGGTTTGGTACAGACCAGTATTGGTCAAAATACTTCCAACCAAGATATCTTAGTCAGTTTTTGAGATATCAAGAATCCAAGAGCACAGAATTGAAGGGCTTAATGAGTTCTTCAATTTGGTATGCTTCATGTTTACCCTTCTTTCAAATAGCAAAAGTTATAAGGGTTTTAAGTTTTTGGATGTAATTTTGTACATCAGTATGAGGCTTCAAAAACTTCCATGCCAGATATCTTCTCCAATTTGGAAGATATCTGTATTCTGATGATACAGTTTTGTAGGGCTTGATTAGCTCTACAGTTTGGTATATTACACTGTACAGTTGTATGAGTGTATGCCAAAGATACAGGGGTTTGTTTACTTTCTTGTTTTCAGAATATCTGTATTTTTGGTTGTTAAACCTTTGAACCAAGATCCCTCAGTCAATTTAAGAGATACAGAGGTCTAATGTATCTCAAATTAAAGCTCTTGTTTATATCTTTAATTTGGATATACCTTTGTACAGTTTTGTACAAGCCCTCCTACACCTTTGAGGGGTTGTTGGTGAAAAAAGGTGGTATAATGGTATCTCCTGATTTAGGAGTGCTACAGATGAATAGATGATACCATTGGATAGCTCTCCCTTAGAGCTTCAAGAAAAAAACCATTCTGGTTGGGGTTTCATGAAATATGTATAAGTTAGATTAGAGGCTAGAATAAGAGTTTTTGCTTATTTGGTCTTATCTTTGATAGGGCATATCTTTGTCCTTTCTTATTATATTTGAGGAGGTTTCCTCTTTATAATCTACTTGTATTGGCTATATTTGTCCAATACTCCTCATACCATTACTTATGGTATGTTGGATGTCATGCTGGTGCTCTGTTTTGAGTCACAGGCTGACAATATGTATCCATTGTCATTTTCCTGTTCCATGTAGCAAAAGGCTAATGAGAAGGTGTGTCCAGTTGCAGTTTGTCCAACCATGTGGAAAAGTGGCAAATTGTACTTGCATGTCTGGCAAGTGGAATCAATCAATATCACATGGTGGTTTATATGACCCAATTCAATCGAGGCTGGGTGTGCAAAGAATAGGTTGGTAATATTTCCATTAATATTAATTTTATTACCATGAATCCAATTGCTCTCTTTCAGAAGACGTATTAGATATTCCAGTTGAGATTGACCATTCCTTTCCTTGATTGATAGATGTCCTTTGTAGCTATACAGAGTTCTGCTAGTGGTACAGGTATTTCCTTGGGCATAAAGCTGGCTTAAAATCTGATTAGGACGGAAATTTGCCTTCATCAATACTTCAACATGCACAAGTTCTTTTTCATTAAGCCAACAATGAATGGGATGTACTGATGGGGTTGTGGAGGGTGGATGATTGTGCAGAATTTCTAGTGGGACTAAAGCCCAATAGCCAGATCTGGTGAGGTGAACTGTGTGAACTTCCTCAGAATTGATATCACATTAATGGTAAGAACATAGTAAATACGTACAGTATATTTGATGACTTACTCAGAGCAGGAATAGAGCCTCTGAGCCTAAACTTTCATCCACATTTTTTTGTTTTTGAGTGCCTTTGGGTAGGCCGTTTAAGGTTTATATATTCACCATATCGGTCACATGCCAAGTAAACGTCCTTCCCTTGGTGAGAATTTTTCTTTGTTAATGCATAGCCATGACTTTAAGCCCACTTTTGTGCAAACTGGATGAGGGTATCTACATCATTAAGCCTTGAAAGTGGAGGTGATTCTAATTTCACTATATAGTTATTCAAATCAGTAAAATTGTAGTGGCTGAATGGAAATATATGTAAGCTTACATCCAGTGGAGTAATCATATTTACCTGGGTCGGTAATGAGAGGGGATTGTTCATTAGGGACCGAAAAAGCAGGTGTGCAATGAGTAGTGGCCTGTATAGATGATTTTATTTCCTCAATATCACCTTTGAACTGAGTTGTCCCAGATTCATTTAGATTCAGAGCTTCAATAGGTTGTAATGATTCCATTATAGAGGTCAAGCATTCAGGTGGTGGAAGGTTGTGGGGCTTCAAGGTTTTCCTGGGTGTTAATATAGTATTTTGAGAAGGATATGAGCACTCTGATTCATTATAATGGACTAGATGAGTATCAAATTGGGAGTATTCAGGCTCAAAGTGAACAATAGGGGACATAAGGGGGTAGATGATGAGACTCTTTGAAACAATTGACGTGTTTAAGAAATGGAGGTCTAAAAATGATTTTTGGTGGAATATAGATTGATATGAATAGATTAACAGTCTTGTAATAATGATGGAATTTATATATTTTGTAAGAGAGGAACACCTTTCCAATTCTTTTGCACTGATATTGGCAACTTGTGGTTAGAGTGAGAATGATTTTGCAGTAGAATTTTTGAGAAAATTGTGATTATTCATGATTTGAATTAAGAGTTATTTAGTTTTTTGAATTGAATCAACCAACATATGGATATAAAAATAGAATCATACTAGAATGGATTGTGGGATGAAGGTCTATTCAAAGGGAGCTCTTGTTTGAGTCTTTCCGGGAACAATTAAAGATAGATTTCTGAACACATCAAAATTTCCTTGGAACATTTTGGAAGTATTCAAACAGCTGTATATATTTCTCAAATGGATCCTTGATCAATGTGGAAACTCCGAACAGGAAGATGAATTTGGTGACAGGTGTACAATTTAAGTCTAATCACAGCTCTCATTAGGTTTCAGTCTGTGAGGGGAACAAATACAAAGCTCCCCTCAGGTCTTGTTATGTGTGGTACTATTTTGCATTCTGTATTCTCATATGAATTAGAAGCTTATAGACCAAAAAATTCAATAACCACATTCTGGCCCTCTTTGTCTCCTCATTGATTTTATAAAAGGGATTCTCATTTCAATTTGTAGCCTAGAACTACAACCCTTTCTTATATCTTCATAAAAATACCTACCTTCCAAGCACATATATAATACTTATCTACAATTAGTCATTTTTGTCTCTATGGATGCCAATACTACTAACACCTCTGATATGGGTCCTCAAAAGCAATTCAATTCTCCCAAATCTTCTGATATGGAGGGCTCATCAAGTGAAAGTATCATTGCCCTTAGTACAGCCATCCCAAATCCACCTCCAGAATTTCCAGAAGGTATGTTTTTTGAATGGAATTTAATTCTGAACAAATAAGTATTATCAGTATCTCAATTAATAAGAAACAATGCACAAACGCAACATAGAGGCATTCCATGCTCATTGGGCTTCTTCCACCAAAATATCTACTGAGGTGCTTTTTGGGGCTGAAATAGAAGTGATTACAAAGAAACAGTTCTTGAACAATTCATCACAAATAGCCCCAAGATTAGAAGGAATGTCCAAAGATGCATGTATTCCTCAATATGTACGAGGGAAGCTCCAGGGGGCTAGAGAACTGCTGGTTGCTGATATTGATTGTATGGCTAAAAAATTGCTATCTCATATATTTCAAATTCCACCCTAATATCTTGGAATTATAATTTTAGGGGTCAAATTGGGCAATTCACTACCTCCCAAATCCCATGTTAAAATTGGTACAATGACAAACATTTCTTCAAAGAGGAATTTCAAACCTACAAAGAATCAAGCAAAAAAGAAACTTCCGCGAACTTTTCAATAGGCCTCTGAAGTTAATGAGGGGGAATCAGGGGCTCTTTGTCCTTCTGCTAATCAAAGTAATAATGGACATCCAATAAACACCACAAATGATCACCCTGTTGAAATTCCTGAGACTGGAGGTGTAACCAATCATAATGAAAACATTGTTCCAAGTCCAAATTTGGACACTCAGGAAGCAACTACCGTTACCAATGAAAATATCAGTACAGCAACTCAAAGAACAATGGCTGAGGATGAAATTGTATTGACCCAAACAAATTCAGACCCACCAATGGATTCAGCTGCTTGTTCACTAACTCTAACTCTAAGTCATTCATGCATGAAAATTATATTGGAAAATGAAAACAAATTTGATTACATTCTAATGTCATATCATGTATTCAAAAGGGAAGATTGGATCAAATTTAATTCACTCATTCAAATGACCTTCCTGAAGCGCAAATCACTTGTTCCAAAGGATGAATTTCCAATCAAGCTCTAATGTGGGATTTGCTACAAGAGTGGTAGGGACATTAGAATGAAATAGTGGCTTGAAGAGCTCCATGCAGCTGGTAAACAGGCTTTCAGAAATATCTATATTGGTTATCTTACTAATCTCACTTTTTTCATAGGCTTGGATCTTTTTTCACCAATATCTGAGGAGCCGTTAATCTATGAGACAATTTGGAATATGTCATTATTTCAAAGCAACATGTCCATACTGGCGGGTTTACCCAAGAGGCTCCATGCACTGTATCTATCAGTGCACAATCTTGTTCGACCAAGTCAACATCAAAAGCAGTGAGTTTCCAACATTTTATTTGAAGCCATTGCACTTTATATGGATGATCAGAATCCCCAAGTTACATTGAATATTTCTGATTCAGCTTCCAGTGATTCTTTGTCTGTGGAAATTAATGCTATGCAATATTTGGGCTCATGTTTGAGTGTCAACAAGGTTCAACTTGCTCCACAAAGCAATGAAAGTCAAGAAGGTACTAGTATCACATCAAAAGGAATTTTAACACCAACTTTGACTGGCTTGGTGGATAATATCCTCCAGCTAATGATTGCATTTAATTGGGTGTGGGCACATACTAAGGTTGATTACAAAACTACTCAGAAAATTGGAAAGCAATTGGTCAAGAGAGGAGTGGATCCTTTGCAAGCGTTGGTGACCATTCAAGATCAGATGAAGGCTGGAAGGCCATGCTACAATCTGATTGCAGAATTCCTTACAGGGGGTGTACGTTGACTTCTGGTGTGCTCAGCTGATTACCGCATTAGTTCAGCAAAAGCAACCCTTCAGCTTCTGGAAATTACATCAATTCTCAAGAGAAAAGAATCCTTGCCAGATGGCAATATTTGGAAGTGCACAAACAAGTATATATGTGGAATCCTCCATGAAATCTTCTTCTTGAATCATTCATCTTCACCAATTTGCCCAAGCAAATACCGCCTTGCAGAATATTTAGCATTGGAGTTTAGTGAAGCATGGCAAAAAAACACCCTTTGGAGTCTAATTTAATCATGAGCTTACCTAAAAAGGTTGGTGTTGACAAAGAAATCCCAAAGGTGTAAAAGAGTGTGTGTATCATATTACTTATTATTACCTGTTACCTGTAATTCGTCACTATTGAGTGCAGAATATGCTTACTGTGCGGAGTCATGACTTCAAACAGCTTTGTGCCAAGCTGCTTATAAGATTATCCAGTGTGCGTTTGTCAGCTGGGTGCAAAGAAATTCACAGGAAACAACTTGATGCCACAAGTATCACAATAGAGATTGTGGATGTGCTTATGGGAATTTAGCGCAAAAAGATAAAGAAATGAGAGAAGTGATGCCAGGGACCTTCTGAGGGGCTTGAACCCACAGAACCTAGCTGTTCCACCAAGGAAGAATGCGTTGGATTTGGTTTCCCGAAGCTATTTTTACCAACCACCCAGATTCACAACCCAGATGCCCCCAGGTGAGTCTGGCCAGCACCCAGGATTGAACATGCTACCTATCAACCAGTTTGAGAGGCAGATTCTCTAACCATTAGGTCATTCACATCACATTGACTTTTGTTTGCACTTTGGGAGCAATATCCTAAACCCACCTGAATTCTTTTCAGGTTGGTTATACTCAATCAAGCCCAACTTTTCCTCTAAGTCAAAATATCATTTTCTTCAATATAAAATAATACTCTTAACCACACACTTGTAATTAAAAGATAGCCAAGTGAGTTTCTTTTTGAATTTTCAATTAATCAAATTTTTATTTTTTTTGATATATCAGTCTTTAATTTGATCACTGGGGCTCTTACAGCCCCAGAAATCAAAATGATTTAAAAAAAAATTATTTTTTTTAATTTAATTATATTGCTAGGGCTCTTACAGCCCCAGCCATCAAAATGTTTTTTGAAAAAAAATAGTTTTTTTTTAAATATTTTTTATCAATAATAAAAGAAAAGTATTTTTCATTTTTTTAATTTAATTTGATCGAGTTATTTTTAAAAAAAATATTTTTTTTGTTTTTTTTCAAATTTTAATTTCTTAATTTTTTTCAATAATATAATTGCTGGGGCTGTAAGAGCCCCAGCAACAATGATTTTTTTTTAAAAAAATATTTTTATTTTTTTTTGTAATTTAATTAAATTGAATTTTAGGTTTCTTTTAAATTTTAATTTCTTGACTTTTTGTTTCAATAATTCAATTGCTGGCGCTTCTTTTTTTTAAAAAAAAGTATTTGTAATTTTTTATTTTACTTTAATCAGATCACTGGGGCTCTTACAGGCCCAGTGAAATTTATATTTTTCAAAAAAAATTATTGTTTGTTTTTTTTTGTTAAATTTTAATTTTTTGTTTCTTTTTGAATTGATTGAATCACTAACAATGATTTTTAGAAAAAAGAAAAATTTAAATTTTTATTTTTCAATTTTTTTTTAATTTCATCAGATTGCTGGGTCTTATTCGTTTTTTTTAATAAAATTTAAGCAACAATGATTTTTTTTAAAAAAAATATTTTTTATTTATTCAATTAGATTTCTGGAGCTGTAAGAGCCTCAGAAACCATAATTTCATTTTTTATTTCAATTTTATTTACTTATTTTACTTTTTTTAATAAAAATCATTTTAGGGGAAAGCCTCACATGTTGCTACTTGCCATTTCACCCATCATGAGTCAACTTTCACCATCTCAACTCATCAAACTCCCAAAATGTATGGAGTCACTTAATGATTAAGAAAAACATTTCATGGGAAGGACTATTTCACCAGTTGTAAATGATTTTTCTTCATCAATTAGTGACTCAATTCATACAATAACTCTTCATAAATCAAGCTTATCCAACATAAATGGAAAGGATGGGTTGTTTTTGAATTCTGAGGATCATTCCATGGGAAGGACTATTTCACCAGCTGTGAATGATTCCCCCTTATCCAAAAATGACTCATCTTTAAATAAGAAATCTAATCACTCACATAGAAGATTTCAAATTGCACGAAGCTTACTCACCCAAATTTTCGACCATGCATCAAGAAGCAGAGGTGAATTCAGTACAGTTCCAGTTAAGCCCAAGCCAAATAGAATAAATAAGCTTTTATTACCTTCCATAAATGAAACACCAAATCCTTCAATAGTTTTCAATTAAAAAAATCATGAGCCCCTCTGTGTTTATCACTTGCATCCATTTCATAATCCTTCTCCAAATTTTACTTCATTAAATCAATTAATAATATCACTTTAAAAATTAACCCAAAATAGTCCTCATATTAAATCCAATAGTGATCTTATTGATGGTCATATGAAAGGAGTTGGATTTTTCTGTGGACGTGATAGTGGTAAATCCTTAGGTGAGTCTTTAGAAAATTATATTCAAGTTTTTTTGTTCATTTTCTTCTCCTTTTACTAGGTGTTTATGCCAGGAAGACCACAATGAATCCAGAAGTATTAGACGCAGATAATGAAGAATGGATGACCCTTTCTTGGTTTGAAAATTTTGTTTCCTCCCGCATCAAGATTCTTTCTATGTCTTCTGCCCTTGAGAATAATGACATCATGCAAGAAGCCCAGCTACCTGGATGGCATGAAGGTGAATGGAATCCAATGTTCCACCAAAAATCACGGTCTTTCTCCAACGTAATCATAACAACAAATGGTTTTCACAATCGTGTTCATAGAGATGAGAAGGACATGAATACTTGGACCTATGGTTTATTCACATTCTTTGACAAATCAGACATAAAACCAATTCCATCTCCCATCCGCTCCTGTGGCTATGGCCTCTCATTTCCTGAATACTCCACACTTTTGGATTTTTCTCGCAAACAAGGTATTATTGAGCTTCTCTGGAAAACTTCAACCACTTCTCACCAGACCACTCAGCAACCTCCTATTTTCGATGAACTTCCCACCATAACTCACTTTGGCTGTTCTTTCCAAATCAACTCCAAGCTATATTCAAGAGCTAAAAGCCTTATATGTATGGATCCAATAACCCAAGAAGAGAAGACATATGAATGTCAAGAAAGGATTCAAAATGGAAAGAAAGGACATCGTCAGAAAAAAATGAAGCTTTCAAACATATAAATTTCTTGTGATTTTCCATTTCTTTGTATGTAGCTTTTCAACCTTAGACTAGGATACTTATGCATGAAATGGGATGGCTGATGCAAGCTTGAGTACATATTTTCCTTTGGTCACTTTCTTGAAATATATGTCCTTAAGTATCCTTAGGAATTTCCTTCATGTATTCTGTTCGAAGTCAGGACTTCGAATAGAAAGATTCTTCTCATTCAGAGCTTGATACAATTATATTGACATATCCAAGAATAAATTTCCTTGCCTCTCTAAGTTGAGCTGTTTTTTTCAAACAATCTTTCATTGAACCTCCCGTGTTTCTATTTATAATACAAATAGTAACTGCGAACCACAAGCCAGCCTGATTAGTATGAAAATTACTTTAGTATATATTCTTGCTCTCCAGTTCATTGCATTTACCATTCATTCCTTTCAAGATCAAACTGAATCTTTTTTTGAAATATGGATTCCTCCAAGCCATATTGCCTTTGTATATTGAAAACCCATGAATGCCTCACCAATCCCATTCAGAAACATTTTCCACCGGATGATTGGATTTTCTTATTTCATACAAGTCAAAATTTATTCTTGTATACATGACATCAAAGAGAAGCTTGGGGTAGCCTTCCTCTGGATGTCACCTCTGCACTTGTACCATTATTGGGTGACCCCAATTTCTTTATATCCTGTGGTCCTTCTGGCATGTGACACACCAATCTAGAAAAAAACCCCAACCAGAAAGTATTCATTGAAAGCTTTCTCAAGTTTAACCTTTACAACAAGGTAAACATCACTATTCCAATAGTAATGTTTATTTTTTTGTTTTCCTCAGCAAGCATTGATATATTTGACCTCATTAGGCAGAATTCAATATTAATTCACCAACCAGCCACATACAAAAGCTCTGAAAATTGTGGGTGTTCACTTATCTCACACCTGGAGCCCCAGCCTGTTATCCCCAGGGCAAATCTCGCGTCAATCGTTGGCGATTGACTTCACGTCGCACCGCTGTCAGTATAAAATCTTGCTTCAGTCGCGTTGATGTCACTTTATAGTCACTGGATTTAGTGGGTCACATCACGTCAGCATCAAGACAACGTCAATCGTCATATGTGTCACATGAGAATGTCACTCAAAGCCCAAACCCATTTCAACACTATTCACAATGTTTGGGTAATTTCACCTCATTGGCTTCCGCATCCCCACCTAATCCTCCCCAATGCTTCGCATGCTTACGAGACCGCACCGCCCTCCAGATGAGACTCCGACACTGCCCCCCCATCTCCGTCCTCACCACTCCTTACGCTTTCACACCCCCGCCATTACCATCTTTATGCTCATGTGGTGCAATCCCGACATGCTCCTGACACCAATTATCCTTACGCTTGTGTAGTGCCCTCCCGACACTGCTTATCCTTACGCTTCCGTACTACATCCATAGTGTACATTGGCTTGTTGGCGTACACAATCAACGCAATCGCCGAAATATGCTGAGTGGCCTTCTCTGCCAACAGGACCTAAGGGGAAATTGGTCAGTATATTCACAATGTTGTGGTTAGGGTTTAAATCATGAGACTCACAAATTAAAACCTAATAGGTGGACTATTTAAGACAAGAATTATGTCTCCTGTTTCCCCGACAAAACCATTTTATTTCATATCATTCAAATGAAACACTTTGCTTAGTCCTTACCTCATGAGCATTGAATAGTTCAAAAGTTGACTTTAGTAGGTTTCTCACTAGTCAACTTTATTCAATGTCTCACAGGGAAGTGATTTCATTTTCATGATATGAAATAATTTGCAAAACATTGCCTCCTTCAATTTCCCGACAAATTGCATTTTGCAAATGCGATTATTTTACTTCCACCTTTTTTCTTCAGTTTTGATCTTTTTATTCAAAAATTTTCAAACAAGTTATCAATCAACTCGTCACCATCTATTTGCTTAATAAACTACCTCCGCTATGGCCCAAACCCCGGGAAATTCAACTGAATTTAATGAACGACCAACTTCAGCCCCAGAGAGTGGAAGTGAAATCTCTGATATCGCCAGTAGTCATGAATCAGGCATTGAAGTAGAGGGCCAGTCTCATGAAGATAATCAAGATCCTCCAGTTCTTCCAGAATGTGAGTATGCATCCATCTTGAATATTTCTAATCTCCCAAAACCTGATATTGTGTCATAGCCTTTATTTCAGGTCAGCCTCCAAGCTCTCAGAAACCAAATTTTAAAAGTTATGAGAAGGAAAAGACTGTTGAACCTTGTGCACCAACAGAAGATGATGGGAAAGATGATGTAATTTTCAGTGGGGAGGTGGAAATTATATCCAAGGAACAATTTGTCTCCAACATTGCTCAAACAATCCCAAGGCTCAAAAAAATCCAAAATGATAGTAAAATTCCTGATTATGTGCGTCAAAAGATTGCTGAAGCCATGAGCCTGCTCAAAATGGATTTGAACCGTAAGTCCATTACTAATTCAAAACAAAGTTGATAAAAATAGCTGCTTACAATATATGGGCAGGTGTGGAGGTGGGAGAATCTCTACCTGAAGGATCTCGAGTTGTAATTGGATTTCCAGGCAAAGGATTAGGAAAAAGACCAAATATACATGCAACCAAAAAAACAAACAAAAAACGCTGTACCTTTGAAGCCGCAAACAATTCTCGGGATCAAGGTCATGAAATTATCAATGTTGAAGGGGACCATATTGATAATCAACCTCTGCATACTGAACCCCCCCAATACTCAATGAAACAATCCATGATGAAGCTCCACATACTGAAAGCCCCCCGATACCCAATGAAACAATGCATGATGCAACCCCTCCCACCTCTCCTTGGAATATTCAAGCCTTTCAAGAAAGGGAAACAATTAAACACAATACAATGGGACGAGATATGACTGATATGGTTCCTGACCCTGAGCCCGAAGTGTCATCGTCTGCTAGTTTTCAAGGAATATTTTTATCCTGCATGGAAGAGTTTGCAGGCATTTTGAATTATCATTCCAATATTACTCAACAATCATGGAAAAGGGGGCTTGATAATATCAACAGTATTCACAAAAATCGATGGGACAATTTACCAACAAAAGATGCTCATACATTCCTGCCCGTTGGTATTAAGGTGATCAGTAACCGAGAGCTTAAAATGTCGGCCTGGCTGGAGGACCTTGAGATGGCAGGTTAGTTTTATCTTTGTGCATGATACATGATTATTGGCTGTTGACTGGTGATATAAATTGCAATATACAGGGTTAGAATTTTTTAAGCCAACAGAAACAGAAGCGTTTTTTGATCACAACATTTGGAATCTCAAATTGATGAAGGAATCAGCTAAACCTCCAGAGAATCTCCCAAAATGTGAACACTCCTTCTTCAAAATGGTTCAGAGCCTTCTTTACCCCGCCAATCCAGTTAAACATTTTTGGGCAAATGTTATGTTTGAATCCATTAGTTTAGTCTCATATGATGTGATTGCACCCAAACCATATGTTGCACCAACATCAAATTCGACCGATCCTCTTGGACTCAAACGGGGGGCAGTTGAATACCTTGCCTCCTGCTTGAGTAAATCGAAGCAACGTGCAACCCAGCTCAGCATTGAAGGTGGTGGGGCTGAAAGTGAGATATCCACAAAGCCGCACAAGAGCCTGGAGGATCTAATGGATACAGTTATCCATTTGATGATTGCGTACAACATGGTACGTGCACATACAAAGGTCAAAGTTAATGGCATCAAAGGCAAACTCACAAACTCAAAAAAAAATGAGGCCATCAAAGATCTTTTGGTGTGTCACAAGAATCTCGGAATAAATTGAATTTGCTATGGTATATTAGCGGCATTCTGTGCGGCGGGGGTTTGTGGTTTGATGGTATGCTCAGATGACTGGAGAACAAGCTCAGTTAAAGGGGCTTTATCACTAATTGAAATTTCCGAAAAACGTTCAGAGGGTAAAAATCTAGTGGAGCCAGTGTGGATACGTACTAATAAGTATATTTGTAATTTACTGAATAAAAGTTTCTTCTCATCAGAGTCTTTTAACCCCACTGTACCTCTTACATTTGAATTTGCACGATGCTTAGTATTAGACTTTGGTGATGCCTGGGTGGCGAAACACGGTCTTGGTTCAAGTGATGAGGTCACCTTGACGGTACCCAGGTCAGCTAAACTCACAACCAGGATTGACCCATTTTAGATTAGCTTTGTACTAGATAGATTGTAATTGAATTTTGCAAAGTGATTTATGAATTTAATAATCATGACTTCCTATCCTACTACTGCCCGGATGCCACAGTCTGATTACCAATAGTAATTGTATGGCAGCATGCCTCCGTACATCATTGCAAAGACTCCGACAAGACGCAAGCTGAGTCAGGTGTTGTGCCCGCGAGTAGCACACGCGGGGGCATTGCGGGAAGTTGCGTTTATCACTTCCCGCCAGCCCATAATAGGCCAAAGGTTCCTGTGTCTTTCAAGAGGACTAGGATAGCTAGGGATCCACAGCAGGATGCGTATTGCATTTGCGTGTTCTTGCAATATTCTAAATGGTTGGATTGGAAAGTGATTGCATGGGAACATCAATATGTAAAATTGAATAATGCACTATCCACCGCAATTTTCAGGTTCAGGTATTTGAGATTGCGAATTTGCAAAGGTCAGGTGTGCTCTTTCTTTTTAGCCGCAATTAAAAAAGATTCATCAACCGCAATTCAATTTAGGTGATATTAATAAATCAGTAATCATTCGATTTCATTTCATTTTCTGCTGAAAGCATGCCATTCACGAAAAAAGAAACTTGCGAGAAAGCGTCGGGCTGAGGAAGGAAAGTGTGAGTTGCTCTCTTAATCTCAGTGTATATATATAGATATATATATATGCTTCCACACTTATGTGGCACCCTCATTGGGCCCCATGGAAGAACATTGGCTTTAGTCGGTTCAGATTGTGCCAATGTCATGTGGGCTCCAACAGGGAAGTCAAAGGATGTGTGCCGAAGAAAGCTCCTTGGCAGTATCTGATATCTTGTGTGCTTCAACACATAGTGATCCCTCAACCACTCGGAAATACTAGCAGATCCCAAAAGACAAATGAGCGCAAAACAACCCAAAAGAAAAGATTGTTTTCCTCCTCTCGCCCAACAGCACAAATATCAATGCCAGTATCAGCAAATATCACCCCAAGTGAAATTCGGAGGGTTGTGGATTTCAATCAGATCAAACACATTCACTTTGGCCGTGTGGCAATTTTCTCTTCAACCGGATTACTCATTGCCCTTGTCCAATTCCGACCATTCACATCAATGAGTGAAGTCGAGGTCAATCAATGGGATGAATTATCACCATTTTTATTTTGCAAAAAGAGATTCACCAACCCGATTGCAACCAATGGAGCATTACTTGAGGGATTTATGTTCGCGATTGGGTGGCGCAAATTCAGCACAAAGAATGAACAATTTGGTCTGTATGGAAGTGTAGGGAAAATTGAAAACGCAAAAGATGAATGGCGGAACCGAGGTGCCAATCTTAGCTCGGTGGGTTGCATTCTAGGTCAATCCTTATGATATGTTGGGGATAATTTATTTGAGAAAATTCAAAATTTCTAAAATTCATTGGGGGTTCCATCTTTTGATCAAGTTAACTATGAAGCCAATATGCCCGCAAATCAGGGTGCATTCGAGTTCGCTTCCGCACTCACTTTCACCATGAATGGATTCAAAAACGCACCTCATGTTGATAAGGATGCATCGCTGTATGCTTTGGGATGGTGGTTTCAAGCTGATAAGCGGACCGGCCAAATTCAAAGAGATGCGTCAAAGCGGTGTACAGGGGGAAAATTGATTTTCCCAAATGAGCATTTTTGGATTGATCTATCTGCATGTCATGGGCTCATTCAGGTAGTGTGGGCCAGTAGTACATTTGTTCATTATACTGATCCAGCACAGGACCACGAAAGCACAACACTAGTGGGTATGTCCGCACAATGCTCAAGCAGGTTAGCAAAAACAATGCGGCAAAAAAAGCCATGGCTATTATGAGATTGGCAAGAGAGCAGGCTATCAAATCAGGGATGGTAATACAATCTCATGCCGATTCAAAGAATTGGGTGAGTAATGGTGGGGTAAGGCAGAGGATAATATACACCAGGATTGGATGGTTTTGAGTGCGGGAGATGGGGTGTCTCACATGAAAAAGGGGTGAAGTGGATTATGTACGGTGGCATGCCATCGTACATCTGTCCTGGTTTGTTGCTCTTGTCCAGGATGCCAATGCTTCACATGCAAATCCTTATGCTTGTGCAGGTTCGGACAATGCTAAAAGTTCCTGACGCCTATGCGGGCTGCCGACGCTTCACACGCCAATCCTTACGCCTGTGCAGGCTCCCAAAAATTTACACCCCAATCCTTACACTTGTGAAGGTTCCCAAAAATGCTAAAAATCCTTACGCCTGTACAGGCTTCCAACGATTCACACGCCAATCCTTACGCTTGTGCAGGTTCCCCACAATGCTGAAAATTTCTTGGCCTGTGCAGGATCCCAAGAATTCACACGCCAATTCTTACGCCTGTGCAGGCTCCCAACAGCTCACACGCCAATCCTTACGCCTGTGCAGGCTCCCGACAAGTCACACGCCAATCCTTACGCTTGTGCAGGCTCCCGACAAGTCACACGCCAATTCTTACGCATGTGATGGTTCCAGACAATTTGAACAATTCAATACATGAGTAAGATTAATAGCGTGTGACCATAGGAAAGGCCATGTTTCACGAATCCGGACTGGATTGCTCACATGCGGGAACCTCCCGCTTTTTTACAGTTAAGAATGGATATGGCTCTAAACCATGGAAGAAGAAAATATAGGAGATGGTAACGGCAACTATTGGCGCATTTTGGGAAAAAGAGGTTCACGCAAACAAATACTCACTCAAACCTTTGGTGGGGAACTTACAAAAATAATTCTCACGCAATCAGGGTTTTTCTCTAAGGAGGAAATAAATAATTTTTACGTGAACAAAGAACGTAATAGAAATTGAACATAAAAATCATTTAAGGCAAAGAATTAATTTAAAAGAAAGTATTACAAGACATAAAAAGTGGAAAGAAGACAATTTTTTTTAAATTTTATTTTTCTAAGAACCTTGAGACTATCCTGGTGATGTCCTCCTTTGGATAAGCCTCCATTGCCTCGCCAAGGAGGGAGTTTAGTTCCTCCCGGAATTCCCGGTGCATCTCATTTTGATGAGTTGCATCCACTAAAGGAATCAGGTGGAGCAACCGACGATGCTCCAACAAGATTCGGTTGATCGATTCGTGGACGATGGCTTGAGGAATCATTAGGGTCAGTTGCAGGTCGGTGAATTCCTGGCAAGCGTCATCGTGGGAATGAGAGGAGGTTGGGTTCTTGGGGGCAATGGGAGGAAGCTCCGGGGTAGGAGTAGAGGGAGGGGGAACAGGAGGGGAAGATGGCGGAGTCGGTGAAGAAGAAGGGGGAGGGGGAGGGGGATGGGGGGATCTGACGGGCGTATCGTCGATGATGATTATGGAGCAAGGAGTGGCGGGACAAGCTGGAGATGGTCGAAGAAAAAATGAGTAAAAGTGGATATGGATCAAAGAGAAAGAAGGGGTGACTTACCATAAGGTTCCTCTGTGGATTGCGTAGGAGCCACCTCAGGTTCTGGCTCACGAGTTGTATCTTCCTCAGGTGGTTGGGACGATGGACTAGGGCCAGGAATAAGTGGCTCTTTGGTTCGGGAGGGTTCTAAAAAAGGAGTAAGAGTCAGTTCACTCGACTCGAAAGTGAAAGTGAAAATGAAATGAAACTTTGGCTTCTTACCGCGGAATAATTCCTCAGACCATTGGGTGCCGCTCGGGCCTGGAGTGGGTTGCCACGGGGTTTGCTCGCGAGGCAAACTAGGAATGGGAGAGTCTTGTTGGGGGGTTTTGTTCTATGAGTAATGGAAAAAAGTCAGTATTATTGCGTGAAGAGAAATGAGATAAGGAGGAGAAAGAAAACTTACTTTGGCGTTTGAATCCCATTGGTGACAAGACATGGTGACAATCAGCCCAAGGTTGAATGTCCTCTTGCCATCACCATCCTTCATTGGCCGGATAATCACTTCTCTCCGGTCAAGGAGTGAAGTGACCATCGGATGGTGGCCTAGGAGGGGGAGTGGACAGGACTAATCGTCGGGAATTGTTCCCGTCGGCCTGTTTGGGGGCCCGGAGTCCATTCACGCTCGGAAATGGTTTCATCATCGTTGACCACAAAGGAGTCCTCGGGAGGGTGTCTTGGGCGGGAACTCCTCTGGCCTCGTGGTCGGAAGGGGCGGACAACAAATGAAAATTTCTTGTGTGCTTGTCGGCAAGCATCACAAGCGTTGTTCGTCGTCGAGGAATGAATGCAGGGTATACCCCGCTTGGTGCATAAAGTCCACGAAATCTAAAAACAAAACAATTGAGGTTAGTAACTGCATACAAAGTAAACAATCAAGAAAGAAAATGAAGGCATACAATGAATTATAAATTTAAAGCATTAACAAAATAAAGAACTCTACTAGGAAGGTTTTAAAAGTCTGGAAGAGAGTCGTGAAGAAAAATAAGTATTAATATCGGTACATAATGTCGACAAAAGCTAAAAAAAGAGGTAACACATGAGGTGGATAGAGAAGTGAGGTTCTGAAAGGATCAGCAGAATAAACAAACAGGCAAAAGGAGGGGAAGTGGGTTTAGTGGAGTGCGAAGGACAAAAGTAGAAAGGCAGGAAGACAAAGGGGAATACGCACAAGAAGGACAAACGCAGGTGAGAAAGAAAGTGAAGGGCGTGTTGTGTGAAGACGGTCTTTTATACCATGGTGAAGCTGAGACGATCTCAGCAGTTGCAGCACCCGCAAAAGTGTCAGCTTCAAGGCGTGTGGGCAAAATTGAAGCTGAGTCTCAGCGAATGCTGCAACTGAGAAGTGAAATGCTCGCATGAGGCAGAACAACAATGGGGGTCTGGCTGAGTATTGCTATTGATTGAATTGTCAAGCTGAGTCAAATCCCCTTTGTTTCCTTAAATAGCCACCCGATCACCCAGGAGGGTGGTCGTGAGGCCCTTGTCGAATGTGCATTGTGGGTGCAATGCACAAGTGCCCCATGCAGAAATGAACCCGGTGCATTTGGTCACAAGTGACCACGGCAAGATTACCGGCCGTATGGCCTGGTAATAGTATGTGAACAAAGGGGGGGGCTGTAACACAAGTGAATACAGCGTGAGCTTGCCTCGACCCATTGCTCAGGTTTGCTTTTGGGTCATAATTGAAATGCTCAGTGGCTGAAAATTTTAATTGCACAGTGATTGAACTATTGATATAACAATATCAAATGCACTGTGCTGAGCCATTGCTCAGTCGTTTTTGTATGCACACAATCTGAGCATTTGGCACTGCATTGGATGACATTTCAGCCAGGTGCAGCATTTCACACGCTTTGGTGAAGTGATCCAAACTGAGCCTTCCAATGAACTATTGCAAAAATTGTCCTGACCATGGGTTTACTGAGCACTTCCACAGGGTGCCTTTGACCATGACATGCTCAGCTGACGTGTGCAAATCGGGTGAAGCACAATGCTGAGCATGGGGCACATGAGCTACATATATGCAAACAATCGGAAGGTGCATGCACATTCGCTATATGCATGCAGGCGCAAGTAGTATTACACCTTCCTAATCTGTACAGCCAACACTGTACTACGCAGTACACCTTTGTAAAAGTATGCTGCAGGGCAGAGCAAAAGCTGTTCAACAATGTAATGTGCAATAACGTCAAGCCATCGAGTCATATATCTCAATTGCATCCCTTTGATGCACCTTGCTGGACAGCTCTGCCTAACTACGGCACAGATGCGCATGTAACGCAAGTTAATGTAAGTGGGTCATAATGGGATGACTTATTATTTGGGTCATACACAAACAGTGGATTCACTCCGGTGCCATTGTCGGGGCAAACTTTGACTGGCCGCACTTGTTCATCCCACGTTCTCATTGTTGGGCAGCCACACGCTTTCATACGCACCCCCAACGGGTCATACACAGGTAACTTTCACACGCCTGGAAGACATTTTACTGCCAGTCTTCCAACTGCCTATTTTCTTGGTCGGGTTGTCAGCTTGACTGCAGACGCTCACCCGCTTGCGCGTGGAAACCTGAGGCCAATCTGTGTGGATTTGCTTCAGCCTCATCCGCATTAGAATAATTGCGGCCTATGTTTGCGTGGGGATCTCCCACAGCGGGTCATTTTCTGCACGTTCTCACGCGCCCCGCACAAGCTGTGGGGCCTGGCTTGCAGCCGAAAATTCCCTTGGGCGTGTGGCCTCTTTCTCCGGAGTTTCGTACACGCATGAGGCAAATACCGTGATCCCAATCTCGGGGATTAGTAGACGCCTCAAACGCAATAGGGGTGAATTTATATGTGGATCACGCCTCACGGTCGGTGCCCCGTTTGATCATGCCACAAATCCCCCCCTGCAGCCTAGTTGGCATCAGTCATCAAAAAACTTCACGCAAAATCAAACTCATGTTTGGTGGCACGCCACCAAACATATCTCACCCACCCAAAGACAAAAATCCCCAAAGTGAGATTGCCCTTTGAAACCGCCAACATTGCCTAGTAGGTCCCTGTGCGACAATTAACCTGGGGATGATATGCTCATTGTTTTCTGTCACACCAGCGAACATGGCTGCATGCCTCTAATATTCCCCTCCACAAAAAGTTGCTACAACCCACCCAATCTCGGATATGCTAATGTCAACCTTGTTCCACCAAAGGTTTCGTAACTTGCTGCAGATCCAGCAGTCATATCGGTGCACCCAAATTTTGGCCACCTTGCCTTGATTTATGCCCCAAATTGGATATGAAAATTCTCAGCCCAAGAGGCCCACCCCCATCAAGTCCATGCACGTAACCACAGGCCATCCCCCGTTGACCCCATTGCTGCCTCTCATATAAGCTCCCCACCTGCGCTTATCTGTCTTCATCCCGTTTAGCTAACCCTTCCCGATCATATAATTTCCGACTATCCCCAAATAATTTAAAATAGCCATCATGTCAACCCCTTCACAACCACTTTGCATTGGGATTATTAATATTCGTATTCAAATAAATAGTGATATAACGTTAAATCCTGAGAATTCCCACTTAGCTTCTTGGATTATCATATGGCACAATCAACACAACATATTCGTTTATCTCCCCAATCACCAGCGTGCTATTGGCTCTCTACCTGGAACCCTTTCCAAAATGTTGATACCATTCCTTGGGGCACCAAAAACTTTCATGCACTGTGGTCCTGGTGGGGCATGGATTGAAAATTGCCAATCCAATCCTACTCAAATATTATTCGTTGAGGGAGTATTTATGACTGATGCAAATGATCCCTCCTCATCTCAGAAACCCAATCTAGCATTGATGTTCTTCACATGGTATCCAAACATTTTATTCATAATGGAAAGCTTTCGAACGCAAGATTTCAAGCTTAAAATGCCCAAAGAATATGACTGTAATACTCATAGTCAATGTCAACTCTTTACTGTGACATTTCCCGCTTCAAACTCGACGCCAGCTTCATATCCTGCTGTTTCATCATTGATTTCCAAGCAAAAACTGATACAATTACCCAGTGGATCAGACCTCCCCATGATGACCCCACCCCATGCCATTATTCAAACCCCCCTCCTCCCTCATCAAAAGACCGGGTTAGCTTTTCTCTGGGATATAGAAATCCCCAATGGCCAATCAGCCCGTAACCTTTGGGCCACCTCACCCCCAGGATCCACTTTTAATGCCAGGCACATCATTACAAACAAGGTCGTTAGCTCATTTGAATCCCTTTCAACCAATACCCTTCTTGGAGGACTGCTCGCAGATGATATGGGATTAGGTAAAACCATTAAGGCCATTGCTATAATTGGTACCTCCAAGGAGCGGATGATTGCAAACCCCCATTGCTCCACGCCCACCATGATCATCTTCCCCCCTCGCTTAAGTACCAACTGGCAATCAGAAATATCCAAGCATGCTCAGGCTGGAGCGCTGCATTCCAAAATCTACCATGGTCCCACTCATCACTCATTATCCAAAGCCGACATCTTAAAATATGATATCATCATCACTTCTTACAATACTATCACCCAAGAATTTAAGCAAACCAATACCTCTACATCATTCATTTTTCAAATCAATTGGCATTGTATAATTTTGGATGAAGCACAGTGAGTGTCTGATCTTAAATGATGCAAATTACCTTTTATATCCAATAACCCTTTCCCCATCTTATAGCTATATTCGCTCTCAATACACTTCCACTCACCGTGCCATTAATAGCCTCCTTTCATCCCGTCGAATATGTTTAACAGGCACACCTATTCACAACACCATTTCTGACCTTTTGGGCATAATATCATTCATCACTCAACCCCAGAGCGCCGATCAAGATAACTGGTCACCATTCATCCTGAGTAGTCTTTCCAAAGGTTGCAATGATATCTTGCATTTGGCATTGCGGCATTTAAGTTTGCGCCGCACCAAAACCACACATCTCGAATCCCTCCCCACTATTAGCCATCATTATGAGCTTCTCCCACTCAACCCGACCATGCAGCAAGAATATTCCATATTATATGAAGAATTCCTATCATCCAAAAGCAAAGGACCAGGAGAATTTTTCAGAAATATTAATAAGCTGCGAATAGGTTGTAACCATCACATCACGCTTAACACAATTGCAGAGGCGGATTTGGAAGACCCCAAGGGCAGGAGCACTCAGGATAACTCCCCAACAATCACACAAACTATTGTGGATGTGGAAACATGCATGATGAGTATTAAAATTGCACACCTCCTACAAATCTTAATGAAGAACAAACAAACAAGGTGTGGTCCAACCAAATCGGTGGTTTATACCCAATGGACCCAATTTCTTGATTTGTGCGTTAATTCTAATATGCATCCATTACCAATTGAATCCATCTGACTTTTTAATATTGTAGAATTGGTATTGCACTTGCCCATCACTCTATCCTTTCAGCACGAATTGATGGAACAATTACAGCACGAGAACAGGAGAAGGCACTGGAGAATTTCTTCAATAATCCTGAATGTGAAGTACTGATTGCATCCATTGCCGCAGCTGGAACTGGCCTCAATATAACTTGTGCTAATACGGTCTATTTAATGGTGAGGGGACCCCCAAAATTCTGCCCTGATTTGCGGCCCCTGACATCCACATTTCCAGGAGCCCAACTGGAACCCAGCCATTGAGGCTCAGGCTGTTGATCGACTCCATCGTATTGGCCAACAACAACCTGTAAAGGTCATCCACTATATCACTCCTCATTCAGTTGAGGTCAACATGCGGAAGGTACCTTTCAAGATCATCTTTGACCCTAATTGTATTGCTATTCGAAAATCCTTCCTTATGAAAATGCCATTTTCTAAACACTAATAGGTCCAAGAAAAGAAAAAATCATTAACTGCGTGAGCCTTACTGATATTATATAATTTGCGTTTGACCAAGTTGATCACACCTGCGCACCCTGGCACAGGTCCACAAATATGAACACCATGAGCTGGATCGAACTCCTTCAATATTTCCCGAATGAAAATGAGAAATAGAGTATTATTTCTAAGGGAGACGGTGATACAGTCCAACTCATATTGTCTATATTCTGACATATTTAGCAAGTTGTTGCATCTTTAAGAAATAATACTCAGATTGTATTACACCTGCACAAATAATTCACAAAAGGTTAATTTGTAACGGTGCTATACATTTATATTACTAAGTTATTGCAGAGCATCACCATTTGGCCTAATAACTGGCATTTCAAGTATTTTGAGGGTGCTAGTCTGCATCTTACTACAGCTTTTGAGCCAATCTTGATCAAATACCTGAAATGATAAGCCTTCCGGAATATCACCATCATCTGTCGATCGTAATTCTGGCAATCTATCAATAGTTTTTTTACCCTTTTTTTTAATGCAATTGCAAAACTCTATGTCTTGATCCATTTTTAATACCAATTCATTAAATAACTGGGAGCACAAGCGTACTCTCACTTTGCGGTAAACTTGATGGCCATTTTCCAGTACCTCCTCAGTATCTGAGCATACTCGAGGGTCATTGAATTGTGATGCTAGAATGGGAAATTCAGCCATATCACACCATTCACGACGGCGCTCACAGGTCTGCACATAATCAAGTAGATCATCATCAGTCTTTGCTCACAATGAAGAAGAGATACATTAACTAACCCTCTGACGAATCTTTGCGAGCTTTTGATTCTCCTTCTTTTTAACCAAATACTCGGCATCCTTTTGAATAGACTTCCATTCTCTTTTCAAATAAGTGAAATATCGCTCCATTAAAGCCGCCACAACCCCATAGTTATTATGATCCTTGTTCCAACAGTAATGATGATACTCGGTGCTGACCAGTGCAAGACGGAATGTACGGTAAAACACCATAGACATCAGCTCATTGAACGGATGTTGCCATGAGCTCTCCCAGTCCCAAGTGAATCGCTTTAGTCCTAGCTTGTGGAGCTCATTTTCGCAGTAGCTTTGGAAACCCTGAGACTGAACCTGTGTTGATGGCTCATTGAAAAAATCCTTGGGGACATATCCGAGATGACCAGCCACTTGAATTGCAATTTCACGCTCTTCTGTGCTTGGTGGTGCTGGTAGTGAGGAAAAATCCTTATCCCTAACTTTGAGTAGGAACAGGCAATGTGCATGTACTGCTGATCTCATTCCATGGACATTCTCTGGAAGTTCTGCTTTCAGCCATTTTTGTTTCTCCTTCTGGCTTGCACATTTCGCCACATTGTGAGCTTTACGAGCCTGGTTCCTTTGCTGTCTGACCTCGGATTGTTCAAGCATACTCTGGGCAAGGGGCATTTGAGGATGGGTGAACTCATTATTTGACTGAGTGCCATGCTCATGCGCCATGAAATTGTCCCTCCTTGATTCATCATTTGTTTCCATTTGAGTCGGAGACATGTTCTCATCCTCATCATCCACCATTTTTTCTCTTGATGAACTGGCATGAGCTGTTCTTGGTTTGGAGGCATATGGATGATGACATCCAGTGACTTTCTCTTTATGGACCAGAGGTGAAGATGCATAAAGTTCATCACCTGCCATGCACATCATCAGCTAACACATCAAAAAATTAATGAAGACTTGTCCTACTCACAATCTTCAATTGGCTCCTGAGATCGGACTGACTTGCCTTCAGGTGCCATATTTAACCCATGAAACAAAAATATCAAATTGTGAAAAGGGTTATACTCCAAAATTCAAATGACCTACTTTGATGAAGCGTCAATCCTGGATTTCCCTCCAACAGACCACTCCAAGTTACATTCTCCAATGGTTTTTTTCGTCGTCTCCCATCCACGCGCCTTTCATCACCCACATGAACCTGAGATCCTGATGGAATATTGAGGGTTGGCTGTTTACTTTGGCCAAAGGGATCCTGGGATGCGACTGGATTCCGACCAGGATTAAGGAGGAACTCACGTGGAAATTTTGATTGGGGATTAGCATGTGATGAGATTTGAGGTGTGCCTTCTGGCCCCTGAGACACATGCGTTTGTGTATTAGCGGGATTTGGGGGAATTGGAGTGACGGAAATATTTGGGATCGACCAAGTGCTTGAAGTTGGAGCCTTTGGATTGCCCACATCAATGTTAAGACCTGATACATTCATCGAGGATGCAATAGGGGTTGTGAGAGGAATGTTGGGACTCAATGGTGACTGTGTTTGAACATATTCTATGCTAGATTCACTATCTGAGTCATGAACAGAACCTGAAAGGGATTTATGTGACTTGGAAGATGACATAAGGGCCGAAAAAGTACAGTAATATTTTTAACTAGATAAAACACCTCAGTATTATGATAAAATAGAGTGATATGAGATGAAATCTTTTCAAATTTAGAATAGAGAAATTCTATGAATAGTTGGAACTAAGTGTCGCGTGGAAGTCCAATAAGCCTCTTTTTAGGAGAATCCTCCCTGCCTCCTCTTGAGCTCCTCCGCTTTTGTCGGAAACCACCCGGCACAGCCTACCACCATATAATGTAATATTCCCTTGATCTCAAAGGGGACCCATAATCCATAAGTAATCATATTCGGTAACATTTCCGCCTCCCCATTGTCACATTTTGTGAATTATCCAAACTGCCAATATATGCATTGACATTCCACATCATTGTACATCTGTAAAGGGGTATATTCATGAAGGATTTACCCACAAAAGAGAAATCACCTTTTCAAGAAAGGAAAGACAATCCAAATCACATTCCAACAAATTGAAAGCCTGCTGCACTCAAACCAAATACCAAGACTTTAGCTGCACTCCAACCCCTTATGTAATAGAGTTATATTGTTATGTCTGTAATAAGTTTTAAACCATGTACGATGGTGTGCCAGCGTACATGGATTAAATGTTAATCCCCTCAATTCAATGGTAGCACTTCACTAATGGAACCCCCTCAATGGTCAAACCCGCACTATCACAATGTGTAAATAAACTAGAATATGTATGAGCATTGAGCAGCATGATATTTTACCCAATTAAACTACTAACCAATTCTGCCATCCAGATGAGACATGTTACACTTTATCCGCTGCAGCTCATGCACAATTACAAATGGGATAAAATCCTCAGCTGGCTCAAATCATCTCCCCCTTCATAAATAATCACTCAATTTTTTTTCCAATTAATAACACTCCTAAACACTTTCACATCAGCCATAGATATTTATACACAAACCAACCGTACTCCCAATTCCTGCAACAATGACAACCCGCCGCTATTCCTCAATGCGTATATGCATGTGTCAAAACTGCTCAACTCAAACACACTCTTCCCCTGAGGGTGATAGGCCTGGAGTTGCCTTCACACCTTTCCAATATAAACAGCACATTAAAAAGCTCAAATCAACCATTGCACCCAAACCTCTTCCAAACATCCCTACTTCTGCATCAGGATCTGAGTGCCCACAACTTCTATTGGATCAAATATTCCCAGCTGATTATTCACCATGGGCCCAAAGCACCTTCTCTACAGTACTGGGTCTCAATTCAACTGCACAGAAACCATACAGCAGCTGTCAAACCCTTCCCCCACAAGACCTTGGAATGATAATATCTGCCATTCTATCATTAAGGTATAATATACCCCGCAGGGCTTCACGCATTCTCAACCCCTCCCTAAACCTGCTGATCAAGTCCAGCATCTCAAGCTCCGGTGGTCCCCCCATTCCTGCATTCCATATACCTCAGGATCTGAGTACCATATTTGAACATCTCCAATTGGAGCCAGTGATTCAAAACTATATATGTTGTCCTCAATGTTTCTCTCTTAATGGCCTTACTGAATCAGTCACAACTGACCAACCCCACTGTCAACGCCATAATGACCCAAATGATCATGATCCCCCTTGCACACAATCATTAGGCAAATTCATCTATTCATTTGAACCCTGCACCCAAAACACAACCAACATGAAGCAAAAATTTATACCAACAAAACATTTCATTTATCAACCATTCAAAAATTGGCTTGCCAGATTTCTCCAGCGGGCTGGAATTATGGAGATTCTGCATCAAAATCAACAATCCCAAACTCCCAAAGATTCCCCAAAATGTGACGTCTGGGATGGATTGGTCTGGAGACGCTTCACTGGCACTAGAAATATCCATGACCCCCCATTCCTGGTGCATTGGCCTTCTCCATTTATGTGGACTGGTTTAATGCACATGGAAAGTCCACCCAGTTGGCCAGCATTGGACCTATCATGCTTATTTGTCTTAATCACCCCCCAAGTGAAAGATTGAAGCCAGAGAATGTCTATGTTGCAGGAATCATCCCTGGTCTGAAGGAGCCAACTTCCCTTCAATTGAATTATTTATTAATGCCACTCATCAACAAGCTCAAAGAGCTATGGCAAGGTTACCATTTTTCACCCACCTCAACAGGTCCTTCAGGATCCTTTATCTGTGTTGCCATTCTCACAGCCATTGCGGATGTGGTTGCCATGCGCAAGCTTACTGGATTTATTTCCCATTCAGGCAACCACTTTTGTAACTACACACGCTCATATCAAAATCATAAATCAACCATTGCCAAATGGCTTTAGGCAACCCCACAACAAAGACAAGCAATTTTCTCTGAGTATGGAGTGTGATATTCAATTTTAGAAGACCTTCCATATTGGGATGCAACCAGAATGGTTAATCTTGACATAATGCATAATTTAATACTTGGAATTTTGAAGGATCATGCGACTTTCAAATTGTGCATTCCAGAGTCCACATCAAAAATTTACCTCAGGTCCCGCAGGAAATCCAATGACACCAACAGTTCAGACTCAGATTCCATGACCTCCAACAGCTCTCTTGATAAAATCACATTGAGAGAGGCCCGCTCCCTGAGAAGAGACACAGCAAAAATAATAAATGAGCCACTCCCCACTACTTCCACCCAGAAAAACTACTTCCCAATGCCCACCCCTCACACGGAAAATCCATCTAGTGGTTCTGCGGAGATTCCTTCATTTGATGCTGATTACACCCCCACTTCTGAAATCCCCTCTGAATTGAATATCACTGCACTGAGTGATCACCAGATCAAGGGTGAGGCTCTGGAGCATCTCCGACAAATCATATCTGAGACGATAATTCCCTCATCATGGACAAGAGTACCTCGCAACATGGGTTCCCCCTCTCATGGTAGCTTAAAATCCACTGAATGGGCTCTCTTATATAAGGTCTCTATTCCATTTTTAATGCTCAATCAACAGATGTCATTAGATTTACACCAATCCGCGAACATTCAAAGAAAAATGGGTCAGTCAGAAGAACTTGCAAATGAACTAACCAAGAATACATTCCATTTGATTAGTGCTATCAAAATTGCCACAAGTTGGACTGTTTCAATAGATGATGCGACTGCATTTGCTGAAAATTGGAAAAAATTCCGCCTTTCCAATCAACTCCTGTTCCCAAAACAGAAAAGTAAACCAAATCATCATTTTTCTGATCATATTCCCGAACTCTTCCAACTTTGGGGCCCAGCACAAGCCTCAGCCACATGGGGTTATGAGCGCTTGACTGGAGTATTTGCAAAAATGCCAACAAATAACAAAATATGAACGTCAATTAATAAGATCAATATATTCACATTGATTAAACACCTGAACTGAATAAGACTAACTTCTTGCAACTCTGAATAGATGATATAGATAAAACCTTACTTAAACATATCTGTCAATGTTCCAACCTTTCCGTTCTCCTGAAATCCCCATCCGTGCCATGTGAAATAAAACAGCTTTTCGAATCACAGCCACCTCCCCTGTTCAATGACCATAAATATAACAAACCATCCCGCCATGACCAAGAAAATTATGCTTGCCTGGTTGAGTACTTACAGAATTTTTATGCAACAAGGGAAATAATTGATTGGATCAGCTTAGACACTACCATGCAATCCACAAGTCCTCCCACTTCAAGGATTGTCTCACCTTGGTATTTTCCAGTTTCAAACATTAATATTGGGAACAATATATTTTCAACTGAATCCAAAAATGTCAGAAACAGTGTGATATCTTTTCTGAGGGGCAACTCACTACGATTTGGTATTATTAATAGCATTTTTAAAGTCTCTGAGCCATCTAGCATACTGAACAATAACTTTCTGATCTTAAAAGCTTTGAAGATTGATGTGAATTTCTTACCAGATTGGCTGCATCTGAATATTTATAAAGCTTTTGGTTTTGATGATGGAAACTTGATTATATCTGAAGAAGAAATAGAAGGTAACTGTGGATTGTATGATAACAAAGTTCTGTCATGTGGACTGCTTGTAATGATAAAGCCGTTATTTCATGAAATTTAGTCTACAGAAATGCAAATGTCTCAGATTCATTAGCAATTTTGCTAGTGAAATAACTGCCTCAAAATTTAGTGACAGAGACATGCCATTGTGACAATCAAAGCCCATTATTTCAAATTGCCACAAAGAACTTACTATTTTTACATTGGGTACAGTGTGAATAAGCCAAGTTCAATGATCATATGACCCACACACTCACCTTTCACAGCATCCAAAATTTCTAACTGCGCCATCAACATGTTGGAAGGGGAAGCGGCCCTTGCGCACCCGCACGCACACACGCCAATGCACACGCAAGCGCACCCGCACCCGCATACGCCAATACACACACAAGCTCACCCGCACAAGCCAATGCACACGCGGTATTGTGCGGCGGGCTCTACCAGTGTCACCTGCAAAA
Source organism: Austropuccinia psidii (assembly GCA_023105745.1). Classification (NCBI taxonomy): domain Eukaryota; kingdom Fungi; phylum Basidiomycota; class Pucciniomycetes; order Pucciniales; family Sphaerophragmiaceae; genus Austropuccinia; species Austropuccinia psidii. The sequence continues at coordinate 71,540,361 of JALGQZ010000004.1, forward strand.
CGACAATCCCACTCAGGCGGAGTCCTTTTATGGATGACCTGGTGAAGTCAAACCCCCCGCCTACATCAAGACTGGCTGAAGGACCTCTTTGATGTGTGTTTGTGCAAACAGGCGGGTCTTGTGTAATTTTTACCAACCATCGGACGGTTGCGGGATGATCAGGTGGTGAGGAATCTGAGTTGAAGGCACAGCGCAACCAATATTGGTGGATGTCACAGGATTTGGTGTAAGACAAGAGTAGGACGTGTGCTCAACGTTTGCTTGACGTGAGCTCAACTTTTATCCTGCTTGACGTGAAGTCAATCGCCAACGATTGACAGGAGATTTGCCCTGGTGTATCTCTTCTCAGAACATATTGTTGTCACCTGAGCTGCACTCACAGCTCCTGAATATTCCAAGTGGGAATGACCTTCCACAAATCCAATCCCTGATACCATTCCTAAAATCATCACTCAAGCCTCATCAAAAGCAAGGATTAGAATTTCTCCTAGATAGAGAAGCCCCAAATGGAAAATTGGCAAATTCTCTGTGGTTAAATAAGCCATCATCCTCATCTACAAAAATAAATTTGATACATAGCATCACAAAGAAGCAAGTAAATAACCTTAAAGACTCCTTCAGCCATACTCCCTTGGGCTGTCTGCTTGCGGATGACGTGGGACTAGGAAAATCAATTCAGTGCATATCACTCATATGTATGACTCTTGAAGATTCCAAAAGAGATATTCCACCATCCATTAACTTTCTTAATAAAAAACAAAAACACTCCACACTCATAATATGCTTACATCGCTTGATAAATAATTGGGAAGATGAATTAAAATTACATACAGACATATCCCAACTAAAGATTGTCAGCTATCATGGGAAGAAAAGAAAGGAGATTGGACTGAAAAAATGGTCTGAAGCTGATATTGTAATATCCAGCTATAATCTGTTGGCTCGTGAGTTTGGTAAGCCCAATAATATAGAAAACTCTTGGATTTACCATAGTGAATGGTACCAAGTTGTCTTAGATGAGGCCCAGTGAGTTTTTCAATGTATTATTTATAAATTGTGGAATTATGATGAAAGATATATAAATTAAATTGACATACCTAGTCAGATAAGAAGTCAGGAGTCAGCTTTCTTCAAAGCAATTGGGGAAATACAAACATCCAGATGCATTTGCCTGCCAGGAACCCCTATTCAAAACAGTATAAATGACTTAATCAGCCTAATCACCTTCATTACAGCACCTCAAAGTGAAAAACAAGAGAATTAGGTATCAAATATATTGGAAGAGCTCAAAAAAGAAAATTATAGCCCCCTTCAGTTATGCCTGAGGCATCTTTGTCTACAAAGAAACAAGGACCGCATTTTTAATGATCTACCTGAAATTAATCATGATTATATCCATGAACCTCTCTCAGATTGGCCTTTAGATATATATAATGATATTTACAAAGAGTTCATATCATCATCTAATAAAGGCCCAGATATGTTCTTCAAGTATATAAACAAGCTTTGCCTGTGTTGCAATCATCACTTGCTTAGTGAAAGTATATATGACATTGAAGGTATGATCTCACCATTTGGGACACAGATAGAAGGGAGTTTTTTTAGTAGTACCATAACAGAACATGTTGATGTTAAAACATGTCTACAAAGCACTAAAATTCAGAGGCTCCTGAAACTTTTTTTATCATGCTGAAACATTAAAAATTTGACCCGAAAATCAGTGACTTTTTCACAGTTTACAACATTTCTTGATTGATAAGTTTGGTTATTTCCCTTATTTTGTCTATGAAACTTCTGTTTTGTACCTCTCCTTTGATAATTATGAAGCTTTTGATTGACAACTATTTGTGATAAACTGGTAGGATTGGCATTGTATTAGAAAAAAAAAGATTATTTTTACACATGTTGACGGAACAATAGGTCAAGCTACACAAGAGGCAGAACTTCAGAAATTCAAGGAAAACAACAATGTAGAAGTACTTGTGGCTTCAATAGGGGATGCAGGGCTTGGCCTTAATATAACTTGTGCAGACCTGGTATTTATAATGGTATGAATTATGATTGTATGACCATGAGGGTATATTTTAATATAACTTATATATCTAATGTATGTCTAGGAGCCTCATTGGAATCCAGCTGCTGAAGATCAAGCTATTGATCATCTACATTGTATTGGAAAAAGGAAAAATTTAATGGAATACCATTTTTTATCACCGGATACAGTGGAGATAAACATGCAAAAGGTATGTTAATTCATGAGAAGTTTTATTTAATGAAAAATTTAGAACCACTTATTTTATATTTATGAATTACAGGTACAACAGAGGAAGTGTACTTTGGCAAGGTGTGTACATTTTTAATCATTCAAATCACTGATTGGATTTTATTTTCCTGTCCTTATGGTGGTTATTTTTTTCATTTAAGAGCAACTTTAGCAAGTACTTTGACATATGCTGAGCTATCAAAACCTTTCTTAGACACTCATATGAATGTCAAAATTGAAAGTGGGTAACAGTGAAATTATAGTTCTTTTGAATTAAAAAGAATTGGTGTGTGGATTTAGTAATCACTTGGATGTGTGGATTTAGCAAACTACATCCATGAAAGGCGTGAAGGCGTATCTGAATCCACAATTTTATGCGTAGGCGTAGGTGTAAATTTTAGGTTGAGGCATGGAAATATCACTCCCCTATATTAATTAAAGAATTACTGAAGTAATAATTGAGATAAAATTATTATAATAAGAAGAAATAACCCACTTTTAACACTTAATATAATACTTTTGAATGATTTTACCCCAAATAATATAAATACAACTTATTTAAATTGTACTTACAATAGAAATTAAGAGAAATAACAAATTATCTTAATTTTACGTGGATTTGAGATTTTTAAGAGAAATTTAACAAAAACAATTAAATAATTGAAGTAATCACATCAAGATGAATTATTAAGATAAAAATGATCTTTGTTATTTAATAATATAAAAGTTTTATATAGAAAGAATAAAGAATTTACCTTTTTGATTTAATTATCTAGAGTTTTGTAAGCGTCTGAGGGGAAAATAGAGTAAAAAGAGCTCTATTTATAGTAAATACCTTCCTTCTAGAGTCCAGAAGGCTTCTACTAGACTTTGAATAATGCTTTATACTACAAATGATCAATATTTCAAGCTTTAGTCATGATTACATCATAATAAAACCATCTTATCTCGTTATTACACCATTATTTAGAGTTATCACTATAGCTCTAAGCTTGATGACATCATACGCTTGGCAGAAGCCTCAACTTTGTGGATTCCATTAGTATTAATCATAATCTAATGGTATTAATAAGTGTTATCACTTATATGACTGTTAAGCTTAAAATAAGATTACAGTGAGTGATCATAAATGATCAAATTTAAGCTTAAGCTTTGATCATGAAAGATTTGAAGCTATACATTCTACAGATATTCTGAGAGTGTATTCTGCTAGCTTGGCATGTCTGTATGAAATTGCCAAGAGAATTGCATTACATCATTAAAACTCCATTTTTTATGATTTTTCTTGTAACTCATCTTTTCTGTTGAAATTCAATATTTCAAACTTCAAACCATGATTTCAAGGGGTACATCATGAATATTATTATGAAACATTATGTCATTCTTCACGTATTAACTAGTATATTCTTACTGTTGAATTTTATTTAAGTTTGGACCACTTTCACAACAAAGTGGTCAACAGCTCTATTAATCTTATTCAATAATCCATTACAAGCTTTAACCTTTTTTATAACTTGTGAAATAAAGCTCATATCTGAATTCCTACAGTAATTAAATTGTGACTTTATTTTTCATTTATATCTCTACCCTGTATATTTCAAGAGATATTAGCTAAAAACCATGAATATATGCATTGACCAAAAAAGTGCATATATTCAGCTTAATTCCTTAAGTATTAGTTTTAGAGATTAGCTTTATAATTGTTTTATGTGTAGATGTTTATGGAGAATCAAATGGTACAGTTTATTTTACATGTTTCTTCATTGGGTTCTGAGATAAATGAGGTTTTGTACCTTTTTTAAGATATTATTACTTATACTTCAGTAAACATTGACTTTTCAGATATGCCATAAAAATGACATATGTGTATTTTACCATGGAAATCTAATGGTGTAATTCATTTTACATGCTTCTTCATTAGATTCTGAGTTAATTCAGATTTTGTACTTATTTATGGTATTTTACTAATTTTTGAGATAATTATCATAGGTATAATTATTACAGAAATCTTGCTGTGAACTTTTTGGATATGAGGTCATATCTCAAAGGTTCACAAGAACGATGAAGGACAGATGGTGGCGGCGCAGAAGGGGAAGATTCAGTGAGTTCAGTCAGTTTGGAACTCATGACTAAGGATATACAAGCAGAATATCCAAGGATTCAGATTAAGTCACTTCATGTCTGAAGAAAATGACCTCAAGGAAGTGGGGGCAATAACTCAATGATGGCCCCTCTCAAAGTCCTTAAGATGGTGAGTCCATGCCTCTTTTGGACTGAAGTCACCACCCAGGACCTCCCCTAAAACCTTGGGGAGGTCATAATCTTTATGGTCCTGGACCCTTATAATGGTCCCATGGGAGCCCTGAAGCCCCAGAAAACTTGGGCTCAGGGGTCTTCATTGGCCCCCATGGCTCACAGACTGTAGGACCCCAAAAAGGGGCAAAAAATGCCCTGAAGCCATAAAAGTCAAAAATCACCATAAGAAGGGCCATGACACAAAATCAATGGTAGGGCCATTTGGGCCCCAAATACACATTTTGAGGCATTTTCAGGGACATTGGGGACAATACCCCCCTTGAAGACTTTTTAAGGGATTCCAATCAGGTCAGGAAGGGCCAAAACATCAAGTTGGCCCATTCACAATGAGGTATATGAACATATACTCATTGGCCATCAAATTTTGAGCAGAAGATCACTATGGAACTCATTTTGCGATACAACCCAAAGGACATGCCTTGAAAGGAAGGGAATGACTGAATCCAAAAGAATAAGCATAATTCAATGTTGAAAGCACTTACTCAAGCTAAAAGAAGGGGAAAGATAATTCAAATCAAGTATGACAGTGAAGAAATGAAGAGGGGATTTTCAGGATAATGGCCAAGAGGAAAATATAATTAAAAAGAAATTTTTTGAAAAAAATGGGGGGATATTGAGATTCCACTCAGAAGTGGCAGAGTATTATGGTGTTCAGGAGCCCACCAGTTTTAAGAGGGGAATACTGTAACAGCCACTAATCAGGGGTAAGGGTATTCATACTTACACCCACTCAAACACCTCAAACCAGCAAATCCACTGTGTCTATCAGCATTAAGTTTCAGAAATCTTCTTTTCTGAAACATGCCCACAGTCTGGTTCATCAATACAGCCTGTCAATACTTGTACAGGTTGGAATTACCCAATACAGTTTGTATACACCATTCCCAAACTGTATGATCACTCAATACCACCACTCCTCTTATACAGATCCTGTACAGCCATACAGGACCTGTATTGGCCAGACTCAATTCAATACTCAAATCTTCTCATGAAAATTCTCTGTCTGGATCAGGGCTGGTGATTCTCACATATACCAGCCCCTCTTTCTCCCCCTGGGGACTTTTCCCCAGTTAATTAATTTAGTATATTTATCATTTTAGAATTATTCTTATCCTTATTTTTGGTATTATAATTATTTGATTTTAAGTTAGTCTTAGCCTGTACAGTATGAGCTGGGTGGCCATATCCTTATTAACCCTTCCCTTTCCATTCTGACAGGTTGGAACAGTGGACTTGGGCTTGTTTGTGGTTGGCTCTTTTATTCATACTCTTATTCTTTGTTTCTGCTTTTCTTATATTCTTTCATTTAGTAATTAATCCCATAACAATCTTCAGTGTACTCGTTTCTTACCATATCTTGAGCCCTCCATAAGTAAGTCCCCGTTTACTGAGTTCCAGGCCCTCGTCACTTAGAAGAGCCCCTGTGACCAATTCTCATTAATTCATCAGTAGGAATTCTACCTTTTATCTTATTGCTCTTATATTTTGAGTACTTCCCTTGAGTCTTCCATAGCTAAGTCTGTTCACTGAGTGCCAGGCCCTCTTCATTTAGAAGAGCCCCTGTGACAGAACCCTTATCAGTAGAAAATATTCAGATTTAATTAATGAATTAAAATAAATCCAAATAAATGATAGTAAATATTGAAAATATCATTAGTAATTGATTGATCACTTTTCTTAAGACCTAATATTAAAGAAGAAAACTTTAATATACATATAGGAACTTTGTATCTATTGAAACAATCAAAATGATTCATTGACCTTTGATAAATATATATATATATATATATAGAAACTCAATTACACAAGTTCAATAATTTAATAAATTATGAATTCAATATAAATTAGACTTCAATTGATAATTGAATAAATATCAACAGAATTAAAACTTATTGAATTAGTTATAATTGAATTAACACTCAAGCCACAATTTGTCTTACAACCTGAACCCTACTCAATAGAAAACGTGAAATTAAGTTATTGTCACAACCATGGCAACTCACCCTCTTGGACCTCAATATGGCATATCCATTCCATATACAATTTATGAAGATTTGGCCATATCCAGAATCATTGGCCAAATCGGCCATTTCATCTTTTGTGGCATTTTATGGTCATTTCACTATCTGGGCCCAACCTGGCCTCTTAATCATCATCAGGCCTTTCCTGGCCAGGTTTTTATTTTGGGAAGTGTTTTGTATTTTTCAGTCAACAGGGAAAATACAGCCCAAAATCCTGTATTTGGCTTCTTAACCTTAAAATACAAATTTGCACATTTTAGGCCATTTCTCCTTTTAATATGGAAAATATTCCCAGATGGCCATATTGGGCCATTTGGGGCTTAATTTCCAGTTTTGCACATTTTACTGTATTTGCTATTTTAGGCCATTTCCACTTGTAATATGGGAAATATGTCCAAACGGCCATATCAGGCCATTTGGGGCTAAATTGCCAGATTTGTGCATTTTGCGCACTTTTCACAAATACATTCTTGAAGCTGTATTAGCTGTATTTGGCCAAAAAATCCAAAACCCGCTTTGTCACCTCTGAAGCCACCAAAACCCATTTTTCACTCTTATCCTCCTGGCATCATCCCAAAAGACCTTTGGCCACTTTCACCCTCCAATAACCAAAAGTTCCATAAATGGTTTTATACACAATTATGCATCTTTTTTAACCAGCAATCCAATGGCACCAATATCAAATGGTTATTTCAACATTCCATCAGGTCATCAAGGCTCAAGGACAAGTGTCAATCTCAAATACCAATGACACAATCAAGCAATCATTGGTCATTCTCATTCACAGTATTCCTCCAAGCAAATAATGGCAGTTCATTATCAAGGGATATTCAAGAGGCAGTTCCAAAACAATTTGCCAAGGGTCAGTGCTCCATCAATCCACCTTGGAAACCACATTCATTCAATACAGTCTGTATTAATCAAGACCTGTATTTTCAATCATAAGCCATGGGAACTTCATTCAACCAAGTTCATTTCCCAATTTAGCAAGGTATACACTTCATCAAGCAGTAAATACAGCTTTAAGGATTCAATACAGACCAGCTGTCAGCTTGAAGGAGTCAAGCTCTCAACGTTTCACATATACTAGCTTCCTTTTACCCTGGGGGCTTTTCCCCCAGTTAATTAATATATTTTGATTTTATTTTATCTTTATTTTATTTTCATTCTGTTAAGTGAATACAAATATTATCAAGTCAGTCATTTAGCCTCTCTTTATTTTCTTTCTTTGCCTGTAAATGGATATCAGGTGGTCATATCCTTACTAATTCCATTGTTAATTTTGGCAGGTTGAAACAGCTATTAAGGACTTACTTGGTTGGCTCTTTGGCCATTTGGCTTCTCTTTCCTCTTATTGCATCTCATACTTGTACCTGCATATTTCTTGGAGGAAATAAATCCTTTTACTTTATTTTATCTATTCTTTGGAGTATTCCAAGTGAATTCCCTGATTTCCGAGTACCAGGCCACCCTTTTTTTCCACTAGAGCCCCTGTGACAGTGTTCAAGTTTGCAAAGATTGAAGAGGATGATATCAACTTGTTAATATATCATGGGGATATGATTTAGAACTTTTCTTTAGCCTTAGTATTCCAAAGAACACTTTTAATTACATACCAGAACCTTAAATACATTCAAAATAGAAAAAATTCAGAAATCAATTTAAGAATTTTATTCAATAGAAAAATTTCTTTCTTAGTAAAAATACTGTAATGAATAAAACTAAATTTTAAATTAATAGAAAACATCGATTTTTTCAATTGAATCAATTCAAATTCACAAGCAACCTATCCTCCTTGCAGTTGAGATCTCTGAATCAATTGAAAAAAATTAAAACCATCAGCAATAAAGTCATCATAAATAATGATGTTGCTGATTTAACATATGATTAGAAATACTTTTAGAAGCTTTATTGAAGCTTAATTAGCAATAAAGATTTTTGGATTTACTTTAGAGAGGTATTTGCTATCCAAAATAATATTTTTTTACATTTAAATTTTATTAAAAATAATAATCAGTTTCTATATTTTATTTATTTTGAGTTACATTTGTAGAGGATTTTTTTCAAGATATCTATTTTAACTGAATTAGAAGAAGGAAAAAATTAAAATTTATCCCTTTGAGTTTGAGTTTGAAAATATATAAATTCAGTTAGTTTCTTTTGAAAGAAAAAAATAAGCATATGTATAGGTCTTATACAAAAGTATCATTTATATAGCTCCTTACCCTTGGCCATTAGATAAAAATACATAGATGAATTAACCACATAATGAATTATTTTTTATATAAAATAAGGTCCTCTATGACCTAAGACTGGAAATTTGCTTTTTTAATTTAATTTATTATTATCAAGATATATTTATGACTATATCATTATGAATAGAATGATGATATTTTGAAATTTATTAAATAATATGTTTATTATTTCTATATTGCTTATAAAATATTTTTTAGATTGAAAATGGAACCTTCAAATTAATTATTGGTCCTCTATGACCCTAAACTGGAAAATCAAATTTAATTTTCTTTTTATTCATTTCAAAATGGTATTATTATCAAAATTCAAAGTCCACCAAGACTATAAACTGGAATTTTTTTCCTTAATTATTTTTTTACTCAATAAATATTCAAATTTCATATAAACTATAAACTGGAACTTTACATTTATCATTTTTCAAATAAATGAATATTCAATTATATGAGTCCACCATGACCTTAAACTGGAAATATTAAAATATTAATACTAGAAAATAGTATATATCAGAAACTAAATATATATATATATATATATATATATATATATATACTCAATAAAAAAAGAAGAAACAACAAAAATTATTCATCACTTAAATATTATAGATATGTATTTTATTATTATTATAATTATTGAAAGAAATCTCATTCAGAAAAGAGAGGCTTCAATGGTATTCCTACTCTGGGGCCACTTAGACAACTGGTCTGTATGTACTTAGAAAAACATTTATACACTGAGCAGCCAAGATCAGATCTGGTCTGATGAGGGGAAATAAATCAGAGTTGATTAGAGCTATAGCCTTGTAGACTGCCACTATATAGTGTCAGCCCACCACACAAATTAAACCCTCTTCTTAGTATGAATAACACTCAAAATAATAATAATAAAGCTAAAAATTTAAAACTCCTCAAGAAAACATAACAAGAATCAAAATTCAAAATACAACAAAAAACTGGAGAAACCAACTACAGAAATCCAAATAAAGAGGGCATCTCATCCCAAACCCAAGGATTAATATTAAAAATAAAAAGAAGAAAGAAGAATAAAATAGTTGTCTTGGTAGTAATTTGGAGGCTCAATAATAATATGATGAATATTTATAAGAATTATTTGAAAAATGATAAATATAGAATTATTCTCTTTTAAAATAATCATCAAAAGAAAAAGACATCCTGAAGGCATATTCAACTCCAAAATTATGAGAATTTCTTTCAATATAGAAAATTGGTAATTTAATGGATCCATGAAAGGAGTAGTGGAATTTGAAGTCCTTGTATGACTTAAAGCTGCAGGGGTGGAACACCTGAGGGCTTATTATCTAATTCTTTATTTTGGTCCATGAAAGGAGTAGTGGTATCAAAAAAATAATGTGAAGAAAGAAGAGGTTAGATTTGAAATGGTTCAGATACAATCCTCAAATATATGTGATAAATTGATTAAAGAATAAAATATTGAAGAAAGAAGGACAGAAATCTAGAATTGAACTATGCAAGAAGGGTTGGTAATGATTAAAATAAAGATGAAATCAATATCTTTCAACACAAAAGCTTTATGGACTATTAAGCTTCAAGGAAGCTCAAGTTGATATTAGTAGAAGAGATATTTCAACCTTGAAAAAAACTGCCCTTGGACCAAGTCAAATTGAAAAACAGGAGGTCCTCAGCATTACAGGAAACAGCTGCCTTGTGAAGAAATGAACAAGGGGTTTAGTTTCCCTTGTATGACATAAAAAGGCAAGATTTTGTATAGCTAATATACAGGGTCTGCACACCTGAGCTCCTGTATTACCTAAAACTGCAACCTCAAATATCCAGACAGAAAAGAATAGAAGAAGTGAATATTTATTTAATTTACTAAATTAATGAAAAAAGAGAATAAATAAAGAAAATAGAAGCAATGATATTGTATTAATTTTAACATAACCAGTTTTTTAAAAAAATATAAAAAAAATATAATAATAATAAAGAGAAAAATAGAATAAATTCAGTGATATTACAAAATAGATTACCAAAATAGTGCAGAAAAATATAAATCAGTGCTCAAAAAGGCTCAACCAGTTAATGAGCCTATGCCAAAAGAAATGAATCCTCCTTTGGGACACCATCATTATCAAGAGACCCTTATTATACACCACTATCACCAAAACCACCTAAATTCATGGTCACATCAAAAATAACACAAGAAAGATTTGAATTGATAAATTTTGAACCACCTTGATGGCTTTCAGAAGAAGAAAGAAGTCTTCTTATGAGTGTCATAGGCTTAAGAGAAAAAGAAATTGCATTCAGTGTAGAGGAAAGGGGTTTACTGAGACATCCATATGGAAAACCCTACAAAATACCAGTGATACCACATGCACCTTGGGAAAAGGATCCAATTCCCATACCAAAGCCAATATTACCCCAGCTTAGTTAATTGGTAAGGGAAAGGATTAGAACAGGGTTGTATGAGAAGTCTACCTCTAGCTATACAAGTCCAGTATTTTGTGTTGCAAAGTCAAATAAAAAACTCATAATTGTCCATGACTTACAGGATCTTAATAAGGTAAAAATTGAGGATGCAGGATTACCATCACATATTGAGAAATTTGCAGATGCCTTTTTAGGAAGAGCTGGTTATGGACTTGGTGATATAATGGGATTATATCATGAAAGAGAATTAGAAATTTCTACAAGACCCTTAGCCAAATTTGGAACACCACTTGGAATACTACATCTCACAAGATTACTATAAGGAGAAACTAATTTGGTAGCAGTTTATCAAGCCCAAATGACTTGGATACTTCAAGAACAAATACCAGAGAATGTACAAATTTTCATTGATGATGGAGGGATAAAAGGTCCAAGATCAATGTGTAATAATGAAGCTTTATAAGAAAGTAATTTTATAATAAGATTCATTTGGAAATATGCAGGTACATTAGAGAGAATATTTTTCAGAATTGAAGATGCAGTACTTACCATATCTGGTATTAAATTTGCATTCTGTGCGCCAGCATTGGATATAGTAGGGCATGTAGTTTCTTTCAATGGAAGAAAACTTTGAAAGCAGAAGATTAATATAATGAAAAGCTGGCCAAAGCCTTTCAATAAAAAGGAAGTAAGAGGCGTTTTGGGAGTTTGTGGATATGTTAGAATGTTCATTCAAAATTTTTCTCAGATTACATCACCATTAAGAATATTAACAAGAGATGTTTTGGAATGGGAATGGAATGCTAAATTTGATGAAGCATTTAAAAAGTTAAGAAGAATTGTAGGTGATTAAATAACATTTAAATATTTGGATTATGAAAAGGGAGAAGGGAAAATTAAATTAGCAGTGAACTAAAGCTATATGGCTGCAGGAGAAATACTTACTCAAGAAGACAAAGAAGGAAAATACAGACCAGTTCTTTATTAATCAATCACATTTTCAAGACTGGAATAAAAGTACTCATAGTCAAATCTGGAGCTATGTGGAGTGGACAAAATTCTCAAAAAAACCCAAAAAGTACTTTGGAAAAAAAATTTGAGCTACAAGGAGATGAAAAATCCTTAATTTAAATGATAAACTCACCCTCTTGGCCAAATTCCCCAATGACCAGATGGGTTGCATTTATTCAATTGTTTTCTTTTGAATTAGTTCATAAGACAGGGAAGATCTTCACAATTCCAGATGAGCTATCAAGAAGACCTCAGTCAGAAGATAAAGAAAAAAATTCTTATTTTGATGAAGAAGAAGAATGGATAAAGACACACCAAGGGCTTGAAGTAAGAAAGAATAATATAATAAAATTGGCAGGGCTAAAGCTACCATCCAAGAAACAAGGGTTTTGGATAAGAATTGTGGAATACTTAAATACATTTAAAAGGTCCTCTGGTAGTAAAGAGGAGGAATTCAAAAAAATTAAAAGGAATTAATCAAATTTCTTTTTGGAGTAAGGCCAACTCAAAAGAGGAAATACACCAAATCCACAATTAGTTGTTTCAAGTCAGAACTCTCAAATAAAAATAATAAAATCATGACATGAATAAAAGGGACACAGAGGGGAAAATGAAACATACAGAAGAGTTAAAGAAAGATTTTGGTGAGAAGGAATAAATAAAATAGTCATAAACTGGTGAAATATTGTAAAGCTTGTCAAAATAGAATTCATTATCACCAAAAAGAGGAAGGAAGAATCTCATTAACATTAAGATTATTTGAAAGAGTCAGTATGGATGCATTAAATGTAAAAGCAGGAAGATGAAAATATTTAGTAGTGGCTAGGGATGATTTCTCAGGATGGCCAGATACAATTGGTTTAGTAAGGTTTACAGCAAATTCATTATCAGAATGGTTTGCTTCTGAATATATTTTCAGGTATGGATCTGCAAACAAGGTCACAGTAGATGGAGCACCTGAGTTTGGAAAGGAATTAAAAGATGAAGGAAAAAAACCAGGTTCAAAGATAAGGGTAACAACACCCTACTACCCTGAGTCACAAGGAATGGTCGAAAGGGGTCATAAACAATTGAAGGTTGCATTGGTGAAGATGTGTGGTAGAAATGGTTCAAAATGGAAATAATACTTACCTTTGGCTACATTGGCTGACAGAATCTCAACCAAAAGAACAATATTTTACTCCCCATTTGAGCTTCAATTTGGTCAAAAGGCAGTACTACCAATAGACATTGAAGAAAAAACATACTTAGCAATTGAATGGCACAAAGTCCAATCAACAAAAGATTTATTGTAAGAAAGAGCTGAACAGCTATCAGGAAAATAAAAAATGAGAAAAGGGCAAAAGAGAAATTAAAAAAGGCCAGGGAGGATTCAGTAAAATATTGCAACAGGAAACTAGCACATCAAAGAAGAAATCCACTTCATCCAGGTGAAATTGCTCTTGTATACAATAAATAATTGAGGAAAAATGGGGATTCTTGTTCAAGAATAGATGGGATGGACCCTATAGAGCTGTGAGACAAATCAACAATGGTCCACATGAGCTGGAATAATCAGATGGTACAAAGCTAGCAAAAGGGTTTGCACCAAGTCAGATAAAGAAGATCTATCCAAGAGGAAAAGAGTTGTACTCAGAAGAAGAAGAGGACTTTGATGAATAAAAATCCTTTTATTCAAAAAAAGGGGAATATTTGATTGCTTTTTTTTTGAAAGAAAAAAGTGGATTATTAGCTTGAATTCTGGGGACAGCATTAAATGGAGAGGGGGATGTGGTATTCCATACTGGTTCTTCCAAAGCTCAAATCCACAATGTCAAAGCTAAAAATTTAATCAATAATAATAATAATAATATATAAGAAGAAAATAAAGATAAAATATAATTTTGCAAAAAAGGAAGAGAATTATATAATAATAACAAAAATGAGTATTCCACTAGAATTCACATCAAATTTTACCTATAGTCACATATTGCCTCAACCCCATAACATGAATAATTCTCTAGATATCATGGATTAAAGAGGAGGAATGATAATATACACTCGATAATAGGTACAAGAATATGCTTAAAAGGAATTTAGCTTGTTCAAATATTCAATATGAATAAACATGTGTAAGATTACATAAGCAATACCATTACTCTGACAACATAGTGTTACATTACTCAATCCCCACTTAAACTCTCATAACCAAACATTACAGGTATTATTTACAAATTAAATTATGCATAGAAAAAAACTTAACTAAATGCAGCTCAAGGCTGTTCAGAAGAAAAATAAGATACATAGAGATAAGAATACAGTTTCAAAAAATGGTGCAATATCCTTATCAAATGACACCATTCCAAATTTAACCACTATCCAAAATGTCTCAAGGCTGTGAACTGACAATAATAGGGTTCAGAATGGTGAAATCAACCAAAAAAATGGTGGAATATCCTTATCAAATGACACCATTTTCAATTTACCCACCAGCAAAGATGTCTCAAGGTGGAATATTTTCTAAGTCCCTTGTTTTTGGAAGGCTCTATTGAGGGACCCAAAGGTAAAAATAAAGGGCCCCTCTCCCTGTTTTACCCCATGCTTCTGATTCAGACAGTAATCTTGAGGATCAATACATCCCTTCTCTAGTAGGATTATCTATTATTATATTGAAAAGATAAGTAGCAAGGCTCAGTATCTTTTAGTCTTATTTATGATTAAATAAACAAAGATATTCCTAGTATTAATGAGAGGGTTTAATATTATTTCATAGTCTTACTAGTATAGTAGTAGTGCTGAAGTAGTGTTTGAAGATATTATCAAATATATTAATAACCTTTATTTATGAAAAGGATATCTAATCTTACCCTTATGCCTCATATTATAACCACTATAAATCTATTTAATTATATCCATATTTATCCTAATAGTATTATATTAAGGGTGTTGGTAAAAACATGTAAGCAAATTGGTAAAAACATGTAAGAGCTTACGTGTTTTGGCCATAAATTGGTAAAAACACATACACTTTTAGTAAAAACACATAAGGGGTGCCCTGGGCCCATTTTTAATTAAAATGAAACACAATTGGGCCTGCATTGGGCCAAAACATGCCCAAAAGAGGTTTTTTCCCCACAAAACCTCTCTAACTCCAAATTGTTTCAGATTTTTTGCCCAAACACCCCAATAATCTACATTATCCCCACCCCAAACGATTGTTTTTTTTGGAAAGACAGCATTACCAAAGCCATTTTGCAAAGCTTTTCACACTTTTTTTATTTTTTTCCCCCAAAGACGGCATTTTCCACCACAACAACCTGCTTTCAAGCCTCTCAATTTTCAATTTTTTACCTTACCTCATCTATTAATCCCACATTTAAACCACTTTCTTTCACTCTTAGCCACTTATGTTTATTTTTCACATCTTTTTTCACCTCTTTTTCACATTTCAAAAGGTACTTACCCCATTCCAAATCCCCCAAATCCCCCTTTTTGTCACTTTTATACATATTTTTCATTGAAAAATGCTTCAACCCCCCCACTGAAGGTTAATTTCAGACCATTGAGCTTCTTTGGCAACATGTTCATAATGTTTCCAGGGCTCAGGGGTATGCTGTGTCCACCTTGAGGTCCAATATGACCCACAACCAAATTGAAATATGTTGTGACAGGTCTGGCACCCCAAATCCCAACAAAAGCCCCTCCAAAACAGTCACCTCAAGAAAGCTTGACTGTCCTTTTAGACTTTATGCCAGGAAATATGCCAAGAGTACCACTTGGACTCTTAAAGTCAAAAATCCTGAACATAGCCATGATGCCACTGAAAATATCATGGCACATCCTGCTTTCAGGAAATTCAATGAGCAAGAAACATCCCAAATTGCTCAAATGTCTGAATCACTGCTCATGCCAAGGCAAATTCAGGCCCAATTATGCAGCCAGAGGGAGTCTGACAGGCCTGTAATCCTTCAAGACATTTACAGCTAAGTCAAGAAGATCAAGAAAGACAAACTGCAAGGCAGAAGGCCCATTGATGCTCTTATTGACACTCTCAAAGAAGAAAATTTTGTTTGGTCCTCTGCAAGGGATTCTGAGGGACACATTACCTCCTTGTTTTTTACTCACCCCCTGGCCATAAAGCTTCTTCATGGCTTTCCTCATGTCATTCTTATGGATTGTACTTATAAAACCAATAAGTACAAAATGCCCCTTTTTCATATTGTTGGATTCAGCTCAACCAATAAGACCTTTTCTGGGGTTTTTTGTTTGATGAAGAATGAAAATGAACCTTAATATACTTGGGAATTAAATAAATACATAGAAAAGGTCCTCAACAACACTGATCTTGTTCCCCCTCCAGTTATTGTTATTGACAGGGATCTGTCCTTGAAAAAGTCTATTAAGAAGCTCTTCCCAGACTCCAAAGTCATGCTATGCATTTGGCACATCAACAAGGATGTATCTGCTCATTGCATGAAGAAAATTGGTCATGGAACTGATTTTGAAAAGTTTATGGGCCTTTGGAATCAAGTAATATACTTCTTCACTTTTTTTCACTTTTTTTCTTATTATTGTCTTTATTAATGACTTTGGGATTCATTTCTCAGCTTATGTACTCATCCAATGAAAAGTCTTTGAAAGACAACTGGAAGAAGCTTCAAAAGCAAGTCAAAAATCCTGAGGTCTTGCAATATTTGGAAAAGACGTGGCTTCCTCTCAAGGAGTATTATGTGCCAGCCTGGACCAACCACCATTGCCACCTGGGTGTGGGCTCCACCTCCAGAGTTGAAGGTGCCCATGCCATGGTTAAACTTTGGCTCCAAACGTCCACTGGTACTACCCTGGAGATAGTCAGGGCTCTCCACATGGCATTCAGAAAACAATTTATTGAAATAATCAACAGAATCTCCAAAGAAATGATTGTCTATGTCAAGAATCTTCCTCCACACATCTGTGCCCTCAATGGCAAGGTGTCTGATTATGCTCTTCAGATTGCCTTTGAAAATTTCAAAACAAAATTGCCTCCAAATGAAAAATGCACCAACAAATACAACAATTATAAAGGCATTCCTTGCAAGCATAAGACCCAAAAGGCATTTGACAAGCGCCAAAGGCTTGAATTATCAGACTTCCATGCTCAATGGCATTTGAATTTGCCTGTGAGGGTTTTTTAATTTCTTATTAACTGATTTTATTTGTCCTATTCTTCTCAGGCTGGTTTTCAAGGTGATGATCAAAGTGTTGAAAAAGAAAGAAAGAATGAAGCCAAGAAAATATTTGAAGACATTGGGGAAGACCTGTTTTAAAGACCAATAGCAGAAATCACTCCAATACTTCAACATTTTCAAGATTTTTTGACTGGAAAAGTCCGATTTGATCAGATTCCCAAGAGTCAAGAGGATTATCAATACTATGAAGACCCTCTAGAATGCAAGAATATTCATGGAAGACTTAAAGGAGCCAAGAATAAAAACAAAAGAGAACCTTAATGATTTGAGATTATTGAAAGTCAATATAAGAGAAGAGGAAGACCCCCCTCAAAAGTGACCAGTACAACAACCTCAAGATCCCAGTCAAATGTCCCCTCTCCAATTATGGAAGTGGACTCATCTGAAGATTCTGAAGATTCTGAGGACTTATTATCTAAATCCATAAGTTCATCAGATTCACTACCCTCAGCAACTGAATTAAATAAATCAGAAGTAACCCTTAGAATGTCCAGAAGATTGGCAATTGGAAGCAAAACCTCACAAAGAAAATCACACAAGCCTGCCACCAGTTTGAATATCTATGATGCAATTGACTTGACCTGTGAGCATTGTCAAAGCAATTATCACACAAGTGATGAATGCTCCAAGCTGTGTGTGAGTTTCTGATTCTTTTTAATGTAATTTTATGTTGTTTATTTTGATATTTATTCATTTTTTGAACTTATTTTATCAGATAACTGGCTCAGAAGACTTGCCCAAGTTTATATTGAAATACACCTTCAAGGCCATCAATGTCCAGGGTGATAGAAACTGTGGCTACAGAACAGTATCCCACTTCATTTACAAGACTCAAGATCAATGGGCTGATGTCAGAGGTGACTTGGCTGAAGAAATTCACCAAAATCAAGACCTTTATGAAGTCATGAACACCTTAATTCCCTCAGCATCCTCCTATTTGGAAAGAATTGATTGGTATGAAGATGTTGGCCAGGCTCCAAAAAGCAAGTGGATGTCCATGCCTGACATGGGGGATCCAATTTCAAATAAGTATAAAAGACCAGTCTTCTTTTATTCCACAGTCCAATCTTTTTCTTTTTTCCCTTATTTCTGTCCTCCAAATGATAATCCCCCATTTTCATCTGCTTCTTGAATAGTTGTGCTCATTTTGTTCCTTTCAACATCATCATTTCTAAAGTTTATCCAGTCCCCCCCATTATTGTGAACTGGGAGATTCATGCCCAAACACAAGCCCTGGGGTGGGCTGATAAATTTAAGAAACACAGAATGTTGTATTTGTCCAATATTCCTCCCCCCTCTCAGAAACAACCCACTATTTTGGAGGTTGATTCTGATTGAATGATTTTTGTATATACAATTTATGCCAATTATCCCCCTCCTCAGTCATATTTATTTCTTAAATCCCACCTCAGTCTCCTTTTTCATCAAATATGTGGAACTTTTGTACTTGAAAATAGTCATATTACACACAAGAAAAAAACAGTTGAAAAAAACACTCATTGCGCCTTCACTTGTTGTCCCACCAAAAAGAATTTTCCCGATTCATGAGCTTCTGGTTCTTTATTGTCCAGATTTAACCCTTTAATTTAAAAAAAATGAAGGAAATTCATAAGTGGGAAGTTATTAAATTCACTTTTTAAAAATAGGCATATTACAATGACAGGAAAAAACATTTGAAAAAAAAACCTTTTTGTGCCTTCACTTGTCCCACCCAAAAAAATTTCCAAAATTATGGGATTCTGGTGCTTTATTCTTCACATTGAACTCTTCATTTTTAACAAAAATGAAGGAAATTCATAAGTGGGAAGATTTTAAATAAATTTTTGAAAAAATATTCCATTTTGGCATATTGGCAAAAAAATTGAAAAAATTTGTGCTTATCGACATGCCAAGTCGGGAAAGATATGGCAAAAAAAAATCAAAAAAATCCTCAAAACTGAGCCTGAGGAAATTTTTTTTGAAAAAGAAGGTCACTTACATGTTTTTACTAAAAGCTTACTTGTGTTTACCAACCCCCTATATTAATATTGTATTATTTATATCTTACCTTTATATTAACCAGAACCACCCTTATAAAATTATCTTAAACTTAAATTATTATAGCTATATTGATAGCATTTTTAAGTCACCTTTGAAAGTATTAATTAGCCATTAAGATTATTATTAATATTAATAGTATCTTGAAGAATATTATTTGGATATCTCAAGCATTGAAAGAAGGAATCCTACAGAAATTATATAATAAATAACAATAAGTTAAGAAAACCTCAATTATTAAGCAAATATTAACTATTACCATTATTATCATACTGCTCTTTTATTGAAAGACTGATAGAGACTGCTGAAGAAAATTCTCTAATTGAAAAGCCACAAAACTAAATAATTGATTTGTGATCACATCAAAAAGGGTATCTTTTTCAGAATATTTAGAGGGGAAGCTAATACACCTTAGCACCCATGGTTATTGGCTAATTCTGAAATTCCAAACAGACCCACCAATAGTTTTCCCCTCAATTTACTTCCTCTTTTTATCCCAAAACAAAAGTAATTCCCACAGTGTCCTTTACAGCCTTTTCAGATTTCCTCTAAATGACCTATTTTGTATATCTTTAAAGCAGAAAATTGTTGTTTTCAACTCCTTATTGTCTCTCTGAATGCCTCAATAAGCCATTAAATAAGTATTATAAACGGGTGGTGTGTAAAAATAGCACAGACATAATAAATGCATTCTGATTACATATGCTTATCAGGTATTCCTCATTGAAAAGAAATAACTTCAATGATCTATCCCCATTGTGGAACTTATTTTAGTGTGGTATTGGATAAGGCAGTTCTTGAGGGAGAAATCACAGGCAAACAGTTTTGAATTGCTGAATTATCCTGTATCCAAGGGTTCTAAGATGTATTAGCTGCCCCTCTGAATATACTGAATAATCTCCCTATATATTTGAGCCTTGAGCTATATTTTACATACCCAAATAGGCCAAAATTATCTTCAAAATAAATTCTGAATTATGCATAACTCATAAGTCATGCATATATCCGAAATTCATCATTTTTGATTTCAGGAAAAATGAATAACTTTTTATTGAGGAAGTAAATCCATGAATTTAAGGCCAGATTTGGATTCTACACAACAATTCACCTAGGGTAGCTCCATAGAGTGAATAAGCTCAAATTAACTCTTTGAGGTGGTAATATGGAAAATACTTCAATACCACATAAAAGATCTGTGAAAATTTTTGTTTTTCTTAATTTCACGCCAAAATAATGGGAATGTGAGAACTCCCATGTTAAATATACACTAAGAATAGTGTTATGCATGTTTTGGGCACTTAATATCATGGTATTCTTACATGGACATTTGGTACACCCATAGTGGATATCTCACTAAGCTTAATTTTCTATTTTGATGTGAAAAATAGGCAAGGGGGACAAAAGACATCAAAGAGAGCCAGGGTACCCAACTTCTGAGGCTTCAGAGGCATGAACAGTTCCAAAGCTTAGATCCATGGCTGATCTTGGCCCAATTGGTAAACTAAAAAACTTTGGGAACTTGGTTACCATGTTACAACTACAGTAAATCTTAAGAAAATAGCAAATAACCTGCTATTTTGACATGCCAAGGAGGTAAAGAGCTACTTAGACTCCTGTAACCATGTCAATTCTTAATGAATTTCCATGGATAAACCCCGCAAGAGTAATTAAAGCCCTTTTTGGACTTTTATCCATTGAATTACCTCATAGCAACCAGTTAAACACTGATATTTGCAATTCTATGTAGAAATGAGGTAAAAACTTCAAAAGTTCATTAAAAATAGAATTCTTAATGAATCTATCTGCAACGTTTGAGACCAATGAAAATCTGTATTATCTATTGTAAAACCAAAAATGATTATAGTTTTACTAGTAAAATTAAAAGTTTTACTTACAGTCCATTTTTGACTATTGTACGTGAAACACTGAATCTTCAAAAATTCACAGTAATTACAACCTGTGATGAAATTGGCAATAACATTGATAACTTTGAGAAATCAATGATTATTTTGGAATAAAAGGATATTTACAGATGTTACTCCTTTTATTCTCAACCATATTGGGGTTGGTAGTCACGTAAAAAGCATTAATTAAGGAATTATGATAATCTTAAGTGACAACAGGTGATGTAATCAGTAATTAAAAAGGGTTTATTGTTTTATAGCTCACTGCTTTTCAGTCTGCTCCATGGCACGCCTCTGTGAGCTGTGGTTGACTTAAAAGAGGCCTCCTCTTGCTGTTTTTTTCCATATCAAATCATCTTATTATCCATTTATATCATTGTTACCAACAAGGAAGTATTAGTTGAAGCTATTCTTAAGTGTTTTAATTCTTTCAAAATCAATCAGAAAGACGTGAAATTATAGAATCCAACTATATATTGTTATAATCCTTCTATAAATCATTTTGATCCCTTAAATCCACAATTCTACGTCAAATTTCTCTACTTATATCTTTCAATAAGCTCTTTGGAGTATAAGTGAGTCATTTATCTTTAATTCTTGAAGTTTTTCTCTAGAGTTAGTTTTCTTCAATAATTATCTTTATAATTATTCTTGTAAAAGATAATTATGTATTAAAATAATTTTATTATTTTAATAAAAGAAGTTTTTATTATTAAATTGTTCATGTAATTGATTCTTGTAGGCAATTACTGCTCACTGTTAAAATCACTAGTAGTGTTTAACAAGTGAAAGAAATAATTCTTTAAGTATTTGATTGTGGTTATAATAATATTTTATTATTATATTTCATAAGAACAGACATAGTACTGTTGATTAATAGTAATATTATCATCAGTTTCATAGTCAAATCTTACATTTGAGGGCTTGGCTGTGTTTTTTTGAACCTTGTACCCTTAATTAATATATTTTTAAGCTCTAAAATATATTACTTTAATAATATTTTTTTTCTTCAATTTGAAGTTAAAATAATTTTATTTTTGAAATTGTCTCAAAATCCTTTTCATTGAGGAATTTGGTTTAATTTTATACTGTTTTTACACGCGGCTTTTTCACATCCCAAAACTTATAAAATCATTCTTTGAGTTACTCTGAATTAATTTTCATTCAAAGTCTTGAATTTTAATATTTTCTCTTTAAAAAGAATAATTTTTTTAATATTAAAAAATATAAAACTTATAAAAAATCTTTAAGAATATTTTAAAAATTATAAAAAATAATTTTTCTCTTTGATAATTTGTTTCTAGTGTCTTGAATCAAATACAGTGCAGCTGGAAACAGACTCATTAAAAGATATATCACTAGTCCAGAATCTGGCGACAGTATTGAGGTGCAAATTGCTAAAAGAGGCACCTTATTTAACTCAGAAAAGAATAAATTACCACCAAAAGGTGTATGTTTTATCTTATATTTTTCACTTTTTATCTTTAAATTGACATGAAAATGGTGCATACCAAAAATTGAAGCAACTATTCAGTGAAACCATATGGATGTTGACAAGGAAGAGGCAAGACCACATCCAGAAGTGCCAAGTCTTCCTCAAGAAAGACACATTTGGAGGATGCCAGAGCTGCCCCCCATTCCCCAAGGTCTGTACCCACAGATTTTGATGTGAATTCTGAGGCTGAACTGATTCATGATAATATTTCCAGGGCTGAACCATTGTCAAGTGGCAGCAATAGAAATATATCAATTCCAATACAAAAGTTGGTTCAGAGCAGCCAAAGAAGAGGAGTGGGAAATATTCCAAAGCCTTTGGCAGGGGGCCATGAGCTCTTACTTACACATCAAGAGATTTCTGCGTCAGGAGAAGAAAATAGAACTCTTGAAAGGTTGGAGCCCATTTTCTTGCAAAGACAAGGTCAAAACAATAAAGAATTGGTTGAAGAACCAAAGTCTTTTAGAAGAAATAGTTGGAAATGACTCCAGCTTTGGAGACAGAGGCCCCAGTGGCGTCTACCAGCTCCAGAAGTGTCCAGGGACAAGCCCAAAGGACCTCAGAAGAAGCAGAGAGGTCCCAAGAACCATCAAAGCAAGTGCAAAGGCAAAGCCAATTGGCACAGACCTTACCCACAAGGGTACAGGATCCCCAAATTAGAGCCTTCAGCTGTGGACAGTGTATTCCACATGGCCAGGACTTTGATGAAATTCACAGCCAAAGAGCAAGAAATGATGAACAGAACTTTTCCAAAGAAATAATAGATCAGATACATTTTGTTCAATCTAATATTGATGTAGCTCTTGGTAAATTTGATGTAAAGATAAATAAACTTACATCAGACATAAGTAAATTAAAAAGAAATGACAAAAGATATACTGAATGGTATAAATTGGCAAATGCCAGAATTTATTCAATTATCAATACATGTAACAGAATTGAAAGTACATGTCAGGTTCAGAATGATGAAATGTAAGATCTTTCCATTTTTAAAATGAATGATCAACTTAAAATTCCAAAAGATCATGTCTTAGAAATAGTTAAAAATACCAATCAGTTTGCTACACATTTAGCAAAAAGTGACAGTGGAAGGCAGAAGTTAAAGAATGAAATCATTGGAAATGTAGAACAAATTCATAAGAGTTATGTACCACATATTCCAAGACATTCTACACCTTTGACTGAAGAAAAACTTTCTGTTAAAGGAAGTTTGACCCCATTCTTAGGAGAAAATGTTATCTCTGCAAGAGATATTCCCAAATTGGAACAATGGTCAACATTCTCTGGTGAAGGAGAATATAACCATATTGAGTTCATCAGGACTATTGATATGTTGCAAGAAGACTTTCATATACCTGATGAAATCATAGTGGGAAAATTACACTCTCTGTTTACCAGAACCGCAAAGAAATGGTATTACAAGATGAGAATGGATCATGGGAAGCATGTTTGGTCTTGGTGGGAGTCTGAAGTAATTACCAAATGGGCCAACAATTCTTGGAGGTTTAAAACAGAAAATTCTTTTGAAAATTCCATTTTTAACGCAGAGAAAGATAAGCCACTTACTTGGTTCTTCAAGCAGAAAGACAGATTATCTTCTTTACACCCAGATATGTCTGACACTATTATTAATATGAATATATTAAGGAAGTGTGGAGGAGAACTAGAACATGCTATCAAAAGCAGATGTGTGGAGCCCTGTTCAACAGAAGACTACATTAATGCAATGGAAGATATCATTACCAGAACAAGAATTGGTAAAACTTGGACTAAAATCCCTATAGAATCCAAGATAGTTTCAAACATTCCCAGGGAGGACAGAAGACCAGAAAGACCTGTCTTGAAGTATCATAAATGTGTAATTACTTCACATTTAGCCAACACTTGCACCAAAAAGACAAAAATCAATGGAAGTGAAGTTATTGAAGAAGTTCATTGTACTGAAGAGAAAGAAGGATCTGATCAAGATTCTGCAATCTCTGAGGACACACCAGTGGAGGACTCTCCCATTTAAAACATTACAGCTTTCTTTAAAGTCACAGAGGTCCACACCCACTTACCACAATACAGTGAAGATTGCTACAACCTGATCAATATCCAAGATGCCAGAATGTGTAAGACCAAACCTGCTAGAGGAAAAGGTTATACTTCTGGGGCATCCTGTATCACATAAGTTTTGATGAATTATATTGAAGCCAAAGTAAATCTAGATACAGGGGAATTTTGCACTTTTGTGGGCAAATATTATCTCCAAGTTATACTTCCCGAATGGAGAAACCATCTATTACCAATAGAAGGTGTGCAATTTAGTAGTGCTAGTAACAATATGTACCCCTTGGGTAGATTAGACACTAATCTTGTATTTCCACACCCAGCAGGAAGTGTAAGGATGAAAACTGAGATTGTTGTAATGGATGATTGCACAACTCAGCACATCATTCTTGGAAATGATTACTTGAATATCTATGGTATTGACATAAATAACCATAAAGACAGATATTTCACAATTGGGGATAACAAGAGACAAAAATTTGCTTTTTCCAATATGCCAAAACAAATATCTGTAGTATCTTCTGTCAAGGATACTTACAAAAATGAATTTGTGTCTAATAAGCTTGTTGAAGCACAAATTAATCCATCATTGTCATCAAAAATGAGGAATGAACTTATTAATGTGTTATACACATACATAAATGCATTTGCCTCTGATAATCAACCATTAGGTGCTATAAGGGGACATGAAGTTGATATTACTCTTAATATTGACAGGCCATATCCTCCAGTACCTAGAAGACCAGCTTATCCAGCCAGTCCCAGAGCTAGAGAAGCCTCGGAAAAACATATCCAAGAGTTAATCCAACTTGGTGTACTAAGAAAAGTAGGCCATAATGAAGAAGTTGAAGTAACAACACCTGTTATTATTGCATGGCATAATGACACGTCAAGAATGGTTGGAGATTTCAGAGCATTGAATACCTACACAGTTCCAGATAGGTATCCAATCCCTAGAATTCAAGAAACCTTGACTCAATTGTCTAAAGCCAAGTATATAACATCAATGGATGCATTGAAAGGTTTCCATAAGAATGTTTTGACGCCTAAAGCTAAGAACTTACTTAGAATTATCACTCACTGTAGTATTTATGAGTATCTTAGAATGCCATTTGGCATTAAAAATGCTCCATCCCATTATCAAAGAATGATGAATACCATATTTCCCACAGAATTTTCCGAAGGATGGCTTATCATTTATATTGATGATATTATCATATGTTATTATTCATGGTCTTTGCACATTGAAAGACTTGCAAGAGTACTTCACAAAGTTTCAGAAGTGAATATGAAAATTTCACCCAAGAAATGCAATTTTGGTTTTGAAGAACTCAAAGCATTAGGACCTGATTTTTCTGGTTTAAGCTTGGGTATTGATAAAAACAAAGTGGCAGAAGTGTTACTCAATCCAATACCCCAGAACAAAAAAGAAATGATGTCTTTTCTTGTACTTGCTAGCTACTATAGGCAGCACCTGAAAGACTTTGCAATTCTAGCCAAGTCACTCTATTGAATCTGTGATCAACAGACTGTATTTGAGATGACACTAGAGAGAATTAAAGCTTATGAGAAGATAAAGAAAGCCCTTACAGAAGCACCTTTACTCCTCATGCCTGACTGGAATATACCTTTTAAATTGTGCATTGATGCATGTGGAGATGGATTAGGGGAAGCCCTACATCAAGTCCCAGTTATTAATGACAAACCTACAGAGGGACCAGTTTGTTATATCTCAAGACAAATCAAACCAACAGAGGCCAGATATGGTGCAAGCCAAATGGAATGCTTATGTTTGGTATGGGCACTTGAGAAATTACACTATTATATTGATGGCAGTGTTTTTGAAGTGATAACTGACTGTAATGCAGTGAAATCACTTCTTAACGTGAAAGCTCCCAACAGACATATGTTGAGATGGCAAATAGCCATTCAAGAATATAGAGGAAACATGACTATAGTTCACAAAGCAGGAAACATTCACAAGAATTCTGATGGACTTAGCAGGTGGGCATTAGCCAACACTCCTGATAACCCAGCTTATGTACCTTTGGAAGCTGAACCACAGATTCCAATTGAAGGGATTAACATAACTGATATTGGGACTTAATTCTTTGAAGAGGTCAGGGAATCTTATAAGCAAGACAAGAATTGCCATATCTTGACTTCTTTATTAGATAAAGACTGCAAAGATACATCTTTAGTCAATGCACTGGATGAAGTTTGGAAAAATTCCTATTCTGAAGGAAGATTTCACTTGTTTGATGGGATTATTTACCACAGAACCAAACATTCTTGTGTGATGACATTATGCAGAAGATTTCTTATCAATACCATTCTTCATGAATGCCATGATAGCATCTACTCTGGACACCTGTCAGAGGACAGAACACATGAAAAAGTGAAAAACTGTGCATGCTGGCCATCTTGGAGAAAAGAAACCATTGAATACTTCCATACCTGTGACAGATGTCAAAAAGCAAACAGGAGTACAGGCAAGAAATTTGGACTTATGATCCATATTCAAGAACCAAAATCCCCTTGGGAAGTTGTTCACATGGATTGGGTCACAGCACTTCCTCCAAGTGGTGACAGAAGCTATAATTCTTGTTTGGTCATTGTAGAAAGATATAGCAAAACTCCCATATTCTTACCATGTCATAAAGATGACACTGCTATGGATGCAGCTGTTCTTCTATGGAGTAGAGTTATTTCTCATACAGGATTATTTAAGAATATCATAAGTGACAGAGATCCCAAGTTCACATCTGCACTTTGGACCAATCTTCATAGATTGTTTGGGACTAAGCTATCATTCTCTACAGCATATTACCCTCAGACAGATGGGCTAGCAGAGAGAATGATTCAAACTTTGGAAGACATGATCAGGAGATTCTGTTCTTATGGATTAGAATTCAAATACTAAGATGGATTCACCCATTACTGGTGCACTCTGATACCTGCATTAGAATTGTAATATAATACATCAGTCCATTCTTCCACAGGACAAACTCCTGCTATGTTAGAAAAAGGATGGAATCCAAGACTCCCAGAAGACACACTGAGGAAAGACTTGATTGACATTCATCCTACAGCTTCCAGCTTCAAGATAATTCTTGATAAAGTAAAACATAATTCAAAACAAAGTATGACTGATGCTTTTGATTATGCAAAACAGAAGTGGGACAAGAGTCACAAAGTACCAGACTTCAAAGTAGGGGAATTAGTTCTAGTTTCAACCCTGACTTTTAATAATATCAAAGGCCCAAATAAACTTAAATATTCTTATTTAGGACCTTTTGTTATTGTTGCCTTACATGGAACCAATGCAGTTCAAGTGGAATTGAGTGGTGAATTAGAAAATAAAAACCCCACTTTTCCAGTCAGCTTGATAAAACCTTATCAACCAGCTGAAAAAGAATTGTTTCCTTTAAGAAACCAAGCTCCTTTAAATTTACCACCAGTGGAACAGAATGAAGACAAAATGATAAAGAAAGTCATTAAAGAAAGGATGTTAGCTGGCGCCTCTTTCGTGGCTTCCAGACTAAAGTATTAGTAATTTAATAAACTAATAAGGAGTGGAATACTATTTAAATGAAATTAATAGACGCATCACTTGGTTTATAATGATGTACTGTTGGTATTTAGGCTTCAACAGTATTATAAATGGTAAGAGTGAATTTAATCACTTTAAAGGTGAGAGCGCTAATATTTCTAAAATAAAATGTAAGTAATTTTAATTGTAAAAATATATTTGGTTAAGAGCTCTGAGGATTAATTCAAAGAGTATTAATCCTCTTTAAATGTTGTATCTACAAATTTGAAATCAAAATAATGTGAAATAATTCTGTTTCGAAAGAAGAAAGATTTGCTATGGTGACAGGAGCAAATGTAACAACAAAATTAATAACATAGTGGGAGCATATACTATGACACATTGAGTGATTAGTCATAGCAAAAAGATTTAATTCATATTATAATAATATGAATTTAAGTATTTAAAATTTATACAAAAAAATTGAAAGAAAATGAGACAAAAATTTAAAGAAAGTAATTGGGGTCTGTATAGCAGGTAAAGGTTTACATGCTTGCAGGCTCACAAAGGAGACTTAGGGGGTAAAAATCAGAGAGAATATCTTGGTAGATATAGAAATCCAGTGCATGAAGATTAATGGCTGGCAGAATCAGAAATACCTGACCCAGATAAACTCTTAAGAAGATTTAGACATGAAAAAAGGCCACAAGCCTGAATATGTCTATAAATGTGCTTTAAATTACTTGATCTGAGTGATGTAAAAAGTTTGGACAGTGGACATTAACCCCCTTTGGGGCTTTTATTATTCATACCATTGATAAAATTGTAGTACAATTTTATTCTTTGGTGGGAGGGAATTTGTGCCTTGAGGTATATTTTACATACTTAAATAGGCCACAATTATCTTAAAAATAAATTCTGAATTATGCATAACTCATAAGTCATGCATATATCCAAAATTCTTCATTTTTAATTTCAGAAAAGATGAATAACTTTTTATTGAGTAAGTAAATCCATGGATTTAAGGCCAGATTTGGATTCTACACAACAATTCACCTAGGATAGCTCCATAGAGTGAATAAGCTCAAATTAACTCTTTGAGGTGGTAATATGGAAAATACTTCAATACCACATAAAGAATGGGGAGTGATATTTCCATGCCTCAACCTACACATAAAATTGTGGATTCGGATACACCTTCATGCCTTTCATGGATTTAGTTTGCTAAATCCACGCCAAATAAGATGTTGATACAATGTTTATCTCAGAAATTTGACAAAAAACTCTAAGATGAAAAAATGCTATATACAAGTGATCTGTCTACATTTGCATAATAATTTTATTGAGGAGGAATATACTCTTCTCCAATTTGAAGCTGATTGATGTGAATGTGCCCCGGGCCACTGTGGTGGCAATTTGGGAAGAGGTAATTTGCCTATCTCATGTTCATTGAAAATGATGAGTATCCAATGATTACCATTTATGTGACCTAGGGAGATTGAATGCATAATTGAAATTCCACATGGACTGCATAGGGTTGGAAGAAATTTCTGTGGTGGGAAGTTCTGCCAATCTGGATGGAAAAATACAAATGGACGCTTATATGTATTTGTCAATGTTGGTCCATGATCCCATTTCCTTAACCATTTATCCATCCTTGTAATAGCTGTAGTTATCAGATTATCTCTTATCTTATCCACTTCCACTTCTCCTCCCAATATTTGGATGTAATAATTGTGATTCCTATCAATTTCTTCTATCAAATCTTGTCTCACTTCTCTCCAGCACTTTTCCTTTTGTGGGCTTGAAAGTGAAAATCCTTTTGCCACTGCATGGAATCCACAATTCCCATCTGCAGGAGGATTAAAAGTTTTCTCAATGAACTTTTCCATGAAAGGTGGCTGTATCTGATCAATATAGAGAGTCTTTGAAAAGGAGGTTATTTTTCAGTGATTCATTTGCATATCAAATTTTATCCACTCACTGGTTCTTTGAAACAATTTGAGTTATTTTGGGGTCTCAAGTTTATTTCCAATTTTCCTATATCATTTAATAATTTTCTTTTTCTTGTTGCGGTAGTTTCATCATCTTGGCTTGCCTCTTTTTGCATAAAATAGAACTTTTCCCCCCTCATAAATTGAGCTTTGGGACCAATAGTAGCTCTGTGCATCTTTTTAAGAAATCTTTTGTGACAATTCAGGATATCCTGCTGGATTTCAAACTTGGATGGAAGCCTTTTGGTAGAATTTACCCTTTTCCTTTTTAGTGATGGCCTACCACGTGAAATTAAAGCCTTTTTGGGGTGACAAAGCTTGATAGTTGTGTATTGAAAGCTAAGTAGCTCCTGAATTTGCTTGATCATTTTTTATGTAATGGTATTTTGTGTTCATCAACTTCCTTTTCAATCTTTTCCATTTGTTGTTTCAAGTTACATCGTGAATGAGAATCATGGTCCTGTTAAACATGATTTTAGCATGACTACAATCACACATATCAGAAATAAGATGCCACCTACTTCAAGAGGATTGTAAAGTAGATTCCATTGTGGATGAAAATCATCACTTCCAATTCAGTGTGGTATTCAATACCATTTTTTTTCACCAGGCTCAAGCTCATAGTACCCCAAAACAGCAGTAAATCCAGCCTACAGGCAGACTTACACTTAAATTTTACACCAAAAGGTCAATTTTACAGCAAGAAGCTGGATTTAACTCATAAACCCATGGCACAGGCACCAAAGGCAAGTATATGTGTTTAAACAAATTATTCAATTTCATTTTGCATATGTAAAAAATCAAGTTACAAATAGCAAACTAGTTGCAACAAATAAGGTACCACCCTTTAAAATTACACACCCACCCAGCCTTACACCCCCTTATAGCCACAGGACGCATGCAGCAAGAAAAGGACACCTGCATGAATTACACAGCAACCTAGAACTTAACATAGAAAAGTCACATGATGCAAAGCTCAACTCCATGGAATTACTGCAATTCATTTACAACACAGCCCCAGGAGTACCTTATCTTATATCCCCAGTAACCCCACTTAAAACCTTAAAACAGAATCAAAATTATTTACACGACTCATCACCTCATGCAAACCAAAGCTAGTTACAACAAGCTGCATGCAGTACACAATCCCAATTAAATCTCAACCACATGACTATGCACAGCATGTGTCAAAATCAAAAATCACATCATCTCATAAAAACAGTAAATTAAGAAGTGCAAGAAGTTATCACCTGACTTCATTTTAAAGTTCAAAAAGAAGAAAAACAAACATGACACCTGCATAAATTACACAGCCACTTCTACCAAACCTAAATTAGGACATATGCAAAGGAATTACAAGGTCATCATGTGATACTGCATCCACCAACAGAATCTCATGTGACATGAAAGAGGCTGTGCACAACAAAAATCCCCAGCCAAAATTGAATCACCTCATGTATGCAAGGAAAATTCAAGAATATCACATCATAATTAGTTCACCAAAAGACAATCATGTGATAAATGGAGGCTGTGCAGAGAGAAAATTATCACCAAACCTTAAATCACCTGACCCATGCAAGATAGGTCCTCACCAAAAATGGAGTCACATGATGAAATCAAGAGGAATTAAAGTGGAAAAAGACAGCTCCCATGGAGGGCCCCCTGGTCTCCCAAAAGGTATAAATAGAGGGGCTCTCTCCCCCCCAAATTTCAAAAAATCCCCCCATGAAAATTATATCCACTTCAAAGTAGGAGCATAGGAATAATTCATCCCTCACCTGGGAGGTAGTCCAGTATATTATAGTAAATTTACTTGCCCAGTAGCTAAGCTCAGTGGAAGTATAGTGTTGAAGATTACGCAGTAGCTACGCTCAGTGGATTCTTATTATTATTAAAAAAAAATAAAAATTACCCAGTACCCAAGATTAGGGTTACTACTCTATTAAAATATTTTATCCAGTAAAATTAACACCATTTATCAAGACTTAAAAATAACTTACCCGTTTAAAAATTCAATATCAAAGAACCTTACCTCTTAAATTTAACAAATAAAATTTTATCTCATTATTAACAACTCTTAAAAAAAATAACAAACCTTTAAAAACAATTATTTTACTCTATTATAGCTATACCTTGACAAAATTACCTTTATCAACACCAATCAAATTTTCCAGAAAACCTTAAATAACCCATCCTACCAAGGAATTATCACCAAGAAGAAAAAACTCACCTCAATTTCACCAAAAACTATTAAAATCAAAACAGACAAGTATTTCATTAAATCTCAAATTTAACCAAAATCACTAACATTATTGTTCATATTATTTATTGAATAGGTCTGATCTGAGACTGCTGAATTTTGTCTTCTGCAGTTGTAAAGCCACTTACTAATTTTATTTTGGTTTGTGAGCTCCAAGGAAGATTTTGTTCAGTATTTTAGGAGGGGCAGGCAATACACCCTTGCCACCCTTGGTTACAGGAGTTATTAGCAATTCAAAACTAGTTACCTGTGATTTCCCCCTCCAGGTACTGCCTAATTTTAATCCCACACAAGAGGAGTTCCCACATCTGGTGTCCCAACAGTGGCAGACAACCTCAACTTCAATAAAAATCAATTAAATCACAATCAATTAAAAAGTTCTTAACAACTCCAAGAATACTATTTTTATAACAAAAAACTGGATTCAAACAATCAAAATCAGCCAAAACCATCATCTCCAAAATCTGAATCATCAAGTCACTCTAATCATTACTATTATCCACCAAAGCAAGAGACAGAACTAGGGGAGGAATCAAATAAATACTCTAATTTTCCTATTGTAAAACCAAGAACCAATAAAAGGGACTTGAAGGTTGTGGAAAAATTCTTCCTTGATCTCCTTGAAAGAAATAAAGTCAATAACTCAACACCAAACTCAAAGGAAGAAATAAATAAATCAAAAATGGATAAACCTTCATCATCAAAATTACTCTCTAGTATTGAAGAAATTCAGGAAGAAAACCTCAATAATAAGACTGTTGAAGGACAGGAAGAAATGTCTTCAACAGAGAGACTTCAGCAGAAGATGCTAGAAATTCAAGCAGAATTACTAGCACTAATCAAAAAAGAAGGAAAAAATAAATCATCAAGTTATACTCCACAAAATAGTCCACTTGAAGAACAGACCACCCTTCCAAGATCATTCAGGCCACATGGATCACCTTCACCTTATCCAAGACCCATGGCCACATCAACACCTTATACAGAACAAAGACCAAGTACCTTACCAAGAAGAGTCAACATTTCTTCCCAAATGCCAGCTTCATTACATCAAGAAATTCCAAGAAACACTACTCCAATAGTGAAAATCAGAGCCAAGGACTATAACTTGTGGTTTGATGGAAAGGATGTGGAAAGATTAATCAAGAAAGTTGAAAATATTGCAGAAATTGAAGGAGCAAGTGGAAGAGACATTGCAAGACAAATAGAATTTTGGACAAAAGATGAAGAAATCAGTTATCATATTGAAGGAATGCCAGGATATGAAACAGCTGATTGGGATCAATTAAAAGTGGATATGAAAAGAAGATGGGGAACAGTCTCACCTGAAAGAAGATACAGATTATCCTCAATCACTGATTTATTCACAAAAACTCAACAAGAAGGTGGAATAAGAAGCATGACTCAATACAGAAAATTCATTGGGGAATATGAAGCAATCATCACTTACCTCAAAAGATACCAATATATCCAAGGTGATATCAATCATAACCAGGAAATATTGGCCAGCCTTTCCACTAGTGTTCAAGAATCAATTTACAAAGAAATGATTAAAGACAGAGCTATGGTTCAAGCCTTGGATGGAGGTTACATCATTCCAAGATTGGATATTTTGAAATTATACATTGAACAAGACTTGGAGGCCAAGGTACTTATTCAACAGAAAGAATTTTCTAAACCAAAACCTCCAGGAAAGAAAACAAGATTTGAGGATGAAAGCTGGGATGAAGTTCTAAAACAAGTAAAAGAACTCACCCAAAAGATCAAAAATGCTCCACAACCAGAGCCTCAACCAAGAAATGAGGGAAAAGAATCAGTTAAAGAAGTGTTAAATCAACTTAAAATCCTCTCAGAAGCAGTGAATCCACCAAGAAGGAACTGGAACAATAATCCAGAGCAAAGATTACCCCAAAATAATCAGCCATACAGGCAAAGGAATCCTTTACCACCATTTTAATCCAGTTACCAACCATACATACCAGCTCAAATGGCTCCAAGACCACCATTGAAGTGTGCTTACTGCAAGGAAGAAGGTCATACAGAAACTAGATGCACTCACCTTGCTGAAGATCTGGACAGAAGAATTGTCAGAACCCAAGGAGCATCTTACCTCTTCCCCAATTATCAGAGAGTACCTATGGAAGGAAATGAAAGTGTCAAGAACATAGTCAGAGCTTTTGCAAAGGAACAAGCAGAACTGAAAAAGAAATTCATGGAAAAACCTACTGTAAAACCAAAACCAGAAGAAGAGATTAAGCCCACTGAAAAGAAATCAGATGATAAAACAACCTCAATTGCTCATGTTGAAGATTGGTCAAATTGGAAACCACCTACCATTTCAGCAGCCAATGACCCTTTTGAATCACATATTGGACTAAGACAGACAAAACAAAGGTTGGAAAGACAATCCCAAAATCAAGAGCCAAAGAAAAAAGCAGAAATTCCAGGATCTTACATTGAAGAAGAAAAGGAAGAAGAAAGAGTAATAATTCCCACCAAATTCCAAAATTCAAATATTCCAAAACCAGACCAGAATGAGGAGGAAATTGAAAATATTGCCAATAATAATGAAGATGAAGAAATTCCAAAAGAAAAGAAAGTCATCAAACCTCTAAAGAAACAAGTTGAAACCAAATTGAAAATTGACAAAATCATCAAGAAAATTATGCAACAAAAGATCAACCTCACCATTGAAGAAATTTTGAGGATGTCACCAAATTTTGTTCATAAATTACAGGAATTATCAGAAAAAGACAAGGAAAAAATTAAATCACTCAACTCAATGGATCTTCAAGAAAGACTATTAACATTTGGGTTCAAAGAAATACCAAAGCCCAAGATTCATTATGCCTGTCCTTTGGGATTTATGGAAATCTTTATTGGAAAGGAAGAATATCCTATCAGAGCATTAGTGGACACTGGGGCAGAACTCAACATTATACCAGAAGAAATAGCAATCAAAGCCTCACTCACAACAAGAAATCTTAACATGAAACTTAGGGGAATTGGAGGCCATACCACTTCATTGGTTGCACTTTCAGAATTTACTCCAATCATTTTGGCTTCAGGTGAAGAAACTCTAATTCACTTCTTCATTGCAAAAGGATCTGTCCATACAGTACTTGGAAGACCTTTCTTGGCAGACAACAATATCAGGCTGGAATTTTCTCACAAACAAGGTGAAATACTAAGCTATCAAGAACCTGATGGAAGAAGATTATGCATGCCAATATGCAAACCTCAAGCACTTGGATGGCAAACTGGACCACCTAGAGGAATGGAGTTATGCAATATGGCAAAATTGGTCAGAAATAACCAAGGAAAGAAGGATAAAAATGCAAAAAGAGACAATACCATTATCAATTTAACCCAGAAGACCCAAGAGTTATCCATATCTTCAAAAAGTAATGAATTTGGTCAAGAGTTACAAAATAACCAATGGCCAAACAGCCTCAAAAGACAACTTGAAGAATCAACCTCTGAAGATGAATTACCCAACATAAGCTACAAGCCAATTAACAATAATAAAGAAACATTCCAAATTTTGGTGGATGGAAATGAGAAAATACATGGAAACCCTTTCAAACCTAAACCCAAAAAGAAGAAAGTCAGATTTAGTGAACATCATGAGCTCTCAGATGAAGAGATTATAAATGAAATTGAAAAAGACCTCAAAATTATGGAAAAAAGAGACAAAAATTTAAAAGACACATACCATATCAACTTCTTGGAAAGACCATTGAACAACCAAGAAGAACCTTATGAATGGCAACTGGAAAACCCTGAATTCATTCAGCAAACCACCAATGAAGAGGATGAAACAGAATCCATCTTAGAAAATGAATACAACTACATTTACCTGCCATACATTACCTTTGAAGACCTTTATGGGGATGAAGCTTAAGAAATTTTATGTGAAGATAAATATTTATGTCAACTTCCAGGAACAAACTTGAGCAAAATTCAATTCTTGGAGATATTAACTGAAGAAGGAATTAAAGGAAACCTCTCAAATCAATTCTGGGATAAAACATTTTCAATGGGAATTTTACCAAGAAGAGGACTTTACTTCAATCAAATTTGGGCCCAGTGGTACCTTGGATTAAATGGATCAACATATCAAGCTGGAAGAATAAAATGGGTTGGAGATGGATATATATTCATTGATGAAGACTTATGGTGGTCAGAATTTCCATCAGAACCAGAAATTGAGGGAAAAAATAACTTTGTGGAATCCCTCAAAGACCTGATTTTGGCCAGGTTACTCAACAGAGACTCACCTTTCCCACTTGGGGGAGCTCAACTTTGAATAAAACCAACAAAATCAAGATTTTTTCTCTAAAATGTATCAGTATCACCCATAAAATGTATCATTAGTTTCTTTTTTTATTTATTTCATTTTTTTCTCTCAATTGCCAGTGACTTCCTGCCTTAAAAAAGAAGAAATTCATTAACAAATTATCTCTCAAAAAAAATACAAAAGACAAAAAAGAAAAAAAAGAAAAAAAAGAAAAAAAAGAAAAAAAAGAAAAAAAAGAAAAAAACACTTACAAAAAATATATCAATCACCTCCACCATGGCCAATTCACCAATTTTAGGATGCTATCGGGAAGAATTAATAAAAGAAGACCAAATTATCAATGAAGAACTTCATTGGTAACCAGAAGATGAACATTTCAATAAAGAGAGCCTTTGGCACTTTAAGGATACTTCATCAATATCAAGAAATCAAGGAATTGCTGAACATTTTGGAGGCTTATGACAAAACCAATAATCAACTTACTCAAGAATTAATGGACCAATTAATTTTCAAACCATCAAGGCCCATCTTAAAGACACATAACAGCTCTAAAAATCAAAAATCAAACAAAAAAGTCAGATTTAAATTCAATTAATCACAAGGCAGTGACTTCCTGCCTTAACAAAGAAGAAATTAATCAACAAAGTATTCCTTAAAAAATTAAAAAATTAAAAAAAAAAAAAAGAAACAACAATTAATCATAAGATCACTAGGCAGTGACCTCCTGCCTTATCAAAGAGGAATATCAACTCTCATCAACCAAAATCAATAATTTTACTCACCAAGAAGAAAAATCAACTGACCATAAGATCACTAGGCAGTGACCTCCTGCCTTATCAAAGTGGAAAATCATTTTTCAACCAAAATTACCAAATTCCTTCATCAAAACCCAATCAACACCAGGCAGTGACCTCCTGCCTTATCAAAAAGGAATATCCAAATTCCTACCCAAAATAAATATTACCAGTTAATCAAATTTAAATAATTCAAAGAAGAAAAATCACCCAATTAAATTTGATACTATTTTCAATTTAACTCACCTTTAACACTTCAACAATCTACCAACAATCATATAAAAAACCCTAAAACATGGAATCATGGACCTTACCTGAATAAAATACCAGGTCAATGGCTACAGGAATTAGCTGGAATGAAGAAGAATGTTGAATCAATGCCAATTATCAAACAATAATTGATGAAGAAATTACTTGGTCAAAGAAACTAATTAAAATAAATCTCACCTGCTAAGTCCTCCATTCTTTGCTTAATCATCAATCCTATTTCAATTGCTATTATTATTATTTATTTCTTCAATTTTTTATTTTTTTCACCACTTTCATCATTCCTCTTTAAAATTCAATTTTTCTTTCAAACCAAAAAAAAACAAGAAAAAGACAAGAAATAAAAAATAATTCAAAATTTAAAAATAAGCTTTATATTATAAGCTTAGGAGGAAGTAAAATATAGGCCTACCTGATATTGACACTATTTATTATAGCTATGTTTTCTTTCCTCAAGATCAAAAAAAATATCACTTTAGGTGATAATAATAATAAGGACAACTTACATGATATTGAATTTTAAATCCCTATATCATCAGTGAAACAACATATATTAATACCCAAATACCTTGGATATTATTCAGGTTTAATGTTTTAAATATTAAACATATTTAGTAAACCAGTATATTTATATTTTCTAAGAATATAAAACATTTTTTATAAACATCATTGAGGTTTAATATAGAATATAACCTCAAAATTATTATTAGCTTATTTTAACGTTATTTGTTTCTTATTTCTTCAATAAAAATTCAATTGAATTGAAGTATATCCTAGATAAATTTGGTTCTCTTTTCCTAAAGAAATGTTAAAAAATAATAATAAAATGCTATATATCTAGTTTGTTTGATAAAGCAAAAATTAATCACTGATTATTGTTGTTTTTTTTATTCTATTTGCTTATTTTATCTCACTTTTCTTTATTTGGAAATTTACGATTCATGTAAAAAATCAGACTTAATGCTTAATTTATATCAGGTGTTATCTTTTTTTGTAGGAGAGGCAGGAAAAAGCTTGGTTTATTTTTTTAGTATCGAGAGATGAAGGAATCATCAACAAATACTTTATACAACCTCAAACCAGAAATACACAGAACGAAACAAACCTCTAGCTCTCAAATACACAAATATGCTCATATTTGTGAACAAACTTACTAGACATTCTTCAAGCTAAAAAAAATGATCAGGCAGAGGTGGTCTTAAAGTCTATTTTTTAGCTACAATCATAGAAGCTACATTATAGGACCTCAAAATTCAATCAATACAGCTGATGACAACCAGATGAAACCAGGTTTGGTTTGAATAATTCAAATATTGTGAATACAACTCTTGGAACCACAGGGGACCCTTAAAAAACAAAATCCAGTATTTAGATATATTTGGTAGCACTGTATTGCTAGCCAGAATCATAAGAAAAAAAATTGATAAAAAAAAGAAGAACCGGAAGCAAAGTGAATAAATGCTCAAAGAAGGGAGAGGTATTTATAGTCATCGACAAAACACTTCAGTTCCCACTCAAAGTCCATCCACTCCGGTTTAACAGAAATGAATTTTGAACTTCTGTAACAAGTCCTAGATACCTATAGGAACTTAAATTGAATCACAGCAGTTTTTTGATTCAACAAGTACATCAGCTGCGCTAAAATAATACACAAACAAAAAATATTAATGAACTACTATACATGCAAGATGAGGAAAACAAAATCTTGCATGCACTAAAAGAAGAATGAAAAGCAGTGTATCACAAAATAGCTGGGAAATACGAGCAAGGAAATCTTGCATTAGCACCTGGACTAAAGATGACAGCCTAGGAACAGCAAGCTTAACATTATCACCAAAGCCAAGCTTTTACCCAGTCAGATTCTTGAGGTAGCATGACTGCCTTTGCATGATAAAAAGAAAAACGTAATACAGAATCCAACAAGAAGATAATGTTACAATCACAACAGAGGAGGCTACTCACTAACTCCCAACAAATGACGAGTGACATGAGTAATTACGCTGGTGAAGGTATCCTGCAAGGAGACGTTGCATCCACACACAATCAATCAATTATTCAGTCAAGAAAGCTGTCAGAAACCATCAAGCCATCTCAAATAAGATGCGTTATTACCAGTAAATGAAAGCTAACAACCTAAAATTAACCCCAGAACCATTGGCATTAGCTAGATAGAACTAAAAGCACAACAGCTTCAATAATGTTAGATTATCTACCCAAGCCGCTGACAAATAATGCACCTCTTTAACTAGAAGATATTAGAGGTACACCACCCACTTATAAAAAATAAAAGGCTGAAATTATACAGTCACTATCAACTGCAGCAGTAAGAATAAGCACATACAAGTAGTTTAGGACCAGTCAGAGTCTCCCAGTCATCTATGCAGCCAATTACAACGTTAAAAAAAAAAAAAAGCCTAGTTGTCATTGAACCTTTAGAAACCAAGTTCAAATATCACCTCATAGACATAGTATAGGAAATACGGTACCTCTCCTTTCAGATTAGTTGGTGAAGATGAGATGTGACATAAATTAGTGGAATTAAATAAAAACAAGTATCACGAAATAAATAAATGAATAGTTATAGTACACCAAACTACAGTGACAGATGGCTCCTTGGCCTCCTCCGACATACATACCAGGGAAAGCAACTATAAAAAGGCAAAGGAGATTGAAGGATTTGACTACTTCAACTAGAAGAAAATATCAAACAACATACTGCCTCAAGCACTAGTAAATTGCATTCCAAAACTGTGGAACACCAATTTATGCAGGGCTTGATAGCCATACTCCTCCAACACAAACGATTGACAAAAAAAACCAACCAATCCAATTGGCTCTTCCATCCTGTCTACTGAAAGCTATTGAATGAGGTAGCCCTAAAAAAATGAATACAATTATAGAAGAATCCCAGTGCTGCACTGCATTCAAACATTGAAGCAAAAATAAGAATTATGATTACAGCAGCAAGTTGACTTAACTCTATCACCAAAAAATGCAACAGTACCATGTCCAATGCTTTGGGTAGCACTATTAGTTGGGCTTGGTAGAAGAACAAAGAAGATAAGTCACAATGAAACTACCTGAAAAACAAGCTGTACTATCAAAACAGTGTATTTATATCGGTGGAAAGTTTGAACACCATCCACTGACAGTCGATGTGGTTATGATCACATCTAAAGACCTCTTGAAGGTCCGCAAGTGATAAAGCCTCACCAAGAGGTATTTGAACTGTTTCTGAAGGTCACTATCAACTCCTGGAACCTGTAGGCCAGCCCTAAAATGATAAAGGCCTTTAGAAAGCCTCAACAGCTTAGAAAAGTAGCAGGACCCTCTATTTGTCAAAACTAATGTAAACGACTCACTTTAAAGTATCCAAAAGGGGGCATTCAAGGTCTACCAACCAAATAATAACCCACCCGATTCAACTTGAAGGTTTTGGGGGGAATATCTCAATAAACAACTAAATTTTATAATCTTACCTATAATCCGTTGAAAGGGGAGGACAATCAACCAAAGTGACTTCATGGATCACTAAGGGCATACAGCAGAAACAGCTGCTTCTGAGCAGTCTAGAGGATGTTACAGCATCCCTATGAGTAAAGGAGCTCTTCCGATCAAGTTTTAAGCAGCCTGGAGGGTTTTGAAGGTTTTCTTTACAGTAAAGTGGTAAACCCAAACCTTTTCAAAAACTTTGAAACACCCTGTGAGCAGGAAAAAGCCACGCAAATTCAATGCAAGCTTTACTGGGGGCATATTAACACCCACAAGAGCTGAAATAACTCACCAGATGAGGCTATGAAGCCTCTAGTGGTTGATAATCAACTAAGAGATAGATTCAGGGCTTAGCACTACCTGAATTATCAAATACATTGCACTAAAAAAAAGCCACTTACAGAACTTTCAATAGGATAAAAAGGTCTCACCCAAAGCTTATTAGAGCACAATTAAAGTGCTTTTAAAGGAAATTGGAGTTGGGAACTAACCCACCCAAAGCATGAAACAAGGTTCAAAAACAATAAATAGATGAAAAATAAAAAAACAAATAAGCCCTCATCAAGGCTTAAAACTGATGTTTTGTTTTACTCCTTTTTTATAAATTATTAATTATCTGACATTTCCTATCCTCACTTCCTACAGGCTTTGAACAACAAAGCAACAACAAAAAAAAGAGATTGGAAGAAAAAACAAAAACAAAAAAATAAACATAAATAAATAAATAAAAAATAAAAAATACAAATAAGTCCTGAACAAGACTTAAAACTGTTTATTTTCTATTTTTATTATTATTAAAGCTGAATATTACTGATGTTTTTTTCTTTTGATTAATGTATTTCATAAATTAAATAAAGAAGCCCTCATCAAGGCTTTAAACTGATAGTTTCCTTCTATTTTTTATAATTATATTGAGCTGACATTTGCTACTCTTAATTGCTCAAGGGCTATAAAGAAAATGTCCTCAGCAAGACATTAAACTGCTGGTTTCTGCTTTCATTTTTTATCTTCTGGCTGTTTATTTTACTTAAAATGATTTTCTATTTTTTTACAGAGCTTTACAATAATTTAATTAAACAAAAATTCCCTCAGCATGGCTAAAAACTGCTTAATTCATTTATGAATTGTAATTTTGATGATTTAAGTGGCTAATTAATTAATTATTTTTTTTTTTTGATATCCTGCAGGGCTAAAACTTTGGACAAATAAAAAGGCCCTGGAATGAGGGTTTAAATAACAAATATGTCCTCAGCAAGACATTAAACTGCTGGAATTTTTTCATTTTCTCATTAAAATTAAATGAAGCTGACTTATTTACTTTTATGTGCTACAGGGCTATGAAGGACAACATAATTGCCCTGAGCAAGGCTTTAAACTGCTATTTTATCTTTTATGCTTTCTTATTTTGAATGATAACTATACTAACATATTTGATTTGGCTTCCAAAGATGAGTCCTCAATAAGACTATAAACTGTTTAAGATAACTATACAACTTGGCTTTGAAGATAAATTACATGCCAGGAAACCCCAAGTGCAACAATCAGGTGCCTGGGCACAACATATGGTCCTTGGAAAGACCATAAGCTTCCCATCATTAGAAATCTCAACAAGGACTTAAATTTACAACACAATCAATCAAAGGTCCTAGGCAAGACCATAAAGTGCACTTTCAAATATCAACAAAAACATATGGTCCTTGGCAAGACCATAAACTGCCCCTTCAAATATCAAAAACAAATCACTAAAATTATCAACAAGGACCAAAGAAAAGACAACACATGGTCCTTGGAAAGACCATAAAATGCATATTTAAAGTATTCAAAAAGATTGGACAAGGACTACAGAAGGAGGATAAGTCCTAGGGTCATATCCCATTCATGAGCTCAAGAATATTCTATCATACTTTTCCTACTATTACAACAAGAGCCATTAAGTTGGCTTAATTTTTTAACTCAATAATAACAATAAAAAAAAACTCTACATCAAGTATTATTATTATTATTATTTTTAAAAAAAATGATCAATTTATTTGAAATATTTCTTCAATTACAAGAGAGTGATTGGAACTTGTTTGAAAAGAAGAAGTATTTGTGCCATGAAGGCATTAATTGAACTCTGAAGGAGTTATTTATATTAAAAACTCATAAATTGATGACATAATCTGGGTAATTTACATATTAATAACACCTCAATGTGCTATTTATTCCAAATGGAATTTAAAAAGCCCCCCAAAAAAAGCAAACAAGAGTTTTTTTTAAATTGTACAAATTTTCAATTTCACTGTTTATATTTTTTAACAACTCAAATGCAGTTATGGGTAACAGAAAATCTGAACCATAAAGGGGATGGACTTGAAATAAAGTCTGAGTCACAATGATGATTCCAAAAGGAAGAGTTGTGGCATCATAAGGGATATTATATGAATAAAGGACTCAAATTATGATCATTCAACTATGTAATATTAATCATAAATACTCTCAAGAGCACCAATTTTTACTGATTGGCACAACTTACCACCTTTAACCAAACAGTTCCATGATCTTAATTGTGATTCAGGTTTATTTCTTTTAAATTGTGATTTTTACTCAGATATCTCACTTAATGGTTATTTTATACTTACATTAAAAAAAAACAAAAAAAACTTATTATTGAATCATCATCAAAATAAAATGATGTAAATCTTATGTATCATTATTTATCCTTATCAAAATCACTTTAAAAAAAATAAGGGGTGGGTAAACCTATTTCTTACACTATCCCTTATAGTGGAAGTTTTGGGGGAATGAGAACATATTCTCTTCAAAATTCAAAAACCAACTCAAGATTTTTAAATGGAGAGGGGGGCCCCTCATCCAAACAAATATTATTAAAAAAAATATATCAATAAATTAATATTAAAATCAATTTTAAATCACCTTATTATTACAATCTTTTTATTTTTCATTTGTTTATAACAGGTACAATTCAGGAATACAAAAGAACAAAAGGATATAAATTAATTTGAAGAAATAGCAAGAGAATAGGGAAAGAACTAATTATAGGAAAATTATTCACAATACCAAAGATAAAGAAGATTGTTTATAAAGAAAA
This sequence comes from Austropuccinia psidii, assembly GCA_023105745.1. Taxonomy (NCBI): domain Eukaryota; kingdom Fungi; phylum Basidiomycota; class Pucciniomycetes; order Pucciniales; family Sphaerophragmiaceae; genus Austropuccinia; species Austropuccinia psidii. The sequence goes on from JALGQZ010000004.1 coordinate 71,585,061, forward strand.
GCAGGAGTTCCTTATGGATTGACCTTTGGACAACACCAGACCTTGGAAATTTCTTTGATTCTGGATTGACACTCAATTGGAATTCAAGAATCACTGGCCAGGATTTATGGACTGAAGGATGACTCACTGGATTAATTATTGACTCAGGACTCACTCAACATGATGGACCAACAAGATTATGAAAACACTCAACTCAAATTGCCCTTGGGATTTTAAAGAAGCTTGAAGACTCAAGAGGTCCTCAGCATGACACTAAACTGCTTCCCCTGTGGACTTGGGCAGGGAAACTTATAAAAAATAACAGCCAAGAATTTGGAGGGGATTGTCCTAGTCAGGAGAAGTGCTGAAGGACCATTTTTTCCTTAGCATGACAATAAACTGCTCCCTTTGTGTAACAGGAACAAGGGGTTTCACAGGTGTTTAGCATTATCAAATTGGCCAAAATGAACAAAGTGAAGTCTCAAGCCATCAATTAAGACAAGAAAATTTCTTATCAAGAAATAAAACAACCAGAAGAGTCTTGCATCAAGTGGGAATCATGAAGATTGAAGAATAAAACATGATTCAAGTGGAATCCAAATTCAAGCCCAAAGGAGCTCAAAAATCAAGATAAGCCCTTGGATTAGGACAGGAGGTCCTTGCATGACTTAAATTGCAGGACTTGTATACCTAATATACGGGGGTTACACACCTAGTTGTAGGTCCTGTATGACCTTAAACTACATCTTTTTATGGAAAAAAGAAGAAAGAAGAATTGTGAAGACCTCAATATTTCAGGACACTAGCCAATTCTTAGAAATAATTAAAAGCAAGAAGAAAAAAACAAAATAACTTACTGAAGATGGATCACCAAATTTTAGCAGCCAAATACAAATCAGTCCTGAAGAAGGTGAGACCAGTCAATGAGCCAATTCCTCAAGACCTTAACCCACCTTTGTCAAGAGATCCTTATGAAACACCTTTATCACCCAACCCACCTATATTTCAAGAAACCTTCAAGGTCACCCATGAAAGACTGCAAGCAGTCAATTTTGGCCCACCAGGATGGTTATCAAATGAAGAAATCAATTTACTCAAAAATGTTATTACCTTAAGGGAAAAAGCAATAGCTTTCTGTGAAGAAGGAAGAGGATTACTCAAACACTCATATGGAAAGCCTTACAAAATACCAGTAATACCTCATGAACCTTGGAAGAAGAAACCAATTCCCATTCCCAAATCAATTTTACCTCAGTTTACTGAATTGATCAGAGAAAGAATCAGGACTGGACTCTATGAGCAATCCACATCAAGCTACACAAGCCCCATCTTTTGTGTGGCCAAATCAAATGGGAAACTCAGAATTGTCCATGACCTTCAAGAACTCAACAAAGTCACCATCAAGGATGCTGGCTTACCACCTCATATTGAAGAATTTGTAGATGCATTTGCAGGAAGAGCATGCTATGGACTAGGAGACATCATGGGAGGATATGATGAAGGAGAATTAGATGTCACGACAAGACCCCTCACCACTTTTGAAACACCCCTTGGAAGGATGCAACTCACAAGACTACCCCGAGGAGCCACCAACTCAGTAGCAGTATACCAAGCCCAAATGACCTGGATACTCCAAGAAGAAATACCAGAAAGTGTAGGAATTTTTATTGATGATGGAGGAATAAAAGGGCCAAGATCACTTTATAACCAAGAAACACTACCAGAAAACCCCTCAATCAGAAGATTTATATGGGAATATGCCATAACATTAGAAAGAATTTTATTCAGAATTGAAGAAGCAGGACTGACTATCTCAGGATCAAAGTTTGCATGCTGTGTGCCAGCTTTGGACATAGTAGGGCATGTTGTATCATTCAAAGGAAGAACAATCTCAAAACAAAAGATCAACAAGAGTCAAAATTGGCCAACACCTCTTAACAAGAAGGAAATAAGGGGATTTCTTGGACTTTGTGCCTATGTAAGGATGTTCATTCAAAACTTCTCACAAGTAGCATCACCACTCAGAAGGCTCACCAGAGAATATGTTGACTGGGACTGGGATCAAAAATGTGAAGAAGCTTTCCATAAGCTCAGGAGAATAGTTGGAGAAGAAATAACTCTCAAGAAATTAGATTATGACAAAGGATCAGGAAAAATTAAGCTAGCAGTAGATTCAAGCTACATTGCTGCAGGAGCAGTACTCACTCAAGAAGAAAAAGAAGGAAAAGACAGACCAGTATTATATGAATCAATAACTTTTTCAAAATTAGAATCAAAATACTCACAACCCAAATTGGAACTCTGTGTAGTTGCAAGAATTCTCAAGAAGCTTCAAGCAATACTTTGGGGACAACATTTTGAATTACAGGCTGATGCCAAGGCCTTAATTGAAATGATAAACACCCCTTGCTTACCCAATGCCCCCATGACAAGATGGGTGGCTTTCATTCAACTATTTTCCTTTGATTTGGTACACAAACCAGGAAAAACTTTCACTATGCCAGATGGGCTATCCAGAAGACCAAAGACCTCAGAAGAAGAAGATGAAGATGCACCAGAATTTGATGAAGAAGAAGATTGGATCAAGCCACACCCTAGATTTGGGGCTAAGACTATAAATTCACTCAATTTTTCAGGAATACAGGTACCAACCAAACAAGAAGGATTTTGGAAGAGAATGCAACAATACTTAATTACAATGAAAAAACCACAATCAAGCAAAGATGAAGAGTTTAGAAGGATAAAAAGAAGGTCATCCAACTTTTTCTTAGAAGATGGCCAGCTTAAAAGGAGAAACAACCCAAACCCTCAACTAGTGATTTCAAGTCAAGAAGTTCAAAGCTACATTTTAAAATCACTTCATGAAGACATGGGCCACAGAGGGGAAAATGAAACTTACAGAAGAATTAAAGCAAGATTTTGGTGGGAAGGAATGAAGAAATCAGTAAAGAAATGGGTTCAATCTTGCCTAGCCTTCCAAAAGAGAAGTCAAAACTTACATAGAGAACAAGGAAAATCTACAGCAACATCCACCATCTTTGAAAGAGTCAGTATGGATGCATTCCATATCAAATCTGGAAGATGGAAGTACATGGTTGTGGCCAGGGATGATTTTTCAGGCTGGCCAGAAACAGTTGGACTAGTCAAATTAACAGCAAAAGCAGTTGCAGAATGGTTCACCTCACAATGGATATGCAGGTATGGCTCACCAAAGGAAGTAACTGTTGATGGGGGGCCAGAGTTTGGAAAGGAATTGCAAGATGCAGTAAAGAAAGCAGGATCAAGGATCAGAGTCACCACACCTTATTACCCAGAGTCTCAAGGAATGGTTGAAAGGGGCCATAAGCAACTCAAAGATGCATTAGTCAAGATGTGTGGAGAAAATGGAGGAAAATGGAAAAAATATCTACCTTTGGTTACATTGGCTGACAGAATCTCAACTAAAAGGACAACTGGTTTCTCACCATATGAACTCCAATTTGGACAACTTCCAGTATTACCAATTGACATTGAAACAAAAACATTTTTAGCAGTAGAATGGCACAAAATATTCACAACTGTGGAATTACTGGAAGCCAGAGCTAAACAATTAGAAGGGAAAGAAGAAATGAGAAGGAAAGCAGCAGAAAAACTCAAAAAATCAAGGGAGGACTCAATGAAATATTGGGATAGAAGAATGGCACACCAACTAAGATCACCACTCAATCCAGGAGATTTGGTCCTGGTTTACAACAAAGCAATAGAAACTAATTGGGGACTACTTTTCAAAAACAAATGGAATGGACCCTACAGAGTAATCAAACAAATAAACAATGGACCATATGAACTTGAGGAACTTGATGTAACAGAATTAGCAAGAATATTTGCAGCATCTCAAGTCAAGAGGCTCTACCCAAGAGGAAAGTTGATAAACACAAAAGAAGACACAGAAGAAGAACAAAGTGAAGAAGATGAATCAATAAATGAGGAAGAGGTATTGGAGGAAACCACAGAATCAGATGAAGAATAGAGAGCTCTCACCTGGAATGCTGGGGACAGCATTAAATGGAGAGGGGGATGTGGTATTCCATACCATTTTTTTTCACCAGGCTCAAGCTCATAGTACCCCAAAACAGCAGTAAATCCAGCCTACAGGCAGACTTACACTTAAATTTTACACCAAAAGGTCAATTTTACAGCAAGAAGCTGGATTTAACTCATAAACCCATGGCACAGGAACCAAAGGGAAGTATATATGTTTAAACAAATTATTCAATTTCATTATGCATATGTAAAAAAACAAGTTACAAATAGCAAACTAGTTACAACAAATAAGGTACCACCCTTTAAAATTACACACCCACCCAGCCTTACACCCCCTTATAGCCACAGGACTCATGCAGCAAGAAAAGGACACCTGCATGAATTACACAGCAACCTAGAACTTAACATAGAAAAGTCACATGATGCAAAGCTCAACTCCATGGAATTCCTGCAATTCATTTACAACACAGCCCCAGGAGTACCTTATCTTATATCCCCAGTAGCCCCACTTAAAACCTTAAAACAGAATCAAAATTATTTACACCACTCATCACCTCATGCAAACCAAAGCTAGTTACAACAGGCTGCATGCAGTACACAATCCCAATTAAATCTCAACCACATGACTATGCACAGCATGTGTCAAAATCAAAAATCACATCATCTCATAAAAACAGTAAATTAACCAGTGCAAGAAGTTATCACCTGACTTCATTTTAAAGTTCAAAAAGAATAAAAACAAACATGACACCTGCATAAATTACACAGCCACTTCTACCAAACCTAAATTAGGACATATGCAAAGGAATTACAAGGTCATCATGTGATACTGCATCCACCAACAGAATATCATGTGACAGGAAAGAGGCTGTGCACAACAAAAATCCCCAGCCAAAATTGAATCACCTCATGTATGCAAGGAAAATTCAAGAATATCACATCATAATTAGTTCACCAAAAGACAATCATGTGATAAATGGAGGCTGTGCAGAGAGAAAATTATCACCAAACCTTAAATCACCTGACCCATGCAAGAAAGGTCCTCACCAAAAATGGAGTCACATGATGAAACAAGAGGAATTAAAGTGGAAAAAGACAGCTCCCATGGAGGGCCCCCTGGGCTCCCAAAAGGTATAAATAGAGGGGCTCTCTCCCCCCCAAATTTCAAAAAATCCCCCCATGAAAATTATATCCCATGCACATTATATCCACTTCAAAGTAGGAGCATAGGAATAATTCATCCCTCACCTGGGAGGTAGTCCAGTATATTATAGTATGTTTACTTGCCCAGTAGCTAAGCTCAGTGGAAGTATAGTGTTGAAGATTACCCAGTAGCCAAGCTCAGTGGATTCTTATTATTATTAAAAAAAAATTACCCAGTACCCAAGATTAGGGTTACTACTCTATTAAAATATTTTATCCAGTAAAATTAACACCATTTATCAAGACTTAAAAATAACTTACCCCTTCAAAAATTCAATATCAAAGAACCTTACCTCTTAAATTTAACAAATAAAATTTTATCTCATTATTAACAACTCTTAAAAAAAATAACAAACCTTTAAAAACAATTATTTTACTCTATTATAACTATACCTTGACAAAATTACCTTTATCAACACCAATCAAATTTTCCAGAAAACCTTAAATAACCCATCCTACCAAGGAATTATCACCAAGAAGAAAAACCTCACCTCAATTTCACCAAAAACTATTAAAATTAAAACAGACAAGTATTTCATTAAATCTCAAATTTAACCAAAATCACTAACATTATTGTTCATATTATTTATTGAATAGGTCTTATCTGAGACTGCTGAATTTTGTCTTCTGCAGTTGTAAAGCCACTTACTAATTTTATTTTGGTTTGTGAGCTCCAGGGAAGATTTTGTTCAGTATTTTAGGAGGGGCAGGCAATACACCCTTGCCACCCTTGGTTACAGGAGTTATTAGCAATTCAAAACTAGTTACCTGTGATTTCCCCCTCCAGGTACTGCCTCATTTGAATCCCACACAAGAGGAGTTCCCACAGTAGCCTTTAGTATTAAGAAGTTTCTCAATTTTGTGTGAGCAAGGAATCCCCATGCCATTAGTTAGTGTTTTGGAGCATGGCTAAAGATTTGGTTGGTGTTTGAGCTTTTGAAATTGGTCTTCAATAATCTTTATTGCTTTTATTGATATAGTGCCAAGTAGCTTCTTCAAATGTGGGGAAACATCAGTCAATTTTTGAACTATTTCTTTTCCCATAGTATGGTGGATATGTTTCAATTGAATATCAATTGCTGTTTTGAAATTTTGGAATACTGTAAAAAGCCCTCCATTATAATTATTAATAAATGATTTTATGTAGGAGTGTGCAGATTCAAAATGGGAGCTGGCTTGATTTCCTAGATGAGGATTCTGTATTTCCCAAGCAGTGACAAACATTCTATCAAATGGGAGTAGGTTGTTTGAGATATATGCCCATGTTCCTGAGTAATCTTTTGACTTCTCTTTGATTTTCTCAAGATTGTTTTCATATTCCTCAGTTGACTTGGAATTGACAACTAGTGCTCAGGATGTCTGATAATCCTTCCAATCATCCTCTTGAAAATATTTGTGACAATTTTGGATAAGGCTTTTGCTGATGTGCCATTTGCAATAATTATATATTGTGCTAGGAAAGACTAATTCAATGGCCATCTTCAGAGCTGGCTCATGATCCATGATAATAACCTTGGGAATTCTGGGTGGCTGAAATAAAATTTTGAGTCCTTGAAGGGCCCATATGTATCCATCGTCATTTTCCCATTTCATGTAGCAAAAGGCTAATGAGAAGGTGTGTCCAGTTGCAGTTTGGTCAACCATGTGGAAAAGTGGCAAATTGTACTTTCATGCCTGGTAAGTGGCATCAATCAACATCACGTGGTGGTTTATATGACCCAATTCAATGGAGGCTGGGTGTGCAAAGAATAGGTTGGTAATCTTTCCATTTATATTAATTTTGCTACTATGAATCCAATTTCTCTCTTTCAGAAGACGTATTAGATATTCCAGTTGAGATTGACCATTCCTTTCCTTGATTGATAGATTTCCTTTGTAGTTATACAGAGTTCTGCTAGTGGTACAGGTATTTCCTTGGGCATAAAGCTGGCTTAAAATCTGATTAAAATGGACATTTACCTTCATCAATCCTTCAACTTGCACAAGTTCTTTTTCATTAAGCCAACAATGAATGGGATTTACTGATGGGGCTGTAGATGGTGGATGATTGTGCAGAATTTCTAGTGGGACTAAAACCCAATAGCTAGATCTGGTGAGGTGAATTGTGTGAACTTCCTCAGAATTGATATCACCTTGATGGTAAGAGCATAGTAAATACGTACAGTATATTTGATGACCTACTCAGAGCAGGAATAGAGCCTCTGAGCCTAAACTTGCATCCACATTTTTTTGTTGTTGACTGCCTCTGGGTAGGTCCTTTAAGGTTTATATATTCACCATATTGGTCACATGCCAAGTAAATGTTCTTCCCTTGGTCAGAATTCTTCTTTGTTAATGCATAGCCATGACCTTTCTCCCACTTTTGTGTGAACTGGATGAGGGTATCTACATCATTGAACCTTGCAAGTGGAGGTGGTTCTAATTTCACTAAATAGTCATTCAAATCAGTAAACGTGTGGTGGATGAATGGAAATATATGTAAGCTTACATCCAGTGGAGTAATCATATTTATCTGGGTCGGTAATGAGAGGGAATTGTTCATTAGGGACCAAAAAAGCAGGTGTGCAATGAGTAGTGGCCTGTATAGATGATTTCATTTCCTCAATATCACCTTTGAACTGATTTGTCCCAGATTCATGTAGATTCAGAGCTTCAATGGGCTGTAATGGTTCCATTCTAGAGGTCAAGCATTCAGGTGGTGGAAGGTTGTGGGGCTTCAAGGCTTTCCCGGGTGTTAATATAGTATTTTGAGAAGTATATGAGCACTCTGATTCATTATAATGGACTGGATGAGTATCAAATTGGGAGTAATCAGGCTCAAAGTGAAAGATAGGGGACATAAGGGGGTAGATGAAGAGACTCTTTGAAACAATTGACGTGTTTAAGAAATAGAGGTATAAAAATGATTTTTGGTGGAATATAGATTGATATGAATAGCTTAACAGTCTTGTAATAATAATGGAATTTATATATTTTGTAAAAGAGGAACACCTTTCCAATTCTTTTGCACTGATATTGGCAACTTGTGGTTAGAGTGAGAATGATTTTGCAATAGAATTTTCGAGATAATTGTGATTATTAATGATTTGAATTAAGAGTCATTTAGTCTTTGCAATCGAATGAACCAACATCTGGATATCAAAATAGAATCATACTAGAATGGATTGTGGGATGAAGGTCTATTCCAAGGGAGCTCTTGTTTAAGTCTTTCCGGGAAAAATCAAAGGTAGATTTCTGAACACATCAAAATACACTTGGAACATTTTGGAAGTATTCAAATAGCTGTATAAATTTGTAAAATGGATCCTTGATCAATGTGGCAACTCCGAACAGGAAGATGAATTTGGTGACAGGTGTACAATTTCAGTCTAATCACAGCTCTCATTAGGTTTCAGTCTGTGAGGGGAACAAATACAAAGCTCCCCTCAGGTCTTGTTATGTGTGGTACTATTTTGCATTCTGTATTCTCATATGAATTAGAAGCTTCTAGACCAAAAAATTCAATGACCACATTCTGGCACTCTTTGTCTCCTCATTGATTTTATAAAAGGGATTCTCATTTCAATTTTAGCCTAGAACTACATCTCTTTCTTATAGCTTCATAAAAATACTTACCTTCCAAGAAAATATATCATACTTGTCTACAATTAGTCGTTTTTGTCTTTATGGATGCTAACACTACTAACACCTCTGATATGGGTCCTCAAAAGCAATTAAATTCTCCCAAATCTTATGATATGGAGTGCTCATCAAGTGAAAGTATCATTGCCATTAGTACAGCCATCCCAAATCCACCTCCAGAATTGCCAGAAGGTATGTTTTTTAATGGAATTTACTTCTGAACAAATCAGTCTTATCAGTATCTCAATTAATCAGAAATAATGCACAAAAGCAAAATAGAGGCACCCCATTCTCATTGGGCTTCTTCCACTGAAATATCTACTGAGGTGCCTTTTGGGGCTGAAATAGAAGTGATTACAAAGGAACAGTTCTTGAAAAATTCATCACAAATAGCCCCAAGATTAGAAGGAATGTCCAAAGATGCACGTATTCCTCAATATGTACAAGAGAAGCTCCAGGAGGCTAGAGAACTGCTGGTTGCTGATATTGATTGTATGTATAAAAAATTATTATCTCATATATTTCAAATTCCACCCTAATATCTTGGAATTATAACTTTAGGGGTCAAATCGGGCAATACACTACCTCCCAAATCACATGTTAAAATTGGTACAATGACAAACATTTCTTCAAAAAGGAATTTCAAACCTTCAAAGAATCAAGCAAAAAATAAAATTCACCAAACTTTTCAATTGGCCCCTGAAGCTAATGAGGGGGAATCAGAGGCTCTTTGTCCTTCTGCTAATGAAAGTAATAATGGACATCCAATAAACACCACAAATTATCACCCTGTTGAAATTCCTGAGACTGGAGGTGTAACCAATCATCATTAAAACATTGTTCCAAGTCCAAATTTGGACACTCAGGAAGCAACTACTGTTCCCAATGAAAATATAAGTACAGCAACTCAAAGAACAGTGGCTGAGGATGAAATTTTATTGACCCAAACAAATTCGGACCCACCAATGGATTCAGCTGCTTGTTCACTAACTCTAACTCCAAGTCATTCATGCATGAAAATTATATTGGAAAATGAAAACAAATTTTATTACATTCTAATGTCATATCATGTATTCAAAAGGGAAGATTGGATCAAATTTAATTCACTCATTCAGATGACCTTCATGAAGTGCAAATCACTTGTTTCAAAGAATGAATTTCCAGCCAAGCTCCATTGTGGGATTCGCTACAAGAGTGGTAGGGACATTAGAATGGAAGAGTGGCTTGAAGAGCTCCATGCAGCTGGTAAACAGGCTTTCAGAAATATCTATATTGGTTATCTCACTAATCTCATTTTTCTCATAGGATTGGATCTTTTTTCACCAATATCTGAGGAGCCGTTAATCTATGAGACAATTTGGAATATGTCATTATTCCAAAGCGACATGTCCATACTGGCGGGTTTACCCAAGAGGCTCCATGCACTGTATCTATTGGTGCACAGTTTTGTTCAACCAAGTCAACATCAAAAGAAGCAAGTTGTCAAAATTTTATTTGAAGCCATTGCACTTTATATGGATGATCAGAACCCTCCAGTTACATTCAATATTTCTGATTCAGCTTCCAGTGATTCTTTGTCTGTGGATATTAGTGCTATCCAATATTTGGGCTCATGTTTGAGTGTCAACAAGGTTCAACTTGCTCCACAAAGCAATGAAAGTCAAGAAGTTACTAGTATCAAATCAAAAGGAATTTTAACACCAACCTTGACTGGCTTGGTGGATAATATCCTCCAGCTAATGATTGCATTTAATTGGGTGGGTTGATTCCAAAGCTACCCAGAAAATTGGAAAGTGATTGGTCAAGAGAGGAGTGGATGCTTTGAAAGCCTTGGTGACCATTCAAGATCAGATGAAGGCTGGAAGACCATGCTACAATCTGATTGCAGCATTCCTTACAGGGGGTGTACGTGGACTTCTGGTGTGCTCAGCTGATTACCGCATTAGTTCAGAAAAAGGGACCTTTCAGCTTCTGGAAATTTCATCAATTCTCAAGATAAAAGAATCCTTGCAAGATGGCAATATTTGGAAGCGCACAAACAAGTATATATGTGAAAACCTTCATGAAAGCTTTTTCTCAAATCATTCATCTTCACCAATTTGCCCAAGAAAATACCGCCTTGCAGAATATTTAGCATTGGAATTTAGTGAAGCATGACAAAAAACACCCTTTGGGGTCTAATTTAATCATGAACTTACCTAAAAGGGTTGGTATTTACAAAGAAATACAAAAGGTGTAAAATAGTGTGTGTGTCATATTACTTATTATTACCTGTTACCTGTAATTCATCACTATTGAGTGCAGAATATGCTTACTGTGCGGAGTCATGACTTCAAACAGCTTTGTGCCAAGCTTCTTATAAGATTATCCAGTGTGTGTTTGTCACCTGGGTGCAAAACAATTTACGGGAAACAACTTGATGCCACAAGTATCACAATAGAGATTGTGAATATGCTTATGGGAATTTACCGTAAAAAGATGAAGAAATGAGAGAAGTGATGCCAGGAACCTTCTGAGGGGCTTGAACCCACAGAGCCTAGCTGTTTCACTAAGGAAGAATGAGTTGGATTTGGTTTTCCAAAGCTATTTTCACCAACCACCCAGATTTACAACCCAGGTGCCCTGGGTGAGTCTGGCCAGCGCCCGGGATTGAACATGCTACCTCTCAACCAGTTGAAGAGGCAGATTCTCTAACCATTAGGCACTCCAGGCATTCAGCTGACGTGCCTTTACCCACGTCAGGCTGACCTGTAACCAGCTGACGTATGTACAGTACTGTAAGTTCTGACCTGTAAGCTGACATATTTCAACCCCTTTGTCTTTTTCTTCTAACTTGATCACTTCATCCATTCATCTCTGATAATCTCTTTCCTTGGTACGTTCAGTTTCTATACTATTTCATTATTCTTGTATTGATTTTTCCTAATTTTTTTTTCAAGTATTTTTTCAATTCAAAGCAATAATAAATGTCAAGGATTTTGTGTACCTTTCCAAGCTGTAGTAAGTACGTCTTTCAAGATTCAGAAGGTCACAGTCATAAAGGACTGCTTGTTAGTCGCAGCACCAAAAATCAACATTGGGAAAGAGTGGCTTCTGAGCCTGAAGAAGACAAAATTATGCAGCTGTTTCCAAAATTTTTTCTAAATCAAAATCAAAATTAAAAATCTCAAACAAATGAAACAAATGAAATGGTTCCTTCAACACATCAATTGGAGATTCAAGCTCATCACAATCTAGAAAAATATGATACTGAAAGTGTAACGAGTGAGTCTGTCTGTTTTTATTATCAATATCAATAAAGCATGATCTCTGACTTTCTACATGACCAGAACCACTTTTGCATTTCATAATGTGGCTACATTTGTCATGCGGAATTAGTAGATTAAACAGCCAGAAAGCAATAAAGAAGATTCAAAATTTATTCCAGCACATGCCATCAAACTTTGGCCTTGAATATAATCTTGAAGAAAAGTTACCCCATGATGTTTGCACAATCATCTGTCACAAATGCGAATATTGACCCTCCTCCATGGGTGTTGTGGCAATTCTAACCTGGAGCCAAGTTGGGGCCAATTGGTCCCCTCTGGTTATCTATGGCCATATCCTGCCACCATTGGCCTCCTTGGCCAATTTCCACCTCACCAACCCCCAGGCCTTTATCTTTGATTCTGGGCCTGGGGGTCCTTTTGTCTTCTAGGGGCCTCCAGGCCCCCTAGCCATCACCATTGGCTTTGGGCCACCCCTTTTCATTAGGGCAGTTTAGGCCTAAATGGCCTTTTTGGGCCATTTAGGCCCCCTACAGCTTCTACAGCCCATGGGCTGTAATTCACGGTCCATGGTCCGTAGGCCAATTAGGCCCCTTTTGGACTAATCCAATGAGGCCAAAAGGGGGGCAACAATCTAGCCCCCAACGCCAGGTGGGTCCCAAACCACAATTAGACCCACCTGATCCAATTTTGGCCATCAATTCCATGGACACCAAAATGGCCATAGAACCAGTAGGACCCAAATTTGGCCATGGACCACCAGAGGCCACCACATTAGCTCAGCAAGCATTCCCCTCAGCTTAAGGGGAATTCTTCCATTCCTCCATGCACCCTGTACTCAAGGTTGCAGGTGTGGTGCATATATGGTATTATATACCATTTTGCACCATTTTTTCTCAGCAATTCAATGGTGAAGTATTCAGGACCAGATTCCACAATTCCAAATCAAAGTCCCAAAATCCAACGCCCATTTCGAAGGAGGATTTCTTAACTCATCAGTCTGGCAATCCATGGAGGCAATCAGAAGACCATTCAAGGATCCCAACCACCTGGCCCTGCAGGAGTTGGGTTGGAAATTTCATTCAGTATTATTCCAAGGGTATTCTCAGAGGTTATACAGCATTTCAATCAGTTGTCAAGGCATCAAGTATTTCAATACTCCTTAGACAACTCAATTGGCCCATACAGGCGTCAATCAAGCAACCTGTATGTCCTTGGCCCAATTGGGCCAATTCAATCTTCCACTGTGGGAATTCAATCACACAGTTCAGCTTCAAGATGGCCAGAACTGTATTGGCCCAATTCAGACAGTACAGCCAGTGATCCACCTTCCAGGATCAGTCTTTCAGTTTTTCACATATACTGGCCACCTTTCAGCACCTGGGGACTTTTTCCCCAGTTAATTAATATATTGGATTTATTATTATCTTTATTTTCTTTTACATTATTAAAGTTAATACTGATAATCTTAAGTCAGTCATTCAGCACCCCTTCTCTTTTTATTCCTTGCCTGTCAGTGGATATTGGTGGTCATATCCTTTACTAATTCCATTTCCTTTTCTGGAAGGTTGAAACAGTGAATTGAGGATTCACTTGGTTGGCTTCTTATCTTTTCCTTATCTTTGGCATACTTGTCTTTTCCATTCTTCTTCTTTAAAGAAATCAATCTTTATTATTCTTTTATCTCTTGGAGCCCTCCAAGTGAGCTCTTGATTCCTGAGTGCCAGGCCCTCTTGCTTCCATAAGAGCCCCTGTGACATCATCAAACAACTCAAGTTAGAAGTTCCTTTTGAACAATATGTATGCTGCCCAAAGTGCTACTCACTGTATGATATTGAGTTATCTCCTGAAGAATGTCAATATATGCCAACCATCAAGAGTATTCCATGTGGCACCAAACTTTTCCTTCCCTTTAAACTCTGTCGACTTCCTTCCATCAATTTCACCCTAAAAACCCCAATGGTTTTCAGACCTCCTCAGCTTCCAGGTCAGATTCATCTTTCAAGACAGCCTCAACTTTGCAATCCACAAAGCAAGTTCATATCTCAACCAATCAAGTCATGGCTGAAATGGTTCCTCAATGTCCCAGTAATCAAGGATGAAACAGAAAAGTGGGCTTTCAAGATCAGCAATAATGATACAGAGCATTTATCAGATGTTTCACAAGGTAAAGCTTGGAAGAGATCATCCTCAAAAAGTGTGCAAAAACATACATTGGAATTACGGTTTTCACTTGTTGTCAACTGGTTTAATCCCAGAGGAAACAAAATCTCTGAAAAGCAGGTCTCAGTTGGTATAATTGCTCTCAACTGCCTAAACCTTCCTCCTTGGCTTCAATTTCAGCATAAATACACCTGTCTTTCTGGAATAATACCTTCTCCAAATCAACCCAACATGGTGACAATCAGTAATGGCTTAAATCCACTTGTAGAAGATCTTTTAGAGTTAAATGAAGGAGTCAAAGTAGCTACTCTGAAGTAGACAGCTGTTCGACCAGTGATCGTCAAAGCTGTTGCATTGATTGGTGACATTGTGGCCAATCACAAAGTTGCAGGCTTTATGTCTCATTCAGCACACCACTTTTGTTCATGGTGTGAGGTTAAGCACAACGAAAGAACAAAATTACAACTCGGACCACCTCTTAAAGGCATGACAGTCCTTGAACAATCTAGAAAAATGGAAAACAGCTAGCTCAATATCAATTCAACAAAGGGTTGCAAAACAAAAAGGCATTTTTTGGTCAGCACTCAATCGGCTTCCATATTGGGATCCAGTAGTCAATGTCTCATTGGGTGTAATGAACAACTGGTGTGAAGGCATTCTACATCATCATTTTAGGTATTGGTGGGGATTCAATAGTACTCCTCTTCAAAGATCAACCATGCAAGAAGATGAATCTGACTCACCAGAATATGATTCCGATCTGAATGAGGATGAGATGGAAATATATGATTGTGACTCATCTAGCAAATTAAACAAGAAGAATATTGGCTACCTTTCGGAAGATACAAAACAGAAGTTGAAAAAAAGGATTCAAGATGTAGTGGTTCCCAAGGATGTCAGCCATATACCATTGAACATAGGTGAGAAGGCAGTTGGAAGATTGAAAGCAAGTCAATGGCTGGCTTTATCGGGAATTTATATCCCATTAGTAGCTCTGAATGTCTTTTGGGATTGGGATGACCCAGATAATATTTTTCTTATAAATACAGGCTCCCTTATTTGCTGTACCAAAATCGTAGGCAAAAGCTCTATTACAAAGAATGATTCAATCCAATTTGAAGAAGGCTACAGAAAATATTAAGAAACCTCTAATGAAATATTTCAAGATATTTGTGTCACTCCCAACCACCATTATTCAATGCACATACCTGATCAATTGCTTTGGTGGGGACCTTTGATGGTGAGAGGCTCATTGGAGTTTTAAAAAGATTTCAAACAAATTCTAAATACAGTATGTACCTAAAAACAAAAATAATTTGGCTTACTAATTTTTTGGCTTGTTTAACGTATGAAAATGAGAGCAATTGAGGAAACAATGATTTCAAAGTTTGGACAGCTTCAAAGACTTGAAGCATGCAGTATGGTATTTGAAGAGCTTAATGTTAATAAAGAGGTGAAACAAATTTCAAAGAAAAAAGAAATCAACAATAATACATATATAAATCTACTTCAACATCTGCAAAAGAAACGACCTCAAATAAAAGATTACTGCAATTTGCCACACTCAATGGAAGATCAAGTGTTAACAAATTATGTAACAGAGTTCACAAACACAGAGTGGCACTTTGGATTGAAAATCTCAAAGAATCTTCCCAATAATCTCATTTACATCAATACCAAGCAGGGTGACATCAAATTTGAAAAGGTCATTCATATCCTTGATTTGGGGTCCAAGAAAATTCATCAAGGGCCAGTGGTTAGATTGTGTTAGGGAATATGAGGTAGGCTTTGAGAGGGTTGAGTTTTTCTTGACTTTGTGGAAAGTGAAACATGTAAGAGTTGCAAGTTGTTTGGGCTTTGTGTCACTCTCCGAGATACAAGGATTTTCTGCCTACCTTGACCTTCCAGCATGGACATTAGGTTGCAAGGAACCCACATTATTTGCTTGGGCAATAAATAAATTTGTTGGAACAGAAGTATTTGATTTGATTTGATAGCTATTTAGCTTTATATGTTTTCTTAAAATAGATATACAGAATCATAATAATGGAAAAAGTTTTTTTGTAGTATTTCATATAATCAATCTGGTGTTTTGAAGGTGTTGTTTCTTGTAAAGGTGTAAATGGTATCAACTAAAAGATATTTTTTCGGCTTTTCATTTGTAATTTTAATTAATTTCCTGAGATTCTATGCGCCCCATTAAGCTTTCAAAAAGACATAAAAAATGCTATAATATTTCAAATACAAGCATAAGTAGCCCTCTGAGGTATAAAATTTCAGGGAATTTTAGTCTTTATTGAAGACTAGATAGCGCTCATTTTCAAAATGTTCTCACCAGTAATGAGGTGTCATTCTCAGAATCTATATCAATATGGCAAGCTTTTAAAAGTTGATATGGTTTATATTAATTGAAGAAAAATCATATTTCTATTGTTACAAGTACTCTTGGGGGTTATTTGAAGAAACTATACTGTCCCTTTAGGTCTTTTCCCAAACAAGAACTTCTATTGTTATGGTATGAAAGGTTCACTTCCTTTGAGAATTGTAATTTAGAGCCTCCATATTGATACTGAGTATTTTATGATCTTATTGATCTGAGCTTTTGAAGGGATCTTTATGATTTGGATTCAAAAATAAATTGAAATAATGATAAAATGCCTTTAGCTTCAGAAGACATATTGCTTTGTAAGTGCTATTTGGAGATTTTGTATTATGCCAGGCTAGTTGAAAGGGACATTTCCTGAGTGTCTGTTGCCTATCTTGTTTGTTCTGGCTAATAAAGCATAAATCAAGTTGGAATGAACCCCTATTGTTCAATTGCAGTTTTCCCTTTTCTTGTCCTCAAATAACTTGGAATTATTTTTATCATCTTTTATATTGAAAGATTAAATCATACTCAACCATTATTTTATGAAGTGCCATAAATATGTAGCAATATTCTAGTATTACCAACTGAATTCTTTGATATAGTTTCTTTTTAAATATTTGAGCTTAACTTCATTCTATAAAGCTTTAATTAAGGCAACTTGAATTGGGGAAAACAATAACTTGGAGATTACAGGTAAAGATAGGCCCCAAATTTTATCATGATGGAAATCACAGGTAACAAATATATATTTGAGGATTTATATATGGCTTATTTTATCTCCCAATTTTTGATAATATTTTTTTGGTGATAAGTATTAAGTATTGTATCAAATGTGTGAACATTGTTTGGCATGTGATCCATAATGGGTAAGGTAAATTCAGATAATAGATATCTATTTTACAAAATTTTTTAAGCCTGAATTGAACATCCTGTTAAGCTCTTGGGTCCTTGGCTCACTCAATACATACAGCCATACTGATTTTATCTATATTTTTCATTTTACAGTACATAACTTAGTTTGGTTGATGAAGACATAAGACTATGACCATTCTTCATGACCTATCTGAATATCCTGTCATTAAATTAACTTATTATAGATTTTCTACAATGGGTCAAAAATTCAAGGTCCTCAAATTTGAATGATTGAATTTAAAAAAATCATGGATATAGTACTCCTATCTGGAACCCAAAACACATTCTCTTAAGCATCATTGAAATTATATATGAAAATATACTTAATAGAGTTATTTACATCAATAGACATCAAATGAATTTAAATTATTGATAGCTCAATTTTTATGTTTCAATCTTTCAAAAACATAAAATCAACCCAAAAAGAGATTTTTCTCATTTGAATTTTGAAGCAACACCACATCAAGATTTTTCTTTTCCATAATGTTATTTTCCAATGAATCCATTTTACATAAATATTGGTATTAGTTGAACACAGGTTTATATTTTATTAACTGAGTGTATTCAAAAATACAGTATTAATTAACCTCATGAATAATTTCTCTTAAATGTTTTATAAAAATAATGTTTTTTAGTTTTGAATTTTAATTAATTATGAAAATGTTATGGAGATTTACTGTGACATGAAAACTTCTTTTTGTGTATTTTTGACTATGGTAGAGCCACAACACTCTTATCTTCCTCCTTTTTGTGTCATATTTTGATAATATAATGATTATTTCTTATGAGTATGAAACACTTTCAGTTATTATTTGATCTAAATTAGAACTTTCCTAAACCCTATTACTGCTTTAACCTATAAGCTGCCATGAATTATGGCAAAATGGGTCCACCAAGTTGGTGGGTGCTTAATAACACCTCATAGCCCATACTCTTCCCAAGGTTTGCAATCTTTTATTCAATTTTTTTCTTCATTAGAAGAATCTTTCATTAATATAATGAGCAATTTGGTAAAATCAAAATTTATAACATGAAAAGACCAAAGATCCTCCCTTAACTTTATCATAATGTGTATTTTTTACCAAATTTAACCTTTCCAAGCTGACTGGAGTCCTGATCTTATAAGAGGAAGGCATTTTTAACCAAAAATACCCCTGATAATGTCTTTTTGGGGGGATACATCAAGATAATTTTACTAATTTTGAGTTTTTCCCTCAATATTGTACATTAAAGTAGTTCTATTTTGGGGGAACAAAGATTCCTATTTTGAATTAAATAAGTTGAATAATTCAAATCTAGTTTTTTGAGTAGTCAGCCTAAGTGATCATTATGATTTCAATTACTGTATCCCAAATTCTTTTTGATTAGAAACATTAAGTCACTGTAGGTCTGTAGTATTTTTCTTTTAATTATTAATTAACCTGTGGTTTCTGTTCATACTATGGGCTAGGCATCCCCTTCATTTTTTCCATCACTCCATTTATTTATAATTCAAATCTGGTCAAGAATATATTTCAACTTTTCTGTAGGAGCTTTTACCATATATACACTGATATTGTTTCAAAGTATATCAATGTGAATTTTTTAATGATAATATTTTTCATTATAAATGTAATTTTTCCTGCTTGATTACAATCTTCATTAGTTTCAACTGTGAAAATATTTAAGCTTTATTTTTTGAGATGAGAACTGTATATCCCATAATGAAACAATTAGTCTCTTCCAGAAAAGATCCTTCTTATTTCATGTTTTTTTTCAATGACTTTATTTAGTGGAGGGCAGTGGCCAAAAGGAAAAAGAACCCCTCATTTCAACCCATATAATTTAAATTAGTGAAATGAAAGAAATTCAAACAAGATTTTTAAACACTTCTGTATATTATATGAAGCTTTGTGAGGCCAACAAGGAATTTAAAGGTAAAACCTCATTGATTAAAAAAAAATATTTATCTCAGTTTTCTTTAAATAGAAATACAAAACCCAATGTCAAACTCTTTGCACTCTATTTCTCCAGTGGAGTATCTGAAAAATGAATTTTTCTTATGACTTTAATTTTCAAAGTTTAGATATGCTTGAGAAATTTGCATTTATTTTATGCCTAATAATTCCAGATCACTTTATCATGTCTTTGTTGTAAACTTTATTGTAGGAAAGTTTGATCAATTATCTTTCTGTGAGCTCAAATGTACCTCCTTTGCCCATTCACCTGTATCGAAGGATTCTCATTTCTCAATTTTTTGCAAAATTATTCATTCAGCACAACCAATTGTATAAAAATAACATTTCACACAATGAAAAAAAGCCTATATACATTGAAAACACTCCAAAAAAGGGTAATAAATATTTAAACAGCAATTATTCACTTTAATAAGAAAAATCATATCAAATATCAATTGGTGCAATTCAAAAAAGAGGCAACTTATTTTGCTATGAACACGTTTTTTTGAAATTTATCTTTATGAAAAAAATAAACCAAAATTTATCAGAGTCTTGAACCTACCATCTAAACCAGTCAGTTTGCATTAAGTCATTGCTATTACCAACAGCAAACAGATTTGGGTCTGGAGCATGTCCCATTTTGGTGTCTTGATCTAAAACTTAATTTGTTTCAATATACTCTTCATCATTCTCTTCATCTGATTCTGAGCTGTCAATATCTTCTTCACTTAAAGTTCTTGCCAGCTCAGCACTAGTATTACTCTCTGATTCAACATCTTTGTCATTGGGATGAATATTGTGTGATATATTGTAAGGCTCTATGAGCTGATCCCAGTATTTTTCATTGAAGCGCCTATCATTGAGCTTTTCATAAGGATGTTGATTTCCTCGAATTGACAATGAAGCATCGGGAAGAAAGGCCACATTGAATGTATCAGCAGAAATTGTCTTTTTCCCTGCAGTGCGACTATTGTACCATTCTGGATCATAAAAGTCAATCGGAAGTCGCTTTGGTACACGTGTGCAAATAGAATTTCTTTGAATAGGTGGAACCTCTCAGAGTCTTCAGTGGCCTGACTTTCCATTGTCTTCTTAAGCCTTTTCAATTTCCTCATCTACCCTGCGCATGAAAATGGTTGCATTTTGAGAGCAAAACTTCATTTTCTTGATGAAATATGTCTTCTTTCCAGGGGCCTTTTTGTCATCACTGTGAGCATCAATATTTCCTAAGATGGTCAAATATCTGTGGGGGAATCCTTGTGCAACCTCAACTTGGTATCGGAGTTTCTTCAACTGGAGTTGAATCACTTTTAGTTCCAGTCTGAATTTCAATATACAAAAATACACTTACTCTTAGCCGGTTCCTTAAAATCACTCCTCTTTATGCATCCTTTTGATTTTTGCCACTCTCTTTTGCCTCCTTCTTGAATTTTTGTGCCATGTAATAGTGAACATATTGATTGTAGGTTGCCTCAAGAAGATTTAGGCTGTTTAAGAATTCCATGTTGATGTTCATATACTCATAAGCTCCTGCTGAGGCAAGCTGACAGAATGTTTGTATTGCACTCAAATGACAAGCTTTGTTGTATAATGTATTGCTGGCATCATTGAGATCGGGTGCTCATCGTCGTATTTCAAGCTTTGCTATTGATGCTTGAATATATCAAATGTAAAAGTCCCTGAGATCTATGATTCCATTAGATATCTTTTTTTCCTGGCTTTGCTCCTGGGAGTGTAAGAATGTCAGCCTGTGACTCAAAACCAGAGCACAAGCATGACAGCCAAAATACCATAAACCAATGGTATAGCCAAGATACCACCAAAACATGGAGCTGAGCCAAATAAGCTCAAAAGGTATCAAAAGAAAGAGGAAACTCACCTCTTTCTGAAAACATAAGTCCCATCACCATAGGACAAGAAATAACAAAGTTATTTCTGCTCAAAGTTATTGCTGAGCATAAACCTTAATTTTCACCTCTCATCTAAAATCTAGAAGGAGAGGCTTAACCCCATCAAATGGGTATTCAAAATGAATCTCTACGTCAGGGCTATCCAATGGTACCAGCCAAACTGAGCTAGCACCGGTATTACTTGAGTTATGGTCAAATTCAGACCAAATAAGGGTGAACAAAACATTCACCTCTCATCTAACTTCTACAGTTTTAGTGTGGGATACTTGAAGAGGGGTCTTTTTGGAAAGAGCACAATCAGGGCTATCTGAAGGTATCATTAACTTCTTCATATCTCACCTATAACAGAAGCTATGAGGCAAACAAGCTCAATAAAGCTTTTTTCCCAAACCACGCCTATGTATAAAAACCTTGTACATGGGATAACTTTGTTATATTTAATGATAACCATACCAAATTGGGTATCATTGTGTAGAGCCCATACAGGGCTATTCAATGAACCAACGTTGAGCATGATATCTCAAAAACTGACAGAGTTATGGCCATTTGAAGGTTATAATCCCACAATATGACCAATACAACTGTATTATGACAGGATACAGTTGTACTCTGATTATTAGGTGTCAAATAGACAAAGAAGCATGTTAATACTTCAATACCTCATAAGTCAGTCAATACTGGGGTCCCATACAGTTTCTGTACAGCATTCTATGCATCATACACATCAGAATCAGGCTGTGAGGTCCCCAGATGATAATTTTCACCCTGTATTGGAGAAAACTGCCCAGATGTGGTTTCAAAACCACATCTGAGCCCAATACAGGGCATACAGGCTGTTTGCAAGCCACAAGTCAGTCCTAGAGAGTGAAAAATCTTCACTTCCTCTACGTGGAAAGTTCTAGCACCCTTTCCACCCCATTTCAGGATAAAAAGGAGGCTTTTCACAGCCAGAACTGTCTTCTCATCCTGCTCTTGAATACCCTATGTAGTAAGCTGTCAAAAACAGCTTTACTCTTGGGTAACAAACAGGTATACTCTTAATTTAAAGTATTGTAGTCTTTATTATTGTAACCCAACAGGTAAAGCTGCACCCAGGGCTTTCAACAGCACTCACCACCACTATATTCATTATAGTAAAGCCCTTATATTATTAAATTAATCCATCTTTAACCCTTATTAAACATTTTTAAACTATTTTCCACGTGTCACAGTCATAGTTTTAGTTGTAAATAGCTCTATTACCTCTTCAACATAGACTCATCCTGACAAAGAATTTCACTTTCTGTAATTAAAGGTATGCCTTTGAGGCTTTGAATTGAGTTTGAGAGCTCTTCATTAAATGAGAAACGAGTGTTGAATTCTTTGAGCATGGAGTAATCGGGGGCTATGGGCACAGACTTTTGATAAATGAGGCCCCATAATAATTGTATGTGTCTAAAGAAGGCTCTCTAATTTGATGAGACCAAGTTAGTTAAAGAAGTAAAACTATGTAGCAACCAAAGGGGAATATGCTTGCCTTAATTGGATCAAAACCTTCTGGTGTGTCTTTCATCATTAGCTGATTTGGGTTACACTTTGTTGATTCACTTGATATTGGGGTAGAGATTGAATGCTTGCATGCTTTGGATTTAGATTTGTCGTTACTCAAATTTTGTGCTAAACCTTTCTTTTCTTGGTTTTTTTGTTCCATTGAAGCTTTTACGTCTTGGAAATTCTTTTCACTTGATTTTCCTTTGTGTTTGGTTGATTTAGGGGTATGATTATTTGGCTCAACCTGCAAATTGTTAACTTTGATTAAAAGGGATTGTAATGCTTGGTCACAGCTGGAGATTTGTTCCTGAAGTTGTTGAATTGTATTACTCTGGTAATTGATAAGCTGTGTTAATTGCTCTTCTGAGCTTGAACCAATATGCGGGGGCAGGAATCCATTGTAATCATTGAAGCTCATAGCTAATGTTTATCAGCAAGCAAAAGCTACAACGGAAGGGTTGAAGACCTGCGGCTTGATATATTAATATCTCAGGCTGTGATTCAAAATAGAATAAGTGATAAATGTAAGCTAAAAAATAGTAGATGTAAGAAAAGAAATAGTATATATAAGAAAATAAATCGAAAGTTAAAGAAATGGGAACGTATGAGATTTGAACAATAAACGATGCCACAAAAATAACAGATAAAAGGAAGAAAAATGCCAAAAATGAAGGCATGAGGGTGGGATAATGATGGAAACAAATGATTCCAAAAAACTGGGGGGAATGAGCAATGCTCAGTACAGATATATTACTTGGAGGACTCATTAAGAGACAACATAGAGGAATGAACTGACTTGCAGGAGTCCAATGAACGATGGATATTGTTTTAGTGCTTTGTGTGCTTGAGTTCCTTTGATGACTTGATAAAAGGAATCTGATTTGGATTACATTAAATTGAGAAAAAAATGTTGATATTGTTATGCTGCTTTTCTTCATAGCTGTGCAGTTGAAATAGAGAGTTTTGAAAGATAAAAAGGGAGAAAATAAACAATCAGAAGAAAGAAATGCTGAACGGAGGCTAGCACAAGGGAGAAGGTGATTTATTAAGAGATGACGACAATGCCACAGTAAATTCCAGAAATAGGACAGTCTGACATATATTGTTACATGTCACCTTGTTGCCTGTAGTGAGGTCATTCACATCACATTGACTTTTATTTACACTTTGGGAGCAAAATGCTAAACCCACCTGCATTCTTTTCAGGTTGGTTATACTCAATCAAACCTAATTTTTCTTCTAATTCAAAATATCACTTTCTTCAATATAAAATGATACTCTTAACCACAAACTTTTAATTAAAAGATAGCCAAGTGAGTTTCTTTTTTAATTTTCAATTAATCAAATTTTTATTTCTTTTTAATATATCAGGCTTTAATTTGATCACTGGGGCTCTTACAGCCCCAGAAATCAAAATGTTTTTTGAAAAATTGTTCTTCTTTTTTTTTGAATTTTAATTTAATTATACTGCTGCAGCTCTGAAAATGTTTCAAAAATAATTTTTTTTTTTTTTAAATTTTAATTTTATAATTTTTTATTTCATTTTTTTTTAAATTAATGATATCGCCAACATGTTTTAAAAAGAAAATTACTTTTTTTAAAAAAAATCAATTTTTTAATTGAATTATATTGCTGGGGGTCTTACAGCCCCAGCAATCAAAATGTTTTTTAAAAAAAAAAAAATTATTTTAAATTTTTATTTTTATTTTTTTTTTTTTTAACTTTAATTATATTGCTAAAAAAAGTTTTTTTTAATTTAATCATATTGCTGGGGCTCTTACAGCCCCAGCCATCAAAATGTTTTGGAAAAAAAATAGCTTTTTTTTTAAATTTTAATTTTTTAATAATTTTTATCAATAATATAAGAAAAATATTTGTAATTTTTTCTAAATACTTTTTTTATTTTTTTTTGGTTTAATTTAATTGAGTTATTTTTAAAAAAAATATTTTTTTTCTTTTTTTTTAAGTTTTAATTTCTTGATTTTTTTTCAATGATATAATTGCTGGGCTGTAAGAGCCCCAGCAACAATGATTTTTTTCAAAGAAAAATATTTTTTATTTTTATTTTTTTTTCTAATTTAATTGGATTGATTTTTTTGTTTTTTTTTTGAATTTTAATTTCTTAATTTTTTTTTCAATAATTTAATTGCTGGGGCTTCTTTTTTCAAAGAAAAGTATTCATAATTTTTTATTTTTTTATTTTTTTTCAATTTAATTAGATCACTGGGGCTCTTACAGCCCCAGTGAAATTTATATTTTTCAAAAAAAATTATTGTTTTTTTTTTTGTTAAATTTTAATTTTTTGGTTCTTTTTGCATTAATTGAATCACTAACAATGATTTTTTTAATTTCATCAGATTTCTGGGTCTTATTTGGTTTTTTAATAAAATTTAAGCAACAATGATTTTTTTAAAAAAAATATTTTTTATTTATCCAATTAGATTGCTGGGGCTGTAAGAGCCCCAGCAACCATAATTTCATTTTTTTATTTCAATTTTATTTACTTACTTTACTTTTTTTTAATAAAAATCATTCTAGGGGAAAGCCTCACACGTCGCTTCTTGCCATTTCTGTTAGCTGGCGCCTCTTTTGTGGCTTCCAGGCTAAAATACTAGGAATTTTAATAAACTAATTGAGAGTGGAATACTTTTATTTGAAGTAATAGATGCGTCACTTGATTTATAATGATGTACTGTTGGAATTTAGGCTTCAACAGTATTATAAATGGTAAGAGTGAATTTAATCACTTTAAAGGTGAGAGCCCTAATATTTCTAAAATAAAATGTGAGTAATTTTAATTGTAAAAATATATTTGGTTAAGAGCTCTGAGAATTAATTCAAAGAGAATTAATCCTCTTGAAATGTTGTATCTACAAATTTGAAATCAAAATAATGTGAAATAATTCTGTTTCGAAAGAAGAAAGATTTGCTATGGTGACAGGAGCAAATGTAACAACAAAATTAATGACATAGTGGGAGCATATACTATGACACATTGAGTGATTAGTCATAGCAACAAGATTTAATTCATATTATAATAATATGAATTTAAGTATTTAAGATTTATACAAAAAAGTTGAAAGAAAATGAGACAAAAATTCAAAGAAAGTAATTGGGGTCTGTATAGCAGGTAAAGGTTTACATGCTTGCAGGCTCACATTTGGTAATACTAAAAAAAATAGTAAAAAAAATGATTTATTTATAGTAAATTGTATAGGTTTGTTGTATTTTTGTAATGATTTCCTGTATATTTTCATCTGTATGATAAAGGTGGTTTCTGTTGGTTGTAGAGTAAATAAAATATTTTAAAATTACTTCTTCGTCTTTATTCAATATACCCTCACACCACTTTTTTTTGTAGTATATCTCTTATTGTAATATATAAATTATCAATATGATTATCTGAGTTTAAGAGGTGGTAGATATTTGCTTTATTATCAATGTAAGAGGTGATATTTTTCAATGTATTTGATACTCTTTCTTTTGTTGAAATAGGTTGATTTTTTATTTTTCTTTCAATGTAATTTACAATTTTAATCAATATTGTTTCTTCTTCATTTTTAGTAGCAGTCGTGTTTGTTGTTTTTGTTATAGTACTGGTATCATTGTTTGCTTTGATAGTCCTCGCGTTAATCTTTGTTCTATCAATACAAGGACTATTGGTTTCTCTTTCAGTGATAGTCCCATTAACGGAAGCTGCAGTATTATCAAGGTAGAGAAACTCATCAAGTGTTGGTTTCCTATCGTTGTAGTGACACAATTGTCCAGTTTCAACACAATGAGGTATTGATATCTTAGATTTGAAGTAAACAGCTTTATTTGACAGGATATTGGTGATAGTTTTTCTACTCTTATCTTCTAACGCTGTATTCGTTGCTGAATTGTTTATGAAATTTAATTTATCTTGCATTTTTTGCTTCATTGCTATACCTTTTTGATCTTTAATATCAGATTGAGATCCTGTACATTGAAAGGACTTAAAATTAAAGTCTTTGGTGGTCCTGGGACTTCGGGATTTAATATTTGCAGTGGGAGGCAATGATAAATTGTCATGACTACAAGTTTCTCCTTGGGAATGGTTCTTTTTCCAAGCTTCCAAACAAGCTGTAGGCTTCTTTCCCCGACAACGATGTGGTATTCCATACCTGTCTGGGCCAGCTTCAAGCACATTGAGGGTGAAAATTTCAAAATATCAAAACTTAAATTGTCAATTTAGGATATATCAGCTCAAAAGAAACTTTCAAAATCACATAAGTCAAATAGTAACATGGATAATATTGAATAAAGGAAGATTTTAGCATTCAGTATAGAAATAACCTCAAGATTTCTATAATTCAATAATTAAAAAGTTGATTAAACTATATGGATATATACAGGATAGCTTACAAATAGCCTTCACAAAAACAAAAAAAGTTTAGTTTAATACAGAAAGAAACCCTAAAGCCACAAAAAACATTACATTACTAAGAATTACAGTCACCAAAATGGATTTTATGTAATAATATCAACTAAAAAAGTATGAATACACATCCATTGTATAAAAAGATGGAACTGAATCAAACCTTAATTAACTTCATGCATAGAAAGTTCCATATAAGCTTGAAAGAATTCCATGAATGGCCAAACATAATACAAACAAATGATACAATAATTGTACTAAATCAACTCATATCCAAAGTAACACCAAATAAACTTTAATAAGATTACATAATCAAAAGAATGAAAAATGGTGCAATTGACCAAATAAATGGTGCAATAATCAAGTCAAATGACACCATCCAACATAATAATCACCATCAAAAACACCTCAGATTACATAATCACTCAGGAAATGGTGCAATATACCAAACATATGGTGCAATATCTCTACCAAATGACACCATCTCCAAGTTACTCACCAGCTAAATTCCCTCAAGGCTGTGCATAATAATATTAAAGTTTAATTAATCAAAAATAAAGTTTTAAAATATGGTGCAATATACCAAACATATGGTGCAATATCTCTACCAAATGACACCATCTCCAAGTTACTCACCAGCTAAATTCCCTCAAGGCTGTGCATAATAATATTAAAGTTTAATTAATTAAAAGTAAAGTTTTAAAATATGGTGCAATATACCAAACATATGGTGCAATATCTTGATCCAATGACACCATCTCAAAATTGCTCACCAGCAAAATTAGCTCAAGGCTGTGCATAAAAATCAACAAAGTTCAGAATGATGCAATAATCCAAACATATGGTGCAATATCTTTATCAAATGACACCATTTCAAAAACACTCACCAGCTAAAATACCTCAAGGTAAATTTTTTCTAAGTCCCCTGTTTTTGAGTGCCTCTATGGAGGGCCCAAAGAATATAAATAGAGGGCCTTTCTCCCTCATTTTCCCCCATGCTCATGGAAGTATTTCCCCAATAAATGGAAATCTAGTCCTCAATCTAAAGGATCCATCCATCCCTATTCTAGTAGGATAACTAGCAAAATAAAATTATAAAGCTCAGTAGCAAAGCTCAGAAGCATATATTAGTAGTCAGAAATTATTGATAAAAGAAAATATTTACAGTATTAATGAAAGAGTTTAATATTGAATAAATAGTATTATCATAATATATATTAGTAGTCAGAAATTATTGATAAAAGAAAATATTTACAGTATTAATGAAAGAGTTTAATATTGAATAAATAGTATTATCATAATAAATATTAGTAGTTAGAAATTATTGATAAAAGAAAATATTTACAGTATTAATGAAAGAGTTTAATATTGCATAAATAGTATTATCATAACAAATATTAGTAGTAGTCATAGAGTACTGCTCAAAGAAGTTATTATTATTAGAGTTAATATTAATATCTCTCTTATCCTTGTCATTATTAAATCCTTAATCCATTAAGGGATATATATTCTTATCAAATAAGTATTATTAGCTATATTGGTCATAAGATCCCTCAAAAAAAAAAGAAAAAAATCAATAAATATAAAAACCCACCCTTCTATAATAAAAGAAAAACATTATAGTATTGTATCCAGTATATTCTATATATTATATTGTTAATGAACCTTATAATCAATAATTAACCTAAGAATATAAATAAACACATATAGTTTAAAATATCATACATCTATATAACTATATATTATCAATACTTAAATTTATATTTAAAATATTACCTTTAACCTATAAAATAGTGGTATTAAGCCATTTTCTATATATATAATAATCATAAAAGTTATTTATCTAACAATTGAGTAGGTCTGATAGAGACTGCTGAAAGTCTTCTCTAGTTGTAAAGCCACAATTTTAAATATTGATTTGTGAGCTCTATAGGGAGATTGTTTAGTAAATTCAGAGGGGCAGCTAATACACCTTAGCACCCTTGGTTACAGGATCATTCAGAAATTCAAAACTGTTTACCTGTGATTTCCCCCTCAAGGACTGCCTTATCCAATCCCACACTAAAAGGAGTTCCACATCTGGTGTCCCAACAGTGGCTTGAACAACTATTTCAACCCTCAACCAATATTAAAAAATCATTCAAATACAAGAGACCTCAAATTAAACATTCATAAAAAATAATAATAATAATAAAGATTAACCAACCTGGAATCAGAAAATAGAACTGAATCAAGAGAATCACCATCATCATCATCAAAATCTTCTATTCAATCATACCATTATTATTACCCTATTAAAGGAAACAGGACACCTGTAAATCAAACACCCACAGATCACAGACTACTGATTTCAACCCCAAGAACAGAGAAAAAAGAGAAAGAAGAATTAAGAAAGTTTTTCTTCAAGCTTATTCAAGAATCAAAGAAGAAAAAATATTCTAAAAAGGAAATTGAAGGCATAGTTTATCAAGTAGACATGAATCAACCATCAACATCAGATTTACCACCATTGCCTGAAGATACTGTGGAAGAACAGTATGCAGAGGAAAGTGATGAAGAAGATCAAACTGTACAGATACAGAGTTTGATGAAGCAAATGCAGGACTTATTGTTAACCCAAAGTAAGAAGAAAGGAAAGAGGAAACATTCAACAACCTTCACCCCTGGAGGTAGTCCAATTGAATCCACATTACCAAGACATGTCAGACCTGAAGAGTCACCAATATCACCAACACCTGTTCCTAGAGCAACCTCTACCCCAGTAACAGAACAAAGATCACAGAATGCTCCGAGAAGAGTATTTGTATCCACACCAACTCACCCAAGCCCATTACAGCAACAATTATCCAGAGAAATAAGACCCATAGTCAAAATAAAGGCCAAGGATTATAACCTTTGGTTTGAAGGAAAAGAAGTAGAAAGATTCATTAAGAAAGTAGAAAGTATAGCTGAAATTGAAGGTGCAAGTGGAAGAGACATAGCAAGACAAATAGTATTTTGGACAAGAGATGAAGAAATAAGCTACCATATTGAAGGAATGCCTGGATATGAGAGTGGTGACTGGGAGCAACTAAAGATTGATATGATAAGAAAGTGGGGAGCAGTTGAGCCTGGAAGAAGATACAGGATTTCCTCAATCAATTCTCTTTTTGAGAGAACACAGCAGAGAGGTGGAATTAATAATATTACTCATTATAGGAAATTCATTGGAGAATATGAATCAATCATCACATATCTCAGAAGATATGAATACATTGAAGGGGAAGTGAACCACAATCAGGAAATTTTGGCTAGCCTCTCCCAAGAAGTTCAAGGTTCAATTTACAGAGAAATGATAAAAGATAAAGTAATGGTGCAAGCCAGAGATGGTGGATATATCATACCAAAATTTAAAGTTCTAAAAGAATACATTGAACAAGATTTGCAAGCCAAATTCTTAATTCAAGGAAAAGAATTTTCCCAACAAGAATTCAATATTAAACCAAAAGAGAAAGTTAGATTTGAAGAAGATACCTTAGGGGAGGTCTTACAACAAGTTAAGGAGCTTTCCAAAAAGGTCAATACACAAAGTAAGGCACAACCTCAAAGGGAGATTTTCAAAGAGAAAGAGCCACTAAAAGAAGTATTAGAGCAGCTTAAAGGACTAACAGAGTCCTATAAACCCCAAAAGCAAAGTTACCAGCCCTTTAATCAAAATTACAAGCAAAGAGATAACTTACCACCAGTTTCTTCAAGTCATATACCTTATCAACCTGCACAATTATTTCCAAGGCCTCAAATGAGATGTCATTATTGCTTTGAGAATACACATACATTAGAAAGGTGTTCACACTTCAATGAAGATATGGAGAAAAGAATTGTAAGGAAACAAGGGAATTCCTTCCTTTTTCCAAATTTCCAAAGGATACCATATGAAAGCTCAGTATGTCCTAGGGAATTAGTCAGAGAATTTGCCAAGGAACAGGCAGAACTAACCAAAAAATTAATGGAAAAGTCAGCTACAGCTTCAAAGCCAAAGCTAGAAGAACCAAATATTATAGAGTTAAAGAAGGAAGGGGCTAAAGCAGCCATAGCTAAAGTTGAAGATTGGGGAAATTGGCAACCACCTATAATATCTTCAGTGAATGACCCCTTTTCAAGCAATTATGGACTAAGAAGCACTAAACAAAGATATACAAGACAAGAGAACCCAATTCAAGAAAATATAAGATCACATTCAAAAGAGGTGGAAACACCTATCATGAAAAAACAAAACATACCTGGTGCATATATTGAGGATGATACAAAAACAGAAAACAAGACAATTATCCCAACCAAATACAAGAAGCATAAAGTTCAAGATGAAGAGGAAGGACTTGTTAAGAAAAGCCCAAATGATAAAACTGAAAATATCACAGAACAAACTAAAATTGAACCCAATAAAAATATTATTAAGGAAGAGAAGAAAGATATCCAAAAAATTATGACCCAAATTATAAATAAAGTCTTAGAACAGAAGATTAACCTTACCTTGGAACAAATCTTGGCCATATCACCTCAATTTATCAATCAATTAAAAAATTGGTCAGATGAAGAAAAGAAGTCAATAAACTCAATTGAAACAAAAGATATTCAAGTGGAGCTTATACATCATCATTTGGAAGAATATGAAGCACCTAAATTACATTATGCCTGCCCATTGGGATTTATGCAAGTCCATGTTGGAGAAGAAGGATATGAAATAATGGCTTTAGTTGATACAGGTTCTGAATTGAATATAATACCAGAAGATATAGCAGTAAAAGCAGGGTTAACAACAAGATGTCTTAACATGAACCTGAGGGGAATTGGTGGGCATTGTACTTCAATAGTTGGATTAGCAGAATTTACCCCAATTACTATGGTTACTGGGGAGGAAAGAAATATACACCTTTTTGTAGCAAGAGGAGCAATGCATACAGTACTTGGAAGACCTTTCCTTGCAGATAATAATATTAGACTATACTTTTCTCAACAGAAGGGTGAAATATTCAGCTACATAGAGCCAGATGGTAGAAGACTTTGTTTACCAATTTGTTCACCACAAAAGGTTGGATGGAGAGAAGAACCACCAAGAGGAATGGAAGTTTGTGGATTTTCAAAGCTTGAAGATTGTAATGAGCCAAAAGAGACAGAAGATGAAACAAAAGGGTTACTTACTGAACAGGAATTTCCTTGGGAAGGCTACATCAATCTCAAGCCTCTCAGTAATTTCAATTGTAATATAACAAATAAGGTTTTAAGTCAAGAAAATGAATTCTTACCTCAGGATGTCAATTGGTATGAAGGATTGAGTAAAACTAAAACAAAAAAGTTAGAAAAAACAAAGGATAAACACAGTCAAGAAGATAGAAATTATCTTTGGATGACCAAGAATAAGAAAATAAGACAGAGATTAAAAAACCAGTTGGAACAGCAATATCAATATTTAACCCAAAGTAATGACTACACAGGACATATGATAAATGAAAAAAGTGAACACTCAAATATTAAACACAAAAATGAGCTTTATGAAACAACAATTAAATTCAGGGACAAACCTGAAGATATTCCTCTGATATTTCAATAAATTCACTATATTATTTTCAATATATTTCCTATTTTATAAAGAATGGTGTTAGTAAAAAATATAAAGAAACATAAAAAAAATATATAAAAAAATATAAAAAAAAATATATATATATAAAATATAAAATATAAAAAAAAAAAAGAGTTTTGAAATAAAGGTTTTGGTTTCATCTTTTCAATGTAAAAGTATCAATATATATGAATAAATATATATAATAATAGTAATAATAATGAAAAAATGATACATATTTGGCCCAGCATGGCCTTAAACTGCAATTCAACTACTTACTTACTATTTCTCTTATTCTATTTTAAATCAAAATAACAAAAAAATCAACACATG
Source organism: Austropuccinia psidii (assembly GCA_023105745.1). Lineage (NCBI taxonomy): Eukaryota > Fungi > Basidiomycota > Pucciniomycetes > Pucciniales > Sphaerophragmiaceae > Austropuccinia > Austropuccinia psidii. The sequence continues at coordinate 71,618,301 of JALGQZ010000004.1, forward strand.
CAAGGAACAATTATACATAATTGGCCCTGCATGGCCTTAAACTGCAACCCAATTTTCTTATATTAATGAATTTTCAATTTAGTTTTTTATTTCAATCAATAAATAAAACAAAGAAACACACCAATGATACATATTTGGCCCTGCATGGCCTTAAACTGCAACTCAATTTCAATTTTGGTTAATTGGTTTTCCAAATATAATTTATAATTAAAACATCAATATAAAAAAAACTTCAAATACATGAAAGGCCCAGCATGGCATTAAACTGCAAGCCAATTTTCTCATAATAATTACCTTTTAATATTGAATTGAAGATGTCAATATTTTCTATCCAAAAGAAATAAACAGAAAATTCAAAAGAAGTGTTATAATAATAATACAAAAATTACAAAGAGTAAAGATAAAAGACTAGGTATATCTAAAAAACTCCAATAATCACTGGGTTTCCAAAAAAAAAAGTTCTTTTAGTATACAGGAATATTAAAAGGAGGTCCAAACAAAACATTAAACAGCATACACATAAATGAAGTATACACACCCACACAAGAAAATACACAACCCAACTCACAAGGAAGGGTTACCAGATTTTGAATTTAGGTTTTTTTTGGTTTTTTTAATTTTTTTTATTTCTCTAAAAAAATTAATAAAAAAAAGAGACTGATAACCCCCCCTTGCTTTAAAATGAAAATGAAAAGCTAAAAAACAAATATAAAGCTACAGCAGCAAAAAAAAAAAACCAAAGAAAAAAGACACAATTAAATTAATGATTCAATATTAGATATATCATAGTGTCATGATATTAATAATCAAATAATATAAAAGTATTACATTATAAGGGATGATATATAATCCCAATAAATAAATAATACTTAAACCAAATATTATTTCAATTTAATAACATTATTTATTTATATCAAAATAATGTTAACACATATGAATATTATTAAATAAAGCTATTAAAGCATTATAATGTCAAATTGAATGAATAAAATAATAGCTCTAGTAAAAGAGATATGTCCCTCAATGATGAATAAATATAAATCACCTTATGGGTTCAATATTATAATATTCAGAATAACATTTTTTTTACCTTAAATATATATATTTAAAGGTACTATCAAGGATAATTAAAAGAAATAAATAAACAGAGGCAACTGGCCAGGTTGACCCTACATATTTTATTCCTTAAAATATCACTTGATACAGATAATAAAATAAACTTAGAATAGTATTCAAATTCATCATAAAATAAAATAAAATAATAAAATTATTTTGGGAAGAGAAATTGGAGAAGAAGCTTGGAAAAGTAGCTCCTTTTATATTGAAGAAAGGAACTTCTGGCTCACCCACAACTTGGCCTTCATAGCACTAAACACAACATTAAATGTTGTTCCCTTGCATTTTTTTTAGGTTTAATTTAATTTTTAATTAATTTTTAATTAATTTTAAGGTTTAATTTAATTTATAATTTATCTTTTTAATTAATTTTAAAGTTTCCTTTATCTTAAATTAAATTTTATATCAATAAATAAAAAACAATACAAATAAATACAAATCAAAATTAAATTAAACAAATTAATATAAATAAAAACAAATAAGTACAAATCAATTTTCATTAAATATATATAAATAAAAACAAATAAAATATAATAAATCAATTAATTCAAATAAATACAAAAAAAAATGAAAAATTAATTAAACAAACATAAATAAATATAAACAAATTAAAATTAAAATAAATTAAAATAAATTAATATAAATTAATATAAATTAATATAAATAAATATAAATAAATATAAACAATCATTAATAAATACAAACAAATCTAAACAAAAAACAAATAAATAAATAAATTGAAATATCTTTTGCTTAAAAAAAAAAAAAAAAAAAAAAAAAAAAAAAAAAAGTCGGAATTACACAAATAATAGAGTTTTTACTTTACAACACATTACTGTATTAAATAATAATAAATACAAAAAAGCCTCTTTGCGATTGAATTTGAAACACTGTACAGTACAACACATTACTATACTGTCTAACATTAAATTACACTTAAAATAAAAATTAAACTTTGAACGCGATTCAAATTAAAATAAAAAGAGAAACATGATAATATATAAAAAACAATATTAAATATAAATTTAATGATTTAAATAAAAAAAATATATTATTATAAATTTAATATAAAAAAAAATAACATTCACGATTATGAAAAAAAAAAAGAGTACAATACAGTTATGCTACTGTACTGTACTGTACTAAAAAAAAAAAATCATTGCATAGAAATAAATAAAAACAAAAAAAAAAAAAAAAAAAAAAAACAATCGCGATATAAAATAAAATACAGTACTGTAACTGTACAGCACTCTACTATAAAAAAAAATGGAATCATTAAAAAAAAATAAAAAAAAAATCGCGATTTAAAATCAAGTACCCTACAAGTACTGTACAGTATAGTACAGTACTGTAAATCTTATCTACTATACTAAAATAAAAAAATATATATAAAAACAAAAAAAAAAAAAAAAAAAAAAAAAAGCAATTGCGATACAAAATAAAGTATACTATAAAGCTTACCTGAATTGAATTATAAAAAAACAAAAGCGCGATTCAATTTAAAAAAAAAAAAAAAAAAGAAAAAAAGTCGCGATATAAAATAAAGTACTGTACAGTACAGTACAGTAAATTACTGTACTGTATAGCTCATAGACTGTATTAAAGAAACTAAATACAATAAGAATAAAAATAAAAAATAAAGTTTTTTTTGGAATTAAAAAAAAAAAAAAAACTAACTAACAAAAATATATTACAGTGATGTGCTTTACAGTAATATTATACTTAGTATTAAAAAATAAAATGAAAAATATTAATAAAAATGAAAAAATAAATAAATTAATAAATAAGATAAAAACTCAATCATTAACAAGAAATAACATTTAATTATAACAAAATTGTTTGTTTTTTTTTTTAAAAAAAAAATATATAACTACTATTATTCTCTATTATTATTGTTAGAAAAAACAATAAGAAATATATATTAAATAATATACAATATATATGTATGATAACATGAATAAAATCAAAAAAATATATTGAAGCTATAGGTGTATAATAATAATATAATTAATGAAAAAGAATTAAATGCTTCATTATTATCATTAAAAAAATAATTATTATTCACAATAAATATTGATAGTGACAATAAAATCATAAAATCAAAACAAGCAGGTCCCCCATGACCTAAAACTGGCAAATTATTACTCTAATTATTATTCATTTTAATAAATACTTGATTTTTAATGATAATTAAGTCATAATCTATAAAAAATCTTCATTACTATTATAGTAGAATCTTAAAACAAGTAGGTCCTCCATGACCTTAAACTGGAAAATTATTTCTTTACTTATTATTTATTTTAATTGATACTTAATTTCTATTCATATGATACTCTATAAAGATACTCATGACCACATAAATTATAAAATTTATTATAAGGACAAATGTAGTAGGACTTCAAAACAAACAGGTCCCCCATGACCTAAAACTGGAAAATTATTCCTTTAATTATCATTTATTTTAATTAATACTCAATTTCTAATCATAATCCTATCATACTCCTCAAAAAAATATTCATTACCACCATGACCTTAAACTGAAATTTTTTATTTTAAATATCTCAATATTACCCTAAAAAATTATTGGATTCACAACTCTAAATTTATACTTCAAAAGATAACAAAGCAGTATTAATATATATAACATAGAATACAAAAGATTTAACAAAAAAATAATCAACATAAACAGAAAAACTTCAGTAATAATAAATAAAAAATCATCCAAAAATCAACACTCCATTCATAAAAAATCATCCCAAAAGAAAGGATTTACATGAATAAAAATGGAGAGGGGGCTGCAACCCCCAGTAATACAGTTAAATCATAAATTAATTAAAACATGAAGAAAAAAATACATAAAAATAACAGAGAAGAATTCTAATGAAAGTAGCCCTCAGAATTTAAGAATTCAGTTTCAATTGAAGAATTCCAAGATCATACCAATTTGAAGAAAGAAAGTTTATTAAACCTTTTTATTATCTCAAAAATTCAATTTTATCAATATATAAGACAAAGAATCAAATAATAATGAAAAATAGCCCCTGAACCATTATATCCAACAAATAGGACTCAGGAGGGTCCTAAGCATGACCCTAAACTGCATACTTTGCTCATAATGACAAAGGACTGTCCTTGTATGACATTAAAAGCCAGGATTGACTAACCTTAAAGCAATAAATAAGGGGAAATAAGTATTAAATAAGAACATTTCTTTCAGATTATTTGTCAAAATTAAAGAGAAAATGAATCTAGAATACTCATTGGAAAAAATAAACAAACTCTCAACATATTGAATGATCAAAGGAATTGCAATACCTGAATACTAAAAATTTTGAAATTCATAGAAATCTTCATGAGCCTCAAATGAAGCTCATTGATTTCAATATTGGAGAAATAAACAAGAATCAAAGATGAAAAGCTATGAAGAAAACTTAAAAGTCCTGAAAATATGAGAAACTTAAAATAATGAAATAATGATCAAATGAGAAAATAATATTTAAATGTGCTTTAACCTGGAATGCTGGGGACAGCATTAAATGGAGAGGGGGATGTGGTATTCCATACCTGTCTGGGCCAGCTTCAAGCACATTGAGGGTGAAAATTTCAAAATATCAAAACTTAAATTGTCAATTTAGGATATATCAGCTCAAAAGAAACTTTCAAAATCACATAAGTCAAATAGTAACATGGATAATATTGAATAAAGGAAGATTTTAGCATTCAGTATAGAAATAACCTCAAGATTTCTATAATTCAATAATTAAAAAGTTGATTAAACTATATGGATATATACAGGATAGCTTACAAATAGCCTTCACAAAAACAAAAAAAGTTTAGTTTAATACAGAAAGAAACCCTAAAGCCACAAAAAACATTACATTACTAAGAATTACAGTCACCAAAATGGATTTTATGTAATAATATCAACTAAAAAAGTATGAATACACATCCATTGTATAAAAAGATGGAACTGAATCAAACCTTAATTAACTTCATGCATAGAAAGTTCCATATAAGCTTGAAAGAATTCCATGAATGGCCAAACATAATACAAACAAATGATACAATAATTGTACTAAATCAACTCATATCCAAAGTAACACCAAATAAACTTTAATAAGATTACATAATCAAAAGAATGAAAAATGGTGCAATTGACCAAATAAATGGTGCAATAATCAAGTCAAATGACACCATCCAACATAATAATCACCATCAAAAACACCTCAGATTACATAATCACTCAGGAAATGGTGCAATATACCAAACATATGGTGCAATATCTCTACCAAATGACACCATCTCCAAGTTACTCACCAGCTAAATTCCCTCAAGGCTGTGCATAATAATATTAAAGTTTAATTAATCAAAAATAAAGTTTTAAAATATGGTGCAATATACCAAACATATGGTGCAATATCTCTACCAAATGACACCATCTCCAAGTTACTCACCAGCTAAATTCCCTCAAGGCTGTGCATAATAATATTAAAGTTTAATTAATTAAAAGTAAAGTTTTAAAATATGGTGCAATATACCAAACATATGGTGCAATATCTTGATCCAATGACACCATCTCAAAATTGCTCACCAGCAAAATTAGCTCAAGGCTGTGCATAAAAATCAACAAAGTTCAGAATGATGCAATAATCCAAACATATGGTGCAATATCTTTATCAAATGACACCATTTCAAAAACACTCACCAGCTAAAATACCTCAAGGTAAATTTTTTCTAAGTCCCCTGTTTTTGAGTGCCTCTATGGAGGGCCCAAAGAATATAAATAGAGGGCCTTTCTCCCTCATTTTCCCCCATGCTCATGGAAGTATTTCCCCAATAAATGGAAATCTAGTCCTCAATCTAAAGGATCCATCCATCCCTATTCTAGTAGGATAACTAGCAAAATAAAATTATAAAGCTCAGTAGCAAAGCTCAGAAGCATATATTAGTAGTCAGAAATTATTGATAAAAGAAAATATTTACAGTATTAATGAAAGAGTTTAATATTGAATAAATAGTATTATCATAATATATATTAGTAGTCAGAAATTATTGATAAAAGAAAATATTTACAGTATTAATGAAAGAGTTTAATATTGAATAAATAGTATTATCATAATAAATATTAGTAGTTAGAAATTATTGATAAAAGAAAATATTTACAGTATTAATGAAAGAGTTTAATATTGCATAAATAGTATTATCATAACAAATATTAGTAGTAGTCATAGAGTACTGCTCAAAGAAGTTATTATTATTAGAGTTAATATTAATATCTCTCTTATCCTTGTCATTATTAAATCCTTAATCCATTAAGGGATATATATTCTTATCAAATAAGTATTATTAGCTATATTGGTCATAAGATCCCTCAAAAAAAAAAGAAAAAAATCAATAAATATAAAAACCCACCCTTCTATAATAAAAGAAAAACATTATAGTATTGTATCCAGTATATTCTATATATTATATTGTTAATGAACCTTATAATCAATAATTAACCTAAGAATATAAATAAACACATATAGTTTAAAATATCATACATCTATATAACTATATATTATCAATACTTAAATTTATATTTAAAATATTACCTTTAACCTATAAAATAGTGGTATTAAGCCATTTTCTATATATATAATAATCATAAAAGTTATTTATCTAACAATTGAGTAGGTCTGATAGAGACTGCTGAAAGTCTTCTCTAGTTGTAAAGCCACAATTTTAAATATTGATTTGTGAGCTCTATAGGGAGATTGTTTAGTAAATTCAGAGGGGCAGCTAATACACCTTAGCACCCTTGGTTACAGGATCATTCAGAAATTCAAAACTGTTTACCTGTGATTTCCCCCTCAAGGACTGCCTTATCCAATCCCACACTAAAAGGAGTTCCACAACGAGAGGTAGAATTGTTCAAAGAATAGCTACTGGTCATCATTTTGGATAGATGACCAGCAACAATGCTTATGTCTTTCATTAACAAAGACAAGCGTTGAAAAGCCTCGATTTCACGGGGGGCCATGGTCATCGAAACTTGATTGCTGGTATTGGAGGATGGTACTGATGGCTCCAATGAGATGTTGAGATAATGATTCTATAGATTAAAGATTTTTCTTATACTACCATAGAAAATAAAAATAAAAATCAGAATTAAGCGTTGATTCTTGATTTTTGACGGAAGAGTCTGTTTAGAAAACTATATATTATTAATTAGGTATTCCAACGTCTAATTAATTTATTAGATGTAATTAATTAATCAATTAAATCTAATATAAATTTTAATATATTAAATGTTAGCTGGCGCCTCTTTCGTGGCTTCCAGGCTAAAATACTAGGAATTTTAATAAGCTAATTGAGAGTGGAATACTATTATTTGAAGTAATAGACGCGTCACTTGATTTATAATGATGTACTGTTGGAATTTAGGCTTCAACAGTATTATAAATGGTAAGAGTGAATTTAATCACTTTAAAGGTGAGAGCGCTAATATTTCTAAAATAAAATGTGAGTAATTTTAATTGTAAAAATATATTTGGTTAAGAGCTCTGAGGATTAATTCAAGGAGAATTAATCCTCCTTAAATGTTGTATCTACAAATTTGAAATCAAAATAATGTGAAATAATCCTGTTTTGAAAGAAGAAAGATTTGCTATGGTGACAGGAGCAAATGTAACAACAAAATTAATGACATAGTGGGAGCATATACTATGACACATTGAGTGATTAGTCATAGCAACAAGATTTAATTCATATTATAATAATATGAATTTATTTCACCCATCATGAGTCAACTTTCACCATCTCAACTCATCAAACTCCCAAAATGTATGGAATCACTTAATGATGAAGAAAAGCATTTCATGGGAAGGACTATTTCACCAGTTTTAAATGATTATTCTTCATCAATTAGTGACTCAATTCATCCAATAACTCTTTATAAATCAAGCTTATCCAACACAAAAGGAAAGGATGGGTTGTTTTTGAATTCTCAGGATCATTTCATGGGAAGGACTATTTCACAAGCTGTAAATTATTCCCCCTTATCCAAAAATGACTCATCTTTAAATAAGAAATCTAATCATTCACATAGAAGATTTCAAATTGCACAAAAATTACTCACCCAAATTTTGGACCATGCATCAAGAAGCAGAGGTGAATTCAGTACAGTTCCAGTCAAGCCCAAGCCAAATAGAATAAATAAGCTTTTATTACCTTCCATAAATGAAACACCAAATCCTTCAATAGTTTTCAATTCAAAGAATCACAAGCCCCTCTTCATTTATCACTTGCATCCATTTCATAATCCTTCTCCAACTTTTACTTCATTAAATCAATTAATAATATCACTTTACAAATTAGCCCAATATTGTCCTCATATTAAATCCAATAGTGATCTTATTGATGGTCATATGAAAGCAGTTGGATTCTGCTGTGGAAGTGATAGTGGTAAATCCTTAGGTGAGTCTTTAGAAAATTATATTCAAGTTTTTTTGTTCATTTTCTTCTCCTTTTACTAGGTGTTTATGCCAGGAAGACCACAATTAATCTAGAAGTATTAGATGCAGATAATTAAGAATGGATGACCCTTTCTCAGTTTGAAAATTCTGTTTCCTCCCACACCAAGATTCTTTCTATGTCTGTTGCCCATGAGAATAATGACATCATGCAAGAAGCCCAGCTACCTGAATGGCATGAAGGTGAAATGAATCCAATGTTTCACCAAAAACTACAGTCTTTCTCCAATGTAATAATAAAAACAAATGGTTTTCACAATTGTGTTCATAGAGATGAGAAGGAAATGAATACTTGGACCTATGGTTTATTCACATTCTTTGACAAATCATCCATAAAACCAATTCCATCTCCCATCCGCTCCTGTGGCTATGGCCTCTCATTTCCTGAATACTCCACACTTTTGGATTTTTCTCGCAAACAAGGTATTATTTAGCTTCTCTGGAAACCTTCAACCACTTTTTACCAGACCACTCAGCCACCTCCTATTTTTGATGAAATTCCCACCATAACTCACTTTGGCTGTTCTTTCCAAATCAACTCCATGCTATATTCAAGAGCTAAAAGCCTTATATGTATGGATCCAATAACACAAGAAGAGAAGACAGATGGGCATCAAGAAAGGATTCAAAATGAAAAGAAAATACATCAACAGAAAAAAATGAAGCTTTCAAGCATATAAATTTCTTGTGATTTTCCATTTCTTTTGATGTAGCTTTTCAACCTTAGACTAGGATACTTATGCATGAAATGGGATGGCTGATGCAAACTTGAGTACAAAGTTTCCTTTGGTCACTATCTTGAAATATATGTCCTTAAGTATCCTTAGGAATTTCCTTCATGTATTCTGTTTGAAGTCAGGACTTCAAACAGAAAGATTCTTCTCATTCAGATCTTGATACAATTATATTGACATATCCAAGAATAAATTTCCTTGCCTCTCCAAATTGAGCTGTTTTTTTCAAAACATCTTTTATTGAACCTCATGTGTTTCTATTTATAATCCAAATAGTAACTGAAAGCCACAAGCCGGCCTGATTAGTATCAAAATTACTTTAGTATATATTCTTGCTCTCTAGTTCATTGCATTTACCATTCATTCCTGTCAAGATCAAACTTAATATTTTTTTGAAATATGAATTCTTCCAAGCCATATTGCCTTGGTATATTGCAAACCCATGTATGCCTCACTAATCCCATTCAGAAACCTTTTCCACAGGATGATTGGTTTTTCTTATGTCATACAAGTCAAAATTGATTCTTGTATACATGAAATCAAAGAGAAGCTTGGGGTAGCCTTCCTCTGGATGTCACCTCTGCACTTGTACCATTATTGGGTGACCCCAATTTCTTTATATCCTGTGGTCCTTCTGGCATGTGGCACACCAATCTAGAGAAAAACCCCAACCAGAAAGTATTCATTGAAATCTTTCTCAAGTTTAACCTTTACAACAAGATAAACATCACTATTCCAATAGTAATGTTTATTTTTTTGTTTTCCTCAGCAAGCATTGATATATTTGACCTCATTAGGCAGAATTCAATATTAATTCACCAACCAGCCACATACAACAGCTCTGAACATTGCGGGTGTTCACTTATCTCACACCTGGAGCCCCAGCCTGTTATCTCTTCTCAGAACATATTGTTGTCACCTGAGCTGCACTCACAGCTCCTGAAGATTCCAAGTGGTAATGACCTTCCACAAATCCAATCCCTAATACCATTCCTAAAATAATCACTCAAGCCTCATCAAAAGCAAGGATTAGCATTTTTCCTAGATAGAGAAGCCCCAAATGGAAAATTGGCAAATTCTCTGTGGTTAAATAAACCATCATCCTCATCTACAAGAATAAATTTGATACATAGAATCACAAAGAAGCAATTAAATAACCTTGAAGACTCCTTCAGCCATACTCCCTTGGGCTGTCTGCTTGCGGATGACATGGGACTAGGCAAATCAATTCAGTGCATATCACTCATATGTATGACTCTTGAAGATTCCAAAAGAGATAGTCCACCATCCATTCACTTTTTTAATAAAAACAAAAACACTCCACACTCATAATATGCTTACCTTGTTTGATAAATAATTGGGAAGATGAAGTAAAATTACATACAGACATATCCCGACTAAAGATTGTCACCTATCATGGGAAGAAAAGAAAGGATATTGGACTGAAGAACTGGTCTGAAGCTGATATTTTAATATCCAGCTATCATTTGTTATCTCATGAGTTTGGTAAGCCTAATAATATAGCAAACTCTTGGATTTACCATAGTGAATGGTACCAAGTGGTCTTAGATGAGGCCCAGTGAGTTTTTCAATGTATTATTTATAAATTGTGGAATTCTGATGAAAGATATATAAACTAAATTGACATACCTAGTCAAATAAGAAGTCAGGAGTCACCTGTCTTCAAATCAATAGGGAAATAAAGACATCCAGATGCATTTGCCTGAAAGGAACCCCTATTCAAAACAGTATAAATGACTTAATGAGCCTAATCACCTTCATTACAGCACCTCAAAGTGAAAAACAAGAGAATTAGGTTCCAACTATATTGGAAGAGCTCAAAAAAAGGAAATTATAGCCCCCTTCAGTTATGCCTGAGGCATCTTTGTCTACAAAGAAACAAGGACCACATTTTAGGCCATCTACCTGAAATTAATCATGATTATATCCATGAATCTCTCTCAGATTGGACTTTAGATAGATATAATGATATTTACAAAGAGTTCATATCATCATCTAATAAAGGCCCAGAAATGTTCTTCAAGTATATAAACAAGCTTTTCCTGTGTTGCAATCATCACTTGCTTAGTGAAAGTATATATGACATTGAAGGTATGATCTCACCATATGGGACACAGATAGAAGGGAGTTTTTTTAATAGTACCATAACATAAAATGTTGATTTCAAAACATGTCTACAAAGCACTAAAATTCAGAGGCTCCTGAAAATTCTTTTATCATGCCGAAACATTAAAAATTTGACCCCAAAATCAGTGATTTTTTCACAGTTTACAACATTTCTTGATTTGTAAGCTTGGTTATTTTCCTTATTTTGTCTATGAAACTTCTGTTTTGTACCTCTCCTTTGATAATTATGAAGCTTTTGATTGACAATTATTTGTGATAAACTGGTGGGATTGGAATTGTATTAGAAAAATAAGATTATTTTTACACATGTTGATGGAACAATAGGTCAAGCTACACAGGAGGCAAAACTTCAGAAATTCAAGGAAAACAACAATTTAGAAGTACTTGCGGCTTCAATAGGGGCTGCAGGGGTTGGCCTGGATATAACTTGTGCAGACGTGATATTTATAATGGTATGAATTATGATTGTATGACCATTAGGGTATATTTTAATATAACTTATATATCTAATATATGTCTAGGAGCCTCATTGGAATCCAGCTGCTGAAGATCAAGCTATTGATCATCTACATTGTATTGGACAAAGGAAAAATGTAATGGCATACCATTTTTTATCACCTGATACAGTGGAGATAAACATGCAAAGGGTATGTTAATTCATGAGAAGTTTTATTTAATGAAAAATTCAGAACCACTTATTTTATATTTATGAATTACAGGTACAACAGAGGAAGCGTACTTTGGCAAGGTGTGTAAATTTTTAATCATTCAAATGACTGATTGGATTTTATTTTCCTGTCCTTATGGTGGTTATTTTTTTCATGTACAAAAAACTTTAGTAAGTACTTTGACATATGCTGAGATATCAAAACTTTTCTTAGAGACTCATATGAACATCAAAATTGAAAGTGGGTAACTGTGAAATTATAGTTCTTTTGGATTAAAAAAAATTGGTGTGTGGATTAAGTAATCACTTGGATGCATGGATTTAGCAAACTAAATCCATGAAAGGCATGAAGGTGTAGGAGTAAATTTTAGGTTGAGGCGTGGAAATATCACTCCTCTAAAAGATCCGTGAAATTTTTTGTTTTTCTTAATTTCATGCCAAAATAATGGGAATGTGAGAAATCCCATGTTACATATACACTAAGAATAGTGTTATGCATGTTTTGTGAACTTAATATCATGGTATTCTTACATGGACTTTTGGTACACCCATAGTGGATATCTCACTTGAAGCTTAATTTTCTATTTTGACGTGAAAAATAGGCAAGGGGGACAAAGGACATCAAAGAGAGCCAGGGTACCCAACTTCTGAGGCTTCAGAGGCATGGACAGTTCCAAAGCTTAGATACATGGCTGATATTGGCCCAATTAGTAAATTAAAGCACTTTGGGAACTTGGTTACCACGTTACAACTACAGTAAATCTTAAGAGAATAGCAAATAACCTGCTATTTTGATGTGCCAAGGAGGTAAAGAGCTACTTAGACTCCTGTAACAATGTCAATTATTAATGACTTTCCATGGATAAGCCCCAAAATAGTAATTAAAACCCTTTTTGGACTTTTATCCATTGAATTACCTGATAGCAACCAGTTAAACACTGATATTTGCAATTCTACGTAGAAATGAGGTAAAAACTTCAAAAATTCATTAAGAATACAATTATTAATTAATCTCTCTGAAGCATTTGGGCCCAATGAAGAGCTGTATTATCTATAGTAAAACCAAAAAAAACTATAGCTTTACTAGTAAAATTAAAAGTTTTACTTACAGTCCATTTTTGACTATTCTATGTGAAACACTGAATCTTCAAAAATTCACAGTACTTACAACCAGTGATGAAATTGCCAATAACATTGATAACTTTGAGAAATAAATGATCATTTTGGAATAAAAGAAGATTTACAGATGTTACTCCTTTTATTCTTAACCATATTGGGGTTGGTAGTCACATAAAAAGCATTAATTAAGGAATTATGATAATCTTACGTGACAACAGATGATGCAATCAATAATCCAAAAGGGTTTATTGTTTTATCACTAACCGGTATCTCAGTATGATTCATGGCACGCCTCTGTGAGCTGTTGTTAACTTAAAATAGCCCTCCTCTTGCTGTCTTTTTCCATATCAAATCATCTTATTATCCATTTATATCATTGTTACCAACAAGTAAGTATTAATTAAAGCTATTCTTAAGTGTTTTAATTCTTTCAGAATCAATCAGAAAGACGTGGAATCATAGAATCCAGCCATATATTGTTGTAATCCTGCTATAAATCATTTTGATCCCTTAAATCCACAATTCTACATCAAATTTCTCTACTTATATCTTTCAATAAGTTCTTTAGAGTATAAGTGAGTCATTTGTCTTTAATTCTTAAAGTTTTTCTCTAAAACTAGTTTTCTTCACAAATTATCTTTATAATTATTCTTGTAAAAGATAATTATATATTAAAATAATTTAATTATTTTAATTAAAGAAGTTTTTATTATTAAATTCTTCTTGTAATTGATTCTTGTAGACAATTACTGCTCACTGTTAAAATCACTAGTAGTGTTTAACAAGTGAAAGAAATAATTCTTTAATTATTTGATTTTGGTTATAATAATATTTTATTATTATATTTCATAAGAACAGACATATTACTGTTGATTAATAGTAATATTATCATCAGTTTCATAGTCAAATCTTACAATATAGATCACAAATCAATATTTAAAGTTGTGGCTTTACAGCTAGAGAAGACTTTCAGCAGTCTCTATCAGACCTACTCAACTGTGAGATACATAATTGTTATTATTACTATATCTTTCAAAATGGCTTAATACCACTATTCTAAAGGTTAAAGCTAATATTTAAATATAAGCTTTAAGTATTTATAATATATAATAATATAGATGTATGATATTTCAAGATATATGTGTTGATTTATCTTTTTAGGTTAATGATATTTATTATAAGTTTCATTAATAATATAATATTTAGAATATACTGGAGATAATACTATAATACTTTTCTTTTTTAATAGAAGGGTGGGTTTTTATATTTATTGATTCATTTTTTAAGGGATCTTATGACCAATATGGCTATTAATACTTATTTGATAACAATATATATACCTTAATGGATTCAGGATTTGATAATGATAAGGATAAGATAGCTATTAATATAATCTCTAATTATAATGAATTCTTTGAGAAGTACTCTATTACTACTACTAATATTTCTGCTGATAATACTCTTGATTCAATATTAAACTTCCTCATTAATACTTTAAATACTTTATTATATAAATAATTTTTGACTACAAATATTTATTATGATAATACTATTTATTCAATATTACACTATTTCATTAATACTGTAAATAATTTCTTTTATCAATAATTTCTGACTGCTAATATTTGCTTCTGAGCTTTGATACTGAGCTTTATAATTTTATTTTGCTAGTTATCCTACTAGAATAGGGATGGATGGACCCTTTAGATTTAGGAATAGATTTCCATTTATTGGGGAAATACTTCCATGAGCATGGGGGAGAATGTGGGAGTATGCACTCTATTTCTATTCTTTGGGCCCTCCAAAGAGGAGCTCAAAATAAGGTGACTTAGAAGTATTTTACCTTGAGGTATTTTAGCTGGTGATTGATTTTGAAATGGTGTCATTTGATAAAGATATTGCACCATATGTTTAGAATACTGCATCATTCTGAACTTTGTTTATGTTTATGCACAGCATTGAGCTAATTTTTCTGGTGAGTAATATTTGAGATGGTGCCATTTGGTAGAGATATTGCACCATATTTTGAAACTTTATTATCAATTAATTGAAGCTTAATATTATTATGCGCAGCCTTGGGGCAATTCAGCTGGTGAGTATTATGTTGGATGCTGTCATTTGACTTGATTGTTGCACCATTTTGAATTCTTTTGATTATATAATCCTATTAAGCTTTTTTGGTGTTAATTTGGATTAGAGTTGATTTAGTACAATTATTGCATCATTTTTTGTATTATTATTTTCCATTCATGGAATGCTTTTAAGCCTCTATGGAACTTTCTATGCATGAAGTTAATTAAGGTTTGATTTAATCCCATCTTTTTATACAATGGATGTGTATTCATATTTTTTTAGCTGATCTTATTACATAAAATTTATTTTGGTGACTGTAATTCTTAGTAATCTAATGTTTTTGGTGGGTTTACGGTGAATTTAATACTACATTGCTACCTTTATATGTAATTTTTAATTTCTGTCTGTATTTAACTAAACTTTTTTTGTTTTTGTGAATCTTATTTGTAAGCTATCCTGTATACCTCCATACAGTTGAATCAATCTTTTACTTCTTGAATTATGAGGATTTTCCGGTTATTTGTAAAGTGAATGCTAAATTCTTCCTTTATAAAATACTATCCATGTTACTATTTAACTTATTTTACTTTGAAAGTGTCCTTTGAGATGGTAGGTCCTAAATTAACCATTTGAATCTTGATATTTTGAAATTTTTCACCCTCAAAGTTCTTGAAGCTAGTCCAGAAGTACATGGAACATCACATCCCCCTCTCCATTTAATGCTGTCCCCAGAATTCCATTTTAAAGCACATTTAAACATTATTTTCTCATTTGATCATTATTTCATTATTGTAAATTTCTTATATTTTCAGGACTGTGAAGTTTTATTAATAGATTTTCATCTTTTATGCTTGTTTACTTCCATCGATATTAATGTTAATGAGCTTAATTTGAGGCTCATGAAGATTTCTCTGAATTTCAAAATTTTCAGTATTCAGCTATTGGAATTCCTTTGATCATTCAATATGTTGAGAGTTTGTTTATTTTCCCAATGAGTATTCTAGATTAATCTTCTCTTTAATCTTGATAAATAATCTGAAAGAAAACTTCTTATTTAGTACTTCTTTGACTTAAGTTATTGCTTTAAGGTTAGTCAATCCTGTCTTTTAATGTCCTACAAGGACAGTCATTTGTCATTTAAGAGCAAAGTATGCAGCTTAGGGTCATGCTTAGGACCCTCCTGAGTCCTGTTTGTTGGAGATAATGGTTCAGGGGCTCCTTATTTCTTATCATATGATTATTTGTCTTTGAGAAAAATGAATTTTTGAGATAGTAAAAAGGTTTAATAACCTTCCTTTCTTCAAATTGGTATGATGTTGGATTTCTTAAATTGAAACTGAATTTAAAAACTATGTGAGCTACCTTAATGAGAATTATTTCTAGTTATTTTTATATTTTTCTTCTTCAAGTTTCAATAAATTTATGATTAATCTGTATTACTGGGGGTTGCAGCCCGCTCTTAATTTTTATTTATGTAAATCCTTTCTTTTGTGATAATATTTTATCAATGAAGTATTGATTTTTAGATGAACGTTCATTTATTATTATTGAAGTTTTTTTATTTATGTTGATTATTTGTAAGGCTTGACTATGAAACAATAAGTAAATTTTACAAATATTTCACTTATTGTACTATGAATGTCCTTATTAAATGAATAAAATAAATGATGATTATAATAATAAGGAATTATTACAATTATGGCGTAAAATAATTATATTATTAAATAAATATAATAATATAATTCATATGATAAAAACAAATATATTGATATTTGATAATTAATATATTTAAATCTCTTTATTATTGTTACCAACAAGTAATAAGGTGTAAAAGTTTTTTTTTAATAATAAAAAACAATTAATAACAATAATATGACCAATACTAATTTTAGATATTAATATAAATACTATAGCACTTAATATAATAATTTTGAAAGATTTTACTCCAAATAATTTAAATACAACTTATTTAAATTGTATTTGCAAAATAAAATAAGAGAAATTAAAAATATTCTTAATTTTACGTGGAAAATAGGATTTATAGAGAAATATAACAAGAAAATTAAAAAATGGAGTAATAATGTCAAGATTAATTATTAGAATATATATTACCTTTGGGCTTTGTTGATATAAGTGATTTATATATAAAGAATAAAGATTTTACCTTTTTTTAATGTTTTATTGTTTTTGATGCATCTGAGGGGGAAATAGAGTAATGAGGGATCTTTTTATAGTAAATTCCTCCCTTCTAGAGCTCAGAAGGCTTTTAATATACATGTACTGATGGTATCAACTAGAAATGATCATTATTTTAAGGTTTAGTGATGATTGCATCATGATCAAACCATTTTATCTAATTATTATGCCATTATTTAGAGTTATCACTATAGCTCTATCCTTGATGAAATCATAGGCTTGGAGGAACCCTAAGCTTTGTGATTTTATCATTATTTATCATAATCTAATAATATTTACTAGTTTCATCACTTATATAACTTTTAAGATTAAAGTAAGATTATAGTGAGTGATCATAAATGAACAATTTTATACTTAAACTTTGGTCATTAATACCTTTTAGGTTATACAGGATACAGCCATTCTGAGAGTGAACTCTGATACCTTAGCATGTCCTTATTGTACATCTAATAGTGTTTTATTACATCATCAAAAGTTTATTTTTGATGATTTTTCTTGTATCTCATCTTTTCTGTTTAAATTCAATATTTTAAACTTCAAACCTTGATTTCAGGGGGTTTTACCTTGTATATTATGACACAAAATACATCATTATTCATGTATGAACTTTTAGATCCTGAATATTGACTTTGTTTTAAGTTGGGACCACTTTCACAGCAAAGTGTAAACAGCTCTAGCAATTTTGTTCAATAAAACCTTACAATTTATAAGCTTGTCTATTAACTGTAAAATAAAGTTCATATCCATTTTCTTACATTAATTATGTGTTAACTTTATCTTTGGTTTAACTCTCTATTTTGTATATTTCAAGAGATATTAGCTAAAAACCACGAATGTATGCATTGACCAAAAAAGTGCATATATTCAGCTTAATTACTTAAGTATTAGCTTTAGAGAAATTACATAAAGTTTTTTTATGTATAGGTTTTCATGGGGGATCCAATGGTGCAATTTATTTTTCATTTTTTTCATTTTTTTCTGAGATAAATAAGAATTTATGTTTTTTATGGCATTTTTAGCTTATTACTCATTAGTTATTGACTTTACAGATATTCCATAAAAATGATACAAAGGCTTGATGAGTGAGTCTTTTCTGTATCTTCTCTCAGGTTCAACTCTGCCCCATTTTGTTATAAGATCTTTCTTGAGTTGTGTCCAATTTCCTTCTTCATAACCTTGCATAGCTTCAATTGCATCACTAATTCTTGGCTCTGTAGTCCAAAATTCCATTTGCATTGCTAGGTCTTCATCTGTTGCTCCTTCAATTTGAGCTATTCTTTCCACTTTCCTGATAAATTTCACTACTTCTTCTCCATCAAAATTTAGATTGTAATCTTTTGCTTTAATTTTAACTACAGGTCTTTCTCGTCTTGGGACTTGGATTATTAGGTGTAGTGACAAAAACTCTCCTTGGAATATTTTGAGATCTTGGTTCTGTTACTGGAGTAGAGGTTTCTCTAGGACCAGGTGTAGGTGATATTGGTCAGTCTTCAGGCCTAACATGCCTCGGTAATGTGGGTTCACTTGGATTAGCTCCAGGTGTATAGGATGTTTGTTCTCTTCTTTTTCCTTTCTTTTTGCTTTGTGTTAACAATAGATCTTTCATTTGTTTCATAAGACTTTGTATTTGTACTGTTTGATCTTCCTCTTCACTTTCTTCTGCATACTGTCCTTCTACAGTATCTTCAGGTAATGGTGGTAAGTCAGATATTGAGT
The DNA here is from genome assembly GCA_023105745.1 of Austropuccinia psidii. NCBI lineage: Eukaryota > Fungi > Basidiomycota > Pucciniomycetes > Pucciniales > Sphaerophragmiaceae > Austropuccinia > Austropuccinia psidii. Next base: position 71,637,584 of record JALGQZ010000004.1, read on the forward strand.
GTTGATTCATTTCTACTTGATAAACTTATCCTTGAAATTCTTTTGTACTTCTCTTGTTTTTTCTTGCATCTTGAATTAACTTGAAGAAAAATCTCCTTAATTCTTCCTTTTCCTTCTGTTCTTTTCTTGGTGTTGCAATGAGTAAATCAATATACTTGGGTGTTTTATTCTCTGGTGTTCCTTCTTTTACGGTATAATAAAAATGGTATGATTGATTTGAGGATTGTGATGGTGATGATGATTTGAAATGGGATTTGTTTCCAGAATCCAGATTGTATGAGAATGTTGATGGTTAATGCTTTGTAATGATAATTATTTTTGTAAGGTAAGTTGATTTGGTTTTCTTCTTTCGTTGATGATTGACTGATTATGGAATGTTGAAGTTGAAATAGCCACTTTTGGGACACCAGATGTGGAACTCCTTTTAGTGTGGGATTGGATAAGGCAGTCCTTGAGGGGGAAATCACAGGTAAACAGTTTCGAATTGCTGAAATAATCCTGTAACCAAGGGTGCTAATGGTGTTTTAGCTGTTCCTCTGGATATACTACACAATCTCCCTACAGAGCTCACAAGTCAATATTTAAGATTGTGGCTTTACAACTAGAGAAGACCTTTTAGCAGTCTCTATCAGACCTGTTCAATAATCAGATAAGTAACTTATAAGTTAAAACAGTATAAAATATCATTTTCAAAAAATAATATAAGATGATTTTAAGAGTAAAACCATAATAGTATAAGAGGTTGATTTAATATAATAGTAATAATATATATTTTAAGGGGCAAGTTCAATTTGATGTTATATATGTTATAATACTTAATGGTTTGAGAGGGTAATTGTTAATATAATATAATAATAAGACCTTTAATAATTTATTGGTAAGATATTGCTCAATATAAAGAGGATGTCTGTTAAGTATATAAAAGATATAACATAATAATATAATATAAGGGTAGGGTTTTTTATATATAAGAATATATAGTTGTAAGGTTGGTTTTTTTAATATGAAGATACGATAAGACTATTTTTCCTTTATAATGTAAAGGTTATGGGGATAAACTCAATATTATGAGTATTATTGATAGTATTATAATTATAAGGCTAATAATTTAAACATAGGGTGGATTAATAATATTAAGTAGACCTTCTATTAACTACTCTTAATTAGGAATCACTATTAATTGAGCTTATAAGTCTATGATACTTGAATAAAATAACTAGATTATCCTACTAGTAAGGGATGAATAGTTACTCTCCTTCTTGGTATATAACTAATTGGATTCATGGGGAAAAGAGGAAAAAATGAGGGAGAGAGGTCCTCTATTTATATTCTTTGGGCCCTCCATAGAGGTACTCAAAAACAAGGGACTTAGAATTTTTCACTTCTTTTGGCTGAGATAATTTTTTATAGTGGGGAGATACCATTTGTTTGGCTTGTTGCACCAATTTATTTATGATTATATAATCTGAGATGTTTTTGCTGGTGAGGAATTTTGAGATGGTGTCATTTGATAAAGATATTGCACCATTTCTGGGGAGATGAGGTGATTTTGTACAGCTATTGCACCATAGGTCTGTGCACTGTTTGAACTTTAGGTGGAGAATTCTGTGTATTGTGGGGATTCTATTTGTCCTGTATTAGTTTTGATTTTTCTCCATTTAAATTGAATTCCGTTTTTTAATTTATATTTACTGGCTTATCAGGTGGCTGTGCTTGTTTTTCCACAGATATGCTGTGTAATTTAAGGTTTTGATGTATTTTCCTTGCATAAATTGATTTATTTTCTTTTTTCTTCCTGTCTTGTTACTGTTGATTAATACAGCTTTAATTCATTCCTTATTGAAGTGGCTTCAGTTTAATAACTGCATTGCTGAGTAATACAAAGGTTGAGCAGAGCTTGGGTAACTTGAGTGTTACACTACCCCTTTCACTGGTAACTTCAGCATTTCTTTGCTAGCTTGTCCTTTGCTTTTCTTCATTTTGTTGTTATTCTTTTAATCAAATAGACCATTCTTCCCTGACTTTCCTCATGGGATTATATATATTGATTAATTTAAATCCATTTTATTGCTGAATTCCTCCATTATGATTGATTCATTATTGATTTTTCTTTGTTATTTCTTCAATTTATAGGCTTATAAATGAAATTTCACTTGAAACTGGGCCATTAAGGTATGGAATACCACAACGGAAGCATGCCTCCGTACAAAGGCAGTTATTATTGGTATTCATACTTTGGCATCCAGGCAGTACTGGGAGAGGTATTCACTATTAATAGATTTATAAATGAACTTTCAAAATTTAATTACAATCTATCTGGTACAAAGCTAATCTGAAACAGGTCAATCCTGGTTGTAAGTTTAGCTGACCTCATCACTTGAACCAAGACCCCGCTTCTCCACCCAGGCATCACCCAAGTCTAGTACCAAGCATTGTGCAAATTCAAATCTAAGAGGTACAGTGGGGTTAAAAGACTCTGATGAGAAGAAACCCTTATTCAGTAAACTACATATATACTTATTAGTACATAGCCACACCGGCTCTACTAGATTTTTACCCTCTAAAAGTCTTTTGGAAATGTCAATGAGTGATAAAGCCCCTTTCACTGAGCTTTTTCTCCAGTCATCTGAGAATACCATCAAACCACAAACCCCTGCCGCACAGAAAGCCGCTAATATACCATAGCAAATTCAATTTATTCTGAGATTCTTGTGAAACTTCAAAAGATCTTTGATGGCCTCATTTTTTTTGAGCTTGTGAGTTTGCCTTTAATGCCATTGACTTCGACCTTTGTTTGTGCATGTACCATGTTGTATGCAATCATCAAATGGATAACTGTATCCATTAGATCCTCCAGGTTCTTGTGTGGCTTTGTCAATATCTCATGGTCAGCCCCACCACCTTAAATGCTAAGTTGTGTTGCATGTTGCTTCAATTTACTCAAGCAGGAGGAAAGGTATTCAGCTGCTCCCTATTCAAGTCCAAGAGGATTGGTTGAATTTGATGTTGGAGCAACATATGGCTTGGGTGCAATCACATTGTATGAGACTAAACTAATGGATGAAAAAATAACATTTTCCCAAAAAAAATTAATCGGATTGGAGGGGTAAAGAAGGCTCTGAACCATTTTGAGGAAGGAGTGTTCAGATTTTGGGAGATTATCTGGAGGTTTAGCTGATTCCAAATGTTGTTATTGAAAAACGCTTCTGTTTCTGTTGGCTTAAAAAAATCTAACCCTGTATATTGCAATTTATATCATTAGTCAACAGGAAATAATCATGCATCATTCACCAAGATAAAACTCACCTGCAATCTCAAGCTCCTCAAGACAGCCGGACATTTTAAGCTCTCGGTTACTGATCACCTTAATACCAACATGCAGGAATGTATCAATATCACTTGTTGGTAAATTGTCCCATTGATTTTTGTAAATACTATTGATATTATCAAGCCCCCTTTTCCATGATTTTTGAGTAATATTGGAATGATAATTCAAAATTTCTCCAAACTCTTCAATGAAGGATAATTCATTCCAGAACATCTAAGAGAATCAAATACCTGTTATTGCCTCCAACCTCCATAAAATAAGTGCTGATAGTCCCTCTAGGAAGTCAGAAGCTAGCCTCATCCAACTGAACTATTTAGCAGGAGAAGGTATTTTTAGTTTTCAGACTTAACCAGAAAAATTATACCACCAACTAAGAATAGCCATGCACCACCAAAAATAAAATAAAGTGAATGCTATCAATCTGTCAATCCTTACTGTGTCTGTACCTGGTGAGTTTCCCCATGTTGAGGCAAATCAAGCCACAGGCTTCACACCTGATGGTGCCCCTGTTTCAATACCTTTGAGTTTTATCCTTTTGACCTTACTCCCCCACAAACCTAAGCTTACGTTGTGGTATTCCATACCTTATTGGCCCAGTTTCAAGTGAAAGTTCATTTATAAGGCTATAAATTGAAAAAATAACAAAGAAATATCAATAATTAATCAACTATAATAGAGGAATTAAGCAATAAAATGGATTTAAATTCATCAGAATGTATAATCCCATAATCAAATCCTGGAAGAATGGACCATTTGATTACAAGAATGACAATAAAATAAGGAAAAGAAAAAGACAAACTAGCAAGAATGTTAAAGTTACCAGTGAAAGGGGTAGTGTAACATTCAAGTTACCCAAGCTCTGCTCAACCATTGGATTACTCAGCAATGCAGTTATTAAACTGAGGACAGTTCAATAAGGAATAAACTAAAACTGTATTAATCAACAGTCACAAGACAGAAAGAAGAAAATAAATTAATTTATGCAAGGAAAATCCATCAAAAAACCTTAAGTTACACAGCATATCTGTGGAAATACAAGCACAGCCACCTGATAAGCCAGTAAATAGAAATTAAAAACAGAATTAAGTTAGATAAAGAAAAATTAAATCTCATACAGAACAAACAGAATCCCCACAATACACAGCATTCTCAACCTAAGTTCAAACAACAAACCAAACATATGGTGCAATATCTTAATCAAATCACACCATCCCAAAATTACTCACCAGCTCAATTCCCTCAAGGCTGTGCATAATAATATTAAAGTTTAATTAAAATATAAAACAAGATTCAGAAATGGTGCAATATACCAAACATATGGTGCAATATCTTGATCAAATGACACCATCTCAAAATTCCTCACCAGCTAAAACATCTCAGATTACATAATCATACATAAATTGGTGCAAAAAACCAAACAAATGCTATCTCACCACTATAAAGAAATTATCCCAGCCAAAAGAAGTGGAAAATTCTAAGTTCCTTGTTTTTGAGTGCCTCTATGGAGAGCCCAAAGAATATAAATAAAGGTCCTCTCTCCCTCATTTTTTTCCTCTTTTCCCCATGAATCCAATTAGTTATATACCAAGAAGGAGAATAACTGTTCATCCCTTACTAGTAGGATAATCTAGTTATTTTATTTTAGTATTATAGACTTATAAGTTTAATTAATAGTGATTTCCAATTAATAGTAGTTAACAGAAGGTCTACTTAATATTCTTAATCCACCCTATGTTCAAATTATTAGTCTTATAATTATAATAATATCAATAATACTCATAATATTGAGTTTATCCCCATAACCTTTACATTATAAAGGAAAAAATAGTCCTATTATATCTTCATATTAAAAAAAACAACCTTACAGCTATATATTACTATATATAAAAAAACCTACCCTTATATTATATTATATCATTTATATATTTAACAAACATCCACTCTATATTGAACAATATCTTACCAATAAATTATTAAAGGTCTTATTATTATATTCTATTAACAATTACCCTCCCAAACCATTAAGTATTATAACATATATGATATCAAATTGAACTTACCCCTTAAAATATATATTATTACTATTATATTAAATCAACCTCTTATACTATTGAGGTCTTACCCTTAAAACTATTTTATATTATTATTTGAAAATTATATTCTATACTGTTTTAACTTATAATTTACTTATCTGGCTATTGAATAGGTCTGATAGAGACTGCTAAAAAGTCTTCTCTAGTTGTAAAGCCACAATCTTAAATATTGATTTGTGAGCTCTGTAGGGAGATTGTTTAGTATATTCAGAGGGGCAGCTAAAACACCATTAGCACCCTTGGTTACAGGATTATTTCAGCAATTCAAAACTGTTTACCTGTGATTTCCCCCTCAAGGACTGCCTTATCCAATCCCACACTAAAAGGAGTTCCACATCTGGTGTCTCAACAGTGGCTATTTCAACTTCAACATTCCATAATCAGTCAATCATCAATAAAAGAAGAAACCCAAATCAACATAACTCACAAAAATAATTATCATTATCAAGAATTAACAATCAACACTCTCATACAATCTGTAATCTGGAAACAAATCCCATTTCAAATCATCATCACCATCACAATCCTCAAATAAATCATACCATTTTTATTATCCAGTAAAAGAAGGAACACCAGAAAATCAAACACCTGAGGATATTGATTTACTCATTGCAACACCAAGAACAGAACAGAAGTAAAAGGAAGAATTAAGGAGATTTTTCCTCAAGTTAATTCAAGAAGCAAGAAGAAACAAGAGAAGTAAAAAATAATTTAAAGGATTAGTTTATCAAGTAGAAATGAATCAACAATCAACATCTGACTTACCACCATTACCTGAAGATACTGTAGAAGGACAGTATGCAGAAGAAAGTGAAGAGGAAGATCAAACAGTACAGATCCAAAGTCTTATGAAGCAAATGCAAGATTTATTATTAACACAAAGTAAAAAGAAAGGAAAAATAAGGGAACAAACATCTTTCACACCTGGAGCCAGTCCAAGTGAACAAACATTACCAAGGCATGTTAGGCCTGAAGACTCACCAATATCACCTACACCTGGTCCTAGAGCAACCTCTACTCCAGTAACAGAAACAAGAACTCAAATTCTCCCAAAGAAGGTATTTTTAACTACACCAAACCATCCAAGTCCATTACAAAAGGAAATTCTTAAGGTAACATCTCCTATTGTTAAGATAAGAGCTAAAGATTATAATCTTGTTTTTGATGGTAATGAAGTAGAAAAATTCATAAAAAGAGTGGAAGCAGCAGCTGAAATTGAAGGAGCTAGTGGAGAAGATATAGCAAGACAAGTTATTTTTATGTCAGCATCTGAAGAATTTAAGGAGAAAATTGAAGCAATGCAGGGTTATGAAGAGAAGAACTGGACAAAACTCAAAGAAGAACTTACTACAGAATGGGGAAGATGATAGCAAGACAGAAGATATAGACCAGAATCTTTGGAGAAGCTTTTCAATAATACCAAAAAAGGAGGGGGAATTAGAAACTTAGCTGAATACAAGAGATTTATTGGAGAATATGAAAAGATCACAAATTATCTGTATAAATATGGATATATTAGAAGAGAATTTGAGCATAATGAAGAACTCTATGCAAGCCTTTCACCAGAAATTAGGACTTCCATAATTAAGGAGATGAGAAGAGATAAGGTCATGATCCAAGAAAGGGATGGTGGATATATTGTACCAGAAATGAAAGTATTGAAGAGCTATATAGAGCAAGAGCTAGAAACTGTGATCATATCAAGGGACAGATCTCAAGACACCAACTCCCATTATGAATTGGAGCAACCACATATAGATAAGACAAAAGCAAAGAAAGTTCAATTTGAAGATAAAGCAATGGAAAATTCCCTAAATCAACTGAAGGAGCTTAATAATAAAATTAAAGAACAACAAAGACCCAGGAGTCAGGATCAAGAAGAAAAGAAAGAAATAAAGGACTTCATTAAGCAAATTAAGGAATTGACAGAAGCAGTACTACCTCAAAATAAAACAGGACAGGTATTCAAGCAGGAAAATCAAAAAAGGTATCCAAAAGATAGCTTACCACCCTTTTCACAAAGGCATATTCCTTATACACCAGCACAAAACATACCAAAACCATATCTCAGATGCTATTATTGCTTGGAGGAAGGACATTCAGTTAATAGATGCAACTACCTCTTTGAAGATCAAAATAAGAAATGGGTCAGAAGACAAGGAGGTGGATTTTTATTTCCCAATTGGCAAAGAGTTCCAACTGATGGTAAAATAGCTCCAAAGAAGTTAGCTGAAGATTTTGCAAAAGACCTAGAAGAGCTCACAAAGAAAATGAAAGAAGATGAAGCTAAAGAAGCACTACCCAAGCCTGGTCCAATGAACATAATACAATTAAAGAAAGATGATAGTGCAACTGCTATAGCTAAAGCTGAAAACTGGGGAAGCTGGCAACCACCAACTATTTAATCAGCCAATGAGCCACTTTCAAATAATTATGTATTAAGAAATACCAAAGAAAGAAACTCAAGAGTAGAAAATACCAATCAAGATGCTTTAAGATCACATTCAAAAGTGAAAACACCAATAAACAAAAGACCAAATATACCTGGAGCTTATATTGAAGATGAGCAAAAAGAAGAAGAGAAAAAAATTATTCCAACTAAATATAAGAAGCCTCAATTGGTGAAAAATGAAAAGGAAATACTTCCACAGGAACCTAAAAGTGATCAAACTGAAAATACTCAAGAACCAATGAAGAAAGTCAATGAAAGGAAAATCATAAAAGAGGAGAAATTAGATATTAAAGAGATTATGGCACAAATTATCAAAAAGGTATTGGATCAGAAAATAAATCCTAGCTTGGAACAAATTTTGGTCATGTCACCAAAGTTTTTTAATCAATTAAAGAACCTGTCAGAGGAAGAGAAAAAATCTATTAATTCAATTGATACAAAGGAAATTCAAACCAAACTCATAAATCATCATTTGGGTAATTATGACCAACCAAAATTACATGATGCCTGTCCATTGGGATTTATGCAAGTATATTTGGGAGAGGAAGGACATGAGATAATGGCATTAGTTAATACAGGATCAGAATTGAATATAATACCAGAAGATTCAGCAATCAAAGCAGGACTTACCACAAGATGCCTCAACATGAATTTAAGGGGAATTGGTGGGAATTGTACCTCAATAGTTAGATTAGCAGAATTTACCCCAATTACTTTAGTTACTGGGGAAGAAAGAAATATACACCTTTTTGTAGCAAGAAGAGCAGTTCATACAGTATTGGGAAGGCCTTTCCTTGCAGATAATAACATAAGATTAGACTTTTCTCAACAAAAAGGGGAAATATTCAGTTATATAGAGCCAGATGGAAGAAGAATTTGCTTACCAATTTGTTCACCACAGAAAGTAGGATGGAGAGAAGAACCACCAGCAGGAATGGAAACATGTGCAACTTCTAAATTGGAAGATTGGAAGGAAATACCAATAGATGAAGAGTCAGGATCCAAAAATCAAGCACATTCAGAGAAAAGTCCTCATAAAAGTTTTGATAGTGAAGAAATGAAAGAATCCAAAAACAAAGTAGAAATAAAGGAGGAATTTTCAATAAAAAATGAACAAATTATTCAAGATAGAACACATTCACAAGAGATAAATCCTCAGGAGTACCACAAGGAAATGAGAAAAACTGACAAGACCATAAATGAAGAAAAATTAAGATCACATAGTTTATCTGACAAACCTGAATTGAAAGGAGTTGATATGCCTTATACAGAAGAAAATTTACTTATTTCTGACATCAATGAGACCAAGAAAATGGAAGTTCATAGTGAAATTTTTAGGGAATCAAAACAGACTTCCAAGGAAGAAGCTCATACTGAAAGTAACAACTGTAGTTTTAATCCCAAAGAAAATGTTTTTTATGAGAAGTCCTCAAAGAAATTCACACCCTTAAAATCATTAAACTCAATTTCAAAAGGAATCAAGAGTATGAAAAAATTATTCACACAAAAAGCAAAATCATTGGAGAATTTATTGGAACCTAAAAAGAAAGAAAAGTTTATTTCAGAGTCAAATTCTGAGATTTCAAATGAAGAAAAAGGCTCATTAAAGAAGGATACTTACAAGAGTTAAAAGGCCAAAAACTTTGAAGTAAAATTTTTGATTGACAATATGATCATCAATCCAATTAAGAAGGTTAAGGTGAATCACTCCAATTCAAAAAACCATAATAAACTTAAAGAAAAGAATACAGAATCTTTAGTAATACCTAGTATATTCAGTAAACCCAATTCAAGTGATCACATAAAGAAGGTTGTAATCCCACCCTCAATCTTAGAAGATAGAAGTATCATACATATTACCAATATCAACTCTCAGATTACTTCAGCAAAGAGTAAATTCCCAGAAGAAGATGATAATTCAGAGAATAACATATCATTCAAAGAAGAGGCTTCACATGAAGAAGGAAATAAACAAAATCAAGTGAAAGAAATACCTTTTTGTATAGAAGAATAACCTTTAAAAATGGAATTCCCTTGTTATACATCAACAAGAAAAGATATAGAATGCAGTTTCAGTACAGTGCAGAATATAAATGAAGCTAAAATTGATGATTCAAGATATGAAAATTCAACCAATTCACTGTCTCAATTGACAATTAAACAGGAGTTAAATCAACAAAAAACCTTAGACCCTCAAGAGAAATTCTCTGGGAAAGCTCACAATAACTATAATATTGAAAAAGAAATTAATTCAAGATTTAACAAGCTTAAATCCATTAGAAATAATGCCACAAATGAATACATAAAAAATAAGATACACTCACCAAATATTTTAGAAAAACATCTTTCTGAACCAGCATATGAGAATGAAGCAGGATTATTTTGTCAAATGGAAATACAAGAAGAAACTGAAGATGAACAAAAATTTATACTTACTGAAGGAGAATTCCCTTGGGAAGGCTATACAAATTGGCAACCTCTTAGAAATGCAAACCTTGAGGATCACAATGAAAATAATTCTAGGGACAACTTTGAATGTGCAAACCAACATGTCAAGTGGCTGGAAGATATTAGTGCCCCAAAGAAGAATGAATCAAATAAATTCAAAGATAAAAGTATCAAAAAGAAGAAGAAGACTAAGGAAGAAAAGGAATATTTTTTGGATTACCCAGAATAAAAAGATATGCCCAAGCTTGCAGGCCCATTTGGCAAGGCAATATAAGACATCAACACAAAAAGAGGATTGGACAGAAAATAATGATAGAAATGGAAAACTAACCCAGGATTACTTTGATAAGAATGAAGATTTTCAAGATAAATATCTCAATTAAGAAAGAAGAAATGAGCTTACAGCTAAGAAGGCCAAATTCAAAAATTGTCTTGACAACAAATTTTCACATTATCAATAACTTTTTTATTATAATAAGAAATTTTCTTTTTCTTATATCATGAATTTTAGTTTTATTTTAGTATAAAAAATATAAAAAAATATAAAAAAAAATATCAAACATCAAAATAAATAAAAAAAGTGTTCCAAGTGTATCAGTATCATTATTCCATGTTATCTTATGTATTAGTATAAAAACAAAAATAACTTAACTAAAAAATTAGGGTGGGTGTCTATTTCTTAAATTCATCCTTTATGATTTAAGTTTTTGGGATGAAATTCTGGGGAATTTCCATTTTATTCTATAAATTTATCTTCATAAATATTCAATATCAACCCATTCAAGAATTAAAGTCAAGCTGAAGAATCAAAGAAACAATTCAAGAATGTTTCACTGAAAGATTTAAAGAAGTCAAATAATAGAATACAAAATTGAAGGAATATACAAATATGGACAAACAAAACACACAGCCTCACAATACACATAGCAAGAGGGGTGACCAGTTTTGTTTATGGTTATTTTTTATTCAAATTATATTTTTTTATTATTGGTTCATTTTTTTTTACAAATTACTAGTCACCCCCCTGCTTACAAGAACAGTTTTTAAAATAATCAAGATAATAAAGCAAGATTAAATATCAATAACAATAACAGTTCATAAAAAACAAGCATTAAGAAGATCAAAGTCATCTAGAAAAAATTAATAAGATATCTCAAGAAATCTTATTAGTATTAATTTCTTTAAGTAATAATCATATCATGATAAAGAAAAGAAAAATAAAGAATATATAATCAAAGGTATAACTGGCCAGGTTAAACCCAAATGAAAATATTTCTTTAAAAAAATTTTTTTTTATATATAAATTTATTTTGGGATATTTAAAAAAAAATCATATTATAAAGACACAAAATTATTTTTTTCTGGGAATTGGGAGAAAACACCTCCTTTTATGTTAAAGATGGACAATTTTCTTTTACCCACAAATTAGCCCTCAAACCTTTCATATATCAAAGGCTATGCAAAACTCTAATTATACATCTTATCAACCATTGAACCCCATTTAGAATTCAATTTAAAAAATAAATAAATTTCATAGATTAAATCAATGATATATTGATTGGGTTAACCAAACAAGTTAATCTTTAATTGAAAAAATTCAGAATCTTAATTAATTTGATTTTATATTATTTGGTCAAATTAAAGTTTAACCCCACCCCAAATTTAATTAACAAAAAATTGCACAAATTCAATCAACCTTATATTGATTGAGTTTCAAAATTAATTAAAACTTTAATTTTATTTCAAGCTTTCTAATTAATTTAATATTATATTATTTGGTCAAATCAATTCTTAAATTCACTCACCAAAACAGAAATTAAATCAAAATCAATTGAACCTTAATTTCATTTAAAAAAAAGGAATCTTAATTAATTTCATCTTATTTTATTTCATTTCATCAAATTAGTTGTTAACACCACTCAACTAAAAAAAATAATAATAATAATAATAATTGATAACCAGTATATTATAAAAAAAATATACAATAATAATTTTTTTTTTCATTAAAAATAAATTTTTTTATAATAATAATAGTAATTAATAAAAAAAAAGAAGAAAAAGCATCGGAACGATGCAAAAACAGCAAAAAAAAACAATAAAAAAAACAAAAAAATTTAAGTCATTATTTTTTTTATAAATATGTAAAAAAAATATAAATTACTTTTTATTTTATTTTTCTTAGAAAAAAAAATTAAAAAAAAAAAGAATAATAAAAAAAAAAAAAAAAAAAAAAAAGAATCGGAAAGAGAAGAAAACAATCAATCGCAATGGATGGAGAAGAGTACTGTACAGTACACATAAACAAAAAATAAACTTTAATTATTATTTTTATTTTTATTTTGTTTTTTTTTACTTAATTTTATTTTATTTTGACAGAAGAGGCAAGAGGGTTAAATTAAATTTGGAAGAAAATCAATCACCCGCGAGTGGAGATAAGAAGTAGAGCTGGTTTAATTAGGAGTATCCACACCCATCTATTTCAAAAAATTAAAAAATTATTATATAAATTAAATTAAATTTACTATTATGATTTATATTAAATTAAGCTTATTATTATTTAAATTAAATTAAACTTATCATTATTTAAATTAAATTAAATTTATTATTATTATTTAAATTGAATTAAACTTATCATTATTTAAATTAAATTAAATTTATTATTATTATTTAGATTAAATTAAACTTATAATTATTATTAAAATTAATTTCAATTTATTATTATTATTTATATTAAATTAAATTTATTATTAGAAAAAGAAAAAAAATAAAAAATATAAAAAATATAAATATAAATAAATATTATTATTATTTATATTATATTAGATCTATTATTATCATTTCTATTATATTAAAATTTATTATTATTATTCATATTTAAATTAAATATTATTATCATTCAAACTAAATTAAATTTATAATTATTATTTAAATTGATTTAAATTTATAATTATTATTTAAATTGATTTAAATTTATAATTATTTTTTATATTAAATTGAATTTATTATTATAAAAATAGGATAAATAAATTAAAATTAGGTTATAATCATTAAATGGAGAGGGGGTGTCAATCCTCAATAACAATAAAAACACCACCCACCATTAATAATAATTAATAAACTAAAATAAAAAAATATAATTCAAGAGGTCCACTAAAGACCTTAAATTAGTTTTAATTCTCAGAGATATTTAAGTAATCTATTTTATTATCATTGTGTTATGATTTATATTACTGGATATGAATTTTATTATTAGTTATTTTCTTACTTAATTATATTATCATCATTATTGTTATATTATTATTTCTTTAATAAATTTTAAAAAAAAACAAAACAAAAAAAAACAAAACAAAAAAAAACAAAACAAAAAAAAAAAAAAAAAAAAAAAAAAACCCATATCATATATTTATATTAAATTATATTTATTTTAATTATTATATAAAGTAGATATGATGGTATAATTATTAAGTGGAGAGGGGATGTCCCTACCATTTAAGGCTAACTTCAGCAAAAACAAAAACAAGAACAAAGAACAACCCAACCAGAAAAACAAAATAAAAAGAAGAGAGGTCCTAGATAAGACCTTAAACTGTCCAAATATTTTATTTTTTATATTTTTCCAACAAGCTTACCTCAAGAATAGGTCCTTGACAAGACCTTAAACTGTCTGAGCAAATTATTTATTATTTTTTATCAATTATTAATTCAAATAACTCAAGCAATGGTCCTGAGTATGACCTTAAACTGCATTATTATTCATCAAAATAAAATAAAATGAAATGATTTTCTCTTATTATCAAAATCCTCTTTAACAAAAAAATAATAATAAATAAATAGAAATGAAGGATGAAGATTAACCAATAAAACAAAATCAACTATATCAATATGGAAATGATCAAAAAGAGTTATATTTCAAGACAAAGCCAAGAAGACAACACAAAATAAGAAGCTATGGAGATTCAAAATCAATATAAAGAGCCACAAACAGAGAGCCTCAAGTGAAGTTATTAGAATGGAGATTTAAATAAATGAAGTTTTGATGAATGAACCCAGAATATTCCTCTTGAAACTGGAATGCTGGGGACAGCATTAAATGGAGAGGGGGATGTGGTATTCCATACCTTATTGGCCCAGTTTCAAGTGAAAGTTCATTTATAAGGCTATAAATTGAAGAAATAACAAAGAAATATCAATAATTAATCAACTATAATAGAGGAATTCAGCAATAAAATGGATTTAAATTCATCGAAATGTATAATACCATAATCAAATCCTGGAAGAATGGACCATTTGATCACAAGAATAACAATAAAATAAGGAAAAGAAAAGGACAAACTAGCAAGAATGTTAAAGTTACCAGTGAAAGGGGTAGTGTAACACTCAAGTTACCCAAGCTCTGCTCAACCATTGGATTACTCAGCAATGCAGTTATTAAACTGAGGACAGTTCAATAAGGAATAAATTAAAACTGTATTAATCAACAGTCACAAGACAGAAAGAAGAAAATAAATTAATTTATGCAAGGAAAATCCATCAAAAAACCTTAAATTACACAGCATATCTGTGGAAATACAAGCACAGCCACCTGATAAGCCAGTAAATAGAAATTAAAAACAGAATTAAGTTAGATAAAGAAAAATTAAATCTCATACAGAACAAACAGAATCCCCACAATACACAGCATTCTCAACCTAAAGTTCAAACAACAAACCAAACATATGGTGCAATATCTTAATCAAATGACACCATCTCAAAATTACTCACCAGCTCAATTCCCTCAAGGCTGTGCATAATAATATTAAAGTTTAATTAAAATATAAAAGAAGCTTCAGAAATGGTGCAATATACCAAACATATGGTGCAATATCTTGATCAAATGACACCATCTCAAAATTCCTCACCAGCTAAAACATCTCAGATTACATAATCATACATAAATTGGTGCAAAAAACCAAACAAATGCTATCTCACCACTATAAAGAAATTATCCCAGCCAAAAGAAGTGGAAAATTCTAAGTCCCTTGTTTTTGAGTGCCTCTATGGAGAGCCCAAAGAATATAAATAAAGGTCCTCTCTCCCTCATTTTTTTCCTCTTTTCCCCATGAATCCAGTTAGTTATATACCAAGAAGGAGAATAACTGTTCATCCCTTACTAGTAGGATAATCTAGTTATTTTATTTTAGTATTATAGACTTATAAGTTTAATTCATAGTGATTTCTAATTAATAGTAGTTAACAGAAGGTCTAATTAATATTATTAATCCACCCTATGTTTAAATTATTAGTCTTATAATTATAATACTATCAATAATACTCATAATATTGAGTTTATCCCCATAACCTTTACATTATAAAGGAAAAATAGTCTTATTATATCTTCATATTAAAAAAACCAACCTTACAACTATATATTATTATATATATAAAAAACCTTATATTATATCTTTTATATATTTAACAAACCTCCTCTATATGTTGAACAATATCTACCAATAAATTATTAAAGGTCTTATTGTTATATTATATTAGCAATTATCCTCTCAAACCATTAAGTATTATAACATATATAACATCAAATTGAACTTACCCCTTAAAATATATATTATTACTATTATATTAAATCAACCTCTTATACCATTAAGGTTTTACCCTTAAAATCATCTTATATTATTATTTGAAAACTATATTTTATATTTTTTTAGCTTATAAGTTACTTACCTGATTATTGAATAGGTCTGATAGAGACTGCTGAAAAGTCTTCTCTAGTTGTAAAGCCACAATCTTAAATATTGATTTGTGAGCTCTGTAGGGAGATTGTTTAGTATATTCAGAGGGGCAGCTAAAACACCATTAGCACCCTTGGTTACAGGATTATTTCAGCAATTCAAAACTTTTTACCTGTGATTTCCCCCTCAAGGACTTCCTTATCGAATCCCACACTAAAAGGAGTTCCACAACGTTTTTCCTGTGTGTGCCACACAAGTCATTAAAAATCCCTGTCTAATTACCAGTTGGAATAGTTTACAGTTCAACTACAACAGGATCAGATTTTGTTGAACCCTTAAGCTTCATTATTTAAAAATAAAATCATCCTTTCCAGATGCATTTCCAACAGTTTTTCTTACATCAATCCAAAAATGTAAAATGACTATACCTTCATTTTGGATCAAAAAAGCTATAATAATTATTTCATTTTTTGATTCCTCCCCAAAAATAACCTGAGCTTTTATGCCAAAAATTAGCTATTTTTTATATTATTGGGATATTTAAGAGTCCTAAATAACACCTATACAATTTCAAAATAAAAATATGAATTTTTTAAATCAT
The DNA here is from genome assembly GCA_023105745.1 of Austropuccinia psidii. Lineage (NCBI taxonomy): Eukaryota > Fungi > Basidiomycota > Pucciniomycetes > Pucciniales > Sphaerophragmiaceae > Austropuccinia > Austropuccinia psidii. The sequence continues at coordinate 71,654,229 of JALGQZ010000004.1, forward strand.
TGATTTTAGCTACAGTTCAAAGATAAATAAAATTTATTTAAGCTTAAAAAAACTGTGTTCAGCTTAAGGTGTGGTTTTTGGTTACTGAATTGGCTAAGTATTTACCATAAATCATTTCAAAACTGTTTCAAATCAATTAAAATTGATTTAAAGCCATGGTATGGCTCCAAATAAATGAATTGGCAAACTTCACATAGAAGGGGGGAAAAGGAAAAATAGAAAAAAAGGTTCCATGGTACCCATCTTTTTGGCATATTTAATAGTCCAAAAAAAAATTCATCCTGTATTGAAGGATTTCCAACCACATCTTACCTTTAAGATTAGACATTGATTATGTATTGAATTTTGGACAGTAATTAAAAGCTGTAAAAGGGTAAATAACTTCTTACAGACTTATAATCAGGCTCTAAAGCTTGAGCTTACCTATAGCCATCATACACCTGAGCAATTCATGTTCTAAGGTTAATACAATTGGCCAGATATTCACCCACAATGAACAGAAGGGGAAGATTCAGTGAGTGGAGTCAGTTTGGAACTCATTATTGGAGCAGGGTAAAAAGGTCAAAAATTATATCAAGAAAGAGTCAAAAAGCCATTTCATGTCATAAAATTATGCATTCAGGATTCTCCTTCTTGCATCCAAGCCACATAGTCTTGGGACCCCATTTAGAAGGTCAGGGCCTTCCCCACATCATCTAGGAAGAACCCTCCAAAATTCCCCTGGGGCCACTAAATTTACCCAAGGAATGTGGGGGAAAGGTCCCCCATATTGGTCCCTTTGTCCCCCTCAAATCCCAGAGTAGCTAAAATGGTCCTATGGGTTGTGTATGGTAAAAATTCCAAGAAATTATTTTGGGACCATTTTTCAAGGTATCAAGGACATGAGCCTCAGTCAAAAAGAATTTTTCTTTCTATTTCTTCTCTAAATGTGGCCATACCTTTGAGCTCACCCAAAAGCACCAGGAAGAATACATTTTTAAACTTCAAGGCTGATGACATATATTGTCATTATGCAGAAAATTTATGCTGAACAAGGCTATGGAATTAATTCTGGGATATTCCCCAAGGGGAACTTTTACATGAATCCTCTTCAGACAGAAAGGAATAAACAAAGAAGACTCACCCAATATGATTTGTGATTTTTAGCTTGAATGAGGAAGAAAGAGAATTGATGTGAGCCTTTGAGATATGACCACATACCCAATAAGGTCACAAAAAAGACTCAGAATAATTATACCTTTAATATAATTATATTAAAATTACTTAGAATAATTATACATTAAGAATAATTACTTAAATATACAAAAAATACCATAAATTGGTACAAAAATTGGTTTAACTTAAAAACCAATGAATCAACATGTAAAATAAATTATACCATTGGATTTCCCATGGAAAAATACACATATATCATTTTTATGGCACATCTGTAAAGTCAATATTTAAGGAATTATAAGGTATAATACCTTATAAAAACCTTAAAACCTTATTTATCTCAAGAACTAATGAAACAACATGTGAAATAAATTGTACCAGCGGATTCCCCATAAAACTCCACACATAAAACAATTAATAAGCTAATTTCCAATGTTAATACTTAAGGAATTAACCTGAATATATGCACTTTTTTGGTCAACGCATATATTCAAGGATCATAGCTAATATCTTCTAAACTATACATGATAGAATGATGAACCAAAAATAAAGTTACCACGTAATTACTTTAAGAACACAGATATGAACTTTATTTTACAAATTATAAACAAGGTTAAAACCTATGATGAAATATTGATAAAAATCAACAGAGCTGTTGACCACTTTGTTGTGAAAGTGCTCCAAACTTAAAAAAAAGTATACAGTTGGATTCTACTAGTTCATTCGTGAAGAATGATGTAATTTTTATTATTAAATTCAGGGTATAACCCCCCAAAATCAAGGTTTGAAGTTTAAAATATTGAATTTCGACAGAAAAGATGAGTTACAAGAAAAATCATCAAAATTAGAGTTTTGATGATGTAATGAAAAGCTCTTGGCAGCATAATAAGGTTATGCCAGGCTATCAGAATTCTCCCTCTGAATTGCTTTAGCGTGTAAATCTTAAAAGTTATTGAGGATCAAAGTTTGAGCTTAATTTGAGCAGTTATGATCACACACTGTAACCTTAATTTAAGTTTAACAGTCTTAAGAGTGATAAAATTGGTGAATACTATTAGTTTATGATTAAAACTAATAAAATCCACGAAATTTGGGGTTCTTCCAAGCCTCTGATGTCATCAACTTTAGAGTTATAGTGATAACTCTAAATAATGGTGTAATAATGATGTAATATGGTTTGATAATGATGTAATCATCTCCAAACCTTAAAATATTGATCAATTCCAGTGTATATGATCAGTAAACGTCTACTAGAAGCCTGTTGGACTCTAGGAGGGAGGTATTTACTATAAATAGAGCTCTTTTTACTCTATTTACCCCTCAGACGCATCAAAAACATTAAATCAATTAAATAAAAGGTAATTTCTTTATTCTTTATATATAAAACTCTTATATTATTAAAGACCAAAGACCATCTTAATATTAATCACTATTTTTGTGTGATTAAATCAATTCTTTAATTGTTTTTGTCATAAATCTCTCTATAAACTCATTTCCACGTAAAATCAAGAAATTTAGTAAATTTTCTTTATTTTTATTGTAACTACAATTTGAAAAAGTTGTATTATATTCTTTTGGCGTAAAATATCTCAAAATTATTATTTTAAGTGTTGAAAGTAGGTCATTTCATCTTATTATTACTCTTAATAATTCTTAATTAATATAAATAGTATTTATATTAACATATAACTTTAATATTGGTAATATTATTGTTATTAATTGTTTTTTATTTATAAAAAACAGTTTTTTACGCCTTTATTATTTTTTGGTAACAATAATAAAGAGCTTTATAATATATTAATTATTTTATATTAATATATTATTTACAATATTATAATTTCATATAATATTAATTATATTATTATATTTATTTAATAATATAATATTTTTACGCCATAATAATAATATTTCTTTATTATTATTATTATTTTAATCTTATTTATTTCAATTATAAGGACATTCAGAGTACAATAAGTAATAAATTAGTAATTTTTACTTATTGTTTCATAGTCAAACCTTACAATTGAAGATTCAAAGGATTCCATGATAATTCAAATGAGGAGAGGAATTGCAAAATTTATAAAATAGTGGGAACAGGGGGGTGAAACTCAATAGTGGCATTCTACTACAGTGTTCAGAAGCCTTCTGGTTTCAAGAGGGGGATACTGTCACAGCCCCTAATAAGGATAAGGGTTATTCAACCTTATCCCCACTCAAACTCACCAAATCAGAAATTCACTTCTCTGTATGAGAATCAAGCATCAGAAATTGCCTTTTGAAATACTAATACAGTTTGGATTCTCCAATACAGCCTGTAACTTCTTGTGCAGGCTGTACTCACAAAAGAAATTTTTAAATACACCAATCTAGAACCGTAGGCTCACCCAACCTTACCACACCTCCTGTAAAAGACCTGTACTATGAAAATAAATCAAATCAATAAATACTAAATAATTATCCAATTCTTTATTGTCTATTTTTTCTGTTATTGTGTTCAATTCTCAACTTAATTTTTTTGTTTTTGATTCTTTCAAAAAAAAATATTGGTATTTTTTGAAAAATGAATCACAGATGATTATTTAAACAAAAGTTGGAAGTGCTTTATGTACAGAGCTGTTCTATAGAAATGCATAAGAATATAGAACTCCACAATATAAAGATACATCTGCATAATTGAAATCCTCCTGCAGTCATAGTCTGTTTCTTCATCCACAGTTTCTTTTGCTTTCTTTTGATAGCAGATCATGAATATGCCTTTTGTACTGTAGTCAAAGTACATACAGCATTATATAATGGCAGTGGTACCAATCAATGTACTGGAATGAATTTGAAAGATCTCGGGACCCTCTTTACTGCTAGATGGCATTAAAGAATTTGTGCTTAGTGCATTCAAACATTCAAAATTTTAAAACCAACCAGGGTTGGTTTCTTCCATAACTTTTTTCACACATTAAATCAATCATTTTTATTGGAAAGTTTTTAGATGGTAACCTTATCTTTCTGGTCGCTCTATCCAAACAAAAATATTAACAACAAAAACCACCCTTTTATTAATTACTCATCCTTATTTCACTTTCAAATTCTGATTAAATGGCCCATGCCACTCAAATCATTATAAAAAACATACTAATTTTACCAAAAATAGTGATGGTTTCCAGATTTCTAAAAAAAATGAATTATCCAATAAAATCAATAACTTAATCCAAATTATGAATGAATTTGATTAAAAAATGGCCAAAAATCAGAAGGAGATTGTCAAGCTAAGCCGAAAAACATTGCATTTTGAGAAATGCAGTAGCTACAAGCAGGTAGGCTAGGTTGAACCCAAATACAAACCATAGTCAACTTGCATCAAGCCTATCCCTCAACTGTAAAAGTAACAGCTTTGGTGTTTGAGAGATTGAATAACCTAATTTGGAATTTAACATGATTTTAAATATCAAAAAACACTGATTCTAGGTTATTAATACATAAGCTTCATTATAAAATCTTCTTTTTAAAACTAAATTTACATTTCAAATTATTTATCAAATTATTTTTTTCATATCTACAGTTGGGAAAAAAATGAATGGGATTTATATATTCAATTTTTTTCAAGTTATTCAAAATAAAATTTCAAATATGCAAATGGGATATGATTTACCTTTTTCAACAAAATTTGAAAAAAACTTTCAAATATAGAATGAATAGGTATGATAGCTTTTTGGAAAACAAATTTAAGAGCTATATCTTTATACCATTCCTCTTGAAAGGATATCATTTTCTCAATTTTTTTCATTTTTCTTTCTCAAATAATACAGAAAACCATTAATAATCACATAAAATATTTCAATAAGATCTTCTTTAAACTCATACACTTACATATTCCAATCCTTCCAAGAATTTGCTAGCTCCTTGAAATACCTTTATAGCTCAAATCTTATTTTTCTTTGGGAAAGGATAGCTTTTTAATTGAGATTGAGATCTATATTTCAATTTTTTACGCTTAGTTTGAGCTATTAGAGGATTTTCTATAGGTCCAATTGGGTTTTTAAAATTGGTTATTTCCTCAATAGATTTTTAAAAACTAATTGATGATATTAAATGGTACTAGTGTTTTGTTTTTCTTGTCATTTTTACTTATTTATCAAAAATAAATTTCTAATAAAGAAAATGGCTTTTTCTTGAATAAATTCATCTTATTTCTGAAAAAATTATTAATTGATATTCCAAATAAATATGAATAATATTCATTTTAATCAAAGAGCCAAAAAATTGAAATATATTCAGTCAACAAGCATTAAATATTTTTTGGAGAAAATTGAGTAGTTTCTAATTTGTTCAAAAATGTGCTGAAGATTTTCTTTATATGATAGCAGAGGAACCTTGAGAAAAATATCTCAAATAAGTCATTAAAATAAGAAATAAAAATGAAAGGTTACAAACTATATCTATGAGCCTTAGCATTATCTTTATATACCCAAAAGACCACAAATAACAAATAAGGCTCTAATTATAAATAAAATAAATTTCTTTATAGTATAAAATGAACAAAATTAGAATATAAATATAGAATTTATGTACAAAATCAAAATTTTAATTATAAGGTAAAATTAAAATTACATTTTTATTTGAAAAAATTGAGTAAAAATAAATTTCTCATAAGAATATTAAAATTGAATTATTTTTGGAAAAATGTTAAATAAAAATCATCATAAATTTTTATTCAATCAATCCACTTATGAAAATTATTTTACCATTGGTTTCCTCATAAAAAAATAAGCTGGGGTCACTTCTGGGTGAAATTTCTGTAACTCAACTCTAAATAAGCTTAAATGAAGTTTGAAGTATTTTCTGTAGAAAAATTGAAAATACTCAAAACCTTAATTTAATTCACAACACATGTGGTGTTAACCATCAATTTTTGTGTTAAAATTGAGGTGTTGTGTGTAGCTTAGAAGGTTTGAGGAATTGAAGTATTTTCAATTGAAATGTCAAGATGTGTGCCTGTATTACATAAGTGAGCTTCAATTTACATATGAGCTATAAATTATTTCATTTGTGTACTTTAAGAACTCAATTTAACTACGTATTTCAATTAAAAGTATAATACATGATGAGGAATTAAACAAAAAATAAACTGGAAAGATTAATTCTGGGGGAGAAAGGAATCTTGGATCCAAGGGTGCCAGACTCCCCCAAATTCCTTGCTGATAGGCGTGACTGGTTCTGACGTCTCTTAAACACATTCTGACATGTTTTTAAGGCTTTAAGCCAGGTATTACTATGGCAATAGTTGACTGAAGGGTATAAAATGGCTAAAGCCAGCATTTTCTAGTCTAAAACAAGGTTCAAAGATGCCATAATTGGATTTTCTGTTGGCAGAATGTTTTCCATGACTGACAAGAGTAAGTTCCACTCTTGGATTAAGAAAATTGGTGGCTATAAAAGAATTTCTTCTTTTCCCCACTTTTCTCTTAATGTGTCACAGGGGCTCTTCTAAGTGAAGAGGGCCTGGCACTCAGTAAACTGGGACTCACTTATGGAGGGCTCAAAGATATGGTAAGAAGGGATACACTTAAGAGTGTTAAAGATGAATTACTAAAAGAATAAATATAAGAAAAGCAGCAACAAGAAATAAGAGTAAGAAATAGAAGAGCCAACCACAAACAAGTCCAAGTCCACTGTTTCAACCTGTCAGAATGGAAAGAGAAGGGTTAATAAGGATATGGCCACCCAACTCATACTGTACAGGCGAGTAAAGAAATGCAAAGACTAACTTAAAATTAAATCATTATAATACCCAAAATAGGGATAAGAATAATTATGAAATAATAAATAAACTAAATTAATTAACTGGGGAAAAGTCCCCAGGGGGGAGAAAGAGGGGCTGGTATATGTGAGAAACACCAGCCCTGGTCCAGAGAAAGAATTTTCATGAGAGGATTGAATTATTGAATTGAGTCTGGCCAATACAGGTCCTGCACAGCTGTACAGAACCTGTACAAGAGGTGTGGTGTATTTGAGTGATCATACAGTTTCATGCTGGTGTATCAAAACTGTATTGGGTGAATCCAACCTGTACAGGAGTTGACAGGCTGTATTGATGTACCAAGCTGTATGCATGTTTCAGAATGAAAATTTCTGAAACTGAATATTGATGCAACAGTGGATCTTCTGATTTTGAGGTGTTTGAGTGGGTATATGAATGAATACCCTTACCCCTGATGGATGGTTGTTACATAATGTTAGAATCTTTTCCTTTCACAATTAGATTAAACACTTTTAAACCAATCAGTATAATATTCCAACCACCTTTTTAAATCATTTTAAACCTTTTAACCACATGAAAAAGAGCATTATAATCATTTTTTTTAACTCTTATAACAGTTTCTACCCTTGAACCACCTCCTAAGTGAACTAAAGAATCTTTCATCACTGTTATCTTTGTCACTTTGTTTCTTAATTCACTCTGGTCACTTTTTGGTGTGTTTTACCTTTACTATTCTTTTGCAACAGCCACTATTTAGGAGCAAGGGCATTCAATCTTACACTCACTCAAACACCTCAAACCAGCAATTCCATTGTGTGTATCAGTAATCAGTTTCAAAAATCTTCCTTTCTGAAAGATGCATTCAGCCTGTCAACTCTAGTACAGGCTTGATTCACCCAATACAGCTTTGAATTCACAAGTCTGAAACTGTATGATCACTAAATACCACCACCCTTCTTTTAAAGATTCTGTACAGCCGTACAGGACTTGTATTTTTCAAACTCAATTCAATCATCAATTCCTCTTCTGAAAATTGTCTGTCTTGATCAGGGCTGGTTATTCTCACATATACCAGCCCCTCTTTCTCCCCCCTGGGGACTTTTCCCCAGTTAATTAATTCAGTTGATATATTACTTTCATGAATATTATTACCCTTATTTTTGCTTATTATGTTTATTGACTATAAGTTAGTCTTTGCATTTCTTCTTTGCCTGTAAAGTCTGAGTTTTGGTGACCATATACTTATTAAACATTCTCTTTCCTTCTGATAGGTTGAAATGGTGGACTTGGACTTGTTTGTGCTTGTGTCTTTGATTTCTTACTCTTATTATTTCATTCGTTTTCTTATATCTCTTTTATTAGTAATCTTATCTTAATACACTCTTAAGTTTATTCCATTTAACCATATTTTGAGCCCTCTTTACTTAGAAGAGCCCCTGTGACATCTTTTTAAAGACTTTGTTCTTATATTTATTTCCTGCAGCTGTTTGCTAAAATAGTTCCAATTGAAATTGCTCTTGAAGAAATTTCTATTGTAGCCTTAAATATCTCTTACAGAGTATTTTTGGTTAAATTTTTATAGTTGGTAAGATGATAAATCTTCATTTTATTATTTTTCTACACTTATAAAGTTTAAAACAATGAATTTCCCATTTTTTCTCTTAGAAATATTAAATCTCTACATTTCAAATTCTATTGTACCTTATACAAATTTTAAGGACAGGAAAAGTACTTTATTTTGAATAAAAGCTTCATATCTACACCTTAAAATATCATTTCAAGATCTGTTACTGTTTTGAAAATCTCACATGAAGCATTGTTTGTCTTTCTTGGTGTTATAGTCATCTTTTAACAATTAAATAATATAAGAATATTTCAATCAAGATTTAAAATCAAACTCTTCTGATTGTTTTTTCCCTAAATTTTTTTTGGTGGAAACAGGTCAAGTAAAAATATTATATAGAATAACTGAAAGCTATATTAAAAAAATAATATCAAAACCAAATTTTTTACTTGAAAGTCACATCAAAACATTCATTATCTGATCTCTCAAAATTTCATTGAAAAATATAACAATCTTGTATGAAGATATTTTAATACTTTTTCCCCTCCATGCAAATTTCACCAGATAACATATGTATATCCTTTGAGCAAAACACATAAAATATGATACTTTATATAGGAAATGTATGAAATAGCCACTATAATTCCTTGAAAAAAATCAAATTGAAGACACTTGATTGTGAAAATTTAGTTATTGAATAGTGTAATTTTCCATAAAAGCCCAATTTGACACAAAATTTTTTCACTCATTCTCAAGTGAAAAAAAGAACATTTGGCTATTAGTTTAAGAAAAAGAAAAAAATACTCAATTAGTTTTGAAAAGATTTTTGCTAACATAAATTTCTCTTTATAATTGGAATTAATCCTCAGCTTTTGACACAATTTTTTATATAAAATAACTGTGACAATTAAGTGTAATATGATAAAAGTATAAGTTAAACTTTGTTTCTAGTGAAAGCTATAATGTGCTTTAAACTCAAAATTCAATTGAAAACAGATCAAATTATTATAAAATTTTCATTTTAAAAGAAGGAAAATGATCAAAAACTTAAAATAAAAATAGATTCAACTTATGTATTACTAAAATACCAATTATTAAATGGAATGATTCAGATTTTATGATTAATTTAGGATAGATAACAAAGGAAGACTTATATTCCAGGAAGTAAACTTGTTCCAAAGGAATATTGAAATTTGAAAATAAATAAATTAAGTATATCTTGAAGATTCAGGAAAACTGTGTTGGAATTCATCCCTCTAAATAATATCTCATAAAAGGAAGTTTATCAAGCCTTTGATATTTGATTGAATCAATCTACAATTTATTTAAAGATCCATAGATGTTTTCATTGGATCCACAAGAGTGGGAAATCAAAGATTTTTGTAGAGTAGAGAATGGAAGGATAAAGATTGATATAGTTTTCAAAATCTTAGATTAAATTCTCAAGAAATAAAAGCTTTATAACAACCTTATTACAATATCAGCCTTACTTTGCATTTACCAAACCTTGGGGGAATTCTGGGGCACAGTTGAGCTTGAATTTTACTTGGGTTGAATTTATGCTAATTTTTATTTAATTTTTTGTAAAAACATTGTTCTACAAAAATATCAATTGCTTCATTCAATTTTTTATATTTTGGGACTAATTTTTGGTATTCACTCACATCTAAAATGTTTATATTATTTTCACAACCACTAGCATCGTGTCACAGGGGCTCTTCTCAGTGAAGAGGGCCTGGCACTCAGTAAACTGGGACTTACTTATGGAAGGCTCAGGATATGGTAAGAGAGAATACACCTAAGAGTGTTATGAGATGAATTTCTAAATAAAAGAATATAGTAAAAGCAGCAACAAAAAATAAGAGCAAGAATAAAAGATCCAACCACAAACAAGTCCAAGTCCACTGTTTCAACCGGTCAGAATGGAAATAGAAGGGTTAATAAGGATATGTTCACCCAACTCATACTGTACAGGCAAAGACTAACTTAAAATCAAATAATTATAATACCCAAAATAAGGATAAAAATAATTATAAAATAATAAATATACTAAATTAATCAACTGGGGAAAAGTCCCCAGGGGGAGAAGACGGGACTGGTATATGTGAGAATCCCCAGCCCTGATCCAGACAGAGAATTTTAATGAGAAGATTTGATGATTGAATTGAGTCTGGCCAATGCAGGTCCCGTACGGCTGTAAAGGATCTGTACAAGAGTATTGGTGGTATTGAGTGATCATGCAGTTTGGGCATGGTGTATCCAAACTGTATTGGGTAATCCCAGCCTGTAACAAAGCTGACAGGCTGTATTTATGAACCAGACTGTATGCATTTTTCAGCAAAAGAAGATTTCTGAAAATGAATGCTGATACACACAGTGGATTTGCTGGTTTGGGGTGTTTGAGTGGGTGTAAGTATGAATATCCTTACCCCTGATTAGTGGTTGTTACACATGGGGAAGGGCATTCAACCTTAACCCCACTCAAACTCACCAAATCGAAAAATCCTTTCTTCTTATGGGCATTCAGTTTCAGAAAACTTGTTTTGATATACTATACAGTTTTGGATTCACAAACAAATACTGGATTCGTTAATCTGAAACTGTATGATCACTAACTCTCACCACACCTTGTGTAAAGACCCTCAGCATTCATACCAGGCCTGTAAAATCCAAAAAATTCCTCTTTCAGAAATTTTCACTCTTTGAACCTGGGCTTGTGGGTTCTCACATATACCAGCCCCTCTTCCTCCCTATGGGTACTTTTCCCCATCTAATTAATACATTGGATTTATTATGAGTAATTATTTCATTCTTCTCATTGGAATATCTTTTATATAACATTAGTCAGTCTTTGTATTTTTCTCACCTGCTCAGGCAAGCTCAACTAAGACTTTGAAACATAGAACAATTTACAGACATATTTTGAGTGATAGCTCCAACTAATTTGTGATAATTTCTTCAGACAAAACTTTTGAAATACTCTAAACTTGATACATTCCACTCAAATGTTATTAAGCTAATCAACCATCACTTGACTCCAATATGAAGATATCACTCAATTTTTTTAAAAAAATCAATCATCTTTTCAAGTTGAACAGCCTCAGAAAATGTTTTTTTTCATTGTTTGACAAAATGAAACCCCCTTTATTTGAAAATCAAAAAAAAGAAATAAAATAAGATCACAATAATAAAAATAAAAATATATACAGAATCTACTTTATTGTATATTTCTTTATTTGGTAAATTGATCAAATAGAATTTATGGCCCAAAAGCCTGTTACTCATTTGAAAAGAGAATTTAAAAAATTCTCTAATGAGCTGTCCATTTAAAAAAAACCGATCAATATCAAATTGAATAAAGCCTAATCAATAAAAAATTCAAGCATATCAAGCAAAATTACACTCAATTTTTTTCAATTGGGATTCTGAATCATTTGAAAGAAAATCCAATTGTATTTTCAACTTCCTACATTCACCCTGTCTTCTTTTAAAATAATCTGGAGAAATGAAATTCCATTTTTCAATCATTAAATCCTCCTGCTACTTGGCTGTTCCAATAACTTCAACTATTCTCTACAGGTAAAAATCCTGTAATCTTTACAATTAACAACTACATATTAAAACCAAGGATTCATTAAACAAATTTCCCAAAAATAAATAAATCAAAATTTTAAAGAACATAATTGTATTTGTAAGGTTGTATGAAGAAACTCCTTAGTAATAAATTTACAAATCTGTTAAAGCTTTAATATTTCTATATGAATTGGAAGTTGGAATTTTCATTCTTTTCATAATATATAAGATGTTTTGAAAACACTATGCAATTCTTTTTCTTCTTGGGGTCCCATTTTCTTTTTTCATTTTATTCTCATTTTTCAAATAATTAATTTAGTAATTTTCAAACTATCAGTTGATCTTTGAAGGATTTTACTAATTTGACTCAATTTTTTTCCATGAGTTGGTACTTCTTTTTGAATATAGTGTCTAGTTTTATAAAGATTCTCTTTTGCAAGTTTATTCAAAACCTTCCATACAGCATGCTGAAGTCCTCCATTAAGTTTAATGGTCAAAATATCCATTCTTTTGGTTAATTTTTATCTTCCTTGAGTGGTTTTTGGTTTATGTAGCTATAAAATAAAACAAGTAAACAGAGATTTCATATTTCATCTTGAAGTATGACAATTTGACTTGCTGAAAGGATTCCTTTTAAATGATTCAAACCTATCAAAAACCTTACCATTTTATTTCATATACTATTAAATCAAAGGTGCTCCTCCACTTTCTTACAAATAAGGTGGCTTTGATAGTTTGGGGGTTTCGGATATCTCCCATGGTAAATTTAATGTAATGAATATATGATTAAAAATTAAAAATAGAAATTTATCAATGAGGCTTATAAAATTAAAATCTGAAATCAGAGTCAATTTTTTGGGAAAAATTCCCATCAGCCATGCTAAAACCAAAACTCAAAAATCTGAAAATATTCTAAATATTTACAATTTTAAACACACAATACCACAATATTCTTCAATTTTTAAGAGAACAAAAGTAAGTAATTATTTTTCCATTCAATTTTAATAAACCCTAATTATACTACTACATCTGTAGGTTTTCTCCATTTTTGTGTTGAAGTAAAAATGTAGGACTAGGTGGGTTTCATTTATTATTAAGGCAGAAGCAACTTTTCAGTGTTTTCTTTTATTGCTTGGTATTTATCAAACAAACTCATGATACTTTCTCTAGTCTCAAAACTGATGTTTGATATTTATGGAATATATAAGTCATCAATATTATCTTATAAATGTTCCATAAAAAACATTTCATTGAATAGTCTTCTATTAGTCCCCTTTGGATGTTGCTAAACACCAATTAACCAAAGTGGTGACCACAAACCAAGAATCCTTGGCCTACTGAACTCAAATTGTTTGTTTGTAGGATGGTACAGAGCCAGTCTCATCTCAAAAGCTCAGCAAAGGTGTGCCAAAGTCATTTAGTCATAGCTAAATGTCAATTTTTCTCCTTTCATAAATGGTGAACCTTCTAACACTGAAAAAATGGGCGAATGATATATGTCAATTTTCTTAAGGAGAGAAATAAAGGAAATATTGTTAATATTACTAAAAAGCTGAATCAGGTTGCAGATGCTCTGAATCCTGCAAGCATCACTTGTTTCTCATGTTGTTTGCAATTTAGAGTTTCTTTTTGAATATTAATATTTCTCACAATCATGGAAATTCCCTTTTAAATCAGTCATCAAAGAGTAAATTGGCATGTTTAAAATGGTGATCCATATTGCTCATAGTGCCTTGCTTTTGGGTAATAATGCCTCATCTAGACTCAATACTAAGATAGATTATTTATATGGGATTAACAAGTATTTCAGAGACAAATATCATAGAAAAGAAATAACTT